>OZ018323.1:70094919-72722419 GCA_963969495.1 Ceratothoa steindachneri | reverse complement strand
TAATAAATATCGACAGCAACAATAAGCGGTGTTATACGCTCTAAATATATTTTCTACTTTTTTTCATAAATATATTCATAACTTTTTCTATAATCCTATTGTCGGCAGCTATCAATTTATGGATATTTTCTTCTGTATTCCCTTAAATATAGATGCAAGTGAATGAGATTAAATTCATTAAAGCAAGATAGCTGAAACTAATAATAAATTACAATAAATTACATTAGTAAAATGATGGGTCTCTTTATCCTTTAATTTGAATTAAAAGGTTTAAAATAAGTTAAAAATTTAGAATCTCTTCCACAAATAATGGTATAGAAGGGTACTATAAATAATTCGAAGAACTCACGAGATAACTGAATAGAAGTAATAAATATCCCGAAATATAACTAGCATTTAAGGTACGTTTATTATATTGCTTAATATTAATTTTGAAGAATGGATATTTTTTCCAGCCTAATTCACATAATATGTATTTGTATAAATGCAATTGTTTACGTTTATTTGAGTTACAATTACTTATTGGATGTTAATAATGACCACGAAAAAATTTTATTAATGTGAATAAACAAAATATTAAACAAGAAAAATTGAAAACATTCTTTTAATCAACTATTGCAATGTCTTCTTCTTATTTACTTGCCTCTTGAAAGAGACATTATATTAAAAAAAGAATTCGAACGATTTAATAATTTCTTGAAGGTAAAGTGAAAATAATGGAAAATCCGGCTAAAAAGATTACTGTATTTAAATATATTTTCAGGAAAGTCCAATATTGATTGAGGTCTACATTCTCGTTGCTTGAAGATTTAGCACTATTTTTACAATATAGTTACTTTGACGGTTTGTTTAATCGGAAGCAATATTTGTCGATTTTTCAACTTACTTTTTCACCAAATCCTTTTGAACTGAGTGAGGCAACTTTTTCGGGACAAACTTTTAATTTATTTAAAGGTGAAGATTATTTAACTTTTTCCCTGGATTGTTTAGTTATTAAGTAATTTAAGACGACGATAGTGCCGCTGAAATTTAGCAATCGCCTTTTGCATTCAAATCTGGTGTTAACCTTTCAAATTAGAAATTTTAGGAATCTTTTTTAAAGTTGGGAGGGATGTGGCTTGCAACTCCCCCATAATTAAGTGGAGGTTATGGGGAGACAAGCCCCCATTTCGAAAGTAAATAAAAAGTGATATTTTGGGGCGGCAATAGCCTAATTTAGGCGGCGCTTTCGTCTTTGTTATTTTGATAAACGTCCGATCAGCTCTGCACTTTTATAGAAATAATAAAGACCATAGCACCGCCTAATTTAGGCTGTTTCCGCCCAAAATTAACATTTTAAGTTTCTTTCGCAATGAGGGGGCTTCGTCTTATGACGTCTTCCGTCATAGGGTCTACATCGTAGCCCAAAAGTGTAGCCCAAAATACGGCGCCCCTAAACTGAAGTATTGCCTATGCTCTATAGAAGGAAAACTCGATTTTCATAAGAGACTTGGTATGAGTAAACTAAAATAGGATCAATAATAAGGCGTATACAAACCTTTGATGACTCTAACTTGAAACATCAATCGAATAATTTCGCCTGTTGCAGATAAACGATGCCCCTTAATCTATATTTTGTCTCAACTCTTAATTCTTTCATAACTCTTCCTCATTGGAACTGAGATCGAGATTAGTACTACGCTTGGTACAAAATTGAGAAAATGCAGAATATTATATGACCATAATGAAATGTGCTACAATTTTGTAATTCTCTCAGTAAATTTGACTTTTTTTTAAAGTTTATATGCCATTATTTGACTGTTGAATTTGATAGAGAATAATCTACCTCTTTTAATTACAATACCTAAAATCCATAAGATAGTATTTGCTCTTTGTCCAATTGTTTCTTCCTACACTCTCTTCCTTTGTTATTTCTAAGTTTTTAGTTTCCTGTTAATCCTGTTACTTACAATTTATATACCTATAATAATTGCCTTGTATTTGCTTCTGAAATTACAATGCTTATGTTGTCAAGTACTTTTTTTTCGTTTCGGCATCACTTCCTTATTTGCAAATATTATACTTTAAGAAATTATAGATATTATTTTAAATAAATCCTTTCTAGATAAAAATGCCTTATTTAATGGATTCAAGTTTCGCAATTCTCACAGTTATTGTAGTTAGCAGTCAAGGAGAATTATTTCGCTTTCAATAAAGTGGTATATCATCAAAATTATTTTTTGATTCTCTTTGAGAATGGAAATCCTTCAAACGCTTGAGGTGTCATAATGAATGTTTAAGGTTTCACTACATCTAATCTATGGAGAGCGAACTTTCATTTGCAGAAGATTGGGCGACAAAGGTTTTTTACTTGAGAAACAGGTGCATTCAGGTAGCGCGATGGAATTCTAGTAACATGGTATGCTGCAGGAGTTTTTTCATGCTCTCTTTGTCAGTACAATATGTTCCAATTTTATCCTCCATCTAGATGGAGAAGTAAGTGATACTGCCACCTTTTTCAGTTGTTCTCCATTCTTCGCAAAAGTAAAAAAATGGATTGGTAAATAGTAACCTTTCTTTACTAAGAAATTTAATTTTAAACAATCATTGAAAGAAATTCGCTTGATAAAGTTAATACTATACTAAAAAATATTAATTAAATATACATTTGCATGCACAGTTTATAAATTCTCTCCTTTATAAAATAATTTTAAATATATACCAATGTTTTCATTATTTTAATCCAAATGAAGATTCCACTCCCTGATTTATACCTTTTACCAGAGCTACTTTAACCTATGTTTGTGGTCTAGTTAGTCAGCCATGTGTAGGTTAGGTCTTGTGTAGGTTAGGTCTACTGAAGATACCCAAGAACCTGATTTGAGCCTGCAGAATAGCTCAGTCATCAGTATAGGCAGAATAGTGCTGTGTACACTTAGGTAGGCGTCCTTCTTCGATTAAAATTTTTAGGCAAGTAGCGATAAGGTTCATGACTAACAGTTCTCCACAATAATTTTATTGTCGATGTGTGCAAAGCAAGCGATGAATGCCCCTGGGTCCTACATATGTGGTAACCTGGGTTAAATGGGATTTTTGTACTTTATTGTGCACCACGATGCATTCACACTGACTTTTCTTTCTATTTTAATGTTGGAAGCAACTAGAAAATATTTATCCACGTGATAATGACCTCTCTGTAACAGAAATAATAAAACTTATAAATGTATTTGAATAATTTTAAAGTAAATTGTTTAAAAATGTAAAGCTCTTATAAGATATTTGTGGATTAAATCATAAAACTAGTTTTATAATTTAGAATTTGTTAATCTCTATTATTAAGTCACATTAATTATGTTAAAGATAATTAAAAGTCAACTTATATTTTATATATTCTTTATTAATATAAACATGAAAAAAATTTAAAATATATGAGTTTATCAGCATGGTGAAGCAGAGGTGTGCGTTAGATGACATTTCAGGGACATTATTGATATCTGAGGTGTGCAAGATTTTGAATGTGTCTGCGCCACATCTAGGATGGTGTGGCATTGTGCAGTCCTGATCATCCTGCTAAAAAATGAGTTTCTGAATGTCTATTACCTAAGCCTCATCTCTCATCTTTTTTCGTCAATGTAACTAGCCTTGTACTAGCGTAGTATTAGAAGTTATGTCAAACCCCCAACTCAGACCATTCCCAAAGCTGTCGATTGCAACAATGCAAACCTTGGGCGTAAATGAATTATAGACAAATATTCAAATATGGATTCTAAATTTGTGAAAATTTAATATATTATCTATTTGAAATTATAATAAATAATAAAAATACTTTAAATAATGTGCTATATACATTCACTCATAGTATATATTTATTAATGTTTCAATAAATGTAGTATTGAAGTACAAGAGTTTATTTCCATTATATATTATATTTAATACTAATACTTACATTTTCTTGAATGTTATATAACTGTTAAACTTCACTAATTCTAACATCAAGCACATCATAATTTTATTTGAGAGACAGAGGAATACATTCTCCGTTGCCAAGGTGAGGCAATTTAACCAATGACCAGTCTTGCCCAGAAATGATTGATGGTGAGCTGACCAACATCCTGCAGTTGTAGTGATAAAGTTGATATCCTCAAGCAGGGTGATAAGCTCTGTCCTCCTTACGCCCTCTTTATTCTTGATGGTCTTCATGTACTTTTTTTATTAGGGGACTTTGAATTAGTGGTTCAGGTGTTAAAAAAGCCTTCAGTTTTGGTCTAAGGTAAGCTACGGGCTTGGGATACCTCAATGCTCGCGCATCTTCTTGGTTGCACGAATGCTCGTGTTGCTACTGGACGAAGATCTTACAAGACTTGACCTCCCTCGATGGCAGGGACATCTTTATACTTCTCTTTACTGTGCATTTTCGAGAAAAGAAAATTAATTAAAAATTATTCAATTCAGTAGTGGGATGCCCTACATGAATTTAAAATAATTACAAAAGAAGATTTCATGTAGTTTAATAAAATGTCCATAAATTTCCAAGGTTGTTTAAATTTATATAATGACGCTTTAGTAAAATAAAGCTTTTCGCTCGTTGATGCTCTTGCACAATAGTTCGCTGTTCTCTGTTTATCTGCTCTTGGTAACATAAGTTTGAAGTAGGGGCTGAGTAAGGACAGGGGCTCCGGGGTCTTCTTTTATGAATAATGGAGCTGTGTTTTACTGAGTGCTTAAGGTCGATGCGTTTGCCTGAGTGACCATTGCCTGAAATTCTGTGATACTTCAGTGAAACGGTGAATGTAGATAGTGTAGAAACTGGACTCGTGTTGATGGGAGTCTATGGCAATAAATGGAGAGGAAAAATAAGAGAAACCAGGAGTGGTACGAGGTTATTTACTAATGACATTTCGCTACTCAGGAGATTCCTCAGAGTGACAAGAAACAATGACGAATAGATTCATAGTTTGTTGTCACTCTGACGAAGCTCCTGAGGAGTGAAAGTCAGTAATAAAGAACCTTGTACGACTCCTAGTTTCTCAAATTCTTCCTCTACAGACTGGACTCAGTAGCTTTCTAATTTATTGCTAAAACATTGAAAACTTGAAGTATCTATTTTATAAAATGAATTTTATCATACTTTAAATGGACTCAAGTATCAAAATATTGCTGAGTAAGTAAGGGGAATTAAATTATGCAAATTTACTAAACTACAAAACCCATGTAGTATAATCACTTAAAAATTTTGAATGGTAAACTATACAGTTAATAATTTTAAAAAATATGACTGTAGAGGAAACGGTGAATATCAATCAGATGCCTGATATGGGTATACAGATAATAATAACTCACAAAATTTTAAAAATTCATATTATTAAGTTTAAATGAATGATCATTTGTGTTTTGATTTGCATACTCTTATTTTAGTAAGCTACCAGATCAATTATATAATAAAAACAGTTTAAATTGACTCAAAAATATTTATATTCATCAGATCTGGATGTCTTCTATTAGATGGTGTATATATCTTTGTCATTACTATGAGGCTTATCTCATCTTAGGCCACTCATACATCCTTTGTTTGTAATAGGATTATTAGTTTCTTCATTCTCACAATTAAAGAATATATTAATTTTGTTGGTAACTTGATTAGGAAATTTATTACTTTGTATCATATTGTTATCTCTATAGTCTCTATGTGACTATCAAATCATCAAAGGAGTTGACCGTTATATAAGTACAATATTAGTTTAGGATATACCTGTTTCAATATTGAATAGAGTATCTTGTATAAAAGGCTTTGAAAAAATTAGCTATCAAAACGATCTTAACTTCAGGTTAAATTCTACTATGACATAAATATATGAATGAACCAAACTTTTTCAGATAACGACAAAAGTAGCAAATTAAAACCATTATTTACACTATTTTTCATGATTTTCCAATTTAAATGTATTGTTGCGTATTAAATGGATGCTGAAATGTTTAATAAAATTAAACAATTTTAAAATTCTTGCAAAAATTGCATTAATTATATTTATTATCTTAGGTCACTTTTGCAAACGAATGCTGCAGATCAAAGTCTTTTAAGACTCATTTAATTAATTCGATTTGTTTTTTTCCACTTTATATTTCATTTAAATTTCCTATTGTGGATGCCATTTCTCAATTCCTTCTGCACTTCCTCATCATTTTTTGGATCTGGCAACACACCGCACTTCCGCACACACTTTTACACCTTTGATTAGATTAACTCACTGAATTAAACTCACTGATAATTAGCGCTGGGCATTTTAAATATATTTAAAGTAATATTACTCTTCAAGCTGAAAGTAACATATTGAACGTGAAAAAACAAATGAAATTAATGACTTAATTTAAGTAACATCCATTTAAAAAATAGAAGGATGTTTCCTTTCCAAGAGTTTGAAGACATCCTCACATCTTTAATTTTAAGATACTGATTAGGTAAAATCTCGATTTCATAAATTTTTCATGGAAACTACAGACATTATAGAAAGCAGGATTAATTAATTAGATAATGTAAGTATCAAATAAAATTGTGAATAACGATGATAAATAGGTTGTACATAGGTACTTGATTATTTTTTTTCCCCCTTCTCACTTTACTATACAAGGCACTTTGCACCGAATTGACACGTTCCGCAGACCAAAACTTACATATCCCTGTAGTTGAAATACGTGAAATTAGCAGTTTATATTACTCATAATTCTTCTAATGATGTGAAAAAAACAAAGCAAATAATAATTTTTCACTGCTGCGGTGAATGAAGGAGAGAAATTTTCCTATTTTATATTAACGTTCATTTTTTGAGCAAAATACTATGTTGCAGCTGCTCTTTGTTATCACAAGTTTAATGCTTATTTTAAGGGCCAATTTACGGCTACAATGGAGGTACAATAATTGAACAAATAGATGGTATTCTTAATTAACGCTAATCATCTCTGCTGGCATAATAGGTTTTTCGCTAACCTTATAGGGCATAACGCTTTTTTTTTCCAAGTTGGAGATTAATTTGTTTGTCATGGCATACGGCTGACTATGCATGTACGTTTGTTCTATACATAAATAACCTCGTTCCTTATTTTTCTTTAAGAGTGCTATATTACTATTTATCTTTTGATTTGATTCTTTAACCAGGGAGGATTCGTAATATTATATATCTATTGACTTGTGCAGCGTTTCGAGTATTTAGTTAAATAACTAGAGCAAAGATATACTTTTACTTACATAAAAAATTAAATATTAAAAACCTTCAATCTACTAAGGATATAAGAAGTGGATCTGAATAAAAATTAATACTACCAATGAATACTAGACGATGGTTGACGCAAAAATTCACTTTAGTACGGAATGTTAATTAAAGAACATAATTAAATGGGAGTCCTTTTACCTTTTTAACAAAGTAGCGTCAGACGGGGTTGACCTTGAGGGAGTCGAGGTGAGGCTAGGTGAATGTGTCGTATACGAGCGAGAGGCTGACTGGAGAAAACAGCTGACTTCGAAGTGAATGAGAAGGGGCAAGTCGATGCTTCTTTTCTTGAAGATATAAGCGAGGAAGCAGTGAATGTATTAGTATTCCAATCCTTGGGTTACACTTCTTAAGCTTCTCGATGATGAGAGGTGACCAAGAGGTGAACCCTGTTTCGAGTGGAACTTCACTTTGGTATTCCTCAATGGTGAGAGATATCTCTGGTTTATTCGAAAACTGAGATAGGGGGTTTCTCTAACGAGAGGGGTATGAGGGTGATTCTCTACACCGATGGTCTTCGCTTTGATGTGACCAAAAGGAACAGCTTCGGGAAGAATATTTTCTTCATCTTAACTTGCGCTCGGTTCCACTTTAATGCCAACACTGACGCAAGTACTCGTCTTCTCTCGATCGCTAACTCGATTCCACTCTTTTCTCCAGATCGACGTATATATACCTTACTTATCCGCTGGTGGGAGGGGAGGGAAGATGAGTGCCTATGTTTAAGCCTCTCTCCTAATGTATCAATTTTCAGCGTGGTGACTATTAGCCCTAATGGTCTCTTCTGGTTTTCGTCGGAGAGAATGAAATTTCGTCTATTTGGCAAAGCTAGACCTAAACAACAGGAAATGACAGTGAGCCTGTTCATAAATTTTTATTCGAAAGGCTATACCACCCTCCTTTTATATGCTAACGGGTTACGAAATCTGCTGATTATAATGTTTCCTTACGAGTGTTATCGCGGATTGTTGTGCCAGCAGGGCGAAAAGGGGAGGGGGGGAGGTTAAAGTATCGGCCCATATGCCAAGAAGCGGTTGACGCTGTGTAACCAACCTAGCGTCTGTTTTATCCTCACGATATTGATTTCCCCACATTGTTATTAATCAGTAGTCGAGTAACGATATTCACTTTTATGGATATGAAAATCATAAGCAATAAAAGAAATAATTAATTTCATTTCAAACAAATTTCTAAAAACGATACATGAGCACGAACACATACACATAAATATATATATTTTAACTTTTTCGAGCACTTTCTTTTAAGAAAGTGAATGTTGGAAAAAACTGCTAGCAACTGAAAAAACTTTATTGGCCTAAATATCTTTCAACCTTTTCAAAGTTAATCTTCTAGGCGAACAATAAAAAAAATTGACAAAAGGGTTTTATATATGCATTATTCTTAACATAAGAATATGTTTTAGGACCAATCAGAAGTGTAAAAAATAATAAAGCTAGAATAATGTTTAGATATATAAGGGAAAAATGATTTGGTCTGGAAATAAGAATATTTGTTATATAGAGATAAAAGACAACAGAGGATCAGAGTTTGAAATTAGACAACGTATTTCACAAGAAGGATGCTTGAGTCCATACCTTTAAAGAATTTATAAGAAGGAGTTTCCAGGTCCAGTTTTTTCCGTCAAGGAAATATATACAGCTCGCAGATGACATAAGCATCATAACTAATAGCCCATATGGAAAGAGTGGCGTAGCTAAGGGCGAACGGAAGAGACACCTTTTGGAGGTGGCACTTTGGCGTTAATCAGGCTTTCAAAGTTTTCAGTTTTACGTTGGACCTAGATGCATGCAAACATCACACAGTGCATTTTAAATATTGTTTACGCACGTCATGCAGGATTTTCTATAATTATTATTTACGCATCACTTGATAATTTCACAGACAACCGCATACTGCTTGAAGTTGTTAGGACTATATACCCAATAATCACTTTCATTAAGTGATTTGGAAACCCATTGCAGAGGTGAGAATGTGCGAACAATGCCAAATTAAACATTATTATAAATACAACTATATGAATTAAACTCATAGTAAGCTAATTAGACTGTGATGTTATGCATGCATATGTTTTCTACACTTCTTAATTTTCTCTAATAAAACAGACCTATATTATTTATTATTGAGCCTCTAGACTGCAGCCTAATGCAGGTGATATTGTTAAGTTTTAAAAAATAATTTTTCAGTTTATTTTATTATTTACTAATTCTAGGGTAGCTGTTTAAATCGATCATAAGCATCATTGAGGTTTGCCTAATACTTTAAGTTTTTAACATTCACTAATATTTCATTATTCTATCACTCTATCCCCAAATGATGCAGGTAGAGGAAAGTGGTGCTGCTATTAGAAAAAAAGAGAAAATTAATAAAAAAGCAACAATAAGCAATATTGAAAAACAGCAAAACTCCAGAACCTACTACTAACATCGACCAAACCGCTACTGAAACTGGAGAAGTTTGAGAATCAAGACTAGTGTTACGTGGACATCTTCTAAGAATCCTGATGGAAAAGAAGTACACTACTTCTTATCTGTAACCTACTATCTAAACCGAGTTTATAGAGATTTGAGGAGAAAATGTAAGAAGCAAAATCATCAACCAAGTAAAAGAAGCCAAGTACTTTCAATGATATTCGGAATCATCCTGATATTTCACATAAGATCAAATGAGCTAAGTTTTTTGCTATGTTAAGATAAATGGAGATTAAGTGAAGGTTGTGGAATCATTTTTTGGTTTCTTGGAAACAAACGGTGAAACAACTGAAAATATTTCAACTATGAATTTGAAAAAAATAGAAAATGATTGAATTGATATTCAAAATTGCAGAGGACAGGCATATATATGATAAAGCTGCAGTAATGGCTGCTAAACATTATAGTGTTCAGAAAGGTATAAAGGAAATTAACCCCAAAACAGAATTTGTTGCGTGTACAAATCTCTCGCTGAATTTGGATTGTGTTCATGCAGCTTCTATTGCTGTGAATTCTGTTACATTGTTTGGAACTCTATAGCCGCCCGAGGTGTCCCTAGATTTTCTCGCTCCTCCCAATAAGGAATATAATAATACAATACACATTAACCTCTCAAAGTTTTTATATATATATATATTCAGACCAAATTAGCTTTTTTATTGAGTGAAATTGAATGAAGTCCTTCAAAATTAAAAATTATTAATTACTCATATATGGCTTTCTTTGAATAATTTTAATCAGTTTAAAATTATCACATCTTTCTACAAAAACCCCTCTTTATAAGCAAAGTCATTAATAACATTGTCAAAATCTATTTCATCTTCAGGTTGTCTCTCTATAGACAACATGGCAAGATTTTTCAACCTCAAGTTGCTCATACTAGATCTTAAGTGATCTTTAATAAGATTTAGTTTAGAAAAACTCCTCTCGCACGTAGTAACACTAATAGCAATTGTGTTTAAAATCCCCAGCATTACTACTATATTTAGAACGGAATTCCTAAGATTATATTTATGAATGAACTTCCAAAGCTCCGGTGGGCCTTTTTTCTACATATTTGTTTCACCTTGACTAGTAGCAATAGCAATAAAATGCTGCAATATTTTTTTTCAAGAAGGAACTCATCTTTATCAATGTCATCATGATATATTGAGTAAGTTAGCACTCATACTGACCATCATTAAGATGTATAAGAGTAAGGAAAACATATTTCTCAGCAAGTTCATAAAGCTGTTGAAATCTCAAAATTATTTCTTTGGCTCACACTATCCAGTGGAGAAAACATTTCTCTTCTTAATTCAATGTCATATGGCAATGCAGCATGTTGTGATCCTTTACCAAAAATTTGTTTATTCTTCCTGTCCCTACGCTGACGCTCCATGAATATACCCAGATCATCACAAACTTCTTAGGCAAGGTTAATTCCATCATTTACATTGTTGTAAGTTAAGTTCTTTGGTCTGGAGGTAGGCCAGTTTGGCATTAATTTCGAGGGTGACAGGATACCACAGTCCAAGAAAGCACAGAAATAGAGGGGGCTAGGAAGCACCAAGTTGCACACCAGTCTCTGACTGGTAACTGTATTTTCTTCTGCACAAGTTACCCTTTCTAAGAAAGTTAAGATTTCTGATAAATGTCCCATTTTCCCTTGCACTCCAACATTTTCAATTATGCATTTCATATTTTGACCAGTGACAGAAATAAGAACGTCCCAACGATATGTTGGTTGATGATGAAACTAAGGTCTGCTGACCAAAAGTCTCGTAGTCTCATTTAAACTGATTTATGACCTTACGACCTACAAAACTTTCAATAATTCACGAATTAAAGTTGGGAGGACCTTGAAAGTTATACCATTCAAATGAGAATTTAAAACATCATAAGAGGTTAAAATTTTGTTAGAATCGGCAGAAGACTTATGACGTTATTGCCAGATAATTCCATGGCTAACCTTAGGAGGATTTTGACAATTACATCATTCGAAAGAGAATAATAAAAAGATAAGATGCTTAAATTCCATTAGAATGGGCCGAATAGTTATAAGGTTATTACCAAATAATTTGCCGGTTAACCCTAAAAAGACTTTGGCAATTATATGATTTGAAAGAGAATGTTAAAGAACATCAGAGTTTAAAGTTTCTTTAGAAAATGCCGAAGAATTATGATGTTATTACCAAAACAAAATAATTCCCGGGATAATCTTGGGTGGTGTGTTAAGTAATTCCATAGGAGCTATAAACAAAAATAACAGCAACACTTACCTCAGCAGCTTTTTGAAACGACTTGGTTCAATATATTTATGAATAGAATTTCTAAATATCCCTTTAAAATATAAGATATAGAAACAAGACGTGATATTTTAGGGGTTTTGGGCATATAATTAAACGCTTTAAAACTTCTACCCCCTCTGACTTCCGTTTATACCATCCCCCTTTAATATAGCCCTCAGTAGATCTTATGGCGTTTACTCAGTCTTATGATTTTTATGATGAGAATGAGAGGTGATCAAAATATGCATTATTTGCTTCATCTAGAAAATAATATTTTCATTATTAAAATTTAGCAATATTTTGAAATATTCGATTAACATTATGAGCTTCAACCAGTCGATAAAATAATATAATAAAAATAGTCAGACTGAACAATAAATATCCCCTACACGTAGTTTTCAATCTTGTCGAGGCGTAAAAAAATCAGCTCAAATTTTGAAATTCATGGAACGTCTGCAGTGGATTTTTAGGATATCAAAAGTGACAGATGAACATTTTGTTCAGATTCAAGAAGAGATTCCGAGTTTAAAAGTGTATTGCATCTAAGTTTTCCAGGAAAATTGATGGAATAACGGATGCTCGCATGCATTAGTAGATATTTATGACGGCATTCTTGTGTTCACTTTTGAATTAACAATTGCTCTTTCGATCTATAAATGATTTTCAGTTTGCAAGTTTAGAAAACTGTACAAGAAGAAATTTATTGTATGAGTTCCAAGAGTTTACTATATATTAAATATAATAATATTATAAGCCATCAAAGACCATACTTGTCCCATCAAAAAAAAAATAAGGGAAGAGTGGATAATCAAAACCTGAAGAGGTTTTTATTGAATTGTGAGCAATCAAATAATGGCTTTATCTTACGGAGTTAAGAACTCTAGATCAAATTCCTTCCTTAAAATGATCTGTTTTTTGGGGAGGAATAAATTCTTAAAGTGTGAGGGAGAATATTTATAACTATCAATAAGATTTCACCTCACTAAAGATCAAGGTAAACAGACAAAAGTCACGTGCTCTAAATTATTTCACTAATTTGGAGAAAAAGAGATTTAATTTTCAAGCGTATTATTAATTAGCTATAATATCATCTTTCTCTCTCTTTCAAAAACTAATTGAAAGTAAAATAATAACCATTAGCCCGAACGACCGACGGACTGCCATAGTAATTTATAGAGTTGCGTGCACGGGAGTAAGAATGAGAGGAAGATTTCAAAAGTTAAGTACAATGGAGGAAACGTAGCAATGGCATGAATAGCTCCAGAGTTTTGACGATGAACAAATTTGGGGGAGAAAATGTCTTCTTTCAAATTATTAAAGTGTATAAGAAATAGTGGCGTACTATTGGGAGGCAGTCCTCTCCGGGAGGCCCTTTTAGGGGGCAGCACATTGACGTTAATCAGGCTCTCACAGTTGACAGTTTTTCGGTGATACCAGATGCGTGTAAACACGTCACAGTACATTTGAATAATATTGTTTGCGAACGTCACGCAAATTTTTCTATAATGATTATTTACGCAGCTTGTGATAATTTTGAAGTTACTAGGCCTCTAGGCCCAATAATTAAATCACGCAGTGATTTTGAAACCTGTTGCAGGGGTGAGAATGTATGAATAATGCAAAATTGATCTGTATTATAAATAAAATTATATAAATTAGACTCATAGAAGGCTAATTAGACTGTGGTTTATGCATGCATATGTTTTCTACACTTCTTAATTTTCTCTAATAAAATAGACCTATATAATTTATTATTGAGCCTAGACTGCAGCTTACATGGACCATAAACATCATTGAAGTTTGCCTATTACTGCAAGTTTTTAACATTCACTAATATTTTATTATTCTATCACTCTTCCCCCAGATGGGGCAGCTAAAGGAAAGTAGTCCTGCTATTAGAAAAAAGAGAAAATTAATAAAATAGCATGAATGGGCAATATTGAAAAACATCAAACCTCCAGAAACTACTACTAACATCGACCAAACCACTAGTGAAACTGAAAAAGTTTACGAATCCAGACTAGTGCTACGTAAACATCTTCTCAGAATCCAGATAGAAAACAAGTTCACTAGTTCTTATCTGTCACCTACTATTCAAAACGAGTTTATAGAGATATTGGGAGAAAATGTAAAGGCAAAATCACCACCTAAAAAACCAGCACCTACACTAGCATTACCTACATAACCACGACCAGCACCGCCTACACCAGCACCGCCTACACCACCACTGTAAATGGCCAGCAGCTACATCACCTAAACCAGCTATACCACTACCAACCTGCTGATGACATGAACCTTCACCGGTCTCACCAACACAACCTACAACACCACCACATATGCCTACACCACCACAAGCAACATCACCATCACCTAAAACACTACCAACTACATCGCCTAGACCAGCACGACCACCAACTGCACCACCATCTATACTACCTATAACTACACCGCCAACACCAGCACCACCTACACCTAAACCGCCTACACCACCACCAACAGCAACACCACCTACACCAATACCACCTACATCACCACTAACCGAAACAACAACACCTACAACACCACCAAATACACCACTACCGCCTACACCACTATCCCCTATACCAACGCAGGCTGCACCACCACCACCTGCACATCCTACACCACTGCAACCTGCATCTACAAAACCTGCCCTTCACACACTAGCAATACTTACACAACAATCACCTACAACTCCACCACCTACATCTAACCACCACCACCTACACCTAGAGCACAACCACGTACACAAACACCAATTGTACCACGATAACATACACCTATACCAGCTTCATACCACCACCTACACTAGCACTGCCTACACTACCACTGCCTACACTACCACCGCCTACACTACCACAACCGCCTACTCCCACTCCCCCAACCTATACCTACACTACCCTACCTACACTTCCTACACCACTACCTCTTACATCTGTACCACCTACACCACTAACAGCACCTACATCACCACCAGCAACAGCACCTACACCAGCTAAACCCACATATGCTACATGGTCATCAACTAAACCCCTGCAAACTAATTTACCACTACTTACACCACCACCGCCTACACTACCTACACTACTACCACCACCTAGATGGTATGAGCAACCTGAGGTTGAAAAATCTCGCCATGTTGTCTACAGAGAGACAACCTAATGATGAAATAGATTTTGACAATGTTTTTGATAACTTTGCTAAAAAAGAAGTTTTTTTGTAGAAAGAGGTGATAATTTTAAACTGATTAAAATGATTCAAAGAGAGCCATATATGAGTAATTATTAAATTTTTCCTTTTAAAGGATTTAATCCTATTTTACTTTTACTTTAGAAAAAAGCTCATTTCCTCAGAATATATATATATATATATATATATATATATATATATATATATATATATATATATATATATATATATATATATATATATATATTTATATATAAATAAACTTTAAGGGGTTAATGTGAATTGTATTACTGTATTCCATACGGCGAGGGGCTAGAAACTTGAGAACCCACTTGAGCAGTTCTAGAGTTCCAAAAAATGTAATAGAATTTACAGTAATAGAAGCTGCATGAATACATGCCAAATTCAGTGAGAGATTTGTACACTTAACAAATTCTGTTTTGGGATCAATTTCCTTAATACCTCTCTGAACACTAAAATGTTTAGCAGCCATTACTGCAGCTATATCATAGCCTGCTCTCTGCAATTTTGAATATCAATTCCATCATTTTCTATTTTTGGCAAATTCACAGTGGAAATATTTTCGCCTATTTTACCGTTTGTTTCAATGAAATCAAAATATTATTCCCTAATCTTCACTTGATCTCCATTTATCTTAACATAGCAAAAAACTTAGCTCATTTGGTCTTTTGTGAAATATCAGGAGTGACTCCGAATATCATTAAAAGTACTTGGCTTCTTTTACTTGGTTGATGATTTTGCTTCTTACATTTTCTCCTCAAATCTCTATAAACTCGGTTTAGATAGTAGGTTACAGATAAGAAGTAGTGTACTTCTTTCCCATCAGGATTCTTAGAAGCTGTTCCTGTTACAATGGTTTGGATTCGCAGACTTCTCCAGTTTCATTAATTGTATGGTCGATGTTAGTAGTAGTTTCTGGAGGTTTGATGTATTTCACTTTTGCCACTTATATCTTTTTATTAATTCTTCTCTTGCTTTTTTCTTTCTTTTAATACCAGCACCACTTTCCTTCACCTGTTTTTTTCTGAGGAAAGAGTGATTAAAAATAAAATATTGTGAATGTTAAAAACCTAAAGTAATAGGCAAAATTAAATGATGTTTATGATCCATGTAAACAGCTTCACTATAATTAGTAAAAGATAAAATAGATTCAAGAATTAGGTTTTAAACTTGACAATATCATGCATTAGGCTGCAGTCTCTGCTCAATAATAAACTACTTAGGTATATTTTCTTAGAGAAAATTGAGAAGTATAGAAAACATATGCATGCATAAAACCGCATAGTCTAATTAGCCTACTATGAGTTTAATTCATAAAGTTGTATTTATAATAAAATCAAATTTTGCTTTCTTTATTCATTCTCACCTCTGCCACAGTTTTCCAAATCACTGAGTGCAAGTGATTATTGGGCCTATAGGCCTAGCAACTTTAAGGAGTATACTGTTGTCTTCAAAATTATCACAAGCTGCGAAAATAATAATTATAGAAAAACCTGCATGACATCCGTAAACAATATTTATATATATTTAAAAATGCATAGCTCCTCTACAGATCCTTGAGGTCGACCCCTAGTAGCTGATGCCCATGATGAACTAATTCCATTGACAACAACTCTTTGCCTATGGTATTTCAGTATTTCTAAAATATTTCAATCACTATTTCTTTGATTTTAACTTTATTACCCTTTTATGTGCGACTTTGTAAAAATCTTTTTTTGAATTTGACATAAACTATATCTACAGGTCTATTCTGGCCAGGTACTTTAAACGTCTTGCGAATAAATTCGAGCTCATGTACTTCAACATGATTGTCTGAGAGTCCCTGTCAAAAGCATTGGTGTGTGTCATTTATTTACTTTTTTACTTTACAATCTTCACTCTAGGACTAGTTATAAGAGTTGACCAGTGACCGAAGAACGGAATTGGGCCGAACTTTTCACAATCAGTCGTTATGCTTTTAGGGGCAATTAGCTGTACATTCAACCCTGTGAAGTCCTCTATACTGAAATTTTTAAAACTTGCAAAATGTGTATTTTAACTTTTGTTTTCAAATACTTTTATGTAGATCTGATTTATTTTGTCGTTACCACGCTATTTGAAAATTTTGGTTTTATTAATATATAAACTAATTTGATTTTCAATTATGTCAATATTTGCAGAGGTAAAATTTTCCACATAATTGATTGCGTTTTGTATTGTAGTTATTTTTAACTTAAGGGGTATTAAAATTTTTTAAATTGCTCGTCTAATGACTTCCCAACCAGATTACACTTTCTCATTGGCTAACCATTATTTACATATCTATAAAATATACTCGTAACTTAACCCTTAGGATCATCCTCTTTTGTTATTTTCCAATTGAGTGTCAAAAGGTGACGATGAATATGTAATTATGTATTGGTTTCGATTCTTGATAGTATTGGTGGTTCTGTAAAATATTAAATAATTATAAACGCATCATGAAGAGAGTTTTATTCTTACTCATTATATTCATGCTAAAAAATATGCTGCCAAAAAAATAGTTCTAACCAAATTATTTGTGATAGTTAAAACATTCAAAAGTAGCATCAAAATATGACAAAAGTTTTCTAATTATTACTAGCATTTCTACAGTATATTAGTTTTTTTTTTCACTACAAGCTGTTTGCATGCAGTGTTATGCAAAAGAGAGACGGTGCAGAGTACGACTGTTCTTTCAGTGTTGGACAACCAACTTTAGCATAGAATATCCGAAAGAATATGCAATTCAATCCAATCGAGAGAGTTTTTCATGTCTCATTTTATGAAAAGGAAGAATAAGGGGGATACAAAGCACAGTCAAAGTCAATATAATAATATGATTTCAGACGAAAAGTCAGATGTTAAATAATTCGGCTTTATTTAGCAACTGGTTCCTTGGGATGTATAATATCGATTGACTTCTTGTCAACGGACGTAAGATACTACTCGTATTGACTTGTGCACAGTAAACAATGCTTTCATACTCACTGGTTCGGCATCTTTCCGATATTAAGTGGCTCTCATTTTCTCCCGGACAGAACCCAAAGGTGTCTATCACGAAGAAAGCCAACAAATAATTGCTTCGATATAAGGATAGGAAACTTCTTCGACAGTTTTGTTTAACTCTCTTACTGATATCGCGGATGGTTCCGCATATGAAAGCAAGGTGAAAGTTACCACTTTTGACGTCGATATAAATTTACTGATACAACTCCGAAAGAAGGCAGGCATGAATTGGACGCTGCCGTTGGCTAATAAGGGGAGATTATGCACTTTGCCTGTTTCAGGGTCATTTAAATGTTTTATTTCAGAACAACTCCAAAGCGCCAATTGGAAAACATTACAGATATTAGATTATCTGGACATACTTATTTGCCGCATGCCTGACGCTCTGGATATTTCGAGTTGGGGGTGGCAGGATAGTTTTCTGCTGGGTTTATGAACATGGAAACGTTTGCAGAAATTAAAAAGGTGATGATGGAACCAGGTTCTTTGGGTAAAATGAGAAAAGTGACGCGCTGTGCTCTGAGGTAGGATCGGCCTTTCTGTGTAGTCTCTAGATTATGCGTGGCCGGAGATCTTTAGGCCAAGGATAGTTCCTTCGGTGGAGTAGTCTTATCTCCTACCATCTATGATGATGGGCCACGTCGACCTGCGGCTCAGTCGGACGATCTTGAATTTGTCCCTTTTTATTCGGATCTTACATCGTCTCTCGTACTGACTGATTTTGTTGGTTTTCGTTATTGTGAGAGTAGCCTGTGCCTTTGCTTTCCTCTCCGAGCAGGGGATGTTCTGAGTGAAGTCATCTGTGAATTACAGATAAATCGTGTCCCTGTACACCGGAATTGGGAGGTCGATGGTGAAGACCAGGTAAGCAGTGGTCTTAATTTTGAACTCAGTTCTTCTATAGCCTTCAAACATGAGACACACCCTTCTGTCCATGACAAAGTCACAAAGGATCTCGGGTGATAGTTGGCCACCTGGTCTGTGGGCTTGTTTTCTTTCAGGATGAAGATAAGTTTAGCACCTTGTACCCGTCAGGGAAGTGGCCTTTATTCATTGGAGCAATCATGGTGTTTACCAGTCCCTGAATAATTTGCCTCGGGGCATTGACGAGATTGTTTTTCGTGAGCCTAGACCAGCTTGGTGACCACTGCTTGAAGGACCTTATGGTGTTTATGGTCCCTTTGAAGGTGATTGGGTACCCTTGGTTAAACATCTATCTTTCCTGAAATACTTTCAGGTGGAGGGGGTTCTATGAATCACTAGGCCAAGGCTATCAAGCAGGTGGTCTTCGAAGTCCTGGTTGATGTTGTCATTCTTCTCAGGGGTGATCGTGAAAATGTCTCGTCATTGTGTGCTGAATCTTCTCTCGAGAAACTCTGGTCCTCAATCATGTCATCTCAATCTTTAATTTGCATTCTGGGTTTAGTGGGTAGCCGTCTAAATCTTCGGATGCTGTTCTAAAAACTTACAGGATTCCCTTCGCTGTCCAGCCTTCAAATCATGTCATTCCAGATTTCTCTTTGTTTCTCGATGAATATGTTTTTAGATCACCGCTCTGTGTCTAATTCTGACAAACCTTTTCTTATTTGGCCCTGTCGTGTCGAGTTCCTCCTAGATTTATCTATGTTTACGGGCTATTTCCCTCATCTCGTTCGTCCACCTAGGTTGGGAGAGCATTTTTATAGAAAATCTTGGAGACGCATCTCTCGTCGGCTTGTATGGTAAGATTTGTGATCTTATTTATCTCTTAATCTATCTCTTTGAGATTGACGTCTTCCATGTCAGCTGGTGGTATTCGCTGATAATCTTTTCATATAGCTCCTAGTTTGCTTTTGCATAACATTTGCTAAATGAAACGGGCTTTAGTATTGGAGCAAATAAGATTGTGGTTTATATCGGGATGTGGTCGCCTAGTGCCACGGGTCCAGGCTCATTGCTAAAGTTGAAGGCCTAGTTTTAGTTGACAAACTTTATGAACAATTCATCTAACAGCGATTCTTGAATTGGTAAGTTGTATCTCCATTTTGAGAGGCCATCTTTTACTCCCTCAACTATTTTCCTGATGTTGGGATCGTCTAGGAAGGGAGTTTGATACGTTTTATAGAATTTTATTTCTCTTTCCTCTCCATCAAACTTGTGAGCTTGAGAAAAAGTCTTCTCCTTGCTTCTTGATCTCACTAGAGCCTTATTCGGTTTGGTGCATTCTTCTTTATCAGAGGAGGATGGGAAACTTTAGAGGTTACCCTCAGCTTGCTTTAATCTTCTTGCTGCAGTATTTTATTTCAGCTCCGGAAGCCTTTAAGCCTCTATTCTGGGATCCTTGTTTATGGACCTATGAAGTGCTGGCGTTGCGTCCGGGATCGCGCTCATTTCTATTTGTTGCTTTTCTGCAGGGAATGGTGTTGCGGGTGCTTCCTCTTCGGGTTGAAATTGCAGTAGTAAGACGTCCCCTCATGAAGTGTTGTTCGGAAACCACATTTCCGAGATAGCATTATTCTTGAGCATATTGTTTAGCTCTTTGGCAAAGCACCCTGGGTTTGTCAGATTCTTAATGTGGGCGTACAAAATGCATATGAGGATTTTTGTAGAATTTTTATTGCCGCCTTTCAGGTAGGTTCTCTGTGAGGCAATTGAAATGTTTCCAGCACGAGAAGATCTGGCCACTTGGGCGTAGGAAGTGTTCTCCCTCCCGATTGCCTCTACTTTTTTCTCTTCTGCCTTTCTCCTATGGATCTCTTTCACCTTGGGGCAGGACATCGACATTGCCCCGTGCTTTCGTCCACAGTTCGGGTATTTTTCTTCACCCATGGGCATTTGCGCCAGCCGTGTCCTTTTGGCTGAATCTGGAACCGGTTAGTTCATGTTCCTTGCAGTCTTCCGTGGTTTGGTGTTCTAATCTGAAGCAAATTTGCAAGGGGGGTAAATTCTTCCCGTTCAATTTTTTCTCCTTTATTTTGGCGATGAAGATAAGCAGTTCTTCCTCTTCGCCTTTGTGACCATTCTAGTGTCATCAAAGATAATTTAACCACGAGATGGTATTCCGTGTGTCTCTTCAGTTTTTAAATTTAACTATTTCCAGAACCTAGTTTATCCAAATGATGAAGCTGAAGCTTTTCATCTGTTTATCACAGATAATATGCTTCTGACCATAGAAAGATTTACTAATAGGAAGGTCAGTGATGTAAGGTGTGAAATCCAAAAAGGTGGAAAGAAAATATACCCTTACATAATTACTTTTACAGTGGATGAAGTAAAAGCATTTATAGACCTTATCTTTAATGCAGGAGCCGATTCTCAAAACTTTACTGCGCTTCATAACCTCTGGAATCCGGGTTGATGGTAAAGTGATATATCGTGCTGTTTTGTTTTAAAATCGCTTTGGATTTTTTCTTCATACATACTGTAAGAATTGATAACTACCGAGTTCGAGAAACTCGATTACCAAATGATCGACTTGCTGCAATTAGCGAAGTGTGGCATGAATTGAATGAGAACCTCTCAAAACTTTACATACCTGGAGACATATTGAATGTAGATGAGCAGCTTCTTGGTTACCGAGGACGCATTGCAGGCCGCACTCATGTATATACCAACAGAACCGAGAAAGTATGGTCTGAAAATATTTTGGTTATGTGAAGCTGACACTGGATATGCTCATGACCTATGGGACATGGAAATTCAGTCCAGCATGAACTTGGGAATAATATTGATTTATAATTATGCAAGGCTTATGAAAATTCGGGACCTGAAATAGTTACTGATAATTATTTTATATCACAAAGCCTGGCTGATTCACTACTTCAGAAAAGACTCACCTTATTTAGGATAATCATAATACATAGGAAAGTAATTTCTTGTCCGACCGACTGCCCGGAAGAGATTTGAAACAAATAAACAAAGAATGCAGATGAGATCTAAAGAAGCTGCTAAAGTTTTGGGCTTTGTCCCATCTACAACAACCTGCACTAGTACGGAGAACAGTTCCAATCGTCTTGGGCGTTGTAAAATGTGCTCAAATGTTTGTAAATCTAAATGGGACAAATGACAAAAAGGCATCTGTCTGTCTCACAGGAAAATAATCAAAGCATGTGCATGTTCAACATGGTATAGATTCTTTAAATGTGACTAGGCCTACTGGGGAAACCACTATAAAAAAGGTAGTGCCTCTATATACCACAAGGTTACTTGAAAACTATAGCAAATATGTAGGTGTGTGTAGTTCGTCTGTGAATGTGCGCAGGCGTGTGTGTGCTATATATATAAATAAATATTACACTAGCCAACAAATTTTAACTTTGTCTCTGCTACATGAGTAAATGTTGTTGTAACTAACTAATTTTGGTGCGCTGATTCCAAATCTGTGCTCAAATATGTCCTAGCACGTAAGTTTCCTGAGTTATGGAACTAGGCTCTATGGCTCACTTTGTCCCCTTGGATCAATTAATGATATAACTATTAAGAGATTGAAAAGAATGAGACGTTTCTGGGCAAAGGTCTGGAATCGGGGCACTCTATTTGACATTATGTACGTCCTTTTGCAGACCCAAACAAGATATGCATTACATAAAAAATAGGTAGTACTCTCCTAACTATAAATTTCTTCAAAAATATTTAAGGCTCTTGCTCTTGGCTTGTATAGGATCATCTCTTTGTAGGAACCAGCAGTAGTCACCCATCATGTTTTCGTTGGAGGGCCTTGATACCTGCTTTACATCATTTCAATATCTCGATGAAACCCTTCCCCATGTTCGTCACTAATATCTTCCATATTAGATGGAAAGAAATCTAGATGCGAATGCAAGAAATGCATCTTAAGAGACATCCGACACCCCCATTCGTTGATAAGCCTTAAGCATGTTGTCCACTAGTTATTTCTAGTTTTCAACCCTATGATTACCAAGGAAGTTCTACATACATGGTCAAATGAATCCCATGCTGCCAACTCAAGTGGAGTTAGTTTATTTCTGAACTCCCTGTCACGTATCAATTCTCTGATCTCCGGTCCTACAAAAATGCCAGCTTTAATTTTAGCATCGGATTTCTTCGCACCAAATTTCTCTTTGAGATACTGGAATCCATCCAAATCATGGGCCATTGCTTTAACAAAATTCGTGATAAGGCCAAGTTTGCTATAAAGTGGTGGAAGGTATATTTTCTGTTAATGTACCAAAGCCATGTGCTTTACATTGTATCGGACAACTATGTACTCTTCTCTTTCGGGCCACACTTTGACAATATAATGATTTCTGTCGTCACGGCAATTCCATAGGCATAGGAATAACATATTCTTTGTATATCCTAGCTGCAGTCCAAGATGTAAAGATATTACCTTTAGGTCACCAAAGATATTATACTTATGTTGCGAGTAATGAACACCTTCTAAAATAAATTGAGTCATATGTCTCTATTATCCCAACAATAAGTGCAAAAGATATATAAGGTTTTTTGTTACCATTGTGTAGCAACACAGATTTGTGGCTAGCAGTGCTTGCATAGATAAATAGTCTCCATTTATCAGGTAAATGCTCGTTTTCTAGCTGATTCATGATGCCTTCAACATCAATACAGAAACAAGCACCATCTTCTTCTTTATAGAACGCAGCTAAGGCCTCATGCCGTCTACGGAAAGTAAATATTTTTGCGCCGTCTTCTAGAAGATTACATTGCTGTACTCTAGAGCCCAACAGTTCTGCGTTCTCCTTTGACAATTATAAATCCCTCAACAAATCATTAAATCTTTCTTGATTTATATACTGGATCTTTTTTTCCCTAGAATCATCCTCATACATTTCATCGTCATTGTTATCCTCCTGTTCAGGCGATGAATCATCTTTTTTAACTGCAATAGCTGATGGAGGAACCAGGATTGGCATTTCCATATTATGAGGGACTGGTTTTATAGCTGAAATGCAGCTTACCTTACCCTACCACTCAGTCCTTAAAGGTTTACGATCACTATTCAGTATTTCGGTGAATTATCATTTGATGTCGGCACATCTCTTTTTCGGTATGAAAGATTTTGTCACACCAAGTACATTCATGAGACCCTCAGTTGATACGCTGGCATCATCGTCGTTCAAGTTGACAGGTGATTCTTTTACTCATCCCATCATTTCAAAAGCCAAAGGCATCCCTTTAGCAACTCTTATCGCTTGCAACCCGTTCCGACTAATCAGCATTGAGTTCCATAGCTTTTAAGTGTATCTTTATTACGTCTTTATATCCTAATTTCTCTCCATCAACTTTTAGCGTCCCTATATGCAACTCTCCATAGTAAGTTTTATGGGGACTTTCTAGGAATGTGTCCAACCGACCTAGGTTGAGAGCCAGCTAGTACAACTTCCACACTATCCAGACCAGATCTTATTCACACCTCCACATTTGGCACAAAATGATTTCACTTTATTTTCATTATCCTGCTTAGGTGCCTCTGTTGGACTACTTCTAACCTTTTCATATGACTTTTCTTTTGAGTATAAGTTTCAACTGAGTCGAAAATTGAGGTAGTAGGAAAATTGTATTGCATACTTTGCAATTGGCGGCTATTCTTATTTCAATTCGTGTCCATAGCAGCTTCTCCGTCAAGGTTTTATCCGCGCACGCTTAGTATACGGCAGCTTATTTCTTTGTCAGCTTGATCCTTTGTACTGAGCGACCTTCCCAGGTATTTTAAACTTGTCAATAACTTTAAGAGTTTCACCTTCTATAATAATCTCACGCTATTGAGGTTGAATATTATTTGACGCTGGTTGGCACATTATTTGTCTTCTTGGTATTGATTTTGAGTTCAATTTTTATATCTTTTAACCTTTTTAATATTGAAGGGTAAAGTTCTTGAAAATTAAAATTAATTGGTGGTTTTAGGAATACTTCAGATTCGGGGCGCACAGTAGGTCTCGCTATTAGTAAGCTACAATTTTAGGCTACAATATATCTTTTATAACGTCAGACGGTAGCTTCAGATGTGACCAATCACGGCGTTATTTTTTTTTCTTGTTTTGGGGATTTGTAACTTTAAGTTTGTATTATTTACTAAATATCTACGCCTCTACTCGTTTATAGTTTTTTCTAAGTTAGGTAAGGTTTCTTGATGTCTTTCATTGTTTTTTTTTGTTTTCGTATTTTCTGTTTGCTGCTAACGATAACAGCTTTTTACAGGTAACGTCGTAGCTTATAAATAAGACCCGTTTTTCAAATGTTTTTGTTTCGTAATGGTCTTTTCGTGCTCTTCATGTGCTTCCTTGTTATTCAAATTCGGCTTTATTTTGCATGAACGCGAAAAACTTTTAGATTAACTAGAGGCGCATAAACTAATCAAGAAACCTATAAAAGTAAGTATTGTTTGTCATTTGGTTAGCTTTTTCTGCCAGTAAAAAGCTGTTGAGGAAAAAAAACTAGTAAATTCAAGGGGACTGCTCGTGAAGGAGATATCACTACGAGGACCACCCTGCGATGATCCTGAGTTTTAATCAATGGTGGGGGGGCTCTGGGGGTGCAGCCCCCCAGTATATACTCATATACCAAAAAATATAACGCCGTAATTGTTCATATCTGACGCTACCGTCTGACGTCATAAGACATATATTGTAGCCCAAAATTGTAGCCTATAAACAGCGCAACCTACCTCGCGCCCCGAAACTGAAGTGTTACCGTGGTTTTATCTTTTCTCCTTTTTGATAATAAATAAGTTTGGATTCTTCTGAAATAGAGCTCCAAATTTGACGTTGTAACAAAGACATTCTATTAATTCTTTTACTAAAACACAGATGAAATAAGGGCCATCCGCTTCATCAAGAAAATTAAAAGCACTTGAAAATTAAACAAATCCCTTTAGGAAAATTTAATGAGTAATTTAATAGTTAAGGAAAGAAAAATCAAATCTAATTTATGAAAAAAATAACATGAAATTTTATGCTGGGGTGTATGTTATTATCTGAACTAGACTCATTTGGTCATTTTTTTAAAAAGTTAAATAAGCTCCACCCACCATAAAATTATCTTCGGGAAGGAACCATCTTCCTCAGCTACGCCGACGACCTGACCCTTGTCGTCACCGGGCGTGGCGACAAGCTCGCACCCGCTCAAGAAGCGCTGCACCTCATCACTGCCAAGTGCGAAGAGCTGGGCTCAAGATCTCGGCAGAGAAGTCCCAGGCCATGGCCCTCAACACTTCCACACCTGCTGACCAGCAGATCCGCGTCCAAGGAGTCGGGCTGGCCTGGACAAACTCCTACAAGTATCTCGGAGTGTGGATGGAAAGGCAGCGGTCCTTCACGCAGCGTGTAACTCACCTGAGGGAGTGGACACAGGCCCGGCTGAATGTGATGAATGCCATAACGCGGCCGAGCGCTGTTGCAATCTTCCCCGTCCTCCGCCTCTACTACCGACAGGCAGTGCGCTCCCTAGTGTACTACAGTGCACCAGTACTTTTAGCGCTACCCCGGCAGGAGCAACAGCGCCTGGAGGTGATGGAAAACACCGCCATGAGGACCAAGTTGGGGGCACCAAGGTGGTGCAGTGTCTGTGTCATGAAGAGCGAGGCCAGTTCGGTGCCCCTCACCGCCAGGGTGGAAGGTATTATGGCCTGTCGGGTGGCCAGAGTGCTCCAGCGCGACGTGAAGGGTGTTGCGCAGATGAGAATCCAAATGCTCGTGGCCTGGGGCATCGAGTGCCTGCGTAACATCGGGTGGCTCGTAAATGTCAGCTTAGCAACCAACACCCTCAACCAGGTCGGGGACTGACTGTGGCGCGACCCCGAAACCCCCAACCATGCCTACGTTCCACCACCACCATGGGAGCGCCCCGCCGCCGACTTCACCGCCACACAGCTGCCCGCCAGCAAAGCGCACTGCCTCACCGAGGAGCTGCGCCAGCACGCCCTCAGAGCCATGTCTGAGGTCACGGAGCCAGTCAACCACCTAATTGATTTTCCTAGTGCTCAAATAATTTACCAATGTAACGATTTTACTAGAAGGAAAATGATCAAATTTATATTAATCAAAGAAATCCCAAACTTTAATCTGTCAGAAGGTCAACACAAATGTAGCTGCTATGGATCTGACCTCGTTTTAACAAATATTGTTAATCACCTAAAACTGAGCCCCTAATTAATGTCAGTTGCTGGTTTCTGTATATTTTGGTATTTCAGTTTTCTTTGTCAATCTCCCTCAGTTAATTGCTGATAATGGTATGGAAAACTTCATACCGAAGCTAGTTCCGGTTTAATAAACTTTGTGCTCAAAAAGAGGTTTCATTGTATATACAAGGTGTCCTAGAAAAAAGTTAACCGTACTTTGAATTAGTATAATTCAAAACCCATTAGAGATTTTTTAGTTCTGCAAAACAAATCAAATTTAACAACTATTTATCTGTCGATTCTAGAAATTTTCATAAAATTTCCTTTTACGATATTGATACACTAATGGATTTAGTGGAGGCTATCAAAATTATGTTTGCGCAAGGAAATAAAATAATGAAACTTCGAAGTTTAAAATCAACAAATATATTTAAATCCATTTTTAACAAAAACACCTCTTTATATGGGTAATAAAATTCATTTTTTAATTTCCTAAGCACCGTTTCCTTACAGATGTCCTCCATTTCTTAACAAGCACAGTTGCGCCCTTGATCCCATTGATTGAACAAGCTTTTTGATTAACTTGGGATTTTCCTTAAGCCTATTGACTTCACGTGTGATACTATCTCTTAACTGGTTGATGCTTTGGGGTGGAGTAGAATACACTTAATTCTTTAGATGTTCCCATAAGAAATAATCGCATAATGTTAAGTCAGAGGATCTTGGGGGGCCATTCAATTGCATGGGGTTGTCAAACGTTTCTCTTAGTTTTGTTCTTACAGCAAGCTGTCTATGAGCTGGTGCGCCGTCCTGAATCCACCAAAGTCTATTGAATTGATTGCTGTAAATCTAGCGGAGTTCCGGGAAGATCCTTTTTTTGATCATGCTCAGGTAGGCAGCGCCATTCAAGCAATTCTTGTAAAACAAAGGGCCGACAAGTTAGCCATTCCATTCACAGAGACACTTTCTGCTAACAAATACGTGTGTCAAAGTAAAATGCTGAAGGGGAGGGTGTTCAGCGGCGCATATTGCCGAATGTTATGGCTATTTACCCTTCCATTTATGAAAAAGTCTGCCTCGTCACCAATCAAAATGTTTTCCAAGAAACGAGTAGGTTTATAGAGAAGCCATTCGACAAATTGGCTACGACTAGAAAAATAAGTTTCAAGAAGCTGGTGTCTTGCATGCATCTTATAGGGATGCCATTTTAAGTCATGTTTAATAATCCGGTTAATTGATGACTTTGACAATTGTAGCCCATTCTTTCTGACTGGTGCATGTGGATTTTGAAGAAGTGTCATCTGAACATTTTCGATATTTTCTGTTGTTCTTATGGTTTTCATACGACCCGAACGACCTTCATTCAGATTTAAGCATATTCCTTCATGTTGGTATTTGCGAACATTTTTCAAAATCGTGGGGGCCTGCTTGCTGGGTGCCTACCTTGAAAACGTTGTTCAAATGAATCTTGTACTTGTTTAATACTGCCAGTCTTATTAAAAGTCTGTGACTACAAATACGCGTTGATCTTTTGTTGACTGCATGATTAAAAGGTTCTATGGAAGCAATAATGAAGAGACCATACCACAGCGTGAATGAAAAACCACTGTAAAATGGCCGAGGCTTTACTTGAAGAATCGCAGAGTGACCTAAGCTACCTAGCCTCCTTACATTTCTCTTGAAAGTGCACGGTGGCCTTCGTTTCATTATTTTACTACCTTGCGCAAACATATTTTTGATAGCCTCCCCTAAACCCATTAGTGTATCAATATCATAAAATGGAATTTAATGAAATTCCCAGAAATCGACAGATAAATATGTGGTAAATAAAACACTATTTACAGAATCCCAAAATATCCAATAGTTTTGGAGTTATGCTAATTCAAAGTACGGTTAACTTTTTTATGGGACCCCCGGTATATATATATATATATATATATATATATATATAATTTATACACTCCCTAAAATTCACTAATAAAAAATGCTTAAATATCCCGAAGGGAAGTGAAACATAGAGCACCAAACTCTCTCTTGTTTCCCGATTCAAGGGCATTTCCCCCGCCCCTATAGATTTAAACAGAAAGAAACTCTTAAGTGTTTCTGTGGGGAGTTTCGAGGGGATGATATTTTTAACTAATAATTTTACTATAGTGGCAATTTATTCGTGGTTTTTTATTTAATTTATGTTAAACTTATATCCAGATCAATCTAGGAATCTTTCATGAAATTTGATCCAAAATAGAGTTTTCTATCCGGTATGGAAATGGCCATTATTTGTAATATCTTTGCAAGCTTTATTCACCTCTGATTCTTTCCTACGTGCATATGTAGGTAACCATATGTTTTCTTTTTCACATTCTACGTCTTGATTATAAACAATATTTTCTCGCTAGGCACTCGATTTATAACTATCTTTCAAGCTAACATACTTTACTTCAAAGAGGCATTTAACGCATTGTTTTCACTACATCAGTTTTACGCGGCATCAAGTGCAGTGAGACGATTTTCTTAACCTGCTACCCAATAACACTAGGGAATACTTTTCGTATTATAGCAAAAAAAGGAATCTCGTCTTAGTCACTAAATAGTAAACGTTTTTTCGGTGCCCCCACAAAGAGACCTCATTACAACATCAACGCCGTTAATTGTTTTTTCCTAGGCTTCATGGAGCGCTGCTCTTCTCATTGAGGTTACTATAGAGGCAAAGGACGCCAAACTGCGCTCATTTTCATCGCTCTCTTCCCATTTCTTCCTTCATCATTTCTTTTTAGTCTGAGTCTGTTGCACTCCTTGTTGGTATTCACTTTTTCCCTAAACATTTTCTGTCCTCTTTTACCATGAATAAAGTGAATCAGAAGGCCACTTTAAAATTATTATCACCTCTTCTTAACGTGATCCCTGCAGAGCGATGTCATAATAGGAAAGATAGGCGAGAATGTTGTAGCTGACATCTGGATGATTGACTTCCTCCCCCCCCCCCGCAGCCTCTTCAACATATTTTTACTTCCTCATCTTTACCACTTTTTTACAGATCACAAACTTTCCCTTGTAGATTCCCTCGTTTTTTCGCTTTAAATTTAATTAGTAAAATCTTAATATTTTAAGCGTTTTGTACCAAGTGTTAGATTACGAATAAAATAAAATAGAATTTCCACCTGGTGCAATGAATCAAAACCACTCAAATCTCCAAATACAATTTGCAACTGAGAAAATTCTCCAACATCAGAATTCCTCGTCCTGTTTCGCATGGCATTTAACTTAGCACTTAGCCGAATCAGACAAAAATACAAAAGTAAAACACAAAACAATTTCCTTCAAAAAGTAAACCGCAAAACCATTCTTCCAATACGATCCCCCGAATTGGAATCAGGGTGAGCTTAATATTAAAAACTAGTTCAAATTAATTCTCAATAAAAGTTCTAAGTCATCAGATTGATTTTCTGTCAAATGAGTTCAGTTGACGTGCAAATCATTATCGGAAAACTAAGTATCTTCACATTTTGCATGTGAGCGGTTGCACCAGAAAATGGCTGTAATGGAGAAAAGATACCAAGGAATATGGAACACTGCTATAATGGAGGACTGTATATGGTCACTGGAGCGTAAAGATCAAAGAGCTCATAGTAAGAAAGCACGTTCTTCATTGTACTTTTTTAGGTTATCTCTTATAATCAAATTTCTCATTAGTTTACAAATGAATACAAGGACTAAAATATATTAGCTATTATTCATAGATAATGTAAATATGCTAAATAAAGTGAACTGTTGGAGTTATTTATGGCTAGTTTTATATACAAAATTCCAATTATAGTTTTTAAATAGAAATAGAACAACATATTGGTAAAGATATATAGCAGGAGAAAGACTTGCGGTAATTGTGATCCCGGTAAGGAACGCAATCCATAAGATAACTGCAAAAGTTTTATCGACCACTACATCTGACCAATATTGTTAATATATGTCTAAAAAAACGAATAAATATAAGTATTCAGATCAATTATTAGTAGACAATTGAAGCTGAAAGCAAGACAAAGTGCAACTTGAATTAAAAAATACCGGGTAATATTATTGTTAAATTTGATATGCTAACGATTAAATTGAGCAAGAGTAGGGGGCATAATCTGCAAGTTTACCTGGCTGTTTGGAATTGAATCCATTTATTACATCAAAGTGACCGTAAAATCCTTGGACAAAAGAGTAAGAATCCCCCATTGGATTGAACTTAAATTAAATTGAACTAAGGTATACGGTAACATATTATCAAACATCTATGTAAATGCATAAATATTAGGGTGTTTGAAAAAGTAATTGCGGATTTGTCTGATTTGGATTTCATGGCAACTAACTAGGCAATTACCCCGCTGAATCCATTGAAAACCACGTCAAGTTATTATTTATTTTCTTTTGTCTCTGCCAGTTTGAGGCGCATATTTAAATTTGTCATCGTGCGATGTAAGAAAAAAAAGTTTAACTAAAAACATATTCGTCGGTTATTATTGATACGCAGCAATATAAAGGAATTGATGAGTGTGCATAAATGCTAATTACAGTTAATAACCCGTTAAACAGTAATTGGCCATCCAAAAGGCGCCTCCTTCTAAAAAAATACAATATTTTGTGGCGTTCTTAAAAAGCTCTGAAAACAAACATTGTGAAAGTATCAGAGATTTGGATATAAGGTTGACTGTTTCTTGTTGAACTTTTCACAAATATAACTAAATTGGTTTTCTGGCAGAAACCTGGAATTGTATACGCGGAAGTACTTCGAAATTGAGCAGGTTTAGCAATGAAAAATGGTGTTCTCCTTCAGTTTGACAATGCAAAAAGTTCTCTTTAAAACAATTCAAAGAAGAGATAGGATTAAAGGATAGGATATTTTTACAAACATGAATGGATTGCTCACTTACGAATTAGAACACTTATAAAGAAAGTTGTGATTAAAAATGGTCTTTCAAAAGTTTTATTGCGGAAATATTTGTACTTTTTTTATTGGTTATTGATAATTATTTTGATTACATTATTGATTTAAATATGAATTAAATTCTTAGGTGGGGTTTATACCCTTTTGATAGCCCAAAATAATTTTTTCTTAGCATATAACAAATCCAAAAACTCGCATAATACAGTAAAGTTTTGAAATAGATTATTAGACAGAGAGAGGTGACATCACATTAAATCAAAATTATACTTATTTACCCATATATATATATATATATATATATGCATTCATATTTATATATATATATATATATATATATATATATAAATATATATATATATATATATATATATATATATATATATATATGTATATATATATATATATTTATATATATATATATATATATATATATATATATATATATATATATATATATATATATATATATATATTTATATATATATATATATATATATATATATATATATATATATATATATATATATATATATATATAGATGGATAGAGAGAGAGAGAGAGAGAGAGAGAGCAGGAGAGAAAAAGAGAGAGAGAGAATAAATTGCATTTACATCATTAGTTTTTGACCGAAATCCTCTCGTAATATTAAATGCAATACATACAAATGCGATATAGAAAATTTTACTTTTACCCGTTATTTTAATTGAACTGATAAGTAATTTTTATATGCAATAATGAGGAAGTGGTTCTTATACCTAAATTTTTAATTTCAATTTTTCTTCTGGAGAAGAGTAAGAACCAGGCAAAAATATTATTATATGCGACTCTCCTATTAAATCTTTGCAACAAATATCCTATCTTCTTTGAGTACATAAAGGATACACCTCGCCAATCTGAGATTTTCATCCTTTTTAATCCCACGCGAAACTTAATATCTTTTACTGGACATTCCCTCAAGCTATTACTTAATGTTCTTTTTAAGGGAATAGAGAAAATGCTAAAATCGCAAATGAAGATTAAATTTAGTGATGTATTTTATTTTAATAGAAAGCAGCCCTGGAAATCTGGCAGAAGTCGAAAGGGCGCAAATAGGATCTCATTGATGTCCAAATAATTTCCTTTCCTAAGGAGTAGCCTCAAGAGAAGTATCAATTAAAGACCTTTTCTTTAAAAGTCAATGCGCAAACAAAGATTAAAAATGTGTTATGATGTTGAATCAAAAGATTTTGATATTATAAAAAATCCAAAGTAAAAAAGTTTAATGGACTTCGTGTTTGTTTTACTTTTATTATGTTGTTCAGTTTAAAAATCAGTTCCCGTCGGTTTGTCCTATAAATTATTTTCATAAATTCTAAGATGATTGATATTGAATCAGATGTTCTGACATTCAACTTGTTCACTTTTGATACTTAATTCTTCGAAAATGCAGGAAATAAAGGAAGAAAAGTAACAATAAATAAAGGCTCAAAAATATGCATGAAACCAAAATTTAAGAAAGAGAGAGCAAAATAGAAAGAAAAAGAGAGAGAGAGGGATATAATATATAGAGAGAGAGAAAAAAAGAAAGGAGATATAGATAGAGATTCTTAGAATATGTACTCTTTGTCCTCCTATTTAAGCTTAACATATTATTTTATTCCCTTGCTCCAAAACTACTTATTTCACAACTAAACTAAGTTTTATTGGTTTTGCTTTAAAACTAACATCTCATAAATATCAATTCAGAGTGGAAAGGCATGAATTTCGCCGTTATATCTTAATCAACAAAGCAAATTAACCAATTATGAAGTCTATGGCTCTCGGCCCTCCCCTTACGACTTGTAAACAACTTAGAACGCGATTCTGGTACGACTATATATAATTCTAGACACCCTTTCGCGAGTATCTCTAGCGACTGAGAAAGTGTATTGAATATTCTCCATGCTAAGATAGGCTAGATCTCACATACGTATCTGTTTCTCTTTCATCCTGAAGCAAACTTGCCCGGGACCGGATATGGAAGACTTTGCCATTTGGGGTAAAATAAAACCGTTTTGTAAAGTATTAGTAATTCAGATTAATTCAGACCTGTCAAGCCATCCACTTTCCTGCTGGTATATTTGCTAAACGCTAACTCAATGCATTCAAAGTACAAAGGTAACAGCTCACCACTTTCCTCGATTTTCTCTCAGAAGAAAACAAGCAGTTCTTTGTTTGAATGCTTTGCAAAAGAATATTCATACCATTGTCTTTTCATTGATTCCGAGAGAGCTGGAAATAGAAAAACGTCACTAGGTAAGCGCCGCTGTTTCAAGCTCTATTAATTGCCTTTCATAAATATATGGCGCGAAGACCACTGCTTGTATCAGCACCCAATTTAAAGAAGGCTCCTACATGTTCTTCTCCCTGCTTGGTGCGGTTCAAGCTGGAGGATGCACTTTACTGTATTCTATGTGTTTTAATTATGCGGAAATGTTTTTTTTCGTGGAGCTAAAAACCAATTCTTTTAATATTCTTACAACAATCTGCTGGATGATATACTTTGCCGTTTACCCTGAATTATAAGGTGGACCGTAACAATCTAATCACTGTATTTGCGGATGAAAACTTCGTCTTTCTCTAGAATAAAATTCTGACTCGCTGGCATGATGAACATTAGAAATAATCACAGATCTGGATCGGCTTGCAAAATCATTGAATCTTAAATCAATTGGACTAGGCCGAACAACTTGTCAAACGTTAGTGATGTAATCAACGCAATCTGGCGAAAATGCACAATATTTCGATGATGCACAATGATGTCTTCTACATCCATAATATTATTTAATCGCAGCTGCTATCCAGGCTAGGTGAGGTATATTACACGCTATTAGGTACGTTCTAATCCTAACTGATTAATTTTCTATTCTTTGAGCGTATTACAATAGGCATATCAATAGAAAAACCTTAGGAAAAATATAGACAAACCTGTATCACTCACTAATACAGAGTACAGGTAAAAATCACCATTAATTGGGGAAAAATGCAGAGGTTATGATTCTTAGGTATTGGGATAGAGTCAGTGAGAAACATAAGAACGATATATCAGCGGCTTTTTAGGTTTAATATATGTTTATGGGAGAGGTAATTAGTAGTGATAAATATAGGCAGCCTGGAGGCCAGAACTATTAAGGACTATCCATTCAGAGATAAAAAGAAGATGCTAATAATTTGAAGGAGATAAGTGACAGTAGCATGTGACCTGATTTTGTTCTAAAAGGATCTATCTTTTGTGAGACAGCTTAGGAGAAATATCGGAGGGCAATATTTATGTCGATACTGGTAAGATCTAAATCTTGTGAGTGAAGTGGTAAGGCAATTTTCCCGTCATCTGTTCTGGACTAATTATAAGAGCAGATGGAGATAAGGATTAGTTTAAGGCTGTGTGTGATGGTAAAGATAAATAAAATAGCAACGTAGATGAGAAAGCAATCAGGAATAACTGTTGATCGATAGGTTATGTTTCCCCTGATATACGGTAAAGAGGAGGCGATAAGGTTAACTACATGGCCTCGTATTTGAAAATGACATGTAAGAGGGATTAATGTTAAAACTTTAATTAAGTCAAATATATGCCACATTATCCAGGGAGATGTTAAAATTTACAAGAATAACTAGGGTTACATAACTATGCGCCATTTCATTCTTTCAAAAGTAATTCAATCTACCAGGGCAAAAATTACCGTGGCCATTGCAACCTAAATGAATGAATATCCATGTGAGAACGCAGCTGCAAGAAATGCTAGATTCATATGGCTAATAATGTTCCTGATAACTTCAAGAGTGAACTTGGCTTACCCCTAAATAAATCTGCGACAATATAAAAACTGAGAAAGTGAGTGAGTTTTTGTTGATACGGCAAACTTTATATTAATTAGAACAGGCGTGTTTAACCCTTGGTATGCCATATGGGGTCAGATTGACCGCAAATATTTTTTAATAACATGCTTTTTATCCAGTTATTGTTTGAGGGATCTAGATTTTCAGAGTTGTGTTTGTAATCGGCCAGTGCATAGGTACACAAAATTTGAAAAGTAAAGATATTATTATACTTTTAGAGTGATAAGGTAGCAAACTTCGTTGGAGGCATATAGTACCCAACCTAGCATACCTTGTAACAATTATTTGTTTGTTTTTCAGATTCTAGATTATAATTGAACATAGCGCTGCCTGTTCATCTATTTTACAGTCAAAGTGAGGGAATGAAAGAAGATCCTCTTATTTTTGATTGTGATAATGACTCTTGTAGTGACCTATCAGATGCAAATGACTGTGAGCACAAGTAACTGCTAGAAGTGATGATGGTAGTGAGATAAAAAGTGATAATGTTAGTGATACTGAGAGTGACAATTCAAATGATGGTGATACTCATCGAAAGGTGTTTGTGCTAGAAAGAGACAAAGTAACCAAGTAGTATACTCTAACTCCAAGACGTGGAAAGCACTTGCCGCAAAATATTATTCGTGAAAAGGCTGGTGTTCACAGTTCCTTTCCAACACATAATGAATATGCTGTTTTCAAATTTTTCATAACATGAAATAATTGAAACAATTTTTGAAGCTACGAAACAAAGGGTAATTGTTGTGTATGGTACAGACTGGAACGATGTGGATGCTGTAGAACTTATGGTTTGGCCAGAACTTCACGTTAGATGTGGAACCGACAATGTTAATAAGCGTCATATTGATCAACTTTTCAGCACCAAGACAGTTCCTCTTTTTTATCGAGCTACCATGAGTCGTATCCGTTTCCTTCAAATTAAAAGGTGCATCAATCGAACGGAACGAAGGGATGGGGAAGAAAGAAAGTTGGCACCTATACATGATGTTTTCCAAAAGTTTGTTGAGGACTGTCAAGTCTACTACAAGGCTAGCACATACGTAACTATGGATGAGTCACTATTAGCATATAGAGGAAAATGTTTATTTGAGGTTTATATGCCTAGTAAACCTGATAAGTATAGCATAAAATTGTGGAGCATGAGTGAAGCACCGAATCCATATCTTCCTAATGCCTAGATTTATAAGGAAAATGTTGATGGGATAGTTAAACGAGGACAACTCCAAAGAGGCGTACGTGATTTTATTAAAACAATTCAAAACACTAGAGGAAACGTGACGACAGACAACTTATTTACTGATTATGGTCTCACCAAAGAACTACTTGACAAGTAAATTGACACTGCTTGGAACTCAGAGGAAGAATAAAAGGGAAATTCTTTGATCATTTCAAGCATCCAAAGATCGAAAAGTCCACTCATCAAAATTTGGCTTTTCCGAGGACAAACGAGTTACAATCTGCAGTAATGTGCCAGCGGAAAATAAAAAATGTTCAATTGTTTAGTTCAATGCATTTTTAAAAAAAAGGTAAAGGAAGAAGAACCCTTCAAGCTTGTAATCTTAGACTACAACAAAAAAGGTGGTGTTAACCAAATAGACCAGCTTGTGAAGAACTACACTTGTAAGCATATATCAAGAATATGGCGTTTGGTTGTCATTTATTGGATGGTGGACATTTCAGGTTACAATTATTTCACGTGTTTTAAGAGGGAAAATCCCACTGCATATGAAGGGCTTCAAAGACGAATAAAATTCCTAGCAGAGCTATCAGAACAATTACCTATGCTTGCCACAATTCAAACGGCGTTCTCTGTCATCTGGAATATATATATATATATATATATATATATATATATATATATGCCAATGCATGTTAAGATGTGTATAAACGCATTTGTTAAGGAAGAAGATACACCATCATCATCAGCAACAGACAGTCAAGGAGTGCAGGTGAAAAGAAGAAGATGTGGACTTTGTCATAGAAATATGGATAAGAAGACAAAGAATTCATACAGAAAGTGTGATAAAGCTATTAGTGAGGAGCATGCATATTTAGTTTATACTGAATGTTTACCAGCTTTGTAAATCATTCAGAGTTTTCTGATGTGTCACTCTTGTTTATATTTATGTTCACCCAATTTTTTAATCATTCAGGGGTATTCTGAAAATCAACGTCGGTAGTGTCTTCGTTCTGAGCATGTATTCAACCACAAATTTCGTGTAATTTCATTTTCATGATAGTGTGTAATTTTTCTTTCTAGGTTATTATAACTGAGAATAAATTTATTTTTTCATGTTAACACCATGGTAAATGAATGATATTGAAATAAACTAAAGATATATGCCCTAAAAATCATTAAATGTGCAAACTATCGAAAATTTTGCAAAAAGTCATGAATATTTGCTCTTATAAAAAGAAATTAGAAAAGGGAGATAAGATGGATTGGCTCCACACGCCGTCTTCTGGGTAACATATGTACAAAATTTAACGTTTGTAAGTTTGTGCATATGACAGAAATCCAGCACTTAAGTTGGGGTCTTTCTGGATACCATAAAGCGTTTTTAGTTATTTTTCCCACCTGGCGTACAGCGGGTTAAAATAGATAGTTGAGGAGTGTTTGCATGTGTGTTGGTGTTTTTTAAATTTCTTTATCTTAATGAGAGGGTTGTGTTAAGGAATAAATAACACTGTCTCTGCTTTAAGAAACCTTCAGTGAAAAACTTCTTACTCAATCCAGTGATAGGATCTTTGAGACCGCCATTTATATTTAGTGCACCTAAATATCATAGTGTTGCGGTAAACGTAGAAATAGGAAATAATTTTCGTGTGTTGACTAATAAATAAATATTGTAAATTGAGGTGAATGATATTTATTACCTTATAATTATACGCTCTGATTTTCAATGCTATTTTTCCACCTGTCAAATATTTACTATAATTACGAGGGGCGCTCAATAAATTTGCAATTTGAATATAAGGAAACGAGATATCAGGAAAAGTGTTTTATTATTTTTCAATATAACTACCTTCGAATTCCTTGCACTGGTGCCACTTGACCATGAGGCTTCGAATTCCCGACAACCAAAAATCTCACGACTGCTGTTTAATCCACTCCTGGAGGGCGAGCTGGACATCTTCATCGTCCCCAAACCGGCGTCCACGCAGTGCAGCCTTGATTTAGCGGAATAAAAAGTAGTTGCTAGGGGGCAGATCTGGACTGTAGGGGGGAAGGTTGAGCTCCTCGGATCCGCACTCGTGAAGGGCAGCTTGTGCAACTCTGGCCTTGTGGACTTTGACGACGTTGAAGTCGATCATTTTTGCGTGAGGTTTCTAGGGACGCAACGGGCAGACACCTTAGTCATGGCCAAATTGTCGTGGATGATGTTGATAACACTTCCATGTGATATTTCAAGTTCTTGCTCGATTTCTTCTACCTTCACCCGTCGATTTTCGAGGATCATCCTCTCCACACGGGCCACATTGTCCTCGTTGGTCACGTATAATGGGCGTCCTGGACGAGGGTCATCTTGAAGGGACTCACGAACATGGAGTAACTCCCTATTCCAGTGAGCAATGGTTGCATAGGAAGGGGCGGTGTCGGTGTACACTGCAACCATGCGTTCATCGATCTCTTTTGCATTCTTGCATTCCTTGGTCAAAAGTTTGATCAATGCGCGGTGCTCAACCTTCTCTATTGTTGAAATATTTGTGACTGACAATCTGCGATCAGCTACTGCTTCTTAAATAGACGAGGCAGGAGCGTGCGGCTGCAGGCCCTGAGTTGTCATAACTTCTCCTAACACTTCCATAAACAGCCCTCCTCCTTCCTCTGTTCTGCCCTACCGATTCGCAAAACCTATTGCCCACCCCTCGTATCTATGGAAATTGTTAGATAATTCTCTTTTCCTGCGATAGTAAGAGATAAAGTATTAAGTGTACATTTTGATCTAGTGTCGGGGTAGTTCTCTAAATTGGCCTTCCCTTTCCTGACCGTTTCTGGACTCAGTCTTTAAGGAATTATCCATCATCGAAACAAATTTGAATCAATCAACTTTAAATGGTATTGAAAAAGATTCTAATCAGATTATTTTCTGACATTTACGTGCATATTTATCCTACCGCTTGAGAAGTCAATTTGTTTTTGTCTTTCTTGTTTTTTTGTTTACCAGCTTGCCCCTAAAACTAAGCTATGTTCACTTATAAATTGAGAGCATTTTATGGCTGACACAGCTCATGACTATTCTGCTGTACATTATCTGTAATCAGCAAACCTCTAAGATTAACCTTTTTCTTTTGATTCCTTTTACCCTGTACACCTAGGAATAATAGCGGGATCCTTATTTCAAAGGCATACGAGTCAAATGCAAGTTCTAGTGAAATTTTCTCTTTTTTCTTGTTACTATTACTACGTCCTTGTCACCTAAGTTTGCCTCCCACAATATATATTTACTATTTAACTAATGAGAGGAAGTTTGTTGTATTTTAATTTTAAGTTCTATGTTTATCTATATTTAATCCCAAACATGTCCATAATCCTCATAATTTAATGATATGTGATAGAACGAGTTGAAGCTGCGTTAATTTTAACTTCTATCACATATTATTTAAAACCACGATGTTGCCTACGTGCATCTTTGATTCGAAGCTTGGCGCCTTATCACAGCCACCGGATGTCAATGTGTAAACAAGGAGGTTATCGTCCCCCCGTTCTCCCCCATACGCCGACCTCGCTGGATTGAGTTAGGCTTATGGGCAGATAAGGCATTGTTCTCCGGCTCGGCTGTGCGTTCCCTCGAAGCTCCCACTCCATTGTCCCCCACGCCAAGGAGATCTCCTGGCTATTTATATGGAAACTTTACCACTAAGATAAGATTGGAGATCCAGATTTTCGTCGCGAAACATCACCACGACCCTCTCTCCCTTTGTGCGCCAAGGGACCTCGACCTTGAGATTCACCATCACTTGTCCAGAAGGAGGACAATATTCCTTGAGTGTCAAAGGTTCGAGCCTTTCGTGACGCCAAGTCCCCAAGGCTTCCCCCTCGTGTTCAGAAGAGAACAACGTAGAACAGCCATTGTTCTTTTGAGCCCTCCGCCAAGAAACGGTTCTCACCCTTCTTCCTTGTTGTTCAGAGGAGAACAACATTAGAACAGCCATTGTTCTTGAGCCCGAAAACAAGAGACGGTTCTCACCTCCCCCCTGTTGTTCAGAGGAGAACAACGTAGAACAGCCATTGTTCTTTTGAGCCCTTCGCCAAGAAACGGTTCTCACCCTTTCCCCTTGTTGTTCAGAGGAGAACAACATTAGAACAGCTATTGTTCTTGAGCCCGTAGACAAGAGACGGTTCTCCTCCCATCTGTTGTTCAGAGGAGAACAGCATTAGAACAGCCATTGTTCTTTTGAGCCCTTCGCCAAGAAACGGTTCTCACCCTTCCCCCTTTGTTCAGAGGAGAACAACATTAGAACAGCCATTGTTCTTGAGCCCGTAGACAAGAGACGGTTCTTACCCCCCCTTTGTTCAGGAGAGAATAACGTAGAACAGCCATTGTTCTTCAAGCCGTTCGTCGAGAAACGGTTCTCATTCCCAAGACGCCACGTCAGGATCATCTTATTCCCCCCTTTTCGGCTGGAACTCGCCAGCGGACCGAAAACTCCTTTAAGCCACCTTCCACTGCACCACTAGCATAAAGTTACGTAAGCCAAACGTCACCTTTGAGTACTTAACCCTTTTGTCAATTCTATCCTGTGCTTTAAATGGTTTATCGAACCATCCCATCTCTTTAACTCTATATTTGTTTTACCTTTTTAAATCCTTTAAATCCTCGGATTATCCTGAGTCTCCACGACCCTTTCCATTCTCTGTTTATGTCAATATTTTCCGTCTTGTGTTTGTTGATAGTTATCATTAATAAAACTCTATTTTATTAATGATAGCAATATTATTATCCTTGAGCTCAGTTCCACTTCTTAAACATATCAAAGATACATAATATCAGCCGCCAGATATTAACGCACTCTAGAGATAATTAAAGAAGTTCCCTCACCGAATAGTAATATATGGTATATCGTCGGGAGTCCATTCTACGATATGATATTCATTTAAAAATACGTAGAGCGGATTAAAGGGTCTCCCCTCTATAATTCAAATTCTATCATCTGTTCGAGATCAATCCTTCTCTCCTCCTTCGCACATTTAAAGTCTTTTTTTAATAGTGTCAGATTTACATACAACCATTTCCTTTATAATTCATGACATATCGTGTTTCTGCAATTTTTCTCATGTCAATCATTAAAATGATTATGAATAAGAGTCATATATCTTAAAAATGGGTTTAATCTTACATCTATCATGGGAAAATATTTCTAGTTGTTACATTTGAATTATAAATTGCACATTTGAGGCTAAAATATTAGTGACTGAAGAGATCGTCCATACCATTTTATTATAACCTTAATTTTTATTACTATATTTCTACCTCTCTCTCCGGTACGTTGATTCCTTTATGTGATAACATATTATCATTTGATTGCATCATTCTGAATACAATAATCCTTTTCTGCCTCCTCATTATTTCCTCTCATTCTATTCCAAATTGAGTTCTAAGAAAAAAAATCGCTATACAAGCTATCAAATTATTCTATACTTAAAATTTAAAAAGTCTTATAAAAACGATCATTGGAAAAAAATAAAAATGGTCGTATTTATCGTTGTGGTCGTAATTCAGTGTACTGGCAGCATAACAAACGAGGGTTATTAGGTCCAAGATTGAGGAGGTTGCAAATCATTTGGCCTCTAAAATTACTCTCCCTTTAATAGAGTATTTTATGCCTCCAAACCCCCCAAATAATAATCACCTATGTAACTGCTGTCCGTATTTCGGGGAAACATTCAGTTTACTTTCTTAAATTTACATAGGCTAAACATATCTGGAAAACGAAAATACTTATCTAGGGAAATTTCTCCATTTATAGCATAACATAGTTCCTTGGGGTTATATTTGAGCCCAATTAGTAAAATACATATACGTTTTTTTGGGGGGTGGAGGGGTATTATCATCTCAAATTAACTCATTTTCTTATTTTTTTAGGATATATTATCCTTAACCAGCTCTCAAAAGACACTCATATCATGAAATTAGTGCTCTCTTAGATGAATGTGATAATGTTCTCTCCGATGAGAGAGAAGAATAGTTTATTACTGGAGATGATTCGTAAGTAGATCATTTGTCTTTCACTAAAGATAGTTCTTCGCGCTTTAGTTCTGAATTGGGTTCTGAGTCTAAGGACTGCGGTCATGAATGTATTATTTTACGAGATGGTACTAAATAGACAAAGAATCCTCGAACTAAGAGAGATTTAGACATCAACACGCTATATTGTGCGTGCCCCCTGGCATTGCAAACTACAATAAAATATATTAACTCCTTTGGTTGCATTTTAGTTACTTTTTAATGAACTTTAGGATATTATCAAAACAAGAGAATTCCCCCGCCCCCGAGAAGAGGTATAAATACGTGAGTGTAATTTACTATGTAATTACTTATAAGTTCTCTTCCCTAAAATCAGGCACCAACCATTCTTTAACCAAAAAGAAATATATGGGGAATTTTCCCCAAAACGTAGCATAATTTATATATATTTAATGTCAAATCTTCTATTTTCTATAATAATTATTCCAGAAAAAACGGGTAACAAAGTAAAAAAATGTAAGAACTGTATGACCAAAACTTTTACTATTAAAATTTGATTTAAGATAGATTTGATAATTTACTTCGTTTCCGTTCGTTTACTAAGTTTTTCTTAAAAAAATATAAGAGCATTCATGTTTAATTATCCTACTTAGATAATATATACAAATGTTCATAATTAATCGCATCTAATATGTAAGAAAAATTATTGGTCTCACATAAAATTCCTATTCATTCAATCGCGATTGTCAAAATATTTCAAGCAGAAGATTAATGGCTGTCATAAATCTTAGGTCTACAACACTTATCTTTTTTTAAAACATGTTTCCTTTCCATGTAAGTTTAAATACTATTTCGGTCACCATCTAATTAGCCCTTTCCCCTCTGTAATGGTAAATAAATCATGAGAATCCTATGCACTATGAGAGTTTGAGCTAACCAAATCACCCTACCTCACCTCACCGAGAGATGGACACCCAATGCAGTTTAGTGAACATCTTAATCAAATCGAGAACTGACTGCACTCTCCTTCACATCATGTAAACTATCTTAATTATTTAATAAAATAAACTACAGACCTCTAAAAAATTGCAAAAATATTTTTTCAGGCAATATATATTTAAAGTAGATAAAATATTTCGCTTTTTCATTGGTCATTAAACTCACTTTTTTATTTTGTTATCGAAAACAGTTCTCCTTAGCCTCTTTCTAGTATTTTACAAGAGTGAGAAATCTCTGCTACAAAAAAGAATCGACAGAAAGATCATGGGATTACAATTATGCTTTGCAAAAGTGTTGAAGGGGATTCGAGAAAGGGAAAACTTTCAACACTGAACTCAGGCTTAACAGGTAATGATGGGTCTAAAACGTTTTGACAGGTTCCTACTTTGCATGAGCCTTTTCCTTTAAAACCTTAAGAAGTGTTCAGTTTAGATAGAAAATTAACAAAGAGCAACTAAGTTAGTATAGCCGTCAGAAGATCCTTGGCAGAGTGCTTGAATAAGGTCTGAAGTCATGTACAGCACGTCAAATCCCACTGATCAACATTCAGTAAAAGCAAATTCGACAAGCTTTGGCATGAGTTGAACGTAACTGGATCCTGTGTCACTGGAGACGTGTCTTTTATGTGAATGAGTCTCCCCTCTATTGTTTTTCACCATAGGTATCGTTTGAGTCTGAAGGAGGCTATGTGATTTGTGAAATTGTGAGTGCATAGTGCCAAAAGTAAAGTAGAGTGGCCGATTTATAATGTTACAGGCTTCGTGTCAAGTTCAGTTGTGGAACGTCTTATGAATTGTGATGGTAAGATGAACTCAGAGAAGTTTCAAGATTAACTAGGAGAAACTATGGCTGCCTCAGCCCAACACCTCTCCCAAAAAGCGCAGAATTCCATTTTTCTAGCAGAACTATGTGCCATGTTACTGGTTCTAGGACAACAGTATCACAGCGGTGAACTGAATAGCGAAGTCTCTGGATATAAATCCACTGTAAAAACACTGGCATAACCTGAAACAAGCCGTAAGACATCGTTAGCAAGAGGGACGGCAGTCATCAAAGACAGGTGCGATAACATCACATTCAATAGGTGTCGCACCTTGCGGAGAGCATGCACTACTGAGATTCCTGTATCAGATCATTGTAGCTTATATTTTCACCTAGCTACATCTGCTTATTTGTTTTATGTTGCCAATGTTACAGGATTTTGCATTTTGAAAATCCTTGTTGATTGTTTTGAGCATATATAACTTATTGTTATTTATTCTTACTTTTCTATTGTTTTATAACTATTGATTTGCAAATAAAATCTTTCCGATCCTCCATTTATTTTATTCCCTAAAATATCCAAGGTGTCTGAAAACTATTTTCCATGGTTGTTCTCTATTCTAAATCTTTATCTTCGTCACATTTTCCATCTTTATTTTAATAGAATACTTGTCAATTTATTTTCCTTCCTTGATGCTATACATGATTGATAATTAATCTATTAATTATAGCCTCCCAAATTTTACTATTCGAGATTCCAATTTAGACTTCAAAATATTTGGATTTACCGCATAAGTCTATTTAATTTAACTCTAAACAATTTAACTTCATATTATACATTAATATTTAATTTTCTAATTGGACTCGTGGCCTTTCCCTTGTAGAGGGCTCAATTTAATCCTCTTGAAGGTCTCTGGCGAATTGAAATATTTTAAAACTCTTCCGCGTAGTGCGACGACAAAAGCCAAGGTTCAAAAGAGCGAATTTATACAATTCATTTTAAACTGTTAGATTGGTCTACTTGATACATTTATACACTGATTGCATATAAAGAGCATCCACCAGAAGTGTCATTGTGATGGTTGCTACATTGCCAAACTAACTACGTACATTACAATTTTACAAAGATTTGGATATCCAAAAGGTGGAATGTTGACATTTCTACAGATAAGAATTCCGTAGACTGGAATAGTGTGATAGTCTTACACCGTTGTCTTTATCCTGGTAACAATATAAATTTGGGGGGCATAGTAACAGTTAGGACTCATGTACCAATATAAAAAAAATAAAGATTTTTAAAAATCTAGATATGGATTTTGTAAAGTGATCTACTTAAGTTATAAAACTTGGAAAGGGTGGTTGGCATAGGATTTGAATCATGAGGGAAGGTGCTCATGGAGCAAAAATGTTCGAGAACAATGATTTATATCAAAGCTTTTATAATTACTGATCCTGCATATTCCACAAACAGCCACAAACAGCCATCTCCCTTCCTCTTTTTTGCCCTACTGAATCGCAAAACCTATTGATCGCCACTAGTATATTGAAAAAACTAGTGAATCGAGTTTAAAACCAAATGCCCACGAGGACTATTTTCATATAGAAGTAATCTCTAAATACTGATTTAGGTTATTTTCTCACCAGTTTATATTTTACTTTGTTTACTATGGAGAATATGTAATATATACGATGTTATTTCTCTCCTTTTGCTTTAGTGGTGACTGACCACCTCAAAACAATTTGTGGCGGTCTGCGTTGCTCATATCTTCTTCCTCAAGTGTCGCTCATCTGATTTTAAGATCCCTTTTTATTGTAAACCATGTAATTCTAACTCTCTTCGGGTGGTTAGGCCTGAATTTTTAACACTAAAATTTCAAAATAACACTGGCCATTGTGAAAAGCTAATCTGTTTTCCAACTGATTTAGAATCAATTTTGCATGCTCAATCTAAGAAAATAATTTGGTTTCTTTGGTCATGTGGGGTTTCTAAGACATCCTCGATTTAGATTAGAACATACATACTCCGATATTCCAAAATAGCCGCTCTCAACCAACCGTTTATTACATCTGTTTTGTCACAGCTAGTGATAAGCAACCATACATAACCTATTTTATTCATCTTTTCAGGTATAGGTTTGCATTATAATGGATCATACATTTAAGAATCATCCGAATAAGTTTTGTTACATCAGAGGGAAGGTCGCTCTTCCAGACTGTCAAGAAAAAATCACGGATTTGGGGAAAAGGCATAAAAATTATGCTTACTTTGGAATAAAACTAGGGGACTAATATAAGCTATTTACTCTATATATTTGCTGTAAAACATGTGTTGAAAATTTGTAGGATTGGAGTAATAAAAAAGAAAGAGTATGTCATTTTGTATCCCAAAGTTTAGAGGGAAGGCAAAGATCAAGTCACCGACTGCTATTTCTGCATGACCTGTATTTGATTTTATAACGGTTTTTAGCTCTGATTTCAAGGCTAGTGTCAGTACAGATACAGCTGAGTTAGATGCATACAAGCGAGAAGAGGGCGACTAACTCGTCGCATTTACGCAAGCCGAAATTATAGACCTGACATGAGACATGAACTTTTCAAAAGAATTTTCTCAGGTATTAGGTTCACCTCTGTGAAAAAAATGTATGCTTGCGCGAAGACCAGCATTCTATTACTATCGAGAACGCGAGAAAAAATTTAGGAAATTTTTCACGTTTGATTAAAGGTCTTTGCTAGTCTAATTTAACAACATTGCTGACTGTCTCAACTTAATGGGCCTGAAGTATGATACAATGAAATGTACATTTTTCATTGACTTATCTAATAGAAGTCTCAAAGCAGTTCTTCTAAATAAGGGCAATAACATTTCATCGACCCCAGTTGGACACTCGGCTATATAAAAAAAACCTACAACAGCGTGGATGGTCTGTTGTCTGCTGTTAAATATCAGGAAAATAAATGGCTGAACTATGGAAGTCTTGAAGTTGTTTTACTTATCCTAGGCCTTCAAATTGGTTACACAAAGTATCCATGCTTTATATGCTTGTGGGACAGTCGGACTGACGAGAAGCATTATGTCAGACAAGAATTGCCGTCAAAATAAGGATTAGAACCCAGTTCACACAATGTTTTCTCTTACCCTCTGGTTGGCCAGAGCAAGATCTTGCTTCCACCCATATACTGCAAACACGGTTTGATTAATAAATTTTCAAGGCAATGGACAATGAATGTAAAGGATTTGCTTTCCTCCGTCAGAATTTTCTACAAATCGGCATGGAAAAACTGAAGGCAGGTTTATTGATGGTCTTAAATTAGGCCGCCTGAAAGGCACCAGTTTGGATAAAGTCCCGAATCTGGCTGAACTTTCAGCCTGGTTGTCCTTAAGTCAGTCATTGCAGACTTTCTTGGCAACCTCAGAAGACTTCAATATGAGAAGGCCGTTGATGAGTTAATAGGGAATTCCTGCAAAATGGTGCTCGTATGTCAGCAAAAATACACTACAGTGAAGAACAGAGTGAGCGCTCTCACCAATAAATCAATGTGATGAAAGAGCGCTACCAATATCCTTGGGATGCCAATACTCTGGTCAACTACTGCTGGTGCCGGAAAATGGATTTGGTGTCTGCTAGAGAAAATCAAAATTCCCCGAAGAGACCATTCATCCATGAGTAGCTTATTTGTATGTTGCACTATTCTTGGTAGCAATTAGAACATTCTGTAAACCTTCTGTTTATAAATCAGTTAAAAGTTTACTATTGTGTGTACATTCGCCTACAAATAGATTAGAATATAAAAATTTCTAGTTTGTGCTAACATCTCGAAGCCCTGATCTGATTAGATAGAAATGAGAATGATTTTTGAGATTAGTGCGAAAAACTAGCTAAAATTGTGCATTATGTATGTGTTAGACCTTGAAAAAAGTGCAGACCAGTGTAATCTGACATAGGACACAATCTTTGCTATTCTCGACCTTTTCTTTAAATGTCTTGAGGTATGTAGTTAAAATGTCTTTTATCCGTTTCGCTCCATACCGTCCCTTTAATAACAGGAATTTTCTCGTTCTTTATATTATCCATATTTTGCTACTCTTCCTCATCTTTTAAAATTATCAGGCATCTAAATATTATTTAACTATAAAAATACTATTTGTAAAATTTTAGTGCAGAATGCTCCTTCCACCATTCGCAATGTATAATGGATAAAATGTATAGATTTTTCTAAGTATTACTTTGCGAAATCTCGTAAATGTTCTCCAAAAGGTATATCGCAAAATAAATATAATGTTTGATATGGAGAAGAGAACAGTTATTTGTATATACTCATGTCCTAACTTAACCATAATATCGATTGGAACTCAGCTAAACTTATTTGTCATGCTAACGCTATTAATACGCGTAACTTTATTAAATCAATATTCCTCAATAAATTCGGTAATTTTAATTGAAGTCTTTATTTATATAAGCTATATTATAAATTACATTCATATAAAATTGTCAAAGTTTACCGAGTAATTAATTATAGAAATATTTTTTCTAAATTTCCTTCTTTCTTCTCGCCAAATTACTATATTATATACTTTTTCATTTTCTGCATTATCCCCTTAGTGTGCTAAATCGATTCTGCTGCAGGGAAGACATAGGGATGAATAATGAAGAAGATGCTAAACAAATTTTTACAATCTACAAAAAGATATAATTCCGAATTGTAGCAATCCTAACATAACATATGTCACCTTATATTAATACTATCTAACACTTTATTTTAAAATATTGGAAATTACTTTCATTCGAAGCTTATATGTTAAATCAAGTTCACGTAGATTAGAAAGTGTAGGCCAGAATAACGATAAGACATTTGATTGATATTTAGCTGATAATTACGGGCTCCTTTCGAAGAATTTTCTAGTTTCGCATGACTTTTGAAAGATCAAACACTCACCGATGGTGATCCAAAATTTTAGTCGTTTTTTTGTATATGTAAGACTAACACGGTGCCAGTACTACTTGCACTTAATGCATCATATAGATAGGTATATCTTAATGAGTTGGACATGAACTTAGCAAACCTACCCGAACTCTTAGATCAAGCGCAAGAATTTCAAGATATATAATGTGGTAAGCAGATTCTCAGAATAATTACCTGCAGCATCCTCTTCACATTAAAAATCCTCAGCCCACTTTGAATAATAACTCTTTAACTGTTTCTTAAAATAGACTTACACGTTGTAATAGGGCAGATTAGAAAACTAATCCTTGTCAGAGAAAAATATCATTTCTTATGAATTTGAAGGTGCTAAAAATTTATCTTGCCTTTATTTTCTTCACAAATAAAGCGGTAGTGGAGAGATAGACCTAACTAGAACTTGACACAGGTATTTTTTTATCTAACTAACTCTTTCTAAACTGACAAATCCATTCTAAAATAACATAACCCCTTAGCCTAACCAATAAAGTAATAAAAGACTGTAATGAGAATATTTAAACAACAGAACTTTCTTGATTATTCTTGATCTTCAATATCAGATTTATTATAACGGAACCTGAAATATCAGAGTTGTGCGTGCTCCAAATTCTAATTAAAAGTTTGTAAACAGCAAAAACTGATGGTAAAATTAATAAGTGAGGACTAAAGGAAACGGGGAAACAACTCCAATATTTAAACGAACATTATGAGAAGCAACGAATATGAAAGAATTTGAGTGACTTCTACGTAGGTGTTAAAATAAAACAAAATAAGAAAGTAAGGAATAAAAAAGGCGGCAATAACTATTTTATATTTTATAACATCATAAAGGATAACAAACAAAAGGATATATATAAATATATGTAAATATTCATACATATATATACATATATATATATATATATATATATATATATATATATATATATATATATATAATTGCAGTAGGAAGGATACGACCATCAGTGAGATTCTTATTTATTCCAAGCAAGATTTCGGATTACCCAATCCATCATCCGGCAATAGGGATAAACACAATTTGTAAGGCGAACAAATGTTAACCTAAACTAAATAGGAATCAAAAGCAAATAATTAAGATAGTAAACCTATAAAGTTAGAAGTATTAATAATTACAAGTACATATACAGACAAGCTAAAAAAAAGCAAAGAAGAGGAACAAATTCATACCTGCTGTCAGCGAGTCCGGGGAATTACTAAGGAATTTACCAGAATCGGACACGATTATGGGTATTTTTTTGTCAGTAGAATATTACCAGGTGTGAAGCTGGTTGGTTGTGGCTATTACCGATAATGGGTGGCAGGTTAAGTCTGAATTTAACGTGGGAGAATGCATTTTTATGAAGAGAGATTCCAGAATTCTGAGCTGGGTGATGTTAGGATTAGAGCACAGAATCTCAAAAGTATTGATGTTTCCATCAACCTTATACTTCATAATGGGATCTCTGATTGGCGAGACTTCCTTACTAGAGAGAGACTTTTCTGTTCGGCAACTAATTCCAAAGTGTGCGCAAACCCTGGAATGTGACAAGCGAATAGTAGTAACAATATATCTTCCCTGGGAACATCCAGGGCAAGAAATTTGTATACAATACTAACCCGGGGTTAAATCCTTGGTGCGGAAGAAATTACCTATTTTTAAATTGTTAATGAAGGTTATTCGGAAATGTATTTGCAGAAAAAAACTCTGAAGAACTTTTCGGTACCGTCTTGAAGCCTTTTGATTCAGAGGACCGAGATCAGGTAGGAGAAAATATTGCAAGTCCTTAAGGACATCTATCTTTGAAACCTTTGGATGGAAGGAGTCATTTAATATTTTTCCTATCCATATATATATATATATATATATATATATATATATATATATATATATATATATGTATATATATATGTATAAAACCAAAGTAATAGGACTAAAATTATATGCGAAACCAGGTTTTAACGGAGACCTCCGTCATTATCAATCGCTTGTGAACAAGTGAGATACAAAAGTTGCTTAACGTACAAACACACAAATCAGTGGCGCTAAGGTGGATTATGCGAGAATGTGTCAGCATTTTTGAGAAAAAGAAGTATGAATTTCGTGCTTATTAAACTATTGGTATTGAATTGGCCATGAAGTAATAAGGAACATAGACCGAGGTTCTGAGGATAACAGTTCCAATTTCACTGATGTTAGTGATGATGATTCCATACACTATCCCGATTACATAGAGGAGTTTTCTGGATTCAGTGATTATGACATTGATTCTAGGCTGCAAGAACTAGTGGATAAATTTATAGTAGAATTAAATAGAGAAGCAGAGGGAGTGGATATAGAGAACAATGACGTGAGAGGTGAAATTCTACATAGAGCAGATGTCATACAAATGTGGACAGAGCATGCAAACAGAATATCATAATTTGCTTCACAGGTAAAAGTAGTTTACAAATTTATATACAACTAACAATTACATCAAATGAAACTTTAAGACTATTTGTAAATAATAAAGTATTGAACATTCTAGTAAAACAAACAAATATTTTTTCAAGTCAACTGAATGAGTATAGATCAGCTCCAAACATAAAATTACCAATAAGACAATATTCTAGAAAAATTCTAGAAATGTTTCTAAGAATAAATTTATGGATAAAGTTGAATAGAAGCGGTAGCATTAATGAATATTGGAGCAAATCTCCTTTCTTCGAAACCCCACTCACAGGAAAAAAATCTACTAAATTTGTTTCATTTTGCTGACAACAATATCATTCAGAGAGGAGAGAGAATATGCCAAATTACCCCATCTATTTAAATACTCATAAAAAATTATCAATCTGTATGATGTCCACTAAATGACTTGGTCATAGATGAAACATTAGTGTAATGGAGCGGAAGCTTAATTTTTAGACAGAGGCTTAAAAGGAATATTTTACATCATAAAATGCATAGCCTGTCACCCAAACCTTGGTGATGCAGCTTAAAACCCTTTGAGGGCCAAAATTATTAGGATAAAAAAAGGCCCTAGAAGGGCAAAGGTTTATTTGTTGAAATAAAATAAAATATTTTGTTTGATATTGACAATAAATCTTCGCCAAAATCATATTTCACTATTATTTTGGAAAAAGTATAATTAATTAACTAATTATTAAGGTGGTACTCATAGTGTACCACCGCCCAAATTTCCATAGTAAAATTTCCCCTCTCCAAAACAAACAAAAATCAAGAAAAAAATTTTTTTTAATTTTATTTTTAACTTCTATAAATTTAATTCCTTTTTGACCCCCCAAAAATTACTTTGTAACATGCATGAGTAGTATGTTTATTTAGAAAAATCTTGAATGTAAGTTTTCTTCTTTCCAAGGCAAAGGGCCACCTTGAAAACCGAGCATTCCCACTCTGTTTTGGATGGTTTTGCTTTTGTGCAGCATAAGCCACATCTTCTTTTTGTTTCTCTTCTTGGTCGATGAGTTGATTCTTGCTTCCTGATTTTAAAGGGCACCTGAGGCTTATGCTTATTTATTCTAAAGGATGAGCCTTTCTCTTTTATCTTTGTGACATAAGTTGCTGAAACAAGTCCCTCAACAATTTTCAAACGAAGTTTTTCATTTTCATCTTATCAGGTAATATATCCTTAGAGATTATAAAGGAATTTACAATGGCTGCATCGAGGAAATAGAAAAATATTTTGTGCCATCATTTATGGCTTTTTCGATCTATTTCATATAACGCCTTCAACTGCTTAAATATATCTACACAATTCATATGTTAGTTATAATCTTTAATAGTTTCAAGACAATTGATTTGACTAGTTCCTATATCTCTTTTTTTTCTTGAAACTTGTACTACATCAGTTGGGCAATGATAGCTAGATATAACACGCACCATACGTGTCTCTTTTCATTTGTACACATATTACATCTTCACTTACATACCAGTCATATTCTCCTTACTTCATACTTTTGTATTCTTTGAAATTTGATGGAAACTTTTTCCTATTCTGGTTTCCTGTAACACATGAATGCAGAGAATGCCCTTTCAGATCTTCAACTAAATCGTAACTAGTGAAATAATTGTCAATAAAAACTTTATGATTTCCCCCTAGAAGTGGTTGCGTAAGCTTCCAAACAACACTACCTCTTAAATCTTTAGTAACATTTCCTTGCATTCTACCAGTGTATATTTCCCCATCAAGAAAATAACCTGACTTGTCAGCTAGAACCTATACTTTATAACCTCTTTTAATTGGTTTTATCAGATTATATTGCTTTAGGGTACTGCGACCTTTGAATATGACCATTGACTTATCAACAGCAACTACTTCGCTAGGCAGAAAACATTTTTGAAATTTCCAATAAGCATTTGAAGTAAAGGCGTCACATTATAAAGCTTGTCGAAGTATGTGGAATCTCTTTGAGGCATTATCATTCAAATGTAAATTGCCTAAGATACAATCAAATCTTTTTACAGACATCAAATTGGAAATGAAGGAATCATTCAACTTTGAATCACTACTCCAGTGACCCCTGTAACTGGGTAATTTGTTAATTTCCATAAACAAATTAATCGCAAGAAAACATTTCATTTCATCATTGCTAACTGAGCATATAAATTTGTGTAAAAAACAATATGGTCAATAATTTGATTTGAAAAAAGTTCAGAAATATTTTAAAAGGGGTAGTTTCATCTAGTTGTCTTAGAGCATCAGTTACTCCAAATGACTTTGAAAGTTTTCCTCCTTCCACTGAGTAATTTTTTGTCCATTTCGGTCCAGTCGCTTGAGCAGAAGACAAATTGTTCGTCTAAATCACTGTCTGACGACAACGATTGTGAATATTCTCTAAATAGGGGATACTATATTCTCTTTACTATCTTCAAGCTCTTCATCAACATCTGAAGTGTTAACTGATGTTTCCGAAGGAATATCGCCCCAGGCCACATCTGTAACTCTTTTTCTGATAATTTTCGCTTTTGGCTAGCCATCCTGAAGAATGAAAATGATATATATACAATATATATATATAATATATATATATATATATATATATATATATATTTATATATATATAAAAGCCCTAATTATTTCAACAATTAATATATGAAACGCATATGTGAAAGCCTATTTTTGTGAGGCAACATATATCTATATATCCGGTGAAAATAGGTTGGAAATGCGTAGGCCAATATAAACATCTATAATACACTTGTGCAGTGGTACAGATAACGTACCACCTTCTTTTTTCGAATTACTTGAGCGTGTGTATGATTTATTTGATAATATCAACATAAATACTTTAATCCTATTTAGGAAACAAAAATATATCAAAAGAATTATATTTATCTTACAAAAAAACTGAAATTTCTGCTAATTTTAATTAGGAAGTGACGATGACGCAGCATTCTCCTTCGACGGTTCAGCCACAATTAGGGTAAATAATGTTGGCATCCAAATTTGTAGCCAAATGCATCCAGAAGCTTCAGAGAGTGCATTTATGAAGGTGGTACAGATTCTGAGCTGCTGCTCAATTCAAAAAATGCTTTGTTCAAAGTGGTACCCTTTTGCACCACTACGCATAAACGTAGCCAAACAGGTGGTACATTATTGGAAACACTTTCCTTAAAAGAGTTAAAGTATATTAGCCATGTCACCAATTTTTTGTTTGCGGGCATATTGGAAAATACCATCAGTCTCACCATTAAATTAGTGACATGGGAGTCAATGTGTTAAGGGGCCCGAGAACTAGCACCTCTGATCAATATGAAATGTGACAGCATGCCACCCCACGAAGAATGCATGTCCGTTGCACTGGCCTCCAGACACGACGTTGTTAATTAACAGAGAGGGTGATTTTACCATTTATCATTGGGCCGGGTAAAATTTGGGTTGTGTTGTACTTATAGCTAATTTAAAAATAAAATAAGTGAAGATGGAGTGAAAATGTAAGATATAGTGTAACTCTACAGTTCTTAGCCGTAACATGGTTCCATCGACTGTAAGGATGGCTGCAAATTACGTAAGAAACCAGTTCGATTGAAAAGGATGAAGGTTCAGTTATAATACTTTTAAATTTGTTTCTTCTGGGCTGTTTGAAGATTTTAAAGAGGAACTCACAACTTTCCGGCTAATATAGTGAAAGGAAAGCAATTCCGACATAGAGAAATGGGCAAATACTCTTTTCTCCCACGTAAGCAACAAGGTGGTGGTCTAGCTCTATTTTTATGTGGAATAATTTAGACCATATAAAAGCTAAAAGTAATCCGCTCCAACCTATTCTGTCTTAGATTTATGCCTTGCTTTGCATTTTTCTTTATTTGATACCAACTTATTGGTAGTCAAGATAAAGAAGTGCCCTTGCAAGAGCATGTAGCATAACTAGCACTGAGGATAGGTCAACAACTAGTCCGTCGAGTCATAAATCTCCGCTTTTCCACACTTTAAAACCAGATAATGCTAGGTAGCAAAGGAAATCCCTCACTTACGAGTACTAGGTTCTATGTGTCGCCGACATGACATCCAATATCCGAAGATATGTCATTTTAGAAAGGTCTCACCAGGCCAAATAAGTGTTTGATCCGCATTCTGTGAGGGTTAGGCCATAATAGGTTACATAATTCAGCTTACAAAGTTTTTGAACTTACCTGCAATAACAAAGTTGTATTTAATGACATAACTTGTGTTGCTGCATATGTGCTAGTTTGGCCATTGTTGTTATAACTAAAATAGAATTACTTTTACTCTGATATATCTTCCCTTCCCAAGAAATATAATACTTGAAACAAAATGGAAATTTTAATCAATTTATTCATCAGCCTGCATCGTAAATGTAAGATTTAGTTTAACAAAATAGTTATAAACGTGCTGATATAAACAGAGGCCTGATTTGAGAGTAGTTGTATTTTTTAGGTGTTCAAAGAGGTATTTTATTGGTATTTTTTAAATCCTCTTCTAACTCAAAATGAGGTAGCTGGTTAGGTCCTTAGTATTAAAAGGGAAAACGACAGAATTGTGGAACATCAACTTAGAGTTCATAATGGAATTTAAGTTTAGAACTGAAGGTGGAAAATATTCAATTAAAAATTAGCTGTTAATGAAAACATTTACCACCGCCCCATAAAATTTCCTTGCTTGCACGCGGCCGTAGAATATACGAATTTTACAGATGTCAAGTGCAGTATGGTCGCCCTAGTTATGCTTGCCACCGTTCGCGGGTAAGTGAACGTAGTGTTCATAGAGCAGTTTGTATTTAATATTTTGAATCTTTTAAATGGCATTTGAAAATTACTTGATAAGGTGACCCTACACCGCGAATCATTAGTGAAGGAATCAATCACTTATCATGATTCGTCTAACAGAAGAATAAAACGGACGAATGAAAGTCGCGGGGATATTACGTACATAGATTATTGTGTTCATGTAAGTCTCAGCTCACAATAAGGTGTTGTTGGTGTTTCTCAAACCATGGTGTAGCTGATATCAGAATGTATACAGGAGGAGCTGTTTCTCTTTATCATCCAACAACTTTCACTGTTTCAATCTTCATCACTTTCTTTACAGAACTCGCTATACAAACTTTCTTCAAGAAATGCCCAAGTTGATTTTCTCAATAAATTTGCTTTAAATATATTTATTATCTTTGAATTCCATAATATATAAGAATGCTTAAATGGTTTTAAAAACTGGGACGGTCTTTAAACTATCTCATATGATTTCGGAGAAATCACTTGTAATAATGAAGGAAATGATTTGGTCAAATTGATTGCAACAATAGTGTAAATAATAACAATTATTTCTAAGTGAACGATTAAAGGAGAATCGTACATTGATATATTTAATCATGAAATAATATTTGATTATAGTTGACAGAAAAGAAATTTAAACTGCTAGGTAAGAAAGAATGATTATTCATTGGTAAACATAAATTTTAAGAGAGACAAACGATTGCCAACGGGCAACAGCGAGAGGGTGCCCATATTTTCTTAAATGGACCTTGAATGCAGGTCCTTGTCTTAAACATAAATTTCCTCACAATCTAGAGATGTAGGTCTATTTTCAGAAAGAATAAGATAATATATTGCTCTGTTAGCTATGGCCATGACCTCTAAAGTCATGAAAATTAACTTTTGAGGAGATTATGAGAAGGAAATTATAACCAATGTGTGAAATCATATAAGAGCTTGTGTACTTATTAGTTAAACAATGAGAGGATAGACAGACGTAACGAATTAGGAAACAGAAACTAAAATTAATGAGAAAGAATAAAAGATGAACCAAAACCCAATTTGTTAACCAAGATATTGTTGCCAGATGACTGCATTTATTTTTCATGGAACAAATCTTTAAAAAAGATAAGTACACTATTTATAAACAATATCATGTATATGGGATGCTTTTAAAACGCAATTCCATAAAAAATTAATTTATATTAGTAAATATCTAATGGATGGATATTTACAGCCTGGCGTATCCAGCGCGAAGTCGACCCCAATTGGGACCACATCTGGCGAATAACTATAATTGATGAGGCCTAGCTCGACTGTAATCAGAGGTGTCTTCTCTCAGTGAGGCCTGGAGTTAAGGAGTACCACTCATTAGTTTGTATTTAAAGGATGTATGAGTTACTATTTTTTTAATGTGATAGTGCACAGTTACTAAAATGACTTTTTATCAAAGGAACACATTCAAATACATTTCGTGTAAAATATAATATATATAACAATGCTTTTAAGTAGCTTCTGAAAATTGCTCCTGCAAGCGACTGCTGGCTATCCCATTATGGAGGCCTCATGGTATTACGTATTCTGGCAATCCGAAGAAGGAGATTATTTTCATTCGCAAAACACATTCGGAACAGCCGTCTCTCCACTTTAAGTCTCAATATTCGCATCAACTTCCAAGATAGCTCTCCATCTAACCCAACTAAATTGAAGCAACCAAGTATGATTGCAATATGACCTTGTTAATAAATTCAGGTTGTGAGAGTTTTACACAACCAACATTTCCAATAGGTATCTATTTTTCGTCTTAAGCAGTGAAATTTTCTCAACACAATTAAGTACTGCTTGGAACGAATTTCTTAGATTCACCAAAAAGGGGAGCTTATGATGATAATTTGCTCAATCAGTATCTGGAGAAATAATTTTCCACTCTACGAGAACGTTTATAAGCTAATAAAAACCTAACGATTAAGTTCTTTTTACTCATTTAATATCCTTCCCATGATTGCCTAATCAAAGGCAGGTCTGATTTTATGATTGGTTATCAGAAGGGTTCTGGATATTATAGAGAACTCATTTCATTGACTGTTCCTCTGGTCTTGGTAGATAAACTAATTGGTAGTAAAAAAACTTATCTCGATAAATCATAGGAAAATTTAGTCTTCTGCATACTTCTCTTAGAAAGTCTTTAAATTTTGAATATTTAGGGCTTTTATGGCAGCAATCATTTGGGGATAATTTATTGACTATATAAACTTTAAAGCAATGAAATAAATTATAAATAAAGGAAGCTTTACCTATGTGGTGCACGGGACATTTTGTTCTCTTTCAACTACGCCGTAAACAATAGCCTAGCCCGTAGCAGACTGGAGGAAAGGTGATATAGATGTTCTTAGTAATGTGGTCACAGAAATTATCTCGAAGCCAAGACTGGCTCTTCCTGTTTGCGTGGCTTGATTGAGAGTTCTGCTGCCACAAATATGATCTTCCACCAAACGCCCTCTGGATTCGGAAATCATCATCTCCTCCAGGAATATGATATAGTTCTCCTATTGAGTCTTAGGCCCTATTGGAAGATAAACGAAGGGATAACATGGACATTTCTACTAAACACCATGATGTTGATTGGAAAATTGTTCTTTGGGAATATGGTTTTATCTCAGGGAAACAGAACAGACCGGTGCTTATCCTGTGATTCACCAATTTGTCCTGTCAAAAATTCTTTCCGTCTGAAAAGAACCATATCATGCCAGACTTGAGTGGATGGTTCAGTGCTTTCAGAAGCTCACAGCTCACTCCGTTAGCTTTTCTTTCATTTCTGCTACAAAAGCTGGCATTATATATCTTATATAAGTAGTAATGGACTAACTAGCTGCTGAAAGACTCTGACACTCAATTGTTGAGGCTATGGAAAGCATTGTCTTGCTGGGATATTTATCATTGATGCTATAGATCTCAATAATAATGTCGATGTTTCATTTTGCATAAGAAAGCTTTGGGTAAGGTTTCTGAGACGCAGTACCAGCGTAATCACAGCTTGACTCATTCCCCCTCATTTGCTAATTCTTTGCAATGTCTTCTTTTAAAATTAACCTCATTCATTTAACAATAAATCAAAAAATAATTATTACCTCCTGGCCTTAATAGTAAGAAACACGGCTTGCTTGTTTAAACTCATTAGATCATTAACCATTGACATGATATTGCATCCTTCATAGGCGATCGCTATTAAGTCTACTATGATAAAAGAACAGAGGACTGAGACACACAATGAATGGGTTAAATCGACAATTCACCTGTACATGCAGTAAAATGAGTCTATATATTTTTTTAGAAACAAGATAAATAAATCATTTTCGACATTATACCTTTGATATATTAACTAAATTTGATATATTAATTTCAGGTGAAAATAGTGGAAAGCGATTGCGTACATGAATAACGTAATCTGTGCAGCCTAATTTATCAGAAAATGGCATATTATGTAACACTGATGCATGCGGTGTAAACATATGAGATAAAATCTGGAAAGTTTAATAGAATTGGACTAAGAGGTCAGGCTATTACGAAATTATTCTACAAATTCAAATGAACCTTATTTTTTAAAAGAGAGTAGATCTACACTGCCATGAAATCCTGATGATAGGATTGAATTTTATCAATAAAGAGTTAAAATGGATCGACATATAGATTAGGGTGTGATGTCACAGGTTAAACATTCGGTACCCAACATTTTACTTTATTCTATGTTTCGATATAACTAATAGCCTTATTATATCCAAGCATCCACAAATTAAAAAAATAAGATTAACACGATGTGTGCAGAACCTCTTGAGCAAATTTAAAATCAGAATAAAGATCTAGTGAATTTATTTAATCGGAAAGTCATGATAAGTAAATGTATAGCTTGTTATTACTCTCAAATATTTATGTGCCTTTATAATTTTAGAAGGTTGCTATTTAGAAAAACCCTGTAGATTAGTATGGAACAAAATGCTCTCAAACCGCATCTCTGTCACAGTCGCATTCGTGACATAGTATTCTTCAAGCAGGATGGTGGACTGTGCCTTCAGGAAATAATATTAAGAGTTTTCTCTAAAAATGTTTCCCTCGTTATAGGCACGTTCGACGAGTATCTTGACAGTAGTAACAGGGCTTTACCCATTTGAGACTTTTAATTCTTTTGCTTGGGGTTTCATTAAGCCTGAAGATTAGCGTATAAAAATGAGAAATGTATTTATTCTTCGGAATCGCATTAATCAGGTTGTTGTGAACGTGGATTCCGTGAGAAGCAGATCGCTTTGTAACTTGTAAAGACACTGATGATTTATTGATATTTCCACACATATTTACTAAAAGTTATTTATAAAAAACATATACGTAATATCGTGTCAATAATTTGATTTTAGAGGGACACACCCTCCAAATGGTCTCTGCTCAGACATGATGGAAGAACCGATAAGAGAAAAGGTCGATCCTCATTTTTGGTATTAATTAAAGGCTGTATTTTTGTATTTTCTTAGTTCTTAGTTCCTGCTTATAAAAAATAATACTTAAAAATATTATAAAATTATAGAAAAGCTCTTTCAATGATCGACTCTTGAAAAAAACGGATTCTTCTTTTAAAATTACTCTCATTCATTTAACAATAAATCAAAAAATAATTATTATGACTAAAATAATAGATACGTACTGTAATTAAATCATAGGTAAAATGTGCCAAGCCAGCGATTCCTTATAAATTTAAAGTTATCAAAAGAAATCAATGAAAGTTGACACAAAACGAACTGTAACAAAAAGCGCTGCTCCATTACTTTCATTTTCAGAGATATTAACTGTTGGCTGAGATATGGAAATGGGCCATTTTATCCTCTTTCATCGATCTTTCACGAGTTTAGCTAATAATAGATGTTGGAGTTGAGAAAGTAGAAGATATTAATTAAATTGGCGCAATTCTACAAAATTAATGAGTTTTCAAGTAAAAGGATTAGAGATAATTAAAGTAATTATTTATGGCAGAACTTATGTTACTTTTAAGTTAAAGAGAAAGAAACCGGCGAGACTTGTTTATAAGTTATCTAATTTTCGGAGACAGATTTTTATATTTATTATCATTCATGGCTCACTGTTTACTTAATTCAATAATTAAGCTAAAATATATATGAACCACTCGAGGTGACTGTATTAACATAGGAACAGATTGTAACGAAGTTATAATTAATGAGTTTGATTATGAAAGATTAGAGTGAATTATTTGACGTTTTTAGTCGCGTGCCCTAACTCTATAAATTTGTATGTCGGTCCATAGGTCGGTCGGTTGGCTGGTGACTGTTTTACATTGCAATGAGTTTTTGTCAATAACATTGTAACTATTTGGCCAAATTTAACGAAATTTGCAACCCTTCATGTTGTCTTATATTTTCTTTCGAATGATATAATTGTCAAGGTCCTCCCAAGATTAGTCTGAGAATTATTGAAAGTTTTGAAGGTAGGAAGATCATTTGCTCATAAGGTCATAAGTCACAATAATTGAAAACACGCAACTTAGGTCTGTAGATCTTGTTCTGATGAGTTTCGACTTTACTTACAGCTATTGTTTTGTGAGAAAGGTTTCAGACTTTACCACCCACGTTGTAGCGGGCCGAAAATCTAAACTAACCCCCAATCGATCCAACCCGCTTCCTACACTATCCGGACGTGAGAAATCGAAGGAGAATGAAACGGATTGTATATACAGTCCCTTTACTTACAAAAAAATTTACAAAATATCTACAATAGAGAGGGGGCGATTATATTGGAGATCTTACTTTTTGGCCAAAAATACAAAAAGAAAATCCTATATATATGAATACTATTTAATCTATCCTAATAAACATAAAAAATCAAACAACCCCCAAAAAATCCTGACTACAACAGTCAATATATACACAACAATCAAGGCCTCACTTTATACAAAGAGGATGGGAAGATGTCCAGCCACCTGCCACTCGAGCGAGCAAAATGCCTAGGACTTACAAGTGTGGCGCCTCTGCGCTTGATGGAAGATAATGACTTTAAAAAAAAGCTTACGTGGCTATTATAAGCCCTCCTTCATTAAGCTATACTAATGGCCTTTATTTATTAATGATAATATAGCTTTCCAGGATATAACGCTTTGTTTGTAATATAAGGATATACGAAACTAAGTCCTATCTTTCCAGAATATGAGGCCTGGAAAGAAAGAAAAAAAACATGGTAATCATTTTTATACATAAAATAAACAAAAAAAACAAACCCATTCCCATTCACACACATTCTTACAGAGGGAGGGAGAGGGTACTGAGAAAAGGGGTGGGAGAATGGCCCTTTTACACACACTCACATTCGCCCCACCACACCCCTCCTTCCTTAAGCCATTCGACCAGCCACTCACTAAACCCTTTCAATCACTCTTCACGGTACCACTTGTGCTCAATCGCACCCTTCTGCACCCATTCACACTCGTCTACTGGTCCCTGGCTACGCGTAGCAATTAGTCGGGGTTGTTCGTCAGTCGTCCTGTCAGTCTCATCGTCACTATTTATCATCTCATCAACCATACTCTTAGCCCTCATTACCAGTTCCCCCATCTCACGACAGAATTCTTTCATACTCTTCCGTTCAGAACCCTCACTCTTCCTTCCCCTCATTCATCAGCTCCTCACTCACAGCTCTCATCCAACTCAAGGTACATTCTTGCGAAACAGACAGGTCATTCACATCCCCTGTATTCTCAACAGGCATACCAGAAACCCCTTCGACTGGTTCCCACCAGAAACCTGAAAAATCAGCCACTTCATCATTCACTACATCAAACTCACCCCTACTATTACCATTCATAAAACCCGAAAAATCAGCCACACTAGGTTCATTCTGCCCAAACACACTATCATTCATACTGTTCCCAAAACCAGAAAAATCAGGCACAGGCAGCTCACTCACTCGTCTACTTATACCAGCCAAATCACTCACCTGTTTACGCAAAAACTCAATCTCCCTTTCAAGATCCCCCATACCAGAAACACTCTGCTCAGACTTACTTTCATTCGTACTTGCATTCTTCGTTTCACCCTTCTTTGTACGCTTTCTACTCCTCGAGACTAAGACTAGCTCTTTCCCAGACAGATCCATACTATCACATTCAATCTCATCATCATGCACTTTACCTCTCTCTCTACACAGTCCATACACTGGATGGCTCACCAGGTAGTCAGGAGGTTCTCTCCATCTCCTTAACTGACTCTGATGAGCCCGCACTCTCTCAGTCATGCCGTCATTCAAACTCTCCAAAACATACGTCACTCCATTTTCCCAAACCCTCACAACTCTATAAGGTCCATCAAACTTCTCACTCATCTTTGATACATTCAACCTACCCTTCACTTCTTTCACCTTCAATACTTTTGTACCTAATTCAAATGAACGGAACCTTTCATGCGCCTCACGCCATACACTCTGCTCACTTTCACTCAAACGAAACCTATCTTTCACTCGCCTTTCAAAATTCATCACAAACTGACATGGGGACATTCCAGTTGCACTATGCACAGTTGAATTATACGCCCACAACACTCTCCCCAGACACACATCCCAGTCATTCACTGTCGTACTCATCATTCTCAACATCTCACACAAGGTTCTTATAGTCCGTTCAGCCAATCCATTTGAAGACGGTACATACGGAGTTGTTCTCACATGCTCCACACCATTCTCTCTCAACATTTGCTCAAACACTTCCCCTACAGATTCAGGCCCATTATCACTCAGACATCTTCTAGGCTTCCATACACACATAGGAAAAAACAACTGCTCAACCACACGCGCAACAGTCACACTCCTTTTATCTCTCACAGGCGCTGCATACACAAACTTACTTTTATGGTCAACCATCACAACCATACTAATATTCCCAGCACTCGTACGCGGCAAAGACACACAATCAATCACTACCAATTCAAACGGTTCTTTCGCATCAACTTTCAACATCGGTGGTTTCACTTGCACACCTTGCACCTTTCGCTTCTGACACCTTTCACACGTAGTTGCAACATCATTCACAACAGTTCTCAGAAACGGATGGAACACACGTTCCTTCATACACTCCCACAGCTTAAACTTACCCATATGCCCATAATTATCATGCACAACCTTCACCAGACCAATCATACCAACTAAGGACATCACAGGTACATACATATCATCACCACCCTTCACATGCCTCACAAAATATACAACATCCATACAAACAACAAAATCCTTAGCATACCTTTTAAAATCACTTAAACACTCTGGCCATTCATTCAAATCAACACGCATCATTACACACCTCTTCAACTCACTAACAAAAGGACACATCTCTTGCATCTCTAGAATATCATCATCACTTAAAATCTCATTCTCATCAAACATGACCAACTCAATCATACCGCAAAACTTGACAACATTCTTTGCACACTCATTCAACCTCATCACCTCACATTCACCTTTCATAAGACGATCCTTATCAGCATCCAAAGACAAATCATTCAATCTCATAAAGTCTACACCAAGCAAGAAACAACAAGGCATTTGCACACCTTTCAGAATCACAAAGTCATGCTTCACATTCACACCATCACCCAAACTCACTTTCAGACTAACCTGTTCCCATGCCCCTATCATGCCATTCCCTAATCCACTTATCCGTAACTTCACAGGTTTATGCTCGCAACATCTAAACTCTTCATACTTACTCAGAATATTCTCATTCACTAAAGACACTTGCGCTCCAGTATCAATCAAACCACAGAACAACCTTTCACTAACTTTCACTCTCGCTTCCATCATATCAGGTCCACCATGTTCGCAATACACAGAAGGAACAAGCACACCAACATCAGCACTGATATCCACACTGTCATCAACTCCCATATCATCACTCAACACACACTCATCTTCATCCAGACAATCATTCTTCTCTCTTATATATGAACACTTTTCAATTACCCAATTGTAGTGCACACCGCTCAAACATTGCAGATGTACCACATTAGGATTCAAACCCTTCATCTTCTCATCCTTGTACACAATCGGCCTCTCACCACCAAAGTGCACATAAACAATCACTCCATACAAACGACTCACTACAATCAACACTTCCTGAAATGGCGGGACCCCTTGCATACACATCGCTCTCAATTCTTTCATGAAGTTCCGCACCTTTGCCATACCAATGCTTTCAGGCTTACTACACACTTCATTCATTACCTCCTTCCTTAAATCATCTACACTATCGGGCACTCTCACATCTACTCCATTACTCTTCAAATCTTGCAAACCATTCCATACACTCTCAAACAAGAAATCACCACCACCCTTACTCTCTTTTCCATTCATAATTCCTTTTGGCAAATACTCAGGATCACTCACTCCACACACATTTTCATCATTCGTACCAGGATACCTTGACATCAAATCAGCCACTCCATTCCGTTCACCAGGCACATACTCAATCACATAGTCAAAGTCACTCAAATCTTCCAAAGTCCTTGCAATCCTACTATCAGCCCACTTCATACGCTGCAGATACACAAGAGGTTGATGATCGGTTTTTATCACAAACCTCACACCATACAAAAATGGACGCAACACTTTCAAACAATATCTTATCGCAGCCAGCTCTCGTTCCACAGTCGAATACTTTCGTTCTGCAACATTCATAGCCTTGGATACATACCCAATTATTCGCCTGACATTCTCTCCATTCAAACGCTGCTCTTGCATCAGAAAACCTCCCATACAATACCCACTCGCATCTGTATACAATTCAAGCATTTTAGCATTTACACTATAATCTGGGTAAGCTAATTCAACATCTTCAGCCGCTGCCTCCTTCAGTCTCTCATACGCCTCATTCATCTTATCATTCCACTTGACAACCGTACTACCTTTCTTGCCCATCCACTCAGTCAGAGGCTTACTCACACCAGAACAATCACGTATAAACTTTCGCTGGAACTCAATCAAACCCAAAAATGACTTCAGTTGCTTCACAGTCACCGGTTTAGGAAACATTCGCACCTTCTCAACATACTTCGATGATTTACGCAATCCATTCTCACTCACCATATGCCCAAGGAATTCCACTTCTTTCGCAAACCATTCACACTTCGCCACTTTCACCTTCACACCAACACTCTCCAACGTTCTCAACACATCATTCACCAATCTCATATGCTCCTCAAAAGTCTCAGTCATAATCAAAATATCATCTATAAACGCAATCACATTCTTACTCGCAAACTTACTCAACACAACATTCATTGCCCGCTGGAAGGCTCCGGGAGCATTAGCCAACCCAAAGCTGAGGTTCCGGAACTGGTAATGCCTCTTTGAGGAAGAGAAGGCAGTTACTGGCCGGCTCTCCTCAGCAATGGGCATCTGGTAATACCCCCGTACCAGATCCAGCTTCGTAAACCACTCCATCCCATGCATACTATATACACACTCAGATACCACACACATCGGAAACCTTTCTTTCACAGTCCTTTCATTCACCTTTCGATAATCCACACACAGACGCAATCTTCCATCCGGCTTACGTACAGGTACAATTGGACTATTCCATGCACTCTCACTCTCCTCAATCACCCCCAATTGCTCCAATTCCAAACACTGCTCCTCAATCTCTTCAGCAACCGGACGTGGGAAATGCCTCGGCCGCTGATAGATTGGGGAGTCCTCCTTCAGGACAATCTTGAATTCCGGGAGCTTTGCAACCCCGAAATCCAGATCACCCTTACTGAGGGCTCCCTTTCGCTCAAATATCATTCGATACACATCCTCCCTTTCATACTCAGTCAAACATCCATCCAATTTCACCATGTCCTTCACCTCATTATACATCCATTCACATGTCTTTTCATTCGCAACATTCACCCTGATATCCGTACTATCATCCATACCTACCTCATTGACAGTGGAGAGGTGGCCCAGTACATCTCCGACTTGGATTCCCCTCACCTGCCCTTTCACACTGGGGTCTGCCTGCACACATACAAAAGGATCATTCATTCTCATCAAGCCATCAAACACACAAGCAACACGCCTTACCTTATAACACGCATCCTTTCCATCCAATATCACAGTGTTCTCACTCACATTCAAACTAACATCCTTACTCCAACTCACTCTAACAGACACCCTTTCACCCTTCACAAGCCTTACACTCTCCATAGCAGTCACCTCAATACCAGTAAACACACTCCTCAAAACGCTACCATCTTTACCTACATACAACTTATACACCCCATTTTTACCAATCTTTCTCTCAATCTGATCACTCGCAGGATGCACAACCATACGATTCATTTTCATAAAATCATAGCCCAAAATCACACCATACTCACTACTCACCTTATCAATCACAGAAAATTCACATTCATTCATCATCATACCATGCATTCGAACAGGTGACCTTATCATTCCAATCACAGGCACTCTCCTATTACCAATACCTACTAAACTACCCTTGCACTCAGACAGGAGGGCTTTCTCGCTAAACTTGTCATACACATCTTTATACACCAAGCTCGCCTTGCATCCAGAATCTATTAAAGCCAAACACTCAATTCCATTCAACTCCACCTTCACACTCAGACACTCATACTTCCTACCAGACAGCACTTTCACACTAGACAGACTTACCAACACATTACTCACACTCATGCACCCAGAGGATACTTCAGCAGGTACCCTCTTACCATTCAGTTTCCCGCTTCAGACTTTCCATTCACACCTTGCGCTCTCAGTCTAATCCAACACTTTTCACTTGAATGTCCTTCCATCGCACAATAGCTACATACATTCCTCTGGTCACGACACATCCTTGCATAATGACCAGCCTTTCCACAATTACCACATGCATATTTCATACTTTCCCCACCAGTTGCTCCACCATTCAACCTCGGACAATCTTTCTTCAAATGGCCTATTTCTTTACACTTGAAGCACTCTTTCACACTTTCCTGGCAATCCTTTATCATATGCCCTTTCTTACCACACCCAAAACACGCACCAGATGTCCACCTACATTCTGCCAACATATGACCTTTCCTTCCACACCGACGACATTCCACAATCTTTCTCACACCATTCGGTCTCTCATTTGCTGGGACATACCTCGGTTTCTCTCTCATATATCCGTTCCCACGCTTGAAATTCATCTGCCCCCTTCCATTCGACCACCCTCCATTTGCCCATCCATTCTGCCGGCCCAGGAAGTTTGACATCACTCCAGCTGGTGCAGCCTTCAGGGCATCCCTGTAGCTGACAAACTGCTGGGGTGGATGAAAGCTCCTGGGCTTCTTACCCCCAACATTCACACTGTACCATCCATCCTCTTCTAGATCGCTTTCATCATCAAATCGTCCATCTTCTAACAGTTCCAACACATCCTCCCACATCAACCGTTCACCTGTCAGTCTCACTCTCTCCTTTCTCTTTCCACCCAGCCATTCACTCACCTTTCGTGGGATCGTGTCCAAAAACTTCCTCATGAGTGGTTTACATTCATTTACATCATCATCACCATACCTCGTTCTTGCCATACTCTCAAGCCTATGTGCATACATATTCACACTTTCACTCTTCCCCATTCGAGCCTTCTCAAATTCATTTACCCTTTTATACTTCACACTCTCTTTCATTCGTTTCACCTGTCCAATCATCCGCTTCTTCACCACATCGTACCTTGGTTCCCCCACACTTGTAATCACGCGGAAAAACTCCAATACTTTTCCCTCCAAACATTCCCCCAAAACATTCATCCAGTATCCCTTATTCTCCGGGTACTTGAGCTTACAATATCGCTCAAATTCCCCGAAGAATTCTTCCACACTTTTCCCACCATGTAACCTAAATCTATCTATCTTTGGCACTTCCCTTATCAAAATACCCTTTCCCACATTCACTTCACTCTCACTTGAGCTGCCTTCACTCTCACTCATATCAATCATACCATCACTCTCTCCTTCATCCGAGTACAATGAGTCCACACTCTTGCCTCTTACCTTCCTATCCTTCCCCTTTGCACCACTCTTCCTTCTTCTCTTGCATTCAACTCTCTTCCATTCTCCGTCCTTCCTATCACTCATAATCACCCTATCCTCTCTAGACTCGCACACACTCCCATTGATCCCATTAGTCTTATTCCCTTCAGTCGGAGCAGGGGTCAAGGTCGAGGGTCCTAGGGCCGGTCCTGACCCCTTCATCATGTCATACAGGTCCTGCATCCGTCGGTCCGTCTGATCCTGTCGGTCTCCCATTTCCTTCTTCATCCTATCAGTCTTTTCATTCATCCCTTATATTTTATTCTCCATTCCCTCCATCATTCCCCGTAACATTTCACACTCCTCTTCTTTCTTTCTCAACTCCAGTCTCAATCGCACTACTTCTTCATTCAACGTTTCTGCTACAGCCATTGTTCCCAAGTTAGTAAAAAAAGATAGGAGAAGGGAAAAATCAATCAAACTACTTGTCACACTAATTGGGTATGGACTGCAATCCAATCCAGTCACGCTCCCAGTTTCGAAGTCTCACGTCCCTATTCGGGCGCCAAATGTAGCGGGCCGAAAATCTAAACTAACCCCCAATCGATCCAACCCGCTTCCTACACTATCCGGACGTGAGAAATCGAAGGAGAATGAAACGGATTGTATATACAGTCCCTTTACTTACAAAAAAATTTACAAAATATCTACAATAGAGAGGGGGCGATTATATTGGAGATCTTACTTTTTGGCCAAAAATACAAAAAGAAAATCCTATATATATGAATACTATTTAATCTATCCTAATAAACATAAAAAATCAAACAACCCCCAAAAAATCCTGACTACAACAGTCAATATATACACAACAATCAAGGCCTCACTTTATACAAAGAGGATGGGAAGATGTCCAGCCACCTGCCACTCGAGCGAGCAAAATGCCTAGGACTTACAAGTGTGGCGCCTCTGCGCTTGATGGAAGATAATGACTTTAAAAAAAAGCTTACGTGGCTATTATAAGCCCTCCTTCATTAAGCTATACTAATGGCCTTTATTTATTAATGATAATATAGCTTTCCAGGATATAACGCTTTGTTTGTAATATAAGGATATACGAAACTAAGTCCTATCTTTCCAGAATATGAGGCCTGGAAAGAAAGAAAAAAAACATGGTAATCATTTTTATACATAAAATAAACAAAAAAAACAAACCCATTCCCATTCACACACATTCTTACAGAGGGAGGGAGAGGGTACTGAGAAAAGGGGTGGGAGAATGGCCCTTTTACACACACTCACATTCGCCCCACCACAACGTCTCGGCTATAAAATAATCTCCATTGTCCAATCGTAGCTCATTTCTCGGTTAGATCATTTCCAAGTCATATTTTACCTGGCTTTTTTTGATAAAAATAGAGAAAAAAGTATCCAAATAATCGAGGAATATTAAAAAGAACAACAAAATATAAGATACTAAACCACAAACTATCCAGAAATTCATTAAATATTAAATCCTAAAATCTCGAAAAAACATTGTTGTAGAGATACAAATCGCTAAGGAATATTATGAAACAACGCTTTCTTTCCTAAAATCGAGATAGAAAAATATTAAATGCTCTTAAACAAGCAGCGATCTTTCATCCCAATTTTCCAAATGACAACCACCTTGTATATCACCTTATCTTCCCTCCTAAGGATTTATATATTCATATCTCTGATATAACACAAATATAATAATAAACATAGCAAACAAACAGCTTTAAACCTAAAACAATTAAGAACATTTAAGAAATGCACGTGGACTAAACCACATATATCAAATACATATGTTACCAATTTAAAATTATTTGCAGATCTAACAAAGAACAAAACGTAAAACTATCAGAAGCAATTCTAATTAAATATAAACAAATTTTAACATCAAATCTTATGAATTGCTAAAGTCAAACATATTTTTAAGGATATTCATACATATAATAAAACACGATATATTTATATAAAATTTCTATTAAAAAGAAAGACAAAAGTTTATATAAATTAACTCGAAAATCTTAAATTATGTATTGACCTGCATATACATACATTTCGAAATAATTTAAGAAAGTTACTAACAGATCCCGTTCTTCGTTTCTTAGCATTTCAAACGAAGTAGTTTAAATGAGATTTTTATTTGCACAAGAATGAGCCTTTTCTTCTTTAAGTTATTTATTTATGCATCAAGCCATTTACGTAAATTGCTTGTTTAGGTATGTAGGGTTTGCTCTATAAAATAGGTAGCCCTCTAGCAGCAAATTGCAGGATTTAATAGGGCCAGCTGGAAACTCCACAAATGTACGCTCCGTGGATTTATTAATTCCTAAAAATTGCTATGTGTGTAACTTAAGGAAATAAATAAATAAAGCCTAATAAATAAAGAACCAAAGAGAATTAGGAAATAAAACTATATATATATATATATATGTTAAGCAGTACAAATAGATCTGAGGCAAGCGGTCGTTAAAGTCACGCGGAAACCCACGAAAATAAAAATATATCAAAGGCGACTAATTGAAGAAATATGTGAATCGCACACAAACCAACATACGCGTGTTGGGAACATTTATCAGCAGCTGAATAAATATAGGCTCTGACCAGAGAAATTTAACAAAGACCTGCAACAAGCGATTCTCTATAATAAAGCTATATCTATGATAAATATGCAGGCACAACAGGTACAAAAACCTGTCGGAAACTCCGCCATAGGGGTGGAAATAGCGAAAAAACTAGATCACTTGGTCCGCCCCACGGACAAGTAAAGATCACGGACCTTGGAGAAGAAACATAAATATATATATAGAGAGATACTCTCATTATTCAGAAGATTTATTATTGCTGATTCATTAACTCAATTCATTCCCTTAGTAGCGTCACAGAAACCCGTTCTCTCGCCTCAGTACTGGCACTTTTTAACTCGATACATCAGGTAAAACAGTAAGACTACACATTGACAGCAAAGAACTCAAGCCGTTTCCGTTTGCCCCTTTAGTAGGACAATTCAAAAATAAAGTTATATTTTCTCGTACGCGTCCTTTCAAAGTCCTTTACTTACCCCGATTACCGGGACACCTTTGGTAAGCCCAGCCTAACGCATAACCCTCGTAAGGATTTATAAGGAGTCAGAGCCATTTCAACAGAGGCGTAAAGTAGGCCTACTGCCGAAAGTCCTTGTCACCCTTCCATCTCAATAACAACGAGGACTCTTCAATTCACGAACTTATAATTACCGACCACGCACACACATACCAGTAACCTATACCACCACATGAACTAGTAACACCCACCGTTACAATCAACATAATCATCAGCCATAGGTACGACAGTTGCACGATGCATAAAAACTTCCCGGTGCTTAACCTCCTCATAACTCTTAGAATCACTAACTTCATATCAAAATAGCCTCTCAATTGTATTTGCGTTGGCCTGATAATTGTGTTTCGTCGATTTGTCTTGAATCTTCTGATCTACTAACTCTTTACACTATAAGTGAAATCCATATAATCCAAGAAACTCTTAAATGATTCAATAACTGTACGGTTGAAGATGACTATTAAAATGAGTGAAGTTAACAATGGCGTAGCCATAATGAAATAGAAGGACTTTAGATTACAGTTCACACGATAATTAAGATGTGTAATAAACAAATAAATCCCTACTCTGACAAAGTGAGAGTTTTGGCATTCTTTCAAACGTTATCTTTAAACAAGTCTGACATATCAACCTTCATCACTTTTCGGTTTAGATTGAATGTCGCTTACGCATTTGCGGTAAATCCACAATTTAATGATACGTATGAAAGTCTTGTGTGAGCATATTATACCGAGAGAGGGAGTGCAAGCAAACACTTTTTAACAGACGGACCAAATATGATATATTACTGTTAGTTAGTCAGCACAAATCTTTCTATGATACGGGAAGGATCCACGACCTGATAATGAAATTTATATAAGGTCAGTATGACAATCGCTGGTCAACCGAGGGGCCCCACGAGCCGATCCTCTTTAAGTAAGAGGTGCCAAGAAGTATTATGTTTTGACACCAAATAGCGTTCAGGTGGAAGCCTTCGTCACCTCGATGGAGAGAGACCTGTTCCGCGTGAGAGGTACGTGGGTATAGATACGCATCGGTAGGCTTCCGTGGCACAGAGAGAGTTCTGTAAGGCAGGAGAGTAAATAAAGCAGCGTTGTGATTGAATATGTGTGAGGTGTAAAATCTACCCACCGAAAACGGGGTGAGTACAGCTCGTCCACCAATCAGTAGCCAGATCTCTACGTGCGCTGACGTTTCTGTCCACTCCTGCCGGGATTCGGAATTGAACCTGGCACCACAACGTTAAGAGGCTAACGCCATATCCACTTGCTTAGCATGAGCTTTGTATATATTATAGTTAATCGATACTTTGAAGCCAAAATTTCATTAAGTTTCCTTAATATTGGTGAAGCTGCTCTGATTTTGGTGAAGGTAAACAAAATTAGTTTAAGTGTGGTAGAAGGCTCGAAGCTGAATAGACCGCGCACTTAACCAGAACCTGTTCATGTTCTGAAAAGACACTAAAATCCACACAAGCTATTTAAAGATATTAGAAGAAAAATACTTAAACGAAACATAAAAAAGAATGCATATGTCATAATTAAATCGCGCATCCAGCATTAGATCTTCAAGATTGATTTTCCTCATCACTCATAGGCCCGCAGGGTTTTCGTATTATGTTTTGAATTTTGAACAAGACGTAAGTTAAAAAAATGATAATACATAAAGTATGCCATTATTCTCCAAAAAACAAGAAAAATAATGTTACTAAAGTGTCAAATTCTAAATGTGCGGAGTTTAATAGCGTAAACTGAAAATTAGAGAGAAGAAGCGGGATCCAACCTTACAAATTGTTAATCATTGCTGGTAATTTTTCACTGAGCATTTATAGAATTAAATGGCAGGATATTCCGCGAAAAAAAAATGAAACACCTTGAGTAAACCAAAATTGTGGAATCATGATATCGAAGTCAGGTTGAAAGATAAGAAATGTGCAATATGCATACAAGTGGCACAATAGTAACCTATTTGAGGAAAATAAATCAGATTTACGTAGTTCAATGAATGGAATGTCAGAAGGAAATACAAAGCCCTAAATAAAATATGAAATTCAACTTGCCAGAGAAAGTAAACATAGCCTTAGAAGTTTTCCGGTTATGAATAAAATAGAAACTCGATAAAGAAAACAATAGGAAATATCAAAAATGGAAATAACGAATTAGTGTTGGATACATAAAAGGTGCCCAAAATTTAAATAACTTTTTACTTCGGTATTCATAAACAAAGACGAACATAATAAACCACAAACGAACGACGCTCTTGAATTTAATGAACATAATTTATTAACCGATATCTAATTCTTCGAAGTAAAAATAGATTTTTATATCATTTAGTTAAAATCCAGTAAATTTCCTGGTCCTGATTTAATCTATTCGGCGCATTTAAAAGAAATTCTAAACGTGTTAGTGAGGCAGCTAACGAAATTTCTTAAGAAATGTTTAGAAGAAGGTATCGCGCCATTAGATTTTAATCTAACGAATATAACTCCTATTTTTAAGAAGAGAAAAAGAGAACTTCCGTTCAATTATCGTCCTAAAAGTTTAATATCCATCGTAGGTATATTAATAGAATCCGTCATTCGAGATAGGGAGATCGATCATTTGGAAGCCCATAATCTCATGTGTGATATTAAACAGGGCTGTCACCAGAAACGTGAATGCTTAACTAATCTTTTTGAATTTTGAGACAGCATGATTAAAATATATGACGAAAGAAGATCTTTGGACATAATTTACGTAGACTTCACTAAGGCATTCGACACCGTTCCTTATAAGCGATTACTAACTAAACCTTTTGCACAGAATAAAGAGACATTTTTGTCTCATTAGATTTTTTGCTAGCGAATATAACTCCTATTTTTGAGAAAAGAAAAAAAGAACTCCAGTCTAATTATCGACCCATAAGTTTAATATTCATCGTAGGTATATTAATAGAATCCGCCATTCGAGAAAGGGTGATCGATCATTTGAAAGCCCATAATCTTATAGATAACTGATAGTAAACAGCGCGCCAGAAACGTCCATGATTAACTAATTTTTTTTAACTTTATAACAGCAAGATTAAAAGCTATGACGAAAGAAGATCTTTTGACATAATTTATTTTGACTTAACTAGTGCATTCGACACGGTTCCTCCTTATGCGATTACAAACTAAACCTTTTGCACATGCAATTAGGGTAAACCTTCTCCAATGAATAGAGTCGTGGCTAAGTAATCGTAAACAAAGAATAAATTTAAACACTAAATTTTAGGAGGGGAAAAATGTAGCTAGCGGCGTACGCCAGGGATCAGTTTTTGGACCATTGTTGTTTCTTATTTATGTAAACGATATAACATAGTTTACTTAGACTTTACTGAGGCATTTGACACCGTTCCTCATAGGTAATTACTAACAAATCATTTTGCTCGTGAAATTAGGGTATACCTCGGCCATGGATAGAGTCGTGGCTAAGTAATCGTAAGCAAGGTGTAGTTTTGAACGGTAAATTTTTGGAGTGCAAATATATAACTAGTGGCGTGCCCCAGGGGTTTGTGTTGGGAAAATTGTTCTTCCTTATTTATGGAAGCGATATGAAGACTGGCCTACTTGGTAGATTATGAAAATTTGTGGACCTCACAAAAAATAGGGATAAAATTTTAAATAAGTACGATAGCAAATTGATTCAGCGGGATCTAAATAAAATCTTCAAATGGTCTAATAAATGGAAGATGAAATTCAATTTAGATAAGTATAAAGCTATGCACATAGGACGAAAAAACCCAAGTTTTAATTATGAAATGGCTGTTAAAATTCTTATCTCCTGACTAAGTGCAAGATTTAGGGGTGCGTGTTTCAAATGTTCTTGAGTTTAGTGTGATGAAGCGTGTAAAAGGCAGAAATGAATGCTTGGATTTATTGTGAGAAGTTTTCATTACAAACACCATGATATAATATTACCTCTATATAGAAGTTTAGTAAGTCAACAGCTGGAATACGCGATACAATTGTGGTCACCTTATAGACATGTAAACCTCATTAAATTAAATGAATTCAATGAAAGGCAAATACACTAATTATTTATCGATTACAAATACGTCGTATATTGAAAGATTAAATATATTAAATTTCCTTACTCTCAAACTAGGCGATTGCGAGGTGAGATTATCGAAGTATTCAAAGTTTTAAATAATTTTGAAAACGCAAATTATGAATATTATGTTAAGTACGACCATGGCATCACGCGTTACATAGGTTTCAAACTGAAAGGAGGGAGTTTTCAAACGAACATTGGCTAAATATTCTCAGCTTTAAAATCATTGATAAATGGAACGCACTCACAGAGGAACTAGTAAATGTTAGCTATTAGTGTAAATAATTTTAAAAACAAAAATCACGAAATTTTCCAAACAATTTGATTGTTATAATACAAAACCCTGTTGTGGATTGAATATCGCATGAGTGAGCATCGAGGTAACAATCTCCAAAGGAGGACTACTAGCATATTAGTATAAAATGGGACTGGCATTTGAGTTTACTAAGTAGTCCTTGCTGGCTCCCTGTAACTAGATATCTAAATGCCTACACTTATATTCTCTTTGACAACGCTATTTCTGAGGAGAAGATGAACTTTAATCCCATTGTTTTTCTATATAAAAACAAAGGAAGTGTCTACTTGATGATTATAAACCAATAATCTGGGTACCACACTGCAATACTCACAATATAATCCATAGATTGCTGGATTCAGGATTGATCTACAATCACATAGTTGCGCAGAATCATTTAAACTACTACACGGAGGAGGATTTACAGAGTAAATTCAAAGAAAATGCAACGCATAAGTCAAGTTACTTATGAGAAATTTTACAACTAATCATAAAATTTGTACAAGGACTGATATTTATAAATTAGTTTAGCTGGGGAGAAATGGAGGGCTAGGAAAGGAAAACTGTCCTTAGAAAAGACGTTGTAATTTTAATTTATAGGAACTATCTTGTTTATGTCGTAAATAATGTAACTATACCAATTCAAAGGCATTTTTTGACAGTTCTTTCTTTATATATCTCTAAAAGTTTACATTTGTCTAAGCGGTATTCACTTTTGATCACTATAATTAATTTTTTAAACTAATGTAGTATTTAACTAACCTATGTCCAGAAAGTATGCAAAATGCCATATATATAATTTCAACAATTGTACGTGGAAACTGCTGTTAAATGTTGAAACAAATCAGATTAAGTAATTAAATACATATATAGGAGAGACGCAACTTTAACATAGGCTTAGATCATTTGAACTAATATGTATGTATAATAAATAAAATATTTTGGAGGGAATAAAGAAATTTAACCCATCCCTGTAATTTTATTGAAAATAAGAATAAAAAAAAATTTCCCTTCCTACAAACGTAGCAATTAAAAACGTTAAATAGAAAAAAACGATATACATGGTGAGAAAAAATAAATTAATATGGTATAAATCTATTACGTTAATTGACGACTTTTCTTACAGAACATATGTAATTGATATACCGAGATACGGGAGTAAGGATTTCTACAAAAAGGAAACTAATGACAGCAAGGAAATTAGGAAAATATTTTCATTCAAAAAATTTCGATTTAAGAGCAGAGAATTAATACAAATTTAAAGATTTTCCATTGTATTTGACTCATATTAATTCTAATTGGATTTTGTTGGAAAGAGTTCGAGTAAGGATAAGTATTTTTCCTTAACGTGAGTTTACCACTTTAACATATTACTGCTACCAAAACAATATTTCAAGACAAGGAAGAATAGCGTAGAAAATTATATAATTATGAACGGAAATGACATCTAAATAAAAAAATTACCAAACACAAAATTCGTAAAAAATAAATATAATTTACGCAATGACGACAGGCTTTATTATAACCTGGGTCGATACTCGTAGGTGTCTTTGACAACCAATCGAATGGGAGAATAAGAGAAAACCTTAGTAGTGAAGGGTTCTTTATTATTGAGGTTTCTATTCTCTGGAGCTTTCTCTGATGAAGCTTCTGAGGAGCACTCGTGTTTTCTCTTATTCTCATTCTCTAAACTGGTTGGGGTAATGTTGCGATAAATTGTCAGCTCTTGAATACATAAATACCAAACGCAATTTAGGTTAGGGGAAAATACAATAAATTACAAAGAATTGCAAAAGTCTTTTCAAGCTGGATTACAAAAAATAATAAAAGTTATATCCACAAATCACACAAAAGGAAATTTTACAGTCGGGAATGTATTATGAGAAAACGAATGATGACAGTCATTGACACTGATTTCTTTGTATTTTCACTCATTTTGAATTGATTTAGCGATATCTAAGAAAAAAAGCCGTCTAATATTAATATTTGCGGGAAACCTTGCTAAAGTTTAGGTTTGGTATGTGCATTGTTATAAAATTATACTACTATAAGGAAGTAAGAGCCAAAAGATCTAGTAGATTAAAAATCGAGCCTATGCTTCCTGAAATATTTTGAAGCAGGATGCTAATCATGTATATTATATAAAACCACAGCTATCAGAAATTTAATATAAATATATGCCCCTTATTGAATGCAATGAATTTCAATATGATGAATTTTTCAAAATTTAGTAATATATATTTCACAATAATTTCTCAAATTAAGTTTTAAAGAGAAAATGCTTTGTACTTAGTAGAGTGCGGCTTACGTGTAATATTAGAACTTGTTATTGAGAGTGTTAAAAGTCCACCATATTGTGCATCTGCAGATAATCTGAGGAATAAGGGCGAGGGTCGTTTCCTACTAACGAGTCATGAGTATTATGTAGAGTTATTTTTATCATGTTATCACATATTTAAACTTCATGTTATGTAAAAAAAATAATTTTCTTGAGTAACTATTTTAATTTCAGAGATCACGGAATAAAGCGATATTTTTGTTCACAAATGTAATGAATCTGAAATAATTCTCTAAGTGGATAAAAATTGATCGACACATATAGAGCTATTTATTTATATTCAGGAAAGATAGCTCAGCCCACATCAGAAAACTGTGTATGAATACGGTAATCTGAAAACTTGATCCAAAATTTCAATAAGAAATCTATTGAGAGTTTTTAAATTATAAATGATTCGAAGATGATTGCTTCAAAAACAAGATACTTACTAGAGTTGGGTGATTTTCCACTTTTTTACAATCTGTTTGATGGGCAGTGCGAAAAAGTTGTCAATTGGTTAGATAATATTTTTGTTAAGACCATTTTTCTGTACGCCTAGACATTTAGGCCGCGCATCGAACTTGAAAAAGAGCCTTTTAAAATAGGCAAAATATAGGTAACACCCCAATATTTGGTATTAAATAACCATATTTTTAAGGAGCGCGAGAAGGAGCAAAAAAAAAGAAATATGCCACATTTTCGACTAAAACTGCACCAATTGACAAAAATTGGATTTTAATTAAGAAGTTTGCCGGTAGTTTGCAAGCAATTGTCTATAATGTCAAGATCATATGGTAAAATCTCGAGGTTATAAAGGAAATTGTTCAGCTTCTCTAGGTTGATTGAACTAGAGAGAAAATATTAATGTTTCACAGTAGCACGAGAATTTGATAATACTCGTTAACTTACAAAAAATGCATGATAGGCATCGCAAAAGTTTTCTTTTGTCTAGCTATATAGGGTTTTTCGTTTATTTTTCAAATAAATAATTTGAAAAATGATCCAGAACTCCCTACAGGGAGTGTCCATATGTCAAGTTTCACCTTAGTCGGACCAATCTAGCCTTTTTTACCTGAATTTTATTTAACTAAACTCCTTTTTTCTCTTATAACGAAGTATCTTTCGCCGTGATTCAAGTGTCACTTTAATGTATTCAACTCTTTTAGCTAAGGCACATACATTCTCTGATGCTTCGGTCACTAGTTTAATCAATCTTCTACATCTTGAGTGTGACTTGGAATATCATTAGCAGTAAAATCTATAGTCGATTGATGTTTTACATTTCCTTTTATTTCTGCATTACTGGACGATTTTCTTGAAATTATCTCAAGAATTGTTGGTTGCCATGTCAAGTCTGAGAAGTCTTTTAGAAAAAGTAGCCACCATGAGTGACTTAATTCCCTAGGGTTTAGCAAAGCAAAGAATTCTTTGCAAATTTCACTTGAAAGACAATTTTTAGCTTCCACAACATATTTGTGGTCTCTGCTAAGATCTTTCAAAGTTGCATACCAATACTTGCTGCTTTTCAATCGGAAATGACAATTTTGTCGCATAATTCAGCTACAGCTGGAAGAGGATGAGTTACCGGCTGTTCTTTTCTTTTTATATCACTTAATTCATTTTCATTGTCAGAGCAGTCTGTTGAGGATGCTGAACTTTGATCAGATGTCATCTAACTGCAGGACGGTTGTTTTTAAGTGTTCAGCTTAATCACTTGCTGATGGAATTCTATTTTATCTCGTTTCTCCTCATTTTTTTAATAATTTTGACGTTGTACTGGCATCGATTCCTATACATAATTACCATTTTTCCTGCAATTCTACTGATCATTTAGCAATTGTTTCTCTTATATAGGCACATGTGTTGTTTTGGATATATGCAAATATTTTTTTTCATTTACAAGCCACAAATTCGTAAAGGTTGAGAGCAGACATTCGTTCAAATATCACTGCAAAGTGGTTCTTAATTTTAAAGCCATCTTCAGCTCAATTCTTTCCCAAGAACATGCTTTTAAATATCTACAAATGCGGGAAGATTTCCTTCGTTAAGTTTTAAAAGAGTCACGAACATTGATTTTTTAACAGCTTACTCTGTCGTTTCGGAGGTCATTTGCATTGTGCTTAACAGAAATAGAACCTCTCTCAAAGACTTACCGTGCGAAACTACGCGTTACAGGAGAAACCTCCCTGAGAATGGTGTGAGAGACCAGAGTGGGCAGTGTAGGGTGATGCCACAAACACACGCAGTTACGTACACACACAGTAGCTACACATTAGGAAAACATCTAACAACCAGATAATATGTGGTTTTAAACCATGTCGATTTATAATTGCAAAAGCTTGATACAATGCATTTATAAACAAACAAGTTATTTAATCACTCGCATATCAGAGATTGGTTTAGGAATGTAAACTAACATAAGGCGTATGCGCAAGTGAAAAAATCTTTCTATTGCTACGAAATTCCTACCATTAGCTCTTGACATTATAGACTATTATTTGCAAATTACCCGCAAACTTCTCAATTAAAATCAAATTTTTGGCAAATTTTGCAGTTTAAGTTGAAAATGTCTCATTTTTTATTTGCTTCTTCTTGCGCCAGCTGAAGATATAGTTATTTAATTCAAAGGTTTTACATAACTAAAATTTAAACATAAATCACAATTACTAGTGCTACCCGCAAGTAACTTTCTTGCAGAGAATTATTTGGGGTTTATATATATTTTGGCCATTTTCAAGGTAAGTTTTGAATTTTCAAGCTCGATGCCCAGGCTAAAATTATCCTGGTAGAGCAAAGTCATTTTAACACAAAGTTTTTTTCATCAATTGGCACCTTTTCCGCACGGCCCATCAAAAGGATAAAAAAACTGTCGAAAATCTCCCTACCTAAATTACTTAATGTATAAGCCTATTTTGGTGTGGCCATAGCCAAACTTTACAAATATATATAAAAAAGCTCAAACATTTTCATATTCCCTTTTTGCCGTTGGAATTTCTTGCAATATTTTCAGCTATAGAAGAGAATTAAATTTCATATGAGATTATTTATTTTCGTTTTTTGAAAACACCCTAGTTACTCTTAATAAGTAGTAATTTACCATATAACTCAGTATAAAAAGCATTGATACTTATGTATTATCTAAACAAACCTCGATATATATATATATATATATATATATATATATATATATATACAGTTTTAATCTTCGTCTTCCTCGAATCGTATCATAAATCTTATTTTTTAACATTCTTCACAATCTTCGAGTAAATTTTATGGGCTTAACTGATCCAAAATTATATAGACATTTTGTCTGCCTTTCCAAAATTTGCCTTCTTCATTGCACTAGTAGAAATCATCTTTTTACTGGGTTATGCTACATGTGCTACATCTTGAAAATAGATTTTAAAATGTTATTTTTACTTAATTCAGAGAAATGAGGTAGTTATTTTCTTTTGTCCCACCTTATACTGAAGAGTTTCAATTACAGGGCTGATTAATATTCATTATTTCAAATATTAAATAAATCATGTAGGTGCAGAGATTATAACTTCTAATTAAGACCAGTGCAAGAGGGGAATCATGAAAAGATCCATCAATGACTCGGTAATTTAAGTAACAAAAATAATAAAAACCATTCATCGGTTTTCTTAAGACGCACCTTTCCCCTCGAATAAATATATCAGTCTTATGTTTTGATTCAGTTCTTAATGATCACATGAATTTAAATGCTAGTAAGTGAGCTATGTGTGTCTGCTTAGTGTCTATAAAGAATAAACATCAATATTTCCCATTAGAAGTTGATTGAAAGGTGGTTTCTTCATATCGAAAAAACTATAATGATGTTAAGGCCTTGCTAATTGTAAAATTTCTAAGAAAGAAAATCATAATTCAATATTTCATTAATGTCGGTGAAAAGAAATTCTTCAGGCAATGATATTAAAAAACTTTTCAATTTTTTGTTCAAATTTGCCATTTAGCAAGATTGAAAAAATTACAATGATTCCACTAACATGAAAGGAAAGTAATCCAAAATAGTGTTTTCACAGCAAAGAAAGAATTGGGAATGAAAAATATAAAAATCAAGTGAGGGACTGCCATGATTCGGCGTCTTACGAGATGATTAGTAGTAATATGGCGTTTAATCGCAAACTTGATCAAATCTAATGTACTGAAGATAAAATTAAATAAAGTACTTCAACACATGTACATTGTAATTATGTCTTAAATAAAATGGCAACATGATTTCATTTAATGACTAATGAGAAAGGATATGAAGCGAACCTCATCAGATAGTCAGAGAATGCAGTCAACAAGCAAAGTTTCTTGTTAATGGACAATACCTATCAAACAATCACTCGATACGTGGCTTGACTTTCTTTACTAGAGTAGCAGAATAAAATGAGCTCTGTGTCCGCCCAATCTATCCCATATTCCAGTGAAGACGTCTCTTTATACTCCTTGATCTAAGAATAAATTATCCCTTTTCACTTGGTTTAACTTGGGTAAACTGTTTCAAAGGTTTTTCCAAATTAGCTAGCAAGAGGTTACCCTTTATTCGCCTTTACCTCTTTTTAATTGGTATAAATCTCCAAAAGTGTTAACCTGCTTTCCTCCTGAGTTTTCTTATATAAATTATTCCTGGTGTCGTGTGATTTTGTTGTTAATAAATAGAGGTTTCAGGAAAGTATTTGGCGTACATTAATTATGAAGATAACATAAAATATAATGTAACTCAACACCTTATACATTTTAAATTATAATTAAAAATTCTAATTCAAGTAACCTAAAACATTATAGTCTAAACCGTAGATATTTAAGTGTAAAAAAGTGTTGAAAATATAAATGATAGGAAACCCAGAAAAGAATATATAAAAATAAGATTTGCACTCAATTTCTACACACAAATATCAGCTGTAGCATTTGCATTTGGGGAAGGGGAAGGTCTGCTGCCTAATGTATCTTTGCTCCGTTCTGTTTTTATAAAATATTCTTCAACAGTGCTTCTACTAAGTTACATTTACCAGTGAAAAATATTTATCTACTCTGGTTTTAACTATATTAACCTGCGTAAAATTCTTTACTTAATTTTTGCTTGATCTGATTAGTTAAAATGCTTTGTTGTATTATACCGTTGAATCGCTTGTTGACTAATTTTGCATCCATTTTGACGGCTATTTACTACATCCTCCTCAGTTACGGGAAAAAGAAATACATTTATTTTTACAAAATTCTTTCTATTTATGACAAAATACAGGTGTAGAGAAATGGCTACATAAAGCATCCCGGACGGCCAGGCGGACATATTACTTAAAGTCCTCCCCTCCATTGTGGAGAAAGCCGAAGAAGCGAGCCCCATAAGGAGAATCGTGAGAACGGTAGCCGGCAAACGGCAGTAACTGCCTACCATGTTTGATCTCTCCGCCACTCAGGTAGTTAGAGCAACCAGCTGTGTTACGGCGACCACATTAGGCCCTTAAACGACGCTCTAACGATCCAATTACCTATGGGATCCATAAACCAGTGGTTATGTCACTAAAAAGCGGTGCTAGTCAAAAGGCACGCCAAAGAGTGTGGCGGTTAAGAGTCTCTCTAATTATAAAGCTGACTTGTGCACCTCAGTGCCAACCTCTGCACTTCTCGCTCTTACTAGATGCGAATTCGCCTTTGGCGCTCTCCACTGTGGCCTCGCCAATAACCCCTTAGATGGGGTGGTGGTCCGCCTATAAATAAGCCACGGAAAGAAAGATAAGTTTTTAGAATTCGCTAAGAAAGAAGGTTCAGTTCGTGAAGATAGATCCCTTAGCCATACAAGACGATTTCCATGAAAAACGATAGAATCAGATTAAGAAAATCGATCCCCCCTCGCTGGGCCAAATTAAAAAAAATCGTCAAGTTTTGTTTCGGTGCCATACACACTTAGAAGAAGTAGGACTGGAAAAAAGGTATCCCGCTCACACTCGAGTGACTCTAACATCTAAAGTTCCGTAATAGTGAGAGGAGAAGAACCCAGCACCAACGAAGTTCCGTTCTTTAATTACAGTAAGAATCTCACCGAATACCCCAAAATCTAGTTGGACACTCTACGTTAAAGAATCAGACACCAAGAGGCGTCAAGATTGTTCCGAAGAAAACTCTTGGGGCGAAGAGCAACGTAACTCTTTCCATCTTGTATAAATAACCAGTGGCAAATTTGAAATAAGAAGTTGACTTCACCCTACCTCTAATCGGCCATCCCACCTCTACGAAATTCAATCATCGGCCACGGCAACCCTCCAAAGCGCGAGATAAGCCCTCCAGCGTCATCCGGCAACCCCTAATTCCTTCTGTCATGTGAGTTAGCAAGAACATTTATATATTCATATTGCGATAGTATGAAGTTAGTACGTTTGCACGATTTTATAGACGTAAAGAGAATTGTGCGTGAACCCCGGTCATATTTGTTGGTAAAGGAGAGTACTTTAATTTAATGATTAACGCTAATCAAAAAAGGCCGCGATAAAATTACTAATCGGCAATTGGTTTGTTTATGTGTAGCCTATTTGTTTATTTTTGTTAGCGTATACATTGTAATAGGCTTATCTGCCAACCTGGATAGTCTACTTCAGCATAGGACAAAAATATAAATGTGATTACTGTTTGTTTTTCATAGTTAAATGTTAAATTTAAAATATATGCTTATGTTAGAATGATTCATGTGTTTTTCCTCTTATCCTTACCTGATAAAACGGCTCTTCGTTAAGAAAAAACAACAAAACTAGCACTCTTAGTCATCAAAGAAGTACATCACACCACCACTTATACCACGACAAATAGCTGTGTCAGGTCTGTAGGTTTTATATTAGAAAGAACCTAGCAGCATCTAATTAAGGGAGAGCCAACACGTAAAAGGAATACCAGGAATAATAGAATATTTGACGAGAGGAAAATTTGTAAAGTTAGGGGTGGAAGCAATCTAAAGGTAATTGTTCGGCCAACTCGTAGGTTTCGGTGGTGGAGTAGGTCAGGCTCGATTTACAACAAATTAGATGACTGACATAAGCGCGATTGCATCGTTTGACCTTTATCGGAAGCAAGGTCAAAGCCTTGGACTGGAAGGAACAGAGCTGAACTCGTAAATTCAGGAGAAAGAGAGATACGAAAGAGACGAAAGAAGGGAAGTACGTAAGATTAAAGCAGAAGTCGAAGAACTTGAAGCCGAAGAACGTAAAATGAAACTGAAAGCTGAGGAAAGAGAGACGATAAGGGCCCACAAAAGAGCTCTTACCAAAGATCAGTTAGAGGTGCAGTCAGTGACATCCAAAACAGGAGTGTCACCAGCGGCCAGCATGAAACTCCTGGAGTACAGGGACGCAGAAGATTTATGGTCATATCTGTCCCATTTTGAGAAAATATTCGAAGTCAATAATTGGGACCTAGAAGAAGATAAGGGCGTCAAACTGTTACCTCTACTCAATCGTCGGATGAAAGAGTTATTTGTATTTTTACCATCAAAATCGACTGTGGACTATTCTACTCTCAAAGCCAAACTTCTCTCAGCAACAAACCTTAACCTGGAAGAATACAAGATGGAGTTCAGGCAGGTCCGTATAAGACCTGGACAAACATACAGACATTTTGGATTTAAGCTTCGTCGAAGCTTACAGTTTTGGATGGAGTCAGAAAGGGTAGAGAATGAAGTCGATTCGGTCGTCGACTTAATGCTTAGAAAACACTTACCAAGCACACTACCCCAGGAAATTCGTGCATTCGTTAAGGACCGAAAAGCATCTAGCTTCAACAAGTGTCTGGATGAGGCTGACCTCTACGTGGTAAATTATCGTTTATTTCCGAGGGAGTAAAAGAAACAGAAGGCTCTCTCTACATAGAAAAATGGGCCGCTACCAAGGCATTTGCAGAAGAAGCCCTTTAAGTTCTCAGCAGCAAAGGGAACTTATAAGCCAAATTTTGGGGGGAAAAAAAGTAAAAAAGAGGTTAGGGTTCCACAAGGATCATCCCCTAATACCGGCACGTATCCCAGGAAGCCCGTCATTTGTTATACCTGTGGGATAATAGGTCACCTGAGTTTCCAGTGCCCACAGAAGTCCCAAATGAGGGAGACCTCAAGACAACAGGTGCAAAACCTTACTGCCGCGCTCCCAGCAGGACAAGCTGATGCGTCCTTCATCCCCGCGCCAACATCTGAAGGGTGCCAGCAACAGGTAAACTTTCTATTCAACAAAAGTTCGCCAGGTGGCCTACGATATGAAGAGAGCACTGTTAATGTGTTACGAGTATCCACTTTAGTCAGAAAAAAACAAAATGTACGTGCATAGTGGTATCCGACATGTTAATGCCCCCAGTAAACCCTTACCATAAGAAATTCGCAATCGTCCACGACTTTTTAGGACGCGACAATCAATTCCCAGTTGTGAGATGTCATAAACAATGCAGATATTTCACCGGTTGGACAGACGTGTTAGTAGCACCGATTAAGTTCTGCGCAGTGCTAATCGGACAAAGCCCCCAAATTTCCCAGGAAGAAGTGGCCCAACAAGTAGTCACCCAGGCAGAAGAAACCCAGAGGAAAGAGCAACCTGCTGAGTTGACCCCGAGGATTACCCTCCAAGACAATGGGTTAAAATTGGCTTCCTTCGCTATTGCTCAGAAGGAATGCCCCACTCTTATACCCCCATCAGAGAAAGCGCTAAGGGTGAAACTCTCCAAGTGAAAGGAAAGAAGCCTATCCAATATATCGTAGAACACTCACTTCTCTACCGTACTATCAGCAAGGAGGATAAAGTGAGCAACAAAGCACTGTGTTTACCTCAAGAATACATGCGGAGAATCTTGAATACTGCGCATGATGGAATATTAGCCAGACACTTTGGGCACAACAAAACGGCGCAGCAGATATTCAGACAGTTTTATTGTCCCCAGGCTGCCAAGGAAATTGTGGCTTATTGCCAATCATGCGACGTGTGTCAAAAAGATCCCTCCAGAGGAAGGGTACATCCCGCGCCATTACAAAAAGTTCCCGTTATAACCGAACCATTCTTTCGAGTGGCTATGGCTTTGGTGGGACCAATTCACCCCATTTCAAGAGGAGGACACTCCTACATCCTCACCCTAGTGGATTGTGCCACCCGGTTCCCAGATGCCGTGGCACTGGGGAAGATTGGCACTATTTCATGCGCTGAAGCATTAATTTCAATATATGCACGAGTAGTAGGCCTGCCTAAAGAAGTTTATCGGATAGAGGGCGTCAGTTTAATTCAGAATTAATGGAGTACCTTATTAATCCACGGAAAGAAAGAGAAGTTTTTAGAATTCGATAAGAAAGGAAAAGGTTCATTTTGTGAAGATCGATCCTTTAGCCATACAAGACGATTTCCGTGAAAAACGATAGGATTAGATTGAGAAAATTGATCCCCCCTCGCAGGGCCAAATTAACATAAATCGTCAAGTTTTGTTTCGGTGCCATACACACTTAGAAGAAGTAGGACTGGAGAAAAGGTATCCCGCTCACACTCGAGTGACTCTCACATCTAAAGTTCCGTAATAGTGAGAGGAGAAGAACCCAGCACCAACGAGGTTCCGTTCTTTAATTACAGTAAGAATCTCACCGAATACCCCAAAATCTAGTTGGACACTCTACGTTAAAGAATCAGACACCAAGAGGCGTCAAGATTGTTCCGAAGAAGACTCTTGGGGCGAAGAGCAACGTAACTCTTTCCATCTTGTATAAATAACCAGTGGCAAATTTGCAATAAGAAGTTGACTTCGCACTACCTCTAATCGGCCATCCCACCTCTACGAAATTCAATCATCGGCCACGGCAACCCTCCAAAGCGCGAGATAAGCTCTCCAGCGTCATCCGGCAACCCCTGATCCCGTTTGTCATGTGAGTTAGCAAGAACATTTATATATTCATATTGCAATAGTATGAAGTTAGTACGTTGCACGATTTTTTAGACGTAAAGAGAATTGTGCGTGAACCCCGGTCATATTTGTTGGTAAAGGAGAGTACATTAATTTATTGATTAACCCTAATAAAAAAGGGTCGCGATAAAATACTAATCGGCAATTTGTGTGTTTACGTGTAGCCTATTGGTCTATTTTTGTCAGCGTATACATTGTAATAGGCTTATCTGCCAACCGGGATAGTCTACTTTAGCTTAGGACGAAAATATAAATGTGATTACTGTTTGTTTTTCATAGTTACGTGTTAAATTTAAAATATATGCTTATGTTAGGGTAATTCCTGTGGGTTTACTCCTATCCTTACGTGTTAAAGCGGCTTTTCCTTAAAAAAAAAATCAGCACTCATAGACCAAAGCCTACTTCATCAAAGAACTACATCACACCACCAGGTATAATACTACAAAGAGTGGTCTCAGGTGTGGGGTGATCATAAAGGGGCATTATACGACAACAAGCCTAAAATATTTTTCGGATTTATTAAAAAAAATATTACAAACTTTACCAATAATACATGTCCTCTGTATTGGACACTGTGATCAAACCTTCACAAATTTACATTTGATGATATTTTATATAACAATTACTTTCGCGTTTCAAACACAGTGCCTTTTTGTATTTTCTGCAACATATCAGACTTTTCTGCTTACACCCCTCTCTGGCACACCTGGATGCATTTTTGCTATTTAAACAACTAGTCAATGTCCAGTATTGTCTTTACTTGTAGTTACCGAGGGATTTTTTTGTGGAACAACAGCTGGTTTTCTCGCTCAAGCATTGAAATTCCCTTAAACCCTTTCCAAAGATTTATATCCTCGCAATAGACTATCCGTGATAACTTCTCTCAATGCCATTAGGGTCTATTATATTTTTGGATGGTATACCGTTTTGGTGCTTTCATTTTGTATTCCATCCACGAATTTGACACTACTAAATCTACCACGTAAAAAATGGCTCTGAGGGTCCATTTACGACAGTTCACAGTTATCCTGTAATAGAAAATATATCTTCCACTCAGATCTACTCCACCCATTTTCATGTTATATGTATCTATAATTTTTGGCATTGGAACGTCAACCTAGGTTTTGGAAACTTTCCTCCATCTTTGTACACTTTTGTCTTCATCTTGTCCATTTTCAAATAATCTAGCTATTGGCACTGCCTCATTGTCAAACCACCAAACGACCATAATATCTTCACTGCCATCTATTCTATAGTCGCTTTTTCCCCTACCTTTCTTTTTCATTTGATTTTTATAAAGTAAGGAACATCGCTCTGTTATGTTGTTTCTGATGGTCCCAACTCAGAAAATATCCCTAGTTTTTAAATGGCACATTAGCGGCAAAGATGTAACATAATTATCAAACACCAATTTTAAATTTAATTTGCAGGTACAGTTTTAGCAAGCTGCAAAACAATACTTGCTCCTAATCAATAAATTTTGAATTCATCATCTATTGGCGTAGTTCTTTCTTGGTAAAACAAATTATCAGTGACTATACCATCAGCAGTGCACAGAAGAAAACTTTTAATGCCCATAGGGTTTGGTTTACGTCTAATATATTGGATTATATTTAGTTTACGAGTAAATTATCATCTCCTCTATACTGTAGTACTTTTTCCTTGCTAAGTTCCTGCACCTCTTTTGAATGGAATCAATTACTGGCCTGATTTTTCAGAATCTATCATTTGCGTTAGGTTTTGAAACATACACTAAAGTTAAATTTGTACGAAGCTTGAAATTTCTGTGTATCGACATTGCTGATATTCTGATTCCTGATCTTGGAGTTTAGAGACTAATACATCCTTAGCCTAGGAAATTCTAAGGTTCCCATTTTCATATGCATACCAATTAGCACTTCAATTTTATTTTACTAGTACCTAAACTCTCCCCATTTTTTTAAAACCCCGTATTGATTTATTTTTCTGCTATTAGTTCCATTATATAATCTGGAATGTATTCTTGAATAAATCATATGACCTAGGATGACTGGAAGCTACGCCTTCTTCAGTCCCATCATTCTTAAACCCTACATTCAGGATAACCAGATCTCAGTGGTTCCTTGTCCACGTTGTTTTTTCTTTTTCTTACCCTTCTTCTTTTTAAGATCTGCTTGACCTTGTCTTTTTCTCCTTGTTCATCCTCTTGATCTACATCATTATTATCGTCTTCAGATTCATTTTCATGACATTCCTCTGTTATGTAGTCAGGATCTTCATCATCAGATAGCCGAATATCATTACATTCTGCCAATGCCTTCAGCATTTCTTTATAATTCAATTCTTTGGAGGCTGAAAAGATAAACAATAAAAGTTAGGCTAATTATAAAACAAGGTAAAGTAGTCTAGAAGGGCTATTTATCTTGTAAAACTAATGAAACTGAAGTATATTATAGAATTTAGGATTTTAAATCAATTAAATTATATGGTATTTTACATTACAACAAATAATTTACGAGATATTGGGCCTCTAAAACTAAATTGGACCTAAAAAACTAAAATGGAAGCCTTGAGTCATGCTGTCCAATATACTAGACCATATCAAAAACATCTATTTCAGTAATCAATATAAAGGTTTTTCTATTATGACTGGGTTCTGTATTGTTCCGTATTCAATATACTGTCATTATTGAATACATAAAATGCAATATTGCTTACACTAGTTGTACAAAATTATATATACTTACATTGGCGAGCGAAACGAGATGAAGCAGCCATCCTCTATGAGTTTTAAGAAAGCACTGAGTCTCAATCGAGGCTGGCAACAGTCTTTGCGCCTGGAAATTTGCTAGGGCTTTCTAATAGATTGACCATCCTGACTTTAATTGAAATATTGATTATATTGACTTAATAATTCAAGCTTAAAAATTGTCCGATATATTGGACAAAGTGTCTGAGGCGGATATAATTACTATCGAAGAATAGTTCATAATTTATTTTGGAGAAGCCTGGTAAGTTAGTTTTTTTTAAAATAAAAGCTGGATTCGTAAACATTTAGTCACAAGGGATAATACTTTTAGACAGCAAAGTCTTTCTTCATAGGTTGTACTCCTAACTTTATTTTTTAGTTTGGTCTCGCTGCGTTGCACTCATTCTAATGATTGCACATCCTAAATAAAGTTAAGAGACAAGAATTTCACCGCTCACTACAAATGCAGTAAAACTACTGATGTCTATAGAGGGAAAATTATTTCTCTAGTCTTAGGAATTCGGAGCGATTTATCCATGAAATTAATTTGCTTTTTTATGCCTTTCATGCATTGCTTGAAACTTTGAAGTCTACTAAAATTGCAATTCTAACGTTCTCTTCAATTTTTACAGATTCCAAGTGTTGCTAAGCAAATTTAATTTGATTCTATTTTTCTGTAGCTTAAGTGCAAGACCTTGCATTTAGGTGTGTTAAGGTTCATTTCATATTTAGGTCTCGCTGCACTCAAGCAACATCGCATCATGGGGCAGTATTATTTCTATCATCGTTTTTCCGCGAATTTATATATTTTACTAGTTAAAACCTATTTTAGGTCGTTAATATATACGAGAGGCACTCAATTAGTTTTTCAATTCGGATATAAGAAAACGAGATATAAGAAAATGTGTTTTATTATTTTTATTATAACTAGCCTCGACTTCAATGCACTTGCGCCACTTGTCCCTGAGGCTTCGAATTCCAGACAACCAGAAATCTCCCGACTGCTGTTCAATCCACTCCTGGATGGCGAGCTAAACTACTTCATCGTCCCCAAACCGGCGTCCACGCAGTGCAGCCTTGGGCTGGCGGGATAAAAAGTAGTCTCTAGGGGGCAAATCTGGACTGTAGATGGGATGGTTGAGCTCCTCGAATCCACACTCACGCAGGGCAGCTTGTGCAACTCTGGCCGTGTGGACTTTGACGACGTTGAAGTCGATCATGGGGCGTTCAGTTTCTAGGTACCCAACGGCCAGAGACTTTAGTCATGGCCAAATTGTCGTAAGTGATGTTGATAACTCTTCCATGTGATATTCCAAGTTCTCGCTCAATTTCTTCGACCTTCACCCGTCAATTTTAGAGGATCCTCCTCTCCACACGGGCCACATTGTGTTCGTTGGTCACGTCTGACGGGCGTCCTGGATGGGGGTCCTCTTCAAGGGACTCACGACCATGGCGGAACTCACTATTCCAGGTAGCAATGGTTGCATAGGAAGGTGCGGTGTCGGTGTACACTCCAACCATGCGATTATGGATTTCTTTTGCATTTTTGCCTTCTTTGGTGAAAAATTTGATCACTGCGTGGTGCTCAACCTTCTCCATTGTGGAAAAAGTTGTGACTGACGATCTGCAATCAGCTACTGATTCCTAAATAGACAAGGCAGGAGCGTGCGGCTGCAGGTTCTGACTTTACATAACTTGTCCTAACACCCCCACAAACAGCCATCCCCCTTCCTCTGATTTGCCCTACCGATTCGCAAAACTTATTGCCTGCTATGTTAATCCTAGCGCATCTCTTTCAAAATCAACTACTAACTTGTCCCTTTCCAGATCGTCATTATTACTGCCCACCTTACTTTTATATATATATATATATATATATATATCATCCTTAACATAAAATAGAGCACTACCCCCTCTTCTCGATTTTTACCTATGTTATTGAGTTTTTACTAATCTATATTAAATTCTCCTATAAATTGTCCTTAAGAGGTATCCACGATTATTATTATAATTATTGCTATATTTATTTTTATACTATTATTATCATTATATTATTATTATTTAATATAATTATTAATAATAATTTTTGTCATTTTACCTATACTATATTATGTATATTAATATGTGTTGTATTTCCTATAGATGATTCAAGAGATGAAAAAGGACGGGAGAAGACTCGATATTACTCATCCATTTATAGAGAATGATCTTCTCTTTTCACACAATTGATAATAATGAACAGTTTCATCTAAAACTTAATATCAAATAGTACCTGACCCAAAATATAACTCTGTAGATCATCTTTTGGTCTAGCGGTTTATTCAATATTTTTCAATTTCCCAAAGATCTTTGTTTCCATTCTCTATACTAACTTTTGCTCGTTTTCTAAATCTTATCTCAAAATTTGTGATTGCTTTGGAATATCAATGTTTTGGTGTGTTACATAGTAAACACGAATAAACTCGCTATAAACTATTTCAATCCCTCAACATAGTAAGAAGAAATTACTGGTTTTAAAACCGATTTTTTATATTTATGAACTCATGTTTCAAGTTGTTGGCAAGTTTAGCAATTAGAAACGACATCAAAAAGGTTCCATCTACTTATGTTATATTGTCTTAAATATTAGTGCGAACGATCAAATTTCTAAGAGATTTGCTAATTTTTGTTAAGGTCTGAAATAACCATTCATATGATATTATCAAACAGTTTAATTCTTTCTTTCACTTATGAGGATAACAATCTATTTAAAGTATTTATTTTCCAAACTTTATTTGTATCTTTTTTTCCTTCTCGTTAATTAATTAGCAAGAGTCAAAAGAGTTTGGAGGTGTTCTATTGTACCTTTGATCCAGAGAGAAATATTTATATTAACTTCATTCATCCCCAAAATTATAAATTGGAGTTTCTTTTTTTGGGGGGACGTCAGCTTAGGTAAATTCTGAATTTAATAATTATTTGGGGGATTTACTTGCATTTTAGACATGTATCATATAATGCACATTCAATCGCAACGGTTTAAAAAACTATTTTATATATAATCTATGTTATTACATAACTCTCCTGATGGCAGAAAACAAGCATGGCTTAGAAAAAAATATATAAATATATATGGGTTTAAAAGGTTCAATATATGCCCTATTTCTCTCTAGCATAATTTTGTTCTTCAACAAATTTGTTTATCATGCTCAGCAAACAAGTCACAAAAAACTATGAGTAAAACTACTCTCGAGCTTGTTCTTAAATTTAATCGTTAATTTTAATTGCCCATTAATAACTAATGATTATTTTCTCTTGTGAAAAAATAATTTTTAGTCACACATTGAAACTGGCATATGATATTTCACTTATCATTGACTGACAAGTTTTTTACTAGGTAAAAAATATTACAATTTCATCATTAAATGGAAAGTAAATTAGATATTTTAAATCTGTTTTCATTTGTTCACAATATTCATAAATATAACTTCCAAACTGTTTTATAACATCTATTCTTTATTCATTATACTATTTTATTACTGATTAAGTGCAAATTAATTCAATATTTATGTTTACTGAATCAAAAACATTGATATAGCTATTGAAAGACATGTGGAGAAGTGTTTCGTAATCAAGAGTGGGTGTAAAGAATTTATAAGCAGACTTCATTGATCAATAAGACTATAGTTAGTTCGGAAACCTGACTATTCCAGTGTTTATGTACGGTTGAGTGGTTCTGTTATGTAATCTGAATAAAGCCTTTGTATATAAATCATGTTGAAGATACAATCATGATAAGTATTTATTTTTAAGGCCTTTCAAATTCCTTTATAATAGAATCAGAAGTGAAATATTTGATGGTGTCGCTGCCCTCTTCCTGTTATAAATACATTATAGAAAAAGAATAGCATTGTATGGCAGGTGGACCTTCACTTCCAGGTTATATGATTCTAATTTATATGCAACTTAGTCCATGTGATTCTCATTATTTTATATTCTTTTGTGCTTAGAAATCATTTCCTCCTGTATATAGTTGCGAAATCATTCGAATTGGCGACTATCTTTCTTTACGACCTACTCCAGGCAGGATCGAAACTAGTTCCATGCCCTGCTTGCCAGTCATTTTAAATGACTGACATTGCCTCCATAATGGCATCCCTCAGTGATCCTAAAGTTTTATGTGCATCCTTTTCGACATCCCGCTGGAAAATGTCACGCCTCCACTGTCTAAATCAGGCACCGTTCGAATCTAAACGTCTCTTTGGACCTTGAGGGCCTGAGAGATGATGCCAGCAGGCATACCTTGACCTTCATTTTTAACTACGAATAAAACTTTTAAACAGGGTAATATCTCGCTGGAAATGACAGTGGGAACTTCATCCTAAATCCTAGACTGGTCATGCTGCCGTTATACTTGGTAATCGAGGTTCATCGGTTAATTAAACAAATTTATAATCTCCTTCACGCTTCTTCCGGTGAAAAGGCCACGTGTTTGTTCTATAGTTGTTCAATTTCAGCCACATTGTCAGAAAAAAAGCGAGTATGCTGTTATCTGGATGCAAGTTAATCTCTTTCATAGCATGTCCAAGGCCAACTAATCTACATTGGAACAGTCATTAGCACTCAAGGCAAAATTTTCACTTTGTATCGATCCATCTGCCATCAAAAGACATAATTTAATGAGATAATAAAACCCAGCTATAAAACTATCCTAAAATTGTCATATACTAAAGGAATTATCCTGTACTGACTTAGAACATGTCACATTAAACGGAATACTTTATTAAATGGATAAGTAGCGGAAGTGAATTACAACATAACGTTGCAAAATTATACATAAGTATTGTATATCTAGTTACTCAATTCTGTTCTCTAATAGACTAATTTAACAGCCTATAAAACCTTCAATTCGTCTGATTAGATTGTTCTATTGCAGGTGTCTCTAAACAACCGCCCGCGGACTAGATCCTGCCCGCGAGGTCAGTTCATTCGGCCCGCCGCTGCAGTGTGGATGCAGCAATTACAGGGCAAATAAATGATCATATCTTAAAAGCTAAACATTAGGTTCTCAAATCTCACTAACCATTTTTGCTGCTTAGATTGTGAGATTCGGATATGTGCGCACTGAGTGTGATAATACTATTTTATTGCTAACGAGGCCTTCTTTGATAACATTTTTGGTAAATGAATATGTTTGTTGTCTTTATTTTTTGTGTATTCAATATATTGTATTCAACTAAATGGGTATGCAACCCACGCTTGTCATCCCTGCAGTTATCTGTCGCAAATTAAAAAAATTTTGGCGACCACTGGTTTATTAGATACAGCAACTTGCTTAGTGTGAATGAGGGGCCCCGAGGAAGATTAAATGGAGAAAGATTGTTATCGTGACCATAAATCCTAACTGCGTCATCGATTCCCAGCGAGGAATTTTCAAAAGCTTTTTTCCCCTTGCGTTATTTCTGTCTTCTCGGTAAAGGATCGCCTTCACTGTGCCGCCCTCTGCTCTTTTTGATTCTGGGTTCTTCTAATGTCTCGTTCTCTTGCCTTTAAAAAAACTCGGGTTTCTTGTCTCATTTGCTCATTCGCATTCAATTCTTCTTTCTCTTGTAGTATATATATATATATATATATATATATATATATATATATATATTCATTTATTTATTTATAGATAATCCACTACACACTTCGTTACTAATATATTTGAATGGTACCCATCCAAGCGCATAAGTAGTTAGTAACACTAATAATTATTCGTATAAAACATTTTTGTTCCTCGGTTCTAAATCCCATTTCCTGGTTTGTTATATCCTATTATTATAAAAAACTATTATTTAATTAGAAGTTTGGGTTTGTGATTAGGAGTATGATATTTCGAAATCTTCATATTTTCCAAGAAAAACATTTTTTATTTTATGACACAAGCTTACCAAAAACAAACCAGTTAAAACAAAAAACAGTTATAAAGCAACTTAAACACGTCAGAAATGACTGGATTTGCGCTTGTAGTCCAGATGGCACTCCCGCACCGGTCCCCAGATATAGTATCTCATCATTTTCTCATTGTTGTGGCCCTCGTACCTCCGCTCTATCTCCTTCAGATCTTGGTTAAATCGCTCGCCTTTTTCTTCCGAGTTGCCACCCATATTGTCCTTGAATTTGTCCAGGTGAGCGTCCAGCATATGAAGTTTAAGGGACATCTTGCATACAATGGCACCCAAAGCCTTTACCAGAACCTGCACCAGCCTTTGGTAGTTTTCAGCCCTGTCGTTGCCCAGGAGGCCCTTGAGAAATGCTATGAAACAATTCCATGCTGTTCTCTCAATCCTACTGAGCTTATTGGAGAGCTCGGTAGACTCAAACACCTTCTTTATCTGAGGTCAAATAAAAATGCCACCTTTGATTTGGACCTCAGTAATTGGGGAAGAACTCAAGAAGATACTTAGAAAAGGCTGATTTCTGGTTGAGAGCCTTCACGAACTCCTTCATAATCCAGGCTTAATGTGCAGTGGGGGCATGGGCACAATCTTGGGGTCAAGCAGTGGCTCCCACATGATGTTCCGAGTCCCATCTACAATTTCTGTTCGTTGCTCCCAGTTCATCCGGTTGTAAGCATAGGAAGCCTTAAACTTGATAAAAACTCCCTGGAAACCAAGCAGAAAAGACACCATCTTGAAGTCTCCAATTATACTGGTTGTATTGCAGAGCTTCCAGGAGGACTTTTCCACTATAGTATTCTTCCTTCAGGCAAACTGAATGGGCTAGGGGAAGCGTCGGGTACTTGTTCCCATTGTGGATGAGGACAGGCTTTAAAATTGTTGTAAAACTGTCTATGAAGACCCGCCACTCCTTGAGAAGAAACGGCACCCTAATAACGTCAAGCAGCCCAGGCATAGCATAGCAAAAGCAGAGGCCATCCCAGAGAGTGTAAAGTCCGGACAAAGGTTCGTGACGACTCCTCTGACTTGTCACCTGCATTTAATCCTCGAGCAAGTTCCTCTGCTTTCCTGGAGATGAATAGCTCTGCATTGGAATTGGTCAGGCCCATATCCCTGACCAAGTCATTTAATTCTTTTTGATTTATGAAGTGAAGAACTTTCTTTAAAACCTCAAACAGGCAATCCAAGTCCTTACCATCCATCTCCTCCTTTTAATCAGAAGACTTGTCATGGACTTCACCTAGAGCAGGTGGTACTGGCACTGGATATTTGGAGCAGTGAGGAATTAGAGCAATTGATAATGGGGGATCTGGATAATGCACAGCAGCAGCATTCTTTACTGTCCTCCGCTTGCTAACATCGACCATGCAAAATAAGCAGTTTATGGAGTGGTCTGTTGGCTCTAGACATACCCGTGGGTTGGAGAATTTCACGGACTTTTTCTCACCTCACAACCACCCTTCCAGCGTCTTCTTGCAGTGCTCACAACAGTAGTGAGGGGCCCAAAGTTTGTCCTAGTTCCCAACTGACATCCCGAAGAACTTCTGGTAGGCTTCGCAAACCTTCACGACGTTTCCAAGAAGAATCTTTGGCCTCACTTCTTTATATACTCCCTACATATGTAAAAGAAGGAGACAGGGTGGTCTTGGCAGCCATTAGAAGCCATTTTAAAGGATATAAGTATATACAATCTAAAAATATGGATCTTATAGATCGGAAAGTATAAATTATAAACATGTTAAATGAACATACATGTATAAAATATGTAGGATAATTCAGGCTATAGTCATAAAATTTTGAAGAAAAATGTTTTTTAACGAGTTTATCTAAATAAAAAAAAATAAAGGAAAGTGCATTGACCAGTTATTTAAACACAAGAAGCATAAAAATAAGAAATAAATGCACTTACAATAATTCAGCAACAATTGCATTCGAAAATATGACATAAATTGCTTTAACTGTAATTATAAAATTTTCTTAGGTTGAATGCTAGTGGTTATCCTAGAATTTTTACAAAGCCAAACTTATAACTGTTCAATAGCATTTTTTTATATATTTGAGTCCTAACTAGCATAAAAAAGTGATTACAAGCCAGGAACAGAGAAATTTTTATTTGTTACATGGTGTAATATGACTTGACTTTAGGTTTTACACTTTCATTCCATTTTTTATTGTTATATTAGTCGACTTTTATATGCAAATTTATAAACAGCCTCAGAATTTTAAAAAGTGGAAAACAATAAAACCTTTTCAATAGATGCAATTTACCGAGAACTTTAATTCATAGAAGCTTGTCTGCATAGGAGGTCTTCGAAAACCTTATATTTAAAGGAACGAGGAATTTTTTAAGTAATTATCAGTATTTATTGGCGGAATAAATTTCCTATTGAGCTGAGTGTGTATGCTTTACATTTTGTCTAGTTTAACGAATGGAATCTTTACACAATTGGACTATTCAGCAAAACCTTTGTCAAGCCGATCATTACATATAAAAATTATAGTATTTCTTTTCACCTTTGCAAGTCTCTAACCTCTCATCATTTATATCTGGTATTAGATTATTACTTCATTTGAGAAACTTTTTTAAACAATAATTGATTGGTAATAAATAATAAAATTTAGCTGATCTTTTCTTTAAATGAGTAGGTCCGGTCAGTGATCTCAACTTCAGTCCCTCCATTAACAATCAAGTTGCTTAAAATAATAGGCTCCAGAACAAATGCTCTTAGATATATTAATTATTCTATTGGATAAAGGGGACCATACTAATAGATAGAGTCTCATTTTTATAAGGTAAAATACAAAATCAGTATATTGGATGCATATTTACGCTATTTCAAACTTATGATATTTCCCATCCTTGACAAAATAGTCATTTAATATGTTACTTACCAAATTACTCTTATCTTACGTATTACTACCCACAGCTATTACTGAATTAATTGAAAATAATAATGCCATTAGCATATTCTTGGTACATAATTTTCCTTTAGAAAAAGTTTAAATTCTTCTTATTTCAAACAAATTTCATTATATCTAATTGTTCACGAATATTTTTCCTTTAATGCATTATAATTTATTCATTGCTTATGTTTGGTTTGGCTGTATTATTATTAGTAGTATTTGAAATAATGACCACAAAATTCTTGTGGGAAAAGCCTAGCCACCATGAAATTGAAAACAACCTCCCACAGAACACAGTGTCCATGTGTCAAGTAACAAAAAATGAATGCTAGAAGAAAAAAAAAGAAATGTGTAAATAAATAAATAAATAAGTTTAAATTTATTAAAATCAAATCAAAATTAAAATTATGAGGCTGTAGCACCCACCCTTAATCTAGCATTGCAACCTCGTTTGAATATATTAAGATCTTCCTGCATAACTCCTGCAGGAAGATCATTCCACTGCTTTAACGTACTTGGCAAAAAGCAACGCTGAAACTGAGAAGTGCAGCAGCGGCGAATGCATAGTGCATGTTTACTTTGTCCATCCGCAAATCTTGTTGTTTGAGTTAGAGGCAGGGTTTCAGGAATTAAAAATGATAGTGGTAATTCCCTACTGAAGTAGTATTTATGGAATATTGACAAACAGCAAATCATCCTTCGATGCTCCAAGTCATAGCTAGCCCAATCAGGAAAAAGGAACCTGCCTCCACGAACAACCATAACTAAGAGAGACAGATCTCTGGCAGATTCGGATATCCAAACTGGAGAACAATACTCAAGAAGAGGGAGAACAAAGGACCTAAACAAGTGGCATTAATATCTTCATTATTATAGATATATGAGGACTTACGTACACTACCAAGTTTTCGGGTAGCATTAGCAGATATATTTAAATGATGCTTCTCAAAGGTCAGGTGAGAATCATAAGTAATGCCAAGGATCGTTATGTATTCGGACTCAGCAAGAAGTGTATCTTCAACTCAGAGTGGTGGATAAGGGGGCTTATGGTACGAGATCTACTAAGCAAGAGGGTCTTAGTTTTACTTCAATTAAACTTTATACCCCAACGATCACACCATTTCTTATTGTTTTCTAAATTGTTTCTCTTTGCTGGAGACCTGACTACTCCAAAAAGTATAGTATGATCTGCATACTGAACAACCTTGTTTTAAAGACCTTGTACTAAATCACATGTGTATACTAAAAACAACACAGGCCCCAGAACACTGCCTTGTGGAACTACAGACACAACACATCTAGGTACACTAAAAAATCCATCTACGATAACACGTTGCTGTCGATCTATTAAAAAGTCGTTAAGTAATCCTAGGATTTAGCCACCTATTCCAAAGTTTTGTACTTTAGAAACAAGTGCTTTATGGTTAACTTAATCGAAAGTAGCACTAAAATCAATCTGAACTAATCTAGATTCACAACCTTTGACAAGATTATCTTGCATACTATAATTCAAATCTAAAAGGGCATTACAAATACCCAACTACCTCCTATATATGCATACTGACTTCTAGCCAGTAAGCCATTCGACTCCAAGTATCTATACAAGGGCCTGGATATCAGCTTCTCAGCAACCTTAGAGAGCACAGAAAGTATTGAAATAGGCCTGTATTGACTACATTCGGCATATAACATGCCCTTAGGAATAGGCACAACATTGCTCAATTTACGATTATCAGTAAAGGTGCTTCGTCTAAATAAAAATATATATAATCTACTTAACTTAGGTGCTAAATCAGTAAACATCTTTAAAAAAAATAAAGGGAAAAATTTGTCAGGATCGACTCCACCCCGGCTGCCAAGACTGTCAAGTATCTTTAAAACATCCCTTGCACGAAAAGCAAACCCAGCCAAACGAGGTTCAGGATGGCAAGTGACAGGGAGAGAAACTTCTTTAACTGACTGCTTGGCTTCAAAATCTCGATGGAGTGACTGTGCCTTTTCTTTTGCACTAGTTGCTAGCTTTCCATTTTGCAAAAGTAGTGGTGGAATGATAGAAGTGTTTAGGTCAAAAATAGCACAATTAATTTATTCCACCCCAAATTAGGCTGTCTGATCTCTGCCAGCTTACTTTTCAGATTATCATTATATAATCTTTCAGCCCGATGGTAAACTCTGTTGGCAGTACACCGAGGCTGGAAAAGGATCTCGAATTCTTTCGCGACCGATTACGCCTCCATACATTAAATTTTGTTTGCTTATCATGGTAAGCTGTTGTACAGGATTAATCAAACCACGGCTGGTCGTTTGTATGAATCCTGATAATTCTACTAAGAACATACCTGGCAAAAACAGTAGATAACATATCATTTACCTTAACCATTGGATGTGGGTCAGATATTGAATCCGAAATATTTAAGGCTCGACAACTCTCTTCCCAACCAACCCAATCAGCTAGAGATTTAAGCCAAACTGTTATTTTGATCGTGGAATTCAGGATACGCTGATTAACAGCTATGTCCATTTTAATGAAACAATGATCTGATGTCCCCAATTTTCACAGACCTTTGCATATATAGCAGCTGGAGCATCTGTGAACACAAGCTCTAGTCTATTACCTGAAATATGGGTAGGTTCCTGAATCATCTGGAGAAAATCAGCAGCAGTGCAAAATTCATTAGCTGACCTACCATGCTGATCAGTTGCATTAAAATTGAGCCAATCTTCATTCTTTGCATTACAGTCCGCACTAATTAAAAAACAAGCTTTTCTATCTGTTGATTGATCAAGGCAATACCATCTAAAAGATAGTCATAAATAGAGTCATCATGTCCTGGGTTACGGTGCTCGCATATCTCTATTTTAGGATTTAATTTCAATTTTATTTCTCTTAAGACGTATTATTTTTCTTGCCATTTCAGCTGTTTATTGTCTAAATAGGTAGCAAGTTTGCATGAGGTATGGTTAACTGTTTAGTTCTAGTTCTGATAAACTAGGTTAAGGTAGATTGCATAGGGTTACCTTTACCATACTCTGCACAAATGGAATCCTTGAGATCACTCCTATAAATGGCATGTTATCATCTTAAATAATAATAATAAGTCTTTTGTAATGCACTTTTCAAGGCCTAAGGTCTTCCTAAAGCGCACGTTGTGCTGAGATGAGAATGGAAATTCAATGGAAATTCAAGACGGGGAGAAAACAATTCTGAAAAGATGCGTTTTCAGGAGACGCTTAAATGTGATAAAGCGCTTATATGCGTGGCAGCAGAACGCCTTAAAGTTTAGATAATCATGGTAAAGGACTTGGTTTAAATAAAATAAGCGACCGTTTGGAAGTAAGTATCTCTTCTTCGTATTTTATCCTAAGTACAGGAACTTTCCATTTTCATGTCTCATAATATTTCCTATTTAATCCAATTTTAGTTTCCCTTCTCTGTAAATCTATTGTTGACGCTTACTCTTTCAGCTTTTAATTTTATTCGTTAGTTTTCTTGAACATAAAAAGAGTTTAATATTTTCAAGTAATTTTCCTAGAAGAAATTGAATTAATTACCGAAGAAAGTTCAGCCTTTGATATATTCCGAGAGGGAAATCTAGTTTACGACCCAAAAGTCGTACCTATTTAGTGATTCTTAAATGACAATCCTAGGAACAAATAGATAAAATTCAGTCCAAGTTTCTTCCAGACTCAACATGCTTGCTTCCTGCTAAGAGATATCTGAGGGATTAGTGACTAGATAAAGTATTTCTTTCCTTTGTAGGGTAAAAAAACTCTGCCACTGGCTGATTGATCATAAATTTTGTTTTCAATTTTACAATTTTATCGTCAAAATACAAATGATAGCTCTCTTTTTTAAATTAGAAAATATAAAAGTCAAAACATTAAGAGCAAGTAATTCTGGGAAGAATCGAACTATTTATGCCTTTTTTTGTTAATCCACTATAAATTTCAGAGTTGAATGGGAAACAATTTGCAACAGCTTGGAAGAATTGGATTGGTAACAGATTATGCAAATACAGGCTTTTATTGCCCTTTTTAGACTCTTTTTCTTGACGATATTTACACAAACTGAAAAAAGAGACTGTCATAGTTCGTCTGATTCTGTAGGGAAGGAAGAAACACAATACTGCAATAAGAGTCAGATGCGACTTATTCGCGTTGAAAAATATTTGCCTGGAAGTCGTGTAACACAAAGATTGCGGAAAAAAAATTATTTGTATACATATAACTATATTTGTAAAATTGATCAAGCTAATTGCAGGATAGAGATAGGTGTATTGTGTTTTAGAAATTTATATAATATTTCTCCCACAATATCATGATAAAAAATGCATAGAATGTCCTAGATTTGACAATGCTCCTCTTCCTACTCATTATGTGTTTGATCCCGACTCTAGCTACTCACAACACTCCTGTTTCTTCCATGATCATTTCTTTGCATACATAAATAATTAGTTTGAAACCTAGCGAAAATTTGATGAAATCTGCATTTTATTGTTGACCTACTGGTGGCTGTTCCTAAGGCCAAGAAAGGTTATCCGTTTGTTCTCCCAACGTCTCCCATGTGGAAAGCCAGCTTCTATGACTTTTTTCATACCAGCGATTTTAATTCTAATATATATGTGAATTACTATATTTTTCTTGTGTTATTATCGCAATATTAGTTATTTATGTTAATTAATTGTGCCCCTACCTACATCGATTCAATCATGGATGAATTGCACCATAACAAAATATAGTAATTCACATAAATATTCGAATTACAAACGCTGGTATGAAATAAATGAAAAGAATCGTGTTGCTTATAGGAATTTTAGCTTACCTTCTCGATGGCTAGGAGGAGAATGCAACGGGACGTAAGCAAACCTTAGAGTAGGCAGTAAATAAAGTCTCTTTAGCGCACAGTTTCATAACTAATATAATAAAAAAAAGCAATAGGTATTTATTTCAGGGACGCATAAATAATTAATGTAAAATATTTTTTAATATAGAATAAAAATAGAAGTATTTAATATTCTATTCACTATAAAGATAAGAATTTTCAATCATACAAAGGGTGAAAATGTAGAATTTGGTTTCCTTACATCTATAGGGACAGTTAAATATATTCAAGATGGTCGTTAAAATTGATTAATTTCTTGAGTAAAGAACTTTTTCATGCTCATATGGTCCGAGCATAAGATGATTGTTTCGAATTACGATATTGTCCCAACAATTAATGTATATTTTCAGTTATTAAATACCTCACTCCATTTAATTTGTTCTTAAATAAAGGAAGATTATTTTAGATTTATTCGGGAATAGATTGGGGAAAGCATTTCAATTTTTAAAAAAGTGAAGTTATATCTTTTGTAAAAAAGGCCTTCGTATAATTTCATGGATTTCTCAATAAAATATATACCTTTCAATTTTCTTTAAACTAAGGAATACTCTTTATAATTAAAGTGAGAGTTTATGTATTTGAATTACTTGCCTTATTTTCAAAATGTGTTTAATCTGCTAGGCTGTTGCTCTAGTACAATGCATTTGAGACTCCATTTTAGAGATATTTTATTCATACACGTCTTGTGTTATTGTACATCGTTTTGTGTCACTTATATTTAAAGAAGTAATCAGTACATCAGGAATAAACAGAGTTACCTTGCCTATCAGATAGAATAAAATTAGTTCATTATCATTATATGTGTGCAACTTAAATAAATAAGGGTTACATCATAATTATAAAGTGTGAAAAATTTGGTTCTGCCATTCCGAACTGCAGCCAAGAGGGATGAGTTTATCTGGCGTTGAATTACTCTTTCACAAAAGAAATAACCAGTAAATATGAAAGAAACATAAATAGCTTTGATCGCAACGTCAACTTTACGGATTTAGAGAACCCTCTCTCCCTCCCCTCGCAACTTATGCGCAGACCTATGAGAAAAGTTAGCATTATTTTAATTTAAATATCGATATTTCACAGAAAAGAGATTTATTTTCAGAGAATTAAGTATTTAAATCGAATCCTATAAGGAACATCAAGAAGATAAAACATGGTAAATTGTGGTATGGTTAATAAAGGTCAAATGGTTATTACTTCAGTATCTCATTAATCAATTTGTTTAATTTAAGTGAAAAATAACAATTAGAGAAAAAGGTATTACACTGCCATTTTTTAAAAAAACGAATAAATGAGTGAGTTTAATTAAACTATCTGTAGGTAATGAAATTTGGGAGAATATATACAAAAAATTACGAGCTATCGCTTCCTTAGTATTGTCTACCATTTTAGCAGTAATGTTACTTGACCAGACAAAGAATCTCACGACTGCAGTTAGAATATCGGTATTGTCACTAGCTTCTTGAAACATGTGAGAATAGCCAAACTTTCAGGGTGAAATTATACTTTGCCAAATATTTTTTCACGTAGCGGATATATCTGTGCTGACTACTTAGCCCTCAATTGGGAAAAATATATTTTAAAGCAAAGATCATCTGATTTCTTTTTGACTGGGAACAGAAAGGTAAGAAACAGCGCGGAGCGTCAAAGGAGGATAGGTGGACAAAATTAAATTGAGTGAAAAGGAAAGTTTAGTTGGAGAGCAGATATTGATCACACCAGAACGACTACTGATCGCTGTGTATAGAAGTATAAAATGGAATAACTCCAAATTGTTTGAACCTACTGATCAATGAGTTAGTATCTTAACCACGACCTAAATTATCTATTCAGTTCCATCCTTTACTTGTTGCCCTGCGGCAAGCAATTGCAATTTCTGTAAAGGTGTCGAGTGAATCGACCAATATTCTTTTTCTTTTATTCATTCATTCATAACTTTGTGTAATGTATCATCCATGCCGATATGTATAGGGAACTGTTTTGTACGTTAATATGGTGGTATGATCCTATTGGCCAGAATCTTAACTTTTACTTCTTAAACTAAACTTAGTTCCGTGTTTAGAACTAAATCGAGTATATTTTGAAACCTCATTGGATCCTGGACAATTTGGATAAGAACACTATTCAGGATAAGGTTGTTGAGCCTTTCTCCTTCCTAGTCCGAAGTGTTTGCTATGAATTCACTTTCAGATAATAACAATCACTCAACATTATTGTTATGACCCTTCTGACAATTAAACAACTTACTATCCTCTCCTTCGATACATGCTGGCGCTTGGGGAAAGTGTTCTATGTTAATACTACCGCTTCTTTTCTCAAAATCAACAATTATTTCTGCCTTTCCAGATGCTCATTATTAATGCCCACCTTACTTGTATATATATATATATATATATATATATATATATATATATATATATATATATATATATATATATATATATATATATAAATATATATATATATATATATATATGTATATATATATCACCATTTGCATACAGTAGAACCTTACCCTACTCTTTTTGATTCTTACTTACCTATGTTAGGGAGTTTTTAACAATCTATATGAAATTCTCCTATAAATTACCCCTGAGAGGTGTGTATCCACGATTATTATCCTGAAAATTATTTTTATTATTGTTATATTTATTTTTATATTTATGTTATTATCATTATATTACTATTATATATATATATATATAACAGTCTTCTGTTTTGATTCAGTACTTATTAATGATCACATGAATGTCAATGCTAGTGAGATATTATATATATAGATAATAGTGATACCACTGCATAGGATCAAAAAGTTTAAATTTGGAGACTAATTTCTGTATATAGTTTATCATACCCTTTCCAGTCGTATACTGAGAATGCGATTTTTACAAAAGTGTATAAATAGTGTACAGATCGGAATAAAAAAACCAAGAGGAAACACAAAACGGGAGAAAAGGGTTATTAATTAGGTGGTGTGAGTCTAAGATCGTTAGCTGAGCTGTTTCTATGTGTTTTTTTCTTCTGATCCGTAATCTATTTATAGACTTTTGTAACAATCACATTCTCAGTATACGAGTTTGCTCCTATACAGTGGTTTCACTATCATATACCATAACTCACTATTGAGTTATTTTACTTATATATATATATATATATAAATATATATATATATATATCTTTATATATATTAACCCTACCGAAGGACCACATTAGGCACACCACAAAAGCTACAGTTATACTCGTATTTAGAATAATTTACTCTTACTTAAACAGCTAGTGTTTTACTTTACTTTGTAGCAAAATTGCATACATGTTACAGTAGAAATAAGTTTCACAATAATACTGTTAAAAAATCGGTAATTTCTAACCTTTTCCTTAGAGCATATAAAATATGTCATCCTTCCTATTTAGATGAGGAAATTGTCATTATCAGGACTATTTTTTCTAATTAGTATTACCCTGATTTGTTCATATCGTTTGCCCATTTTGCAGCTAGGAAAACCTTCTATGGTAATTCGCCTTCCCGCACTAATGACTTCAACAAATGTATAACATTGCCATTTAATAATAAATTAAATAGTTTAAAGGACATATTTGGAAAAGCGGGTATTAATCTAGCCTTTAAATATAATAATTCCTTAAACCAATTGATGATTCCCAGAAAACCCAAAGAACATCATAACATAGGAGTATATGCAATACCATGCAATGAGTGTCATAAAGTTTATATAGGGGAAACGGGGAGAAATCTAGACAAGAGATTGTACGATCACAAACGTTATATTAGAGTGGAAAGCGAAAGCAGTGGAATATTTTGCCATGTTAGAGACTTGAATCACTCGATCAATTTCAATGGAAGTAAAACGGTATTTAAATCGGCTAACTATGTTAAGTGACTTTGTGGTATATGGAGGCACTCGCTTTTTCTATAGTGGTTTTACCAGTAGGCCTAGTCAACTTTAAACAATCTTTAGCATGTTGGGCATACACATGTTTTCATTATTTTCCTGTGCGACGGACAGATGTACATACTTTAGAGCATATTTTACATTGCCAAGACGATGGTAACTTTTGTCCGTAGTAGTGCAGCTTGTTGTAGATGAGATGAAGCTTTTTTAGGTCTCATCTGCATTTTTTGTTTATTTGTTTCAAACCTCTTCTGGGCAGTCAGTCGGACAAGCAATTTTGCTAAGTTTTCAAAAACGCTTTTAATGTATTTTCGTAACCATCCTTTTTCATGAGTAGTAAAGCGTTCAGTCCAGTCAAGAAGCGGCCCACGAACGGTTTTTCTCCTGCAAGTGAACTCTTCTATGTTTCCATCAAACTGATCAACCCCCCTTTTTGCCAAAGTTGTAGTATAAAATCAACGCTGGCTTATTGGCCTTTTAAAGAATACACTACTTCTTAATATGAGAAGAGCTGAGGAGGAGGACCCCCTTAGATTTTTGGAATGTAAAAGCTAACATTATTTTATTATCACGGTCATAAGCAAATGTGTTTAAATGCACTGGCCTGATTTTATTTCTGAGAGTTGTAAGAATTTCTTTCCTCTGTATTCTGATTTTCCCAAGTAAGGTGAGTCTTTTCTGAAGCAATGAATCAGCTAGGCTTTGTGATGTAAAATAATTACCAGTAACTATTTCACGTGCCTAATTTTGATAAGGCTGGAATAATTGTAAAACATTTTTTCCAAGTTCACGCTGGACTGAATTTCCTTGTTTACCTGTGTAGATCATAGAATTTAGAGCATATCCAGTGTCAGCTTCACAACACGAAAATATTTTCAGACCATACTTCTTTGGTTTTGTTGGTATATAAGTGCGGCCTGGAATGCATCCTCAGTAACCAAGAAGCTGCTCATCTACAGTCAAAATTTCAGGGGGTATGTAAATTTTTGAGAAGTTCTCATTCAATTCATCCCAGACTTCGTTATTACATCAAGTCAATCATTAGGTAATCGAGTTTGTCGATCTCTGTAGTTAGAAAATCTTACAGTGCAATGAAAAAAGTACAAAGCGATTTTAAGACATAACAAGACGATGTATCAGTTTACCATTAACCGGATCCAATAGGTCTTCAAGCGCCGTAAAGTTATGACAATCGGCTTCTGTATGAAAGATAAGGCCTATAAATGCTTTTACTTCACCTACTGTAAAAACAAACATGCAATGGTATATATTCTTTCCATTTTTACGAATTTTCACACCTTACATCACTGACCTTCCTATTAGTATATCATTGTCTGGTCAGAAGCATATTATCTGTGATAAAGGCTTACAATAACAAAGGTTACGATTTCGTTGTTTTGGGGCGAAAAGTGTACTTATAAAGGCGTCATTAGAAGCTTTTTCAGGTGCTTGAGGTGAATTGTTTTCTTCATGGTCGCTTGAACTTGGATAATCGCTGTCCGTTAGGCCCACCTCCCTGAAGAACGGAATATTACCCTCCTCACCCTCTGGGTGATAATCTGTACTGTCTTCACTCATAATATCTTCAGATAAATCGTATTCGTTATCTGATTCACCATGATCAAAACCGATTCCTTCAGCATTCAGCTGAGATAAAATATTATAATCGTTCATTTCTTTACAGGTGCTCCTCCCGGCATGGTTGGGTCAGTGCTAACTCTAAAAATATACGTAGCTTCCAAATCTCTTGAAATGTTAGTTGTCACTTCGTAATTGCTATTTTAAACAGGCATTTCAAAATGTTCTGTAAATTTACACCTGAATAAAGAGCTTGTTCGCCATTATAAACAAAATGTAACAAAATGTTGTACACATATGATAATGTACCACAACCAAATAACAAAAAAATTTCTGCATCAAATATATTTCTATTCAGTGGAAATAAAGTCAGTAGCTTCAGGTACATCATTTGGAAACCATTCTCTACAAGAATAATTATTAACGTACTTAGAGAAAAAAACAAAAGAAATTGTAACATGTTTCACACATTTAGATAAGGGTTAATAGATTGTACTTTTGTATTCATCAGTAACATACTCTATAACATTATAAAGTGAGGTTATGTTACTTTATTTTATTTACTGTGTCATCGTGATTCCTACAGTCACAATGACTGAGATTGGCTGGAGGTGGTTTTGGTGCGCTTGGGGGTTGCGTCCTATATGATAATATTCCGGCCATTTACTATACATTCTGCGCACAAAGTCCTTTGGCCATCTTAAATAAGCTTTCGGTGGAATTTATTCTTCAATATGCTTGTTTCGCCCGCCATGAATGTTCGATATGTAAGCTCTTCACGGAACGCTGCGGATGCCTGCGTCTCTCACCTTTCCTTTGAAAATAATGCCGACGTTGATGACTTGGAGCCCTTGCAGGGCTCCAGACGTCCGTAGATCTTTGGTATTCGCAGCGCTCCCATCTCGAACATTCCTTTGCCCACTCGACAATAATCATTTTTAGATGTACACATTATTATTTTACTCCATAATTCATTTCAATCTATTTATGTACTCAATATGTATCTTTTTAAGTGCCTTTTTCTGATCTTTCCCACCACGCTTCCTTCCATCATACTCTTTTAATATTTCATTTGTAGCAAACATATAATAAAAGTGTAATCTAAACAGTCACTATGTGATCAAATATCTGAGTCCTAGAAATTTGAAACAAACACTATTAAAATATAGATTTCATATGTACATGGCACCACTACGGCAATAGTTATTAAAATGGCACACTTGGCTCAAGCATTTGCTAGTTTGAAATCTCATAATAAGGCATTCTAACAAAAAGAGTAAGAAAAATGCCCAAACACAAAATTGCTTTATTTGGTTTGTCTGAAAACCTATAACTAAAAAATTGTTTGCCACTCTAGAAAAGAGATTTAAATAAATGACCTTTGCAATTTGTCCTGGTTGGATATTAACTTGAAAAGGAAACCAAAATTAATGGTTTGAAAATTGTTAAAAAATTCGTCACTTTATCATTTTTATAGAGGGATTTTATTATAGCAACAATATTTCAATTCTTTTTTCTAATTTGCTCTGTCAAAATCTAATTTAATTATTTGTTTTACACCATATATATACTAGGTTTAAATAGGTGTCTTATTGCATTTAAACCTCTATTACACTGGTCAACAGTAAAAATGGTTAACATATGAGATTATGCTCACACAACTAATTTCCTATTGCGTTCTTTTAGACTTGGTTTTATAGAATAACAATCAGTTCAAATATTCACTTGTGTCGTGCAACGAATATTTAATCCAAAACAAACCAGATTGTCTCTTATATGACTGTGCTTACATGACTAATTTCACATAATTGTGCATGTTTTAGATGTTTTATTCTACTATCAGATGTACTATCTTAACAATCAGAAAAATAGTAAATATGATGACATTAATTGTCTCACGCAAGATAATGATATTACACACGTCAAGGATAAGCTCATAAAGAAATTGTACCGGAAAGCATAAGGTTAAATCCTTTATAATTGACAAAATATTATCTTTTAAACGTGCTTAGGAACTTTGCCCTTTCGTTTGTACAGCTCGCTTTTCTCTCAGTGCAGCGTCAAGCAATAGTGGTCTATCATGTTAGGACTGAATTGTCCCTGATATCTGCTCTCCATTATTGCGATGTCTTGATGAAATCTTTCACCGTGTTCATCACTAATCTCTGTGTAAAAGTCAAGATGAGAGATGAAAAAATGCAATTTTAAAGACAACTTTGCTACCAATTCATGATAATTCTGCAGCCTGGTTATAACGATTTATTTGTAGTTCTCAGCACGATAGTTTCAAAGAAACTACACCTTGCACTGTGTTTTAATGGTTATTCCCTTTTATGTTTGTGAGAAAGAAGTAGCAATTACTGCTGTGGTCCTTGGGTTGACGCCATATAATTGGTACCTCAAACAGTATTCTTGAACTTCGCTGACCACACATTCACTCGCTATATGAGGTGCCAACTGGTTGTCTTGGTAGTACTATTGTAGTTCGGCTGGACAACGTTTGTGATTGTTTTTTTGAGGCTACCAGGAGTGAAGGCATCACATATGTAACAAAAACGATCAGCATCGTTCATGCACTTGCCACCTTTCATGTTTTGTTTAGTTCAGAATAATTAGAAATTAGGGGGTTGAAGAAATGCACTATCATGAGGCCATATTGCTGAATGTTATTTCCTAAAAAAATCTAAAAAAACACAAAATTATATTATACACAATTGCTTTATATATCTCGATGTGCATAAAAAAAGTCTAAATACAATAAGATGAATACAAAACACCTCCACCTCCGTTCACTTTGTCTTAAGATAGCCTGCTACTATGAGTGAGACCAATATGGACTAGTCCATAAATAAAAAGATTGACGTGATAAAAGGAAACTATTGCCATTTATAAACTCAGTGACCCCAAATTTTCCCCAAACCGATCTCAAACGTTACTCAACAGAAAAAAAAGTTCAAATTTGTTGACCAGTGTAATTCATTATGGTTTGGCATCATAAATTTTCCTATACTGAACTTAAAAATTAAAACTTCCCAGAGTAGTTTAATGGTATTTGATTTACTTTAAATATTTATTAAGATAGTGAAACGTTGTGAGACTTTCAGAAAAGGAAGATTGCCGTTTGTAATTATAAAGTTTAATATTTCATTTATATAGTTTCACATTCACAATGACTACTAGAGACATAAAAATAGAAATAATAATCAATTTCTAGATCAGTAATGTTTTAGATCAAAAGGATTATACAAGTCTCTATGTAACAGATCACGACCGTGAAATAGTAGTGACGAATAAATTCTATACTTAAAGTCAGATACAAGAACAAAGGTACAAGTGCCTAGTTAAGTAAAGAGACAGTAGAAAACTGAATATCTTTCGATTCATCTTAGTATTTTCTCAGCTTCTTGCATTTAATTTTCATTTAGATTCAGAGTTCACAAATATTTTAAACATAAAATACAACTATTTGCCTGGTACTTTACGAAAAAGCACGATATCCTTGAAACTTCAAAATGTAGAAATAATACATAACATTACTCGATACGTCCTTGCTAATATTAGGTAATCTTCAAAAGTTTTTGCCTCTCCATCTAACTCTTGGCATAATCTCTCAATATGGACGAAATATCACAATTTGATTAGATGATTGAAGTAGTTGAGATACCAAGGAAAATGTCTATAGGAAAGTTAAGGAAATAAAAGTCAACTAGGAAGTAGAAATTATTAAGTGGAAGTATATGCAATAACTCTGTTAAAATATATTCCTAAAAGATTATTAGCGTTGTGCCAGTCAGACCATGTAAGGTTGATGAAATATGCCGAAGTAGATATTATGATCGTTAATTATTTAATTTTATTACATCTTTGTCTTTCCAAGATCTGATAGATACAAGTGTAAAATAGATATGCCAGAAAATCACTTCCTATAAAGGTAGGTATAATGTTAAATACCTACATATAGTGGAAATGAATAGATGATAATTAATTATTCAACTTTAATTACCTATTGGAAATTGATTAGAGGCATAAAATATTTTTTAACTAAGGATAACTGAGCAGTTCTAAGTATTTTACATTTAACACATGATAATGGAGGTCCATATAGCCAACATTAATTTTATTTTTATATGATACATACTCTAGAAAATTTATCACTCATAATTTTACAGATATCCTTCCTTAATCGTATATTCATCATGTACTTTTACAGTTGTATTTTCTTTGAATAGTCATTGACAAGCTATTTTCTTTAGTAAATTTTTGGCCTTTATATACCTTGGCTCCAAAGGTAGATAAAATTGTATATCAGAAATATAATGTTAAAATCATCCTGTAATAAAATTTGTCCACATGCATTAGTGTGATCATTAGTGCATTTTTATGTTAATAACATAGTGTCAATCTATATTTTCACTACGATATACTTTTTATTAAAAGAACAGAAATTTTAATAAAAAAATTAAATTTAATTGACTGAAATAGCATAAGAAAAACTACTTCAATGTGATTTAAAAAAGGTAGCTGCCATCAGATAGTAGAAGTCAAGAAAAGAGAATGTAGTTTTGGAACCTTAATCTGAAACTACGTTTTCAGGAAAATTAACATAAAATAGATATAATTCACGCTGTAACTTCCATATGATATCCATGGTTCATCTTTAATATTTCGAACAGATTAAAACTTGACTCCATGAAGGAACATTTGCACACGTCGCTAGTAATGAAAAAATCAAACTAGTTTTGCTCATATCCCCGGAATACTGATATTCAAAATATTTATCAAGTGAGCCAATCCTCAAAATTGAATTCAATTGAATAGTAGGTTACAGTCTAACATTAAATAAGTTCAAATAAATATATTATTAACACTCTAGTACAAAAGGAAATGTTGAAAAAATCTCAAAACACGTTAAAAGGTAAGTTTTTCTTTCATATTCGTCGATCATGGTACAGTGTGTATAAGAGAGGTTACTGATTAAAGTCTTGTGGAAGAATGATTTTGTAAAATTTAATGAATTATTTTAAATATATCTACATCTATGCTGTACGCCGTTCTCTTTAGAACAGACAACTCATAATCATTTTGTTGACATAATTTCTAAAAATAGACATTTCCAATTCTAGGAGAGATTTGACGAAAAATATCGGAATAATTTGGCATAAGAAATTTTCCTCGTTTAAATGAATTTTAGGTGCAACGTAGCGTAAGATTTTCATGGCACTTACTTCCTTTTCGTTACTCGAGTTCCCATTAGCGCTTTCACGATAAATCTGAACATTCCTTTTCTCGACCATTAAGTCTGTCTCTGATCCTTAACTCTTCCACTTGAGTGCACATTCGACTATTGAGGAAGGAGGAAAGCTATTACAAATAAAGTGAAGCGGCTGATTACAAGGAAAATCCGTCGCATGAATCGAAAAAGTAAACGACAACCTTGGGTGACTTACAGATCAAACTTTATTGACCAAACTGTTATTCTGCTTATTTTTGTGTTGATATAATCATAAACACAATACTGAAACAATAAACGATATCTTCTGTAATTAAACACTCAACGCAATTTCAATCAATCTATTAACAATGAGTGATTATTATTGGTTTATCTCTTGCGAGAACCAAGCCTTTCTTAAATTGAACTAATTATTATTTCTTTAAATTAGGAGCATTTAGAATCACATTGAAGTTGTCCCAAGATCAGCTAAATGCGTAAGAGCTATTACAGTTACAAGTTATTATGCTAATATGTTTACATCATATATAAAGGGTGAATGTTTCATTTTAGTTACTTGAGATATTACGTCGATTTCTACTTTAAATTGGAACCTTAAAGCCACATATTTTTATAAGGTAGAAAAATGCAACTTCCATCCAATGAATAATGTTGAAGTGATCTCATCAGATTTAATATTTCTTGTAACGAAAATACTAACCGTTTTTGTCCACGAACCAAAAATAATATGTATGGTCTGATTATAAAGTAGGGCATTCCAATGCCCTTACTTTTCTCTTAAACATGGCCTAGGTCTTTAGGCGAAATATATATGAAATAGGCCGTTATTTTTTCAAGATTTTTATAAGACTCGTGGAAATAATTTGCTCTTTCTTTTTATTTTTGTTTTCTGACTAAGAGAAGACACTCTAAAGTATTCCAAATTTCTCTAGTTTTTTAACAATATTTTTAAGTTGATTATTGATGTAGGCAATGTGAAATATCTTATTTCTGTATCTGAATGTAGTCCTCAAAATACTAAAAAGATATTCGGTAGGTAACATGCCGAGTACTACATTTCAGGGGGCATAGAATTTAACATGTGGTGGACCAATTTCTTGTTTCATTAATATTCATCAGAAAATTTTAATAAGTTAAAAACATATTTTTAATAGATATTACTTTCGTATTTGTATTTTCTAAATTATAAATAACTATCAGTTTATATGGACCACGCAACGCTGAAAAGGCCTGTAGGGACCCATCCATCATTTATTACATGTCGAATATATTCAATGCATAATTAATCTTTAATCATACCTCACCACTCAAATATTTGATTAGAAACTTTAAAATTAATAAAGTTGCAGGTATCAACGTAATACGTTTAAAAACATTGAAAAAGATAAAACAAGCAAAGAGTTATTAAAGTTAGCCAAAGTAGGCGATTTTTTCTAAGATTGGAAGATTATGAAAAGACCTTTATAAATATTAAGGAGAGTTTAGGGAATTAAAAATATGGAAGACATCCACACGCGTTGAATATCTAATTGATAGATAAATGGCCATAAACTTATAGACCTTTTCCTATTTTCAAAAGAAGACAAGTTGGTATTCAAGTTTGTAAAAGTTTACTTATTTTTCCAAATAAAATATAGATTCATGGAAATTACCTGCAAAGATGTTCTATGTCATTTTAACAGATAAATGAATTTAAATAAAAAAAATGGTTCAAAGGCGTTCCAAAACATATATATATATATATATATATATATATATATATATATATATATATATATATATATATATATATATTAAATTTCTTGTGTTTTCATGCAGAAATTTAATCCCCATTTTTGGGAGAGCCTTTCCTTGCTAAATCTTGCTGAACCAAATGCACTATGAAGAAAATTATAAAGTGTATTCTACATCAACTCTCTTACTTATAAGATTGATTAGATTTTGAATAAATTTAGTAATAATGTCACAACAGTTATTATTTCATATGCTTCTCTATATACTTGTATTCACTGCCATGAGAGAAAGTTTTGCGACCTATAAAAAATTAACAAAACTCCTTTGATTATACTCTCGTTTAAAAGAAACTATGTTGAGATGAACGGCATCGAATATCATAAGACATTAAATTTAATTTTCTCAGATTAAAATAGATTGTTGCGAACTTCCCTTTTATTTAAACTTAATCTTTGTCAATTTAACAAATATCAGGAAATTCCATCTCGTTTTCAAAAAGTAGAAAAGAAATACATAAGTATTCTCAAGTAGAATTTCACTTAGTTCATTCTCTCAATTTCATATGTTACTTTCCTTTTTCCTATTGGATTGACGCAACTCATTTTTATACTGTGGATTCAGACAATATTTTGTTGTGCTATTTTTAGCAATTGAAAGTTATCTTTATTTTTCTCTCTCCTTTTGACCTCTGACATGGCCATTGGAGAAAGTTGGAGAAAAGCATGACAAATTTGTTATCTTTACATTATATGCATCTCAAAACATCCACATAAACCCTGTCAGATTCTTCCCGCCTCTAAGATTTTCCATCTTTCAAGATTTTTGTCATATATTACCTGTTTGGAAGAATCGTACACAACAGTTATTGCCTCTAGTTTTCAAAATGTGCTGCAACTGAGGAGTGTTGAAAAAATTGTCAATAAGAAATTCACCTCCTAGTTTGTTCGAACCTTGAGTAAGCTGCAAAACGACAGTCTATCAAATAGCATTGTTCTGGCTCTTGCTTTTTCCAGTGCCGGGCTCTGCTTAAAAAAAGGTATCCTGATGTGGCCTCACATCGGCACCAAATTTTATGAAGCTCCATTTCAGATGTTTGGATTTTACATTTTGATTCCCTACATTACGTTCTTTAAATTTGATCATGTGTTCAGCCATTTAGTGTTATTGTGTTGGATTTATTACTTGCCAAAAGGATCTATTCAAATGCTCAAAAAGTAATCTAATTTTGTACACTCCATCATACATAGCATGATCTTTATCATGCAAATCTGCTTCTTTGCTCATTGCTTGTGGAAATTTGAATGCTCTTTTGATCCATAGAAAGCTGAGGTGGGGAATCATTATATCATTTATAAGGCTATCTATTTCTGTACCAGCTTTGTATATGTTAATTGGTATCGGAGGGGGACCACACTGGTCAAATGAGGTAACTAATGCCTGTCTTGAGGTCACTTTGGGAATGGGAGCAATCTTCTTTTCAATATAAAGGCTGGTTCTCTTATAGCTTGATAGCTAGAATATGGACTAACATCATTCCTATCAACTTCCTTTGTCACTTCACCTTCACTTGAAGGTGCAATATAAACTTCTTCACCAACAAAATCTACATTACTTTCAAAAGAATCTTAATCTTTTTGGTCTTCTTCATCACAGTGGTCCGCTTATAGAATGTCTTGAAATTTGATACTTCCAATACGAAATATTTATGTTTTAGGAGAGGTTGCCATTGTAGGGGTGCGAAAATGTATCACAGAAAAATTTATTCGAACCCGATAATATAAATAGCCGATGAAATTACCCACTCAAGACGGACTAAGCCTTGGCGTGAGGCTAGAGTGTTGGCGTTTAAATCCAATGGTACCGCGTTCGAAACTCAACAGTCTAAAACCTTTTACGAAGAAATCTCAAGAAGAAAACAAAAGTCAAGGAAAACGCTTGAGGAACCAACTCAACTAGAATAAAGAAGTACCTAGCAATCATCAATTCGAGATAATTGGACGAAAAACAAAGATTAAGAACCAATCCAGCCAACAAGAATACCTAAGTCAAGATAAAAAGACAAATGTTTGAATTTCAGTCAAGAAGAAGCATATAGATTCGTTAAAGAGAATAGCAAGCTTGAATAATATTGATAAATAAATAAAGTTATAATAAAGAGCCTCCCCCCATAACTAGTTGCCCCTTCAAACATTTGTCTTCACTTTTTCTCGACTTCCGTACTCTTATTGACTAGGTTGGATCTTAATCTTCGTCCTATCTTTCATAATGTATCTTCGTTTTTCATCCAATTATCTTGAGTTGATGATTTCTTGGTCCTTCTTAATTCTAGTTGAGTTTGTAACTCAAGCGTTTTCCTTGACTTCCGTTTTCTTCTTGAGATTTCTTCGTAAAAGGTTTTGGACTGTTGAGTTTTAAACGCGGTACCATTGGATTTAAACGCCAACACTCTAGCCTCACGCCAAGGCTTAGTCCATCTTAAGTTGGTAATTTTATCAGCTATTTCTATTATCCAGTTGGAAGGAATTTTTCTCTGTTACATTTTCGCACCTCTACACGATATCTGTAAGTCGAGAACAAATAATTATAAACAAATATAAAATTAATAAAAAATTTCACAAAGATTTCTGCTGGTAAAAAGGTGAATGGTTATTATTCAGGTTACCTATCATTGGTGAATTTTAGGTCGTATATGACCAAGTGTAATTTAGAGCGTTATTATTAAAATTTATTGTATTATTTATTAATAAACGTACAAAACTCTATATTTTATGTAATAAAATAATTATAAAAGCACAATATGAAACAAATATATGGGTTTATTCCCCCCATGAGATGGAAAAATTACATATGATACTTTCCTTGTTCACAGCCATGTCATAAGTTAGAAAATCAGAGGGAAAGTCCCTACAATGAACTGCGGCGTTTTGAGACAAGAAGATAAATGGTTATTGCATTGATGGTTTCCCATATTTCAAATCACGTACAAGTGGCTTTGAAATGCTAAATGGCTAAATAAGGCATCTGCCACTAGATGGCACCACCCAGCGCCAAACTCGATGGCAAATTTTAAATCTCCAGGGTGAATAACCATATGTTCCATGGTCATATGTGTAATTTTATGGCTCTAAATGGATACAATTGAACTTTACTTCTTTTGAAAACGAAGTAAAGATTTCTGTTAAAGAATTGTATGAATTTTTGTTAGTGAGTCACATATGACCCAAAATCCATTAAAGAGCTCCAAAGCACAAAATGATAGTTCTTGCGAAGAACGTAATCTTCGTGGCCATCGTGTGCAGATTTGTCAAGGAAGAATGTGGCAATAGCTAAGGGTACGTTGATATATACGATAACAAGGGAGGGAGCGCTGTTTTTGCCTTTGCAAAGAGTTGAAGAGCAATCGCAATCAAATTTTCATTTTTATGATAAAAAAGAATCATGTTCGAACAGATCCTCAAAAAAAAAGAAAGACTGTGTGGTAAGCTTTGGCAAGGACGTAACCAATTTCCGCTTCGTGTCCAGTAAGGACGCGGCCTCCGCTATTGTGCTTGGCGTCGTGGCTTCGAATGGTGAGCAGAGGGTACAAGTATGGTTAACTGCCGGTTGCTGGCTCCCAACAGTCGATTACAGGGACATCTTAGTCACGAAATTCTTGCTCTTGGTGAGAAAAATCAAGAAGACGGAGGAATACTTCTTTCAGCAGGATGGTACCCTGGCCCAAACGCCCTAGCCCGTGCAAGTGAGGTTGGTGTTGAAAATAGACTTATGGTCGAAAGAATTTTGGCTACCTCAGTTGCCCAAACTCAATACCCTTGCCCTTAACCTGCGGGCGCATGTGGAGGGAAAGGACTGCAAAGTCCGCTACAGAAACGCCTTTGAGCGTTCCCCAGCATGTGGTCTGACTTCGTTTGCAACGTTTGTGCGCAAAGGGCGGCTATATTAATTAATATTAGAATATAAACACACATATATATGTAAAAAATGTACCAAAGCTATCATTGGCCTTTGTTAAGAGCCTTGTAACTAGCTAAATAGGACTTTTCCCTTATCCGGTATGCAGAGGCAAAAGAGATGACTACGATTGTATTTTTTAAACAAAAACTGGGGATGGATTATGAGAAGGCAGTTGAATACAACAATTAATTGTGTGAGGTATGCGTTAACGACATTCTTATTAAGTCCTCGCATTTTAGCGGGCTAGGTGAAACTGTTGAGATCGATGGAACGATGTATTCACCGGAAATGTACATGGGCAAAGTCTACCACAAAAGTGGGTATTCGGCCGCGATTTTCGCGACCCTCGTTTCGTTTTTCTCTGCGCTGTTCAGTCACGAAAGCCTTAGATATTAAACAAACGCATTAAGCTTTCTATTCAACTCGAAACCACAATCATAAGCCATATAGAAGATATTCCGTGGAACAAATTCAAACACAAAACGATCAATCACAGTATTGAGTTCGTTATGGAGGAAGGAACAGATACTTTTCAAATTGAGAGTAAATGGAGATACAAAATATCGAATTTTCAGGAAGATATTACAGTATATTTAGGAGTTTAAACGGAAAATTCATTTGTTAAAATAACATATCCTTACTACAATTAACTAAAACTAATTTGCTAACTTAAAATAAGTTAACCAAATGAACCCAACAATAAAATACTTTTTAACCATCTATTTCTCAAAAAAATATATTTGAAATCAGCGTGTAAAAATTACTCATGGCTAAATTTAGGAATAATCGGATACCAACCAACACACCCAAGAAACCCCAAAATTTTTGGCTCTTTCCTCTCCTTTTTTTTCTGAAAGAAATTTTGTCATGTCTTACATCTACACCAAATAAGATGGAAAAGCTGTAATTAACAAAAAAGTGACTAGGATAAAGATAATCAACAAGATTATCTGAGAAAATTTTAATCATATCCTCTTTAAATTTATCATCATATATTTTTAATAACTTATAAAACAAACGCTTTTGTCTTCCTAAAAAGAAAGAGATACAAAAAATGAAATAAGAAACATAAAAAATGAAAGAAAATGTTTGATATAATATAATGCGTTTCCTGAGGGCAATCTACCCTTCATAACAGCAAGAAAGAGGTAAATACTTCGAATGGAATTATCGATAGTAAGTAATTAAAAATTATAAGCACTTAAACTGTTAGAATTTAAACAAAGTAATGTGAAATTTTTAGGTATATAAGGATTAGGATGAGCCAGCGTGTGATCAACTTACATCAGCATAAACTCATTTCATATAACTAAGGGAGATCTCCATTATGAAAGGGGTGCTAGAAGAGATTCTTATTTTAAACAGGTTTAACTTTGCACTGTTTGCCTAAGTTAGATGTATTAATACCTAGAATACACTTGAAAGCAATATATAGTACTAGACACCAGTAGTAAATGAGCAGTTAAGGAGAACATTTTGGAGCAGAAACGTAGTAAGCCAGGTGAGTATAGCGAGCATACTTCTGTCTCTTCCTTCTATTCTTTTTTCGGCCACAAAGACTCCGCATATTATGGATTAGGAAACTGCAAATGAAGCAAGACTAGTGGCCTTTCGCCTTAGTTGCATTCGAATAATTAAGCCTACCCCTTTGCAGTCCTGCTTTTCACATCACGTATATTCCCCCAATTTATTTCCTACGAACACTTTCCCTTCAATCACTTTTCCCCATTTACACCCCTCTGTTCTATCCCCCCATTAATGAATACGAAATTCCGAGCGCACAATTATGAGCTGCATTATTATCACTATTCTTGCCTCTCGCTTCTAATCCTCTATTCAAGCCAACGAATGTGTGACCACACCGAATCTTATGCTCTTGCCTACCTTTTCCAATTTTTCCTTTTATCTATATTTATTTCATTCTCACTCCCGTAAATAGGAAGAATCTTTCTGTTTACTACTCCAATATAGAGACTTCGGGATTAGCACAAAGATTTACCAGATTCTTTTGTCTGATATTTTCATTTGAGTATTAATGAGATTATCAGATGTTTTTCATTATTATGTGGGTAGTAATGACAGCTGAATATTTATATAGATGATTAATTAAGATCTATTTGATTAAAATAATTGGTCGACCTAAAGGGAAGCGGCATTTTCTATCCTTTAAAGTGCCAATGTTCCCATTGTGTAACGGTAAAATATAAATTTAGAAAAAATCACCATATAATCATCATCATTATCCTCATCACTAACTCTATAATTATTTAACGGGATTTTTGAAGAAAGGTGAAAAATTACTAAATGTCTTTTTCCTTAGTGGACAAATGACTTTTTTTATCAAAGTTATTTCTAATAATTCTTTTATAATATCAAAAAACAAAATGGTGAAGTTCAGAAATAAATATTACGGCCGTATGCTAAAACAAATGTGGAATGCACATTTGAGCAAAAAACCTTTTTTTTTTGTTTAAGTATTTTACATTTTTGCCTTTTGCATATAATAGATTTATAAATAATTGTGAAGCTACACTAAATATGATAAAAGTGCATTTCACAATTTTCTTAGCATACGGCCGTAAGTATCGAAACTTTGTGATTTTTTTAAAACTTTAAGAATTACAAATGGTAGAGTTCAGAAAAGTTATTTTTATATATCTTCTATAACTATATTTTAGCCATGTGATATTTTGGAAGTGGGGGATTTAGTTTAGGGTGGCTTTTCAAAATTATTATAATTTGCAAAGTTCAGAAAATTTATAAAAAATTTACCATGGCTTCTTTTTTTTTATTTTAAATTTTAATCTTAGTAGCGAAGCCATTGCCTGGTATTGATATTAATTAAGCAATGAAATAATATCACTGCTGTTCATTTGTTCCATCATAAGGAACTCAATTAACAATTACATTATAAAGGCTGAAACAAGTTGGTGCCTAGTTCAGATAGATCTTTTTACGGTATATAAATTTATTAAACTTACCGGCAGAGTTAATCAACCAAAGACAAACATACAAGATTCAGGGATGTTTGGATAAATCAGTATTTAACAAATTATTAATTTTTATGTGTTCTTTATGGGCTGCTAATACAATTATGTTATGTGAACGTGCCTTTGTTTTTTCATTAGTAATGATGATCATTAATGCACTAATAGATTACTCATTATAATGTAAGAAATTTCCATTATGCCTATATTTGTTGTATAATGATCTTAATGACATGTTTCTTTTTTCTAATTTTCTGGAAGATCTTTATCTCGATTCTAATATTTTGAAACATCAAAGGCTGCTGTTAAGAAGAGCAAGATTCATCAAATATATGTGGTGATACCACCTCCTACTACTGAAGATGGGCATATTGACAGTAGTGATGAGGATGTGGTGAGGAGAAAGCGCAGATGTAAGTGATAATGGTGTAATTCAGAGATGCAGGGTTAGAATTTTCTATCTCCATTCTAACAGTTCAAATTCATATGTGTTAGTGGACCATTCTAACAATGGACTATATTAAATATCCAACTTTTCCTTTTTGCTTCTAATATTCATCACATATCCGAGCGAACTAATTTGTATTCAGTGATAGACAAATATTATTCACATTACATGTTAATGAGGCAGAAATCTGCAAATTTTGGGGACTGTTTCTAAAAGCTGGAAACCACATTCCTTCTGAAATGATTAATAGTCACCAAGTGAAGATTTAAATGTCCCTGCCTTTGGAAAAAAAATGAATATAAATAGATTTCATATTATCTTCCAAATTATACACCTTACTGATAACAGTAATTTAGGATTTTCAAAGATGGTCAAAGTCTTCTCTTTGCCTATATATAGTTTTCAAAAGGAACAGTTTATTAACACTCAATAAGCAAACAAAATTTGTATCCATAATGTGGATCATATTTTGCGTAGATGCATATCAATAAAATTTCGTGCTGAATGTGAGAAAGGAAGTAGAAGTAAGGCCTCTCTGAGTATTTAGTGTTGTCATGGAAAAGTTGCAACTGATTGCGACTACAGATCGTCATGAAGTTTCCTTTGATAGTTTTTCACAAGATATTCATATAGTACTGAGTGAAGTGGCAAAAATGGGTATTCGAGCTCGTGGAACAGTTTGAGAAAACATTATAGGCATATGTCCTCTCTCATCAAAGAAAATATTCCAAATAAAATTCGAGTTTATTTGGACCAAAACCCGATGGTAATATGTTGCGTGCAGAATGGAATGACAACTCTGTTGAAACTGATGGTAGTAAATATTTTAGTGTGGATCCAATTTAGATAGGGAAGATGCGTGTGAAGAATGAGAGCAACCAGTTAGTCTTCCAGCCATATTTTATCAAAATCTGCAATAGGTAAATGGGAGATTTTGATCTCTGGAACAGAATGTTAGCATCCTATAGCTCACGGCTTGGTTAACTTGTTAATACAAGAGGGAAGTTTCACGAACAGTGATAAAGTTTGATGGTTGGAAAAATTGACGTGAAGAGACTTCTGCATAACTAGCTAAGGTATTACTGAATAAATCATATTATTATTCACTTCTCTCAGGGTAGATCCATTCTATGCCTTAAGCATACACGACTCAATTGCTCGAAATGTGATAAAATCAGCATAAAAGATGCAGTGAAGCCAACGAAAAAATGTAGTGGCCTAAGTAAATTAGGTCTATAATGATATGAGAAAGATAATGAGTATAATTTTCTAGTTCCAGTTATATTCCCACATTATTTCCTTACTTATACAAATGTAATCTTTATGTTATGTTGTAATATCAACTTTTTATATGCACAAATAAATGATTATTTGGGCATCTATAACTTATTGCTATTTATTGCTCCTTATTTCCCTGTTAAATTTATATTGATCTAGTATAAAAAAATAGCCGCAGCTGTAGGCAAGAAAGATAGTGACCACCTTACCAGTGGTATCATTAATTCAGCTAAGGGGAAGAAATGTGATTACTCCTTTCAAATATTTTATTAAAACGCTATTTTTTTAGTTGTTTCTTTCTATGTGTATGTTTTTCAAAGATGTTCTCATATTTCTTGTAATTAAAAGTTCAGATCACATCTCAAGATTTTGATGAGAAGTAGCGAATTGAAAATTGAAGGCAATTACCATTGTATGTTAGAATGGAATAGAAATAAATGATTTAGGTTATATCCAAGTCGATATAACTATTATTTTAACATGTATTCCGTTAAGTCACCTGATAATTGCTTACATTTTGAAAATATTTTTCCCATGCTTGTTCTGGATTTTCCGGATATTGGGAGGTTGATTTTTATTTATTGATCTCATAAATTATCAGAATAATGAATTAGTGGTTACATTATTTCTACTAAAGGAGATTAAATAAATAAAAATTCATATTCTTTGTAATTGACTTGGTATATTCCTTTAACCTATATTCATGACTGTATACACCACACATTTCATTTGGAACAAACTACGGAGATATCACCATTTAGGTCTCAATAATCCTACATGATTTGCTTTTCTATCAACTATAGTTTCAATAATGATGATAAAATAAAATAACCCTTTTAGAAATATTTGTGTAAGCATTTTAGAAAGAGAGGGGATTAAAATTACTAGGTAGTCTAATCTATCCTTTGAAGAAATATAAAAAAATAGACACATTCGGAACAATGCAAATAGCTGTTTAATTTTGAATTTAAATTTTACTTCGGAAAGAAGAAGGGCAAATTTTCTTTTGTTAACCTGCCAAAATTTTCTAAATTTACATATCGGCCATCGCCCTTGCTGATATTAAGATTACAACAGAACGAATATTTCCGCACTCGAAGTTTGTCATATTTATTATGAATTATTATATGGGAGAAATTTTTTTTATTATCGAAGTGCTACACTTTAAATTTTAAATCTAAACGTACTGTAAAATAATTGTGAATATGTATTGAATCAATGTAAGAACTCGAATTGTGACCAATCACAAAATTAATCATCACAAAAATGTAATCGATGTGTACGATTCTTTATTACTTACAAATATTATAACGTGAATTTGGTTAATAAAACTTCTAATAAAATTCATCAGGGAGGATTATTTTGTCAAATTACGTGTTAGAATGTCGGTCTTAAAATACGTCACTCGCGTCAAGAGGTTAAATGTTTCAAATGTCATAAATTATAGTTAGTTACTAGTACATAAAAACATATTAGGGAATTTAAAGTAAGAAATTGATACGGTACATACTATGTAGTATCGCAATAAAAGCTTTCGATTGGTGAAAATTTATTTTGATTCTTTTTGGGACCTTTCTTAAAAATTGTAGTCCCATTAGATTAATTAAAATCGTTTGGCACAATCATTCAGTTAATTATCGGTTGAAAATTTTTCCAAGATGCATAAACAATCCTCTAACAGAATTGCATGATTTATTTTATATATATATATATATATATATGTATAACTGAATCACGAAAATAAGGAACGTGAGGAATTTATGAATAACGTTACAGCCACGAGGAAAATGAAACAACGGAGAACTGCGAGGCCTTTCGACTAATGGTCTGCTCAGTAAAGGACCATTAGTCGAAAGGCCTCGCAGTTCTCCGTTGTTTCATTTTCCTCGTGGCTGTAACGTTATTCATATATATAAATATATATATATATATATATATATATATATATATATATATATGAATCCATTAAACCACATAGAAAGAGAAAACGAAATAATTTTTCCTTGCAGTAATATTTTTATTACCTTTTTTCGAAAAATCCGTGCAGGGAAGAGATTCGAACCAAGCACACTGAGGAAGCGAGCACCGCTTTGATCTCAGTTAAAAGTATGCCGTTAGTACACTACGCTACGCATACTTTTAACTGAGATCAAAGCGGTGCTCGCTGCCTCAGTGTGCCTGGTTCGAATCTCTTCCCTGCACGGATTTTTCAAAAAAAGGTAATAAAAATATTACTGCAAGGAAAAATTATTCCGTTTTCTCTTTCTATGTGGTTTAATGGATTCATTTTCATCATTCTCTCGTGCTACTTTGAGAGAAATATACATTTATATATATATATATATATATATATATATATATATATATATATATATATATATATATATATATATATATATATATATATATATTATTTTCTCAGATTCCGTAATTGTAACACCAGAACGAATTAAATTTTCATCAAAATTAATTGCATCTAATATGGTTGGCAATGTACTAAAACACTGTCTTTATTTTTTAAAACATTTTGCAATATAGAATCAACCATCGCTTTAGGTTACCGGACATATGTTCTCTTTTATTGCCTCTCTGCAGTTCACTTATGCCGAAACTATTTTTGTATTAGTCTTTACTACCCTCGCTATTCTCATTTCATTTTCTCCTTTCGCTCTTCTAATATGTAGATTCTGAACTTGCCTACGATGGAAAAGGTATTGAATCTGCTAATTTTCCCAAATATGAGGAGTTTTCAACAGTGTATATTATTTATTTGTTTCTTTTATAGCTCATTTTATGTATTGATTTATCCACGGTATGCGTTTAGGTCTATTGCACTTTCGTTGTTTGTTCTGCACTAAATGTATTTATTTATTATATGAAATTATATATGAAAATTTTATATATTTTCCTCAAGTTATCCATAGATAGTTTACTTTCCCAGTTTGATTACAGTGAAATTACAGTGTTGAAAATCGGAGACATGTCGGTAGTACTTATAATATAAGATTTAGGTCTTTTTTCCATCTGAGGGCGGAAATTATCCTTTATAAACCTCAACAAACTTTTATCATCTGAAGATGCTATTTCATTTAAAATTACATTATTAAAATGTCGAAGTCTCCACAAATAAACTATGTGTCGTAGGGTGACCCCACATCTGACACCAGAATTATATAATGTTTGTCGTAGAGTCGAAGGTCGTTGCTAGCCTTGAATTGACTCTGCGGTGACGCTGAAGGGAACACGACAGAAGTTGAGATATAGATCCCAGTGAAAGATTAAATAATATAAATCGAGTTGGTCTAATTAATCAATTCGCAGAGGGTCTGGATTTAGAGAAACTAATTGCACAAAAAAAAACTTTACTATATACGAGAATCGGAGAGGGAATGTACGGTGATTGCTTCCAGGTAAAGGGGGAGAGTGCAAATAACGAAGAGACTCACGTAAAGCCTAAATTGACCGGAGGATTTGGGAGACGACCACGATAAAATGAACAAGGGAGTACTCCAGACGAGAACGAAGTCAATACCTTCGGCCTTGCTCTACACGAGCAAGGCCTTATAGAGGAGTGACGCATCGAGTTCGTAGCTGGAAGCCATTAGGAGGCGGTGCATGGCGTACGCGACTGTAGGTAGCTGCTAACCAAAACGGGGCTGTATGGTATTAATTTCTAAAAGCTTTTCCCTAAGTATTTATACTGATTCGGCAGAAGCGGGTCGCGAAAGGCCCCCCAAAAGGGATCGGGATATTCAGAACGACCTTTATAGGCTCGCGAGAAAGTCCTCGACGCCGTGTTTCTGGCGCCAATCAGGCGATGCGACAGGGGAGAAGGGAACCCAACACCGATCACGCAGCCGCGCGAAATTCTCGAGGCGGCTCCTTGGCTCCTTGACTAACCCGATCATTCTTGATAAGAAGGCCGGGATTATCCGACCGCGCGAAATTCTCGCTACTCCTTTGGGTCTGTGTGGGCATGCAGGTGCATCGTTCTCAGGCGTCAAGGGTAAACGTTGGCTTCTATGGGGAGAGGGTAACGTTCTCTCTCTGACACTATGCTTTTCACTAGATTGAATGGAAAGTATTCTAAGCATCTGTTCATTCGAATTTGCTTTGGCCCGGCGGGCTATAAAAAACAATTATTGTAGTCCTGAATTTTTTTAACATTATTATGAACTCCTAAGATGTCTGAATTATGTTTAAATCGACATTTTAATAATGGGTTTAGGTAATTATTGATATCTAGAAGAACTCCTCTCATAAATTCTCTATCCTTATTAAATAGTTTGCAAATTTCTATTTCGAATTTTCTGATAAGGTCTCCAGCCACCACATTCAACACATTTACAGTGATAGCGATATTATCAGAATGTTCTATTTCTCCACACGCTTTTTAAGTTCATATATTTTCACACCGCTTACACGGAGATTATATCCAATTCCATGACAAATTCCTCTTAATCTGACCGCGGATTTAGTTCGAGAAAAATTTAGGGTACGGCTGAATTTATACAGTTTGGCTAATTTACGCACTGTTAGTAATGCAAATAAATGTAAAGGGATATTTTTATTTTTAAGAGTTTGTTGATTTTTTGTATTTTAATTAATTGAATCGCAATGGATCTCACTAATTTTTATTAAAACTCTCTTTTATTGTTTCATGTTTTAATTCTCTTAGAATTACTATGAAAAGAAGAATAGTAAATTATCTTATAATTCTGGCCAAAAGAAAGATATTGAAGGGAAAATCATAATAAGCCTCGATCTTTACACTCCCTATATGACCTAAAAATGAAGAAAATAAATGTAATCGAAAATTTCAGTAATGTGACTAACGTATGTGAGAAACAATGTTTAAAAATATGGTTTTCTAACCATGTTTTTTTAAGTATAAGAGATATTATCAAACCACTACATTCTTTTTGCATTTAAAGGGATAGTTTAAATGACTGGGAGAATTTAAAGAGAACTTGAGATGAAAAGAGAATAGGATTCTACAGGGAACATTAAGGATATAAAGATTCGAGAATCTAAGGTATATTCTAAATTTGAACGTCCTAATCAAATCATCCAAACTAACATTTGCTTTCTTTATCAGGGCCACTTTGAAATATGCTTTTTCGGTCACTGTAGAAAGAATCCCTAAGTGTGGTCTTCCGATCAACTAGAAGAAGCTGGCTAAGGACAAGCAGCCTTTACCTGGGATGACACCTGCGTACATATATAGAGAGCGATCTTCTTTCTTCTGTAGTTCTGTTCTAAGGAAGCTGAGAGGCAAAACGTCAATAAAGAACTCCAGAGCGTTTCCATAGTTTTACCTTCTCTCCCCATTCTCATATATATATATATATATATATATATATATTTATATATATATATATATATATATATATATTGTTATACTTTAAATTAAGAAATAAATATTAATGAGAGAATTCCTACTAGAATTTTTGTGAAAAGCTGCGAAAGGAAAAAATGATTAAATTAGAGCTAGTGCAAATCTTAAGGGGGCAATTGAAGGCTCCTGGCTACGAGAAGCCAACGGGATACAATATTATTCCCAAACTCTAAACAAAACCACAGGACCAATCCCCCCTGCTAAAACTAACACCTGGAGAAGCGACATTCCGAGTTGATATTTGGATTAGGAGAATAATATTTATGGGACCTCCATTTAACAATGAAATATAGATTGGTCTTTATGTAGCCATCCCTTTCTGGAATTCACAACTATTTCTCCATCTCGTTCAAATGAATTGCTCACCACCGCCTAGGAAAGGACAAAAGGGAGCTTAAGAATTTAGTCTAGCCCTTTCAGATTCTAATTTAAATGTTTATTTATTTGCCTTATCTTAAAGTTAGACCCAAGTCTATTATTAAATCAAGTCTAATTTTAGTATATATGATAAAAAAGTTTTAGAATATTCTAATGTATATTTAGGTAAAGTATATAATATACTGTTTAGCAATTTCAGAATAACTCTACCTTAAAATTAAAAATTAGGGTTACTGTTTAGTCTGCATCTACGAGAGCCAATATATAAGTGGTAATTAAATTCATACATTATTTAGACGTCCTACTCAAATTCAGACGCATTATTAGATCATGGGCAAATATATTGTGTCCACATTCCTTCAAGATTAATTTTTACTCATTTATTATATGCAAAGTTTTCACTTTATTCGTTCTTTTTAAAAGTCTTTCCTTTTATTATTTCTCCCTTGCCTAACCTCGGACTGGTTAAATCGAATGTTTCTTCATAATCAGTAACAAAAATAAATGCATATATGAGCCATTTAATCTTAAATTTAAAGCATTTTTTCGTATCTGTAAATTAGTATATTTTATCAAGAGTATTATCCCACAGTTAAAGAAAAAGAGGCAGAGAGAAATGAACCTATATCAACGGTTCGAAAGGTAAAATTATTGGTATTTTAAGATCACAAGTAATATATCAAAGACCGCAATAGAGACATTTCTGATAAAGATTCAAAACTTTTATTTATTTTCTAGTATGAAATTTATTTTGCTGGTATTATAGAATTAAATTCCATCAAAAGATTTTGCGTAGAAATAAGGAGAAAGTAGCTAGTATTAGATTCATTTTATGAAGAAAGGAAAGAGGATATAAAGAGAACTAGGAGGCTACATAACTGTTAAGAAATTCCTTGTAAAATTTAAAATATATTTTCGCGATTCTATACAACTTAAAAAAAATTAAAAGAGGCAAAATAAGCGCTATTTTTATAAAAAAGCAGAAAAAATTATCATTGATATGTTAGCACTTTTCCCCTAGTTGGGGCGTCTCAAACAATTGCAGTTAATTGTTCCCAGAAGCAAGTTGATAATGTATGTAGTGTGAAATAACTAGCTAATTAAATCATAATTTTCACGCAAACACTCTTAGAAATAAAAATTTAATATATAAGGATACATAATGAAATTTTAATTATTGCTATCATTGTATTCATAGTAGCAAAACCACTACACTGGTCTGCGCTTTTTTATGGTCTAACATATGAGACCTATTTTAGGCGTTTTTTTTCGTTAAATCGGAAAATAATGATCATTTTATCTAATCAGATCAAGTTTTTGAGATATAAACACATGCTAGAAATTCCTATATTCCGATCAATTTGTAGGCGAATGTATGCACAATAGTAAATGTTGAACTAATTTATACAAAGATTGCTTAGAGAATGATGTTCTAATTTAAATCAAGAAGAATACAACATACAAATAGGGTACTCATGGATGAATGGTCTTCTCAGAGACTTCCGATTGTGCCTAGCAGACACCAAATCCCTTTTCAGGCACCAGCTGGAATTAGCCAGAAAGTTGACATTTGAATGCCTTTGATAGCATTCTACCATTACAGAGATATCTTAGTGAAAGTGATCACACTGTCCTTCACTGAACTCTCCACAATTTTCTCGGAAAAGGTCAAGGGGGCACCAAAAGAAATGCATTTTCACTGAAATCCTTTCACCAAGTTTGCGGAAGTTCTCCTCTAACTTATGAACCACCTTCACATATTGAGAACTTCGGTGGTTGGCAAAGAGATTTGCAATGACTGGCTTAAAAGACAACCAGGAAGTGTGTTCAGCAGGATTCAGTGCTTTATCAAAATTTGTTTCCTTGATGAGCCCTCTTACTTGAGAACCATCAAATACACCTGCCTTCAGTTTTTCCATGCTGACTCGTATAAACTTCTACGTTCCATTCCCATTGCTTTGACAAAGTTCTTCATCAAAACGAGTTCGATGTGCAGAGGTGGAGGAAATATCTTACTCGGTTCGACCAGAGAATGGGGCAGAACGTTGTGTTAACTGGGTTCTAATCCTTCTCTTAACACTCATTCTTGTCTGACATAATGCTTCTCGTCAGCCGGACTTTCCCACAAGCTCAAAAAGCGTGGATACTTTGTTTACCCACCTTGAAGGCCAAAGATGAGTGAAACAACTTTAAGATCTCCACAGATCAGCCATTTGTGTTCCTAATAGTTGAGAGCAGAAAACAGAAGGTTTCTCTCATTGCCGCTGAGTGTCCAAAATGGATCGATGAAAACTTATTGCTGTTTTTAAGTACTGCCTTGAGACTTCTATTAAATGAGTCAATGAAAAGTCTTCATTCCATAGCATCGTATTTTAGGCTTATTAAGAAGCCGGTAGATAAACATTTACAATTTATTCTTAGAGTTTTTCATGAAAATTTAATCCTGAAAAGTTCAGGTTCCATATTTTCCAAATTTATGTCGACCCTAAATGACGCTATATCACATTTTGCGTAGAGTATGACACCGCATGTTCTAGACCAATTTCTCTTATAGACGCTAACCGTCAATGTCAAATTCTCCCATAATGTCTCTATGAGAGGTCTTAAGCCATGTTTCTGTAAGTAAAATTATAGCAGTTTTTCGATCTGAGTAACCCTTTAAATCCGAGTAAGTTTGTGTTATATTTGTGCGTTCGTGTAGAAACAGTTTACTTTATCTCTTAAACTGACATAAATACTTCTTAAAAGCATTGTACGTTAGGATCGTTTCTATGCCTCTGAGCTAAACCTCAGGGGCAAATAACTTCGTGGCCATACAGATCTCATATGCTTTTTTCTGTTAAATTTCCCAACTTGAAATCACTGAATATCTTTACAAAAAAAGGTAGGGTTTTCTTGAAAATCCTTCCAGAAATTAAAATACCTGAATCTATTACTTGAGACAAACGTTCTAGGCATTCATTAGTACAAGTTGACTTTGACTGTATTCTCAGACTCGAGTTTAATTGTGGAATACTACCAAATATCCCTACTTTAGTTGTTTAAGTTTTAGCCATTCTAATAACTTCCAGTTTGAATAATCAATTTCGTTTGTGGTTGTGTTGAATCGGTAAATGTTGTTTCCACCAAGCGGGGTAAAGATTGTGCGGTCCTCACTATATGCGTTCAAGTTCTCAATGTCTTTATTAACGTTATATACACGACCGCGGTGGAGATATATTTTCCAGCCATTAGGCAAATTAAGAGCCTGTAATTGTGAATCTGTTTTTTTATTTAGTCTCCGACTAGGATGATCTCTGTTTCCTCTTCGATAAGGGTTAACAAAGCGAATGGATTTGGGAAGGAAACGTCAGTATGTCAAAATTGTGATTCAGGGTAGCCATATGAATTCAAGATACCGAAAGTTCACCTTATTACAGCCTATTTATCTCTATACGGCTAGATCTCCGGTTTTGAACGCGATTTTTGTTTCCTTGCAGTTCATTAACGGATGCCCCAAAACACTTTGCCGGCTCGCTAACTTATGATTGGTTTTTAGTACAGAGTATAATTCAAATCTATTTTAATTTATCGAGTTTGCCAGTTACAACTAGAATGCCTGATTTAGTAGGCAAAAGTGACATGTTCTAATGTTATAAGGGCCAATGGTAAGGTTGAGAATTTTCTTATTAAACGAAGCCCCACACTAAACACAATCAAATTTGACGACAGGAATTGGAGGCAAGAGTTTTTTCTAACATCTAAGCAATAAATTTGAAGCTTATAATGGGAAGGAAACATATGACCTTATCTTGGATTTTAATTATATTTGTTTCACTTTTGTACTATATTTGAGCTTTTGGGCACGACAAAAATGAGACTTAGTGTTACTCGATCGAACTAAGGAAAACACAAGTGGGAAATTTGTTTGAAGTAGAGAAAATCACGTCTATTCATAAGAGCGGCTGGGTAGGGAATGAAGAGCAGCAGAGCAAATAATGTAAAAATAACATATGAAGAAATGGCCAAAAAATGTAGAACCAATATGACGTAAAAAGAAAATAGCCAGCCTGTGTCTGACCTTCTAGTGCGGTTCAGATTGTATCAGATTATACAGACATCGTGTTCTCAACCAAACTTGTCAGTAGATTTCTTACCGCGTGCGAAGATCCCCAGCTAGAACATTCATGAAATAAGGCAAAGAGTTAGGTGTATCAATCAGTATTTGGTAATAGATATGAAATGCAAAAAAAATATTTGAATCATTTAAAAAAATTTAATTGTAAACATAATAATTGCAACCAATAAAATTCATATTAACTGAGTTGGATTTAATCAATATTAAAATCTTTATATTCCAATAGTACTATTATATTTAGAAGTGGGTTATCATTAACCTAAGTTTCCAAAGAAAAGATTGTCAGCCTTGCTATGTAAAATACCTTAAAATTAACCTAGTTCAAAGATTTATGGCCTCAGTGAGGTGTTCCTCCCAAAGAGCTCTAACTAATTATTGAATATAAATTAGTTTGGTTTTCTCAAAAGGTGCCAATGTACATGTAAATTATTAGGGGAAGGTTAAGGAAAGTCAAGAGTTATTATCCTCAATAAATCTTCAAAATTATTTGTCAATGTTTGAGTGGAAGGTTCACTGAAATGTGAAAACGTTTTAGCAAACGAGTTTTCTCTGAATAAATTCATAAATTATTTCTGTGAAGTTAGAAATATATCTTTCCTGTTTTTTCACTAAGCAGTATAGAATACTAGGAAAGTATATCGTTTCTTGCTTAGTTTTATCATAAATATTGAGCTATGTTCGTTTTTAATGGATTATGCATGTTATTCATATGCTCATAAGCTGGATATTTTTACTTAAGTATTTAGTCGTAGTGCACAAGATTAGAAAGAAAATTTGTGGCCATGTACACTTTATTACAAATGTCTTTAATGAATTTTTTAAGTTTTTGAACATTTCAAGCAATGGAGATACACGAATTTGACATAAATTTAAGAGCAAAATATGAATGCGGGACTCATCATATAGGGAGATCGAGAGAGAACGTCGACTTTAAGATAAATAAACTGGCGTTTTTTTATTAGCACATATTTAGCTACTTATAAGACAATAAATGATACTCTCATAATCATCCCCCAAATGAGTTGTTTTATAAAAATTGCTAATACCGTCTCAAACTGTCGCGATCATTAAAAGGTTCTAAAAATTTAACACAAGAAGATTTGCATGTTTTGCATCCAAATGGAAACCTTTTCATTAAACCAATTCTTAAATGAATAGGGATAAAAGAATTTTTTAACTTATGAAGCATATTCCTTCTGAAAGCCGAGAGAGGCACTTTCAATTAGTTTTCCCTCTTTGGGGCGAACAGTTAGAATCAATGATTTTGTGCCTCCACCTGTGTGTCTCATTCTGTCCCAATTCAGAAAATGCTATTCATCTCATAAAATGGAACGAGCCGTTTAAGCCGAAAAAGATCGCCAACGCTTTGCTATAGGTTAAGTTTTTGTTTAAGTCTCGCGCGGTTAAGGTTTCTAATATTAACCTTTCTTAGGAATTTGGGGCAAAATTTGTAAATTGAAAGAGTTTTGTTTCTTTAGCTCTACAAATCAAAGGTAATGAAGATGCGTATCCAATTTTTGGTGATCGTTTGAAGTTCCTCATTAACAAATTTGAGCAAGCTCTAAGATGTTAGAAAGAGCTACCAGTCAATTTTACTCCTGGAATTTGGCCGAAAGCTCATCGAGAAGATCATCAACCAAGGACTGGCGTCTTACCTGTAGGATTACTCCCTTTATAACCCGTACTAGCTTGGATTTAGAGAAAAAATAAAGTACGTACATGGTGATAGATGTCATCGCAGCAAAGCTTTCCCAAGCCAAATGAGAAAGGAGTTACGTCGCCATTGTTAATCGAGATGTATCAAAGGCGTTTGATAAGGTGTGGCAACAGAGGATAGAGTACAAGATCCTACGACTGAGCCTAAGGGAAAAAAGTCTCTGTGACTACGTCATGGATAGAACAGCGTATGTCAGTTTAGGGTGCACGGAGGGACCAAAGTATCCGGTCTGTTCCCTACTCTCTACTCGATAAACACCGCAGATGTCCCAGCTCCTGTGAACCATACTTGCCTTAACATTCAGTACGTCGATGATTTTAGTCAGATAAAAGCTTGTACTTGTAAGAATGCGTCTATGCAAGCTGGTACGACAGCGGCAGAAATCAAGAGATTAAACAACTACGAGGCACAAAGGAATATTCAAACGAGTGAAAATAGATTCAAAGTAGTCACCATTTGCATGAGACTACTTTATAATTCCAGGGTGGGGTATAGACGCTATATCTACACCACGGAGTCCAATGTACTCGGAATAAAGATAACTTCATTCGGCTATGTGTAGCACGACGCAGATAGAAATTCTAACGGTTCGGCCGCAGTCAGAATAATATAGATGTTTCGAAGTATCCGTGAGAGCAAAAAAAAGATCTACAATGAAATTGTAAGATTTAATTTGCTATACCCCACTTGGGGGTGTCCACATTTCCTAAAGCACAATACGGCGTAATTCCTACCATTCACATCTCATACAAAATTTCGCTTTTTTACGATACCGTGAAATCGCTGACAGGAATTTAAATTCTTGTATTTACATTCTGGGAAATATTTACCAACTTTGTAACTTCTTAGCTTTACGATGACTTGACTTTTTTTCGAATTTGATGTTGTTTATGACGTTTATACAATGTACCAATAAAGTTACATTATATTATCTTAAAATTTTTCAAAATAGATACATACTTAATACATAACTATAAAGTATTATATTTTTACAGTTGGCTGGTGTCATTAGAGTAACTGAACCCCACAACCATTAAGCAGATGACTATTGTACCAGACCGGAAGAACGCTCTTAAGAGGAAGGCTGGTGAGCAAGTGGGCTCTATCAGTAACTGTCAAATTTTGGGGGAAGTAACAAGACATCATCAGCATGGAGCAGCAATATCTTTTCCATCTATGGAGCGCAGTATGCTTAGAACCAAAGATCGAATTTAACAGAGCCAGCCACACACTCCAGAGGAGTGTGCCAAAATGTTGGAGATCCCAGAGGCCGAGGCTGTCAACGGAAACCTCAGATCTGTCGTCAGAGATAAGGAAAGTGGTCATTTGACAATATATATTTACTCCGAAACATTAGTAACATTTATGGCTACAATTATAGAATGGAATTTTGATGGTACATTTTATACTATTCCAGCACTTTCTACCTGTTATTCACATTGCTTGGCTTTTATAAAGGACATTCATTTCCACTTATTTCTATCTTGATCACCTCAAAATTTCAGAAGCTGTATGATATATCTATGCAAAGATTGAAGGAATTCCTCCCCAACCTGAATCCAAGGCAAGAAATTGGTGATTTTGAAATCAGCTCTGGTAAAGCAATTCACTCTTGCTGGGCCTCAAGGTTAGATTGGAGGCTGTTAATTCCACTTTCCAAATGCCTGAACTGGAAAATTAAAAGAGTAGGGCTAAGTAACTGTACAATAATAACAGACAGTTCAATAAGTGGGTCAAGAAGCTAATGACATTTAGTTATGTACCAGCAAATTTAATACAGGAAGCAGTTCATTCTCTGTTCCAAGAAACTTTTTGATGTAAATGATCATTCCCAGGAAAGTATTATTACATTTAAAGCCTATATTAAAGAATACTGGATTAGAAAAGTCACTCTTGAGCGGCTTTCTGTCTTTGATTTTGCTTGTAGTACTAACAGTAATGCCGATCCATTTCACAACAGCCTTAAATCCATTGTCCACCAGCACGAGCCGAACATATACACTTCCCTACTACACTTGAATAATCAGATAGCAGACACAATATAGGACATTAAGCGTCTAGATGGATGCTGACATGGACATCACCAGAATAAGGAGAAGTTTTGCAGAAACATTGAGCCAGGAAAAACTTCAAATAAAAATTGCAAAATGGAACATACACTCTACAACAATATATTAATGCTGTTGTTTACACATTTGAAAGTTCTGCTTCACGATTTCTTCTTCATGGAGACAGTTCTGATGAGGGTGGGGATAAGTAGCACGGCCTTGAACCTTATAGCTAGTGTAGAAGAATTTCCAAATGGACTTCGGTGAGGCATCTGCCTGAGGCGAAGGAAAAGGACAGTGGCATTATTTCCGTGCAGACATGCTGCATCATGTCTAGTTGTATTGATATTCTAAAGGGAGCAGCAGATGAAAACAACCCAGCAAAATGTCACACTTGTTGGAGTATTATTCAAGACAGGCAAGAGGTATTTATCTAAATGAAATTGTGCCTCTATAAATAAATTTTGAGATGTGCTTAGAAAAAAAATTCGTCAAAGAAATTACTGCAGCTGGAGACTTCGCCTGTTGTACAATGGTCCTGAGGTAATTGAACCCTCACAGAAGTCAAGTACAGCCCTCTCCTGCCACTGGGATCTGTATGGAAGACACGTGAAAAATGGCTATATTTTTTGTTGAATTTTTCGTTTTCATTTGTTTTTCATCCTTTTTACAAAGCTGATAGTCATTTATTTCAACACAAAATTAAGATACACAATGAAAAATAAACTTACCTTTTAAAGGCAGTCACCACAAGTGGGGTACAGATGCCTAGGGCACTTTGGTTTGGCACACCTGTTGCAGCGCTGCCGGGTCTTCCTGTCTGACTTGCTAGGGCATTCAGAACAGCGTACCAAGGGTGACTTGTTATCAGAAAATGACTTCCCTGGCGATCCAGCAACGCTGCCTAGTGATGGAAGGTCACACACTGTTGTTATCAAGGTGTGAAGTTCGCGGGACAGGACTGGTGATGACAAGCGTGACTGAGCCCAGGGAGTAATGAGTGCCCTTCCCACATTCATCATGAATGCCCTCTTTTCCGAATGCTGATGCCCTTCCTTGCACGGTTCTTGCAGCTGATGATGAAGGCATTGATGCTTGCTGAATTAAGGATGCCATACCACACACAGAGTGGCCAACGTCATGTCCTCCTAGAGCATGAACTCTTTGCACACATTTGGTAGAATGTGTCGACCCCTCCTTTTGTGGCATTGTAAAATTCTATGATATCTGGCTTGCCACTTGGTGCAATGGTAGGCTGGGTGTGCTGGGATGATACGAGCAGCACCATTTTCTTCTTTGTGTGGGATGTCTGTGCCACGCACGACACAAGCGTCATCTCTTTGGTGAAGAGGAAGTCACTTAAACCGTGCAGTCATGTTTCCTTTGCTTTAATCTCCTGTGGAATTTCAGCCTTGTTGGCTCCAACTGTGCCAACAGGAGTCCTTCCACAGTTGTTCAAGAGGTCGGAGATGAGAGGCACTGATGTGAACCAGTTGTCCGTGTTCACATTTCTTTTTGTTCCGTTGTATGGCCCGGTGAGTTCCTTGGAGAAGTAATGCCTGAGTTTCACCCCATCCTGTGGCCTTGGGCTCTGCTTGCCAAGGTAGGGTTTGGCACCAAGCATGTACTTAGTTTAGAATCGTAGATCCGGACAAGCTTGATGCCATATTTGGCAGGTTTTTGTGAATATACATCCAGAAGGGGCAATTCCCTCTAAACCTTAACAGTTGTTCGCATACTGTGAGGTTTTCGTGTGGGACATAGAGCCGGCCACTGTTCTCGATAAACTCGTCCCATACCTTCCTCACATGGGCAGATTTATCCTATTTCTGCCTCTCTTCACGGGTTTCGGGGTTGTCAAACCAGTGGCGTTTTGCTCTCCATCCACCACTGGTAGGGGCAGTAGCAGAGGTACTAGCAGGTACTAGGTATTAAAAAATTAAAAAGTGATGACATCAATAAAAATAATAAATATGTAAACACCTGTCATTATGTCTTTCTTTGATTCATTCTTGAACATCAGCCGCTGACTTGCTTCTTGGCCTTTGATATAGCCCTAAGGTTTCTCACGTGTACAGTCACCGCAACGGAAGTCTCAACCCTTTGTTCATATTATATGCATTGATATAGGTCCAATAATCGTTGCGGGGAAAATGCTATAATTGATTAATGTTTTGTTGCGGTTTTTGGCAACGTCTGTTAGGTATATATGCGCATTGTGTTTGCTGTATTATTCAGTACACGCTCAGGCTTAGTCGAGAGGGGAAGCTCATTTTTTGCGATGTGACTTTCATTTTGGTGGTTTCTTGAAGATATTTGGCTTTTCATATATTTTTTTACTAGCATTTCAACCATGTTTCCCAAGCCTCTCACAAATGAGGAAAAGGTCGGTATTATAACTTTGAGGGAAGAAAATGTTAAGATAAGTGAAATATATCTGAAAACATGTCAGGCAAAATATACCGTAATGGCGCTCCTCTCTGCTGCCCGTGATCTTCCCCCCAAAACCATACCCCAACATAAAAAGCGCCAAGGACCAGAGAAAAAGACTACACTCTGGATAGATCGCTTGCTAAAGAAGGCTGTTATAAAAGACCCTAGGATAACAGCCAGACAATTCAAGGAAATCTATCCTAACCTCCTTTAGAATATCTCGCAACGGATTGTACAGCATCTTCTTCTGAAAGACTTGAAACTCCCCAGCCGTACTGCCGCGCTAAAACTGCTGTTGAGTGACCGCATGAGGAAGAAGAGGCCTTATTTTGCAAAGCAGCACAAGGGCTGGACAGTGGAACAATGGTCAAAGGACATGTGGCAGATAAAAGCAGACTTCAGGTCATAAGGTCATACAGAGTAAAGGTGAGGAGGTCAGTTGGGTCAAATAGGTACAGGCCCCAGTACACAGTGAAGACTGTAAAACAGAGTCCCTCAGTTATGGTTTGGGGTTGTTTCAGTGCCAAGTTAGGGAGAGATGGTTTATAAAAATAACATAAAATAGCGAGGGTCCAGACTTCAGTTGCAGAGACTGTATATACCAGGCCTGCAACCTCTGTGACACACATCTCTCTATTAACTAAGAATGACAGGGCTACTATGGTAATTGCACAGGCTTGTCAAGCAACTTCTTTACTTCTGCTGTACTCAGTTTCCCTATCAAAGGAGGTTCAAATTCTTCGTCAGACCAGCATATTAGTCCCAACAAAGATGAAATACTAGGTTTGATGAAAGGTATTTTCCGCGGAGGCATAGAAAGATCTCCCTGTGTTAGATCATCTACACATCGCACGTCAACAATTATTGGGACAGCAGCACTCCTTTTCTCACTGTCATCTTAGCAGAATGTGTCTGGATTATCATTTACCTGAATGAATGCCATACTGAATGCTTGATGGTTGGCAAATTAGCACCCACTTGAGCCTTATTTTGCAGCTTATGTTGCAGCAGCTGAAACAAGATGTGGCGCAGGCCTTCCACCAAGAATGTTTTAATTTTATGTTGACTGAACAAGGGTATCCCACACGAACAATTTTTTCTCTACCAGTCATAAGTTTTGAATATTCTGCCTTTAAGGGAATGTTTTGAAATTCATATGCGTTAAACCTGTTTGCTGTTTTCAAATACGTTTAAAGGGTCTGTGGAACAGTTTCAAGAAGGGCCTGATCTGTTCTAATTTCTTCTGTCCTTAAAATCTTTGTGATCCTATACTTGAACGATTTTTCAGTACAGAGCTCATGTACGAAATTGTCACACAGTGACTAAGAGGCCTTAAAATTGAGGATAAATGAATGAAAGATTTGAAGTTCGGTTTGCAGTGACTTGCATATTGCCAATATTACCAGTCGACATGTTGTTATCCGAGATCTTCCCGTCCAGTGCTGCGATCTTGTGCTGCAGGGGTAATTCTTTAGTGTGGACGGCATAAACGAACTAGATCAGTCTACAGCCAAGCTCAACTTCTACCCAATGAATGGAACCTCCCTTCCAGCTTGTGTTAATATTTTTAAATTCAATTCCAATGCACTGTTTGCATCTATAAAGTTCATTATTCTTCATATGATCTACGTAATTATCAGGAATAACTTCTGCAGTATTGTTTACTACTTGAGCAATTTTCATTAGTAATGTGGTAGAGATAGCTTTCAGCTTGCTCATTGCATGGAGAAACATGCTCTTCTTTAATGTTGCTAGGGAACTGACGGTCCAAATTGTCTACTTTCAAAATAACTTCAGTTGTAACTTGACGGCAGTTATAGAAGATGCAATCAATTTCACACACTAAAAAGTTCTTCCAAATCCTGATCTAATGATAATAACATTTAACTGACCCCTTATGACTTTATTGTGATCAACATATGAGGCTCTTATCCTCTTCAATGATAACGTCAGCATCCATAAAAGCTGTATTGGTGATGGCAGATGTGGCATGCAGGTTAACAACATTGGGGAAGCTATATAGAGCATTAACAGATATTTCAAAATATGTGGTACTGGGTCTTTTTAATGAAGGTTCGAGATGCGCTTGATATTTTTAATATCACTTCATAAATTCCATCCTTTCTATTGTGATCATCAGCTATTTTTCCTTAATATTCGTCAGCTGAGAAAATTATTTCAGTAGCTTTCATTGGAACATTAGCCTTATTAATTACCCGCTCATATTTAGCAACAATTCCTTTTTCACTTTCTTGCTGCTTCTAATTTTGTCTTGGCTGTTTTTGCTCAGGTTGATCTGGCAAGCCAATCTGGTCCACTTGAATCAAATTATTTTATCTGAGATTTAATGAAATCCAGTTCCTTCACAGGGATACTTATCTCACTACGCCATGTAGAATTAATAAGTTTTATTTTGCAACTACGGCAGCCAAATTCACAATAAATTACAATTTTACACCTACAACATAGGATGTTAAAAATCTTGTCAAGTTTTGCAATGAAAGAATCTTGACATGTAGCTGTCCTCCCCTAAGAGATATATGTTTTAGCTCTACTTCCAGTTCTTTTGGATAAATTTCCTTTGCAAGACTGGCTGTTGCTCATATGTGTGAATGTCCCCAGCCTTCTCCTAATTTTATAAGCCATTGTAGTAGAGTTCCCAATCCTTAGGTTGGTAGCACTGTCGGTCAAGTAATATCCAGTACACTGATGAATATGTTTTAACCTGTGAATTAAAAAAAAAATAAGTGGATTAGATATAATTATTAGTATAATAATTATGAATTAATTACCGCAAAACTCTCAAAATAGCTATAACTTTCAACTAGTTATTATCAAGACGAATTAAATTACATCATAATAACAAAAATATCTTTAGGGAATTTGAAAGTTGAAAAATATGAGGCACCTTATTGCCATTAGGAGTAAGTATTCTAAAGATTGTTACCGATAGGTCAAGTCGCTGCACAGGCTTGTTTAGATTGAGCAGGTTGGCATGGAACGTAAGAGTGGCTTGAATGAAAAATTTGAGATACGGTTCTTTCAACGAACCTTCTTTCAATCCACGGCTGAGAAAACACTGCAACTCCTTGACTTGCAGAATGTGCAGTAATGTTACTTGAAGTGTCGAGAATATTTGATTGCAGTTTGCTGGCTGGTCTTTCAAAGAATTGACGTGCAATAGAGAGAAAGACTCATTTTCGCTTCCCTCATATAACATTGAATTTAATCAGTCGTCAATTGCAAGAATAAGCACCTAATCTCAAGCTTCCCTAAATTAATCTGTTTGGTCTAGAATATGTAGACTGCAAAATTTGTACATTTTATACAAAACCTATACTAAATATTCAATCCTTTAGAGTTTTCAAAGCTGCGAAGATTCTAGATAAGGTTTCAAGTTCATAGTGGAAAAGGTTAATTTGGGAAGCAATGAGAAAGTTAAAAAAAAGAGCAAGCGAGGTAATAGAAAATAGCTTGGTAAAATCATCCTTATAGTGATTAACGTTAAATTTTTGTCACGCTGAGTCATCAATTCATACTGATAGTTTTCACTCGCATCAGCATATGAGTTAATTCAATATCATCATCTACCTATGATTCGCTGAAGTACATGACAACAAATTTGCAAGCATAAAGTGATATCGATAAATTTCCTGACTAAATGTTATTGCCAATGTAAAACAAATTCAGATAATTCTAAAATATAAAATTTTAGGATATAGGTTACAGCCGTGCAAAATGTAAGATTAAATATAATATAAAAATCTAATGCAACATAATTCATCTTAATTTAATTATGGTTCGCATTAATGTTAACATTATTTAAAACATTTAAATTTTGGTTTTCCCCAAATTTACATCGATATTTAGTCAATTCTGGGTTTAGTCGCTACTCTTCAATTTAAAATTCAAACTAAAACACTTCAAAATTTATCGCCTCAAAGGCGAATGTGACCTGAACAAATACTCCTTGGTGCGATGTCATGCACTCTATTTGATTAACTTTGATCATGTGAGAAGAGATGTTTCTCCACGACTAGACTACATCCTATAAATGGGATAGTAATAATATGATATTTACTATATCTCCCCTTCATATCAGTGCACCATAGGATGATATTTGAATAAGAATTTTGTTATTTCAAAGGAAAATCTTTTTATGTCCTCGTACTTGATTTTGAAAAGCATTTCAATTTTATGCATATTAAAACATTTCTTAAGCTATGATTATGGTTTTAAAAAAGATGACTATAGCAGAAACTAAATTTTCTAAACTTATTTTGTGGCCATACATCTCTGAGATATGAAAAATAAACATTACTGAAACTGTTTTCGTTAATTTAATTTATAGTGGTAGATTCTGCTATATTCTATTTCATGCTCTACTAAAGTATTAACACGTGACATCTGTTTCGATACCCTACCGGAATTGAAATTAAATTATTTAAACTAGTTATCCTTATTAACAGTAAATATATTTCCGTGCCTTTTTCCAATTTATATATGTATTCGGTTTTTTATAGAAATTTAATTATATTTCAACTTTGTTTAAACTAAGAGGGACCTAAAAGATGTTCATTTTTTTAAATCAAAATATAAAGTTTTCAAAATAATACAACTTATGGAGAAGCATTATGAAGATGAAACTCGCCATGGACTTAAAAAGAGGTGTCAACTAAATTCAAACTTACAATAGCAACATGGGCAAAAAAGGATGAAACAGATTTCTTTATCGTTAATTAATTTGCGAGTTGCTGCTCTTCTTTATCTAAACTAGAAATGATAATAGCAGAGAATATTATTTATTCACACAAACTCTATCAATCAAAATTTGGAACTCTTATAGAATTTTCCTTTCTTCCATTAGCATGCTTAAATGAATATAAGGCTAGGTGTTTGAGACTCTTGATGAAGAATATTACTCATAGCGGTAAACATACACGAATATTAGAATTCATTCACAGAAATATTACAGAAATAAAATTCATAGAAGAAAAAATAAAATTAGTAAATAATTGTTTATAAATATGTGACCGTGTTCTTATACGACGTAGAAAACAGCTTTTAGTTGATTGGGTACGTAAGAATTCCAAAAACAAATACAATGATGAGTAAATCTTTGAGAAATTGGCAGTAAAACACGTTCAAAGAAACTCTGAAGAACACGATGAAGTTAAGAAGTATTTAGGAGATATTGGCTGAGAAGCTATGTTATGTTGATCTCCAGGAATATTTGGAGGAAAAGATTACACTTAATCTTAATTGTATCTCCTCTAAACGTATAAGAGATAAAACATCAATTAGAAAACTAATGTTTACTAAATTAGGTACCAAATTTCGTGTAATTTGTTACTGCACTGAAAAAGAGAAAAACAAATTTTAAATTTCTTGGACGCTAAGATAATTTATGGGGAATGGGGTAAAAAGGAAATCATTAATGAATTAAAGTTTCAAAAAGTAATGAATGACTATCGAGAATATAATAAAAAAAATGGGAATATGAACTAGTTCCATTTGATCTTCTATGAGTATTTATATTCTCAGATGACCAGAAATACACATTCTGAAGTAACACGACACAATGTGAATGTTTACTAAAAATAATTGGTAGTAAAGTACAGTAACTTTTTGAATGACAGTGATGCTTTGTTATTAAAGCGCATGTCGAGGGACGATACAGTATGTCCCACTGTCTAATATGGGTACATACGTAATTAAGTCAGACCGGCAAATCTCGGCCCTGAACTCAGGCAGGTATGCAGCGAAGGGAAGGCAATGGCCTCCCAAAGTAAGAGTGCGACTTAATTGCAGGTTGGCTATTCGAAAGGAGAACTCGTTTGCCAGATTCGACTCAGGAATTACTTAAGGAAACGCTTCTACAAAAATAAGCTTGAATACAAGATAAATAATTATTACGGAGAATAAAATAAAAATGGATATTAGCACAAAGGTTAGCGTAACAAAGAATATTATAGCGGGCAGGAATTAAGAGAAGCTGGGCCCAGAAATTATTAATTAATTCGACGGTTTAAATAAGAGGAGTAAGATTACTAGAACTTTTCGTTATGCGATTATGGGGTTTTCTTAGTACTTGAGAGAATGAGGTGACTTACGAGGGTAGGATTCTGGATTACCTCGGATGATTGACGGAAGCGGAAGACCAGTAGCTATGGTTTTCATAGAACGAACTCGGAGTATGAGCTTCAAGGAACTCTGAAAGGTTTGCTATTACCATGACTTCGGAGGGGGGGGGAGACGACCACAGTAGGGACTCCTCAACGGAACGGCGTAGAATCTCCACGAAGACGAATGAGAAGAGGCGAAGCCCATGACAATCTTCCGGGACGTAATAAAGTAGTGGTAATCTTCCTCTGAACAGAGCGAATTACGGAAGAGATTTGCTCAAGAGGTCAGGACGACGAAGCTCGGTTCGACTGGGGTGCATATGTAATTGATCTGGGAAACAAGACTTCCTAACTCGCATTCTCTGATAAAAACTATGCACTTCGTCTTAAAGAGGGAAGTTCGTATGGATGCAAGGGGGGCCCGAAAGACAAGCAAAGTCCCAAGGAAGGGCATGGCATTAGCCAATGCAAACAAAGGAGTTTTAAAAAAGCCGCTTTGACGAAGCGACCGAGGGGTAGTAAGAGAATTTTTTCTACCCCAAAAAGAGGAAAAGACAAGGGAGACACCAACGGGCAGATGGTGGTCAAGGCTATCAGAGTGGAGGACAATGGTAATAAATGGAAACAAACATAGCTAGCGCCAGTCTAGGCTAGAGAAAATAAGCCACAGGGCGCCTTCGAGTTCATACTTCCACAGCACATTTAGTTAAAATTTAATTTTAACCCTGTGGTTTTCCGGTAATTCGGGCCATGAAGACTGCCGGAAAGAACGTCATTTAGGTCAACTTTGCGGCAGCTGCTATATGCCATTAAAACTATATTTACCAAGTCCAAGTTAAATTTTAGGTCTTGGATAAACCAATGCCTTAACGCGCATGGCAAATGTCTTGAAAGGTACACAAAAAATGTAGCCGGCTCATATATCCGCCGAACATACAAATGCTGCTCTACGTGAGAACTTTTCCATCAAGAGAAGTCACCCATAAAACAAACCCTCGTGAACGACGGTTTCCCGAACAACATGATACAACATGCACTTTCAAAATGGAGGCCCCAAAAATCATATGGAGAGCGGAAATAACATCAGCGTAACTAAAGATATTTTGGTTGAAAATACCACAATTAAAAAAAAAGAAGCACATAAAGCTAGGCTGAACATCTTACTAGCCATCTAAATAATCGAAGAAAAGCCGGCCCTCAACACCCAGGCTATGAGCTAGATCGAACATTAAAGTTGTTTTAAAAATTCCACTCGCTAGTTGGCCCGTTTCACTTGACATTATGTTCAAGCGAGGAGGAATAAATATCCCCTAAAAACCGTTTTCTTTTCATTCAACCTGATTCAGACTCCACCATACTTCTTCGGTAAAAGAAGAAAGAATAACTAAAGACGCTCCGAAGATGATCGAATAGATCGAAAGCTTAACAATTTAAGTTTGTTTTTTACCAGAGGAAATTATTTTTTAAAATTAGATATAAACATAGGACAAGTTATCTACCATCTACTAGATGGACTAAAGAAGACTGTCAGAAAAATAGAGTCGCTTAAGGAAATTAATCAAGGTGAAATATACCATTGTCTTTAAACAAATTTGCATATATGTATTTATATATATATATATATATATATATATATATATATATATATATATATATATATATATATATATATCTTAAGAGAGCAGAGGGGTTGCGCGTTCCCAGGCGTATACGTATTTTTAAGATAAAAAGGCAGGCTAAATTTAGTAAGTTCATTACTATATTATAACTTCTTGGTACAGACATTTTGGATAGGAACTCATTCTCAAGGATGTGAAATTATAAATATAAACAAACATAAATTTTTTTTAGATAAGTTATCAGATATTTATAAATTAATTATATCGGAAATGGGAAGCAGCAGAGGTGGTAATATTCAAATTATAAAAATGCAGGGCTTTCAACTATTAGGGAATAAGAAATATGTTTTTGATTTTAAATAAAACTGAGATTAATTAGTTTTGGGTGTCTTCATTGTAAAAAGGGGGAGATATTAGAAATATTTGAAAGATAGGGGTTGTTTTGGGGGGGGAGTGGATTTAGCGTGTGTAATTTGTGGATGATTATAGTTGTAGTAAAAGTGGAAATGAGCTTGTGTCAGAGTTTAAATTGGGGGTTTTAAATCTAATATAAAGAGATTCCAGTCTACGTAGTTGGTTTTCGTTGTTTGCTGTGTCTTTAATTAAAAAATTACTTAAGTTTGGTTTATGGTGTGGATGTTTGTTTTCGTAGTGTATTCGGAGAGGGAAGAACTCCAGAGTAGTAAGTGGGGCTCCAGTTCTATTGCTGATGCCTAAATGTTCGCAAACCAAACCAAAATATTTTTTTCAATTAAAGCCACAGCAAACAACGAAAACCAACTACGTACACTAGAATCTCTTTATATTAGATTTAAAACCCCCTTTTCAAAATCTGACACAAGCTCAATTTCCACTTTTACTCTTACTATAATAATCTCCGAATTATACATGCCAAATCTACTCCCCTCAAAACAACCGCTATCGTTCAAATATTTCTATTATCTCCCCCTTTTTACAATGAAGACACCCAAAACTAATTAATCTCAGTTTTATTTAAAAACAAAAACATGTTTCTTATTCCCTAATAATTAAAAGCCCTGAATTTTAATAATTTCAATATCACCACCTCTGCTGCTTCCCATTTCCGATATAATTAATTTATAAATATCTGATAACTTATCTAAGAAATTCTTATGTTTGTGTATATTTATAATCTCACATCCTTGAGAATGGGTTCCTACCCGAAATATCGGTACCAAGATGTTGTAATATAGTAATGAACTTCCTAAATTTAGCCTGCTTATTTATCCTAAAAATATGTGTATATATATATATATATATATATATATATATATATATATATATATACATATATATATATATAACTACCCAGCAAAATTAAAGAAAGATTTTCCTTTATTAAAATATTTTCCAATATATTTTAAAAAAAATGATTTATTCTGGTGAAGTTATAGATTTATATAAATATTGATAAACATACATTCCACAAAGAATAATATTATGGTGTCCATAAAAACGAACGCTATGCAGTCAGACTACATTTTCGTTCGCATGCTCTATATTTGCATCATACAGGGTGGGGCAGATGGGTCGGACGTTTTTGAAGTATATATTACTCAGCCCTATGGGGAGGAACAATGTCTGGCAGATACCATTCTGCCCGTGGTGTCTTAGAATTTATTTTCTTTTCTTTTCAGGTGTCTTAGAATTTATTTTATTTTATTTTCAGGTGTCTTACCATTTTTTTTCTCTTCGGGTGAAGCCATGGTGCTGTGGACGATAGAACATCGAGTGAATTTTTTCAAAACCTCCGTCCTCTCTACCCCATCCTGTATAAATAACTATTCCCATATAAATAGCCGGTTGGATAAACTAGTTTATAATAACTATTTCCTTATAAATAGGCAGGTAGGATAAACTGGTTTATGTATAATTTTGTTTATTTTTGATTTAGTAATTTATATTTGATATCTTGTTTTTTGTGTACTGTTGAATTTTTATTTCCATTCTTTTCAATGATTTTTTTTATATTATAGGAATTTAAACATCCACAAAATATTGTCATCGCTTGAAGACGAGGAAGAAGATATTATAGAATCTGTTAACATTATTCTTTATGTTCCTGAACTAGAAATAAATTGTCTAACTAATGAAGATTCAGATCTGTCTGATGATGAAGCTACTGGAGATATAAATCATCTTGAACGAACCTTATTGAATACGAAGAGTGATTTTATAACCCATAAACATTGCGAAACTAAGGCTGAAAACATATCTGGTAGTTCAATTCAAGGTAGGAAAAAAAGAAAAGTAAGTCAAATGAACTGGAGTAAAGAGCTTCGTGTTTTTGCTATAAATTCTTCTAAACAATGAACTTAGAGTTTATTTGAAGGAAATACTTTTAGCTTTTAATGAATTAGAAATACTAAAATTGTTTATCAGTGATCATTTTATTGAGGAAAATAGTTGATCAAACAAAGACTTATGGTCAGCAAAGAAATGTCGTGGTATGATCAGATTATACGCACACTGGCCTACTGGCTGACGGAAATTAAAGCTCCACCTATAGATGGTTCTAGGAGTGCTTTAAATACACCGTTGCAAGGCAAAGGATTATTCATACAGGAGAACAAAAGTATACTTTAATTGGACTAAAGATTACATATACATATAGGGCAAGTAAAATGGCAATGCAAATAAATATTGACGGTTCACTTCTAAGATGATTAACAGCATCATTAAGTTTGAACCGAGGGATAATTAATTAAGTAATGATTTTACAATTATACAAGTTCTAAGGCAAAGGGGCTTCTTGAGGTTTGACACGGTAAATGTGTGAGGAGTGTGACGAAGCGGAGGTTAAGCCATTTTACCTTGATGTGTGGAGAGTAAGACCAGGTAGCTAAGTTCGAACTTGAATTGTGGGAGTCTCACGGGATGCCTCTTATCATTAAGAGGCAAACGGAGGGTACTTTGGGGATGGCTTTTTCGCTCCTTAAAATCCCACGTCATCGTGAGAAGGGTTAAAGCGCACTTAACTATCTCCACAACCAACACTGAGTGACTACTTTCTCTTCCTTGGCTCTTTGACAATCATTCAATTCTTCTCTGGGCGAGAATGTAGTCAATTCTCTCTCTACTAACTAAGACGTTACGGCTAACGTACTAGATGGAGGCTTCAGACACAAGCTGCATGTGAACTTCAAACTCTCGAATATATACTCCAAAATTATCTAGACGGGGAGAGAAATTCATGGCCAACAGAATTCCTTAATTGCCTTGGGTCGTGATAAGGGCCCATAGCGAGAAGTTACGATGCCACCTTAATGGTCTTTCTATTGTTCTAATTTTTGCAGTATATAGAGCAGATGACTTTAGAGCGGTCAACGGCGAACTGGGAAAGTCGGGGGAGGTGGGGGGGGGAGAATTCCTTCTCTCTCTCATTCTTCCACAGATTTGAACACTGATGAACTATGGGTAATATTTGCAAGATTACTTCTCTCGGGCTATACAAAATATCCAAATAAAAGACTCTCTTGGTCTAGGGAATCTGATTATCCTAGCATTTTTGAAGACGCTATTCGATGTAACAGATTTGAAATGATATTGCATCACATTTATTTCAGTGACAACCATAAAATGAATGTAGATGACGGTTTATATAAGATAAAACCATTGATTGCTCACCTAATCAGTCGATTTCTTGAATTTAGACTCTTAGAAGAACACCTCTCAATTGATGAATCAATGATCCAATATTTTGGAGGGCATTATGCCAAACAATTCATAAAGGGAAGGCCTAGATTTATATATTTTTTGATGTTTCAAAAGTAAACTCTTGGATTTTAGAGAAAAATGCCAAGAAAGACAATACTCCTCAGATTAAGAGTGGAGTTAGATAAGATGGTTTGGGGCACTTGCTGCAAAGCTCGAACACAAGGAGATCTGCCAATTATCCGGGAAAAGCAGCATTTATTTGTGTTAAGTGTGATGTAATACTGCATCCTAAGTGCCAATTTAGTTATCACACAAAAGACTAAATATACATATGGTTAAAATGAATAAAATTACCTTATTTCACTGTAAAATTCTGTGAAGTATTAATTTGTTTGTAAGAAAATTGAAATTTTCAAATATACATTTTTTTTTCCTTATATCGGATAGCGTCCTGTTTTCTAGAAACCATATATCTCATCATATAAAAATAAGAGAATCATAAAATGTTGTACAAATACTTCACTTAAGGTAATAGAAACATAAAAATATCAAATATTTATCTCAAAAATTGTACTTTATGGACTAATGGGTTAATGTTAATTTGGTAAAGTATATGGGAGTGTTCTGCTTTGGAAATAGGACGAGCTGTTATATATGAAATCCCCAAGTGCTTAGAGGTTCCTCAATTGGTTACTGCTTAACGAAAAAGATACTTCAAAGAGTCCGTTCGATGATTTTGCTCATTTAAAGCAGTCTCTAAGAAGCTAGAAAAGGTTAAGTTGGATATACGATTTTTGACGCTAGGTTAGCCATATAAGTATAGAGCTAAATTTGGTCCCCTTAAACTCTACTGAAGATCCTTAATGCGCGAAGAATGCTATCGTTTAAAGACAAGAAAACTCTTTTAGCTGGAAATTAGTTCCAAGAGCAGCCTTGCCTGACGCTTACAAAATAATTTTGTTAATGCGTCGATTTCTCTTCGCTCTTCTGTGTCTCGATTGAACTTTATTATTTTAATTAACTATGTTAAAGTGAACATTTCTAAATATAACAGTTCTACACTCCAGCTACAAAACTAGAAACGTGATCAGTTAGGCATTAATTTTGCTGATAATAATAGGAGAGACGACGATGAAATTATGAAACTGTCTCTTGTCCTGGATTTCAAACTACCAACTTTCAAACTAGAATTTTGTCGTTATTTTTGTATATGTTTAAAACATTTTCAACCTTATCGGTTACTGAAAACATTTTAAACAAACATTAGCGCTGCCTTTGGAATTTAAATATTTTGCTCAAAAATATTATTAGAAATTTAATGGATCAAAAGTTCATTGCCCAGTTACGTGTTCTCTCTCACTTGCGCAAAATCAGGGATTTATTCTTTTGTAATCCCAACAAAGGAAAAGGAGTTTTTTGTTGTATAAAACTAATTATATTGCAACTCCGACATTCATGGTTAACAATTGTATTTTTGTGCTTGTGATTCCGATCTTCCTCATTTTCACTTAATTTTCAGTCTGAGTTAATATTTTTATTTCTTATTATGTGTAGTCATTTCAGAGGTTTTTGCTATGCTAGTTCACTATTTCCGATTTAAAATTCCTTAATCTAGTCAGCAATGTTCTATTGTCACCTGTTATTATCTATATTTGTCTAGTTTTACTATCAAATCATTGTAAGTTAAAATTAGTTTTTGGCCTTTGGTCTTAGTTCCATTCCAATAAGTTCAATTTTAGTCATAATAATTTATATTTAGATATTTGCTATTTCTCTGTGACCAATTTTCTAGCTGAGATGTAATGGAATGTTGTTTAATACACAATACAAATGTTATAATATATATATTTATCGTTGGTAGCCACTGAAAATGGAACAATTTAAGTTCCAAAAAATGTTGTCCAATAAATCATGTTCTCTATGTAGTCGCATATCTTACCATTCATTATTCAGTTAATAACGGCGAAAGCCTAATTTAGTTCTGTTCGTAAATCCATCAAATTAAAATATTGTTAGTTTATTATTTCTTGCACCTTTTATATATATATATATATATATATATATATATATATATATATATATATATATATAGTTGGGAAGTAGATTTTCTTCCTAACATATTTTATGGAAGGCGACTACTAACTATTGTTAATTGTTTTCTTTTCGAGTGTCTTGATTTGTCTTAATTGCTTTATTTATTACACTAAAATGAAGTTTCCAAAATATAATATCAATAACTTAAAAAATACATTAGTTTCCCAAACTTCTTTAGAAAGTCGTGATGCACGAGGGCAGAAAACTGGTTCAATAAGCAAAACTAAATTCTTCAATAGCCTGAGGCGTTTCGATATATACAAATATCATTGCTACTACATCTGAAAAGCAAAATAAATAAAAAAGTTACCTTATATATATTTTGGGGAAATATATAAAATAGTGATAATTTTTAAATATAGGAAATTTTGGTATCAGTATGCTTGTATGTTACAGTCGCATTGTTTTCATATAACGATATTTGTTATTTACTAGGATATCCCATGTCGTAAGATCTAATAATCATTGTTGATGGTGAAAACATGTAACTTTTAGTACATAAAAGAAGTCCAATACGGACGCTGTAAGAGGAAAGTTGGAGGATCACATTCGATTTTTCAAAAGTGTTGATGATCTTAGAATGTGGCAAATCCAAGACATACGATCTCATTCTGCAAGACCAATTTTCATTAGCTAACCTGAATACAGGTCTTTGCCTCAGATCAGCCTTCGAGATCTTGAGAAAACCGCATTTTAGGTTCAAATTTAATGGAGATGTTGGTTAGATTAATGTACAAGAGAAAACAGTCCGTCGCAGACTCCTTGCGCAATGCCCGAAGTCATGTAAAGCCCACTAGGAGCCAGTAAACCAGGTTAGCAAAAAATAAGGTCAACGGGTTTAGGATTTTGAAGAAGTATTGATGAGGATCCGAGAATGTGGCAACATCCAAGACATATCTTCCTTATTCTGCAGCACCTAGTTTCAGTAAATTAAGTGACTAGACATATCTGCCTGGCATCAGCCTTTGGAATAGTAAGAAACCTCAGTCTAGGTTCGAATTCAATAGACAGAGGTCAGTTATATTAATGTAAACAACGAAACAGTCCGTGGCAAACTGCTTGAGCACAGCAAAAAGTCATGAAAAGCCCGCCAGAAATCTCGAATCAACCTTCAGCAAAAATGACGTTAGAATGGTTTGGGCACAGACTCACTGCGAATGGATCATGCCTTAGTGGGAAAGAGTACAATTAATCCACGTAGCAGTTCTTCTCCACCACGGACAAAGTTAGAATCTGCATGGAACCATAAAATCTTGGGGATCGATAGGCCAACATGCTAAAAGTAAAGCATGAAGGCCGCTCTATATTACTATTGCGTTTCATTTCAAGCTAAGGGGTGGGCCGTCTTACCGTTTGTGTTTTCACCATGAAATCAGAAAGATACTAAGCTGTAAAGAGAGAGTACATCCTGCCCTTATCTTAAAACCTCTACAGAATGGCACGGAGTATGATTTTTCAGTCGGCCAAATCTTCATGTCACAAGTCTGTGTTCACCATACTAATGAAGGGAGAAGAATATTACTTTGATAGTCTGGCCAGCTCAGTCTGCGGTTATTTTTCTACTGAAAACTCTCGAGCAGAACCTGAAAGAAGACATAAGAACTCCTCAGCTAGTCTATAATGAGCAACTGAAGGCAATCATCACAAAGAAGTCGGCCAGCACAAAGCTTTTGAGATGTCGCACCCACGAGGAGCATATGTCAGACAGAATAAATGCTCTTAGTATTTCAAAGACTATATAGCTAGACACGCTACTGAGCTTTCTGTACAAGTTAGATGTTGCAGTAATTTTCACCTAGCTTATTCTTTTTATCTGTTGTCTGTGGCTAATGTTACGTCTTGTTAAATTTCATATTTTCTTAATTCTTGTTAATTAGTGTTGCATGTGTGACTTATTGCTCTTTAAGCGCTCTTCTGGTGGAACCACATGTTGTCAGTATCCTTCTTAGGCATATAATCCAGTTGAAGCCAAAAGAAGCTGTTTATCATCGATCTGTAGGTGTCGCCGTTGACGGTTATGGCAATCCCATCTTTTTTCTCAAAAAAATACGGACCGATGATTCCGTTAGACGAAAATCCGCACCAAACAGTTACTTTGTTGGGATGCAATTGGTGCTGGTGTATCTCATGGGGATTGTTTTTGTCCCAAATCCGACAATTTTGCTTGTTCACAAAGCCATTCATCCAAAAATGGGCCTCGCTGCTCTGGCGAGGATAGAAATCACGTAATGCGCGCAACGTTTGTCGAACGGAGCAGTGATTTTGAAAAAAACATTTAATGATTTGCACACACTATTCAACCCTAAAACCTTCCATTTTGACTTGCCTAGTACTACTGAATATTTCACAGTGAGGTTACCTGATGTCGCTTTAATAACATGGCCACTATTGCATAAGAAAGCTCGAGCGTCCTTGTTGAAAGACCTTTTATAATATAGAATTCCTTATAAACAAATATTTTGCTAAAGAATTTTACTTAGTGACTATAGTAGGTTCTCGCCTGTGCATAGAATTAGCGTAGGATAAAAAGCAGGATTCCATACCCCTACGTTTGCCAAAAGATATCAGACACTGATGAAACCATAATAATAGAAACCCAGACACCTGAAATTGTTGGACAATGGAAAGCATAATATTTCTGGTATAACATGATTGTTGCTAGTCTTAATTATTATATTGTTACTTAGGAAAATATCAAATGTTAATGATAGTTATCCTTACTCATTGTTTTTTTTTGTTTAAACTTCATTATTATTATCACATTTAAATACAAGTTCATTCTTTTGCAATAATTATACTTGTATCCATCTTTCTCGAAAATTAACTTAGGCTGCAATCGTTCATCAGGCTTGTTGACTCTAGCACTTGCTTCAGCCTATAATTATAACTGTGATATATTTACTCGAAACAGAAGAATTTATAATTAATCTTTTTTAAAAATCCACAAGTAGTTTATTTGGTGTCGAATATGAACGACCCACGCCTTTATTCAAAGTGGAAATGGTTACTACACTGAATAACCCAACAATTCTAGTGATCTTGCATAGAGCAACCTATCGCCGCAACAACACTACAAATCCCTGCATCAGCAAACAACGGAAGGAAGATAAGTTCAACCAAGCACCCGAGCCAAAAAGACTGATGGTTCAAGAACAGACATACAGCCAGATCATAAAATGAAGCCATTCCCTTAAAATAATTTCCATCCATGTTTGACAAAAGAAAACTCTCTCATTATGAATCATCCAAATACAGATCCTTTTCTGCTTATAAAGATTCGGAACATATCAAAGTTAAAATTATTGTTTTTTGCCGTTCCATATCAATTCATCTATAGTTTCACACCTTATTACGCCATCTGAAGATCCATTTCGCTTACGCAACGACCAACACCGCTATTCTCGAGTGGCATACTTCCATGATCACACAGAAAATGGAGATACTAGCTAAGACCACGCACTACAACCATTTACACTACAGGGACCTCTTCATGAGATAACGGGCAAACTGGAAGACGTCTTGCGATAGGTGGCGTAACAATTCGAGAAGGCACTTGGAAATTTATCAACTATAACACCATCGAATGGTTAGCCACCGTAGGAACCCGCGCACTAGAAGAAACTCTCCTTATCGAAGTTTGCTCGATTTATGCAACGGAGATTGCTGTTTCCACAAAGAGTTCATGGATCAAGAACATGGACGCTATATTTCCTTTAAAAGTGCCACTATACAATAGGCAATCTCTATAAGAGGGCAGATGGTCATTATGAACTCCGCTTTTCAGATTAATTATTTGATTACAACAAAGCTGTTTTTTATCGATACAGGATCGATTATTTCGATTATACCACAGTAGCCTCAAGGCAGAGAGTAAGAAAAATCTGGTTCTTCCCTTAGCGGGCTAAATGATACTTTATCAAGTGCTTTAAAAAGAGTAATTTAATATTTTCTTTTGAACTTCTTTGAAATTTAACTAGGAATTTCGTAGTCTGCGTTGTGAAAACCGCAATTATTCTTGAGGATTTCCTCTCCCATTATAATCCAATATTAAATTTTAAATACTAACAATCGTCATTTCTTCATAAGATGATTCTAAAGTTTCTCCCATTAGCATTATGACAGCCAAAAATATTTAGTCCAAAGATCAGACAGCATCTTTTCCTTAACTATATTCATTAGGAAGGCAAATCAACGACTGTTTACCATCGCTGTACTACAGAGGCTTGGAAGGTAGGTCCAAAGGCAGGTCTAGAGTGCTTTTACGATCCGAGTTTTGAAATCCTTGGTTATTTTAGAGAATGATTTCAAAGCTGTCGCACTTATCTATTACAGATTTAGCAACCAATTTAAATTAAATTTTGAGATTATTTAAAATACATCATAGATGCCCGTGAATTCTACATGCGCACTGATTGTCAGCCATATATAGACTATTCCAAACTCATTGTATAATAGATCCCTCGAGAAGTTCGCCCTTAAATGTATCACTATATCAATCATATCAGACACATTTCAAGAAGCACTACTTGTCAAGGATGGCACGCAGCTTTCGCAACATTAGTCTTTCACATCCTTATCCATGCAAGGAAATGCATTAAGCCTAATGGCTAATCAAGTTTCCCCAATCATTCCATCATATGCAATCATGAATTGCGAATCTCTCTCTTTGATACTGATTCTAGAGATAATGAATCTATTTCGTTAAAAGCTGATCTTTCAACTTCCATTAAACTACATAAAAAATCTTTACGTCTTCTCAGACCTCCCTCAATTGTAATTTAATTCAAGTTAATTCAGATCCCATATCATAAAAAGTCTTCTCAGACCTCCCTCAATTGTGATTTAATTCAAGTTAATTCAGATCCCATATCATAAAAAAGTCTTCTCAGACCTCCCTCAATTGTGATTTAATTCAAGTTAATTCAGATCCCATATTATAAAAAAGTCTTCTCAGACCTCCCTCAATTGTGATTTAATTCAAGTTAATTCAGATCCCATATCATAAAAAAGTTTCGGTGACATGCTTTTTATTTGTTGCACAATTTTGTGTATCTGCTGAGTGGAAATTCGTAGTATAGATTGCTTTTATAAATCATATTAAATATTTTTACATATCATTAATTAAATACTTTTAGGCACTTTGCAAATAGGACTTTAAATTTGAAACAAACGAGTGCTTGTATACAAACGAGAATACAGGAGGTGTTATTTACAAAGTGTTGAACCCCAGGTTGATCTTATCTGTCTCATTTAATTGTATCAACAGCCTTAAAGTTACAGGCAGTTGTAATTTAGGTGTAAGATCCATTCCGCTCCGATCAGTGAGTAACCTAACCTCCATCATGTACAGGATGAACAAGAGCAGGCAAAATCCAAGGATGAATGCAAGACAATTTGTCTTAGGGCAACAGGTGAACAATGTGACCATACAAAAATAACTGAAAGATTATCTGATACTTCGTGCATTCAAGATGTCTAAAGGACATCTGCTTTCCAACTACACCAAAAACTTGTAATCGGAAGAGCAAAGCTGCTCCATCAACAGCTCTGTGATGACACTCAGCATTCAGTTCTGTGGACAAATTATAAGTTTCTCTTTGTCCAGGCCACCTACAAGACACAGAGTGATTGTGTTTGGCCACAGGTTATGATTCCAGTTGAACAGTTGGTATCTTACAGGAAAAGTAACCAGCTTCCATAATGCCATTTATTCTCTTCCATTCTGAAGATAGTAAATGATGAAATATCAAGTGAATTTCAAAGCAATATACTGGGACAATAATTGCAAAGTGTGCTTGAAGAGAAAAGAGAAAGCAACATTGCTGAAATTGTGGATAATTATGCATTTTAATAATGCATAACACTTTTATTTGCTGATAAAACGTCTGATGTGTTATCGCGTCCGTCTCCTCATGATATCAAAGGACATTTTATAATTTTCCAGCTCAAGTATGTATATTTTTACAGTGAAACCGTTAGAAAAATTTTATTGTTTTCATAAATTTGATTTACAAACAGAGTTTCCTGTCTTTACAGTTTTCTAAAATTACTGAGAGTTCCGTATCTCTATTAGCTTAAATTGAAAAGGAGAGATAAAGGAACATATGGAGGAAGGTCCGTGGAGCTTGCTGAAGACCATATTTTGTTACAATCTCTCTGTTTAGCAAGGAATGTGCTTCAAAATGGTTTGCTCCACTTGCACGTGTTCTTTGATTTGGATTAGGACGATTACTTTAGCTCTAACGATTAGAAATAATCCTTTGTAATAAACTTAAGTAAAATAGGCCGATTATAGCGAGATGAATTATATTTAGTATTCCTTGAACTCTTACACGATTTAATGGGAATATAAACCTGCAGCCATAGGCTGTAATTTAGATTTCATTTTATGTATGGCAAGAATACTTTCATCAATGTTTGGTCTATTCTTCTCTTTGTATATCAGAATTGTTAACTAGACCCTTAATACTACAAATTTTAGATATTATTTTAGCTGTAAATAAAAAAGAACAATGCTATTTTACTTAAAAATATGCAATCATACATGGTAAAGCTAAGTTACCGAGATGAAATGTTAAGTTATGTAAGTTTAGGTTACCTAATGTCATATATGAACTTAGTCATTGTATATATTTTTACTTCAAAGTGCTAAACACTATAATCTTCTCGTATTTGGAATAACGTGTAAAAATACATATGAATAAAGTAAAAGATAATACAGGAAAACCAGTAGTAGTAGTGAAAAACATCACTAACAGGAGGGTGCATTTGAACCTTATAAGAAAAATAGTAGAATTTAGAAATCAAAACTGAATAAATGGAAATCCCAAAGATTCAGGTAAACATGAAGTTCCCTGTCATTTACCTTTTCGTCTCTAAATTTACCAAACCCATGTAAGATTCAATCATCGATTGGCCTCTTCTAAAAGGACTCGTATAATTATGTCCTCATTCGTTTAAAAATTATATATACGACATAGCGACTATTACCTTCTTTCCTGCTCACGGATGCTTTAGAAGGGCTGAGCTCTCATTCAAATATTTCCTGCTCTTTGATATTTACTCTTCTATATTATCAAAAAAGGTTAATTTCCATTAAGCTCAACTAAAATAACTAACTTTAACCCATATATTCCTGACTGGAGTTACCTTTCGCAAAGCAATTATCTCTCTCAACGATCCCATTTACACTACTCTCTCAGGAGATTATTCCTTCTCCTTCCATAATATAATATCACACCCAGTTAAAATAGTCTACACCAGCACACTTGCATGATGTTTCTAGCGATATGTCCCATCAACATTATTCAGTCTTTAAAGGTCCGATGGCTCAAGAGAATTTATTTTTCTTTAAAAACTTGTAATCATATTCAATTACATCTGCACCACTCTCGTTGGCCATGCATCTTAGATACTGAAAACATTGGACTTAACAACGCATTCTTTCAATCTGCATATTTTGTTTAAGTTGAATTATTTTGCTTTTAGTTAAATTAACATTATTCATTTTATTCTTAAAATAATTTGTTCTTATACCTCATACAACCACCTTATATCGTAAAGCGGTCTCAGAAGACAATTCATTTTAATTTCCAGAAACTCCCTCGCTCTCCTTTTTAATGGCAATTTTCCCATGGGGATTCTCTCCATACTATAGGAATTCCATGAGCGTGTTATATACCACCCTCCTGAGGCCTTCCACTTACCGAAAGAGAAGTAGCTTTTTAATTGTCTTTCATGAAGAAAGGAAAAGTCCAGGTTGGTTCACATATTTATTTTGTGTAAGATCAATTATCCGGAAAAGATTTAGAGGAAATCTTGTAGATTCATATAAACGCTTTTTGAGATAGAGTAAAGGAAGGCATAATAGGAAAACTTTCTTACGTTTAGGTCTTCATTTTAAAGAAATAAATTCTACAGAAAAATGTTAAATATTATTGATTGTTTTGTATGATGAAATGGAGTCGCGAAAATTAAAGATTTGGTAGAAAAAACGTAAAGATGTATTAATTTAGAGTCCCTCACAACATAAAACAAATGATCATGGAAGGTTATCTTGTTTGTACTTCACGAATCTTCTTATATCTTAGTGCATTGTTACTAAACCATTTTAATTAGTTTTGGAGAGTTCTTTTCTCAAGCAGTTAACATAAATAAAAAGTTATTTGAACTTAAGATGAACCATTGATATAACTTGGAATACCGCTCTAATGAAGAGAAGCAAGTAACAACATCTGCTTATGGCTGGATTGCATGTAATCTTTTACTTTTAATCGACAAAATGAAGGAAACCTGCATAACCAATGTGAGAATTTCCACTCTGAATCGAAAAACTAAAGAAAAATAAAGGTGAGAAAGCCAGAAGTAGATAATTATTAAAAATATAGTGAGTAAGTTTTGAATTCCAGATTTTGTGGGTGAGTGCCTATGATAAAATATTAAATACAGCACCTGAGGAGTTCTTAGTTCTATGGAAGACCCTTTTAAATATGCGGAAGAAATTAGTCACAATATACGATATGTAATAATGAATGTATCGTGTAATGCGATTTACAATTAGCAAAATATTCGAGAAAATACAAAATAAATTACAAATATTGGAGAAAACACATTTATTCGAATTTTCTGCATCGCAAATTAGGAATTTAAAGGGGGCATTTCAGAATAGAGAACATGTTTCCTAGTAAGGAATAAGGAATAATTGTTTATTAAAAAATGGCTACTTAATTATTTTACATTGGGTATTAACACTGATTCAAATAATAGACAACAGATCTTATATATTTTAAAGTCAGATCTTGCCTAGTGGTAGAATTTTATCTTTGATTTTTGCCTTCCTCTTTAGTATAATAAAAAAAGAGTGAGCACTACGGGCATGTATTACATGTAATTTATTCGCTTTCCAGTCTGTTGCGTGATCAGGTATCTCAAGTGAAAGTTTTTCTGAAAAAAAAATCAATTTTATTTACGACGAGGAAATTTGATCCTTCCTCGGCCGGAGATTGGGCCCAGATGAAGAATGAGATTGGGCGCCGCCTTCGCAGTAACTCAATTGAAGAATTGCCTCGAATACACCCACAAGCCGACAAAAATTAATTTTAATAGGATAGGAAAACCAGCGTGTATTTGTATGCTAAATGACAGGGATGATTATAAGAACAAAGAGTTCCATTTTACAATAAACTTTATAATTTATTCATATAAATACTTAATAGGTTTTATTGAGAAATATGTTGTTTCATGGGTCCATTTAGAATTTTGAAATAAAACGAATATTGAAGGATTAAAATATTATGTTTAGAGTAGAAATATAGTTTCATTGCATTTAAATGGAATCTATGTATATATCCCTAATCAAATCTTCTTTGGTGCGATGAAATTCTGTTTCACCAAACATTAATGCTTGGTGAAGGGGCTTTCAAATGAAAAAAATTTCAATTATTTTGCAAGAAACGCTAAGCAAATAAGTATATTATCTTATGTTCGACTTTCCATTTTTCATCATACATACTCTTCCATCTAAAATAAACTCAGTGGAACTCTGTTGTATTTGAGAGAATTTACACTTACTAGGCAAGTATAGTGAGAAAAGGAAACGAATTGAATAGTTGAAGTATCTTGGGGGGTTTAGGTAAACACGTTTAAGATTATCTTTAGCTCTTCCTGAAAGGTTAAGCCACATAAATATTAAGGGCTAAACAAGGTTATAAATGTATAATAATATTTATAATTATTTACTTAACCGTAATCACTCTTTCAGTATATTTTATTATACCTTCTTGTTTATTTTTTGGAATGGTCAGATGTCAAATTTCGGCCAAACATATTTTAAATCTGGATGCGTTGAATTCGGATTTTACAGAATATTTTGGCGCATTTATACCTATCGACTGCCCAAAACGAAGATCATAATGAAAAATACAAAATAGTACAACAAGGAAAACAACCAAAGCTTTGGTGCTTGTATATCGGTTAAGTTTTATTTTGTTTACTTTACTCGCAAAAATTTAAACATTACGTTCATCCTTGTCGTATAAACAACAAAGATGCACGAAATGTTTAAATAAAATATTAAATATACCTTTTTACATAACTTCCTGATCTTTAGCCTTCTGCGTAGTAATTAAAATAAAGTTTGCCTAAATGTAATGATAATCAACCTCGAGGTGAATGGGATTACTTGCATCAGTATAATCATCTTTATTTGCAGGTGATTATATTGTAATACCGACATGCCTAGCAGTAACAAATAATGTCGGATCTTTGCAATTTTGTAACTGCATAAATATGTATTTGCAACGAATATCAAGCCCCCCAAATAAAAGAGTAAAAATATTACAACTCGCATTCGATTTGGGAATTGTGGCTAAAACTAAATTAATACTTCCTTTCTGATGTCTCCCAATATATTTAACACCAAATACATAAAAATGTCTACAATTTCTACAATTTGAAATCAGAATAATAAATAGCGAATAAAATAGGAAAAATCCTACTGTGCTTATATTAATAAAATCGCCCGCAAAAATCGATTTACAACAATAGGATATGTCGTGGTATAGCAATTATATATATATATATATATATATATATATATATATATATATATATATATATATATATAAATCTTTCAGGAATGAGAAAGAATAATGGAGTGAATACAGCAAACCGCAAGAAACAGAAAAACAGGATAATTTTTCTTCGGAAATGTTATTTCCTAATTCGCAAAAATTCCGTACAGAGGCGGGATTGGAACTGTGTACACTGAAGCAGCGATCAACCGCTTTGATCTAAATTGAACCATCCCTTTGACCACTCGGCTACGCAGAAGATAAAATCTTCTAAATAAACAAGTTTTTAAGGTGTAGGTTTTGTTTTCTGCTTAGACGAGTGGTCTAAGAAACGGTTTAATTGAGATCAAAGCGGTTGATCACTGCCATAGTGTGCATGGTTCGAATCTCACCCCTGTACGGAATTTTACCAATTAGAAAATAACATTTCCTAAGAAAAATTATCTCATTATTCTGTTTCTTTCAATTTGCAGGATTCATTTCATCATTCTTTCTCCTTTGAATTCCCTATTAATTTCACTCTCTTTCATAGTCACGATCGAACTTGCGAAGCGTACCTTTAAAGCTTGTTTATTCTGAAGATTTTTATCTCCCGCGTAGCACAGTGTTCTAAGAGACTGTTAAAGACAAGAGACAAGAATCATACGATCGATTTCAATGGAAGTAAAATGGTATTTAAATCGGCTAACTATGTTAAGAGAAGAATCGTAGAATCGAGCTTGATATCGTCAGTTCCTAATTTAAATCTGTATGAGGGTCAATTTTCTTTTAATCCTGTAATAAGAAAGCAAATAAACAAAATAGTAAAATGTCAGCCCTTCAATATGTTGAGGCCTAACTCCCCCCCCCCCTCAGATTAGCCACAAGTAGAGGATTGGGGGAAAAAAGAGGGGATCTTGTGTTATGCTTATATGCACTTCTCTTATATTTTCTACCCAGTGTCAGTTAAAAAAGGGTGTGAGGTACACCGAAACTGTTCTGAATTAAATTGTCTTCGGAGAATGTGGTTTAATCCTCATATATATATATATATATATATATATATATATATATATATATATATATATATATATATATATATATATATATATATATATATATATATATATATATATATATATATATATAAGGACAATTACACGTTAATGGCTTGTTTTAACCAGTTGGGGAGGGGGATAATAAGAATGGGGGCGAAATTCGTCCCCTAGTATGCTGGTAATTATTATCAAAAATGAGAGCGTGCAGTTGGCTTAAAGGTTGAATGATGGTCGAGAGTCGTTCAGGTTACTTAGAGAATGCTACAAAAATAAAGTTTAAGAAAAAAAGAGAGAAATATTAAATATATACTGAAGAGGTTTAAGTGAGATACGTGATCAAATAAATAACGGTCACACACAGTATTAGCATCGGGCAAATCCAAATGATTAAAGTGGTTAATTATCTGACTCGGATCGGAGTCTTAAAAAGTGCTACACTAAGTGGAAATACAAATAATAACAATTGATTTGAGATGACCCGATTATAATGATGTGCGCAGCTTCTACGTCTCACACGGGGTAAGCCTCAATGGAAGGTAACTCCGAAAGGTGAGGATGCAACAAGGAAATATGTTTTACGTCAGAGTTCTCGATGGGTGGAGTGATACTGATTTTACCTCAGGATGCTGATGAAGAAGGACTGGTTTTACCTCAGGGTTTTCGATAAGGGAGTACTGGCGTGAATTCACGGAAGAACGGCTGTTGTAAGTAGCTGCCAATTGACTGGGGCGAAGAGATTCTAGCCGTAGGTAGCCGAATAAACCACGGAAGATCTGACTCGAGAACGTATTGTGTCTTCGTGCCTATCAAGCCTGAAACCTCCGGTTTTATAGTTGGTCGGTGGGCGGCGAAATTGCCTAGGGCCATGGCGTCCTCTCCTAGGATTTAAAGTCGCTGGCTTTGACTGAAAGGAGGAGGACCCGAGATAAGTAGCCGGTCGAATACCTCTTCGGGTTCCTTCTCGCGTCACGAATATTGGAGGCGAGCTTAAATCGCTCGGGGCGATTGAATTAGGCCTCGTAAGATAAACACAGATGGCCGGATAAAGCTGTGTTCACCTGATTCCTTCCTTGCTTTTTACGCTTTTTGTTCCAGAGTTAAGGCCACGTGGCACTTCTGAGGGTTCAAAGTGGACCTCAAAATCATTTTAGACTCTATTCCTCCACATCTCCTCCCTTCCAAAAGAAGACGCTTTTCTCAGACAAAGGGGAAGAAAACGGGCTTCAGGAAAAAGGTAAGGCGTTTACCCATGCTGATGGTCAAGAGGGGGGACAATTTATAGGGACATCATGACCCGTCTCGAACAGATGTACACAACTAAAAACTGAATGATCCGAGTTTAGGTTTACATCTGAAAAAAAAATTACAGAAGAGCAATGAAAATATCATACATACAAAAAAATAATTAACAATGACATACAGTTAAATAAAAATAGACTGAAAGAAAAAAATAAAATAAATATACACCAGGAAAGGCTTGGAGTAAGAAGATTACTTGATAAAATATACAGGCATTGTTTATATTACAAAGATACAAAGACAGGTTCTTTCTTCTTTTTTTCCTTTTCTTAGCTTAAAATTAAATATGCCTACAAAAGATTATATATACAATAAGCAATAGGACATTTTCCTAATGGGGTGTTTACCTGGGGTTATTGGCAAAGGGCTTACCGTTGAGTTAAGGCCATCTGCTACCCAATTATCAGACCCTTTATTCTAACAAATACTAATCTAGTATTCCTAATGGAGTAGGCTCCATCGCATAAGGCGGCCGTTATTATTTTTGCCATTACAAGAGTCCGATGGTCCTTTTCGATTATCAACTCTAAACTTCTGGACACTTTATACTATAGCCAAAGCTTCTAGTTGTATGACACCATAATTTCTTTCGCGCTGTAACAGCTTGCAGCTTGCGTAAACCACAGGGTAGCTTTCGCCGTCGTTACCATAATGCAAGGGCACACAACTAATGCCCTCGTTACTCGCGTCTCTCCTTATACCGAACAGCTTATTAGAGTTCAGCAGTCTCAGGATGGGGGTGGACGCAAATTTGTTCGTTAACTGGTGGAAGCGGGAAGTAGCCTTCGAATTCGTCTCTATGCGATCTGGAGACTTCTTCTGGAGGAGCTCACTTAACGGGGCGGCCAGGGCCGCGAATACAGGGAGGAATCGCCTGTAAAAAAAGGCGGATCCCATGAAGGATCTGACTTTTTTTTCATACACGGGAAAGGCATATCGACTCTGGCCCTGACTTAATCCCCTTGAGGCCCAATCTGGTTCTGTCCGATGTTAAAACCCAGATACTTAATCGTTTCATAGGCAAAATGGCTCACGTATCCTATTCAACAGTGCTTGGACGGAGACCTAAGGCTGGTAGAAACATATATGTTGTCGAAATAAAAGCTGACATTCGACAGCCCGCTTAAGATTCTACTCATCATTCTATTATAGGTACTGCAGGCTGTTACTAATCTAAAGGGTAGTCGACAGAACTGCATAAAGCCTTTATCGGTTGAAAATGCCGTATATTTCCGTATGCTCTTCCACAGGGAAATTTGGTAACAGGCATTGCAAAGGTCTAACTCGGTGATAAATTTTGCTTCTTCAAAGAGATGAAGGTTTTAGTCGATTAGAGGTATGGGTTCAGCATCGAAGACACTCACGAAATTTAGATTGCGAAAATCGACGCACATACGCTACGTATGATCAAGATTCCGTAACCTCACGATAGGGGAGTAGTAAGTGTAATTGGAGAGCTAGATGATATTAAACTTCAGCAAGTTCTCAAACTCTGACTTAAACGCGTGCTTCAAGTGAATAGGGAGAATAGACGGCTTTGAACAGATGGGCTCTTGGGTAGTAAGAGTGATGTCATGCTCAAATTGGGTAGGACAACTGCGGACTTCAGAGATTACGTCTCCAAAGCTACGTAAAAGCTGCTACAGCTGACTATTTTGTTCATGAGTCAGTCGTGTGTCTGCCAATGTTTAATCCAGTGGGCGGCAATTCTGAAACGACAGGCAAGGTAGAGAGAGTATAATCTTTATCCTGCTCCACAGAGACGACTTATTCTTCATTGAGCGATGCGAGGGGTAATCAGCCTCCATAACTGATTCTTCATCGAATGACTTCTTTGAAATGGGTTTTAAAGTCACATTTATTTCTTTGAGAATACTGTTGGCAACGGAGAGAAACGGGGTGTTAAAATCCTTCTTTTATCATGAGCAATATTTTGGCCAAGTGAACTAAGGGACAAACTCTCTTGAGCAGTTTCACGAACGGGCGAGATGTGAGGAGATGGAACGTCCAGCGAATGATCCTCGGTTTTATTAACATCCGAGTAGGCACGGTACAAAATGTCTTCTTTTACGAGGTAGAGACCGTTTTGAGGCCACTGGCAGAATCTTGCTCGTGCATCCGAGCTTTCTCACAAGGAAAAGGAGGCTTTTGCACTCCTTCTGCCCTTATTTGAATTCTTCGCACCTGACGCAGCTAAACTCAGCGTCGCAGAGGGCTTCAATGGGTGCTTGTATCTGTGATTCTCTCTTTGCCTAGTGAAATATTGGCACTCAAGGTAGCACTTCACAATGGTTAAGCGGTTTGCGCGTCCCAGGTAGTTGTGGACTACTGCAAACTTTTTGTGGTTAAGGATCACTAAGGGAAGTAATTTATTTGACAGTACGATACACTTGCACCCTGTATCGCGAAGGAGCGTGGATACTCAGCATCCATTTACCAATCCGTCTTCAAATTTTAAGCCTCTGAGTGACCTTTAGTCAAAGAGCAAATTGACCTGATGTCCGGCTGGGCCTGGCGGGGAGAGAGGAGTGGAGGTTTCAGTGTAATATGATGGGGAAGCAGAAGCGGCGCTTACTTGGTGGACTTGGAGACCGAACTTATTCCGCAGCTCGGAATGCTGGGGGCAGTTTGGATGCAAGTGCCCTTCCACTCCGCACGTAAAGCAAACTGTCGGTCTCCTGGGAAATGACGACTCAGGGGAATTGGGATTCGGAGGTATCTAGGTTCCGATGGGGAAAAACTTCTAAATTTAGACAGGCCCAATACCTAACCCAACTTAGGGGAATTACGCGAAGAGAAGCGTGAGTTATTGATCTCTTTCTTGCAGAGGTTCTTCTGGTGACCACATGAGGACAAGAGGCCTGTTAGCTAACTCAAGCCGAGTCTGGAAAAGTTATCTCCCCCACCACTTTTGAAGCTCTTCTGGTGACCCCTTGAGGACAAGAGGCCCGCATCTCGCAAAACAGAAGTTCGAGAAAGTAGCCCCAACCGCTGCAGGTTTATGGCTACCACACTTGAGTAATCAAGGTCACCAAGGCCTCCTTCAAGTTTGCCCCACCTTACCCTCGAGGTTCAAAGGAACTAAATCACTCACCACCCTAAATCTCCTATTATTACTCATCCCTAACCATAATTATCTAATTAGTATTCGGAACCTAATTCCGTCTTATTCCTGTACCTATATACAAGGTGTCCCAGAAAAAGGTTAACCGTAATTTTAATTTGTATAACTCAAAACCTACTAGAGATTTTAAAGATCTTGCAAAAGAAAACAAATTTACCAACTATTTATCTGGGATTCTGGAAATTTCATTAAATTCCTTTTTACGATGTGGATACACTAATGGGTTTAGTGGAGACTATCAAAATTATGTTTGCGCAAGGAAGTAAAATAAGGAAACTTCGAAGTTTGAAATCAGAAATTATATTTAAATCCATTTTTAACAAAAACCCCTCTTTATATGAGTAATACAAATTCATTTTTTGAATTTCTAAGCACTGTTTCCTTCCACATGTCCTCAATTTCTTTCCGAGTACAGTTGCACCTTTGATGGCATTGATTTAATAACTTTTAGGATCCTTAAGTCTATTCACTTCACGTGTGATACTATCTATTAACTGGTTGATGCTTTGTAGGGGCGTAAAATACACTTTATTCTTTAGATATCGCCATAAGAAATAATCGCACGGTGTTAAGTCAGCAGATCTTGGGGGCCATTCAATTGCATGATTTAGCGCCTAATGCGGTTGTCAAACATTACTGTTAGTTTTGTTGTTACAGCAAGCTGTCTATGAGCTGGTGCGCCGTCCTGAATCCACCAAAGTCTATTGAATTGATTGCCGTAAATCTGGCGGAGTTCCGGGAAGATCCTTTCGTTGATGATGCTCAGGTAGGCAGCACCATTCAAGTTATTCTCGTGAAACAATGGGCCAACAGGATAGCCATTCCCGCAAATTCCGATCCACAGAGACACTTTCTGCTGTCAAATACGTGTGTCAAAGTGAATGCTTGGGGTGGTTTAGCGACACATATTGCCGAATGTTATGACTATTTACCTTTCGATTTATGAAAAAGGCTGCCTCGTCACTAATCACAATGTTTTTAAGAAACGAGCAGGTTTATGGAGAACCCATTCGACAAATTGAGTACGACGAGGAACATCAGTTTCAAGAAGCTGGTTCTTGCATGCATCTTTAGGGATGCCATTTTAAGTCATGTTTAATAATGTGGTTAAATGATGACTTTGGCAATTGTAACCCATTCTTTCTGACTGATACATGTCGATTTTGAACAAGCGTCATCTGAACATTTTTGATATTTTTTGTTGTTCTTATGGTTCTCATACGACCCGAACGACCTTTATTGGAATTTAAGCATGTTCTTTCATGTTGGTATTTGCGAACATTTTTCCAAATTGTGGGCTTGCTTGCTGGGTGCCTACCTGGAAAACGTTGTTTAAATGAATCTTGTACTTGTTTAATCCTGCCAGTCTTAATAAACTTTGTGACTACAAATACGCGTTGATCTTTTTGTTAACTGCATGATTAAAAAGGTTCTACGAAAGTAAACTTTAACCCAGAAACGCTTTGATTTGCTGAGTAAGCAATAATGACGAGACCCTACCACAGCGTGGCTGAAAAAACAACTGTAAAATGGCCTAGGATTTGCTTAAAGAATCGCACAGTCACCTAGGCTACCTAGGCTCCCTACGCTCCTCTTGAAAGTGCACCGTGGCCTAGCCTTCCTAAGCTTCGTTTCATTATTTTACCTCCCTTGCGCAAATATATTTTTTATAGCCTTCACTGCACTAATTAGTGTATCAAAATCAGAATAGGGAATTTAATGAAATTTCAAGAATCGGCACTTAAATAGTTGTTAAATAAAACACTTTTCGCAGGCTCCCCAAATCTCCAATACTCTTTGAGTTATACTTATTCAAAGTACGGTTAACTTTTTGGGGGGACACCCGGTATAGCCATATTTATTGTTGAGCCTTTTATTTAGTGTGCATTAAAAATCTTTTTTTGTCGTTGTGTTTAGTATATACCTTGGTCAGGCAGCTACCGCTATTTATTCAAATCGCACTCTTAGAACAATAACAGTTGTCGCCTTAATTAGTCTACCTTAGACCATGTGTGCGCATATTCCGGTACACTTTGCCATACTTCGACACTAGGGTAAAACATATCTGGTACTGATAATTTGTTTAAATCCATTTTATTGAATAAATTAGCTACATCTAGATCAGTGCAGATCGTATATTCTGAATAGTTATCCCCTTTATATACAATGTGGATAAATAAGGAGAGAGAAAAGAAACATTTTTTTCTCTTTCCACCTTCTCCAGTACCTCGGTTCTCCGTCATCTCCCCCCCCCCCCTACTCTCACAGTTTGCCGTTGACCGTCTGCTACAAACACTTCTTGCGAGAGAGAAACGCGATTGTTGCAGACGTAATTATTCGGCCTCAGGTCGGGGTCGCAGTGGTGCATTAGTCTGTTGTATATACTACTAAATTAGAACAATAGACAGACTATTAAGCGGGCATCGCGACTTCCCGCTATGGACCCTTTTCGCAACCCAAGGAATTTAAGGAAGTCTGATTGCGATTAATCTTTCTCCACGTCTAGGTAATTTCTGAGTATATATTCGATACTTCAGAGTTAACAGGCATATTGTGTCTGAAACCGCTGTTCAGTACGTTAACCGTTAACTTCTTCGTTAGTCGAGAGGGCATCGACTACATTCTCGTCTAGAAAAGAATTGAGTGATTTTCGAAGAGCCAAAGAAGAGCTAGTCATCACTCAGTGTTGTTCGTGGAGATAGTTTTAGGCGCGCTTTAACCTTTCACACAACGTCCTCAGATTTTAAGGATCGAAAAAGCCATCCCAGAAGCATTCTCCGTTTGCCTTATAAAGATAAGAGGCCCCATCTTCAATTTCGCGAAGTAGGATTGAGCGTCTCTTGAAATGCCCACAAGATCAAGGTCGAACTTAATTCCTTCGTCCTACTCGCCGCACATCAAAGTAAAGAGATTCAACCCTCATTTCGTTACGCTTCTTCCACCCTTATCGCGTCGACTCTCAAGGATCCCCTTTGCTATAGAACTTGCATAATTGTAAGATAATTTTTTAATTATTTATCCCTGGGTTCAAACTTATTTAATAGTGTCAATCTTTTTAGCCGTGATCCATTAATATTTAATTGCATTGCCATTTCATTGCTCTATATGTATATGTAATCATTACTCCTATTGAAGTATATTTTTTTAACCGTGTTTGAATATTTCTTGGACTAGCAACTGTGTATTTAAAGCCCTCTTAGAGCCATCCTCAGTTGAAGCCTTAATTTCGGGAGGCCAGTAGGCCAGTGTGCGTATAGCAGCGTACACCTGGTTATACCACGACATACAATATTGTTCATGATTATTAAGGCTTTTTCTTTTGCAAATTCCTGCCACTCTGATCTTACTAGTTTTATTTTTATGTTTAATTTAAATTTGACCTTATATTATCATATTGAATTTAATCTGTTTGAAAAGCTTACTTGTCAGTTTACTATATACCCTTTTCCTTTCTTTTACTATGATTGTTATTTCTTTTTAAACCAAGTGGGAGGGTGATTTGTAGATATTTTATTTTTCAGGAAATATTTCTTGTTTGCTTTCCTTTAAATAAATTTCTAAAGAAATCTAAGGATTATTTACATCTCCATCAGCGGATCATATTCTGCTAGGAATACTCTCATGGCTACATAATTCTATTTGTTAAAATGAAGTCTGTTCACTTTGTTTTCTCCATCCATGGTTGTATTTCGATAGCAAACTCTTTTAAATTGTGATCAGTGCCATCAAACCTTTCACAGAAGAAAGGGGTATTGTGGAGATGTGGTAGGCGGTGGGTGAGAATAGGTTCAGCGTTTCGTCTTGTGCGCAGACTGTCCTTCCCTTCAAACCTCTTTAATACTCCAATGCATTTTACTTACGACACCAATAAGACAAGTGTAGGAACGATGAGTGGCTCTTTTGAAAGGCTATACTTATTTCCTCATTTTCCTGTTAATTGTCGCAAGCATCCCTCAATAAGGATTGACTCTCTTTGAGGCGGACTTTTCTTTAGCCTGGCGTGTTTCACACTTGTATCTGATCTAAGTTAATTGACACTTAAAAAAATTTTAATGGTTAAGGTGAAAATCTTTGTTAATTACTCTAATTACCACTTTCAGAGTACGTAACCTTGATCATATATTTATTGTAATAATAGCAAATTAATTCCCACTATATTAATTTTCGTTAAAGTTCATAATCCTACTACTTATTTATTACCAGGTTTATATTCAATTAAACTGGTTTACATCAAAATTGAGGAAGCAGAGAAATAGTTGTACTTGCCTAATTTGGGGGTGCTGATTTCAGATACGAAACCATCTTTTACTCATCACCTCTATTGTTCTTTAAAACCCTTACGTTACCAATGGGACAATACATCTCAAAAGTTTTTAGAAAATACTTGTGGGCAAAATTCAGCTTAAAATAGTGTATATTTTTATCCCAATGGTAGTTCTAATGTATTAGCATATTATTCAATATCTTGCAACTCTCTATTACTCCTCAGTTGATTTTGATAACCAGTGAAGTGAATACGTGCTGAAAGGTTACCATTTGTATTATTATTTTTTTGAGAACTAATAGTGTAATTAGTTCTCAGGTATATTATAAAATATAAATCTTATATATTATAGATATTAGAAAATATATATCTTGCACTAAATATATTTATGCTCTTTACTCAAACAAACAGGCTGCCCACAATTTCAACTCCGCTCTAACTAAACTTTAATGCTTTAAAATCTTTTATAACATTATTTGGATTAAAAAATATTCTAGTAGTGAAAGGGTTAAAAAAAATTAAATATCCTATTCTTAGATTGTGAAGTTAGGGCTGCTCGACAATTATGTTACACAACCATTTTATATGTTGGACATATGTCTTTATTATGATTTTGCAACCATATTGAGTAGAGAAGCTTAATGTTTATTTTGTTTTTCGAAATTTTGTGAGTTGATACATACATCTAAATTGGCTTCAGACACTTCTTACCACCGAGAATGCATCAACAAAGCAAATTCATTCTGTTACGTGTGTAGGGATTTCACAACAGTTCCCCATTGCCGAACAATTTTTTCCATCCTAAGAACGGCTTACTTTCATTATTTTGACTGCAAAATTGGAGATCAGGACAAATCCTGGGCCTCACACATTTGTTGTAAACCCTGTGTAAATGGACTAACTGCATGGTTTAATGGCAAGAAAACAGCCTTGATCTTTGCTATCCCGATGGTCTAGAGAGAGCCAAAACGCCATGCAGATGATTGTTATTTTTGTCTGACAAATATAACTGTCTTCAATGCTTCTTCTAGGAAACAAAATAAAATATCCCAACCTTCCCTCAGCTCTGAGACCGGATCCTCACTCAGATGATCTTCTTGTCCTACACTCCCAGCAAATAAAGATAATTTTTCTTCATCAGATTAAGAAATGCCTCAGGGTAATATTCTACAAATTCGATCTCTTCCGAAGACAAGGTCTCTGGTAATTCAGGAACAAGTAGCAATGAGCCCCACTGGGTCACGCAGGAAGACCTGAATGACTTTTTCCGTGATTTGTATCTATCAAAGCAGCAAGCAGAGCTCCTGGCATCCCGGCCTAATCAGTGGAACCTCTTTAAGGTAGATGTAACTATCACCAGGTTTATGACACTGTACAAGGACTGCAAAATTGTCTCTGGCTTGTTCACTTTCCTTGATTTTCCTCACAATCCATTCAGATTAGTGTCTTTTCATAGACTCTTCCAAGCGAAGTCTGAAGGCTGTGCTACTGCACAATGGGAATAAATACCCCAGCATTCCCATTGCCCACTCAGTCCATACACAAAAAAATGGTGCTCAGCTGTGAGATAGTCTAAGCTCAAGAAGGTTATCCTTGTCGTACCTCAGATCTGAGAAGTGCTGAAAGATAATGAATTTGAGAAACTTCTTACCTTAAAGGAACTGAGAGCATGGGAAGTATTTAGGTCAGTCTGCTATGACCTTCTTGGTAGCACAAGGGTACTAAATTACCAAGAGTGTATTAAAAAGTTGTTACAGTCTTATTATGATATGGGGTGCCGAATCTCACCTAAAATTTACTTCTCCACTCGCACCTCAACTTTTTTCCTCCCAACCTTGGGGCAGTGAGTGATGAGCATGGAGAAAGGTTGCACCAAGACATTTCTAACATAGAGAGCAACTACCAAGGCAAGTGGAACCGGAGCATAATGGGAGACATCTGCTGGATGCTCTTGCCTGGCATCCCGGAGGCAAAGTAGACAAGATCGTCTTACAAACAAACTTTTAACTGTCTTTTGTACTATGATTCGTGTGTAATTATTATCCAAGTAATTTAGTTTCATTAATGTTCTGTACCTATGATGTTTGTTCCCTAATATACCTTTGTAAAAGATGAAATAAGCACATCATATTTTGAATTTGAATGTAGTATAATAATAAATGGGCTATGTGAAAGCAAAAATCCTAGAGGTGATAGAGCAAAACTCTTCAAAAATTTGAATTCACCACAACGAAATTAGCAAAAAACAACTATTCACATCCTTGCCTAAGAGGCATGAAGAATTTGTAAACTAGTGTTATTATACATTAATTAATTATTTGCTGTGTTTTAATAGAGCACAAATTTCTTTATTCGGAAAATTAAATCAATCATTTAAATTTAAAGGCATACAATAAAGTGACAGCAGTGCTTCCAAGCTTGGATTCTTCTGATTTATGAAAACAGCCAATATGATGAGCAGTGGGCCCTGCACATGTAATATATGACTACTATATTAATTTTCGCTTTTTTCTGTGTTCCATTGACCTTATTCAAGAAATTTTGCAAACCTACATTATATTTATTTTTTTAGATCTTTTTTAGAATTACAATCAATAAAAAATACTTGTAAGCAGTTGATATCTTTTTCTTTGTCCAAATTAAAAAAAAGAAATAGTTTTTGTAACAGACAATACTCTTTTCTGATAAGAAAATAACATTTATAAGATATCAAACATTCCATAAATGGTGCCTTTCATTCTGCTATGCTTCTAAATTTGTATTTGCTCTATACCATTTTCCTTTTTATCAAGCGCCATATATATGATATCTACTTTCCTTTAAGTTTCTATTTCCATGAATTAAAGGTTCAGCTAACAGAATAAATTTTATAGGAGTTACTTTAATATTGGAGAGCCAAGATATGTTCTTCTTTTTTCGTTGGAGCATATGATCTAACAATTAGGAAGAACTCTAGGCATATTTATATGCCATGAAAAATTGAAAAGACCCATTGTTGCTACAGAGTGCATCTAGTTCTAGGTTTATCCATATTTCAAGAGAAATTTCTAGAACATTTTTAAAGAAATGAAGTTTCGGCCATATACATGGCCAATAATTGTGGTAGAGGAAAACTTCGCTGGAAGAACGAAATATTATCAAAGAACAGTACCATTATGTTCCCTAAATGAAACCCTCAAAACGATTTCGATGCATGCTTTGCAAATACATTCGTTGTTCAGCATGAAAATGCGTCAGGAAACTAATTAGATATATGTATAAGTGTCCATGTACTACAAATTTCCTACTTATAATCTGATGGTAAATATATATATATATATATATATATATATATATATATAATCTTAAAAAGACGGGCTGAAAATTAAAATCACCAAATTACCCCAAATTTGCCAGATTTAACGGAAAAATGGACAAGCATTCATCATTATTTGCTCGCGTCGCTGATCGAAAAGCAGAAGTTTTTTAACTTTTAGCCTCCTTTGGAGAATGGTCATAAAACTTATGTTTTGTTTGATGCCTATGGATGATGTGAAAATTGCGTTTAAAATTCCTGCAGCAATTATATATTTGCGAAAATAATAATAATCTTTTTCAGGCTCTATATGCATTTCGGCACAAAATCTATACCTGAAAAGTAGGCACTTACCTCTTAGATGAAAGAAAAATCACTTTTCCGGCGAGAAAAATGATGGCATTTGACCGAAACATAATTCATGAAAAGTTTGGCGCCAAGTATATATAGACACGTAATACCCCAAATAATGAATAAGCTACCGACTAGTAAAAGAAGACCAATTCACGTTAAAGCCAAGATATAAAACTTTGCCTGAGTTATAAGTCTACTCCAGCTATTTAATTGTTCGACGCTGAATATACATATTAGTCGAATGAGACTAGAATTGGACAGAATTCTTTAACTACTGGAGAATTTATATGATTATATAGGAAGAAATTACGGACTCCTGAGTTGGTTTCTTTATTTATTCGTTCGATTTTATTCTAAAAATAATTTAACGTTTACTTGAATAACATTTCCTTTAGACTCTCCATTTGAACATTACCCAATCTAATATAAAGTTATTGAAAATTGCCTACCCTACATCTTTCTATGAAATTTTATTCTCACGATAACTTACCTTTTGTTATGCTACTTAATAATTTAACGTCAGATTGTGTTATCATCCACCACAGTATGCAATTAAGTGGAGAGTGTGTTCAACTGACAAAATAACGCACCTTTATATGTAGTCCTCAAACTCATTTAGTCTTTAAGTTATGGTTTACAACAGAGGCCAAACAAGAAAGAATCCAATTTGGGGTAGGTTGAGTTAAAAACTTTTACACAACCCTGAATTTTATCCTATCAAATAACCTCCAACTTAGGCATAGTCACAATGGCTGGTTCATATTTGCATTTAAAAATATTGACCTCAAGCTATTCATAGTTGGAAAGACTGAAAGATTGTTTAACTTTTTTATTATGACAAAAGGTGATATCCGATTCTTTTACCTAATACTGCGTATGGCCTGTTCAATATTTTCAGATTTCTGTACGACTTCTCACTTACAATAAGACTAATAAATGTAAAACCTTGCATTGTCTTATGCTGAAATCTCACTTGAATTAAACTTTAACGAGAGTACCGAAGCCCACCAAAATTGGAATATCATTCAATGTAGGTAATGTTGCAAAGTTAACCAATAGTTGTTTGTAATTTACTTGGCCGTAATCCAATGTTAATATGTTTAAGTATCTTCAATTTATTTCGCAAAAAATAATTTTGGGCACCCTTGTGGACTTGTTCATAAGGTAGTACTATATAAAGTAAGAAAGACGTGGTTCCAAGATTCTGCATTCGATCACTACAATATTACATCGCTGAATAACATATCTGTATAGGAAAAAGGAAATTTTATCAAGGTAAAGATTCCTACCTTACTGATGTTCAAAATATTGGGAGGAGTTTAATTTGAATTAACAAAATCACCGAAATTTTTTCTGTTGCCATCCAAAACTGGCTTGACTTTTTGCTGCCTTATCTCAATTTTGCTTTTTAACAAGTCACCGGTGAAGGTAAAAGAGAGAAAAGCGGAAATGAATCAAAGTAATATATTTATTTAATATAAAAAATAAAAACTATCACAGCCATTTTAGTAAGTATATTACCTTAAAATATACATAAATATTTTTCATTATTCTAACGTAGGTAAATACATACAGATATACATAAACATTTAAGAAAAAATAACTATTAATCTATACCTGTACACTCTTATACCTGAAAGTGGCTCTTTGATCTGAAAGATGAATGAAAAGAAAGCTCGTGCAGCGGGAGCTGATCCCCTTAAACGGCAATTTCTTCCAGATTCATCCCATTTCCAGTTATATTTCCAGTTCTCAAGAGTTTAACTTTTTCTACCCTACATTATATACAAACAATAGTGTCCGCAAAACAATCGCACATACACATTCATATATATATATATATATATATATATATATATATATATATATATATATATATATATATACATATATATTATAAGATAATATCTAGTTTGTAGTCTCGGATCTCTTTAAAATATATATATAAAGTATATAGCGATGCTTCTGTCTTTTAATAAATAAATAATGAAACGGGTTTCTATAGAAATCTAAAAAAAAATAAAATTGAAAAAATTAGCTTTATTTCTTCGTGAAAAAGCGGAGATATTCTAAACTTTAGGAAATTTGATTTAGTAAACTGGACTTTTGGGAAGGTTGGGTGAAATGCTTTAATGAAACTAACTTCACTTCTTCAATTTTTTAAGAAGGCCAATGGCAGAAGAACCAAGGAATAAAGTACAAAAAAATTGAATCAAATAGATGAAAATAAAAATAATCACTTCTAAAAGAGGAAGAGATATAAGAGCATTCTCTTATATAGCTACTTACAGAGGGTCAAATAAAAACATTGTGTGAATCACTACGTATACTAATTAGTAATTTCAAAAGTTAAATGTGATAAATGCCATAGTAATAATTTTTTAATTTCTCTGTAAATAATTCAGAAAATATGATATGAATAGATTAGACTGAATATTAAAAATTCCAACGATATGAAACATTTTTCGTATACGAAACGCTTATGTCTAAATTTTAATATTAAGAAAATATCAATAAATCATTCAGAATCAACAAAAATACCTATCCTATATTTTCTCACATCTTTTATAGTTAGGTAACAAATTCAGGACATTAAGCAAACAAATTATTTGAGGTTGCAAAACATCAAGAGAATAATTAAGGATTGGATAGGTAAAACTTATGAAACTATATTGGTGAATAATTAGAACACCATCTTAAAATTCTATGACTCTTCCTCTCGATAAGATATTCATCGAGAATGATCTTTCTTTATATTTTTTCAATCCTTGATAAGTTTGCTACATTTACCTTTCCTTTTTCCATATATTTTCCGCTGAATCAAAATTATCTGTATTTCCACTACTATTCACAATTTAAAATAGCTTGTTTGAATATTCTTATAATCAACAAGAGGGGTTTTGACAAAGAATAATAACTCGTTCAAATTCAGAGATCGGGTTGATACATAGAAAGAGGGGCCTCATTGAGGAATTTTGATCGTGTAGTACGGATAATTATAAGCATCATTAAAATTAGTAATATTTACAATATATAGATATAGAGATATATTATTGTTATACAGCAAGTCCTGATGGTTGAGATGGTATGTAGTTTATTATTCCTGCAAAATAGAATAATCATGAGTAAAATTAAAAAGCCATTCAAAGTTATTGAATTATAGTAACTGTCTAAATTTTTAAATCTAAAGTCTTTAGATTTGAGAAAACCTTTAAATAAACATTTTCATTTAAGAAAACCTTTTCATAATTTTTAAATTAGAATCGTATCCTCAAAATTATTTAAAATATTTTCAGATGTTGTAAAAAATAGGAGAAAAAATAAAGACACCTGAAGTGTTCACTTATTTTTTAGTATTTTACTAATCTCTATTACTATAAGACCACTAGTTTCATAATAAATGATGTGTCTCATTGAAGAATAATAAAAACTTATTTTGCTCTATGCAGCGTTACATGTACAAATTAAGATGGGTATTAATCAGAATTTATTGAAAGTAGAAGCACAACATCAAAAATAATTTAGTCTAGCAAGTGAGAAAAACTTAATCTTTGATTTTCCAAAGGAATTGTTTATTTAGGTATTAGAAAAGAAACGTTAATAAAAGAATGTAGATAGAGAAGGATAAACACTACATGAAGCTTATAATCTGAAAGATAGTAGCAAGGAGGCAACCATTCCTAAGAAGTTTTTAACTAAGCAATATAAAAGAAATTAGTTTTTTTTGCGTTCTTTACTGAATATAGTAATTTCTTAAGAAGAGCAAAACAAAAGAATGGAATTTAATTCATGTAGGTAAATTAAGGGGCTTAATATGTTAAATATTTTTATCATTCCTTACAAAATAGCGAAGTACATGACCCAAAATATAGCTCTCACAAATTTCTTTACTTGAAATATGAAACGAACAATTTTTTATTGCAACTCTGGGCAGAATCTTTAAAATGGAGAGGGTATTTTCCTAGGACAAGCAATTAGTTCTATCTTCCTCACCACCAGCATAAAAAATGTCCCAAAATTATAGAGGTTTTTGATTCCATTCATAATTTTAGAGATATAAAGGGAATTCTACTATTTGAGAAAAAATAGGTACGGCGGAATGTAATTAAATAGGTGGAATTAAATTAGAAAATTCACCTGAATATCCCATTTTTAGATAAGTAGACTCGTCAAACTCCACTACCAAACGAAGGTCTTACCACATTAAAATATCATGCATTGCCCTTAATGAATTATTCACACACGATTTTCAACGGTTTTTATTATAGACCCTTTTCCATGTTTTATATTTTATATTGGTAGGCGAAGGTGAAACTTCCAATTGTACGTTATTATACTCTATTTGGCGAATTCTACAAAAGATAGTGGATAAATTATGAATATAATTTGCTGTTGAAGTATGGAAGACCAGGCCTCTTTTCAGACACCAGGATCAGGTAACTTTTAAAAAATATCCATTTGTTGGAAAACAGTAAATTAATGAGCAAGCTGATATGATGTGCTTTAAGAGGGCAAAATAAATTTTAAAATTATTACAATAGAGAGTAAGAGGATCCAAATCTCCATTAATTAAAGGTGCGTGCTAAATAACATTAACCTTCAAACGCAAAATTGACGTATTAATTTTATTTAACCAACGAGGACATAAAAAGAGAGAAAAATGAAATATAAGAAAGAAATAATAATAACAGTTATAAAAATAATTAATAAAGGAGACCAAACTAGAAAGGTTCGTCATCCCTTCCCAAATCTCTAAGATTATTTATGATTTTTTATCCTGCATTTTGGTCGATGTGACTATGAATATCTTGGGCCTTCTAAGAAAAGGCATGACTAATAGAATGCTTCCTATGATTAGTGGGAGGATTTCGTTTAAAATTATTTCACTGCTTCTTTTCAAAAGATCCCGATTTATTCAAATTAGGGATTTATGGAGTCTACTTACAGTAGAAGTTGGGTACTATTAGGTCATAGTTTGAGGTAGTCTGATGATAATATGAAACCGGCAGGTAACTTAATGTTACCATGAGTTAGTTAAAGGCCTATTTTCCAGTTATTGAAATTCTCTAACCCCGCTCTCCGCATAAAGGGGATGGTGGCTTTTAATGCTCGAATCATTAATGAAAGCTTATTAAAAATATGGCTAAACATAGGACGAAGCATAGCTGGATTAAAAAAGGGTAGTCATTTTATAGGTTGAAAATAGCTAGGGATTAAAACCTTTTAAATGAAGCCTAGGCTTTACTCAATTTCAACGGCAAACAAGTTTCATCAAATTTGGAATAAAACAACAATTTTAAGAACACTAACTTAATTTGAGCGGCTTTCAACTCTTTTTAAATTTCTCCTTTCTTTGCATTTAAAAGATTTTAAAGTGCGGAATTTTGAATATCTACGAAATTCTAAAGCTTAATATAAAAAGAACCTAGAAATTCATTGTTTGGTCAAATTTTATCCAAACTCATTTATAAGGTAAAATAAGAGTTTAACAAAAGCAATAAAGAAATATGTTTTTATCACCTTCCTTTCTTATCTCCATTTAACACTTATGCATACCACTGACCCATTGTTGCACTTAGTATGTCCATAATTATTTAATGGATTCAGAGTATGAGCCATTCTATGTATTTCGGTTATATCGCTTAATTTTCATAAAAAATAACACTTTTATCTAACACAAAATGGTGTTTACCTTTCTCGTTATAATATTATTGCAAGGAGTAATCCATTAAGTTATTGCTAAAAATTCTTCCCCTTAGCTAGATCCATTTCTGATATATTATGTTTAATAATAAATTCTAAAACATTTTGACCACACAAAATTTCATTGATACTCTGATTAACTTCATATTCAAGGTGGATTTGTCAATCGTATGTAGATCCTACGATTCGGGCTCCATTAAGATAACTCTAAACGAAAGAAATATCTCTCCAAATACAGTTAGTTCCTTTGATATCTTTGTTCATTAAAATTTACTATTGGTAATATATACTCTCTAAATGTTTTTAATATAGTTGGTGAGCCTCAAATATCAGAGGTGAAAACTAAGTGAACAAGAAATAATTACGACTAGTAAGATCGTAAATTAGTGAATTGTCTCAAGTCTTTTAGTAATCAAAGCAATTAATTTTAAAGAGGCTGATGACAAATGGACAAAGCATCACATTTATTGAAAAAACAGTAGCAGGCCTATATTTAAAATTTCATTAGAAGAGAAGGATAGGCGAACACCGTTAATCCTTAAAAGAATTATACATTTTGTACCATCTCTACTTGTCGTTACTTAATTCCTTTGCATCTGTTCTTGGAAGCCTTTCGCTTTATTTCCAGATGATATGAAGTAGACAGCGTTTGTAGCTACTAACAAGTTCCATTTCCCATGAATTCACGATTTATATATAAATTTCATTGATCCTACATTAATTGATTTTGTCTTGAAGAAAAAGTCATGATTCCTCTTCCCTTGCACTAACGATGCTTAGCATTTTAAAAAGGAAAGTCAGATTTCTCTCATAGAGTTCTTCTTACTCTTAATTCATCGTTTATCTTAAAGAATATATATGAAAAAATAGTGGTCAGTTCAAGTGATAGTTGCCAAAAGTGGTGAATATATCAAGTATCAGACAGCTGAAAAGTCGCCGAAAGCTATTAAAGGGTACCTTCAGTGATTGATAACTCAACTAATAATTAAAATCTAATTAATTGGGTCAAATATTATATGAAACAAAAACTCTATCCGAGGATATTTTGGAAGAAAGCAAATTTTCATCTTTTCTTAACTTTTCTTTTCTCAACTGATCAAGAAACACGTAAATGTTTTTGCCATGGCTGGGTAAAAGAGATAATTCAACCCAGTTGTGCATATTTCCAGTGCTGTATCAATCAAAGTACTTTTTTCTCTGCAATATTCTTACTTTCTTTAGTTTATTGTAGTATTTATGAGTTTTTCCTCTTGTTTTTACTCCTTAAAAGAAGATCATGTAAATAGTTCCGATGCCTTCGATTATCGTCTGATATCTGGTTAGTATCATGGGTATTTTTATGTAGATATAAAAGAATTCCCTTGATAATACTGCTATTCTTATTTTTCCTATTTTTTGATTTTTATAAAATATTTCTACTTTATTCACTAGTTCCATTTTTTAATATTATCTTGGCTGTAGCCAATGAGACAATTGAATTAGGCTTTATTTATTCATTTTAGCAATCAGATAATTATTTACCTTGTATAATTGGCTAAAATATCTAACTATCAAGATTCTTTATGTAAAGAACAAGAATGGTTTATGATTATAAAAATATTTTATGATTTTAATTAAGCAATTAAATTTATTCTCATTTTTACACTTCATTACATAAAAATAACTTTTGTAATAATTTAAATTTGGCCGCATTTGATATAGGTATTTAATTGAGTAAAACATTTTATTTTTTACTCATAATATTTAAATGAAATGTTGTATTAATAATGTTTCGAGGAATTTCTTTGTTTATGTGAGACTAATTTAAAATAAAAAGTTTTTATTACTTTTTCGGTACAATTATATTAACCCATTAGTGACTGCGGGGTCATTAAAGACCTTTGCTTTATAAGTATTATATTTTATTGTTTTATTTTCAGAATTTTACTTTTTCAATATTAAAACACTCTTTGGCAAATATTCTTTCAATATTTTATATTTTAATTAAAATTAATAATTAGCAACTCGAATTATTGTCACTCAAAGCTGAAACATGGCTGCAGAAAGTTGTTCTAAAGGACTTACGAGTAGGTAAGCAATATTGTAAATTCTGTTATTTTACCAGTAGTTTTTAAATTTTTAGCCATACTTTCTATACAAGCTATGCCTAATTCAGGGTTTAAATACTATTTTTTGTGTCAAAGTATCAGTTAACTAATTTAAATTTGCATTTTTGTTCTAAAAAGTCTTTAAAGACCTCTTCGGCAAAAGAGCCAAAAATCATACATTTTTATGCATGTTTGCTGTATTAGGCATTTTCTTTGGTGAAACGATTTTCTTTGATAAAGTTAGGTATAACTCTTTCTACCAATATCTCTCTCTCTCTCTCTCTCCATATATATATATATATATATATATATATATATATATATATATATATATATATATATATTTGGCAGAGTGACTGTGAATGAACCGATTTAACTTCTTGAATCTTATGAAAATGAAGAGCAAGCACGCTTGGCCTTAGGATTTCCAGAAAAGACTTGGTTTCTGATGAAGACAGCGAAAAGTCTGATGATGAAAGACTGGTTAAATGCAACATCTAGGAAAAGGTATATTGAATGCAGAGTGTCAGGCTACAACATGAGATGGAGGTAACCGTCTTGTTACAAAATGTATAGAAGACCTGAAATCGCAAGAAGGTAAGAGTGTAAAGAAAAGACGTATTTGGTCAAAAGAAAATGCCACATTCACTATTAACACTGAATGGACACACACACACACAGACGTATGGGAGAAATAGACAATTTAGTTGAATGTAAAGAACCTCGCGATTATTTTGAAAGATTTTATGATGATGCTTAATGTAAGCTTATAATTAAGGAATCAAATAGGTATGCGCAACGAAAAAATGTAAATTTGAATTTTGAACAAAATGAACTTTATGTTTTTTTAGGGTAGTCTTTTACTATCTGCTATTGCTCCACAGCCAAATAAAATAAGATATTAGAATAATGGTGATCACATACCAAAAATCCTTTCTCAGAATATGCATCGTGATAGATTTCTAGCAATATTGCACAACCTTCATCTTACTGATAATACAAATATTAAAGATAAAGATCCAAGGCAGAAACTTCGTCCATTGTTTGAACAGCTTCAAGAAAAATTCTTGCTCTACAAACTGCAAACAGTTCATTAGTGGAAAATCCATAAGGTTTGGATTCAAACTTTGGACTTTGTTTTCCAAAAAAGGATATATGCATGCTTTTGAATTTTACACATGTAGACCTATTGACGGCTCTGTCAAATACAATCAATTTGGATTAGGAGGGAATGTAGTTCTAAGGCTGATTGACACTGCAAATATTCCTGATAATGAAGGTTTCCAAATCTTTTTTGCCAATTACTTCACTAGTATTCCCCTATTCTGCACTTGTCAAAGAGAGGCATATGTGCGATGGGCACCTGCGGAGAAAATCGAACAGATAAATGTCCATTGATCCCCAAGAATGAAATGAAAAACAAGGCAAGAGGAACAATGAATTTTGCAACGAGTTCAAACATACTTGTGCAAAAGTGGAAAGACAACAATGATGTCATTTTAGCAACAAATTTTGGAACACACGAAATTGGAACAACAAAACGCTATAAAAGAGATTTAAAGAAGTGTGTAGATGTGAAACAGCCTGCCAATTACAAATTATACAATAATCACATGTAGTATGTTGACATGATGGATCAAAATATTGGAACTTATAGAATAAGAATGTGCCAAAGAAAATGGTGGTGGCCCATATTCAGTTACTTGTTATCAGTCACTGTCAACAACGCCCATTGCCTCATGCAAGAAGCAGGAAAGAAAATTTCCCTTCCCGATTTTATAGATAACCTTTGCATCACATATATGAAATCTGATGGAACTCCAAATTTGCAAAGAAAAAGAATCTCGCAGAATCTACGAAACACTGCAAGATACGATGTAAAAGATCATGGGATTGTTTATATGAAAAGAGAACAGTGTGTATGTTATGCTGTGTGAAGGCCAAATTTCTGTGAGAAGTGCAATATTGGTTTAATTCCAAAATATTTCAAACAATAACATATGTTATAAACTTTTTATTCACAACCAATTATTTTATTTGTTTACATTTCCAAGATCAATTTTATTTGGGAGGAATAATTGAATATATTTTTCATTTTTTTTATTTCAAACACTAAATTAATTCACCAATGAATTAATTGTATATATATTGCATATATAAAGAATAAATACTGTTTTCACTTTTATTCCATTGAAATATTTTTACTCGATATTATTGTGTCCAACTTCCGAAGGGGTCTTTAAAGACCTTGGCCATAATTCCTTTGTGAATAAAGACTTCTTAATAAAACTCCATATGAAGCATATTTGTGTCATTATCAACCTAATTACCAACCTATTTCACAATACTTTAAAAATTACACTTTCGGCTCTAGTGGGTTAATGTGTTAGGTAAAATGAAAATTATTTAGATTTCGATTCGAAAATCCTAGCATCAAATAGCACAAGCAACATATTTTTAGGTTTTCCTTTGAGTTGAGAAAATTTTAGAAATTAATTAAAAATCCATTATTAAAATTATTTAAGGAAGTAATAAACTTAACAATGGTAAACCAACTGGAAACAAATTTCTTGATGGAATCATAACTACATATTTATTTTATCTCAAGCTCGATCATTCAACATTATATTTCCGCAATATTATGCAATATAAATGAATAGGCAATGATTTTAAGTGTAAGCAGTTATTGAACCTTGATAATATTTTAGTATTTTCTTGTAGTATTCATTTTCAACATCTTACTTCGAGACATTTGAATTTACTAAACTAAATAATCTTCATTATATCTTATAAAACAATGACAATACATCTACATATTTATATCACTAACAAGCTCTATACAATTAAGATAATCTTCTCATAAAAGGTATTTTATTGACATCCTTTTTCTTTATATTTATCATGGATTAAAAAACGATTCAAACAATCAATGATTTTTTTAACATCTACATATAGAAGAGGGAACATGCAGCACACGCGGAATTATTATGGATTTTTTCAAAAACTGATTATATGGAAAAAGAAAGCCAGTAAAACCAAGTTAATTGATTGCAAGTGGTTCTATTTTATAAACCCACACCGAGAAACTATTTAATTTTTTTTTCAGGGGGGCTAGGTTACTTTGTAAGTATAATTGGTAACAATAAAAGAACAAAACTACATTAGACCGTTTCAATGAAGTCATAGCAGGTTGTGTGAGTCAGTTTGTCTCTTTTCTTTAGAGAGCAAATACGATGTTTTCTTTTTATTTATAGTGCTGCTTGTCTGCTTCAGATAGTTTAATAGTTATTTTAATATTTGTATTTTGTGTTTTTCAGGTAAAATCTGTTTTAAAGTTTAAGAATGACCATTATATTTCTTCATTTATTTGAATTTTAGAGAAAACAAAACTTTTAGCAAATAAATATGATTATCGAACGTTTGGCATTTAAAAAACAAAACAAAAAAGAAATGTAGAAATAAACTAAGAAAATGTAAAAAATGTTTATCGTATATTTGAAGGTTTTATCGAAGCTCTCTTGGAAATAAATATTCATTTTTTAATCTTTAACCCGAGAAAAAAGCTACCGGCCATTTATATACAATAAACAAAAAATAAACATCTAAATCAAATTTAGGTTGGTGAATAAAGCCCTTTGGATTGTTTCCCATACTTTCAAAGAATTCCGATTAAAGTCCAACAGAAAATTATTAGGAGATGTGTCCTGGAAATTTTTTAAGAGGATAACACATTTCTTCTTGAGTTACTTTTCACGTTGTTTCATTTAAAATTAGTGTTTTTGGTTTGTATATGATTTCATTTCAAATTTTTTGCATTTTTTTATAGTATATATTTTGTTTTAGCAACAAGACTAGAACATAGTAAAAATTATGATAATTCAAAACTGTATACATCCGTGGAAATTCCCCGTCGATTTTTAAAGTGAATTTCTGGACAAATTGCAAACTACACCATGCAAATTAAATATTTGCTAAGAAAAACGGCGCCGCTGAACTGTTTTATATATTTAGCATCATTCGAATATAGATTGAACTAAATTCTAGGGTATTCGAAACACCCTTACTAATCACCTTACACCCCCTTTCCAACTGAGAAGAAAGTACATAGTTGACCATCTCCGAAAAATATATGTTTCAGTCCAAAATTAAAAGAGATTTTGATGGAACTAAAGAAAACTGATTTCAAATCATATTTTGCTCGTGAATTGAGTTTGCTTGCCGTAGTTTATTATCATTTTGGCAGGAATAAAAGGGCTTTTAAAAATCTTTATATTATATATGATTATATAACGTATTAAAAGGTTGTAAAAATAAATTTGGTATCCCCTTAAATCTTTTTTTATCAAAAGCCCGTTTTCAGATCTGCATAGGCGTTAGGGCACACAATATTGGCTTGTATGTATATTAATCCAGAGGCCATAAGTTTTCTCAATCAATGCCATCATAATGTCATTTATTTTCATGAGTAAAACCTTATTAAGAAGCCGTTAGTCAACGATTATTCACACGTGTTCTCTTTGCTTGAAAAAGCATTCTAAATTATGTGTGATGCGAGTTAATCTCTCTTTTCAGAAAATTATATTAATGCAATCTAGCTATAATTAAGGGGCTTACATGCTTGTAGTTTGTTGTAATATAAGCATCTAATTATTGAAAAGATGAGTGTACACAAAGTTTGTGTCATAGATATATAAATATAAGAGTGGGGATTTACTAACCATGAACAGTTTCTAGTTGTATAGCTTCCATCGTGTCGTTAGGTGAATTGTCTGGCGGCGGTAGGTAAATTACACTACCAGGGACAGTATCCTCTTCTTCTGAAGACTCATTTCTTCGGATTATCAAACTTCTAACTAAAAAGTAGGTCACAAAAAGCGACCCTACGAGAAGCAGAAAGCCACCTAAAAGAGCAAATGCCAAGCTATGTGCATTTGACCCTGATATTGCCGTTTCAGAGGACTCTTCTGCGTTATCTTCCCCAATTTGCGAGATGACATTTTTCTCTCCTGTTAAGAGAATAAAAGCAAATTGTATTCAAGTTTAAGAGAAAATTTTTATTGTTGGATAATTAAATAGTATACAGTAAGTGTATACATTCTGAGGAGAGTTAGAAATTTTTATTTCCCTTCTTCAATAATATTATATATAAAATGGTTACATGAAATAAATGAAAGAAAAAAATCTTATTGAAATAAATATTGTTTCTTCACTTCCTTATTAATTAATCACAACTGTGATGATTCAATGCAACTGGCTTATAAAAGCATTTACTAGTGAAGCCTTATGTGAATGAATTAGTACAGACTTAAGGAAAACTAAGAATTATCCTTTATATCCAGCTAAAACAATATTAATCATGTTGTTAATGATTATTATAGCTAAGTCTAATGCTCTTATAATACCAAAATGTCTTAAAAATAAATAAATAATGTTTTACAAAGTATACTGAGAGTTTTTGAATAACTTCAATGGCAAATGTTAGGTACCTTCAATTTCACGGTGATGATTTAACTTGTCGTTGTCTAATCTAACCCAGTAACTGTGTCCAAAACATCAATCTAATACTCCGTAAAACTTTAACGAAGGGTTTATTAACCACATACCAGACGGGCGTTCATTAAAGTTAAGTAAGGTGATAATGAAGGAAAGCTGAGACATAGCTTCCGATCAAATTAAAATAATAAAAAGAAAGAAGAAACTGCAAAATATTCATAAAGTAAATAAACTAATTTTTAAGGAAAAAAGGCATGGAAGTTTGATTGAAATGTTAAATACAAACTCCGAGCAGAGGTAGCAGGGAAAGATGATTTATTTATTCTTCTTTTCTCGGTTTTTAATTGGTATAATTCCTTTAAACTAAATTAATTACACACCTTCTCTTTTATATTATGTACACAAGTAGGCATAAGTTGGAAGAATTTTATTTACTTTAGACTTATTTTCATTAGGTTTAAATTATTATTTAAGGACAGTGAGATTTAATCCAGCTGTAAATTTAACTTTAATCAAATATAGTATTTGTGAGAAAATCAAATAGAAAATTACGAAGTATAACAGTGAAATATCGAGATATAATTTTTAGCCATTTTAAAAAATTTAAAAATCAATATTTCCTAAAGCTAGTATTTATTTTCTTCCCAAAATTGCAATGAGTAAATCAATTTCTGACAGCTCGTTATTAAACAATATTATTATTCGCGATATTCTCACCATGTGTGGCCACATAAACATTTAAATTCCAAGTTTAATCTTTTTCCACCTCAGATGTGGTCAGTTAGATGCATTCACACCAATCAAAAAACCCTATATCAACTCCAACTCTATAACTAAATAAGGCTCTAAATTACTTCCTAACAAATCTCGTCCATACAAACTTAGGATACACAATACCATTCAGGTAACTATTCCTCAGTCAATCTCGCTCCTCTTAAACCCATTCCAAAAATTAATACCTCTTTTATTAAGTTTTTCATCACTTTGCATAGAATGAAATTCAACCCAGTATGTTACTTTTCTAAATACATATACTCTCATTGATTCTTCTTTGGAACCCTTACAAACTCAGAATATTCTCACTTACAACACTGTTCACAGTTTTCTTAAAATAATAAATACAATGCTCAATGAATAATGCTTAATCAGAGTTTCTCTATACGAATGTCCAATGACCGCCCCTTAAGAATCTTTCTCTATTTATTGCACTCTCCTTTCTGATCATTATCTTTACATATTGATAATATCATTTTTCCTCTACGACATATAGCATTTTCAAAGGCGTTAGAAATAACCATAGACTATTTTGTTACACAATATCGCTAGTATTTTTAAGTATCGCAGCGATTTCATTCTTCACTTTGCTGTATTCTGGTTTGTTATGCCGCTCTGAGTGCTAAGAACCATTTTAATGCTTATTTGGTTAATTTTTCCAGACTCATTGCTTCATGTGTATCATTGACATAACAACATTAAGTAATTCTCACCCCTCGATAGCATTTACATTCCTTATTTAATCTTGATTCTTTGGCAGTCACGTTTGTCTTGTAGTTTTCCTTTTAGAAACTGCTTCCAAAAATTGTTCCTGTTCCCATACTGATTATAATCAATTTTCCTTTGAAATGTATTATATGATGGTTTTTTAATCTCTTTGATCATTTAATCACTTATTTTTTTACGAATTCATGCCCTTCTCCAAGTTATACCAATCTAAATATATGAGTCCCACTTCCTAGCCATTGCACATCCCGAATCATCCTACCTAGACACTGAGGAATAAAGAGCCTTAAAATGTGCAGAGAGAGCTGTTAAAACCTTTAGCAATTTTTTTTATTTTTCAGCATCTTTCCAGGAATTCGTACGACAATTTCTTAATTGAAAAAGTCCGTCCCTTATTTGATTTATCGCTATTGTCATATTTACTTTTTATAGCATCTATTACAGCTCTTTTACAGATTTTTTCCTAACTCTTTGATTCGACAGTAGTTTCATTCGGATTTCTGTTTCCTTGGCGCCTTCCCAACGTTTTCTAATCTACATACCATTCAATTAAATCTTAAACAGCACCAAACTTTTAAACTCTAGCGGCATTCTCAAAAGTAGAAATTATGGTTTATATTAACTAGTTCTTAAAATCTCACGATTTCCTTTGAATATGGTTTTTAAATACAGCATAGTTCTAAAATTAAAGATTGTAAAAGTTTTCTCTAATCATGTGTACCATCCATTACTTATTTCATTCATCCTACTTATTCAATAATAATACTTGTTTGTTACTCTTCTTTTGCCATTTTAATGAAGTATTTGAACATTGTTATTTTCAGTACTTACTCATTCTATTTTCTGCCATTTTATAAGTGAAGGCTTCTAAAATGATGGGGTCTGATTCACCCATTCGGTTTCTCGCTGATACAGTGATTACGTAGTCAAGCCCAGGTGTTAAGCCCTTAATAATGAACCGCGGTGATTCCGCTGTTTGATTGACCTGGCTACGTTTCTTGATAGATTCGTACACCTGTTAATGAGAAATAGAAAAAATGACGTGAGAACAAAAATGAAATTATACTTTCCTATCTCTCTTGCAAACCAGTTTCTTAATTCAGATTGCATAGAAGGATATTTCAGGGAGTAGTTTTATTGTAGGTAATTATTCCTTTATATTGGTTTATAAGTCAATTTGTTAGATATCTTCTTATGTAACGCTTAAACTTAAACATTCTATAACTATGATGTTTATATCTTTTCTTTTGACATCCACAATATACATAGGAGATTCCTTCCGAATAAACTTTTATTTAAATTGAAATTAATATATAAAATAAAGTAAATGTCTTTTGCGCATTTTTTGTCTCTGGTTAAACAAAATGATAATATTGATACATTTCCAATATAGTTTTCTTGTATATTTATTTTATTAGCCAAATAAACTATGCTGCTTTTAACAAAAGTAGATCATAACACTTTGTTACATGATTTTTGTCTTTTAGTAGCAACTGCTATTTTCTATTTGCTTGTGTCTAGAAAACATGAAAAACACTGTTATTTATTTCTAACTTTATATGAAATTTACTTATTTCTTCTGGAAGTAAGTGCCTAATTCAAACTTTTATTTGCACAAAATAGAAACAAAATGACATGATACAAAAATAGCATTTATTTATTCTATAATTACTTAAGTAAGACAATTAAAATATTAGAAATGAGTAGTTTTCCATGATTTACCATTATACCGTTAATTACTTTGACGAATCAGCCCCCAAATATATTTTACTATCAGATTTTTGTTATACGATCCTTGATAGCGGCGATCAAGTTCACTAGATTGTGATGAAAGCGCTCGCTATGCTTCTTGGAGTAAGCTCCCATGTTCTCCTTAACCACTTTTGCCTTAGTTTCTCACCAAATTCTCAACGAACTTTAAATAGTTTTCGGCTTTGGGATTACCTAGGAAGCCTAGAACTACTGCAATACAGCTGTCCTACGCTGCTTTTTCAGGTTCTAGTAAGCTTTTCTGGAAACTCCTGCCATTCCATGATCTTTGTTAATTGTAGAGTGACGAAGACCTCGGCTTCCACCTTTGCCACAGATAGCTTAGGAAAGAAATCTTAGGGATACTTGAAAGCTGCAGACTCTTTATCATGAGCTCTGAAGAATTGTTTCATAAGACCCAATTTTAAGTGAAGAGCAAGCAAGTAGTTTTCGAGGGTTCAAAAAAAGGCTCCCGTTTGACGTTCTATCTCCCCATGCTAAACTCGGACTGATGTGCCCAATCCCACTGATGGTAGAGTGCCACGGTTTCACTGCTGTTCCAAAGGCAAAGGTAACAAGGAAACTTGGTAAAGCTGCCTTGGAATCCCATCAAGAAGGCCACCATTTTGAATTCTCCGACCTGCCAACCGTACTTTTAATATTTAAAGGCATCTAGCAAGATCTTGACATTAAGGTGTTGATCCTCGAGCTGGACCGTGTGAGCAAGGGAAGAGATGGATACGTATTCTCGTTATGAAGCAGCACTACCCTTAGGATCCTGGACGATCGATCAATGAAGAGCCGCCAATCGTTCGCGTTACAGGAAAGGCCGATTGCCTTAAACAGACCGGTCATTTTATGATGAAAGCAAATCTCATCTTGACGTGTAAAAAAGCTTGAAAACTCTGGTGACCGGATATTTGCACACTGTCATCTAACAAATCCCTATGCTTAAATCTCGAAGTTAAATTCTTGGCATTGGACTTTGTGAGACTAAGATCTCTGAAAAGGTTGTTGAGATCTGTTTAGTTGGGTTATTATGGGTTTATCTCTTCAGTTGCACCTCTATAATCTGGATCAAAGACTTCATCCTCTTCTGAACTGCTTTTCCTTTCTAAAAACTGCTGCTCTCTTTTTGGAAGAGTAAATGGCTACAGGAAGATCAGAACTGTGTGTCACTGGCGCAATTGATAAATGAAGGTCTGGATACATAAGATTTGCTGCATTTTTTCCCCATCGACGTTTGAAAGTGTTCACCATGCAGAAGAAACAATTGCTTGAGTGTTCAGCTGGTTCCCTCCAAATTAGTGGGATGGCAAAATTTATAGGTCTCTTTTCTCCTCTGTACCATCCTGCAAATAAACCAAATGAAATCTTAAGTATAAATATACAAATACTTTTCACTCAGCGTTATTACAAATGTTTAAAAAAATCCAGTATCCAAATAAACAAAACACATTATATATATATATATATATATATATATATATATATCTCAAAGTAGCGCGAGAGAATGATGAAAATGGAGCCATTAAACCACATTGAAAGAGAAAACGGAATAATTTTCCATTGCAGTAATATTTTTTGATTACCTTTTTTTGAAAAAAAATGTGCAGGGAAGCGATTTGAACCAGGCACACTGAGGCAGCGATCATAGCATAGTGTACTAACGGCATACTTTTAATTGTGATCAAAGCGGTGCTCGTTGCCTCAGTGTGCCTGGTTCGAATCGCTTCCCTGCACGGATTTTTTCGAAAAAAGGTAATAAAAAACTATTTCTGCAAGGAAAATTACTTCGTTTTCTCTTTCAATCTGGTTTAATAGATTCATGTTTACACATTTATAAATATCGTTTACTTCTGGTTTATTGAGTGCGATTAATGTTTTGTTTACACATTTATAAATATCGTTTACTTCTGGTTTAGGAAAAAGCACCGATTCCCCTAAGAACGTAGAAGTTTTTTTTCAAATTAATTCCTTCGAGATTTCAGTCAATCTTACTTATTTATAAATATTCTCTTCTATTTTTATTAAGGGCGTTTGATCTTTTGTTTACACATTTATAAATATCTTAAAATAAAAAAAAATATTCCCCTGCAATTCCAACCTTTGTGCTTAATATTTCTGGCCATTAATTTTACAAGGTGATAATTAATGGCTTTAAACGTGGAGACGTTGAAACAGCATCTGGCCTAAACAAAGTGACCCACTTCACAAGATCAGTTTGGTCCTTTCAACAAATTTCATTTGTAGGGTAAGTTCTTACTTCAAACACCTCTTGTCTACTGGTATATTGATAATCTTCCTACACACCAGGCCGTATCCGGTAAGTTCACTGCCATCAATTCACAGCAGAAATGTCGACCACCAGCAATTCACTACATGGAAAGTTCATGTCCAGGTAAATTCCCCTAATGGAAATTTTACCACTAAGTAAGTTCATCTCATGCAAAGCTTACAGCAAAAGGAGAAAAACGAATAATTTGGGGTTTGAGAAATTAAATTAATAATTCTTCATTTTGAAAAATTAAAAAACAACCTTTAATACGGGATATTATATTCCATCCTCCCTCGCAATGGCATCATAACATTATCAAGTGGTAAAGATTTTATATACTCTGAATACGGAATGAAGGAAAATCAGAGTTTTGGTATTTACTATGTACGTAGCGAAATCTTCAATTAGTAACAAGAAGCGATCATTGGTAAGCTAACGGCACTTCTAAAACTAGCCCTTTGCTATTTACTCAAAAATATACCCTTCACAGATTGAAAGAAAACATATATCTGCCTTTATTGTTTGCCTTATGCAGGACAAGAGTAAAAATTCATACGCAACGTTTTTGGAAAGCATAAAAAGGCTCGACTTCTCTTCTAGTACCATTTTAATTCTCACAGATTTCGAGAATTCAAAGTGCAAAGCAAGCCGTAAAGGTTTTCCAAATAGCAATCTTAGACGATGTTTTTTTCCACATTACGCAGTGTATTATTTAGAAAATTCCAAGCTTGCAGTAGCAAGCAAAATAGTAGGTAGACGCAAAGTTAGCTCTGAAAATTGATATGTTATTTTCATTGATATTTTTTCCTGCTGACAGAGTATTCGATGCTTTTAAAATGTTGTGTGATGATGACGTTTTCTATCCAGGAACCCAAGACGTTGTCGATTATTTTGAAGGTTGGCATAGGTCCTTTGAGGGATAAATGACATCTTGTCATCCTAATCTATGCAAGTTTTTAGAATGCATCAAGAATGAACAAAAGCTGAGAGAAATTAAAATTGAACAATACAAACGGGCGAAAAGCCTATGTTGCTTCCGCTGAAAGAATTGAGACTCGTTCTGAATTTCAGTGAAAGTAATTACATTCACGAGTATCTGCGAGGGATAGTGCATAATATCTCTTATTAAAGGTTCAGTTTTTTTAATTTAATTTTTAAAATTATTAATTTCTAATTAAATTTTTTACCCATCAAATTAATCGTTTTTTTACATTTGCTACAAACTTTCCATGAGGTGAACTTTCCATGCGTTCAATTTACATAGAAATGAACTTTCTATGTGGTGAATTACTGGCGTTCAATTTTCCTTCTGTGAATTGATGAGGGTGACGTTAGCTGTAATCACGCCAGGCATGTCCAGCTATCGCTAGGAGAGTGAGATAAATAGAGAAAGAAAGAAGGATAGAGTGGTAAAGTGAGAGAATTCAACCTCCATTGTACGTCAGGCAAAATTGCCAATATCTCCTTTGCGCAAACACCTCCCTGCACCTGAAGTAAATTTCAAACAGAAAACATTTTTTTCCCTAGCAATACACATGACAAACTACCAGTTTTGTGAGAATCAAACCGGACAGCCATTATGCGCGGCATACATTCCTTTTCCAGCCATTTGACACTAAACTCCACTTTCTTCACATGGCGAGAAAAGAGGACAGCCTGCCTAGCACATCAATGCCACTTTTCAAAGTCATATCTCATCACTCTTCGTCACCGACGAGCTACACTTCTCTAAGCCTAATTCTTCATTGCCAGTAAGTAACCATATTAGTTTCTTTTATAACTTCACCGAATACAACCATGTAATTGACTCTGAGAGTGAAAGTAACATTAATTTACGGTGAAAACTTTGTTATAAGTTCTATTTATTACTACCGTTTTCACAGTACCTAATGTGATGTGATAAATGAATTATGATGAGTGATTAATTTTAATGAATGTTTTTAAGCTTAGATTTCCTTGAGTGAGTGACTTATAAGGTGAAACAATAATTATACAACTAGGTTTTCCATTATTCCTTAGTAAAAAAACCTAAGTACATAATTTTTCGTTTTTTCTTTAATAAAAAGATATTAGTAAGTTTTGCACAAATTCTGCTTAAAAATATTTTGTGTGTGATGATAAAATGAAACTATTTTATAAGAAGCTATTTTCGTTTAAGAACGTGCCAATGTTCGTTCTTTCCTTTTTAACCACAATGGTTAAAATAAATTGGCTCTTAAACAATAACATTTATTCTATAAAAGTGTTTCGAATTTTTGCTTCATAACTCAAGTAGATACAATTCTAGAGACAAGTATTAAATTTATTTTGTTCTGAAATGGTCTCTTAAACGGATGAAAACTATTTTGTAAATGTAATACAAAATGGTTCGAGCGCTTTTGATTTCTCTTTTATTGATTTAATAAAAGAATGAAAGTGTGTGTTACTGATGTTTCCTCAAACTTACATCGTTAGAGGAACATTTCTTTTTCTCCATTGTTTACATAACGAGTGAGTCCAGGAAATGTCTTAAACTAAAGTGCAATGGAAGATTATCGAAGGAGTAAGCATCTCTTGGTGGCCTGCACGTGATATTATTGTAGGACAGCAATTAGGGCGATGTCGGATGAGCGTAAGTATTTTAGAGATAGTTTCTCCTCAAAGATTTTTCTATGTACCGATCGGAATGATAAAAAAAAGACGTATATTTTTCACTATCGAGCTGAAGTGGTCAGATTTTTCTATTTTGTTGATATGTATTTTAATCATCTTATACCCTTGAATTGGATTTTAATCAAGCATAGCTTTATTCATGATGATTAATAATTCTCTCTCCTACAGCAACTGGTACACTTTTAAACGATTTATTTATAGTTGATCATCATATACATCCATTATAAGTTTTAGGGTCACTATCTCCTTTTCATAAGAAGCTGAACTATACGTCGTTTTGCGCCTAGGTTTAAAGTCTTAGGCTAGAAGCTAGTTAATGGTCGAAGAACAGTGTCTCGATCACATTTTCTAAAAGAGGATGGCCTGGAAAGGATTCATGTTATGAAGATTGCTATCAATTCTACCATTAAAAGATTAAGGCCTTATTTACACATATGGTTTAAAATAAGTTGATAAAAATTCGTGAAAATTTTCTTCAATTTGATAGTATTTCATTCTGAGTAATATACTTTTAAATTTTCTATACCTTCATTACAGTTACAAAACTCGCCTATTATACCATGGGATTCACTCAAATTAAAGAATTGAATTAATTGCTGATCTCCAAGCATGAATTTTGTTTACTACCTGATTAGTTATTATGATGAGTAAGCTTTCTCATGAAGGTAACCAAAGCTTTTCCATTATATTTTTTTTTCTTGTATGTGTTTTCGTTGTTTAACCTTATTTAGTTTCATAATAGTCTTTGGTGTATGTCTCTTTGTTGATACTTTCGTAATTTTAAGGCCAATAAATTATGTTTCATCTCTCATCTTTCACAAAATATTTTAAGGTTTAGCGTAATCATTCGATTTAAAGCTATAGAAAACATATGTAAGATGATGATGTTTATTTGAGAGAAAGAGAAAAATAAAAGTAATAAAGAAAATGGGCAATTTTGTTCGTCCTAGTTTCTGAAATGATTTCCTTTATTGCTAACTAGGGTGGCAGTATATTTTCTGTTTATCATCTTTTAAATGAAAACAATTAAAATCTTATGTGCGCTATCGTTATGTGTAGTATTTTTTCTTCATCGATACTCATCCAAAGTAAGAAATTAAATGCATTTCATGTTGAAAAACTAGTTCTAAGTCTCACCCACCGATCATTTTATCCTTATTAGAAAGTGGATTCTAAATTTTGTTTAATCTGGACTCGGATGGCTTACATTTTCCTTATTCTCTTATTTTTCTCTGTTTCTGCGTATGATAAAATAAATTATTATTTACTGCTTTTAGGCTTTCTTCGAAAATTGTATTTATGAGGTTTGAATACATTAATCATCAATTAATGTTGATGGAATATTATTTTCTTAATTTTCCAGGAGGAAGTTAACATAGGTTTCGCCGTACAATATTTTGGAAAGGGGTTTACCGAAATTTTGGAAGCAAAATGTTTAGGATGGTACAAGGTTATTTTAAGTGTTAAGAAGCTGAAAGACGCTTGTTAATAGTTATCTTTTATATCCCACTTACTGATAAAATAGAAATGATCATTTAAATTTGACTTATATTTATTATTAAAAAGATGAATTTTCTTGATTAATATATAGAGTAATTTGTTCCAAATAATTTTATTTAAGAGTTGAAATTAATATCATTCTATTTTTTTAATTATCACGTGAATAAATGGAATTAACATTAAAACGAGGTTTTTAAAACAGAGGGAATCAGGGCACTATGAAATCATATAAATTCATATTTTACATTTGCACCCAAACAAAGCGTGCAGTTGCAATAAATTGGTTGTTTTGGGGGGAAAATCGAGAAAATCAATAAATATATTACATTAGGAAAATAAATTGATTGACTGATGATATAACGGGAGGTGAATTTATACAAAACATCAGTATAAGTTTAATAAATAGGGACACCTTTAGAGACAATAGCTCCAGAATGCGATACTTTTATGATAATTATTCAATCCTTTATTAAGAGATAAATTTTTTATCTGCACCGAGGTTAAAAGTTTAGGTTTACAAGCATAATTTTGCATTAAGTTCAATGTTCTCTTAGTTTTGAAGAATTTAACTTACGTATCAAAGTAATCTACAAGACATTCTTCAATTGTCAAAGTAACCTATTTCAAGGCATTAAGAATTATCCATTATTCTATTCCGTCAAAAGTTTCTTCTACCATTTAATCAAAATCATACTTTACTAAGGAATAATACCCTTTCGAGGAACATTATGAAGTATTAATTTATTTGAAGTGAGAAAGAAGTTTCCCTATAGATAAATATTTTGCCTTCTCTATCTAATTCTCTAGTCAAATGATATTTTGGTGAAATATATGAGGTAGGTACAGTGTTGTGGAATGACTAGACTCTCTCTCTCTCTCTCTCTCTCTCTCTCTCTCTCTCTCTATATATATATATATATATATATATATATATATATGTATGCCTTGTTGGAGTTTGGGGTCGAAGTTGGCCCGAAGGTTCGACCTGGCCGGTTCGTGACGGCAAATAGATATGAATTCAGTGGGGATGGTTTACTTTAAAAATTTCGGGGTCCTTTTAAAACAAATAATTTAGAGTTCAAGTTTGCCAAAGATTAACATGTAGCTGGTACACGTTTAAAGTTACAGGAGAAAGACAATAACAAAAATAAACTTTCTCTAACATCAAAGAAATAGAATTTGAATATACACAGATATAGAATTTAAAGGGAATGATCGAACAGGAAAAATTAAATGACGGCACGGGACACAGGAGGGATAATTATAGGATTAGTGATTAAAAGGGGATTTTAAACTGGAGCTCGCACACAAAGGATGGGCAGATTCGGGTAGGTCAAATTATAGAATAATCTGTAAGCGTAAACAGTTTCACTGCTTACGTGTCCGTTAAAGCAAGGGCCAGTCGGGATACGTGACTGTAATTGGGAAGTTTGGACACCTCACAGGGAGGATGAGGAAACACACGTAGTTTGGCCTTTCGGAGATGGAAATCCTCGTCAGATACTCGCCGATTGAATTTTGCAGAGTTCCCGGATGTTAATTTAGCCTTCGTTGTCAAATCGAACTCGTGGTGTTTTCCAATCACGAAGGGGGAGCGTTTCCTCAGCTCGTACGCGGTAATAGGCGGAAAGTCTTGAAGTGATACGCGCTAAACCGAGTCAGGGGATTATATAGACGGTCTACGGGGTGGCTTTAATGGATTGGTAGGAGCTTTCACAACTCTTGCAATCTTGGGGATAAGCCCTGGACTACTTCGGGGTAACCGAGATAAAGTTGGCGTAGAATGTTCGAAAAACTTCGATCTATGCCGGAGGGCAGCAAGGGTGGGTGGAAGGCCATGTGAAACGACGGAAATGTGTCCATAAGCAAAGACAGCTGGGGTGCAATAAAACAGCGTGCACCGCCTCCTCGCCGTATGAGTAGGTCAGCCGTGCTCTCAAAGCTCCATGCGGTGATATCGAGATTACGTGGGTACAGAAGGGCACGTGGTCGCTCTTCGACCTTATTTTTCTACATACAGATATGATTAAATGTTCCAAGACTACCATATTTTTTTCATATATGAAAATTAATAGAACTATTCGAAACTTTAATTTGTTCTTCTATGTTTGTATCAATATTTGAAGATGTAATATACCAATAAATAGAGTACAAACCCTGTAAATTGGTGCATGCAGTGAATATTTAGAATGATGTCGCTTGACTTAGGACCACTTCAATTCGCTTTTGCATGCTAAAGACCATATTTGTGATATCTTGATAAATAATGATCCTTTTTTGTTCATTGATCACCTGAACTGCTCATAATTGGATTGTTTCTGTTTCTCAACCGCCATTATCACCCCCAATTTCTCAATTTTTTCAAATCTTTGGTGTTGGCATGCCAAGGTTTCATTATTCTAAGAACTTGGTTACTGTTTTTGAATAATTATCATTGGGTAACAATGTATTCGGTGAATTAACAAAAGTACATTTTCCTACCTAATTTGAGCATACTGAATTCAAATCTGAAATCAAATTTTTTCTAAATGCTACAGAATTTTCGTAAAATCAATAACTAATATTATACAATAATTTCTAATTTTATGACGCCTATCATCATGCCGCGAAATAAGTTTGAATCATTCTTTTGCGGTATTTATAGTAAAGCAGGTTTTTTGCCCAAACTTTTTATTGCACATGAGAAGAAACTTGAATTACACCTTAGGATTACAAATACTGTAATCGAATAGATGCTAATTTATTAATGACCGTACATTAGGCGGGACGACCTCTGGTTGATTTCAATCGGGCAAAACTTTGCGTTTGTAACTCTTTCTCTTGTAAGTCTCCTCTGGCTGATTTCTTCTAATCATCCAGCAGTAGCCCGCCCTTATCTATCTATCCCAGTGACCTTGGTAGTGCTCTTTCATCGTCATCAAATACTATTGGAAGCGTTTCCCTTGTTCATCGCTCACGGCTCCCAAGAAATTATCAACAACGGCAGAAAATGAGAGCCAGACTGCGTTCTCTGTTTCATTCATGGTGATCACGTATCTAGAATCACTTAAAAGTCTTCGGATTTGGGGACCTTCAAATACTCCTGCTTTTATTTTTTTGTATGAAAAAGGAGGAAACGCCGATACTATGTACTGAAAACAAGCATTGTTAGTGCTCAACGCCTTGCCCTCCTGCCTTATTAACCCCAGTTTGAGATGAAGTGGAGGGAGAGCGATCTTCTTTCGACTTACGATTGGCTCATTAACAATCTTTGGAAATCCTGCTTCCAAATTATCCCGAACTGGTCAGTCTTTTGGGGACCAGTGTTTGTCACAGGCTCGACTGTCCCACACACAGATATAGCATCGAAACTTTGTATATCCCTTCTGCTGGCCAAGGAGGAAGTTGACCATCTTAAAGTCTACACATATTATCCAATTGTGTTCATGGTACTTAAGAAATCCATGACCATTATGATAGCATCGTGAGTTTCTTGCAATGAACAGACTGACCAAGATGAGTTGCACCAAAGTCATTGCCATTATGCAAAAGGACACACTTGAAGATACGCTTGGAGCTATCCAAAAGCAGTCTCCACTCAGCAGGGATATAAGTGCCAAGTCCCAATTCAGTAAACAGACCAGGAACATCGTGGCAGTATACAAATCTTTTGTCCTCAGAGAAATACTTAACAGATGTACTCTCCCTTGTTCGCTAATATGATACCTGTACTGACCTGTCAAGCATATGTCTTTTACTCAACTTGAACCTAAAAGTTCTGTAGCTTTGTTGGAGAGCGCCAAATCACGTAGCACGTCATTCAAACCCTCTTGATTGAAACAGTATGAAACTAAAGACTGTTCTGCATCTGATGATGAATCTGCAGACTCAGAATCAATTGGGTGGACGTCCATATCAGGCACATCATTTTCATCCTCGTGGGAAGCATATCCACTGAAAATTGAAACTGGTAAAGACTCAGAATGAGGCACTAGCCAGATTGGCGAGGGAATGTTGGGGTAGTCGATCTTGTTCCGATTTTTCTTACCAATCCTTTTAGTATTCATTAGACAGAAATAACAGTTCGATACATGATCCTTTGGCTCTCACTACACCATGGGGTTTCCAAAAGGAAGACCATTTCTCTTTCCTTTCGTCCACACACGAAGATGTTCCACACAACTATGGCAAACAGTATGTGGGGCCCACTTCTTATATTGATCGCCAAGAGCAACATCAAAATATACCTTATAAGTGCGGATCACAAAGTTTGATATATTGCGCCTTAAAAGAACCAGCATGTAACAGCCACATATGTAGCAGAAGGTGTCTGGATCATTAACGCATTTTGCTCTTGACGAAGCCATCATTCTAACATGAGACCTGAAAAAAGAAACAATAATGTCAATATTTTGCACAATAACACATTACTATCTTACTTCTATGTACTGTGAAGTATTTGCTTTCTATTTCATTTTATTTTTAAATGTTAATCGAATTCCATTTTAACCCAAAGGCTTGATTTAGAGGCTAACCTGATAAATTTCCTGATAATTAGAACGAATTAATTAAAAACATGAGGGATAATCTTTATTTAATATTATTAACTAAAACTGAGAAAAGTTATTATTATTTAAAAATCCGATGGGATGAATAACCTTCTATATTAAACAAATATTTTGGGTGCTTTTCCAGACAAAGCCTAATTGGACAATACCCCAAAAGAAATAAATTCCTGAGTTGATATTAGATTTTTACTGAAACTTAACACTTTCTTTCAATGCCTTTCATATCTCCCTGTTAATTTCCTACTTTAGTGTACTGTGAGGAAAGTGGCAAGATTACATATCTAAATGGGTTGACATTCATATTATAAGGCTGTTTTGTACTCTACATTCATGAGCTCTTAAGGTTTTAGGGATTTTCAGGGAAAGATTACTTTACTGTGTAGTAGAAATATTTTAGTTATTAACTATATTTGTATAAAAAATCAAAAGAGTTATTTGATATAGTTCTACATAAATGCTTCAGGCTTAAAATTGGGAGCAGAGTGATTTCAAATACTCCTGAATTCAATAAAGTGGCCTGGTCATGTGAGGAGACATCTGAAAGAAATTGCCGGCAAATCAGAATCTGATTACACCAGACAAAGAACAATAGATCAAGCAAACATTTTTCAGCTTCATTCTCACTTTCGAACAGTGAGTTTGCAATATTGCTCTTGGGCTCTGTATTTCAAACCATGTAATTATTTATCATTTATGCAGTTTATTATTTATTACCGTGTTTTATTTAGTTCATTTTATGTTGCGTATCCTTTTTTCTATACTTTCTTAGCTGTAGTAACCTTTGACCCTTAGAATCAAACTTGCACCGCAATCGGAGAGATAAGGAATATACATATTAACTCCATTTTGTTTCCAACTGCTTTCAAATTCAGTTATCACTTACGTATTAGAAATAAAGGAATCATATATTTTAAAATAAAGGTTAAGAAGTACAAAAACTGGTAGATTAGTCCTAGCGTGCTAGTTGCTCTGATATTCAAAGAGGTTTGATCTTTTTTGAAAATCTCTATTGTATAAACTTTCTTTCTTCCCATTTTAAGATTCGGAATTAAAATAAATGAACTTCTTAATTCTATATTAAATTCGAAGAATAGTGAGAATATAACCTTGAGTTTAGGCCTCTAGTGTAAAGGTGCAATTGTGGCCGCAACAACGTATCTTAATAGAAGGGGAAGAATTATAAATAACCAGGGGATCACTTCTTCTTTATACCCATTCTACCATTTAAATACCAAAGTAAAGCTTGGTATTTCATTTTTCCAACGACCTTTTAAAACTTCTTTCATTTTATCTCTTCATAAGAGGAGGCAAGTTATATCATAGGCAGGATGCTAGCGTTAACATGCTGTGAATTTGTGTCATCTCGGTCCTAACAGCCGAAATGATTACATCTATTGCTCTGGTGGAATTGGCAAGCTTTTGAGAATCGAGTACTCTAAGGCTTTAAATCGCTGAAGGTTTACGCTTCTTCAAACAACCTTCGGTGAATCTCTTCTATAATTTCTTTTAGTTTTCAAATTTAACAAATTCTTTACAGACCTCTCCTTACATAAATTACGAACGAGAAGTCTTCATTGTTTACTCTTCCTTAGGAATAAGTAAATACAAATCTAATATCATCTGTTCCAAGTATTTATCGATGTTAAAAACCGTTATCACAATTAACTTCCCCCTCGAAATATTACCATCTCCTAGATTGCATAGACGACTTGAAGTGGAGCGGGGCCTTACTTTCGTTCCTAATGATTAGCTCGTCAATCGTCTAGTATCCGACTGGGGGAAGAGATAAATAATCTCTTCGGACACTTCCTCGTAAAGAACTTCATTTTATCCAAGAGAATATATATCCACTATGAAAATGGAAAAATAAAAAATCGTACTTCAAAATAACTTTATAAAAAAATATGGTTTTCGTAAACTATGAGAACGCAGGTGATCAGAACAAAGATTTTAGGTTTTACCACATGAAAGGTTATGGTTCTTTACAACCTCATGTCAAACACTAACTAAAGATTTACCAATCTTTTGTCTTGTTTTTTTAAAATGAATGTAAAGTGAATTCAATTGAATTATTTTCAATATATTACGACTTTAAACATAAATTGTGTCTACCCGAGAAATTTGGGTAATATTTAGGTATTAAATCGAAGTTGAATCTACTGCTGCTCAAGCTGCTGTCAAAATTCATTAAGAATTTAAGAGGAAAACACTACAATGAAAACTGATCAGCGTTGCTTCAATAAGATTATGTCTAGAAATATGAACACCATTCTTGAATATCGAGGTTGGCATAAACCTGTTAATAATGAGTTAGAATTATCGAGTGTAGTGGTCAAAATCCCAAATATATCATCTTCCGCATTTGCTTAAGACTTTGAGGGTTAGTCGCTAAGGTAACCTGTCTTATCGGGGCAATAATTAGAGTTACAAAATTTAAAAAAGTGGTTACCACATTAATTAAATGTGACTCAGCAATTGCTATGTCTTTATGTCTGTACATCGCAAGTTGTAAGAAAGAAAAGTAAGCCATTTTTTAAGTAAACTGTGACGTTTACTGAAAAATAGAACTTAAATTATAACAAGAGTGTGTCTAGTGAATGACTTGATAAGAAAACAACCATATAAATATCAAACCCATTGGTAACCCACTCAAATAAAAATAGTTATTGTTACAGTTTTGTATCATACTAAGGGAATAGCCCATTTTTATGTGTTGAAGTATGCAACGAATACCATCCTAATCCTCCCTTCGAGACATTGCTGGAATGCATCCAATAATAGTCATCAAACAGCCTACACTGTATATTAGATATGTATCAAGAATTTCTTACGATAATTTTGGTCTCCATGCCTCTCAGGAATTGAGATATGAAGGTTGCCATAACTTTCATATCCACCAGCCATTTCCTCTGGTGAATATCATAATTTCAAGCAGTATGGACTCCATATTATTCTCAGTAACGCCTTCAATATTACATAAAAAGAAATTTGTATCTTTAATGAATTTGTGACAAAAAAATCTAAAGAATTTTTAGAAAGAGTATATAATTAGTGGGAATCTTTATAAAATTATAATTGATGTAATTATATCATTCGTCAATTATATGTTCCATAGGATACAACATAATACTAATCAAAAGTGTTAAGAAGGCTCATAAAACGAAAATTATATATCTATATGTCAAAATAATTTGGAAGGCAGACCTTAAGGAAAAACGCAACATAAGCCTGAAATTAAATATTTTTTTAAAATAAATTGAAAACATTGAGACAGTTAAAATGAAAATAAGAGTATATAAGGTTATACAAACATGCACATCAAAAAGATTAAAATTAATTCTCATTGGGTGCAGCATATATAAAGAAATAATTTCAACATATTAAGAAATTATCTGCATCTTAAATATAAGAATTTTGGTAAAATATTACATGCATGAACATATACCGCAAAATAAATAATTAAATATACATAACATCCAAAATTACGCATTTATCATAGAAAATAACCTATATACAAAATTTATCTGTATAAAAATGTCTTAAAATATAGTTGTTAATGGACAATATTTTTCGACAACAGAAAATTACTAGCGATAAATCTCTCCCTATTTTTTTACGGTTGCAGTTTTACTAAAACTGGTGGCTATGAGATTCATTTATCAGGAATATTGCTAAATACATTTGATTTATTTGATTTAATTTTATTTAGAAAGATAGAATAAGAGGTGCAAGAAGTATTAAAGAGAGAGGAGGTTAAAATAGATAGAAAAGGAAGGAAGTAGTAGAGATAAATGAATGGTGCAGGCTTATCGGGCCTTCTGCTTTTTTAGTATTGGTGTCCCATTACGGGATCTTTTGTCTTGTTTGTTGTTTACTTATTTTATTTTTCGAGTTATTTGTTTTTTACATATAGGTACGATCGTTCTTGTGTTGGGAAGGTAGTTTTTAACTCTTTATCCTTCTAGTTCTGGGTCGAGGACGTCCAGGGTCTCCCTGGGGAGAATTGCATGGAGTCTTAACCATATGTCTTTTCCTAGTTTGTAAAGGAATACCTTGATCGGATCAATGCTGATCTCTGTATGGAGTCTCTACGAGGTCCGAAACTCTTGCCCTTTTGCCTTCGTGATAAACCGGAGTAATCGTTTTTTGCACCCGCTGAAGTTTTTGACTTGCTGGATGAGGCTGCGTTGAGGAGTATAACCGAATATACAAGTTTAGATCTAACTCAACTGGTGTATAATTGCTTCTTATTTGCTTGATTAAGGTTTCTAAATCTTGGAACTTTGTTCAGTTCCGTGTTTGCCATTCCAATCCTTGGGCCGATTGCCGATGTGTCCGCTTATGCAAGTGCTGGCAAGCTTGAAGCCGACTACGGACACGCGGTTCGGGTATTCAATGTCGGTGTCGTCTATATTGTTATTGATGGTGATCGCAGTCGCTTTGAATTTTGCGATATAGTCTGGATTTTCCAGTGCCTTTCAAAGTTGGAGATCCTTTCTTTTCCCCAACCGTGGCTCGGGCATCATCCTTGCCAATTTTTCCCGATAAACCACGATTTGGGTGGGATCGTCCGCGTAATGGATGTTGAGCGCTTTTCAGTCTATAGGTTTAAGAATATCTCTCATGAACATGGTGAAAAGAGTAAAGCTGAGGTATCCTGCTTGCTGTTCGCTGGACAGGAGATCGTAAGCCTCCCTTGTGTGCTCCTTGAAGGTAATTACAGCTTGCCTACCCGTCCGGCAGCTGCAGAAGATTTTTTTCGAAATAGTGCGTGAGTTTCAGTCTCAAGATATTTGATGTTAGACCATCGAATGCCTTCTTTACATTTTGACAGACGCCGTCGATCTAGTACGCATTAGCTCATCCTGTTGTTGCATGTTGAAGAATGTGTGCTATGGCTGTAACCGTGCTGCGGTGTTTTATAAATCCATGTTGTTCTTTGTTCATCAGAGAATGGTTTGATAGGTGTGTAGTTAGGCTCCTGTTAAGGATCTTCTCTAACACCTTTTCAAGGTCTTTAGCAATGAAATAGGCCTTAATCTTATGACCTGGTTTGCAGGTTTCCGATGTTTCCAGATTAAATATAATCTTGACGTGTTAAGGCCAGGAAGTATCCCATTACTAGGGACGAGTTGGACAAGTCCAGCAATCTAGCAGGAATCGTTCATGAGCCTCTTTCAGGTGCCTGATGCTAATTTGGCTGATCCCTGGGGCTTTGGGTCGAACCGATGATATAGCCTCCCACAATTTCGCACTGGTGATGACATTTCCTTCCTGTGAGTTATATGAAACGAGTAAGTTTCGCGGTATCGTGATGAATGAACCTGTCCTCATTCTCTGCATGTATTTGAGGACATGATCCTCGAAGACTAGGTACTCTTCATCGGAGATTTTAAAGACATCCTTCCAGACTTTACGAAAAGCTTTTTCCTTTTCACAGTGGCTATTCGCCGTGATTTCATTGTGTACAACTGTAGTGGGGCCGTGTGTTCAGGTAGTCACTTTGAGCTTGCTGATGGCTGACCAAAAATACTTCTTAATGCTGCAATATATATTCTTTCGATAAGATAGTTCCATTTCTCACTCAGCTCTTAGACAGCGCGGTGTTAAGCTGCCTCCTGAGTTGCCTAACAATCTGGAACTCCATATCAAGGATTTAAGTGTAGCTCTCATAGAAGCGCTCTTGGAGCGCTTCTACCACTCGCCAAAAAAATAAGTATGGTACAATAAAGTATGGTATCTATTATGTTAAAAATAATTGGAAAATATTCATTTATTGCATTCGCTTCGGGCGTTGGGTCCTCATTTAGCACAAAAGAATCCTCCAGCGGGATGATTCATTCCTTGGTTGTTTTGCGCTTATTGACATATCTACAAATATCTTTGTTTCTAGTTCGAATACTGAAGCTATTTCCTTTTTATGGCTTATCTGAGTTTTTATTATGCTCAAATTTTCAAGCCTAAGATATATAATATTTCACTTTTGGTTTTCTACATGATATTACCATTTTTTTAATTTTAAAAAGGCGGTTACTTTCATGTATGTATTAATTAAACTCATTATTTGACCTAGACGCTTGCCTAGATCTACTACGAATTCTACTTTTAAACGCACAAACTCATTATTTATAATTAAAGAGTCTCAAATCCTTGATATATTTCGAGTGCATTCAGTGCGTACCAAATATTCCCAATTTTCGTGCTTTATTGAGCGCAGCATAGATCAAAGTTACAAATAAAAAATCCGAAAATGACTGGGAAATTTGTTAATGAATTCAAGTCTTATTCATTTCTCTACGTTTATCTAGATTTTAATCTCTTTCTCTAATTACTTTGCTAAAATGGTCTTGTTTGTATTATTATTTTCTTTCTTTTCTCAAGCAAATTTAAAAAATTGCTCATCCTTTGTTGTCAACTGATGGACAGAAAATGTTAAATATTTCTTAAAATTTGCTGAATACGTTGAAATAATTCAGAGATTCGTGAACAATTATACAGTGTGTAAATATTTTTAAAATGTTCCTTGTGTTAAAGTATTTTTCTTCATTAACCATGTACAAAAAGAATTTTTTTATTAACAATGGATTTGAAAACACTTGTCATTAACCATGTATGACGGTCTTAAAAGATTCGTTCAAAACCGGTATTACACAAAAGTTGGATACCCACTGCAAATACAAGAAACGCTGATTTGAATTTCTGACTATCTACTAGGTATTATATACCCACACAAAAATTACTTTGCTTCATGTTGATTGACATGACCGTACTTTACATTTTGACCTCGCAAAGATTAAATAGATTCCACAAAGTTAAAGAAGGGACAGACATAAAATTTCAGTTCAAGTTCCTTAGCGGAACAATGAGATTATTAATGCATAACTAAAGTCTATGGAAAAATTCCTGCCCCTTCCTTGAAAGAGAAGAGGGTCAAGAGGACATTCACAATAGCAGAAGGCCAAAAATAGTAGAAAAAGAACAGATCAAACATGTGAGCTCACGCAGATTGGAGATATCGGCAGACTGAGTTTATTTCATTTTGACCAAGTAATGAAGCTCATTAAGATTTCTTTTCCAGGGAGTAAAGGAACAAATCTGACACTCTAAGGAGAGGGTAGAGGTTATTTCCAAGCACTGAAGAAACTCACCTGCCCTTCTCAAGAGTGGAACAAAGTCTTTTCCATTCACTGAAGAACCTCAGCTACCCTTCTAAGGAGATGAAGAACGTCTTTTCCAGTAAATGAAGGAACTCCTCTACCCTACTAAAAAGGAAGAGAAGGTATTTATCAGGAAGTGAAGGTACTAATATGACCCTCTAAAGAGTGGAGGAACTCTTATTTCGCTAGAGATATAAACACATTCCGCCGAATTTATTTTTTGACAGCTCATGTATCCATTTCATCATTTTATGATTAGTTGTCAGAGTGTCCTTTTAGGTATGTCAGTAAGTTGTAGTATTCGTCCATCACAACTTGGTGGAGATCCTCTTAGGAATATTTTGATTCACAGAAAAGATCAGAATGACACCCTCTGGTAAGCCCAAAGGCATCAAGGGCAAATCTTCGTGCCGCTGGTCTTGGTAGTGTAAGGTGTTTGGTTACTATTATCTGTTTTTTGACAGCAACCAGCAACCAAAGAAGCTATCATGGCCCCATGAGGTCATATCCATTACATTTCAGGGATATGATGATATGACTTGTCATATAAGTGTCTGGGCAGAGGGAGAGAAGGGATATGTTACGGAACATTCATTTTAGTTCTTTGTCTGCATCATTGAAATTGAACTGGGTACAAGCATACAAGTAATCTAACGCCGTATCCACAAGGCTAGCAACCGATTCTTTTAGACTGATTAGTAAATCTTCTTATTCTTCCATTGTTTTTCAAATTCCTGCAGTCGCAAGATCGCAGTTTGCACCAAAAAAGGAAGAAACTTTACCTTCCACATTGAAACTAGTGCTAATAAGCTGGTGCAAGGACCTTTGTTGGTTCATGATTCCGATTTACCATTAAAACAGAACGTGAAGATCAGATCAGTGTAAATCACAGCGTGGCCAAAAAGTGGTCGAGTTTGGAAGATATGACGGCCGCCCATAAAGTTATAAAGGGTGTTTCATTAAGACGGATCGAAGTTAGCTTTGAATAAAACCGTGATATTGGTGAAAATATATTTATTTCACTATTGGATCATGTTATTTGAGTCAAGGCAATTATGTTTTAAAAATAATATCGCAGTCAAAATTTTGGATGACGTCTCTGTATAGTTGCTCCTCGATCTTACCAATATGCCTTATTATCTCATCTTTCAGCTGTTGAAATGTTGTTGGCTTGTTGTCATAGACCTTACTTTTGAGATGACCCCAAAGGAAGAAATCTGAAGGTGCCAAGTCACACGATCGTGGTGGACAATTGACCTCGCTGTTTCAAGAGATGATGCGACCTGGGAACTTCTCATTCAATAAAGCCATTGTTACATTGGCTATGTGGCATGTGGCGCCGTCCTGTTAAAACTACAAATCTTTGATATCCATAGAATTCAATTCAAGGCATAAAAGAGGGTTATCATGGCACGGTATCGCTCGCCTGTCACCGTAACAGAAATCCCGGCATCATTTTCAAAGAAATACGCTCCAATGATTCCGCTAGCAAAAAAGTGCACACCAAACAGTGACTTTTTGTGGAGTCAGTAGCTTTTCAACAATTTTCCTGGGATTTTCATCAGGCTAAATGCGACAATTCTGCTTATTAACGAATCCAGCAAGATGAAAATTGACTTCATAACTAGAGATGACTTTTGGCGAGAATTTATCATCGGCTTGTCTTTGCTCGTGCACCCAATTGACGAATGTACGGTGCTTCAAATGGTCAGCATTCTTTAGTTCTTGTATCAATTCAATTTTGTAAGCGTGTCGAGACGAATCTTTTGCCAAAATTTGATGTAACGTTGTTGTGGAGAAGTTTAATTCCTGCGCGCGATGATGAATAAAGGTGTCTGGATCTTTGGCCACATTCTCACGCACTGCACCAATGTTTTCAGCTGAACGCTTTAAACAAGCACGCAATGGCGTTTTCATATCTGCCACCGACCCCGTTTGTTTGAATTTACGAATAATTTTCCCAATTGCATTCTCGGTTGGTCGATTATGTTGACCAAAAAAATCGTGAAGTGCGCGAAACGCGTTTCTGTTTGAACGTCTATAATAGGCTTAGATAATTTTACCACGTTGTTCGTTTGCTAATTTTTCTATGGTTGAAATTGCCAAAGATCGATGTTGTTAAATCTGCAAAAAAAGAAAGAAATCCTTTCCGCTTAAACTTAACTCACATTTAAAATCGGTCCAAGTTTTGGGTACCCATTATATAGTAAAACTTTTTTCAAATATAGCAAATCTATTTTTTATTTTTTGTCATCTCTGCAAGGGAACAGAGGTCCAATGAGCTATATGATTTTTTCAGGCAAAAGCTATTATTATTCTATAATTTTCCTTCTGTCCAATTGTATTTTAATATTACTTCATACAGTTCATTTCAAATCATGTTACAAATTCGCAATTTCCGTGAAAGTCTGCAGTCATCGGTTCTTTAATAATTTTCCCTCTTTGAAAATCTAAAAAGTACTAATTTTTTTTGGTTATTAAAATGTATATCCAAAAAAGAGCTCAACTTGTCCTAAGCAAAATCAAGTTTGAATCGGCTACATTGCAGATATAGAGATAAATTCAATTTATGAATCTCTTTTGTGAAAAGTTAATTTCGCATGTTGTCTCCTTATGCAAAAATACCGAAGGTTATGAGTTAATATACCAAGTTTTCAATAAGTTCTCGACTTTTTCATTTTATTCGCCTTAGGCATGAAAATTAAGCAGTGGGAATTATAAAAGAACATTCAACTTATGTGTCTTTTCTTGGCAGAAATAATGGTGTAGGTTAATATATCGTTTGTAATATTCAAAAAATCCATTATATAAAAATACGATCTTCTAATCTCGACTATCTAACAGTGTAGTTAGGTCATAACCATTATTCAAACCAAGATAAAAAATAACTTTAAAGATTTTACAACAAAGAAACAACTCAATAGTAAATATGTCAAGAGAAACACCACCCAAACAACCTGGTCTAATCTTAGTTACACCTCAAATAGCTCACAATCATCAGGTATAATCAACACTCCGAAATACCTTAACCTTAGAAAAGTAGCAAATTTTCTCAGAGCTCCTAAATCTACCCATGAGAGAACTCCAATTATTACAGAGTGACGCCCGGTGTCCTGACACTTATTAAGTAAAGATGATAGTTACTAAGTAACATCTCGTTTCACATATGATAGGTAATGACGAATTAAGGTATTTTTTATGTGTGTAGGAAGGGAATTAGATAAAGCCCCATTAATTTGTATTATTTTTAGTCGTTTGCGCAATTTTCTTTTTTATGCAGTCGAATATTTTTCATTTCTCAATCTCCTTTTAAGTTTCAGCTATTGTGTCACAATTTTACCTTAATTTTGACATCTTAGTCAACTAAAATTAACAATTTAAGCAACCTCTATTTTCATTTATTTATTTGTCAAAATATCTAAACATATGTAATTTTATCAAAAAAAAATAGCTTACTTAGAGAATATAAATACTTCTCGTATCTAGAGTAGGCTACTTTCAATCTATTCAAATATGCAATGGAACAATGAGTACTCACCCGCGCCACGAATAACTGCTTTTGTCCTCCATCAAAGCCTCGATGACACAGTACCACCAAGGAATCGTAGCTCTTATTTGCAACGCTGCAATTTTGGGGTGAATCTGGGCGATCTGCGAGTAATCGAATAATGATTCATTGCTTTCTGCTCTAAGAAAGAAGGAATCAGACGAAGCAAAACATTTAGCAACTTCAAAAGAGAATCGATAGGAAAATCATATCAAATACATGGTGGCCCCAACATTCAATAAGCTTCATCTTTTAATTATTTACTCAATTGAGAAATGAAGCTATCGAAAGTCGGGTGGCATTTTATGTGGGTCACTGTATAACCTATTAATAATCCAGTCATATCTTAATAAAAAAGAAAAAAAGATCATTTAGGGCAAACATTTCTCTAGATTGTCTTATATTATTAGGAATAAATCTATAGTTTTACAGCAAATGTATACCTTTTTTGCTACAAAATTTATTCAATAAATGATAAAAGTGGTTGATTAAACTTGTAACTCTTATCGTAATCTTCACATGGCTTTGTATTTTTATTAACTAACGGTGGATTACTGCATTTTTTACCAGCTAACATTAATAAAATTCTTCTAATGTAGGAAAAATTTTTCATCTTGAACAAAAGTCTAAATACTTTAGTGATTCATAGAACTGATTTTACCTAATATAATATAAAATTACCAAATTATCTTTTGAAAAACATTTCTACAAAAGAAAAAATATTTTAAGAGTAAATTTAGGCTAGAATAGATGAAAGGAATTAAACCAGAATTTTGAATTGATACAGCAACATATTATGATGCTTCATTTTATGGTTGATAAATTACTTTATAGATTTTTAATATTTTAATCAATTAATCGCTTTTTTGATAAGCTTTCTCGCCATTCTTTTGATCAAAATAATAATTTAGTAACGGATTACCCCGGTCTGCCCTCATATAGGATGCATATTTATCTCAGTAGGGACCTAAAAAGTAACGTAAGATCCGAAACGTGTCTATCCTTAGCGTTTCAGGGCTCGATCCGACGAATAACAGCAGTTGATTTAACTTAAATGATGTAATTGAAAAGCTTACATACTCATTTTTTGCTACTGGGTTTCCTCTTATATTTTTCAAGAACGAGGATTAACCATTGACAAAAAGCCGATGGAAAAGTTTTTCTAAATTTAAGCCTGTATTTAGAATCAGGTTAGATTTTTCTCTCACGTATTGGCAAAGTTTAGAACACTAATGTAAATAGAAGAAAATTCTAAAGCTATACTAATTTAAATCATAACCATCTTCTACATTTTTTCTTCCTACCGTATTCTCTACCAAACCCAAGCGAAATGATTATAAATATCTTCCTACCAGCAGGCAGAATGTTGTAAAGACAAGGGTTTTCCATCTTGCCTATCTTATTTTCAGCCCAGCATTGTAAAGTTCCATAATCTTGAAGAGATTTAGCCACGAAACTCACAAGCGAAGCGCCATCTGTGGATAAAAGCGAAAACTACATCGTAAGCTAATTTTTATTTAGAAGGAGCTGCTTCCGAGATATTTAACGTCGCTTTATGGAAAATTAAAACTGAAATATTTTGTTCTGCTCATTACCCTTATTATGGTGAAAACAGGACTACATGGCGAATCTAGACTTTATTTCATGAATGAAAAATGAATAATTTTGGTGGGAACTCTGATACAATATGGGTTCCTGTAAAATACTCAAAAATATGGTGCTACTCTATATCTTAGAAGAACTAGATAAAAATAAGTATAAAGATATTACTTGCTTGCTTGTAGCTTTCACATTAGAGAAAAAGCATACCTGCAATCGGATGAACCTGATTTTCCGGTACCCTTTCAGATGTTACCGAGTTATTGAAGACCCAAGAGTACTTGACTAATTTAGGTGAAGCCATTACGTCACAGGTAACATTGACTGGTTGACCAACTCCGGTTGCGAGAACATTTGTTTGATCCTGGCTGTGAAGACAGACTGGAGCATCTAGGAAATATAAGCAAGGAAAGGTTTACTGCCAAAAAATTGAAATCACTTAAAAGTTTAATTATTATATTTTCTCTAGATTTACTTTTTTTAGAAATTGATGAGTACATTTAAACTCAATTATACATACTGCTCATTCATATACTTCGTTTATTATGATTAACCTACACTTTATTTTCAATAGAAACTTAATTATACATACTGCTCATTCATATACTTCGTTTATTATGATTAACCTACACTTTATTTTCAATAGAAACTCAATTATACATACTGCTCATTCATATACTTCGTTTATTATGATTAACCTACACTTTATTTTCAATAGAAACTCAATTATACATACTGCTCATTCATATACTTCGTTTATTATGATTAACCTACACTTTATTTTCAATAGAAACTCAATTATACATACTGCTCATTCATATACTTCGTTTATTATGATTAACCTACACTTTATTTTCAATAGAGAAATTTTCAATATAAATATATATAGGGTGGGGCATAAAAAAAAACTGTAATTAAACTTTAAATATGCTGCTAAGTGTGAAGTTTAATTTAATAAAATTCTAGTGTCTTTATGAAAAATAATGAATTGTGAAAAAAATATAATACTTTAATTATTATTTAGCACCTACAAAACATTTTCGATATCTCTTTTGTTTTGTTTGAAAATAAGTCGCCACATTTTCTTCAGGGCAATGATTCACTTATAAATTTGTATCATGTATTTTAGATCAACATCATGTTTTGTATCTTTATTTGTTGTTCATCTTGGAATAACAATCTGGCGAATGAATTGTTCGATCAATTGATAAATGAAATTCAAGTCTTTTGCAAATAGGGTTTACTAGACTCCATATATATGAGATGTTGTACCGTGTTACAACACTATGAAATTTAACTAGGGCCTGTTTCTAGTTTCTTTGAGAGTATAAATCCTTGTTACGCGCTTTATTCACCATACTTAATTATTCATCAAATCACAGAAAGAGGGTGTCAACTATGGAATGGAGGCAACACGAAGCTGAAAGACAGAGGAATGCGTGATTCTAACCCTCACTGCATGTAGGAGGATCTGGGATATATATCTTTGACAAATTTCACCTCTCTTCGCTTCACCAATTTCTTTAGTTTTATTTTTACACACTTTATGAATGAAATGCTCTTGTTGGTTTGCACTTAAAATTTTGAAAGAAAAATTTGATTTAGAAATCTTTTAAACAAAGTATTTCAGGAAAACTGGTTGAGTGTGCTGGATATTTTTATGGTAAGATGACAATAGATCGAGGACTAAAGAGGTCAATATATTTAAATATATATCGCAGACCAGATTTGAGGCAGGGCGCACCAAATGGCTCTTTCTGAATAATCGGCTGTAAGATCTTTGTTCTTTTGATCTGTGTAACCTTTACACACATCTTTTTTATCAGCCAGCATAAGCATGGACTTGGTAGATGCTTGCTAGTTTGCAGACCAACAACAACTGGTAGATAGTTCTCTGTAGTACAAAGAAAGTATACGTTCGCTTTTAACTTATATATATATATATATATATATATATATATATATATATATATATATATATATATATATATAATTAATGAGAATAACAAGTCATTTTATTATCAAAACATTTGTGTAAAATTAGCAAATCAATCAATATAAGTGAAATATTTCTTGAAATAAAGTTTAAAATGGAAAGAACTAGAAGGAAAACATAACTGCTTTAACTAACAATTGACCATGAGAGTTATTGGCAAGCTAAAAGAGTCGCCCTCGACATTCGAAGCGGAGCAAAAATATTTCCCAGCTCGATCTCTCGTCACGTCTCGGAGAGCTAAGCTATGTCTCGTGATAACGATCCCTCTCTCTGGTGAGTGTCTCACAGTTTCACTCTGGAAAAAAAGTTCATTATTAATTATACTTAGAAATTCTGGTGTATCACTTATAGTGTGAATTAGGCGAATCACTAATGTATTTTTATCTGTTCAAATATATTTAAAAATAAGTATTATTATTTATAAAATTACTTAGGAACATTCTTGAATCGCTATTAAATATGCTCAGGATGCAATAGAATTGTAGCTAATTTGATCAAATTATAAATGAGTTATTGCATTTATAGTTGGTTCATCGATTGGATGGTAACCATTATACTTTTCAATGAGATTTTGAAAGTTTTGAAGGTCGTAAGGTCAGATGATTTGTTTGTTAATTAATAATACGTTTGTTAATTATTTTAGATTTTTTAAAACTATTGAAATAATTCACAGCACACGACTTAGGTCTGTAAACCTTGTTTATTGTAATAACTAATTAAAATATTAAACATAAAATTACTTTAATTTTTGTTTAGACCTATTTTACACACATTATGAACTGCTCTACCATTCTACCTACCGATTTAGTTACGTTAGATCACTTTATGTTTTTTTATACAATTGTTTTTTTTTTCAATCTGGTCTTCCTTCTTTAATTTTATCAGCGTGGTTCAATTAAATAAGAAATCCATATACCAAAAATTCGCATTCTATAATTATTATGACTTTAATTTTATGAACTTAAACAGTAATGGAAAACGTACTAAAGTGTTTGATAAAGATAACTTCATCCATCAGAGTTGAAAAGAAAATAGGGGAATATAGCAGGAAAAATAATTTTATAAAAATATATATTATTAATCTCTGTGAATTATGTTCCTAAAATTGATTAATTCATTTTAATATTTACCAAATATTTATAAAATTGAATATTCTAATAGATTTAAACCACGTTATATAACCAAAGAGATTATATACCACATACTGGAACATGAACTACGATAATAATTTTTTAATGGTAGTGATATTATCGAAAATCAGACCCAATAGAAATGTTAGGATCCGATTGCAAATCTTAGCAAATGGAGAGCTAAGACCAAACCTGAGGCATCATTAATAAATAACTACGAATGTGAGTTAAAGTTACTCTGTAAGGGAATGCCCTCGAAGTGAAACCGTGAGAGGAAGCCCCTTAGAAATACCCTCCTATTCTTTCAAAACCACGTAAGCCAGCGTGAGAATTTTAAAAAGCCGAGGAAGAATCCTTCACTCACTTAATCAGCCGTCCCAAACATGCGTTATCATGAATAGTGTTTGGTTAGACTGACGCCAAGAATCCCTTAAGGACCGAAGAGGCCCTGAAGCGTCTAGTAGAGAAGCTACCCTGGTATTTAAACCGAAGCTCACCATCTCTCAAGGAGATTGAAAGATCGCCATTCACTCCATCTGGACTGCTGTTTGTTTTCCGTGTCCTCTTGTAACTCGCGCCGTACGTCGTCGAATATCTCGTCAGCTGATCTACCTTCGTTAAGTTTGGCCCCTGTTAAGAGAAAATCTAACGAGCCCCTTTCTTCTCGGAGAGTTTTGTGGCCCTCTCATCTTCACCACCCTTTCAAGATTCCCTTCTTTCGAGACTGAGACTCACTGCCGACCAGCAGAATCGTCTCGAGTTGAGATTATGCCTCTCAGGAGCAGATAAAATTTCACTCTTCATCACGATGTGATCCAACTCCATATTCAAGTTTTCCTATCAGGACTTCCTGAAGTATCTTCTTGAAGGCCTTGAGCCGTTGTCTTCTACCCCCTTTTATTCGCCTTCGCTTGAAGGTAAAGCTATCGTGTATCGTCATCCCCAGATTACCTCATTAATCTTCCCTTAATTCATTTAACTATCATAAGTAATTTGTTTCTCCTTTTTTGCATATATATTAAAATGATATTTTAGGGCATTGTTTTTATATATCCTTTGAACTGCAACTTGGCAAGCCATTAATCTAAACCCGGTGAACCGTAATTCGCACTCTTTTTTTATCGCCCAGACATATCTCCAGCGGACTGTGGTCAGCTGACTGCTTGTCCTTGTGTAAGACTCTGAGAGGCTAAGCTAGTCTACACAGGTATACCTCGACATAGTCGTAGTAAATTTGACGATTTGGTGAAATGTCATGTTTTAAAGCTTGAATTCTCATTCATGATTATGGAACTTACACCATCTGTGATAAAAGTACCTTACTTATTGATAATCTACCCAAAACCTTTTGTTCAATACAACAATGATCTCATATAATACATATTTACACCAAACATGTATAAAGATGGAAGGCTAATACTTTATATGGGTACTAGAATCTGTACTTTATCTGTTTACAGATGTTCCCGCTTTCATTGGGATCGAGTCATAATCAATGGAATCATGATTATTCCTTGACTGATATGTGAGTGCTAAGCGTTAAAATAAATCATCTAATTAAAGAAAGCATTAATTGAAAGTTATGCAAAGGTATTTGTCGTGCAAGACTCTGAATTCACCTAAAATGACGATACAATTAATTTTGATGATTTGCAGTCCTCTACAAATATTATCGGTAGATTTTTCGAATAAATGAGCATCGGTTTGGAGTCATAAGAGTTACCTAACTCCAAGAGGATAAACATTAATATGATCATGAAAGCTCGTATTCACCTTATACTTTAGATATTCCTTTGCAAATCGTCATCTTGGAGGCAGTTGACAAATAAATATAAATGATGTTGTTTCTTCCAGCTCATTTTAAGATATTCGTCAAAAAGTCTTTCATATATTTCAAGTAGTTTTAGGTTTTTCTTGCGGTAGACACGCTGTATAATTATAAAAAACTTCCAGGACTAGGATAGAGATGGTTTGTGTTTTTGAAGGAAATTTTAATAACTTGCCAAGTGAGAAACAATATTCCTAAATAATTATAATAGAGACTACCAGCCTCGTAAAATGAATAAAGGATGAATAAATTTCTGAAAAAAAATAAATGGAATGTTTAATTTAATAATTGCCATCATTTTAGTATCCATCAAATTTAATGCTTCATTCCGATAGTCCTCATGCTGCGTAAACCAGAATGATGACCATTATTGAAATAATAGTTACTTCATTTTCTTTTCCACAACTACTCCTCCTCTAAGGATGTTTTCGATTCGATGTCTTTTTACAGTTTTTAATTTTAAATCTAGAACTAATTCTAGTATCTTAAATTCAGTTTCCTGATTTACGGATTAAAATAAGATTTGCATAAAGTAATTTTAAGTTTTTTTAAGAACACGTCTGGCTTGGAATTCTTATTGTAAGAGTTGGGGAATATTACCTGTAAAATTTTTCTTGTTTGATATCTACCTCACCCCATTTAAAAGTTTGGGTAGAAGCGATTCATTTATAGAATAAAATAAATACGCTGGCGATTATTAACACGTGTTTTCAAACACTATATGAACTTAAAATTCCCTCGTGAATTAGCAATTGCGGCCGTTAAGTCCCGGAAATACACTTTAACTTATTTTGACAACTTATTTTGTATTTCCTTATATTTTATGCCCGTAACTTTTCTATAATTTCTAAAAACAACAATTATTAATCAATTATTTTTATACAAGAGCAAATGACGAATCTGTATCTTGGCAAAATCTTAATCGAGTGATTAGTCTTAGTCCAGCGTCATATTAAGTAAGGCTCCTTACTAATAATAAATTTTTAGTTTAAAGTCAGAATTAATATATAAAATGTACATTCTATTTTGTTGTTGAAGATATATAGTTTTTACAAAAGAGAGAGTTCTCATCATTTATTTCCTAATAAAAATAATACACCCTTGATGTAATCTGAAATATGGATAAAAAAGTAAACTTTTTTCATAATTCGCCTTCGGAAATTATATTAACAGATAATCTCTCTTCATAATTTGTTTTTCACTTAGTTTATTTAAAAGATTAAATAATAAGAGAGTCGCTGGTTGTTTGTTAGTGTGGCATTAAAATTAGTAATAATACCATCAATATCTATATTGGTTATTGGCTAAACCCTCATTAGGGAAAAATGAAATTTACAACAAAGCAAATACTTTTTTAACCCTTTGTGAGCCAAAAAAGGGATATTCGATGAGGGTTCAACTTAGCCGGTAATTAGAATTTTAATTACCGATTTTTTTCAGATATTTAGATTAATACATACTTATTTGTATAACTTTTCTGCTACTGATAACTGGTAAAAAAAATAACACTTTTATCAAAATTTTGCTCTGATAATAACCTTATGATAAGGATCTCACATTGGGTATCGCTTGCTTGCTCATGTTAGTATTTGAAATCTTGTCATGATTTCAAGTTCTAGACGCGGATGTGTAAACAGCCCCAACATATTTTCTTATGTTTGTGGGCAATTCACACCAGTGGCATAACGGAGAAAAATATAACAGCAGTAACGATGAAGCCAGCCGACAGATACTAGTTTGGATGCAAAATAAGGGACCAGGATAAAGTTTGGGCCCCTCAAATTTGCTGCACGCAGTGTAACACAATGTTGATAGCTTGGTTAAATGGGAAGAGGAAAGCAATGCCATATTCTGTTTCCATGATATGGTGTAGTCCCTCAATTCACTTTGATGATTCTTATTTCGGCCTAAAAAATGTAGCTGGATTTTCAAAGAAATGCAAATCTATAATTGTTTATCCAAATTGCCCATCACTTCTTCTTGGGTTACAGTTGGGATACACAGAGTACATGTGCTTTCGATGTCGATGGGATAGCAGAGATGATAAAAATCACTATAACATTATGTTAAAAAACATGATGTTAAGCATGATGCTCTAGTAGATCCCCAAAAAGTTCATCTTCCACCTTTTAACATTAAATTAGGGATAATAAAAAATGTTATAAAGCGTCAGGACCAAAGAACTGAAGGCTTTCAATATTTGAAAAACAAATTCAAAGGATCATTAGCTGATAAAAAAATAGAAGCTGGAGTTTTCGCTAGACCAAAACTTTGTAGAGTTGTTTCTGATGATTCCTTCACTTTGTGTCTCAATGAAAAGGAACGCAAAGCATGGACATCCTTTGTGGAAGTCACTGAAAACTTTCTCGGCAATTTGAAATCTCCAAATTATCGAGAAATAGTAAAGAATATGATGGAAGCCTATGAAAAGTTGGGATGTACAATGTCACTTAAAATGCATTTTCTGCATTCTCATCTCGACTTTTTTCCTGAAAATCTGGAAGTTGTTAGTGATGAACATTGTGAACGTTTTCATCAACAAATTTTGGTTATAAAGCCGAGGTAACAAGGAAGATTTAATCCAAATATGATGGGGAATTATTGCTGGTCTTTACAAAAACAAACTTTGAGGTCTCACAAAAGAAAACCGAGAATGCTACAGCAAAGTTTCTTTAAACAACTTTAACTGCATAACAAACTTAATCAATACACTAAAATCTTCATAACTTGGGATGGAGGGGGGCTGAGTTTACTGGTGATGTCACTGTCTGTCCTAAGCCATAATAAAGAAGGAAGGTGTTTTACTTTCAAAATATTTTTGCTTAGAAATTTTAAAATTACAAAATAAAAAGGTTTTTATATTTATTAAATCGTAACAAATAGCGAAAAGGGGTAGGGGGTCATTACACAAAATCTAGACGTGATAGAGAATTCTGCTTTTTAAATTCGGATTCAGAGCCCTTAAACTAATTAGTAACACTTATTCACATGTCTGTAACAAACAACAAGCTAAAATATGTTGCCTAGTGTTATATAAAACTCGCATTCACCTTTAAATTTTGTCCTGCTGTCAAAAGGTCGAATGCGCTTCCTGCTGTTTACTAAATAAGGATCATACACGAAGGATTTAGTGATGATTTATAACCTAATTTGCTTCAGCAGCAATATAAAGAGGTGCTTTTACATCGCTATCAATGAAAGCAATTTTCACTCACTAATTATATGGTACCCAATTACAGCGTCGAAGACAATAATTTTACCATTTACTACTATCACAAAACATAAGAATGTAGGAAGCGGAGAAAATACCCATTTTGCTTCAATATCATTCGATACATTTCGCTTTGTATCCCAAGACGGAAATCAAAGAGACAACCCGATGTTATTAAAAGATAGCAACTGTGGCTAACAGAGAAAGGCCCTTATATTGTACTTGAAACTGCATCTCTTAATCAACTGTCTTCAACACCGCTATTGATATATGTAAATTTAGCCTTTGTTTTCATCTGATTTCACTCTTTCCCACTTTATTCCACTGGCTGCTTATTAATTACCTTTCCAGTTGTGCGTTTGTTTACAGAAAAACTTCAAGTCAACTCTTTTCTGTCGTTTTTAAGATATTTAAATGAAGCTTGGCACAGATGATATGAGTTAAGTCATATCATCGGTTGATGATAGATACAGTGAACTTGATTTCCACGATCATTAAGAACATCATAATTTTTTAGGATAATAATAGTATAAAGTTAGGGAGATTTTTCTAAGGTGAAATGTATATGTAAATTTATCGAGATATTTCAGAGCATCACCATCTTTATAAAACTAAGTTCCATGAATATAGCCAACCTTTCGAATTCTTATCTTAGAACAAAACATGTGTACTTTGGGGGGTTGTTTTTAAGGTGTTTTCAACTTTATAGCGCATGCGATTAATACACATTTATTGAATATAATAAATATAATAAAAGCATCGATTTCCTGAGTTATGCCCAAGATTATTGGTTCGAAATCAAAAACCTATGGTATGTTCAATATTTTAGATTTTCATCCGCAATGAGTTTATTGTAAAATGACGATGATTAACAAAGTACACAGTAGACGCCTAAAACAGGATAGATATATAACAAATGAGAATAGAAAGAATGCTGCGGAAAAATTCTAATGGGCTCTTCACCCCAAATAAATAATATATAAACGTTTATTGCACCGAGAAATCTGATTTTGATTCACCTTTCCAACTGAGAAAAGTTATTGGACAAACTTTGGAGAAATATGACAAATCGATGGAGATAAGAAACCAAAGGATAAGAAAACGTCTTTTAATGAACCATTATCAAAATATAGGAGACATTTACGCAAAACCTCCCAATTGAGGGTAAATACGTTGAAATTGACTAGATAAAATATAGAAATCAATTGATGTATGATAAAAATATGTCCTCTCAAGATATGAAATATGACAAGCTGTTCTATCAACAATACTATAACACTTCACATGAACGATTAGCAGTGATTGGAAAAAAGGGTTTTGTTATTATGTTGAGTAAACGTTTAATTGATTTCTTTATATTTAGATATTTGTCAGATTAATGCATTGTAAACAGTGAAATAGGGAATAGAAACAAAAGTTTTACTTAGATTTTGTTCTTTATACCGATCTGAAAAAAAATTCTTTATTTGTTAGTTTATCATTTGTTAAAATTTTAATAACACTGTCACTTTTCAAGCAAATGTAATTTTACATTCTCAAACCACCATAAATACTCTTCCTATCTTTATTTTTTCTTCTCGAAATCTTTACCCATTTCAAATTTTGCCAGACTTTGATGTGGACATCTTTTCATGAAATGTGCATTTGACATATTTTTTTTTTAATGTGCATTTTGGTTTAAAAACTTTTTTTAGAAAATGTTGCCAGCGGTAGAGAACTAACCATTTTTTCAAAACAGAAGTTTTATGCTGAAATTATATATTATTTAAGTTACTACTAACAAACTTCCAGAGCTGATTCGTTGTTACACACTATATTTTTCATCTAATACATGAATTATTTCGAAGCTTTTTTCCTACTTATGCTTAGAAAATCGCAAAAAATCCTTCCATCCTACTTAGTAATTCATTAATATAATTGGTAGTTATAATTTTTTTTATATTGTATATGGTACGCTCTACAATTTAGTTATCAGATATATTTAGAAAAAAAGAATTAGAACATATGTATTTTTTGGTAAAGATCTACTATATCACCTAGGAGTAAGACTAACCATACCTTGTGAAGCCATCGAATTTTATACATTGGCGGGTTGGACCTAACTCTGCAGTTAAAATATACGTCTTCTCCTTCTCTTACTACCGAAGAAACGCCTCTTCCCAATTCTAAGTCCACAATAGGAGGATCTGAAATGACATAGATTACACTGAAGGATCAAATTCATCAACATATTTTTATATAAATTTCCAAACGGGCGCTTAAACGAAAAAGTAATTACACAATAAAAGCGTTAAATTTCCACAGATTAGATAAAAATAACCTCCAATGATAAAAAAACTATCACATTTCTAATATTCATAAATGAGTTACATATGTGATTACATATAGAAAAATAACACATACAATACTTGGTTAAATGTATACGATGTAAAAATAAAGAAACAAATTGAACAAATACATAAACAAAACTTTGTACAAATATAATTGTATTTAATTATAACTTCAATATAAGGTTAGAGAAACTATAATTTTACAAGGGTATGGTAAGTACCACTTTTATGAATGATTTCGTCAATTAGTCGTTGATAAGGGATGTAAAGTTAGCAGAATTAGTAATTATGCATCTCCTATATCTAGAGTTACATTTATCTGTTTTTATTTCTTATGTAGAGGGGGGGGCATTTTCTAAGAATCTTAAGTGTTCTAACCAGCGAATAATTCCTATATTCATCTTTAAATGAAGATACATGTGTTCTTAGTAACTGATAAATTTATATTCATTTATTCCATAAGCAAGAATTTGAGATTTTTAGTTAATCGATTTCCAACATAGGAGAACTGTGGTACGATTAATAATGTCAACGGCGAGAAAAAACCTTTTTTGACGAAGGAGTTACTTAACTAATCTGAAGAATGATCGAGGCTTAGATCGAAAACTTAATAATTTTCTCTATCAAATAGATATTTAACTTTAGTCCTCTCTTTTTCAATTCAGTTGATATTGATAATTTAAAATCAAACATAATTTTAGTGGTCTTAACTTTTTCTAATTTTATTTTAGTTAATATTTTAAGTAATAATAAGAAATATATAATAAAAGTCTTTTTTATTTTAAACTTTTATATTTAATTTGATTTTCATCGACTGGTTACATGTTCGTTAATTAGGGTAATGAGCAGTTAAGAATATCGAACCTCATACCTGTAGGATTCGCTTTTCTTGACGTGCTAGTGGAAACTAGTAAGACAATTCAAATATATTATCCTTGGATATAAATTAATCTCCTATTAGAAATCTAGTGGCCTTTTGTAATTACTGAAGAAACGTTACCAATGATTAAAGGAAAATCAATATGAATTTATACACGTGAATTAATAAGTGATTAGCTTTTATGTAAAAGAATTGTGCAAAAATGCTCTTCCTTTATTGAAAAAATAAAAGAAAAATTGCTCATAATTAAAGTTCTGTTTTTTTTTCAAATAAAATTAAAATTTCAGTAGTGGTTGCATTTCATATATTGTTGGTGTAATAAAATCAGCGAGCTGGAAAGTTGTCAAATTTTTTTATGTTTTGTGAAACTATGTTGAATTGCTATACATTTTCCAGAGATGATTGCAAAAAACAAATTGAAATAAATCTTATAAAACTATATGGAGATGGAATCATAGTTCAAAAGAATATATCGTGGTTTTCTCACCTACAAAAGCACCATCGAAGATTGAGTCCTGAAAGTCAGGTTTGATTGTTTGGCTTGAGTAAACACAACTACAACATCAACAGTGGGTATATGTATTTAGTTCAACACAGTATGCATGCAGTAGTATTGACAATAAAACAGTAATGTGAGAGAAAGGTCTATTATCGAGAGTGAGGAATAGCGAGCATACAGCCAATAATTAAAATTACCAACCAAGAACCAGTGAGTAAAGCAATAATTAACAACCTAAAAGACAGCAAGCTTGATTTGTATTTTAACACAGACATATATATGTACAATGCAAAATGGGATGTAATTAGTGAAAATATGTCTACTTACAGGTGACATTAATTAAGACGCTGTCTGATAAAAGGGTTGCAGGAAATACACGGTTATATGCTGTACATGTGAGTTTCAGCCCATGGTACTCCAGAAGTGTCCGAAATCGCACGATAGATAAAGTTTGATTAACACTATTTTCTTCCTGAAAAAAATTATTAAATCTATGTTTCTTTTATAAGCGGAGAGAAATGGTTTTTAGAGACATAAAGTTTTGAATGCCACAATTTTTAGGATGATGTACGAAAACAATTAGAAAACGGAATAGGCCTTGGGTACTGCAATCATTAATCTTTAGATAAAAGCGAATATTTGAAAAGGTAATCATAACTATCTTGATTAATTTTTAATTGCTAATACTACGCTGTAAGGGAAAGGGAAACCAAGAAGAATATACCCTTCATTTGTTTCATGAATTCCTTCCCTCTCTCTGTCTCCTTAAATATAACTCCTCGTGGAGTAATCTCTGACTCCAAAGAGAAAAAAGAAGAAAGAATTTGAATATGCGTCAGTCGCCTCACAGGTGCATTTAGTTAAGCTGAGCATGTTAAAAGCTTTTGCCTCTCTGAGCAAGCGCTAATCTCCGTAGTCAGGAAACTGCTAGCTGAACGTTTCTGTCCCACATCGTAAAGGCCATTAAGACTTGGGTCAGGCGACAAACGCTAATCCATCTGGCCACCGGTAGTGGTCAGCTAGTCGTCTGATTATGCCAATGAGGAGAAACCCTAAAAATGGCGTCATATAAATACCCTGGGTTTTCGAATATTGGCAGATTAAGTAAGAGAACACGTCGCCCTTGGTTCAGATCGTGTGTCTGTTTCCTCAAGTCCTTGTTATTCGCTTATACCATCGAGGTTGGATCTCACCTGGCAGATCCATCTTTTTTGTGAAGCTTTACTCGGTTCAGAGCAAGCCTCGAATTGTTTTTGTCCCCGAAAGATGGAATTGGGAAAATCAACAGGGAATACGAGATATAAAGAGAGAGCAGAAAGTTTATTTCCGTAGCAATGACATTATTATAGTTTGTTAAAAGAAGAGCAAAGACCAAGGTAAAATGATACTACGGGGGAGGAATTATCACTCTTAATTTCTCGCAAAAAACTCTAAAGTAGATTGCGTACTCTTGGTTAAATATTGTGTGCGAGTTAGGACATTCTTTAAAGTTGCCGCATTGGTTAAAAAATAATTAGCAGAATATTAATATAACCATAATAATTGGTGAGAGGGATATGTGCTGAAAATTTAAAACACATCTTATGGCAATAGAATGCGTATAATGAGAATAATCTAAGCTAAAGCTCTTTTGAAATCTTTATCTAATAAAATGCGCATGTATAAGATTAGCCCAAAATTTCTTCTCGTATTTATTCTATGTAATAGCATGTTACATAAAACTAGTTTATAATATACTATTGTGTATACCAAATTTATTCATTTACTAGCATATTCAAGGTAAATGTTTAGAAGGGACTAGATTTTTTATTACATAAGAACGATATTCAGATTTTTCGCATGATTATTAATTAACCCCTGATTTTATATTCAATCGGGTAAATCTAATTGTAGGTTATTTCCTCACTAAAAAGTTGTCATAATTAAAAAAAAGAGATAATAGCTAAATAAATGTTTACTTTATACCATAGTCACTCCCTTCCAATTTATCAGGAAAACCAGAAGATATTTAAAATATTTTTACCTTCTCTTCAAATTAGGTTTTACTTTAAATTTGGGGAATTTTCTTGTGTAAAACACACACTCACTTTAACATCTGATCTTTTCTTTCGTTCGAGTCTACGATATTTTTGGTGTTGAAATGAATTATATTTGCGGAAAATATTCTCATAATCCCGTTCTCCACCTTGCGAAATTTATTCCCATCTAATTTCATTTTCTCTTTTCATGTGGGCACCAAATTTCATAGATAGAAAAAGAAAAAAATATTAATAAACTAATCGGTTACTAACCGTACTAGGTAGATATATTGAAGAATTGCGGCCCTTAATTGACCACGTTACATTGGCATGAGGGCGAGAACCAGCGGTTACGCAACTGATAATATACTCCTTTTTTTCCAAAAAGTGCTTTGGGGGAGATAATATAGTCGTATGCAGAGGTCGTACTGAAAAAAAATTAATATTATTTATTTTTAAATCGTAAATAATGTTTGATAGTAGATGTCAAAATTTCAGAAGAAAAATATTGAAAATTAATATTAGAGTAAATTTTTTATTTAATGTTTCTGTAATTTATTTCTAATTTATATATTTTGAGCCTATGGTAAGTTTGAATCCTTGATAATTATGAGAATAACTTATAATTTAGTATTCAGTTATTCTTGATAACCGTGTTTATTCTGGGATCACGTAAGCTCGCTCAGTTGCCTGAGCTGGGTCCTCTTCCTCTTTCAGATGCTAAACACGCAGCCATCAAGCGAAATAAGACCACACTAGAGAGAAGGCCGCCATTCTCCTCCACAAACTCATTCCCTACAGAGAATGGCGTGAGGAAATCGGTGCCGAATACAAGGGAAAAGCGGTAGCGAGCCGCTTTTCCCGTACCAGAAGGGTAACGTGCTTGAAGCTTCAAAAGAATAAGAAGTTAAAGGAGAATGTAGTGGAGATTTTAGGAGTACAATGTTGCAATGATCACTATTATGACATAACAATAAAGTCGTGCAAATATTTGTGTGTGTTTTCGTGGGTCGATTTACATTAGTAACACATGGACTAATGTATGTTTATCCCAAAGTAAAAGTAGTGAATAGTATGTTTACTACATTCATTACACAGAGACACATAAAGGAAATGTAGAAATTTTGATTTCATAAACTTTACTGCATACATAAAGGCAGGTTTAGAACTCTTAGAATACAAAAATATCCAATTATATATGCAAACCTTTCAAAAATGTAATAAAATATTAAACATCTTGGCACGTTTTCTAAAACCGCCGTGGTTAAATAAAGATTACCAAATATGAACCCACTCATATGCTTTATATAAGAGGATAGTAAGCTTAAATGTGTTTATTATAAGAGATTTGGGGTAATTTTTTGAAAAATCTTTAAAATTTCGTCTTAAAACGAGTGTGAATAAATAATTTTATTCCTATAACATGATTTTATTTTGAAAGAAAGATTATCATGGTACTGAGGCAAAAGAATTGAGATTAAAACGCAAAAAATTACGACCTGTGAATATAAGTAGTTTAATACTTACAAATTGATAATTGAATATTAGAACGATCTACGGTATTTCCTTATGAAACAGGAATGATAACAAGCAAATAAGGATATAAGTTCAGCTTCTAAAGTAAATAGAAATTTCAAAGAAAGTAATCTCGAAATAGATGAACTGAATTATTAAAGTCTGTTGCAATGGGCGTTGAAATATTTTGTTATTATACTATTAAGCACGAAAATGATGTAAAATATAAAAAAAATATTTAGGAACAATGTGCAGTGAAGATATTATGTGTAAAATCCCTTTATTAATGACATTAAATTGTAATGATATAAATTCTTAAAATCGGTTTTAAAGAGCATTGAAATATGATGCGAAAAATTCCTAAAGTAATTATCATTAGCTGTGTAATGTGAGGAAATCCAAAAAGATTTTTCCAGGCTCACCGGAATGAGAGGATATGAGCTCGTAAAAGCCGTTTTGAGGAACAAATGACCTTTATAATATGACGTCTTGAAAACCACTATGAGTAATGCGATTATATAAAGTTCTAAAGACAGTTTTAGGAGAATTGAAGAAGACTATAGGAGGTAGGTAAATACATATATACATAGTAGCACTTGAATGTCTTGATATGAAGAAGAAAACGCTTGTTGGAAGCACTGAGAGTTAACGACCGGAATTACTACTTTGAAACCTATGGTAGAAGTAGTTAAAAATAATAATATATACCAGTACAATCGATTTCCATGGGCACTAGAATACTATTTATATGAAGTTGAAAAAGCATTTTCCGGTCCAATGAACCAAGTTAATTTCGAGTTCAAAGGTAGTTTTCAGTAGCAACGCACTAGGATGATATCAATTCCTGAAAGCAGTATTCAGTAGCAGTGGAATGTTATAATTTTAAGTCATTAATCTCTTTTTTAGCGAAAAAGAGATGGAAATATGAAAATAAAGAAATACTCTATTTGAAACTCGGCATTAGATTTATTATATAACCCCAAAGTGAACCCAGCTGAAGGGCCAGATCCATTAGATTTGTTAATTCTAGGTTTTGTAAGAATAACGAAATTGTAGGTAGTATTAGGCTTAACATGGAAAATAAGGACTATAGTGTATTTTAAATAGCTTTTGTTTACTAAATTGCTTGATTTCTTTCCTTAAAATTACCCAAATATTTACAAAAATAAAACTGTAAATATAATTTCTTTTGATTTCCAAAGGGATTTGGTACTCATCCTCAAAATACCCCAATTAATAAAGCTCAAATCATTTGGAATATTGGGCAAGAAATTAAATGGATTAAAAACTCGCTGAAATAACTTATACTAAAATTACTCAATCAATATAGTTCAACATGGCTTTCGGTAACTAGCCTCGTCCCTTAAGGATCTGTTGTCCAAACACTGCTGATTTAAGCTACATATATAAATGATCTTGACAAAAATTTATTTTGTCAGATTTCAACGCTAAAATCAAAGTGACCGTGATGAGTTTCAAAATGATTTAGATATCTGCATAAGTTAACTAGAAAGATAGCAGATAATGAATTGTAAATTTTTATGGAAGTCAACATAGAAGAAGATTTAGGTGTCTTAATCACCAGTGATAAAAAAATTCCTAAAACATTTCTTTGTATAGCCAATTGATTATCGTATTGCAGACTCAATCTTTGCTTATTTTATTATAACGTCATAATGGTGAATAGGATTCAAGAATATATTTATTGACATTTTGCCTCTAAATTAAAATATATGATTGTGCCCTAATATTAAGCACATGTAGGATGCCTAGAGTAGTCACCTACCCGGTATTTGATTTTGGGGTATTTGCTGGTTAATATTTGTTTAACTTCTAGAATAACGCTTGACATTGAAGGTGAATTTATATATTTGTGTGAAATTGCTCTTTAACCTAATTACATAGGTGGGAAGAATATTAATAGTATATTTTTTAAGAAGCCCTATCTTATAGTCTGATCCGCCAGTATCACTTTATTTCCTTTAAAAACCTCATAAATCTGCCAACTCTCTTATTCTTTCTTTGTGAATGCTGTCCACCTTCGAATACACAAGTTTTTATTAATACTTATGATAAAACGAATCAAAACATAGTATTTCCAGCGTCCTTGCCATCTAAAATTTCTCAAATATTTGTAGTCTAACCTAAATCTTAAATACAAGGAAGACATTCGAAAGACTTCATAAAACTACACTTATTACCGTTTTTCCTTGGCAACCCAGTGTTTACAAACACTCCAAAATTATATTTCATTAATGACTACTCGAAAAATTAATTAAGCTAACGAACTTAAAAGCTGGAAATTTCTTAGAAGAAAATGATGTAATTATCTTCAGCATACTTTTGCTTATAGTGTAATATAATGTTTTCGCCAGTTGTCCGAGTGTAGCTGAATTGCAGACAGTCAGAAAGGTGAAATTGAATCCTATGAATAATCTAAAGAGCAACCACTTAATGATTACAAGTACGTTTTTCAATATTTACATACATACCAGACGTCAACTGCTATAATAATAAAGGTTTTATTTAATTAAAGAATCGAAGTCAACTTAAAGCAGCAAAACCTGTAATTATTATGATAAATTTTGTGAACGATTATTATTCAGTACTAAAACTAATAAAGTAAATACTCGTATATATGTTTTCAATTATAACCACAAAGTGTTTGGTCTTTAAACTGAGGATATAATTGAGTTGTATAGGTAACGAGATCTAGGATATATGGTTAACATCTCTTTCATTACCAATGCATGATATTGCAACTGGGAATATATAAACACTGGAAAGAACGTTTATTGAATTATAAAGTTGAAGAAAAGAGGTAGGAAACATTTTTACTTTTATTCTTTTAAGAAAATAAGGAAATATTCATGGATACCTTCCAGGAGACAAAATCTTGTTGGCTTAATACTTACAATTCAATAGAATTGAGACTGAGGCTGTGAGTGGGTTTGTGACGTTGTTGTTCGAGGCGCTGCATATCAAAGTCGAATCGTGAAATTCTCTCGTCAATTTTTTAATAACTAAATAATTTATGATTTGGGAATCAGAACGGGTTTCTATTTCATTGTCCAATATCTGTTGAAAATATAGTAGTAATTAAGACGCACAGATAAATACTTCACATATTACAAACCAAAAATACTGTACAGTGTATAGTGTAATAAAATCAAATAACCTGAGGTTTTCAGCTTTAAATCGTCAAAGATTTGGAAAACTCTTCAATCTCTCTAGGATATCAGTTTTTCAAGATTAGACTTAACTCAACTCCACTTCTTTGAGTTACACTATTTATATTAACTGCACTATCTAATAATTTTTGTTAATTCAAATTTACAAAATAACACGCCGATGTTTGTCTACAAATTAACCATGGTAAGTTTTACTAAATACCTTTTTACTTATGGACACAAATATCGATTTCTCTTCTTGAGGTCAAAAAAGACGAAATATAGGCAAAGTAAATATCCTGCCTATATTAAAAAATAAATAAATTTAATTTTTTCTTAATGTATGAAATCATTACTAATAATAGTCACACAGTCTCTGAGATTCCAAATAATATTGACAGGAGATATGTCAAATAACGATGGTTATTATAATACTCATCATTTTATGTCTTTATCCAGTCCTATATATCTTTAGTGCCAAATCTTGGTGTACTCAAACACTGTTAAATAGGCATTTCTTGCATTTCAACCATAATTTGCTAAAAGTTCTTTACACAACATGTATCTATAAGATTTTATTCGTAATCACTATACATTAAAAATCTCGATCGAATAAATCTACAGGCCTTTGATATTTTGTTGCAACATTTCATCACCTATATTTCTTATTTGAGGTAATAATGAAAATAAATTTAAAGAATACTCAATAGTAAAAATATACAGGGTAATATGAGTGCCAATGCATTGTTTGAAACAGGAATAATGCAACAAAATCTTGCTCCTCAATTTAATCCTAACTTTCAATGAACTGAGTAAATTTGTTTTGAATATATCGTAGAATCTAATTTAATTTCCTTCACTGATGTATATATTCGAATGTTGTATACCAGTGTTTTGATTTTTTGCATAGTGTCTCATATTTATTGCAGTTGTCTAACTCTGGGTATTTAGATGGACAGGAAACTTTTTTGAAACTATGAAATTATAAGGCAAATGGTAGAGACAGCTGCTCGAATTAGCATATGAGCCAAACGCCTTGCCAGAAAACTTGTCTTTGAAGTGAAAGAATCAAATAGAGGTGTAGAAGTGGGAAAGTGGACATTCTTTCTTTTGTACTAGGAAGATCTTTTGCTATGAAACAATGGTGTAAAGTTCTCGCTTGTTGAATGAATAAAATGGTTCTAGTATTTATATTCAAATAGTTTGCAGAAAAAATGAATGACAAACTACCATGAAGGAATATTTGGTGTTTTATTAGATCCTATCTATTGCACTGCCTCATTATTGATTCCTTTTGTATACCAGTTATTATTTTTTAACAAACTCTGTTTTTTTTATTCCTCCACCTCTATACTAAGTTAAGTAAAATAACCCTCATTTTTTAAATTGAGGTTAACTTTTTACTTTGCTCTTAAGTTTAATGAAACTGCGTTAAACCTGAACTTGATTATTTAAATAGCAATAAACTTCCATTAAATCTTTGTAAATTCATAAAGTAAAACTGCTTCCTCATGACTTTAGTACGCCTAGCATTGGTGGTTTATTTTATTTATTACCACGGTAAATTAGGGTAGAAAGCCACAAATAATATGAATATTTTAACCAAGATTTCCTGCAACCCGAAATTATTATTCTGAATTAAATTACAGGGACCAGAAATTATTTCTATTTTCCAAATTATTTGGTCATTTGCTTATGATTATTAAGATTTCTATAGGTATTTTCTTCTGAATTTATATTGTACGTCTAAAATGAGGTGACATAAATATATAATACACCCATATTTTTGTAAACAAAGAAACTTCACTATTCAAATAGAGATAAGATCTATGAAATATATATTATATATTCCTTCTTAATCCATAATTGATATTTAATTGAACAATAACTAAATTAAAAAATTCATAGACTTTACTACAAATACATAGGGGAATAAGCGTAAGAGAGGCAATTCACTTAAGTTCAGCAAAACAAAGCAAATAAAAATATCAATAAACAATATTTTGAAAATAAATACTGGAAAATTATTTTGTAAAACTGATTCAGAAGAAATCAACTCACCTTGTCATTTTTGTACCACTCAACCCGAGGTGATGGCTCTCCACCCGCAACGCTGCAGCTAAGTCGAAGCTGATCACCTTCTTGAATAGGACCTAAAACTTGGCCATAAATAAGATTTCCCTCTTTCTCCAGGAGGGGAGGAGAAGGCGGAGACACAACTCGCAGTGTAAGATATGTCGTGTGGGAATTGGCTGCAAATAAATAGCAAAAGAGGTAAATTACTATTTATATTTAATAAACCAAATGGGATTATCGGAAATTAGATTCTAATTTATTAAATATATAAAATAGTTAAAGCTAAAGTGAATATAATAATTCCCTTTAAATTCGTAATTTTGATGTTGATAAATGTGGGAAATTAACTGTGGGTTAAGAGTAATTCGAAAAATCATTTTAATATATAACACCTCCAAACACTACTTCGGGAAGTGTTGACGAATTTATGTTGGATAATACTAAAATGCTAGAAGTCGGAACGGAACTGTGTTGTTGGTCAATTGCAGCCCCATATATCCATCTTTTCTCATTACTATCGAATCTCCAAACCCTTTTTAACCTCTGTATCTTTGACTATGAAACCCCCTTTTGCAGTCGTGGTTGTCTAATCTTTCCTAGGCCATATAATGGATAATTCTTTTATTATTTGTTGAAATACCTCAGCATACCGACTTCCTATGTGCGATTTGTTGGTGTTTCTAAACTTAAAATTCTCTTTTCTTTCTCTTGCCTCATCTCTCTTAATCACATACATGGAAAAAATATTGTCCTAGTCGTCTCTTATTCATATATCTTTTAATTGTAGCAATACTCCTATGGTATATTCTTGAAATTTTTAAATATAATAGAGAATGTATAAGAGTTTTTGCTTGCGAATTTTCATTTATATCAGTTATATTTTGAGTTATTCAAGTTTAACTTTCGAAAAGATTTTGCTGAGCCAAAATTCACAGGACAAGAAAATAGCATGCGTCATCCATTTTATTGATAGATGACGTTTCGACCACAATACGATCATCTTCTTAGGGCTATAACAAATAAGAAAAGTAAATTTTATGCAATATTCAGAGAGCACAATGTTAAGAGTACAGATAGAACTTTGTTAGGTAGTGAAGAATGGTTTTAATGGACGTAAATTTTGTATTTTAAAACTAAGAAAATAAAAAGTTTAATTTTAACCTCATATCAATGGGTTTCTTCTATACTGATGTTTCTAGACTATTTGGATTTTTTCTTATTAAAATATGTTCAAATGGAAGTGTTATCACTTTCAGTTTCATTTGTATATCTAATATCAGACAGGGTAGTGTTTAAAAAAATAAGAATTTCTAATCCTTGATCATGCTATTTAAATATCGCTAAATATCAGGGGAACTTTTCAGGCAACTAATATTTTCAAAACAAAGTTGATTTTAATATATTATGATCTAGTTTGGGATGGTAGTATGTAGCAACCAGGCTAAGCGAATAATAACAAAATTCGAATCCCGGCTGATGGAGCTCTTTACCTCTGAACACATTACATGTATCTAGGAGTAGTAGGACACCCCTTTGTAACATCTATGACTCGAGCGCCTTGCTCTCTTGTTCCCAGCTCGCGATGATATATGAGATGTAAAGGCTCTAGCCAATATTGCTCATAATACACCCCTTTTTAGTACTCTATTTGTACAGAACCAAAGGCGACGCCTAAAACTACGAGTATCGAAAAGTAAAAGAGGTTTAAACGGTTTATGCAAGCGGAGCAAAAACGCAGTAATCACCGTGATGTATCCATGGAGAATGCTTGCAAGGCACATTTTAAGAACCAAAAGGATGGAGAAAGTAAAAATCTCTCATTGTGCATCTGATTTCATGGAGCCAATAAAAGTTAGTTTGCAAAAAAGAAATGTTAAAGGAATATGCAAGAAGAGGGTTAGCTACAAATCTATAAAAGGATATCTAGAATATTCAGGGAATCTTGCACTACACGTGCAGTTAGTCAACATTAAATGGTTTTCAATAAGATTAGTTTGCAGTTTTTGCATTTTTGAAGCATATGCTTCACATTTGTGGGTCTTTACACACTTCCTAATGAACGATTTTCTTGTTAAAAAAGTATGGAAGAGAGATTCAAACAATTTTTTGCTTAAAGCATAATGATTTGTATTTAAATTTAATTTGTTTGGAATAAATCATTGAAACCAATTCAAAATATGTGTAGATTACACTGGAGAACAATGTATTTACAAAAGTACATTTTCCTACCTAATTCGAGCATACTCAATTCAAATCTGAAATTAGAGTCTCTCTAAATGCCACAGACTTTTCTTAATATCAATAACGACTATTATACAATAATTTTCATTTTATCACACCTATGATCATGCCCTGAAGTAATTTTGCATCATCCTTTTGCGTTATTTATATTAAGTAGGTTTTTTTTATAAACATTTTATTGCATATGACAAGAAACTTGAATTTGACATTAGAATTACAAATACTGTAATCAAATAGATGTTAATTTATTAATGACTGTACATCATCAGGCTGGTGGACATCTTCTTGATTTCAATCGGGCAAAAATTTGCGTTTATAACACTTTCTCTTGTAGCTCTTCTCTGGCTTATCTTTTCTAATGTTACAGCAGTAGTCCACCATCATCTTTCATCCCAGTAACCTTGGTAGTGCTCCTCCATGGTCATAAAATCCTGATTGAAGCGCTCCCCTTGATCGTCGCTCACGGCTCCCAGATTCTCTGGGAATCGGTCGAGGTGACTATTTAGGAAGTACGGCCTTACACTCATTTTGCATCCCAGATCACGATATGCTAAAAGCATATTAGTAACCAGATCCTCGTAGTTATGGGCTTTTTTTGTTTTGCAAAAAGTTACGAACAACGACAGAAAATGAGAGCCAGGCTGCCTTCTCTTTTTCACTTATGGTGTTCAGAAATCTAGAATCACTCAGAAGTCTTCGGATTTGGGGACCATCAAATACTCCTGCTTTTATTTTTTCGTATAACAAAGCAGGAAAAACCGATACTATGTACTGAAAACAATTATTGTCAGTGCTCAACACCTTGACACACTGCTTCATCAACTCCAGTTTGAGATGAAGTGGAAGGAAAACGATCTTCTCTTGACTTACGATTGGCTCATTAACAATGATTAGCATTCCTGCTTCCAAAGTTTTCCGAACTGGCCAATCTTTTGAACACTAGTGTTTGTCACCGGCTTGACTGTCCTTTATACAGATATAGCATGGAAACTTTATATATCTCTTCTGCTGTCCAATGAGAAAGTAGTCGATCTTGTGTTGATTTTTCTTGCCAATTTCTTTAGTCTTCACCAGAGAGAAATAACAGTCAGATACATGATCCTTTAGCTCTAGACACACCATTGGGATTCCAAAAGGAAGACCATTTCTCTTTACTTTCGTTCACTCACGAAGATGTTCCACACAACTATGGCAAACAGCATGTTTGGCCCACTTCTTATCTTGATCGGCAAGAGAAACATCAAAATATGCCTTATACTCGTAAGTGTGGATCACAAAGTTTGATATATTGCACCTTTGACGAACTAGCATGTAACAGACACATATGTAGCAGAAGGTATCTAGTTCATTAACGCACTAAAAAATAAACAATAATATCAATATTTTGCACAAAAACACTTATCTACTATGTAGTGTGAAATATTTGCTTTCTACAAGCACCCTATCTGTCCGTCCGGAGGGCAGTTTTTGAAATCAGCATGAAAAAACGAATTAAAATTGGCAGATAAATCTAAGAATCCAGAAAATGTGATGAAAATTATTTCCCTGTGTTATATTTATTATATTAAACACTCTGTATATATCTATATTGTTAAAAAAGACTTTATTGGACACCTAATTAATAGTCTCTCTCCTTTCGTCCTTCGTTAGACTCGTGTAGAAGCCTTCTTCTTTCAAGGTGCTAAAACTGATTTATGTGTATGGGTGGGTGGGGTGATACTGAAATTTTTCCTAAAGTTATGATTAAGGTTGACTAAAGACTAACTGAACATAAAGACATGTTTCTAATTAAGTCAAATTTAAGCAACAACAGAGATTGGTTTATACCTGACTGAGTCCTGATTCTGGCCTCGTGGCAGCTGCCATAGGCTGTATTTCCCCTTCTTCTGATCCCAGTTTAATTGTTAAGTCTCTAGTGAGAAATAATTAGCATCAAAATGCGTCTCCAACTTATTATTATATTTACTTAAAGCGAACAAAGTTTTTGAGCAGCACTAGTAAGTCGGCCATAACCTAGCTTTTCCTTCATTGATAGACGCTTAAACCCGTTTTTCAAAAATATCGGTAAATTACTTGGTAATCTTGTTAATATTCGATAAATATTTCTTATTGTTAACCGTTCAAAGAAAATTACCCTGATAGTTCCGACACCATATAATATTTTGTATGAACACTTAGTCATAACACTTTACACTATACTAGTGTATTTACTGAAAAATATATAGGCGATATCTAATTTTATGATTTTTAATTCATCGCACTTTGCATGCCACTATTACCCAACTCCTTACAAACAAGTGGTATAGAGCATCAAACCTATAATGCTTGAAAACACTGCCAATGTTAACGCACTTCGATTTGTTCGCGATAATGTAGTGATGAAAGATTTCCGTTATCAGGCCAATTAGCAATAACCGTGTCTAGTTGCCGTTTAGAATTTTATTTTATGCAAATTAGGAACGAGAGCTTTAATTCCTCACTTCTGGTTCAAAAGTTTAGAGTAGATAATGTTTTAACTATTTTCTTTTCACTCTCAACTTTTTTACTTTCTTTTCTGCATCCGTTATGTTTATTATTATTTTCCTTTTTTTCAAAGTTTCTCATCTGAGTGAACAGACTCTCTTTGCATTTAAGGATTGATGCAAGTTATGATCCCAAAGCTTATATATATTGGCTTTATTCATCTGGTTACAAAACCAATCTAATATTTTGAAGATCATCTTAATGTTAAAGTTTAGTTGGGCTCCATATTTTATTATATGTAACAAGTCATTTATTTCTTTCTCGTTGAAAACATCCGCTTTCAAGTTATCGTTTATGTCAAAGGAATATTCTTATTTAAATAATCAATTCTAAAGGATAAATATCCTTATACTTAATTGAGAACCAAGTATTTATTTTAACTTAGAGAAAAAAAATTCGTCGGAAGATCAAGCTTCGAAGAAACCTTAATTATAATAGCGAGGCGACAAATCTCAGAGGATTTTTCATCTAATGTTTAATGTCTCTCAATTGCCAATCTGAGACATTATTATGTATTTTCTTCGGGAAAAGACTTAATTTTGATATCAACAGAATTTGAACAATTTGAAAGTTTTTCCTGAGTTAAATTGTGATAAAGTCATTAGAGTTATGTTTATTTTGCCTTATTTTACCACCTCGCATAAACATAATAAAGCTGTAGCAAATGTGTCACTAAATTTAATAAAATGAACTGGACCCCCAATAACACAGGCCTGCGTTTGAAATTTTTTTTATGTTCCCCAGGATTTCTTTGTGGTTTCTTAATGAATCCAACCTCCTAAGCTCAAAAATGAATGTATATTTGTTCAATCAGGTCAGATTTTCTCAGTACAGCATACACCATTTTCATTGAGATTACCTCATTTTTTCTGAATTTTTTTTTCAAAAAAACTTTCTCTATCTAATAATTTATTATTACTGTTATATCATATAAACAGGAATACACGTATGTAAACTATAATTCTTTTAATAAACAAAAAATAAAAGAATGCAACATAATAAGAAAATAATTATAATTTCGAAGAACAGACGCCCTTGACGATTTTCGTTTGTGCCTATCATCTGGTGCATTACGCTTCAAACACCAACAGTAGTCAGCAAGCATGTTTCCGTTCCATTTACACTGGTACCTGGATTCCATTGTTTTTATGTCCTGGTGAAATCTTTGCCCCTGTTCTTTACTGTAATCCCCACAGTTGTCGGGAAAATAATCCAGATGGGACTGTAAAAAGTGTACATATCTTTATAGACATTTGAGCTCCCAAATGTTTGAGATTTGTTAAGAGCTGATTGACCAGGGCAACATATTCTTCTAGGCTTCTTATATTGCCTAGAAAATTGTTAATTAGAGCTTTAAAAGCTTTCCAGGCATCTTTTTCTATGTCCTTCATTGATGCATCAAATTGCTGATCAAGTTCCTGATTTAAAGTCCATCAAAAATTCTCCCATGGAGCTTAGCGTCCCTGATTTGTGGAAATTTTTGAAGAAGAAATTTAAAAGCTTGGCCTACTTTATTAAGGGTTTTGACATAATTTTTTATTATGCTAAGCTTTATATGCAGTGGAGGGAGGAGTATTTTTTTAAGGAGGCACTAAAGATTGAGCTATCACATTGTTTGATCCAATTCTAAATGCTTCTCGTGGAGGCCAAACCTTCTTCTCATAGTGCATACTATCTGCACGACTGTCCCATAAACATAGGAAACAGGGATGCTTCGTGTAGTTTGTTTGCGTCCCAAGCGTAAGAGACACTACCTGAAAAAATTTAGCACGGTATGTATATTTAGTGTAATATTTCTAAAAACAAATTCAAAGTAATATTTCCTAAAACAATAAGAATATGAATATGTACTAAAAAATCCTGTATGCCGATGCATTAAATTATCGTATTGAAACTAATTGGATATATGTACATCTTATTTTGAGTTTATTGAGTTGTGTTGTATACCTTCTCAATTAGGATAAGTTCCCCCCTAACCAAATAGGATGCATTAACCTATAGGGACACATTTCAACAAAAAATATAACTCAAAAATGACTCATGATTTCCAGATTTGCATTCTTGTAAAATGTAAGTTAACCAAAAGGTGTATACAAGTATTAACAATTAAAATGAAATGTCAATATCAAAAAGCTTAGAAATGCCAAGTTTAAAATGATCTTACCTTTAAGTCACCAAATATCCTCCACTTATAGCTAGAGTAATTTATTGCATAACTTTCAGTAAGTTGGATTGAATATCCTATAGGAACGGAAGCTATCTTGTTACCAATATTCAGTAACACAGCTTTTAAACTTCTACTGGAGGAATCTATGAACAGTCTCCATTCTAATGGGTTGTAGGGAATTCCAAGGGCCTCAACAAGTCCTTTAATATTGGCGCAGTATACTAAAGAGCTGGAAGAATGCTTTAAAAAATAGCTTCGAAACTCTTGTTCTCTATTTCTGTACCCCCCTAAATGTTGTTTCTAAAGCGAGAAGATTATTTCCACGAAGGCGAGAGCCAAGAAGTTGTGTATTCACCTTTGAAACCCCCAGATCCTTGGTCAGGTCATTTAACTGAACTTGAGTGAATGGTCTTGCGACCATATCATGTGTGGAAACCTGATAAGACTCAGATGTGTCATAATCTTGGTCAACTTCCATATTAATCTCTTTATGTACCTCTATATGTTCAGGGGGAGAAGGTATAGGAACTCCTGGGCCATGGGGCAGGGGTTTGATGGCAGAAGGAACATCCGGATATGCCACACTATGTTTATTCTTCTTATTTATACCTGTGGAAAATATAATTGCATATTACATAAAGGAATTGATTTGGAGTTGCAGATAGTACATAAATGTTTAGTAAAAGATATGTTCATGCTGAAGTGAACTATGTTAGTTTTTAATTTTATGCTAAGTCTTTGCATAATAATGACATTCTTTGGAGCCAGTATAATACAAAAAGCTTAAATACTTGATACAATGCTCACCTTTAAGGTTTTTCATGCAAAAATTGCAGTCGGTAGCGTGTTCCTTGCCATCTCTCCACACCATGGGAACACCAAAAGAGAGGGTCTTCTGTTCGCTCTGACTCCAGCGTCTTAAAATTATGTAGCATCCCTTGCAGCAGATATGTGGTGCCAAACTTATATTTTGATCGCTTAGCCTTACTCCAAAATATGCATGATACAAAGATTTAATTACAGGAGGGGTTGTACTTTGCTGCTCGGGAAAAGTCACTTTGCCGCAAACATAGCAAAATCTGTCGGAGCTATTCTTACATTTTCTGTTCATTTTTAACTCATCCACTATTTTTATTATTCTTATTATTATAATGCTAAGCAATTTTTAACCTGCAAAATATAAACCTATTTGCATAATTACTTAAAATGTACAAAAAGTTACTGCGAATAGAGCAGTGCAAAAACTATGGAAATTTGATGTAATATAGGAGATGTATAAACTATAAAATTATTATCACCCCCTGTATCGCCAAAACTAGAGGTGATAGAGAAAAACGGATGACAGATTCGGATTTAGGAGGTCAATTTTATTAGGAAACACTATAGAAAACCTAAGGTACATTTTTGACGCAGACCAGTGTAATTGACTTAATAAAATCAATGATTTTTTATAGATTCAGAGCTAATTGTTTCAGTAAACTACTCTTTGATCGAGTTATGATTATTGTCTGTGCATTGATATTCATTATAGAATAAGTTTCTTTTCCCGACTCTCGCTTATAGCCAATAAAGCTGAATTTTACCAGCAGACACATCTATTAATTCCGTCTAGAAAGAAAAGATAGGATGAGGAGTGAATTAAATGATGAAGAAAAATGTTCCTTCTACAAAGTTTTGAGAGAAATCCAATACCAAAAATAAATTAAAAAGTTAATATTTATCTTTATTATTAATTTACTTCTCATTATTCAATAAAGAGTGGTGTCATATAAATTATTACACCAATTTGAGTTTAACAAACGTCCGGCATAATTTCGTCCCTAAAAGAATACAATTCCGCCCGAAGATGAATATTCATTATTTGAAAACTGCTATCTCACCAGATAATGAAGTTCGCATAAAGATCAGAATGATATTCACTGGCAAGAAAGCAACGATCAGGTACGATTCATATTTACTGTAGATTAACAATTTTCGTTCCCATAATTGATCAAAAAATAATTTCCCTTAAATTTAATTTTATATACTTGTTATAAATTTTATATCTTATTCTTATTCTTATTATTATTATTATTATTATTATTATTATTATTATTATTATTATTATTATTATTATTATTAGTAGTATTATAATTATTCTTATTATTATTATTATTATTATTCTTATTCTCTTTCTTATTCTTCTCTTCATCTTATTCTTATTCTTATTCTTATTCTTATTCTTATATTATTATTATTATTATCATTCAGATCTGCGCCAAATTATGACCTAACCACTATTGTAAATATATATTCATGGTAATTTAATACATTTCAAGTTTTCTATATTTGCTCGAATAATTCAGAAATATTATACTCAGCATATTAAATTGAAGGAGAACAGAAACCATCAATTTGAAAAGTAATTTGTGTTCGAGTCGCATCCGTTGTTTCATATTTCATGTAGTAATCAACCTAACTTCTGCCGTTTCGTTTGAAGGGTATTTAAAAGAAAAACTATCATGTGCTGTAATTCAAATAAAATGTACAGGAACTAATTCAGGATTTTAAATTGGAGGTGTAGAAGAATAGCATAAGGAACCCACATTTCCCCACCTCCCTTACGAGCGGACCGGTTATTAAACCTTCCCCTTCCGCCCAGATATCTGATGGTCTCCCGCCGGAAGAACCCGCCGACCATTTTAGCTAAACACCGAGTTCCTTTCTCGACAGGTTATCGATAGATGGGAGCCCATCTTGGCTTCCGGTGGTTCTCGGAAGTGAGCAAAGGACGAAATGGGGGAGATAATCAAGCCTTTCTCACCGAAGAAGAGCGCTTGATATCAAGTGGACTTCCGGAGCCATGTAAACCTCTCCCGAGTTTTGAGTATAAAACATGAATTCTTTTAACTCTCGGTAGTAGAGATTTCACAGCGTCTGGCAGGGCAGGAATTGCCATCTATCTCGGTGTAGTGGTAAATCGTCCAAGCACAAAGTCTTTAGAGAGGAGATCGGCCCCATTAGGGAGGCTCCTTACCCCTCTGGTCTGCAACTCAGTGCGGACCCAGGCTCGTACTCCACGTTTTCAGAGCTGAAGCTACAAACTGCCTCACTCTGGTTCCCTTAACGAGAAAGCTACATCTCACTTTTCTCCATCACCCTACCCGTCGATAGGTCACTTCGTCCCCCTCCTTACAGAAGCACCCAAGATTTCCCAGAGTTCACGAGCGTAGGACACTCTTTAAGAAGAAGCTCGCAGCACCGCCTTCTTCCAGCAGAATCGTGACAAAATTGTGGGATCAGGTCGTTCCCTGGAGAACCTACCTAATCGTATCCATCCCTTATCTCACCTGCGCCACCTGAACATCAGGTTCCAAGGTAACCCTTCCCTTTCACATTCCCCCACTTCCCTGGAAAGCTCACCAACATTACAAGTGCACAGGGATTTACATAGTGAATAGTTATTTACAAGCCAAGTGAGATATCTGAGATTCGCTTATTGATTCATCTGTCAAACCACATTATTTGTATATATTTATATATATTTTCTTGTTTAGTGTTCATTAAACTTTGTTTTCATATTGTTGTTTATCTTAGTTCCTTTAGTTCGCTTGCTGGCAAAGTTCATTCCAATCCCTCTGTAGCCAACCTCTAAGCACTTTGAGTCAATAAACCCATTCAGGGCACGGGCCGAACGAAGTATAAGGAGTAGAACGACGACTCCTCCGCATTCGGCATAATAGGATATATATATATATATATATATATATATATATATATATATATATATATATATATATATATATATATATATATATATATAAGAGTCGGGGAAAGCCTAACCACCACTCGGCCTCTTCCTCGACAGGCTGCTGCAATTGCCTTAGATTTCTTATGATTGACCATGCTGCAAGAGCCTCTGAAGCCCATTAATAATTTTTGTTATTCGTGATATTTTGTAAAATTTTTGTGCTTGATACTTCAAGATTTGGTTACGATTATCACTAAACGCTCTATGTTTATTTGTGAATTTTAGTTATTTCATATATAACAAATAAGGCTATTATAATTGATAAGATTTATTTTTTAAACAAAACACAAATAGGAACAGGTGTTTAATGAGGCTCATGAAATATTACTTGTAGTTGTGTGACCAAAAGATAATCTAAACAAGCCTTTCAAGTAAATCGATATAAAGTTGAAAGTGTGCATAATGTCTAATGACTGCACCAATGAAGGTTACTTGGCATTGCTCACTCTCAGTAAGAGTTTAGCTTGTATTCAATTAACAGCATAAGAGCTTTCTTCTGAAAATGATAATTAAAATCGAAAAACTGTACGCCATACTCACGACCATCTTCGCCGGTATAAGCGTGAAGGAGAATGTAATTTTGACGTAAACTATACTAAAAACCTCCTTTACCAGGTGAAACGGAAATATGACATGGCTGAGAATAAGGAAGGTGTTATCGGCGAACGAGTATCACAAACGTTGCTCTTCTACAACTGTAGACAAGAAATTCGTGGCCAGTTTCAGGCAGATCTCCGTGAATCTGGGTCAATCCATGTGAGAAAATGGTATAAGGATAGGTGTGAGCATGACAACCGTCCATAGAGCAGTAACCCAGAATCTAGGATACACATTGCAAGTGCTAAATAGGAGCCAGTTTATCACGCAGACTACTAATGATAGCGTAGAGCAAAGCTATAATAACCCCCTATCAACCTTCTTTGTTTTGTCTTTGACGATATAGATTTCATGCAGGATAGGAAAGTGAAACGGCAGAATGCTGGCCTTGCGGAGACCGATTAAAAGTGCCTAGGATCATTTAAAACAAATATCCCTCTACTTATATGAATTTGGGTGTGTCTAACAGCGAAGGACTTGTTATGCTTCCTCACTTCTTTTACATGGTTTAAATTTATATTTATCCGGTTCCATTGGGGTACTGGAGAGTTGAGTCTAGCCTTGAATTGACCAACTAGTCGCGAAAAACCTTTACGAGCATGTTTCTATTGCTTCACATCAGGCAAAAAATGCAGGCTTGGATGTTCAACAACGTCCCTCACCATCACTTTTCAGACTTGTAGTCCCATATACTTCACCTACTTAAAATTTCTAAATTATTTCGTATGGGCCGTTTTTGACAAGGAGGTCAACAAGACTCCTCATAACATTTTAGTATCTCTGAGGGCCGCCATTGTAGGTAAAATATCATCTATTGACAAGGACTCCCTAACCAAGGCATGCGACCAGTTCAGCTCCAGCTTGGAGTAAGTCGTGAGGGTAGATGGTGGCCATGTCGAATGATTTCGCATATATATATATATATATATATCGTTTTATTTGTGTGTAAATTCTCATGAGAATATATTGCTTCGTTTGCAACAAAACGTAAGTTCTTTTCCTTTGTTGAATTTATATCGATTTACCTTAAAAACACTGTATGTCTTTGGAATCCTTCATGTTCGACTTCATTTTTTTCACCCAGGATACTCGTATGTTACGTCTTGAATGAGGTTCGATTAAAAATATTCGGAATTGAGGACTCTGTTCACATACAAATGCCCTGGCAAGGAATCCAATACTACAACTTTCAGAAAAATTACTATTCCGGTATTTCTTTTAAGAAAAATTGGAATTACGTACAATATTCTTTTATGCTAATTTTTTGGAATCAAAACTATATTCTTTATTGAAAATACTAACCAATGACCGTAGGCAATTTGTTTATTTTAAGGAGAAATACAGTTAATATGCTTTATTTATTCTTTTATATTAACGCATACTAAATGTTATACCTTATGCACTGTGGAGAATTAACAATGTATGTGCCATTATAAGTAATTTAGTTGTTATATTGTAAAGATATACTTAGAATAGTCGGTCAAAAGAAGGTACATTGTTGAATTTATATCGATTTACCTTAAAAACACTGTATGTCTTTGGAATCCTTCATGTTCGACTTCATTTTTTTCACCCAGGATACTCGTATGTTACGTCTTGAATGAGGTTCGATTAAAAATATTCGGAATTGAGGACTCTGTTCACATACAAATGCCCTGGCAAGGAATCCAATACTACAACTTTCAGAAAAATTACTATTCCGGTATTTCTTTTAAGAAAAATTGGAATTACGTACAATATTCTTTTATGCTAATTTTTTGGAATCAAAACTATATTCTTTATTGAAAATACTAACCAATGACCGTAGGCAATTTGTTTATTTTAAGGAGAAATACAGTTAATATGCTTTATTTATTCTTTTATATTAACGCATACTAAATGTTATACCTTATGCACTGTGGAGAATTAACAATGTATGTGCCATTATAAGTAATTTAGTTGTTATATTGTAAAGATATACTTAGAATAGTCAGTCAAAAGAAGGTACATTGTTTAAATTTAATACAGGTACGAGAAAAGTGAAATTCTCCTAAATCTGACATCATCAATAAGCGAAGGCCTAAAAAATCCAATATTTTACGTAAGATCACTCCCATTTAAGGGAAAAATTCTCTAAAAAAGAGCATCTTGATCATAACGATTGAAATTCTTCGGTAGAAAGTGCCTCAAATCAGATAACCTAAAAGAAAATTGCGCAACTTTCACTGCTTAGGAATTACTTTGTTGTTGTAATTGTAGATAGAGAATTGGTAAAAGATCTTCATTTTATATCTTTTCCTGGACAGTTTGTAATAGTAACATTGATCTCTCATAGTCAATTGTTGGCTTTCCACTTGTTATCACATCAATGTCCATTTGAAGAACGGAAAATATTCAGTCAAATGTAGACATGTAAGCGAATAAAACAAAAATAAAATACAAATTCTAAGATAGAATGCAAATGAAACAATATATTAAGATTAAATAATAGAAAATTAAAATCATAAATTCTCTTTTTGATATATGGTGAATTTAGACATTTCTCGACCAAAAAGACATATTTGATAATTACCAATCCTAAAATCGACTCGACAAGTGTAGTTGGACTCGTCTTTCTTCCTCACTGGCTTGATGTGCAGAGCTGGCACTGGATCCGACTCAAAAGTGACACGACCATCCAAGGAAGTGCTTTGTAAGACGTGGCGGTGGATTCCTTTTTGCAAGGCGAACGGGCGATTGTCATAACTACAGAGAAGTAAAAGGAGGAATTGAATACATGAAACTTTAAACTTATGAAATTTCAAATAATATAAATATTATATTATGATAAATCTGTAAATACTTTTATAGAATTAGATTTATGGGATATAATTGTTGATATAAGGCTTTTAAATATTTTTAAACAATAATTTTATTCTCTTTATTTTTTGGGGGCAGTTTATCAAATTCTTTGTAGGTATAGAAATTTATTCAATTTTTTTTTCCTATTTACAGCATTCCACCTGGGATGGCATTCTTATATTATGTTAAACAGATCTGTACCACGCTTTAAAACAGAGGTTTCCCCCATTTTAATTATAAATTTTTTTCTAAGTAAAAATTATATTTTAATTAACGCATCTATTGAATTTTGCCCAAAGGGTTTCGGGGCAAATTTTCTTTAGATAAAAATTAAGTTATTGTCATCCAGATACACGCCTTAATATTCGGACTACTAATTCTAAGTTGAGAGACAGAATAATATTAGCAAACATTTTTTCTTAAATCTTAGAAAATAGGCCAATATTATCAAAGATTAGCCAGAATAAAAGAACATGTCATATTCGCTGCAAGGCCTGTGTATAAAAGTTAATAAAACAAATTTGAATAAACGTTTCCTTTGCAATTTTCTATTCAGGGTAAAATAACGAAAGGTAATTTCATCGTTTATAAAAAACATCTCCCTCCCTGACAGAAAGACTCGGAAACCAAGATGTCAAAGAAATAGTGAAGCTGGGGAAAATGATATTTTTCGAAAGAATAAGGCTGAGGATACTACTACCATGCTATGATTGTGTATACTGGTCAACACTTCTGGCGTTGTTACTGGCTCATTAACTTAGGTCAGTCAACCCAAACATTTGGTCTATAATCCTTATTCTTTGATTTCATAGATCACATCATATAACCATGCATTAGTGATGTGGAATATCTACATAAGATTCATAATTTTACTGCGGGAATTTTCTGGATCTTTTTATATCTATATTTTTTTTTTGTTAATTTTTTTACAAGAGGATTAACATTGATTAGGTGTAATTCTGGAAAAAATAAAAAAATAAAGTGTTACGAAAGCAATTTTTCTTATAATGGATAGGAAATAGAGATGGTATGTATAATTTATTATACTCGTTCTCAGACTCATGACATATGTGGATATATTTGGGCAGCAAAATATAGTTGGAAAAAGCTTGCTTTGTTTCGCACAGACAAAACGTGAATAAAATTGAAAGATTGTCCGTCAATAGGAAATCCATTTATGTTTTATCGTAAAACATCCTTTGAATGTTCTTGTTAAAAGTTTAATTGAAAAGTTGTATCGCGTCAGTACTTTTCTGTAGTAGGTAAATTATAATAAACTCTCAAAATCGTTATAGAATGAGAAAAGGGAGTTTGTTCGGTAATCTTTTGAACATTAGTTGATTTCGCACCCAAAACGTTTTAACTCTGATGGCAGCATTGAGTTTTGATTTTTCTTACTCAGATGGTGTGAAATCTAATGAATATGAGCCTCTTCGTGGAATACTGTAAGATATCTTTGCATTTTCTGGCTTTAAAAATTTAATCAACCTTTGAAGACAACACTATTTCTTTTTCTCACTATGTTTATAAATTATTGAAATGCGCTTGAGAACACACATTCCTTTAATATTCCGTTAGCTGCCATGTTATTGGGTATTCCAAGGCACTCTGCCACTCAAAATGCAACCGAATGCTAAATTTATTAATAAGTAGTATAAATAATAGGCCTGCAAGGCGTTTACATTAACCAGAAATGACTTCCAAAAGTGATTTGAATTATTATAATTTGAGATATGCGTGCGTATTTAATGATAAAACCACTTACGAGTATCTCCTATTAAAAACAAATGTTCTCACGGAAAATCATTGGCATCTTAAATAACGTTTATGTTATAAATACAACAATCTCGAGAACCTACTAATTAATAGAAGGGAAATAGGACGACATACATTTTAATATATAAGTTCCTAGTATTTTATAATATTTAACAGTTGTAAAATCCCTTTTATTGTGAATCGAATTTTATATTTATTTTTTCTATAATTTTTGATGCATTTTGATAATATAAAACTGTTCTTTCATATCTCTTTCATATAAGCTTTTAAAAATGAGTGTAGCAAATAAGAATTTTATTAAAACCCTTAGAAGGAGGAGCTAAGAGCAGGGCAAATAGTTGATGTTTTTATTTTTGAACTTTATCTTGCTATTTAGAAAGATTTCATACAATGTAGAATTTAATATAATGATGGACAAGTGAGCGAACCAATATCTGTATTTTTTATTTCATAAACTCAGGTTAAGAGATAATAAAAAGTTTCGGTAATAAAATTTGCCTCCTTTCTTTCAAATATTAATTATTCGTTTAAGATTCGGCATCTATTCTAACAAGCAGCAGCTTAATGTAAAGAGCTTTATTTTTAATTTCAACTTTCTCTTGTAATGTTATCGCGAACTAAATTGTATACTGAATAATTTAGCCTAACAATTATTTCACGTTATCAGCAAATAAAACACATCAATAGTTCGTTTACGCAGCAAAGTACACGCTAGAGTAGAGAGTAATTCTCTTCAGGAACATGTAATCTCCTCTTTCCAAACATTGCGTTTACCAGAGCCTATTTTCTTGTCCAACAACTTGCCGTGTCAGCGGGATAAAAGTGTAAAAGAGTTCTTATATGATAAAAATGAAATAGATGGAACACTATATTTTTGAAAAAAAGAAAAAAACAACATTAACATAATCTGTGCAACTATAACTTTGCATCTGTATGTTGTGAAGAAATTAAAATAAAGCAGGTACTACCTTTAGCATTGTATGAGGTTGAGGAATAAGTTCTTGCGGTTTTATCAAATTTATTCATTACCATTAACAATTTTAGAAAAACTTCATTTTTAATTCATAATAATGTGCAATTTAATCAATAATGTATTCACCGTTGTTATTTACGACTTCTTCCCAACGTTCAACTAGTTTTACGATGCCTCTGCAAAAAAAATCTCTGGATTTTGACTCGAAGAATTCGTTTAACCAGGTTCTTAATTCCACAACAGTATTGAACGAAACGCCGCGAAAATTGTTGAAGAGCGATCGGAACAGATGGAAATCCGATGGAGCCCAGTCTAACGAATATGGAGGATGCGGCAGGATTTCCCAATTAAGCGTTTTGATGGCGTTTTTGACATAGTGGCCATGTGAGGACGAGCATTGTCGTGTTGCAGAAGGAATCCATAACGTCGATGAGATCGCTTTTCACGAATAGCTTCGGCAAGTCGATACATTTGTTGAACGTAGGTTTCTGCATTGATAACCTCGTTGTTCGCAAGGAGCTCATAAAAAATGATACATTTACAATCATACCACACACACACCATCGTCATTCGAGGATGAACTCCCTGCTTTAATCGCGGAAGTGGGTTTTTATTAGGGCTAAGCCATTGTTTTCGATGGTTCATGTTGACATAAACACACCACTATTCGTCGCCAGTGATGATGCGGTGAAGAAATTTGTCCTTATATCCACCAGTAGCCTTATGACGAGCGAGCAAACCTGCAGCAATCGTAAAGCGTTGAAGTTTGTTGCTTTCGCTCAAAGCGTGCGAAACCCATGCACAGAGTTTTTTAACTTTTCCCATCGAGTGAAGGTGATTCACTACAGTTTTCTGATTACACGCCAATTGTAAGCCAATTCTCTAATCAATTGACGAGAATTTTCATGAAGAAGGTGGTTCAATCGATTTTTATCCAACTTAATGGGGCGACCAGAACGTTCTTCGTCATTAAGATTAAAATGACCGGTTTTTCAAAGTGAAAATCACCATTGAGCTGTCCTTTCTGATAAAGCATTTTCTCCGTACCCAGCACAAATATCGCGACGAGCTTTGGCTGCGTTTGCATTGTTCCCGTCTCAATTGAGAATAAACAACAACAAGTGTCGAAAAATGCGCCTTTCTTTCAACTCGAAGTTCTATTTTGAGGGTAAAGAACAAAAATTAAATTAAAACAACTTTTAAATAAACCGCAATGACTTACTCGTATTATTCAGGGTGTTATGGATGAATGGTAGTTATCCCGATCCCTGTGTTACCAATTCTGGCTTCTCGACGATGAGACTTAACCAATATGGGAATCTCTTCTCGAATGTGCATTTACTTTGTTCTTCCTCAATGGTGAGGGGTATCTACTTTCTCAGTAAATTGAGAAACGGGATTTTCTCTGGACGAGATTGGTAAGAGAGTTGATCTCGATACCACTGGTCTGCTCTTCTAAGCCTCTAAAGGAACAGCCTCGGGAGGGAAAGTCCGGCTTGGTTCCAACTATCTTCTTGGTTCCCTGTTTGACTCAGGGACTCGTCTTTTTCTCTCGATTTATAAACCGATTCTTTTCTAAATTTCTCAAGATCGAACTATATATACGTCGATTATACCCTAGGGGAAGGGGAGATGAGGGGGTTTATGAGGGGCGAACCTTCACTAGCCCACAGTTATGCCCATCTCCCAGAGCATAGGTTTTCAACGCTGTGACACTTCGCCAGTTCGGGTTTACGCCCGGGGAAGGTGAGATTTCTTCTGTTTGGCAAAAAATAGACATAAACAGTCGGACAGAACAGTGAGCTTTTACCTCGACTTTCTGCCGACGAAGCTTTAGGCAGCAGGATTTACATTCTAAAGGCTCTCGCATGCTCCTATAGTTATAATAACGGACTACACCACCAGTCTCGTAAATTAGGAAATCTGCTGACCGAAATCCTTCTTTGCAAGCGACTTCGAAGGGTCTTGGGGCAGCGGGAAAAAGGGGGAAGGAGGGTCTTGGCACATGTGAAACGTAACGGTTGAAACTGTATAAACAAGCTAGCGTCAGCTTTTCCTCGTTATATTCATTCCTCCATACAGCCTCGGGAGGGAAAGTCCGGCTTGGTTCCAACTATCTTCTTGGTTCCCTGTTTGACTCAGGGACTCGTCTTTTTCTCTCGATTTATAAACTGATTTTTTTCTAAATTTCTCAAGATCGAACTATATATACGTTGATTATACCATAGGGGGAGGGGAGATAAGGGAGTTTATGAGGGGTGAACCCTCACTAGCCCACAGTTAAGCCTATCTCCCATAGCATAGATTTTCAACGCTGTGACACTTCGCTAGTTCGGGTTTACGCCCGGGGAAGGTGAGATTTCTTCTGTTTAGCAAAAAATAGACATAAACAGTCGGACAGAACAGTGAGCTTTTACCTCGACTTTCTGCCGACAAAGCCTTAGGCAGCAGGATTTACATTCTAAAGGCTCTCGCATGCTCCTATAGTTATATTAACGGACTAAACCACCAGTCTCATAAATTAGGAAATCTGCTGACCGAAATCCTTCTTTGCGAGCGACTTCGAAGGGTGTTGGGGCAGCGGGGAAAAGGGGGAATGAGAGTCTTGGCACATGTGAAACGTAACGGTTGAAGCTCTATAAACAAACTAGCGTCAGCTTTTCCTCGTTATATTCATTCGTCCATACAATGATCTATGTAATCCTAGTCTTGTAAAGACAGGTCTTATTTTGATAGCATGCTTTAAACTTTCAATAACCAACTCTTGTATCAAATTCATCAGCGTCGTCTTTGTTGTTTATGAATATTTCTTTTAAAAAGAGAAAAGGAAAAATGGGACAATCATTGATGATACCTTTAAAACAATTCCTTTCGTTTTGAAAAGCAACACTATAGTTTAAAAATTTGTTAACACTCTCCACTGCACGTTGGTTTTAATGTAATATGAAATCATGTTTGATTTTGCATGTTCTAAGTTTCAGGTGGGTTAATCATGATGTTGGATATATATCAACCCCAACCTTTTATATTTTACCTTGAACATACGATAATCATGAGAGACAACCTTTATTCTTTAGCACGCTAAATTTAACTACCTAGAATAAAACGAGGTTAGGTTGATCTCAAATAAAACTAGCAACACTGCAAATCTCTTCCTTCAGTTAATTTAAGCAACAAATTTTATCACCTATCATATTCTCACCATGAAACCACATCCAGTGCTTAAGACAGTGGTCAAGAAAATACCAACGGTCTAGAGTAGATACAAACTACATATCTGTAATGTTTGTCTCTCAGCTTGCGACACAAAAACGGAGTGGCTTGGAGATATAGTAATGCATTCCTATTATGTACTTTTTATCAATTGATTTAAAGGTTGTATGTTTTCTTTAATTACCACAAAAGGATTGAAGAGTTGTCCAAATTAAAAACAGGTAATTAACAATGTTTGTAAAACGGGGAAGAATAATCGGTAGAGATTAGATTGTTTAAGTTAAATAATAATATGAAAAATAATAATCAAATAGTAAACACTCATATGCATTTCACATACATAAACAACCATTTGTAAAACTCTAACCTAAATATTATAAAAGAACAACCCGTTCCTAATCTTCGAAAAAGAAACATCAATACCAAACAAACATATCTATCCTCATAACACATCAAAATATTATAATCAATACGAAAAAAAAAGCCTACCCTTAAACAACTAAATATCTTTAACCTAACAAGTAAGAACGCATAGTAGATAAAGAAAACAAACAAAGTAAAAAATTTGTAAATAGGAAACTGAACATTTCCTGAGTCTCCTATTGTGTTCCTCAGAATTTAACCGGAGAAACGCAAGGGATTGAGGAGGTGATAATTAAACTTTCAGATTAATAAACATATGAAGTACATATATCGGATATGGTTGTATATTTTAAATAGCGAATAAATTTTTAATATAAAAGCACCTCATTCTCATTCCCTCTTAATTTTTATTGAATATAGTGTTTTCGTAAAATGTGAAAAACAATTTAATCAATCATATTTTAATTAAGTTAAAGAAAACATTTTAAAATGAAATGAAAAGAATTGAGAAGGGAACTGTAATTGGGCTCCTTGTTTTTACCGCGATTTCTTTTTTATCGTATTTTTTTTCTTTACCTTATACTGTCAATCTTCCTCTTTCTATTTGCTGTTTTCGCAGGGAAACGAGAACAATAAGTAAAATTTCCCTTTGGTGCATAATTTTTAATTGAATTATTTATCGGAAATATTATGGAAATTGTTTGCTAATAAAAATGTTACATATTTTGTCTTCTAGATGTCTAAAATTTTAGATATAACTAAATTTGAGATCAAAAAAAGTTTTAGAGAAACTAATTATAAGGTTGTTATTACAGTAACAATTATACACTGGAACAAAACAGTAATTATTCCAGTCTGTTTCAGTAAGAAAAGGACAAGAAGGGAAAATTTCAGATCAGAATGAACGAAAAACCGCATTTTCATGGTGCTTTGTGTAATTTTTCACCAAATTTCAATATAAAATAAAATAATACGGAGAAGTTCATCAATAAAGACAGATTTCATCAATATTACACGTTAGAGACTTGAATAATTGTACTAATTATTTTCGATGGAAGGAACCAAGAGAAAGAGCGATTCGTGGTTCGGAATCCAAGATAAAATCCGTAGGTCCGCACCATGGAATTGTTCCATCATATCAAATACTTCTGATATATGAAGAAGATAAGAGATAAATTTCGACTCTTTTACTCCCTTTATCACTTAGCCTTTTACTCCTCTTTCTACTCTTTCTACCTACATCGGGGCTTACCGACCTTTTCAATACTGGGTCTAATTTTACTTTTAGGGAATGAGAGAGAGTTTAATCTACGGTTGACCAAGGACCACTCTCTACCCACCTCTCCGATCCTGTGCCAACGCTGAATTTTTTACCCTAACTATCCTCCCCCTTCCAGAGGTGCTAAATGTGGAGTTAAAAAAATCTTTCATTTCTGTTGTCTTTCCTCCTCTCTCCTTATATATATATATATATATATATATATATATATATATATATATATATATATATATATATATATATATATATAAATATATATATATATAAATATATATATATATATATATATATATATATATATATATTGGTTAGGGCTTCTCCTATGGAGCTTTAATTTAATTTGGAGGATGAACGAAAGGACGCATAAAGGCAAATTCATTTAATTTTATTATTACAACGTTTCGGGTGAACTTTTCACCCATCTTCGGGTACTGGAAATACAATTTGGGGAAAATAATTTAAGTTAAGAACCAAACAGATAATGAAAATGACAAATTTATGGAACGTATTTAATGTTAATTGAGGAGGGGGGGTAGCGATAAATTTACAGGCAATTGATAATTTTTGGATTATTATGTTACGAGTTAAAAATTAACGATTGGGGAAAACACAGGAAAAACATCCGGATAAACCAACCTTAAACACTAAGCCGTTAGAGGATAACTGGGAAGAAAGGGCGAGGAGCGTAAGAAAAAAGAGAAGGTTAGGAGGTTGGTCATATTTTTGTTTGAGTAGAGGTAGTGGGTGAGAAAAGGAATCGGAATTTAAGGAAGGAGAAAGGTATTTAATATTCATCGATTCAAGAATCCTTAGTGATATGGGATCAGGGGTGGTTTTGAAGATTTTAAAATCCACTCTAAATTTAAATTCCCTACTGTTTGCAAAGAAATCCGTTACATAATCTTTCCGGATCTGAGTTTTTTAAACAAAAAGATTTCAAAAGAAATTACATCTTTATTAAATAAATTCTTTTTCCATACCCACTTTAAGTCGATTTTAATAAATAGACACTACATAGGATTTTCTTCGAATGGAAGGACAGAATCTCGCCTGAACCGAAATGCTCCGTTGTGTATGAGTTTACTTGCCCCAATTGTAAACTGTGGAGATACATCGTTGGTACGGTGCGCTCGCTGAGGGCGAGGTTCTGTTCACATTTGGGTGTTAGCCACAGGACAGGAAAGGTTCTCTCTACGAAAGAATTCTCATCTGTTAGGCTTCACTCTATTAATTGTAAAACGAAAATCACAACGGACGATTTTAAAATCTTAAAAACCACCCCTGATCCCATATCACTAAGATTCTTGAATCCATGTATATTAAATACCTTTCTTATTCCTTGAATTCCGATCCCTTTCCTCATCCACTACTTCTACTCCAAAAAATATATTACCAACCTCCTAACCTTCTCTTTCTTCTTACGCTCCTCGCCCTTTCTTCCCAGTTATCCTCTTACGGCTGATTGTTAAAGGATGGTTTATCCGAATGTGTTTCCTGTGTTTTCCCCAATAGTTAATTTTTAACTCGTAACATAATAATCCAGAAATTATCAATTGCCTGTAAATTTATCGCTACCCTCCTCCTTAATTAGCATTAAATACGTTCTATAAATTCGTCATTTTGATTATGTTTGGTTTTTAACTTAAAAATATTTTCCACAAATTGTATTTCCAGTACCCGAAGATGGGTGAAAAGTTCACCCGAAACGTTGTAATAATAAAATTAAATGAATTCCCCTTCATGCGTCCTTTCGTTCATCCTTCAAATTATATATATATATATATAAATATATGTATATATATATATATATATATATATATATATATATATATATATATATATATATATATATATATATATATATATATATATATAATTCCTTGAGTTTGCGAATCCACCTTTTTATTTCAATGATATTTTTCGAGAGATTTCAAAATTAATGATTTTTCTTTTTATAAATAGTAACTTTTTCTAAAATAATATATATATAATATTGAATTACACTTGTAAATGTTTCTGAACATTGATCATCATAATCATAGCAAACTCTATAATTTAAGAAGGGGATTTTGTGGCGTATTTGAATAATAATTTCATCAAAATTTGTTTAAGACTTAGGTTTTTTTATCAAAGTTATTTTTATTAATTCTTTTATAATATCAAAAAACAAAATGGTGAAGTTTACAAAATTTATTTTTATATATCTCTTTCTATAACTATATTTTAGCAACGTGATATTTTGAAAGGGAAAAAATTTAGTTTAGAGTTACTTAAGCTAAAAGGGTCGGTTAGAATGAAGCAATGGTCAACTTTCAATATGGAATTTATCTTCTTTAATATGTACAATAAAGATCATTGCATCAATGATTGAACGAATTTAATGTATAATTCTTCTCCCTAAAATAAATTTGGAATGTTGTACCAATGACCCCTTGCTACAAACCTCATATGGATGCGATTCTGATATTTTCTGTGAAGGTACGTCAAGTAATAATTAAATTTGGTTGTTTCTGATATTAAAGCAATCATTCAGTTACTTTGGTCTATGTAATTCGAATTACAGTAAACCCTAACACTATATTTAAAGACGGGTTTTGGGGTGCGTTGATTTTTTTTTCTCGTAAATTGTATGTACAAATTGAGCAAAAACAAATGCTGAATTAAAAAAAATAATTATGATTATCGAATTTCTTCGATTATATTAAAAATGCGAATTACACATGGTGAAGTTCAGAAAAATTTTAAAAATTAAGATTTGGCTGCTTCGATTTGGAGTTTATTTTTAGTATATTCGAATCTTTTACCGAAACTGTTTCTAAAATATATTTTCCACTTAAATCTTTATCAAAAGGAAATAGCTACTATCTAAAAGACATAAAGCAGAATGAAAATATTAAATAAAAATTTAGATGGGACAAATGATTACTGAGGATTCTTTTTCCGTATGTTCAAAGAATTCTAATATTTTCTTTTTGCTTTTACACCTAGAAAATAAGAATGGATCTGAAAAAAGACTAAGATTAAATTATTTAGAGTCAAAGAGAAGTTTTTCTCGAAATGTATTTTTTTCGAAATTATGTCTAAGATTTTATTTATGGTTCAAAAAATTAGTGCGCATGGATGTTTTTTTCCAATACAAAGTTCTTTCTAAGAGTTTATTTAGAGTTTAAAAAGGTATCCCTTAGGGCTGGTTATTCATTTAACTGATGCTAGTATAAAGCTAATTCCTAAGTGCTACCATTTTTTCCCTTTTATTATACTCTCATTCATTGAATCTATAAGTAAAAAATATAAAAATTATAAATTGTGAATTTTTAAACTGAGTTAAAACTAATGCATGGCGGTTTTTTAGGGTGGTAGTCTTTAGTATAAAAAAAGAACAAAATAAATGAAAAAAGAGGTTACATTGTTTTCCTGCATAAGAAAAGAATTCAGCTAAAAGGTTTTTGTGGAATTTTTGCCTAGAAAATAAGTATAGATATAAAATAATATAGATCAATTTGTAAAATAATTGTGAATATGTAATGGAATTTTTTACATTTTTTCACACCCAAATCCCGTTGATAGAAAGAGATAGGCCGTAGTCCACAGACCAAAGGTCTGTCTACGAAACGCAAGGTCTTCCTGTAAGGAAAACTCCATTTAATGCATTATTGATTTTAAAGAAATCCAGCCTCATTTAGGAGATATTGGCTAATAATTGGTTGATTTTATTACATGGTGGAAAAAGGAAGCGTAAACTGATATTTATTGGATCATTTTTCCAACAAAATCCAAGAATATACGATGCTAATTGCATTTTGTTTCAATTAACAACTTTGAATTCAGCACATGCTTTTTCCTGAGGTCAGTTCTAGGTTTTGTATGCGATACTAGATGAGTTGTTCATCTTTTGTAAAGGACGCAAGAACATGGTATAAATCAATCCACCTAAACTTTGCAAAAGGCAAAGTGTGCTTTTTTGGATTTGGGCCGAGGGCTTGCTTCGCTCGTACAAAATGAAGAACAAGCGGTAGGAACGTGTTACAAAAATTCTCAACAAACTGATCCATTTGCTCAACCAGGTCAAGTTTTTTTCTTTGCAAACGAGAAGATTTTTGTCAGCAATAAGGGGTGAACTCGCACAAAAAAAGCTGGCATTCTATTGCTCCTAAAGATGTAACGGGAGTAATTAGACACTAATTTTCGAAAAGTAATTTAAAGTATAAACTACGACATAAAGTTTGTAAGGAAAGATCCTCAAAGAAAGAGTTGCCTTTGGAAATTCAGTCAATCCTCTGGATGTTATTTGCAGCATACGGGCTCATACTACGCATGACACCCCCGTTTAGGGTACACATTGCTTCTTGGAGTGGTAGGAGCGAGGTAGTCTGCAAATATGAGTAATATGTTTTTAAGGTTTATTTTATTGAACAATTATTTATTTATACCTATTATATTACTATCTTCTTGCATACAAGTATAAATTAATCCCTAATGCTTCTTGGTTAAATCGACTTGGATGCTCTTACCTTAATCATTTCTTAGTTTCCATGATATGCTCTGATAATAACATTCGCTACCATTGGTTTCAAGTACGAGTATATATCATCCATTGGAAACATCTCCTCTTTCAAAATGCCTTCCTTTCATCCATTAACAACATTGTCACACACTACACTCATCACCCTTCATCATTCACTCTCACGTGCAAAATATCAACCACATCCCTTTTGGTTTATTTTATTACAATTACACACCATCGTTTTATAGTACATGTACATAAGAGAAACTCTTTCTCATTCTCCACTTCATATCGCTCTCACATAATGTCCTATCAAATTATTAACTTGAAAATTACCCACTTTAATGAGTTACACACCTTAGTTATTATATTTTATAGGCTCAGATTTACTTCCAATACTTGATACTAGTCTATTCCCTTTGTTTCATCATACACTCCTAGTTTTTTTTTAGCTAATTATGGTATGAGACGAATTATAATTCATCCATTTTTGTTTACAATCACACATGCCTCACTCTCTATTTTGACATTAATTTTAGTAGCATAGTAAAAATCATTTTTCCTATGTCCTACTTGCTCTGACCACTAACTATCTCATGAGTCAGACCATCATTTCCTGATAATTTACAAATTTGCCAACGCACTCGAACTTTCGTCGGCCGAATTAAAGAGAGTAACCAGCTTTGTCTCATCAGAAAACTTAACTGCAGTCCCTCGTGAAATACTTCGGTGACATTATCTCTGAAATTCCTGGTTGTGCAGCCCATTCTGAACGCAACATTCAATTGAGCACTCAAGAACCCATCCGATCTAAGGCATATCCGCTGCCCATACACCTGAGAGAAGCATTTAATGATGAAGTTGACAAGCTGTTATATTTGAAAATAATAGAGCTGTCTAATTCAGATTATTGCTTCCCTGTTTTTATGGTTAAGAAACAAGATTGATCATATCGGATGTGAATCTAGTTTAGGAAATTAATTTCGGTAACTGTAATTTGCTTTTTAAGAGAGACAAATTCATAGCCGAGCTGGATTTGTGCAATGTCTCTTATCAAATCCCACTAGGGGACGAGGTCAAGGAATACAAAGCTTTCCCACCTGAAAAAGGGAAGATGCAATTTCGAGGACTCCCTTTTGGCCTCGTTACTGCATGCAGTAATTATAATCGGATGATCAGAAGGATATTAAATTGGTTGCCAAATATATCATTTTATTTTGATAATATTTATGTGACTACGAATGAGTGAAGTCAGCACCTGAATGATCTTCAAGCACTTCTACAAAGACTCCGAGAAAATAATTTAATCATTGGCCCCAGTAAATGTTACTTGAACTACAATACAATCGACTATTTAGGCTCCCGAATTAGGGATAACAAGCTAGCTCCCCTGGAGGATAAAATTTGAGTCAATGTTAAAATGCCTCTGCCTGTGAGTAAGAAGCAACTAGGATCTTTTATGCGTTCCGCATGCTTTAATCGTAGTTTTATTTGTAATTTCGCCTCACTGTCCGCTCGTTTGTGCGAACTTTTGAATAAAAAGCTCCCGAGTTCCTTGTATGGAAACTACTGCCGATTAAGAGTTTCAATAAACTCAAATAGAAACTTGTGTATGCACCCATATTACACTTGCACAATTCCGAAGAACCATTTGGCACACGAACAGAGGCCAGCAACGAGGGAATAGGCTGTATTCTCGTCTAATAGGGGAAAAATGATGACAGCTTTCCCATTGTGTATGTAAGTGGGAAATTGATACCACAAGAAAATAACTACGCTGTGATTGAACGAGAGGCCCTCGAGATAGTCTGCGGAATTCAAAAGTTTAAAATTTTTCTGGTAGGGAAAGAATTTATAATAGAAACTGACCATACAGCCTTATCCTACCTCCGAACTAAAATCTGGTTGTCTAATAAACTTGAGTTTGTTTTTGCAATAATTCCAATTCAGGATCCTGTATATTAAAAGCTCCGAGAACTGTATAGCTGACAGCTTAAGCCGGAATTCCTTGAATTGTGCTTCGAGCTGATCCCGATTGAAAGTAATTTTTTCTAATTTTAAGATTGATTTTGTTCATGTACATATGCCCACATAATATATCTAATTAAGTTTAAAGAAGCATGTACCCTTTTGATTTATTTTCTCTACTGATTGTGTTAACATTATTGCTTATGTATTCCAAGCAGATGAGCATCCTTCTTAAAAGCATTCATTGATAATTGTGTTTTTATGTAATATTAATCTATATACATATGTACTCTCTAGTCTCTATATTTGTGAATTTTAACAAGGAATTTATTGCATGACATATTGGGGGTGTCTCTAAATTATGATATCCTGTATCAACCTTGATGGTTAGGTGGCACGTTAACATTGAATTATTATTGGATGTTATTCCTACCCGGAAGTTTCCCCTTGAGGCAGAAAGATGTCAGAAATAGAGATAATTTTCGGTAGGACGGAAAGAACCCAAGATCGCTTTCTCTTTCGGGAACTTCCGTTTGATAACCCGCCCTATAGCGAGCATAATTTTAACAACTAGAGGTTCCCCGATATGGCGTGAAGGTCTAAATTCATGCCTGGCTCCTCTATATAGATAAAGTAAAATCAACTTCTGGCGCCTCGTTAACATTTACTTCCGCCGGCTCTGTATAAATAGTAAAACATTTGCCTGTTTAAATTACTATTGGGCTAAGAGAAGACGTCGCATAAGGTAAAGCCTGTAGGCTTTCATTGCCTCCCGAGTGTAGGCGGGAATGAAGTTGTGATAATTGCTAAATATTAAGTAAAACATTATTAGCCCTCTGAATAAATTGGTATTCAAATAAGACCTGGCCATAATTATTGTAATACGACCCATTGACCTGATCGCTTGTATTATCCTTACGAGTCTATTTTGTCTTTCCTTATATCTTTTTTCTTTCGGCCTCCTCATAATCCAAGAGCTCCAAGACAAGAAAAAAAGAAACAAACGAGAAAAGAGCTTTCAAGCCCAGCTTTGTCCCTGGCAAATTTCCCCTCGAGCCTTACAATCGAGTGTAACTGTGTTTATTTGAATGCAGGTTGTATTTTCCGTCATAACTTTGAACAGGCAGAAAACAAATCGGCCTTAAGTGCAAACCCAACCCGTGCTGTTGAAAAGTAGTAGAGCTCAGTGCTCCTACCACTATTGTTCCTTTCGAGCAGCCGAACCTTCAGGGTGGCAGACCCACCCGGAATTGGAATCCCCTTTTGTCGGTCGTGTGCGGTGGAGTGTGTATACTTTGGTTTATCTTTCATTTCCATTATCTAATTTTTTATTTGTCATTCATGTCCATTATTTTATTTTTTATTTATCTTTCATATCCAGTATTTTATTTTTGTTTGTGCAGTAGTAAAGTTTATTTTGTTTCGCCCAGTTTGATATACAAAACCATCAGGATAGTTAAATTAATTCTTTCAAGTACACCTAGTCACTCTTAGAGATTTATTGAAATGCATAGTTCAATTGTATTATTGCAGGTGAGGCTCAACTGCAGAGTTTCCCTGCCTGCTACCGCCAACCGTTACGAGACACGGAAAGTAAACGGAGGTCAGAAGATCTAACTTGAACTACCACAATATGGCAGGGGAATTCAAATCTCAATTAGCGCAATATTATGCAAATCGGCATTTAGAATAAAAACTCTCATTACTTTAAGCGTAAAAATAGCTAAAGAAAATAGAACAGGCAATTTTATTGCGAGAAATTTAAAATCTAAGAGAAGGGAAATAGTAATCTCATTATTCAAATCACTTGTGCGTCCACATCCATAATATGGAGAGGAAGGCGACGAAGATCATTCCAACCAAGGTGAATCTTGGGAAATATTTTTACTTCTAAAATTGTCCCAAAAGGAATAATCTGTCAGCCGTTGTATTTGAGATCATAATAATAATCATGTTTAGAAGTAAATTAAATAAATAGCAATTTTCTTGTTACGCAAACGAAATAGAAACAAAAATATTAATCCAATATTTTTTTACTCTAAAGGTCTTGGGTAAACCTCTCCCTTTCGCCCACTCGTTCACGAGTAGCCATAGACTATATCTGAGGTTCTTTGCTAGTCTTGATTTTATAATTCTATAAAAGAGAACTGGTTAATGCAAGCAGTGGTTTCTTTGAGGTTTGCTTTAAAAAATGAAAGTTAGGATTATAGTTTGGCATAATTAGTTGAATGATTGTAGCATACAAGAATCGGTTTATCATTATTCACAGTTATGAACAGTATATTTAAAAAATTGGTTTATTAACTGTGTCTGTTTTCATAGTGAGTGCACCAAGCTTAAGGGAAAATTATCAACTAGTATACGTAGAGAAGCGAACTTCAGGTCATAGTGGAAGCTATAAAAACCTAGAAAAGCAGGCATAAATGTTTAGGTAACAACTTGAAGTTTGAAAACAAATAGATAGAATTTCTCGACAATTTTGCACTTTTTTAAAAATTGCAATTGTGTTAAGGAACCTGAAAGTATCCATTTAGAAGTCTGAAATTTCGACAGAATAGTTTATGATCTTTGGTCCATCAATAAATCATGGTGGGAAAATGAATTTATTTTTTTTGAAAACCCCCCTTTATTTCTCTACCATTTTAATTATCTAGGTATCTAATTTACTCGGAAGAGGCATGACTTTATTTGCCTAGACGTCTTTCAACCTAGTAGTAGTTCATCTTAGGGAAAGAATGTTGAAGATTTAAATATTCATTTATTTATTCATATAGAAAGATGGAGAGATAGGGATCCCCTCTTTGTTTCTTTGAAGTGAGGGACAGGGGTAAAGAGGAATAGTGGTGAAACTTAAGTGCGGAGGAAGGTAGAGTGTGTGCCCGGGGATCAAGCCATCTTAGTAGTAATATAATACATTATAAATAAAAAGATGTTGAAAGAGTAATTAATAGTTAGTTATTTAATTGCGAGGCAAAAATATCTGTTATCCCTAAGCTCACGCCAGACCAAGAAATACAGAGAGAGCTTTTTTATATGCCTTTGCCCACTATCATTACATAGCTTATCAAACTAAATATGGTCTGGATATAGCTACAGCGTTCAGATTATAGAAGTGTAGAATGCTTAGCAACTTCGCCCCTCCTTTTTCTTAAGAGCACACAATATATTAAAAATTTATTGAACACGTCCAGTAGATGTAGCCATGTTGTTCAGAAGTTTTTTTACATTTTTGATAACTATGTACATCACTTTGTACTGACGCATGTTAATCATTATTATTATCATCAGTAGAAGAGCTCCAGAAAGAGGTACTAAAGTAGGAGAGTGGTGCTAGACTTCTCATAGCAAGGCCACCCCTTTCGACGTTAAATGGCTCCAATACACTTGAGCCATCGCATTCTTCTTCCATTACATCGTTAACGGGCAAATAACGGTCCTTAGGGATCGTTATTTTGTTTTGAGAATTAAAAGATAGTTAAATCACATTCCAATGATCTATTTCATATTTATTTATATCTGCGTATCATAGGAAAATTTAGTGGCATAGCCAATTTGATTGATTGCGCACGAAACCAAAACTAAAAGCTATTATAATAAACTAAGTGTGATTTAAAGATCTCGTTATCTCGTATGTCCGAAACACTCATATATATATATATATATATATATATATATATATATATATATATATATATATATATATATATATATATATATATATATATATATATATATATATATATATATATATATATATATATATATATATTTATATGTATTTAATAGCCCAAAGAAATTGGGTTACTGATGGTAGCTCTGGCGGTGAACGTCGTGGTTATATAAGCGATGAGCACTTGATGACTCAGGTTCAAATTTAACTTCTTTATTTATTTTCATCCAACGGTTAAATAGTTTGCATATCTTTTTGTTTTCTACATCTTCCATATTCCTTCTTAAGCTTTCATTTGTTCACGTAATATTCTTCTTAGCATTATCTGGGTTGTGTTACCAATGTCCATTTATTTGGGCATTTAAATACATCTATATATCACATGTCATGTGATTTTCAATTATTATCTATAACACTATATTTTAGAATGGGGATTTTCTGAAAATTTCTAAATGTTTTTTTTTGGCTCAGTTGATAAATGACTTCGGGTGTTTTGGAAATTCAAAGAAATGAAAGAGTTAAAAGGAAGAAGAAGAAGAAGAAGAAGAAGAAGAAGAAGAAGAAAAGGGTGTTCAGGGTGTTAAAATAAACAGTCTATAAAGGGATCAAAAAAGGTGGTTAAGATTAGCAAATGAAGCCGTAGGCCACACCCTCACGGTTTCCTGTATAACCAAGCTCTTCTTGTTAAGGAAGAGAACAGTGGCTTATTTATATATATATATATATATATATATATATATATATATATATATATATATATATATATACATATATATATATATAATTGTAAAAAATAACTACCTGATTACAGATTAATATTAGTGTATTGGGGATTACTTCATAATCATTATTTCTTGCATATACTATCAATTTTAAGATATGGTCATATAATATAGAAAAATGTTAATACCTACTAATTAACTTTAATAATAAATTTATAATTTCATACCTTAAGGTAATTTCCTGCCGGAAATAATTAATCCTTGATCAACTATGTGGCAGGAAATAATTTCTTGAGGAGGAATGGGTAGAAATTTAAGCAAAGGAGACTTATATTGAAATCGAGTAAGGCATAAAAAAACTAAATAGATTGAATGAATTTAAACTAAAGAAAAGTGAACACTTGATGTGATTAACCCTCAAATGCTACATAATGAGATGATAGAATTAAACTCATTTTCGCATATTCACTTGTTTCAATACCCCAAAGCGAAGAGATAATATTCTAAGTTATGAAATTTAGAAGTAAGTTAAGAAAAGCATTATAACAAGAACAAAAACTCCGTTTGTGGATTGGAAATATCTTATTGCATATTTCAAAGATCGAGCTTGCTTTAAACCACGGTTCATTTTCTTGCATCGTGAACGGATGACTTTGCCGTGAGCGATTCGGTAATGCCTTAATGGGTATTTTATAGAACTTTATCTCTAATTGGTTCATTATAAGAAAAATAAACGACAGATGTAAGAGAATTTATTACGAACTTCATTACAATAACGATATATCAAATTATTTAATTAATATCAAATGAATTTTGTTTTGGTGTTTGAAGAGAACGATTATATACTTAAAAAGGAAATGAGTAATAATGAAATGCTTACCTATAAATTGGCTCCTTCTTTCCATTAAGATACCAAAGGACAACGTAGATCATATCCCCCTGATCCACACGTCCTACTTCACATGGCAAAATGGCTTCTTTATCCATCAGAGCTTCCACATGCCGCCAAACTGAAATAAAAAAAAATAATCATAATAATTATGTGTAACATTCATTTGATTTTAAAAAAGCTCATTTTATACTAGAAGAGAATATTTAATTGGTTAACAGAGAAATGAGGGTAAATATCTATCACAAACGATGACTTCTACCCCACAATTAAGAAAGAATGAGTAGATAAAAATAAAACAATATAAGAATGTCAAAGAATGCAATAAGCAATTATATGCCGACACTAAATACTCACACAGTGTAAATAATGAGAATATATATATATATATATATATATATATATATATATATATTTATACAAGGTGTCCCTAAAATTGTCTAACATAGAACAAGGTCTGCTACGCAAAAAGTCTCGTTATCTCACCATTTCTGATTTGTGACCTTACGACCGTCAAAACTTTAAATAATTCCCGGACTAACCTCGGTCGGACCTTGGCAAACAACAAAAAGGTTAGAATCGGCTCAATAGTTATGATGCTATTGTAAAAAAATATAATTAAATGGCCATCCTTGAAAGAACTTTGCCAATTATCTCTCTCGAAAGAGAATGTAAAACAACATAAGGGTTTGAGTTTCAAATTTCATTAGAATCGGCTGAATATTTACACTGTTATTACAAAAACAACAAAAAGTAAAAGGGAGACAGACACAGTGAGATGTTGAGTCGCCCGCGACTAAAAATGAAAAATTTCAGTAAAGTGTACCTTAATTTATAAGATATTCTCTAAATGATTGCCATTTCTTTGTAAACACACACGTATATTTCCTAATTTTAAATGACGATTTCCGAGCGTGCAAACAGCATTTACCTCAGAGGCTTTAAATGTTATCGCTAAATGACAATTTTAGTGGGGAGGACATAGGATTACATGTCAAAATCATTTTATAATCCTGACTAGTCCTTATCTACTCGTATTTTCCATTCAAGAGTAATTGATACCTTGGCCTGAGCCTGAAGATCCTCTTAATCTACAAATAAAAAATTTCACTTCTAATTATGAGTAGCTCTCTTAACCCATTTACGTTTTCTTTAAGTTTCCGAAATTGAAATAAACTTAAATTACATTTATATTGTCATGATTTTTACTCCGAAATGATAGATAAACGATTCGTTAATATATTCAGCTCTATAAATAAGTTTGAGAAAGCATCCGGCAACTCAGAAACATTCCGAAAACAAAGCAGTATTTGGAATAGCATCATGGCGTCTACCAGCAAGTAAGTACCTATTTTCGAATTTTATTTTTAGTTAGTTATATATTCTATTTTTCACTTATATATCATTTATTGTCTTTGAAAGAGGTTTATTGATATGTATCAATCACTCAATGCATGATTCTTTTTCATTTCCTTCATTTTTTCCTGGTTCTTTCAGAAATGAAATCTCGTGTTACACATATGTAACACCAGGTCATTAGGCCATCTAGAAATTTTATCCTTCAATATTAATTTTCCATTATTTCTCATCAAATGCATACTAATATGATCTCTTTTTATGAATTTTATGATTTAATTTATGATTAATTATGATTTAATTATCTTTATTTTGCCACATAAACTTATATTTTTCTCCCACTGCCAGGTCAGTCTCTGGTGATGAAAATGCTGGTTTGATTGATAATCTCTCCAGCAATTAGTTTCGTTCAGGGAGCATAGCTTGTTTTTGCAGTGGCAGGCGTATTGGTAAGGAAGACTTTATTTCAACAGAAACTCACCCAAAAAAGAAAAAGAAGAAAATCTCCTGGGACAATAATGATATCAGCAATGCAAGTATGATTTTTGCTGCTTCAGATTACTATAGTTATAGTTACTAATCGCCTACATCTCTTTTTGAGAAATTCTTTGATAAGAAAGTCTGGAATTTGCTCGTAGAGAGAAGTTCCCGGTATGCTTTATTTTTAAATCTTCCCGATCCCAAGACTTCTGCTAATGAATTGAAGGTGTTTATTGGGATTCCCTTGCTAAGTGGCTATAATAATCTTCCATCACAGCTTATGTATTGGGACTCAGAGGAAGATGCTCGCAATGAATTAGTATGAGAAGGGATAGTTTCTTGCCAAGCAAGAGATTTTTGCATTTTTGTGATAGTAGGAATTTTTCCTCTCAAGACAAAATGTGGAAACTTCGTCCTTTCATGGACATCTTGCAAGAAAATTTGCTAGAAATTTCCAACTGGAAATTAATATATCGTATGATGAAGCGATGATTGAATATTATGGGATGCATGGTTGCAAGCAGTTTCTAGGTCTAAAACTAATTCGTTTTGGTTTCAAAACTTGGTGTATGAATACCGTTCAAGGCTATCTTGTTAATTTTAATGTATGCCAAGGCAAAAACATAAAAGTAAATTTAAACTATGAAGGTAACTTGGGAAAGTGCGCTGCACCATTTGCAATAATGATTGACAGTCTCTCTAAAATCAAGAAGGAGTTGCCGTATCATTTTTACTTTGATAAGTTGTTTACAAGCATAAATTTTTAATGTCACCTAAAAGAAAAAACTTATTGCAGAACGAGGACTATTCGAGAAAACAGAATTGAAAAAAGCTCCCCTCTTTCAAACTCAAAAGATTTTAAGAAAAGGTCTCGTGGAGAATTTGAATATGCTTGAAATGCTGGGAATGACATCATTTTAGTACGTTGGTTGGATAACAATGTTGTGACAGTTGCTTTAAATGTCACGGCATTATCCCTGTTGCGAAAGCCCGCCGTTACTCACGTGTTACCGGCAAAGTGATAGATGTCACAAAATCTAACATCATTTGTAAATACAATAAGTACATGGGCAGGAATGATCTCATGGACCAAAATATTAATACTTATCGTATTGGTATAAGAGGGAGGTAATGGTGGTGGCCAATCTTTACATGGATTGTTGATCCAGCTGTCCATAATGCTTGGATTTTATACAAGAGCTGTAATAACTTGATGAGCAAGCTAGAATTCAGACGCTCCATTAAGCAAACATTTTTTTAAAAATATGGTTCTCAACCAGGAGTAGGTGGTCGCCCCAAGATTTCACAGGAGAATAGCATAAACATTTAAGTATCTGATTCCATCAGGCTGGATCCAGGTTGCCATCTTGTCAGATAGATCCCCAATAACAAAAGAAGGAGATGTGCAGGTCTCAATTGTTCATTAATAACGAGAACTGAATGTTTAAAGTGTCCCGTGGGTTTGTGCATAAATTGCTTTGAAAAGTTTCATAATGCCTAATTTGTTAGCCGATCAGCCTAGCATTGTATATATGCAACACGTGTTTTTTGCTTTTTATTCCAAGATTTCTCATTAAATATTAATCTTTGATAAGAATTATTATTCTCCTTTGCTATTTTTACTCATATTATAGTAAATATTCAAAATTTTAAAAATAAAAAAACTTAGGCTTTAATGGGTTAATTATCAAGGATTTATTATTCAATATAAACTACTAGGTAACCTACTTACGAGGAGGACGTTTGATAAATTGCCAAAAATCTTAAAACTCTTCTACTTAATCCAGGATGAATTTACCTAACCATATTTAGTTTCCCTCTTCTTTGCACTCTTGCGATAACTTTCTACTAATCTTAACCTCTAGGAGGAATTCCATGTCTTAGCTCACATAACAAATACAGGGGTTACTTTACCTAACAATGGGATTTTGTGTTAGCTATTCTTAAAGTTGCACAAGGTCTGCTGACCAAATATTCGCCTTGTCACACTTATTCTGATTAATGAGCTTACAACATATAAACATTCAATAGTTCCTGGGCTAAGCTTGAGGAGACTTTAAAAAATATATCCAGCGAAAGAGAATAAAAAACAATATAAGGCTTTCAGATTTCATTAGAATCGGGCGAAATGTAATAATGCTTTAGCCAAACAAAATAATTCCCCGGCTAACCTTGGGAGGACTGTGTCAATTATATCATTTAAGCTAGAGGGTAAACAACATAAGGCTTTCAAATTTCATTAAAATCAGCCGAATAGTTATGATGATATTCCCAAAACAAAATAATTCCCTGTTAACTTGGGAGGTCTTGGCAATTATATCATTCGAAAGAGAATCTAAAGCAACATATGATTTTCAAATTTTTTTAGAAACCGCCGAATAGATATGATGTTATTGCCTAACCAAAATATTCCTGGGCTAAGCTTGGAAAGAATGTAGCAATTATATCATTTGAAAGAGAATGTAAAACAACATAAGGGTTGGTTTCAAATTTCGTTAGAATAGGACGAATTATTCTGATGTTATTGCTAAATAATTTCCCGGCTAACCTGGCGAGGATTTTGGCAATTATATCGTTCGGAAGAGAATGTAAAAAAACCCCCAAAACATAGGGGTTTGAAATTTCTTAGAATCGGCCGAATAGTTACAATGTTATTACAAAAAATAAAAAAACGGGGACCGACCCACCGTCCGGCATTGTGATATGTAGAATCGCCCGTGACAAGACTCACACGCGACTAAAATCTGGCTTGCTATTCTTGATATTGGAAGTCGTCACTTTTCTTAACCTAACTAAAACCCTATCGAGATCGGAGCAACAGAAGTTCGGATTAAATGTTTGGCCTAGTAGGAAGTAGGTATTTCACCATTAGTTTGGTATCTGCAATTAGTTGAAAAAAGAGCGTGAAACACGTTTGCCAATAATCGAAATGTGGTGACAGATGGATAATTAATTATCCATAGTGAAAAACGGAAGGGCCACATAAATAGGTAGAGAGAAGCAAGTTACTACCCCAAAGATACTTTCCATACAAAACATATTGAATCATATTAAAGAAAACATGAACCAAAAACTAACAATATGCGAGGATACAAAAGCGATTTTCTTCAAGTTAAATTAGGACAGTTCAAGTGGATGGAAAGAAATAAACAGATTTTTTAATTTTTGTAATGTAATTACCACTGAACATAACGTTTCATTCTCGTTTAAGTCAATATCAAATATGTTTAATTTCCAATCCACATAACATTTATAATGGGGTTGATATTCATGACATGAGAACTTTTGAGGTGGTTATATATCATATGGCAAAATTGGATTATTTATTCTAGACATGAACCCAACATTCTAGTATATTTATTCCTCTTAATTTACTTCACCACTTTTCGTATATTTTTAAGTATAAATCCTAAATATAATATATCAATTTCTCAATCTGTATTCATTTATAATAAACCAATGTTAACTTGCTTAAGTATCTAATATTATGACTTCCAACGAGTAAATATTTTAATTGTTGCCAAAAAGACCGAAATATTATCACCTCAATAAACTGAAGCTTGTCACAAAGAGCAATATCCTGTCGATCTCATGATAGCTGTTTTATAAAGTGTGTGCTCTTTCAAAATCTTTTCAATAATAATCAATTCCGTCATAAAACTACATCTATTGTAAGTGTATATTGTACGGTAATTGCATAAACTGTTACCATCTGTTGTAAAACCAACTGCTAACATCTATAGAATGAAGGTATTATTATTATGAAACCTACTTTTTCTGAAGATATGGGATTGAGTCAGTGCAGACCGTTTTATATGTTTTTTAAGGCTCATTCTTATTTAATTTATATATTTAATCGTTTGCATTACTTATCCGCACTGTTTAAAACTATTTTGAGTTACAGATTCTTTCCTTTCTCTGTTATTTTTTCATTAGGCTCTATCCGCCTAATTATAATTAATTATGGTTATTTTTTTAACTGTATAATGATATTTGCTGCTTAGTATGATGTAGCATAAGAGAGAACTACAACCTTTTCACGTTAATTAATTTCCAAATTTAATTTAAGCTTTTTCTTCTTCACGCTGTCGTTTAATTTTATTAAGTATCTACACGAAGAAAATATAAATACTATTATTATCATTGCTCACAATGACAAACTAACCGATAGGTTTTAGGTTTTTAATGTCCAATCTTAGCACATGTCAGACATTTGAAGTTTGAAATTAAAACAAATCCATGTTTTTACCTAGTTTCATTTTGGGGAAAGCTAAAGGGAATTTATTAATAAGGGAGCTTTTTCCTCAAATCCATGTTATTCTTCTATTTTTCACTTCATTAAAAATTGAAGAGTCCGAATATAATATGGTCTAAATTCTCCGTTTGAGTTTTAATTTAAATATTAAAGTTACCAAATGAAATTGTTTTCTTTCCTCTTCCACTACCTTATAGTAAGAAAGAATTTGAATGACCCCCTTGACACGATTAATTAGGTGGTCTTTTCGAAGTAATATGATCTCGCCATTTCCGAAGAATCACAACTCCATTGGCAAAGCTCCAACGCAAAATTTTCTCAATTAGATTTTATTTATAGAAACATTGATTCAACAATAGACCCAGATTAGATTTAAATAAATATTGATAAATAACACTGGTCTGCGTCAAAAATGTACCTTAGGTTTTCTATAGTGTTTCTTAATAATATTGACCTTCTAAATCCAACTCTCTCATGCGTTTTTTTCTATCACCTCCAGTTTTTGCGATACAGGGGGTGATAATAATTTTATAGTTTATACATCTCCTATATTACATCAAATTTCAATAGTTTTTGCACTGCTCTCTTCGAAGTAAATTTTGTGTAAATTTTAAGTAATTATGCAAATAGGTTTATATTTTGCAGGTTAAAAATTGCTTAGCATTATAATAATAAGAATAATAATAATAGTGGTTGAGTTAAAAATGAACAGAAAAAGTAAGAATAGCTCCGACAGAGTTCCTATGTTTGCAGCAAATAGACTTTTTCCGAGCAGCAAAGTACAATCCCTCCTGTAATTAAATCTTTGTATAATGCAAATTTTGGAGTAAGGCTAAAAGATCAAGATAAAAGTTTTGTACCACAAATCTGCTGCAAGGGATGCTACATAAGTTTAAGACGATGGAGTCCCTCTCCTTTGGTGTTCCCATGGTGTGGAGAGATGGCAAGGACCACACTACGGACTGCTATTTTTGCATGACAAATCTTAAAGGTGAGCATTGTATCAAGTATTTAAGCTTTCTGAATTATACTGGCTCCTAAAAAATGTCATTATTATGCAAAGACTTAGCATAAAATTAAAAACTAACATAGTTTACTTCAGCATGAACATATCTTTTACTAAACATTTATGTACTATCTGCAACTCCAAATCAATTCCTTTATGCTAAAGGCAATTATATTTTCCAGAGGTATAAATAAGAAGAATAAACATAGTGTGGCATATCCGGATGTTCTTTCTGCCATCAAACCCCTGCCGTATGGCCCAGGAATTCCTATACCTTCTCCCGCTGAACATATAGAGGTACATGAAGAGATTAATATGGAAGTTGACCAAGATTATGACACATCTGAGTCTTATCAGGTTTCCACACATGAAATAGGTCGCAAGACTATTCACTCAAGTTCAGTTAAATGACCTGACCAGGGATCTGGGGGTTTCAAAGGAGAATGCACAACTTCTTGGCTCTCGACTTCGTGAAATTAATCTTCTCGCTTAAGAAACAACATTTAGGGCGGTATAGAAATAGAGAACAAGAGTTTCGAAGCTATTTTTTACATCATTCTTCCAGCTCTTTAGTATACTGCGCCAATATTAAAGGACTTGTTGAGGCCCTTGGAATTCCCTACAACCCATAAGAATGGAGACTTTTCATAGATTCTGTCAGTATAAGTTTAAAAGCTGTGTTACTGAATATTGGTAACAAGATAGCTTCAGTTCCTATAGGCCATTCAATCCAACTTAGTGAAAGTTATGAAAATATGAAAAAAATGCTGAATGCAATAAATAACTCTAGCTATAAGTAAGGGATATGTGGTGACTTAAAGGTAAGATCATTTTACACTTGGCATTTCTAAGCTTTTTGATATTGACATTTTCATTTTTAATTGTTAATACTTGTATACACCTTTTGGTCAACTTACATTTTACAAAAATGCAAATCTGGAAATCATGAGTCATTTTTTAGTTATATTTTTTTGTTGAAGTGTGTCCCTATAGGTTAAGGCATCCTTTTGTGTTAATGGGAAACTTATCCTAATTGAGAAGGTATACAACACAACTCAATAAACTAAAAATAAAATGTACATATATTCAATTAGTTCCAATACGATGATTTAATGCATCAGCATACAGGATTTTTCAGTACATATTCATATTCTTATTGTTTTAAGAAATATTACTTTGAATTTGTTTTTAGAAATATTACACTTTGAATTTACATACCCTGCTAAATTTATTTTCAGGTAGTGTCTGTTACGCTTGGGACGCAAACAGGCTACACGAAGCATCCCTGTTTCCTATGTTTATGGGACAGTCGTTCAGATAGTATGCAAAATGAGAAGAAGGTTTGGCCTCCACGAGAAGCATTTAGAATTGGATCAAACAATGTGATAGTTGAACCTTTAGTGCCCCCTTACAAAATACTGCTCCCTCCACTGCATATAAAGCTTGGCATAATGAAATATTATGCCAAAACTCTTAATAATGAAGGCCAAGCTTTTAAATTTCTTCCTCAAAAATTTCCACAAATCAGTGACGCTAAGCTACAAGCGGGAATTTTTGATGGACTTAAAATCTGGAACTTGAGAGATCAGCAGTTTGATGCATCAATAAAGAACATAAAAAAAGATGCCTGGTAAGCTTTCAAAGCTCTAATTAACAATTTATAGGCAATAAAAGAAGCCCAGAATATGTGGCCCGGTCAATCAGCTCCTAACAAGTCTCAAACATTTGGGAGCTCGAATGTCTATAAAGATACACTTCTTACAGTCCCATCTGGATTATTTTCCCCGACAACTGCGGAGATTACAGTAAAGAACAGGGGAAAATATTCCACCAAGACATAAAAACAATAAAATCCAGGTACCAGTGTAAATGGAACGAACACATGCTTGTTGACTACTGTTGGTGTTTGAAGCGTGATGCACCAGATGAGAGGCACAAACTAAAATCGTCAGGGCGTCTTTTCTTGGAAATTAAAATTATTTTCTTTACTATGTTGCATTCTTTAATTTTTTGTTTTATTAAAAGGATTATAGTTTACATACGTTTATATCTGTTTCTATTATATAACAGTAATAATGCATTATTAGATAGAGAAAGGTTTTTTTAAAAAAATTACGAAAAAATGAGGTAATCTCAATGAAAATGATGTATGCTGTACTGAGAAAATCTGACCTGATTGAACAAATATACATTCATTTTTTTATCTCAAGAGGTTGGATTTATTAAGAAACCACAAAGAAATCCTAGGGAACATAAAAAATATGTTCAAACGCAGGCCTGTGTATTATATGGCCTAGTGCATTTATTTGCTGAAAAATACTACTTAAAAGGTGAAAATGATTATTATTTACGAGAATAGAAAAACTTTAATACCAAAATTAGCGCTCCTTAAGAAAACATTCTATTTTCTTTGGTATCTTAGCATTTCTCACATTCAAATTACTTTCTTTGAAATACAAATCCTTGATTTGTTAAATAGATCGACTTCTTTGAAGATTCCCTGAAAGAATGTAAATAAAAAATCAGTACTAGCAAGAGAGTCATTATTCTGGCAGGATGGAATTAATAAATCGCCTTTTGAACGATAAGACACTTTTATTAAATATATAAAAGGCAACGCAAAGATAAAGAAAGACAATTTGGAGTCTTCCCATAAAGAAAATCGATGTCGAATACAAGACCAAAGAAGGTGGAGGCTGAGAAACGGGGAAAAAGCACGTCCAGATAAAATATAACTCCGATCTTAAGATTGCTATGCAGAGGAAGAAGGATTCACTTTTTCTCTATTTAATAACGAATATAATATAACATCAAGTTAGCCCATCTTGAAATTTTGTTAATGAGGATAAAAATACTTCTATTCATTATTCAGCAGTTGTTATGGTATAAATTTTAGCGATTTATTTAAAAGGAGAGATTAAATAAAATTATGTGTAAATTTTACATACTTCATTCAAATAATAATTTTAAAAAGGGGTTGATTCTACTAAAATTCTATACTTAATAAGGGTGAAATGCCTTACAGGGAATTGATTTTAGAATATGTGAATCATAAAAGAGTTTAAACAAGATAAGGTATATTTTATTTTCACGGAAAATTATGTAGGATGAAAAGTTACTATTACCCTAGAGACCAAAAGAATATTCTTCCAATTGCCTATGTCTTATTTTACACATAACTGTTACGAAGTAAATAGCATGTTGGAATAAATAATAAGTTGTTTCACAAATAATAAAAGATTGTTACTAACAAAATTAAAAATTGTTTAAGAATAGATAAAAATATTAAGGTAGGATAGTGAATGTCCTTCGAATTTAACTTAGTGTAATTAAAATAAACATGGATCTTCTTTAAATATAAATGTGTGAGTGCTAGAAACGAATTTCTATTTAAAATTTATAGTTAAACAATTGCGAGTTAAGAATAATAAGCCAAATCGTTAATAATTTTGAGGCATCAATGCCTCAGATCTTAATAAAAAAGGTGGAGGGAACTCAGAGATGGAGAATAACAGTGGCTAACCCGAACATACATAAAATTAAAAAAAACTTAATCAAACATTTTTAATACTACAGCTATTTGATGGTTCTTTTTTTGCCAAATTGAGGCTTAATTACAACTAAAATAATATACTGTAAATTACATTACCTGAAAAGGGTGAATTAAACGTGAACAGTAATGTCTATGGGAAGACTATCCAAATTACACGGGCAACCAAATAATAGAAGAATTGTGTGAAAAAACGTTCTTCCTAGAGTTAGAAAGGCTGTTGTTACTACAAAACCCGACTTATAGCTCTTAAAAAGTGCTTGGTATGAAAGTTTTAAACAAATAGAGGTCAGAATATTCAGGATTCAAACGGCCATGTGCCCAAAATCATAAAATAACTAGCATTGGTGCATGGTAAACTTTTAAATGTCACTTCCTTTCAGGACGGCACCCAAAAAGAACTATTTCTTTAGCCGGAATTAGAAACTTTCAACTCAGGCAATTTACCTTAACCTCAATCAATTAAGAAACCCATATTATTAAAGAACACAATGTCTAATAGGACTCCAAATTTCACTTACTGCTTTAAATCATGAGCCCACTTTGCAATAAACATTCAAACTCGAATAGATAAAATAACTCTCGGCGAACATCTTGTACCTTCTATATGCTAACTTGTTAATTATAATACTCAAGACCTAAAAGAAACACCTATGGGGATACCCTATTTAACTATAAGAGTATAGATTTTGCAAACCTATCTATATTTCTGGAAAACATATGTTTCTCTAATTATGTCAGGTTTAAAAATTCTTCATAAATTTAACCGTATTTAAGAACAAGCCCTTGTCCGCTTCACCTCACTATTGTGAATCAATGCAGAGCAGATTAATTTGTCCTAACATCTTGTCTAGGCTAGATAAATGATGTGAAAAGACACTAACAAACACATTTATTAATACCATTCATATAAATTATATTCAATTTGTGAATAAGCCTTATCCATTTCTCTTCAACTTAAATTCATATTTTATAGATTTATGCGGCATTTCAAACGCATTGCACAGTCTTATGTTTTATATGAAATTTTATTTTCATACATTTGGATATTATTCCCGTATTACTTAATAACATTCGTACTCGCAAGAAGATTCATAAATATTTTCCACTATATTAACTTTTAGCCCTTAGTTTGTTCTATGTTTGCTTATTGAAGCCAACAGCACAAAAAACTGCCCACTTACATTGCTTTTATTTTCGATCTTACTCTTTTCTTAGATAGCATAGACTCGCTTTCATAAAATAAAGGTGCTACCGATCTATTTTCATGTTCACTGAATCAACTGAAATCTATTTTTGATTCTTTCTCATTTACCATCTTCATCACCGCAAGCTATCTGCCCAACAATCTTTTAAAACTTACAAAGCATAAACATATGTTCGGATCGTCTCACACATATACCACCTACAGTTTACATATCTAAAATATCATTTCCATAACAGAACCCAATCAATCATATTGTAAGCAGACAATGTCTCTATTTCCTCTACCCAGTCCATTTGAATGTACAGGGGCCTTTATGCTGATTAAGCTTTTTGCCATCGAAGTTTTTCTAGGCACAGAAATTTACGTGTCTCTCACCTTTCACTCTAGACTGGCGGAATAAATGAGCTATTAGCTTGTAGATAGGTAGCAAACGTCATGCTTCTCATGGCCAGGATTAAGCCCACTGAGTGGATAATTAATTCTACATAAATATCAGCATAGGAATCGCTAGAAGGTCCGAGGTTACCAGGAGCCAGCACTGTTTATAAGTAAGAAGGTGACTGCAAACATTTTGAGTTTTGGGCAGGAACAAGAGAAAAGCTATGTAGATTCTTTCGTCCTCTCATTGTCAGAAGTATCTGTTAAGAAATCTTAATCAGCATGATTGTTAGAGGCAGGAAAGAACAACGAGTCTTATTTCTTAAAGACTGGAAGGTTAATGCATTGATATTAAGAATGTCTCTGGTGTGTGGTGCTCATTCTAAGATTTTCCCTACGCACGGTTAGCTAAGCAAAGAGAGTCCACCAAATGGGTGTCAGATCTTTACCTCTAATAGGTTAGCGAGAAGCCTGCCCTCTTAGATTATAATTAGATTATCTTTCCTTGCTACTGTTCATAATGGTAGAAGAACAGTTTGAGCCACTTTTTCCAGAAGCTCTCTTTCAAACGTGTAAAGATTATAAAAACTCTTTGATACCATAGGATGAATACGACAACACGATTGAAGAACTGAAACGTGCAGCCCACAACTTATTATTCAAGTCTCGGCATTAGTAGTATATTTTCGACGAGTAATTTTTTTCATTACAAATTAACTATTGCGCAATTTCGAAGCACAAATTCTTTTGAGAATGACATTGTTTTTCTAGATTTGCAGTTAAACATCAACTTCTTAGCCTTTCATTTATTCATTCTTCTTTACCTGGTATGAAGATATTCAGTGTTAGGACGTTAAGAAACTTATTAATAACCGCAATCAGATGATGAACTACCAGTCTATTATGTTAATAAAGTTGATAAATACGTCATCAAGATAATATCCTTTGAAACATGCCAACGTTTAAGTGAAAAAAGGAGGATAATCTTTTGTTAAATTAATTATGCAAACAGCAAAAAAGAAGCTCTTGAGTTATTGACCTCATATTTTAACACGTGTCAACAGATTAGGAATGGAATCCTTAACGCTAGAGCTGTTGCATTTATATCAAATAGAGGGTTTCATTTTGATTTCCATTTGCTTGACATATTTTCTCTTTGAAACTCTTTTCATACATGTGACGGCAATGGTGATTAATTAAGTAAACACATCGCCAGAGAGTTAAAGGAAATTTGTCTGACTCTTATTACGCTCCATTTTGCTGAAATGTGCAACTATTGACAGCAAAATGATGCTGAAAGCATGAATGACATAAAAAAAACATGAATATGCTGTTGGTCTTCAATTTTTTCAATCGATCACGTACAAATATTTGCTTGCCACTAATTCTAGGATTAAACTAAAATCCTCAGCATCCTCATCATCAACTTTCACCTCTCTGTCTACAATTGTTTAGCATGCTTAGCCCCCCCTCCCTCCCCTCCCAACATCTAAAATACAAGCTTTCTCTTCTCAACCTGCACCTAATTAACATTTTCAGAGTGTCTCAGCATCTGAATCAGCAGTTTACACTTCTTTGACTCCGTCAGCATCTGAATAGGCAACTCTCGTCTCTTAACTTACTCTTTTTCAAGATTCTCAGCCTCCGCCATCAAATGAATGAGAAACTCCCATCTTTCAAACCAAGTCTAATTAAGAGTTTTAGTCTCATACAAAAACTGAATCACCACCTCCCATCTCTTCGGGAGTTAATCATTGCCGAATTCAACCAGAACCCTCAACAATGGAAGATACTAATCACTAAGTTTAAGGCTTTCTTATTCCTAGCTCTAATTCAGAACAAGAGCCAGAATCCACAAGTTAGTCCCTGTTCATTTACAAAAGGGTAAGAGCATGGATAAATAGAGCTGGATAAAACTTCTAGTGGAAAAAAAAGAAACAAAGTTGCAGGCTTATCCCCATGGTTGAAGGAAATGATGTGGATTCGCAAAATATCCTGTGTGTTAACAAGGTGCACAGTGATGGTTTCTAAACAAATATCTAAATAGAGAGGGATCTTTCCCGGTTAGACGTCAACCATAATTTCCCAGTTTCAATAAAAAAGGTCTGAAAAGAACTACTACTGGTAAACTTATTTTACTAGAGTGTGATAGCATTGATGGTTTACAGAAATGAGTTACGCACAGATATAAATGTTAAAGGGACAGAGGCCTATATAATTAACCGTTGCCAAGGAATTTTTCACATGTTGGAATAAGTAAATTAAATAATGTATCTTCATCTAACTGCCTTATGGATTAAGTTTTGGGTTATGTTTCATGTATAGTTATTAAAATAACTATATATGTGTAACTAATCAGAATTAAATGTTTTCAATTGATATAATGCTACATGACATAAAGCTGCATATGAAAAATAAGACAAATATATATTAAGGAAGGGAAACAAATTGTTTTGGATAGAACATTAGCTAAAATTAGTGTTAACACATGATGAGAGCTGAAGAAACTCTATGACATAAACCTCCGCAATAAACTGACCCACCTAATATATATATATATATATATATATATATATGTGTATATATACCAAGGGTTACACAAAAGAACAGGCCCCAACTTTCGATAGGCCTCCTTTCTTAATTTTGTGCAAGGATTAAATGACACTATGGTGATAACTTTTTTATTGTGTTTAAAAACATCATATCAAAACATGAGAGTCTTTGGACTTTTTTGATTCTAGAGCACGTGGTTGAGATGAGCTCCATTTAGCTCTATGCATTTCTTGAAACGCAGCACAAAGTTGTCTATGACATGCATACAAACCGACAGACTAATGGCTCTAATCTGCTTCCTGATTGCTTCCTTGAGTTCCTTTATGGTCCTGAGTCTCCCTGCGTACACCCTTACCTTAAAGTAGCCCCAGAGAAAGAAATTTGTGGGGGGGAAAGGTCTGGGCCTCGAGGTGCCCACTCAATATCAGTCTTGAGACTGATCACACAGCCACCAAAGTTCTCTTTCAGCCAAGCTCGGGACAGGTTTGAGGTGTGAGAGCTTGCTCCATCTTGCGAGAACCAGAACTTTCCCATAAGTGACGGGAACAGGGTCTAAGCCTCCCTCTTGATGGTTTTAAGGACCTTAACATACCACTCCTTGGTGACTGTCACTGTCGCGCCAGATTCCTTGAAGAAGAATGGTCCGATAATGCCTCTGGCTGAGATTGCATTCCATAACGTGCAATTAGGCCAGTGTAGGGACTTGGTGTCTACCTCATTTGGTATGGCTGTCCCCCAAAAGACATTTTTTTAGAGTTTACCCATCTTTCAAGATGGAATTGAGCTTCATCTGAGGTCCAGAGGAGGTTAAGGAAAGTTGGGGTCTCCTGAATCTTCTCCAGTATCTTTTCTGCCATAGCCTTTATCTGCTCCTTGTCTGAGACGGTAATAGTCTGCTTCGTCTGTATTTTGTATGGGTAGGTCTTTACATCCATTACTATTTCTCTCCTGTGAGTCTCACGGGATATTCCGAGGGACTGACTTGGCTTGAGCACAGAGGATTTTGGACTCTGCTAAACTGACTCTCACAGTTTTTGTCCACAAAACTGTCACAATTGAAGGCTTCTGGTCTCAAACTTTGTGTCTCATTTTCATTTCTGTATTTCTAAATTGGTTTGAAGTCCAGGCACTGAGCAGGCCACTTCATGGAAACGATTTCTTCTTTTTCGAAATAATAATTTACCTACATTGCTCTATGGTACGACGAGTTTTCCTGCACAAATACTGATAACTTCTTCTGTGATGCTTGAAGTGAACGTATAACTTATTTTTATACGATGTTTAGGTAGACATTCGCATTTACCATCCCAATTAGTTGTATTAGCGAATTCAATCTCTTAGACGAGAATATCCCCTGTAACATGATGCTGCCTTCTGCATGCTGGGCACAATTTTGAACATATTAAGAGCTGTGTGCCATATACCACGCGTCTAACAAAGCTTTTGCCATCAGATCCAACTAATTTAAATTTTCTTTCTTCGCGCAAATGAATTTCCCAATCTTCCTCAATTCTTACAACATGAGCTTTCACATATTCGAGTCCCACCTTGGAGTTCTTCTTACTGATGATTGGTTTGGTTGCCGGACAATGAGCTTTTAAAACAGATACAATGACGCGACAGGTTATTCTTTGCTAAATTTTGATGTTAATTTTTGACAATTTATGCTGCGGTGTCATTGTGGTCCTTCATAATGAAGTACTAAATAGTTCTGTCTTCTCTGAAGGGGGCTATGCAGGGTCAACCGACCTTTTCTCAAGTTTTTAGATTTTGTTTTTATTGTGCCTCTTCAGAACGCACGAGAAAATACATATTCTTGGACCTTTATGCCTCTCTTGAAATCGCAAGAAGACTTAAAGCTGATGTCTCCAACCACACAATTCTGTGAATGATCTCAGCAGTCACTTTTACGTGTGGCAGCCTCTCTACAATAGAAGTACGACAACAATGGTGGTTGAACAGTTCTAACCTACTGATCATAATTTTGAAAATATTTAAATAAATGAAAATCCTTTTCTTATTTTTGTCAGTAATATACATATCTATATATATATATATATATATATATATATATATATATATATATATATATATATATATGTATATATATATATATATATATATATATATATATATATATGTATATATATATATATATATATATATATATATATATATATATATATATATATATGTATATATATATATATATATTTATATATATATATATATATATATATATATATATATATATATATATATATATATATATTGTGTCTAGCAAACACATTCATTCAGCACAGTCGTGTGCATGCTTATATATGACTTGGGTAAAGATTTAAGGAATTTAATACTACATGATTGATCTTCAGTTAATTAAAAAAAATAAGACTGGTGAGTTAATTTGCTATAAAAATTATAAGAGGTATGATTATGGGATAATCTATGAACACGTTTGTGTTGTCTAAGGTTAAAGTTTTGTGTATTGAAAAGAATACTTAAGGAAGGTAGAGAGGAAGTGGGAACAAGTTGAGAAATTTTATTAAACCATAGAGAAAGATTAGAGAATATGAGAATACTAAAGAATAGTAAAAGAGGAATAAGAGCTATCTTGTATTTAGATCATATATAAAAATTATTAAGGAAGTATTGGTATTTATTGCAAGGTATTTGTGTGGGTTTGAATCAACTAAAAAAAGGAAGTAAAGTGGATCGGGATGAGTAAGAAGTGACTAACGGAGCGTGTATTGAAAAGCAAAAATAAGGAGTAGCTACAAATTCTCAATAGTTAAATTGAAAATCTAAGTAAGATGCAGATAATGCGTGCACGGAATTGATATGGAAAGTGAAAAGATCTTTAGTAGAGTAGGAAAGCAACCAAAAGCTATTTGGACAAATCTTAAATGAGGATTTGAATATGAACAAGCAGTTCTTTTAGAGGATAGTGAGAAGGGTGATGAATCTGTAGAAAAAAAGCTGTGTCAACTTCAAGTTTGAGGATGGAGGGTACTTGTACTCAAGAAGGAGGTCAAAATAAGATCCTGAGAATAGTTTAATGAGGTGTATGTAAAATGTCGTCCTTAAAAAGGAGGCAAATATAATTAAGATTGACCAAGTGGATTTAAAATCACATCCTTTATCAAGCTGCGGAAAAGATAACAATGCAAGGATTTTTTAGTGTTTGTAAGCTATGATGAATGGAAAAACATTGGTACTTGATGATATAGGCATTGTGATACTACAAAAGGGTAGTGGATGTGTTTAAATAATTTTAATTGGAAGAGTGCTTGTGAACTTTAATATTGTCATTATATGTGTGGAATAGAGATAACGATGAGAGTAATAATTAGAGTAAAAATAATTTGAATAAATATGATTGAGCGTATAAGAAAGATATTTGAGTGTTTGGTAGGCGATTATCCAGTGCGAGTTTAGAGCGCGTAGGTTGCATATATGGATATATGCGAACTGAGACAGCTAATTATAATATCAATTTCTAAGAAGTTTACAATGCATGCTGGGTTTATCTTACCGGACAAAACTTATGATCGTTCAAGCAAAAAAGCAATATGTCAGGAGCAAAGAATAGGTGGAGTGAATGGGAAACAAATGGTCGGCGTAAAGAATATTTATGTTAGAAGTAAGGCCTTTATTAAGGTGATAGAGAGCTGGTGTGAGTAGTTTATCATATGTGCTTGAGGGGAAGAAAACGCCGAGTGATTTCATGATGGGTGTTTAATATCTTTATAAATAGAGAAGAAATGTAAATGATGAATTTTATCCATGTTCTTATATGAAAATGAACTAGCCTTGTTGGCTGAGAGTGTAAGGATATTGAAATTGTAATTGATACTTTGACTGGGTGGGTAAGAGGAGGAGCTGAAATAATTCAGAAACGGGTAAAATAATGGTATTTGAGAGTGTGAATGCTGTAGGGGGTAAACCCCGAGTCAACTTTGTCACCATTGAAGCAGTGTAGTCTTGAGTATCTAAGATACCTTTATATTGTAAAAATCATACATGGTTGTGAAAGAACCAGTATGAGACCAAAAGATTTATCATTTAGGAAAATCTCTGGCAATTGGTAAGGGTTTGGATGTGGATTGAGTCCTGAAATTTCCTGAAAGTATCATCCAACCAACATTATGTGGAGTACTAAAACTCTGGTATGGAAGGAATAAGAAACATCTCGACTCAGAGAAATGCTTGTGTTCAAATTGACAGGGATTCATGGCGTGCGAAATTTGGATAAAGTGGGGAAGGACCGGGTTATACATTTAAAGGTTGCAAAGAACAATAAAGAATTGGTGTAAATATCTTTGTGAAAGTAAAATACGGTTCTGCCTTAGGGAGGAAGAATAAACTTAAGCCTGAAGCGGTCTAGATTTATAGTGCATTTTATGCCTTCATTTGCTGCTTCTCTCTTATTAATGTGTTTATTATAACATTTCTCCTGTTTCTCTTATTACACTTTCTGGATTTTTTTAAATACCATTATTTTGGCCTTCTTCATCAATAATAATTTATGCAATTTCTTTTAATTATATCCATAGTCTGGTTTGTATTATTGTTTACTTATAATAATGAATGGAAAACCAATAAAAGGTTCTGTATCAGAAGGCTTGTGAAAGGTTGGTGAAGAAGAGATTAATTGGAGTGCTCCTTACCTAGATAAAGTAAAAACAAGCATAGCCAACAGTTTAGGATTGAATAAGACTCAATTAGGTAGGTTATAGATAGGAATTCCTAAATCCTCCAGTAAAGCATGTAATATATACTAATAATCCAAGCTGCTACTCTATGATAAGACAATATAAAAAGCTGCTGTCACTTTGAAAGTACTGAAGAAACGCCCATTCTCTTGGTCGAATTTAGGGCAATTTGACTCCTCTTTCAAGCAGAATTCTGTCATTCAATTTTGATGTGAGGTGTTCTGAAGCTTTTTTGACACTCCCAAACCTAATGCCAAGTCATTTAACTCAAGCTGATTGAATTCCGTATGAGTTGATTCATTTAAATTTCAAAATTGCATCACTGCTGTTACTGAGTTCATCAAGATCCAAAGGAAGGTATTAAAATTAAACTTCCCCTCGGGTTTTAGGTATATGAGACACTGGACGTATAGCTGATGTTAGACTAAGATATTCGATTTTACTTTCTTCTTTTTTTTTGTTATATTCTGAAGTTTTTACTAAAAAATTCCGGTATGTTAATGATCATTTGCTCTTTCCAAATCATAGATATAGCAAAGGCCAACATATCATGTATACTTGCACACTCTGTAAGGTGTGCAAGACTTGTTTTTATCTAATTAAAATAACCAAAACTAGGCTAGCTTGAGAAATACAATAATGATAGCCCTTTAACTAGGAATGATGACTCTGCTACAAATATAACAAAAGAAGTGCAGGCAACTTAGTCACTTAAGAGATGTTGCAGAGTCATACCAAAACTGAAAGAAAGGAAATAAGTATATGAATAAAGAATAAGTTTAGAAGTGGGAATCTTAGAAAAAAATAAAAATGAACAATATAAAGGCTCTGCAAGCACCTTGTGTATTGTGTTCAGAATAGTATAGTAATCACCTATATAGAGCGACATACAAACTCTCATCGCACTTTCTACGTAAAACTGAATAGACCGGTCACAAGCTGACGTAGTTTGCTACTAGTGCCTTGTCAACTAGTCGCAATCAAAGTTTTAATAAACGTAAGTTGTACAATAGCTAATTCAGCTTTTTATTTCTCCGTTTATAATTAGCAATGAATAGAAATGAAACAATAAATGCCAATTGTACATTTGAAATAAGCATGCCAATGTTTGTCTAAATCAAGTGATAAATTGCACTTAACATTAAAATGTGTTTGAAATTGTTCACCTGTTATGGTTGGAGTAAATCGTACATATGTGTTGTCTCTTCGACTAATCTCTCTTTTTATTTTCAATTCAAGAATTTATGTTTATACTATAGACAAAAAGCTTCCGTCTGTTCTCCGACAAATATTTCTTTCATAACCTCTACGTGCTATTATTGTGTAGCGATCTTTTATATAAATAAATATTTATGTCTCTCACCTAAATGTCGGCGGTCATATTTACTGTTCCATATTTCTCAATATTTCCCATACTAAAATCATCAATTGGATTTTTACTCACTCATAAATAGCTCTTTGTTAGGTAAAATTGAAGTGTATCATGAAAACTGAAGTCAGATTTTGGAAAGAAGACCAAACGGTTGTGAGACGAAACATCCAGGAGCGAAAGGTCTGGCGGGGAAAGGTTACAGCAATTCCTTTTCTTAGATTAGGAGTATCAAACGACAAAATTACGATTTATTAATCTTTCTCCGTCTATTATTTGCAGTTTTCAAGGCTCTGAATTTATGTTTTATTTCATGTTTGTCAGTTGAGGTCTATGAGTGTCTGTGTCTTTGGCTTTCTTTTTTTTTCTAATTTTTCGTGCTTTCCCTCACTCAAAACTCACCTCGTTGAATATCTACCCTCATTATATTTCCTTAGTTTTATTCTCAACTCTTTGCTACGTACACTAAACACAGAAGCGTAGCACCAAATCCAACCCGCTTGAAAAGATGTATTTTCCTGATTTGTATTACACCACCATGCTAAGAATTTAGATTCGTTTGTACTTGGTATTCACTTTCTATTGTGAGAAACCACAGTTCAAAGTTTCCTTCCATCCTTTCGTATTTAACTAATTTACCATGTCTCTATCTAATTGAATTTTAAAACGCATTTCAGTTTTAAACCAATCCTTAAAGCACCATAGCATCTCTTGTCAATTAGGATTAGATTTAATGCGAACAATATAAAAGTTGATGTTTAACACTTCTATCTATTTCCTACAATATTCTTAGAAAAATACAATTCAGTCATTTAGAAAATTGTTGCACGTTGCTCCCATGAATTATATTAAAATCTATTAGGAGCGAAATTTACCCTTGCGGGAAAAATTGAGAATCAAAGAATGAGAAACAATTTCAATTTTCCGTAGTCATTGTCTCAATTGTTAACATTTTTCCCGCTGAAATAAGTTTTAGTTGATAACCTTAAGTTCCTTTAAAACTTAAAATCACCTCTAAGAACAGGCCCCTTGTGTAACATTATCGCAAAAGGCGATAACGAGCAGCTAACGACGACCCAAACTTTTAATTAACTTAGGATACAGCATTATTCTACTCAATTTTATTTATCATTGTTTAACATATTCAAGATAAAAAATTATCTATTCATTTTGTTTCTTCGCCATTTATTGCTTATATTATTATTTTTTTCGAACTGAAATGACAGCATTATGATATTCGAGAAAGATTTCCTTCAAATCCAACTCAGTATTGTTAAATATTTCCTTTTCTTTGTGATGGTTCATTTTAGCCTAGGCTACGACTCGTACAGAGGACTAAATACAATCGTACACAGTACTCGAACAGATTGAAATGCTAGATTAGGATTATTGAATAATATTCCAAAGAATACACCAATTGACCTTTAGATGATTAGGCTTTTCAGCGGTGGTAACCTGAATAGAGAAGCATTGATACTCCTATAACTATTTTACCATTTTTAATGATGGAAAAAAAACTTTTACAGTGAAAATCAAAATTACGCCGAAACTGCGGAGGGTTGCCAGATGCAAGCAGATGAATGCAAAACTAAATTTGCTTCTTTTTCTGTATACAATTTGGTCATTTTTTTCTTAATTCTTACACGGCGTTGAAATATTCAGATATAAGTCATAAAACTATAATGACTGTTGTCGTAGAATGACTCCCGACGATACTATATATAACACTATTCGTTGAGGGAACTTCCTTAATTATGTTTAGAGTGCGTTACTGTCTGGCGGCCGATATTATGTATCTTCAAAATGCTTAAGAAGTGAAACTGAGCTCAAGGATAATAATATTGCTATCATTAATAAAATGGAGTTTTATTAATAATAACTATAAACAAAACACAAAAACGGAAAATATTGACATAAACAGAATGGAAAGGGTCGTAGAGACTCGGGCTAATCCAAGGATTTAAGGGATTAAAAAAGGTAAAACAAATATAGAGTTAAAGAGATGGGATAGTTTGATTAACAATTTAAAGCACAGGATAGAATTGACAAAAAGGCATCAATACTCAAAAGGTGACGTTTGGCTTACGTAACTTTTCATTAGGGTGCAGTGGAAGGTACTTGAAGGAATATTCGGTCCGCTGGCGAGTTCCAGCCGAAGGGGGGGGATAAAAGGATCCTGACGAGGCGTCTTGGAAAGGAGAACCGTTACTCGACGAACGGCTTGAAGAACAATGGCTGTTCTACTTTGTTCTCTTCTGAACAAAGGGGGGAATGAGAACCGTCTCTTGTCTACGGGCTCAAGAACAATGGCTGTTCTAATGTTGTTCTCCTTTGAACAACAGGGGGGGTGAGAACCGTTTCTTGGCGAAGGGCTCAAAACGAACAATGGCTGTTCTAGGTTGTTCTCCTTGAACAACAGGGGGGGATGAGAACCGTTTATTGGCGAAGGGCTCAAAACGAACAATGGCTGTTCTAGGTTGTTCTCCTTGAACAACAGGGGGGGGGGATGAGAACCGTTTCTTGGCGAAGGGCTCAAAACGAACAATGGCTGTTCTAATGCTGTTCTCCTTGAACAACAGGGAGGATGAGAACCGTTTCTTGGCGAAGGGCTCAAAACGAACAATGGCTGTTCTAATGCTGTTCTCCTTGAACAACAGGGGGGGATGAGAACCGTTTCTTGGCGAAGGGCTCAAAACGAACAATGGCTGTTCTAATGCTGTTCTCCTTTGAACAACAGGGGGGGGGGGAAGCCTTGGGGACTTGACGTCGGTAAGGCTCGAACCTTTGGCACTCAAGGAATATTGTCCTCCTTCTGGACAAGTGATGGTGAATCTCGAGGTCGAGGTCCCTTGGCGCACAAAGGGAGAGAGGGTCGTGGTGATGTTTCGCGACGAAAATCTGGATCTCCAATCTGATCTTAGTGGTAAAGTTTTCATATAAATAGCCAGGAAATCTCCTTGGCGTGGGGGAAAATGGAGTGAAAGCTTGAAGGGAACGCACAGCCGGGCCGGCGAACAATGCCTTATCTGTTCATAAGCCTAACTCAATCTGGTGAGGTCGGCGTATGGGGGTGAACGGGGGGACGATAACCTCCTTGTTTTAACATTGGCATCCGGTAGCTGAGATAAGATTCCAAGCCTCGAATCGAAGATGCACGTGGGCAGCATCGTGGTTTTTAATAATATGGGATAGGAGTTGAAATTAACTCGTTCTATCACACCCCTCCATTCCAGGGGAAGTTGTCACTTCGAAAAAAAAAGAGAGAAGGGACAACGATAGAGCTCCTTTGTGGGGAACTCGTTTTCTTGTACCAACCGTACCTTCCTGCACCTAACTAGTATTACCTCAATACATATGATCATTTTGATCTTTAGATTACAGGGGAAAATAACCTTTAATACAACTTAATCAGAGAGAAAAAAAAAAGGTCATGGAACAATGAAATGATATAAACTTAGTACATACGGGAAAAAATAATTTATACGTAAATTAATAAGAACAAATATATATACATACAAAAATTAGACATTGAGCGTTACAAAATTCAGACATATACATTAATTAATTATATTACAAAAGAATCTTAAATTAAGTCGTACAAGACGGTATATACCTACATGGAGATACTAATCCTATGAATACAATTATTCTACGCTATTCGGTAACGCATTCCTACTGAGGGCGTCAGCGACCTGCTTATCGGAACCTTTTATCTAATTTATTTTAAACTGATACTCTTGCAAGAGTAAACTCCAGCGCATGATGCGGCCGTTTGAGTGTCGCAAATTCCTAATATAGGCTAACGGACGGTGGTCGGTCCCTATTTGAAATTCTTTACATATCAAGTACAGCTTGAATTTGTCTATGACCCAGATAATTGATAGAGCTATCTTTTTTCTAGTGACATATCTCTTACCACGTGGTAATAATTGACGACTAGCATATGCAACTGGATGACTCGTTCTGTCATCCACGTATTGAAGGAGTACACCTCCAATGCCCTCGTTGATCACGTCGGTCTTAACCCCAAAGGATTTTTCCGGGTTGGGCAACTTAAAAATGGGGGCAGAAATGAACTTACTTTTGAGCTGATTAAAATGGGAAACAGCGACATCATTCCAACGTAAACGATCGGAGAAATTCTTTTCCTGAAGGGGGCATAGGGGGGCCGAAATTGCAGCGAAATTCGGTACAAATCGCTGATAGGGAGAAGCTGATCCTAGGATCGATCTTAATGGCTTCTTTGTAATCGGGAGGGGCATGTCGGCGATTGCCTTAATCTTGTTCTCGTGGGGACCTGACTTGCTTTGTCCTATTTTGAAACCCAAATATTTGATGGTTTCGTGGGCAAACTGGCATTTGCTGGGGCCAATGGTGAGGCCATTTTCACGCAGTTGCTCGAAAAGAGCTAATAGGGTGGATGAATGGTGATTCCATTTAATTAGTTCTTGGAGCTGACTCTTCTGACGTGGTGTCAGCTGCGCGTCACTATCCAGGTCAGAGGGTTCCAAAGACTCGCCTGGTAGGGAAGGAGGAGGGTAATCGGCATCAGGTTGGATGCACACTGTCTGGATTACATTAAGGGACTCCGCGGGGCAATCCTCTTCAAGCGCCGATGCTTCGTCCAGTTCTACGAAGGTATCTCCATGGGCGCGTTGAGGGTTTTTTTTTTCTTGGGGTCCAGGGACAGTCTCCGTGTCCTTGTCTGGGGCCTTATCACCTAAGGGTGTTAGTAATTCACACTCCTCTTTTGCCGTCCTAAAGTCCTGGTTAGGGGTCGCTGAGAAATCGGACGGTATCGGGGTTCTGATGGGGACGGGCTCCTGGGCTTCTTTCTTATCTCGGCCTTGAGGAAGGGCGGCCTGAAACGCAGGGTCGAAACTTACTTGGGGGCTCTGTCCTATAAGTACGGAACAGAATTTTATGGGTGCTACAATGACTTCAGCCCAGCCATTATAATATTGACACTGCAGGTAACATCTAGCGACGGGGAATCTGTTCGCCCGCCCAAGTTGGTCATGTACCACCGCAAATTTTCGTGGTTAGAGGCCACTGGGAGGAGTTCGTTGGACACGATGAAGCACGTACATCCTGTGTCCCTAACGAGAGTCAATACTCGACAGCTGTCCACGCTGCCCTCCTCATATTTCAAAGTTCCCGATGAACTTTTACCAAAAACAAAATTTACCTGGTGGCCTGACGGAGGGGGAGAAGTTTCTGCTTGGGTCTGCACCACCGGGGGAGCCGGGGTTGCATTAATCTGGTGAACTTGGTGGGCTGGTCCGCTTTTAGGCCTAGAATTTTGGGGGCAATTCCAGCTCATGTGGTTTTCTACACCACAGGTGAAGCATATGGTTGGTCGCTTCGGGAAGAGAGATGGAGAAGAAATCATAACGGGAGGTTTGAAGTCCCGTTGTTGGTTTTGGGGAAAGAAGTTTTGGGGTTTTACGGGGCTCGGAAACTTTGTCAGCTTTCCTGGGAAGGGGCGCGAATCCGTCCTTCTTTCTTCTCGTTGGATTTTTCCTTCTCGTTCTTCTCGTTGGCATACTCTTTCATGTTCCTCTCTTCCTCTTTCTTTTTCTACCTTTTTTCTTTGAACTTCTGCTTTAATCCGAGATAATTCAATCTGAAGCTCAGCTTGTCTTATCCGTTCCCCTCTTTCTCTTTCTTCTCGTTGTATTTCTCTTTCACGTTCTTCTTGAATGTACTCAATTAGTTCTTTTCCGGAAAGTCCACAGGACTCTCCTTGCGCTTTAAAGATTTCAAACTGAGTCATCTTTGCACTTTGGGGCGCACTAGTCAACCAACTAAAATTCCTCGCAACAAGAATTATGCCTCTATAGAATTAGCCTACCTAAATATGGGCACTGACCTATTCGTACTTGGTTTCTCAATCTAAATAACCACTGACTAAAATCACAAAAAAAACAAACAAATTATTATAACCGTTCCTTGAGCTACTCCAGCTTCTTAAGTTTAAAAAAAAGGGGATAGCAATCGTTAAAACAAAAGGGAACTACTATATTCTATTATTATAACGAATAACACTATGCTTTACTCGACTGAGACCAGTGTTTGCAAAGATATAGCGTTAAACCTTACACACCTGATACCAAATTAAATAGTATATATATATATATATGTCGTAGAATGACTCCCGACGATACTATATATAACACTATTCGTTGAGGGAACTTCCTTAATTATCTTTAGAGTGCGTTACTGTCTGGCGGCCGATATTATGTATCTTCAAAATGCTTAAGAAGTGGAACTGAGCTCAAGGATAATAATATTGCTATCATTAATAAAATAGAGTTTTATTAATAATAACTATAAACAAAACACAAAAACGGAAAATATTGACATAAACAGAATGGAAAGGGTCGTAGAGACTCGGGCTAATCCAAGAGTATAAGGGATTAAAAAAGGTAAAACAAATATAGAGGTAAAGAGATGGGATGGTTCGATAAACAATTTAAAGCACAGGATAGAATTGACAAAAAGGGATCAATACTCAAAAGGTGACGTTTGGCTTACGTAACTTTTCATTAGGGTGCAGTGGAAGGTACTTGAAGGAATATTCGGTCCGCTGGCGAGTTCCAGCCGAAGGGGGGGGATAAAAGGATCCTGACGAGGCGTCTTGGAAAGGAGAACCGTTACTCGACGAACGGCTTGAAGAACAATGGCTGTTCTACTTTGTTCTCTTCTGAACAAAGGGGGGAATGAGAACCGTCTCTTGTCTACGGGCTCAAGAACAATGGCTGTTCTAATGTTGTTCTCCTTTGAACAACAGGGGGGGGGGGGTGAGAACCGTTTCTTGGCGAAGGGCTCAAAACGAACAATGGCTGTTCTAGGTTGTTCTCCTTGAACAACAGGGGGGGGGGGGGGATGAGAACCGTTTCTTGGCGAAGGGCCCAAAACGAACAATGGCTGTTTTTATGCTGTTTTTCTTGAACAACAGGGGGGGATGAGAACCGTTTCTTGGCGAAGGGCTCAAAACGAACAATGGCTGTTCTAATGCTGTTCTCCTTGAACAACAGGGGGGGGTGAGAACCGTTTCTTGGCGAAGGGCTCAAAACGAACAATGGCTGTTCTAATGCTGTTCTCCTTTGAACAACAGGGGGGGGGGAAGCCTTGGGGACTTGACGTCGGAAAGGCTCGAACCTTTGGCACTCAAGGAATATTGTCCTCCTTCTGGACAAGTGATGGTGAATCTCGAGGTCGAGGTCCCTTGGCGCACAAAGGGAGAGAGGGTCGTGGTGTTGTTTCGCGACGAAAATCTGGATCTCCAATCTGATCTTAGTGGTAAAGTTTCCATATAAATAGCCAGGACATCTCCTTGGCGTGGGGGAAAATGGAGTGAAAGCTTGGAGGGAACGCACAGCCGGGCCGGCGAACAATGCCTTATCTGTTCATAAGCCTAACTCGATCTGGCGAGGTCGGCGTATGTGGGTGAACGGGGGGACGATAACCTCCTTGTTTAAACATTGGCATCCGGTAGCTGAGATAAGATTCCAAGCCTCGAATCGAAGATGCACGTGGGCAGCATCGTGGTTTTTAATAATATGGGATAGGAGTTGAAATTAACTCGTTCTATCACAACTGTATATTATTACTAAAAAAGCCAAACATCTTTTAAACTATTCATTCCAAAACACCAAAAAGCAGAATTATTTTTGAAATTAAGAGAAATAAAAAGAGTAGAAATCTCGAAGAAAGGATGAATTTCTCCAATTGCAGTAGAGCTCATTATGGTCTAACACAAATTCAATTTGAAATGAACAGTACGGTATGGCGAATACAAGTATAGGCAAGCATAAATGTTAGAATAAAATTGAGTCAGCTGTCATATTAATTGTTGGGGTGTAATCTCTTTTTCTTTTCCTATTGACTGCACGCCACTGATATATATATATATATATATATATATATATATATATATATATATATATATATATATATATATATATATATATATATTGAGAATTCTGTCTACCACTTTGGAAATGGCACTCGCCTTTCTTTTTTTCCTTTACTATCACTAGTATTCGGCTAGCTGATCGATTTACCTGAGGTGTTGATTTTGCGACTTTAGAAATTTGTTATTATCTTCGGAAACTTTATGAAAATTATCGATAGGGATTTCTTTTTACTCAAACCTTTGTAAACGAAGTTTTTCTTTCACTTCTGTCTATAAGCGGATTTTTCTCTCTCAATTTCTCTTATTTTCTCTGTAAACTCTTTTTGTGAGAGAATTTAATTCAAATAATGAGAGGAATTTTAATATTCTGCGACGCCCTGAACACACGAAGGACGCAAAACTCTGCCCATATCAAACAGTCCCTCAATTAAGCCACTCATCCGAAATAAAGTTCCTCCAACTCACTCACTGGGTTGAAAATTAAAACGAATAATTCACTCCACATTCATTCAGTTAAAATTTAATTTAATCGATCATGTCTACTTTCGAAATTTATTTACTCATTACTATTTACCATCCATTTCACTTCGCGCTCTGATAACACTGGTTTGCGTTAAAAATATACCATAGGTTTCTGTAGTGTTCTTAATAAAATTAACCTCTTAAATCCGAATCTGGCATCCGTTTTTCTTTATCAGGTCCAGTTTTTGCGATACAGGATGTAATAATAATTTTATAGTTTATGCATGTCGTATATTATATCAAAATTTCAATAGTTTTTGCACAACTGGATTCTCAGTAAATTTTGTGTACATTTAAGTAATTATGTTAATAAGTTTATATTTTTGAAGGTTAGAATTTGCTTAGCGTTATAATAATAAGAATAATAATAATAATAGTGGTTGAGTTAAAAATTAACAGAAAATGTAATAATTGCTCCAATAGATTTTGCTATGTTTGCGGCAAAGTGAATTTTTCCGAGCAGCAATGTACAATCTCTCCTGTAATTAAATCTTTGTATCACGAATATTTTGGAGTAAGGCTACGAGATCAAGGTAAAAGTTCTGCACCACATTTTTGATGCAAGGGATGCTACATAAGGTTAAGACAATGGAGTCAGGGCGAACAAAAGTCGCTCTCTTTTAGTGTTCCCATGGTATGGAGAGAAAGCAAGAACCACACTATGGACTGCTATTTTTGAATAACAAATCTTAAAGGTGAGCATCATCTCAAATATTTAAGCTTTATGTATTATACTGGCTCCTGAAAATGTCATTTTTATGCATAGACTTAACATAAAATTATAAACTAACATAGTTCACTTCAGCATGAACATATCTTTTACTAAACATTTATGTACTATTTGCAACTCCAAATCAATTCAGTTATGTAATATGCAATAATATTTTCCACAGTTATAAATAAGAAGAATAAACATAGTGTGGCATATCTGGCTCTTCCTTCGGCCATCAAACCCCTACCCCATGGCCCAGAAATTCCTATACCTTCTCCCCCTCTACATATTGAGGTCAATGAAGAGATTAATATGGAAGTTGATCAAGATTATGACTTTTTGAGTCTTATCAGGTTTCGATATGGTCACATGATATGGTCACAAGACCATTCACTCAAGTTCAGTTAGATGACCTGACCAGAGATTTAGAGCTTCCAAAGGAGAATGCCCAAATTCTTTTCTCTCGACTTCGTGAAAGTAATCTTCTCGCTAAAGAAACAACATTTTTGGGTACAGAAATAGAGAAAAATAGTTTCGTAGCTATTTTTTAAAGCATTCTTCCAGCTCTTTAGTGTACTGTGCCAATATTAAAAGACATGTTGAGGCCCTTCTAATTCCCTAGACCCCATTAGAATGGAGACTTTTCATAGATTCCTTCAGTAGAAGATTAAAAAGCTCTGTTACTAAATATTGGTAACAAGATAGCATCCGTTCCTTTATAGGCCAGTCAATCCAACTTACTGAAAGTTATGAAAATATGAAAAAATTGCTAGATGCAACAAATTACTCTCCCCACTTTAAAAGAGCAACCTCTGACCCCCCCCCCCCATCCGCTATTTATCGGACACCACGAGCTATGGTATTGCGCCATGGACGACATCATTTCCTGTTCGAATATTCTCAAATTTTCTAATCCTGAACACGTTAGAAAAATATTTCACAAGCCCCTCTCCCCCCAATGACGAGGTACGAAAAAGCCGCTATGTCTCGCCCCTTGCTGCTAAATAATGAATAGACTCAGCCTTTGGATTAAGATGTCTGGAGCTTGTGACTCTTTTCTCCAAACTCCTCCTTACCCCACAGAATCGGGCATACAAATACTTGGGCTATTCTTTAATTCGACGAGTCCAACCTGCACCTAAAGGGCGTCCTTATCGCCTGGTCCCGGGAGAGTTCGTAAGACAGCAGATTTTTTTAGCCGTGATTCTACCCGAGTCAATTGGTAACTTCTGTAAATGGCTAGCCTTTGAATTAGCGCAACAGTCTCCCTTCGTTTAATCAAACCAAAGAAAATCTCCATCGATTACCTTGAGGAAAAAGAACCTTCCTCTTTCAGTGGAATTACGAGAATTCCCACATTCCCCGTCGAACTTCATCTTTAAAGTTTGGCTATCTTCATCGGAAGGTCGGTTTGGATCGTGCCTCACCTGCGTCATTTGAATCATGCCCCACTTGCCTCATCGGATCGTTCTCTTTAATAAAAGCTCTCCCGTTGGTTTGAAATTTGAAAATGGAGCCGTGAACGGATACCGTGTGTCGACCCTTGTACGTGACACTGGGTGCAAATGCAACGTGGTATCCAAGAATTTACTTCCCTCAGTCGGTCCTGATTACCAACAGTTCGATGTGGTCCATGATTACCTCGGGCAAGCGAATCGTTTTCCTTTTGTAAAATGCCACATCGAATGTGAGTATTTGACTGGTTATGTCGTTCTGGTAGCAACCCCAATCAAGTTTTGCTCTGTACTGATTGGTTAAAGCCCCCAGTTTAAAAGTAACCGGGTAGCACAACCCGTGGTAACCCGTGACCTGGCCAGCAAGGCTTCCCTGGAACCTGTTCCTTTAGAAAACCCCGTCAATACGAAGATGGAGACCTTCTGGAACGAGGATTTTGCCCGCGCCCAGAAGCGGTGCGTAACTATCCTATCCCTTTGGGAGAAAGACAGAACTCAGTAGCAAGAGTCTTCCTATGGTGGAAAAGCATCTCATACCTTGTCAAGGATGAGCTGTTACATCGTAAATGTTCCAACGGAACTGAAACTGAAACACACACCTTGTGTGTTCCCTGCTCTTACGTCCCCTAAGTCTTCCAGATTTTTCACAATAGTTTATTCTCCGGTCATTTTAGTCATAATAAAACGTCTCAGAGGGTTTTTAAGTAATTTTATTGGCCGGGTGTGGCCAAAGAAATTGGAGAGTACGGCAAAACATGCAATGCCTGCCAAAGGACATCTCAGAACCTTTTTCTCGTCTCGTATGGCCACTAATTTTATTGGCCCCAATTCATCCCCCGTCTAGCAAAGGATACAGTTACGTCCTCACTTGGGTAGACTTGGCTACCCGTTTTTCTGAGGTAGTATCCCTTAAGCTCATTGATAGCGTTTCGTGCACCCAAGCCTTCTTTTCCATTTTTTCTCGGGTAGGAATTCCTAAAGAGGTTTTGTCGGATGAGGAAGACAAATTACCTCCGAGCTTATGGAGTATGTCGAAAGCTCGACATGGTAAAACCCCTGTTTACCACACCATACCACCCAGACACCAACAGAGTTGGCGAAAAGCAAACTAACACATGAAAATCAATCCTTAGAAAATTGTATATCGATCAGCCAAAAGAATGACACCACGTTTTACTCGAGGCACTGTTTGCGTGTGGTGAAATGCCCAATAGGACCCTAGGATTCGCCCCCTTCGAATTATTGTATGGTCGTAATGTTTGATATCCCCTTCCTATTTTAAAGGAATTTTTCACCAATCCCTGTCTAGATAACGAAATCGAATACTCCTATTCGTATCTCTTAGACCTCCGAAAGCGCCTCGAGATAGGTGTCTACATCGCGTAATAAAATGCTGAGGTAAATTTAAATGTATTATTTTCTCCATATGATCGAGCCCTGGTACCCCTAAAATTATATGCAAAAGGAAATAACATAAATATAACATTTAAATATTCTAATACCATTCGAAAATCCTTGACTAAACAGCGTCTAATCAATCTCTATGCTGTAGTATACAGCATACCATGAAATAATTGCAAATTAACATACATCAAAGATTCGGGCCACTCTACTAAGAGGATCAAAGAACATTTAGCTGATATCAGAAGGTATACGAACACTTCAAGCCACTCTACGCACATGCAAAAGCACTACTATAGAATTCATTTTAACTAAGCAAAAATCATTTATAAATAAAGCAATTATATTGAGAGGAGAATTGCGGAATCTATCCTCATTAACAAAGTTGATAATTTCCATTTATCTGAAGTGCAATACAAATTTAATAAATATATATCGAATAGAGTCGCTTATCGTATTTATAAACCCCTGGAAGCAATGGATCTTGGAGATTATCAACTTTCCAGATTGTTTCCTGTTCATATCTCTTTGCTTAGCTTGTCGTTTGCGCTAGATACATTCGAGTTTTTTCCAGATTGTTTTTTGCGGTTTCATTTTGTCTACGATGTGTCTTACCTTATATATACTGCGCTCCTTGCCTAGTTTCTTTATTATTAGTCGAAAATGGCATCTTACTGAAACTAGTCCGATAGTTATAAATAAAATCTTGATTCAAATATTGTGTTTCACCAATATATATATATATATTGGTAAATTAATTAAGGAAATTAATTAAGGCATAATACACATTGGCCTTCAATAAAAGTTACGTATATATATATATATATATATATATATATATATATATATATATATATACGCAACTTTTATTGAATACCAGTGTGTATTTTGCCTTAATTAATTTCCTTTGGCAACTTTCTTTACTTCTCACTATCTTTTTTATTCCATCTTGTAGATGGTGGATTACTTGTCCAGTATTCATTTCTCTTTGAAATAAATGTGTTTGGTAAAAACCAAACTAAATTGCTAGCTCTTGATCTTATTCGATCATCTTCATGGCATTATGGAATTTCTTGCCTCCTTTACCGATGTACTGAGTGGAGTGATGATCTGGCAGAAAGTAAATGTAAAGAAAACGATTTTTAAGAGGTATTTATTTTCCTTGATTAAACGTAACGTTAGAGGAAATAAGCCCCTCTTGTGCGTGAAATTTTTAAAATAGTTTTAATGTAAGATTCCAGCTTTTCGCTTGACTGATGATGGCTGGCTTATCTTCATTTATTAATATGGCTTCTAAGATGTTAAAACTCGCTTTATTAACCTATTTTCTTTTAATAATGGTGTTGTTAACGAGCATATCTCTCGTTAGGTTAATATTATGTACATTCTCCATATAGTTTTTTGGTCGTCACATTGTAGATGAATAGATAACCGTCTCGAAATTGTGGTCTTTGTCATGCAAATATATTTAGCGTTATTATAAATCTTACACTCTTTATTGGGGTAGGTGAACTCGTAAACTATGTTGGTTGACTTGAGATTCGAGGAGTTCAGGCAGATGTTATTTTTCATCAGAAGATTTCTGGCTTTTGTTGTTTTATAATAGATGTCGGGTTGGTTTTTATCGGTTTGATTTTCAAGTTGATGTCACTGTTATTAATATCCTTGATGTTTTTATCATCTATTTTATAGGCAGTGGACATCTGGTTTCTGTAATACACTTTGATGCTATTGACTTTTACATGATTACTTTCAGTTTTATCGTCATGTTTGTAATGGTTATTTAAAAATCATTGGGGTTGTTTATCAATCATGCTGTTTGAGAAACCATTATTCACCTGTATTTGCTTTACATACTCTTACAATCTTTTGGTGGAAAAGTTCCTACTTAGAGCAGCATTAATAAGCTCGGCGGATGTATCAGCCGATTACGCTTAACTTGTATAGTTTAGGGCATTCACTCTCTGCATTGAGGCATTGAACCTCAACATCCAAGAAAGGGAGTTTATTGGCCATACTCAATTCATAAGCAAATTTAAGCACGAAATTCTCCACAAATCTTGCTTGATGTTAACGATATGTTCTTCGTTTTTGGACGTTGATGTAGATGTCATCTACATATCGGCAATATGTGTGTGGCTTATTTTCCATGGTGTCCAATAAACTCTCGTCGAGTTGACCCATGTAATAGTTGGCGAAGGTTGGCCCTAAGGGTGACCCAATAGCCACTCCATCATCTTGCGTTTATAGATTACCGTCCTGCGTCCTGATGTGCATGAATGTAACATGCTGTTTAAGATGTTTTCGTAAGCGACAAGCTGGAATCGTACATTAAAACTCTTTTAAAATTTCCACGCACAAGAGTGGCTTATTTGTTCTAACGTTACCTTCAACAAAGGCAAATAAATACCCTTTAAAAATCGTTTTCTTTCACTTTACTTTCTGCCAGATTTTCAATTTACTCAGTACATTGCTTAAGGATACAGTAAATTCCATAACGCTTTGAAGATGATCGAATAAGTTCGAAAGCTTAGTAGTTTAGTTTGGTTTTTACCAATCAAATTCATTTAAAAAAGAGATGAATACTGGACAAGTGATCCACCATCTACAAGATGGAATAAAAAAGATAGTTAGAAGAAGAAAAAAGTTGGCGAAAGAAATTAATTAAGGCAAAATACACAATGGTCTTCAACAAAGACTGCTACCAAACTACACTAATATATATATATATATAAATATATATATATATATATTTATATATATTTATATATATATAAATCATATGTCGGTAATATTTTCATTTTAATTTGACTTTTATCCGTTAGGAGTTTCAATAGCATTCCTCTGCTTATGGGAAATTTTTCTAGGTAAAGGACATTTTAATAATTGAAAAGGTTTGTTTTAAATGTCTGCCTAATTAAAATTAAGCTTTCTAACTCTACAAATACGTCGGTCATCAATCAAAATTCTGATTACTCTCTTGACTCAGATTGCTCTGGATAGTTTGGGAAAAGTTTTAAAAGGTGAGAAAATTTTTAAAAATTCCGTACTGTGTATGCTGGAACAGAAGAGATTTCGAAATTGTCTTTCGTTTTCATTTATTACTTTCTTTGTTTCAGTTAATTTTCTGAACAGTTTAAACATTTTTAATAAGGAATACAGTAAGTATATTTTTAGCGACATGCATAATTGATATGAAGTTGAGCTAAACGAAATCATGCCATTCGAAAAGATAAATAATAAATTTCATAAAATAAAAATTTATTGCATGTTATATGACTTGTTCCATTACGGTTAAATATCTTTATTTCCTTTTTTTAAATTTTTTAGAGTAATTAGTTGCGATAAGCAACATAGAGTATCTAAATTGTTCCTCTCGACAAGGTTTTATTGTAAAGTTCTTTAATACTTTGCTCCTGTGTGTTTTGTGTTTTGCTCGCGGAAAACCTTTTCTAATTCCTTCCCCAAATACAATAATACATTTGGATTTTACCTAATGATTTCATATCCACACACTGTAACATATACCCTGTACAATATAACTTTACCTTATCTTGCCTTGTCTAGCATAGTTTTGATAATTGGGCTAAAACGATATCATCCCTAGAAGGTGCATCTAAACCGAAGAATTTAAAATTTTGTTTTTCACCGGAAATCACCTTAAAATATTAATTCACACTTGACTTGGAAATCAATCAGTAAAGGTGAGCTTTTTTTTCTAGGAAAGCTAATGGTTTACATATTTCATCAAGTATACATTGTGCCTGGTATTAAATTGACCCCACAACTTTTAGTGATGCGGAAGGAGAGGTGAGGCAAATGTCATCTTGCTTATGTAACTTGGCGTGATATACATTAACATGCCCTGACCTATTTTCCGATATTTTATTTTATGTCTTCATCCTAACGCATACGTAAAATCCAAAGTAATCCTTAATGGGATGAAATGAGTGAATGTCTATGAAAAGCACGAACAAACTGGATTTAACCCCTTTGTCAATACGTGCTATAAAAATATTGATACAATCTGAAGTACAGACTGATCGCACACCAGGGTCGTTTTTAATTAATGTTAACTATTTAACACAACATGACTATTTATTGTACAAGATTATACTAAAATCTGTTACTGCCAGGCAGGGCCATGAAAGCTGGATCAAAACTTTGATTCTTATCCTGCTGGCAGATCTGATCAGGTTTCTCATGTGTTGACTAACAATGAAAAGTGACTGCTACTAGACTAGTTTGAAGATTTGCTCACTAAAGAACTAGTCTTATCAATTGAAAATTAGAGATAAATATAAAATAACTCGAAAGTTTGAAGAATTGGTAAGAACTGAATATGAAATAAGGAGGGTATGGTAGGTAAAGAGAGGCTCTGCTAATGAAAATTGATTCACAAATTAAATATTTGAATGTTTTTTACAACTCAACTCTTTGTCTTTACTATTGGATTTCTGTCTATAAAATAAAGTAGACACTTATCTCGATTAAATAAATAGATATTTATTAGAAATGAAATAATTTGCCATGCATCACCGACACGCCTGCCTCTTTTATCTCTCTCCCCTCGGTTCCTGGGCGACAGTCAGGCAAGCCGATGGTAATTATAATGTTCATGATATATTTTGGGTTTGAAAAAGAACTTTTTATTCGAATGATATGAAGTGAATTTTATCATATGCACGATCATTCGCCACTATCAAATAGAAAAGACATGACATTACATCAGCCCATACCATGATGAGAAGTCTATGCGAGAATATTTTGTGAGGATAACTACAGTTGAAATATGGACAAATATATAGTCCTACTTTTATCCTAATTTTCTAAACAAAGAAAAATAGTGTAGCTAAATAAAATGCTGGTGCTATATTCATTTTATTTGTTCAAAACGTGAAAGGTAGAATATTTGTCTGAAAGACAGCCAAATCTTGAAGGATCATAAAAACCAAAAATTTAATTGGCTGTTTGCATATTTTAAGACCTACGAGAAGACGTTGCTCTAACGTATATTCAATGTATAATGCGGGAGTGGATGGAAGAAAGTAAAAGAAGAAATAGAAATAAAAGCATCAGGTTATTGGCACAGTTAAATTACACGGAGGTTGTAATGATTAAGATAATAACTTTAACTAGTAATATCACTATTTGCATAATCATAGTGATGCATCTCTTGATTGGGAAATGAATGACAAAAGTTAAACAAATGGGTTTGGTGCATTAATGTTGTTTATCAAAGTGAAGAGTAAAAATAAATTAGGCTCCTAAAGGAAAAAGATTGGAGAAAATAAGAGTAACTTCATTACCAAAAGATTATTTTCATGGCGATTCATTTGGCTGCTTTCCATTTATTTATAAGAGGTTTTACCCAATGAAGCCCCGCATTGAAAGTTATAGCATTTTCATTAATAGATTTTACTTTGAATTATTTCTACATGACTTTCTGCTGTACAACTAACAAAAATAATAAGGAATCACTATAATCATATCGAATTTAGGTTGAGAGTTATTTCGTAAACTATTTACACCATTATACACATTATTGTTTCTCTTACTCTCTTGCTCATTTTAACCCGTATATATATATTGAAATTTCTATTATATTGGGATATATTATCAAACAATTTGGATAAGTAATGCTAGAAAACAAATTTCAATAGGTTTTTTTATTACAGATACAGGAATTATTGTTTCCAAGGATAGCCCTGATGCTGATTTGAGATCTAATATCAAAATATTTTCATCAGCACTATTTTTGAATTAATTCCTTAAATGTTGGTAACCATTATCTTGATGATCCTAATTTTCACGAACGTTATAATAAGGCCAATTTTAATGTTGACCAGTAGAAGAGGTAATTTTTGAGGCACACTAAGTGCTAGGTGTTTTACATTGTATTTACCAACAACATATTCAGTTCTAGTGGCCAATCATGATTTTGAGGTGGTTCTTTTTATCTCTGCTCTTTCAAAGACACAAAAAACACGTATGCATTGACTATCCCAAATAGAACTTACGACTTAATGAGAACACATTATTGTCGCCACAAAAATTTCATGTTTAATCCTATTATTCGATCAGTCTTAGAAGTAGTTTTCTCGATTCCTAATTATGATTCAGACCTTAGTATGGAATAGAGGTATTGAAAGATTTTCAATGTCATTGTTCGTAAGATACAGCTTTACTTCTAGCTTTCTTAGATTCAATGAACAAACAGTGTCTAGTCTTTTCCATCATAGCCAAAGTCAATCTCTTGTAAAATACCACTGATATCTTAGTACAAATAAATGTTTTGTCCTGTAAATTAAATGATGAAAATTAAAAATGGAGATAGCGGAAACTGGAACTTGGGTGTTTTGTTTGAGAAAATTCCATTCTTGAAATCTGGAACCAACAAATCGACCTTTTCTTCTGGGAGTCCAAATCACGCAATAAGTGATTTAACTACAGTTGACTTCACAAGTATGTGGGAATATTGTAACCTGGTACATATATGTCATCTTTGCCTGTTTGTATATCACTAGCGGACTCTTCAAATTGACTTTTGTTTATAATATTTGCATGTATATATTAGGGGTGGATTTGTTTTATCATGGGGTACTAGATATATTGCTAAATAGAACTTTGTGTAAGTAATCTTTGATTTTTTTGCTTTGGGAAACCAAAAATCTTTTTTAAACAAAAGAAAAAATCCTGCAAGAGGAGATTTTTTGGCTTGCTCCCAATCCATGGGCTCAGATAACGGTATACCTTTTATTTTACGTTTTATACAAGCTATTAAAATTGTATCGCAATGTCACACCAATAGATGGGGCCTAGTTGATCTTTTGGTTTCGTAAGTTATAGTCAAATTCGTCGTCATCGTCGTGGCATTTCCTCGAATTCTAGGATAAGGATCTTCAATGTCATGAGACAGACATTTTTTTATGAAGACGCCTGTGCGTAAGTTTTGTTTAGAGTGTACTTACTGCTGCACAATCAGTAAGCACAAAAACTTCACAAGCCTTCATCTGGGTCCAATGGCAGGGGGAATCTGAGACGATTTAAGCTAACAGGCTTATTGCAGCCTTGTTCTTCCTTTACAGAAGTTGAGTTTTGATGAAAACTTCGTCCGACTGTTCTGCCGTTGAGGACTGGGCAGGGTTTGGTTTGATATCGGAGTTACCTTTCTCCTAGCCTTTGCCTAAAGGTTCACCCGGCAAGCCAACAGGGACCCTATGCAGGTTCTATCACTCCGTGTTAGAATGGACCTGGAGCAATAACAGATTAATAGATAATTCTACTACCTCTAAAACACTGAAAGTCTCCAATCAGAGCCTCGCCACTGGATGCAGTTTTAAGTTATACCCATGAAAACCAGTGTTTTGAAATCATAGTTAAACTTCTCTTAGGTGGACTGCCTGTCATGGATGATGGCTTCACCTACCCTTCCCCACCGTGATGCCCTGTCACGGTGGTAACTTCCCTAGTAAATAGTGTCAGCTTTTTTTTATGAATGCAGACCGAGATTAGAACTGGCGAACCAACGATTGCCAGACAAGTGTGCTCTCATTATACTAGCCAAAATAACATTTTTAGCGACAGTCAATATAACAATTGTTGGTAAGTTTAATTTTGGTCTTTTTTACATTGTGGCTTAAGTGTACATTGTTAACAGACAAAGCTGGAGTTGTCTGTGTGATTTGCCCAAGCACTTCTATTTGATGCAATTTTGAATTACCATACAATATCTGGAAAAACGTTAAAGTAATTAATATGATGTTCTAAATAAAAAGTAGTTTTCTTTGTAGTACAAAAGAAATGGGATGAAAACACAATTGACTAACTCCAGTCACTCCCTGATCTCCAGATAGCATAAATCACCATTCTACTTAACTGTCACGTAACGATTGGCCAGTAGGCCGTTGAACGTTATTAAGCTCTTGAATCAGGGCTGCCAACGTTGAATTAATTTTCTTAATCAAAATTGTTTGAATTCGTATATAGTTGGCAAATAAATTGCTTTCATCTTGTAAACCAAGTTTCATTCTACAATTAAAACGAAAATCTGGACGTGGTAGAAATTTTTACTTAAATGAATAGCATTTACAAAAAATCTACTCACGATGGGAAAATCTAATAATATATTTAAAATCAGCATACTGAAATTAGCTGAGCACCCATTTGATCTTTTTTAACCAAATCTTTGTTGCATTATGCAATATATCCCTCATTCGGGAAGTTGGTACAAATACAAACTTTTTCCCCCCAAAAGAATTTGCTATGAAAATACTTTGGTTTCATAATAAGTTGAAATATAAAACGTTTGCAGAATGTCAAAAACTCCAAGAGCCTACTTATACTTTGTACGTGACTTTTTACCATTTAAGAAAATATAAGAAAGTCAAAAATATCAAATCTAAATAGGCAACATTCTTCTTTCTGGTAATACATTTCCCTTGGTATGCAAAAACAAACACTCCAGCATTCCATCCAATCCACATGTCTTATATCGGCAAGCTCCAGGATTTTCTGAATAAAATATGACTGAGAGGGAATACAGTACGTATCTGTGTAATCTCGTTGATCATTTAGTACCAAATAAGAAAATCTGCTTTTCACGGTTCTCTCCTAAGATGTCGACGTTCGGCGGATGTCAATAACAGAGTGATTTAAACTTTTGATTTTTGTATTTAATAATGAGAAAATGATAATAAATACCAAGATAATTTTCACTCTTTTAATCTAAATGAAAATAAAATATAATAGGAAAAGGACAGCTTTAAGATATGAGAATATAAAAAAAATAATAGGGGAATACCGAAAAGAAATTTCCACATCAGTCTTGGCGAGTTTGACTACTAGTGAGTTATTTTGTATATTTAAGGTTCTTCAGGAGTAGGAATGCCACTTTATTCCTAGGGGCTATTAAGCGAAGGCTGAAAAGAAAACCTTATGTATGCGAATTATTCACTAATGCACAAACATGCCCATGAACTCGTAGGTAAAAAATCATTTTTGAAATAATCATACCAAGGAGAGATTATTTATATATCCTCATTAGTACTCATTCACATTGGCCTAATTTTGAAATTTTGCATTCACAATCCGCAAAAATATTTGCCCTATATTATGGCCAAGAAAAGTTATAATGCTAATCGTTCAGGTAGAAGAATAGGACAGCAAATTTTGTGGTGTAATTTGTGATTTACCTTTGCTAAATCGACTCATGCCAGCAAAATTTTTCAGTGGTTAAAGGTGGAACTTATGATAAAAGAAGAAACTGAATTGACGCGAGATAACTGAGATATTCTGTATTTGAAATTTATTTTGACAATTATAAGAGGTGCCCCACAAATAATTTAACCAAAGTTTGACTAATTATTACTCAAAGGCATTAGAGATAATTTGGTTCTGTAAATATTTTTATTTACCAACTATTTCTCTTTCATTTGTGAAGTTTTTATTTAACTGCCTCCACACAAATTGTGTGGAGTCCACAGGAAATTTTTAAAACAAAGGAACTAATTAAATCAGAAGTTGAATGTTGACAAATTTATCTCTACAATAATAAAGAAACACCTCTATATATGGGTAATCCATATATATTTGAAAAAATTACTAATGCACCCTTTCCATTTACACGTCCTCACTTTCTTTTTAAGACACTTGCACCTTCGATCGAATAATTTCACAACCCTTTTCACTGACTGTTGATTTTCCTTATGTAAATTAACCTTTCGTGTGATATCTTTAAACAGGTTTATATTTCCGGGGGAAGATGTATACACTTTACTCTTTAGATTTTACTAAAAGAATTTACACGTTGTCAAATCCGCAAAACTTGGAGGCTATTTAATCAAATGATTTAACGGACAATATGATTGATAAATTTTATTGCAGTAGTTCACAGGAGGTTCCTCCTGAATTCACCAAAATATATTAAATAGATTGCGGTAAATACGGAGGAGATCTGGGAAGATCAATTTGTTGCTCAGATTAAGCTAGGCAGCTCTACTGAAATTATTATCATAAAACAATGCGCCAACGAGATGGACAGTTCCGCATCTCCTGCTCCACACATCTACTCTCTACTGAAAAATTATCTCTCAAAGTTGAACTTTAGGCTATTCAGCTTTCTATTCATGATAAATGTTGCCTGTCCCCAATCACAATGATGTCTAGAAAACGAGCAGATTAATGGAGAAGCCGGTCTCCAAATTTTACCCGAAACTAAAAATCGCTTTCAAGAAGTGCTCATCTTGCTTGTATCTTATAGAGATGCCATTGTATGTCTTCTTTAACAATGCAGTTAAATATTAACCTTGCTTGAGCGTTTGCTTGAACAAGGCTGGTTTCAACAAGAGGAGCAACTGCAAACATGAGCCCGTGCAGAACTGAAGTTTTTGAAAGATCTCTTTGCTGATCGCATAATCTCCCACAGAATCTGGCATGCTTGGTATCTTTATCTCAAACTCCTGGAGTCTTATTGCCTAGATAGACGGGTGTGCGAGAACAGGCCGGATAACTTGTAAGAGGTGAAACAGCAATCTCCCACCATACCAAAGAGCGAACTTCTGATACTGTCCAGAATATGTTCGATAATATGCAGCTCAGTGTGTAGAATTGTGCTTAGTCGTTTGGGAGACATTTCCAGTATTTTTTGTAGAAGAAGCTGCATTATCATAAATAAAACTTTACTTTTGTTAAAACCTTATCTAAATTTTATTTTTACTGCAGATTAACTATTCGAACACCTTGCAATAGACCTTAACACAAAACCAAATGCGCTTAGCGTAGTTGCATTCAAAACATTTTTCATGTATCGCGCTGTGAAGTAAGAAATATACTTATATATCACATAATATAAACAGTTTACCACTTTATATCAATACAATGATTTTGTAGAAGAAAAAGAAAACAGGTTTTTCTACTGTAGAAGGTTCAACTCGATCTGAGATTGAAAACATCCAAACTTTTTAGGGCTTAATGAATACTACAGGCAAAGAGTGAATGTAAACAGTAGCGCATAACATAAAAGCAGAGGCGCTTAAACTGTTGTAATAGAATGGAGATCATTATCATTTGTTCAATGTCTCATCCGAGAGATGCAAGTAATAAACTTTTCCTTTGTGTTGAATGGAAGCTGAGTCTTTTGGTGGCCCACAAGTTTTGTCCTTTCTCTCATTTGCAGAGGAAGTCAGATAAAGATTTCGAAATAAGTCACAAATTTGCCCCAGAAAGGTGTTTGGATGATCAAAGAATATTATTTTAAACTTGTGTCATAAGAATAAAGTGAATTTGAAAAGCAACTATCTGCAAATTACCTGGGTCATATTCTTCACTTTTAGTCAAACACTTGCTACCTAGTGAAAACTTGCCCTGGCTTCATTACCTTCGGGTGATAACATTTTATTTCTTAGTCTTAGTCATAAACTATAATCATTATATATTATATATTAGTATATTGTGATTAAAAGTGTTCATATATCCTTTTACCACATCAGAATATTTTACCCTTGTCAACGAAGATATTTTCCTAAAACTTATTATAGTGGTGAATATTTTATTTTATTCTATAATGCACATATATGTTTGGTTATGAAATAGATCAATTATCTTAATTCCTCAGTACATCTCTCAGCTTGGAAAATGCAATCACAACTTATTTCTTTGTATCAAAAAGAATAAACCCAAAGAGTCCCAATGTGTTCATTTATAAAACGGGAGAAAAACATGAACTCCTGCTCCATAAATTATTTAACTGTTACCAAAATATTTTTTTTTTACAATACGCCATTTATTCGTTGATAGGAAGATAACCTTAGTATGAGGGATTGAGAGAAATGTAGAAATAGAGGAGCACAAAATTGCAGAAATTTTGATAGTTAAATCAAGAAATATTTGCAACCAAAATTATTCATACAATGTTATTTCTACTTCTATATGTTGATTTTTTAGGGTTTAACTAATGACTCAAGTTGAAATCACAAAAGCTGATTCCCATACCTTCTATTTATAATTTGATCTACTCAGGAATAGAGTAAAGACGTTTTTTCATTTTAGTCGCCCTCGTGAAATTCCACTCTAAACGGTTCGGAAGATCCTTAGATCGGCTAAAAAGACGTAAAGAATGAGTAGAATGGAAATTAACGAACATTTATGACAGTAAAGCGTCGATGATATTTTCTGGCATATTGTCCAATATGTTGCACAAAGCCGAAATGCAAGGACTTCATACGAGAAAGACATTTTGATTAAAAAAGATTAGGCGGAGAAAGATATTAGTTTTTGTAGCGATGTGCTACATATGTTCATAGAAAGTGAGTAAATAGTCTTTCAGCCCATCTGATAGCGGGTATGTGCGCGTAAATGCAGTATGGTTTTCCTTGAAAAAACAATGTGTTGGTACACTTCATCTGCATACTTGCCGTGATGACTCTTGAAGATTCATCAAGATTATCAAAAGAGATATGTTCGCAATTTTAATCTTTGAAAAAATGGGTCTTTAAAAACCAGAAAAAAACGAATACAACCCCAAACAGATCGACATATGTTCTCTCCTGTTTGAAAGAAGCGAAAATAAGCGATTTTGAATCCTCATCACAATTGATAAACCAGATCACGAGAGAATTTTATGGCATGAACAGAAAACAAGGCATATGCAAGACACTCAAAAGTATTGTTGAATAGAAGAAGTTTTGCTAAGACGAGTGAAACAAAGTTGCATTCAAAGTTTGTTTGGAACTATACAAAAATTATAACAATGGTTTCAAGAGCTTCAATAATCATAGGTTATGTATGGTAATACTATTGACTATTATTTACTAAATTGTATAGGTATAGATTGCAAATTTCGTAATTCGTGTTATTATTCCATTATTCATCGATCTAGTTTGTATTTTGTGGATTTGTTTAATAATACACCCGTCTAAATATCTCCAAATTTTGTCAAATTGCCAAAATATTTCAGGAACTATGATGAAATTTTTGGATCCTCTTTAGGATTTTTTTTTTTTTTTTTTTTTTTTAAAGAGCTGATCTGGCGACTGCCTACTTGGGCATTAGTCGCCGTATTAAAACTGGCCTAGTTCTAGGCTACTTTAAAATGAAATTAAAGAGAGAAAAAAAAAAAAACAACACCCCAAAAGGGGGAAAGGAAGCAAGCTGGTGCGTCGGGGAGAGGTCCCCCCGGCGCAGGAGCGTGCAACTAAAGAAAAAACAAACAAACAAAAAACAAAAATGCAAAAAAAACAACAAAAAACAAAACAAACAAACCTTGCTTAAATAATAGGGAGAAGGCCGGCCTCCCCCAAGAAGTCAACAAGTCCACAGGTCAGTGTGCACGAATCTGTCCCGAGCACAAGGGACAGGCGGTAGCGACCCCGCCCATCCCGGTACTGGGACAGGTATCGTGCGCGAAGATCACCCAGACTGGGACATTCGACAAGAATGTGCCGAACAGTCTGGGGGACGACGCAGTCGTTGCAATAGGGCGCAGGCGAGTGCTCCATCAGATAGCGATGTGTCACACGAGTGTGTCCGATTCGGAGACGACAGAAAGCAACCTCAAGCCGCCGTGGCATTGGGGGATAGGTCCATGGGAACAGTCGCGGCGCAATGGCACGCAACTTTAAGTTCCCTTTGACCGTCTCCCATCTTCTTTGCCAAGCAGTCCGAAGAGCTGCCCGTATTCCTGCCATGTAGTCGGTGTGAGGAAGAGCGAAACGCTGGTCCGGTCGCAGAGTCCTCGCGGACTCTTTGGCGCCCTCATCGGCGCGCTCATTCCCCGCAATTCCTACATGTCCAGGAACCCAGCAGAAGATAATCTCGACATCGGCCCGGCTCGCCAAAACCGTGGCGTCACGGATATCGCGAACCAGGGGATGCGGAGATTCCAATGCCCCGAGAGCACTCAGGGCGCTTTGTGAGTCGCTATAAATCACAATCCGGTCTCCGAACCGGGCACGTCGCGTAATCTCCCGTACCGAGTGGTGTATTGCCACCAGCTCGGCCGTGAAGACAGACGCAGCGCCTGGTAGAGCCCCGCTGACTTCAAACAGAGGGGATACGGCGTGGAAGCCGACCCCCTCTTGGGACTTGGAGCCATCCGTATACACTGGCACAGCCAGCGTGACACGATGTGTGCTCCAAAAAGGTCGAACGCAATACTCCCGGCGCAGTACAAGCTTTGGGAGCAGAGGCGTGGCGACAAATAGCCAAATGTGGTACCCTCCAGGGTGGCGTCCTGGGCAGAACCAGCGGCGCCACCGGCCCGAGAGCTATATCTACCTCTCGAAGGAGTTTCCTGGCCCTAAACCCAAAGGGCTTAGGGTATGACTGGCGTCTCTCGGCGGCATAGGCACCATCGAGATCAGCTGCGGATGCAGTGAGAGCTGTTGGCGACTGAGGGAGGCGCCGGGCTCGCGCATACAGGCGAGTGATGCACTGCACGCGGCGCAGAGCGAGTGGCATCTCCCCAGCATCGACCAACAGGCTCTCAATATGGGAAGTGCGGAAGGCACCGGTCGCAAGGCGAAGGCCGGTGTGGTGGATTGAATCCACCTTCCGCAATAAACGCTCGGCTGCGGATGCATAAAACTCGCATCCGTAGTCGAGCTTCGAGCGAACAAAGGATCAATAAAAAAGTAAGGCGGTAGCCCTATCAGCGCCCCAAGCGCTGAACGTCACGGAACGGAGAATGTCCATGGCGCGGGTACAAGAGACCCTAAGGCGGTGAATATGAGCCTCCCAGGTGAGGCGTCGGTCGAATACAAGACCAAGGAAACGGTGTGACTCAACCACATCCAGGCGTTCCCCATTAAGAAACAAATCTGGGTCAGGGTGAAGCCGTGGATGGCGGCAGAAGTGCACCACCTTAGTCTTGGCCAAAGAAAACCGAAACCTGTGCGCTTCGGCATAGCGAGAGACGCGGTTCAATGCCTGTTGGAGTCGACGCTCCAGAGTTGGCATCTGGGCCGCGCCAAAAAAGATCGAAAGGTCGTCCACGTAAAGCGTAGCGAGAACATCTTCTGGCAGCACCGAGGTGATGCCGTTGATGCTCAGGGCAAAGAGTGTGACACTGAGGACACTTCCCTGCGGGACACCCTCTTCCTGCTCCTTTGGGGCAGAGAGGGCTCCCCCCACCCGTACGCGGAATCGACGATCTCGCAAAAATTCAGATATAAACATTGGGAGGCGTCCCCTCGCCCCCATCGTGTGGAGAGTCTCCATGATACCGTATCGCCATGCGGTATCATAGGCCTTCTCCAGATCAAAAAACACCGTGGCGTAGTGCTGTCTACGAAGGAAAGCCTCGCAGACGGCATTTTCCAGTCGGAGCAGAGCATCCGACGTGGAGTGAAACTTACGGAAGCCGCACTGTGCAGAAGACAGATGGCATCCGCTGTCCAGGAAATGGGCTAATCTAAGATTTACCAATTTCTCCATCAACTTGCACACGCAAGAGGTTAGAAAGATTGGGCGGAAACCGGTCGGAGTAGAGTGATCTCTCCCCGGCTTGTGAAAGGCGAGCACAGTAGCGATTCGCCAGGAGTCTGGGAGAAGACCTTCCACCCAGATCCTGTTGAACAGATCTAACAGAAAGGCCATGCCTCGCTCACCCAGGTGCCGAAGCATGGCGTACGGGACATCGTCCGGACCATGGGCGGTGTCCGCGCACGAAGCGAGAGCGGAACGCAACTCACTCACAGTAAACTTTTCGTTGAAGGGTTCTCCGCCTCTGGAGGTAAAGTCCAGCCGGCGGCCTTCCGCGACATCACGACGTGCATTGAATGCTGGCGGAGCAGCATCACGGCTAGAGAATGCAGAGAAAGCGGTCGCTAAGGATTCCGCCACGGACGCGGGGTCCGAGATTGCGGTCCCATTCTCCTGGAGAACGGGAGGGGGGTCCTGCGAGAACTTGCCCCGAATCCTTTTGACTCGCTTCCACACCTCAGCTAAAGGGGTCTTCCCGTTAAGTGAAGACACGTATGCCCGCCAAGAAGAGCGGCGGGCGTGCTTCGAAATATACCGGAACCTAGCCCTAGCCCGACGAAATTCAGCGACAGTGAAATCGTTCGGGCGGCGCTTATAGCGCATGTAGGCATAACGCTTCTGTTTGAGGGCCGTCTCACACTCGGCTGACAACCATGGGAGTGGTCGGCGTGCAAAACAGCCAGACGTCCTAGGAATAATAGTCAGGCCCACGGCGATAAGGTTGCCGGAAGGGAACTCAACGGCCTCATCTACCGACCTAAACTCCTCGATTGAGATAGAGAATTCAGTCATTTCCTGAAATGCAGGCCACCGCGCCCGTGCCAAGCACCACCGAGGTGGTCTCTCAGGCGGCAGTTGCCCTGAAAATGATATTTGAATGGGAAAGTGATCACTACCATGGAGGTCATCGACCACCCCCCAATCAAAATCAAGCTGTGCATCCGAAGAGCACAAAGATAGGTCAAGGCAAGAAAACGAAGTGGTTCTCGGACAGTGATGCGTAAACTCATCCACGTTTAGGACACCCATCTCAAGCTCTTCGATCAGATCGGCAAGGACTTGTCCCCTGGGATTTATGGTGTAATCTCCCCAGAGAGGATGCCTGCCGTTCAGATCTCCAAGCAAGAGATAGGGCCTCGGCAACCGTGCCACGACGCGGCGGAAGTCCCCCGCGTCGAAGTCAGCTGACGGTGGAATGTACGCAGAAATGATAGTATACCTCCTATCCAGGTGCAGCTGCACAGCCACTGCCTGTAAGGAGGTATCTAAAGAGAAAGGAAGAACGGAGACATCATGCCGGGTGTAAACCGCGCATCCCCCAGCCCGGCCGTCCCGCGGTGGTGGGGTTGCAAGACCCTTATACCCCGGGAGGGCCGGCAGTGGGCACGCGCCTAGCATGGTCTCGTGCAAAAAAATAGCTAACGGGGAACGGGACGAGGCGAGCCTCCGCAGCTCCTCCCAGTTGGCCCGGAGTCCACGGCAATTCCATTGAAGGAATATGCCCTCCAGGCCTAGCTCGGAGGAGACGCGGGGGCCCTCCTCGAATTGAAGACCCTCACGGGAATGGCCGTACGCTTCCCGGGGGCAGAACCCCGGGCGCTGTTGGCCGGACAAAGCGCTGGAGGCGCTGTCGCCTTCGAAGACTTATTGGGGGAGGTTGACCTCGCCATGCGAGTCTTTTCCTCCCTCCGCCTCGAAACCTTAGGCGGGCGCTGCGGCTTCGGAGGCGGGGGGCCCTCTTTTCGAGGAACCACCGTCTCCGAGCCACTCGCTCCACCTCGTGGCGTGGGCGAAGGAGCCGAAGCTCCTTTGTTGCTGTCCTCCTTTCGGGGGACAGCTTTAGGAACCCCTGAAGATGGCCTAGCGACCATCTTCAGGGGTGTTGCCTCCTGTGAGTCTAACGACTCGGTGGAGGCGCGTGGCCGTTTCGCCTTACGGGAAACGGTCACGCTGGGGGAAGAGGGGGGAGCCCTGGTTTTAGCCGGGGCTGGGTGTGAACCCTTTTTGCCGCCAGCTCTACCAGGGGACCGCCCGGGTGTAGTAGAGCCCGCAGAAGGGCTCCGAATGGGCACGGAAACAACCGTGCTCGTTGGCCTGGATGGGCCAGGAGCAGAGGGTGCCTTTCGAACTACTGAGGCATATGACGTCCCAGGCAGAGCTGGGCGCGCCAGGACCAAGTCCTTAGCCTCGCGGAATGAGAGTCTATCCTGGGCCTGAACGGCCAGGATTTCTTTCTCCAGGAGATATGCACCACATTGCTTCGAAGAAGCAGGGTGCGGCTCTCCGCAATTGACACACTTGGCCACACACGATTTGGACTTATCGTGTGCGACCTTGGAGCAATTTACACAGACTTCGGGTGACCCCGACTTTGCACGTCTACATGAGCGATTCGTATGGCCGAAGCGGTGACAGTAATAGCACCGCCGCGGCAGTGGCACGAATGCCTTCACGCGGTAGCGGTACCAACCGGCACGCACCTACTCAGGGAGCTTGTCACAGTCGAACGTGACGAAGAGTGTAGGGGTGGGTCTCGAAGCCCCTCCCTGTTTTCTCATCACACGCTCGACCTTGACCGCCCCATGGTCGGCCAGCTCTAGGGTGATGTCCTCAATGGAGTAGTCAACGAGTTCCCTCGCATAAACTACTCCTTTTACAAAGTTCATGGTAGAGTGCGGCGTCACACTCACCGGGGTGCCATGAAGTGTCCGGAGAGCACTTATCTTGGCCGCCTCGGCGGGATTCGCCGCATTCGCCAGAAGGCTGCCGTCCGAGAAACGGGTCACCTTCGGCTCTCTACCAATTGCACTAGCTAATCCTCTCCTCTGATGGACCATGTTGCCCTTAGACAACATGGTGCCATCAATGGAGCGAATAACGAGGAAGCGTTTGAAGCCAGCGGGCTCTAAAACGCCAGGTAACCTCTGAATGAGGGGCCCCGATGTCATCGAAGCTCCGCCCTGTGCATTCTTCGTCTTAGTCTTGGTCAGGAGCTCCGCACACGAGGGGGTAGGAAGGCCGGATTTGCCGATCTTGGCTTGGTCGCCTACCAAAGTGGCAGCAGACCCATCCGTCCCCGCAGCCCCCGCGGATGGAGAGGAGCCCCGAGTCTTTTTCGTCTTTCTTGTCTTTTTCTTCTTTTTAGGAGAGGAGGGCGGGGAATGAACCCGCTTCTCACCCCCGCCGGTAGAAGCCCCCAGGCCAGATGGACCGGCCTCAGCCAGGTCCTTCTCTGAAATGGAGAAGGTCCCGGTGGGCGCAGGGGATTCATCCGGAGGAGATCCCTCCCCTCCTTGTCCTGCCTGAGAATCCACAGCCGTTTGATGAGGACCTTGCATAGGGGCGGATTCGGGTTCGGTGCTTGGCGCCAAGCCCGGATTCCCCCCCATGGAAGGCCCTACCGTCTAAGGCTGGTTTTCCTCAAGGACCATGTCTATCACAGGAGGGGCCTCCAGTTGGTTATCCCCTCCCAGGACATCGCAGGTCCCCTTCGCAGCGTCATAAGTCTTTAGTGGGGAGGCACAGGCCTTGACCCCGGCAAGGTTTAATATTTTTGCCAGCAGGTCTTTTGAGGGAAGCGACCGAAGGGCCTGGCTTCCCTCTCCCCCCTAAGGGGGTTTGCCCTACCGAGCCGCTTGTACGAGGGGCGGTCGGAAATGGGCTGCCTGCTGGCTTTCTTGGCAGTCCCCTTAGAAAGCATAGGAGGGACTGCCGCTGGAGATAGGGAGGTGCCCGAAAGCACCTCCAGAGAAGGGGGTGAGGGGGAGTCCCCTACACCCGTAGGCGTAGGAGAGGAGTAAGCCTTCTCTCCGGTTAAAGAGGTATGGAGGGTCCCCTGCGCAAGCACAGGGGGGGGGGGACCTCCATCTTTTCTGTGGAGCTGCACGAGGGCGGCTCCGTTGTTGTTATAGGGGGAATTAAGGGGAGATGTTTTTTTGTTTCATCATTGGGCATGGTGACCCTCTTTGTTTTACGGGACGCAATCGCTCACCACCTCTTGCAGTAGCCCGCACTGCAAGAGGTGCTTACAGGCCCGGCAGAGCCAGGCGCCGCCATTTGGGACCACCCCTCCCGCCTGGTGGCCTGGCAGTCCTTCGGCATGGCGGCTCCACCTTGAACACGGCGTAAAACGGATCGATTTTGAAGACGAGAGGAAAAGGGATGTGAGGAAGGTATGGGTGGGGATGAAGTAGGTTGTTAAAAGCCAACCACCCCAGACCGGAGCTCAGGGGTTAGAGGACCTTGTCCCCTCCCCCCTCAGCCCCGATCCGGGACGATTGGCTGAGAAGAAGGTCAGCTTCTACCCTGTGAAATTAGAGGCTGACCAGAGAAAGTTGTGGGAGAGGTTGTATGAAAAGCGACGAGGTAGGATAGGAATACAGGCTATCTGAAAGAAGGAAGAGAGGCTAAGCTGGGGCTGGACATCCTCTTTAGGAGCTGTAAGCAGAAGTATTCTAGGCCTTTAGAGAGAAACTCTTACTAAAGCAGCAGGCACTGAAATATATGCAAAATGTTATAATTAAATAATAAAAATAAAGTATTTTATTGATGGGAAGAAATTTCATCAAAATATATTGCAATTCATCACAACAATGAAAGTCAACCTGATTTTTAAAGAGAGTTAATTTCTGCAATAAATCTCGTGAACAAACTTTTAGAGAGAGTATCTATTTAAGATAAGTGTACAGTATTTTTCACTTTAAATTGGTAGCTGAATGAAAATGTGTTATTCTTTAAAATTTATAATTAGTTTAAAATTTTAAAATTTTTAATGGTTCCATTTTACGAAAAAAACTTTTTTTAAAAGTTAATGGACTAATTAAATAATTTAAAGACGATTTTTACACGAAATAATTACTTATAGAAAAATGACTCCTTTTTCATTTGTTATAACTGCAATTCATGAGCCTATCTGCAATCGTTATTCATATATTTCTTCTCAAAAACGGTCCAATATTTGGGAGGAGCCACCCTGTATATTTATACATTTTACCATGCATGAGGCTCCATAAATCCAGTACATCAGAGGACTTCTTGAACCACATGAAATTTGGTCTCGCAAATTTCCCTAAAAAAGGTGTTGTTGAATGTTATTTAGACTACATTAACCCTTAATTTATCAAACTACGCACGAAATTTTTGATCTGTTTTAATATTAGATAGTTCGATTACTTTACCTCCAAATTGCATTAATATATTAACTAGAAATAATATAGACTAATCGTAATTTTTTTTTACTATCAATAGTATTAAATAGAAACATTTTCAGTTAGACATGAGAGAGAAAATATATTTTTGTCTAGTAAGGAGAATTTATTTTAGATTTTGCAATGTTTTATGGAGTGTGTAGCTGAGAACAGTTTGCTATGAATTATTATTTACAATTAGTAGTATCAGACGGAATGCTGTATGCTTCTCTATAACATTATTTAATTATATTTTTGTCGAATTTATGAATGAAGCATTTAATATTATATGCAAAAAATCCTATAGGACAATGAAAGGCGGATTCCAAGTAATTTTGAACTTGTTTAGTTCATAATTTTATATGTATATAAAATAAAGATATACTTTAATAAATAAATTCTTGAACTGGACAGTAAAAGTCACATATTTAGGTTAATTTGTAGTGTAATTTACATGTTCTTGATAGATAGTTGGTTGTTTATGATGGTTTGTGATCTTATTTTCTAACCTTGTTTTACTAGGTAATAAGACATTGGACAAGTTATTATCCACAATATTTTATAATCTATGTTGTTTGCCTAACCATGCTCGTTTTCTACTTTTCTCATACAGTGCTGAACATGGCGGTATTTTTATGTGTTTATTTTTTAAAGTAGTCAGTTATATTGTCATACAGTGCTGACCACAGCTATGTTTTAAGTGGATAGTTACATTGGCATAGAGTGCTGAACACACCTGAGTTTATTTGCAATACTAGGAGTATCTCCTCTTTGTTATTTTACCTCGTTCCCTTGTAAATTGAATTCAGTTTGCTACCATTGTTCCAGCATTGACTGATCTGTTCAGTGTGTGTGAATTTATCTCTGCACTGCGTCTCTAATTTTCTACAGGTTTAAAGTTTTCCCAACTTGCAGTTTACTTGGCATTCCAGCTTGAAATTTACATCTTATTCCTTTCTGTATCCTTATTGTACACGCACATATATATATATTTTGGTCATTCCTCTTGATAATCCGAGGAAATCTCTAATTTCCTTGACCGCATAGACTAATTGCGCTCCCCAAATTCTTCAGGAATAGTCACTTAATTAATTTTGCTTCCTATGTATGGATTAACGGATCATTCCCATCGCTCCTCTTGCTCTCCTTTAGTTGTAATTCTCTGAAGAAATGCTGCAAAAAGAGCAAACTTGCTCCGTTTGTAATGGCGTTCTCCTGTTTTCCTATTTCGTTGGCAGTATTTTTACGAACAAATGCAGCTATTCTGACGAGACTGCCTTCATCTACACGGATTCGGTGCAGCTAGGCTGGGAAGAATAATTAATAAGTCTCTTGTAAATTTTTCAGACAGAACTGCATTGGAGAGTAAATAAAACATATAGCACAGTGGCTGACCATGCCGAATATTAATCTACCCATCCTTTTGCCAAAATAAATTTACATGTCTCCTACTCTACTGCAAGTAGTATTCAAAATAAGGTCGACAAATTTAAATATTTAGCACAGTTACGCATCTTCAATATTATAGCAATAACGGAATCATGGGCGGAGACATCTAGGAGAGACTATATCGGCGAATTGAAACTACCAGGTTATAAATTAATCAAAAAGACCTTACGAATAAACAAGGTGGAGAAGTACTAATACACACCAAAACTCATAAGTTTGACTGAAATTAAAATCGTCTCTCCCAAAGAAGTTGAGGTAATATGCGCCAAAAGTAAAACGAATGGTTTTCCAATAAACATCTTTGGAGTGTCTAGACCCTTCCCTCAACAGATTGACATTGACACGGAATTATGTAACATTATTGGAAGTAAAATTAAAAATAATTGCACTTTATTAATTAGGGATTTAAATTGGATAAATATTTACTATAAAACGTTAAATTCGGACGGGGAGGGGCAGAGGCGATGTTGTTAATGGAAAAAACTACTTAACACAATTAGTCATGAACCAGAGGGTAAAATATCCTAGACGTAATTCTATCTAACAACGGTAATCTTATCTAGCGTATTACTATTGGGGAAGGAATAGGTTCCAGCGATCACAAATCTATATGTAGAGTTTGATATTAATATAAATCGTAACAAGAAAAATAATGATATTAAAGTGCCAAATTATAAACGTTCTGACTTTAATGTGAGATCCAGTGAGATCGACCTTTAGGAAATGTTTATCAGTGCTGGTCCTTTTTGACACATAATTTAGAGAAATAGATGATAAATTCATTCTGTGATAACAAACGAAACTTCTTAATTAAAACAAAATTGTAGAATCATGATATCAAGGTCAAATCTAAGAATAGGAACTGCGCAGACGAGCGTCACAAGCGTAACTCATCTGAAAAAATAATCAAATCTAGGTAGCCCGACGAAAGGAATCTCAAAAGGAAATACGAAGTGCCAAAAGAAAATAGGAAATTCAACTTGCGAAAGAAAGTAAACATAACAATAAGAAGTTTTTATTATGTATCCAATAGAAAGCTGATAAAGGAAACAATTAGGTCTATCAAAAATAACAATAACGAAATAATTTTGGATACAAAAAAAGTGGCCAATATATTACATAACATTTTTGTATCGGTAATAACAAAGAAAGATGAACATAACATACTACGAATGAACGGCGTGGTAAACTATAACGACCATAACCTTTCAACGACATAGAATTCTTCGTAGCAGAAATAGGTTTTTGTATAAGTTAGTTAAAATTCAGTAAATCTCCAGGTCCTGATTTAATCTATCGGGTGCATTTAAAAGAAATTCGAAACGTGTTGATGGGACCACAAACGAATTTTTTTTAGAAAATATTTATAAGAAGGTGTTGTGGCATTAGATTTTTAGCTAGCGAATATAACTCCTATTTTTAAGAAGGGAAAAAGAGAGAAATTCCGACCAATTATCGACAAATAAGTTTAACATCGATCGTAGGTAAATTAGTGGAATTCGTCATTCACGATAGCGCGATCGATAATTTAGAAGAGCATAATCTCATAAATGAGAGTCAACGCGGCTTTACACAGAAAATTTCATGTTTAACTAATTTTTTAGAATTTTATGACAGCATGATTAAAAGCAATGTCAATGTAGATCTTTGCACCTAGTTTACTTACACTTCGCTAAGACATTCGACACCGTTCCTCATAGGCGATTACTAACTAAACTTTTTGCTTATTAAATTAGGGGACATTTTCGGAGTGGGAAATGTAACTACTGGCGTACCTCAGGGTATGTTTTGCGACTATTATTGTTGCTTATTTATGTAAACGATATAGAAAATGGCCTACTTGCAGGATTAACCATATTTGCGGAGCCCAAACAAAGGGGGGGCGGATTGTAAATGAGAACGATAGCAAATTAATTCAGCGGGAATTAATTCCATAAATGGAACATGAAATTCGATTTAGACATGTGTAGAATTTTGCACGTAGGTCTAAATTACCAAAGGCTTAGATATGAAATGAGTAGCAAGACTTTTATCTCCGTTGACGAAGAAAAAGAATTAGGTGTGCGGGATTCAAGGGATTGTAAGTTTAACAAACAGTGTGAGACGAAGCGTGCAAGAAGGTGAAAGATTAAATATATTAAAACCATCGACTCTCGAAACTAGGTGATTGCGAGGTGAGCTTATCGAAATATACAACTTTTTAAATAAACTTGAAAACGTAAATTATTAATTTTTTTTAAGTACGAACATAGTATCACACGTAATAACGGTTCAGACGAACATAGCCTTTAAAAACGTCGATAAATGGAACACACTCCCCGCGGAGATCGTAAATACTAACAGTGTGAATAGTTGAAAAAAAAATTGACAGTTATTTTATGAATAATGATTGTTTTAATACATAGCCCTAGAAAGAGATTGGCCTTTGAGTGAACTAGGTAGTTCTTTATAGCTCCTTGTAACTTTGAAAAACACATCTTTACCAGGTGCTTGTAAAATTTTACTTTTCTCAAGTAGTTACTTAATTTATTCATTCTATACTGTTAGAACTTCTGTCTGAATGATGAAGTTGGTAGGAACGGTTACTACCCGTCAGGATATGATCTAGCAATGGTTGTCTTACTATAATTGGTACCTGGAGAACGGCAGGAAGGAAAGTCTAGCTTAATGAATTGAATTCAAATCTTTGCCCAGGACCGGGGAAGTAAATGGGTTTCCCTGATTTCTCTATACACCATGTTTATTCTATAAATATTATCTACTAATTTCAGCCTACTTCTTTTTCTCTGCCTAATTGAGTGTTCTCACTACCCAAATAGCAGATAGAGATGCAATTTACTGGATAAGTTGAGAATCTTTGGTATAATACTGTCTGAAGCAGAATGCCCCTTTTGATCACTCCACACCTGACACCACTATTGTTGTGGTATACCTTGTGGGACGTGAAGTACTTGTTTGATGAAGTAGGCTTTGATCTAAGAGTGCTAAGAGCCGCTTTAACACGTAAGGATAAGAAGGAAAAACACAGGAATTCAGAAAAAAACTTATATTTTAAATTTAAAAATTTACTACACAAAACCTAAACATGAACCACATAAATACTACGAGTTTTAAAATACACAAAAAGACTTCAATAATTTCTCCGTATGGGTTTCTAACTTGACCTACTTGACATTATAGTGATGGTGACCCACCACTCACTTCAATTTAAACAAAAGAAAATGCTAAGGGCCTTTACTAGCCGCAACTACTTTGGAGGATACCCCTTGGAACAGGTTTGCGTCCGACCTTGAATTCAATGAGCACTTTACCTTGAGAATGTTATTGTCTCCAAGACGCGTGCCGACCGGCAAGATGGAGGTTGCAGACGAATAACTTGAAAGCCACAACTGACTTTAGAGAGTGTGGCAGCTAGGGTCCACACGCTTTCGGCATGAAGGGATATCACCACGGCATAGTGAAAGAAGGTTACTTTCTCCTCTTCGTATTACTCTGAGGAGTAATTCGCACTGTGTAGCGATGCGCTAAGGCTTGAATAACTTGACTCTCAGGAGAGTTGTGGAGGGAGTGTAATCTGGGGGGGGGGGGTCTTCTTCAACGGTCAGGAATGTACTCGGTGGGGTCTTGTTCAAGGGCGAGGTTAGAGGAGGGGGGTTTCTCTGACGAGAATAAGTTGAACACGAACAAGTTAACTTAAAGGTTGGTGTGGTAACCAGGAAATAGCTCGAGGATTAGCTTTTTCTTAGTTTCAGTCTTCCTCAAGAGCGAGGCCTATCTCGGTGTTTTGGGATACACCAGGATAGAAGGGGGGGAGGGGTTTCTCTGAAGAGAATAAGTTAAACTTGGTTCCTCAACTGAGTTAACTTAGGAGTTTGGTGTGGCTAATGGGTAACGGGCTCGAGGGGGAGCCTTTTTCCTCTTCTTTTCGTAATTTCTCAAAGTCGAGGAATCACCCTGGGCTTAAGGATGCACCAGGATATGAGGAGTCTCTCTGACGAGAGTAAGTTGAACTTGAACAAGTTAACTTAACGCTCGGTTTGATAACCAGGGACTAGCTCGAGGGGAATTCGTAGTCTGGTGACTCACGTATTTTACCTGTCCAGTCTTGGTAGCCTGGCCTAATCCGGGGACTTCGAGTCGGGACACTCACGTATTCTCCCTGTTCAGTCTTGGTAGCCCGGCTTCATTCCGGGGACTTCGTATCCGGGAGACTTACGTATTCTACCGCGTTTTTCCCAAGTGTTTGTTATTTATACCTCGTCACCCCAATGGGGTAGGGGTAGTAGGGGGAGGGGGTTGTGGAGTGGCCGCGGGAAGGTTGTTACTCCAACGTTTTTTTTCATCAAGTCTTAACCTCTGCTCCAGCTGGCCTTCGAGTTTCAAAGAAACGCGTCTCCAATTTCTTACCCTAGGTGAAATTGAATATACTCTCGTAGGGGAGATCTTTGAGTTTAAAACCGTTTGGCTTTCAATAGCGACGAGTGGCGAGGGAATTTGGTTGCGAGTTTAACCCTCGGTGCTGGGCTAGAACCAGCTAGAACTGAGAGAGAATGGGGTAGTGACAATTCCCCTACACTGTCTCAAGTGCACTAATAGTCTCCTCTCTAGTTTTTTCCGACTATATAAAGAAGAACACAGTGAACTTATTAAATAAATTATAACATAGTGATAGGATCATTAGGAAACATTATAAATATTTATATACATTGTGATGAATTAGGTATAGCAGTAGGTCAGTCAAATTCAATGCACAAAAGCTACATTATAATAATGTAAATTAAATCAAAAGAGAAATTAAATCACCTTAGACCAAGTTCAATACTTGAAATTTAAAAATCGCCCACCAAGTACATAAATATTTAATATTTTGTCTGAAGCCTTCATGAATCTTTGCTCCATCTTTTAATTCATTTCACTGAGCTTCCACAAATTTCACTACCTAAATGACAAATTTCGCTTTGAATCTCTTCTTATCATCTTTCTGGAGGAGATACACTCGTTGCCTTTGGATTCAAGTACTTAATATGAAAGGAAATAAAAGGAAACTATGATTGGCCTCACAGTAGTAGCATTCAATCAGAAGCGAACGAATAAAAAATAACGAAATTTGCTGTGTCGTCAATTATTAATACTAGAGATTAAGTTTCCCCCCCTCAATTTATTCAAAAACAAATACATTAAACTTTTAATGATAAGTGAAAATACAATGATTGACCAAAGCTTTGAGACTGATATATTTTTTCATATACATAAGAAAATTACTATAACTAATCAAACGTCGCATTTTGTTAGAATATGTCTTTGTCATCATATGAAAGGGAAATATAAAAAATAAAAATCAATTGTTGGCCCAGTCATTATTTAAAATGATGTCCCTTTTACTTCAGTGTTACTTCAATTCGCATTAGCAGTATGGAATCAAAATTTGTGATAATATCTGTGCGTTTTTGCTCTATTTTAATATCAGAAATGACATTGCTCCATTTTTATAAGCACTGAGAAGTGCTCACTAATGGAAAGATTTTGCTCATACAGCCAGTTTGATTAGTACCCCCCTAATCTCTTTCCGTTCAAATCTACTAAATAGCCAAGGGCTATTCAAAGGCCCAAAAGTTCGATATTATTGTCAGCCAAGAACTTTCTAGTTTTTTTCTTTAGGACAAAGTGCGTCATCATGCTTACAAATACTATTATATTTAAAAATAAATATCATGAACAGTTGGAAACAAGTGCTGATGAAGCACGTTTTAGCGATATTCTGATCTCATGGCAGAATTCCTGGGAAAAATTGTTTGTGATCTAGTTCCCTTAGATGCGAAGGAGCCCTAGATATGGAGTGTGTCCGACTTATTCACGTAGTCAGGAAACAGGATTCATTAAAGCCCTCATTTTCATCTCCTTTCTCCTCTTACGAGGGATCTTCTCCAAGCTAGAATGAATCACAAGTGAGCTTCATCTGATAATGTCACTTTGCGCTAGTTTTCAACAGTCCACTCTTTATATTTCTTTAAAATCAGAGTCTATCCATAAGGACGGTGTTGGTGAGATGAATTTTCTTCGCTTTCGATATCGGTTTGAGACCTTCCTTGAAAAGTCTTTGCCTCACTGTGCTACTTTTCATTTATGAACAAACTGGTCTCTAGAAGTAATCCGATATTTGAGCCTGACTTTACCAAGAGGCGATCTTGGCCTTAATTTAAATCTCTAGAGCCTCCTGAAGTCTTTTTCACAAGAGAGTAAACAATATCTTAAAGTCACAAATTATCCTAAAGATAGGGCTAATTAATGCAATACTGTTAGCAAGCAATTCCTTCCCTTTCCAGCCAAATTGGTGCAGACCAACGATGTTTGCACATTTTCTTTGAAAAGACCCATTTATATAATTGAACAAATTCAAATATTCATTTCTCCCCCCAAATTATGGAAAAATAGATTATAATCACATGGCATCATTCATTTAAACCACATTTGTCATCATTTTACAATTTTGTTTGAAAAGCTAAGATCTCGGAACTACAACTCTTCTAGAAAAATGATCTAATTCGTGATCATAACCTCTAAATCTTCGGCAGAACTATTGGCTTCCCGATTAAAAGAGAACAATCCTCTAGTGAATTGCGTCCCCATAACCTTTTATCTAAGTCGGCATGAAGAGTTTTTTCTTTATTTTCACAAGAGAAAGAGATTGCTTATTACAGAAATATCAGTGTGTTTCTTGATAAACTTAGCATTAATGAATACAAACCGAAGGAATGGCGCCTTTTCATAGACACTTAAAAGCATAGTATAAAATTTCTTTTGTTTCACAAAGTAAATTTGTATAGTTATGTTCCACTTTGCCACTCAACAACTCTGAAAGAAAATTAGGAAGAAATAAATGGATCATCTGCGTTGACTTAAAGGTGGTAAATTTTCTCATGGGACAGAAATCTGGTTATACTAAATACCCATGCGATCTTGGAATGTGGAATACTAGAGACCGAGTAAACCTCTATGGTAAGAAAGACTGCCGCCTCGAATAAATATGCCATATTTTAGAGCTTCCAACATATTAGAAGCAGCTTCAGTTGAGCCGGAAAAGGTCATTCTCTTCCCATTGTGCATCAAATTCAAATTGATCGAGCAATTCGTTAAAGCTCTTGACAAAAATATGAAGTGCTGCAAACATATCTGCAGTGTATTTCCAGTGATATTTCATGGACCACAAATCCGTTAGCTTTTAAAGGACACAAATTGCGTAAAAATAATGAGCAAAAATGAAGCACCAGCATGGTTAGCCTTGGTAGATGTAGTGCAAAGTTTTCTTGAGAAGCAGAAGCAAAAGGGTAAAAGTGTAAAGATCTTGTTAATAACTTGATTTCAACTTTTCGTGATATTGGCGCGATATTGGTGCAGTATCCTTTTAGTCATCTTGCTCGTTTTCCTGAAAATCTCTGACCTTTTTAGCGACGAACAAGGGAAACGATTTTATTATGACATCAAGGACATTGAAACTCGCTACCAAGAAGTTTTGGAGGCTGTGATGATATCAGACGATTGCTGGTTTTCTACTACAAGATACTCCTCTTGCTTAACATTCACGGTGCGCAAATAAGCGTAATTTTATTCCTTGAATATTTTGCCAACATGCATTTTTAATTTTTATTTGTGCTTTGTTTGTATCCTCTATTTACTGCTTCATATTATTTGCCTATTTTATGAACAAAATACTTTGTTAAATAAACTATCTTGTTTAATTCGACTAAATATCACTTATAAAAACTCATGTAAACTGTTTGGCAATATTTTAGCATCTAATACATCCAAAGTGGAGATGAGGAGAGACAGAAAAATAGACATGATAGAGAAAAGCTGAAGTGTTTTCGAATTAAGCAAGCAATATTACTTTAGAATTCTTTGACAAAAGATTATTTTTCTTACCCAGTGTAATTATTCACTCATCAATGCTTTAGGCAATTGATTTATTGTTAAAATTTTGGCGATGCCACAATTAAAAGTCCCCGGCAGAAGAATTTAGCGAAAAAATAAAAAGAAATACCATCAGTTTACAATGCATTGTACGTGTTGCCATGGAACAGAATAATTAATGTGCCAACAACGAAAGGCATTTTTTATCCTACCAAAATCGATAGGAAAGATAAGCTTTCCCGACAGTCATCTGGTCATTGTTATTCTTAGGAGTTCAGTAATTCTAAGAATAAAATAAAACTCTTGCAATATTTCGACTGTGCCTAAAGCAGGACGGTAGAAGGCTTTCATGATTTACAAGAGCCTCAGATTAGAATTTTCATTATAGTACTGGTAAAAAGACACGTGACAAATTTGGAACTTGCTTTGAAAAAGTTTACATGGTAGTGTGGAACAGCTAGCACACTAGACAGACGAAAATTAATAGTAAATTCGCCTTTTGCTTCGTGATTTTGTCGGCTATTGAAATGACAAGTTAAATTCGAGTCTTTGAAAATGTCAAGACTCGAAGATGCTAGTATTAAGGATGATTTTAAGAGAGGCGACACATAGTATAAACGAGTAGACGCTAGGGTTTATGACCTCCATCCAGCTGCATAAGAATTTCTAATGTTTAAATTCTCGTTCTTTGTTGCTACTTTTCTTTTTTTATTTGTTTATATTTTTCTAGAAGTTATGCCTTTAGTAGATAGTATATGCACACTTGTATCATAGTATTTGCAATAGCAAGTGGGTACAATGTTTCCTTCTCTTATTTAGCTAACTCTATAGTCAAATTAACCTTATGTGAAATAAAAGTTAAATTGGTGTTATTCCCTTTTCATCATTCAAGGAAAATATTGTGTAATGTGGAAGAAAGCTGTTTCCACATGAGTAAGTTTGTGTTAGCGCAAATTTGATGAGTGTATCTGAACTTGGGATATTGTGATGAATTCTGGTCTCACGGTAGAAAACCTTCAGATATAATTTTAAAAACTTTCATAAGGCATCATAGTAGTTACATAATTAGAGTAAGCTTTACAAAATGACTACCTCTAACGAGCTAAGGAGAAGTAAAGATATGAATGCCTAATTAAAAGAAACTATAGTTAAATTTAAATGGAGTGTAGGCTCTTCGTAAGTGTTTGTCTTTAGGAAAAGGAATCTGATGTAATATAACAAAATTAGATCATTGTGCTGATGAAAATTTGATCTTATAGGGTTAAATAAACCAAAAATTCAGAAGTTCTGCACGAGAGAAGATCAGGAGTATTTAAAATGAAAGATAGAATTTAGCATTAGGGATAAATACGGAGAATCTCCCCTTAAAATGAGTTGGTGTTAATATTTATAAGCATTTAACTGCTTGTTATATTTGTCACTATGATCTAAATTCTACTTGAGTCACCTCTCTCCTAGTGAAGGGTGTCGGCCAATATCTCTAGAGTAGAACACACGCTTGGTTTCCTTTACATAATATCTTACATTTTATACTAAAGAGTTTTTGGGGTCTGGAAACAAATGAGTCAAGATTTTTATGCAAGCATTCTCTTTACTCTTTTCTAATAACGAATATGTGTTCTCATTTTATCTCATAAACCTAATATATCAACTATGGAACAGCTTAATCACTTCAAATAAGAGGGGTTTTGCATCGCGTTTACTCTATTAAATAGGTAAAGCACTTAAATTAGCAGGTTTTTATCTGTATCCATCGACACTACATGTTTTACGACAGGGTATTTCGGACGTTAACTTGCCTAGATAGCTAACTATACTGTGCGTAAAATAAAGTTTAAGATGAAAAAAAGTTTTATAAGGCTAGCAATCCACTGAATTATTCCGTTTTAGATTTTAGGTATGCGCAATAAGAGCGAAGCTGATAAAAAGTAAATTTATTTATCACTAGAAAAACAAATAAAAAGGTTATATTGAATAATATGAATAATACTAATAACAAAACAAGGTTTAATGAGCCAAATGTATACAACAAATACAAAAGAAAAATACTGAGTTAATAATTATACTAAAACCAAGGTTGAACGAAACATATGGGAATATATGTATATAGAGTATAATTCATACGAATCGTTCTATAAATAGCTATGGGTAGGATTTAGAAATAGGTACAATGGTGGACTAAATGAACATATGCATATAGGAATAATTATAATGAATTTATATTTAGTAACAGAGATAAGAATGGAATATAAATATATATAATAATAGATTAAGGAATCATGATGGTTTAGAGAAACTATAAGTATTAGAGAAAAGATATTATTTACTTACAATTAAAATAATTCTGGACAGTTGTAATTAGGACCAAATTCTATCTACAAACCTGTTTCTATGAAATTGACACACTATATTCTAGCTGTGAGTCTCTCGCTCCAACCTTTCAAAAAGACGCCACTCGTGTCCTTAAAACTCTCAATTACTATTGTCTAAGAGGCATCACGTGATACTCTTGCCATAAGGAGGAGGAAAAGAACGGCTTTGAATTTTTGTCCTCCATTTAGGCTTATGCGTGAGACATCTCTTAAATTTACTTATGTAATATTTTAAGAGTATTTACATGTTTCATATTACTTGTGTAGAAATGCACATTACATACGTAGCTGCTGCGCATGTATATTTTCGAACTAGCGAAAAATCACTCAATTCTGATTCATGCGTGGTTTTATCCTCGATTTTGCTTCAATTCTTTGAATTGGTGTAATCTTTCGATCTTGTCTGCAGGAGTTTTATCAGAAAACAAAAAGCTTTTAAAAATTAAGAAATTAATTAGCAACGAATAAGTGTATGATACCAAAGATGAGTAAAGACATTTACGTGAAAAAAATTGAATTTCAGTAATGATTTTATACATTATGATCTAGGAGTTATGAAAATCTCAAACATTTGTATATATGTTACCATCTTATTTTAACTATTAAGCTTGCGTCCCTAAAGACAATAAATATTTATATATATATGTTCAATAGAAAAGAGAAACCCCCCTAGTATATAATTTCAAAGCTCTTATAATAATGAAAAATCCAAAGCAACATTTAAAGGATATAATTAAAATCACAACATATATATAAAGAGGTGCTATGAGAGAAGTGTCTATTTCATCAATTAATTTTGAGCTATAGTTTTCTTTGAAACACATTAGCAAGACATAGTACATGCTTCTAAAATTAGGCACAATTATATCAGTATCTAGTTTACAGCATATTCTCTGCAACCAAATTTTTATTTTCAATATTTAACTCTCATTACATCTTAAAGAAAATCAATTTGACTGGTAGCGAACATTTCTCTAGAACATTATTTAATTTGCTCAATTACTATACAACAAAGTTAACAAAATCATTAATATTTCTAAGAACCCACTATTTAAAAGAAGATACATAGTTTTACATTGAATAAGAGAATATGAAATTACTAATTTGAAATTCTTCTTAAAAATGCTCACCATGGTAATAACCAAAAAGCAGAAATTTATCACCATGAAAAAGAGAAATCCAGATCTCCATTACCAGATTTTTTTCAAAATGGATTTTCTCTATCTAGAATCATTTATGCGTTAGACAATGATCGATATTTGCGTTAAAAATAAACTTTACAATTTTAAGTAGACATAATACAGTTGAATAATATGAAATCAATATTTTTTTTTAAATTAGTCAAACTCAAACATGACCAAATATTTTTATTGATTTTTCAAAATTATGTAAGCTACTTAGCATATAAGCACGACATCCCCCCCCCCCGTGTTTTTCCAACTTTATCTTCTCCATCGTTATAGGCACGGTTTCATTTAGGCAGTGGTCTCTTGAGGTGCGAAAGAAAAATGTTAAATTGATGAAATGTGTTGTCGTGGCTTACATGTCCCGTTAGCTCAGCCGGCAGAGCACTGGTCTAGATAACCAGAGGTCTGAGGTTCGAGTCCCTGCTGGGCAATGTGTTTTTTCTTGTTGATTTTCTCGGGGTCACTTCCAGTAGGATCTCTTCTCTCTTGTTTCTGTTTATCATCTTTCCCATATATATATATATATATATATATTGTTTAAGACTTGGATATTTAGCCTGAATTAATTTTCTTTGGAGACTTTCTATTTTGCTTATTGTCTTCTTTTGTCTATCTTTTAGTTGGTAAATTACCTCTCCTATATTCATCTTCTTTTTTTAAATTACTGGGTTTGGTAAAACTCAAATTTAGTTTTGGAGCTTTTGATCTTACGCGATCATATTCACACTGGCTGTAGCTGGTCTTTTCCTCCTATACCGATGAAGTAAAGTGAAATTTAATTAAAGGAGAAGGGTTTTTATGGGGTATTTATTCATCCTAGCTTGAAACTAATGTCAAGGAAAACGCGTCAAAGAGGCGGGTGGAATTTTTCGAACATTTTAATGTTCGATTCAAACTTGTAGCCTAAGTGTTAAGGGTGTGCCGATTTTGTTGATTACGATGGCTTGCATATTGTTCAGTCTAGATTGATTTCCCTCTATTCTTTTTTTATGGTGTTTTACCTAATACATCCCTCGTTAAACTGGTCTTATATATGCTCGTCATATGATTTTAAGGTTCTCCGTTTTAAAATTGCATGATTAAACGCCTCCAAAGGATTGTGGTTGTCATACCAACATAATAAAAGTTATTATGAAGCTTTCAGTCTTCTTGCGGGCAAATAAACTCGTAAGCTATGTTGGTAAACTTCAGTTTGATTGGGCTTGGCCAATGTAATTTTTCAGGATGAAATTGTTAGCTTTTCTTGTTATATAATAAGTTTAATCTTGTTCGTTTGACTTCTGACTTTGATGTTACGGTTAACCATCTCCTTGATGATCTTTTCATCTACTTTGTAGGCCAATGACATTTGATTTCTTCAAAACAGTTTGATGTTATTTTTTATTCCTGGCTGCTTTCCGTTTATGAGCCGGTTACACTGTTTTTATCTTATGGGAAATTCACCATCTGCCTTGAGGGATTTTTGTATGTCTGTTTCTTTTTTCTATACATTTGAGATGTATTTTTCATTAATATTTTGTACCTCGACGTCCAGAAAAGGGAGTTTATTGTCCATACTCAATTTATAAGTAAATTACAAAATGGATTTCTCCTCAAATTGTTGCTTGATGTGTTTAGACTTCATTTTTTAAGTCGATTTAGATATCGTCTACGTATTGGCTGTACGACGGATATATTAGTTGAAAAGACCACAATTAAAAAAGAGGGAATTAAATCTAGACTAAACATCTTTGAAGCTATCGTGATCAACGGAGAAAGGTTAACCCTCAACACTCAGGCTATAAGTTTTAATCGAACATTAAAATTGTTCTAAAAATTCACCCCGTCTGATTAGCTCTTTTCCCTTTACATTACGTTCAAGCTAGGATAAATAAATACCTCTTAAAACCGCTTCCCCCAGATGGACCACTTGAAATGAGAAACTTAGTTAGGGAGTATAGGGAGCTCTATGATCGTTTGAGACGCAGAAGTACGAGCAGAAAAATAGACGCAAGGATGCGTCTCCTTGACATTGAAGATGAGATAAAAAGAATAATTAGGGGAAAATAGATGGAGATATGGGACTAGCTTATAGACACAATGAAGACGAAGACAATTCCAATAAATTTTGGAGACAGATAAAGAGACTCAGAGGAACTAGCACAGGGGAAAAATCAATAATCATGGACAACGAATCGTTCATCGAGGAAGCAGAAGAACTCGCCATACGATTCATGCAGCACTAAAGAGAATTCTTCTCAATAACACCAGAGGACTACGAAGAATTCAACCTAGAGTTTGAGGCGAGATCATTGACGAGCTAGATGAGGTTATTGAGTGGACCTATCCATGCCTGTAAGTCTGCGAAGAAAGGGAGATAGAAGGTCATGGAAGGACAATAACTACTCAGGGACATTCGTATGACATCAATACCTTCAAACAAAGGGCTCTATATAGATTGGTCGGGAATAACATAACCAACGCCGCAGGGAATCTTGAACATAATGAATGCTGATCTGAATACTGCCTGGTTACCTGATGCGGTTAAACTGGCAAACCTTATATTCACCCCAAAATGGAACAGACCTCCTGACCAGCTCGTAAACTATATGCCTTATCTCCTCTTCAATTTATGGGCAAAACCTTTAAAGAAAAAAAATGCCGACAGACTACAAAGCTAATTAGCTGAGAACGAAACCCTTAACCGCCAACAGCACGGTTTCAGAAGAAAAATAAAAACCCGAAACGCGCTCACTCTCTTCCCAGAAAAGCTATCCAAATCCATGGTGGATGGAAAATACGTCGATGTGGTCCTCAGTGACATTCAAAAGGCTTTTTACAAGGATTAGCTGAAGAGAATGCAATACAAGATTAAAAGCCTTAGGATTAACCCAGTCATGAAATGATCATCTGCGACTATGTGATAGGAAGAAGAGCACAGATACAGATGGAGGGACACAAGGGGCTGGAATTCAGCCTCGAGGCTGGTGATCTACCATCAGCAGTCAAGGGTGACACGATGTATTTGCAAATCGCAAATAACATCACACAGATTGTCTCGAGTACATATTACAACGATATAGTGCAGGCTGCTGAGACAGCGACGGAGTTCAAGAATATAAAATCTTTGAGCGAAAAGTTAAGATAAAGACGAACGCCCAAATGTTCAACATTATCACCATGAGGCTTAATATACACGACGACATTTATGATGGCAATCAACGCCACCACTACTTCTTAGAGGGCACAGTACTGGTGTTTACGCTGACCAACCATTAGTACAAACAGCACCCCGAAACACAGTTCAACTTAGCGAAGGCAGGATCGGTGAACCTGTTTCGCTTCCACAACCTAAGCAGGAGTACGTTAAGAAAACTCTACCTTTCCTACATAAAATCCAATGTGATATACTCGGAGATCGGGTGCTGAGTTTGATGCAGAGAATATAAAAAAATGTGTCCTTGAAAATAAGACGGGATAACATATCACAGAGAACACTACACAGAAGAGCAGAAATACAACCAATCAACAAACTTTTAGAAGCCCCAACCAAGAAGAAAGGGACAAGATAGAGACTGGGATTCTATCAGGAATATTGCCTGCTTACCTGATGCGGTTTAACTGGCAAACTTTATATTTACCCCAAAATGGAACAGACTTCCCGACCAGCTCCTGAACTATATGCCTTATCTCCCCTTCAATTTATGGGCAAAATCTTTGAGAATATAATTGCCGACAGGCTACAAAGCTAATAAGCTAAGAACGAAACCCTTAACCTCCAACAGCACGGTTTCAGAAGAGGAAGAAGAACCCACAGCACGCTTACTCTCTTCGCATAAAAGCTATCCAAATCCATGGTGGATGGAAAATACGTCGATGTGGTCCTCAGTGACATTCAAAAGACTTTTTACAAGGATTAGCTGAAGAGAATGCAATACAAGATTAAAAGCCTTAGGATTAACCCAGTCATGAAATGATCATCTGCGACTATGTGATAGGAAGAAGAGCACAGATACAGATGGAGGGACACAAGGGGCTGGAATTCAGCCTCGAGGCTGGTGATCTACCATCACCAGTCAAGGGTGACGCGATGTATTTGCAAATCGCAGATAACATCACACATATTGTCTCGAGTACATATTACAACGATATAGTGCAGGCTGCTGAGACAGCGACAGAGTTTAAGAATATAAAATCTTTGAGCGAAAAGTGAAGATAAAGACGAACGCCCAAATGTTCAACATTATCACCATGAGCCTTAATATACACGACGACATTTATGATAGCGATCAACGCCACCACTACTTTCCAGAGGGCACAGTACTGGTGTTTAAGCTGACCAACCATTGGTACAAACAGCACTCCAAAACACAGTTCAACTTGGCAAAGGCAGAATTGGTGAAACTGTTCCGCTTCTACAACCTCAGCAAGAGTACGTTAAGAAAACTCTACCCTTCCTACATAAAATCCAATGTGATATACTCGGGAAACGGGGGGCTGAGTTTGATGCAGAGAATATAAAAAAATGTGTCCTTGAAAATAAGACGGGATAACATATCACAGAGAACACTACAAAGAAGAGCAGAACTACAACAAACAACAAACTTTTACAAGCCCTAACCAAGAAGAAAGGGACAAGATAGAGACTGGGATTCTATCAGGAATATTGCCTGCTTACCTGATGCGGTTAAACTTTCAAACTTTATATTTACCACAAAATGGAACAGACCTCCCGACCAGCTTCTAAACTATATGCCTTATCTCCCCTGCAATTCATGGGCAAAATCTTTGAGAATATAATTGCCGACAGGCTACAAAGCTAATTAGCTGAAAACGAAACCCTCAACCGCCAACAGCACGGTTTCAGAAGAGAAAGAAGAACCCACAGCGTGCTCACTTTCTTCGCATAAAAGCTATCCAAATCCAGGGGGCAGGGAAAATACGTCGATTTTGTCCTCAATGACATTCATGATTGCGATCAACGCCACCACTACTTGCCAGAGGGCACAGTACTATGTTTAAGTTAACCAACAATGGGTACAAACAGCACGCCGAAACACAGTTCAACTTGCCGAAGGCAGAATTGTTGAAACTGTTCCGCTTCCACGACCTGAGCAGGAGTACGTTAAGGAAGCTCTACCCTTTCCTACATAAAATCCAATGTGATATACCCAGTGGTAATCACCCAGACCTCGGGGATCGGGTGCTGAGTTTGATGCAGAGGATACAAAATAAAGTGTCCTTAACAATAAGACGGGATAACATATCACAGAAAACACTACACAGAAGAGCAGAGCTACAACCAATCAACACACTTTTAGAAGCCCCAGCCAAGAAGACATGGGACAAGATAGAGACTGAGATTCTACCAGGACTGGACCTGGATTTAGACAATGACATGTCTAAACTAAAGAGAAAAGTCTCAAGACGGATCATCTTTCTAAGAGGAAGGCAAACCCCTGCTGAGGAAATGACAGAGATCTTTAAATAGATTAAAACCTTAAGCTTTAGTTTGGATAAATAAATCCAATTTATGTAAATCTAGCCAACTTATATTTTAAAATATTACGATAATTTTGTTAATTAAGTCATATTTAAATTTTAAATAATTAAGTATAGAATTATCTCATTAATGATACGTAAGCTTTTGATTATGTTAATTTATATCATATTCCAAACAACAAGTCCCAAAATTCTTCTGTTTAATCATTTCCACTCAATAAGGCCATAGATGATCCACTTTGTTTTTGCCATTTTTTCAATTAGAACTAGAAATTTCAATAAATTCAGTGACCAAATAAAAATAAAAGCTTGAACGCCTAGGAATGTATTCAGTGGTATGAATATATGTATATGGATATGTATGTAGGTTGGTATATATATATATATATATATATATATATATATATATATATATATATATATATATATATATATATTTTTTTTTGTGTGTGTATGGTTATATGTGTATGTATATGAACATTTACAAGTTTATATGTATGTTTATGTATAATTATATGTATGTATAAGTGTCTGTATGAGAATATGTGTGAATATGAATAGATCTATAAATATGTTTAGGAATATACTCGAATGCCCCAAAAAACAACTTAAAAACTCTAAAAAAAAAAAAATATATATATATATATATATATATATACATAAATAAATAATAATAAACTAAACAAATAATAATAATAAATAATAATAGTAAAAAACAATGAAATAAAAATTTATAGTTTATATAAACAGAGACTATATCTAAAAGCAAGACTTGTTAAAGAATAAAGACAAACAAATAGAATTAAAGGACAAGAAGATGCAAAAGATGCCCCACTCACCAGGGCAAAACAATAAAGGTGTCTTTCACCGAACCTATCTCTACCACTATCCATTTTTATAAAGACATTTAAAACATCATCATTTTATTGTTAAGGGGGCTGCTTGAGCTAACGTCTTACACTATACATATATACTTGTAGAGGCAAGGTCGTTGAGTGACCTTGTACTGACTCTCCTCAGACGGAACAGAGGAGGGTAGGGTGATTAAAACTGAGCGCGTGGGAAAACAATAGAAAACTGAGTGCGATAGTTGGCCTAAGTTAAACAATTTCTAGGGGTTCTAGGTTGAGAGAAACTGGTTATAGAAAAATACTTTACTATATACTTAAATAAGGAATATAAGAAATTCTAGAATGGATACACTACACAAAATTAAGGGGGAGATACCGAAGTACAAAATCAAGGTCATGCTGACTCGGGGTATAACGAGACTCGATAAGGCTCTTTCACTGCACGTACGATTGAATACATGAGGGAAAACGGGTAGGCTGAGTTCCTAGGAAGACTCAGGTAAATCGGATGATGTGTTTGGGCCTGGAGATGACGGGGATTTGCAATGTCTGATTACAAACACTTTGTCTAACCTTGGTGAAGATGACCGAGGGAGTACGCCAGGCGAGAACGGAGCTGACCAGTGGTTGAAAGAGGTTTGTCTGTTGACTAGCATCTATCTGGCGATAACCGGTATCTTCTGCTGCAAGCGAGACAGAGACGAAGGCGGCTCGTCACGAGATGGTGGTTGCTAGCATAGGGTCTGTATGATATGGCTATCCGCATCTGTACTCAAGACTGTACTAGCAACTATACTAAATTCTTGTAGCCCTGAGTATTAATGTGAACTCAGCGGAAGTGCTTCACCCGAGGCGTTGGAAGGAACTGGGCCTTATCAGACGAGGCGTGTCCTGAGGGGATTCTCACGGTCGCGCGGAGTTTCCGATATGTTTTGAACTTGCCCCACTTCGAACGCTCTTTTTATCTGCGCCGGAAGTGCACCAGTTTCCAGGTGCTGTATATACTAGGGTGCCTTACGGCCGTTCCAGGGCATCCCACCTGGGTTATCCGTCTATTCCTGACAATACTAGTGACCTACCTCCCCGACCGATAACTATGCCCACTACGTCTAGCTAGTGGACGACATAATGCTGGTGATCATTAGAAATTACTCCAATCCGCTAGATATAGCAAACAATATAGTCGGTGATTTAAAATATAACCTCAACAGATGAGAAAAGGTAAATAAAATATGCACAAATTTGGAAAAATTTAAAGTACTGAAGTATTGGTACAGGGAGAACACTACTCATACTCACGAGACGGTCGTGCCCTCGGACTCAGAATCACAGCACAAGGGTAAGGAGAAAAAATCAAAGAAAAAATCAGGCAGGCCAAAAGGAACATACGATACCTATATCGTTTTAAGTCACTCTCTCAGAAAAACAAAAGAATACTTTACATGATAATGGTGAAACCTATTTTTCTATACCCTACAATTCCCCTTTATCTGGCATGCAAGCCTTAATTAAAAAAGGCAAAACCATACAGAACCAGGCACTATGACTTATATCTAAGGTGACCGGTTGGGACTGTGTTCAGTCTAGAATGATGCACATGCACGTGAAATTGAACCACTGAACGTGACTCTACATAACAGGTCACAAGAGCTTTGGAGAAAAATCTACTCGCATTTTCCTGATAGGGAGACTCTAAGAAATGACTACCTAATCCCGAACCCCAACAAAAACATTACCGACAAAGATTCCAGACGAGCGAACTGCGTACGGAGGAGGATGTCGTACCAATATACAGATAAACATACACCGGAAAAACGTAAATTGCAAAAGGAAAATATACATATATCCATATATATATATATACATATGTTGATAACACTTCCATGTGATATTCCAAGTTTTCACTCGATTTCTTCGAACTTCACCCGTCGATTTTCGAGGATCATCCTCTACACACGGACCACCTTGTCCTCGTTGGTCACGTCTGATTGGCGTCCTGAACGGAGGTCATCTTCAAGGGACTCACAACCATGGTGGAACTCCCTATTGCAGCGAGCAATGGTTACATAGGAAGAGACGATGTCGGTGTACACTGCAACCATGCGTTCATGGATCTCTTTTGCATTCTTGCCTTCCTTGGTCAAATATTTGATCACTGCGCAGGGCTCAACCTTCTTCATTGTTGAAAGATTTGTGACTGACGATCTGCGATTAGCAACTGCTTCTTAAATAGACGATGCAGAAGCGTGCGGCTGCAGGTCCTGACTTGTCATAACTTGTCCTAACACCCCCACAAACAGCCATCGCCCTTCCTCTGTTTTGCCCTAATATATATATATATATATATATATATATATATATATATATATATATATATATATATATATATATATATATATATGTATATATATATATATATATATATATATGTATATATATATATATATATATATATATATATATATATATATATATATATATATATATATATATATATATATATATATATGTATATATATATATATATATATATATATATATATATATATATATATATATATATATATATATATATATATATATATATATTCGTTCGCATGAGACTGTCTCAATACTGATAAGTGTTTTTGTTTTTTGAGATTTATTAGTCAAATTTGGGTCAGTTCGTACTCATGACATGCTCAGTCGATCTCACTCGAACAACCAAGCTGTGGCCTCGAAGACAGCCTACAAGCGCCTCAGAAACGTCCACAAGCCTTGATCACTATCTCTTGTTTAGGTCAAATGAAGGCCCTATTATTTTTTGGTTGGCATCTTTTCCTTCGTGATGCAGCTCGATTTATTGGCTTCTGGTTCACCGGGCCCATAAAAAAGTAGTCGAGAGAGTTTCCGTCCGGCTGTGTGTTCGAATATATTCTCTGATAACCAGTTCTAGAACTTCCACTGGTGCTAGGGATCATAAATTACTGCCAAGACTAAGGCCTCATTGCAGCTCTCCGGTCGATGTCGAACTTCACCACATATCTCAGTTCACAAAATTAGCTGTCGGTGTTCATCCATAAGCCCTCATGGAAGAGTTAGTGTCACATCACGTTACATTTACAGCTACTGACACCGAAGACCCTAATTGTTGCTATAAATTTCTTAGGCATATTTCTGAGCGCATCCCTGGGTCCGAGAACGAGCTACCTGTTGTTCTGAACGTTGATCTTCTTGTCTTTACAGAAAATTTCGCGTCGGAGAAGAATTACAGCATATCTGACTACAACGAGTGTTTCAACTTGCAAATCAGCTAGTTGTTGTGTTAGAGTCACTTTTTGGGCAGAAATTCTCCTATCGTCATCCTTTCTGTAAAGTAGTGAATGTCCTTAGGCACCCCAGCCTGATGAGCTTTTCACCTTCACTTTCCTCACTTACAATGGCACACATCACCTTTTTGGAATTTGTTAGAAAATATATTGAATTGGATATGCCTGAAATTCTGCTTCAAGCCAATTGCATTTTCAGTAGAGTAAGAAAAATTAGGGTGATATAATGGTTATTTTCTTTAAAATATGTTTGGCAACTCAAGTAATGTTGCTTGCTAAATTTGATTAACAGCCGTATAAATATTAGACGTTAAAATTAATGTATTATTTTGAATAAATTGTTCTATAATTATTAAATCATATTAATAAAACGAATAATAAGACTAATTATTAAAGTAAGTTAACTTCAATTAATTGAGTAATAAGGTTGAGAAAAAAGAACGAACCGAGCGTCGATCGAAATTCAGTATTGTACGTAACGCATAGTTGGTTTCAGTCGGTTATTACTTCCGTGACCTCTCATAAGACAAGGAGTAAATTACGAACTTGTGCAGTTTAAGTCACAAATAGATTTACTAATATCTATATTACGAGCAAGAATTAAAAGACTCTCAAAATTCTGATAGGCAACAACTTCAAGAATCAACTAAAGGGTAAGTTATCTATACAACTAAATAGGAGAAGAATTGGTGCCTTTTTTAGTACTTAAAAGTTGCAGTGGATAGAATTAAGCTTAAAGTCTGAAGATGTTAGCCTTTTAGAATATACAGTTAAACAATTTTTTTACCAAATGGTTTGATGTATACTATAAATTTTGGCTTTAATTCTATCGTTCTGATGGCGGGTGATCGTCAACCATGCGTTTTTCTTCTGCTGTCTACTCTTAATAGAATTCTGAATCCTCTCGCCACTACCTGATAATTTCCACTAACACATACTGACCGTAAACAAGTGTAAAATTTTCTTTTCTGTCCTTCCGGCTTGGATTCCTTGGATGACTCAATGTCCTTTCTACATATCAGGATAGTTCTAAACTTTCTATAGTGAATAATTCTGCCAAAAGAAAGGTAAATGTTTATGAAGAAAAATACCGACAACTAAGGAAAACAAATATGCGTAAAAGTAACACTTTGAATTTGCGAACGAATGCTTGTCTTAAAATGTTAATTACGTATATAATTTATTAATGAAAGAATTATTTAAGTGATATATTAAAGGTTGCATATCTTAACAAGCGTAATACACAAATCAAATCCAATGTGATCATAGCTAAACACAAATTATTTGGATATAGTTCAAATTTTCAACACATGACAAACTTTACATATATATAAGGCCTAATTAATTTTCTATTAATTTGTATAGGTCTGAACTGGAATGTTACTCAATTCTTTGCATATACCACAATGACAATTCTTTCTTTTTCGTTGTTTCTCTAATAGGTGAGCTATTTTTATTTCATTCACATATTTTTCAACGAGTTGTGGATATGACTTTGTGTTGCGCATTTAAAAATGTCAATTTTGTAATATGTTACATGTTTTGGATATTTGTTTTGATGATTTTTATATAGGGTCTCGAGTGGTTACCCCCATCAAGAAGAACTAAATTTCAGAGTAGCCTATTATTAGGTTTCGTAAAATTCCTAAAATCAAAAAGATACCCTCCACTAAAGTGATATCCGTCTTCCCAAATAAACCACCAGACTTCAAATTTATCGACCCAACCTGGAGCATTGTGTAGCCCTTTGTGCCTTGGAATGTTTAGTTATTTTGTAAAGAGAGTTTTGTAATTTCTTTATATTTAGCTTCAAAATTCATTTAAAAGTTTACAAAAATAATTAGATTCTTTAATAAAAGCACACCTAACTTAAAGGATTTGATAGTTATACATTTGCTATTAATTTAATATTTTTAAATCTTCCTAATCATTTTTCTATGAATTTAAACACCATGTCTATCTCCTAGTTAACTCAAAAGTTCTAGTTGTACCCATACTATTAGGCTATCTAAACATGCATAATATTTTGTTCTTTTATTTTTATTCTAGGGCAAAAAAAATGACCATATTCTGGTCTAAAGGTCACCGGCATATATATATATTTATATATATATATATATATATATATATATATATATATATATATATAAGGAAAAATAAGGTCGACTAAGCTTATGAGGGTTGATTTCTGAGCTTTCAGACCGAAGCTAGGGTCCTTCTTCAGAGAAGCGAGCAATGTGGAGTCCAACAGCAGAATGGTTTCAGTTGGGCTGCGGCTGATTTTTTTTTAATTAAGGGGCTATCTGGCGACTGCCGACTAAGGCATAAGTTGCCGTAAACAAACAGCCTAGTTTTAGGCTACTTTAAAAAATTAAACAGAAAACAATAAAAAGAAATAACAATAACAAAGCAATAACAAAACAATTACAAAAACAACCACAACAATTAAATCGGGTTAAATAAAAGGGAGAAGGCCGGCCTCCCCCAAAAAGTCAATAAGTCCACCAGTCAAAGTACACGCACTCGTTCCGAGCACAAGGGACAGGCGGTAGCGACCCCGCCCATCCCGGTACCGGGACAGGTGTCGTGCGCGAAGATCACCCAGACTGGGACATTCGACAAGAATGTGCCGAACAGTCTGGGGGACGACGCAGTCGTTGCAATAGGGCGCAGGCGAACGCTCCATCAGATAGCGATGCGTCACACGAGTGTGTCCGATTCGGAGACGACAGAAAGCAACCTGAAGCCGCCGCGGCATTGGGGGATAGGTCCATGGGAACAGTCGCGGCGCAATGGCACGCAACTTTAAGTTCCCTTTGACCGTCTCCCATCTTCTTTGCCAAGCAGTCCGAAGAGCTGCCCGTATTCCTGCCATGTAGTCGGTGTGAGGAAGAGCGAAACGCTGGTCCGGTCGCAGAGTCCTCGCGGACTCTTTGGCGCCCTCATCGGCGCGCTCATTCCCCGCAATTCCTACATGTCCAGGAACCCAGCAGAAGATAATCTCGACATCTGCCCGGCTCGCCAAAACCGTGGCGTCAGGGATATCGCGAACCAGGGGATGCGGAGATTCCAATGCCCCGAGAGCACTCAGGGCGCTTTGTGAGTCGCTATAGATCACAATCCGGTCTCCGAACCGGGCACGTTGCGTAATCTCCCGTACCGAGTGGTGTATTGCCACCAGCTCGGCCGTGAAGACAGATGCAGCGCCTGGTAGAGCCCCGCTGACTTCAAACAGAGGGGATACGGCGTGGAAGCCGACCCCCTCTTGGGACTTGGAGCCATCCGTATACACTGGCACGGTACCAGCGTGACACGATGTGTGCTCCAAAAAGGTCGAACGCAATACTCCCGGCGCAGTACAAGCTTTGGGAGCAGAGGCGTGGCGACAAATAGCCAAATGTGGTACCCTCCAGGGTGGCGTCCTGGGCATAACCTTGGGCGCCACCGGCCTGAGAGCTATATCTACCTCTCGAAGGAGTTTCCTGGCCCTAAACCCAAAGGGCTTAGGGTATGACTGGCGTCTCTCGGTGGCATAGGCACCATCGAAATCAGCTGCGGATGCAGTGAGAGCTGTTGGCGACTGAGGGAGGCGCCGGGCTCGCGCGTACAGGCGAGTGATGCACTGCACGCGGCGCAGAGCGAGTGGCATCTCCCCAGCATCGACCAACAGGCTCTCAATGGGGGAAGTGCGGAAGGCACCGGTCGCAAGGCGGAGGCCGGTGTGGTGGATTGAATCCACCTTCCGCAATAAACGCTCGGCTGCGGATGCATAAAACTCGCATCCGTAGTCGAGCTTCGAGCGAACAAAGGATCGATAAAAAAGTAAGGCGGTAGCCCTATCAGCGCCCCAAGCGCTGAACGTCACGGAACGGAGAATGTCCATGGCGCGGGTACAAGAGACCCTAAGGCTGCGAATATGAGCCTCCCAGGTGAGGCGTCGGTCGAATACAAGACCAAGGAAACGGTGCGACTCAACCACATCCAGGCGCACCCCATTAAGAAACAAATCTGGGTCGGGGTGAAGCCGTGGATGGCGGCAGAAGTGCACCACCTTAGTCTTGGCCAAAGAAAACCGAAACCTATGCGCTTCGGCATAGCGAGAGACGCGGTTCAATGCCTGTTGGAGTCGACGCTCCAGAGTTGGCAACTGGGCCGCGCCAAAAGAGATCGAAAGGTCATCCACGTAGAGCGTAGCGAGAAAATCTTTCGGCAGCACCGAGGTGATGCCGTTGATGCTCAGGGCAAAGAGTGTGACACTGAGGACACTTCCCTGCGGGACACCCTCTTCCTGCTCCTTTGGGGCAGAGAGGGCTCCCCCCAACCGTACGCGGAATCGACGATCTCGCAAAAATTCAGATATAAACATTGGGAGGCGTCCCCTCGCCCCCATCGTGTGGAGAGTCTCTATGATACCGTATCGCCATGCGGTATCATAGGCCTTCTCCAGATCAAAAAACACCGTGGCGTAGTGCTGTCTACGAAGGAAAGCCTCGCAGACGGCATTTTCCAGTCGGAGCAGAGCATACGACTTGGAGTGGAACTTACGGAAGCCACACTGTGCAGAAGACAGATGGCCTCCGCTTTCCAGGAAATAGGCTAATCTAACATTTTCGAATTTCTCCATCAACTTGCACACGCAAGAGGTTAGAGAGATTGGGCGGAAACCGGTCGGAGTAGAGTGATCTCTCCCCGGCTTGCGAAAGGCGAGCACAGTAGCGATTCGCCAGGAGTCTGGGAGAAGACCTTCCACCCAGATCCTGTTGAACAAATCTAACAGAAAGGCCATGCCTCGCTCACCCAGGTGTCGAAGCATGGCGTACGGGACATCGTCCGGACCATGGGCGGTGTCCGCGCACGAAGCGAGAGCGGAACGCAACTCACTCACAGTAAACTTGTCGTTGAAGGGTTCTCCGCCTCTGGAGGTAAAGTCCAGCCGGCGGCCTTCCGCGACATCACGACGTGCATTGAATGCTGGCGGAGCAGCATCACGGCTAGAGAATGCGGAAAAAGCGGTCGCTAAGGATTCCGCCACGGACGCGGGGTCCAAGATTGCGGTCCCATTCTCCTGGAGAACGGGAGGGGGGTCCTGCGAGAACTTGCCCCGAATCCTTTTGACTCGCTTCCACACCTCAGCTAAAGGGGTCTTCCCGTTAAGTGAAGACACGTATGCCCGCCAAGAAGAGCGGCGGGCGTGCTTCGAAATATACCGGAACCTAGCCCTAGCCCGACGAAATTCACCGACAGTGAAATCGTTCGGTCGGCGCTTATAGCGCATGTAGGCATAACGCTTCTGTTTGAGGGCCGTCTCACACTCGGCCGACCACCATGGGAGTGGTCTGCGTGCAAAACGGCCAGACGTCCTAGGAATAGTAGTCAGGCCCGGCTGCGGCTGAAAAAGTAGGATTAAGCTACCCAAGGTGGTGAATAATTTAGGTAAAGGAGCCAAGGGTTTGGTGAGGGGATATCAAATAGAGTAAAGTAAATTTGATTAAGGCATAACATGCGTTAATAAAAAAAGACTAATAACAAGCTATAAGTTAAGATTCTTTAATAAAAGCACACACAACTTAAAGGATTTTTCAATCATTTTTCTATGAATTTAAGCACCTTTCTTAAATCCTAGATAAGTCAAAATCTCCTATTCAAAGCTAACACTACCTATCAAAGTTATAGTTGTAAAGTTGTAAGTATTTCTGGTAATAATTTGAATAAAAGCTAAGTTATGGTTCTGATATCTAAGACTATTGTAGCATCCTGGAATATTGATGTGTCTGTTAATGCCAGACTCGTCGAGAACCAGGCTTCGAGGAACTCTTTGCTTTTTTGTTTGTTAATCACCCCAATATTCTTGTTTCTTCTCAATTCATTCGGCGTTGCTGGTTTCTTTGGTGTGACGCAGTTCCTGGGAGTGAATTCTCTCTCCGAACTGCTCTCTAGTGTTTCATTATTCTTGTCCGTAGTTACTTTTCCATTTGTCCTATGTACAACGCCGGGCATTCGAGACCTTTTATTTCGTACCTGACCCCGCCTTTCTCCTCCCGGCTCCGTTTGTTTGTCACTTTCGTTAGATGTCCATGTATGGTGTTCGTGGGTTTGTGCGCTACCACTATGCTCTATGGTTCCTAGAGTCTTGCCGCTATTTCTGAAGTTCTCTATATGTATAAAAGTGTAACTCTCTTGCTTGTATTGTTTCCTCGTCTCGATTTTGTGGCCTTCGTGATGACTTTATAAATCGCTTAGGATAACCGTTGGCTGAAAAGACTTTCCTGAGATCTCTCTCCTCTTGTCTCGGTAGTTGAGAGTTGAGCGATTTATAAAGTAAGCACGAAGACTACGAAATCGAGACGACGAAAGGGTTCGAAGTAAGAGAGTTATACCTCTATACATACTCAAAATTTATGATTTGAATAATGTGCTTAATTAAAGGCTTAAAGAAGAGCATTCTTAATTTTAATCAAAATCCCTTTACCTTTCTATTGTATTACTTTTTAAGTATTAAAGAATCTTTAACCGGCCATGAAGTTATTTGTCATGTATACGGCCGAGTATGTATACAACGTTTGTTCCGTAAATAAATAACTCCGTTCTTCTTTCATCTAAGACTGCTATATTGTTTGTTTATTCTTTTGTTTTGATTCTTTAACCAGGGAGGATTCAAAATATTATATATCTATTGCTATATGCAGCTTTTCAAGAATTTACTTAAACAAATAAGCAAAAATATACTTTTAATTACATAAAGAAATGAAATAATAAAACTTTAAATCTACTAAGACTATATTAAGAGGATCTAAATAAAAATGAATACTACCTATGAGTACTGCGCCATAGTTGACGCAAAAATTCACTTTAGGACCGAATGTTATTTAAAGGATATAATTAATTTAGAATCCTTTCACCTTTAAACTGTGTGGAATCAGGTGGGGAATGCCCTTGAACAAGAATTTCGTTGAGGAGGGAAGGCGAGTTGATCCAAGGCGATGCTAAGGTGTCGCAGATGTGAGGCTGACTGGAGAAAACAGTTAAATTCAAGGTCAGTGCGGAGCGTGGCGATGCTTCTTGATTTGACGATATAGGGGTAGGGGCAGTGGATATATGATTATTCCAATCCTTGAGTTACACTTGTGGGGCTTCTCGATGATGAGACTTGACTAAGAGTTTAATCCTTTCTCAAGTAGAATTCACTTTGATATTCCTTAGTGGTGAGGGATATATCTCTGGTCTTATTCGAAAACTGAGATAGGCGATTTCTCGGACGAGATGGGTATGAGAGTGATTCTCTCTTTAGGGGGACCAAAAGGAACAGCCTCGGGAAGAAAACTCCCGCTCGGTTCCACTGCTTCTTCTTCTTAATTCCCGGTTTGACTCAGGTACTCGTCTTTTGTCGATCGCTAACTTGATTCTCCTTCTTTTCTCCAGATCGACGTATATATACCTCTTTATCCCCTGAGGGGAAAGGGAGATGAGTGGCCACCTTTAAGCATTTCTCTCAAGGCAGCACTTTTCAGCTTTGTGACCCTTAGCCCTAATGGTATATGTTGGTTTTCGTCGGAGAAAATGCAATTTCGTCTATTTGGCGAAACTAGACATAAACAATAGGAGGGGACAGCGAGCTTTTTCATAAATTTTCATTCTAAAGTCTATCCTACCCTCCTTTGTATATACTAACGGGGTACGAAATCTGCTGATTATAATGTTTCATTGCGAGCGGTATCGAGGATTGTTGTGCCAGTGGAGCAAATGGGGAGAGGGGGTTAAATTATTGGCCTATAGGCAACGTAGCTGTTGACGCTATGTAACCGAATTAGCGCCTGTTTTGTCCTTGCGATATTGATTTCCCCACATTATTCAATGTAGAATTTCCTTTTTTCCCGCTTTAAACATTACCTGCCAACATTTACTTTTGAGAACATGCACATACATTACTAAACTAGCTAGTTAAACAATAGTCTGAATTATTTCATGGTTTAGTTTGATTTGTGAAAGAAAAAAGAACCAATTTACATCTAAATTTGAATCATAAGTTAATTAATAAGCATAGCACAGTCACTTAAATTTGGTCAAAAATTGCGATTTTTAAAAGTTTTCAAAATTCTGATTGTAAATGTTGGATATGGAAGAAATACATATCAAAGTTAAATTTTAAAAAACCGACCAAATAAATGATTAATAAATTTAATAAAAATAAGTTGGAAAATCGCACGATAAATTAATTTGTAATTAATGTTTCCAAAATGTTAATGTTGGCGCTCGATAGTAGCCAAATATATCCTATTTTATATATTCGAATAGATCTTGTTGAAACTTGTTCTAGCCTGTTAGATATTATCGCAGCCTGTAGCATACTAATATGTATATAATCGATGGGTTGCTGTCTTATCTTCATCACAGAAGGATCTAAATGCATTTCAAGAATGGAGGCATGTTCATTTTACGGATAAGCTATTGAAATTTATGATGTACCATAATATTTTCACGTATAACCTCTGTAACTCTTATATAATATTACAATAGTTTTTAACTAATTTTAGTTAGTGTAAATACTATGTGATCTTATAAAAATAATGTATACTAATTTTGCGATTTCGTCAATATAATTACTTCGAAAATTCATAAAAGTTTAAGTGTCTTTATATTGTTAATATTATTTATATAATATTAATTTTTTAGATTTTTTATTATATCTCATATTATTATACTTATTTTATATATAATATTTAATTATATGTATTATATTATTTATAAATATTTAATTATTTTTATATTATTAAACAATTGTAATCAATTTACACCGATGTGATATCATACTATCGAAAAACAAAAACAATACGCAAAGTAAAATATGCGAATTCAATAAATAAAGATAATTATGATTGTATATTATGTATTAAGCTAATTAAACTAAACTGCATTTTATTTGTCTTTATAGCTCGAACTTGACATTCGTTCCTAGGAAGTGCCATAAATGAAGTCAAGAATACCCTTTGCGATGTAGGTTTTGTAATTCTTCCTTCAGCTAGTGGGCAGTGGGGATGTGAATATTTCCAGTGATGAAGCAGGTGATGATAATATTCTTGTTGAAGATTACATACCGAAATAAGGTGCAAGTGAAGTGGAAATCCATACGGAAAAACAACGTTTCGATTGCAGCATTACTTCTCAGGAAGGCGAACAACGATGGAGAAAGAATAAAATCTTTCCATAGGCTCACATGCTTTGCGGGGTACAGTGGTGAGAATGTCTTCTCTATTTTTAAGATTTTTTCTCACCTGCAATATTTTCATTCATTGTCGATCAAATGAACTTGTACGCTAGATAAAGCAAATATGATCACAGCTTTCACGTAATAGAAAAAAAGATAAGCTGACCTATTGGGAATGCCGTTAAAAAGTAAATATCATTGTGTTCCAGGAGTAGTTGTCACTAGCAAGGATTTAGAAGTACCAATTTACTCCAAAACAGTGAGAACAGAGCAATTTAGAGCAATAAAGTAATATTATCATATTGTTGAAAATAATAATTTGGCTCCACCAAAGTTTGCAAATGTCCTCCGTCTTCTAAATATATTGAGAGAAAAATGTAAGCAGTTCGCTAGTTTTTACCTTATTTTATATACATGAGTCGATGGCGTCATACAAAGGGCATGGAAGTGCTGAGCTATTCAGCAAGCACAAACCAGACAGGTTTGGATATAAGCTTTGGATGCGTGGCAACTCAAATGGCTTCCCATATAATTTTGAAGTCTATTGTGGAAAGGATCGAAGCAGAGAAGTTCCTCTTGGTTCTCATGCTGTAAATAGCATGATTAAAGCAATCATCCACACAGACTCTCACATGATATGTTGCGACAATTTCTTTATGAATCATTCTCTCTTAATTGGCTGGCCTTGCAAGGAAAAACATAGGCGCTTGTGGGACAGTTAAAGAAAATCGAACATGTAACTGACCTTTAATGTCAAGCAAATCAATTCAAAAGAAAGAGAGAAAAGACACTATGATTTTCGAGGTGATAGAACAGTCATCTGTCTTAAATGGGAGTAAACTAACGGAGTGACTGTCGCTATTAACACTGAAGCTATAAATCACGAAGTCATTGGACGAGTCAAAAATGAAGGTAAGAAGGCCATCACTTAGCCTAACCCAAATGGGTGGAATTGACGTATATAATCGAATGTTGTCATATGCTTTAAAACTTTACAATTATGTCAAACTAGAGAGTACGACGACTCATCTGCATTTCAGAAGAGAGGTTGCTCGTTTACCAATAATACGTGCATCTTATCGAACCTAACTTAGTTAACCCTCCGTATCCCCTTCCAACTCAAGCAGGTACGAGGATTCACGACTGTCTTTTGGATTGTAGGCAGGGAAAAGGTGATTTTGTAGGAAAAACACCAGACGTGTACGAAAAGGCTACACATAAAATGCAGCAAAACGTACCACAATAAGTAGAGAGAGGAGGAGTAGCTATGTAATCAAAATATGTATTTTCTAAGAGTATTTTTGTTTTAAATGGAAGCTTATTATTATAAGTTGTCAATTTTACTTATTTTGTATCCCAACGTTTCATTACAAATTAAGTGATTTGTCTACAGAATATGCATTGTTTAATTTTCATTTATTAATAGGACAATGCACCTGCCAAATTTTCCATTTTGGGAGCATAAAAAATCTAGGTTAGCAATGTGGTTTCCATAAATTGAGCTTGGATATCTTTTAACAGCCCCAAAATGAAATAAAATTCTAAATTTGGTAAAACTTTATCAACTCTATGTAGTCGCGAGTAATGGCTTAATGAGTAGGAAGGTGTTCCTCAAACAATTGCTTCTCATCACCAGTACATATACAAAAAATGGCCAAAGGTCATGAGACTACTTTTTCATTTGGTTTTGAATATTAAGTGATAGAAATTAGTATGTTAATAAATAAATTATTAAAGATTTATTAAAAAGTCAACTTTTAAAAAATAATAAGAAAAACAGTGCCTTCCTTCGCTGAATCAATAATTTCCCTCTAGTCATCTTCCGGTAAGAGGTGAGTTTCACTCTTTAGAGCTGTGCTAGTCTATCAAGCGAGTAAAAGGATACAAATATAAGTTAAAGTAATGATATATAATTATAAAATATTTCGTAATATTTGTTTCAACAATAAAAGTTTGAATATTTTATAATTCCAAAAATAATTTTTTCCAAAAAACAGTGCAAATAATGTTGCTCTACACCAAAAGGGATACAAATGCAAAGAAATAGTTGTTAATGGTATTGATTCAAAGAGCATCAACTTTAAGATCATTAATTGCTTTAAAAACCTGGGCAGACTCACGTAAAGAATATTTGGGGAAATTGGAGTTAAAACCTATTTCAAATGATAGATAATATCTATTCTAGTATTTTAAGAATGAATGCACAGAAGGGCAAATCTCAGCATAGGTAGGGGATGATAAAAATTGGAAACTTACTGCTAAAGATAATCAGGGAGGCATGTCTCCAATCCATATCAAATTTTATTTAATTAATTCAGGGCATTATTATGCAAATGAGCTAATTCAAGCCTAACGTTGAAACAAATTTGATTTTAAAATGGGATCTGAATTATTCTTTCAGTTTGATCACCTGCTGACATGATATTATGGAAATTCGTATTCTTTGATCGAAAAAGAAAATTCTGGCATATGACTTGATATGCCTTTAATGAAATTTATTTTTTTAATACATTATTTGTAAATGATGACACGATATAACAAAATATGACTTTTTTTGCTCCTAGTATAAAATTGTTATTTTCCAGTTGTTCTTAACTAAAGTGAATGAAAAATTATATTTTTACCCCAAAAGCTTTGATTTCTAAAGGTGCCCATTTGGAAAATAATGGTAGGTTATTATTAACTTCAGAAAAAAATAGCAATATTTATTATGCTCTAGGCTTCAATCTTTTCAAAGCATAGTATAAAATTGTGAATCTTATTTAAAAAAATAACAAATAAGAATGTTGTAGAATAATACAGTGCCCGCCCCTAAAATCTTTACATCAAGAATTTAGGGATAATAAAACGAAAAAATACAACTTACATTTATTTTATTTTCTTCTTTTACTTACAACTAGTACTTTGTTATATTGCTCTTGCTCTTGATCCTCATCTTAGGTCATTTGGTCATCGAAGTAGCGAGGATAGAGAATTAGGAAGCGTCCATGGTCACCCAAAGCTTTTCAGTACCTCCTTCAGTTCCGTGATGCTGGTCGATCGAGTATTTCAAGCTTACCTCTCATGACGATTCAGGCATTTTCGAAGGAATTTAGGTGAGGCGACTTTTCTGGCCACTCTAAAAAATGGATTTTATTATCTACAAAGAAATTTTTTACTGCATTTGATTTATGAGCGGGGACACAATCATGCATAAAGAAGTCGCACTCGTGAATGTCACAAAACTGGAGCATGTGCTCCTTTAACACTTGTATATAATTACTTTCTTTCATCGTTATGTTGTTAGGAAGGAAGTATAGTCCTCCTCTGCCCTTATTTCCACTACAAGAACCCCATACCATAAAAATGTCTTGGTGCTTCACTGTCTTCACTGAGTACTGCGGGTCCTAATGGGAAGCATTACTCGGACGACGGACCGACTTGGAGCAATCCAAGTCCATCCTGAAGGTTCTTTCATCACTAAACATCACCTTCTGCCCCTGTTTTGAGGTCCAATCCTTGTAACTATTGCAGAATTGTAACCGTTTCTTCCTCAAAGCTTCAGTAAGCATGGGCTTCTTTGCGGCAGGACGAGTAGACATTCTTAGGTCCTTCTGCAACTGGTGCTGAATGGTTCGTACTTAGACGTCTTTCTGTAGTTCAGGATGCATTCTCTTGATGGCTACAGCAGTTATTGCAAGATCTGATATCACGCCTTTTTTGAGGATATTGTCTGTTCGAAGAGAAGTCTTTTAAGCGGCCCCAGAGCCCGGCTTGCTGGGTGGCACTGTGCCGGTATTACTGATGCAGCAACTTTCTTGAGGTTGTAAATTGCCATCCTAGTGACTTTCACTTCTTCGGCTACGTTTATCACAGACAGGCCTCATTCTAATAGGGCAAGGGCACGGGTCGTTTTTTTCATTAATAGTTTAGTTCTATCCCTTTTTACTACTTTTATCAATGATATACGGGGGCAAATTTGGTTATTGAGTGCCAAAAGTGTCACTGAGGGGCAACGTAAATAAAATCCTTCCTCACAGAACACAGACATCTCACTGAAGCATCTCTACAGCAGAAACTCAATTCAAATCTATGCGCCAAGTCTCGTATATAGATTTTTATTACGGTGGAAGTGTATAATTATTTTGGCGGTCACTGTAATTGTTTTAGGAAAACCTTCCAAGGCATTCTATATTGAATAAGAAATTTCGAAAAGTTAGTGAAATTTTATGAAACTTTTGACCGTAATGGTCAGATTTGCTACCATTTCAGCTCTAGCTACAAAAGTGCACACAAGAGAAAAGAAATGCCATAAAGTAGCTGCAACTAATCTCGAGATTCATCCTGCTAGATCTGCGTAAGGTTAATCAAAACAAGATCAGAATATTTTGTTAGAACAGCATCAATGAGCATGTGTTAAGCTTAAAAAGCAGACCTCAGCATGCCAGTTGGGAGCCAAGACAAGCCCCGAGCACCTTATTTTACTTGTGAACACTACAAATAAACTTTGAAGGTAAGAAAATCTTTGTGTTGAAAATAGTAAAATATTAAATGTCACAATTATTTTAAAATATTATGTTTATTTATAATCCCAAAGAGTAATTAAGTAAATGTTTTTTACTATTAAAGGATGGTATACCGGGTGTCCCAGAAAAAAATTAACCGTACTTGGAATTAGTATAACTCAAGAACTATTGGAGATTTTGGTGATTTGTCAAAAGTGTTTTATTTATCAACTATATATCTGTCGATCCTGGCAATATCATTAAAGTCCCTTTTATGATATTGATACACTAATTGGTTTAGTAGAGGCTATCAAAAATATGTTTGCGCAAGGAAGTAAAATAATGAAGCGAAGCCCAGGTAGGCTAGGCCACCGTGCACTTTCAAGAGAAGCATAGGCAGCCTCGGTAGGCTAGGTCACTGTGCGATTCTTCAAGCAGAGCTTAGGCCATTTTACAGTGGTTTTTCAGCCCCGCGGTGGTATGGTTTCGTTATTATTGCTTACTAAGCAAATCAAAGCATTTCTGTGTAAAAGTTTACTTCCATAGAACCTTTTTAACCATGCTGTTAACAAAAGATCAGCGCGTATTTGTAGTCACAAACTTTAATAAGACGGGCAGTATTAAACAAGTACAAGATTCATTTGAACAACGTTTTCCAAGTAGGCACCCACCAAGTAAGCCCACAATTTGATAAAATTTTCGTAAATACCAACATGAAGGAACATGCTTAAATCTAAATAAAGGTCGTTCGGGTCGTATGAGAACCATAAGAACAACAAATAATATAGAAAATGTTCAGATGTCACTTCTTCAAAATCCACATGTATCATTCAGAAAGGATGGGTTACAATTGTCAAAGTCGTCATTTAACCGCATTATTAAACATGACTAAAAATGGCATCTTTATAAGATGCATGCAAGACACCAGCTTCTTAAAACTGATTTTCCTCGTCGTAGACAATTTGTTTATTGGCTTCTCGATAAACCTGCTCGTTTTTTGGAAATCATTGTGATTGGTGAAGAGGCAGCCTTTTTTTATGAATGGAAAGGTAAATAGCCAGAAAATTCGGCAATATGCGCCGCTGAACCACCCCCCAGTATTAAACTTTGACATACGTATTTTTCAGCAGTAAGTGTCAGCCCATTGTTTTACGAGAATAACTTGAATGGTGCTGCCTACCTGAGCATGATCAACGAAAGGATCTTCCTGGAACATCGCTTAATTTACGGCAATAAATTCAATAGACTTTGATGGATTCAGGAAGGTGCACCAGCTCATAGATAGCTTGCTGTAAGAACAAAACTACGAGACGTTTGACAACCGCATTGTCACGCTAAATCATGCAATTGAATAGCCCCCACGATCCCTTGCCTTAACACCGTGCGATTATTTCTTTAGGGGATATCTAAAGAATAAAGTGTATGCTACTTCACCACCAAGCATCAACCAGTTAAGAGATAATATCACACGGGAAGTTAATAGACTTAAGGAAAATCCCAAGTTAATCAAAAAAGTTGTTTAATCAATGCAATTAAAGGCGCAACTGTGCTTGGAAAGAAATGGATTACATGTGGAAGGAAACGATGCTTAGAAAATTATAAAATGACTTTTTATTACCGATATAAAGAGTTTTTTTGTAAAAAATGGATTTAAATATATTTGTTGATTTTAAACTTCGAAGTTTGATTATTTTACTTCTTTACGCAAACATAATTTTGATAGCCTCCACTAAACCCATTTGTGTATCAACATCGTAAAAGGGAATTTAATGAAATTTCCGGAATCGACAGTTAAATAGTTTATAAATTTGTTTTGTTTTACAGAACTCAAAAATCTCCCATAAGTTTGGAGTTATACTAATTCAAATTACGGTTAACTTTATTTTCTGGGACACCTTTTATAGAGAAATGAAAGAAGAGCCATGAATTAGGTTATTCTCAAGATTTTTGCGAAAATCCACATGCATAATGGACGCTTCCAAACATCGACGTGGCAAAAAATGCACAAACTATTCATTTCCTATCAAGATATTCAATCCAGTACCATACCGTTGCGAATCTTCCTGTACCAACCCCTCCATATAGGCCACCCTCAGAAGAGATCATCAATTCACAAGCTAAAAAGATCAGCGAAGATGTAGACTACAGTGTTAGAAATATGGCTGTTATAAGAAATTCATATTATCCAAACAGAAGAGATCTTGGCTTGTCAAAGTTTCATGCTAAACTTTTCATTTCTAGGCTTAAAGAGTGGGATTTGATAAATGAAAATTTGCAAGAGACAAGATAAAGGAAAAGTCATTAACTTTTCTCTATATTCTTTACTGATCAACCTGGGCTAGCTACTTCAATGATGTATATAGTATGTTTGATTCAATTGGAATTAAATATAATAGGGATGAGTGTAGGCTCTTACATGACAGTTCCAAAGAAGAATTAAATCTATCAAGCTCCTGTCAAAGGCCTGCTAAAGGTTTTGAATTATAAGGAGTGTGCCTGAGAAGTGATGTAGAATTTTAAATGAAGGCATTTTGGATGGAGCTCCATGGAAGTTTTACCAAGTTTTCATGCCCCCTTGGCTTTTGAGAGAACATGGTTAACACAACACAGAATATTACCACACGTAGCAATATCCACATAATATCAAGCATTTGCAATTGATATAGACTCAAAGGATGTTGCTCGATTGCATTGAAATCTAGCTCTCATCAATAGTTTGTTAAATCTCTTTACAAAAGGTCTGCAGCATTCAAGTACCTTCCAAATTTCTTTGCCAAATGCTCTGAGGCAAATGTGTAAGCTGATTTCTATTTTTAATTACAAATAAAGAAAAGTTTAGTGCTTCAAATTCCCTGTAGAGGCTTAGTAAAAAGGAAAAAAGAGTTCGAAATAACACTTACTCGCCAGGAACAAAAAATGTGCCATAATAGTGTGATTAGGATAATCTACTGATCAGTTAAAATTAAATGCAGGCTACCTTCTTTATGAGGTACCCTTTTCAATGGTATACCACCTTTTGTAAGCTAAACAAGATTAATCTATTCTAGAGCTCTCGTTTACCTAAATTCATATTGTTGCTATCAACTCCTACTTCTCAGTCATTATTTAATTATGATTTTAATTTAATATGATCCCCTAAAGTAGTAATTTTAATTAAGTAAAAAAGAAAGATTCTTATGAATAACTTTACTTGTCGGAATAAACTTAAGACTCCAGTTTAAGTCTTATCGCCATCTTTACCAAGAAATTTTAAGTCTCCTACGGAAAATTATTTAAACAGTATATCGCTTCATCTACAATGTAATATGTTTAAAATCTAAGGTTTGTCAGAGAGCAAAACTCCAATATCTAAAATTTCTCGTAGAATTGCTACCTTCGATTTTCGCTTTTAAAAGCAAAAATTGAAAAATAGATTTGTTGTCACATATTCTGGAATACAATTTTTACGATTCAATTTTTGTTATTCACAATTTCTGGAATTAAGTTGAGGGATGGTGCTCCCTGTATTCGTGTATGGCATAATAATAGAAGGCGAAAGAGAGAAACGTTTGAAAAAGTTGATTGAAGCGTGTATGAGAGTAGGTTTGAAGATACAGCTTGGAGTATATAAAGAAACGAGCAATGAGATTCTGTTTGGGAGTAATCATTTGGTAGTGTGTGATAAGAGTGTGTAGAAGGCACCTTGAATAAGTACAATGTTTTCAAGTATCGGAGCTGAGTCAGGAAAATAATGCTAATGATGAGGTAAATACTATTCGTAGATTCTAAATATCTTTAATGTTGTATTCTTAATTTCACTGTTAACGATTACTAAGGGTTTGTGTATAGAACGTGTATAGGAAGCTCTTAACAATAGTGAATGGAATTAGGACTGTGTGCAGTGAAACTCATAATGGAAAAATTACTAAAGAGAATACATAAAAGTGAGTTTCCTTCTGTTTAAGGGGATGTAATTAAATGTAAAAAATGGATTAATTATTTCAAGAGATTGACAGATAGGAGCCTGACCAAAGGACTCCTATGTGACATTATGTATTATAAGTGTAGAGGATTAAAGATTAGGAGGGAATTTGTCTGGCTTTCTTTAGATGAAAATCCCTGAAAGTAAGTAATAGGTGGAAATAAAGTAGGCTATTTTTCTGTTTAAATGTACATTGTTCTGGTACAACCACTCTATACCATACACTACTCGTATATTATGTTGAGAGTTACCTAATCACCAACTGCAACGCGAATCGTCGAAGGACTCTTCCCAGGTATTAAGAACTGACAGAAAGTCACACTTGAGGCGTTGGATTTCAAATCCTTAATAATCGGACAGAGTGCATAAATGGTTGGCGAGATTTACTTGAATAGGCCACGAATATGGTTCAAGATTAGTTAATGATGAAACAACATAAATATAATATTATTAACAAAGAGTAAAATAACAATAATAATAGACAAAAATTAATTATTTAAATTTAAAGAATCTCCTAATGATTATTATGAGGAGGGATTCTCAAAGGGAATTAATTGATTAATGTAACTAGGCTGAGATCCAAAGGGGCAACTTGAAAATACTAATAATGGAGGGGGTTTCAGTCTCAGGCGTCAATGATTTCGACGAAGATCCTTCTTGCGATGAGGAGAGTAGGAAATGATCCGATGAGGAAAGTAGGGCAAGATCCGAATGAGGCAGGTGGCGCATCATCCGAACCAACCGTCCGATGAAGATAACCAGACTTCAAAGATGATGTTCGACGAGAAAAGTTGGAAATCTCGTAATTCCACTGAAAGAGGAATCTTCTTTTCCTCAAAGTCAATCGATGAAGATTTTCTTCGGTTCGATTAAACGAAGGGAGACTGTTGCGCAAATTCAAAGGCTTGCCGTTCACAGAAGCTACCAATTGACTTGGGTAGAATCACAGCTGAAGAACTCTGCTCTCTGACGAATGCTCACGGGACGAGACGATAAGGACGTCCTTGAGGTGGGGACTGGACTCCTCGAACTACAGAATAGCCCGATTATTTGTATGCCCGATTCTGGAGGGGAAGAGAGAGTTTGGAGAAAGGATGCACAAGCTCCAGACATCTTATTCCGGAGGCGGAGGTGATTTATAATTTTGCAGGAAAGGGCGCTACAGAGCGGCTCTTTCATACCTCGACAGCTGTGGGGGGAGAGGCTTGGGACGAGTTCGTAGGTTTGGGAAATATTTTCCCAACGTGCTTAGGAGACGAAAATCCGAGAATGATCGAACAGAAAATGACGTCATCCATAGCAGAATACCTTCGCACGTTGTCTCCGATAAATTAGGGGGTGGGTGTCAGACGTTGTTCTTTTACACGCTTCCCTTATATACGATGGAAATTTTCTGAGAGAGAGGAAAGAACAAGGGATATCGCAAATTTGGTTACGAGGAATTATTATTGAGGCGAGAGCCCGATAAAAAAACGTGACACCTGACCTGACAGGCTTACAAAAGGCTATGAATATTGATCTTTGCAAAAGTTACTGGAAATTGCTAAAAAAAAATTACATTTAAATTAAGGAACCAAATTATAACTTTGTCTAAAGGGGTAGTGAAACAACAACTAAAAAAACTACTATAATAAATAAGTATCTACAGGGACCAGAGATATATGTACCGAGTAAAAAAAAAGAGAAATAATATATACATGATTAGCTGACGGGTTTACAGGCGACCTATAATTTGGAGGATTAGCCAGCATTGTCAGCTAATGGATTCAGGCTAGGATTATCAGCTAAACAATTTTGTTACCACGTATATACCTAACTTTGAACTGATATTGTGGAGTATCAAAAGCCATCGCATTATACGTCCGTTCTTTCTCTTATTATTTCAAAGGTACGACAAAGGGCGATGGTCGGTCTCAACAATAAACTCTTTCCCTATTAAATACATGCTAAACTTGGTAATGCTCCATACTACAGTCTAGCTAAAGCTTCCTGTTCTATTACCAAGTACTTACATTCACGGTGCAGTAGATTTCGGCTCGCGTAAGCCACCGGGTGGCTTTCACCTTCGTCGGAGTATTGGAGCAGCACGCATTTAATTTCATCGTCACTCGCATCCGTCCTCATACCGAAGGGTTTAGAGGGATTAGGGAGCCTCAAAATGGGAGCGTAGGCTAGCTTGTCCTTGAGCTACTAGAATTTCGCAGTAGCTTCTGGATTCAATGAAAGGGGATCTGGGATCTGTTCTGAAGTAGGGCACTTAAAGGGGCGGAAATAGACGCGAAGTTAGGGATAAATCTTCGGTAAAAGGAGGCCAATCCCATGAATGACCTCAGCTGTTTCTTCGTGTTGGGAAGGGGTATCCCGACAATGGCTCTGACCTTTTCGTCCTGAGCGCCGAACGGATTTTTCGAGCAAACAGGCTCTTGAGTAGTAGGGACGATGTTATGCTCAAATTGATTGGAGCAACCGGGGGCCTCGGGGATGACATCTTAAGATCCATTTAGCAATTACTGCAGCTGACTCTTTTGAAGAGGCGTGAGCCTGGGGAAGACATCCACCACGGGGGATGATGATCCGGGTGTTCAGATAAAGATGGGATAGGGTAATCACTCTCTTGTCCAATGTATACTACTTACACGCCATTGAGGGCGTCAGCGGGATACACCGCTTCCAAAGGGGACACTTCATCCAGGGCCACAACATTGTTGATACACGCATGGCGGTGATATTTATTTAATATATTGATGTAGAAAACCTAATCTTCTGAAGGGGTTCGAATCAGGTAATCCACTAGTCCTTTTACCTATAGAACGAAAAAGGGGCGCTTCCACTGGCTCAGGAGTTTTTTACTCTTGGTAGAAAGTAGCAACAGCACCTCCTTGCCAGGTTTAAATCTTATTTCCTTTGCCTTTAAATAGAGAAAATTTCGATACTTCTCCAACCTTAGCTCAGCCTTTTGGTACGCGATGTCGGCACATATCATGAGGCGCTTTCGGAAGTCTAAAGGTACGAATAGGAGGATTGGATTTCTGGGGAAAAGATTCTTTAAAATAGGAAGGGGGCCTCAAACATTACGGCTATACAGTAATCCGAAGGGGGCGAATCCTAGGTTCCTATGAGGGATTTCATGACATGCTATCATGCCAGGGGTAAAAAGCGGTGCTTCCCGGGGCTGATCGATACACGATATTCTGAGGATTGATTTCAATGTGCTATTTAGGTTTGCGCCTGGGTCGATGGGATGGTAAACAGAGATTTTACCATGAGGAGCTTTTAGACATACTCCATAAGCTCAGATGTAAATAGTCTTCCTCGATCCGACAATACCTCTTTAGGAATTCCTACCCGATTAAAAATGGAAATCAAAGATTCAGCGCACCCACGCTATCAATGCGCTTGAGGGAAACTGCCTCAGGAAAACGGGTAGCGAAGTCTACCAAAGCGAGGACGTAACTGTGTCCTTCACTACAATAGGGATGAATGGGGCCAATAAGATCAATGGCTAGACAAGAAAAAGGTTAAAAAATGATCGGGCTTTTCTGAAGGGGGGCTGGCATTACGCGCCTGTTTTCAAATGTACTTCGGCAGTACTTTGCAGTACTCTGCAATTTCTCAGGCCGCACCTGCACAATAAAAATACTTAAAAACCCTCTGTGAGGTTTTATTATGACTAAAATGACCGGAGAACAAACTGTCCTAAGAAACCTGAAGCACGTGGGGGGGTGAGAGCGGGGAACACACAAGGTGTGTGTTCCAGTTTCAGTTCCGTCGGAACATTTACGATATAACAGCTCATCCTTGACAAGGTATGAGATGCTTTTCCACCACGGAAAGACTCTTGCTACTGAGTTTTGTCTTTCTTCCAAAGGGAGAGGATAGTTACGCACCGCTTCTGGGCACGGGCAAATCCTCGTTCCGGAGGGTCTCGATCTCCGGATTGATGGGAATTTATGAATCAACGGGTTCTAGGAAATCCTTGGCCACCTGGGCACGCGTTACCACGGGTTGTGCTACCAGGTTATTTGTAACCTAGGGGTTCTGACAAACCGGTACAGAGGGAAACTTGATTTGGGCTGTTACTACTGCGACACAACCAGTCAAATACTCACATTCGATATGGCTTTTTAGAATAGGGAAACGATTCGCTCGGTCGAAGTAATCATGGAACATAGCGAACTATTGGTGGTCAGGAATGACTGTGGGAAGTAAACTCTCGGATACCACGATGCATGTGCACCCAGTATCACATACAATGGTGGACACACAGCATCTGTTCACGGCTCCATTTTCAAATTCCAAACCAACGGGAGAGCTCGTATTAAAGAGAAACTTTACTTGGTGACCGAAGTTGTTGGTCGTTGAGAGAGACGTAGTGATATCTTGAAGAGAGGGGGTAGGAGCAGGAGTGGCACTAACTTGGTGTGCCTGATTGAGAATTTTGAGGGCAGTTCGTGCGTACATGACATTATATTCCGCACGTGAAACAGATTATCTGCCTTCTGAGGGAATAACGACACATGTGGAAGCGGTAATTGTGAGCTTAATGTCTCTTGCTTTCGAAAGAGGGATGTTGCTGTGTTTCGAGTGGCCTTGAACTTTCACGAGTCTAGGGTTTTTTTCTTGGAGGGGGCCTGGAGTTATTAATCTTATACTTGGGAGGAGACGGGTAAGGATTTTTATTAACCTTTGGATACAAGTTATGGCTTCTTTGATAAACATCAGCTTCCTCTAGGCATTCCTTGATCGTAGATCATTGCTTGTGCTTAACGAAGGCACGGATTTCGGGGGTCAGATAAGCAAGCTAAGAATTGATCTTTTAGGATAAAGTCCAGGAAGGACTCGTACTCTTCAGAACTTTACACGCATTTAACCAAAGTGGAGGTGTTTCTGGGGGGTATACCCGAAATGGCGAAAGGTCTGAAAGGGACGGATCTTTGCGTGACGAAAACGGACACGATACAAGTCTAGGGTCATATTTAGGGCAGCTAAAATTTCAGACGTAAGGGTAGAGTAGTCCACGGTTGACTCTGAGGGAAGGGAAATAAATATATTTCTCAACTGAGAGGTTAGGAGAGAGAGCAATTTGTCGACACCATCTACCTCTATGTCCCAATTGTTGATTTCAAAAATCTTCTTTAAATGGGTAAAATATGATCCAACATCTTCTTTTTTTTAAAGACGAGTGATCTTTTATTCGGGGACTCTAGAGGTTCGGTCCAAGAATTAACCGACATTGATTCCAATTGATTAAGGCTTAATTCCCAAACATGCTGCCTTATTCTCCCACGTTCTTCTATTTCTCCTTGTTATTTTCTCTCTTCAGTCGTTTTTAGTTCTTTTTCACTCCTCTCTTCAGCTACTCTTAGTTTTTTTCCTCTTCTTTCTTCAGTTTCTCTTAGTTCATGTTTTTTCACTCCTTCCTCTTACCTTTAATTTCTCTCTACTTCCTGGATATACGTTAATATTTCTTGGCCCGATAGGCCCACCCACTCTCCTTGACTCTTGTAAGGGTCAAACGAAGAGGACACCTTGATGGCTTACTAGGGTGAACATAAAACGCAAATAAGGCTATAAACACTAAGAAATTACTTGGAAATATACGTGAAGCCTCACTTTTCCCAAATATAAATATTTGAAATTTATCACACTAGAAGTACACTAAAACTCTTCCTACACGGTTAGGACGGGTTATTCTTTCTAATCCTGCTGAGGATTAACTCAAATATTCCAGTAAATGGAATACTCAAACCCACAGCTTGGGTCCCGACTTATAATCTAAATTTTACATAATTAATAGATTAAAGTTCCATTGATCTAGAATTAACTTTAACGTACTTAGGCCAAAAAACAAAAATAAAAAAAACTCAATAATAAGAGGCAACTACTAAAATTCAATGGGGATGTAAATTAACTAAACTGAATTACTATTTAATATACCTCACACACTTGACACCATTTTTTATAATATAGAAGTTATATATATATATATATATATATATATATATATATATATATATATATATATATATATATATATAAATATATAATATCGTTTTGGTACAACCACTCTATACCATACATTGCCTCTATATTATGTGTGGAGGGTGACTTAATCACCTACTGCTACGCAAACCGTTGAAGGAAAGTTCGCAGGGATTAACGACCTACTAGGAGGTCACACTTAAAGTCTTGAGTTTCGAATCCTTAATAATCAAACAGAGTGCATAAATGTTTAGCGCGATTTACTTGATTAGGCTGAGAACAACCAAAATAGAATTTTCTTTACAAAGATTACAATAGGAATAAAAATAGACAAAAGAGAATTATTTGGATTGAAAATATCTCCTGATAGTTATTAAGAGGAGGGATTCTTAAAGGGAATTAATTGATTAGTGTAACTAGGCTCAGATCAAAAGGGGGAACTTGGCGATACTAATAATAGAGGTGGTTTCAGCTTTACGGGTCGATGACTTCGAAGAAGGTCCTTCTTGCGATGAGACAACTGGGGAACGATCCGATGAGGCAAGTGGGGCACGACCCGAATGAGAAAGGTGGGGCACAATCCGGATAAGGCAGGTGGGCCACGATCCGAACCAACCTTCCGGTGAATATAGGCAAACTTCAGAGATGATGTTAGACGGAGAATGTGGAAATTCTCGTAATTCCACTGAAAGAGGAATCTTCTTTGCCTCAGAGGTAATCGATGGAGATTTTCTTTTGTTTGATTAAACGAAGGGAGACTGTTGCGCAAATTCAAGGGCTTGCCGTTCCGACAAGCTAAAAATTGACTTGGGTAGAATCACGGCTGAAGAAGTCTGCTCTCTGACGAATGATCACGGGACGAGGCGATTACGACGGCCTTGAGTTGCGGGCTATACTCCTCGAACTACAGAATAGCCCGGAGGCGGAGTCAATTCATTATTTAGCAGCAAGTGGCGAGACAGAGAGGTTTTTTCATACCTCTTCACCGAGTGGGGGGTGGGGGGCTTAGGACGAGTTCGCAAGATGGGGAAATATTTTCTTATCTTGTTTAGGAGTCGAAAGTTCGAGAATGTTCGAACGTGAAATGACATCATCCATGGCGGGATACAATAGCACGTAGTCTCCGATAAATTGTAGGGGTGGGGGGCGCAGAGGTTGTTCTTTTACAGACTTTCATAGAAGGGCGCGTGAGATTTAGTATGTGGTGTGCCATAGATTCTCTTTGTTTGCCCTTGAATTCTTCGGTAGTTATTTTCTCTGATAATTTAAAAATACATGCTGAAAAATAATTGCTATCGACAACCCTTTTCTGATACAGCATTATTAAATTTGCTTCTTTCTTTGAAAAGAATTCTTGTCAGTTTTATCACGATTTTATTTCGCTTTTTATTAGTTGGAGTAAATAATTAATCTTTGACCCGCAACTCTGTGACATTTTTGCCAAAAGAGCCTCATTAACCCTTCGTCAAATTGGTCAATTGTAATATAACAGCACTATAATAGGTGATTCGAACCTATTTTAATTTTGAATATGGAAATTATTAGGTCATGATAACCATACACATTTGATTCTAAAATATTTCAAATTAACTCAATAAAAAGATAGGTGCTATTGTTTTCTCAGTTAAAATTTAGTGGTTTCTAGATTAATTGTAATCTCTATTGGCCAAACGCTCTATTAATTTAACAAGAAAAATCCGTCCTACAGGCGGATTTGTCTTTGAAAATTCACAGACTGACATAGCGAAAGAAGATGAACGAAAATGCTAACATATGTTTTGATTATTTAGGAAATTTCTCATATTGCTTCTCAAAATGCATCTTGTAAATTTTATTTCCCTACATGCCAGCTTTGTTTGATTATTACACCTTAATTCACAAACAAACAAACAATCACGTTATTCTATAGATATAAGAAAATCAAACAGTCACCTACAACTACCTGACCCTGTTAGATATTACAATTTGGAATCTCATCTGGGAGATATTTCCTTTTTGTAACCTCTCGTAAAATCAGTAATTTAATCATTTTTACAATAATTTTCATCATCATTAGGAGTTTAGTTTAATCGAACGGTAGGTATATCAGAAATAATCTACTGGCCAGCTTATATTTTTCCAGGTGGCTAATTAGACAAAAGATTATGAAGGGCTATTCCATGAGCTGTTTCGTCAAATTTGGAGTAATTCATGGAATCGAATTTCAATTAAAATTCTCTCTCGCGTGCCTTCATTCTCAATTGTAGAAGAAGAGTTTTAATTTTATTTACTCTGATTTTTTGATTAAATTGAATTTTTATATAATGATCTCACAAAATTAATTTTGGTTTGCATGTAGTAGGATAAAATTAAGTGGGAAATAGATCTTATTCACTATGTTTTGAAAGTCAAAGGAAAGCATTTTTAGTGCATGCGTTGAGCATTTATACCCGTAACAGAGGCTTCCTGCTTGTAAGGTAAGAAACAGTTTTAAGAAATAATATAATAACGAGCAAAGGACAAAGAATTTATTTCCCTCTGATTTAGCGTAATGTAAAAAAAATCAATGATTTAACTGTTTAGTGAGTATATAATACTCTGACAAAAGAAATAACTAAATGGTCTAAAAATTACCAATAGCATTTGTTAGTAGGTTTATATTTTACATACTATCCCATATACGCTTGTTTTTCTTAATATCTTTTCAATAGGAAATATGCTAAAGAGTAGATTATCCTAATTTGGATGTTTATATAATTTTTCTAACTTATTATAGTGATGGGCCTGCTCCTACATTCTGCCCCTCCCTCTTATTATTCTACTCTACGAATTATACCTAGTATTCCAAGAGTTACAGTCATAAACCAAGTGCAGGGCTTTTATTTCGATGCTCAAATGTGTAAAAGTGTTTTACTTGCATATTAAAATTTACTGCACCCATGGAAATGGGTCACAATTTGCATTTATATTGTAACATAACGGTGCAATTTTAGTGTTTCGCCATCTTCGTGCAGTATATCTACCCTACTTAAGTATACACTGGTTGTATGTTGATATCAAGCGAATTAAAAGTTCGTGCCTTGAGTTTGTTTGAGAAAAGAAGAAATAAATTTGTCTGGATTCGGTTATGCTAACGTAAAATAAGGCCTATTGTGACTTAAAAACAGAAGCGATGTTTTGAATTACTACATACACTAAAGCATAATCACGCCGAAATTATTTTGGGCTCAAATAGCGGAAGAATAAATGTCAATACGTAAGCAAATGATATATTCCAAAAGAGGAATCGATGCCTAATCCATCCTTTCTTTTAAACAAAGTTTCCAGAGCTATTAAGGAACGTATCGTTTCCACGACTCAAGCAGGATTTGAAAAGTAATATGAACTTTACATCTTTGCATATTATCATAAATCCCTCTTTAATAAAGATACATTCATATGAACAATGGAGAATATATGTTATGTTTTTTTTTTAATATGGATAGACGTATAGGAAGAGGTGGAAATGCTCTTCCATATCTAAAAACTAACTAGATCGGAAATGAAAGAAATCATTACAGACATTACGTCGGAAGTTTTAGTAGCTATCGAGTTTTGTGATAAATAGAAAAAAAATTCTTTTGTGGTATACAACACAAAAAATTAAATATAAATATATGATTCTATTCTTTTTAAAATGTTTTCTGCCTTAATTAGAAAAAAAGGCTGACTACAAGTGAAATCAAATTGAAAATAAATTAAATGCTTGAAATCGCCCTCCAGAATTCATAAATGATAAGTCCTGTACCAAATAATGGACCTTCCTTACGCGAAGATAATATCTTACTTAATTTTAACAAATTAAGAGAAATTAGTTGAGAGTAAACTCTTTTTCGAAACACTTGGGAACAGCAATCATATTCTAATTCTAGTCAATCTAAATATAACAAACTTACGAGATAGCTCTTATCTCTTCCTGAATTAAAAATCTTAGAATTTTGATTCATTTCCATCCAACTTTCACTTTGGAATTGTAATTAAATTTGAAGTGCTGAAATCTCCAAGGCAATATGATATGATGTCCAATTTCGTTTTTTAATATACATAAATAACGAAAGAGGGTGCTAAAACCTTCAAAGTTATAATTGATAGACTCAATGCTGTAGTGATAGAGTCAAATTAAAAAGTGTACAACGGAACGTAATTGATTGTATAAAATGTTTTAAAAAAGCAATATGTTCCCAGAATAGACCCTATTTAATTTAGTATCGTAGCATTGTAAACTCAAAATGACAACAGACAAAATGAACAAGGGGAAGTTACCTACGCCCCTGTAGTTTTCGACCCACAACCAGTTATATTTATGTAAATAATCATAAGTCAATGAGAAAGTACATCGGACCTGTTCAGGATAGCGAAAGTGTCCTTATTTGTGATCATAACGAGGTGTCGTGATATTAAATGGATGTTTTATGAATGATTTTAAGATCAAAGATTTATATAACTTGCCTATAATTAAAGGCGTGATAAATTTTGGTTAAGAAACTACTCAAATATTGATATAAGCGAAAAAATATATATTACGAATAAGAAAATTTCTAAAGAGTTGGTCATAATTAAATCTATCACATACACTTTAAAAATTATAAGGCGAACTGTTAAAATCTTTTTGTGCAATTTTCAAAAAGTTTATTTACGAGTTATTAATTCCTAAGGAGATAAAAGAGGCAAATGTAACAGCATTTTTTAAAAAAAACAATAAATGCTGATGCTTGAAATGATAACCCCATGTCTCTTACTTCGTTCTGTGATAGACACTAGATGTTCATTGTCAGAGATAAGAGGATCGTGGACGCTCATGCTTAACTAATTTGTTTGAGTTATCATGAAATCATCAAAAAGTTTGACCGAGATTAATCTGTAGATCATGCACATAAAATACTCTGTATGAGCTAAAATGCATCGGAGAAGGACGAAGCTTACTAAAGTGGAATAAAGAGTGGTTAATGAATCATAGTTGTAATCAATGGAACTAGTTGATCATTGGGACCACTAACTAGTGGTCTTTCTTATGGATCGGTTATTGCAACTTTGCGTATCTTAAAATATATAAACCATCTTAACAGGAATTTATTTTCGAATAATTCAAACTTATGTAATGTAACTAATTTGGTACTAGGTACCATATTGTATGTGAAATCTTGCATAGAGAATTGAGTAGAGTAGCGCAATAGCCGAAATGATGGCAGATTCAATTCAACGTTGAAAAATGTGAGGTAATGCGCATAGTTCACCATAATCACCGAAGAGAACAAAATATCAGCGTCATCTTTTTATCTGAGTCAACATGGGAAGATAAAGATGCCTAATATCGATTAAAGCAATGTTTTCGAAACGAAGCTATGTAGATTCATTAAGGTCTATATTACCTAGCAAGACATTTTGTATATCAATTGAGAGAAGATATTACTCCGTTATACAAAGCTCTGGGAAAACTTCATCTGAATTATGCGATACAATTCTGGCTCCCATATATGCAAAAGAACATTGTAATATTGGCACGAGGCCAGCATCGAACAGCAAAATTAGTTCCTGTGCATAAAATGAAAAGGCCTCAATTAATCCACTGAAAGATGGCATTTCCGTGCCAAACGTACTGAAGTATTTGCAGTACTAAACGTGTAAAACGATATAAATTATTACTAAATATTTGCGATAGATAGCTGAAGGGAAACTATAAATAACTACTCATCCTTGCAAAAAAAGATTTAACAATGCATTATAACAAAGCAAATTTTCTTCGAAAATTGCACATATTTGGAATGGCTTGCCTATGAATAACCTTGAATGCTCTACTCTTAACCTCTTCTTGACTTACCTCATTACTTCTCTTTATTGAGGTAGCCTCGAGCTGATATTATTGTCTTTGCTGGCTCGTAACTCTAAAGATCTATGATAAATATTAGTAAACATCTGCATATAGCAAAGCAATTCTTGTATATCAAATAGATTCGATAAGAATAGGACTGCATAATATACCCATCATTTCAATTATATAGCTATATGGCAGTTGTATTTCCCAAGGAAACCGTGAATAAAAACAAATTGTGTTGATTCTTTTGTATATTCTCCCTATCAGTTGATTGTTCATATTTCAATAAATTGTAACTATTTTAATCTATGGTCAGCTTTTTGATGGATACATTTTTCTAAGCATCCTATAAAGGATGACAAAGAGGTATACCACTTGAAATATTAAGTAATTTAGCCATTGCTAATTAAAAAAACAAATAAAAAAAATATTTCATGAACAGTAGTAGTTACATCTTGATAAATTCTTAATAAAATGACTAAATCTATCAAATGGAATATCCGCAAATTTGTGACTTTATGCACAATCTTCGAGTTAAATATAATTTCACTTTGTGATGGTATGGAGGATAATGCATTAACTCTATTCATAGATTATGAAGCAAATAAAGTACTCTCAGTTAACGTAAATCTCTTTAGTGCTAAAAGACAGGTACATATTTGGATGCTCAATATCAATAACTAAACCACTAAGTTGCATATAATAGTAAGAGAAACTCTGAGCATGACTCAAGATTGTGATACACATTTGCTTGTTGGTAGTTTAAGAACCACTTTTATGGCACAAGAGGAAGAAGAGTAGAGCCGGGTTGCCTTGTCATTCTTTCTGCCTGATCCAATGACATGATAAAGAACTCTTGGCCTTCACACATCATTGTTGTAATTTCGCTTTTTATGAAAGTGACCTGAACGTCCGCGTAAGAAGACTAGGTGTCATCCACTGCATTAAGTAGATATTTTAAGTGTAACGTTGTAATGATAAAACGGACGCGAAAAATAAAACGCCTCTCTCCATAATGGAGTTGTTAAGCAAAACGTTTACAATATCAGCACAGATGGGCGCCGTATGACTATGTAATCTGTAAGATACAGTGGTGAAGTTATATGGCACACAGTGAAGATAAAGTAAAAACTTGCAAAAGATCTATAGCATCAGATCCACGCACACAGGCAATGCGGCAGGAGGGCAAAACTACTGGCGTTGGGAATATGCAGAATGGCATATATTCATTCAGATCTCACCCGCAGCAAAGTTGCCCAAGCTAAAAATGACATTATTTTCCTGGTGCCTTAATAAATAGATTAGGAAAATAAACAAGGGTTAAGCAATAGAAAGAGAAAAGAGCGGGAATAATGTAGGGGTGTAAGAATAAGGGGTGATTTAACGCCCCATACCTCCCGCCTGCAACCAAAGTTTTCGGTGATTAGCTTAAAACACTCGCAGCCGGCCAAGAAAATAAGTTGAAAAAAGCTTGTATAACATGTGGAGAAAAGGTAGTAAAATGCATATTTCTAAGTGAATAAAGCACTGGAGACTCAATTTAGAATGACACCCATGGGTGTAATGCACCACGAGGAAAAACCGATCTTTGTGGTACCATGGGTAACAGTTTACATTCGGAAAACTCCTTTGGGGAGGTTAATGAACAAATATTAAATTACTTAGGGATGAAGAGAAAAATATAATTTGCAGTGAGTCGTCACAGGCAATTTTTATTTATCGTTCCATTTATATAGTCCTCAACTCTTCATGATATATAACGTTTTCATTGGTGTCGGAAACTAGGTGATATTTAGACTATTAAAATACCCATCAATTCTGGTTTTCAAAATATTTATTATCTTGCTTTCCTGTTCAAGGTGGGGTAGACTATTCTATGTTTATGTCATTTTAAAACTGAAATAATTTTGGACTACAGTAGAGTTAAAGCTCTTATTTACGAATTTGAATCCGTTTGGCTGTGTTTACCATTTTGTCCATCTCAAACAGTAGTGTATAATTAAAATTTGTGAAGATTTTTAAGATTTTTTAGTACTTCCATCACCAACTCACGTAATCCTCTAATTGCTAGTTGTAATAGATTCAAGGAGCCAAGTCTCTCTTCTTAAGGTTTAATTCAAATGCCATCAATTAGTTTAATAGCCCGTTCTAACTGGGCAAAATATTGTTAAGGTTTGGGTGCCAGAATTATATCACTCATTCGTGGTATGGACGCACGAGCGCTTTGTTAAATTATATCCTTTGACTTAAAAGTGAAATTTCGGGCACTATATCAAAGCAATCGATTTGGTTTCTTATAAGGTTCTGCGCATAGCTTTATGGTAATCCGACATTAAAAACCCCATGTCCCTTGCTAAGTTAAAGAATTCAAAGATTTGACCATTCATTGTTATTTATTTGCTTTTTTATATCCCTTCCATCGTTGGTTCTACACCCACCTCTTTCTGATTATTTACTTTATTTACGAGTTAAGCCTTAAGTTTAATGATAGAGAGATAAACAACAGAGAAAGAAAGTTAAAGAGAGAATGGTTAATGTTGGTATCAAGGGCAAACATAGATTAACCAATCTGTAGCGGCTGAGATAAGTAGTTTGATGTTAATAGGGTTTCGATGAGTTGAGTGGGCAAATAAAAGTGGTACGGTTTGAGGATAAAGTGAGGGCTGAATCGGAAAAAACTCAATAACAGCCAAAATCCAACCAGACTCCGCAAAAGAGAGATAAGAGATAAAATTTAAAGAGTTAATGATAAAAAGAAAGGATGAATAAATAAGATATAAGGAAGAGAGACAAATATTAGCGCAGAAGTTAAAGATAAAATTACAAATGAGGAAAAGATAGGGAGCTCGGAAATAAGCAGTAAATCGACAGAGCTGAACCTTACGAAATGATGTAGGTTTGAGGTTATCTAACACATTTCTTGCATTTTGATGAGGGAATTACCTACGTTAAATAAATATAGAGTCTGGACAATAATTGAATGATTTCTGGATAAGTTTTATCAGATAAGTAGGATGTGAGTTCCTTTATTCAGCGAAACTTCGATGTGAGAATTGAGGAGACATCTAGAGAGATCCATTTCTCTGAGCTATTTTAGTCAGCCTAACACTAGTTCAGGTAGCTAATCGCTAATATCTTTATTAGTTCAGTATAGCTCGGTATAGGGAGTACGGGTCAATTTCTGAGTAAGCATCTAGGCTTGACATCCTGTTCCCGTACTAGAACCAAAGTTATGATTTTACAAGATCGAAATGCAGGTATCAGAAGACCTATAAAGGTTATGTTATGTAAGGTAAAGGGACGTCAAGAAGAATACCCCCTTCATTTGTTTCGTGAATTCCTTCCCTCTCTATGTCTCCTAAGTATAAATTCACATCGAGTAATCTCTGAATCCAAAGAGAAAAATAAAAGAAGAAAGAATTTGAATATCTATCAGCCTCCTCACAGGTACAGTTAATTAAGTTGGGCGATAAAAGCTTTTACCTCGCCAATTAAGCGCAAATCTCCGTAGTCGGGAAAGTGCTAGCCGAATTTTTTCACCCACATCGTAAAGGCCGTTAAGGCTTGGGTCAGGCAACAGATGCTAAATCATCTGGCCGCCAGAAGCGGTCCGCCAGTCGTCTGAGCCTGTAAACGAGGAGACACCAAAATAATGACACTCATATAAATACCCTGAGTTAACGAACATCGGCAGATTGAGTTGTAAAACACGTCGCATTCGGTACAGATCGTGTGTTTGTTTTTTCCAAGATACTGGTATTCACGTATACCATCGAGGTTGGATCTTATCATTATATAATTAGTTTTATCAAAAGTATGTAATTATCGGAGTAGGAATTGAGTAAGTCAAGGCTGTAGATTTCGATTCTCAAGAAAAAAAAAATATGGTAAACCAAACAATCAGCGTGATGTCTAACACTAAAGATACATATGCACAGTATTACAGTATGAATCTACTTTTTCTCTTGCTAGTTTTTTTGGTTTTTCCTTACAACGAAGGCATCGGACAATTGGGTATCATCTTCCTAATGCTTCGAGAGCTTTCTTTCTCCCAAACGGTGAGTAGCAATACTGATTTGTAGCAAGAAGGTTACATTCTGATATCAAATTCCCAGGGAGAATTTGCGAATGAATTAGTAAGATATACTGTATATGTATTAATTAATCCATACGTGTACGTTTTTGAGTCACAAAGGCAGGTAGATGTATAAACGATTTTATTTTTATTTTATATCTATTTTAGACTTAAGCGGTATACATTTAATTGTCTCAATAGTTTTTATGGTTTTTGTATTGATATTGGAACTTTACTTGGGAGTTATTCAAGTTAGAATAAAGTTTATATCTAGTCATTGTCGAGGTACACCCACTCTATACAAAACACTACTCATATATTATGTTGGGGGGTGACTTAATCACCTAATGCAACGCGAACCGTTGAAGGAATGTTCGTTGGGATTAACGACCGACTAGGAGGTCACACTTGAGGTGTTGGGTTTTAAATCATTAATAGTCAAACAGAGTGCATAAATGCTTGGCCAGTTCACTTGAATAGGCCGAGAGTATCGTTCAAGTTTAGTTAAAGATGAAACAACCAAAATATAATTTTATTTACAAGAAGTAAAATAAGAATAAGAAAGGAACAAAAGGGAATTATTTAAATTGAAAGTCTCTTGATAATTAATATGAGGATGGATTCTCAAATAGAATTAATTGATTAATGTTACTAGGCTCAAAACAAAAGGAGGAACTTGACAATACTAATAATGGAGGGGGTTTGAGTCTTACGAGTCGATGATTTCGAGGAAGGTCCTTCTTGCGATGAGGAGAGTGGTGAACGATCCGATGAGGCAGGTGGGGCACGATCGGAATGAGGCAGGTGGAGCACGATCCGAACCAACCTTCCAATGAACATAGCCAAACTTCAAAGATGACGTTGGACGGGGAATGTGGGAACTCGCGTAATTCCACTGAAAGAATAAACTTCTTTTTTCACAAAGGTAATCGATGGAGATTTTCTTCGGTTTGATTAAGCGAAGGGAGAATCTTGTGCAAATGCAAACGCTTGCCGTTGACAGTAGCTACCAATTGACTTGGGTCGAATCACGGCTGAAGAAGGCTGCTGTCTGACGAACACTCATAGGACGAGACGATAAGGAGGGCCTTGAGGTGCGGGCTTGACTCCGCGAACTATAGAATAGCCCGAGTATTTGTATGCCGATCGTGGGGGCAAAGGAAGAGTTTGGAGAAAAGAGTCAGAAGCTTCCGATATCTTAACCCGGAGGCCGAGTTGATTCATCATTTAGCAGCAAGGGGCTCGACAGAGCGGCTCTTTGATACCTCGTCACCGGGGCGGGGTAAGCTTGGGACGAGTTCACAGGATTGAAAAATATTTTCCCAACCTGCTCAGGAGTCGAAAATTCGATAATGTTTAAACAGGAAATGATGTCGTCCATGACAGGATAACAATAGCACGTGGTCTCCGAATTTTTTTTTTGTATTTAATTCACTTTTTAAATTACATAGAAATACCCGTTCTGCAAAAGTCATGTTACAGTGCTGTTTTATACCTTTCCAGAGGTTTAGTGGTGATAGAAATATTTTTGTTAAACAACCTGCAAGTTACTCTTTTCCAGCATGTGTCAATAAATTTCCTTTTATTGTGTACATTAGTCTCAAAATGGAATTTAAAAGAATCGAGATCTCTGCTCACTTACACGCAGTACACAACAATACCAACATCGCCAAGTGGCTCAACGTCAGCCGGGCGATCATTCACTAAGTAGCGGGGAGACTCAAAAACGGGAAACATCTGAATAATTCACCTAGCTTATGACGGACATCAAGTTTGAATTGATGGCAGTGAGGAAGGCATTCGAAAGTGCTACAAGGTACAAAATGACTCCGCTCGCAAAGAATAAGAAAAATTCGGTAAACAAATTGTCCAGAGAACTCAAGGAGAAAGCCAAAAATGCTTAGGTTGCGTTATAGGCCTATGCTCAAAAACAATATGCGAGAACAATGTTGGGATAAGTGTCGTTGCCTTCTCAACATCTTGTAGAGTCATGGCAATCGACTCTCATTCCTTCTGACGAAAACTTTATCGTTCGATGCAGTCATTAACAAACAGAACAACCGCGTAGTAAGGCTTCGGCCCGGATATCTCCTTGATCCACTACTTTTCCACGACCAAACACCTGGCCTCCTTGGTGATGCTCAGCGTCGTGGCTTTGAATGGCGAGAAGATGGAGCCGGTGTGGTCCGTGGCTAATTACAGGATCACCTTGGCCGAGTACAGGGACATCTTGACTACGAAAGTCCTGCCCTGGGTGAGAAAGATCACGAAGAGGGTGGAATATGTTTTTCAGAGGACGGTGCCGCCGCCCACACCACAAAGACCGTGCAAGAGTATTTTAGGTCAGACTAGTGGTCAAAGGAGGTTTGGCTGCTGCAGTTACTCGATTTTTCTCCCTTCAACTATAGCCTGCAAGTTCCACCAAAGCAAAGCGACGAGCTGAAGTCCTCAATTAATAATGTGTGGGCTACCAGGATAAAGGACTTCGTCCGCACCGTGTGTGCATCTTTTAGGTCTTAACTGGAGCGTGTTCTCAAAGCATAAAGTGGCCACATTGATTGATAATATTAATTATACACATATTTATATATCATAATAATAAAAACGTGCCTAACTGCATCAAATATATTATTATGTGCTTGGTTGTGATTATCGTACAAGGGGAACAGGGCTTTTCAAATAACCTTTATTTTTTTAAAATTCAAGTAAACTTAATAAAATTTGTCCTGATGCAAATGACATAATATTTATCTAGGTTATGAATATAATGTGCCATGCGGCTTAAGAGCCTCAGAAATGAAGATAAAATCATCACTTCTCCTCTGCTTGTCTGGATAAACGTATTCATCCTATCTCACTGTATGTCTCTCCTTCTCTCTCTCTCTCTCTACGTGTATACCTGTATTTTTTCTCTCATTCGCCATGCATTTTAGATTTGGCTATCTCTTTTTATATCTCTCTCTTTTTTTGTATCGCTTTTTTGCTTGGTCTTTTTATTTGTTTATTTCAGCATGGATTCTGTCGTTATGATATCGTCAGATTATTGACATTGTATTTTACTCTCTGCTGTTGCTTTAGTCGAATCTTTAATCGTATAGCACTTATCTGCCCCTCACTAAAATCCTTCTGCTGATGTTGAAAAAGCCCGAAATACCATGGTTTTATTTTCTTCCGCGGAAACCTATTATGATGCTAACAGGACGCCAAAATTCGTGCTGAAAAGCATAAAATTTGAAAATGAGCATTGCAAAGGAATACCATCAATATCCGGTAAAAAAGTTCTTGAGGATTATATGATGAGTGACGATTGTAAGTATGGATTAGCAAGATGTGTCTTTCCGCGCTAAAACGACGCCACATACATACCAAAATTATTTTTTTACTAGTCAAGGGAATCTATATAAGCCATTTATAAGTGTCAGCTTAGTCACCGGACGGCCCACTAGAATACTTTTGGCATTAACTGGACTTTGTCAGCCATCCAAGATGCGCCAAACTTTGAAGACTTTTCAAAAATATAAAAACCGTTTTGAAGTATGTCACTAAACAAAATGTATCCTTATGGCTACAATTTATTAAATTGTATAGGTTATAAATACTTTTTAATGCAAACTTTGCGTCATGACATAATGCAATAGAAACAGAAAAAGCTCCAAAATTAAACCCTTTTAATTACCTAATCATATTTTTTAAACTACGAAATAATAGGGTGCATATATTCTTTCCGAAGTATTGCAGAGGAATCTTTTTGTATGTTTTTGTCTATTCGCTAAATAATATAAATTTTTACTTACCTTTCCTCGTAGCGGTAGAAATGCCATCGATAGAGAAGTATACAAGGCAGAGCCCAAAAAAGTATAACGTTTTGAAGTCTGTTTTGCTACTTAATAACAGCAACATTACTACTTCACTTTTAACTTAAGCAAAAGTTGAAATTTTTCCAAACAACGCTTTCTTAAAAGAATGCTTTTTCCGAGATAAATTCTTGATATTCTTTGTGTTTACAGTATTTTGAAAAAGTCGAAAAAATTCTTGTCAGTCGTTACGTCTGGTCGAAAAAACGATAACGGAGAAGTTATTTTGCCTGAAAAAAGAAAAACGTTTTTAGATTTCATAATAAACCCATTTGACCACATAAGTGCATGTAATAAATAAGATCCCAACATTTTCCATCCATTTGAATTCACGAGAGAAATAACATTGCTAAAAGACCAAGGTTTTTTACCCTTACTTGGGATTATAAAGGTTAGACATTAAATTTGGAGTAAAAGAGTAAAGAAAAATGGGTGGTAGTGGTGGGGTGGGGATCAGGGAATCATCTAACATAACATTCCCATTGAAGACTGTTTTACCACCAGCAACCAATCCTTCGGTCATTCGTTATTCAAAGGAGAATTATCAATCCATTGTGCGAGATTTTCTACTTGAAGAAAGGATGTAGAGAAGTAAACGAATAAAATTACAATGTTCATAAAAAATAAAAACCTTCAATATTCCATTATTGCTAAATATACGATGAAACTTTAAATCCTTTAAATGATAAATGACAATTAGCATTCATTTGTGAAATTTAAGTGAAATTTCTAAATGCATTACCAAGAAAAACGGAAATTTTCTACCTACATCTTTAAGGAGATTTTAAAGAGAGAAAGAGATCATAAAAATTAATATGAAGCAGCATTATTACTTGGTACTGAACTGTGAATAATAGCAAGGATCAAGTTGGATGGATAGAGATTTTAAAAAGAAGAAGGTGTTGTAATTTGTCATATATTTGGTGACAGATATTGATTCTTCCTACGCACATGCTTTGTGCTCAACTCAACTCAAGACCTCAGATATATGTAGGATAAACTACCTGCGAGCATCGATATATATATTTTTTTAATTCAATTATATTGAAACTTTTACATACATTAGAGAGTTTTTAAGAGTGGGATTACATTTATTAATAAAGTATGACCTTGTTGGGGACATTCCGGTACTATAACTTGTCTTCACTTGATGTAGAGCAAAGAAGAGGTTGAAGACTTTTTCATAATATTCTTTTCAACTTTTAACGCATTCATATCTAAGGCATTTAATTATGTTTGCTTGGAAGTATCTTACTATTTTAGGGAAATTTGGGGAGCAAAATACTAATGAATTTCCATTATGTTTCATTACAAGGCTCTTTTTTACCTTCTGAGGCTCAACCTTAGCTTGCGTTGTTACCTTACAGGTTTGTTGTTGATTTCCTGAAATGAGATAAGTGTAGTATTCGCTGACTAGATTTCAGTATCGTAAAGTTTTCTATTGTACACTAACCATTGTCTCTTAACCATCTTAACGATATAATGACGACTCATTTACACATATTTCAGGAATTAATCTCTGTACTGGAAACACAAAATTGCTTTATTAGAGGGGAAAATATTATCTTTTGGCCAATTTTCATTGGCCCCTTAAAATTAAATTCATTATGGAAATGTAAATTAAGACGCAGTTGGAGAGATTCATTTGTTTTATACAATGTTTCAGGTTGGTGGCAGGAGTGATCTGTTGGGTGTGGTGGGTAATTGCTCTTTTTAACTCTTTTCCCTATGCGGATTGTTCTTGTACAGCGATAAAATTTCCGGGGATTATCGGATCAAGAAAGAAGTTTTTCAAAATATTTAGTGATACTGGTGGTACGTCGCCAGGCTCTTTTAGCTCTTGCACTACGAATACCCAATATGGAATGAAATTCAACTTATTCGGCAGAATGTCATGCGGTGTACTCCCTAAAGGAATGGAACTGCCTTACATAATTGCCTTGCAGACTCATTTTAATCTTCAGAATCATTTCTTGGATTTTAAAAACTTTTTTATCTGAAGTTGTGGTCGATATCGTAATTTTTTTTTTACTTATAGTAAAACTTAACTTACACCTTTCTACACTGCTAATTAACTTTGCGGACCCCGCTATATATATATATATATATATATATATATATTCATATATATATTTATATATGTATGTATATATATAAGTAGCGGACATAATAAATTAACTTTTAGATCAAAATCAAATAATGGTAATTAATGCATGATCAACTACAGATATAAACTATGCATGTCTATAACTTGTACATGACAGTATGCATGTTAGGAAAGAGAAAAATGCACCTACGTGTAAAAGAGCATTTATATTCTAAAAATATAATGGTCAAAATCATCCGGACAGCCTAATTCTTTTACTTCCATATTTAAGAAAATAAACTAATTTACGGCAGTAACATACTTGCATGAATTCTTAGCAATTTTCGTCATTACTGTGCCAATTTTCGAGTACCAAATATGCATAGCGGATTCAGTACACCTGCCTTTCTCCAGCGGCTAATCAAGGATTATATGTTAAGCTATGTCAAGAGATTCATGTCGACATCAGAGTCATAGCTGAAAGGGTTAATTAAACACAACAAAAGTATTGTACATTATACTCGTATTCTAACAATATTCCTAAAAGAGAAGAAACCAATCCATCGTATGTATCTAAAAAAACGATACAAGACAGCAGCTAGGAATTTCAGAGAACTAAAGAAAAGTATAGGGATTAGTGGCTTCAGGAGAAAAATATCAGGTCATCTGATGCAACGATCTTTAAAATATCGCACACCAGCAGTCAAGCTACTGATCGACCCTAATAACATGAAAGCTAGATTATCCTTTGCGAATAAGCACGTTCTATGGACATAAGAACAAAGATCCAGAGTACACTTCAGTGATGATTTGAAGGGAAATCTGTTTGGTTCATCTGGAAGGAAGTTCATCTGTCATTTGACAACGAATTATTATGCTTGAACTGCTTGGAGAGCAGGTTCAAAGTTGATGAAGGATTAGTTATAGTTTAGGGAATAGTTTCGTCGGATAATACTGATCACATGTCCGCTTGCAGAGCAGAGTAAATACCCCAGGTTATAAAAAACCTTTGCAGGCATATCTTCTGCGCCATTTTAGATTCGCCTCTGCTCAACCTGCTATTTACATATATAATAATGTACATTGCCAAACGGGAAATTTAGTGATGAATTTCCTGGATCAGGAGGAAATAAGTTTTATGGACTGGCCTACTAAGAGCGCAGACCTCAATTCGATTGAGAATTTTTTAGGAAAGAAACCCAAGCACCTCCTAAGAATTTTGGGAAATGATACAAGAAGAACGGAGAAAAATAACACTTAAGAATGCCTGTAGTGAGTGCCCTCCTGTAGCAGGAGATGTGAGTTAGTAAAATCTACATTCCAAGCACTAATATATTGTTGATTAAAATATCATTGATATTTCTATCTACGTCTGTTTTATTATGTGTCCGGATCATTTTGATAACGATATTTTTCTAGTAAAAATACTCCTTTTCACTTCACTTGTACAATATGCATTTCCAACTTATAAGCGTTTACTTAATCTGCAATTAGCATGCATTACTTACCATTATTTGCTTTGATGATTCTATCGTAAGTTTTGTGATTAAAACCTAATTTTCTGAATCATTATTGCCGCTACTTTATAAATATATATATATATATATATATATATATATATATATATATATATATATATATATATATATATATATATATATATGTATATATATATATATATATATATATATATATATATATATATATATATATATATATATATATATATATATGAAATGCAATGTCCCGCAGGAAAAAGGAAACGGTGCATCCAAATACTTTCGAACTTTATTCAGTTCATTCTCAACGATAACCACAAGAGAAAATAATATTATAAGCGTATAGATAAGGTAGTAAAAGATAAAGGATCGCCTCTAAGACAAGAAATCACCAATTAGGAAGTACGAGAGGGATGGGTAAATTGACATTAAGATTTAGCTATAACAGGTAGCAAGGTCTAACAGAGAGGCAAGAAAGAGTCAAGAACAGAACCAAAAGGATTAAAACGATTGATGGATAAAGCGATAGACTAAAGAGGGAGATTAGGAGAGACACGAGAGGAAAATTGTAACGAAGGGGAGAGGGACAAGGGGAGAGGAAGAGAAAGAAAATAATGTTAATACAAAAGAAATGCAATAATTAAATTGACAAATCGGGTTCCCATAAATTTGAAAATTGCAAAAGAAAAATTAGGAACATAAGTCAAAGCTAATTTCTTTAAGAATGAATTTTTTTATAACAACATCAATTTTAAAATGGGCAGGGGAAATATTAAAGTTATTAAAGTTAGTAAATACGTGAACATTCAACAAGGTTTCTTTTAACTCAGTCATTTGAGCGAAAAATAAATTTTTCTTCATTCCAATTAATTAAGTGGTTATTTTCGGCCATATGCACAAAAACGCATTACTATTTAGAGCTCTCCTAACATTGTATTCCTACTGATTAATACGGACAGCTAATTGCTTTCCTGTCTGTTCAAAATATTTACTTGGACAAATAAAACATTAGATCGAATAGACTTCCCCAATATTATTACAATTATTGTGAACTAGAATGATTTTATAGTTGACTCGTATTTGAAAGCAACCGAAATATTAAAGTTTTTAAAAGACGGGTAAGGTCAATTAAACAAAGAGAGAAGGGTAAAACCCAAATGTTTTTAACGTTAAAAGGGATAGCAGGATCTGTATTACAGAAGGTCTTTTTTACAGAGGTAACATAGCTTATGGCTTACTTCAAAGATATTGGAGAATTCAGGGTCCATATATTCAGGACTAACAACTCGTAAAGCCCATAAAAACATAGAGGGAAAATGGAGTTTTACTTTAGGACAATGCGCAGAGTAAAAATGAATATAAGAGTTTGAATTAGTAGGTTTTTGATAGATGGAGTATTTAAGAACAGTCAGTGTTCTATGAATAAGAAGACCAAGAAGGGGAAGGGTTCTATTATTTTAAACCTCATAGCTAAATTTAATCAAAGGAACAAGTGAGGTAAATTTGGTATAAAGCTATTAATATCTTTAGAATTAGGCCATAAGCAAATGACATCATCAATATACCTATACCAAACAATAGGGAAGTCAAGGATAATAGGAAGGAGGTTTGTTTTGAATAACTCCATAAAAGATTTAGAGAGAACAGGTAAAAGTTGACATGAATGAGTAGAAACCCTTGGAATATTGTAAAAGAGTTACTTGCATCATGCTTATTCGTGCTAGGTATCAAAGTTCCGACTCCGTCTGCACGCCGGAATTTCTCCAACTGCAGGAGAAGGGAATGAAAGACCCGAGCAATAAAATCCTGGCTGGGATATGGGTATTGATATCACGTATGAAAATGGCCTTAAATCACTTCCTTCGCAGCCTTCTATACAAGATGCGAAAGGAACAAATTCTGATATCAAATTCCAAGGAGAACCGTTTGACAAAGGTAAAGAAGCTCCTCTAAAAGCTGAACATTCATATGAGCTAGATTCAACATGGTTCTCCTCAGATTAAAAAAACATCTTCTAGGACCAATTTCATATCATATAGAACAAAGGGTGGCTTGCCTATAATGCATGCGACGTTTCCTGTATCATGAATAGCAAGTTCACCCAAACATTTATGGTCTGTGTATGTCTCCAGTATTGATGATGCCACACATTTTTGACAGGCAATTATGCTCAAATTAGATGGCTATGTGGAGCTTCAAAGAATTGAGTTTAAACCATACCGAGGTAAGGTCGCTGTTGAAAGTTCTTACCTACGGAGATAGTCAGAAGTGGTTATCATAGAATTTCTAAGACTTCACATGCCCCAATTTCTGGCCTAATATATATTTCGATTTAAACCCATTGATTACTTTGTATGGAGATAAAATTAGATAGACACCAACCGCACTGCACGCACTCCTAAGGCAAAACTGATGACAAAGTTCATGGAAGTGTTAGAAGATGTTTTCCACTCTCAACATGAAGAATACATGCGGTACTTTCTAGATCCGTCTTGAGGCCATGTTGTAAAATGAGGCTAACTACTGTTACTAATAATCTAGCTGTTACTTTTAAAATTGTGACTACAAACCATCAAAATTAGTCTAACCTTATATATAAATATATAAATATATATATATATATATATATTTAATATATTAACAGAAATACGAAAGAACTCAAAAAAGAAAAAAAAATAATGGGAAGAAAAAATGTCTGAGAAAAATGAGGGAAATAACGTTGTAAAGAACTGCAGCCATTTGATTATTAGTACACCACCAAATAAGCAAATAAAGCTAAAATACTCAAAGTGATGTTTATTTTAAGTAAATAAAATATTCTATTTTATATAGACTCTATAATATATAACGCACAAAATTTGCATGAAAATGCGTGGTTATTTTAACGTAAAATTATCTTGATAAAGAAGTTTGTTATTTGATGTTGTTGATCAGCAATTGCCCCAGAGATGGCATGAATATTTTTTTTTCTTTTTTCCTCAAAATTTTCCGGAAGATTTAAATCCTCAATTAAATTTCAAACATTCTTCGTTCTTCCCGAAAGATTCATTCAAATCATAGAAGATAGAGCTATAATAATAACTGTGTTGATCAATAAAAATTTTGTATGTGTATTCACAAATATAAGTAAGTTGATATACAAAAAATATATATGTAAGTATATCCACTACAAATTTAAGTAATTTAATTCCTTTACTTAGCTTGTAAAAAAAAGTAACCCTCAAAGTAAGCCCGTAGAATTAAACCACTAAGATACTCTGGGGTTGCTGATCTTTTATGGTTCGTGGAAATAATTGGTAAGTCTCCTAAACTTTTATCAGACTGAACGTGTAAACTTTGTTTTAGATCATGTCAAAGGTTGGGAACACAATTTTACCATGTCAAGAATCGCGACATGATCAAGCAAAGCTAATTTCTATTGTAAGAATAGTTGGGTGAGTTGGGTAAGTTATTCTTGAAATCACCCTGATATTCAGATCCAATTTGTTTCTGTCATGCAAATGCTTCAGAATAGAGGTCAATCATTTTTTTACTCAGCTTTTGCAGCATTTTAACAGCATCAATATTCCTTAAACAATTAGTTTTTCATGTTTTGCAAAAACGTCAACCTATAACATATACTCGTATGTTGAAAAACTACATACTTCATTCTAAAATAATAGAAACATAAAACACTTAAATGACTCAACTTCTCACCCAATCTTCCAACTGACTATAGAGATTTTTTCAATTTTTGCATTTCCTTCTATTTATTTATTAGCACCAATTCGATAGACAAGAAAGCCTATAAAATCATCTAACCCGAACATTCCCTAGATTATTATCAATCCTTTGTTACAGTTATAAATTATTTAATAATGAAGGCAATCTCATTTCTTTTTCACTGTATTTAGTCTCCATTTGCACCAAGAGAAAACACAAATAAACAGTCATCCATATTTAGTCAAAGCTCCCTCCTGAGATACCCCATCGGTAAAAGCAGGTCATGCCTACTTTTCCTAAACATATAAAACCCAATATTGGTATCGCATATGGTAATCATTATTAAGTGATTTCTAGCGTTGTTATGGATAAATTCCTGGACGTTAATTACTTTACACTTTAATTGCAAAAGGCAAAGTATTTCCCCAATTTTTCTAAGAGAACCCATAATGTTGCAATTTACTATAAGTTTTCTTAACACTAGGTCGCTACCTTTAAACTGCATATTCTATGCGTGCACACAACTCTACACTCATGCCAAGCAAATAACTGTATCCAACTATCTAATTTAGCGTCCAGTAAATTAACTTCTTCCTCTTTCTTCATTAGAGCTCACTTATCCCGTTGCACGCAAGATATCTGCAGTTAAATATGCCGGACCGTTTTGACATCACCATTTCTTTAATCACATTTATTATTTTCTATAATTCTCATGAAGCATTTTAGAGTCATGTCATTAGCCTGTTTTTATCTTACCGGAAAGACATTTACCATTAATGTAACGCACTTTCTGTCCATTACAAGTAAAAGTCGTTCTATCTACGACGAAAATGGGCAAAGCTTCTTTCTGTACCAGTATAACGAACACAAACTCTACCCACAGTACTACCGGACACCACATACACCTCATCCCACATTGAATTAAAAAACTATCAACCTATTGAACGCAACGCATATGTATTTCATACAATTTACTCTAAATTTAAATAACCGTGGCAACAATCAAGAAGGCAGTGTTACTAAAGATAAATTGAAGAAAAGTGGCAATACTAGAAGAAAGAGTGACATTTGAAGCATAAATATATGAGGATTGTTAATATGAGTCAGAATCTTTTCAACATATATCAGTTATTTATAGTTAAACATATATTATAGATGAAATTATTGTAGTTTATGTACTAATATAGTCGCATTAAAGAATGTAACATGTAGCGATCCAAGAAAGCTTCCTAATTGGAAATTAAAGGCCTTTATAATCATCAAAATAGGAAAGGTATAATATAGTATTCGCTAGCACCTTAGTCAGACTGAAGCAAGTAAATTAACTTAAGTCTTTTGCAATAAATTAAGATTAAGATTCGAAGTGATTCTTAAAAGAGCATTATTTAACCAAACCCACTTCAAGCAATAAAAAGCAGGCGTAAGGAAACATATCGATAAAGAATGGAAAGCCATAATTCACTACGGGATAATTTGTTGGACTTTCTGATGTAAATAATAAAGGGCCTGACAGCAAATGCCCGGGCTTCAGAAAAAAGTTACAGAGTGGTACATATTTAAAATATGAACAAGAATCTGATTGCTAACTCTTTATTTCTGTGAACTTATATCATAGAGTAATAATTGCGATTCTCTTCTTAAATATTTTAATCTTATAACTGCAAATAAATAACTAGGCAGTTTATTCCAAGTTTGGTTTATTTTATCAACATCACAAACTGGTCTCGGCGTGATATAGTCTGTAGCGTCTTGTCTTCTCTGGCTCCATCCATGGGCAGATAGCCCGTAGAAGAGCACATCACCAAAGATCTCTATGCATAACTATGCAATAAAACTTCCATATGTTTCTCTATATAAATGGCTTTCCATGCATTTTCACAAGCTGGCACTCAATCTTGTATATTCTATTTGCAACTATATTTCCATTCATTAATTTCAGTCACAACCTCATTAATGCCATTCGCAACACCATAAAAAGATCTATCTTTTTTCACACCACCTAACTTTCTTACACCAAACTTCCTCTCGAGTAGTTCATTAGCACTTATTCACTCACCATTCCTTATCATTCTATATCATGCAACTTACTGACATATTCTAGGCTCAAACTCAGCATTCACTAATGATTGGATGGCCCCAAAGAAGTATATAGCATTTAAAGCTTTTCCCATCTGTAACATCATTTACATCAATTGAATGGTGACAACTATGCCTTTCAATTCACACCGGTCCCAATTCCAAACCCTTAAAAGCATACATTTTTCTGTCATTACTTTTGGTTTTCTTCTCCTTCAATCAGACTATCAAATGTTTCGATTAACATTTCAAATTCCCTTTCACTCTTAGCATTCAAGGGTATGTCATCACCATATGCAAACATAAAACCAACCTCTTGCCATGTCTTAACAAACTCAAGCCACTTTACCTCATTCCCATATGTACTTTTCTTAGTAAACTATCCATAAAGATATTAAAAAGTAATAGTGACATTACAGAGTCTTGTCTTACACACTCACGTACAGTTGGGCCCAAACGTTTTCAGTCACCAGTGAAATTTGGGAAAATTAAATAAATGCCATGTTTATAGTTTCTATTTTCATATCACATGGATATAACAGTGAAATAAGGAAGAATATATTGTAATAGGCTATTTATGCCTCAACAATCAACAAGACGTAACAAAATTCTTAAAAGCCAAAACATGTAACATCAACAACATATAACAGAAAAGAAGACGAAGTTCTGTGCAAATTAAAACAAACCAAACTGATACACGAAGTTTAATGTCCTATGTAGAAACCTCTAAACGTGATAATTAAATTTATTTTAGAGTAAAGTGTTTTGTGATTATTATATCCCTATTAGATGCTGTCGAAATAAAGTATTAATTAACAAATATAATATGTGTATGACGACAATTTGACTGGAATATACAGAATACTAATACGATGATTTCATAGATTTAAATACCATGGATATTTTAGATACATTAACATAAACAATAAGAAAGCTTGTATTTTTATTTTCCTTTGCAAGTGTATTGAACCCATGGGGGAAAACCTACACCAACATATTCATAAGAAGTGGAAACTTTCCACGTGTCCGAAAACATTTGGCCGCTTCTATATAACATGCTTTTCCATCCTGCTATATTTACCCCAAATTTAATCAACGGTTTCCTCATAAATGCTCTTTACAACCTCCAATAGTTTAAGATTGACTCCATATATTCAGAACACCTGCCATAATGTTTCCTATCTGCAGATTATGAGCCCAGCATACTTTTTTTATCTCTATTTCGGAATCTTTACATACCTGAATTAAAGCATATACTTGATTTACACAAAACTATCTGCCCTTAATCCACCTTGATCATCACTTAGCAAGCCCTCAGTTGTCTATCTTTTATGGTAAATTTTAATTATCTATGTACTTAACCTGTGTCGTAGCTCAGATAAACTTTACTGACCTTCGCTGCGTAAAAGAGGGTCCCTTTAACGCACGGGGGATATTCGAGTGCGTTTTCTACCGTTGGCCGACCTAGGAAATAGATCAATGGCGTTTTATGTGGTTCTTGGATTTAAACAAGAGAAACAAAAATAATCTTTATTATTATACAAACAAATAACAAAATTTAACAATAATTTATACATTATGGGAAAACTAATCGTTCAGCAAAAGGAAAATAATTTACATGAATGCTTCGGCACAAGCTATGTACTAGTAGCACAATATTTACCCGAAAGAAAACGGGAGGAAATGATGAGGTGAAGCTTCATAGTCGGAAATGTCACGCCTCTTTGACGGTGATAGAGGAAAATGTAGTAGGTTTACGATTTTACAAGAGGGGGAGGGGGCCTCGAGTGGTAGTTCGAGGGAGTATCCTTGCAGGGCACGGACCGAAGCACCTAATTCTAGAATTAGTCCTTACGTCTTTGACTGCTTTAATTCTCAACAACTAGTTTCTTGCCTGCATGTCCTTAAAGTACCAAAGAGTCAATTGTAAAGTGGCGCTTTGTGTCCTTTGGCTGATTCCAATGAATCCTCTTAATTACTGCTTGGATAATGCATGGGTAGTGCTTGCCTCCTGCTTTAATACTGATTTGCTCGTTTCCGCGCTGGGAAATATATACGAATTCGCAGAAGCGATTTTGTTTGCCTTCGGATGTGGGTCTGACTCTGATTCAAGGTGCAACAGGTAAAGGCTCAGTGCCCTCTCGCTGATTTGGGTTCCGGGTTCTTGTTTGACTCGTCTTGCTTGTTTATCGCCCCGGAAGTTTACCCAAAGGCTCCGGTTGACGGTCCGTTCGTCCATGAGATACCCACTTAGGCCTCTTTATCCACGCGAATCTCTCTCTTTCTGACAATCTGCAAAACTCAAAAGAGTACCTTTGTCCATATATTTCGTGCATTCACATTTCTAAACTTAATCATTATATAATACCACTAAATCTGAACTATTTCATTCTTTATGCACTGTTCCACTTTCAAATGATATAAATAAATCATTTAATTATCAAATCACAACTATATTTTAGCATCTTGGAACTATACACCATAAACTTTTCTAATAGCTTGCTAGGCAATATTAGAATTTCTAGGTTATCTGTGAAAACATTTTAAAAAATTTTCCCAACCTCTCTGCAAATATATCAAAACTGATGTTATGTTTGTCATTGTGCTGTGTTACTTCCTTCATGATTTATTTCAGATTCATCGTGTTTTGGGTCAACCACGCTCATAGCATCTATCCTTTTTAAGAACAATGGAACGTTCCAGAAGCCTTAATGATGAAGAAAAGTCGTTTTTTTATCAAAAAAAAGTGATGAAGCCACCGCTGTTCTTGATATTGCGGAGAAGTTAATTGACTATGTTGACACTTTTAGACGATTTCTGAAGGATCCATTGCTAAGCAAGTAGCGATCTGGTTGTGGGGCGTCCAAGACTGTCAAATCTAGAGATTTGAGGAATATTAGCCGACAGTTAGGTGAGAAGCCTCTTCAAACAAGCAAACTAATTTTCATCCCCAATGGCCGTCCCAGTGTACCGAATAACACCATGAACCCTATCCTAGGGACCATTGCTTCAGTAAGAGGTGCTCTGAAACTGCCTTCTTTAATGCCCCGTAACAAAATATTGATGCTTTAACGCCCATGAATTACAAGAAGTGAACATGTGGAAAAGTAATTAATTACTTCCTTTAATCGTGTATTATAATTATGTTTGTCTGTTAAATATATACGAAAAGTAAGCTTAATGTGTATAATTATTGTTAGTTTTCTCCAAAATATGCCTAAATGGGTTACTTTCATTCCAAAGCAATAAGCTCGTATAACCTCTAAAACGACGAATCTGAAATTAAAAAATAAAGAAGGCAACACAGTATAAAGAAAACATTAATTTCTGTTGGCATATTGTGCAGTTTCATGAAAATTAACTCAGGAAGAGCCGAGAAAATTCCGAACTTTCTCTACCAAGCTATTAGCGTGGTTAAGGGTATAAGAAACTTCTAATCCAACTACCTTTCCATTTATTATGACCTCTCACAGCACTAACTCTCTCTTTCATTCTTGTTTCCTCAATACGCCGATGCAACAGCCGTTTACATTCAACATGTAAATCATATTTAAAAATTTATATTCCCTTACATACCCACATCATACAACTCATCAAATTGATCTCTGCATCTACTTGTGAAATCATTATTGTTCACACTTCCCGGTTATTCTTAGCCTTAATGTTTACATAACTAGTCCTCTCTTGGGGCTTCACCCTATTCACTTTTTTAAGAATATCTTCCTGTTTCCATCGTAATTCTTATTACTATTTTGTTCATACGATAATTTTCTGTTTTAATATTCTGTTTAATCATCGTTTCTCTTTCCTTTACATTTTCTTGTATCCAATTAATGGTATCTCCCTGACATCATGATTTACACTGTTAATCTTTTGCAAGTACACCACTTTTTCCTTTCTCTAACACGATTCACATTTTCATTCTATAATTTAGCATTCAGCTTTCTCTTTTCTACTTTGTCTCACCCAACCACACATTTTTTAACACCTACACTACTTCGATAAATTTGGTCGATCACCATTTTTATACTTATTTCCTCTATTCAAGTCTCAAGTATCCTCCCATATTCTTACATTTCTTTCTGATTCGATTCCACCATAAGCCTGGATCTTAAAGGTTTCACATCATATACTCTAAATCACGAAGCATATTGTTTCTTACTAGGTAAATTCATTCGCACTCATCAGTTTTACCCATGTAATTTGCCCGACACATGCGTATTGATGCACATTTCTAAACTTTTCTTCTGCCATGGTTAACCAATAGCTATATATTCGGTTAACGATCAACCAAAATTTAATCCAAATTCTATTCATCACACATCAAAAGTAATTCCAAACGGTTTCTATTAAATATTCACTTCAACCAATAGTTTCCTTCATATACTATTTTTTACGCACAGTTTCACCCTTGAAAATCTAAAATTCACTTACATAATTTTCAAACTTACACCTTTATTTTAAAGGATTACATCATGACAAATCTGACTTAACGCACTGTCACACCCTTTTTACATCTATCGCGCTAAATTATTCTAATCTCACTCCATTGACTCCTCCTCACACCAACTCTTCATACCTTCCCATTTTTATGATACAGAGCGAATATAAAAATCTTCCTGTTTTAAAGACATTGAATACCATTCCTTACTTTTCTACATTACATATCATTCTCAAACCAGAGCTATACTCTAGTCAGAGTTTTTTTATGTAGATCATATATTACTTCAATACATAGTGCTGAAGACTTTTAGTATTTTAGAGAATTCAATACGTTAGCTGCGTTGAAGAGAAATTTAAAGTTGAAATAACCCGACGTGTCTTAATCAGGCTTCGTAAGATCTATTTTTACGTTAAGAAATTACTCTTGTTGCTCGTCTTAACGTGCATTTCAATATTAGAATGTCCTTTTTCATAAAGAGAGAGAAGAATTGCACGTCATGCTTCAAATGGTGTTTTGCCAGTGCGTAAATCTTGAAAGCATAATATGTTTTGCTTTAAAAGGAAAATGTCTAGTTAGATATTTTAGAATGATATTTTTCCCACCCAAGATCTAGACATTTAACTCCTTTTCCAAGTTAACGTGTTTTTAAAATAAAATCACCTAATTAAGAAGCATTGACAAGTTGCGAGCCATAACAAGTATTAAAAATACAAAATTGTAGGTTAGCAAGTTCATGGAGTATTTTGTAAACTAGTTCAGGAATAGAATTCAAAAGTGGCAGTAGAATTCATCAAATTGTATTTTATAAAACCTTTGCTGATACTCCGAATCGGTGACTCAAAAAAAAGCTCGAAGCTAACGGTATCAGTGGGAACTTGATAACATATTTATACTGGCTTACAGGTGGATGACAGTAAATAACTTGATCGGAGTGGAGTACAGTATTTTATATTCTAAAGGGATTTTTACTGGGAAGAGATATATTAAGAACGAATTTTAATAGTATAAACGATGTTTGGAGTAAAATTCGCTAAACATATAAAACTTGGAGTAAAATTTGATAGTTTCTGACCGAGATAATTTTCATACCTCTTTAAACAATATTGTCCACTGTACTATACTCTTGCTGGGTATCTGCTCTCCTAATATTATCTTTAAAAGATGGAGATTTTGCAAAATGCTGCAGCGCCAAACCACAAGAACGGTTCCTAGATTGTGATAGAGACCATGAGAACAGGTTAAAATGGTCGATTTGTAGTCACTAGAGACAAGTAAAATATTGTGAAACTTATATAGGTTTTTAAGCAACTAAACAGATTTTACATTATGAAACCTAATTCATTATTCGAGCAAAATATCTTAAGTATTACAAGAAACTAGGAATTTAATCTACAATTAAAGCGATTTGAAATAAATATATCTAAAGGATCTGTAAATAAGGTAATAAAGCAATGGAATCGGTTTGTTGAGAAGATATTGTACAGTGATGCTACTAACATTTCTATTACCCTCTTCGATTAGAATTTTGGAATGATTTGGTATAAATAATTTCCAAAGATAGTCTTAGATGAAGCGATGTTCTTTCTTGTACATTAACATAAATTTATATCGTTTATTTCTTTTTCGCATCAATTGTCATAGAATGTGAAGCTAACGTTAAACTGCCTCAAGTAAGACTAGAGCTTCCTCGTCATTCATGCCATGTAAATGGCGAAATATATAAATGTTTATTAAAATATCACCATAATTACGGCTTCCTTTTGAATACTCGATGTTTTGTATAAATTGTTAATCATTGTTATGAAGAAACATCCATTGCTTGCTTCATTGCATTTTGAAGGACATTAAATTTCTTCCTTATTTAACGAAATCTCGATGTTCCCCCTCTTTATCCTATCATTTTTTTTTTATTTATTTTTTTTTTTTATGAGCTCATCTGGCGACTGCCTACTTGGGCATTAGTCGCCGTATTAAAACTAAGCTAGTTCTAGGCTACTTTAAAATAAATTAAAGAGAAAAAAAACAAACAAAAAAAAACAAAAAAAACCACACCCCAAAAGGGGGAAAGGAAGCAAGCTGGTGCGTCGGGGAGAGGTCCCCCCGGCGCAGGAGCGTGCAACTAAAGGAAAAAACAAACAAAAAACAAAAAAAAAACAAATGCCAAAAAAAACAAAAAAAAACAACAACAAACAAACCTTGCTTAAATAATAGGGAGAAGGCCGGCCTCTCCCAAGAAGTCAATAAGTCCACAAGTCAATGTGCACGAATCTGTCCCGAGCACAAGTGACAGGCGGTAGCGACCCCGCCCATCCCGGTACTGGGACAGGTATCGTGCGCGAAGATCACCCAGACTGGGACATTCGACAAGAATGTGCCGAACAGTCTGGGGGACGAGGCAGTCGTTGCAATAGGGCACATGTGAGCGCTCCACCAAGTAACGATGCGTCACACGAGTGTGTCCGATTCGAAGACGACAGAAAGCAACCTGAAGCCGCCGCGGCATTGGGGGATAGGTCCATGGGAACAGTCGCGGCGCAATGGCACGCAACTTTAAGTTCCCCTTGACCGTCTCCCATCTTCTTTGCCAAGCAGTCCGAAGAGCTGCCCGTATTCCTGCCATGTAGTCAGTGTGAGGAAGAGCGAAACGCTGGTCCGGTCGCAGAGTCCTCGCGGACTCTTTGGCGCCCTCATCGGCGCGCTCATTCCCCGCAATTCCTACATGTCCAGGAACCCAGCAGAAGATAATCTCGACATCTGCCCGGCTCGCCAAAACCGTGGCGTCACGGATTTCGCGAACCAGGGGATGCGGAGATTCCAATGCCCCGAGAGCACTCAGGGCGCTTTGTGAGTCGCTATAAATCACAATCCGGTCTCCGAACCGGGCACGTCGCGTAATCTCCCGTACCGAGTGGTGTATTGCCACCAGCTCGGCCGTGAAGACAGACGCAGCGCCTGGTAGAGCCCCGCTGACTTCAAACAGAGGGGATACGGCGTGGAAGCCGACCCCCTCTTGGGACTTGGAGCCATCCGTATACACTGGCACGGTACCAGCGTGACACGATGTGTGCTCCAAAAAGGTCGAACGCAATACTCCCGGCGCAGTACAAGCTTTGGGAGCAGAGGCGTGGCGACAAATAGCCAAATGTGGTACCCTCCAGGGTGGTGTCCTGGGCAGAACCAGGGGCGCCACCGGCCCGAGAGCTATATCTACCTCTCGAAGGAGTTTCCTGGCCCTAAACCCAAAGGGCTTAGGGTATGACTGGCGTCTCTCGGCGGCATAGGCACCATCGAGATCAGCTGCGGATGCAGTGAGAGCTGTTGGCGACTGAGGGAGGCGCCGGGCTCGCGCGTACAGGCGAGTGATGCACTGCACGCGGCGCAGAGCGATTGGCATCTCCCCAGCATCGACCAACAGGCTCTCAATGGGGGAAGTGCGGAAGGCACCGGTCGCAAGGCGAAGGCCGGTGTGGTGGATCGAATCCACCTTCCGCAATAAACGCTCGGCTGCGGATGCATAAAACTCGCATCCGTAGTCGAGCTTCGAGCGAACAAAGGATCGATAAAAAAGTAAGGCGGTAGCCCTATCAGCGCCCCAAGCGCTGAACGTCACGGAACGGAGAATGTCCATGGCGCGGGTACAAGAGACCCTAAGGCTGCGAATGTGAGCCTCCCAGGTGAGGCGTCGGTCGAATACAAGACCAAGGAAACGGTGCGACTCAACCACATCCAGGCGCACCCCATTAAGAAACAAATCTAAGTCGGGGTGAAGCCGTGGATGGCGGCAGAAGTGCACCACCTTAGTCTTGGCCAAAGAAAACCGAAACCTGTGCGCTTCGGCATAGCGAGAGACGCGGTTCAATGCCTGTTGGAGTCGGCGCTCCAGAGTTGGCATCTGGGCCGCGCCAAAAGAGATCGAAAGGTCGTCCACGTAGAGCGTAGCGAGAACATCTTCCGGCAGCACCGAGGTGATGCCGTTGATGCTCAGGGCAAAGAGTGTGACACTGAGGACACTTCCCTGCGGGACACCCTCTTCCTGCTCCTTTGGGCCGGAGAGTGCTCCCCCCACCCGTACGCGGAATCGACGATCTCGCAAAAATTCAGATATAAACATTGGGAGGCGTCCCCTCGCCCCCATCGTGTGGAGAGTCTCCATGATACCGTATCGCCATGCGGTATCATAGGCCTTCTCCAGATCAAAAAACACCGTGGCGTAGTGCTGTCTACGAAGGAAAGCCTCGCAGACGGCATTTTCCAGTCGGAGCAGAGCATCCGACGTGGAGTGGAACTTACGGAAGCCGCACTGTGCAGAAGACAGATGGCCTCCGCTGTCCAGGAAATAGGCTAATCTAACATTTACCAATTTCTCCATCAACTTGCACACGCAAGAGGTTAGAGAGATTGGGCGGAATCCGGTCGGAGTAGAGTGATCTCTCCCCGGCTTGCGAAAGGCGAGCACAGTAGCGATTCGCCAGGAGTCTGGGAGAAGACCTTCCACCCAGATCCTGTTGAACAGATCTAACAGAAAGGCCATGCCTCGCTCACCCAGGTGTCGAAGCATGGCGTACGGGACATGTCCGGACCATGGGCGGTGTCCGCGCACGAAGCGAGAGCGGAGCGCAACTCACTCACAGTAAACTTGTCGTTGAAGGGTTCTCCGCCTCTGGAGGTAAAGTCCAGCCGGCGGCCTTCCGCGACATCACGACGTGCAGTGAATGCTGGCGGAGCAGCATCACGGCTAGAGAATGCGGAAAAGCGGTCGCTAAGGATTCCGCCACGGACGCGGGGTCCGAGATTGCGGTCCCATTCTCCTGGAGAACGGGAGGGGGGTCCTGCGAGAACTTGCCCCGAATCCTTTTGACTCGCTTCCACACCTCAGCTAAAGGGGTCTTCCCGTTAAGTGAAGACACGTATGCCCGCCAAGAAGAGCGGCGGGCGTGCTTCGAAATATACCGGAACCTAGCCCTAGCCCGACGAAATTCAGCGACAGTGAAATCGTTCGGGCGGCGCTTATAGCGCATGTAGGCATAACGCTTCTGTTTGAGGGCCGTCTCACACTCGGCCGACCACCATGGGAGTGGTCGGCGTGCAAAACGGCCAGACGTCCTAGGAATAGTAGTCAGGCCCACGGCGATGAGGTTGCCGGAGAAGAACTCAACGGCCTCATCTACCGACCTAAACTCCTCGACTGACATAGAGAATTCAGTCATTTCCTGAAATGCAGGCCACCGCGCCCGCGCCAAGCACCACCGAGGTGGTCTCTCAGGCGGCAGTTGCCCTGAAAATGATATTTGAATGGGAAAGTGATCACTACCATGGAGGTCATCGACCACCCCCCAATCAAAATCAGGCTGTGCATCCGAAGAGCACAAAGATAGGTCAAGGCAAGAAAATAAAGCGGTTCTCGGACAGTGATGCGTAAACTCATCCACGTTTAGGACACCCATCTCAAGCTCTTCGATCAGATCGGCAAGGACTTGTCCCCTGGGATTTATGGAGTAATCTCCCCAGAGAGGATGCCTGCCGTTCAGATCTCTAAGCAAGAGATAGGGCCTCGGCAACCGTGCCACGACGCGGCGGAAGTCCCCCGCGTCGAAGTCAGCTGACGGTGGAATGTACGCAGAAATGATAGTATACCTCCTATCCAGGTGCAGCTGCACAGCCACTGCCTGAAAGGAGGTATCTAAAGAGAAAGGAAGAACGGAGACATCATGCCGGGTGTAAACTGCGCACCCCCCAGCCCGGCCATCCCGCGGTGGTGGGGTCGCAAGACCCTTATACCCCGGGAGGGCAGGGAGGGGGCACGAACCTAGCATGGTCTCCTGCAAAAAAATAGCTAACGGGGAACGGGACGAGACGAGCCTCCGCAGCTCCTCCCAGTTGGCCCGGAGTCCACGGCAATTCCATTGAAGGAATATGCCCTCCAGGCCTAGCTCGGAGGAGACGCGGGTGCCCTCCTCGAATTGAAGACCCTCACGGGAATGGCCGTACGCTTCCCGGGGGCAGAACCCCGGGCGCTGTTGGCCGGACAAAGCGCTGAAGGCGCTGTCGCCTTCGAGGACTTATTGGGGGAGGTTGGGCTCGCCATGCGAGTCTTTTCCTCCCTCCGCCTCGAAACCTTAGGCGGGCGTTGCGGCTTCGGAGGCGGGGGGCCCTCTTTTCGAGGAACCACTGTCTCCGAGCAACTCGCTCCACCTCGGGGCGTGGGCGAAGGAGCCGAAGCTCCTTTGTTGCTGTCCTCCTTTCGGGGGACAGCTTTAGGAACCCCGGAAGATGGCCTAGCGACCATCTTCAGGGGTGTTGCCTCCTGTGAGTCTAACGACTCGGTGGAGGCGCGTGGCCGTTTCGCCTTACGGGAAACGGTCACGCTGGGGGAAGAGGGGGGAGCCCTGGTTTTAGCCGGGGCAGGGTATGAACCCTTTTTTCCGCCAGCTTTACCAGGGGAGCGCCCGGGTTGGGTAGAGCCCGCAGAAGGGCTCCGAATGGGTGCGGAAACAACCGTGCTCGTTGGCCTGGATGGGCCAGGAGCAGAGGGTGCCTTCCTAACTATTGAGGCATACGACGTCCCAGGCAGAGCCGGGCGCGCCAGGACCAAGTCCTTTGCCTCGCGGAATGAGAGTCGATCCTGGGCCTGAACGGCCAGGATTTCTTTCTCAAGGAGATATGCACCACATTGCTTCGAAGAAGAAGGGTGCGGCTCTCCGCAATTGACACACTTGGCCACACACGATTTGGACTTATCATGTGCGACCTTGGAGCAATTTACACAGACTTCGGGTGACCCCGACTTTGCACGTCTACATGAGCGATTCGTATGGCCGAAGCGGTGACAGTAATAGCACCGCCGCGGCAGTGGCACGAATGCCTTCACCCGGTAGCGGTACCAACCGGCACGCACCGACTCAGGGAGCTTGTCACAGTCGAACGTGACGAGGAGTGTAGGGGTGGGTCTCGAGGCCCCTCCCTGTTTTCTCATCACACGTTCGACCTTGACCGCCCCATGGTCGGCCAGCTCTAAGGTGATGTCTGCAATGGAGTAGTCAACGAGTTCCCTCGCATAAACTACTCCTTTCACAAAGTTCATGGTAAAGTGCGGCGTCACACTCACCAGGGTGCCATGAAGTGTCCGAACAGCACTAATCTTGGCCGCCTCGGCGGGATTCGCCACATTCGCCAGAAGGCTCCTGTCCGAGAAACGGGTTACCTTCGGCTCTCTACCAATTGCACTAGCTAATCCTCTCCGCTGATGGATCATGTTGCCCTTGGACAACATGGTGCCATCAGTGGAGCGAATAACGAGGAAGCGTTTGAAGCCAGCGGGCTCGAAAACGCCAGGTAACCTCTGAATCAGGGGCCCCGATGTCATCGAGGCTCCGCCCTGTGCACTCTTGGTAGTAGTCTTCTTTGTCAGGGGCTCCGCAACCGGGGGGGCAGAGGGGGCGGATGTGCCGATCTTGGCTTGGTCGCTTGCCAGAGTGGCAGCAGACCCATCCGTCCCCGCAGCCCCCGCGGATGGAGAGGAGCCCCGAGTCTTTTTTGTCTTTTTAGTCTTTTTCTTTTTCGGAGAGGAGGGCGGGGAATTAACCCGCTTTTCACCTCCGCCGGCAGAAGTCCCCAGGCCAGATGGACCAGCCTCAGCCAGGTCCCTCTCCGAAATGGAGAAGGTCCTGGTTGTCGTAGGGGCACCTGTCGGAGGAGATCCCTCCCCTCCTTTTGCCTCGGAGCCCTCAGCCATTTGAGGAGGACCTTGCATAGGGGCGGATTCGTGTTCGGTGCTTGGCGCCGATCCCGAATTCCCCCCCATGGAAGGCCCTACCGTCTGAGACTGGGTCTCCTCAAGGAACATGTCTATCACAGGAGGGGCCTCCAGTTGGCCATCCCCTCCCAGGACATCGCAGGTCCCCTTGGCAGTATTGTCACTAGTCAGGTGGTGTGGGGAGGCACAGGCCTTGACCCCAGCAAGGTTTAAAATTCTTGCCAGCAGGTCTTTTGAGGCAAGCGACCGAAGGGGCCTGGCTTCCCTCTCCCCCCTAAGGGGGTTTGCCCTACCGAGCCGCTTGCACGAGGGGCGGTCGGCAATGGGCTGCCTGCTGGCTTTCTTGGCAGTCCCCTTAGAAAGCAAAAGAGGGACTGCCGCTGGAGATAGGGAGGTGCCCGAAAGCACCTCCAGAGAAGGGGGTGAGGGGGAGTCCCCTACACCCGTAGGCGTAGGAAAGGAGTAAGCCTCCTCTCCGGTTAAAGAATTATGGAGGGTCCCTTGCGCAAGCACAAGGGGGGGGACCTCCATTTTCTCGGTGGAGCTGCCCGAGGGCGGCTCCGTCGATTTTCTTGGGGAAGTTGGGGGTTGGGTTTTTTGTTGTTTTTTTTCATTCATGGGCATGGTGACCCTCTTTTGATTACGGGACGCAATAGCTCATCACCTCTCGCAGTTGCCCGCACTGCGAGAGGTGCTTACAAGCCCGGCAGAGCCAGGCGCCGCCATTCGGGACCACCCCTCCCGCCTGGTGGCCTGGCAGTCCTTCGGCATGGCGGCTCCACCTTGGACACGGCGTAAAAAATATAGGTTGTGAAGAGGAGAGGAAAAGGGATGTGAGGAAGATGTGGGTGGGGATGAAGCAGGTTGTTAAAAAACCCCCATCCCGAACCGGAGCTGAGGGGTTAGGGAACAATGTCCCCTCCCCCCTCAGCCCCGATCCGGGGTGGTTGGCTTGAGAAGAAGGTCAGCATTCTACCCTGTGAAATTAGAGGCTGACCAGAGAAAGTTGTGGGAGAGGTTGTATGAAAAGGCGACGAGGTAGGGGAGAAATCGGGCTATCTGAAGGAAGGAAGAGAGGCTAAGCTGGGGCCGGACGGAGTGCTGGATCCCGTCAGCACGGCGGCCAGGATGGCAAATCGCCGCGCCCCTTACGGGGTCTTTATCCTATCATTTTGTTTAATTAAATATAATACTAATAGCGCTTTTTCTTGAATATTCAATGATTTGAATGAATCTTTCGCTTTTTAATGTGTCCTTTCTTCACCTTTTTCGAATTTGGTTAGGCTAATGGGCTTGACACCACGATTTTCTGTATAATTATCCTTTTTCCTTCTTTTCTTTGGGAGGATGTATTTTGGAGACATGTCATTGGTTTGTCACATCTTAGTAAAAGAAAGCCACATATGGCGTAATTTTGAGGGTTTAGAGAAAAAGATTTTTATTAACATTCCAGACAGAAATTTACAAATAATCTAACTAAATTTGGCCCAGGTAGAATAACCAAATTATAGAAAAAAAACTCAATGAAATTTCCAATATTTCAATTGATAGTTCATGTGGTGGTACATGATGCCATACAAAATTTTATTCTTTGCTATACTCATATCAGTTAAAAACAGAAGGAAAGAATGAAATTCTCCTATTATAAAAATACAAATAATAATCTTTGATTCAAATATTAGTTAAATAAAATCACCAGGACGAAATCGAATGGAATTTCTCCATAAAACCGTAACCATATCCGCCCATTCACCTACATGGTGGAAATATGAAGTCTAGATTGCTTTAAACAAATGATTTTAATTATGTTTCCATACCATTATTTAATTAATTACTTGCTGATTCATCGAGGTTTTAGTAAATTGTGTGAATTAAAATGTAAATTACTAAAAAAAAACACCCTTTTATAAATATGTTGAAAATTTGAAGCAATCAAGTACCTATATAGAAGCGAGAAGACAGCTGGCGTAATTTTCAACATATTGAACCACACTGTGAGCAGATGTTGGTATTGTAAAACTGTAAAACCACTCCGTCACGATCTTGGAGGACACTAACACTTATTAACAACAAAAGCGAATTCAAAAATAGTTCCAAGGACCAGGCAATTGGCTTTGCAGTTCAAATCGAGTAATATGACCTTGCAATAATTGCTAAATGAAGATTTGAAGTTCGTCATATCAAGGTAATTGACGGACACCTCTTTTTTAATTTCACCAAAATGAAGTGTCGAAAGAGCAAAGTTGCCCTTCCAAGCTTTACTTGATGACTTTTATTCTCCAGTTCTGTGATTGGATGGGAAGTATTTCACTGTCCAGGCCACCCAAAACATAAATCTTTTGTGTTTAGTCAGAAAATATGAAGTAGATTTCTGTTGAATGGCGACTATCTTTCTAAACAGAGCAGCAACTTTCGGTGATGGTATATGTGAGCTTAACATTAACTAGCCAAAGAATATCCCTCATCTTTATTGAAAAGCTAGTAAAGATTAATAAATTTCTTTATTTGTTGATACTGAAGGAGAACGTGAAAACCAGGGTGGATGCCACCATCGAAAATGCAGTTGTAACTATTCAACACGATGAAGCAATCACACAAACAGCCAAAAAATTTCAAAATTGTGGCAAACAAATTCTATTGAAGTGGTTCAAAAGAATTTTAGCCTGCTAGTAATTCAGATTTGAAACCAATGGTCTTTAGAATGTGCTCAATGGTTGAACAGAAGATCAGTACCAAATAATGTTATCGCGTTGAAGCTCTGAAGTGCAAACTGGAAACTCGCATGGAGAAAATAATAAAACACTGCAAAATGATTTAAATTAAATATTAATTGTAGGATATTTAATAGTGTGTAGTGTTCTTAAAATAATTAAATAAATATCATTCAATATCCCAACCATTCTCTGAAAATCAGTCTCTAGCCTGAATACAGATATTCATACTCTCACGAGGTGAACTAAACATAGCTTACCACAGAATGACTAAGTTACTACCCTCAAACATTTTTTTACCCTACTCAGACATTCATCACCTGCGTAAACAGTACAACAAATCCTCTAGTTTTCAAGTTAGAACATAACCTAATTGCCATTATACAGGACTTGTTTTCCAATGAAACATCACTCTCACGTTATACCAGTTTTACTCTGACATGGTTCCGATGCAATCACCTTACTGTTAAGACTATGATTATAATATGGTGCTCTTTGAAGCAATTAGGCTCCAGAGAGCTCATTTCTCTTCACTAAAGTAATAGTTGAGAGAAGAGGTGAATCTTTAAGATAGGCTTGGAATCACAAATAGTGGAGGATGAACGTATAGCAGCAGGAAGATCACTCTACATTCTCTAGTCAAACATAGAAAAGGTCACTTGATTAGTTATGCAGCACAGACGAAAAGGATACATAATACAGAGGACGAGTCAGATCATGTAGTTTCACAGGGTGACGGAATAGGGTCAGTGAGTAAACAATTATGAAGAAGTAGAAATATTTAAAGACTTATATGTAAGAAGAATCTCGGTAAGGATGATAACCTATTCAATGGACAACCAGTATAGTTTGCAATGTAGAGAGTTAGATGTGACTTACTTATCCGTCGAAGATAAACAAGTGTTATATATCTGTCCACAAGGACAGAGTTGCACAAGCTGCCTTGCGTCAGTGCGGATTCGAAGAGCTCAACCATCCCCCCTACAGTCCCGATCTAGCTCCTACCGACTACTTTTTATTTCGCCAGTTCAAGGCTGCATTGCGTGGACGCCGGTTTGGGGACGATGAAGATGTCCAGCTTGCCGTCCAGGAGTGGATTGAACAGCATTCGGGAGATTTCTGGTTGTCATGAATTCGAAGCCTCAGGGACAAGTGGCGCAAGTGCATTGAAGTCGAGGGTAATCATATTGAAAAATAATAAAACACTTTTCCTCATATCTCGTTTCCTTATATCTGAATTGCAAAACTTATTGACCGCCCCTCGTATGTAGTGTTTCAAGACCTATTTGGGGCACAAAATATAGTGAAAAAATATTTTTTTATCTTTATAATCTGCACTTCCAAGCAATATCAAAATAATAGATTTTAATTTACACTGAATTTCGCTCTCGGTCGGAATATACAACAGAACGCAAGAAACATGTGCAGAATTCATCGCTGTCGACCATAGGCATTACGGGCTAATTTAATTTCCTGGGCATTGTTGGGCAATTGCATTCAAATTTATCCATTCGTAGTCAGTCGGGATTAATATTCATTAAACTTCTTTTTATAGCTAGAACGAATTTTATTTGCAGCAATTTAATGTTTTTGCTATTTCTTGGTGCTAATTCGTTTTTGTCATTGAGTTTTCTATAACTCTACTAACTTTGTTTTAAATTAGCCTGAAAACTGGTGGAATTTACATGTCTCAAATCGATGAAAACAATTAGTTCTTCACCAATATTTTTTGTTCTAAGGTTAAAATTAAATTTGCATTGTTTATTTTTCGTTCATTTTATTGTTTAAGTGAGAACATTAAAATAATAAAAACGGAAATGAATATTTTTCATTGGCGTTATGGCTTGGGCTAATAATAGAGTACTGCAGGTCTTTATTGCGAATATCAGTTGGAAAAACCCTATCTATACATACTCGTTGTATATTGCTTTATTATTCCACCTAGTAAAATATTATGTAGCTAGGCAATTTGCGAGGGTTGAAATATTCTTAAAGCATCATAAAAATGCATTATTTTTATTATTTTACTAGAATTAGTAGTTTGTAGTAATTAAATAAGGAATATTGAAAAGGTTATTGTAATTTAAGCATGATTATAAGTAAATTGATTTATTTTTAGCTAAATATTTTGCTGATCACGCTGATACAGTGTTTATTTTCTTATATTTAATTATAAGTTGTTGTTTTACTCGCTGAAAGAATATTTTTCATTTATTTAATCTTCAATGATCTTTGCTACCATATTCTTCAACCAAGCTTTTGTTAGAAATTTAATAATCTTCATTCACAATTGGTTCTAAAATTCATAGTCAAGATTTTTTTTGTCTGATTTCAATTTATAAAAGCTCCTCCATATATATATTCACCAAAAGGGCTCGATCAGGAGGGAAATATTACAAAAAGATCTATTTAACATTATGTTCAGAAACTGCTCACTAGGCAGGTCATAAATGTTAGGAAGTTCTAATCAGAACCTCTAACCAAAAGGTTTACTAAGTTAGAATTCTAAGTGTTATAATAAAGAGTAAGTCTTTTAGATGTCAGGGTAATTTTAAAACATATACGAAGACTAGAGTGACGTAACTTAGTCAAGAAATAGATGCCTTATAATTTATCGCAATGAATGCAACCACTTTACGAAAAGCTACGTGATAGTTGATTAAATTATAAAAAACTTGTTCTCTATTCCTTAAGCCTTACATGGCTTGTTTTATTGGTATTTGCTTTCGCTAACCATCGCTCCTAAGTTTGATATTAATTTAAGAACTATCTCCTCTGAAAGGAGAAAAAATCTAATCCGAAGAGTTTTTAAAAGTTGTAGTGTAAGTGTAGTTTTTTCGCCCAAAATTCGGACAAGACGCGGCAACCCACACTCTATTTTTAATTTGTAATAGTATCAATTCAAATACATACAGTTAATCTCTTAATATTTATGTAAATATGATTTTGCTTTGTAAATATACCTAATTTTCATTATATCTGTTAATATTTAATAAAAAGGATCAAAAAGTTAAAAATGGTAATATAGATATTCCAAAAGATACAAAAATTATATATCTTATTCAAAAAATCAGCTTATATTTAAATAATTTAATTGGTTTTACCATATGCCAAACCAAATAAATAATTTAAACAACCACCTTGTATGATTTCTTTCTGAGACAAGGTGTCAAGTAAGTATGCCGCGACCTATTAAAATAACAACTAACTATTTGAATAATTTGGTTAGGCATCGTTCTTTGACTATTGCAGTATACGAGGATATTTCATCAACTAATTGGGACAGGCATTATGTCTTTAAGGGAAACTTATGAGCTCTTTGTGGTTGATTGCTAACTCTTCCAACATAAAGCTACTGGCATCTTTACCGAGAGTGAAATATTAATTACTTACCCTTTTTGTATTTAAGTTCAAGTTTGAAATTACCGTGTGTGTATTCTTTGTACAAAGTTGTATGACGAAGTTTGCATTATTTAATCCCAATCCCACCGTTTAAATTTAATAACTGTTCCATTTACTTTATCTCTAATTAATTACCATTTTTCATTATTCTTGTACCTTAATCATTGTCTCTTCCAAAACTCATGGCATCTTTAAAGATTGAAAATGCCCTCAACGAGTTTCTGAGCTTTGCGAACTTTTCCATTTAAAATAATAATCCCCATTTTGGAAAGTTTTTTATATTTTAATTACTCAAAAGAATAGTAATAATAACTTAATCCCTGTTGAATTTAATATATTGTTAAGAATTTTCATATTCTAATTTAATAATCACAGGTTAATATTATCACGGACAGTTTATATAATTTTAATGGTTAAATATTTTTGCCATAGATCCCTTCTTATGTCTAAAAATTTATGTATCCATCTAATTATTTAATTAAACTTATTATTACTATTATGGATTCGGCCATTGCAATGGAAACATTAAGTGGGGTAATATGCCTTTCTGAAGTCCCAACTCATGAAAACTTCACCTCGCCTGTCAACGCTCTACCACGTTTGGGTCAGATCTTATGTTAATGTGTAGGTCTTTACGTTTAAATAAAATATATGAAATCCGTCTACCAACAACAATATCTCTCAGCTTCTTCAGCAAGCCATTATGATTTACTCTATCAAAGGCAGCAGATAGTTCCTGCTAAATTATGCGGGCCTCATGTCCCTGGTCTAGTGCTAACTGGAACTTGTGAGAGATCATAAGTAAGGCATCCATTGTACCAAGCTTTTTACGATTAGCAAATTGAATACAATGGAGAACATCTGATCTCTCAAGAAAGCGGAAAAGGCGAGCTGCAACGAGGTTTTCAAAAACTTTAGAAAGTATCAGTGTAATAGAGATTGGACGATAATTGGAGGGATCAAGGAAAGGAGTTCCCTTAGGAATAGGCGTAATGTTAGCCAGCCTACAGCACCCAAGAAACGATCCAGATCACATGAGGCATCAAAATACTGCACTCAGTTTTTTTGCAATTACAGCAGAAGTTTCCTTGAAAAACAAAGGAAACATCTTAAGGAGATATGTGCCCCCATATGGATTAAGAGCATTGAGTAACTTCTCCACTTCTTTGGATCGAAATGCAATTTTATTAAGAGTAGGCATAATGCCCATTTCTTGATTGAAAATTAATTGCTCTCTACTAAGTTTAGAGTTAAAGTGTTTCATCAAAAGATCAACTTTTTCTTTTGAACTCGTGATAGATTGACCGTTATCAGAGAGCAGTGGGGCAAGTGATGAGCTGCAGCGAAAGACAACTTATTTTAAGGTGGACCACCATTTATGTGGATCAGTGGCGCTTAGCAATTTATTCTTGGCCTAGCTGAGATATTCCCTTTCCGCATCATGATAAATCCTTTCTGCTTGAGATATTGCTAGTACATACTCGTTCCAAGATTCTTTTGTCCGTAGCTGAGACCAGTGGCGGTACGCTGCCTGTTTGGCATCACGATTAGTTTTGAATTCCACTGTAAACCAAGCTTTATTATTGAACCGGTATGAGATCCTTTTAATAGGGATGCAGCGAAAAATAACACTAAGTATCTGTCCATTGAGAGCGGACATTGGCTCAGGACTGCAAAGCATGGACCCTATTCGGATCCTGGAAACATCATCACGGACATTATTCCAGTTGACCCTGTTTTTTAGATAAATCTCCTTCGTAATAGTATAAGGAGGGACAGGTCGCATAAGATCAAGTTTAATACTGATGGTAGAGTGATCGGATATACCTATGGGTGCATTAATTTCTGCTTTAAAAATATCAGGTACATTCGTAAGTACTGAGTCGATTCAGTTACCAGCATGATGAGTAGGGCCGGACACCAACTGAAAAAAGCCCGAAACACTAGCAAAATCATATGCTGCCCGACCATGAATATCTGTTGGTGATGCAGACTCAAGCCACTTAAGATGGTGAGCAAAACACAATAGCAAAGTTACTTCTATGACGGGACTCATGCAGGCTATATGAAAAATAGAGCAAAAACCATCCGGATAAGAGTGATATCTCCCCTACTTGCGAAATATAAGCACGGTTTCCATTCGCTGAAGGTTTAGGGGCATATTCTTAGTTTAGCTCCTATTGAACAAATCTCATAGAAAATCCACGACTCGCTTAACATGGTATCGAAAAATGTCGGGCAGAATATCATCATCAACATGTGCGGAATTTGCAGATGTGGAATGCAGAATGAGAGATCGAAACGCTACTTGCTTAGCTTAAACAGGCTGGTGGAGAAATCCTCAGCTCTATATGTAAAGTCTAGGTGGCGGCATTCAGCGATCCCACGAAGTTCAATAATTGCTAGTGGACAAGAATCTTCCTGGCTAGAAAATGTGGATAAAGCAGCGGCTAAGGACTCTGCCACAGATTCGGAGACCCAGAATGTGGTACCATACTCCTGGTAGAGTAAAGCTGTCCTGCGAGAACTAACCCAAGTCCGTTTAACACGCCCCAACACCCTGCAACATTGGTCTTCCTGTATAGTGAAGAAACCCTGACCCCATAGAGTTCTTGGGAGCGCCTTTTAATATAACGCAACCTAGTCCACGAAATTCACCTACGGTGAAATCTTTGGGCGGTGTTTATAGCATATACAGGTGTATCACTTCTATCAGAGTGCTATATTTCTCACTCGGCTGACAACTAAAGCAGGAGCTGGCGTGATAAAGGGCCATACATTTTATAAATGGTTGTCAAGTCTACGGTTATGCTTTTCCGGCCAAGAACCATAGCCTCATATATTGACATAAGCTCCTCGTCTGGGATCGAAAAATGAGTCATTTCTTGAAATGCGGGCCACCAAGGTGGTTTTTCCATGGTAGCCGGCCTCAAAATGTTATTCAGAGAGTAAAGTGGTCAATAGCATGGAGATAATCCATCACCTTCGACCAAAAATTCGGCTGTGCACCCGTTGAGCACAGAGGCAGTTCGACACATAAAAATGAAGCGTTTTCCTGGCAATTATACGTAAACTCAAACATATAGGGGCACCTATCTTAATCTCTTCCATCGGGTCGGCAAGGTTCTGTCCCCGATGAGATGCGGAAAGAGACTCGCCCTGTATGCCTATTGCGCAGATTCCAAACTTTTAGATCGTATCAGATTGACACGTATACAAAAGCGATTTGTATGTCCAAAACAAGTTAAGGCAAGTATGCCTTAACACGGATGCGATAATACCAAGCATGTGCAAATTTAGTAAAGATATTACAGTCAAACGAGACGAAGACTAAGATGGTGCATCTCTAATCTCTCCCTCCTTCCTAATCAATGGTTTGACATTGAATACTGTCCGATGGGCTACCTCTTCTCAGATGTGCTTTACAGATTAGTCCAAACTTTTTATTAGCTATACTACTCCTTTTTCAAAAGTCAGGGTACAAACCATGTAGTATCCACTGGGCACCTATCAAAGTCACCCTCAAACGGCAGTCGCATTTAGCAGAAGGGTACCTTACGTGAAATGAGCGAGCTTTGGTTCTCTACAATGCATTTTAGCATAAAACATGAGTCCCTTAAACAGTATCTTTGAAAGTTGGCATAATTTGTGCTCTGACTCATTAACGGACATCGATATCTTGCTGTTCTCCTAAACCTTCAAAATATATAGCAAAATCGTCAGTCACATTTTTAAAAATACGTTCAATGAATTTTCGTATCAAGGCAAGTAGAACATTTTAATTGGAGTGTTATTGAAGTTAGTTACCTGTAAAGTAGTTATAGAGAAGGTGAGAGAGAGCCCACACAATTTCTGATAAGATTATCAGGTTTTTGATGCTGAACTTATCACAGGTGGTCTCAGGTTGTTTCTAATCTTAACCGATGAATTCCCCTGCTTATCATCTGCTTCCACCTTTTCCCTGATTTGCCAGAATTCAATCCAATCTTTCAATGCTTTTCTTTAGATTCTCAAAACACATCAGTGTTTAAATTATGGTTCCACTCTTGGCATAGCAAGCAGATATTTTAAAAGTTGGCCTGGAAGTCTCTAGCACCTAAATTAGCTCAGACCTTTAGCCTACTAACGGAAAGAAAAATTGGGTTAAACTAAAATAGATAACACTGGTCTTGGTCAAAAATGTATCTTAGGTTTTCTGTAGTGTTTCTTAATAAAATTGACCTCCTTAATCCGAATGTTGCATCCGTTTTTCTCTATCAGGTCCAGTTTTTGCGATATAGTAGGTCATAATAATTTTATAGTTTATACATGTCCTATATTACATCAAAATTTCAAAAGTTTTTGCACTACTGTATTTGCAGTACATTTTGTCTACATTTTAAGTAATTATGTTAATAAGTTTATATTTTTGCAAGTTAGAAATTGCTTAGCATTATAATAATAATAATAATAATAATAATAATAAAAATAATAATAATAGTGGTTGAGTTAAAATGTAAGAATAGCTCTGAGAGATTTTGTATGTTTGCAGCAAAGTGAATTTTCCGAGCAGCAATGTATGTACAATTTCTCCCGTAATTAAATCTTTGTATCATGCATACTCGTATTATGAAGTAAGGCTAGGGAATCAACATACGGGTTTTGCACCACATATCTGCTGCAAAGGATGCTACATAAGTGTAAGAAGCTGGAGTCAGGGCGAGCAGAAAGAAGTCTCTCTCCTTTGGTGTTATCATGATGTAGAGAGAGGGCAAAGACCACACTACGGACTGCTATTTTTGCATGACAAATCTTAAAGGTGAGCATTGTATCAAGTATTTAAGCTTGCTGTGTTATACTGGCTGCTGGAAATGTCATTATTATGCAAAGACTTAGCATAAAATTAAAAACTAACATAGTTTACTTCAGCATGAACATATCTTTTGCTAAACATTTGTGTACTACCTGCAACTCGAAATCAATTCCTTTATGTAATATGCAATTAAATTTTCCAAAAGTATCAATAAAAAGAATAAACATAGTGTGGCATATCCGGATGTTCCTCCTGCCATCAAACCCCTGCCCCATGGTCCAGGAATTCCTATACCTTCTCCCTTCTGAACATATAGAGGTCCATGAAGAGATTAATATGGAAGTTGATCAAGATTATGACACATCTGAGTCTTATCAGGATTCCACACGTGATATGGTCGAAATACTATTCATTCAAGTTCAGTGAAATGACCTGACCAGGAATCTGAGTCCTTCAAAGGAGGATGCACAACTTCCTGGCTCTCGACTTCGCGAAAGTAATCTTCTCGCTAAAGAAACAACATTTTGGGGGGGTACAGAAATAGAGAACGAGGGTTTCGAAGCTATTTCTTACAGCATTCTTCCAGCTCGTTAGTATACTGCGCCAATATTAAAGGACATGTTGAGGCCCTTGGAATTTCCTACAACCTATTAGAATAGAGACTTTTCATAGATTCCTCCAGTAGAAGTTTAAAAAATGTCTTACTAAATATTGGTAACAAGATAGCTTTCGTTCCTATAGGTCATTCAATCCAACTTAAAAAGTTATGAAAATATTAAAAAATTGTTGGATGCAATAAATTACTCTACCCACAATTGAAGGATATGTGATGACCTGAAGGTGAGATCATTTTACACATGGCATTTCTAAGCTCTTTGATATTAACATTTTCATTTTTAATTGTTAATACTTGTATACACCTTTTGGTCAACTTACATTTTACAAGAATGCAAATCTGGAAATCATGAGTCAATTTTGAGTTATAGTTTTTTGTTGAAGTGTGTCCCTATAGGTTAATGGGGAACTTATCCTAATTGAGAAGGTATAAAACATAACTTAATAAACTCAAAATAAGATGTACATATATCCATTTAGTTCCAATACAATGATTTATTGCATCGGCATACAGGATTTTTCAGTACATATTCATATTCTTATTGTTTTAATCAATATTAGTTGAGTTTGTTTTTAGAAATATTACACTTTGAATTTACATACCCTGCTAAATTTCTTTTCAGGGAGTGTCTCTTATACTTGGGGTGCAAACAGGCTACACGAACCATCCCTTTTTCCTATGTTTATGGGACAGTCGTGCATATAGTATGCACTATGAGAAGAAGGTTTGGCCTTCACGAGGAGCATTTAGAATTAGATCAAACAATGTGATAGCTGAACCTTTAGTGCCTCTTCACAAAATACTGCTTCCTCCACTGCATATAAAGCTTGGTATAATGGAAAAAATATGTCAAGACCCTTAATAAAGAATGCCAAGCTTTTAAATTTCTTTTTCAAAATTTTCCACAAATCAGTTACGCTAAGTTCCATGCGGGAATTTTTGATGGACCTTAGATCAGGAACTTGATGAGAGATCAGCAGTTCGAGGTATCAATGACAGACATAGAAAAAGATGCCTGGAAAGCTTTCAAAGCTCTAGTTAACAGTTATCTAGGCAATAAAAAAAATCCCAGAATATGTTGCCCTGGCCAATCAGCTCCTAACAAGTCTCAAACATTTGGGAGCTCGAATATATATAAAGATACACATTTTACAGTTCCATCTGGATTATTTTCCAGACAACTGCGGGGATTACAGTGAAGAACAGGGGGAAATATTCTACCAGGACATAAAATCAATGGAATCCAGGTACCAGGGTAAATGGGACGTAAACATGCTTGCTGACTATTGTTGGTGTCTGAAGCGTGATGCACCAGATGAGATACACAAACGAAAATTGTCAAGGGAGTCTGTTCTTGGAAATTAGAATTATTTTCTTTATTATGTTGCATTCTTTCTTTTTTGGTTGTATTAAAAGGATTATAGTTTACATATGTTTATTTATGTTTCTATGATATAACAATAATAATGCATTAGTAGATAGAGAAAGGTTTTTGAAGTTTTTTTTCAGGAAAAATGAGGCAATCTCAATGAAATTGGTATATACTGTACTGCAAAAATCTGAACTGATTGAACAAATATACATTCATTTTTGAGCTCAGAAGGTTTTATTCATTAAGAAACCACAAATAAATCCTTAGGAACATAAAATATTTTTTCAAACGCAGGCCTGTGTAATATATTACAATTATAATTACTCAATGACAAATATGCTTGCGTTATTGAGCCAGAAGCTGTAGGGTTACTGGTCCTATTTACCTTAGAAGCAGCGTTGCAGGGTTCTTTGGATCTGTTGAGAGAACTTGAATGACCTTCTTAGGCATCTTAATTAACGGAAGCCTAAGAAAGACGCGGCAGAATTTTGGATTGCAATGAAATTCGGTAGCAGGATCAAGGAGGATTTCAATTGGCCTAGATCATTTTTTGTCTAACAGATTCGGCCCAGAAAGATCAAAATTGATACGGCGCAACATAAGTTCACAAGGGTGCAGGCTGCCACCAAATCACCTTCTTTACACATGCACTATTTTACACATGCACCTTCCAAGCTCTTCTTCATTTCCCTTAGCAACAAATTCTGTTTCAAGCGATAGGAATAACGTAACAGGAACATTAGAAGAGACGGGAAAGGAAAATAGATAAATAAATAGGCATTAAATCGAGTGGTTTGTTTCCAGTCTTATCAAAATTATGAGACTAGCAACAAAAACACTCGGTTTTTGAAAATAATGGCAAAAAGAGATATTCTAAAAATTAAAAATTAGATCAGATCAAGAAGAAGTTTCAACAATCCCGAATTTTCCGTAAGTTTGAAAAATACAAAATGAAAAAAAAGTCGGTTTTTGTCTCTATATTTGTATTGAATCTTTTAAATATTGATATGATAAGTGTCTCATATAAATTAAGGTTTATTTTGGGTTTGTTAATTAATTACTGTTAGATATTTAATTAGGAAAAATTGGTGGAATACAATTTTTCTATATTAGCTGAGGAAAGCATGGTGTAAGGACACATATAATATCGAGGAACTATAATTAAAAAAAGCGTTTAATATTCATTAATATTATAGCAACAACTGGATTTTACATCAGGATAGTAATACGTATTTCTAACGCCAATTAAAAAAAAATAATTTATTTAATAACATCTCCAAATTTTGCTTAACATTCTACCAAAAATTATAAGGTTTTGGTCATTTCTAAAAAAAATAAATTTGAAGCTGAAAATATACCCCTATCACCCCTATTTTATTCTATGAACAAAGAAACAAAAACAAGCATCGCTTCATCCAATTTGTTTGTTCTCGACTGCTTCTCAGAGTTAGGTTCCTTATCACGAATTTCTGGCGTTTGATGGAAAAATGACTATAGGAAGTGTTTTAAGCGTTAAGAATTTAATCCCTTGGTTGTTTTGTTTCGAAGAGAACTCCTTTATTTGTTTTTACTCTAATTTAAAGAACACTGCCAAATAGAGCGCTTCAGGTAAATATTTGTAGGAGAGATCTGTAAAGAAAGTGTTGCATATAGGGAAGGGTAAAATGTGTGGAATATACTCGTATGTTAATAGCTGCGAACCCTCCTCCAGGTATGGAAGCCAGGAAAATGCATAATCTGCCAAATTTCATCGGGAGCAAAGTTATCCATTTTCCTTCTAACAAATTTTTGCCGGTTGTCCGAGCGTCGAGAGGGGAGAAAATCTGTTCGTAGAATATTATACAAAAGTAGCCGACAGTCAAGACAGATCGGAGAGAAGAGACTTGTAAAGACTTTTTTATTTTTTAATTTTATAGAGCCCATCTGGCAACTACCCACTTGGGCATAAGTCGCCAAAAAACACGACAGCCTTGAACTAGGCTACTTTAAAATAAAAATATGAAAACTTAACAATCGATATAAATTGGAAAAACTTAACAATTAGGAAGCAATATCCGGCAGCGGGGGGAGGTCCCCCTTACCCCGGTGCAGGAGAGTGCAACCTAAAACAAAACAATAACAAAAAAAGACCCTTAAATAAAGGGGAAAAGCCCGGCCTCCCCCCAAAAGTCAACAATTCCACAAGTCAATGTGCACGAATCTGTCCCGAGTACAAGGGACAGGCGGTAGCAACCCCGCTCATCCCGGTACCGGGACAGGTATCGTGCGCGAAGATCACCCAGGCTGGGACATTCAACAAGAATGTGCCGAACAGTCTGGGGGACGACGCATTCGTTTCAATATAGCGCAGGCGAGCGCTCCATCAAATAGCGATGCTCACACGAGTGTGTCCGATTCGGAGACGACAGAAAGCAACCTGAAGCCGCCGCAAAATTGGGGGATAGGTCCATGGGAACAGTCGTGACGCAATGGAACGCAACTTTAGGTTCCATTCGACCGTCTCCCATCTTCTTTGCCAAGCAGTCCGAAGAGCTGACCGTATTCCTGCCACGTAGTTTGTGTGAGGAAGAGCGAAACGCTGGTCCGGTCGCAGAGTCTTTGCGGACTCTTTGGCGCCCTCATCGGCGCGCTTATTCCCCGCAATTCCTACATGTCCAGGAACCCAGCAGAAGATAATCTCGACATCTGCCCGGCTCGCCAAAACCGTTGCGTCACGGATATCGCGAACCAGGAGATGCGGAGATTCCAATGCTCCGAGAGCACTCAGGCCGCTTTGTGAGTCGCTATAGATCACAATCCAGTCTCCGAACTGGGCACGTCGCATAATCTCCAGTACCGAGTGGTGTATTGCCACCAGCTCAGCCGTGAAGACAGACGCAGCGCCGGGTAGGGCCCTGCTGACTTCAAACAGAGTGGATACGGTGTGGAAGCCGACCCCCTCTTGGGAATTGAAGCCATTCGTATACACTGGCACGGTTCTAGCGTGACACGATGTGTGCTCCAAAAAAGTCGAACGCAATACTCGCGGCGAAGTACAAGCTTTGGGAGCAGAGGCGTGGCGACAAATAGCCAAATGTGGTACCCTCCAGGGTGGCGTCCTGGGCATAACCATGGGCGCCACCGGCCCGAGAGCTATATCTTCCTCTTGAAGGAGTTTCCTGGCCCTAAACCTAAAGGGCTTAGGGTATGACTGGCGTCTCTCGGCGGCATAGGCACCATCGAGATCAGCTGCGGATGCAGTGAAAGCTGTTACAACTGAGGAAGACGCCGGGCTTGCGTGTACAGGCGAGCGATGCACTGCACACGGCGCAGAGTGAGTAGCATCTCCCCAGCATCGCCTAACAGGCTCTCAATGGGGGAAGTGCGGAAGGCACCGGTCGCAAGGCGAAGGCCGGTGTGGTGGATCGAATCCACCTTCCGCAATAAACGCTCAGCTGCGAATGCATGAAACTCGCATCCAACAAAGGATCGATAAAAAAGTAAGGCAGTAGCCCTATCAGCGCCCCAAGCGCTGAACCTCACGGAGCAGAGAATGTCCATAGCGCGGGTACAAGAGACCCTAAGGCTGCGAATATAAGCCTTCCAGGTGAGGCGTCAGTCGAATACAAGACCAAGGAAACGGTGCGACTCAACCACATCCAGGCGCACCCCATTGAGAAACAAATCTGGGTCAGGGTGAAGCCGTGGATGGCGGCAGAAGTGCACCACCTTAGTCCAGGCCAAAGAAAACCGAAACCTGTGCGCTTCGGCATAGCGAAAGATGTGGTTTAATGCCTGTTTCAGTCGACGCTCCAAAGTTGGCATCTGGGCCACGCCAAAAAAAATCGATAGGTCGTCCACGTAGAGCGTAGCGAGAACATCTTCCGGAAGCACCGAGGTGATGCCGTTGATGCTCAGGGCAAAGAGTGTGACACTGAGGACACTTTCCTGCGGAACACCCTCTTCCTGTTGATTTGGACCGGAGAGGGGTCACCCCACCCGTACGCAGAATCGACGATCTCTAAAAAATTCAGATATAAACATTGGGAGGCGTCCCCTCGCCCCCATCGTGTGGAGAGTCTCGGTATAGCCATACGGTATCATAGGCCTTCTCCAGATCGAAAAAGACCATGGCGTAGTGCTGTCTACGAAGGAGCAGAGCATCCGACGTGGAGTGGAACTTGCGGAAGCCGCACTGTGCGGAAGACAGAGGGCCTCCGCTGTCCAGGAAAAAGGCTAATCTAACATTTACCAATTTCTTCATCAACTTGCACACGAAAGAGTTTAGAGAGATTGGGTGGAAACCGGTCGGAGTAGAGTGATCTCTCCCCGGTTTGCGAAAGCCGAGCACAGTAGCGATTCGCCAGGAGTCTGGGATAAGACCTTCCACTCAGATCCTATTGAACAAATCTAACAGAAAGTCCATGCCTCACTCAGCCAGGTGTCGAAGCATTGCTTACGGGACATCGTCCGGACCATGGGTGATGTCCGCTCAAGAAGTGAGAGCGGAACGCAACTCACTCACAGTAAACTTGTCGTTGAAGGGTTTTCCGCCTCTGGAGGTAAAGTCCAGCCGGTGGCCTTCCGCGACATTACGACGTGCATTAAATGCTGGCGGAGCAGCATCGCGGCTAGAGAATGCAGAAAAAGCGGTCGCTAAGGATTCCTCCCCGGCCTGGAGTCCGAGATTGCGGTCCCATTCTATGGGAGAACGGGAGAGGGGTCCTGCGAGAACTTGCCCCGAATCCTTTTGACTCGCTTCCACAACTCAGCTAAAGGGGGCTTCCCGTTAAGTGAAGACACGTATGCTTGCCAAGAAGAGCGGCGGGCGTGCTTCGAAATATACCGGACCCTAGCCCTAGCCCGACGTAATTGATCGACAGTGAAATCGTTCGGGCGGCGCTTATAGCGCATGTAGGCATAACGCCTCTGTTTGAGGGCCGTCTCACACTCGGCTGACCACCATGGGAGTGGTCAGCATTTAAAAGGTCCAGACGTCCTAGGAATAGTAGGCAGGCACACGGCGATGAGGTTGCCGGAGAAGAACTTAACGGCCTCATCTACCGACCTAAACTCCTCGACTGACATAGAGAATTCAGTCATTTCCTGAAATGCAGGCCACCGTGCCCTCGCCAAGCACCACCGAGGTGGTCTCTCAGGCGGCAGTTGCCCTGAAAATGATATTTGAATGGGAAAGTGATCACTACCATGGAGGTCATCGACCACCCCCCAATCAAAATCAGGCTATGCATCCGAAGAGCACAAAGATAAGTCAAGGCAAGAAAATGAAGCGGTTCTCGGACAGTGATGCGTAAACTCATCCACGTTTAGGACACCCATCTCAAGCTCTTCGATCAGATCGGCAAGGACTTGTCCCCTGGGATTTATGGAGTAATCTCCCGAAGAGGGGATGCCTGCCGTTCAGATCTCCAAGCAAGAGATAGGGCCTCGGCAACCGTGCCACGACGCGGCGGAAGTACCCGGCCTCGAAGTCAGCTGACGGTGGAATGTACGCAGAAATGATAGTATACCTCCTATCCAGGTGCAGCTGCACAGCCACTGCCTGAAAGAAGGTATCTAAAGAGAAAGGAAGAACGGAGACATCATGCCGGGTGTAAACCACGCAACCCACAGCCCTGCCATCCCGCAGGGGTGGGGTCGCAAGACCCTTATACCCCGGGAGGGCAGGCAGGGGGCACGCGCCTAGCATGGTCTCCTGCAAAAATATAGCTAACGGAGGACGGGACGAGACGAGCCACCGCAGCTCCTCCCAGTTGGCCCGGAGTCCACGGCAATTCTATTGAAGGAATATGCCCTCCATGCCTAGCTTGAAGGAGACGCGGAGACCCTCCTCCAACTGAAGACCCTAACGGGAATGGCCATACGCTTCCCGGGGGCAGAACCCCGGGTGCCTTTGGCCGGACAAAGCGCTGAAGGCGCTGTCGCCTTCGAGGACTTATTGGGGGAGGTTAGGCTCACCATGCGAGTCTTTTTCTCCCTCCGCCTCGAAACTTTAGAAGGGTGTTGCGGCTTCGGAGGCGGGGGGGGCCCTCTTTTCGAGGAACCACTGTCTCCGAGCCACCCGCCACACCTCGAGGCGTGGGCAAAGGATCCGAAGCTCCTTTGTTGCTGTCCTCCTTTCGGGGGACAGCTTTAGGAACCCCCGAAGATGGCCTAGCGACCATCTTCAGGGGTGTTGCCTCCTGTGAGTCTAACGACTCGGTGGAGGCGCGTGGCCGTTTCGCCTTGCGGGAAACGGTCACGCTTGGGGAAGAGGGGGGAGCCCTGGTTTTAGTCGGGGCTGGGTATGAACCCTTTTTGCCACCAGTTTACCAGGGGAGCGCCTGGGTTGGGTAGAGCCCGCAGAAGGGCTCCGAATATGCGCGGAAACAACCGTGCTCGTTTGCCTGGATGGGCTAGGAGCAGAGGGTGCCTTTCTAATTACTGAGGCATATGACGTTCCAGGCAGAGCCGGGCGCGCCAGGACCAAGTCCTTAGCCTCTCAGAATGAGAGTCTATCCTGGGCTTAAACGGCCAGGATTTCTTTTTCAAGGAGATATGCACCACATTGCTTCGAAGAAGCAGGGTGCGGCTCTTCGCAATTGACACACTTGGCCACACACGATTTGGACTTATCGTGTGCGACCTTGGAGCAATTTACACAGACTTCGGGTGACCCCGACTTTGCACGTCTACATGAGCGATTCGTATGGCCGAAGCGGTGACACTAATAGCACCACCGCGGCAGTGGCACGAATGCCTTCACGCGGTAGTGGTACCAACCGGCACGCTTGTCACAGTCGAACGTGACGAAGAGTGTAGGGGTGGGTCTCGAGGCCCCTCCCTGTTTTCTCATCACACGTTCGACCTTGATTGCCCCATGGTCGGCCAGCTCTAGAGTGATGTCCTCAATGGAGTAGTCAACGAGTTCCTTCGCATACACTACTTCTCTCACAAAGTTTATGGTAGGTTGCGGCGTCACAACCACCAAGGTGCCAGGAATTGTCCGAAGAGCACTTATCTTGGCCGCCTCGGCGGGATTCGCCGCGTTCGCCAGAAGGCTCCCGTCCGAGAAACGGGTCACCTTTGGCTCTCTACCAATTGCACTAGCTAATCCTCTCCTCTGATAAAATATGTTGCCCTTGGACAACATGGTGCCATCAGGGAAGCGAAAAACGAGGAAGTGTTTGAAGCCAGCAGGCTCGAAAACGCCAGGTAACCTCTGAATGAGGGGCCCCGATGTCATCGAGCCTCCGCCCTGTGCACTCTTGGTATTAGTCTTAGTCAGGGGCTCCGCAACCGGGGGGGCAGAGGGGGCGAATGTGCCAATCTTGGCTTGGTCGCTTGCCAGAGTGGCAGCAGACCCATCCGCCTCCGCAGCCCCCGCGGATGGAGAGGAGCCCCGAGTCTTTTTTGTCTTTTTAGTCTTTTTCTTTTCCTTTTTTGGAGAGGAGGGCGGTTAATGAACCCGCTTCTCACCTCCGCCGGAAGAAGCCCCCAGGCCAGATGGACCGGCCTCAGTTAGGTCATTCTCTGAAATGGAAAAGGGCCTGGTATTCGTGGGTGCACCAGACGGAGGAGATCCCTCCTCTCCTTGTACTGCTTCGGAAACCACAGCCGTTTGAGGAGGACCTTGCATCGGGGTGGATTCAGGTTCGGTGCTTGGCGCTGAGTCAGGATTCCCTCCCATGGAATGCCCTACCGTCTAAGGCTGGGTTTCCTCAAGGACCATGTCTACTTCAGGCGGGGCCTCCAGTTGGCCATCCCCTCCCAAGACATCGCAGGTCCCGTTGGCAGTATTTTCACTAGTCTTCTTTAGGGAGGCATGGGCCTTGACACCGGCAAGGTTCAGTATTCTTGCCAGCAGGTCTTTTTAGGAAAGCGACTGAAGGGGCCTGGCTTCCCTCTTCCCCCTAAGTGGGTTTGCCCTAGCGAGCCGCTTCGATGTGGAGCGGCTGGCTAAGAGCTGCCTGCTGGTTTTCTTGGCAGTCCCCTTGGAAAGAACAGAGGGGACTTCCGCTGGTAAAAGGGAGGCGCCCGAAAGCACCTCTAGAGAAGGGGGTGAGGGAGAGTCCCCTACGCCCGTAAGCGAAGGAGAGGAGTAAGCCTCATCTCTGGTTAGAGATATATGAAGGGGCTCCTGAGCAAGCACAGGGGGGGGGAGATCTCCATTTTTTTGGCTGGAGCGGCCCAAGGGTGGCTCCGTCGATGTTATAGGGGAAGTTGAGGGTTGGGTTTTTTTTATACTTATCATTGGGCATGGTGACCCTCTTTTTGACAAGAGATGCATTCGCGCATCACCTCTCTCAGTAGCTCGCACTGCGAGAGGTGCTTACAAGCCCAGCACAGCCAGGCGCCGCCATTTAAGACCACCCCTCCCGCCTGGTGGCCTGGCAGTCCATCAGCATGGCAGCTCCACCTTGAACACGGCGTAAAAAATATATAGATTGTGAAGAGGAGAGGAAAAGGGATGTGAGGAAGGTATGGTTGGGGATAAAGCAGGTTGTTAAAAAACAACCACCCCAGACCGGAGCTCAGGGGTTAGAGAACATTGTCCCCTCCCCCCTCAGCCTCGATCCGGGACGGTTGACTTAAGAAGAAGGTCAGCATCTACCCTGTGATATTAGAGGCTGACCATTGAAAGTTGTGAGAGAAGTTGTATGAAAAGCGAGGAAACAAGTGTTTTGAAGGAAGAAGAAGAGGCTAAGCTGGGGTCGGACACTTGTAAAGAAATTAGCTAAGAGGTTTAAAATGTAAATGAATAGTAGAAATGCAGCCCATTTATACTCAATCAAATTTGAGTCTAGCGAGAGCACTGGGGCCGGTAAAGCGTTCTCTGCTCTAAATGACAGTTGTTTATCCTGGGGCATGGGCAAATTCAGTAATATGGAGGATTATTGACAATTGCAGACTTAAACTAAATTTCGTTTGATCTCATTCCATTTTTTATCTACCTTATCGCTTAAAGAACAATGATTTTGAGTAATGGAAAATACCGTATAAACACATATCAAGAGTAAATAAATTAATATAAAAGATAATAACGTTGGTGCTTTTGATCAGTGAGAGAGACGATAATAGTATAAAATAAGAGCCATAATAAAAACAAAGATCAATAATAATAAAGACTCTTGAAAGATAGATATTTATTCGATTTCTTAACTAAAATAAATACGTTTAGAAAAACCTAGGAATGATTTCGGTCTCTTGTGGTAAATAAAATGAAATACATATAATTAAATACATATTTAATTCAGATGATGGGCATTTTCTTACTTTTCTTTTATGGACATTGGAAGACGTAAGGGAATATTGGTACCAATTAAGTTCTCTCAACAATACAGCTACCAAATTCAGCCTCTAATTTATTATTTTTAATTCAGCCGAGTTTATTTCTTTTATCTCAAAAACCTAAATTGCATCAACGTTCGACTTAAAATTCAGGAAGAAATGAGAAAAAAAATTACAAGCTTAGAGAGAAAATTCTTGTATATAATATATTCATTCAAAGACGGAGTAAAGCATATAAATAATATTAGTCATTTAACAGCATTTCAGTCGGGAACATTATAATAAGACTTACGGCTGTTATTAATCTATGTAAATCTTCAAATAAATAAAATACTATGAGTATTGAATAATAGAAATTTGTTGATCATCACTATTTAAATTGTAATATGAGGTGACGCATTTTGGACGAAGTAAGAACAAACAATAAATTGAAGTTAGCAAAATATTTTGAAGAAAAATCAAATGACAGCCAGCAGCCATCGACGACTCACTCTTTGTAATCAAATATTTAGCAAATACATATATTTAGAGGTAGGAAAATAGAGCAAAACATGATTGACATAATAAAGGTACCGAAAGTTGCAGACAATCATTCTTTTGCTTAATTCAACGGGTTCATTTAAATTATCTATTCTGTCGTATTTGAAATAATTACTTGATTCAAAGTGGTTAAAATGCAATCATCTACCCTACACCTAAACGATAATTAGAGAGGAATTTTAGTTCCATCTTCTACTAGATGTTATTGGCATTTATGGTAGTCATGCAAAGAAATTTGATTTTATTTCATAGTTTGATTAATAAACAATCTCTAAAGAATCATACATGATCTAGAACAGGGGATTCCAACCTTGCAGGTCGTGGAGGGTTCACCTTTATTTACCTACATCTCTCTGGGACGAGGCTGAAGTTTCAGTCTTTAGGGTTGCTCAAATGCATAAGCGGACGGCTAGTGCATTCTGGTTTCAAAAGGCCTTGTGTTCTATCGTTTCGTACGTAGTATTTGGTTATATATACAACAGGTATAATGGTATATCCTTCAGCAATAATGGAAGTTATACAATATAGTGTGATTGTGTATAATCATGTGTGAATTTCAATCTTATCCCAATGGAATAGGCCTAAATATGTTTAAAATTGTTCGGTGTTTCGTAATCAGTTTTTATCGTCCCCTATAAATATCTCTATTTTGATTTAATATAGCTTGATTTAATAATGCGCATGAACATTTTAAGTTACGATTATGTATGTTACTATGAGTAGAATTGAAGAAGTATCACCTAGAAAATTTACAACGCCTGTAGTCAGAGTCACTTACCCACTGGATTCCTTTTACCATAAGTTAACTACATAGGTCACTCTACTTACTGTACGTTAATTTGTAGAACAAAAGGTCATTCATTCAGTGTCTTCAGGTAATTTTGTTAGATTTTAATTTAGGTTTTATCGTGCGACTATCCCAGTGCTTGATATTTTGTTGTCATCTATCATAATTGTTAATAAGAGCATGAAGCCCTTCAAACTGAATGATAAACTCGCCATGTTTTATCTGGAACTGGCTAGAAAGGATGTGGTCTACTTCAAAATCAAAGAACACCAGCTTGATAGGTCGATATTGGATCATGGAACAGGAGTTCTCTTTCAACAGAGCAAGATCGTAGAGCCTTGGTGAAAGATCTCCCTTTTTTATCACATGGCAGAAGAATCCACAACTATTAGAGAGACGCTCTTTAAATCTTTCATGTAAAGCTGCTGGTCTTTTCCAAGATCTGAACTGGGTCAACAAGCAAAATTACCTAACTTTCTCAGCGCATCAATGACATGTCTTAAGAAAAAATACTACAGGTGACGGAGAAAATTTGCCATGCAAATTGATAAAACCGAAGACGTGCTAGAGCTTTCATAGCTTTTGGTTTATGCTCGGTTCATCTCTGAAAATCAGGTGGAGGAAAGGTTCCCCCTCCGCAAACTACTGAAAACAACTACAAAGGCTGAATATGTTATGAACATCGTGTCCAACTCCTTGCAAAAGCAAAGACTCTCGTGGAAAAGTTGGGGTCAGCTCCAAAGCAGGATTTGTGAATCTGGTCAAATAAATAAACTCAGATATCATTACAACGCACTTTCTAACCCACCGTGAGGCTTTTGCCTCTAAGGCGTTCGTGCTACTCTTAAATTCAGCTCGGGAGCTGCAATGCGCATCGTCAACCATTTCAAAGAAAGTGGAATTACAACACCCGATTGATTCGTCAGTTGTGCCAAGACAATGATTCTACCTAAGAAGACTTCATCTTCTACACATCTTCGCTTTGTTTGTCAAAGGTCAATGTTCTTGCTCGTATATTAATGTTTTATGAAGAATTGCAGGTCTTTGTGGCAGTTGTTAAAGAACATTCGAGAGCCATTTAATTGTAGTTTTGCCTACTTGGCAGACGTGTTCAAAGCTTTGAATTGATTCAACTGAAACTAGAGGGCAAAAATACTACTAAAATAATGCACACAGATGCCATTGATACTTCTCTCAACAAACTAGCTCTTTTAACATGCAAGTATAGAGGGAAATTGTAGCTTCCTTTTAAAGTCTGAATGAGGTGGTCGATAAGAAGCCACTTGCAGACTAGCTGCAAAAAGAGATCAAGGAACATTCTAAATCCTACAAAAAGAGTTCATACAACATTTTTATGATATTGATGGAAATAAGAATATAGAGCAAAAACTTGCCCAAAATCGTTTCCAATGGACTGTGGACAATCTTCCGAATGATTCAAGAGGAACTTTTAGATTTTCTCAACAAGACCGCAGCCAAAGAGGCGTTCCAAGTACAACAACAGCTCAGCAGCTCTAATTTCTGGGCCAAAAATGCTTTCCACTTTCCAAATGATCATCTAATTCGCAGAGAAGCTTTTTATTCATTTCTCATCAACTTACCCTGGTGGAATTGGTTTGTCGCCTATCCTAGTAATTAACTCAAAGGCCTGCAACAGTTTGGAGGCAGATGCGATGTGCCTCGAGCCACACAGAGCAGCAAATTAAAATGCTCGTATCAAAAAATGCATAAAAATCATTCCCATTAAAATACATGATTAACTCAATTATTTTAATAACCATTAACAAACTATAAGAAATTTTTGTTAACATTGTCTCAGAAATAAAAAAATATTAGACGAGACGTAGATAAGGGCATCTAGACTGGATAATGAATTTGATCCATCCTCAGACCACATTTCGCTCGTCACCAACATCGACTTGGGTATGAAAAACTGCCAGCAAACAATTCAATTCAATTTCTGTATAAAGATTTTCCCCGAAGGCGTGGAGGGTAAATGTTAATAAATGTATAGAAAAATAGAGAGGTTAAGCCAGAAAAAAAAATTACGACAAATATTTAGATGCAGCGAATCCTTACAGAGACATACCTTATTATTTAATATCATGTATATAGTACAAAATAATAAACACATCTTTTTTACTTTTCAAATGAGAACACATATTTTAGGGGGCTTCGTCAAAGACACTTATGAGAGACAAATGTCAAAAACATATTATTATTAATAATTATTTGTTTATCTTCTTTTTTTGTTCATGTTATAAAGATTTTTTACTTAATAGATGCCCCCCCCACGCCAAAAAAAGAAAAGCTGGTTCGTATTTGTGTCCAAACGTAATAAATCCAAGCAAAACTTAACATAGTCCAACCTCATATAACCTAAGCTATAACATTTAGTTATTCCCGCATAAAATACTTCTCGTAGGGTCAGTGAATATTGCTAACACAGTCACCATATGTTTTGATTTTTTACCAAAGATGTTCAATATTCTACATACTCTATGAGTTTTGGTATTGCTAGTATATAAAATGTTAGTTTGGATTAAATCTTATTGATTTATATATTAAAACAGAAAAATTCTAAACTATCTGTTTTGCTAAGAATAGCTGTAGCAATTGAATGAACTGGCTCTAACACATTTGTCTATTTATACCAAATTTAGGACTAAGTCAAATTCCTACCAAATAAGCGTGACGTTACAAAATATAGGAGAGCATTTTTGGAATAAATATCCAACACTAAAGAATTTAAATTACAAAACTTTATCGCCTATCTTTCCTACGGAGAATTGTCTGTTTATTAATATATATATATATATATATATATATATATATATATATATATATATATATATATATATATATATATATATAATGAAAAAACTCACAAAGTGGCACGTGAGGAAAGTAATAATGTGAAAATTAACCAACAGGAAAAAAAAAAGATGAATCCAAGCACTTTTGAACTAGATTTGCAAAGTCATTTTCAAGAAATAGCATTATAATAGAGAAGACAACCTTATATAGGGTATAAAGATACGTAGCGAACGCCCATCACATTTTACAGACCAATGGAAAAAACACAAAAACAAGACAAAATTATCAGGAAAAAGAACAATGCGCAACTAATAACAGACATGTGCATCCCTAAAACGTTATACACACAACAATGCCATGCATATGAATGGAATATTGTTGGATGAAAAAACAAACGCATTTTAAATGATTATCATTAGAGCTAAAACATTGAGGGTTTAGAGTTTATCCACAGACACAACAAAGACACGTGGAGGGGGAGGCAATGCGAATGATATTCCCCTAGTAAAGAGTGACAACAGGCTACATTATAAAGTTATTTCATTAAGTACAAGTTTCTTTAAATAAGGTCAAGTTTAAATTAGCCAGGGGAAGTGTTCACATTAGGTAAGATTCAAATTAAGGAACACACGACAATATTTCTTTTTCTGAAATCGGCGGAATGATAAAAGAATTTTTCAGAGTTCAGGTCAATAAGGTGGTTATTTTCAGATAAATGTAAAAATAAAGCGCTATTTACTTCACCTCTTCTAATATTATACTTAAGTTGGTAAATTCTAGTAGATAAAGATTTACCAGTTTGCCCGAAGTAAGGTCAATTACAAATAGAACCTTCTTAGAATATACTTTACCTTTTTTCCCTGTGTTATTTTGGACTAAAATTTTATATAAAGTGGATTCATATCTAAAATTTACAGAGATATCAAGTTGCTTAAAAATACAAGTGAGACAAAAAAAATGGTTCAAAGTATGGCAAGAAAAGACAATTTTTGTAATTGAAAATCGGTAGGTCTCAAAAATTGTCTTCTCTAGTAATAAAACTAATAGAAAAGTAGGTAAACTTATATTTAAAAGAGAAAATACAGCTAAGAAAGTATTTTTATATATAACAACAATAGAAGCATAAAACAACATTTAGTACGTGACAAAGGTTTTCAACTATAATCATTTCAGTCATTTCATATTTCGTGGCTTAACTTATGTTAGCAATAACAGTACAAGTACGATTCTTATAGGTTGATATTTCCTTTTCGCAACCACTTTTAATTTTATGCTCCGCTCTTAACCGCCTATCTCTTTTATAAGGGCAATGTTCTGTGGGTTTCTCTTTTAGATTGCAGACTTCAATATTTGCCACAAATTCTCAATTGGATTGAGGTCCAGCGATTGAATCGGCCATTGAAGGAAGTTTAATTTCCTCTTCTAAAAACATTCTTGAGTTTATTTCTCGTTGTGATTAGAATTGTTTTCCTGCTGAAAGATCAATCTGACAATTATCAATTTGAGGAGTCCAATCAGTATATATTTTTGCCATCTATCGTCTTGAAATCATGTTGGCTGGCTTGCCCACCTTCATTCCATATTCTTTTAGCTTCGACTATATTCTGAATTTCGGGGGTTTTATATATCCAAGTAGCTGATTTTCTCTCACGCCAACTCCTCCTCATCAATATGCAATTTTTGGCTCTTTGTGCTGTTCCAAGTTTTAATGTAAGTTTTTCGGTGAAGCTCCAAGTTTCTGCTCCATAGGTTAAAGTTTGGATTATGCATTGGTTGTATTTTCTTTAGGGCCACATAGGAATATTTCTTTTAAAGATGATACTTGCATTTCCAAATATCTCTATCATGTTAAGCTCTTGTTCGTTTTTCAAGTTCTTGAAGCAATGTTTGAATAACTTCTAGGTTCAAAACTATTGGTACATCTCATCTGAAAATCTCAGGTAATTAAGTTAATCAAAATCGATCTTAATTTCTTGGTTTTGCCAGTTTAGCTGCCCGAATACATATTTTATCTAGATATAACGTGAATAATTTCATAGAGATAGTATCACCTTGTCTTGCACATTTAAATTGAACCTAGGAAAGGTGGAAATTTTTGATGCTAAAATTTTTAATTTAAAAAAATTGATGCAAGGAAAAAATTGATTTACTTCTTTTACTACACAATTTCCTAGCGAAAAAATTGTCCGGCCACAGGAGTCAGTCACGATTTCTCGTTTTAGGCCCTTGGAGCTCCAGGTAATCCTGACCCTCAGCTCGTTGTGCGTGTTTCAACTAAATTTGCTGGTCTCTTTTTTCACGTCAGTCAGTCTAATTATGAGGCTAAATGTCAAGGGTTGTGCGATCCAAAAAATTTTCCGCTAGAGAACCTTCGTCTTCTGGCTGGTGTGGCAGGACGCAGTCTTTCTGCAACACGGAAGGCCTCATTGAAGCTCCGTCTTGCATGCCGGAGCCTTCACTAATTAGTACAACGAAAACAATGAATTTCGTTGGAGATTTCATTGGCATACTCTGGAGACAATTTGGGTGCAACAGCGAGTCACATGTTGTTCTGAGTTTTGATCTTCTGGTGTTGGCAGGAATTTCTATCGTAAAAAACACAGCATGTCTGGCATAAAGGGTGTTTCAGTTCCTATGTTTATTGAATTTCTTCATGCACCACAAACCTAATAAGCTTTGCATACGTACCTTTTTCCTTGAGATGCCCGCATCGATATTCCTGGTTCATTGCTAATGATCTCTTAGATTTTAGCGACGAATTCCGGAGTTCTGAGTACCTCAAATCGTCGACCATGAGTTTTTTCTCTCTGCAGTCGCCTCGTAGTCAAATCCTTCCCAACTTTGCCCAGGAATCTTTCTTCTGGCCTTGATCAAGTATTTAATCTCCTTGTTTGTCTTGATAGTGCCGATTCCAAGGAAGACTTAATGACTTACACAAATTGGAGGCTTCAAAATTTTCCATAGACAGTTTTTTACAAAAAATAAAACAAAGTTGTTTATTGTTTTTAAGAAGTAATGACCAAAACAAAGGCCAAAAAAGGCGTGAAATTAGCGGGGGAGGGGGGAATGCGAATGAATATCATCCGTTCCCTGCATATTATTTTCGTGTAAAATTTGACGATATTTAAAGTTTCCTTCCTTCAAAAAGGATTAGACTCATAGGTGAACCGTCAAACACATTGCAGAAGATCCAATAAGGTTTTAGTTGACACGAAAAAAAACCTTGATTTATGAAGAGGATGCTCATTATCTTTCAAAGTCATATACTTAATTAAATTAACTGAGTAGTAAATAACAATACGCCGCAGTTCATTGAAATGAAGCGTATTGTGTAATAAGTATCTAATTAAAATTAATGTATACAACACGGTTATTAGTGAGATATAATGCTGAATGCTGCTGGTATGTCTAATATGGCCTATTCATTACTCTAATGGATTTCTGTCCTTCCGAGTTGACATTTTGTCATATCCGATGTGTTCTATATAAGTCAAAGTTTCATGTAATAACATAATTAGAAATTGAACAGTATAAATACAAAGAAACGAAGTGAAGTGCTATGGTGTGAACATGAGTATACGGGTCGCTAAAGGGCAGGCCTCAAGTTTGGGATGTCATTAGCACCATGTGCTGTAAGTTAGAACTCTAAATGCTTGCCATCTCTAGATCAAATGTATTCGAAGAAAGACCCCTAATGCTATCCTGTATCTCTTTCCTCAAGTTTGATGATGTTTGTTGCAGTCCTTCTGTTCATAGGAGTTACGATTATTATTGGGTTTTTTTATTTCATTTACCTATTTTCTCTGTTCTCTTCTTTTTACAGATATTTTTTAACAAAGAAAAACCACTCTTAGACACTAAGGTGTAATTATTTATGTCAGTATTGTTGATAATTATATCTTTAGGAGAGGAAGTGACATTGGCTGGATGATTCCATCTCGTTAAAATTTGCATAAAGAAAATTAATTTCAATATCATAATGAATGGTAACTAAAATATATTTGTCAACTTTACACTGTCAATTCAAAAGGAAAAGTAATTAAAATTAGAAATATTATTAGGATGCACATTAAAATTCAATTATACATATAATGTTTAAATCAATTTATATTACTCGCTACTCGATTACCTATTTTTGTTGTTTTAATTGCGTTCATTCCATTAATAATTTCAATTTCGTCGAAGGCATCTTTGCAGGAAGGGCTTTGTTACGCGCTTAAATAAATCGTATCTTTGATTTCATATCTTTTAAAGAATTTAATATTGAATGATTTGATTATGTTCAACTTGCCACTTCCACGTGTGTGGCAGGCTGGACATAATCAATATAATCAACATAAGTTCGCCTTCGCGAACTTAATAATTATATATGGGAAAGGAAGACACACTACCTATTTCGAGTTTCACAATAACTAAGAAAAGACATGAAATTGACTCATTACAAAGTATTCCATATTTCTTCTTTAACTTCATTTTTATTCGCGTGCGATTCTATTCGCGAGCGACTCTACATCTAACTATGTCCGTCGATCAGTCCCCGTTTTGTTTTGTTTTTTTAATAACATTATACCTATTCGCCCGATTCTAACGAAATTGAAAACACTTATGTTGCTTTCATTCTCTTTAGAATGTTATTAATCGCAAGGTCATCCCAAGGTTAGCACGGGAATTATTTTGTTTTAGCAATAACATCATGACTATTCGGCGGATTCAAACAGAATTTGAAACTCTTATGTTGTGTTAGATTCTCTCTTTCGAATTATACATTTCCACTACTTCTTTCATCAACGCTTTCTTTACAGATCGCCTCAAAAAACTTTCTCCTCAGATGCACTCGTTAGTCATCGATTAAAATTTTGATATAGAAAATAGACTTTTTCATGATTTTTTATTCTTTATTGCTCTTAGCAGAGAATCAGTATTTACTCCCTCGAAGGATTTTCTTATGTACGAAGCCAAATACAGTTTTTTATTACAGAGTTCTCTGCAGTTATTGTTGAACACACTGCATCTAATCTTATGCATTGTGAAGAGAACTCCGTGTTAAAATTCACTTATGAATTGAGGACGGGGGATAAACTCTTTTTTTGGACGTTGAGGTTCAAAACATCAATTGCAGCTACATCACTAAAGTACATACAAAAATCCGAACATGGGAAGATGCCTCAATGCTGAGAGTGAATGCCTTAAAAGGTATAAAATAAGCGTAATTGGCTCATACATGCGCCAAGCTTATAAATGCTGCTCTACATCAAAATTTTTCCCGTAAGTGATAGCACGAGTAAAACAAATACACGTGAATAATTGTTTCTCAAACAGCATGATTGACAGACAACTCCAACTATTTTTTAATAACCATTGCAAACATGCGGATAAAACTGAAAGTAATCAGGGAGAAGTCAACAACATCAAATTGTATTACAGAAACCAGATGTCCACGGCCTATAAAATATTTAGATAAAAAAAACATCAAGGACATTATTAACCGTAAAATCAAGGTTAAAAATCAAACGATATAATCCAACTCATCATTTCTTATAAAACAACAAAAGCCAGAAATCTCCTGATAAAAAACAACACCTACCTAAACTCCTTGAATCTCAAGTCAACCAACATAGTTTACGAGTTCATCTTCTCCGATAAAGACTAGGACTATAAGCTTTATAATAACTCAAAATATATTGGCATGACAACCACTACATTATCCAGGCGTTTAACTATGCATTTACAAAACGGAGGGCTTAAAAATCATATGAAGAGTGTCCATAATATTAACCTAACGAGAGATATGCTTGTTGATAACACCGTTATTAAAAGAAAAGAAGTCAACAAAGCGAGACTGAACATCTTAGAAACCATGTTAATAAATGAAGATAGGCCGGCAATCAACAGTCAAGCGACAAGCTGATCTGGTGATCCATCTTAAAAAGTACTAACTACAATCAATCTTTCCTTTTCCTTTACGTTGTATACACAAATATATATGTCTGTCTACTCAGCCATCTAATAATATCTTATCCCTAAAAATTATGAGACTGAAGGAATTGGTTCACCTCACAATAAATATCTAATGATACATTATTTTCTTGATTACCAATTTTTTCGAACTGTTACTTAGAGCAACACATATTTCTCACTTTTGTTTTGTATTCTCCATGAGAGTTATGTTGTACCGTTTGGGATATTCTTTATTTTTAAGTTTTTTAACTTTATTTACTTTTTTTTATATAATGACAAGGATTGTTACACCCAAGTCCTTCTCAGTCACATAATAGAAATCACATCAGTGCATTAGAAAGCTCGTGATAAGATGTCATTATTTTTATAAATATATTATTCTAAATCCAGTATTTTTTGCGCTCTCTCGATATTTTATTTCTGAATGTGTGATGAGCTAATGTCTCTATACCTAAGGTCGCATGACAAGTCCATTGATTTTCACATATTATTTGAGGAATTTTCTTATCGGACTCCCTAATGATGAAGAATACGTTTCTAGATAATAGAATTTGCCTTATATTTTTTACCATTAAACTACTAGCATGCGTATTCTTTCTCACATTTGGAAATAATTAGTTATATTGAACGGATATATATATATATATATATATATATATATATATATATATATATATATATATATATATATATATATATCATAGTACCGCGAGAGAATGTTGAAAATGAATCCATTAAACCACATTGAAAGAGAAGACGGAATAATTTTTCCTTGCAGTAATATTTTTATTACCTTTTTTCGAAAAAATCCGTGCCACGCGTTTAACTATTTTTCATTTATTCTTTGAATTCCTAATTAATTTTCTATTTCTTTTATAGTCTCCGTTCTAGCTTGCGAAAGTGTTCCTTAAAAGCTATTTACAGAATTTTTTGGCTCTCTGCGTAGCGTAGTGTACTAACGGCATACTTTTAACTGTGATCAAAGCGGTGCTCGCTGCCTCAGTGTGCCTGGTTCGAATCGCTTCCCTGCAAGAATTTTTTCGAAAAATGGTAGTAAAAATCTTACTGCATAGAAAAATTAGTCCGTTTTCTCTTTCAATGTGGTTTAATGGATTCATATATATATATATATATATATATATATATATATATATACATATATATATATATAGCAGGAATATGAAGACCCAAGTGATTACACTAATCGGACCTTTACTAGGACCATCTTCAGTGACTGTGTTGACTAATGAGAAGGGGAAGGAACATTAATCGATAACAGTTAAAAGAATGCATTAAATAATGGATAAAAAAAGCGGATGAAGACAAGTTAAAATAATAAAATAGACAATCATTAAAATTAAAGTAAAAACACTAATAACAATATATAAAATAAATTAATACTAACAGTATGATTTTTAAAAAAATAATAGAAAGAAGTGAAATTATAACCAAAACTAACTTGAATATCACATATTAAAAGTTATTGGAGTAAACAATAAAATAACCTATTGTATTAAATTATCAAATACAACAAAATAAACCGAAAACAAATCAGAATGAATTGAACAAAGTCACTCAACTTTATCGTGGGATTTGAGAAATCAACTAACTAAAGATATAAAACTACTAACGAGATTTGTTCGGTTGGTCGGTTTGCTATTTAATCTATTGATGTGTTGGCTGGTGATATAGTTAATAGTTTAATTGACGAGGAGTAATTATTTAGGGTGGATTTATTTTATTGATATATAGTGACTCTAAGATTTTTAAATCGAGAGAAGTTAAGGCTGAAGATAAGATGGTAAATGAATCAGAATTAAGAGGATGATGGTGATACTCAGAATGTTGCCTGATGGAAGAGGTTTCAGGTTTAGAAATGGAAATACCAGTCCTATGGGACAAACCCGAGTGCTTCGCGATCCTGCACTTTAGTTGTAAGCTAGTTTGCCCTACATAACGACTGTGGCAGGTCGTATATGTATAATTATAAATTATACAAGATCGAAAGCAGGAAACCATTAATATTATTTCCGATACTCTTTTTCGTAATACGAGTTAAATATTGGTTTTAACAAAGCAACTTTTCCTCAAGCTTTTAATGCTTGCTTTGGGTGCTACCATTTTTCTTTTTAACAACGAGCTCTATTTACAACACGAAGGCATGGCTATGAGTTCCCCACTTGGTCTCTCTTTTACGAATAGCTTTTTGTGTCACTACGAAACTCGGTTGCTGAACAATTGTCCGCTAGAATTCAGGCCTATTGTCTTCAAAAGATTTATAGATCAGTGTTTTCTATTCTAATTTTTAAGCACAGTAATCATGCACCTTGATTTCTCAATTATATAAACCAACAACATCCTAACATAAGGTTTTCTATAGCCAAAGAAAAGGACAACAAAATCTCATTCCTGGATGTTAACGTTGTCCGAACCGGTTCGTTTTACAAAACATCCATTTGCAGAAAACCTACTACCACTAGATTAGGTACATAATTTTTTAGTAGCTCTCCCAGTCAGTTTAAATTATCCAGGATTAAAAGCCGAATTTTTAGAGCCTACCATATATGCTGTAACTGGATATCCTTTCATTCAGAACTGGCTTATTTAAATGATTTCTTCAAATTTAATTATTACCCCGATTTCATCTAGCACCAGTTAGTATCCAAATTTCCCTCCAAAATATATTATCCTTGACCCTTTCTTACGACTGTTTCTAAACAGAAGGTTTTCATTAGACTACCCTATCTCGAGCATTTAACATCCGAATTAAACAAAGTCCTTCTCTCTACCCTAAACAATCATTTCCCTCAATGCCAATTCATTTGATTAAATTCCAACTCTGTATCGTTAAATTATTTTTTTATCCATAAGGTGCCAATCCCTTTGGGCTTGCGATCCTGGATAATTTAGCAGAAGCAGGTAGCAAGGTCAAACGAAGTAAAGGACAAAGCCAGATGCAATAAAAAGATTAGCGGAAAAATTGTTAACCTAAAGGAGAAACCTAGCGCTAACTATATGAGCGGTAAAATGGAGGGGCGAGGGAAGAGAGAATGTAATAAATAGTGTTTAAATACAAATATAACGGAAAAAATAGAATAAAGTCCACAGTACTAAGAATGTTAATGTAACTTAATTCTTTAACGATAAGTCTTTTAATAAAATGATCTATTTTAAAAATTCTTTGCGGAATGTTAAAATTATCAGAAAGGTTTATGAATGAGCATTTAACGATGCATTTTTTATAACTCCATTAGAACGATAAATAATTTTAGCTAAATTGCAGCTAATTAAATGTTCATTTTCACATACATAAACAAAAACAGCAATATTACTTTGGCCTTTTCCTTTTCCCGCATGAATTTTCATATATATATATATATATATATATATATATATATATATATAAATAATCAATTCTAGATAACGACCCCCATCGTATATTAGGCGTCATTAAATTGAAGTGAGTTTATTTGAGATTCAGTATCTAGGAATGATCACTTCTAGGGGTGTTTGCTTAGGGTTGAATTTGGTTAAGTTAATATTAATTAGGTTATGTTAGTTTGGGTTGGGCTCAAGTTAACTAATCTGACCTAATCTAATCTAACCTAAGCTCACCAAACCCATCCTAACCTAACCTTACCTAACCTAACCTAACCAACTTAACCTAACCTACTTTAACCACTGTAACCTAACCTAATCTATTCTAATTTATGTGGCATGAACGATTCGGTTTGAGCAGATTTGAACATTTCTGGCAACATATTTCACGTTTTTTTTATTTGTTTTTCATTTGTTTGTTCATTTATTCTTTTTCTTGGGTGTCATCAAATATTATTGAAGTTTTGCGGTGTTCCACAATCAGGAAAGTTTTTCTCGGGGGGGCCGTCTTAAGGAATGATTATATGTATATATATATTACTTTTATTTTTGTACCTTTTGTTATCTATTGGATGAAGGTAACAATAAACCAAGATAGCAATGTCCCTAGTTTGAATCTCTTCTACATATGTTTCTTGAATAATGTAGCTTAAACTTTTAGTGTATGAAGTTGAACGATTAACCTAATTCAAAGCTTTTGCCGTATCAGCAAGATTGGATTAAAGATTAAACTCCATAAGGGCACGCATGCATTTTAAGTACTTGGTATACTCATTATTATTATCTAACCTAAGACACATATGAATCGACACATTAGAGATAAGAGATGTAAATACAATTAAGGCCGATGTCTTCGACTTCGCGCAAGAGAGATGTTCACCTAAAGAACTAAATATCAACCCATGATGCAAATCGATTCCCGTTCGAGCGGAATGACAAAGGAGATTTGGATAAACGGCGATATAGGCATTTATGCCTGTTACCCCTTGGCATAGCATTGCATCGCACTGAGTTAACTTTGGCCATATGCAAAATGACAATTTGCTCTTAGGATGCTTTTCTGCTTGTTAATGATATTTATGAGTGTTTCCTCTGTCATCCTTTACTTCGACATGTTAACATTACTTTAAGTATATTAACTGCCCAATGAAATGCAGAACTTTATTGAAAAATAAGCTCTGTATAATTTATTAATTGCACATTCGCTCACAAGTAGACAAAACCGGAAGAGGGAAAAAGGAAATAAAAATGTAAATCACGAGAATGTGCAAGAGTACGCAATAAATGTTAAAATATTTTCCCGAAATCGTGAAAAAAGGTAAGTTCTATAAATGATACAAAGGCAATTTTATAATATAGGTTAAACAAAACAAGCGCAGTAATTTAAAATTCGTTACAAATTCATGACTAAATTTGATCGCTAGTAACACGAAATGGTTAATTTCTGTCGAAAATCGATTACCCTATATAATTCTGCAGAGCACGAAATATATATATATATATATATATATATATATATATATATATATATATATATATATATATATATATATATATATATATATATATATATATATATATATATATATATATATATATATATATATATATATATATATATATATATATATATATATATATATATATATATATATATATATATATATATATATATATATATATATATATATATATATATATATATATATAATATATATATATATATATATATATATGTATATATATATATATATATATATATATATATATATATATATATATATATATATATATATATATATATATATATATATATATATATATATATATATATATATATATATATATATATATATATATATATATATATATATATATATATATATATATATATATATATATATATATATATATATATATATATGTAATATATATATATATATATATATATATATATATATATATATATATATATATATATATATATATATATATATATATATATATATATATATATATATATATATATATATATATATATATATACATATATATATATATATAATATATATATATATATATATATATATATATATATATATATATATATATATATATATATATATATATATATATATATATATGGGTGTCTCAAAATCATAGTGAAAATCAAACATGGCAGTATCGATACCAGCACACTTCGACCTTGCTCATACGAGGGGCGGTCAATAAGTTTTGCGAATCGGTAGGGCAAAACAGAGGGGAAGGGATTGCTGTTTGTCGGGGTGTTAGGCAACTATGACAAGTCAGGAACTGCAGCCGCACGCTCCTGCCTCGTCTATTTAAGGAACAGTAGCTGATCGCACATCGTCAGTCACAAATTTTTCAACAATGGAGAAGGTTGAGCACCACGCAGTGATAAAATGTTTGACCAAGGAAGGCAAGAATGCAAATGAGATCCATGAACGCATGTTTGCAGTGTTCACCGACACTGCCCCTTCCTATGCAATCATTTTTCGCTGGAATAGGGAGTTCCGCCATAGTCGTGATTACCTTGAAGATGACCGCCGTCCAGGACGCCCGTCAGACGTACCCAACGAGGTCAATGTGGCCCGTGTGAAGAGGATCATCCTCGAAAATCGACGGGTGAAGGTCGAAAAAAGGGAGCTACAACTTGGAATATTACTTAGAAGTTTTATCAACATCATTCACGACAATTTGGCCATGACCAAGGTCTCTGCCCGTTGGGTCCCTAGAAACCTCACTTCCCATGATCGACTTCAACGTCGTCAAAGTCCACAAGGCCAGAGTTGCTCAAACTGTTCTGCGCAAGAAACTCAACTATCCCCCCTACAGTCCAGATCTGGCCCCTAAAGACTATTTTTTATTCCGCCAACTCAAGGCTAAACTGCTTGGACGCCGGTTTGGGGACGATGAAGATGTCCAGCTCGCGGTCCAGGAGGGGATTGAACAGCAGTCGGGAGATTTCAGGTTGTCGGGAATTCAAAACTTCAGGGACAAGGGGCGCAAGTGCATTGAAGTCGAGGGTATTTATATTGAAAAATTATAAAACACGTTTCCTCATATCTCTTTTTCTTATATCCGAATTGCAAAACTAATTGACCGTCCTTCGTACATGTGTGGAAATGATTCAGAGAACGTTTCATCAAAATCGGTCCATATTTTCTGGTATCACAAAATTATTGTTTCTCTAGAGAAAACATACCGCAAGAGAGAAAAAGGCAGAAAACGGAAGATAATTTTTTCAAAGACGAGGGTCAGAGACAAATGATAATAAGTCTCGGACCGCGGAAGGGCCTCTTCACCACCTCCTCGGCTGTCTTAGACCTCCTTGACCACCTTGGTCCTAAGCTGTTCCTTTGGTTTTTTCGGCACCGCCCGTGTGTGGAGCTGGACTGTCCTTAGGAGGAACTGCTTCTGTTCTTCGCTCTTTGTCCACTGACCGAGGAATCACTTTATGAGGGCGATGCCACGCTCTTCCACGTCGTTGGTCACACGGAGGGTGGCAACCCGTTTCTGGCCCAGATGGTACAGGGGATTGGATGGCCAGGTCGCCACATTTTCGTCGAGGAAGGTCTGTTCTCCTAGAAGGCATTTGATGAGGTTCGACGATGGAACCATTGCCCAGGTGGAAAGTGGCGTCTCAAGTTAAGATTCTTTCCCTTAAGTCGTCGTGGCTTCATGGTTTGGACGATAGCGATCTTCTCCCTCTCGTCTAGGTCTCTCGTCGAATAGCGCCAACCCGATCAGGTCATCCGACAGGTACCACAGGTGTTGGCGCATGGCAGGGTCGGCGACAGCGGCCACGGTCCGATCTCTGTAGTCAGCGATGTCTTGTATGAAGTCCCTGTCGTTCTTCGAGGCTTGGGCGGCAATGGACGCTTTGTTCCAGTACTTGATGTAAACCATTGCCACGAACAACAACATTAGTAATATCACTTCTCTTTCCGACGAATTAGTTGGGGCTGATCGGCGAAGAGCGTGCTCTTGATGGCGTAAATCCCTTTCGCCATCCAGCGGGCTATGTGGTAAGCGCCAGGAACTCTAAAGGACTTTGGTATATCAGCGCGCAGGAACTCGAGACAGAACTTGATCAGCCTTTGGTAGTCTTCGTGCAGATGAGATCCAGCCTCCAAGAGCTGGCGCAAGAGGTTAGTCATGAAATGTCGTTGGGTGACCTGCTCGGGCGACAAGGATTCGGTTTCCAAGGGCTTTGAATTCCTCTGGTTGATAAATGGCCATTGTGTGCGCAGCTTCTTGAAGAGGGCAATGTCCGGGCCAGAAAAAGGACGGTGGCTGCATTTGAAGCGGTCCTGCACCACAACCTCATAGACATGGTGCCGGCACGATAGCCAGATCAGGAGAAGGTGAAGCTCCCGCTCAATCCGCGTACACGCCCCTTGCACGAAGCCAGTAATATGGGCTGTAGTGTCAAACCCCATGCCAATGAGACGGGTTCCCAGGCCATTTTCCAAGGCATGCTTCAAGACTGTCCCGGCCACGGCTCTTCCTGTTTTGTCAACGATAACAGAGACACCCAGAAGTTTCTCTGTGTCCTCCCCAGTGAGCAAGACTGGAATCGTCTCCTCCAGTGATTTGCCGTTCGTCATAATAGTGAGTAGATTCCCGTTTCAGTCGAGGACCATGCGTACTTCCTTGCCACAGGCCAGCGAAGCCACGATCTCCTCTCTGTTCTTCACTTTGAGGGCGGCGAACAGAAGAGTGGGACAGGGTAGGCTTATCCATGTTGTAGCCAAGAGCAAAGGCAGTCGCTGCGAATGACGGGGTATTAGCCCGATCCCGCAGGGGGTCCCGATCCCAGGACAGGGTCATCTCCCTGTTTAACTTGTTCGCTGGACGGCGAGGACAAGGTGATTTGCAGGCTTTGGACCCAAGAACGTAGCATCATATTCGGTCGACGATGACGACTTCGAAGATGTCTCAAGTGCGACATCCTTCGTCAGCATGGAAGACACAGCTGCGGTCTCCCTCTCTCCTTGGTCGTCCTCTTGCTTCCTCTTCAACCAGGCCCATTCCTGCTTCTTCACTTAAGTTTGGTCGACACAAGCCATTGAAGAGCTCGTCCTGTCTTCCCTCTAAGACCTCAGGAACTCCTTGGCTTCTTCTTCTATTCTTGAGTTCAGGGTATCCGCGTGGTCCACTTTGAAGATGTCTTCTAGGAGACCTTGCAAATCCCTCACTTTGCCACTCTCGTCTTTCTCGTGCGATTTTTCAGCTTCTTCATTTGTTTGAAGTCACTAAAAAGCTTCATTACTTTCTTCTTGACGTAAGAAGGGTGAGAGGTTGGAATATTGGCCTTCTTCTGGCCTTATAGGATCTTGCTGGTGGTGGAACCAGTAGCTGCCGTGACGAACAACTTCTTATTGACATGGTGTAACCAGAACACAGCCAACACCTCCTTCCGAGAAGGCAGCCTGTCCTCGGGAAAGCTCTCAGAATAGTCCACATCAAAAAGCGTATCTAGTTATCGCCGAGCACGTGCAATTGCGTTTTAGCTATATGAGGAAGAGAATAAAAAACATAATTTCTTAACGTAGTCAATATCACTCAAAATACACGAAGTAAACAATTCGTGCTACCAGTAAATATAGCCGAAACTTAATAAAATTTTACAGTATTTACTTTCACATGAAAGGCAACCAGGGCGTCATGTGCTGGATTGTGTATCACCATTTTGAATTCCTGTGACACCCTAATATATATATATATATATATATATATATATATATATATATATATATAGAGAGAGAGAGAGAGAGAGAGAGAGAGAGAGAGAGAGAGAGAGAGAGAGAAAGAGAGAGAAAGAGACGACTCATTAAACAGTTTTATTTGTTTATCTGTGGAACACTTAATCTCTTAATTATTTTTTTTTAATTTCAGATTATAGCATATTAATTGTTGATAGCAACCAAACATGTCGCATTGATCAAAAGTAAAAGAGTTGGCTGATTTTCAAAGAAAGCATATTGTCTCTCAATTTTACAGTGAACTTAGCCAGCGTAAGTTTGCACAAAATCATGCGATTCATCTTTCTTCAGTCTACAAATGATTGTAAAATTTCCCATTTCAGACAAGAAATTAATAACATCTTGCTCAGGTTGACGTCTTCTCTAGAACAGGGGTCTCTATGGTGTAAATAGGAGTGTTTTAAATAATTCCACTAGTAAAGCAGCTGATGGTGTAGAGCAAATCATTTTGAGTCGGATTACAGCCGGTAGATATCTCCAATAACTTGGTTACACTGGAAGTGCAGCCTAGAAAGAATCCTTTACTTTGACCAGCAAATATCCAAAGAAGAAAGAAGTTCAGCGGTTTATGTGTGTGGGTCTGTAGATTGCATGGTTTATCACGGATGATGGAGGGGGCGGTGTAGAGCACTGGTCATTCAGAACTTATCAAATTTATTGACAACATAATTTCGAAAATTGTAATTCTTCAAATTTTCCCTAGTAGTTAGAAGGATAGAAATAACACCTTATTTATGAAGATTGGTGCCCCAGAATGACTCATGACTGGCTAGGCAAACGAGTATTTAGAAAACATCCTTGGCAGAGCTATTTAAATGGTTTGAACAAAAGTAAACACAATTGAGGCTCACTAGATATAGTAGTGTGGAAAATGACACAAAACCCAAAATATCAAGAAGATATTGAAGAGGAGACAAATTTGGAATTCAGTAGTACGATTAGTAAAGGGAATAATGAATTATAACTTTAAAATCTTCTCTAATTAAATAATAAATTAAGCATTTATATTAAGGTATATATATGTTACAAAATAGAAGGAAATTTGGAAGTGAATGAGCATTTGAGACAAAATACTGTAGTTATTTACAGGCAAGAGAAAGAGAGCTAAACACAGCACATAGAAGACGCGCCAATTGAGAAGGCAAGTTCAACGCAAAGCGAATAATAAAAAAAAAATTTCTTGTCCCAAAGTCAAACTTATGTCTGCAGATTGACGTTCATTCTCTCTATGGTTAGCTACCAGACAGAATCCCCCTCAAATTCTTAAAATGTTATCTTATCTAACTTAATTTTTCCCAATAATAGGAGGAAGTTCCAAGGGATTAAATTGTAAGCTGGTTGAAAACACTATGAATATATCAGTGCATTACTTAACCTCTCTGATAAATACTCTGCTTTCTTTTCCATTATCTTCCTTTCTAACTCGGTCTGTTCTCCTTCTATAGTTTTCAACGCTATAATACATACCAATATGGGTGAACGTGTGCAAGTACCTTTCAAAAAAATCCACCGACTGCAGCTCTTGATTAAAATACTCAAAATGCAAGTTTTGTAAAAAGATATTCAAAAGGCTAACCTTTTCCATTCTAAGAAGGGGTTGGCCTGCGTCGAGGTAACTGAGGGTGCATATCAATTTTCCTTAGTGATTTGTTTATCTCTGCTGCTATTGTATTTTCAATGTTTTATTTATCATTTAAATGGAATTCTTGCTTAGTCTCTTTGTTTTTTATCAAGCCGCTAGGGACACCTAGATAGACGCATTAGCCCATCTGTAATTAAAAAAAAATCCGCTCAAATGTAAAAATATTGAAACCTTTTATAATTGATTAACCAAGTGTCCATTTGTAGTTAAAAGGCAATACACATTTTCAGAATTCATGTTACGCAAATCACTATGGCAAAAGAAGCAAAGTAATTTTATAATGAAGAAAATGACTTATTACAGGTAAATTCGCTGAACGGCACGAATGTTTTGGTTATCTGCCAAAACTGCCTTACTCTCTATTGACTTACAATTACTTAAAAATCTAAGAATATATTCGCCATCAGTTTTTGCGCATTTTTGTATTTAAATTTTTAATTTAGGTAAGATCCTCTAGAATATGTAGTATGGTGTACAACAGACCCAACAATATCTAAATTTGCATAAAACTACAAATAATTTTTCTGGGTGAATAGCATATTCCAATCGATAGGTCATTTTTCTCACTTTCTTATATTTAAGAAATTCTGGTTCGTTTTTGTTTTTTTTTTAAATCTAGAAAATAGTAAAAGTTTTTTTAACAAAATGATAATTTAATTGGATAATTCCCCTTCCCCCAATTATTTTAGAAACTTTTTTAAGCAGCACTAAATTTCCAATCGACCACTGCTAATTAGTAAAACTTAAAGGAAAGAGTATCAAATTTATTAAGCAAAAAAAAGTCTATATTTTTTCAAAGTTTGGGAAAAAAATTGATGTACTTCTATTACTAATCTATATCATCGAGCGTTCTTGTGACAAATCTCGAAATTGGACATTTCAGCCATTGGCATTCTTTATCCTAATTTCCACATCCAGTTAATATTTTAAATAATATATAAATTTAGGCAATAAGCAATCTCTAAAGAATTATTTATTATCTTTCTTCGAAAAATTAGAGGAGTTTATTTATCAGTTTTCGGATATCAGTAATAATAAAAGATAAGGCAAACGTTTAGCGTTTTTATAACCAAATATAGCATAAACTTGTCTGAGAATATGTACGCTCTGGAAATCTTGAAACTAATTTCTTTGCTGACCTTTTATCAAATATTAATGGTATATAAACCCATTTACACAACAATTCTATGTCAGTATAATTGTCTTTTTATTATTCTAGAAAAGTACCATGTTTTACAGTTAAAACTTTGCTTTTACTTGAAATTATATTTAATGTTAGGTTATTACTTGCCAAATGATATGTAAAGTCTCATATTTAGTTCAGTTATTTAGTATAATTGGGCAATACTTATGATTTTATTTATAACCTCCATATGGATATAAGTATAATGCTTAAAGAAATTGAAATTCGTTTGCATACAAACTTGAATAACAAGTATTAGACAAGATAATTATCTCCTTGAACAAAAATTCAGAAGAACCTTTTAAGGGGCTAGGCAGGCTTAAGAGAACTGTATACTATTTCTGCCGATTTTGCTCTTGTCGGTCTTATTTATTGCATAATCTAAGTATTTATGTTCATTTATTTTTTATTTGCGATACTTTTTGCCCATAGATAAAATATTACACTGCTCAGCGCTGTTTTCAAGGTCTAACATATATCTGATTTTAGTCCAGTGTTTTGCGCTGAATCCGAAAATCCGGCTCATTTTATCTAATAAAATCAAGTTTTAAGATATAAGCACATTCCAGAAATTCCTATCTTCCAAACTATTTATGGAGAATGCACACACATTAGTAAATTTTAAAATGATTGCTACACAGAAGGGTTACAGAATGTTCTAATTTATACCAAGAAGAGTACAACATAAATAAAAGCTATTCATGAATAAATGGTCTCTTCTAATTGTGCCTAGCAGACATCAAACCCTTTTCAGTCAGAAAGTTGATATTTCAAAGCCCTTGTTACCATTTTTCCATCACACGGATCTCTTTGTGAAAGATCTCATCACCCTGTTCTTGATTCCAGCCTCCACAATTCTTGGGAAAATAGTCCAGGTGAGACCGAAGCAAGTGCATTGTCACTGACATGTGGGCACTATTTTTGCGTAAATGCTCCTTTAACTCATCAACCACATTCCCCCCTGCAATGACTAACTAAATGACAACCAGGCAGAAGGTCCAGAGGATTCGGTGCATAACAAAACTGGCTTCCTTGATGAGCTCCTATACTTAAGTACCATCAATTACACATACCTTCAGTTTTTTCATGTTGACTTGTGGAAAATTCTGACATAGGATAGCAAATCCTATGCCGTACCTGTAAATTGCCTAGACAAAGCTTTTCAACAAAGCAATCTTTATGTGCAGGAGTGAAAGCAATATATTTCGTGGTTCAACCAAGGGTTGGACAGAGCGTTGTAAGAACCGAGTTCTAATCCTTTTCTTGAGGGAAGTCTTGTGTGACAAGATGCTGGTCGTCAACCCGACTGTCACATAGGCACATAAAACATGGATACTCTGTGTACACACCTTTAAGGCCTAAGATGAGTTCAACAACTTTAAGATCTCCACAGATCAGCCATTTAAGTTCTTAGTAGTGAAGAGCAGACAACAAAGTGTCATTTTGTTACAGGTTTCTTCAATTGCAACTGAGTGTCCAAGAGGGATCAATGAAAACTTATGGCTGTTATTAATAAGAATTGCCTCGAGACTTCTGGTAGATAAGTCAATGAAAGGTCTCTATTCCATAATATCATACTTCATGCCCAGTAACTTAGGCAGGTCAGCAATGTTGGTACAGTAAACCAGTAAAGAGGCTTCCTCAAACGTAAAATATTTACTAAATTCTTTCTTGCGAGCCAGACGCCAAGATAATGTTGATTCTGTTGTCATCATACATTTCTATCGAAGAGGTAAACCAAATAGCTGAGCAGATTCTTTTAAAAGGTTTAGGTCTCGTGTCAGGTCGTTGAGTTCAGCTTGCGTAAGTGGCACCAGTTAGTGGCTCTCATCTGGTTTGTATGCATCAAACCCAGTTGTATCGGTAGCGACAGCAACTTCCAAAATCTGAGCTAGACTACATTGCAAAATCAGGCACAGGGACAGGAAGATCGGGACAATGTGTGGATTGTTTTCTAGCAGAAGGAACATTGGATTATTGAACATGGTGCTTGTTCTTGCGATTAATGCCTTTGAAATTTGCCATGTAGAAGTAGCAGTCAGGTAATTGATCTTTGCCTTCCCTTACCACCATTGGGACATCAAATGGTATTTTCTTCCCTTTCTTATTACTCCAATCGCCTAAATTATCCACAGATGTTGTATAATAAATAAGGGATCAAATAGGCTAACCTGGCCCCATAGTTTCACTCCAAAATAAGTACGACAAGCCTTTTTCCCAAAATCAAGTGATTTACGCTTGACGGTCTGGAAGAGCGACATGTCCGCAGATGTAACCAAACCTATTCTAATGATTCTTACACGTAAAGTCAATTGTTATGCAAATCTTGAACTGAAAAAAAAAATTAATAAACGGTTGGATGATACCGCGATTTTAGAATATACGTTCTAATAAGAATCGAGCATATCTTAGAAACCTTACCTGACAAAATAAATCTAATTATATTCTTATACTGATCATGCAAAAATGATTCTAAATTAGTTTGAAAACTTAGGGCCTTTATAAAATATTTAGAAACACAGGCCAGTGTTAGGTATTTTTTTTAAATGAGAAACACTACTAAGAAATGATGAAGACTAAATAGTGAAAATAATACATAGTTCATAATATTACTAATTCTTTAACAGGACAGGAATTCATTGCAAATAAAAGAATTTGGGTGTGAACTCTTTCAAAAAATACAGGCAATTGACCTTCAAGGAGAAACTGAAGTACATTTTGTAAAACTAAAACGTGAATTTGAAAACAATTTATTATCCCCTCGCAAAATTTAGACTCTGCCTTCCTACACTAATCATGGTATATTTGCTTTCCTAAGCTCTAAAGTTTACCTAGTTTACACAAAGCTGTAAATATTTTTGGAATATATCACACGATAATGCTTAATATATCTCTAGATAACTTTTAATCACAATCTTGATTCAGAATATTGCACTACTTTTGGATTGATAATTTTCACAAGTAACCTGTCCTTTTTGAAAATACTGGTGCGGTTTTTAGTTATACCGTTCCTTTCGATCGGTCGAAATATAATGAGGTATAATTTAACAAGGCGTAATACACCATCGTTTATTTTTCACTAAGAATAAATTTAAATTATAAAATTCCTCTCTTTCTCAGATTTTTCATCCCAATTATGCTTAAGGCATTTGTTTTTCTGGCATTTCAAATCCACCATGATAAGATATTTTTCGAATAGACGAAAACACGCCATGAGAAAAAAAACTGAAGGAGTCTTCCGAAAAGAATGAAAAGAAGCAGCCTTCGTTGATGAGTTCTTTAAAAGATCAACTCACTGAATCTAATGCTCGTATTATGAATTTCAGGGTTCTTTATTAGCTGTTTTTTTTCTGTTATGCAAAAGTCTATAGCAGTGGAGAGCATTCAATATTATAAGGGATAAATATTCTTTTAATTAGATTGAAAACTTATCAGTGGAATATCCTTCATGTTATAATATACTTCTTGACATGTGGGTAAGCTCAATATTTTTCAGTCAGAATATATATTCGAAAGAGTGACCATGAGACGTTTCTGTCCAGCTGTGTAATTTTATGAGTGCATAAATACCTTTGAAGAAAATAAACCTCTTACAATTCCAAAATTGTTCTTTATTCACATAACAAATAACGTTAGTGGGAAAGCAAAAATCAAATAAACGTATGAAAATAAGGTCCCCTAGAATATTAACCAAAATACTGACCTTTAAATATTGTGAAGAAAAAGTTCATATCATTGAGAGTTTGATAAATAAATCCATCTACAGATGTTCACCTATATTCTTATAATGAAGGTTTACACTAACATAAATGGATAAACTACAATTGTTAACCCATTGTAAAATCCCATTGCTTAGGTTTTTGTTTAAAATAAATTCACCGTCTAAATATCAAAATTAAACAAAATGAGAGCAGCCCATTTATGATCAATCAAAGTAACCATATACAGGACGGGACTTCCAAATTTAACTGTTTTTGAGAAGCATATCTCAATAATTATTGCAGCTAGAGACAAAATAAAAAAACAGATGAGAGGGGAATGCTTTATCTATAAATAGTAATATCTTTTTAAAATTGTCTAGTCATTTAATGAGTCAATTAACCTTTGAAGAGAATAACATTTTTTATTTTCTAAAGTGCAACATTTAACAAGTTTAAACTTTTAAGCAAAAGTTAAATTTTAATGAGTAGATCAATATGCCCTTTCTTTATGGTCAACATCAGCCTGTAAGATAACCTAATTTTGCTGTTTTTCCCCAAATTTTGTTCTTTCTAAACGCTTCCTAGCAGAGCAATTAAAAAAAATAAAAAACTAGTTTATTACATTATTTATTTAAAGGCTAATTGACTCATTAAATATCTTTAGTATGTTTTTAAAAAGAAAATAATTTATAGATTAAGGATTTATCTCTCATTTGCTTTTATTGAATGTCCCTAGCTGTATTTCTTATTGAGATAGAGCATCTCAAATATGGTCCAGGTTTTTGCAAGCATCTCTGTATATTTAGGCAGGGCAGTATAAATAAAATGTCAAAATAATAATTCCTGTAGATCCATGAAATATGATAATATATGGATTATCTATTAAAAGTTTAACGAAAGAAATGAAAAATCAATAAAACTTATGTCAAAATCTTTCAATAACAAATAAATATAAAGAATCGGAATTATAAACAAGAACGTTGCAAATCCAATAGAAAATTGATGGAATATTGAAACGGGTATATATATGTGGACTCTCTGTGTCATCTTTCCATTTTTCCTATCATATCGTGAATCATTGAAATGTTTTCTGAAATCGTAGACCAATTGATCATAAGAACAGAAATAAAGACCATTTATTATTCAAAACATTAGTCCACCAAATCAAATTTTAGCGGTTTATGGGATGAAGAAGCGCGATGCCTCTAGAGCTCGGTTTATATCAAGCATTTCTGGGATTGACGATATGCAATAAGAAAAGGGTGATATATTTCCTCGGTCTTACTCATAGATGGTAAATTTTACAAATCTTGTTATCGTTCTTATTTATTTGTTTCATGTTCTTAGCAGAATTGAACTATTTTTAACCTCTTTTCGAAAAAACATAATCCATAAAACTTTAAAAAGTGGTTGTACCTTTAATGTTATATTTCTGTTTTCCAGGTACAATTTTGCATCCCTTTCATGAGAAACAATGAATAAATAAACAATTTTCTTGCTTTTGATCAAATATTAGTCCATTACTCATGGTACAATATATCTTCTCACTTAAGAGGCAATTTATCCTTTATAATTAACTAGGCCTGTTTTACTTCCATAGGAAACTCATTTAGCCACTCTTGACTTTATCTTTTCAATGTTTTGCCTAATAAATAAACGTTCAACGCTGCCTTTTATTTAAAGTTATCTAAAGTTCTCTGTGCACCAAAAATATGTAGAAATGAAGAATAGAAATTGGTATAATGACTTTGCTAATAAATTGAAAAGGATCAATGTTTTCAGCAAATACTAATTATATTCTATTGAGGTTGCTCTGTAGCTGAATGGGTTCCAACAACATTATATGTTGCCACTTCTTTAACTACAGCCATTATTTTACTGACGCCTTTTTCTGCTCCTCTACTAAAATTTGAAGTATGTAATAAAGATAACATTAGTTTTAGCCTTCCTACTTGCTAGCATTTAACATAAATTAACTTTATATTATTGTATTACGTTCACACTTGATAAATAACACAGGGGAACAATTTTAATCGCATTTTCTGTTGACTTAAATTTATCTGCCAATTTTATTTCGTTTTTTAATGCTCATTTCAAATATATAACCCATTTTTAGCTACATGCTATAGTTATTCTGTAATTTCTATTTTCTCGTTTCCCCGAAAACTGCCCTAAGGACGGACAGAGAGGCTGCTTGTAGAAAGCAAATACTTCACAGTACATAGTAGTAAGTTTTATTGAGCAAAATATTGACATTCTTGTTTCTTTTTCCAGTTCTCATGTTAGAGTAATCGCTTCGTCAAGAAGAAATTGCGTTAATGATCCAGACACATTCTGCTACAAATGTGTCTGTTACATGCTAGTTCGTCAAAGGCGCAATATATCAAAATTTGTGATCCTAACTTATAAGGCATAACTTGATGGTCCTCTTGGCGATCAAGATAAGAGGTGGGCTCCACATGCTGTTTGCCATAGTTGTGTGGAACATCTTCGTAAACAGCTATTAGCTCCTCACTGTTTCAATCAATGGGATTTGAATGACTTGATACGTATTTGGCGCCCTCCAAGAATTCTGCAGAACCTTTAGCCTCCAGGTTGAGTGAAAGACATATGCTTGACAGGTCAGGACGGGTATCATATTACCACACAAGGGAGAGTACATTTGTTAAGTATTTCTCTGAGGACAAAAAATTTGTATACTGTCACGATATTCCTGGTCTGTTTACCGAGTTGGGACATGGCACCTATAGCCCTGCTGAGTGGAGACTGTTTTGGGATAGCTCCATCGTAGCCTCAAGTGTGCCCTTTCCCTTAATGGCAATGACTTTAGGGCAGTTCCTCTCCTTTACTCTGTTCATCTGCGAGAAACTCACAATGAGATAAGAATGGTCATGGATTTACTTAAGTACCAAAAAGATTGGCCAGTTCAGGATACTTTAGGAGGAGGAATGCCAAACATTGTCAATGAGCAAATCATAAGTCGAGAGAAGATCGTTTTCCCTCCACTTCATCTCAAACTGGGGTTAATGAAGCAGTATGTCAAGGCATTGAGCACTCACAATAATTGTTTTCAGTATATATTGAGGGCGTTTCCTGCTTTGTCATACAAAAAAATAAAAGCAGGAGTATTTGATGGTCCCCAAATCCAAAGACTTCTAAGTGATTCTAGATTCAAGTATCACCATGAATGAAAAAAAAAAAGCAGCCTGTTTCTTATTTTCTGCCGTTGTTCGTAACTTCTTGGGAAACAAAAAAACGCATAACTACGAAGATCTGGTTCAGTAATATGCTTTTAGCATATCATGATCTGGGATGCAACATGAGTGTAAAGCTGTATTTCTTAAATAGTCATCTCGACCGATTCCCAGAAAAGCTGAGAGCCGTAAGCGACGAGCAAGGGGAACGCTTCTATCAGGATTTTATGACGATCGAAGAGCGCTACCAATGTCACTGGGATAGACACATGATGGGAGAATACTGCTGTACGAATAGAAGAGATCAGCCGGTGAATACTTACAAGAGAAAGAGTTACAAACGCAAAGTTTTGCCCATTTGAAATCAAGAAGAGGTCCTCCAGCCGGATGTACGGTCATTAATAAATTAGCATCTACGAGATTTGATTACAATATTTGTAATCTTATGTGTAATTCAAGTTTCTTTTCATATGCAATAAAATTTTGTGCATTAAAACCTGCTTTACTATAAATAACGCAAAAAGATGATTCAAAATACTTCAGGGCATGATGATAGGCGTGATAAAATGAAAACTATTGTATAATATTAGTTATTGATATTACGAAAAATCTGAAGCATTTAGAGAGAATCTGATTTCAGATTTAAATTTAGTATGCTCGAATTAGGTAGGAAAATGTACTTTTGTCAATTCACCAAATACATTGTTCCCCAGTGTAATTTGAATAGAACTGCATATTTTTATCACATATCCTAGAAATCCTTTTTAATTTAAATAGGTAATTTTTTGTGTAATAGAAGCAATGAAAATAATGTTCATAATTGTGATCGATAATATTTTGTCACCTATGATAAAAAGGGTTTATGAATAGTTAATATATCAACCGGTAGTGGAAGGAAGACCTCAAAAAGGAAACAGCAAGTAATTATCAAAATTTCGAAGAAGAACATTTTCAAGAAGGCTGCAGCAGTTTATAGACAGATTACTGAGAATTTAGCCATCAAGATCTCAAGGCAGACACCGTCACTTCGTCAGAGGAAGACAATCATCACACTCTCCCACCCAGGGTCAAGCCATTGAACAGTCCACCAAAAATGAAGACTCGTATTGCATTCATAATTCAGCAAGTTCCATGGACCGATGACCAATGGTGCCAAGTTTATTTTGTTTGAATATTATCTCAGAAAGCTGCTTTTGCTGCAGAGCAGACGAAAGAGTGTCTCACAATTATACTATAAAGAGTGCGAAGTTTGTTGGAGGATGTGTCATGAACTAGGGTGTGATTTCGTTAGAAAGGACTGGGCCACTTGTCTGCTTATGCGGCACAATAAATGCACAATGTAAATGCAACTAAGGTGACAGCATGATATGCCCTATATGAGAGTCTCATATGCCTAACCTGTTATTTTAATGCAGGACAACGTTATCTGTTACACTTCCAAGTTATTAAAGAGGACCGACCTGAATCCCACTTGACATGTATAAAAGTCACTCGTAGTGTAGTCGAATGGTGGGAATCCGAAAACAGGCATAGAACTCTTGAAAATTCTTCTAGATAAATTGATCAAGATTAGTAAGCGAGAGGTTCAACTGTTGTTTCCTTCCTGTGGCAGTAAATTCCAAACCATTATTGAGAATAAAAGCTTCTACATTAAATTATAATTATAATATGTACAAATGTAACACTGCGGAACATAATTTTCATTGAGTTAGATCTGACACTTGTTTTGGCCTCCGAATACAAAAGTGACCCTAGTTTTTCTACAGCATGCCCTCGCTTTGAATCTAAAACTATAAAATTCCCGCACATAACAAAGGTGTAATATTGTGCAAATATATATTATTCATACAAAGAATATTGCCTATGTATTAGGTTGAAGAATAAGTTCTTGCGTTTTTTTAATGTTGCGTTGATTTAAGCTTTGTTGACGTGATTTGTGCACATATTAAGAAATAATAATAAATAATGAGAGCAAAATTTGCAAAGGTTGGGTTACGTCTTTTAACAGTGTAGACTATTAGACTTTTGCTTAGGCTACGTCTTGAAGTTGAGTAATACGAGTAAGTCATAGGAGTTTATTTAAAAGTTGTGTTAATTCAATTTTTGTTCTGTAGCCTCAAAATGGAATGTCAAGTTGAAAGATAAGCGCATTTTCGACACCTGTTGTTATTTATTTTTAATCGAGACGGAAACAATGCAAACGCAGCCAAAGCTCGTCGCGATATTTGTGCTGTGTACGGAGAAAATACTTTATCAGAAAGGACAGCTCAATGGTGATTTTCACGTTTCAAAAACGGTCATTTCAATCTTAATAAAAAGAACGTTTTGATAACCCCATTAAGTTGCATAAAAATCGATTGAACTACCTTCTTCATGAAAATCCTCGTCAATCGACTAGAGAATTGGCTTTACAAGTGGCGTGTGATCATAAAACTGTAGTGAATCACCTTCATTCGATGGGGAAAGTTAAAAAACTTGGTGTATGGGTTCCGCACGCTTTGAGCGGAAGCAACAAACTTCCACACTCCACGATTACCGAAGGTTTAATTGCTCAGCACAAGGCTACTCGTGGATACAAGGACAGATTTCTTCACCGCATCATCACTGTCGACGAAAAGTGGTGTGTTTATGTCAACATGAACCATCGAAAACAATGGCTTAGCCCCAATAAAAAAAAACACTTCAGCGATTAAAGTAAGGACCTTATCCATGAAATACGATGTCGTGTGTGTGGTAGATTTGTGAAGCCATCATTCCTTATGAGCTCTTTGCGAACAGCGAGATTGTCAATGCAGCACTCTACATTCAACAAATGTTTCGCTTGCTGAAACTATTCGTGAAAAGCGACCTCATCAGCGTTATGGAGTCCTTCTGCAACACGAAAAAAGACGCCATCCAAACGTTTATTTGGGAAATCCTGCCGCATCCTTCATATTCGCGAGAGTTGGCTCCATCGGATTTCCATCTGTTCCGATCGCTCTCCAATACTGATGTGGAATTAAGAACCTTGTTAGACGAATTCTTCGATTCAAAATCTAGAATATTTTATTACATAGGCATCAAAAAACTAGTTGAACGTTGGAAAGAAATCGTAAATAAGAATGGAGAATACATTATTGATTAAATTGCATATTGTTGTCAATTAAAAATGAAGTTTTGCTAAAATTATTAATGTTAATGAATAAATTTAATAAATCTGCAAGAACTTATTCCTCAACCCAATAAGTCAAATTGTGTTCAAGTAGTTACAGCTTTCCACTGGGAAGTTAAATGGCTCTATATTATCTACAAGATCCGGAGTAAAATCTAGACTGAGAGTGGCTACTCTGAGCTACAGTGTGATTAGTCTCGAGACGAGCTGGTAGGTTTGACCTGGCGAGGGGTATTTAAAAAGTAAAAAATGCGGAGGTTTTTCGCGTCTTTATTTTTAGAAATAATAAACGCATTCAGCTGACTAAGGCTATTAGTAATAGACGAGGAATACAATTGTGCTCATTCAAATAGTAAGCTGTACAGAAAAACGTTTTTTAAGAATTAAACAGATTTCCCAACTTTCGACACAGCACTTTCCAATTATTAGTAATCTTTTCAACATACCTTGAAAATCGACCCTTTTATAGGTTTGAAAATATTCTATCAGTCGCAGTGAGTCTTAAATAAACTCAATAAAATAGCTGATTTATCTTTTGTCATCCCATAAATATGATTAGCTCTAAGAAAATAATAAAAGCAACAGGTTTTTCACGTCTTAATTTTTAGAGATAATAAAAGCATTTAGCAGACTAGGCCTATTAGTAATGGACGAACAATACAATTGTGCTCATTCAAAGAGTAAGCTGTACAGAAAAACATTTTTTAAGAATTTAACAGGAAATTATTAGCGAACGAAAAATACAATTCTGCTTATTCAGAGAGCAAGCTCTGAAGAAACAACTTGATAGAAGAAGAGTTAGTAGAATTTAATCTTTATAGTCCAATAGAATTCTGTTTTCACTGCCGTTCGAATCAATTTTGGACACTTCAATTTTACTACTAAATTGCTTATTTGCTAAAGGCTTTGTTCTATTCATCCAAACTTACATAACCTTTACCCATTCTTTGATTAAATATGTAGACATGCGTCCACCAATTTTGGAAACATTAATTGTATAAATATGTTGTGAAGAAATACATGAATTTTGATATTTTGGGGAGGAGATTTATGATTTATTCATTTGTTTTTTCATTCCATTTTCAAGGGGATTTTATCCATGGTTGGATTGGCCATATGCTGTTTGTTGAGTCAACATCTTTCAAAATCCATATCTTTCGAAAATATAATATAAATATTATATATATATATATATATATATATATATATATATATATATATATATATATATATATGGTCAGTTTAACACGGATCGTACTGGTAGTGTTTTCTGATCATCAAAACTAAAGTATTAAGTTTAGCACAAATCCAAAGTGCCCAAAAGCTAGCTAACATATATAGACCTTTATTTTTCACATACAAAACTATGAAATATGTTTGCCAGGTTAGATCTATGGTGTCATATTTTTCAAAAGTGTTTTTATACAGATCGTGACAATGTAGGACACGCCCCGTACGCCCTTGCTACCATTTTTTGTAAATTTTCTTATAGACCATAACTGAAATTACAGGATCTACTACTAATTAATGATATACAAATGTTATGAGAAGACATTTAATATTCCAAAAATGGTCACATCTCTAAAATGGCCTTAAATGTTTGATAAGCAACAAATGACCTTTTCTTCAATCATACCAATCTTATAAACAAAAAAGATAATTAACTTTGAATCTATATCCTTTCCTAAAAGCGATTTCGGCCTTTTGTTTGTGCGAACCAGATGAATACACTTGCCACTCTGCTTTGTTAGAGTGATTCACTGAAACGCTCTCTCTAAAGAATTCTCTCTGGCTTATGATTGTCAATGAGCTCTATGTCATGGAACATCACTCTATACCATACATACACTACTCCTATATTATGTGGGGGGGACCTAATCACCTACTGCAACGCAAACCATTGAAGGACTGTTCGCAGGGAGTAACGATCTACCAGGAGGTCAAACTCGAGGAGTTGGGTTTCAAATCTTTAATAATCAAACAGAGTGCATAAATGGTTAGGAGAGATTTTTTTTTATAGGCTGAGAGTGTCGTTTGAGGTTAGTTAAAGATGAAACAACGAAAATATAATTTTATTTACAAAGATCAATATTAGAATAATAATAGGGAATTATTTAAATACTCTCTTGATAATTATTATGAGAATGGATTCTCAAATGGAATAAATTGATTAATGTTACTAGGCGTAGATCACAAGGGGGAACTTGACAATACTAATAATGGAGGGTGTTTCAGTCTTCCTGGTCGATGACTTCGATGAAGGTCCTTCTTTTGATGTGGCGAGTAGGGAACGATCCGATGAGGAAAGATTGGCACGATCCGATGAGGTAAGTGGGGCACAGGCAGAACGAGATAGGTGAGGGACGATCGGAACCAACCTTCCGATGAAGATAGCCAAACTTCAAATATGAAGCTCGACGGGAAATGTGGGATTACTCGTAATGCCACTGGGAGAGGAAACTTCTTTTCCTCAAAGGTAATCGATGGGGATTTGCTTCGCTTTGATTAAACAAAGGGAGACAGTTACGTATATTCAGAGGCTTGCCGTTCACAGAAGCTACCAATTGACTAGGGTAGAAAAACGATGGAGAAAGTCTTGCTGTCTGACGAATGCTCACGTGGCTTACTTAGAATTGAGACGATGAGGATGGTCTTGAAGTGCGGGCTGGACTCGAACTACAGAACAACCAGAGTATTTGTATGCCCCATTTTGAGGTGGACGAAGGAATTTCGAAAAAGGAGTCACAAGCTTCAGACATTTTAATCAGAGGCGGAGTTGAGTCACCATTTAGCAACAAGGGGCAAGACAGTGTGGCTCTTTCACGCCTCGTCCCCGGGGGGAAGGAGGCTTGGAAAGAGTTCGCAGGATTAGAGAATATTTCCCCAATTCGCCAAGAAGTCGAAAATTAGTGAATGTTCGAACAGCCAGTGACGTTATCCATGGTGGGACACCATAGCACGAGGTCTCCGATAAAGTGGGGGGGGGGTAGAGGTTGTTTTTTTACACTTTAAATCGGAATTTAAAGATAGAACTTTATTTTATAGGGCAGCAGCTGTGCATATCAACCAGGCTGAAGCTACCATCTAAGAGATTGCGAATCATAGCTTCTCAATTTTGAAATCTTTCTCTCCTAAGGCTGGATTTTGTAGCCAGGATTTTCCTGTAATCGGCCGCAGTTCGCTTGTTCCCTAGCGGAGCACATGGGCGGCATCTTGTCGTTAATGGAAGAAACGACGCTGAGCATCTTCACGGAGCCAAAGTGCTTAATCGTGGATACTCAGCAGCCCTCGGAGATATCCTGGCCGAAGCTTGCTACGTGTTCGTTCTGCTTGTAAATGGGAACTACTTCAAGCTCTTGCTGCCCTCCTCTTTGACGGCTTTTTACACCATAGCCACCTAGAAGTTCTTTTCACGAGCGCAGCCATTTCGTGCTTCAGAGGAATTTCAAAGGCCTATCTCACAGCGAAACATTTGAAAACATGAGGACTATCTGAACAAGGTTGATCTTTGAGGTCTTCACTTATCCTGAACCTCTACCCAAACGTGTGGACTCTCATCCGGCTTACGTTTTGCCTCTTGGCGATGTCGGATGTGTTATGGCACGCGCGCAGGAGAGCAGCTACATATGTCCATTTTTTTCACTTCCAATTTTAAACATCTATTCACAATGAAAATTACGTTTAAATGAAATGTGCTAGAGAAGTATAAATTTATATTAGTTCGACGAAACAATTTCTATCAGTCATAAACATCTCTAAAGATCAAAAGCGAGTGTAACCCTTTTTTTAAAACCTGGTTAAAATATTTATTTATCTATTTATTTTATATATATATACATCTAGAAGGAAAATGAATACCCACGAATAGATGGAAAAGGACATTTATTTCTGTCAGATGTTTCGTTCCACACATAGGAACATCTTCTGTGATTATAATAAAGTGAAAGAAACTACTCAAATAATGGGCGTACATTATCAAAAAAGAGCAAACATAAATAATAAAAACACTACAAAACAAACAAGCTTAGGGCGAATGAATTTAAGCCCAAGAAGGGAAACTAAAGTTAAAATAAAATAAAGTATAAAATTAAAACGAACCGAATACGTGAATGATGCCAAAAAATATACACATTACCTTAGGCAGATAGTCATTCCTTGGCAAGAATGAAGAAGTGAACGACAAATGAGCATGAAATTAAGTTGGTAAGTTATGAGATATATTGCGACTTCACAAGGATATAAACGCCTTTGCTGAAATGATTTTGATGATTTTAGGAAAGGCAAAGTACGATTTTTATGTAATACAATTTTTATTTTTAGTTAGCAAATTTAATTTTCTTTTTGCTTGTGCCTAGAATAAATAAAAAAAAACAGTCTTATTTATTTCAAACTTTGCTTTTGTGTATAGGATAATGGTATTGATATGAAATTTAGCTATTCCCTCTTGAAGTAAGTGGCGAATTTGAAAGTTGACAAAACTACATGATTTATTCTAGAATTACATAAGTGAGAAAATTAATATATTAGAAATTAGTAGTTTCCGGTGATTTACGCTTATACTGTAAATTGCTTTCACAAATCAGCCCCCGAATATTGTCTACCATCAGATTTTCATTAGACGATCCTTGATAGCGGCGTTTAAATTCGAGTAGATCGGGGGGAAATCTCTCGCCATGCTCCTTGGAGTAAGCTCCCATGTTCTCCGTAACTTTTTTAAGATGAGTGTCACGAATATGGACTTTCAAGGACATCCTGCAACCCATCTTGCCGTAGTTTTTCACCAATTTCTCAACAAGCTCTACATAGTTTTCGTATCGGATTACCTAAGAAACATAGAACCTCTACGATAAAGCTGTCCCTCACTGCTTTTTCCATCCTAGTGAGCTTGTTAGGAAACTCTTGCACTTTATTTTCTCTTTTATTTGTGTACCGACGAAGAATCAGACTTCCACCTTTGCCGCAGATAACTTAGAAAAGAAATATTAGTGATACTTGAAAGCAGAAGAGTCCGGCTCAATTTTCAGTCCAGATGAGTAAACAGTACTTTTGGGGGGTTCAACAAAGGTTCTCATTCAACGTTGTTTCTCGCCATATTAAACTCAGTCGGTTGTGGCCAATCCTGCTGATAGTAGTGTGCCATGGTGGTTCTGTTCTCCCAAAGGCAAAGATAACAAGAAAACTTGGTAAAGCCGCCTTGGTGACCCATCAGCAAGCCCATTATTTTGAAGTCTCCGATAACCAACTAACTTTACTCTCCATATTTCAATAGATCTAGCAAGATATTGAGACTACTCTATTCATTTTGAGCTGTTAATGAAGCGGCGCTACTCGTTTGGGTTACAGACAATTCCGATTGCTTCAAACAGACCAGTTACATTGTGACAAATGCCTAGCTCATCTTGACGTATAAGAAAGCTTGAAAACACTGGTGACGCTTTATCTGGCCAGATATTTGCACACTGTCATCTACCAAATCCCACTGCATGAGTCTCAAAGTTAAAAGATCAGTATTGGACTTTGTGAGACCAAGATTTCTGACAAGGTCATTAAGATCTTTTAGGTTGGGGTAGCTGCACCTCTATAATTTAGATCAATGACATCATCTTCTTCTGAACTGATTTTCCTTTTAAAAAATATTGCTCTCTTTATGAATGATTGGGTACGGGGAGCTCAAAACTGTGTGCCACTGGCGCAATAGTTGACTGAAGGTCTGGTTAAATGATAACAGACGAATATTTGCCTACTCAACGTTTGGAAGGGTTCACCATGCAGAACAAACAATAGCTAGAATGGTCAGTTGGTTTCCTCCAAATTCATAAGATTGCAAAATTCATAGTTATATTTTCTCCTTTTTACCATTCTGTTATAAAACAAAATGAAAATATTAGTATAAATATACAAATACTTTTCACTCAGTGTTATTACAAATGTTTAAAAAAATTAAAAATCAAGTATCCAAAAAAAAAAACACATTATATATAAAACATATATATATATATATATATATATATATATATATATATATATATATATGAAAAACTCACAAAGTATCATATATATATATATATATATATATATATATATATATATATATATATATATATATATATATATATATATATATATATATATATTACCTTCCAGAGTTCTTTTGCAGAGCTCGCAGTTGAAATAAGGTGCCCAAGGTTTGTCTTGATATCCGAATGGCATGCCAAAATATGCCTTGTAGGCCTCACACATTTTATCAGATCTTTCTAGAAAGTACTTATTCGCTCTTGTCATAATAATTTCGCCTCAGACATAGCAAAATGCGTCTGTCGGGTGATTACTACCTCTTGATTACATGGGTGACGAAGGCTTCTAACAATGAAGAGTGACGATATCGGCGCTGTGACGGCTATAGTTAAACTGATCTGTTGAGTAGACATTATCTGTATTGATACAGTCATCTGAGTTACCAGAATGTTCAATAAATTCTTCAAACGTATAAAAAATTCTAGGAAGTTCTAGAAACGTATGCAGTTTATTTTTCACCAAATTAGTGCTGATTCAATTTAGATTGTAAGAGAAATGCCATTGCTATCCAGGTCGGAAAATAATATAAAGAAAATAATAGCTATTACAACTGTATTACTGTTGCTATATTTTTACTATTTGCTTTAAAATGGGTTTATTTAAAAATTCAACGTCCTAGCTACAAAAGCAAGCCTTTGGAATAAATTTGATAGTTTTGTATTTAATAGAGCTAAAAACATTTGAGAAAACACATTTTAACCCAAGGACATGACAAAATGGAAATTTTGTTACACAGAGCTATCCTATTTTTTGTGATAAAAATGAGGAATAGAAATATTTACTATAAGGAATTTCTTTGGACTAGAAATTAATGGGTGATGAATAAAATATTTAAAAAAATATATTTTGACTAGTTAAAGCAAAGGAATCGCTTCATGGTTTTCATAGATTAATCTGGATTGCAAAATTCGCACCATTAGCCTCGCTTTCATCTTGAATTCGAAACATGTGAGCAATTTACTGATGCAAAGAGCGATAAGTGTGTAATTTTCTGCTTTGAGGATTTGCTTTGCAATGCTTTTACCTGTCATTTTTAATGAGAGCATTAATCACTCCCGTTTCATGATAGTAAATTTTTTCTTATATTCTTTAAAAAAAATTAACCTCAGTTTCATAACCCATCACACACAATTTACACTATTTTGAGATAATTTTTTTTATTTTATAGCAATGGAAACTCATATATAAAATATAAGAGAGAGAAAACTTTTTGCCATTCTCACAAAACAATAGAAAAATATCAAAGACTGTGACGACAATAGCGTGGTCAATTGTTCGTAAACATATTATCGATAAATGCCTATAGAACTATCAAAGTTTTTCACCATGGCAATCTTCTCGATCATTAGTATATGCCGGCTAAAGTTTTCCCTAAAAATATACGGTGTACAACTTTTCCTTTCTTTATAATTAAAGTCTGAAACAAATATCCCCAACACTATGAACTTGACACAAAATAAATGATTTTTGTCCTCCTTCCAATACTTCTCACAAAAGAGGATTTTTTAATTTAATATAAATACCTCAATTATTCACTCACGAATTAATTTTAAGGGTTAATATAATTCCACTACTTTTTCAATAATATGTAATCCTTAATAAATATCACTTGGTTAGAAAAGAAAATCTTTGTATTTTTCTAAGCTTTGCATATTAATTATGTCAATTTTGCACTGTTGATTGTGAAAATGACATCAGCTTCCTCCGATTAAATTTTTTATACTTTAGATCGATTTTTTTAATTTAAGATAAAACTATTTTAGATAAAATACTTCGTTTTCTAACAATTTATTAATTAAATGTTACAAAAATTGATTTGTTTATATTAAATAGTAGACAATAATAAAGTTATTTACATGCAAATTCGATATAGGTTCATCATTGTCCAGAATTCCGGGCATGAGCTTTGGGCTCTTCGAAGTCCTTGAATACTCAGCGGTAAGAAGGTCCTTCTTTACCTCCAACAGTAATCAGCCATCATGACTGCATCCCAGCATCCCTGATATCAGGTTTCTATCACTTTCATGTGCTAATGGAATCTCATCTCATTCTTTTTATTCATTGATCCTTATGAAGCCCCTAATAATATTGTTGAAGGGTTCGGCGCAGTACCTTACCTTCTTGTTCCCACTAAAGTTCATTACAACCACAACAAAAGCCTTCCATGATTCCTTTTCACATTTTTAATTGAGTTTTCAACTTTGGATCTCTGACAAACTGAAGGAGTTGAGGACTGTCAATTATGCCACCTTAAGTAAGAAATTTCCATTCTCATGTTGCATTCGAATTTTATAAAGCCACTCATAATATTATTGAAGGGTTCGGCGCAGTACCTGACCTTCTTGTTCCCACTAAAGTTCTTTACAACCACAACAAAAGCCTTCCATGATTTCCTTTCACATTTTTAATTGAGTTTTCAACTTTGGATCTCTGACAAAAGGAAGGAGTTGAGGACCGTCAATTATACCACCTTTCAAATTATTCGTGGTCAATCCAAGAAAAGCCTATCACAAGTAAGTGAAGCTGCAACTATTTGGGGGGTTTTTAAATTGTTTGGTCATGCCGACCATGATGTACAGTGGTGGGAAGAGTATACTTTCTCTGTCCACTAAAGGGTTATTTGCTTTGCAAGTCACCATTCCCTCCCGTATAGAACACTCCTTCTATTTACAATGCTAAGCTCGATATTTACAAAGCCACATGTACAAAGAATCACGGATACTTGTTAAATTCGGACTAGTTTCCCAAAGAAAAGTTCACCATCTTCTGGTCACCACAAATCAACCTCTTATGCTTATCATAACGAAATTTTTCCAGCACCTACTTAACCGCTTCATACGTTTTCTCCAGTGTAGCATAGTGAGCAAGACGTAAAGAGCCAAACTATTTTCCGTTGTGCAGCAAAAAACATTTTAGCGATCGCTTGCTGCAGTCAATGAACATTTTCCAATCTTCGGGGTGGTACTCTAAGCTTCTGCAAAAGCTTCCTAATATCTGTACAATAAAGAACATGAGTACTCTTGATGTCGTCAGTTGTGGTTGAAGGTTATGAAAACACTGCAAGAAAGGAGGATTTTTTCCTTCAATCTGAATTCCAAGAGTTCAGCTGAGGTCTTTCACAAGCGTAGATCGCGAACAAGATCATTCAGCTGCTTTGGGGAAAAGGAATGTGAAGCATCATCATCAAAAGCACTGCTTAATTTTATTCAACCCGGGAGGAATATTCGTCACTAGTGTTCAAAATGTTCAAACACAGATACTGGAAGTTCCTCACAATAAGCTAGAGGACGACGTGCTAATTGAAGATCAGGATACTAGATGGTGCTCCAGTTCTTTCTCTTAATCACAATCAAATCAGTAGCGCAGAAGTAGCACTCATTACAATGGTTTGTTGGCTCCCTCCAAACTATGGGAGTTCCAAACTTTGCTTGCCATTGGTCCAACTGCACAGATACTCGGTGCATGTCTAAAATACAATTTAGGGAGCCGAAACCTTTATACCAAAATTAGAATGGTAAGTGTCTTTAAGAAATATTTTGATTGGGTTCATGTTAGGAAAAATTGTATATTTGAAGCAGATGTAGCTAAATATATTGGTCTTATTTTTGCAAGATCTTCTGGCCAAATCTATTTAATTCACATTCAAAATAAAATTACCAGTAAGTCAAAAATTGCCGCATGTAAACTCTTCACAATTGGTTTATTTAAAGAAATAAGAAAGAGTTTTGAATCATATAAATAGAAAATACCCTTAGATGTATGTAAAACACCTGTAAAATAAATCATGTCCCGATAAATCCAAAAGTTGACTTATTGAGCAAACCAATGTCACATTTAGATTCAACACTTTAAAATTCTCCTATATCAGCTTAAATCTTATACAAAAAGTTTGGTGTTGGCCAGTGTTCTACCTATATAAAAAAACAAAGAATGAAACTTTTTCATTATATTAAAGTAGATCTCAATCAGGTATAGGGTGTTTAGAATTAAATACGTATATGATTGTGTCCTACAAGCTCTAGCCAAATTATGGATTAAAATCTAAAATACTTTTTCTTATGCATTTAATTAAACAATGAATTTCATTCACTTTCGAAAGCATGATAAATGATTTTAATATTATCTCTTTTTAATTTTTTTTAATTTAAATTCAGCTGTATGGAGCTATGAAATTTATGATAAGGGTAAGTGAATCTCATCAGTTTCCAAGACTATGACGAATATCTTGCTCCAGGTTAACTGTATTTTCAATTAAGAAAATGACAAAACTCAGGCAACCTGGTTTATTTGTGATAAATGTAACCGTGATATTTTTTTAATTTCAGAAGACTGGTATTAATTGCTATTTGACAACCTGCATATATCTACAGGGAGGATATATGAAGTGAAAAATGATATTAATTCATTATTTACTCGTAATGATGTAATATTACATATATGTTGGGCTAAAACTAAATAAAAATATATTTGCCACGAGATGATGTAACTATTATTGAATTTCATCGCCTTTTGCGTTGATGACAGGATGAAGTCTATGTAATATGAACAGAAGTGCACAGAGGGTTTCAGGTGATATTTGCTTCGACCATTTTTTCGAGTTTTTCAATCAGAACTTGAAACTCATAAGAGTTAGTATAGGCCTTCTACTCAAGCATCAAACACACAACAGATGCCATAAAGTTCAAATCAAGCGAAGGCGGCCAAACCCGATTGTTTTGTTGTAATTTATGTTTCTCTATGTTGTATGGAGGTTATACCAGCATTTCCTAAGGGGACATACATCCAAGAAATGACCTTGTCTTTCAATCTGTTTAAAGAAACATGTCGAGTGATCTTCACCTACTCTTCACAAAACATGGGATATGTTTTTTGGACCATTAATGTTACGCTAGCCCACACCATCACCGAAGCTGATCTAGCTTCCCTCTCCGTAATAATGTCAGCTGTGTTGTGAGTGGTCTAGGAGTAAGCAACTACTTATCATTCTACAGACTTGGACGCTGCGAGATATCAAGGAGCATTTCAAGAAACAGCTTTGCTGTTTCTCTTTTTTGTGGTGTTGGAAAGTATTCTTTAGCTATATTAAATGGAGGAAGTTTATATCATCTTTCAGTAAATTTTTCAAGTTCAAATGGCTTTGGCTTTATAAGCCAGGTGTCTATCATTTACCCATGAAGTTCTTCTGATCTTTTTCATTGTCTTCTTGCAGAGGGTTGATATCCTCGAAGTGGGTTGTTATTCATTTTTAAACGGCAGCTTTCTGTCTCTTGAAAGCTTTTGATAGCTTTAAATACCACCAGATCTTATCACTATTGGTTTCGACTCTTTCACATTTTATACTGCTATTTTTAAACTTTTGTATTTATAAACTTGGAAATTGATTTACAAATTTAATAAATGGAGAAAAGACAGGCATGAAAGTAATATATTAATATATCGTAAACATATTCAACTTTATAAATGAAAAAATCAGTTTAATTGAAGTATGAAAAATGTGACTTCTGAGTTTCTTTATGTTTTAATGATACAAATAATGTTTGAAATAAAATTTAATCCCAAACACTTTGAGAATAAGAGATAGAATGAGGGAGAGAGAAAGTCAGCTAGGGAAATCTAAAAAGATTAATTAATATAGATAAACAGGAAAGGTAACAGATGTTATCTTTATTAATATTATCATTGATTAACAAAAGCATAAATTCAAACCAGTTATCAGATGCCATTTCCTCAATTAATTAGATGTACTTTGAATGGTCTTTAGTTTCAATTTAGCGATCCCAAATGTTTGATTGACACCATGATGAAGGAATCCATGCACCAATAAAACTTAGTTCCTGCGCAAACATCTGCGATTTAAAAACAAACTTATCGCCCGTTTATTTATTTATTGTTCGAAAATAGACCTTTTAACAATCACATCATAAATATAGCAGCCTTTGAATTGTGATATAATGTCTCGTACGTCTCCATTAATACTTAAACTTGGTGCGGAACATTCCATGTTTTTTACGTCCAAATACTAGTGTAGAGGCATATATCCGTAGGAAAATTGTAAAGAGTGCATCTAAGTACTGAAATTTATTTTCAAAAATGACTTCGGCAATACGTCCCACTCGGCTTCCACCCATAAGCTTGAAAACCTCTAACAGCTTACTTATACATGGTGAACACATTATATTTCTCAAACGACTCTCGTAATAGGAGAGTAATCGTTAATTTCAATACGCATGCATCGATTTCATACTGTAACCAAAACTAATGTCCAAATTTTTGGCGAGAGACAAAAGAACCTTTATTTCATCTTTTATTAGTATTTTTTCATTAAAGTAATTCCCATCATTATCAAACACGTTGTAACGATTACAAAGTTTCTTAATAACTAGTATTGAACCCATTAGGCTGAGATGAAAACATAGAGACATGGCTCTTTACCCTTCTATTCTAAGGTAAAGACTATTCTATCAAGATAGGTCTTCAAACACAGGTATAGATCATCGTTATTTGAAGATATGAGCTTTGCAGAATCGGTCCGTCCATTAGCATGATTGAAAAGCAAGAAAGTGTACCTGATTAATGAAATACTTATTTTGATAAAATATTGTATCTCTCTGAATGATAAAAACTGGTAGAAAGTCAAAGCAGTTCATCAACACAATCTCATTAAACACTACAACTCTGTTTGGAAAGAGATACCTTCCTGGTTGTGCTTTATTAGGTTCACTTACACTACTATTGTTGGCGTCGCTTTATATTCCTATAGAAAATCTATTTTCTTATTTCAGTCAATATTTTGTGTAGTATTGTGTAGTATTTTCTGCATTAAGAAAAATGCAGAAAAGTGGCGTCCATCATTTCATAAGGAGCATTCTTCCATTTTAAGGCACAATAGCTTTGTATTCCAGATGAAAGGAGTGATTAAGTGGTGGAATTTAAATTCGTTGGGCAATTTTTCAACCAGAAAAGTGGAATTAGGATTGTCTCCAGGAAAAATTAATGCCATCAGATTTCTTTTGACATTACTTATGGAATGAAATATTAATAAAATTTCAAATATTTTTTACTGCAGTTTTAACTATCCTTATGTAAATAGTATTGGATTATAATTTGCTGCATAAAAAATTATGTTTTAAGAAAGACTATATGTTATTGCAAAATAATTTATCATCCATCGCTATTAGTTAGCGCCTCGCGTTTAGGTTTTACACATGCCATTCGTTGTGTAAATTCAAAAACTTTCTTTTTATCCACAATGGCGTAGCATTTCTTTGCAGAAAGAGAAAAGATTTGAAATTTTGTATCCGAGTAAGTAAATGAGAATTCTCCCTGAGACGATCCACCTCAGGGAAAATCCAATTTTGGCTTCTCAATTTGGTTACGTTTCAAAATGTGTCGCCTAACTTCACAACCTTTGCATTCGTTATTCATATATGGAAAATGGTGAGTTGTATTCATCGGTTAGGTTTAACGTATTGAAATAAATATAGGTATAACTTTCGTCTCGTAAGAGTAAAATAGGAGAAAAGGAAATAAATTATTTTATATTCACAAATAGCGAGACTTCTATCTATTATTGAGGGTGCGCGTACTTATTCGTTCAAATTAATGCTAGAAAAATACTTTCCTTACAGATCTGCCCTTTCTTCCAACACTTTCCAACTTTCGCTTCATTGATATAAGTGTTAATTAATAATGTAGCAGAATGAGGTCAAATGGCGGCCACGTGTCTCCCTGCCCACGTGGATCCGGAAATCACCACATGGAGCTGGTGAAAGCATGAGAAACTAGGCAAGGAGGCGGCTAACACTTTATTACTCGCCCCAGCTGTATTTGCTTAGGGACCAATGTCATCTAGCCCCCCCCCCTTACGCTGCCACCTCTCTGTGGGAATTTGGGCCTTTCTGCTCAAAGATTGAAATCCGTTGGACATTTCAACGAGCGTTATCAAGATTACTCATCCTCTCCAGGCACCTATATAACGCTTCGACTGAGCTTAGAGAGCAGCAGTGTTAGACTTCCACCTACTCCGACGAACAAGCTAAAGGAGTCTTTCCCTCTCCAGCGGCTATTTCGATTCGTATGAAGGCTAAATGGATCCGTGAACTCTGCCTTAGTTAATCAGCAAACTTCGATATCAGTGAACTCTGCCCTAGTCAATCGGCAAGGACTGACAAAGATTCCCAACTCGGAAGGCGAGTAGTTCTCCCTCGTATAGACGCCAGAGGTAAACCAACTTCTTTTGTCGCATTCACCGTACCACAACTGGCCCCTTTTCGGCAACGAGCACTAAAGGTATTCATAACCGTTGCCACCAGCAGAATAATCTTAAATCTGGCTTATCCAATTGCTCCATTATTGGTGTGTACGACCCAGTTTAAAATCCTCAATTAAATCACCAACTGTATCTGACCTCTTTAATCCCTTAATTAACCTACCTGATCGCATATAAATCTTTAACCCCGTCTGGGCAACCATTCCATTTAAAACCAAATTCTATGCGAATATACTCGTATATATTCTTTTGTCGTTAGTAAAGTTATATTTTCGTTATTGTCTTTCTTTTGCAACCCCAGCACGTACCAGCTACCTGTTAATCTTTGGCGAACTTGCACTCTGAAATATTTATTTAAAAGGACTCCGCAAAGTAATAATAAACTATCCTCTCAGGACTCCTAACAATTTCCCCTTTCACTATCGGTCTTCAACCTACTTTGTGCCAAGCCCCAAAGTACCTACGTATATATAAATATATAGTCTGGCCATTCCACGACAAATAATTATCATTCTTGTGGTTCATAACCACAAACCTAGGCTGTTTAATCTCTATCAACGCTACACCATAAACTTTTAAACTTCTAAAAGGCTTATTGCCTAAACATTTCTTACTTTTAATCTTGAAAATGAATTTTATGAATTTCAATCGCAATTGTTTTATTCTTATTCTAATATTAATGTAAAAAATTATTTTTTCAGTCTAATTTTCTTACAGTAAATACATTTGTTTTTAAACTATCTCAATCATAGTTAATTGTTTATTATTTTCCTCGAAAAGTATTAGGTTACGTTTTAATAACATTATAAAAGGATTTATTCAAACAGTAGATAAAACCCTCTAAAATTTTCTAATTAATTTCGGTATATCGTTTGAAATTTATAGTGTACTCGGTATCGCTGTCATTTAGTGACCTAAATGTTCAAAACTTGTGTTTTAGCAGCTTAAACGGCAAACACAATTCTTAGTTGCAAAACCAGGTTTATAGTATTAAAATCTAAATAAATTATTGTTAATTAAACATATAAAGAGGTTGTTATCCCTTCTCTAGAATATTTCGTTCGATTTCTATCTCCTTCTGCATCTGCGCCAAGACAACTAATCTTAGTGTGACGAAAGTTTTACCTGAACTTTAAAAAAAATTCAGAGAGAGATTTGAATTTGCAATTTAATTTGGATAACTAAATGGCCACCAAAGAAAAGACCTGTGTCTTTATTAATAGAATATTTAAAAATCCAATGGTACAAAATTTTCTCTGAAAAAGAATTATCAGATATTTTCTCTCGCAAGTCGTTAAAAACTCTTCAAACCACACGTATAACATTAATACTTTGTATAAAATGTATAATTTGTATTCCTTTTTTCATATTTTTTTTTATAATCTTCTCTCTTGTTTTTATTTGCCATTATCTAATTTGGTAATGATCTTTTAAATCTTTCATTAATTCTACCAAACCGTCTCAGTTTTTGCGCCTTATTTAAATGATTTCTGAACACTAGCCTTTATTTATTAGACAAACTTGCTTCGATAATATTTTTTACAACAGTTTAATTTAATTCGTCAATGTTTTTTTTGTCTTTAAGATTCTATCCTTGTTCGTTAGGCTAATTTGAGGTAGTCCGTTAAATTGTTTTGTAAGCCCCTTTTTATTTTTATTCCTCTTCCCGACTTGATCTCTCTTTCTAGCTTTATATTATTTAGTAGAATCTTTGTGATTAGAATGTTATTACGAGCAGGAAAATAAAGGGTTTCCTTTTAATAGTATGTAATCTATTTCTCATGTTTAGTTTAGTACAATTTATGACCACATTTAATTTTGTTTGGTCCTGTTGGAAGAAAGAATAAAAGGCGCTGCTTTTTCTCGTCTGTCACTCTTTTCTACTGTGTTTCACGGTTTATTTCTCTTACCTGTTAAATATCGTGTTTATTGCGTTATGTTTTATTTAGAGTAGCCAAAATTACGCAGAATTATATATTTTCTGAGAATTTTTTATATTAGAGGTACAGAAACTACCACTACTTCTTTAAATGATTAATAGTTTTATTTGTTAAGATAACATGCTTTAGATTTTTGTTAGGAGATGATGGCTTGTTTATATCTATCAGAAATCGTCCACTAAACCTAATGATCTTCTTTTCTAAACAACTAAGATCTTCTAGTTCTTTAAGTTTATTATCATATTTAATTAATGAAAATTCCCATCCAAGTAAGCAGAATATTTAAGAGATGTCCTAAATTTTGATGTAAATTCAAAGGAGTGCTCCATAAGTCAATGGTTTTACTTATAATTTTAGTATACCCATGAAAAGTTTCCTTGGATCGTAAGAGCTATATATCATGTTATGACGAAATTGTAATAACTATAAAAAACTACAAGTACATACTGTAATTCCAAAAATTCTATCTAGTCCGTATTGTGATCTTGTGAATAAGAAAAAGATTATATTAATACACATGTATGCCCATATTTTAGCACTATTGTCTAAAATTTTATGTTATTGCTTGTTACAGAATAAGTGGTAACAAATAAATAGTAAATTTCTAAAATATAAAAAGGAGGGATTTTTTGTACAATCTGAGAGGAAATATGATTCTCGAAAATATTTTTTTACTCCAAGATAATAATTGTTAATTTTAAAGGAAATAAATGCTCCGTCTAAATCGTTATTCATGCCCCTTTCTATCTGAAGTTTGCTAATATTCGTCCTCGTGCACATAAATCTGACTTAAACTATCCTCGTTCAATAGTATTTGAAGTGGGCGATAGACTTTGGCCATAAACACCACCAAAGTATCATCTATTTCCGAGCTTTTATTCGTTGTTATTAAGCTTTTCCAGGTATGCGGCAGATTGTTGAAAATAAGGAGATTTCCAACACTTCGCTAACTATTAAGCATACAAAGAGAACGGTGAAGTGTCTACAATTCGACATGAAGAATTTCATTGAGTTATAAAGACTACGTGTTTGATATCATTTACTGTGTTTTTGATCCACGAAGAATTAGTATTATTTCCTAGTACATTGTTTTTGCACGGCTAAGAGTTTAAATAGTGATTTAAAGCAAATCATTTGATACTTTTCAATTAAAAGTACTTGATGGATAGTGATTACGGCAGAAAGAAGCAATCTTTTATTTCGCATGTAAAATAAACGAATTTAATCAAATTTTTTCCTTATTTATATGTTTGCGACATTCCGAGTATCTCTTAATGCAGGAGCACATATTTTTAGCTCTAACGTCAACTTCATTCACGAAACCGATTGAAAATGGAATAGGAAGTAGGAAAATGCTAACAGGGAGTATTTTTCAACTTGGAAGGTAAAGTAGAGAGATGAATTTTTCTTGAATGTTTGGATCAAAGTAAATGCAAAGTTATGGTTATCCAAATTTATGAATCAGTTATCAATAAATAGGATGAAAATAGGAGGCTTCAAGGAAGGATTATTTTTGAATATGGCCTCTCCACGATGCTGATGTAGATTTTGGCGAAAAGCACACCAACTGAGAATCCCATCACCTCCCCTTGCTTATGCATTTAACCCTTAGGGCCATAGAAAGGCGCATCCCTGGTGAGGGCTTGAAGGATTTGTTGCATAATCTCTTCAGAGATCTAGAGGGGAGATGGGTATTATTCTATTTGTGGTAAAACTTTGGCAAATATGCTCGATGGTTTTATCCATAAGAACTTAACTTTGTTTAAGAAGGATTAAAAGTAAATTAAGGACATGAACTTGGCTGGTTTGGAGATTTTGAGGATGTATAGAATGTTCTCCATTGAATTATAGGCTGTAATCCGATGTAAGCTATAGGGTAACGATCGAATTCAGGAATTTACTTAGGTGTGTCACAGCCAACAAACACTACATTCTAAAGTACCGGATGACCCTCACCCGAGCAATGTTAAAAAAATAAATTAACAATATTTGGCTGGAAAGTGATCGCAGACGACTACACATGGCTCAAGCCGTTACTTTATAGAAACGAAGACCAAAAGTAAACATATCAACAGCTCCAGCCTAACACCACCCACATTGCCTCAGTCACCCCCCATTTACTTTACCCCTCTATCGATCTCAACGATCAACTTTTTTTACTAGAAAACTCGTATAAAGATACGTATGAATGGTATATAAAATGTGTTATTTTAGGACAAGTATTGATGTGCCAGTGTCTATGGCAAACTGTCAACGTTGCTCTTGTGAGCCTTTTTCCGCGTTCATTAAGTAATAAAAAATTGCAATAGTTTTTCTTAAGAAAGATTTTCCTTTTTTTTGCCCATATGTGTTTTTGTGTTGTTTTGTTTGTTTTTAGTTTTTCCCCATTTCAGTTTTTTTTGTTGTTTTCGGCTAATATGAAAGGTTTGTTTATTATATAGATTCGGTAGGTCTGATCAGTTCAAGTAATTCATCTAGCAGATAGTTCTATAGCTTTTTCCATATATTTTCATATGTTCGTGAAGTGTTATATTCTCAGGGTCGAGATCAGTGATGTCATGTAATAGGATTTAGGATATACATTCCGTTCGAGTAACGTTGGTAATAAATCTGGTAGCAAGGTTGTGTAGCTTTTATGCCTTTCTCGCCTGCGCATTGCTCATAACGTATGAGGATTTTTCAGGATATAAAAATATTGGTTTCAGCAGGGTAAGATATAATTCCTATTTTTTCGCGAGTAATGATATATAAACAAAGAAGATTGAAAGCTTATCTTGTTTATCGTAACTTTTTCATTAAGCTCGGGTGTATAACATGTAATTTTTATTCCAATAAAACATTCTTCTTGGGACTAGCGATAAAATTCATCGTGGAGAAAAATATCTGATAGTCTGTGTCTCTTTATACATAGGTATCACTTTGGCTTTGTTGATATTCGTCTAAATTTGGTTTAGTTTTCAAAGTTTTTAAAGTTATTTATCTCTCCTCATGTCTTGTTAGCAATATCAGCTGGATTGGGATAGTTGTTTACCTTCGCATGAGTAATATTATCCACTAGCTGAATATATTGTGCAATGTCATGCGTAGGGAAAGGGGAGGTTACCAGTACATATATGTTGAATATAGGGCAGGAGCTATACCTTTGCTTCAATATTAAAGGGCTCTCTTTCAAAATTGTTAAATTTGAAAAAGGCTTGTAATTTTTCTGGATAATCACAAAGGATTTTAGTAAGATTACCTTCCATCTCAAGGTCTTTTATCTTTTTTATAGACTTGGTATCCATACTTTGTCAAACGCGGATGATACTTCAGTATCTTAATGCCCTTTCTGTCCAGTATCTTTTTCGGAATCGATGTTCGTGAAGGTTATATAGGTCATTGTTTCCTAGATATTGTCTCAGTCTGTTATTTAGTAGCTTTTAAGGTAGTGTCCCATAAAATCTAGAAAGAAAATTGGCCGGTAGTTACTGATTTCGTTTTTGGATTTTGCAAACATTATTTAAGAGAAATAACATTTTAGCTATCAATTGTTTTTTACCTAAGCCTTGTGGGTGGTGATTAATGTGCAAAATGTTATGCTCGGTGTTATTTTTATACATATGCTTTTGAAAAAATCCTACCATTAGACGTAATAATAATATATATTTAAAATAAATGCTAAAAGTGTTAAAAATATATAAGTTGAATGTCAAAGACCAAAAGGAAAAATATATTTTTCCATAACAATGGTCGTTTTCATCTATGATTAGTTTAATAAAACTCTCCCCTAGTCTTTTTTAAAATGATTATATTTTAAATGCTTTCCATAATGCCAATTTATTTCTGACTTATAAATGTTTAAATGATTTTCTATTTATTTGAGAAGATTTTAAAAAAGAAATGAAAAAATGATCCCAATATGGTTTTTTTATCTACGCGCAAGTAACATTGCCTGGTCATCAATCGAAATTAACTTCATTTGTGAAAGCAAGTTACTAAGCATATTTTGGGTTCAAATTTGGGGATCATCATATGACGAAAATGGACATTTAATCCCTTAAGTTTAGAATTGAACCAACCAAACCCCATAAATTAAGCCCAACCGTATGACTGGACAACAGATTTGGGTCTATCAAAAGGTTCAACCCAGTTACTTGGTTCAAGATTTGGCCAAAATAATTTATTAGCTTCAGAAACAACCTATTACTGGTTCTTTAGCAGAGATGAAGAGATTTAAAAGTTGTTCTCCATTTACTAAAATACTATGCTAGTATATATCAAAAGTGTCAATAGAATAATTAAAGCTTCAGGCTTTTCCTATAAACCAGATGAATAGATACTTTTTATCGAGTCATAAACCAGAAGTATAAAGTTCAATCGTCATGAATGGATGATTTGTTGAGATTTAAATGTAAGAAATACATATAAATGCCAATTATTTAAAAAGAAAAAATTGGGGGCGGGTGATCATTATAGTTACTTTATCTAAAAACCCTCATCTTATTTCAATTAATCTCATTTTTAAATAAGTTGCATTTAAAAAACAAAAGAGTGCGTCTTTATATATATATAAATTTTACATTTACATTAAATTTGTTACATTTATAACGATTTCAGAATATTTTTGATTTTAGCTTATGTCTTTACTAATACATAGAAAAGCATGTTGTCTACACAAAATATCCCTGCTTCCTATGTTTATGCGATAGTAGATTCGATGAGCGAGATGTATGGCCATCTTGACAGTCTTTTAATCTTGGTTCTCATATTGTTATATATCAACCCATAGTAAATCCTAATGAATCTTTACTTCCACCCCTTCACATAAAATTGGGATTAATTAGAAATGAATCCAATTTTGGGGGGAGCCAAAATATTTCCAAAATATTTGATGCAAAATTAACTGCAGGTATTTTTGATCAACTCAAATCAGGATGCTTATTAAAGACCCTGGTTTCACAAAAGCCCAGAGAGAGGAAGGAAAATGCAATGGAAATTTTTTAAAGCACCCTCTCTTAATTTTCTCAGGAATCATCAAAGTACAGAGTATGAAACCTATGAAGAAGATTTAATACAAAACTTTCAAATATTAGAAGTAAGAATGTCCGTAAAACTCCACTATTCCTTTTCAAGATTACAATGAAAAAAAAGGGGAAAGGTTCCATCAGGACATTAAGCATGAAGAAAAGATACTAGGGAAGATGGGATATTAATATGCTAGAAACTATTGTTGTTGTTTAAAAAATGATTCACCAGTAGAAAAACACAAAATAAAATTTCTAAAATCTTTGTTTTCTTAATAATGCTTCCAGTTTTATTTTTCTCATTTTTCATTTTAAATTATCACAAATTAGAGCAATTGTATTACTAAAGGTCTTTCTTCTATTTCATAGTTTTCTTGAAATTTTACCTTTAAACATTACCTTATAAATATGAGATATATTAATATTTAAAAATTGGTTGTTAAAACAAGAACTAACCTGATTAGAAAAATCAATACCACATTTTGATTCAGCGGATTGAAATACATAACATTTAGTTGCGAATACCTTGACATAATTTTTTTTTCAAACGCAGGGCTATATTACGCAGCTTCCTAAATTGGTCCACCATATTAGCACGGGTATTGATTTCTGTAATAAGATCTTTAAAACGGTCGATTGTATCTTGAATGTTTCTGTCCCATCTTGGACAGGGAGTGTTTTGGCACCTGTCTTGGGGATAGCTAGGCTGTATGCCCACATGCCTTTTGCCAGTAGGCGGGTAAAGTATTCTTATATATCCTCAAGAGTAGATCTGTCTTGCTGGGCTATTCTATTATGTTGCAGGTATTATCTGTAAACGGTGCAATTGGCCTTAATCAAGCATCTACGTTTTGGGATTTTCACCTGAATAGGCGAATTAGAGAGAGTTGTGACCATACTAATGTGATCTAATGTGGTTTACGGATTTGGGATCGATAAGTGATTAATGGAGAAATTAGAGTTCGTTAGTATAATATCCGGAGTTTGGGAAGATCATCTTAATAGCTATGTAGGAAAGTCTGGGCTACCCTTTTGAAGGCAGTGGTTTAGCCCGCCTCCCTGCATCTGGCGTAAGATCCTCAATTAGGATGCTAGAGGAAATCGAGAAGTTAATATCCGACAACAAAGATTAAGTCATCGTAGGTGATATCAATCTTAACAGCCAAGTAAGATTTCTCTATGTTCTTACCTCCCTAATCTTAATGTCTCTATGGGTATCAATGGCCACTCCCTCATATCTTTTTTTCTAGTAATTGACCATTTTGACATCGTAACGGTAGATTTTTATATAATCCTTGTCTTGATCAAGCTCATGCACAGAGTTCACGATGACGTGGCGATCAAGTCTCCTACTCATGTTCTTGTGAATGTTTCTTTTCTCACCTCAGCCGGTTACGTTTAAATATATTATTTTTAAATTTCTAATATTATTAATATTATCATCCATATTAGACTTCTAAGTTATTTGTATTAGATGTAACTTGCCTAGTTGGAGATCGTTCTCTCCACGATATTTCTTTTAAAACTCGTCATGAGTCAGAATGAATTTCAATTTTGGAATGTTTAAAGCTGAGATTACTTCCTTCTCATTCAGATCAGGGTCGTACTCACATTTTAACTTTCCTATGAGGAATCTCCATATAATTTCCTTAAGCTCATTCAAACATGGCAGCGGCCTGATGGCGAGTCGTAGTTCTAAACTTAAGTATCTGTAATTACAATGTTTCTTCATACTGGTCGGGAGGAGATATTTCTATTTAGCTTGACAGGGGTCCGTCAAGAGAGAAAGCAAACGTTTTCTTGTAATGTCACGCTTTTGATATGAACTTAGAATAGTTTAACTGATGGATGATTATCCAGAAACTACATCAGTTTAAGTTCATTGTGCATTATTATTTTGATAAGACCGATGGCATAACCCTTGGTCCTTGCAAGACTTAAATAATGAATATACATTATGTGGTATTAAGTTCTGGTTTATTTGTAGAAGTTTCTTCCCCTGTTCTACAAACTCTACCACCTACGCGTAGGAGTTATTTGTTTTTCTGTTTTCTCCTCGATTATTTGTTTTTTTTTTAAATATTTGATATCAGACTCATTTTGAGAAGACACCACATTAAGAAGGGGGTAATATGGGTTTCTGCACTTAATACACATTTTCTTCAAACTATTATTGCATTCTTTCAAACTATTCGACAAGTAATCACATTTTGAGCAGACTTTACCTTCAAATTCGCAACCCTTCCTTGAATGCCTCTCCAGTGCATAGCACAAAAAGCAACATTGATCAAGACAAAGTTTTCCCTTAAACCATACGTGCGAGGAATTTTAGTATAAAATAAGAAAAGCAATCTTTGTTGCTTTTCCTGTTATCATAGTCGTTTGAAATGTAAATGAATATGTATGAGTGTGCGTTTCACTAGTATGGTTTTTAATTTATACACCTTATCTATTTTGGCATAAGTTCTTTCTTTATTAAGGAAACTGCAAACAGACCACGGTATAAGTGCTTGCAAAACATATATCTTTTCGTGGAGACATGTGGAGTTATTTAGGGTACCAATACGATATACTCGAGTCTTTATCAAGAATTTCATTTAATAGATTGTCCCGGTCCTAATTACTGTCGCAGTTGGCAGGATAGAAGCCATTTCTCCTCCCGTTTTTGCTCGAGTAAATATTGTGCTACCCATAGCTCGTGCCGAAGCATTTCATTGTAAATTACTTCCTTTGCTGAACGATTAGTATTCCCATAGTGTATAAATTATTGTTAATTTCTGTTATTCCTCTATATAATAGTAAACATTATTTTTCTTTGTCTTGTTTAAATTCCAGAACCACATAAAAAGCCGTTTATCTGTTTTCTAAGTCGGCCAACGGAATACTCGCACTCGAATATCCCCCATACTTAAAAGGGTCTTTCCCCCTTTCGCGTCTAGGGTGGGCAAGCGAAGGTCAGTGAAATCTACCTGACCTAAGACTACTACCAATAAAGAGTATACATTGGCTAAAGCGGAAGATTCCCAAAGAGAATGTGGGAACATAAATGCGAAATGCGATATGCGCCGTGGTAGTCTAGTCTTTCTTTTAGTTTGTTTCTCCACATGTAAAATGAAAACCATTCAATTGACAATGATAATGCAAAAATAATTTATAATTCTCACAATTAAATGCATAGGCGTCGAATAGAATCAGCTCTTATAAAGGAAATTTCAAACATTGGTATTTCCAATGGGCATTTCAACACTTATCCCTTGATAAACAGGAAATTTATACTTCCTCTACTCATAAATGGCACTGCTTCCCTATACGGCCCACCCAAATTACATTCCAACTTTTAAATTTGTTTGCCCCTAAGTTAAGCATCTTTCTGTATTCATTAGTTCACCAGTGATCGTGGTTTCGCAAATAAATGGATCCTAACACTGTGATTCTTTCCTGCCTATATATATATATATATATATATATATATATATATATATATATATATATATATATAATATTAAGACCCAAGTAATTGCGTTATTCATTTATTTGCCGGATATTTTGGTCCTTCACAGAGAACATCCTCACCCAAGTAAATGGAGAAAGAACATATTTAACAATAGAATTATGAAAATTACTTGCAACTTTAAAAAAATTACCAAATATTTCTGTCAAATTATAGTTTGGAGGGCAGAAATAAAATTCCTATGAAAATTTAAAGTCGAAAATAAAAAAAAAATTAGATGATAAATGACCCTATAAATATCAGGGAAATATCAAATTGTAAAATAGAGGAGCAATGAAAAGAAACAAATCTTTATTAAGAGAAATGCATACAAATACTCCAATTAAACGAATAAAATAATGACATTATAATTTTAAAATTAATTCTTCAGGCAAAGGCACCAATTTAAAAAAGTGAATAACCCCTTTCGTTTGAGTTGTGAACACAAACAAAATAAAACAAGAATAAGCTTTGATATCAAACATTCGTTAACACCTCTGGCAGGATATTGGGTTGGAGGTTTAGTTGGTTGCACCTGAGTATTAAGGTTAATTGGTTAGAAAGTGATTATTTTATTTAGATTCATTTAATCAGGGGCTTATTTTTTAGATTAACAAGGACTGACGGATTTTTGATTGATGTGTTGGGGAAAATGATGATAACATAATGAATGAATCTAATATTAGAAGATGATCATGGATTATAGAGTGATATCTGATCGAAAAACCTTTCTGTTAGAAAGGATAATCCCTGTTCCGGGAGACAAATCTAAGTGCTCTTTGGTTGTGTATTTTAGTTAGAAACAGATTTTCACCTCATATTAATTAGGCAGGTCGTGCATATATAACTATTACCAACACAAAATCGCAAGCTTGATTTTTTCACCCTATTTTAAGCCACTGCCATAATGTCAATGAAATAAAAAAACGTAGTTGATATGTTTTATCACTTTTTGTACATTTAAATTATTTGATTCCAATTTTAAATTAAACTATTATAATTCCAGCTCTTTCTGTATGAAAGGTCAATTATAATTTTCAAATCCGATAAAGGTAGTCATTTTGTATCGTGGTGAATATAAAATGAGACGACACAATTTGTCTCTAAATATAATCGCTCATTACTCAGTCATTATTACACCTCTACAAATAAAATAAAAAGTATATAAAGGAAAATGATTTACAGTTATTTTATATTCTACATGTATTCAAATTAACGTCCCTGGACAGTTTTACTTTTCTAACAACGGAAATTGAAGTTATTTATTACATTTTTCCCAAACGGTGCATTCGATGGACCGTACACACTCTACCATTGATTGCTTAATTATTCGAATAAGGCTCGCTCTGCCAAAATACTTTGCCGTGCCAACTCCATGATAAAAACTGCATAGGTAATAGATCCGGAGAACTTGAACCCCAAGGAAACTGCGAGCGCTGAGAAATGACTATTTGTTGAACAAAATCTAGTTAAACTTTCTAGTGATTGTCTAGTTGTGTTGGCTTCTGCTCCGCCCTGTTAAAACCATTTATTACTGCAGTTTCCTTGTCAAAAAACAGTGTTCATCTTTTCTACAAAATGGTCTGAAGTTAATAAAAGACGTCTTCTTGTATCTGTGCATTCAAAGTTATAAGGACCATAAACCTTGTTGTTACTCAGACCACACAAGACAGTAACTTGTGGCGAATCAGAGATTTCTCCACGGGAATATTTGGCTCGTTATGTGACCAACACCGGTAATACTGTCTGTTCATAACCGAATTGAGATAGATGTTTTATTCATCATTGAATATTATGTAATTTAATGTTAGCTTGTTTTGTTTAATTTTTGTTTCAATTCGTTCACAAAACATCAACAGACGCTAGTAATCTTTTTAATAAACTGTTGTAAACAAATAATTTGGAATGAATTCATTCCGTCATGATTAGTTTCTTGTTACCGCTGATAAACGTCTCCTGGATTTCTTGTTCCCGTCCCAAGCTGATTTGTAACTGAATCAATATTTTTAGCGGTTCAAACACATTTGCCTCGCCCAGACCTACATTTATGCCTCTTCTTGATTAAGCCGTGATGTTTCCATTTTGGGAAAATCCTGTTAATTATTTTTGGATCTTTGGTCTTTTGCTGACTGTATTACCTTCCGAAAGACAGTTTGTATGCAACGACTGAGCTTTTTTGATCTTTTCTTCTCTGATGAAAATACATTACAAGTCCGGAAAGTAACTGATGATTATAGTTGATAGATCGGTGAAATCTGAATACAGATTTTTTTAGGCAAGATATCAAAAATCCTAAATAAAACTTCAATAGTGACTGAGTAATAAGCTATTAAAAGTTCTCTAAGCTAAATAAAGATCTCTTAAAAAATATTTATACAATTTAGGACAAAATTAACCGTTTTCTACTTTATTTGTAAAAACAACAGATTTTAAGTGGAGTATTTTATCCAAATTTTTGTTTTTGGCAGATACTTGGAATCATTGATGGTTTACCAAAGGAGCATAAAAGTTGTATACCTCTATGCCTGCTCATTTATGATATTACTAATCCAAGCTTTAAACTATTTAATTCTTTGGTACCTCATTTTGATGCCATCACACATAAATTCTTTTATTTACAATGATTTTTTTTTTTAATCTGTGATGTTGGACTTTGTTATTTACTAACATTTTGTTACATGAGACTTGCAAAATTAAAGCAGATACTCTTTCACAAGGTACGCATGAATGGAATTTTGTGATTAAATAAACAACTAGCTCCTACGCTTAAAAACTGGCTTTCGTGGCTAAAATACTTCCTTTTAATTACGAATTTTACTCACAAGATTTAAGTATGGATAGGTGTTCTCCAGTGGGGAAGTTCTATGTCAATACTTTGGCTGTCACTATGAAAAATGTTGAGAAAAAAATCGCACTTCCGAATTCAAAGTAATTCCTATCAAAATATACAAAAATGACTGTTTCGTGTATCTCACAAGCCTTCCCCACTCCTCGCTCCGGCTCTGCGTTTCTTCTCTTGTGAGTCCCTTTCTTTCTAGGCATCCCAAATATTTTCCATCCAACGTCTTTTCGGCCTTCCACGGTTACGATTCCCCTCTACCTCCATCCGCATTCCCCTCTTTCCTACATATTAATTATCTCGTATCATAACATTCTCATACCACTGTAGGCTCTTCCTGTATTTTCTTTGAAATTTCTGTTAATTTTAGTGTTTTCTTATTTGTTCATTACGGATCTTATCAATCCTCGTCACTCCACAAGTCCACCTCAGCAATTTCTTCTGGTTGACTTCCAGCTTTCTCTCATGGATCTTTTTTATTGTTCACGTTTCCGCTCCGTATAACAGTGCTGGTCTAACAACTGTCTTATACACTTTCCCCTTTGTCCCAATGTTAATCTTTTTGTCACATAATATTCTAAATGTCTTGTTGCAATTATTTCATCCCGCTTTGATTGTATGGGCAATCCTAGCGTCCAACTTTCTATCACTTGTCACGGTGGATCCCAAATATTTAAAATTCCGCACTCTTTTCAAGATTTCCTCCTGCATTCTGAGGTCTTTCAGGGTTTCATCCAAGAAACTCAGATACTCCGTTGTCGTGGTATCATAAATGCATACCTGAGAAGCTGTAAAGGCAATTACACTTACGTTGCAGGCGGCCGAGAGGAGACCGGCAGTATCAAGATAATGAGGTGAGGTCAGACTTTCTGGGGTTTGGGAAGTTTAAAGCGATTAAATCTATGCAAATGCGTTTTCGTTGGCCGGGGGGAGTTCTTTAAGTGCCAAGTTTCATTCAGGGTTATTAAAAGATTAAAACCACAAATAAAGGTTTAATAACAAAAACAAGATAAATATGGATACATGTACATAGGGATAAATTAAGAACTATTTTCGGGCTCAAAACGGAATAATGACTCAATGACTAAAGCGAAAATCAGGGGATAAATGCTTAACTTGATCAGAAAGGAAAGCAATGACAATAGAGGATAATCTTCGTCATGGAGTATAAAGGGTGGAATTGCTTTTACCTTGTATACTTGACTCTTGATGAAGGAAGGAGTAAAGCCAAATCTCGGATTCTTCGGAGTTAGTTAATCTTACTGCACGAGTAAAGTAATCTCAACCACGGAATTGGATTACCTGGTACACGAGTGAGGTAATCTTGAATACTTGGCGAATTACTCTTGAAAGGTGATTCGAGTTATTCTTGAACTCGGAACGAGATGATCTTGGAAGCGGAAATAATTAATCTTGAACGAGGGTGCGAAGTATTCATGTAACGGGATGATATGAGTGGGTCGTGCAGTTCTACAAGAAAATGCCGCTTCGCGTATTTGCCTATTAATAATAACCAAAATTCACGGCAATTTGTCAGGCCGACGAAACCTTCTTACTCTGGGGTTCGACTCGAGACGGAGGGGAGGGGGGTGGGGGGGTTCTTCACGAAAAGCAGATGGTACTCTCTCTTGAGGAATGCAAGGCACAGGAATAAATACTCTGTTGGCTTGCTCGCTAGAAGGTCTCCGGAGCATAACAGTATCAAGGGCACCATTCTTTGTCTACCAGACAAGATAAGGCCTCAGGAAGACGTTCGTTCAGACGGCTATCCTCGTCTCAAATCATGGGAGTTAGCTGGAGACTCGTGTCTGCTGAGGATTAGTATGTCCGCAGGGCATGACGTTCTTAGTGAAGGCGTCTCAGTGGGTGATCGGTCGGCGTGAGCAAATACAGTCGTAAACAGTGGCTGGCTGTGTCCCACGCGAGAATTTCTTGGCTGCCTTGCTGTTTGAAATCATTCTTAAGGCCACGTGGCCTCTACCCAACGGCGGGGGGTCAAGGTAGACCTTCAAAGTCGTTCTCATACATCAGTTTTTCTCCTACTAATTTTCAAACCCCTTCCCCTATAATGCTTGTCTCTAAAGCTCTAGTGTCCTTAATCTACTCTACTAGTACCGCATGAAATAATGTTATCAGCAAAATGCATGCACCAGCAAGAAGAGTCCCTTATCCCTTCAGAAAAGACATCCATTATTAAGTCGAAGAGGTATGGGCTCAGGGATTACCCTTGGTGTAAACCGTCTTTCAGAATAATCCATCCTGCTAGGCCCACACTTCTTCTTACGAAATTCTAGTATCAAAATAGATGTCATGTATCAGGCTTACATACTTTTCTGGGGTACCATTATTTCTCATACATCTCCATATTTCTTGTCGTGGAACCCTGCCGTAGGCCTTTTCTAGATGAATAAAAAAATGTATAATCCTTTTTTTTTCGGGATTTCTTCATTTTCTATCCTAAAGCGAAGATTCCGTCAGTTCTTCCTCTGCCAGGCATGAAACCGAATTGCTTATAACCCATTGCTGTTTCATTCGTCAATCTTCTTTCTATTATTCTTTCCTAGATCTTCATATTGTGAGACATTAACTTAATACCCCTATAGTTTCCACGTTCTTGAATGTTATCCTCATCTTTAAAAATTATTACTATGATACTATTTCTTCATTTATCTGGTAATATTTCCTTCAGGTAGATTTTCTCATCAGATCCCACATCATGTCTACACCTTCATTTCCAAGCGCATTCGATACTCCTACTGGGATACAGGCTGGCCGACTTGCTTTCCTGTTCTCCATCTTATTGAGTGCCATTCTCATCTCCTCCCCACTAATCTCGGGTTTCAGACCAACATTTCTGACTCCATCCCCATAGGTGTCTCTGGGATTTCTTATTTGTATAGTTGTGAAGGTAAGCTGCCTGTCAGGACTGGGTAACCACACCATCAGAGTAGAGGCAGAGAAAGCTCAGATTTCTGAGAATTCTGTTGTTGCTCTGATGGTGAGCGGCAACGACCTCTACCTCAGAGGGGGTAAGGTTGGCCTCAGTGGTAAGACCATCCAAACAGTGATGGGAGCCATGGACGACATAGGGCTTAAAACCCGCAAACGTGTGGTGGTTGGGATGCTTCCGAGAAGAGGTCCATCCCGAACCGCTCACGAAAGAAACGTCGCAGTGAACAAAAGGTTGGCGGATCTCTGCACGGCAGAAGGAGTCTTCTTCGTGGACCCCTATTGTACCTTTATCGGTAGAGACGACTTCTACCAAAGGGACGGGGTACATCTCTCCTTTAAAGGGAAGGCCTTTCTCGCCAATCTAATTCAAGATGTCGTGGAACGCACCCAAAGGAGCGTTCGAAACAGAGCGAAAGCGGACGTGCGCCAGCATTCCCGTGTCACTCCTGGAACGACCTTCTTGGAGGTCGTCAGAAAGGGTGTGACCACAAAAACAAAGAAGCCGGGAAACGGAAGAGCGTAAGGAGTCCTACACTAGGGGACTCCCTCAAATTTCTTCTGTTCAATGCGAGGTCAATCAGGAATAAGTTTCTTGAGCTCCGTGGCGTCGTAGTAACAGAGGAACCTGAGATGGTGGCCATAACGGAGTCGTGGATAAAAACCTCAAGCCGAGATTTTGAAGGTGAATTCACGATTCCCGGTTACCAGCTCTTCCTGAAAAATAGGCCAGACAGAGAGGGTGGCGGTGTGATGTTGTATGTCAAGAATACTCTCAACTCGACGGATTGCAACATCATATCCGACCATGAACTACTAGGTGTTGACCTAGAGATAGGTCCTGCCAAACACAGGACCCTGGTGCTTTATAGACCTCCTGCCCAACTCGTTAAAAAGGACAGAGATCTGTACCAGCTGCTAGGAGAACTTGTCGAAGACAGAGTGTGTATCGTCATGGGTAATTTCACCACACAAGTTGACTGGGAAACCAAAGAACCCTGTGGCTAGAACGCACTACTCCTGGAGTTCACGAACAACGAGTTCCTCACTCAGTGGGTGAGAGAGCCAACGAGAGGAGACAATATCCTCGACTTGGTTTTCACCTCTGAGGATGACATCGTTGAGGACCTCTCTGTTGGCGAAGAGCTCGGTGGCAGTGACCACCGACTAATTAGATTGGTAGTCAAAGTCCCAAAGGCAGAGCCTGCAACTAGTAAATCAAGGAAACTGGATTTAAAAAGAGCAGACTTTGCAGGTCTACGCGCGGGACTGACTGACGCAAGGCTAGAAGAGTGCGATGCTGTTGAAGACTCTTGGAACAGTTTCAAAACCACACTCATGAGTCTTTAATCGCGTTTTATCCCTCTGAAATGCCCCCGTCGGTCCTCTGTTCAACCAAAGTGGTTTAATCGAAAAATCGGGCAACTGCTTAGGGGGAAGAGAAATGTGTACCGGCAATCGAAGATATGGGGTGACTTTGACGAATACCGGAGGCTAGCCAGGAGAGTGAAGTCCAGTATAAGGCGGCTCAGTGGTCTGAGGAACTCCGAGTGGTGAGACTCTGTAAAGAGAATCCCAAGGAGTTTTTTGGATATGTGAATAGCGGTAAACCAATCCGTCAAACGATTGGACCTTTGAGGAATGAGGAGGGGACATTAAAGCATTCCGATGCAGAAAATGCTAACCTGCTCAACGACTAATTCTCTTCAGTGTTTACTGAACAGTGTGGTCCTATTTATCAGCCAACGGATTCCTACTGGGGGGGAAAAGCTGGAGGCAATGGACTTCACCGAAGGAGAAATAAAGAAAAAGATCGCTGACTTAAAGACGAATAAGTCCCCTGGACCGGACGTGTTTCTACCTAAAGTGTTGAAGGAAGTGTGCGATGAAGTATCACGACATCTGTGCGCTATCTTTAACATGTCAATCCGGACCAAATGCGTTCCTAGAGACTGGCGTGAGGCGGAGGTGACTCCTATCTTCAAGAAAGGGGACCGTAACCAACCGTCGAACTACCGACCTATCAGTCTGACTTCGATAGTCGGTAAACTCATGGAAAGCATCATGGTGGACAAAGTGACGTCGTATTTAGAGTTACACCTGCTACTGACTGATTCCTACTCGGGGGAAAAGCTGGAGTTCCCAGCACGGCTCCCGAAGGCAACGGTCATGCCTGACTAACGTTGTGGAATTCTTCCACTTCGTTTTCGGTGAGCACGATCGGGACAAGGCGGTGGATGTGGTCTACCTAGACTTTCAGAAAGCCTTTGATAAGGTACCACACCGCCGCCTTCACCGGAAAAAGCAAGCGCTTGGCATAGACGGAAAGGTAGCCGGCTGGATCGAGAACTGGCTAAGTGGCAGACGGCAACGGGTGGTGGTGAATGGACAGTCTTCTGAGTGGGTGCCCGTTACTAGCAGGGTGCCTCAAGGTTCTGTACTGGGACCACTACTATTCATCATCTATGTCAACGACATAGACGGTGACATGGTTGCCAAGATTTCCAAATTTGCCGACGATACCAAGCTTGGTATGAACGTTGCAAAGGAGGGAAATACTGCCCGCCTGCAGAAAGATCTTGGGAAGATTGGGGCGTGGTCGGACACGTGGCAAATGCCTTTTAACGTGGGCAAATGCAAAGTGATGCATATCGGCCACAGAAACCCCCAATCTCAGTATATCCTTAAGGGCACTGCTATGGTATCCACCGACACTGAGAAGGACTTGGGTGTAACAATCACTAGTGACCTCAAGTTCTCGAAACAGTGCATTGAGGCGGAGAAAAAGGCCCAAAGGATGCTAGGCTATATTAAGCGCCAGTTTGGTTATCGGAACCAAAAGATTGTACTGTGCATGTACAACTCACTTGTCCGACCGCACCTAGAGTATGCCGTACAATTTTGGAGTTCTTCATTGCGAAAGGACTTCGCGAGATTAGAACGCGTACAAGCCAGGGCAACCAAGCTGATTCCCTCTATCCGACATAAAAGTTATGAGGATAGACTAAGGGAATTAAATCTGTTCTCGCTGGAAACCCGTAGACTGCGTGGTCAGCTCATCGAAGTTTTCAAAATACTTCGAGGGTTAGACAATGTTGACTACCGGGATATGTTCACACTGAGTGAGAACAGAACGCGCAATCACGGCTTCAAACTTGAACTGAAGCGTTACAACCGCAATCTGTGTGGAAATTTTTTCACTTACAGTATCTGCGGTATGTGGAACGCACTTTCATTGGAAGTTGTCAGCAGTGAATCTGTTGACCAGTTCAAGTCAAGACTAGACAAAGTCTTGAAAAATGGCCGTTTAGGGACGCAAAACAATTGAGCAGCCTTGCGCCCGCTCGATTGCTAGTCGAAAGGTACCCTCTTTGAATGGACCGTAAGGTCTCCTAGGGTACCTTCTTACCTTGTTGTTGGTCCTTGTTGTTACTCCTTGTTGTATGTTTACCACCTATCCTTGATCTTATCCTACTCATTTAACTCTATGCATTCATCATCCTTCATCTGCTTTATTTGTGTAAAATCCTTTGAAGCATTGTCTCTTGCCTCCGCAATTCTTTACAAGCTCCTTTCTCCTTCTCTTATTTCCAATTTTTCTTTTACCTTTTCCAAGCTCATGCTTTTGCCGCAGCCATTGCCTCTATTTCACCAGATTTACGCGCAACCTGCTATTTTACCGTCAAAAGTGCCGCAAATTAACCAAAGATATGCCTGATAAACTGCTTAGGTAACTAAAAAGAAATTTATTCCTAAAGAGAGAGTAGCCAGATATGAAAACGTAACATTAATACAGCGCTTGCCCAATATTTGAGGTATTTTTCACTGCTATTAATCTGTATAAGACTAAAATAATTACTTAAATAAAATAGACCATATTTTGAACAGAAACTATAGATTCGTTATTCACTAGGAGAAAAGGAGATTAAGAGTTCCTGCCAAAACAAAACTTAGGATTGAACCATATAATTTCTCTGCTCAATCGGATTTAAGGGAAATTCAGTATGCATAATTGGCAACTTGCTAGCATTTTCTTTCTTATACATTTGTCACACATCCATAGAATCCCTCCATACACCAGTCCCAATAAAACTAGCTATACACACATGTACTTATTCCACATGAAGTCAATACTTCTAATGCCCCTATGAGAACACTTAAACAAAGATTTTTACTTTTTAAGAGTATAAAAATTCTTCAATTTATAGTTACTAAGCTAATAAACATTTGTTTGCGAAAAATAATTTTATTCAGTTCCTCTTAAATTTGTTTATTATACATTAGTTTGTATATGATTTGAGCTCATTATTTATATAGTTGCGTGTCTTACTCTAGTTTCGAAAGGTAACAAAAATATTTACCCATTCCCAAAAGATTTCCTTTAAATTTAAAGTAGTTATAAACATTTTATGGAATTAATAACTTTGCTAGTCTACATTGAAAACAGTTTCCGTGTAATCATATTTTCTTTCCTAGGAAAATTACTGAAAAGATTTTTCCAAGTTAGACGCTACCTGTTTTATCGTGAGGCTCTTTTGAGCAGAAAGTTTGGACTTTATTGAATTGCCATATATGCTTTAATCTAACATTAACAAAACTAAATTCATTGTTTTACTCAGATTATTCATAGTAGATTATAAAAAAACAAAACTAGACTAACTTTTAAATTTTGAAAAGGATGCATACAAAAGTAGAGATTATAGGTAAAGGAGAAAAGGTAAACCCATATATTCCGCTAGTAATTATAATACATACACTCCCTTTAAATAAGAAGTATATATTGATTACTAGTAAATACCCCCCCAAAAAAGTTTTAAAAAGGAAGCATTAAAATATATTTATGTTATTTAAAGTTACCAAGCACCTATTAATGAAGGAAACATCAATTCTATTTTTTAGGTAAAATGACTCGTGATTAAAGGAACAATTCTCAATGAATTATTTTCTTTAATAAGGGCCAGACCATCTTTTCCTATTTAATAATCAAATGAGCTTTAGTATTACCATGACTATATAGACTCTTAACAGTACCATATATTATTACCTCATTAATCGATACGTGTTTCCAAAGCTAATAAGTTTAACAGTGTTTCTTTGAAATAGAATGAAACGTAATTGAATGATAGGATATGCCCCATATATTTTTTGCTGCATGACTACAAGAAGGCTATAGACCAATACCTCATTTTAAATGGTCCATTTTATGTTTATATCTTTACTTTGGTGGCATTAGTTCATTTTCATTCTCATTTCATCGCTATAACCATTTATTGCATATTTTTCCCCTCTATTACTGATATTAGCAAATGCATGGATTTTGAAGTGTACGGAAGTTGCTCGAATTAGGTAATAGCTAGGAGAAAGAACATCTGTTACTTCCTTGACTTCACTGAATATGTCGAATTATGGTGGCAACATTTTTTGTGGGCAATGGAATTCCAAAGTAGTTTTGTCCACGATAAGACTAGCCAAATTCCGTAAATACCGTGAAATTTGCACCTCAACCAAGTTGTGAAAATGTTTCACCGATAGAAATACAGCCAGCCACTCACGGTCCAAAGAACTATAAAATCTTTCAGTAAATGTGAGCATATCGAAAAACCGACTATGGCACTCACTTTTCCTTTGCTTTACTGCAATAGGCTTGCTATGCTGTTATCGATTGCAAACGGTGTTGCTGAAAGCAGTTTAATATTTGGCATGGATTAGAAACTTCGGGGAGTCTAGAGTGTCTTATCTGTCCAATTGAGTAGGAGGGGGGGGAACGTTTTCCCCTTTGTGAAAGTAAATTTGAGAGTTTAAGTGTTATGCCTATAATGGCATGTAAAGATAGTATAGGTTAAGTATCTGGACGAATTTGAATAACTGTTTGAAGGCAAGTGACGAGGGTAAGTTGATTTTGACCTCAATTTTCTCGCTGTTAGGAGATAGACTACCCTTTATCCAATAATGACCCTAAAAGGTAGTATTCAACTATTACAAGTTCTATTTTGCTCATTTAATTCAAAGCTCCACATTATATAAACACTCGAACAGTGTTCTAAGGTTGGAGTTGTGCTTCTCGGGACTTAACAGATCGATAAAAACCTAAAAAGTTTCCCCCTCGTATTTTTTTAAATCTGTCACATCCTGACCCATTCCAAAATGGCCAAATTTTATATAGTATCAGGTATGTAGATAGAATCATCGATATCGGGTGTTAGCTACTCTAATTTAGCCATGTCGACCTTATAGAATATAGATTATGTTGCAGCCTAACCGAAATATCATTTAAATTTGGCCCTTGATAGGTCACTTTCCTTATGTGCATTGGGGCACATAAAATTGACGCAAAGCTCTATTCACTTAAAGATTTGAAACAAGAGGAAACTGCAACACCCATTTGTTCTTGGAGAGAGAGCCAAGGTAGTTCAGCACGCAATATTTCCTTAACTTCTATACCCCGGCAGGTTTATGAGGAGGAAGCCTTCTTGCACGATAAGTGGGTTGAGGTCTGTGTGCCTCAATATGGCGACTAACTGTTTCCTTCCCAGCCTAATCTCCTTTAAATGGGGGGACAAGGTCATTAAAATCGAAGAAGAGGCGTGCTCACCGTAGATCATCCGCAATTAAACGTTGATGCAGAAAAGAGTATAAATTGCTTCCCTGTAGAGCTGTAGAGAAAAATTTAGTTTTCTTCTCAACTACCCTATTCTGCTTTAGGTAAACTAGTCGTTCATAATGAGTTAGAACAGCAGCTAAGAGGATTGAGTGTGAAACCTTGGCCATATTTCTATCTTTTTATCGTTTACAACCTTGATTTTATAGAATGGGCCGGCATATTTTTTCCGCAAATTTCACCAAACAACCGGCTCTCACAGTATCAAACAGAAACCTGGCGTGGCTGATAGGGTCAACCCTTAGAAGAATGGGTTCTTTGTATTCACTTACCACAGCCGCAACTAACTGAAGGCAGGTGTCTACATAATTCCGTCAAAAGGAACCCAAGGAAAAGGGTTGTGGATGTCTTTGCTTTAAATCAGTGGGGGAATAGGAACCGAAGTGGCGAATGCGCGGCTTCGAGTAGGTGACATTTAGCCGCCTACAGCACTCTTGATTGTGGATGCATAGAACTATCTAATTTCTACGGCAAAGGAGTGGTGGCTAGTTAGTGACCTTGGGCCGCGTACTGCAGGATCGTTGGAAGATGCTAAGATAACTCGAATTTCTCCGAGGTTTTAAGTGACGTCTCAAAGTTTCTATTTCATATGGAATGTTAGCTAATATATTAGGGATGAATACACCTCAAGGAAAGTAGCAGACGTTTTTGAGGCCTGCTTGAAAGTAAGGTGTGCCAATATCTGCTTCACCTGAGATAGAGGCGCTGGATAATACCTTTAGGAAGAGATCTTAGAAAATGAAATCGCTGTAAAGCATGGAAGTACCTCCTTTGCTGGCATCAATCAAAGGGGATTTTTCCAGCAAGCTTCTCCTATTTCAGAAATAACGTATGTACACTTCTAGAATCGGAGGTAAAGGTACGCTTTATTCACGCCTACTTAACAGACTCTTTTTGTCCCATAGATTAAGGGTGCGAATTAAATGGGGCACGATCTCTAAGGATAAAGGAAAGGGCGAGGAAAAAAGAGAACAAATGTGCGTCAAATATCCAATCGCTCAGGGGCATATGGATCCTGAAGATCGCTTTGCTCTGTCTGAAACTTAAGTTAGATTTTCTCTACTGTTAATTAGGTAGAGGTATGGTTAATCCATCTATGAGAAAGGAGTAGAATTCTCAATTGGATCCATTGCAACTGAATATTATTATAATTTTTCCGAGTTTACAAATGATTCGATTTAGTTTCTTTAGAAACCAAGTTGTGACACAAATTGCGACACCAATTATTTGTGGCCTCATCTAGCGCTTACCTGAATGCCAACAGGGCTCATTTTCTGTTGCTTTAATTAACCTCTGATACAAGCCCAGGCAACGCAGACCGCTCAGAGTAAATTTGGAAGATATTCAAAGTATATACTTCACTATGGAATGTTAAGATGAAGCAGGTAGGATTTGGGGTTTTATTAAACAAAATAATAAAATTTGACGTTATTAATTATTTCCTCCATACGATGTGTGTTTACATGGTAATTTATATTAAATATAAAACTGCCATTTGCCCAGAACTTTTAATAATTTTCCAATATCTTTTCTAATAACTTCCATTATTAACAGTGATTCCAATACTGGAATATTAGCATTTGCTTTGCATATCCAGCGACCTTTTTCCAAACTCTGCGCATCCTCACCCATTTGCCTTTAATTAAGTCTGGGCACCCAGAAACAAGATCATTTGCGACAAAGTCTTACATTTTTGTTCTAAAGAAGGCTCTTAGTTTAAACCAGAAAGTTTATTCAGTAAAAGGTTCTTGCTCAGTTGTTTCTTCTTGACTTATATTATCTCTCCTGAGCTACAAGTTTTTCTAGATAAATATATTTACATATAGCGCCTACTTCTGCTATAATGGATAATCCCGTTTAATTCTTGGATACATTTAAGATCACAATAATGTTCGTTCTCATGAAATATATATATATATATATATATATATATACAAAGAAAGCAACTACAGGATCTGCGGGTGATGATACAACCACCACAGGGCTATGCCATTTTTATTTTCTGTCTTTCAAAAAAAATTTGAAGACAGAAAGAAATATGCAGAAACCTGGTGTAGCTGACTATAAATACATATAGTAAAAGAGAAAATAAGAATTGGCCGCGAATGAGCAAATGAGACAGGAAACTGGAGTTTTTTAAAGGCAAGAAAGAGGGACATTAGAAAAATCCAGACTCAAAGGGAGCAGAAGGCGGCACAGTGAAGGCGATCCTTTACCGAGTAAACAGAAATAACGCCAGGGGAAAATGTTTTGAATTCCTGGCCGGGACTCAAACCCAGGTCTGCTGATTGCCGGTCAGATGCTTTACCGCTAAGCTACCAGGGACGGTAACTATATTTCGCCCAAAGCGTTACCCCATCCAACCCAGTATCTTCCTAAGCTAGGAACTTCTAAGGAATTTTTATACCACATGCTCTTACCCGCTCACAATTTAAAGGCTCACTGTCCATGTCACATACAACTAAAGGATCTGTGCCGCCCTCTGCTCCTTTTGGTTCTGGATTCTTCTAATGTCCCTCTCTTTTGCCTTTAAAAACTCCGGTTTCCTGTCTCATTTGCTCATTCGCCTCCATTTCTTATTTTCTCTTGTACTATATTTATACATAATACATATATATATTAAAGTGTACACTTACTGCTAATTTTGTTTCATGAGCTACTAAATCTCAATATAATTTCAAGATATTCTTTATTGTTTCGTTTTTGAGAGCTAATTATTCGTTCTTCAATATTTCACAACCAAGCTTTAAAAAAGATTTTCGGTCATTCGATCTCTGTGAGAAGGGGCATTATGCTGATACCCCTAAGGAGTGATGTCTCTGGCCCAACGCGGCTTTAAAACGACGAAATTAATTGCAGTAGAGATTAGAATAATTGTTGTACTGTTGTCTAACAGTTCGTAACGTACAATTACTTCAATATGCCTCATTACCAGTAAGAAGCCCCCTTGGAAACTAAGCATGGAGATGTGAAAGCAAAGACTCACGGCAAGTAAAACACTTTTGCAGAATTGTGGCACAAATTTTACAATCACTGGAACCATTTCAATCATTTATAGTTGCCGTAGGACAGTAGTATGAGATAAGGTCAATTTTCCTGCGAGCTAGCTAAAAGCTATGGTAAGATTTGCTGCGACAACAGCCTGCAATATTTCTGAATCAAGGTTTTGGCGATGACCTTCTTTTGTTCCGTCTTTTAGACTGAAATCTCCACTCGGAAACGTGAATACCACCTCTTCCAACTTTTTTCTTTCATTCCATCATTTACATCAATGATTAGAATGAATTTCGATACTGTACTTGCATTGACACCTTTATGAAAGTTATAAATTAAAACATGTCTAAAGTGATCTTTAGAGGGAAGGACTTAGGGGTGAATCCTGAAGAAGTTTATGAAAAATATTTTTAGAATCTTAGAGAAAATGGTATAAGTTGCTTATTGTAGCATTTCTAAATGGCAATAATGCACACTAATTTAACAAATACTATTTATAATTTTATTAGAATATCCTACATTACTTTCGTTCCATCCTGAAATAACATTCATGTATTAGCTTTTAGAGTCGGTAATCCAGTCTTATTATAAGAATTTTAAAAAGTATATAATGTAGATAAAATTAAAAGCAACCTAGGCAGCAGAGTTATGAAAGAAAATTAGGCCTATTTAATATTAATAAGCTTGAAGAAAATATAATATTGATGATCTTGCTTTCTATATTTACATAAGTAATTTGTTTAAGTAGAAATCTTTTGTAAAAAAAACTATATATTATTAGGAAAATTTGAGCATGTAAACCTGCCTTGATTCTATAGAAATTTCCTAAAAAATTAAATATCATTATATTTATCGAATTCCTAAAAATTGTCTGATTTCTCAGGCAAATTCCGATATGATGTACTTGTTATCTATTGGTAAATTCCGAGTAAAGTTTCATGATAATGGTTACATAGGCAGCAAAATTTCGAGCGCGGTCAATTAATATTGCTTTTTGTCAATACGCTCTTGCAAAACGTATATATATTTTAGTCTCTCTATCATAAAGCAAACGTAAAGAGTTCGGTATGAAATCATGAAATGTATCGATAGAGAAATATGTGACCGCTTATTCAGGCATTCGTATATATATAAATTATAGGAAGGCAAATAATTTAGAGAGGATTTTATTCTTGCTCTCCCCCCTAAAAAAAATATTGTGAAATTTAACAAATTAGCAAGTTTTTTAATGATTCACTATATTTAATGGGACAGATAATGAGTTATTATTTACACTGGGTTGAAGTTTTGTAATATAAATTGAATCTAGCATGTAATGGTCCAAGCCACATTTTAACAGATGGTTTCGAATTGGGGATGGATCTGGTTTTGAAAGGTGTAGTCTAGTTCTTTCAGATCTACCCATAATGATCCCAGTCTAAAGTCATTAATGAGAAAAATAGATGGTAATAATTGAGGATAGGCTGAGTTCAACAGTTTTAACAACCTATCTTCAATTATTACCATCTATTGTTCTCACTAATGACTTCAGACTTGGATAATTATTTAAGTTAAAGATTAACCACCCACTAATATGCAATCGAAAATTATATACGTTTTTCCTTGTATGTGGAGAAGCTATGTATCATATGTGGGGTAAACAAAGCGTACGCTTTACTCCCGCTTCATTCAGCATATGGGTAGATCGGAAAGAACTGAACTACACCTTTCAAATCCTGATCCATCTCCATTTCGAAACCATCTGTTCACGATACTTAATGCGGTCACAAACATTTAGGACCTTTACCTGCTAGAGTAAATTTATATTAGAAAACTTCAACCCAGTGTTAATAATAACTCATTATCTGTCCCATTAAATATAGTGACTCATTAAAAACATGTTAATTTGTTAAATTTCACATTTTTTTTAGGGTGGTAGTGGTGCATCAATAAAATCCACTGTCAATTATTTTCCTTCCTATTTTTTAGAGACTCCCTCGTTGGTTTTGTTGGGGTTTCATCCATATTCCTAATGTACTCAATTCGTCTCAAGTTTAATATTTATGTTTAACAATTTTATTGCATGTGTTATCTTTTTATGTATATATTCAAGTCTGTATTTTGTATTCTTTCTTTAGCACTGATGATGGGATTAGTTATAATCCTGAAACGTTTGAAATAAATGTTACGAGGCATTTACGTCTCTGTCCTCATCATCCTGTTTATACTTCGCCTGGAGTTTGCGTCCATCAATTCTTCTTTCTTTGACCAAACTAAAGCTGAAGTAAAATAATACTGCATGTTTTTCTCTAATAACAACATATATACATTATTTTATTAATATCATATTATGCTTCAAATCATATTTTTTATCCCTATTATATTACCCCAAAAAGACAAAATACTTTATCCAGATGTTAATAAATTGTGGAATTCTGTCTTATTGAGATCTGGGATATATGTCAAAATGTTTATAAGATAGTAAAGATTAAAAATCCCTTATTCTAGTATATTGGTAAGATTCTCGTCTTAATGCTTGTGGTGTAAAATTAAACAATAATATGTAAGCCAGACTCAGATATATATTTAGTTTCTCAATACCTAAACACCTTATAGTGTTACAATTAAGATTTAGTTCGTACGATTGTAAAAGTAGGGTTTGGATAATGATTATGTAAGTGAGAAAGAAATTGAATATGAAAATGATGTGTTTATGGTGAGTCGGAGGTTTATGTCCTGGTTGCCCATCAAAAGATTTCATTTCGCTTTTCCCCTGGTTTGTATCAATCTTTTGTTTTAAGCTTTTGAACTTTTGCTCTCATTCGCTCATTGCCACAACATGCTTATCTTACTTCTCTATGTGGTTATCGCATTATTCTTAATGTTGATAAATTGTAATAAAAGAGTTCTTTGTTTGTTCGGGACTGAATCTTGGTCTACAATTTGATACTTCATTATCTGTTTTAGCGGAATATTAGGTTAATATTCCTGTGTTTTAATTCTGTTCTTGACAAATTAGTGTCTATAATGAATTTGATGTATTTTCTGGTCATGTCAAGTTATTTAATTGATTTCATTTTCGGGTACTTCAGGTACGGTCTAGTTTCTCAGTTTTAAGTTTGTTGTTTGGTCTAATTCCCTCCGACGTTTATCTCTCTCTGTTAGTTTTATTTGAGATGAATCTTATATTCTACATTTGATTCGTCCGGCTTTTTTATCTGTATCCCTCCTACATTGTGTGCTGAATTATGCAGTTTCCTTTTCTTAATCATGATAAGTTTTAGAACCTGTACAGTGGGTTCATTTTGCTTCTTGCTTCTGTTCTTTCCTGTTTTAAGTGAGAGATGTAACCGTTTGCTGTGAGTTTGAATCCTAGAACTTTCCCTTACGTACTGTATGGATGTGCTCCTCCATCGATTCTTATTTCAGCTGATTTTTCGGTTTACTGCTATTATTTTGAATTTGTTTCTATTTTCTTTATTTTGTTCCTTTTCTAACTTATGTTTTTTTTCTAGCCAATATACCTGCGGCTGTGGAGATTTCTTGCTTGTAATTATCTGTGTGATGCCATCAACTCATTGTATACGAATATTTTTATATAAAATTGGATTTATAAAAGTAATGTATAATCTATGATTTTATACTTCCGTAAATGAAAACTCGAAACCAAACGTTATTGAGCAAGTGAAGAAAAAAATTACATTTCCTTGCTTCTGCCCATCATAAAGAATCATATTCAATACCAAGTTTTTCCCTCAACATTTTCCCGAAAGAGTTTAAATCCTTTTTGTTTGAGATACGATTATGTATCTAAATGCCCATATTAGTAGATACCATACTTTTTATTTGAAGTATTACATAGGTCGTAGTATATTTTCTTAGATTCATTAACAAGGATTGTCCGGACGTCCAGACATCTTTTGCAATAAGAATTTTCTAATAAAATTTCCAAGATAAAGGAATTTTCTAGAGAAGTGTTAAATTTTATCGTTAAATACTTAGGTAATGGAAAATATTCTCTGTAAATTTCCACTGATTTGAGTTATGATAATCGTAATGTAGGGAATGGTCTTCCCTAAGAAAGGGTTCCCCTAGAATTTAAGGCTCCTACCTCTAGAAATATTTCTTAAATCAAAGGAGAAGTAGCTAAAACAATTATGCCAGCAGAAAAATATTTCTCATCAAAACGGTCTCCTACCGTCTCGAGAGAAACAAAGTGTAATTTTCCCATAAGGTTTTATAGCTTTAGGGCTAAGAGTAGACAACCGTTCAGAAACTCCCAAAATCACAGTAAAACGTTAGTTGAGGGTTCCAAAATACTTGCAAGCCGACTTTAGCAATGCTAGCTTTAGGAAGTATCCAGAGTGAAACTGGATGGATTTGATAGACTAGAACGTGGCTGTGTTATCAATTAACCTCTAGTGGAGCATTAAACACGCGACAACAAGGAGATGAGGATAGATGATATGGACTGCAATTATTGGAGACAAGCTTGTACTATATTTAAAAGTAAATGATCTAGTCAAAATACATTCGAAGGCGAACTGCCAATTCTGGGAGCAAAACCTTTAATCTTGTTCAAGAGAGAGCCAGTTCGCCTCATAACGCTTCTACCCACGCTTTCAAATTCCCTAAGAATTTGTTTAAGGCGCAAGAATTTGTAGAACAACAAAGATGAACTTTGTGAAGACGAGAAAGATGCAATAAATATTTTTATTAATTTGATAAAAGATTTTACTTCCTCTGTAGAAAAAAGACTTTTCAAACTTATAGAGAATAAGGGTTCCTTTCTTGAGTTATTTTAAAGTATTTTTATTTAAATTTATGTGTCAACTTGAATGTTTCACAAAAATAAAGCAGTTTTAAGAGAGCTTTGGCTATATTCATTATTTACCTGTATTCTCTAGGCTCCTTACGTTAAGTGGCATTTGCTTCCTACCATTTATCCTAATGGCTCTCTTGCTTCCTGAATCGTTTCCTTCGTAGAATCTCCGGCTTATAAATCAATATGTTTACACCGCATTCGCAGAGATTTTTCCTTATAATTATAACTATAACTTTTTCAATTTTATTAATTATCCCAATAAGCCAGGTCATTTGATAAACGCATCAAATTTAAACAAACTTTATCATTAAAGAATTAATTAAAGATTATTATACCTTTATTAGCTTCCTTAGAAATCAGGTGTTATTAATTAAATCTATTATAGAGAGTTATATTTTAAAGAGACAATTGAGTGTATGAATAAAATAATATTAATACGATATCCGCCTTAACTGTATCGAAGGTCTTTATTTTATTGCCTATGTCCCTCTCTAAACAGGTTTTTAACTCTGACAATGCCAAAGTAATCTGGCGTCCGAGCAATTATTTTTCTATCAATCGTTTACAATTTGTCAAACCTTCAAAGAGTAAAATCTACATGCAATAGAGTCATTACCTCCTCCGTCCAATCTTCTATGCATTATATGATGTAACTTTCTATGTTTCCTCATTTTCCGAATGCGACCTGATTTTAAATTCGAAAGTGTTTGGAATCATTTTTTCTTTTTTTTTCCTTGAGTAAAATGAACACCTAATAAATTGTTTATTGAGATATCTTTTCTAATTCCAACAAAACACAAAACGCTTTATCCGAAATTTAAATATTGATTGGTCCTCGGTACCACTCATTGTTAACGGAAATCTTTCAAATCTGGATTGCGGGTCACATTTGATATGAATTGTTCAGTAAGTCTTGGTAATTTTCTAAAATTATACGTTTAAAATAACTTAAAACAGTTTTATAAAATTTTAAGATTCCTAAATGAAAACAGCCCTAACTTATTATATTTTAACAATTATGCACTCGAAAATAATTTAAACATTTTAAAATCTTTCGGCTTCCTACTGGGAATTTAGGTCCACTTTCAAAGATTTTTAACTCTAAAGTCTCCTGAGGAAAACCAACACTACCTATCAAATATCTATTCTGCCTGAATATTACAAAATATTTTGCTTATTTATTAGTATTATAGGCCTAAGAAGTTGACGGTATTGTGATCGAAACGTCACCGGTAAATAAAAAAGTTGACGCCAGCTATCTTCCTCGCTTTGGGATTTTATATTAAGTTTATATATATATATATATATATATATATATATATATATATATATATATATATTTTATATATATATATATATTGAAGGTATTCTTATAAGAATGGTAATCGGTAGGTTGTTTGACGTTTTCCTTTCCTTGAAAAGCTTAATTAAATTTTCCACTTAATTAATTTAGAGTGGAAAATTTATGATGCTCGAATCATAATATTTGATCTATTAACCCTATCTTTATCAAATCTCTAATGTACTTTATTGCATATATAATTCCAAAACTATACCCTGCCTACATCTTATAACATAGACCATTAAGAATAAAATGATAAACAACATTTACTTTTTCCTTAAAGAAGGCTGCTCCTTATTAAAATGCCCGTCCTGGTAAGAGAAGAGCAGGAAAGATTTTGGACACGACTTTCGACCAGAGTATTCTCTCGCAATTTACTCGCACCGCACAACGTATCGACACCATACCTGAAACAACACTGGCTGGAATCTTCGTTCGAACTTGCCGTGAAGCACAACTTTTTAAAAAGAGGCAATTTAGGGATAACTTATTCCTCTCTTCATTGCAAAGAAGTATTTATTCTGATAAGTATTTTTTATAGAACTTATACCCTTCTCTCAATGTAGTACATCTGAAGAGGGGTCAAATAAACTAATTTAGCTTAATTAAAAATTTCTTTAAATTTTAATAGTAGATTATTTGTACGAATGTTTTCATATTAAACTCTTGCTTTTCCATGATTCAGAAGAGAGTTCTTTTACCTCAAACTGAAAATTTTACAATTTTTTAATTAATCGGAAAAAGTGGCAAAAATACTATGTATTATTTAATAGAATTTTTATTTAATGGCTAGTAAGTGTTATTTTCCAACTAATTTTATTGCCAAACAATACAAAATAGCCATTATTTGTTTCAAACGTTGCTTTTTGTCTTCTATGATGAATATTTGCTAAAAATAGGGGAATATTTTTTTAACCACTGCACGGCTAAAAACAGAGTTAAATTTATCCAATTTTATTAAAACTTCCGAAATAAAAATATCTAAAAATAAGTTGAAAAATGTTTGAAGTAAACAGTTTCCTACAAATGTAGTCTCCCATTGTGTACATTAGCTATAAAAACAAAAACAGACTTAAATATATAATCCTTGTATGAAAGTTGAAAGTTCAGTATATCTTGATGTGAGCACTTACTTTGCTCCTCTGATTATACTCCCATACTAAACTTGAACTGCAGACAAGTTTTCTAAACTTATTCACTAAGATCTGAACCAGTTTCACATAGGTATCAGTTATCTGATTGCCCCGAAAACATAACACTTTAAAACATAACTCTTCAAAGCTATTTGGGGGGGAAAAAAAACATGGATTTCCTAACACGAAAGTTTTTGCTGCTTTGTGGTCAGACAAAAACAACATTTTACACCATAGACTCATAGCATGTCGGAAATAAATATTTGAGTTGCTCGTGAAACCAAGATTCAAATCAAATGGAGAAAACAACACTAGTAAAATGTCTATCAATTGCCGTCCAACAGAAAACTTTATTGCCCGTGTTTCTGTTGCTGATTTACTGTGGTATCCTTATAGGCCCAATGAGAAAGATGACAGGGAAACTTGATAAAACCTTACTGAAGCCTCATCAAAAATGCTACCCTATTTAGGCCTCCAATCATTTCTCAGAAAAAATCCCTATATATCACAGATGAGAGCAGGAGCTTGAGACAGATCTAATCTTATTTCACATATACTCAATGAGCCAATAAGGTGAGGATGATTATTACAATTATGAAGAACAGCTCTGAGGGTCCTTAAAAAAATATAAATGAATTCCAATTGAATTAAACTCATCAAATACATTATAGCAGTAGCATACCCTAGCTCTCCTTTTCAAAACCCTGGAGTCGCGGCCCACAATTGGGTCGCTAAACATTTTTCTGTGGTTGACTAACACTCACAAGTCTCACAAAATCAAAAAATATGAATTCCCTATTATGAGATGTTTTCAGCATATGCTATATGTATTTCTATGTTGCGATAATTATAGAGTATATTACTGCTGATTATGTATCAAATGGTTTTCTTGGGTATATAATTTTAACCAAAATGTCCTAACCACCAATACTGTCTCAAGATATTTATAAGTAACTTTTCTGGCTTCATAAATCTAGTCCTGTACATATATATATTTATATATAGAAAATTTTAATAATGTAAGTTTATTACTGTTGTCCCTGAGTGACGTACTAGTTTGGTCCTCCTTCTTCTTTTTCTTGGCCCCTTTTACTCTGTTCCTTTTCTTGCCGTCGTGCTCTTTACACCTCTCCTTCATTTCCCTGTGTCCCGAATCCCTTCTCATCTTTCCATGCCCCCCTCCTCTTTCTCCTCTATAGCTTTACTTCTTTTTTCCTTTTTTCTTCATTTCCTGCCTTTTACCTTGCCTGCTTTCTTCCTCTTTACTCTTCCTCTTACTCTTTCTTTCCTTACTTATGCTTTCCTCTTTTTGCTCCTCCACTTCCTCCTCTTTCCTTAGCCAACTTCACTCCTCTTTTCTTTGCCCTCCCGGTGGATGGTACCAAATTTGATCTATTTCTTGATTTATTATAATTAAGCCAGTATATTTTTTTTCAGATTCTACAGTGATGTCCTGAAAGCGGGTGTACAAAGAAGCATTTTTTTTACTTTGGGTTTACGTGTCTCATCAGTTCTGAAATTGAAAAACCTCAGTGTGTTATATGTGGTGAAGTGCTCAGCCATGAGTCGCTTACAAGAACCAATCTTAAAGGGCATCTACAGGGAAAGACCACCAGTATTTGAAGAGGGAAGAAAAACAACTGAAGCGTCAGCAGTTAGATACCCCTGTGAGCCCAGTAGTGTATTCTGTTTGACAAGCAACGATTGCATCTTATCTGGTTCCAAATATAATTGCTAAGTGCAAACAGTTACACACAATTGGGGAACGTTTGGTGAAGCCAGCAGTCATTGATATGGTACGTACTGTAATCGGAGATGATGCTGTGAAAAAATTTAAACTTTTCCGTTGTCAAACAACACAATTAGCCAACGGATTCAAGAAGATGCCAGAAGACATCAAAGAACAGGTAGTGGCTAACATCAAGAAAAGTAGAAAATATAGCTTGCATTTGGATGAGTCAACCGACATCAGTGATGATGCAGAGAGTGACCTAGGAGAGAATTTCCTGTTTTGTAGACTACTGGAGACAACAACAACAGGTGAAGATCTTTTTAAGTTGGTTGACAGCTTCATCAAAGAAAAAGGGCTAAGTTAAGAATAATGATTCAGTGTGTGCGTGGATCTAGCTCCTGCGATGTTGTGGAAAAGTCAAGGCCTCACCGCTAGGGTAAAGCAACTGAGCCCTGCTGTGATAGTGAGCCATTATCTGCTGCCCTAAGAAAACCCTGCCTCTAAGAAATCATCACTTGAACTTTACTCTGTGATGGAATAAGTGATTAAACTATTGAATTTTATGAAATCATCTGCTCTGCATTTAAGGCTGTTCAGTCAGATGTGATCAGTAATGGGGTCGGAATATGAACAGCAAACACCTACTTTACTACTCTTCTGCCAGGTGGTTATCCCGAGGAAAAGTGCTCCAGAGAGTTTTTGAATTACGTACAGAGGTTGAAATATTCTTGATCGAGAAGAAACATGCACTGTCATCAAGGCTTTCAGAACCAAGTTATTTACTTAAATTGGCATTTCTGACAGATATATTTCCCGAGTTGAACTTGCTGAATATATCCATGCAAGTAAAAGATGAAAATCATCTTTCTGTGTCAAAAAAGATCAAAGAATTCGAGCCAAAGCTGAATCTGTGTAATAGAATGTTTGAAAGGGGGAAGACTTTGTCCTTTCCACTCTTGAACCTTTTTCTGGAAGAGGTAACAACAAGTAACAACAAGGAAAGAAGGTACCCTATGAGACCTTACGGTCCATTCAAAGAGGGTACCATTGGACTTGCAATCGAGCGGGCACAAGGCTGCTCAATTGTTTTGCGTCCCTCAAAGGCCACTTTTCAAGACTTTTTCTAGTCTCGACTTGAACTGGTCAACAGATTCACTGTTGACAACTTCCACTGGAAGTGCGTTCCACTTACCGCAGATACTGTAGATGAAAAAATTTCCACACAGATTGCGGTTGTAACGCTTCAGTTCAAGTTTGAAGCCGTGATTGCGCGTTCTGTTCTCACTCAGTGTGAAAATATCCCGGTAGTCAACATTGTCGAACCCTCGAAGTATTTTGAAAACTTCGATGAGCTGACCACGCAGTCTACGGGTTTCCAGCGAGAACATATCTAATTCCCTTAGTCTATCCTCATAACTTTTATGTCGGATAGAGGGAATCAGCTTGGTTGCCCTGGCTTGTACGCGTTCCAATCTCGCGATGTCCTTTCGCAATGAAGAACTCCAAAATTGTACGGCATACTCCAGGTGCGGTCGGACAAGTGAGTTGTACAGGCACAGTACAATCTCCTGGTTCCGATAACCAAACTGGCGCTTAATATAGCCTAGCATCCTTTGGGCCTTTTTCTCCGCCTCAATGCACTGTTTCGAGAACTTGAGGTAACTAGTGATTGTTACACCCAAGTCCTTCTCAGTGTCGGTGGATTCCATAGCAGTGCCCTTAAGGATATACTGAGATTGGGGGTTTCTGTGGCCGATATGCATCACTTTGCATTTGCCCACGTTAAAAGGCATTTGCCACGTGTCCAACCACTCCCCAATCTTCCCAAGATCTTTCTGCAGGCGGGCAGTATTTCCATCCTTTGCAACGTTCATACCAAGCTTGGTATCGTCGGCAAATTTGGAAATCTTGGCAACCATGTCACCGTCCATGTCGTTGACGTAGATGATGAATAGTAGTGGTCCCAGGACAGAACCTTGAGGCAACCCGCTAGTTACGGGCACCCACTCAGAAGACTGTCCATTCACCACCACCCGTTGCCGTCTGCCACTTAGCCAGTTCTCGATCCAGCCGGCTACCTTTCCGTCTATGCCTAGCGCTCGCACTTTCCGGAGAAGGCGACGGTGTGGTACCTTATCAAAGGCTTTCTGAAAGTCTAGGTAGACCACATCCACCGCCTTGTCCCGATCGTGCTCACTGAAAACGAAGTGGAAGAATTCCACAAGGTTCGTCAGGCATGATCGTTGCCTTCGGAAGCCGTTCTGGGAACTCCTCAGTAGCAGGTTTGACTCTAAATACGACGTCACTTTGTCCACCATGATGCTTTCCATGAGTTTACCGACTATCGAAGTCAGACTGATAGGTCGGTAGTTCGACGGTTGGTTACGGTCTCCTTTCTTGAAGATAGGAGTCACCTCCGCCTCACGCCAGTCTCTAGGAACGCATTTGGTCCGGATTGACATGTTAAAGATAGCGCACAGATGTCGTGATACTTCATCGCACACTTCCTTCAACACTTTAGATAGAAACACGTCCGGTCCAGGGGACTTATTCGTCTTTAAGTCAGCGATCTTTTTCTTTATTTCTCACTTCTAGACGTACAAAGTACAACTATTGAGCACCTTTAAAAGCTGAGTGAGGAGTCTGAGAAGTATATTCCGGATAAAGAGTTGCATAACAAATAAAAATAGGTGCGCAGACCCTTCGATATCGACGTTGAAGACCTTTCAGAGGAAGAATCTTCCATTAAAATCTACAAAAGAAAGCTCATCGAGGGACATCATGATGTGAATCTCCACTTCAACTTTCAGCAACATTTACTAGACATGCTCTGCCCTGCTATGAAAAAGGAGAAACCATTCCTTAGAAGGGAGGATGAGAAAGTGTTCTTGCCGTTTACTAAAACCTATTTGTGTCAATCAGGGTTTGCATCCATAGCTACTATAAAAATCTACTAAATTCTAGACATTTTAAATAAATGTAGTATGTTTAGAAAGGTCTCTGTAAACCAATATTATTATACAACATGACAATGCTTTTTGGTTAATAGGAATTCAGATTTTCTAATATGCTTTGAAAAAAATGAAAGCTTACAGGCTTTTAATGCTATCATTTTTTCAAAAAATATGTAATAATACCCTTGCATTAATTTTCAAATTGCTAATTTAAAAAATTCGATGCTCAACCTAGCAATGTGGATTTTGGTTCAAAATAAACTTTTCATTTATTTTAGTTACTAATAACTGTGAAATGACACCTTTTATCCAGAAACAAGAAAAAAGGGAAAATTTGTTACATTGCGAAATCAGTTGTTTTATTTTTAAAGAGCCTAAACACCATAATTCTTCAGGATCATTTAAATCTTTTGAAAAGTTGGAGTCTAATTGTCTGTATTTGATTAATTATTTATATTATCCCAAGTGCATCTTTACTTGAGTTATATGAGACCATATATAATATTTGTATTACAAAAGTTATATTTTTGTTCAACTTTTATAGAAAAAGATATTTCCAGATTATTTTGCACTTTTTCTTCAATCGCAGCAAAAGAACTTCAACATCAAAGTATTTGGTGATCCGTCTGCATTAAATTTCTTTAATCTGATTCAAATAAGCACTTTAAAACTTTTTTCTAGCGCAGCATAAAGAGATTGTTTTCATTTTTCTATCTTTTTGTCAGTCTCTTTTAAAGACAAGAGACGCATTCTGTTGTTGAAAAGCTACAGTTTGCCATATATTTCTTATTAAAAATAAATAATTATAAACAATTAGTTTGATTAGGAAAATATCTGAACTAAGATGGTATATATATAAATATATCAATATCCACATACATTGTAATACCTAGATAACGTTAGCCTTTAACAAACTATTCTTTACACCTTTTTCTATCAAGTGTTGGTTAATGTAAACTATCTAGTTATAGAAAGCATCTTTGTAAGAATGCCAATAAAAATAATTTCTTTATGCAGCTTGAATGAATATTTTAATGATTGTTAGGCAAAAACAAACACACAAACTTTGCTTTAAACGCCTTTAGAAAATAGTCTCATTTCCGCAAGGAGGTAAATACGCACTCTTAGTAATAACATTTAATTTCATTAAAGACTAATGTAAACTTCCTTTGGATAATTAACGTCACCTTTCAAAAAGGCAGGAAGATATTTCTATGTAGCATAAAACTAGGGAACAAAATTTCACGTTTTCTTTTTACTCGACCTATAGGTTTTAATATTTTAAAAGCATATAGGAAAATTGTAACCCTTATCTTTAAAAGAGCATTGGAATGTTGTAGGATAATTTCCTATGAAGGAAACCTTCCATAATTATGTATTTAATGGAAAGTTTCTCGAATTTAGTAGAGTTTTATGACGTTTCAATACGTTCTAGAACATTAAAGAAGACATCCCTGGGAACTTCTAGAACTTCGGAATATTGTAGGAATTTACATGGATTCACGAATCTGCTATCCTCTTCCCTCTGGGCAACAATAGTGAAGAAAACAGAAAACAAATAGCTTAAAGAGGCTGCAACCATTTCCAGATACATTGTTTTATCTGCCGACAGTTCATCATAAGAATGGCAAAAAGCTTTGGTGTGACACCATCTAAGAAAATACATGAAGCTTACAAGAAGTACGTTTGGGAACAAAAAAAAACCTATATACTTCATTTTTTTTGGTGAACTCTGCAGGAAAATTTTTAAAGAAAAAATGTATTTGTTGTAAAGTGTAAAAAAAATGCGATGTAGAATACTGCTGAATGAAAGAGACATAACCCTGAAGCACAGACCTTTAAAAACTAAAGAAAATATCACCTAGTTTGATGAAGAAACGAATAAAAAACAAAGTTACACAGGCTACTGTGGAAGAAATAAAAAATGCGGGAACATACCGGACCTAAACCTGTTAACAACACTGACCTAAAAATATTAAAAGAATTGTCTATGATGAGGTTATTAATATTGCTCATCTTTGCAGGTTCTCATCTACAATGGACAACGACCTCAAAAACTGTATCGAAGATTCCTTTAATCAATTTTGACATAGACCCAATATACTACTAAGCATCAAGAAAAAGAAATAAACGAGCGAGAAAGTATATTTTTACCTCTTGCGAAGCGCCAGGTCAAGGTGTCGCTTTTTTTCAAAAGGAGTAAAGTTCTATCGTACCCAATTTGATCCTTGAAATGACCAATAGGACTATGGAACATATGGTTATGCACCCTTGAGATTTCAAATCTGCCATCATATTTGGTGCTTAGTGGTGCACCCTAGTGGTCTCATTTAGCCATCCAAAGGCACTTGTAAGTGATTTGAACCATGGGAAACCATCAATATAATAATAATTTATCATCTCATCACAAAATATAGCAAGTCATTAGAGGGACTTTACCTCTTGTGTTAAATATTACTGGAAGGTATACAGGGAAAGGAAGAACCATGAAGTTTGCAATTCCTATAATTTGGAGTGAACTCTATGACAATCAAGCAACTGATACTTCTGCATGGTGGATCTTTTCCAAACTACGAAGTTACCAAGTTTCCATTTCACTTTGGTCTCTGGGATGGTATGGATACCACAACATATTACAACAAGTAGCAATGGCCACAAAGGACTTAGTTCTCTGTTGACGGGCAGAATGTCAAGCAATATGTTAGATCTCTTAACAAAGATTCTGTTGTTAATCAATAATTAGGAAACTCATATTGTTCAGAATTCCATAAAAAACTGGCATAGAAGAAAAAAAAATCCTGTAAGAGTTTTGTTCGGATGTGCTGGGACTTTCGGGGTAATCCAAAGGCTGACAATTATGTGGAACTGGTTGAGAACTTAGTGAAAATCTATGGAGAAGCGGTCGGCTAGATTGCCCTTTCGGGGCACTTCCTTGATGACGTCTTGAAAAGTTAAAAAATTATATGGAAGCATTCTCAGAGAGCAAGGTGAGCGCTTCCCTCAAGATGTGCTGAACTGTAAACATAGATACCAGAGAGTATACATGAAATATGATGGAAGAATACATCTGGTTGCTTGTACGGTAAAGTTTTTTTAATTAAAACCTGAAATCAATGAATACAATTCATTTCTAACTTTTTACTTGTTTTAATATATTTCTTGTGGAAGTTTAAAAAGAATTGTATAAATTCAACTCTGTGCTTTCGTTTTTAGCCCTAAAATGAAGAATAAACAAAAAATTGCATATTTTTAGCAAATATTTCATCATACACGTAACTAGAGCAAAGTTTAAAACAAATTATGACTGTATTATATTGTTGTGCAATAATAGACGCTGTAAAAAACATTTACTGGTATCTGCAAGGGTGTTATTTAATAAGGAAATGAGAACATGGTATAGGTTCTATATCCAACATATTTATTTTTCTTCATGTTTGCTTTGTTGAATGAAGATTTTAATTGTAAGAAGCCTAAACTGCTAGCAATAAAATTTACTTCTACAATTTCTTTATTATCCAGGAAGTTATGATAGATAATACTATTCTTTTTTCTAATTAGAGCCTTGCTGAGGAGGATGGTAGGAGTTTGCCATGGGTGAGATAATTGTTGAAGTTTGCACTAGGGATAATATTCAGTTATAACATTCTTTTGTATACGCTGAATTAGCTGAAAGAAAAGTAATTTATCATTTCTAGTCAATACAACGTCGTTAATGTTGAACATTGTGTCGCTTATCAATAATAGTCCTTTGCTGATAATTCCATATATCTGCATTACAGTTTTTTTAATATTCCTAATCTTTTCTCGTTTATGTAACCGTTAGATATAAGAGATTTGGTTTCTATTTTTGACGCATCAGCAAGGTTCGTTAATATAATGTTATTTTACGAATAGAGTAAACCTTATTAGTTATTGCAAAGCCTACAATAGATATTCCAATTCATAGGAATGGTATGCATAAAGATAAATCGACACTGAACACGTATTAAATCTCATTGATACTATTTTTTTGAAAATTTAAAATGTTTTGTTAATTTTATTTCTTTTACCTATTATAATCACGTGCGGTAGAGATGTTAAAAGATCGTATAATTGTATGTGTACTAAATTGAGCCAGGTTGTTTAAATTGATAATCCATTTCATGAGTGTTTTCTTGTCTACAACTTGGTGGAAAGAAACAAAATAAATGTCTATTACGGCCGGTATCTCTAAGACGAAAATATTTTAATTTCCTTTTAGATTCTGCTCCTTCCCCCATAATTAAAAGTAGTTATCCGAGCTAGTCTAGAGATACCAGATATCAAAGGCAAGAATGGTGTAAGAGTATCATATTTCTAACATAAACTCTCTCGATCTAAACCATTATCTTTACTGTTTTTTTGAAACACATCGCCTTGTTGTGTTCTGAATTATAGAGTCATTTAGTATATAATCTGCCGCTCTTAGCTGAGGTTGGGTGTACACTATTTTTAGAACAAAGATCATTATAAGACCGACAAGGTTTAATGAATAGAGTAGACAGACACCTAGAACACTTTATGTGATAGATATACTTGAATGCTTTAGAGAAATCTGCATCAGAATTTCCAATATAGGAAAATGGTGGTGAAGAAAATCAGGTGATATTAAGATTGGAGTGGATATAACCTCTACTTCCTGGAATCATGACCCCTTGTGCAAATATGGTTACAGAAGTGATCTAAAACCGTTAAATATGAAATTGTGTGTATTATCCTGATTGAGATTTTTGAGCATTAGGATTTGAACAATTTCACAATAGATTTTAAGATGTTTTAGTATTTTTTGTAATTTATACTTATTAAATTAATAAACAAAATATATAGATTACAGTCTCTAACTAGAAACAAATGATTATGCACAAAAGTTAAGGAACTTCACTACTTTATTATATATGTAGATCACTAACCACCACTAAATGCAGTTAAAACAATCAAATTATTATTTCTTGGTGGTAAATATTAATTTCTAGATAATATTTGCAATATTTTTCTACCATGTTTTTTCCATTTCCTCTTCTCTTAATTATCTACTCCTAATCGGGGGGCGGAAACTTTCCATTAAATACATAATTATGGAAGGTTTCCTTCATAGGAAATTATCCTACAACATTCCAATGCTCTTTTAAAGATAAGGGTTACAATTTTCCTATATGCTTTTAAAATATTAAAACCTATAGGTCGAGTAAAAAGAAAACGTGAAATTTTGTTCCCTAGTTTTATGCTACATAGAAATATCTTCCTGCCTTTTTGAAAGGTGACGTTAATTATCCAAAGGAAGTTTACATTAGTCTTTAATGAAATTAAATGTTATTACTAAGAGTGCGTATTTACCTCCTTGCGGAAATGAGACTATTTTCTAAAGGCGTTTAAAGCAAAGTTTGTGTGTTTGTTTTTGCCTAACAATCATTAAAATATTCATTCAAGCTGCATAAAGAAATTATTTTTATTGGCATTCTTACAAAGATGCTTTCTATAACTAGATAGTTTACATTAACCAACACTTGATAGAAAAAGGTGTAAAGAATAGTTTGTTAAAGGCTAACGTTATCTAGGTATTACAATGTATGTGGATATTGATATACTTATATATATACCATCTTAGTTCAGATATTTTCCTAATCAAACTAATTGTTTATAATTATTTATTTTTAATAAGAAATATATGGCAAACTGTAGCTTTTCAACAACAGAATGCGTCTCTTGTCTTTAAAAGAGACTGACAAAAAGATAGAAAAATGAAAACAATCTCTTTATGCTGCGCTAGAAAAAAGTTTTAAAGTGCTTATTTGAATCAGATTAAAGAAATTTAATGCAGACGGATCACCAAATACTTTGATATTGAAGTTCTTTTGCTTAAATAATTTTAATACATAGCAAACCTTTTAAATGCCTCCCTAATTCATTATGCACAAAAATGTACTAACGAGGGGAGTTATTTTCTTTCTAGGTGACACAGTATATTTTATCTTGTAATTTCTATTTAATAAATCGAAAAGCGTGATTAAAACTTTCCTATTTATCTGAGATTAAAGCGCGATTGATCTTTAACATCATAGGTTGATCTAAATAGGTTTTACTGAAGTTAAAGGTCTTTAATATAGATTAATGCGAATGTGCGCCTTCAAATTACGGCTGGTTTAAATGAGTGCAAGAAGACGAATTCTCACTCTTTATTAGTGAATTGGAAGAAAAGATCAGGCTCCAGTAACGCAATTTAGGGTCTACAAATAGAAACTTATCAAAAGTTCAACTCTATATCTGATTTGATTAAGAACGTGTGCAGATAAAAATAAGGAACATTTCTAGTTTTTATTAGCTTCCTACGACCAAATGTAGCTTACATAATTGAAATCGAACATGCCATTTTTTTTATTAGCATGAGACCTTTCAGCTCTCCTACTACAAAATCTGAACTTAAAAAATGATATATACCAAACTGTCTTTCTAAAATCATTCCTTTTCAAACTTATTGTATTTGCGTTAGTTGGTATTTTCAAATGCATTAAACTTACTATTTCAATCAAAATTCAGTTATTGCTTGAAATTACAAAAATCCTTAATAATTTGTTTTAGAGTAAATGTGAAACAATAAACTATTTTGGATTTACGCAGCTAATTATTTTATAGTTATAAATTTCCAAAATATATTATTTACGCTAATGTCTGATAATAAAAAATATAAGTTCTTTAATCTCTGAGAATGGGAAAGATTATGTCTCTAATAAATAAAAAATGAGAAGTTTGTGGGAGGAAAATTATTGGTATTGACGTGATTTCGTTATAAAGCCCTGGGCCACTTGCGTGCTTACGGGGCACAGTAAAAGCACAAGCGTACAAGGAATTGCTGCTAAAGAATGTTTCGACCTATATGCGACAACGAAAAACTCGAACTGCAATTAACATGCATTAATACACCCCTTGACATACAACCAGGTTGGTGAAGTCCTCTATGCTCGAGGAATTCATCATTATTATGAATTGGTCTGCACAAATTTATCGGTACTTAGCATGTCAATCGCCTCTTGTCTATACTTCTAATTTATATTTTGTAATTTCTTTCAAATTGGTTTAGTAGAAATACGTGGATTATGTTTATTCCTCCCATCTGACTTTACAATAATTGCCAAAACTTCGATATGTTATTTCATTATCTGAACAAATTTCGCCCGCCTAGTAAAATTTAGCTCTATTGCGAGAAAAACTAATTGTTTACTATCTTTTATCATTAATAATATGAGGATCAATATTTCAAATTGTACATATACCCTAAAACAACAAATAAAAAGGTGGTTGGCGTAATTTTCTGCCTCTCTTCATGAATTTTGGCTGTTAATTAATTTTTTGAGGAATATTTGCTCACCGTCACTCTTGTGCCCGAGTGTGACCACAAATGTTCAATGGGGTTGAGGTCTGGAGATTGAGTTGGCTATTCCATCAACGTTTACCATTTTTTTTAAACAAACCCATTAAGACTAGACGTGTGGCATAGAAAATTGTCTTGGAAGTTTACACCATCTGCTATGTCATCATTGAAAATTTTACCTAAGGAAGGTTGATAAACCTGGTCTAACTTGCTGGTGTAAGTTTTGGTATTTATTCTGAACTTATAAGTAAACAACATGCTGGACCTGAAGAAGATATGCTGTTCTAAATTTGACTGTTGGGACAACACATTTCGGATCATAAGCTTCACAACTCTTCGAGAAACATCAACAACTCCAGGAGTTTTAAAGATCTGAGGAGAAATTTTATTGATCATATTTGGTATTTAATAGAAATTTTGGTATTCAATAAAATTTTGGTATCCAATAAAAGCTTAGTATCCAATGAAAATCTGTACAAACGTAATAAATTGGTAGAAACTAATGCAGAGAACATACCTCAAAGTTGCTTTCACCAAACCAAACCAATTTACCCTAATCATCATCAGTCCAATCTTCATGCTCTTTTTCCCAAGCAATCGCTTCTTATTGTTTACCTAAGACAGCAACGGTTGCTTTTAAGCCTTAAATCCTTTAAACCTTCTTCTCACTGCGTCTCTTGATATCTCTTTGTAAGCTGCTGACCGAAACACAGCAGCTACATCAGAAGAGTTGGGTTTTTTTCCTGTCGGGCAGAGATGGCCTTTTCAGCCACCTATCTTTTCTCGGAGTTGTACACCTTTTTCGACCTAGCCCATTGCAGTTGTTGAAGAATTGGTCTCATTGTACTTTTATTGGTTGTTTGGTCACCGTTTCAAGAGCATTTCAATTTTCTTGCAATTTTGACTTGATATAATCCCTCTCTGCACAATGCAATAATTGGAGCTCTCTGAGCTTCAGGAATCTGTTTCTTCGGAGATCTTAAAAGAAATCGGACTTTTAAGTCAACAATAAGATAATCACTGAAAAAATAGGAATAAACATTAGTATCACACAATGATAGCAGAAGGTTGCTCCAACCACTTATGCAAAATATGCAAAAAAACACTAAAGCTGTTATCGAAGTAAAAGAAGGAAACATCAAATATTAAGAATTAATGGAATATACGCAAAAATGTTTATTTATATTATGTCAAGTACGAAATAAATGAGTTTCAATCATATTCTTCAATTTACATACCTGCCCTATAATTTTGGCTAAGGCTGTATTTCCTATTATAAGATATTTCCAGAGGATAAGCTAGTTAAAGCGAAACTTAGAAAATTTACCAATCAACGAAAGAATTTTGCTATTTATCTGTCTTCAACTTTTTGTTTAATATGAAATTTAATCTTACCAGGGCAAGGCTTTCCTAGCCAACCTCATCTAGGATGTCGTGGAGCGCACCTAAAGGAGTATCCAGGCCATTGGCAAGGTGGACGTACGCCAGTACGCCCGAGTCACTCCCCAAACAACCTTCTCGGAGGTTGTCAAAAATGGTGCCACCGCGACAAACAAGAAGCCGGGAATCGGAAGAGTATAGGGGGTCCTACATTAGGGAAGTCCCTGAAAGTACTTCTGTTCAATGCGAGGTCCATCGGGAACAGGTTTCCTGCGCCAGGTGGCCTTGTAGCGACGGAAGAACTCGAAATGGTAGCCATAAGTAAATCGTGGTTAAAAACCTCAAACCGAGACTTTGAAGGCGAATTCACGGTTCCTGGCTACCAACTCTTCCATAAAGAGAGGGTATCGGTGTAATGTTGTATGTCAAGGATACAATCAAATCTACGAACTCCAACATTATATCCGATCACGAGCTTCTAGGCGTTGACATAGAGATAGTTCCTGTCAGATACAGGACTCTGCTGCTTTATAGACCCCCTTTCCAACCCGTTGAGAAGGACAGGGAACTTTACCAGCTGCTGGGTGAGCTTGGTCAAGACAGAGTGTGCATTGTTATGGGCGACTTCAACAGACAAGTTGACTGGGAAACCAGAGCAGCCTGTGGTGAGAGCGCGCTACTCCTGGAGTTCGCCAACAACTTGTTCCTCACTCAGAGAGAACCGACAAGAGGAGACAATATCCTCGACTTGGTCTTCACCTCTGAGGATGATATCGTTGAGGAACTCTCTGTAGGCAAAGAGCTCAGGGTGGGTCAATCAAGGAAACTTAACTTGAGAAGAGCAGACTTTGCGAGCCTTCGTGTTGGGCTGACTGATGTAAGGCTAGCGATATGCGAAGATGTTGATGATTCGTGGAACAATTTCAAAAATAAGTTGATGAGTCTTCAATTAAGTTGCATCCCTCTGAAATGCCTCTGTCGGTCTTCTGTTCAACCAAAGTGGTTTAATCGAGAAATCGGCCAACTGCTTAGGGAGAAGAGAAATGCGTACCGGCGATCGAAGATCTCGGGTGCCTTTGACGAGTACCGGAGGCTAGCCAGAAGAGTGAAGTCCAGCATAAGGGCGGCTAAGCGGTCTGAGGAACTCCGAATGGCGAGACTCTGCAAGGAGAATCCCAATGAGTTCTTCGGCTATGTAAATAGCCGTAAACCAATCCATCGTAGAATTGGGCCCTTAGTAAACGAGGAGGGTGCATTAACTTAGTCCGATACAGAAAATGCTAACCTGCTCAGTGTTTACTGAAGAGTGTGGTCCCATCCCACAGCCCACGGATTCCTACTCGGGGAAAAAGCTGGAGGTAATGGACTTCACCGAAGGTGAAATAAAGAAAAAGATCGCTGACCTAAAGACGAATAAGTCCCCCGGACCGGACGGGTTTCTATCCAAGATGTTGAAGGAAGTGTGCGATAAAGTATCATGACATCTGTGCGCTATTTTTAACATGTCAATCCGGACTGGATGCGTTCCTAGAAGCTGGAGTGAAGCGGAGGTGACTCCGAACTTTAAGAAAGAAGACCCCAGCAATCAGTCAAACTACCGACCCATCAGTCTGACTTCGATAGTCGGTAAACTCATGGAAAGCATGATAGTGGACAAGATAACGTCTTATTTAGAGTCAAACCTGCTACTGAAGAGTTACTAGCACGGCTTCCGAAGGCAATGGTCATGCCTGACGAACCTTGTGGAATTCTTCAACTTCGTGTTCAGTGAGCATGATCAAGACAAGGCGGTGGATGTTGTGTACCTTGACTTCCAAAAGGCCTTTGACAAGGTACCACACCGCCGCCTTCTCCGGAAAGTGCGTGCGCAGGGCATAGGCGGCAAGGTAGCAGGTTGGATAAAAAGGTGGCTAAGTGACAGACGGCAACGCGTAGTGGTGATTTGTCGGGCCTCTAAATGCGCGCCCGTATCTAGCGGTGTCCCTAAAAGTTCCGTCCTGGGACCACTACTGTTTATTATCTATGTCAACGACATGGACGGAGACATGGTTGCCAAAATCTCCAAATTCTTGACGACACCAAGCTTGGTATCAATGTGGCAAAGGAGGAGAACACTGCCAGCCTCCAAGAGGACCTCTTAAGGATTGGAGGGTAGGCGAACACGGTGCAAATGCCTTTCAACGTGAAAAAATGCAATATAATGCATATCGGCCACCGAAACCCGAAATCTTAGCACTTCCTTAAGGAAACTGCCCTTGAATCGAGTGACACTAAGAAGGACTTGGGTGTTTCTATCACTAGCGACCTCAAGTTCTCAAAACAGTGTATCGAGGCAGAGAAGAAAGCCCAAAGGCTGTTAGGCTACATAAAGCGCCAGTTTGGATACAGTAACAAGGAGATAGTACTTTGTCTGTACAACTCCCTCGTTCGGCCGCACCTGGAGTATGCCGTACAATTTTGGAGTCCTTCGTTTCGAAAGGACATCACAAGGTTGGAACGCGTACAAGCTAGGGCAACCAAACTGATTCCCTCTATTCGACATACAAGTTATGAGGATAGACTAAGGGAATTAGATCTGTTCTCGCTGGAAACCCGTAGACTGCGTGGTCAGCTCATCGAAGTTTTCAAAATACTTCGAGGGTTCGACAATGTTGACTACCGGGATATTTTCACACTGAGTGAGAACAGAACGCGCAATCACGGCTTCAAACTTGAACTGAAGCGTTACAACCGCAATCTGTGTGGAAATTTTTCACCTACAGTATTTGCGGGAAGTGGAACGCACTTCCAGTGGAAGTTGTCAACAGTGAATCTGTTGACCAGTTCAAGTCAAGACTAGACAAAGTCTTGAAAAGTGGCCGTTTGGGGACTCAAAACAATTGAGCAGCCATGTGCCTACTCAATTGCTAGTCGAAAGGTACCCTCTTTGAATGGACTGTAAGGTCTCCTAGGATACTTTCTTTCCTTGTAACTCCTTGTAACCATTTTGAAAGCAAATAAACAAAATAGTAAAATGTCAGGCCTTCAATATGTTAAGGCCTAACCTCCCCCTAGATTAGCCACAAGTAGAGGATTGGGGAAAAAAGAGGGGATCTTTCACGACCTGAACTTGTGTTATGCTTGTATGCACTTTTCTAATATTTTCTATCCAGTGTCAGTTGAAAAAGGGTGTGAGATACACCGAAACTGTTCTGAATTAAATTGTCTTTGGAGAATGTGGTTTAATTCCTCATATATATATATATATATATATATATATATATATATATATATATATATATATATATATATATATATTGTAGGGAAATGGTCACTCCCCCCTCCCCCCCCCGTTAACTCGTGATGCAGTCCCAAGGCGGTTACCGCAAGGACATCCGCCCCAGGCATCGGCGAGTCAAAAGCGTAACCACAACGTGGCACAACTCGCTGCCATGAAAGACCCTAAAGGTCAAAATGTAAGATCTATCCCAGGAGAGTGAGATCCAGTTTCACGTCAAATAAGAAATTGGAGACGTGTTTCTCCCAATTCTGAAGGCTAATGAGGAGCCGATGTTTGAATTCGTGGGAAAGACCGTTTGTAAAAAGAACTCTCCTGGGGCCGTCCTCAAGCGCCTCTCCTCCTACCACTCCCCCAGCGGGGGTGCGAGGTATAAATTAGGAACTCTGAGGAAAATCGAGGTAGTATACGTCAGTCTCTAGGTGACGAAGTCCTCGGATCCAAAACCGAGCTACCGAGACTAGAGAGGTAGTTTACTTGGGTCGCCAGACCAAGAAGTACCCTGCAAGAGAGGCAGGGCTACCTACCTTAAGGGGAAAAGAAAAAGCTCATCCTTGAGCTAAGTCCCTGGTTATCAAACCAAACGATAAGTTAACTTTGGTAAGTTCAACTTACTCTCGCCAGAGAGAATCCTCATATCCTGGTGCACCTTAAACACCAGGGGTATTCCTCGTCCTTGAGGAATTAAGAAAAGAAGAAGGAGGTAGTATACGTCAGTCTCTAGGTGACGAAGTCCTCGGATCCACAACCGAGCTACCGAGACTAGAAAGGTAGTGTACTTGGCTCGCCAGACCAAGAAGTACCCTGCAAGAGAGGCAGGGCTACCTACCTTAAGGGGCTAAGAAGAAGCTCATCCTCGAGCTAAGTCCCTGGTTATCAAACCAAACGATAAGTTAACTTTGGTAAGTTCAACTTACTCTCACCAGAGAGACTCTTCATAGCCTGGTGCACCTTAAACACCAGTGGTATTCCTCGTCCTTGAGGAATTAAGAAAAGAAAAAGGAAAAGGCTCCCCCCTTGAGCCCGTTATTCGGTGGCCAAACCAAACTTTAAGTAACTTATTCTCGCCGGAGAAATCCCCCTCCGTTATCCTCGCCCGTGAAGAAGACCCTCCCCGAGTTCAGTCCTCGTCCATAGGGAAATAAGTAACGAAGGAGAAAAGCTCCTCCTTGAGCTCGTTACTCGGTGATCACACCGCACTCCAAGTTAACTTGATTTAAGAAACAAGTTCGACTCACTCTCGCTTGCGAGACCACGACTGCCTAGGTGTTGCATAAAGCACCGTATTGGTCCTCATCCTTGAAGACCCCCCCCCCCCCGGAATAACGTGTGGACCCCCCAGCTGCTACCTTCGCCAAAACGACCGTAGAATTTCGCCCATCTACAACTGGACACACGGCACGCGTTGTGAGTCAATAACATTTCTGAGGCCCTTTAAACTCTACATAGGTCCGTAAGCCTAATTCTTATATTGTTGTTTCGTGTAGAGAAAACGTTAACTTAATTTTGTGGGTCAACTAATTTAATTAATTCTTGTTTAGGATAATATTCAGAGTATTGCCGTAGTGAATGTATAAAGGTTATGTATTCAATTGATAAAGATAAAATATAAGTTTATTTGGGGATTAATGATCGTTTCTCTTATATATATCCTTACGTGTTGCAGAACGGCTCTGTTCTTTAAGATATTCTTATAATATCAATATATTAGACACACTTAGCACTCTTAGAATAGAACAAAAAAAGGGGGGGCATTCTACGACACTAAATAAAAGTGGTGTCAGGTAAGTATGGTTTTTATCAGAAAGAATTCTACGACATAATTAAAGTGGTGTCAGGTTTTGTAGGTTGTTATTAGAAAGAACCCAGCAGTGTCTAATTAAGAAAGAGCCAACACGTAAAGGAATATCAGGAGCAAGAGAATAATTGACGAGAGGAAAATTGGTAGAGTTAGGGGTGGTAACAATCTAAAGGTAATTGGTAGGTCAAGTGGTAAATTTGTTGTCGGGATTGGTATTTCAATCAGCATAGTAGTGGGATTAAGGGTAAGTTATGCTGAGCGCTAGCTGGTGACTGGCGGCATAATTATCTGAAAATACAGAAAGAAAAAATCGACGGACCAACACGAAATGGATCCAGTCAAAAGATTTTACCAATAAGCATAAAGTCTGGGACTTGAAGGCACAGAAATGCATGACTACGTCATGGCAGAACTAAGAATAGATTGTGTAGAAGAAGAAAGAATTTGGGATATAGAAAAAGAACAAGAATTAATAAAGTTTGAGAGAGAAACAGAGGATATAATAAGAGAGGATAAAAGAGAACGTGAATTAATGGAAATATGGATGAACCGGAAAAGTGAAGAATCCCGAATACAGCGGAAAATAGAAACAGAGGAAAGAAGAATCCTGATAGGAGGTAAAACAAGCTAAAGAATAATACTGTTGAAAAGAGAAGCACGAGAATTCAGAATAAGGACAGAAATGGAAGATGACGAAAGAAGACTAAAGATAAAGCTGGAAGATGAAGAAAGAAGAACTCGACGGGAAAACGAAATAGCGAAAGCAGAACAAGAAGCCGAGGAAAGGAGAATGAAGAGGGAAAAAGAGTCGAAAGAGAGGAAAATAAAGATTAAAAAAGAAATAGATGAAAGAAGAATGAAGAGGGAAAAAGAACGTGCTCAAGCTGAAAAAGAAGAGAGAGAAGAAAAGGAAAGATTGCTCGCACTCGAAAGAGCACCTATCGAGAATCTCATAGAGGCCGAGGAAGTTGTAGCCCGGCCTGGACCTAAGAAAGGACCATCGAGGGAAACCCAGCCAAATGGGGTAACGATGGAAGAAATAGGAAGTAGGAATGAGGTACCAGCAGGAGTACCTAAGGAAGAACCTACGAGGAGAACCCAGCCAAATAGGGTTATCAGGGAAGAAGAAGAAGGTAGAGTAGAGGTACGAGCAGGTGTACCTGAGGAACTACCTACTAAGAGAAGTGAGTCAAATGAGTTGATAAGGAAGGAGGAAAGAGGTGCTATTGCGATACACCCAGGTAAGACTAATCAAATGGTAGACGCGGATGAGTATCCCCTACCCCTAGTAGTCTCCTCCCCGAACGGAACGTCCACGGAGTTACCAATAAATCGCCAAGTCGTAGTGAGCGCCAAGCCCATTAACGACCTCGCAGAGAAAAGTTTTCTCGATCCCCAAAGATCGAACCCAGACACGATCTTCTCGTGTACTTGGTTAAAGGAGAGCTATGGGCCGTACGCTCCCATCAATTATGCCCCGCTACAACAGGCCGCTCTAGCCATAATGTTCAGTTTAAAGGTAGTCAAGTACCATAAGAAGGGTAATTCGAGTAGGTTGAAATACCGCTACCATTTAGTACCATACTTGGGTAGACTCAATAACCAGAACGGCCGACTCAGGCGCGGTGGAATAATGGTCACAGAGCACCATTTTAGGATCTGCTACATCAAAGGAGCCGATAATGTACAGCTGCTCTATAGGTAGAGACGAAAAACCATTGAGGGTTATTTCAGTACCTAATGAGCGTGAAACCATGTTTTCATTTGTTGTTCGTGTTAATATTTATCGGTAGGATTTAAGTTCTCAAAAATTTAGAAAGGTAAGGAAGTAGCTTGTTTGTTGTTTTTTTTGTGGGTAATCGATGAATTAAGGTTTTTTAATTTTCTATGTAAAATTGTATTGCGAGTAGGTCTAGCTCGACACATCGCCTGTGTAAACGCGCGTGGGGGCGCTCATATGTAAGGAAACTTAATGTAAGAGAGGGCTCAAAGAAATACAACTTTGATAAGCTCGACTAGGTTGAGTAAGGTGTTTTGAGTTCCCGGGAGCATTCTTCGCTCTCCATTAAGTTCTTCGGTGGGAGGTGTGTAAGGCAATGGTCACTCCCCCCCCCCCGTTCACTCGTGATGCAGTCCCAAGGCGGTTACCGCAAGGACATCCGCCCCAGGCATCGGCAAGTCAAAAGCGTAACCACAACGTGGCAAAACTCGCTGCCATGAAAGACCCTAAAGGTCAAAATGTAAGATCTCCCCCAGAAGAGTGAGATCAAGTTTCACGTCAAATAAGAAATTGGAGACGTGTTTCTCCCAATCTCGAAGGCTAATGAGGAGCCGATGTTTGACTTCGTGGGAAAGACCGTTTGGAAAAAAACTCTCCTGGGGCCGTCCTCAAGCCCCTCTCCCCCTTAATACTCCCCCAGTGGGGGTGCGATGTATAAATGAAGAACTCTGAGGAAAATCGAGGTAGTATACGTCAGTCTCTAGGTGACAAAGTCCTCGGATCCAAAACCGAGCTACCGAGACTAGAGAGGTAGTTTACTTGGGTCGCCAGACCAAGAAGTACCCTGCAAGAGAGGCAGGGCTACCTACCTTAAGGGGCTAAGAAAAAGCTCATCCTCGAGCTAAGTCCCTGGTTATCAAACCAAACGATAAGTTAACTTTGGTAAGTTCAACTTACTCTCGCCAGAGAGACTCCTCATAGCCTGGTGCACCTTAAACACCAGTGGTATTCCTCGTCCTTGAGGAATTAAGAAAAGAAAAAGGAAAAGGCTCCTCCCTTGAGCCCGTTATTCGGTGGCCACACCAAACTTTAAGTAACTTATTCTCGCCGGAGAAATCCCCCTCCGTTATCCTCGCCCGTGAAGAAGACCCTCCCCGAGTTCAGTCTTCGTCCATAAGGAAATAAGTAACGAAGGAGAAAAGCTCCTCTTTGAGCTCGTTACTCGGTGATCACACCGCCCTCCAAGTTAACTTGATTTAAGAAACAAGTTCGACTCACTCTAGCTTGCGAGACCACGACTGCCTAGGTGTTGCATAAAGCACCGTATTGGTCCTCATCCTTGAAGACCCCCCCCCCCGGAATAACGTGTGGACCCCCCAGCTGCTACCTTCGCCAAAACGACCGTAGAATTTCGCCCATCTACAACTGGACACACGGCACGCGTTGTGAGTCAATAACATTTCTGAGGCCCTTTAAACTCTACATAGGTCCGTAAGCCTAATTCTTATATTGTTGTTTCGTGTAGAGAAAACGTTAACTTAATTTTGTGGATCAACTAATTTAATTAATTCTTGTTTAGGATAATATTCAGAGTATTGCCGTAGTTAATGTATAAAGGTTATGTATTCAATTGATAAAGATAAAATATAAGTTTATTTGGGGATTAATGATCGTTTCTCTTATATATATCCTTACGTGTTGCAGAACGGCTCTGTTCTTTAAGATATTCTTATAATATCAATATATTAGACACTCTTAGCACTCTCAGAGATAGAACAAAAGGGGGGGAATTCTACGACACTAAATAAAAGTGGTGTCAGGTAAGTGGGGTTCTTATCAGAAAGAATTCTACGACATATATATATATATATATATATATATATATATATATATATATATATAAATATATCAATCAGAGGAGAGTAGCTTTTGTATGCAAGTTTATTGAAAATTAGTTTAAATTAGATCGTTCTATCTTGCAAAGCGGTTTTTTCCTCAATGCTTGCAGATAAAATCCAACTAAGGGATGAATTATATATATTATATTCATATTAGTCAGAGAAGAGTAGCTTTTCAATGCAAGTTTATTTAAGATGATTTTTATTCTGCATCGTTATAACTTGCAGAGCAGTTATTTTCCTCTATGGGTTCAGATAAAATTCAGCTGAAGGGGAGTAATTTTATTTATCTTACATGCTTTAAAGGTGGACTAATTGAGCAACGATCCAGAACAGCAGAAATGAAGTTCGGTTATTGCTATTTGGTGGAGGAATGGATGTGTGTGCAGTTAAGAACGGAGGGGAGAGGAATTGAAAAAGAAAGAAGTTGGATAGTAAAAGAGGTATCTGGAGACCTGTCTAATCCATGTTGCCTTCTTCTCCTACTTCTTTTGTTCTTTCTTTTTGTATATGTGAACGTTTAAGCCCTTTGAGAAATGTTCGTTTTTTGTTTAAGTTTTTTTTAATTGTATAAATTGTTTTTTCTTATTTTCTAATTTGTGTAATTTTCTTATTATTACATTTTTTGTAATTACGATTTAAGGAATAAGATTACTAACCTCCTACTTGTTTTTTGCTTTAGCTCATTTGCTCTTTCCTGCAATTTTTATTTTTTTTCTCAGTTCTTAATTATATAATTCATTGAAGAATCTGAAGATTTAGGCTGTCTTCGAAATAAACTTGGATCAGTCCCATGAAAATCTCCCTTTCTTTTCCCTCGTTGCTTACTATAATATTTATTTGAATTTTATCGTTAATTTATAGTACGAAGTGTTTAGTCTACACGTTTCGAATGAACGTTTAAAAAATTGGTGACGCCTCCTTGTCATTCTGCTGATTGCGTCCAAAATATCTACTCTAAGAGTTCTTTGTATGAGAGTTAAAATCTGATTTAATCCATTCCAGTTAATTCTTTTCTTTTAATATAGCTTAATTCCTGTTTATGCCCTTCTATTCTTCTGAATTCCTTTGGGTCTGTTCTTTTTCTGGATTTTTAGTAGAGTTTTGTCTCCATCTCCAAAGTGATTAAAGGAATCTTCCATATGGTCTTTGAGGTTGTTTTTCCATGTAGGTATGATGCTTCTGGTCTGACTAATAATATTAATGTGCTGTTAGATAATTCCCGTCAATATTTTAGGTCAGTGTTGTGAGTTAACTTCAGGTAATTTAATGCGTTTATCATTTATTGAACAGTATTCTTCCCTATCCCTGCTTAAGTTTTTTTTTTCTTTATTTCTTAATCCATCCTAGCTGTGAATTTTGTGAGTTCTTTGAAGTCTGTCCTGCACGATCATCCAATTTTCATTGAGAGGTAGTGTACACTGCAGCTTAGGCATTTTGTTTCACGCACAAAAGTTTTAACCTTTATCTTTCATTCCACATTCAAGAAATTTCTTGTCATCCACGTTGTCAACTTTATCGTGTTGGCTTCCATGGTTTATTGGATGAAGTACATTTAAATATCCGTATATTTCTCTTGTTCAATTTTGTCCAGCGGCAGATTCATGGTGAAAGCAAGTAGTCCACTTAAGTGCAATTTCTCAACTTAAGAAAGCGTATTTGAAAACTTGACTATATCCAGGGAATTTAAATACCTCTGCTCAATAATCTTAATTCCAAGATTGCTCTCTTCGATTTCTGTTTTTATCTTGTCCATGGATCTTTCCAATTATTCAGAGGACTGCTTTAGGGCACAAGTTAAACTGCTCCCTTCCTATACTTCTGACTTACGTCAAAAACGGAGTGGTGGAATTCTCGCCAGCTCCTTTAATTAAAAAGAAATAGGAGTTATCAAGAATAAATCCCCAGTCCAGTGTATATAAGATTTGTGAGGAGAAAGATGTAAATGTTTGAATCAAAATTCCATGGCTTTTAATATTTACGAGCAGTAAATATTAGAGATGTAAAAAAGACAAGTTCCCCTGAATGAGGTACTAAAAAGGGCAAAGCATACTTACAAAACATTATTGAAACAATATTAAATTTGCGATCAAGCCTAACCGACAGCTTTAAAAAATGAGTACGGGTTGGCTTGTGGTAGTTCTTCCGTGAAGTGTAGGTTAGCCGTAGATTTTGCTTTTAGGAGAGCTCCTACAGAGCTCTTGTAAATGTTGGTTAGATCATAAGCCAGCTCTTTGATCAACTGACGTCATGGATCTTCAGATTCGAATAAATGATATAAAATATATGATGAGAGCGAAGAATTGGCAAAGTAGTAAAAAGCATTTGAGATCGCTGAAATAGTTAGTTAACACCTTCTCCTTGCAGCGATGATCACCCTATTATATAAGGTAGCTACTCTTCAAAATAATTGGGTCAATCATTTAATTATTTCACTTATATGAATATCACACTCAATTTATTTAAGAGTAATTAAAAACATCGTGTTTAATGATCGTTATAGTAAAATAATTTAAGTGTGGTTCTTTATTTTCTTAATACTTTCTTGTTTTAGAAATAAAGAGGTAAACTTGTAAACACGTCGAAAAGAAGTGATTGATTGATCAAATTTGAGTCTTGGTGCGTATTGACTTTACCTTAAATGAGAATTATTTTTGTTACAAAAATACTCAGATATTTAAAAATCTCTCTTTTTTCCTTTGATTAAAACAATCTCAGAATGATTAAGGATATAATGTTTTTAAAAATAAAAAATCAAGTTTTTGTGGTTTTTATATTTTTTGTTTCATGTTTTATAATAAGTCTATCCAATGGTAAATAAAAATTTACTATTAATCCTAATAAATTTATAAACATATGATGCTTAGTCTTATCTAAAAATTGTCTCTTTAATTCCTACTTGTCTTATATTTCTTTCTAATATAGGATACGGAAATAACAGGCGTCTCAGAAGATCCTACAAGTCTAGAATATATATGTAAACTAACAAAATACAAAGATGACTCTTATTCGATAATACCAGGGAATTTTTTGCTAACTTCGAGGAATCATAAAGCTTTTATCTATTTAGGTCATGAATGAACTGGTGGTGAACTCATTTCTTTGGTTCTGATTTAATAAAGGAGCTAGGCTACAACTTATTGAAAACAAAAATTATTTCCGCAGTCGAGAAGATATATATAATAACTCTCTCAGGTTACATAAATGTCCACAGATATAATCTAAACCAAAATTAAAACCATTGTTAATGTCGTAAATTCCAGTAATTGGAATTTTATGGAACAAGGCAAGCCACAATGAAATACAGTCAAATATTTCAAGATCTTTTAAATGCATTGTAAAAATAACAAATACCAAATAGAATATACTATATGATAAAAACATTAAAATGATTAAATACATACATAATTGGTAATCATTTTTTGATCGGTAAATATTTAATGCGAAGAGTTCATCTTTGCATTGTATCGCATTGTACCTGAAGGACAATCTTTATTCTCACCAAGTGTCAGCAACCAATAGGCAAATTCTTCAGACATGGTCCAAAATGTGAAAAGATGGGCTTCCATTTTTCATCGAATACCTACCTATGCTACATTCAAAGAAGGATACCTGAGAATTCTATTAACAGTGTATTTTCTAAAGTAAGTGGAACTCATGGTATACTGTGAGCGCAAAAATGACGTTTAAAATAATAAAATTATTATTGTTAGTTTGAGAACTATTGAATTAATAAATAAACCTCGAACCAGAAGTACATTCTTTTAACAATAACTATTTTCCGAATTCCTAACCCATGTATAAGAAGATTTATCTTTACATCGAATTTCGAACCATTTAGCGAACTCATTTATTCCCCTGGGGCACTGTACCTTTAAGTATTTATTAAAGCATTAAAAGAGTTATTATTGAGTAAAAGTGGTAATAGAAATTTTTCTCAGCCTTACTAGTTTTTTTCCTAACAAAATCTAAATTTTTATTATTGAATAAGTTGAATTTCAATTAAAGAATATTATAACACACGAGGAAAATGGAATGTATACCTTTTAAATTAAAAGCAAGTCATCCATCTAAGAGGGAAAGGATAAATTGGAACCATAAAATGAAGCTAGAATGATTCAAGTGAGGGGAAAATAAAATGGTGAAATGACGCAAATACAACAGAATAATCATGCAATAAAATAAACCTCCCTAGCTTTACCTGAGTGAGCCTTTAAAACATCTAATATCTAATTTACACCAAAATGCTAGCAATATTATTCCAGCTTGTCTTATTTCTCTAAAGTGATTGAGCTAAATGGTAGATATGAATTGCTGAATAACAGTATTTTCAGAATGGATGGCCCATCCTTGTCTCCCTGTGAAATCTATTAATTGATTAGAGTGCACAGTTAAAGAGATGCAGCACTCCATCTGAAAAAGTGGAGTAACTAAATCGTGGAAAAAGCCTTGAGTATTAAATGGTAGAGTTATTTAGCAGTATAAAAGGCATATAATTGATTAAACTGATAAAAATATGGATTCTTTGTATTGCAATGATTTAAATCATCTACAAACTAGTCAGACCAATATACACATTGAGAATAAGTTCGTACACCAAAGTTTAGAATGAAGAGACTTTTCTCCTGGGGAGAGAAGGAAATCGAATATAGAGAAACTGAGTAAGATTTTTTATAACATAATTTCCAATAAGATGTAAAAAACTTGATTGTCTTAATTGTCCAGTCACGTATTTGATACAAAGAATTTGACCTGTCATTTAGTTTATGCAGGCTTGGATATTATGAACACATACAGAACAAAATTTAGAAAAATCTACAGAAAAAAGAGTAAATAATAAGAATAGATAGGTAAAAATAATAATAATGAAACTACGGGTTGCAGCAATAAGACCTCCCAATTTGGAAAGGCAATTAAAAAGAAACAAAGAAAGATTCAGTAAATCCTTATTCCTGAAAAGTAAAAATATCATTTATTATTCATTGTCTTTAAAAAAATATTCCGGAAACATATAATATACCATTACATACGATTCATTTATTTTAAAATAATATCATTTATATGGTTGGTAAGAATATTTATGCACTAATGACGTCTCTCTCGGAAGTTTTCCATTTACCACCGGACCATATTGGAAGGAATCCTAGTAATTTCCTGTGTTATTACTGTCTTGAGTTCTTGCAAATTTCCCAGCCGATGTTGGTATATTCATGATTTCAGGTGCTCCCTCAGAAGAAAATGACAAGGAGACAAAATCAGCGGACGTGCATGCCACACAATACCTCCCTGTTAAGAGACATGACCCGGAAAGAATTCTAGGGGAATTCCTTTTCAATGTCGAGACATATGCGATGTGGCACCATATAGTAGAACCATATATCTTCCAGATCATGGTCCTTGAGTAATTCGTTGTTGTTTGGCTGGAAAATTTCTCAATCAGTTTACGAATATGATTTGACTTGACCGTTACCGCAGCATCGTCTTATTAAAATAATAAGGACCACAAAAATAGATCACCTACGGCAAACCAGAGATTAAAGTGTGTAATAGTGCACGGTGGAGTTCCAGTGGGTTCATGTAGAACGGCTTTTAAGTTTTGTTTGTTGAACATCCCTGTACAATAGAAATAACCTTCATAATTACAAATCAGAACATATGTTCGAGGAACCCTTTGGAGAATGTCCTCAAACAAAGTTATACGAGTTTCATAATTTCTCTCCCACAACGTCTTCACGACCATAATTTGGTAGAGATGCATATAGAGTTGCCTGTGTGGAATTCCTCGGACACCTCGATCAGAAACGTATTGGGTAGCTGCGTGTTTCTATGTAGTGCGCTTGGGAGACTGATGTATCAAATCTCTCACAGCTGCGATATTTTAAGGCCCGCTTGCGGTTCTAGGTCTGCCAAGCGTTTATCCTGACCCTGTTCCTCTTAGGTTTATAGCTCACGCGTATTGTCTTTCCATACGAAAAAATGATTATGACGCCCAAAAGTATAGTGTATCCTAAGGACCTAAACAACGCCGCACACTGCTTTACCTCGGCTTAAAGCCGAGAAATGCCAAGCCAGATCGATATCTTATTGACACACGCCTATAATAACCTCAAACGCAAAGAGAGTGAGAACACAAATGAAGTTCGATGGAGAGTATACCAATGAAAGAAACGATCTTAATTAGGAATATCAATTTCAATAAAGAAAGCCCTGAAGCTTTTACTATTATTAATTAGATCAACAATTTTTTTCAAATGTAGGAATGCACAATCAGCACTTTCTAGCTTTTCGTTAAGCATATTTCAATGAGTCCATGGAAATAAAATAGACAAAAAAAATCTTCTTTCTTCTTTGTTCCTGAGAAATAAGCACTTTTAATATCAAAATGTGAAAAAATTAGTCTAAATCAGAAAAGACTAATTCCACCTCAATGACTAACTTAAAATTAATATCTTTTATTATATACTCTGCGATTACAAAGATAAAACGACCTCCTTTTTTCTTTCCTATCTTATTCTTTTCAAGTTAATACATATGCAAGGCAATTTTAACATCCTAAATTTGACAAATTTACAAAACTCATTTTGTGATCAAAGTTTTTACTAAGACGCAGCCGTTAGTGATTTAAAAGGAATACGTTTGATAATATTTATGCTTTACAATGGCAATCTACTTTTTCGAAATATGTATGCCTAAATTTTTGCTGTATATAAGTAAAAGTACTATTCGAATTGCGTAATACAAATGACCCTTGTTTAATTTCTTTTTTTTAATTTTGTTAGAATTTTTTTTTTAGTGGTTAGGATTTTCAATTAAAAAAAATCAATAGAGTCCATTTTGTAAATAATGCGGAATTAAATCATGTTTGAATATTGAATCCAACGCAGATTTTTGTAGAATTATAGAATCAAAACCAGGAAAAACATTTAGTTCCGCTCTATAGTCAGTCGAATATAGACTGTGGAAAGTAAGGTAAAGAGTTGTTTCAATTATTAAACACACATATATTTATTATTTGGCTTGATTCAATTAAAGCAGCTACTCTCATAGGGAGCGATATCCCCCTAGAGGGAAAAAGTTCTGCTGAGGAGTACGATAAATTTTCGCGAAGAGATGGGTCTTTGTTTTCAAATATTCATCTTTTACTAAGAGTAAACATTCATAATTAATATTTTTATATTCTAATTTTGTTCTGTTTATTGTCTCAAGTGTGGTCTGGTATAACTCACTGAATGGTAAATTGTAGGCTTTGAACAGCCATTATGATAAGTGTCTATTGCCTAATTGTTATTATATTGAGGCTAGTATTCTAAAGTTGATAGTATTTGTATTGTAATTATATTATTACTTATCTGTAACTTACATTTAATTAGTGATAATTAAAAAAAAATATTGTTTTTTCATCATATGTATATTCATATATTGATATATAGATAAGTATTTGCCTTAGGACTTTGTGGAAGACCAAATGGTCAAAAACAGCCCACGTGCCATTTTTGCAACAACTATACTCTAATAACGCTATGAAGTCGTTAAAACTTTGAAAACATTTAAAAAGGAAAAACATCTTAATAAATTCAACAAAGATATACCTTATTTCGAAAAATGGTAGAAAATTTGTGACCAACAAAATACCTTTACTTCATTATTTTCAGTTAAGAAACAAATAAGTGGATCGATTGCAGCCTATGAAATAAAGCTAATATTTGCAAAAATTGGAAATAGAACTTCAATTGCTAAAACTTTCACATGGCTTGCCTTTGAAAAACGATTGAAAAGTTTGCCAAATGAGGATTTAATAAATGTTTTGAGAACATCACCTCTAAATCATGATTTGTTCAAGAGAAGATAATCCCTCCTTTACTTCCTCACCTAAAATACTGTCCGCGCCCAAGATTCACTTGTGGAATTGCTGCAGCCTTTTCTCATTAAAAAAAGGCCTTGATTCATTCCATCCAAGTGTTTGCACCACTTACTCTGTTATTATTCTTTACCTCACATATAACTATATTTCACTTTCCTAAGTAATAGTTGATACCAACTGACTTGAATTATGCCATTGTTCGCTATAATATAAAATAATCAAAGCCCATATGATCGTACAATCTACCCACCAATTCCTTAGCTTCATTTCCTCTCTAAATGGTAGAATGTCTAGTCATACTGGATTCATTATCAACAATCCTACATGTAAGGGTATACCTTAACCTTGTGGCCGACGCAGTTCAGGCTTCCATTTTGGGACTTCTAGACTTCGAATTCTTACATCTCGTTGGAAATGCTCTCAACTGTTCAGCTCGTTACTTTTAACTCGTATTGCACATAACCCAATGATAATGATCTTAGTGAAAAGGAGGATACGTGTTTTAGTCTTCCGAAAGAGCTATTTCATTCTCCACTACTGTTTCGCAAATAGCTTATCCCTCTTGTTAATCTAATGGGCTGTCTTGTTGTATCATTTCATTTCTACTCTGTGCCACTTATCTATATCTCATCGTTTTCCAGCTTTATTTGCTGAAACTATTACAAAACCACTATCCGCCTATGAAATAATCAATGAAAATCCGACATAAAACTTCCTGAAAAAAATACCATAACAAAATATGGGTTTTAGTGATACGAAGACGCAATGAGGAACCCTTCCTCTATATCTATGTAAATACATGACCTATTTTATGCATTCTTTTCTCTTTAGAGTTAATACTCCTGGCACAAAATATTATAATTATTACTCATAACTAATGTTAGAAACATTGGAAAGTCCTTTCTCTGCTTTCACCGCAATAAATGCCGATTTAGTTTCCATTTAACCTTCGCACTGAATACTTTACTCCAACTTCATTCATATAATGTATCACGGGCTTCCACCAGTAAAACGGCGAAGTCGTTTCACTCTGCATGAGAGAACAGCAATTGGTGTCAGTTAATGATGGTTTTATAAAACTTTGAATTGAACCTTCATTTCCATTTCCATCAAATGCAAAAGAGGAGGAGATATTTATTTAGAAAATGAACTAATCCTAGTCTTCATTTCAACGCTTTATATGCTTTTATAGCGTGTTGAGTTATTATTACGAATGTGACGTCCTCAGAATTAGTCTCAGTGAGACAAATTAAATTATAAGATACTAAATGCTTGAACTAAAATACGAGAGAGTCATATATTTTTACGAGAGACTAAAGCCCTTTTGATGCGGAACACTAGTGATTCAAATTTTGCAAGAAACAAACTTCTTTTTAAGTGTATAAAAAGCCTGGTATAATACTTGTTACCATCAGAAAATCCTGAAATCTGCCATCATTTACTGTGAACCATAAATTCTTGAGAATTCATAATTCGGTATTTACTTTTCAAGTAAAGAGAGAATATTACCTCTCAATTGGTTGTTAGTAGCTACAGTTACAGGAAACATAACTTACTATCTCGAATTTTTTAATTAATTTAGCGTTCCTTTATTTTTCACTATTTTTATATGTATTTTCTCTGGTTGATATTACTTTCTCTTCTCTAATATTTGAATATATTTATTTCTCATTAGTGTTGGAGAGCATTAGAAATGGACAATATAACACAGATCGTGATACTGACAATATTAAAATAACACAACTCAGTATAAGAAATCATTATTTCATACATCCTCTTTGAATGAATCTGCTTTCGGTTTTAAACTGCACAATTGACTTTATTATTTGTGTCTGCTAACTTAAAAGAACAAATAAATTATTCATTTCCATCACTCTTATAAATTGTTTCATAAAAAGAAACACCCGGCAACAAACTTTAAAGCCCCTTGTTATATAAAGTTTATTTTTTAAAAAATCCAGGAAAAAGTCGTCTATATGAAATAGGAATATTAACTATATGTCAGTAACAAAGATATACAACTCATTTAAATGTCTTTTGCCTGACCTCCAAAACAAGGTGAATGTTGTGTAACTATACAATCAAAACTTCTCTGTCACGTACCTTTGCTTATGTCAATAGAATTTCTAATAGATTGTGCCCAATAAACAATATTTGGATTCAAATTTCACTGCAACAATTTTATTATACACTAAACAAAAATCCTACTAGAGTTTCTCGTAAAAATTTCAGGAAGTTTTCTGGCTTTGTTAAATAAATTATATTATCCTAATATATTTCTGAACGTATAATACGTTAATCTTTTTTACTAATAAAAAAGGGAAATTCATCATCAAAAGTAATGCAAACTATTCTCTTCTGGCATGCCAAAATTGAAAAGTTTACTGGCGTCGAGTTGCAATTTTTCTTTCTCATCTCTTTGCCTTGTCATAATAAACAATGATGAGATTTTTTCTCATAGCTTTAATATTTGTAAGTAATAATTTTGAGGGGGTATCTGCAAGAGCGTATAGTCATTATTCAATATTTTCTTAAATAAACTTACTCTTTTTGGTGATGCAGATATTATGTATACGAGAGGCTGGAAATGATTTGGAATTTGTCGCTTTCTCCGTTAAACTAATCCTCTTCGCGATGAATTAAATTTTACATTAAATATAGAAGACGGGGATAAAGTGTGAAGGGTAGGGCAAATATTCCTGAGAATAATTTAATTGTTTACTAGTTACTCATATTATAATTTGGGGGAGAGGTGTATTTCTGAAAACAGCCCACGGTATGAAATAACTTTGAGGAAGTACTGAAGATTACACGTTAGGAATGTTCACATCTACTCGTAGATGGAAGCTTTCTAGCTCCACCTCTTTTGGGAGAGTGCAAAAATATTTAGTAGTAAGATCATTCAATAAAACAGAGAGTGTGTAGGACACACGCTATTGAAGTTCTTAGATCATAACAGACAAAGCGAAGAAGCCAGAGATAACTAAGTTCAGTGGTAGCTATAAAACATTAACCAGTTAATTTGAGTATCGACAAAAATATTTTAAAGCTAGAGAATTTTCATCTATAGAGATGAATATAGATATTTTATGGTACTATAATGTAATGAAAGATAATAATCTCTTCAATAAAGAATTTTACTTCCAATAAGGAAAATATTTTGAGCAAATGGTGAGGTGCCTATAAAAAATGTATATCGCTGGACGTGGGGAATAACACAACGATGGTACCGTTAGCAACTAAAAAAGGGCACAGTAGATTAAATTGAGGGGCTAGATGAAGAAATCTTAGTCTGATCCTAATAACAGTTATAGATTAGGAATTGTGATATAATTCCCTTGATTTACAGATCATATTGGTCTGGATATTCTCTTATAACTAATGTTGAAATGAAGGTTTACTTAGTGAAGATTAAAAAATTTATTCAACTAAGACAGAAATTATAGAATAATTTATAAATACATCGATATGCGAATCAATAATAATTGTAAAGATAATTATAAATCATTAATCCTAAATATGCATATCAGCCTGTATGAAAACCCAGCATGGATTGTAATATGATGAAATTCTTATCCCGAACAGAATTCCACTAATGGAGTTGGGAGATAAATGAATTATATAGCTATTATTTAATCTCTTATATATATTCCTTGCCCTTATAAAACACCAAAAAGATAAAATGTGAAAAACAAAAGGATCGGAGCTCATTTTCTTTTACAATTTCATTATGAAGACAATATTAACTTTAAATAGGGAAAACGGATAAAGCAGAATCAGTAGTAACAAAAGAAGGATGGGCCAGAATGAATCATTATCTGTTACAAGGAATCAGTTTAAAAGGCAAAGTTCTTTCTCTTAAGTTTCATACAAATAGATAGCAATTGTCCATGAGTAACGCCTTCCTAAAAACGATAGTTCCGAGGAATTATTCCATATTTACATAGTTTCACATTTTCATTCCGAAATTACAAGACTAAATGCAAAAGTATTCTACTTGACAATCAAACAAACAATTATAATAATCAAAAACTAAAAAACATTAGATAAAAACAACAACTAAACCAAAACTAGTAAAAAGCCTAGTCAGGTTCCTTAGTGCAATGTTTTTCCCTCAGGAACTTAACCGAGCCTTAGACAATAAAACTAAATTGTATATAGGCACCATAGCTAGTCCTAAATCTCAATTGCTCCAGATTCCAATGTACCACAATCCTCCCCAGCAAATTAGAAAAGTGTGAGTCAACGTTTTGTCTTGGTATTCGTTAGCAAGGGCGTATCTACGCGACGGTACGACAATGAAATAATGGTTTGAAGTTTTTGAAAGACCAAGCAGTCTTCAGAGAAAGGTTTAGCAAAACAATTAATTTTTTGGCGCTGTATCTGGATGTAAACGTTACCGATTCTCGGACAAGAGAAATGAATAGATTCCTTCGGGAGATTTGGCAATAGTCCATTGGAAAGAGTTGGAGCAAAAAGTAGGGCAAATTTAAATTATCGTAGAAGGTATTCAAACTTTAATGCGTGTAATGCCAAAAAATGTGACGAGATCCCTCACATATAGTCATTGTGAGAAACCCGGAACCATGGTCCGTTTGCTTGACTCCTGCAACCTCTACGAGTCCAGAAAAAAACAAGACACTCTCAATGTCATATTGACTCTCATTGGCCATGACATTAATAATGTTTTTAACTAGGTAGTATGGATTTTTCTATGCCTCGAATACATTTGAAGCGCTCTGTAAGTAAGTATAGACTAGAAAACGGTCTTTGAATTCGGAAGAACTGTGAAATGGAGAGTTCTATATTTCTAGCAATATGGCCGTGAAGAAGACCAAATCCTCAGAAAACGGGGCGGAAGAAGGAATTGACCTCGCTTTTGGAATTACAGCCACCTATGTACATCGCCACAGTAGTAGTGCGGCAAATTGATCATGCGTGCAAGCAAGTCGCATCACACCTGCATCGAATCGATACAAATGCTATTAGAGGACGATCATGAGGTGTAAATCGGAGAAAGGAAACCACTGGCCTAGTGGATCGAATCAAACTCTTCTAATAGATTTTTGGATGTGATGAACCAAATCTCACATCTATAATTTGCTTACAGTTAACAAGATGGTGGTAAAATAACTTTCCTTATCCAGTACAGCACTCTTTATGTCAAACACCACAGCAGAGAATTTCCCAGGCGCGACTTCAAAATAAACTAAATTTGCCCATATGAAGCTAGATGAGGAAACTTTTTAATATAATGCCGGGAAAAGGCTAGGTTCCACCATGTTTATGCGTGCCTATGACGAAAGACGAAGTGCACAACCTTGGTTTTGTTTATATAAAAGAAAAAGACAGCTAAGTTTCGGCATAACGACAGACATGGTTCACTGGGTCTTCTTGAAGCTGTAGTTCGAAGGTAAAGAAAGATCCAATGGGCAAAAAAAGGAAACAAATGTGGCCTTTGAAAGGGGAGGATGGAGACAATAAGTAGCGCGTTGGGAATAATAATGTCGTCGCTCACAGAATAGATAAATATCCTCAGCACACTTGCCTCTGATGTCATATCCTTTTACGTTCAAACTTAGACAGAATAAAAGCATTCGTCTTCTCGAGCTCCTAGAAAGAAGAGTGTCTATGATACCCTACCCTAAGTAGGTATTAAGGCATTTTGTAATATTAAAACACTGTGGCAAAATGATACGTGCCTAGGATAGTCTCGCAAATAATACCCTAAAACCGAGTAGAGATACTAATTTGAAATGAAACTAACTGAAGTAGCCCTGTTCTGAAGACATTATATCTATGATATCCAGGAAGAAAACAATTTACCGATTGAAGTAGGTCGAATGTATATCATGCATTTAGATTCTCACACCTAGCTGGCCATACATTTTCCTAGCTTTCAATTAATGGCTGCATTCGTGCGTTGTTGATTATATTTGCTTCATTCGAGCCAAACCCCTACCAGCAGAGGAACAGCACTCTTTCAAGATCCTTAAATGCAACAGCTCATCAAAGAAGAAGTCAGTTTATGAGAGATACTATTATTAAGTCCTAATTCTGATCAACACGACAGCTAGTATTTGAAGTTCAGTCCTGTGAGAGACCCAATTGTGGGAACCTGGACTTTAGTTGGCTTGGTGTTCAATAAAGTCAATACAGTCAAGTTATCTGGAGAATTATCTTAAGCGATTGGTCAGTCACTATCCCTATAGAAGTGAGATTCCTGGGGCGTAAAGCGCTAATTTCAATAATCGCGCCCCCAAATAGGACACCTTAGGTTTGGTATCTAGCAACTAGCAAGAGTTAAAGAGCATTTTTAATTGTAGTTCAGAAAGCTCTCTTCTGAAACGATGTGTGGTAAGTTTAGCTGCATACTATATATTCGATAGATCATGCAAAAGACTAGTTTAGATTTTGAAAAGGTACAGTTGATGATCCACGAAAAAGCAACAGTTTCTCATGGAATTGACTCTAATGGCTGTAGGTAGAATAACCGTAGAATTATGAGACCAGGGGTTGAGGATTAAAAAGTACTCCAAATCTCAATTTTGATATGGTTCTCCATGTATAACACTGATATTCCTGGAGGTTAGAATGTATAAAAAGAGTTAAATAAAGTAAATGGCTAATATTAATAAATTCTCTGTTAGATTAAATTATTTAAAATAAATACCGTAAAAACATTAAACCTCCTAATTTCACAGTGATTTCACTTCCATTCAGCTAAAATTACAATATCTATTCTGATATACCTAAGGTAAAAGATTATGTTTTAAAGGGAAGCAAATGAGAGAAAAATTTGAAACATTCTTATCGCCAATCAATCATGTTAGTAGTATTGTAGGTGAAGGGTCGAGTGCACACAAACTCGCCCTCCTATGAGCGTATTTTGATACGTGCACACGCACGTGAACTCACACTCAAGTCTCCTTACCAACCTATCCCCTACTGCCCCTAACCTTCCTTTTTCAGGGTCTGCACACATACACACATAATTGAGAGTGTTTTGAATTATCAGTTTTTTTCGCGTATTAACATAACCGTAGAGTTGTCCTGTAAAAGAAATAAATATGACTATGATTAATTGGATGATTTTTGATTTATTATTATAGTAGTATTATCGACTTTAAGTTTAGAAATTATTGACTTTATATTAGCTGTACAATGCCTTAACATTTATAAATCACATCATGAAAGTAATATATCAACACAGAAAGATAAATCTAATCGCAGGAAGAAATCCTCACCTATTTAGGCAGAGCTTTGCTCTAAAACGCTTTCCAGGATTCCTTTCGATGTTGTTTATTTGGATGTTTATCCCCTTAACATTATTCACCCTCTTCACGTATTCTATTTTTTTCATTCTCACCAATTACTCCTTGTGGGAAGCCAGAAGCTTCTATTTTTTATTCTAGAAAAGTTTTTATATACTCTGCAAACAAACCATCTCTCTTTTCAAACTCTCAAAACTCGTAGATTTTTTGATCTTATACATTTTTTCCAGTGTAAGTTTCAGTTCAGGGGTTGTGCACACTCTGGAAATCATACGCTGCTTTTTCAGAGTATTTGCATTCGTGTGAGTTTTGCTGATCGCATGTGGTGCAGAGTATAAAAGTAAGTTTACCATCTCCGGATTGAGGGAGAACTGGAGTATAGAGATCATTAGGAGGGAAAACATCAACTTTCTCGATATCTAAATATGCCTCATTCACACCTTGAGTGAATTCTTGAATAGACGCAATTTCGTGCACAGATACGCAACGTCTAGGTTATCCTACGCGATAGGGATTGTCTTTCATAGTGTAAGGATATAAGGAGGAAAATTCGACATAATGGATTTTCACACCTTCGGTTGGTGGGTAGTATAATATAAATGGTTTAAATCTGACACCAAAAAGTGCACTTTACACATACAATACACCATTGATTACATCGGCATATATTCTATTAACTGTAAAATGTTGCCCTGGAATGGTTTGCATCATGGTTTCAAATTCATACTCCCAGAGAATGATAACCTTGTATTTACTACTAAGAATTCGATCACTCTCTACTGTCTGATAATATCGGTCCAACGACCCACGTCTACCAATGCAAACATCTTGTTTTAGATCACAGATTTCTTTCTGCAACCCATGCCAATAACATCCATGAAAGAAAAACTCAGTTCCTACTCCTGTTGGCGAAAACTCGTCAGGAAGAAATACTCTTTCACCAACAGAAAAGCTTCGTTAACTACCATTTCTTGCATGGAAAATCGGGATTCCTTTAACATGTTCTTCAAACATAAGCCAACGTATAGCCTTATAAGAAAAAGCCTTTGATTTTTTCCTGTCGATGACTCCAATAAAATTTTCTGGTAAGAAGACATCTTTATAAACTTTATAACACAATGAGGCTATTGTGATGCAAGACTGCATAGGATCAATATTAAATCATCTTATGAACGAAGACCTAAACTTCTCAAAACACAGACAAAGGATAGAAACATCTTGAATGCAATACTTAATACATTCTGTAAGAATATTGTATACTTTTTTCTGGAAATTCGAATCAAAATTACTGTCTACGTGTAATTTTTCCTTGCTGTTTATTTTTTGATAGTTAAAATACCTTTTTTTCAGGGACCGCTTGAATATAATTCAAAGTTTCCTCTGAAAGAAAGTCGAAAGGAAAATAACCTTTTTCCATTTCGGGGATTCCCATTGTTTTGGGCAGCTTTTTAAGCGAAAGGTCATGAATAGGAGTGTGTCCTTAAAAATAATGTCCTGAACGAGCTCTATGTTCAATATCTTTCGTCCCAACTTCATTGGATGCGAAATAAAGAGATTAGGATTAAAATGCTGAAGCAGTGCGTTATAGATGAATTGGGAATCGAATTTGGCATTGTTATATGACATCACATATGTTTTCATATTTTCTCTCGATCCTCTTATTCCTATTATCTCTTCTTTAAAGGGTTTACAAGGGGAGTTTAGATAACGAGCACCACTCTTTGGATATGGTGCTGCATTTTTTAATAGGAAAGAGAAGAGGGATTCAAGACCATGTCCCCTCTGGGCTCTTAACCCTTTAAACACGCGTGGTCCATTCAGCGTTTTTAATTATTGTTTATTTACATTTCCCTTTTTTTCGTGCCTGTTAACTTAGGGTTAAAATTAAGAGAACAAATAAATTAATCACTTGCATTACTCTCATAAATTGTTTTATTAGACGAAGCACCTGGACGAAACATTAAAGGCATTAAATTCCTCTATATGAAATATGAATATTAACTAGTATAGTATAGTTCATCAGTATAGCTTTTGTATCGGCACTAAGAATTTGGTTAATTTATCAATTTTTAGTTTACTTGTCTATTCCTTTCCTTCCATATCTTTTCAATAAAATTTTTATATTTTTCTTGCAATGCCTTGTTGTCTATATTAAATAATAGTAGTTCTGCTAGCGTTTTATTTGTTACTTCATACTCTCTGATTTGTTGATATGATCTACACCTAAGTAAGAAGTGCTCAAGGTCTTTTATCTGAGAGGTATTTCATCTGTTGCACTCAGTATTTCCTCCTGTAAATCTGTTTCTCCAGTTTAGCTTCAGTGTTTGATCTGTACCTGATTATTTTACTCCTAGTTGGAGCTGTGACTCCACCACATATTCCACAACAGATGTTATAAGCGAATCAATCTCGGTAGTTTTGGAGAAGGCTGTTAACGTGACTAAATATGATTGTAGATTAACTGCCCGTCAGTAACTAGCGGCTGTATGCAAAGAAAAATGTGAAATGCACTTTTATCAGATTTAGTGTAGCTTCACAATTATTTATCAATTTATTATATGCAAAAGGCTAAAATAAATATACATAAAAAAATAGGTTTTTTCCTCAAATGTGCATTTCCTATTTGTTTTAGCCAACCGCCGTAACACATACAATTCATTTAAATTGCTTCGCCAAAGCAAATAAAAAGATTTTGTGTAGCTATACAATCAAACTTCTCTGCCACGTACCTTTGCTTATGTCAATTGAATGTCTAATAGATTGTGCCCCCCCCCCCAAATTTTGGTTTCTAAAATATTTTCAGGTTCTCCAATAAATTTCAAATTTCACTGCAATGAATTTTTTATACACAACATAAATCTTAGTAAAAACTTTCTCTTGAAAATTTCAGCGCTTTTTATGGCTCTCGAAAATATACTATATTATCCAAATTTATTTCCAAAACCATATAATACGTTAATCTTTATTACTAATAAAAAAAGGAAATTGATCATCAAAAGAAATGCAAACTATTCTGTTGCTAGCATGCCAAAATGAAAAAGTTTACTGGCGGCGAGTTGTAATTTTATTTTCTTTCCTTTGCCCTTGTTAAATTAAACAATGCTGAGATATTTTCCATAGCTTTAAAATTTGTAGGTAAAAATCTTAAGGTGGTATATAAAGAAGCATAAAGTCATTATTCAATATTTGTGAAAATTACCTAACTCTTTTTGTTGATCAAGACTAAATGTTTACGAGAGCCTGGAAATGATTATGAATTTGTCGCTTTCTCCGTTAAAATAATATTTTACCTAATTTTGTATGTTTTTGCGATGACTGGAATTCTACATTAGATATAGAAACAAAACGAGGAAGACAGTGATAACTAAGCTCAGTGGTATCTATGAAACATTAACCGGTTAATTCCAGTAGCCTTAAATATGTTTTAAAGCTAGAGAATTTTCATCTGTAGAGAGGAATATATATATTTTATGGTACTATAATGTAATGGAAGATAATATCCTCTTCAAAATGGATTTTCATTTCAGTAAAGGAAAGATTTTGAGCAAATGGTGAGGTGGCTAGGAAATAAGCGAAGCGCTGCACATCTTTGTCATCCTCGTGGCATTTCATTTATGAAGATGCCTGTGCGTGAGTTTGCTTAGAGTGTACTTACTGCTATTCGTTTATTAATCACAGAAAACTTCACAAGCTTTCAGCTGGGATCAATGGCGTGGTAAAACCGAGACGATGCAAGTTAACACACTTGTTGCAACCTTCTTCAACCTTCACAGCCGTTGTGTTTTTTATCAAAACTCCGTCCACTTGTCTTGCCATTGATGATTTGGCAGGGTTTTGAAATCAGAGTTATCCTTCTCTTAGGTGGACTGCCTGTCAAGGCTAGGAGCTTCACTTTTTCGTCCCCACCGTGCTGCCCAGTCACGGAAGTAACTGCCTAGTAAATAGTGTCAGCCTCTTTTTCGTTTTATTTTAAGAATTCGCACAGAGATTCGACCTGCTGACAGCAAAGATTTGCGGGCAAGCACACTAACCGATTGTCCCGTTAGCAACCAACCAACGAAACAGTAGATTAAATTGTGACCATTCGAAAGTATCTATTTGAATACTATTAAATATTTGTTAAGAACTTACCTGGAGATACTTAAATCATGATGTTAAGCGATAACTTATTGGTTCCAAGTTTGAGGGGTTAGATAAAGTCCCCTCAGTCTGGCGCCAATAAGATTTAGAGATATGGAATTTCAAAATTACTTCTTCGATCTCCGGATCATATTGCCCAAAAATTTCTCTTATAAATTATGTTGCTGTGAAGGTTTACTTAGTGAAGATCAACAATATTATTCAACTTAGCCCATTATAAAGGAATCTCCAAGAAATTATGGAATAATTGATAAGTACGACGAATAGCGTATCACTAATAATTAAAAAGATAATTATATATCCTTAATCCTAAATATGTATATTAGCCTGTCTGGAAACCTAGCTTTTATTGTAATATGATGATATTCTTATTCTGAACAGAATTCCACTTATGCAATTAGTAGATAAATAAATCATATAGCTATTATTAAATCTCTTAGAAATAGTCCTTGCCTTTTATAAAACATCAACAAGAGAAAATGTGTAAAACAAAAACTCACTTTCTTTCACAATTTGATTATGAGAACAAGCTAAACTTCAAATTGGACAAACAGATAAAGCAGAATCTTTAGCCACCTAAGAACGATGACGTAAGAATTAATTATTATCTAGCATGAAGAATAAATGCAGCTCTATACAAATTGCTAGAAATTGTTCTTTAGTAACGACTTCGATATTACGTTAGTTCAGAAGAATTATTCACTATTTAATTAATTTCACATTCTCATGCCGAAATTACAAGAAAAATCGTTAAATATACTATTTGAACTTCTAACAAACAATTAGAATAACCACGAAATTAAAAAACTCTAGAAAAATTATTTTTCACTCAGAGACTTAAGGGACACTTAGACAAATCTAACTATTTTTTTTATAGGCGTCCAGCTCCTCCGAAACCTCAATTGCACCAAAATCCGATCTATCACATCCCTCCTCAGGAAAGGAGACGGGTATGAGCCAAGGATTTGTCACGGTATTTGGTAGCGAGGGCGTATCTACGCGGGGGTACTACAATCAAATAATGTTTTAGAGTTTTTAAAAGACCAAGGAATCTTTATAAAAATAATTAGAGCAACGTTCCATTTGGTGCGCTGCATCTGGATGCAAATGTCTCCGATTCACGGACAAGAGAAAATGAATAGATGCCTTTCGGGGGATTGGTTAACAGTCTATTGGAAAGAGTTGGGGCAAAAGGGCGCGCAAATTTAAATTATCGTAGAAGTTCTTCCATCTTCTATGCGTGTAATGCCAAAACATGTGATGAAATCTCATAAAAATAGTCTTTGTTGGAAGCGTAAAACGCTGGTCCCTTTTGCTTGTCTCCAGCAACCTCTACAAATCAAGAAAAAAAGTAAGGACACTCTCGACGTCATCTTGACTCGCATTAGCCAGGGCATCGATAATATTGTTAACTAGGTAGTTTTCTATGCCTCGAATACATTTAAAACGTCCTATGAGTAGGTATGGAGTAGAAAACGGTCTTTGAAGTGAGACGAGCTGTAAAATGAAGAGGTCTAAATTGCAACCATTTTCGCCTTGAAGAAAACCAACTACTTAAGAAAATGTCACGGGAGAAAGAAACTGGCCTCACTTTTGGAAATAGAGCCATTTATGTACGACGCCATTCTAGTAGTACGGCAAAATGATCATGACAGCAAGCGAGTGGTATCACGCCTTCATCGAAACAAATAATATTAGAGGACGAGCGTAAGGCATAGTTTGCAGAAAGTAGACAACCGTCTAGTGGATCGAATCAACCCTTTCTAATAGGCTTTCTGATGTGGTGGACCAAATGTCACATCTATAATCTACTTACAGTTAGCAGAAGGGTGGTAAAATAAAATTACCGAAACTAGTAGACCACACTTCAAGTCAAATACCAAAGCACAGAATTTCCCTGTCGCGAATTTAAGATATACTAAAGGTGCGAATATGAGGCTATATAAGGAGGTTTCGTTTTAATATAAGGACAGGAAAATGCTGGATTCCACCATCGTCATGAATGCTCCATTTAGCCACATCTACTTTTGTGAATGTATGACCAGAGAAGAAGTATACAATCCAGATCTTGGTTAAAAAATAACATCTACGTTTCGGCGTAACTAGAGACGCGGCTCAGTGTGAGCGTTGAATCTGTAATTCGAAGGTAAGCATCTAATGGACGTAAGGAGATCAAATTTGGCCTCCTATAGGGACGATGGAAATAATTGAGGATAAAAATGTCGATCACTGAACAGAGAAATACCTTCAGCACTCTTACCTGCGAGATACTATCGTATTACTTTAGAAGTTAAACAAGAGAAAAGCACGCGTCTCTTTTAGCCCCTAGAATGAAAAGTGTCTTAACATAATGAGGTATCATGGAATTCGGTAATCTTAAAACACTCTGGCAAAATAATACTGTCTAAGGATAGTCTCGCAAATAATACCCTACAACCGAGAAGAGACACTAATTTGAAATGAAACTAACTGAAGTAGCCCTGTTCTGAAAACATTATATCTAGGATGTCCAGGAAAAAAAACAATTTACCGATTAAAGTTGGTCGAAGGCAAGAGAGTTCAGCAAAAGGTTTGTGCCTTTACCCTTCTTTACCCTAACTACCTCTGCAGAGCGCACTCTAACTCTTTGTAGCCTTATAATAAAAACGAAGAAAAATAAACTTTGGAGTGATATCGTGCGTTTAGATTCTTACACCTAGCTGACAATTAATTTCCTAGCTTTCAATAAGTGGCTGCATTGGTGCTTTGCTGATAATATTTTCCTTAGTCGAGAGAAAGTAACTACTGGAACATGACCATCAGTCTTTCAAGATCCTCAAATGAAACAACTCTCTAGAGAAGTAGTGCGTTATATGAGAGATCCTAGTAATAAGTCTTAATTCTCGTTTACACGACAGCTTGTGTTTGAAGTTTAGCCTGGCATTTTGCAACCTGCAAGAGTTAAAGAGCGTTGTCAAAGGTGGTTCAGAAACCTTTCTTCTGACACTGTATGAGGTATGTTAGGCTACATACTTAATGCTAGATGGATAAAGCAAAAGACTATTAGAGATTTTGAAAAGGTACAGATGGTGATGTGCGAAAAAGAACCGTGTGTTCATGGCAGTGACTCTAGTGGCTGCAGGCAAAAATACCGTAGAGTTATGAGGCCTGGGGTCAAGTAGTAAACAGTGGACCAAATCTTAACTATGCTATAGTTCTCCATGTATAACTCTGATACCCCTGGAGGTTTGAATGATTGAAAGGAGATAAATAACGTAAATAGCTAAAAATAATAAATGATGTGTTAGATTCAATTATACGAGAATAAAATAAATACTGTAAAATAAACTAAGCGTCCTAATATCTCAATCTTTTACTTTAATTCGGTAAAAATTACAATATTCGATCTGATAGAGGTAAGGTAAGTAAATATATATTGGGAGGCAAATAAGAGAGAATTTAGAAACATTATTATCACCAATCAATCATGATATTTCACTGTACTATCAAACTTAATATTATATATATAACAACTTTGTGCGAGGTAAGAAATTCATATTTATTTTGTTGCGAGAAAATGTGTTGAATTAGAGTCTTTTTAAGGAGATTTTTGGTTTTAAATACATTAGTAGAAAATTAAGAAAACTCACTGTCTTAGATGTGAAATTAACTGGTATCATCTTGTAATGGTGTCCTAACAACTACGGTTTTACCATCCCCTTCCCCCTAAATTTCATAGTGCTTCCTTATTGATCTAATGCAGATTTTTTTCAGTGTGTTAATAATCAGAGTATACCACTTGAATTACGTCTTAGGTGTTTCATCAGCACGATCTTACTCCTAACAATTCATCTATAAATCCAGTAATCGCTAAAATAATTAATTGCATTACCCTATAAAAATCATGTGATTCATTTAACAGTATCTATTAGAGGTTCTCCATATAGCGTGCCAGCAACATGCATATTTTCTTCTTCTTGACTTTTCGTGCTTTTCTTCATCTATCATGGTATTATAAAAGAATTCGTCCACTTCCTATGGCAAGACTACTGTTTGCTTGGCTTCTTACTTTTTTCAAATCTTCCGAAATAATTTTAGTTTAGACAAGGATCCTCAATTCCCTTCATTCTGAATGATTTTCGGAGGCTATTTTTATTTTCATAAATCAGTAGCTTTAGAGATCATGTTCCTTAGTTATATATTTATGCATATTTTTCTAAAATATGATCCACAAATGTGATAGATACGTTTTACTGCATGTTTAAAATCATCATTCCAGCATTCCATATTTCTTTTCCATTTGTAACACAAATTGTTACACTTATTCCAAAACTTAGTGCCAGATCCATCAGTTTTCTTTACATATACTCTTGCTTTATCTAGATAATGACTTTCAACTCCTGGTTTGATAACCAGCAGTTTTCTTTAGTGTTTTTCATCTTACCACTACAACATTGGTTAATTATCCTTTTCCATCTCTTGCCACGGTCTTCAAGTCTTCTCATCCACTATGAAAGCAAAGGCAACGTGTAAACCAGAGAACCTGTGGTCAGATATGACGATGACTCAACATTTTCTGGCTTTAGGCACAATAAATATCACAAATTATTTCTCACCAGGAGCAAAACAATTTGATCTTTCATTTATTTTGTCAACTCTGCACATAAGAAATTCTGCTTATAGTAGGTGAAAAAAAGCATTTTCTACACATAACACTTTAGAACAGAAACGTTTGCCACTCTCTTCATTCTCCTCTGAATAAGATCTAACTAAAGAAACTGTAATTTCAAATCCCAACTTTGCTCCATTTTGTCTTTTCATAACACAACATTATAAACTCTATATCCATTAACATTCTCCCAATTCATGCCAGATCTGGTTCTCTAAGCCAAGTTTCTATCATTTTAGTGACTATCCACACAACCAACTACCGTAGGATGGTGCCAGTTGTAGCCGATAAAATGAAATATACCTCAAATCTGGAGGATTGTGTGTTTCCTATGTCCCAACACCCGCAGTTATATCTTTCTAAGACATTTTTAAATAATCCATCTTCACCAGTTTCTTTATATGTTCATACAAAGATTATGCTTCTCCTTGAATATTGATTGAACTTACCAAGAGCTCTCTTTGAGACTTCCCTAAACAACTCTAAACACCTATTGAGGCCACACGAACAAACATTCAACCCTCCATGAGCAACCATCAAGCTCTCTCTCTGAATAAGCATTCATCCCTCAATTAATATTTATTTATCCTTCCGAGAATATCCATTGAACCATACCTGAAAACTTATTGAAACCTCCATAAACACCAAATGAACCTTTTCTGAACAACCATATAGCTGAGGCCTGAAAACCCATTTAATCTTCATTAAAACCAATTAAGCCATCTTATAACACCATTAAGCCCTCTCTGAACTCCCATAGAAACTTCAAAAATATAAAGATATATTTATTATAAACTATAAATCTCAGGTCGAGATCTATATCTGAGTGTTTAATAGAAATCACTGCTTAAGTTTATTGACCAAAAGAGTCAAGACTACGCTAATATTCAATATATTTAAGAGTAAATTATATTAGCTTTGTGGCTAGGTACATGTTTCATAATTCTTAAATTCTTTCAACACCCAAAGTCTCTCTATGAACATTCGTGCGTAAGCACCCATTGTTACCGCAAGAAAATCACTTAAGTCCATAGGACATTTCCTTGAGGCTTCTGCAACTTGCGCTGAATCCTAATCTGCCCTTGTCTAGAGCATAGTTAATACTCAATAGATCTTTATTCTCAGACTCCCAATATTCTTTCGTGTCTTATTGCCCGGACTTCCTTAGTGGCAGTCGCCAGAATGGCTTGATTAAAAATAAAATCCGTCTTCTATTCACATAAGTATATCCCTTTTGTTTGTTAGGGTGCAAATACCTCTCGTCTTTCGTTTGTTCCTTTTGCTCTTCTTAGCTTTCGCCCCTTAGAAAAAAGCTGAGTTCACACAGCTACGATATATAAAATTGTTACTAAGTAATATCTTTAAGTAATATTTTAGTTTTATCTATCATTATAACATAATTCTTCCCTTTATCAAGATAGTAAAACATCACTGATATCATCTCTTTGTTTTACTTTCGGTTAAAATAGGAAAAGGGAGCAGGATGCATGGCGTTGCTTAGAGTTAATTAGGGCACTCTCAAAGATTGACTAAGTCGTTTTGTGTTTTCTATATTTAGTTTAGTGGTGTTAGCTTTATTTAATTCGTGTCACCTGTAGGAGACAGAATGATGATTTAGTTCAAATTGTTTGCGATAATTGATTTCATGTGATTTCGTTGTGTTGATTAATGTGTGAGGAAGATTAGGTTGTATCCCGCTCGTTGCCCATACCTCAAAAATTTTTAATAAATCGGATTCAATGGAGCCGTTTTCAAATAAATGCAATAGCTAAATCTACAATTACGTTAATTTTTAATTAGTAAAAATCACTTTATTCCATATGTTTTAACTCAAATCTGGTGTTTCATTTTTTTGAAGGAAGTTGATTTATCCCATTGTCGAAACTAAACTAGTAGAGGTGTAATATTAGGATGCAAAATGTCTTTCATTCTTACCATAAACACTTGTATTTGTAACCTCGAACATAAAAGTATGTGCAAAGTTATATAATAGTCCAACTTTGAATCTTATAATAGAAGATACCCAAGGTACAATACTCTCAATACTAGATAAGATAAAACGAAAGAATTTGGGGGAAATACTAGTTTAATTTCCATGATAATTTCAAGGAATATTCTTTGAAATTTTCCGGTGATAATGTAAAAGTTTTATCCCGTTGCACAACGGATGAAAAATAATATTATGAGGAAATTAATCTTTCTTTGAAGAAAGGATGCGTCCAGAAATTCGAAACCATAACTTACAACTTTGAAGCTTGAAGTAAAAAGTTGTAGCGTATGTATGGCAACAATGTCCCACATGTATTGTATATTTCGGACTCAAACTTAAAAGAATGAGCAAAGTTGGATAAGAATAATCCATCTCCAGCAATCTCATGAAAGAACTTGCCGTTCAGGATTTTATTTGTTTGTTCATCAGCAAAGGATATGCATAGAGTAGCCACTGCCTGCTCTATGTTAATCAGCACGTTTCGCCAAATGTTCCCTCAACTGTACACAGAGATTAGTAGTATACTATTCCGCTGTTTCATCATCTTATAGCCGAAGAAATATCCCACGATTTCAATCGAATTCTCAAATAAATAGGCCGAATACACCTCTCATTTTCCACTAAATTTATATCAAAAACCTGTCGCAATTAAACGATTTTACAGTCTTAACCATTTTAGTAAGTCATCCAATATTTAAATTAGTATTTATTATTAATTTAAAATGAATAATACAAGTTTTTTCCAGTTTAACCACTAGTATATATTTCAATTAACTTTTCAATGCCATACTTGTAAAAATCGTTTGACTTTTAAGTCGTTTGGACATTACCATCAAGTGATTCGTTAATCTGAAGTGGCTTAGTTAAGTGAGTAAGATTTTTTATGGTATCCCTAGAGAAAGGAGGTTGCTCCTTTACTTGATGAAAGAACACTTCCTCTATTAACAGTACGTGTTTTTTTATTCAAGGTCTTCAGGCAAAACATCCAACTAATTAAAATAAACTTTGGTTTGATTCAAGATTTTAGAAATGGATCATCCCATTCATATCCTAACCAATAAATTGTTCGGTGGATAAAACACTGGTCATAGCTAACGCCCAAAAATTAGTGTATGCAAGCGGCCAGAAGCTACCGTTCCCCTTAATCGAATTCCCACAGTGTTGTTCTTCTCTACTGAAGCCACAGGATTGCTTCGGAATAGATATGGGAAACCATAAATTATAATTAGTCATTTCATTTTCGATCTGGAAACCACGAATTTCACCACTAGAGATTTTCACTCATATATGGTTTAGTATAATTCACATTTCAAAACTTAACTTGTTTTGAACGTGTGTAAAAGACAACAGCTTCATTATTAGCGAGTATTTTGCCTTCAAGTTTCATTCATTAGTGCGCGAAAATATAAATCTCGTGACCTTGGAGAACGAGTAGAATTTGCCAAGATTTTTTGCTACTAATGAGCTAATGAATAAATTCCTCTTTGTTATCAAGCTTGAAAGAGATGGAACGGGAAAAGGAGCTTCGGTTAGAACATATTTCCCAATATAAGCTTGAAGCGACGTTGGGAAAATCGCGACAACATAGGAGATTGCTTATGATAGAAGCCAAATTACCCTTAACATTTCCTTGTAGCATATATGCTTCCTATAAATTAATAAAGTAAAATAGATCTTGTAGAGAGTGGTTTCTAATATGACACAAGATAAATGTATTATATACTAAGAGAAGTATACTGCTGGACAGTTGGTTTGGAAAGGAGATTTCAAATGTGAAATCATGCTCATAGTGCTAAGGGAAGGAAGGTTGGGCAGTGGGACAAGCAAAATACAATGTCAACCCCTCTCGTAGGTTAACCCCGCACACCTTACACCAGATTAATATAGATGTCGTTGGTTAACCCTACACAAGTTACACTAGTTTAATATAGATGTCATAGAATAGGGTCAAGTTTATTCTTTTTGCTTAATGAGTGCGTGGGAAGTTTACAATATAATAAGAGTGCAAATTAACTGAAAGTAGGTTTGCTAATAGTTGACTATCTTAGAGTTCCGGTATAACAGAAAATTGGGTACAAATATAACTAATATGCAAATGAATATTATGTTACAAGATTAAAATGAGTTTTAAAATGAGCTATAAACACATTAGAGGCACAATGGCCTTAACAGCTAAGTGGGAAACGTGTTGAGGACGGTTACCGTATAAACAATTGGACAATTTTCACCGAGGGACGCTCGAACGACCTTGAGCGTAAAAAAGCCGATGAAAAGGCTTACACTGTCGGGGGGTGCAGAAAGAGCACTTACAAGGAAGAGTTACGCGTTGCTCTTAGCTCGAAGATTTGGTTCAAGGGAGTAATCCTTGTCTTTGCGCAAAGTTCACACAATAGTGTCTGGATAATGAATATTACGGGGGTGAACTTAAATCATGCTTTCGAGTAACACGAATCGAGATTGAGCGCCTGCATTCGAGGAACGGGGGGAAGCGGGTCAAGGTAGATTCACGTGAATTAACGCAAATACCGGGAGTTTGAGGAATTCTGAGAGAATTGTGGAGAGTCAAACGGGAGGCGAGTTGCGGGTACAGCCCTAAAAAGGGCGCAGGTCTGACTCGCCTTTTTGTAGAAGTCTTTTGGCAAATGTCGCACCAACGACAATATCGAAGAATTTTGTCGGTCGCGTCAGGCCAATAAAAATATTTTAAGATCGTCTGAGCTGTCTTCCTGTGAGTAAAATGGCCAGCAAATAGGTTACTGTGAGCCGTCTGCAGGATTACAGGGACATTGGAATGGGGTACACATAGTGTGCGGGACTCGGTGTCGTTTTCCTTGGTGCACACTCGATAGATGACGTCGTCCTTGACGAGGAAGGAAATCACCTTATTCCCTCTGACGGACGAAGAGATTCACATTCTCTCTGGCTTTTAGCAAAGACATGGGTCATTGCACACGGGGGTTCCAGAGGTGTTGGGGATTTCAGTCCATTTTTCATGCGAGAACGGTTAGTAACGGGTTGAGCCAGGGGGACAGAGCAAAACTTGATGTGAGCTGCCAAGACTTTAGCCCAACTTGTAAAATACACGCACACAATGTAGCATTGAACAATTGAGAATTTATTGGCGCACCCCAAGTAATTATGCACTACGGCAAACTTATCGTGGTCCGCAGACCCTGGGAGAAGTAGCGCATTGGATATAACAATGAACATTCACCCTGTATCATGGACGAGGGAGGAGATTCGGCACCCATGCACAACTCTAGTTTCAAATTGCAGGGCCCTAGGGGTACTATTATCGAACAAAAATTCACCTGGTGGCCAGCCGTATTCGGCGGGTTCGAAGAAAAGGGTGCTTAATTTTCCGACGGTGGGGGCGTAGAAGTGTTATTGACCTAGTATACCTGGTGAGAAGGATGGGTAGTTCTAAACTTCGAGTTTCGAGGGCAGTTGGATCTCTCGTGGCAAGGAACTCCACAGGAATAGAACACGATGGTCCTCCTGGGAAACGAAGAAGCAGGAGGATTGGGAGAAAAGGGCATAACATCACGGTCGTCAGACGAGAAAAGAGGTTTGGATTTGGCAGGCCCAGTCACCTTCACGAACTTATTCCCATTATTAGGAACAAATTTGTTCTTACTGGTTTTGGATTTACGAGATAGGGATTCTGATTTCTTCCCTTCTTCGGATAGCAGGTGTGGCTAGCTGAATAGACCTCTGCCTTCTCAATGCATTGTTCAAGAGTATAGCACCTCCAGTCCGTCGCAAAGGATCTGATTTCCGAAGGGTTTGACGCAAGAAATTGGTCATTGAGGACGAAATCGACCGGGAAGTCGTATTCATGAGGCACCTTAGACGCGTCAATCAAAAAATTATAATGACGCTGAAGGAAGTAGCCGAACTGTCAAAATGTCTGGTTAGGTTGAATGCGACAGTGCCTAAATTTCGCTCGATAGAAATCGGAGGTCATGATGTAAGCGACGAACAACTTGGCTTTTAGCGATGAGTAATCAATTCTAACCTCTGATTGAAGGGAGATAAATATATTCCTAAGTTGGAAGCTCAACAGGGGCAATAATTGTGCTACGCCGTCCGTCTCAATGCCCGACTGGTTCACCTCGAAGATCTTCTCGAAATGGAGGAGATTAGACTCGAAGTCTTCGCCTTCTTTAAAGATAGGGTGTTTTTGTTTGAAGACTAGAGTGCATCTAACCTAACACTCGAGGTGTTTATGGACAGAGTCTCGTTCCTCGCTCTGCTCATCACCAATTTGTGAGAGCGAATTCTCTCCTTTTTCTCGTTCCTATTCTTCTCTTGTTTCTTCTCGTTACTTTTCTTATATTCTTCCTTCTCATTCCCATTCCTTTTCCCTTTCTTCTCTGTCTCTTACTTCGGCTCTTTCTCTTCTTTATTCTTTCTCAATGTAGGCCATCAAATCTTTTCCACTAGGTCCGAGCCACTCAACTTGGGCCTTAAAACTTTCAAACATCGACATGCTTGCTGGTTCACGCGATGGACATAACAACAAGAATTAAATTAACGTACGACACGAGTATAGCAGAATTATGAGTTCCTTCACGCACGAACGGGAGTGCGAATGATCTTGCTAACGAAAGAACACACTAGGGAAGAGTCGCGGGAGATCTTTTGCGGTCGAGATTTTACTGTAATTGAGACGAAAGTTACAGCACTCCCAGCACTGCAATACGAAGAATAATACTATTTCTTATACCCTCAACTTATGGCACGAGATGAGGCGTCCAAGGACAACAATTCAATTCCGTGGTCACTCGACAATCAATTAACAAAAAAATAAATAAGAACAGGAACGGGGCAGGGGAGACAGAGAATACTCCTTCCAACTCTGGGGCCGGAGGATTTATATAGTTCGAATGGGGTTTTCCCCCTCCGTCCCAATGGGAGAGATCCAGGGTCAGAAGCTTCGGCAGACGAGAATAGACTCGCCCTTTTAACCCTAGCGCGAGAAGGCTCTTAAACCGGCGAGGCGAACTTTGTTGGACTTTAGATGCGACCTTCTGGGCTCTCACACTTGTTGCAGCTTCCTGTGTTGCCGCATTTCAAGTCATCGCGGCGTCTCACGGCGTCGCACGGCCTCTCATGATTTCGCAATTCCATTAGCGCAGACAAAAAGGATAGCCCATTTGTTTGTTGCCTCACTGTATTGAAGGGCGAGGCGGCGCGTATCTTCCTCTCTCTCTCTCTGTGATCTTTGACAACTTCTGACTTTCTTTCTCCGGAATTGACTAATTTTTCTAAGAATATTTAAAACAGTTCCTAATATTCCAGTGCAACGCTAACAATTATCCTAATAAGGAGAGGGCAGAGGATTCTTGTGAAAGTCCATTCAATGTCACTGCCATTACGTGCCAAATCCGTAAGGGTAGATATGTCCACTCAGATATGCTATTTATTCTGCTATCTAATAAGGGAATATGCAGAGGGCATATTTGACTATGCAATGGAATCTCCTTTATAGCGGCCTTTGAATCTTCTAGTTTCAGATTAAATGTGTTTATTAATGAGAATCTAACAAATAGCGATTTTCTGCATTCGCCAGAAATGGATGTCAATAAGGGTGGGAGAGGTACAATTATACTAGAAGTTTTGTTTATGGTTATAGAGGCCAGGCAAAAAGATAACCTTCCCTTGAAAATACATAACCTAAGTATTATTAATAATGCGCATAAAGTCAAGCGGAGGAGCTTGAATTTAGCCGATAGTGCTAGAAACGGCGAGTTTGTTAGCATAGAGATTATAATATTGTGCGATCACTTTTATTAAGCTGATTAAGTCTTTGGGGCTAATATATGGTATAAATAAGCTATAATGTCCATCTATACTATTATTTCTAAGCATTTATCTTTTTATCAGCACACAGGTTCAAATTAATCCCCCATTCAATATTTCACTGCACTATTCTTTTTTGAGACTTTGAACTAGAGATAAATAGTATCTTGTCTTAGGGAATTCAAGACAGTGACAAACAGTGTTAATGACGAAAAACTGAGATCTGGCTGCATAAAGAGAATTTCAAAACTATTTTCTGAAATTTAATAACGTATGACATTTCTTTTCTCTTTGGACTACCAGTACGTATAAAATTGTTTTATTAATCAATATTATCGTAAGGTTTAACAATGACAACCACAAGTTAAGTATAAGTTTGGAGGTCTTCTATTGTTTTTTCATAAGACAACGCTCTATTTCTCACCGTGCCGACTGAAAAATTTCCTTCAATTATTTTCTCATGTTCTGAGCGGTCACCCAGAAGTTTGTTTCCATTCTCTGCTCAAAACCTTCCAGACAAGAGGTAATTTTGAATCTCCCAATAGAAGGTTTTCCTTTGGGTGTTCTTGAATCCGGAAATAAATTTGGTTCCATTAAGATTAGCCATTATTGATTATAATATTACCTAACTTGTAGTTTCATTGATGGAGGTTTAATCATTCTACTATTGTCTTCTGTCTTTAGGCATTGGGATATTAAAATTTTTTAAAAAATGAGTAGTTTTCAAAACTAAAAGATGCTTTTTTTATTATTAAAAAGGTATAATATATTGTTTCCAATCTGAAAACTGGAACGAATATATAGGTAAAGTATGCATAAAAATAACACACCTCTCGTGAACCCTAAAAAAATCACACAACATAAAATCTCGACTCCGGTATACGAGGGGCTCGTGACCTAAAACATCTAAAATGTAACGACTAAAGACCATTGCAACATTCTCGTGGAAACCTATTCCAACATTAGCTTCCTTCTCACACACAACAAAAGAACAGCCTGCTTAATTCCAAACAGATACTCTACTCCAAGCCAGCTAATCCTTTACAAATTCGAAAGCCACTTTCTCAGATAACATTTCCAAACACCTTTTTGCCTCAGTAATTTTCGCCATCACGCAAATATTGAATCAGTAATGACAAAACAGCAAATTCTCTTCAATCTCGAAAATTCCGACATTATAACGATAATCAGTCCAGACAAAAAGACAACACACAATTTCTCCACCCCCATCTCACTAATGTGCACAATACCAAAAACAGTTGAAAAGGTGAAAGACAAAATAATAAGTTAAAATAACCCTCTATTTCAAATACAACACGGGTATTATGCATGGCCATGCATAATGTTCTCACATAAAACATACTCGATAGCTTCAGCGATCACCCAACCGCCTCACCTACAATCCTCAAAAGACATAAAAATAGCCCTCGCACAAAAAATCCTGAGCACCACTCTCGCTAACGACAAAAAAATGAATTACAAACTTCAGCTTAGGCAGAGTAGGTAAAATGACACACAAATCAAGCACTCGCCCAAGGATCCATACTCTCACCCCTAATATTTAACATATTTACACATTACACCGCACTACCACCCTTCCCTAATCATCAAAACTAAAAACAAAACAAAAACCACCACTCATCATAGTGTACAGCCAGCGGAGGACTCCCAAATTATATAATTACAGTGGAATCCTGACTCACAAAAAACCGAAGAACAGCTACTTCTTCCGAAATCAACGATGAATCTTTTTACTCCAGACTACCACATTCAAACATCCACCCTAAAATCAGAATAAATAGACAACACTTTCTCCGAAACAAAATCTTAACTCTCAAGGGAATTATTTTACACAAAACATGACAGTAAAAGCTCACCATCATAAACTAAGCCATAAAGAAAAACAACGCACTTACATAACACATTCCAAAAAAAGCAAGAGATTCGCAACACTATAGCAACAATTCACATTCACTAAACTTAAATCCTTATTGCCAGCCTGCCACTCTACCACTAATCAGAGAAATGACTAGAGAGAAAATAAAGTGTAATCATGTGCAAATTCTTGTTAGAACATTCAAAATTTATCCAACGGTACAAATAAATCTCATCTCATTTCCAACACGCACAAGACACAAAAGACTCATTTCCAACACGCACAAGTCACAAAAGACTCACTAACAACCCCAAACCACCTTTTAATACCCGAGTTTCCGACATACGACGGACGGTCAATAAGTTTTGCAAATCGGTAGGGCAAAACAGAGGAAGGGGGATGGCTGTTTGTGGGGGTGTTAGGAAAAGTTATGACAAGTCAGGACCTGCAGCCGCACGCTCCTGCCTCGTCTATTTAAGAGGCAGGAGCTGATCGCAAATCGTCAGTCACAAATTTTTAAACAATGGAGAAGGTTGAGCACCGCGCAGTGATCAAATTTTTAACCAAGGAAGACAAGAATGCAAAAGAGATCCATGAACGCATGGTTGCACTGTACCACGACACCGCCCCTTTCTAGGCAACCATTGCTCGCTGGAATATGGAGTTCCACCATGGTTGTGAGTCCCTTGAAGATGATCCCTGTCCAGGACGCCCGTCAGACGTGACCAACGAGGATTGTCGGCCCGTGTGGAGAGGATGATCCTCGAAAATCGACTGCTGGAGGTCGAAAAAATCGAGCGAGAACTTGGAATATCACATGGAAGTGTTATGAACATCATCCGCGACAATTTGGCCATGACAAAGGTCTCTGCCCGTTGGGTCCCTAGAAACCTCACGCCCCATGATTAACTTCAACGTCGTCAAAGTCCACAAGGCCAGATTTGCACAAGCTGCCCTGCGCGAGTGCGAATTCGAGGAGCTCAACCATCCTCCCTATAGTCCAGATCTGGCCACTAGCGACTACTTTCTATTCCACCAGCTCAAGGTTGCACTGCGTGGACGCCGGTTCGCGGACGATGAAGATGTCCAGCTCGCCGTCCAGGAGTGGATTGAACAGTAGTCGGGAGATTTCTGGTTGTCGGGAATTCGAAGCCTCAGGGACAAGTGGCGCAAGTGCATTGAGGCCGAGGGTAGTTATATTGAAAAATAATCAAACACTTTTCCTTATATGTATCCGAATTGCAAAACTTATTGACCGCCCCTCGTACGAGGAATACTCACAAATTCTTTGATCTAAGGAATATTTGACCCGTACTAGGGGACGTAGTTTCCTTCTTAGAGTCTGCCTAACTTGCAGGGGAGAATAAAGGGGTTGGAAAGTAAGAAAGTATGTTAGATTTCCTTAGATATATGTAGGTTGGGGTAAGCAATTGAATTTATTTTGTTTTCATTCTTCTCTCATTATTTCACGAGAGGGCACTATGTATATAGTTTGCATCAAATATTGCAATGTTTATGATATTAGTTGACTTATTGGGGACTGAACTAATTATTTACACAATGAAAACAAAGACTTTTCATCTCCAAAATAATCATCAAGAAATTTAGTTTTAATGAAATATAAAAGTATAAGAAAATTAAAACAGATATTTTTTCTATTATCATAGATTTTTTGTTTTTATTTACTAAGTGAAATACTATTTATCCAAACTAAATTGCGTCGTATTATCGTTTTTTTAAGCCTTCCACACACCAAATTGTTTAATATTCCAAGCATAATGATTGTTCCTTAAGATCAACTGTAAATAACTTCCGCTCTTTTGCTACTTCCTACAAGATAAATTATTTTCTTTTTAGCCCATCTAGGGAACTTTTATTTATATTGATACATTTTCGTTTTATTGTGTTTTTGAGTTTTAATATTTGCTTAATTTCCTTTAAATTTAATTAGCTTTATAATAGTTTTAATTAATTTAATGCTAAATTTAATTATTATTTACATTTATTACCTGATTGTGAATGAGATGAATTTAATTTTCTTTTAAAGGTGATACTTACTAAACTAGTACTCCTAAGCTTTGCATGTATTAAGCGCGCATTTTCTTGTTAGTTTAACTTCGGCTCCTGACCCTCTATCTCGCATTCACCAAAATTTTTAATTAAAAGATATCTATTGGGCACCACATTTAAAAGTGCGCTTTTTATCTCATGAACATTGCCATCAGTTTACTTTACCAATTTCCATAAGGTTTCTTAACATCAAGTTTCTCGCCTTACTTACGATTAAGTGATAAGGTAGGGTGGGGGAACACCGACCTATTAGTAGAAAATCTGCATAAAAACTCCATTTTGTACCTGAGCGAGTGAAAACTGTGCCCAAAACAAACTTCACATCATGGTCCACCTAAGGTATGCTCATAAATCCTCAACCTAGAAAATAAGTGTCATTTTTGGCATTTCCAAATTTTTTCGGAACCTCAGTTGGTGTTCCTTTACCGCAGGGGAACACCGGCCGGGGGTGGGGGAACCTTGACCCTTATTTTTGAAGCTCATAAAACAAAAACTATTGTTATGCTGCCTGAAATCAAGATATATGATACCCCCTAGCCACCTCCATCATTATTAAGTGATCAAGTTAAAGATAAGCACATAAAAAATTAACATTTATTTGAAAAAACAAAATTAACTCTGGCAGATAAAAATCATTTTTTGGATTTTTATGGAATTTTATAAATTATTAACAACTATTTGAACCAGAGACGGAAGTTAAGACACCTTAAAGTATATTTGAGCAACTTATAGCCTAATTACATACAAATAGAGAGAATTTCACGCATCAGTGTTCCCCCACATGATGGCAGTCGATGTTCTCCTGCACCACCATTTGTTTTCACAACAAAGCTATTTTTTTACTTGATAACATCTCAATATGGCTAAATATTTTAATCAAACTTAACTCAAAGCAATAAAGCCATATTCTCTGACGTGAGAAACTATATGAGAAACGTGAAAAATAATAACAGACATCCGAAAAATCAGTTTTCTTACCTGGTAAACGCAGACTTTGTGATATCGGAAACCCGTTGATCGCGTGTTGTTCACTGAGGATGGGTGCTGTGTTGGTAGTGAGTGGCAGCGGGATATTTAAAATAGTAATCGTACCAGAGCATTCCGTCGATGTTACCAGTCGGTCGGTATTCCCCCTACTCACCCTACCCATTGCACTCTACTAACTTTAGGTTTGTTTTCTTTCACTGTAGAAAATTCTCCTTTCTCACCTTAACAAGGTGTTCGCCTTAGTTTACTATTTTAAAAGGGATACCTGTAAGTGTTTTAAATATATACAACTAATTATTGTATTAGGATGAGGAATAAGTTCTTGCCTTTTTTATTAATGTTGTGTTGATGTAAATTTTGTTGATGTGATTTGTACACATATTAAGAAACAATAATAAATAATGAGAGCAAAATTTGCAAAGGTTACGTTACGTCTCTTAACAGCGTAGACTATTAGACTTTTGCTTAGGCTACGTCTTGAAGTAAAGTAATAAGTCATAGCGGTTCATTTAAAAGTTGTGTTAATTTAGTTTTGTTCTGTACCCTCAAAATGGAATGTTGAAAGAAAGGCGCATTTTCGACCCTTGTTGTTATTTATTTTCAATCGAGACGGGAACAATGCAAATGCAGCCGAAAGCTTGTCACAATATTTGTGCTGTGTATGGGGAAAATGATTTATCAGAAAAGACAGCTCAATGGTGATTTTCACGTTTCAAAAACGGTCATTTCAATCTCAATAAGAAGAACGTTCTGGTCGCCCCATTAAGTTGCATAAAAATCGATTGAACTACCTTCTTCATGAAAATCTTCGTCAATCGACTAGAGAATTAGCTGTACAATTGGCGTGTGATCAGAAAACCATAGTGAATCACCTTCATTCGATGGGAAAAGTTAAAAAACTCGGTGCATAGGTTCCGCACTCTTTGAGCGAAAGCAACAAATTTCAACGCTCCACGATTGCCGCAGGTTTGCTTACTCGTCACAAGGTTACTCGTAGATACAAGGATAGATTTCTTTCCCGCATCATTACTAGAGAAGAAAAGTATGGTGTTTATGTCAACATGAATCATCTAAAACAATGGCTTAACCCCAATAAAAAACACTTCCGCGATTAAAGCAAGGACTTCATCCACGAAAGAAGATGATGTGTGTCTGGTGGGATTGTGAAGGCATCAGTCTTTATGGCCTCCTTGCGAACAACGAGATAGTCAATGCAGAACTCTACTTTACGTTCAATAAATTTATCCACTCTCGAAGCTATTAATGAAAAGCGACCTCATTGACGTTATGAAGTCATTCTGCAACATGACAATGCTCGTCCTCACAATATCAATATGACAAAAGACGCCATCAAACGCTTAATTGGGAAATCCTGCCACATCCTCCATATTCACCAGACTTGGCTCCATCAGGTTTCCATCTGTTCCGATCGCTCTCCAACAATTTGCGCGGCTTTTCGTTTAATACTGATGTGGAATTAAGAACCTGGTTAGACGAATTGTTCGAGGCAGAGGCATCGAAAAACCAGTTGAACTTTTAGAAGAACTCATAAATAACAACGGAAAATACATTATTGATTAAATTGCATATTGTTATGAATTAAAAATGAAGTTTTTATAAAATTGTTAATGGTAATGAATAAATTTTATAAAACCGCAAGAACCTATTCCTCAACCCAATACAATGTATTATCTGAGAAGGTAGAGGTCTTTGAGAGATATTTATAGACTTTAGCTATTAACCTTTTTCAAAAATTAAGCAGTATTGTGTTTTAGAATGAGTATGCGTTCTGCTATTCACTGTAGACATATAAATCCGGCAGAACATCAAACATTCAAGGAATTTTAGAGAAATGGGTCTGAAAGTTCAGTGGTATATATCGGGAGCGTTTGGGTCCAGGTTCTGTATCTTTAGAAATGGCAATAAACAGTGTTTTTCAAGTCAGATAGCACTCTTACAGATTAGAGGAACGTAGTAAAAATATCACTTAGGTAAGGAAGAAGAACAGTTAGCAACTGAGGATAAAAATTCGAAGGAAATGATTATATAGCTAGATAAAATGGTCCTTTTGAAAGTCAGAAGAAGTGGAAGTAATTCCTAAGTGGATACTGAGGCGTTAGAAAATTGTACTGTTGGATAAATGGAGGAATAGCTTGTTGGCTAGGAAAGAGACTCTATGTGAACTGTTTATTTAGAAAAGAGGGTAAAGAATTCAGTTGGGATGATAGGGGAAATAAGCTTGATTTTAAAGGCATTGACATTAGCATTTGTAGCAAAGTGTGATGCTTATATTTGTTCTCTGCATTGATATGGCCGATTTTGGTTCCTAGAGGGAGACCTATTGAGGTTAGTGTATGACATATCAGCAATAGAGTAGGCTCACAATTCCTTTTCTGTCTCTTGACTACGAGCACGGGTTACCAGAATCCGTATCTCGCATGTCCCCCTAACTCACTTAGTATTCAAACTAGTTCCTGAAAAACTTACCTGACATTTCTTTTTTCTAACAAAAGAGGTAATAAAGTAATTGGCATTGACCCTCTTTTTTCATCTAAATAGTTAAATAATTAGTTCAAACACCAGTTTATAGGTGGTATTCTCTCTGCTTACTCCAGCTTTGCAGTTATATAAGAGTTCTATTATTATGCTTATTGGGTGCAGAAATAATTAAGCAAAATCATTATCTCCAGTGATCGAGAAAATGGAATGGCTGTGAGTAAAATTTTATCTCGCTCCTGGGTGACGATATATGTATGCAAATCAGACATTTTGCAATCTAATCCCTGAAGAGTACCTTTTGTACTACAATAAAAATTGATTCGTATTTGTATTTTGCCTGATACCACGGCTATTTGAATTAACTTGCTTTAGTAAGTTTGTAAAGTTTGTTTCAAGTTAGAAAGGTATCTGTTTTACGATATTTAACGTTTGCTCAAAGTGCACGGACTACTTTGAGAGTTCTTATTTTCGATTTTGAGAAACTATCGACAAAAATAGAAATCCTTGGTTGAATATAAATTTATTCACGAGTACCTCTTAAGTAACTAATAAATAAATTCGATGGCTTCTTGATTTTTGTTTCCTTCGGCTTTGAATTGAACCTTAACAAAGCCCATTGCGCCAGTTACCTCACCAGCTTAATTTAAGAAATTAAATTCTTTTCGAATTCGTTAGTTTCATGCACACTCAAAACTATGTATATAGGTCCCACACCCAGTGAAAGGCATTTGATAGTGCTATTCTGTGATAATATAAAAAAATATTACTACATATATGGCAGCTCCTATTAAGAATATGTAATTTTTTCTAATTTTTACTTTTTAATATCTAAAATTTATAAGATGTTTATTTATAAATTATCAAATTTATTTTTCATGATTTAAGTGCATGAATATGATAGAATATGTCAGACCTGAACAATGCGATTGCTTAAGGAAAGTGTTCCGTCGATGCGCTGAATTTCATCTTCAGTCTTTTGTATTTTCTCATCGCTGTCTGCCTGAAAAATCAAACATATTTCCTGTAGTATTGGACAAGTTACTCAATAATTGAGAGGTTTCTAGTAGTTCTCCATTTTATTCATTGTTTGTGGGAAAAGAGATTTCCTATTATCAGCCTCTCGTCTTAAATAACATGTTTCATTCACTATACCATTTTTTATATAGCAACGTTGTAATTGTTTTATTAAAATTATATCTCTAATTAATTTTTTAAACCATTAGGAATCTGTATAACTTAACATAGATCTGAATTACAATTTGTATACATTTAACATATTGTCAGTTTTTCGTGCTGAGACGAACGACCAAATTTTCATGACACCTGTTTTATTTTACTGCTCTGAACTGAGTAGAGAAATTTAATTTATTATATATTTTAACTCCTAGACATACTTTTTCTTTTTCTCCTCTACGCTTGGTACCTTTAGTAAATTATTTAAACTTAGGATTGTTTTTCTTATGTGTAAACGTTACATTTGAAAACATTAAGCTTTATACGAAAATCCTTGTATCTTTTAATTATCCTATTTAAGAATTTTTAAAATAATTTCCATCTTATTTATCATTTATTATCTGCTCAAAAATAAATTTACAAAGAATTTAATCAAAGAATTCCTGGTGTTTCCAAAAATTAAAAAGAGAAATGTTTTCAAAACGGAGCCTTGAGGAACTCTATGGTGATAGGTACAGGGTGGATGTTGCTTCTTGTAAAAGCATATATCTTTGGAATAAGAATATTGATTGTGACGTTATCTAAGGCTAGACAAATGTAGATATAGCACATCAAGACGAACTCAAATCGACTCCTTTTGTTACAGGGTCATAAAAAGTGACAAGACTAGTGAAACATATGTCCCTTTCATAAAGCGGTGTTGATTATTTGGAAAAAGTTGATTGTTTTTAATGATCGCGTAATTTAATATAAAATATTGACTTCGTTATTTTGAATAAAAGTGTATTTAAGCTAATTGGCCAATAATTTCTTTTCTATTTCCAATAAAATTTTATATATTAGGTTGAGGAATAAGTTCTTGCGTTTTTTTAATGTTGGGTTGATTAATGTTTTGTTGACGTGATTAGTACACATATTAAGAAACAATAATAAATAATGAGAGCAAAAGTTGCAAAGGTAGGGCTACGTCTCTTAACAGCGTAGACTATTAGGCTTTTTCTTAGGCTACGTCTTGAAGTTGAGTAATAAGTCATTGCGGTTTATTTAAAAGTTGTGTTAATTTCATTTTTGTTGTGTACCCTCAAAATGGAATGTCAAGTTGAAAGAAAGGCGCATTTTCGACACTTGTTGTTATTCATTTTCAATCGAGAGGGAAACAATGCAAACGCAACCAAAGCTCGTAGCGATATTTGTGCTGTGTACGAAGAAAATACTTTATCAGAAAGGACAGCTCAATGGTAGTTTTTACTTTTCAAAAACGATCATTTCAATCTTAATGACGAAGAACGTTCTGGTTGCCAAATTAATTTGGATGGAGATCGATTGAACGACCTTTTTAATGAAAATCCTTGTCAATCAACTAGAGAATTGGCTGTACAATTGGCGCATGATCAAAAATCTGTAGTGAATCACCTTCATTCGATGGGGAAAGTTCAAAAACTCGGTCCATGGGTTCCGCACGCTTTAAGCCAAAGCAACAAACCTCAGTGCTCCACGATTGCCACAAGTTTGCTTGCTCTTCACAAGGCGACGAAATGTGGTGTGTTTATGTCAACATGAACCATCGAAAACAATGGCTTAGCCCCAATAAAAAACAATTTCCGCGATTAAGACAAGGACTTCATCCACGAAAGACGATGTTGTGTGAGGAGGGATTGTAAAGGAATCATTCTTGATGAGCTCCTTGTTAACAACGATATTTCCAATGCACAACTCTACGTTCAACAAATGTATCGACTCACCGAAGCTATTCGTGAATATCAACCTCGTCGACGTTATGTAGTCCTTCTGCAAAGCAACAATGCTCGTCCTCACATTGCCAATATGACAAAAGACGCCATCCAAACGCTTTCTTTGAAATCCTGCCGCATTCTCCATATTCGCCAGACTTGGCTCCATCGGATTTCCATCTGTTTCAATCGTTCTCCGAAGATTTGCGTGGCGTTTCGTTCAATACTAATGTGGAATTAAGAACCTGGTTAGACGAATTCTTCGAGTCAAAATCCAGAGATCTTTATTGCAGAGGCATCGAAAAACTACTTTAACGTTGCGAAGAAGTCGTAAATAAAAACGGATAATACATTATTGATTAAATTGCATATTGTAATCAATTAAGAATGAGGTTTTTCTACAATTGTTAATGGTAATGAATAAATTTGATAAAACCGCAAGAACTTATTCCTCATCCAATATATGGGAACAACATTTGCAGAAGTGGTGAGTATGGACGAAATTTGTTTATCTGGCCCTAAGTTATTAATTGAATTTTTACATCGTAAGCCGTAACAATTATTTCATTTATTTTTGATGTTAGTATTCATGTTTTCTAGTCTTTCATTATTCAAATTCGAAATATCTTTGGTAAAACGAGAAGCCAAGCAATTATTTAATAATACTGACAATTTCAAGCTTATTCTTAACTAATCAGTCGACGTCATTTAGCGTTTGAAACAGCGCTTTTTTATACTAAAAAAATACTGCTCTGATATTTTTAGGCGACCTTATTGCTAATCAATTTTTGGCCTATATAAAAGGAGCGGTCAATAAGTTTTGCAATTTGGATATAAGGAAACGAGATATGATCAAAAGTGTTTTATTATTTTTCAATATAACTACCCTTGACTTCGATACACTTGCGCCACTTGTCCCTGAGGCTTCGAATTCCTGACAACCATAAATCTCTCGACTACTGTTCAATCCACTCCTGACCGGCGAGCTGGACATCTTCCTCGTCCCCAAACCGGCGTCCACGCAGTGCAGCCTTGAGCTGGAGGGATAAAAAGTAGTCGCTAGGGGACAGATTTTGACTGTAGGGGGATGGTTGAGCTCCTTGAAACCGCACTTGGGCAAAGCAGCTTGTGCAACTCTGGCCTTATGAAAATGGGCAATTTCGTGGAGGAGCAAGACACCACGTTTCAACTTGCCGCGCCACTTCTGACGGATGCACTTCTTCGAACCAGCATTTCCTTGGCGTAATATTGGCCTGTGATGGTCCTTCCACGAGGCGCATAGTCCACCATCAACACTCCTTCAGAATCTCAGAAGATGGTTGCTATGATCTTTCTGGCTGATGGTTGGGTCCGCAACTTGCTAGTTGTCGGAGAGCCTTTGTGCTTCCAGGCCATGCTCCTTCGAGCTTGGTCTCAGGATCCCAGTGATAAATCCACGTTTCATCACCTGTTACTATGCGTGACTCGAATCCCGCCGGGTCTTGGTTGTACAAGAGCAGCAGATCCTCCAAACTTTGACACGTTGAAGTAGATCAGAAGCGTGAGGTTTCTAGGGACCCAATAGACAGAGACCTTGGTCATGGCCAAATTGTCGTGGATGATGTTCATAACACTTTCATGTGATATTCCAAGTTCTCGGTCGATTTTTTCGACCTTAACACGTCGATTTTTGAAGATCATTCTCTCCACACGAGCCACATTGTCCTCGTTGATCAGGCTAACGGGCGTCCTGAACGGGGGTCATCTTCAAGGGACTCACAACCATGGTGAAACTCCCTATTCCAGCGAGCAATTGTTGCATTGGAACGGGCGGTATCGATGTACACTGCAACCATGAGTTCATGGATATCTTTTGCATTCTTGCCTTCCTTATTCAAAAATTTGATCACTGCGCGGTGCTCAACCTTCTCCATTGTTGAAAAATTTGTAACTGGCGATCTGCGATCAGCTACTGCTTCTTAAATAGACGAGGCAGGAGCGTGCGGCTGCAGGTCCTGACTTTTCATAACTTATCCTAACACCTCCACAAACAACCATCCCCCTTCCTCTGTTTTACCTTACCGATTCGCAAAACTTATTCACCGCCCCTCTTATATCCGTATGCACTTCTATTTATTGGCCGAGAAATGCTTGCCTTAATGGCTGTTTCCTTTTAGCCACTTAGAGTGAGCTTTTTTAACATATCTTCGTTTTTATAAATTAATTAATCCGAAGTTTGGTCTTCCCATATTATCAAACATTTTTATGAAGAATCGATCTTGATTCAAAATCCTTAATACGCCGAAAGAAGACGCTGTACCACAAAACAGGTGCTTTATTATTAAGGTCTCTATGCCAATCTCACTATTTTATTTCATCCTTAATTAATGGAAGTGGGCTATATAATATGTATGAACTTTTAGAGCTTTTCTCTGATAAATAAAATCCTATTTAATGTCGAATATTAATGAGTTCTGATCAGAACTCACAAGAGGCTCCTGAACTTCAACTCGATTAAGTAAATTTTTCTTGGTAATTAAAACTACTCGAGAAAATCTTATTGATTTGACAAGCATGACGATGACGAGAGAACACGACAAGATTATAATCAAGTGGAAATTCCAAACGTCAACAGTTAAATTGGCATTCAGCACCCGCACCATTCAAGTCTGGAACATTCTATTACAAGAAGTAGTCAGCGCTCCAAGCACAAAAATTATGAAGATCAAATTAGGCAAATATTTTAAAAGAAAATATAGTTAAAATAGACAACAAATATTAGAGGGTTTTCCACTGAAACTAGCCAATTATTTATAAGACCTACCTACCATATATGAACTTTTATTGCTACAAGCAGGTGCCAAAAAATTGTTTGTTTATATATTTTGTTTTCTCTTGGAGGTTATTTCACAAATTTGGTGCAATAATTATTAACACATGCGGTCAAGTTATTGTTATACAAATTTCAACTCATCGTATACTAACTTCGGGAAGATTGCAATCACCTGCAATTGACACATTAATATAACTACATATTAGTTAAATTGATATAAATAATAAACCTCATTTCGTTTTCATATGATAAAGTTGCATAACTAGATAAAAAGGCTCATGGCAACTAATAATTCTGATTGAATCAGTGATGCTTTCGATTTGGAGCTCGTGGTTTACTTTGCCTTTCGCATAAAACAAGGCATTGCCTCCTTTAATAATATGGAATTTTAAATGAAGATAGGCATTTCCGATTTGTTAAATTCAATGACGATTCAGTAATATCTAAAATGTCGTTATAATATTTTGCAATAATTACATTTATTTCATTCATTGCTTATGATTCTTAAGCATTGCAATATTCGACTTGGATATACACTTTTTTGCTGCCCTTCATATATATCTTTTAGTAATACGACTGGTATAAAAGTCACACTAGCTTTTTTATAACGTTTATACTACTAGTTATATTATCCGCATTACTACTGTAATTATTACTGGCATTAATGGGAAATCTGTGGATATGCTGAGCTATTCCTTCCCGTTTTATAAGGCCATAAATTTATGATTGTTATCTCAAATGGCACCATCGCAAAGAGTTGAGGCACAGTTCACATATGACGTACGTCTCCTTATTCATCATTCTCGGTAAACTTCAACATATTTATCTTAAATAATATTATATGCTCTCCGTAGTTCTTAGAGGAGTATTATAATCAAATTAATACTCTTCAGTTTGGAAGTATGAGAGCAACATTTGGATAACGTAAAATTACTCCACAATCCATTTGCTTCCTCTCCAATTAGCTCTACATTGTACTCCATCTATTTAACTACACAAAGTTTTGGTAAGTTTACTAATAAGAAATTATTTAAAGAACAAATTCCACCATCTTTCTTAAGTAGTCTGAATTAGCATGTACCTAAATACTACTCATACCTACTTTTGCAAGTTTCTATGCATTGACAAATGTTGTATGTGTAATTAACGAGAACACACTATTTTCTTAATTAATCTTTGATGTTATCTAAGCCAAGTCAGAAAAAGAAAGAATGGAAGTTGCCATTAGATTTGAAGAAAAACGGGCGATGCATTTGTTTTTAACTGTTTAATAACTTTAAGTTTGAAAAATCCTTAAAGCAGAGGGATAATTTTATCCTAGATTTCCAAATAATAGTCGATACATCATGGTAGAATTTACCAAAAAGAGGACCAATGTGTGGTTTCAATGCAGAGCCTAAGCTCAGCTTATGTACTTTATCATCGTTATTGGTAAAAATATAAACGCCCAGAATGTCACTCGCAATTATTTTCTCAATGGCGCAAAAACTTACAGAAATTGAGCATTTATTTATTTGTATATACTTTATATTTTTTATTTCTAACAAAACAGAAATAATCTTTACATAATTCTTAAGGGAATATTTCTCAGTCTAGTCATACAGGTTCCTTATTACTACTTTGAAAGTTTAAACTGCTTGGCTTTTTATGAAGCATGATCTTGCAAAAATATAATTTTTACAAATGTCGAAAACTATTCTCATAACTGTATTCGTATATTGTGAGGGTATGGAACGTACATACTCGCATGCCACCAGACAATCGTGGGAACAAAAGAAATTTGTCGTTTGAGTTGACCTTCGTCTCCTGTCACTCCGACCCCCCCACCATTCCCCAACGGGCGACAGGAAATCTGACGAAAGAAGGCCTATCTCACAGAGAAGCCTAAATTCTATTTGCCTTCTTTATGATACCATAGAGATTGTCCAGAAGGCGCTGCGATAAGCGAATTTTAGTGAATGGAATCCTCTCTTGATTTCTCACAGTCCGCAGTATAAATAATAACGCCGTTCATCCCTCTACAGCAGTGTCCCAAACCTACTCGCGTAATCCTCACGTTGAACGAGAGTCGTTGCCGTAACGTATCGACTGCCAACGCGCCGTCAATCCAACTTGATCGGTGTCTCAAATTGTTGCTGTAAGTAAATCCCGCCCCGCAGAGTCTGTGACTAGAAGAGTACGCTCTGTTGCTCAACGTAACTTGAGTAAGAAAAGGAACATCCAAATAGTTACTGGAAGTTACTATTTGTTAGTGTCACATCCAGTTATGAGTGAACTAACTGGAACTGCAGCCAGCAGCCCCGAACCCGTCCTCTTATCCCTCCTTTCCCCGAGAACTCGTGTTAACGCTACCCGAACCACCCCGTCTGGACCCGAGTAGTCGTCTCTCCAATCCATCAATTAATGGTAATCTGTAAACCTAGTGTCTCTCTATTCTCAAATTACCTATTTAATTAACCCTGATTGATTCCCCCATTGAGTCATTATAAATCTAAACGCTTAACATCAGTGTTTAATATTTAATCCTTAATTTTGCCTGTTAACTATTGCTAATTATTATATTTGTGTAAAGTAAAGTTTATTTTGAGTACGTGTGTTTATTTGTGGCGCCTTTCTTTTGACGTACCCTTGGCAAGACTTTAAGTAAGCATCCCTTCGGCTAATGTATCTAACCTGTATTTGTCACTCTTAGAATTCAACAATCACAAACCTCCCCCCAGTAACAAGTGAGACTTTTATAGTGAGAATCCTAGCTACGGCACAACCCGCCTCTAACCAGCTTTTGCACGTTCAGTAGAAATTAAAGCCTACCTAATATATATATATATATATATATATATATATATATATATATATATATATATATATGTATATATATATATATATATTATCGTAGGATTAAGTCATTAGGTCAATACCACCAACTTAAACAAAAGCGGTGTGTCCAGATCAAGGACTAGAATAATTATTGGACCTATATATAAAAGTGGTGTCAGCTTTAAGCGTTTAAATTTTGGGGGAAGCGAACTCATATAGCCTAAAACTTGCCAACGTCCAAGAAAGCCAAAATATACTAATGAAAATTTTAATAATTAGAGTCTATTTCCCGAAGGAATATAAATAATAACCATTAATAACCCTTTCCAGATAGCAAAAACAAAGCTAGGAAAATATTCATTATTTTGTGGGTTAATTATTAGATTGTATCGGTTAGGAAAAATCGCAGCTTCTAGTTCTCTTACCAGGTGCGTAAGTTCTTTCGTGAGTCACCAGTTGCGTCAGCAAGAGCAGCAATGGCTTCACAATCGTTCGAAGTTTTCGTCAAGCAAGGACAAGCTCTCGATCTCACAGGACAGGAACTAAAAGAATTCGTCTAAAGCGAACAGCGAGAGGAAAGAGCACGTGAAATGGAGGTAAGAAAAGAAGAAATGCAAGAAAGAGAAAGGATTCTAAAACATGAAAGGAAATTAAGCAGAGACCAAGTTGAAGTCAGTTCTGTTGGATCCCGTTATCATCAACCCCAGGTCCCCGCTATGAAACTTTCCCAATATAAAGACGAAGAAGATTTGTGCTCATACTTGACACATTTTGAAAAGATCTTCGACGTAAACGGATGGACCCTAGAATCCGAAGGAGTGAGTAGATTGCTCCCATTGCTCAGGCTGCGCTTAAGAGAAATTTTCATCTCGTTACCACACGAAGCTACAATAGACTATAGCACCTTGAAGGCCGAATTGCTATCCGCCTTCAACTTGAACCCTCAGTTCTACCACGCTAAGTTTAGATCGGCTAAAATCCAGCCCGGTCAAACTTACCGACCTTTTGGATATATCCTAAAGCGAAACCTCCAGTTCTGGTTAGAATCCTCCAAAGTGGAATCGGAGTATGAGGCTCTGATTGACTTTATGTTAAAAGACCAGCTATTGTCGACCCTTCCCAAGGAGATGCGAGCATTTGTGCAAGACCCCTGAGCGTCTACCTTCCAAGAATGCCTCGAGGAAGTGGATCTCCATGCGACAAGTCATCGCCTATACCCAAAGGAAACCCGGAAGAATAGTCCCCCGTCCCCGAAGAATAAATTTAGTCAATGGAAGTCCCAACAAAGGAAACCCCCTCCATTGATAAAGACCACAGCCCCTTTCAGGCCAAAGAATACGCCTTTTGTAGCCCAAAAAGACAGAAACCCCCCAGTCTTCAATACCTTCTACAATAACCAGCACCAGAATAAGCAGGTTATATGCTACTCCTGCGGTTCCCCCGGCCATTTTAAGTCCCAATATGTACAGAATTCTAGCCTACGTCCCACCCAGAGCCAACAAGTCCACCAAGTAACTGCTACCCTTTCCCCGGAACAGCCGGCCACGCTTACGTCATCCCCCTCGTCTCCATCCCCACAGGAATTTCAAGTGAACTTCCTGTTCAACAAAAGTACCCCCGGAGGACTAAATTTTAAAACCGGCTCGATCAATGGCTGTAAAGTGTCTACCCTCGTCAGAGACACCGGGTGCACATGCATTGTGGTGTCGGACAAATTGCTTCCCCCTGACGACCCCCAACATAAGAAGTACGCAATTGTAAACGACTTCTTGGGTTGAGAAAATAGATTCCTGGTAATCCGCTACCATGTACAGTGTAAATATTTCACTATGTCGGCTGACGTAGTGGCAGCCTCCATCAAATTTTGCTCGGTACTCATTGGCCAGAGCGCACTACTCTCTCCGAGTGAAGTGACTCAAGCTGTCGTCACTTGAGCGCAAGCTAGCCACAAGGCCTCTCTCCCAACGCGCTTGTTTACCCCAGAGGCCCCCTTAGAGGTCTAAACGAGTAATGCACAATTCCTCAGAGCTCAGCAGAGCTGCCCTTTACTTCATTGCCTTTGGGAAAAGGCCCGAAAGAACGAAGAGGTGATCGTTCGAGGGAGCCGACGCATAAGGTACATCATTAACGACTCCCTTCTATTTAGCACCTCACGAGATGAGTCAGACCCACCTTCCAAGTAAATATGTATTCCGCGAACACATGTGGACCAAATCCTGCGAGTAGCACATGAAAGTCCTAGGCCGGTCATTTCGGTCATAACAAGACTTCTCAGCGAGTATTTAAATACTTTTTCGGTCCCGGTGACGCCAAAGATATTGCAGAATTCTGCAAAACGTGCGACTTGTGCCAGAAAACCACTGCAAAAGGTCGAATAGCCCCAACTTCCCTGCAAAGAACCCTAGTCATTTTGGAGCCCTTCTCGAGAGTCGCCATCAACCTCATCGGACCAATCCACCCCCCTTCCGCCGAAGGTCATACGCATGTACTAACCCTGATAGACGTCGCTACCCGATTCCCAGACGCTGTCGCTCTAAAAAGGATCGAGAGTATCTCTTGCTCTGAAGCCCTTATTTCCATTTTTTCTAAAGTAGGATTGCCCAAAGAAATCTTGTCAGATAGAGGCCGCCAGTTTACCTCTGAGCTCATGGAACACGTGAACACCCTGCTCCAAATCAAACCTATTTTTACCACCCCCTTTCCTCCGAGCGCGAACGGTATGTGCGAAAAGTTCAATGCGACCTTGAAAAGCGTCCTCGACAAGCTTTGCATGGAACAACCCCAAGAATGGCACCGATATTTGCAGGTTGCGTTATTCGCATGCCGCGAAATTCCCCATAGGACCATCGGATTTACCCCATTTGAGCTCCTGTAAGGGAGTGATTATAAATCTAGACGCTTAACGTCAGTGTTTAATATTTAATCCTTATTTCCCTAAATGACCGTTTAACTTTTGCTAATAATTATTATTTTTTGTGTCAAGTAAAGTTTATTTTTGTACGTGTGTTTATTTGTGGCACCTCCTTTTTGACGTATCCTTGGAAAGACTTTAATTAAGCATCCCTTCGGCAACTTTATCCAACCTGTATTTTGCACTCTTAGAATTCAACAATCACAAACCTACCCCCAGTAACAAGTGGGACTTTAATGTGAGAATCCTGGCTACGGCACAACCCGCCTCTAACCAGCTTTCACACGTTCAGTAGGAATTAAAGCCTACCTATATATATAAATATATATATGATCGTAGGATTGAGTCATAGGGGCAATACCACCGGCTTAAACAAAAGCGGTATTTCCAGATCAAGGACTAGAACAATTATTGGACCAGACTATGAGCAATTCTACGACACTAATACATTATTTCTTCCACGGGTAGAACAAAGAATTCTGAGACATCCATATGAACTTCTCCAATGCTGCTTCGATTAATGTTATTCGATTTTTTTTCTCTGCCTACCGTTTATTTCTAGCCTCTTCGTAGGCGCCGCAGTTGCTACTAGGCCTTTTAAAGTTGCGTAGTCCTATGTTTGGCGCTGCAGAAGAGGGTTGAGGAATTCCAGGAATTCTTTCTGTTACCCAAATAAAAAGTGTTCCAATATCTTGAACCAATTTTAAATGTGAGTTAAGTTTAAGCGTCTAATGATTTTTTTTATTTCATATTTAACAACTTCAGTATTTGTAAATTTCAACCATGGAAAGATTAACAATCAAAGAACGTGTTAATGTTATCGAAGCCTATTACGAAAATGGACGTTCAAACAGAAACGCATTTCGGCCACTTCGCGATTTTTTGGGTCAACATAATCGAACACCCTAGAGTGTAATTGGGAGAATTGTTCGTAATTTAAAACAAATGGGGTAAGTGGCATGTATGAAAACGCTATTGTTTTCGCCGTTCAGCTGAAAACATTGCTGCTGTACGCGAGAATATGGCCGAAGATCCAGGCACCTCTATTCGTCATCGCGAGCATGAATTGAACCTCTCCACAACAATGTTACGTCGAATTTTTACAAAAGATTTTTCTCTACACGCTTACAAAATTCAATTGACACAAGAACTGAAAACTGTTTACGATTTGAAGCTCCGTACGTTCGTCAATTGGATGCCAGAGCAAAGTCAAGCCGATGATGATTTTGGGGAAAAAATAATCTTTAGTGATGAAGTTCATTTTCATCTTGGTGGATTCGTTAATAAGCAGAATTGTTACATTTGGGCTGACAAAAAAAACCAGGATGATTGTTGAAAAGCCACTGCATCCACCAAAGGTCACTTTTTGCTAGCGGAATCATTGGACCGTATTTCTTCGAAAATGATGCCGGGAATTATGTTATGGTGACAAGCGAGCGATATCATACCATGATAACCAACATTTGAAGGCCTGAATTAAATTCTATGGACGTCGAGGATTTGTGGTTCCAACAGGATGGTGCCACATGCCACACAGTCAATGCAACTATGGCTTTATTGAATGAGAAGTTCTCAGGTCGCATCATCTCTCGAACCAGCGAGGTCAATTTGCCACCACAATCGTGTGACTTGACGCCTTTAGATTTCTTTCTTTTGGGTCATCTCAAAAGTAAGTTCTATGCCAACAACCCAACAATAATTCAACATCAGAAGAATGAGAAAATAAGGCATATTGGTGGGATCGATGAGTAACTATGCAGAGACGTCATCCAAAATTTTGACCATCGAGTGGAGTTGTGCCGCCGAAGCTTTGCCATGACTCAAATAACATGATCCATAGTGAAATCAATAAATTTTCAACAATAACACTGTTTTATTTACTTCTAACCTTGATCCGTCTTACTGGAACACACTTTATAACAGCATTGAATTGAATTGTTCAAACATAAGAGTGGCTTTATATATTTATATTAATACGAACATCATAATTCACACGTCAAAGCTTCTGAAATATTCTCAAAGTTGCACAGAAATAAGGCAAGTGCACTCTAGTTTGTTTGAAAAAACCTAAACAAGCATGTTAATTGTTAAAGACCACAAAAGCTATAATACCTTCGAGTTTAATCAACTGTTTTCTTTTGCTTCACAAATAATCCTAACATGGCAAAATATGAGTGTAATGTACTAGTATTTAAGCAGCGACTTCGAACAAATGCTCCTATTAGCATTTTCTCAAATTGGTTCACTAATGCGCCTAAAAATGTGCCCACGTAATCAAATAAAGTCTGATCGCCATTTATAGCTGCAAATTCTTTTTAGTATTATCTAAATGTCAGATTCCACTCTTATTTTAGCTATATATTTCGCTCTCATAACTATAGGCACCGTCCAATACATGCCGCCAGATGGAGTTCTGGGAACATTTTATTAATGATGTGGCAATCAGCTGCGGAATTTAAGCTCACATAGACACTATTCAGAGCAACTGAATTCAACGGAAGCAATTCTCCTTATGGGTATGGACTTGTCATCGCAAATTCTTTTGACACTACCTTAATCGCAGAATGTCAACGTTAAACGTTCGAATAGTTACCTCTAATTGCTTTAATCGAGGCCCTTTCCGTATTTTTAAAGGAGAATAATTACGTTTCCAACGACACAATAAGGAAACATACAAACTTTGGGCTTTCTTACCCTTTACACCTTTTTTTTAAATAGGAATTGACTCTAGGAAATTGCTCATGTAAATAATGGGGTCTGGCACGAGACTAGACAAGATCTTAATAGAAAAATACGGGAATACGTGACAAAGCAGTTCGTCACGAGCTATCAAATTATTTGCGCCCGACTACAAATATATTTCTCTTTCTCTCTCTTTAGCTCTTACAGTGACACACTATTTATTCACATATTGGATAGCAATTAAAATTCTATTTGAAGAATTATGTGACTGATGACATTAACGTAGGTAGCCTAAACTATTATAAAGAGGATTTTTTATCATTTTTTCGATTTTACATAATAAAACACATAATAATAGGAACATACAGCAAATGGCAATCGTCTTGTTGTTTAACAATTCCTTCCCAAACTCATAAATAACCTTTACATTTCCCTTACCATTTCCTGCTTTATTTTCGTGCTGTGGCTTTATTTTTGAATTTACTCTCTTTTTCAATTCATTTTAATGCTCCTTTTGTTATCCTTCTCAAATCAGGCGATAAAATCCTTTCCAAATTTTAGAGTTGTTTTCGGTATCATATTTTAAAAGTTTTGTATTCGGTGTTTTCTTTTCAGTATTTTTCTCTCAGAGACACACAAATAAGGAGTTACATTTATCCTAAATGTAGATTTGAATGAAATATTCGCTCTTTCAAATGAAGCTCAATCGAGAAAATATAATTGTGTTGTAAAGATGTTACTAAATTCTCGACGCATGGGAAATATCACAATGGTCTCCTCGTCACCATAACTTACCCTCACCCCTTGACTGCTTTTTTGAGGTATAGTAAAGAAGAAGGTGTATTCAACAAAATAAAGAAACATTACACCTGAGGGCACGCACCATAAGTGAATGTGCTCAAATTTACGGAAATTTAGAGTTAATGTATCCAGTTCATTGTGAATCTCGCAAATCGCATCAGACTTTGAATTATAAATGGTGGAAATAACATTGAAGATGATATTTCTCACAATTTCTATTATACTAAATTTGTTAAAAATAAATATAAGGTAGATCAGAGTTTAGGGACTCATTAAGAAGTTCTGCCCTTTCATAAATTAAACCTTATTTGTTTGGTATCTGATGCAGGAAAAGCAAAAGGTTGCTAATTGAATATAATAATAAAAACAATATGGGCATATAAGGACCATAAAAACTATAACTGGCATGTATTAGGCGTTCATTAAAATTATTTGAACAAAATGTGAAAAATCTATGGCTATCTCTTCAACTATCTGCTAAAAGGAGTATTTTATCGAGGAAGAATATTTCTTTTCTTGCGCAAGACTTTTATTGGCAATAGTTAACATCGGCTAAATGTTTAAAGAGATTTATAGACAGCTCTTCACAATTTTTATGCTTTGAATGAAGATATAAAAGGTACATATATTAAATTAAGATCATACAATTTCTAGTTGTCATGTGACTAAAATAAATGATTGGTTCCATTTTATACATAAAATTCCTGAAAAGGTAATTTAGTAAATATAAAACCAAAAGACTCCACTATCAGGTTTTTGAGTGTTTCATTCAAGTAATTATTAACTTTGGACAATGTTTTCAAATTCTTACTGCACCATTGATTCTATGCTTGCAAACGGTTATATATAAGAGTTAATCTGGAAATGAAAAATGAATAATTTTCTAAAATGGCAGCCTATTCCAAATTCCCACGTTGTTTTGAAAAAAAATAAACGAGTAATTTCTATTACCAGACGCTTGCAGTTTTTCGTGAAACACCGAAATATTGCGATAAAAATTCGGCATAACAAACAGGCGTCATATTCATTTTAATTTTTCGATAGTAGCTGAAAAGGGGAATTAATTACAAGCAACGATTAGCCCGGGTATGATATACAGTATATTGGAGCAATAATGATAATTTCAATTAGTTTTTCCTTTTTAGGAGAGCACCTATGCTTATTTTGCTTGAATTTTGCTTCTAAGTCAATATTTTTCTCATAAACTCTATATAGTTCGAGATAATATAGCGCACATATATTTATTTGATTGTCGGCGAAAGTTTCTTGTTAGGTACCCTCTCGGTTTTACTTTCCTTTAAAATAGTTGTATTTAAAATAAAAGTAATGTGCATTGAATATAATTATTATAGAAATATTGCTCAGATTTGTGATAGTGAGGAGTGCAGTGCAGTGCTCGAAGAACATTTGTCATACGATACTCAAATAGAGTTCATATTTGGAAATAATAAAAATCCGTAAAGAGGGAAATCGAGAGAGAGAGCAATAGAGCTAGAGAGCGCGCGAGAGAGAAAGATTAAGAGGAGTTGAGAGAGAGATCGAGGTTGAGGGAGATATCGAGAAGGAAACAAATTGAGAGAAAAAGGGAGATAGGGAGAGATGAATTAGAGAGCTCTTCGACTAAGGGGAAAATGCATGGTTAAAGTTTTAAGAAAAATAATTAAAAAAGGTGCATTGCTTTTAGTTTTAATCTTGTAGTTGAAGAAGTTTGAATCAGTTAGGAAGAATGATCATTACAATATGAAATCAGCTGTTCTCATTTGCGGAGACGAGGATTATATTTTGGATATGTGTTACCTGAGATGAAATATTAGAGGGAAAAAAAAGGGGTTAGGTACACTAATATTTAACGTTCTAAACAATTAATTAGTCATGAGAAAATAACACAATATTTTAGGGCCGAATCAAGGGGTTTATCCAGAGGAAGATTCTCTTGTGCGTTTGTTTGGTTATGAATGTCATAATCGATTTTGAATTTAATCAAAGATGTATGACGGTGATAAGGAAGATGGGAACATCTCAAGAATATCATAAGTGAGCGAGAGTATGTAACTGGCTGATAAGTAAAACTGAGAGACACACCTTGAAGCGTTACTTTTTCCTGCATTTTGGAGTGGTTCTCAACTTTGTTTGCCCCTTGCACCCCTCTCAATATATTTTAGAATGTCATTCCCTCTCTTTCCAAGATTGTCTGCCACAAAAGATGCATTCCAAATGATATGCTTAAGTGGGGGGGGGGCTATTCGCGCTTGCAGCAGGTAACCGATGCATACTGCGTTGTGTGCCCTCCTTGGCTGTTCGAAGGCAATACAAATATCAATATTCCAACAGTTAAAGTCCGCCAATCTGTGGTCCCAATTCCCTGCATGCGCCTCTTCTTCCAACTGTCATCCATCTAATGAAGCTGTAAGCTTCATGTAGAAAAATATCATTTCTGGCAGTGTTTCTGGTATAAAGGGAACGAAAAAACAAAGGATGCCTAGCCTGTTCAAGGAAAACCTATCGCTTTTTCTGATGCGACTTTAGGCGGAACTGTGGAAAACATTCCTTTAATTGACAGACCGTTGAGGAAGACTATACCAGATTTGCTAGAAATTAAAGTGATAATCTCACCACCTGTTTGGCAGTTGGATAACGAAACTGTTGTGTCAAATGCAAGGAGCCATTCTGTCAAGTACAGTTGTACCTAATGTTCACCGATTGTGCCTAAGTAATCCGTGTGAATTTGGTCCTAGAGATCAATATAAATTTGAAAGTTAAGTACTTTACTATAGTGAAAGTAGCTTTAAGGAATTCGAAAAAATCTTTGGGAACTAAAGAGATTTTTAATTTATCAAAAGCGTAAACACGTTCAAAAGAAATATCAGTTTTAAAAGAAAAGAATTATTGCTTGGGTAAATTATTTTTAATTTAGGCTTTGAATTAGCTAAATGCATACCTAAACTATGCCTCTAGGTTTAGTATTTTCTACCGTACCAAAGCTTAAGTAAAGAGACTATTCTTTTCGCAATTTGAAACTTTTTTTCTTGTCTTATATTTTACATTTATTTAATTTTACCAAAATTTAATTATAATTACTGAAGTAATAAACTATATATGAAGTATTAAGAGATATTAGATTCAAATAACTTAAACATTTCAAAAACATAGCAAAACATGTTTACTATAGTAATTAATGACATTTAAATAAAGGTACTTTATTTTTTTCCTCCATAAGAAATGACATTCTGCTAGCGCATTGTCAATCTTTTGTTATATAACTTTTTTATATAACTCAAAACCAAGGAATAATTAAAAAAGTCATGACCCCCTTAATTTTGAGAGACCTCTCTCTAAGTGGGCATCGTTGATGCATTTCATGCAGTGAAAGAAAATTGAGATGCTTTTGCACGTAGGTATGTTGACTGTACTGGCACCGCATAGTCAAAATGAGCCCTTCTAAGAGCTCTAGATTTGAATTCAAATGGTCAAGTTATGAATTATAGGACCTAATTTCCAGCCCTTTGCCTTTTTGAACATAGAGTAAAATACCAAAATAATTTTCCAGGTCGGCTCTATTTAAAATTTGACTACCCATATTGAAATATTATCGAGGTTTTTCGCAACATGCAGTACTGGAAAAATTATGGTGGATTTTGGCAATTTTTGGCATTTCTCTATATAAAGGTCAAATAAACTGAATTTATTTATTGACCGATGATTTATTTGGTATTTTTTATACATAAATAGAATTACATTAGTCAGTTTGCCCCCATTTATAAGCATTAGGAGCTTGTACATGACCTTGCAGGCCACGAATTAGCGTTTTAAAAAGATCCTTAATACTATTCAAATGGAACCAATTTTAAATGAGTCATCCAGTTAGCTGTTTTTTCATTGTAATAGAAAAATGAAACATTGGAACTTTCAACAGAGACTATAATTTATCGATGGGGTTCAGGTCAAGTGTAGTTCCTGGCTATGGTAACACATTAACGCCATTTTCGTCGCACCACTTCTTTATGGATTTAGCTGTTTGGCATGGGGTTGAGTCATGTTGGAAATTCTAAGGCTTATCTTCATACCATTCCCTTACTTGTGGTAGTAGATGGCCTCTAAGTATCTCTATGTACCTATCTTGGTTCATAGTCTCCTTAATCATCTTCAGGAGCCTTATTTTATGGATACAAATTGCCCCCAAACCATAATCTTTTGTTGTAATTTGGTATATATTCCTCCCCAGCCCTCTTTTCACGCTTTGCACCCAATCACCGAGCACTGCTATTGTGGATTCTTCATTAAGCACCACCTGCAACAATTGAAAACCATATTTGATTAATAGAACATCCATAATAAGTGATTGTTTAAGTCTAAAGGTAGTTTTATGATTGAAATCAATCCTAACATGTTATTTTATTAATACATTTCTCAGTTTAGCAATAAGACAATACATAAAGACCCTAATCCACTATTTTAGATGGCCTTACCTGGTCCCATTGCTCAGAAATCCATGAAATACAATTTTTAGCCCATGCATGGCGCGCCTCCACTATTGCGGGGCTAAGCATAGGTTTGTGCCTTGGACAATGTGCGTCTAATCCACTTTCTAAAAGTCTGTTTTTAATTGTTGTAGGATGCACAATGAGGTTCTCTTCCATTAATTCACGGGAAATCTTACTACAGGATGCTCTCCTATTGTTGAGATATTTTTCTTATTTTTCTATCAATCCTAGATGGTGTTACTGGCTTACGACCACAGTTCCCAACCCTATTTGGCGATACTACCTTGTTATCTGAGTTGAAACATTTAGTTTGCAATTTCTACCTGGGCCGGTTTCCTCTACCCCCTCCGAGGAAGACGATATCTTGCGAGATATTATGAGTGGCCCTCATAGAAATAATGCCACTTGCACTGCTCGAGAACGACTGTGACGGTGACAATAGCACCTTAGCGCGACTGCAACGATGCCGCCGATGAAGATGAGCAAGATGAGCGCATGGAGATTACAGCCGTCACCGATATTTTGGCTCAGCAACGGGTTCTAATCTCCGCCTTCCCTCACCTGGATGTTAACCTTGTCGAGTATTTTGATCTACTTGCACCGGTTATTAAGATAATTCGTTTTCTCCTAAAGCATGGTGTCAGAGTCTAAATTCGTCGTAACTACCATCTTTGGGCTCATTCTAACTCTTTAGCTCTCCCGGTAGTTCTCTAGCTTCTTCAGGCTGGAATAACTTAGTGGCTCGACTTGGGTCGTGTATGACATGAGCTTGGCATAGCAGTCAAGCTAGACCTCAAGGATGGCTTTTACCATTTGAAATTGCACCCCAATGCTCGTCGTCACTTCGGGTTTGTCATCGGCCAGGAAATCTTACGCTTCACACGCCTTCCCATGGGGTTCACCGGCGCCCCATAACACAGTTAGCAGGTCCTTGCCCTCATCATGCACTTCTGTGCTCGTCGTCACAGTTGTAAGGCCTTCATCCACTGAGTCCACAGAATCTCAACGCTTGTTTGATCGACATCCGGGCCAGCTCGTCGTCGGAAGTGTCTCTTTTCAGAAAACTGCATTGCGAATTCCATAAGATTTAGGTGGAAGATGCTTTCGAAAATCCTCTTTCATCTTTATTCATTTCCATGGATCTTTCTCTCCAGGACCAACCAGTTTTCCTCTCCAAACTTCATGTATGTATTCTCTGCAGCCAATATCCCCGATAGGGGTGTCCCTGACCGGGACACCTCAGAGGCGCTTTGAACCGTGTCCCGCCTCTCCCAGCCCTTTCATCCGCCTCTTATGTTCTGGATTATATAAATTTTCCAATCACGTGCAAATAAGTTTGTATTATACATATAGCATTTCACCATTCACCACATTTTCTATGCCGCCAACCAGGGCAGATAACTAGAAATAAAACTAGATATTTTAGTTCCAGGGAGATTATAAAATTCTGTTGCAATTTCTGCTTTGCGCTCCTCAGGATATCTTTCTTTTATAAAAGTTTATTTGAAAATTGTACAAAAGGAATGTTAACAGTTCGATTCTAATAATTCACAGGTAAAGTAAAAAATCCTATCTGGAACCGTTATGTCATTACTTGAAAGTATATTGTTAGGCTTGTTAAAAAATTATCATGTTCTTACTTTCATAGGTCTCTGTATTTTGTCCTGAAAATACTTAAAATTACCAGATTAAAGTGCTTTTAATCTTCTCTCTAATTTATATAATTTCTGATAGTCTTGAAGACAGAAAAGGCACAGTCAAGGAATACCTAACGTTTTATTTATAACACAAATTTAAAATCAACATTTAGTTGTCATATTTCTAATGGATGAAGACGTGAAAGCACTACATGATTAACTCTTAACAATGAGTTAGTTTCTTGGAATTTATTACATGAGAAATACAAAGTCTCTCACTAAATTGATACCACATTCAGCAATGTTATTCACTGCTTTCAGATTCTTAACATAGTCCAATGCCTTTATGTGGTCTTCATTTTGCGGCCGAGACGTGACAGGTTGCTTAAGACACTTGGATCCAATGTCCATGGTGTCTAGCAGGACATGTGATTCTGGGCTAATGAGTTCAACTAGAATTGTCTTAGATATGTTTTCCTAGAATAAATTCTTTACTGATCTTAAGCTGTTTGCTTCTCAGTGGCAAGTAATTGCGCAGAAATTTCCTGCTTCAATGTAGTACTCAATCTATTATTGAACATGCTGAATGACACATCTTCCTATTTTAAATACTATTTGTAGTTTTTCATCTTATTAACGAATGTAACAGCAATCTAGGGGGTAGTTTTTTAGTACTTCAACATGTCCGTATTACATAAACTCAGAGAGTTCAAGAAAGCATGTGAAACAAACAATGACATTTATATAGAATTGTAGAACAATACAAAGGTGTTGAGTCATTCCAGCTTAATAGAGTTTCTTAATCGTAGTCAAATTTATATGCAAGCACCAGCATTATAATTAAGAACATCTGCTCATCCATCTAGCCAGAAAATGTCGCTGGATGGACATCAGCAAAAGTCGCGATGATGCCTCCTTCAAAGAACAATGACCGTCAGTCAGTTCAGCGATTTCTCTGTAGTCGAATTTTGGAAGTCTTTCCTCTGTTAGAATATACTTGACTATTTATTTAATGATGTTGTTTTTCCTTTATCCTTTTGCTTTTGATATCGAACAGAGAATATCTGCATCCCTCATCTTCCTAAACAGCTTAAAACGAAAGTCGACTACTACAGGGTCACCCAAATATAACGGGCCCTAAATTTCGATAGGCCTCATTTCTTATTTTTCTTCAAGGATTGAATAAAACTTTGGTAAGAGCTAGTTTATTTTATTTAAAACATCATATCAAAACATGAGAGTCTTTGTAGTTTTCGTATTTATTCTAGAGCACGTCTTGGAGATAACCTCCATTTAGCTTTGTGTATCTCTTGAGGTGCAGCACAAAATGTCCATGACATCCTTACAAACTGACCAACTAATGGCTCTCATAGCTTCCTTGAGTTCCGTTATGGTCCTGGGTCTCTCTACGCACACTCTGGCTTTAAAGTTGCCCCAGAGAAAGAAATCTAGGGGGGGCTGATATCTGGGCTGTGAGGTGCCCACTCAAAATCAGTCTTGAGACTGATCACACGGCCACCAAAGATCTCTTTCAGTCAATTTCGGGACAGGTTTGAGGTGTGATAGCTTGCTCCATCTTGCTGGAACTAGAACTTCCCCATAAGCGACTGAAACAGGGTCTGCAGCTCTCTCTTGATGGTTTTGAGGACTTCAATATATCGCTCCTTGGTGACTATCACTGTCGCGCCAGATTCCTCGAAGAAGAATGGTCCGATGATGCATCTTGCTGAGATTGCACTCCATAGCGTGAACTAAGGGGAACGTAGGGGCTTTTTGGCTACCTCATTTGGTCTGAAGTTTCCCTATAAGACATTTGTCTTCGAGTTTACCTTTCCTTCAAGATGGAAGTGAACTTCATCTGAGGTCCAAAAGAGGTTAAGGAAAGTTGGGGTCTCCTGAATCTTCTCCAGTATCTTGACTGCCATATGCCTTCTCTTCAACTTGCCTGAAGCTGTATGTGTCTGCTTCGTCTGTATTGTGTTTGGCTAGGCCTTTACATTCATTACTAGCACTCCCCTGCAAGTCTCACGGGAGATACCGACGGCCTGACCTCGCTTGCACACAAAGCGTTTTGGACCAGCTCTGCTGTACGCTTTCTGGGGCATCCTCAATGGCATGGACAGTTGTCATAGTTCTCAAAGTGGTCCACCCAGTCCTGAATTCTTCTCTTGGAGGGGGCATTTACACATTTGACCTGATGCACGAAAGTGTCCTGCTCTTTCTTGAATTAGCCTGTCTAGTAGTAATGTTTGCAGTAGTATATTCAACACAACGTTAAGATCTAGTTGTGTTAACAGGCATTGCATCTGTCATGTCCTCCAATTAAGGGTGATTAGTGAATGAATAAAGGATATATCACCAAAAGTGTGTGCATTCCCGTTCTTGGAGCGTGACCCTGTACTAGGATTTCCAAGATATGATCTCTGCAGGCGAGATATAAAAGATTTTTGTTCAGCAATTTCTCTAGCAGTGTAGCAGCTTCTCTATGAAATCTACTGTCACAGGATGTAGGGTCAATACCAATGGTAATATTATCTGTATTTTTCCATGTATCAAGTATATTCATTAAAACCTAACCCTAAGTTGTGACAGACGAATTTTCAAACACAGATACGCCCAATAACTTCCTTTCCGTATGAAGGTGTACCAAACATTAGCAGAGCTACTGGATCTGACATACTTTCAGGTTTACTGCCTTTATCTTGTTTAAATAAGAATTTATAGATAAAACATTATCCAAGTACACCGAAACTGGTGCTTTTGGCCACAAAATTTAAAGCCCTATGAGGCAATGCTTCATACCTCATATACCAAAATAGCTATGATTTACAACTATTCCAGGTGAAAAGGTATGTAAAATTATACTGAAACTTATTAAAATAAGTAAAAGTTGATTTTTAAACATGGCTAAACATAGAGTTTTTATTGAAATTGATTACGTCTCGTATTGTAGACATGTTTTTTTATGTCCGACGGTATGAACATTTACATAATGTGCAGTAAATATCTTTACCAATGATTCGGATCATCTCTATGGACACTAACGGCACTTTGACGGATCTTATGCAAGCACTCTCTAATTAGCTTACTAAATGTCATAACAAGGACTCAAGTTACTCTTCATATTTCCTTCTTCCTATTTTTACTATGCGTTTAACAAATTGACCGTGTTAAAGAGAGTGGTTTGTATTTTCAACATTATTACTTGTTCATGAATTTTAATATAATCGGTTACCTTCGCTTATATTCTATTCTATTTCACCCTTTACACATTTTACACTCTAATTTGAGCTAGTAGATATTCTAGAGTTATCGTGTACTATTTCCTTACTTATCGTAAAAATAAACGCTGGAGATCATTATGCATTTCTTTTTGAAATTTACAACGTTTAAAATAATCATGCAAATTTAAAAGTTTATTGTTGGCGCAAAAAGCCATCATAATTACTAGATATAAAATTCAAAATAAGTTAAGAGCTCTCACAAAATTTTACAGAAAATTTAAATTGAATCGAATTATGTTGTGATAGCTTTTCAGATTATCGCCTCGTCTATACTTTCTACTAACTTTATTCATAAGTCAAAGTTAAATCCAAAATAATTTGTTTGTCTCTCTCTTCATTTGCATTTAGATCCTTGAAGTAATCTTTTATAAATGTAACGATTCATTTAAGAAATTTAATTTACTGCACTTATATAAGATATATATCCAAAAGTTTGTTTATATTAAAGTTTGAAATCGTTTCGAAATGAATAGCATCATACCCTCCAGTTTTCTTTGGCAGCAACTAGAACACGACAAAATTTTATTTATTACATATATCATGAACTCGATAGATATACTATCTCTATTGATGTTGTCGGGTAAGCCCTCCTTCACCTTTTTCCAGATGAGCTACCATACATCTCCGGAAAGAAGCCTTTCCGTACGACCAAAAGAAATTTCTGGACGAGCCTCCAGCACCTCAGAAGGGAGCAAGAGAGCGCAACAAACCTCTTTTCATAAGAGTACTTATATTCAAGTACTCATATTGAAGAATACTCATATGAAGGAGCCGCAAAAGCTCATTCATAAAGTATGAGACGACCTCCTCTTCCTTGTTAACTCATTGATTTACCCTGCACTTTTCCACGTTCCTGAAAATAATGTCCATTAATTAATTCAATTTGCCCATCCACAACCGTGTTCATACAGCCAAAATCTCCATTATCTTTTCGAATACATTTAGAGTACTTTTATACTACTGCAAGTAAAGTCAAGTGAAAGAATTCAATGCACTCAAAGCAGTTAAATTGTAATAGAAATTCTAAATGAAGATTATTCCATTTATTGATTTAATATTTTTCTTATAGTTAATCGATTTATTATTTCTATAATAAATCACGAAATCCAATCTCTTTTCTTACTATATTCCAAAGTAAAAAGAGTATATATTCAATGGTATCAAAAATTCAAGAATAACCAGTAGCGAATCAAGTAGATAAAGCTGGTTGTGCTGGCATACAGTTTAGAGCTAGCAGTTGTATTTTAGAGGAAGCCTAAGTCCTTTGGTTCACTTATTGGCGAAAATATCTTCATTTCTATGGTCGTTGGTTTGAAATAAAGGTCGATTGTACGTTTCACACCTTAGTCAATTTTTTTACACAAAAGTATAATAATAATTTCGTGCGATGGAGACTATAGAAGAGTCTAATCCCTCCCATATCGAAAACTATAAATACCATCTCTACTTCTCCTTGAGTACAAGTCTTATTTATAGATTAAAGCTTCCACGACAATTATCAAGTTCCATAGATATATGATCAATAAAATAAAATACGCACACACGAACAACTTCTTTCGTTAGGTCCAAACGAAGTAAAAGCTTTCCCGACATGAAACCAATAGAGTTACTACGTGAATTCCTTTTCCTCAATTATACACTTAACGCTTCTTTCAGCGACGATTTCCTTCGTGAGCCAGTCTTGAAGCATCTCTTGCACCAGATACAGCTGAAACACACATGTCTCCCTACCACTCGGAGTTCGTTTTAGCCACGTACCGGAAACAACCGATATGATCATATAGTTTACTTCTCCCAAGAGTGAAGCTAATAAAAACACCCCTACCGCAATGCTAATAGAGGATTTGAAGTGTGAATTAAAACTATTCTTGGTGAAATTCGAGAAGATTTGGTACTCCGTATCTAAGCCACTTGTTCACGTTACAAGTGCACTCAATAGGACCGAACCTTTTCCCCCAACGGGATGCTTCAAGACCGTTCCTTGTAAAAACTTAATTGCATTTCTCCTCCTATTCATTTCTAATCGAATCGTATCTGCGTATAGAAATAAAAAAGAGGAATCACAGTATGAGCACAGAAGATCATTTAATAAGAGACGAGCAGTTCAGAACAAAACTTAAGAGAGAGAGCAGGAGTGAATAGTTCATTAGGTATACAACGATGCGGAGGGTACTTATGGGTATTATCGTGTGTTTGTGTGTGTCTCATGACTGGATCGTCAGAAGAAGAGACTAATCGGAAGGGAGAAAGGCACGTACCTTCGGACGCTGCTTTGTGATGCTGGAGAAAAGTTCAAGTGTTGTTTAACGTGTGTTTTATCTCCGGAAAGTCGTGTTGAACGTGGTGTTTGGATGGACAACTCTTGTGTACGTGTTGGTTAATTACGCCATGTGGTATACTGCCGCATTTTGGAATTGGAGCCTAACGCACTAACGGGGGATTCCTCCCTTGGGACCTTATGTAACGGGTAGTGATGCTTATACGACCACTTTTGCGAGTGTTGTGCTAGTATGCCATGTGGCTGTCTCTATTGGGTTAAGTGAAGATGGTGTTATGTTCTTTTTTTGAAGTGGTAAGGCCACCGGGATGGGGTGGGGCTTTTGGTAGGAAGGTGGTGTGAATCACAGAAGAGGTCTAAGAGGAGATGTTGTGTGTGGCTTGTGTAACTGCAGGTGTTGTGTGTTCTGAGGATAGTTTGTTTAAAGGTTATTCAAGTAGAGCAAATATATTTTTGCTGGGGTTTATCTGACACATATCGTACACAGCGAGACGCTGGTAGAGTACGTTTGCGTACAGTCGGGGATCACCCACCGATAAACTTTGAGCCTCCCCCGAGAAGTCTGCAAGTGTTGGTGTGTGTTATGTATAGTAAGTAGTCTGTGTAGGGTGTGGTGGAGATGGTGTCTGCAGGTAAGGGTGGGGTGATCATAAAAAGGGATAGGGACTGTTGTTGGAGGAGTGTGAGATGGTGGAGAAGGGAAAGGATTTAGTGGGGGAAGATCTAGGGGAGGATTATGATCAGGATGGGTAGGGTAAGGAAAAAGATAAAAAAGGGAAGAGTCTGATAGCGAGAGAGAGGAGAAGATTGATTAACGAAAAGACGGGTACGATGAGAGAAGAGACGAAGTCGATAGAGGAGGATACAGGTACGAGGAGAGAAGAGGCCGAGTTGAGAGGGGAAAAGAGAGGACCGATAAAAGCAGAGGCAGGACTAAAAGCGGTGGAAACAGAATCGATTGAAAAGGAGACGGGATCGATGAGAGTAGGGTCAGGGTCGATGGGAGATGAGGCAGGAACAAACGAAGAAGCGTAATGGGCGCTAGAGGAGGCTACAGTAGCGTCTGAAGAAGCAATGGGAGGGACAGGGAAAGAAAAAGATCTAGTGGAGGATCGTCGTGAAAAGGGGTTAGGACACGAAGAGGAATAGGAGATGTAAGGGAAATGATAGGGACATAAGAAGGCGGAACAGGAGCAGCAATTGAAGGGATGGAGGGGTCTGGATAAGGAATACAATTGACTACAGGGAAGATGGGAGTGGTGAGAGGAGAGGAAACTGAGGGAGCGGCACAAAAGACAGAAAGGGCAGTGGAAGGAGGTAGGGAGCTCGTAGGTAGGCAGGGTAGTACAGTTGAGGGACGTGGGAGCTGGTATGAATGGTGTCGTGGCTTATAGTGTTTGCATGTATGGTGTTTACGTGTGCTTGGTGTTGGTAGGAGCGGTAGTCGTGCGTTTGTTAGTTACCTCCCAGCAAGTATAGTCGTTAGCGTGTTTGCCCGGCAATCGTTGGGTCAGCATTTCGAATCTCCATCCAGATTCTTTTTACGCCACACTATTTACTAAGGAGGTTACTTTCATGACTGGGTATCACGGTTAGACTGGAAGGTGGAGCTCATAGCCATGACATCAATCCACCTAAGAGAAGGAAATACTCTGATTTCAAAACCCTGGAGAAGGAGAAATGGACCCCCAATCCAGTATCAAGCGCAGTCAACTATGGATGATACAATATGAAAACGCAGCATAATTCGTCAACAGTCGCATCGGCGAAGGCACTAAGAAGGATAAGAATGCCAAAAAGTGTCTCTAGAAAGACAATTTGCCCTAGACCGTTAGCAGCGTATAACATATTGATAGTCTTGGGGGATGCACGGGGGTCGCCCCGTACGGGATTACAGCAGCATTATAAGAATTTGTAAGCGGTGGTGGTGGGGCAGTGTGACTGGGGATGGAGGTGGTAAACGTGTCTGATGTAGAGGTGTATTGGGGCCTACTGAGCCCCACTATCACGTTCCCACGCTTCTATTTGAGGCATGGAGACCTTAACTCACTGCGACGTTTGCGCCACACTACAGTTGGCAAAACTGAGCATGATCTTTGTGCATGCGGTGTAAAAGTGACCATTTAAATTGCACTTAGACCTGACAGGATCAGATTTATACGATCTAGTCTGTTGGCCTGTTATGTATCACCTTAGGCATTGATGTGGACGTAAGTTATGTTGTAGCTACATCTGTCTCATTTTTTGTGCTATTAAGGACCAGGACTTTTGTTTTTGTAATATAGGTCCTGTAACCTGTCTTCGCCGTAGTCTTCTTTTAGGGCGGCGAGTATCTCCTATGAGCTAAACTCCAGCCAGAGGGGGCTGGTACGTCGTACTCGGATTTGGTTCTTAATTGTGGTGTCTGGCGGTGAGGTAAAACATTTCTTCGTTGTGAGGGTATCGCTTGCTCTTGTATGGAAAGTCTGGGTGTCCTTTTTAGACAAAAATCAGCCTCAGCCCAATGCTTGCATTAATAATATTCGCGACGGGGGAGGGGGAGGGAGAGGAGTGTACATGAGAGATAAAATATTTCCGTGTGTGTTAGCGTGGGTTTCGTGTTTGATTTGTGAAGTGTGCGTAGGGTGATCTCGCAACCCATGGTCTAAGCGTGTCTAAAGAGCGAGGTATTTTACTGGATACCCTTGCGAAGGATGCCCCACAGCCAAACATGCCCTGTAAAATGAGACTGGGGTGAAGGGGGAATAATGAGTGTGTACTTGGTTGGGCTCCTAAGAGGGTGGGGCCGCTAGTTGGGGGCCGAAACAACGATCCCCAGCTGAGGGTTCCGCCCCCTCTGAAGGGTTTTGATTATTCAGATTTATTTCCACCATACATAGAGACGGGTGTGTATTCCTCTATGGTCCTAGGCGGACCCGTTGTGTAGGTTAGAAACCCCCGTGCAAGTTGTAACTTCCGCCCAAATCCAAGATGTCTCTTGCCCTCGGGGTTCCGCATTGGGCTAGACCGCAAACCTCCTTTCCCCAAAGCCTGCAATTAATTCGTTTTAAATAAAAGGGATATTTGCATCGAGGCTATTTATAAAGTCACAAACACGTGCGGGGAGGGAGGTTTAGGCCATCGTGTTTACTGAACGCCAAAATACAGTAATTACTCTCTTGAGGAGGAAGGGAACAAATGGTGTCGGAAGGTAGAGTTCGAACAACGGTGAATGTCTGAGCTGAGTGCACCTTATCGCAGTCCGATTTTCGTGTGGTTTAGTAAGTCCATAGCGTTCCTTCATGCTTCCGATTCACTTGCCTCCTGATTCGAAGGGGCAATAGGAAGAGCAAGTTCTGGTAAGTGTATTTATTCACAGATAATGGTGAATTCTGATTTATTTCGTGTAAACTTATAATGAGCTAATACCAAGAAAGCCGTTTACTACTTGTTTACCTCATCAGAAAGACCGGGTTCTCGTCACATTTGGTGTAGCCATCAGCAAGATACCGATGAACTTTGCAGAAAAAAGAATAGGCCAGCTCTGTGTCTTAAATTATAGACTGCAAACGATACAATGATACTAACTTGGATGAAAGGGGCAGTAGCTGATTTCCTATGCCTAGTTGACCTGAAAAACCTTAAGTGGCGCATGTTAGTTGAATAGAAGAAGAAATATTCCTCTACTCGAAAGCAAATTGGACCCCTACCTGATTTGCATCATCATTCCATCGCTGCTGTTCTACCGTATGCACATATTTTCGTAAAAATCTCCCGACCTAGTGCACTCACTCTACACGGAATGGGCTGTGATGCATGTATTGACTCCCTGCATTGATTACTCCCATTTCGTGTGTACCGGCTTCTTCCATATATATTTGCCCAAAAAAATGATTTGAGTTGACGATGAGCGCCGGCATTATCCCGCTTTCGAATAACGAGTGGCACTCATGGCGACATAAGATTCATTAACTTTAATCAAATGGAGAACCAGCTGGGGTTTTAAAACTTTCAATACACAGACAAATATCAACTGAACTGGAAGGAATTTTTATGCTCTCGATAATGAAAATCCATATTTCCCAATGTCATCCTTTTTAAGGTATATCAACAAATCCTTTTTGCCCTGGATTAAATTAACAAAACTGTCGCCATATTAAGTTTTGGTATTATGTTATGGGTCAAAATTCCCGAATGTTTAAAAAAAAAATAAAATGTTCAATTGACTCTGAATCTTTTGGTCTCGGCATCGTTTTCATTTTTCGCACGACAATTTAGTGGCAATTTGAGCTCCAAGGAGCAAATATACCAAAAAAAAGAACACATTTCTAGCATTTACGAGAAGCACCCTCTCAAAATATACTTTTGGGCCATGTCTTCGAATAGCCGTTTCAAATACGAAAATTATATGAATTTTCAGCCCTTCAACGGTTATGTTTCCAACTACTAATGAGAACTTTGCCTATAAGTCGAGTAATCCTTACCTGTAGTGTTCGTATTAAAGGGAAACAACGTCAAAGTTACCCATGTTTTTCTGAGCAAAGTATGATAAGTTTCCATTTACAAGGGCAAATTCCAAGGATTAATGCAATTAGGCTTATCTTTTGTAGGGTCAAAGTGGCTAAACTTTGATAAAAAAGGTGTGAATATTGGTCAATATGAAGTTGTCTTGACGGGTTATCATGAGTAAGGGTTTGAGCGATACAAAAAAAATATCAATCATAAGAGTCGTGTAAAAATAGTATAATATATGTTAGAAGTTATGTTTTGTCATGAACCAATTTTATGTTTGTACCTAATTTACTGACCATCTTCAAAGGTTGACTTTTCCCATTATGTTAATTAGATTGACATTTGTATGAGGAAAATATGTTACTAATATAATTATTTCTCTCCAATCAGAAAACTTAATTCCCAATTTTTGTCTTATAAATGAATACACTACTGTGTCCGATGATAAAACCAAAGATGAAAATGGCATTTTACTTTCCTTTATACGAGCAAAATACCAACCCAAATAGGATGTGAGGAGTGAAAAAGGGTCCAATGCTTTACTCAATAATATTCCTTTGCTAAATAATAAAATAAACCAGATTATTTTCCTCCCAATTTCATTGTAATTCCTCGAAATTTAAAGTTCTTCCCTATTATTAGAAGCTTATTTTGTCAATATTAAGGTATGCAGAATAGCGAGAGACCGTTCTGCTCCTTCCTTGACTTAACTCCCCTCTCTTGATTTCCTTACCACCTACAGAATACCAAAACTAACCAATATTACTAATAAAATAGAAATAATAATATATTAATATCTCAACCGCAATAAAGAACAAGAGGGTCAGTAAGAGGCAAAGTAATTTGGTAGGGATTCCTTTGTTTAGTATACATAAAATATATTTGCTGCTTATTCATGCTTGTTATATAATTTTATATTGTTTATGCGTATATGATTCGTAAGGATATTATTTTCATTCTTCGTCAGAGACTCCACCAGTAATAATAATAAAATTTGATCATGGTTGTCCAATTGCTTCTTATTTATATATAAATAAATTGATCTCTTTCTTCTTGTATTCTCCAAATAAAATTAACGATATACAGCCCCATTTTTGCTGGTAGGGTCAGCGCAGCGATGAGATTAAACAAAGTATTCTGTATTTTGTCTATACGTTCGGATTAATCGGAATAACCCATTTCAATGAGCGAGGTTTTGCGTTTGTGCATTTGATTATCTCCTCTAAATTAATTTTGGAAAAGAAAGTTCGGTGCTCTATATCGATTATTGTCATAAGATGGAAGCTAAAGACAATAGTCCACTCTTTCTCCCAGGTTGAGCACCAACCTGAAATGTCGAATTCACCTCTTTGATGGAGTTTGCCCAAAAGAAGACTCTATCTCCTTTATTTTCCCAAATATATGACTGAAAGGCACTCTTACGGTTTATTAAGTGGAATAATGGTGTCTAATACATATTAGCCAATTTCAAAACACATGCCCATAACATCATTTTAAGCGTTGCTCAAAATGGTGGTATATTTTATTGAGTTAATTAAAATTTCTAATGTGAATTCATAATTGAATTAGTCCAAATGAACTTTGGGAGGCAAAATTTTATTTCATCTCAATAAAGGTAAAAAAAATATTGCATTTTTTCAAGACTCAGTATATTTTAGCTTGCAAAGAAAGGTTACCTCGCCCGTATTCGACTATAAACTTCTTGATCATATGATATAGTTCTTCGATTTGATTAGTTGCTCTTCTTTAACCTTACTCTATATTTGACAGAATTATTTTAAATTTAAAATTTAATATCCTTTCCCACGCGTCTGTTTGCTCCTGGCCATCTCTTTTGGGGGAAATAAGACCTTTGCTTCCTGATTGTTCTATTAGAAACTTCATGGCAGAATACCATCCTGGAAGTCTCTAGTGATTTTGCTCTCAAAACTGAAAAGCTACGATTACCAGTACTTTGGTGATTCTCACAGGAACATTTTCAGAAGTATCTCTTAATATCAAAAGGAAAGAAATCGTATTACTACATTTTTTTAGGTTGTATGATAGTTGCCATTGGATCCCTCCAGCTCTTTTACCACATGGATATGTGAAACTCGGGTATTAAAATTACTTAAAGCTAACAATTGGAAACCAACAAGACCATCTCTATAAAAAAGTGCCGAAGCTCGAGGAAGTAAAAATGTTTGGAAGATGGTGCGGATAGTATATAGCAGTAAATTACCAAAACTGCTCTAGGGTCCAGGCATTGTGCTTAGCCAGAGAATGCATGGTATAAGTATTTTTGGAACACTACCCCATTGGTGTATTCGATTAATACTCGATAAGGGAGGGTAGAATTCGATAAACTCAAGACAAGTGGTGAAGTTAGCATATAGCAAACATTGGAAAACACTGCTTCGAGCACCTCTAGGTCATTTTGGCATGGTAGGCATGCAATCTCCTAGGTTTCAGTTAAACCATGGTTGCCCATGCTATATCTGACAGATTTTGAGGGATTTTGAAAAGCGATTATCACAAAAGGTCAAAATGTAAGAAACACCTTGTTTTGCCAAAAAGAGTTCTCTTTAATTTGACATTTAAATCAGGTCCGAATTCAGTTGTTGTTTCATTGCATTAAATATGTTATTACTATTTTACTTGCAGTAAAAAGAGAAAAAATGAGTAAAAATTGAATAAACTACTAAAAATTACGAGTTTCTTCGTATATAGATGTAAAATCTGGCAACCAATATAACTTTATTTTTTTACAAAAGAAATGGCAATCCGTACGGAGTTATATGTCACGATTTTAATTAAAGACATTTGTATATCAGGATGAAGTTAGAGGAAGTAAAAATGTGTCAAAAGTACCTAACATAAGAACTCAAAGAAGTATTTTCACTATATAAAAGAAACCAGAATGTGAGTATCTACTTTAGAATAGTTTGAAAAAGACATTTGTTAATAAAGATCTAGCTAGAGGAATTAAAATTGATTGAAAATTTTCTAGCGTCGTAGGGCAAACGAGAAGATTATTTGAGGTGATTTGAACACAAAAGCAATTGGCACATCGCTTAATTGTAAGCTTGGTCCTTATCAGAGCCAATTCCACCAAATTTAGGCTGTTTGGTAAAGAGTACTAAAATTATGTTAGGAATACCCTTAACTGTTTAGTATTTAATTGTAGGTAAATATTTATTCAACAGAGAGTCATCAAAACCAAACTGTTTTTAGCTTACTTAATAAAACCGTTGAGTTCCACATTTGTCGTTCTTAATAACCATTAATTAATTTTGTCTCTTTCTAGGACCAGATATATTTCTTTGCAAGGAATTCGTTCTTGTTTTTATAAATTTTAGATGTGAAACTAGAGTCAATGATTTAATATTTTTGAAACATGATAACACGCTTGCATTGCATCGCGTAGGACCAATTTACTGATTTTTCCACTTTGATTATTTAAGGTAACCTGCTAACACTTCTTGCTATAGGCTTAAATGTTACAAATAGCCTTCCTAACAGTTCATTTTTGATTCTACATTATTATGTTCTGATAGCCAACTCATGAACATAGAGAATCATTATGTTCCAAAATTCTCATTTGGGTTCATTATATATGATGTGTTCTCTGTCTGTGGTTATTATTTCCACCGATTGCAAGGCAGAGAAAAGGGGAGAATCAAATAATGAAAACACTAACAAAGAGAAAAAGGCTCACTGTTCTTTGCTTTAGAATCCTGGAACCAGTTTAAAATTATAGCTACTCCGTTTACCTACTTATTTATGTACTACCCAGGAATTGCCCCCGACCAACATGCCTGGCAGGTACTGATGAACTCCGCAGACCGGATTGGTTTCTTCCAGGTTCGCTGCACTCCGTGTATCAGGAGAACTCGTATTAGCTGTGGTTGTGCTGGGTATGTTGCAAATATGTATTTAACCAACTTTTGTTCCGTTTACAGTTTGGACGGATACCGCTGTCGGTAATGCCAGTGCCAGTGGCTTGCTATGTTAAGTGAGAGTGGAAATATCTGTGAGTGATGGGTCGAGGTTACGGTTGAGATTTTTTAGTGTAATATTTACTTGTAGTATGCGCATGTTGCGTTGAGGGTAGTATGCATCCTGCCTGTATTGAAAAGGGGGATTCTTTTACTTAGATTTGGGGAAAACTGTGTTACCATGAAGTTAAGGTGTGTTTTAGCGGCATGATCTTTGTCTTAGTGGGGATTATTAATCGGCGTCCTACAGGTGTTGATAATCTATTATGAGCGTGTTTGTTAGAGGCCGATTTAATGATGTCATTATGGGGAACTACCTTTTAAATAGTTAAAGAGCATATTTCTCTGAGTTATTTTATGTAAGAAATACCGAATGATTTTCAAAATTAATAATTTTTCTCAATATAGTTCAACTCAGTTTACTGTGCCTTCCAAAATATTGCTAAATTTTAAAATCATAAGATGTTATATTTTTCTTTTCAAATTGAAATGTAATTTATATTTACATATTTTCATTTCCAATTCCTTTTAGAACATTTCAAAGGTAGGAGATCCTGCTTCCGACACCCACTTTGCCCCGTCGTCGTTTAAGTTTTGTGATGCAAATGTGACTTTATGGCTATCGGAAAGGTGAAAAAATCACTATGTGTCATAGATTTTTATTCTGGGATGGTAAGTATTATTTCCTAATTGTTATATCAAAAAAGTATAGAAAAAGTCTTTTATTCTTGCAAGTTTTTTGTGCGACTTGGATAAAAGTATTTTAAATTTCTCAATTTCCAATAGGAAAACTGGAGAAAGTGCACATTTTCAATCAAAAATGAGATAAAATAAGAACATAGGAATAAAAATTAACATATATTTAAAACAAAGTTATAAAAATCCATATTTCTTGGAGTTAAAATATTCTACCGAGGATTTTATATCTTCTGAATCGTTCATTTAACTTCGATCTTAGCAAAAGGAAAATTTGCAGTCATTAGTCTAAATCAATTTATTCTACTATACTGATATCAAATACAACCATATGAAAAATAACAAATTGTCATCATTTATTACATTTAGTGGGGAAGACATATATGTGAATGCGTTAATTTTGCAGCAGATTATAAAGGGTGTTCTATTAAGACGGATCGAAGTTAGCAGTAAATAAAACAAGGCTATTGGTAGAAATTGATTGATTTAACTATTGGATCATGTTATTTGAGTCATGGAAATCATGTGTGAGAAATAATATCGCCTAAATGTACGTCAAGGCTTCGGCGGCACACCTACACTTGATGGTCAAAATTTTTATGACGTCTCTGCATAGTTGCTCCTCGATCTCACCAATATGCCTTATTATCTCATCCTTCAGCTGTTGAATTTTTGTTGGCTTGGTAGCATAGACCTTACTTTAGACATGACTGCAAAGGAAGAAATCTAAAGGCGTCAAGTCACACGATCGTGGTGGACAATTGACCTCGCTGGTTCGAGAGATGATGCAAATTGGGAACTTCTCATTCAATAAAGCCATTGTTGCATTGAGTGTGTTGCATGTGGCGCCATCCTGTTGAAATCACAAATCTTCGACATCTAAAATATTCATTCTGGCCATAAAAGGTTGGTTATCATGGCACAGTATCGCTCGCCTGTCACCGTAACAGAATTCCCGGCATCATTTTCGAAGAAATACGGCCCAATGATTCTGCTAGCAATAAATGCACACCAAACAGTGACCTTTTGTGGATGCAGTGTCTTTTCAACAAACTTCCTGGGATTTTCATTAGCTCAAATGCGACAATTCTCATAATTAACGAATACACCAAGATGAAAAAGGACTTCATTACTAAAGATGATTTCTGACGAAAATTTATCATCGGGTGGTCTATGCTCGTGCACCCAATTGACGAATGTAAGGCGCTTCAAATGGTTAGCAGTCGTTAGTTCTTGTGTCAATCGAATTTTGTAAGCATGTCGAGACAAATCTTTTGTCAAAATTCGATGTCACGTTGTTGTGGAGAGGTTCAATTCCTGCGCGTGATGACAAATAAAGGTGTCTGGATCTTCGGCCACATTCTCGCGCACTGCAGCAATGTTTTCCGCTAAACGGCGTAGACGGGCACGCAATGGCATTTTCATATCTGCCACTGACCCCATTTGTTTGAATTTACGAAGAATTTCCCAATTACACTCTCGGTTGGTTGATTATGTTGACCAAAATAATCGCGAAGTGCCCGAAATGCGTTTCTGTTTGAACGTCTATTTTTGTAAACGGCTTCGATAACTTTAACACGTTGTTCGATTGTTATTCTTTCCATGGTTGAAATGACTAAATACTGAAGTTGGTAAATCTGAAAAAAAAGAAAAAAATCATTTGCCGCTTAACCTTAACTCACATTTAAAATCGGTCCAAATTATTGTAACACCCATTATAACATTTCTTGCATGCTTCGCTTGACAGATTTCCTCTGTTCTTGCATACCCCAAGGAACTTTTACTATAGCATGTTGTTTTGGTTAAGAGATATTTAAGGGATGTTTAGAATTATTATGATAAAAATGTATTTTTCTTTATATAAAATTGTACCCTCACTTTTTGGTTTACTTTTATAAAAATAGAATAAAATCTATCCCCAAAACTTCCAAAAATGCATGATTTTAAAGTTACACCCACTATTTTATTCTTTCTGATTGTTGATTGCCGGAGAATGAAAAAAATAACATTTAAATACCTCTTTGGTTATGTTGCGCATGTTAGTAATATTCATGCAAAAAATACATTATCTATAGTTTAAGGTATTATGTCAATATACACTCGTGTTCGATTAAATAAATTTAACTGGCTCTCAAAGAAAGCTGGAACTCCATCTTATATTGGATAAATGATCAAAGAATAGGAGGAGAGATATGAAAATGGTCTATGTTTTTGGTTTGATCAATCCATTTAAACGACTCATTTAGCAACAAATCTCAGCTTCTTAACGACAGCATAAAACCTTTCGAGCAATCATTATTATTTCTTTTTCTGAGCATTTGCATACTCGCTATATATGCAAAGTTCAAACATTGCAGTTAAAGTTTCCTGTGGGAATATATTCATTGCATAGTTGTTTAAATAGCAGTTTTCGCTATTGGCAAGAATGGAATTGGTAAGAATGCACTGGTAAATTTTTTTTAACATATGAGCGAAACCTGAAGCTCTCATTCGTGTTTAGCCTACTCATGTGAAAGCAGCAAGAAAATGTAACGTTAAGTGTTTTCTAAATTTTCCCCTACTCTTAAAACAAATTAATATGTATGGATAAATCTCTCCGTAGATAATTATTAACAGTTTCCCTCTCTCGATTTCAAAAGACATATTTTAATAGATATTCTGAAAACTTTTAAAAGAGATGTTAAATTAAGTTATAAACATAATTCTTATTGTCCTGTTTTATACAAGCATTTTTAACAAAGATATTTAACTATCTAGAAACACAAAAGAAAAGCAAGCCTTTATAGAATTGCAAATAATAAAACAATTATTCAACTTAAGGTATTTCTCTTAACATGTATCTATTTCTCCCTAAAACTTCCAATTTGTCTAAAAGCTAGAATTACCTTTTCAAATTCAGTGTCTTCACTTTCAAAGGTAGAAATTGTAAAACAAACATCTTTATTTTATGGTGTAAGTTAAATTCAAAGATTTGTAAGAAAATATTTGATTGATTTTTTAAACGCCTTCATCAGTATATAATTTCTGCCAATTTTTAAATAATTATGTTAATAATAGTTGGGTAACAATAATATTGAAAGTGGTATTTTTTTTAGTTCCAGTCATATTTATAGGAGAGTAGCATTAGATTCATATTAATTTTCTTACCCTTTTCGAAGTCATAAAATTGGACAACCCAGCTGAAATAACAATAAGTATAGTTTTATGTGAGTTTGTGATATATATTTTTACCTCTCTTTTTTTTAAGTATGTACGTATTTGTATGACCTATTTGAATGATTCTTGAGTTTAATTTTTCGTTCTAATTCTTTAATTCTATTTAGCCGTTTCTGTTCTTAATTTAAGTGAACTCTTTCAAGGCTCCATTCCCACTATAAAGATTAAGTTCGTACGCACGGATTTCTTTGTTTTAACTAGGATATTATTATAGCTACAAAGGCTAACTATCGGAAACTTAGAGTCATAGATTTTTAGACCAAGGAAGGAGAAAAAAAATTCCAGCAAAATAATTATGTAAAATATAAAAGCTCTCATTATATAATGGAGAATGGTTTTTCCTTTTTAGTGATTCGGCCATTTTTCCTTAGCGAATATATAAATAGAGTGTAAAAATCGATACATTTTTTAATAGTTTTCCCAAATAGTCATTTAAAGGCGGTAAAAGTTAGCAGTAGATGGTGTTACTAAAGTGGTTTCGGTGTTTTGAGAAATTTTTCAGTTGTTACATTTTTTCTTCGAATTCATTCTCAATATTATAGTCTGAGAACCTGAACAAGATTCCATTCAACCTGCTTTTTCTCAATTTCGGGTAATATATAATGCAAGATACGATAAATAAAAGCACCTTTGTTTAGAATTTAAGCATACAAAATAATTTTAGAATGACCAAATTTTGTAAAAGCTTTGTTCGCTCTCTTTTAAGAATTGGAGAGATTACATAAAATACCCACCATAGATTTTGATATACAATAATACTATATCCGATTGGAGTTCAAATAAGCTTTGGTTTTTATTTTATTTAATATTTAAATGAAAAACTAACAGAACTTTTTCCACAGAAAGTTTGTTGTAAGAGATCTTTAAAGAAAATATTAAAAATATATAGCATTCAGATCCTCCTATAAGCAATTTAACCTTGAAATGTCAGGAGTGTTGCCTTTGTGGACGGAACGGTACGACAATCTTTGGATATTAAACCAGCATAGGGCCATTTTACCCATGACACTCTTTTGCTAGAGGTAGGAGTAAAAAGGAAAGATGAGTGTAGACGAAAGGAAAATATGGTAAAATATTGAAAGCATATCAAAATCATTACTAACATATATAGGAAAGAGGGGAGAGTGGCATAACGAAGGTTCTGCAAAATGATTCTATGGCCAAGAAGAATAAGTGAGATTGGAGTTGTACAGTAAGTGGCATAACCTAGTAAAATGGAAGAATGTAAAAGTATTTATGGCTAATTATGAGTAACGAAAGTGATGGCAGGAGGTGTTGGCCCTCTTACGGCAGAGATGCTTAAGAATCTACATAAATTAACCACATACGGTAGGAATCTTTTGATCATTTAATTTATTTTTAATAAATTTAATTGAATTGAGTCAAGTAAATTAGTCAATTTTCTGATTTTGATGCAGAATCTCTTATTTTAGCAAATCTAGATGAGGTGTATACATTTAAGAGAGATTTATCTTTAAGATGCATCTGTCTCTTTTAGGTTTTTGCCCGAAGCAAATTAGCATAAATCAATAAGGCCAAAAATCAAATTGCTTTAATTATTTGATAGGGATTTTACCAAAGTAAAATGTTTATTATTCTCAATAACTCTTCTGAATATTAAAGCTACTAATTTCTATTGAACAATTTTGAAAGTTTTTTGGTTTAAACATTTAACTGAACGATCACCTGCCAAATATGACACCTCCCTCTGAAAAGTGAGAAAATAGGTTTTCCTATGAACAAAGTTGATGAAAATACCGAAGTATGGTACTTGACAGAATTTTTCAGTTTGCTCTTAATATGAACCTCTCAAAGAATGGTTCTTCCTGAGTGATTTTCATGTATCAGGAAGCTTTCGCAAGTCTTGGGATTTCTAAATATAAAGTCCCTATTAGTTTACTTTTATTAATAATATATTTTAAGACCTAGGACTACTATTATATTTCTTGCAAATAAATTGTAGGTAAAAATGGCAGGCACAATAAAGATACGAAAACGACAAATATTAGATAAATGCCATCTTGTTGTCATTTGTGAACGTGAAAAATAAGAGGTAAGCATTTGAAATTTTCGATTGAAAAGATTCTTGAATCCTTATTAGAAATAAACCCATTTTTCCCTGTTTACCCTCTGCAATTATTAATTTAATGTTACAACCCCATTGGAAGTGAAAGTCCATGTTCACATTGCTAAGCTTCTTTGCTCTTCTCTATGGAACCATTTTCCTGCCAAATTATAATACCTCTTCCTCATTATTTTAGTACTTTAGGGGTTAACGATGTTTTTATCTACAATATATTTCATCCTATCTCTACTATTTTTGTTTATTTAACATAATTTTTCCTCCATTCCTCTCTTTTTAATTATGGGTTGGCTGCAAAATTAAGATGGGATAGCAGCGAGAGCCGATGGACCATTCAAAAACAAATGACTTTAACGTTTTTATTAAAAATCATACAAGTTCCATAATAATAAAACTTGGTCGGAAGCTATACTCTGACGGGGCTTTACTAATTCTTAGCACACTAATGTTTAGGGTATTGATCCTGGAATTTTTACCACTAGCGTGGTAACATATTCATTCAGCTTTAAAAAGAGAATAGACTCGAATGTCTAGAGATTTAATATTCTTCTTACAGACTTGTTTAACTAGTTTTCTTCAAGGTAAGAAATACAAGAAGAGTCATTGGTAAATTAAGGGCATTTTCTCTTATTTATTCATTGCTTGTTTTGGTTTTCAATATAAAATAAATAAATATAAAATGATATATACCTACTGAATTACTCTTAGTATATGATTCTTTATCCTCTTTGGTAATTTTATTTTTGAAGAGTTGTCAAAAGATTTCCCCTACCAACATTTTTTGCATTCTTTAGCTCACAAATAGAGTAAGTTTCCCCAATATCAAAAAGCGCTAGCGTTTTTCCAAGCTGACGTTGTTGTACATTATTGTTCATACTTTATTGTAGTTTCTCTCCCATTTGCTCAAGATATGGCATTTTTGGTAGGTTAGAAGACTTTTAAGGGTTTTTAGAGTTACAAAATTCAGAAACAGGCGAAGTACTTCTATTAAGCAAAAACCAATGATGACATGTCTACAGCAATAGATTATGGCACCGGTTCGTAGATAAGTTTTAAAGTAGGTGAAAATGGAAAAGTATATACTATACTACATGATTTTATCCTTCATCAAGAAAAAATAATATTTTAAAAATTAACCTACGTAAAAATTAATTTACATTTCATTGTCTACATCAAATAACTTTCCAAATTCTTTTTTCTAAAAGTTTTTAGGCTTTACGTCAGAGGGTATGATTATTTATAAATTCTAGCTCATTAAATTAGCTAACTATATCTCTTCTATCAGATTACCTTGCCACGAAAACCGATAAACGAGTCGAGCAAATTTTATTTTGATCCTGAATATAACAGAACTATGACTTAATCTAATGTGCTAATATAAATCTAGTTGATTATTCACTATTCAATTATATATTACCTTAGCAATAATAGTATCTTTTAAATATGCAATTTATAACTGGAAAAATAAAATAATATTTTGTAAATTGTATCATAAATAGAATAAGAAAAAATATTATTCCACATTTCTTGTATTTTCCACCAAAATTGGAAAATTACTAAGTGCTTTTCAAATCATTTATTCCGTAAAACGTTTTCCTTAAAATGTGATTACATATTAACAAACCCTTTGAAATACAGTCATCGAATTAGTGTCTGTATAGAATACGAATTCTTTTAAAATAATGCCATCATAATCAGTTGTAATCAATAATTATATGGAAATAATTTATGAGTTTCACGTTTTTCATTGGCAAAGAGACATTTGCATCACAATATTCGGCGATGTCAGGGACAAAATAAGGTCAAAGGCAGATTAGCATACCTTTGATATGTCCTGCCACCAAAATTGTAAAGGAAAATAATATACATATAAATAATGTTGTACTTAGAAAATGAAAGAATTTTAATATTTAAAGATATGTTGAAATCACAAAAATGCGATAAATATTTACAAAATTATTTTCTATATACTTAAGCAAAATTAAATGTCTTATTATTTGTTAAAGTAAACACACACTTACTACATTTATTACTGATGTTTTTCAAATGAAATAATTAAACACCTTAAACAAATGCGTTCATTAATTACACTGGGGAACAATGTATTTGGTGAATTGACAAAAGTACATTTTCCTACCTAATTCGAGCGTAGTAATTTCAAATCTGAATTCCGATTCTCTCTTAATGCTACAGACTGTTCGTAATATCAACAACTAATATTATACAAAAATTCTATCACGCTTATCATGATGCCCTGAAGTAAATTTGAATCATCCTTTGGCGTTATTTATAGCGAATCAGGTTTTTTACACAAACATTTTATTGCATATGAGAAGAAACTTGAATTACACATTAAGATTACAAATACTGTAATCAAATAGATGCTAATTTATTAATGACCGTACATCAGGCTGAAGGACCTCTTCTTGATTTCAATAGGGCAAAACTTTGCGTTTGTAACTCTTTCTCTTGTAAGTCTTCACCGGCTGATCTCTTCTATTCGTAGAGCAGTATTCTCCCATCATGTGTCTATCCCAGTAAACCTTGGTAGCGATCTTCTATCATCATCAAATCCTAATGGAAGCGTTCCTATGTTTGTCGCTTACGGCTCCGAGATTATCTGGGAATCGAGTGAGGTGACTATTTAGGAAATGAAGCTTCACACTCATGTTGCATCTCAGATCACGATTTGCTAAAAGCATATTATTAACCAGATCCTCGTAGTTATGCCTTTTTTTGCTTTCCAAGAAGTTACGAACAACGGCAGAAAATGAGAGACAGGCTGCTTTCTCTTTTGCATTCAAGGTGTTCATGAATCTAGAATCACTCAGAAGTCTTCGGATTTGGGGACAATCAAATACTCTTGCTTTTATTTTTTCGTATGACAAAGCAGGAAACGCTGATACTATGTACTGAAAACAATCATTGTCAGTGCTCAATGCCTTAAAATACTGCTTTATCAACCATAGTTTGAGATGAAGTGGAGGGAAAACGATTATCTCTCGACTTACGATTGGCTCATTAACATTGTTTAGCATTTCTACTTTCAAAGTTTCCGGAACTGGCTAATCATTTTGAGACCAGTGTTTTTTCACGGGCTCGACTGTCCCACATACAGATATGGAATGGAAAATTTGTATATCCCTTCTGCTGGTCAAGGAAGAAGTTGACCATCTTAAGGTCTACACATTGATCCAATTGTGTTCATGGTACTTAAGTAAATCCATGACCATTCTTATGTCTTCGTAAGTTTCTCGCAGATGGAGATAGTGACCAAGAGGAACTACACCAAAGTCATTGCCTTTATGCAAGAGGACACACTTGAGTCTACGCTTGAAGCTATCTAAAAACAGTCTCTAGAGCAGCAGGGCTATAGGTACCAAGTCCCAACTCGGTAAACAGACCAGGAACATCATGGCAGTATACAAATTGTTTGTCCTCAGAGAAATACTTAACAAATGTACTCTACCTTGTTCGCTAATATGATACCCGTACTGACCTCTCAAGCATATGTTTTTCACTCAACCTGGAGGCTAAAAGTTCGGCAGCTTCCTTGGAGACCAACAAATCAAGTATCAAGTCATTCATATCCTCTTGCTTGAAACAGTAAGGAGCTAATGACTGTTTAGTATCTGATGAAGAATCTGCAGACTCTGCATCCATTCCGTGGAATTCCATATCAGGCACATCATTTTCATCCTCGGAGGAAGAATATATTCACCCAAAATCGGAACTAGTAAAGACTTAGAATGAGGTACTGGCCTGATTGCCGAGAGAATGTTGAGGTAGTCGAACTTGTGCCGATTTTTTTTGCCAATACCTTTAGTATTCACTAGACCAAAAAAACAGTCCGATACATGATCCTTTAGCTCTCGACAAACCATGGGTATTCCTTTCGTCCACTCACAAACATGTTCCACACAACTATGGCAAACAGCATGTGGGGCTCACTTCTTATCTTGATCGCTAAGAGGAACATCAAAATATGTAACAGCCACATATATAGCAGATGGTTGCTGGATCATTAACGATATTTCCTCTTGACGAAGCCATCACTCTAACATGAGACCTGAAAAAGGAAACAATAATGTTAATAATTTGCGCAATAACACTTATTATTCTCTTTCTACTATATACTGTGAAGTATTTGCTTTGTACAAGCACCCTATCTGTCCGTCCGGAGGGCAGTTTTCGGGGAAACGAGAAAATAGAAATTACAGAATAACTATAGCATGTAGATAAAAATAGATTATTTATTTGAAATAAGCATGAAAGAACGAATTGAAGTTGGCAGGTAAATCTAAGTCCTCGTAAAATGTGATTAAAATTGTTCCCCTGTGTTATCAATAAAATGCCACTGAAGTTCATTATTCCATTGATTTTCTACATTTACAGCTTAGCTGGTTTTCACATTGGATTAAAAAATTTCCAAGACAAGTGAAGAGCCTTTTCTGTTTCTTAGTGGTCATTGACTTTGATCCTACCTTTCTGTTTGCCTTACTCCCCAATATCCAAAGTAATGAACAAAAAGATTTTTCAGAACTAGTGCAGCCCGATTGTGTACCTTAAAATTTTGATTCTCTGAATTCTTTAATTGGAGATCATAAATTAATAAGATAGTAATTTAAGATAACTTCTTGTATCTATTTACCCAATGGGAGGAAGTTCTAGTAGGATTCATTTGATAAAAATATGAAAAAATTGTCTATGTAGGTGCTGCTCGATAGAGTGTTGCCAGTAATGCTCTAATAAATTTTTATTGACTTATTTTCGCTTCGAAATTTATATTCTATAGAGAATATATGAGGCATATTATATGCCTCATATATTCTCTATATTATTTGGTTTATATTTTTTTTAATATTTAAATGGAAAACTAACAGAACTTTTTCCACGGAAAGTTTGTTTTAAGAGATCTTTAAAGAAATTAGTCCAAATATGTAGCATTCAGATCCTCCTACAAGCAATTTAGCCTTGAAATGTCAGGAGTGTTGCCTTTGTGGACGCAACGGTATGAAAATCTCTGGGTATTAAACCAGCATAGTGCCATTTCACCCCTGAAACTCTTTTGCTAGAGATAGGAGTAAGAAGGAAAGATGAGTGAAGACGAAAGTAAAATATGGTAAAATAATGAAAGCATATGAAAACCATCAATCACATATATAGGAAAGAGGGGAGAGTGGCATAACGAAGGTTCTGCAAAATGATTCTATCGCCAAAAAAGAATAGGGGAGATTGGAGTTGTACAGTAAGTGGCATAACCTTGTCAAATAGAAGAATGTAAAAGTATTTATGGCTAATTATGGGTAACGAAAGTGATGGAAGGAGGTGTTGGCACTCTTACAGCAGAGATGCTAAAGAATTTACACAATATTATTTTCTTTTTTATGGTATATGCCGCATATACCATAAAAAAGAAAATAATATTGTTTTTAGAAAGATTAAAATATAAAAACAAGGAAAAGTTGGTATATTCGCAACCAGTTGCTCATAGGTAGTCGTCTCACCTATGTCTTTATCACCAATGAGAAAGTAATGGACGTATTCTAATTAAATTATTTTCTCTTTCTGTATAACGCATAGAATATTGGAAGGTATATATTTCTATTTCTTTCTTGATGCTTAATGGTTCCGACGAAAAATCAAATAAATTTTTAAAATTTTCTAAGCGGGCCGGGTAAAAGATAATTAAGAAATTATAAAAAAAGGTTTATAAAAAATCAAATACAGTACTCTTATTTTCAAATTCTTCGACAGAAATTTATATTTGTAAATTACTTGCATTCAAAAAGTTCTTAGGCTGGTTGAGCTATCTTCTACACTCTCTCATTATTTTTTAAGATTGCATATCTCTTTAGAACAAGTTTGTACAAACTAAAATTTTCCATTTGATGCAGCTAAGGACGAGGATGTTGTGGCTGGCTTTATAAGAAAAGATGACCTAACTTTGGTTCCTAGATCAAGTTTCAAGCATTATTTTCACTTTTCGGGTGATTTATTACTAACTATAGATATTTTAGCCAAACCAAACTTATGTTATGATAATTTAGGTTTTAAAGATTACATCAACTGTAAAACTAAAAGCAATAGGTAAACATTTAAAAAAATGGAAGCAGTCTGTTAAATTGTTATGTAGAGGTAGTAATAATATAAATTCACCCAAAAAGATTAATGACTACAATATATCCTCCATTCTACCATTATATGTCAACTCCACCAAACTTTTATGACATCTGTATTTCACAGATACTGGAATCGAAAAAGGATTTAAGATTTGGGACCCCTTAAACATCTTCCCTCCATCGAGTCATTTGAACTTCATCTCCTCCTAAATCCTGGTGACGGAAAATAATCCTTCTATACATTCACATTTACAACACGGCCTTCTCTTCCTTCTCTCGTCTCCGCGCAGGAATCATACCAGTACACTTTCACCAAAGAGCAGATCTTTAAACCATATCCACAAACTACTAAATTGTTATATAGTCCTCCCACCTCACCAGGTAGATGAACGGTTTTCGCTTGCAAGTTGGGTACCGTACAACTAACATCCTCCATTTTTCCTCTCCATTTATTATTAACCTCTCTGCTTTCTCTTCCTCTGCAAATCTATCAAAGGGCTTAACATTTATCACTGATTTATATTATAATAACGAATGAAATTTAATTAGAAATTTTACTTCTTTTCTTTAGGTTTCCGTGTAAGATTAGACCATATACTGTGAATTGTTAGTTACTCGTAGCTTCGCTTGGTTCATATCATAAGTCTAATATTTCTCTCTTTAATAAATGTTTTCGGGTTTGACTATGTTCATAAAAATAATGATATTTGTTCGTTAAATATTATAATTAATAAATAGAGTAAATTAATAATTATTTTACTTGAGTATTCATAGGTGTTTAAAGCATTATAAACTAGATAATGTTAAACCCCCCCAAAATGAATTGTTATAAATAAACACCTGAATTTTAACTACAAGACAGAAGCGGCATAAGAAGATTTTGGTCACCAAAAGTACAACCTAAAATAAAAAATAGAAATATTACTTCTAAAATGATCCAATAAATTTAAGATTGACAAACACTTTTGAGCTACGAAGATATTCACATATGTCATTTTTTACTACTAAACTTGATTCGAGATGCTAAAGAATTTACACAATATTATTTTCTTTTTTATGGTATATGCCGCATATACCATAAAAAAGAAAATAATATTGTTTTTAGAAAGATTAAAATATAAAAACAAGGAAAAGTTGGTATATTCGCAACCAGTTGCTCATAGGTAGTCGTCTCACCTATGTCTTTATCACCAATGAGAAAGTAATGGACGTATTCTAATTAAATTATTTTCTCTTTCTGTATAACGCATAGAATATTGGAAGGTATATATTTCTATTTCTTTCTTGATGCTTAATGGTTCCGACGAAAAATCAAATAAATTTTTAAAATTTTCTAAGCGGGCCGGGTAAAAGATAATTAAGAAATTATAAAAAAAGGTTTATAAAAAATCAAATACAGTACTCTTATTTTCAAATTCTTCGACAGAAATTTATATTTGTAAATTACTTGCATTCAAAAAGTTCTTAGGCTGGTTGAGCTATCTTCTACACTCTCTCATTATTTTTTAAGATTGCATATCTCTTTAGAACAAGTTTGTACAAACTAAAATTTTCCATTTGATGCAGCTAAGGACGAGGATGTTGTGGCTGGCTTTATAAGAAAAGATGACCTAACTTTGGTTCCTAGATCAAGTTTCAAGCATTATTTTCACTTTTCGGGTGATTTATTACTAACTATAGATATTTTAGCCAAACCAAACTTATGTTATGATAATTTAGGTTTTAAAGATTACATCAACTGTAAAACTAAAAGCAATAGGTAAACATTTAAAAAAATGGAAGCAGTCTTTTAAATTGTTATGTAGAGGTAGTAATAATATAAATTCACCCAAAAAGATTAATGACTACAATATATCCTCCATTCTACCATTATATGTCAACTCCACCAAACTTTTATGACATCTGTATTTCACAGATACTGGAATCGAAAAAGGATTTAAGATTTGGGACCCCTTAAACATCTTCCCTCCATCGAGTCATTTGAACTTCATCTCCTCCTAAATCCTGGTGACGGAAAATAATCCTTCTATACATTCACATTTACAACACGGCCTTCTCTTCCTTCTCTCGTCTCCGCGCAGGAATCATACCAGTACACTTTCACCAAAGAGCAGATCTTTAAACCATATCCACAAACTACTAAATTGTTATATAGTCCTCCCACCTCACCAGGTAGATGAACGGTTTTCGCTTGCAAGTTGGGTACCGTACAACTAACATCCTCCATTTTTCCTCTCCATTTATTATTAACCTCTCTGCTTTCTCTTCCTCTGCAAATCTATCAAAGGGCTTAACATTTATCACTGATTTATATTATAATAACGAATGAAATTTAATTAGAAATTTTACTTCTTTTCTTTAGGTTTCCGTGTAAGATTAGACCATATACTGTGAATTGTTAGTTACTCGTAGCTTCGCTTGGTTCATATCATAAGTCTAATATTTCTCTCTTTAATAAATGTTTTCGGGTTTGACTATGTTCATAAAAATAATGATATTTGTTCGTTAAATATTATAATTAATAAATAGAGTAAATTAATAATTATTTTACTTGAGTATTCATAGGTGTTTAAAGCATTATAAACTAGATAATGTTAAACCCCCCCAAAATGAATTGTTATAAATAAACACCTGAATTTTAACTACAAGACAGAAGCGGCATAAGAAGATTTTGGTCACCAAAAGTACAACCTAAAATAAAAAATAGAAATATTACTTCTAAAATGATCCAATAAATTTAAGATTGACAAACACTTTTGAGCTACGAAGATATTCACATATGTCATTTTTTACTACTAAACTTGATTCGAGATAAATGAATTATTACAATAGAAAGGCCAACTGTAATATTTATCATACTCCTTTAAGACAAAGGGTCGATCCATTTTTTACCATTTGGTTAAGCTTTTCATTTAATAAAGTAAATTTATCAAACGTTTTACTAACAGTGTAATTTGTGGGTAGTTGTATTTCTTTGTAATCATGCATAATTGTGGCAATTTTATTACTTGTCGTTTTATGATTTATTTACAAATTCTACTTCCTGTCCGCTTTGGTCATTTCATCCTTTGGAAAGAATTTCTATTAGTAAACTAGATAAAACTCTTGTAATGCACAAAATACCTTGATGAATTACATTAGTTAACAAATCGAGTGAACAAAAAATGTACAACGAATACCTTTAGAATTCTTGTTATTTTTATACCGATTATCCAATCATTGTTCAGATTTACTCTAACCTTAAAGCTTCAAAGAGAAACTTAGGAGGTAATCAAAAAATTATATCTCCTATACTAACAACACGTAATGTTCTTTCATCATTATTTACTCTAAATGTATTTATTTGGGTATAAAAAAAGACACATAATTATAAATAAAAAGGAGGTACGGCTCTAAGAGGAAACTAACAACAGATATATAAATGATAAGAACGAAATAATTGTTATCGAAAGCTACCGTTATAAGCATAGTAGGCGAACTTAATCAGTGTAACTAGGCATTTGCATTGCAATATTTCTCTCACCTTAACTATTTTACCCATTTGTTTTTCTGATTCAAGTATTACCAAGGATCACCTAAATATATGAAATAAGAACCCACCCACGCCAGAAACATAAACATGAGAATAAACCAGCTAAGGTTTTTTTCAATCCAAAATAAGCCACCTCGATACTTACGAGTCAAGATAAAACATCCCATTCTAACCTTCCTCAACCAAGTTATCTTTCTTATCCTAGGTTAGGTCAGGGTATTTGGGTTTATTGGCTTTATTAAGAGAAGAAAAGTGTTTTAATATGTGTTTCGTAGGTTAGGCCAGGTAGTTTAGGTGTGTGGGTTTTATTCGAAGATAAATATTTGTATTTTGAATTTCCTACTTTTCTTAGTTTGTTTAAATTTATGCATTTTAGTAGATAATCAAGAGATAAAGGTTTTGTTTGTGACTATGATTATAGGAAATGATTAATGATGAATATTTTACCTGGTATAAAACTCGCGCGTCCTAACCCTCAGAGCTCCGATCAGATCACGAAACCTACATAAAAAAATAACTCGCCTAATATTTATAACTTGTTTAAGATATATTAGGTTAACTTAGCATTATACCCGCTTAGCACTCGAAACCTACACCTGAAAATAAGAAACTTACTAAGTTTTCTTCACCTGAAGATACACCAACTCAAGAAAACTTACTGTATCTTATCTGATACTATTAGATAACTTTATTGTCTGTGTCATGTCATTAAATTAAAAACAATCCCAATAATATTGTATCAAGTTGGAAAAAAAGCAATGTCAGATCTTCTGTAATAAATTTTTATATATTATTAAATAAAGTATTGCCTCCTGTTATCATCATCATCTTCATCATCATCACATCATCATCATCACTACTCTATAATTTAAGAAGCGGATTTTTTTGAGTATTTGAATAATAATTTCATCTTAGTTTGGTTATGACTTATGTTTTTTATCCAAGTTATGTCTAATAATTATTTTATAATATCAAAAAACAAAATGGTCTAGTTCAGAAATAAATATAAGTATAGAAATTTTGTGAATTTTTTAAAACCCAAACAATTACAAATGGTGAAGTTCAGAAAATTTATTTCTATGTATCTTCTATTCTATCTATAACTATATTTTAGCAACGTGATATTTTGAAAGGGGGGAAATTTAGTTTAGAGTTCGATTTAAAATGATTATAATTGGCGAAGTTCATAAAATTTATAAAAATTTAACCATGGCTGCTTTTATTAGATTTTAAATTTTAATCTTAGTAGCGAAGCGCAAGCTCCCCCCGTAGATGGGAGTGGCGAAGCCATTAACGGTTTTTTTAAGAATAATACATTGAGTAATTTTTACCTTTTTCTGTCAGATTATAAAAATATTGTTCATAATCTTCTGTGGTATTCAACTATGTTTTCGTACCATTTAAAGATCGCATTAGACTTTATTTACTCAATGAGTTTTATAAAATTGGTGATGCAAGTAAAGCGGCAAGATCCCTTCTGAGTAATCATAGGGATGAGTCATTGAATGAAAGAAGTTGCGGGATATGGATTTCCCGTTCCACGTTTTGATTTTAGTCTAAAAGACACATCAAAAGGATATCGTCCAATTTAACAGGATTCCAAAGAGTTGGAATTCGTTCTCTCGAAAATCCTGGTACATCCCTAAAGAATTCGTTGAACAATTTAACGTAACCCATACGACTGTTATACGTCAACTGAAAAGGATTGTAAAGGTTCCAGTGATTATAAAATAGATCTTGTACTTACTTTTCACGGCTAATCTGCCAGAAGGTGTTGTTTGCTATGATTCAAAACTTTCACAACACCTCCATGCCTAATTTTGGGCAAGCTTGTTACTGGTGATAAAAAAGGGAATCCTTTATCATAACCTAATAAGCCACCGTTATTGGATCAGTCGAGGAAGAGAAGGTCTCAAAAACTGAGGGGGGGACTTCATTTAAAAAGATGATGTTGAGTGTATGGTGAGATATTGAAGGAATAGTCCATTGCGAAGTGAAAGATTTAACAAACAATTAATGGTAATTTTTATTGCAATTAATTTTGTCATTTTAAAACCTTTTTAAGCCAACGGCAACCCTCTTTATTCAAAGAGAAGAGGTTAACTCTTCCATCCCGATAAAGCACATACACACCGAGATCAAATAACTAAAAATCTCTTGAAAGAGTTCAGATGAGGAATTTGCTTCATTTTCTATATTCTCCTGAAATTGTTCCTTCTGAATACCACTTGTTCAGGAGATTACAAAACAATTTTGATGCTCTTAGGTTAACATTACTAGAAGAGGTTTTCTAACAAAAGCTAACAAATATTACAAGCGTGGTTTTTATAATCTTGGCGACATATCTCTTGTAGGAGATCGGTTGAGAAATTTTGCTTTATTTTCTATATTTCCATGAACATGTTTCTTCTGAGTACCACTTTTTTATATGATTACATAACAATTTTGATGCTGTTGGGTTGACATTACTAGAACAGGTTCATATTTTGTATCAAAAGCTAACCAATATTACAAGTGTGGTATTTATAATCTTAATGACAGATACACTGAGGTTATACAAGGAATGGAGTTTAATTTTATCATTAAATATTTTCATAGTCCTAATTTTTTATTTTTAATATATACACTGAAATCGGACATTATCTCCGTTCGAACCTGATACTAGCATCTTTATCAAAATATACGTGAAAGTCTTTCACCATCCTATCGGCTGAAGATGGTGAAAATTATTTCTGACTATCTATATTGATTGAGATATGAGCGTGAAGCACACTTATATCCACGGAAGTAAAATTCTACAAAGATTAATCATAATCACACACGACCATATCACAAAGGTGAACAATGATGTGTTTTAAAGAAGAGAATGACACCAGGACTAAATCATACTGCTGTTAAACCTATTAACACGAATCTATATTTTTCTCGATTTTTAGTGTAGTTGTTTTATGTTTTAGGTATTGAAATTTTTGTAGATTGTTTAAGGAAAAGATGACTCTGGAATGTTCTGAATTGCATATTAATCAGTGTGGTTAAGAATGCTTTGAATAAGTAGCTAGAGGCTAATTTATTTGTTGTTGTTTTCGGTTTTCTTTTGAAGATTGTTTGTCCTTTTGCTATTTCCTGACTTCTTCATTTTGGCCCTCGGGGTTGCGTTTATATTTAAGTACAGTAAAACTTAATTATTAAAGAAGGAAATGCAAAGTAAAAGGGAAGGGAACAAATTCAAAACACCAATATAAACTCAAACTCATAAACACGAAAATTGGTACTGGGCTGAAATGTACTACCTGAAATTTTTAAATTTAGGATTTCTTTTATGATAAGGGTTTGGTAGTAACAAAATTATCTCTCCGTTTTAAGAAAATTCCCTAATCTTAGATATCAATTCCTTCTAAATTTTTCTCTCCAAACCTGCACTTTTTTCTTCAAATTACAAGTTGAGCTTACAAATAATAACCTTATGTTTGTGAATTGGTTTTACCAGTTACTATCTGCATACTCATTTAAATTTCATTTGTGCATGTATGAAACTAACTTACATGAAAATTAGAATGTAAAGAAAGATTATCCTCTATTTAAGCAGTTCGGCTATTTCATCATATTTTATTTTTGAGTTAAAATTTAGGATGCCTAAGCTCGCAAATATTTCTGTTTGCAAATAAAATTCAGTTTTTACATCAACTTTATGTACTTATCATTAAACTTTATAATAAATGCGCTAAAGCACAAAACTATTATCTAATACGCGTCAAAAGTCCTAAACTTCTTGTTTTTTATTACAGAAATAGGCACTTACGAAGGCGAGAGTTGTCCTTCAAACATCATTGGTAATCAGAGAGAATTCTTTATATATACTTAACTAATTTAATAAAACCCTAAGCAAATTGTTTCGGATTCAATTACCAAAAGACTTTCGCACGTATCTTCACTGCAGATGAATAAATTTTATATTTTAACTAAACACTTGCCAAGTAGTTAATATTTTTGTAAACTCTACCAAATTATATTAATATAAAGCAAACGAACAACCAGACTTAGTGAAGGATTATTCCGTGTTAAGCTAAATAGTGTTCCTATAAACTTTCTAAAAATTTAAGAGAATCAAGCAAAAGGCATTGAAATGTTATTAATAGTTTTGTTGAATTAGTCAAGTAAGAGTTATTTAAAATTTTCATTGGATTATATTCGATTTTTTCAAGTATCGTATAATTTGATGAATGTAAAATATATTAAATTATAATTTTGTCATCTCACTCGATAAAACTGGTTACTCCACCAGAAAAAGCATAATACGATCCCACTGGTCAGCTTAGATGTCTCTTTCCTATTAAATAATATAACCTTAGATGAATTTTTTTATATTATTCAAAGTAATTTTTAACTAGTTCTGATAAGTATAATAGTTTTACATGTCTTCTTTTTAAAAAAACATTTGAACTTGCTTTCAAAGAAATTTACTTAGTTTTTAAATATATAATTTTCCTAACATCACACGTATATCAGAATTGTTGTGACAATTTGAGAAGAAAATTAACAGTAGTTGTACCCTCTAAATATGACTTTCATTTTATCATATGTTTTCGAATTATTTTTCACTCTCCCTCCATCTTACCAACTTTTGTAATACAAGAATCTCGGTTCATTCAACTATGCCTCGCACTGTTAAAGAGGAAAAAATAATATAATCCTATTTCTGGACATCATCCTTCATAAAACAAGTGATAAATTGTCATCTTAAGTTTAGTGAAAACGAAATTTCTTTCTCTTAAGCCTTAATATCTTTACTTTATATTATAATATTTTCCAAATAAATGAGAATAAAATACTCTTGCAGAGTGCATTCATCTCTCATCTTCATACTGTCATTTAGTTAAGAGATTTGAGTTTCTGAGAACCTACGAGTATTTCAATAGTAATTCATATCTTTTATATATTTTCAAATCTACGTCATAATGTTTTCGTAACTATTATTTGCCAAAAGATTAACTGTTCATAAAACCCCTCAGTATGCAAGATTTGTCTCTCTCAATCGGAACAGGAAACTAACCATGGTATACCCAATTTGAACTAAAGTTTATATCCATATAGTTTGTAACATGAACAGGGCATTAGGAATATACAATGCTATTCACCAAAATATGGAGACCAGCAAACTAATTTTCCCCAATCCGCGCTAAAAGAGTTTATCTATCTTATTGTTCTCAGGATCTAAAGTGAACCAAATTCAAAACAATTTGTAACCCTTTTTGATCTAGAACTCAAAAGATGTTCGCTTAATCACAATAAATTTTAATTTGGTTCGCGTATATCTGTGAATTTTAGGTTCATATATTAGCTGTTTAAATAATTTTGTTAAATGCTTCTCCTCTTTCCAAAAATTTGAAGTTCAACAACATACTGTTTATAAACCAGTAGTTTAAAAAATTATATTTAGTTTTCCATCCAACCTTATTGTATAAAGATCATTTATTGAAAAGGTCAAGTTTCTCTAACTACAGTTATCTATAAATCCTTAAATTAATTTTTATTTTACCCTTACATGTTTCCCCTTTTTGGCCAAATAAGCTATTAATAATAAGAACGCAACATTACATAACTGGAATATTGGTTAATAATTATTCCACATCAATACTCATCGAGGTGATCTCATTAATAAAGCCAGTGAATTGAAAGGAATGAACATTTATTTAATGAATAAAATGGACACCGCGATCTTATAATTAATAAATATAAATTAATTTCTAGAAAATAAATAACATGTTTAATTAAGGATACTTAAAAATTGGCCAGCGACCAAATAAATTAATGAGACTTACATTACGCTTTAATTGTTACCATTATTGTAATTTTGGATTTCATTTTTGTCAGTATATAATAACAAGAAAAATTCGCAATCCCCATTAGTGTAATGCGGAATGTAGGCTACCAGGCTAGCAGCTCGAGTTAAGCCCCTATCCGACTCCATATATGGATCAGCAAACATCTATCTGTCAAATTATAAAAATAGACCTCTGAAAAATCCAATTTTTTTATCAATTGGGAACCATTCTGTATCTTGCCATACGCATTGCAGTCGGAGAGTTTTTTGTTTTGAATTTGTATCTCAACACACTCGATATAAAAATTTGTAGTCATTTTATATTAAAAATCATAGCTAAATTAAATTACCAAAAGTCCTCAGTGCCCTTATTTAATAAAAGGGTTACTGAACCAGGTACCTTCTATATAACAAATACCAAAACCTTTTTATAACCAAAAGACCTGTTTACATAAGAATAGTTATTTAAGCCATAAACTTCTAAATATATTTTAGTCGGATCTCCAGCCACATATTATTCACGGATTCTAAAATTGATAAGCTAAGGTTTCCTACATTTATGTTTACTTGTAATTGTTATTTATTCGTTTTTCTCTACGTTCTACTTTAATTAGTTTATTACTTTGGGTTTTCAAATTTTGAATTATGTAATTTTAAAAGTCCTTTTGTATGTGTACATTATCATTTATCAGAGAATTGCCGATGATGTACATTAGATGTACAAAACGTTACGTTCAATAATGATTTAATACGTCGTGTACGCGTTAATCTTTATATATATATATATATATATATATATATATATATATATATATATATATATATATATATATATATATGTATATATATAAATTCACGGTGAAGGTATGAAGGTAAGGACACATAGGAGGCTGAGGTACGTGTGATTTATTTATGGAACAACCTTTCGGGCGTATAACCCATCTTCAGTTTCTAAAATTATAAAATAATCTAATACATTTAAAGAATATTAAAAATATTAAAAATAATCAGGTTAGGACCATGTAGGTAAATTAAAAGATAACTCAGGGTGTCGTGGTACAGGAAGGACCGAGTGGTGGAAAGAGTTTGTACGTACTACAATAAAAAGAAGCCTCTTTGACTCACGTTATACTTCTCTAAGAGTGCTATATATGATTTTGATTATTATTATTAACGGTCTTGACATCTTCAAACTTTAAAGGTTCCCTGTACAAACGTAGCGATTTGAGGAAGAATAAACAAAATTGTTAAAACAAATTAAAACACAAAAGGAAAATAAACATGAACCACAGAAATGCTACGAATTTAAATACACAATAAAGACTTCAATAATTTATCCGTTAAGCTTTCTTACTTGACCTACTTGACATTATAGTGATGTTTGACCCACCACTCACTTCAATTTAAAAAAACAAAATGCTAGTGGCCTTTATCGGCTGCAACTACCTTTGTAGATACCCCTTGGAACAGGTTTGAGTCTGACCTTGAACTCAATGAGCACTTTACCTCGGGAATGTTATTGGCTCCAAGACGCGTGCCGACCGGCCAAATGGAGGTTGCGGACGAATAACTTGAAAGACACCACTGACTTTGGCGAGTGTGGCAGCTAGGGTCCACACGCTTTCGGTAGGAAGGAATATCACCACGGGATAGTGAAAGAAGGTTCCTTTCTCCTCTTCGGATTACTTTGACGAGTAATTCTCACTGTATAGCGATGAGCTAAGGCTTGAATACCATGACTCGGGGGAGTGTTGGAGGGAATGTACTCGGGGGCGTCTTTTTCAAGGGCGAGGAGTGTACTCGGGGGAGTTTTCTTCAAGGGGAAAGATTATCACCATGCTTTAGAATGCACTAGGATAGGAGGGTTCTCTCTGAAGACAGTAAGTTCAACTTGGTTCTTAAACCAATTTAACTTAGAGTTCGGTGTGACCACCGGGGAACGGGCTCGAGGAAGAGCTTTTTCTTCGTTTTGTAATTCTTCAAGGGCGAGTAGTGTACTCAGAGTGCTCTTCTTAAAGGGTAAGGACTGTACACGGAGGAGGGGCTTCTTTAAGGAAAGGATAGTGGGAGGGGTTATCTGACGAGAATAAGTTGAACTTGAACAAGTTAACTTAAAGTTCGGTTTGATGACCAGGGAATAGCTCGAGGATAAGCTGTTTCTTAGTCTCCTTGGTAGCAGCCCTGCCTCCCTTGCAGGGGACTTCGTAGCCTTGCAACTCACTTATTCTACTCCGTTTTCCCCAAGTGTTTGTTATTTATACCTCGTCACCCCACTGGGGTAGGGGTAGGAGGGAGGGGGCTTGTGGACGGGCCGCAGAAGGTCCTTATCCCAACGGTTTTTCTCAGCAAGTCTTACCTCGGCTCTCGCTGGCGTTCGAGCTTGAGAGAAACGCAACTCCAATTTCTTAATTGAGTTCAAATTGAATATAATCTCGTAGGAGCAATCTTGCAGTTTAAAACCATTCGGCTTTTCATAGAGACGAGTGGCGAGGTCTGTGGTTACGAGTTTGACCCACGGTGCCGGGCCCGGATATTTTTGCGGTCACCGTCCCGTGTCTCCACTTGGAGAGAACAGGAGAGCGACGATTCTCCTACACAGGGATTTAAAAGGCAAGAGAATCAAATTATCAATCTAATGTAACCATTATTGACACAAAAAAACAAAAACACAAAACTAAATAATTATAGTATAATATTGCTTACCGATAAATCAGGGATTTAAAATGCAAGAGAATCAAAATATCAATCTAATGTAAGCACTATTTACACGAAAAAAAAGCAAAAACACAAAAGGAAATAATTACAGTATTATATTGCTTACCGATGAATTTCAGAAGAAATCATAAAGTGAAGAAATTCTAAAGGATTTGGCTTAAAGAAGGATTGGATTTTTAGTGGTTGATTACTAAATAAGAGAAGGTTGGTTGGTTGTTGAATGGGGTAATTAAAATAAAGAAATAAGAAGGGGAAAAGGGATATTATCTATGTTGAGTGTAGGAGATTTTGTCCGTATTTTTAGTGATTCTAAAATCCCTAGACTATATTAATTATAATTGCGTCCAATTATTTTAAAGTTATCAATGGAACATTCTGTCTTGCAATGTATAATATTATATCTAATTACACCTTCTTAGGTAATTTTTTTCCAGTGCATGGATTATTCCCATGTGAGAACAAAACCTCTCTTTCAATGAGCGAACCGTACTACCAATATAGGTTCCTTGCAAACAACAAGGACAATTAAAAGGGTAAACAACACACACGGCTGCTCATTTCTAGAAGAAGTTTGTCTTTTGACGAGAAGAAACTTCCTATGGAAAGTGGGTGGACAAAAGTGATTTTGAAGTTGGTATGAAAGAAATATTTTTTGAGTAATTTGTTGCATTTTCTAGTGAATAACTTATTGTAAGGTCCCATTTCAGGTACTACGAATTTTTTTTCATTTTTGGTAACATTATATGATAGAAAGGATGGGGAGTAAATTTGGGGTAGAAAATTATTGATTGGCTTGTCAACCAAAGTTGGGGGGGGTAACACTTATTTTTAAAATAAGACTTTAGAGTCTGGAATTCATTGTGCATTAGGGAATAATTGGAGGAGAGATGGTAACCTCTATATATTAGAGATTTATTAACACTGAGTTTATGTGACAAGTCACAATGGCTGAAAAAGTTGATTCCTAGGCGAGTAAAGGTAAGCTTTCTGTATATTTAGGTAGTTAGTTTGTCGGTTTTTTATAAAATGACGTCTAGAAAATGAAGTTGATAATTACTATCTAATTCAATGGTATATTTAATGGTGGGATGATAAGAGTTTATAAAATTTAAAAAATGGTGGGCATGGTCTATATTATTGAAAATAGCAAAGGTATTCGTCCACAAACATACGATCAAATATGGGTTTGAAGTCTAAATGGCTATTGGAACTATTGGTGAACCCATTCCTACTCCAACTATCTGTTGGTAAAACCTATTATTAAATAAAAAATAATTCTCATTAAAAATCATTTCTAAAATAGTTTTAAAATTTTGACGAGAGAAATTGTGAAAGATGCCTGTTTTTTTTTAAATTGGACTTAAATTATTATCAATTGTTTCATTAACTAACTTTTGAAAATAGTGAGGATACATCGTAACTGACTAGGACTTTTGAGGGTGCAAAATTGTGTGACAATAATTCATTAACAAAGGAATAGCTGTTTTTTATGGTGTATTGATCTATGGCTAACCCAGAGAGTAAATTAGCAAAATATTTAGAAAAGTTAAAAGTTGCAAGATAATAGGAAGCCAAAGGTGGTCGGAGAGGAACATCAGCTTTGTGTAGCTTTGGGAGGCCGTATAATAAGCCTAGCCCAGAATCACTAGAATGGAGAGCATCACAAGTTTGCTGATCTATAACTTTAGTGGATTTTAGATTTAACAGAACTCTGTTAACTTTATCTTCTAATTTTAGAGATATTTTTTAACTGTATTAGATTATGTAATAATTTTAGAACCTGAAGATTGGTGATACGCCCGAAAGGTTGTTCCATAAATAAATCACATGTACCTCAGCCTCCTATGTGTCCTTACCTTCACCGTGAAATTGAAGATTAGACTGGTTAGCAGCAACTCATATGCCTATATATATATTTACATATATAATGTTTTGAGCTTGGCGATCATCTTTTCTTCCTAGGAATATATAAGAGTTCATTAGAAAACTTAACAAAAAATGAGAAATATAGCTTTAGAATACTTACATGAATGGATTGTAATAACTATAGAAATTAGGGTATGCATTAATTAAACACTTTAAATAAATAATTATTACAAAGTTATGTGATATACGAAGGTTTTTTAAATATAGTGAAGAAAAACCCTTAACATTAAGCAATGAAATATTTTAACAGGAATATTTGAACAATAATATTGAGTATGGTTTGTTAGGTGTGGTTTTTATAGAACATGAAGAGGATAGGACGAATATATGAATTCAATTTTGATTAAATATATAAGAGTTCATTAGAAAACTTAACAAAAAATGAGAAATATAGCTTTAGAATACTTACATGAATGGATTGTAATAACTATAGAAATTAGGGTATGCATTAATTAAACACTTTAAATAAATAATTATTACAAATTTATGTGATATACAAAGGTTTTTTAAATATAGTGAAGAAAAACCCTTAACATTAAGCAATGAAATATTTTAACAGGAATATTTGAACAATAATATTGAGTATGGTTTGTTAGGTGTGGTTTTTATAGAACATGAAGAGGATAGGACGAATATATGAATTCAATTTTGATTAAATGTTTAAAAACAACTCTGAATTCAAATAATTTATCCTTTCCTCTTCATATTCGGCAAAAACCACAACCTACCAAACCATACTCATTATTATTGTTCAATATTTGTGAGTTGAAATCTTTTCAATTTACCATCGTAAAGGAAAACTCTTTTGCCTTTTTTAGGAATACATTACTTATGAAGTTGATTATGTTTAATATGTATGTATATCTCTGTAAAGGTCTAGGGATGGTATTGCCAATAGTTTATTTAAAATTGAATTCATAATTGTATATAACAAATATATAGTTTAGCCATAGGGACCACTGCAATAAGCCAGAAATACCGGTAGCCTATCTTTCTCCTCCATTCGGCATCGAGATGCCTTGTTTACTTCCATTTTCAATATCCAGTCTTGACGATCTGTCTTTGAGACTGCACCACTCTATTTCCTCTTCCCCTCAAATCCTTTTTTCTTTTGATCTTGCTGGAAAACATATAATTGTCGACCTTAAGAGGTAAATCGGTGAAGTCAATGCGTAATATTGAATAAAATAAAGGAAAACAAAACAGCTCATTTAGGAAAGCAGCAAAATGGCTCAATTAGGAAAGAGCGAAAAATATGCTCTCCGTAAAGATTGGTGAGCTAATATATAGGAAAGGTAATTTATTTTAATAAATAAACTACGGCGGCTTATTCTTGGTTGATATGGACTTTGTGTCCAAATTTTTATTGTAACAATTGAAGTAGGGTGAAATGCAGAGATATTCATCAAGTAAAGAAGAAAGTTCTTTCTAAATTTTTTTTAATATCTATTCAATAATTATTTCTTTAGAAAAAAACAAAAATTTTTTAAGAAAGTTTTAGATAAAGAAAAGTTACCATCAGGCAAAATAAAAACAAAGGATTGAGTTGAGTAGAAGAAGGTCCAAACAGATGTTAGCTGTAGCTGACATCTGGAGGGTTGTATCGCCTCCCATGCCAACTTCAGGCCTGGTAGACATGCGGAGGTATAAATTTGAAATTATAATAAAATTTTCTTTAATAACATTCAAGCTAATTTAAATATAAATGACGTGGTTTCTCAGTGGTTTTTTCAAAGCTTGAAAGTTAATTAAATATGAGATTCAGCCATTCTTATCACATAAATTCCTATTTAATCATACATATTTTACTTATTTTAGTGCATTATGTTTGTGTAAGAATTTAGTTTACCACTCCTTTGTACCGTATATTGCCTTGCGCAGTGGGGACTTCCACGCTAAAAGCAGATCTAAGGCCGGTCGCTAGAATACAACGTAACCATCTATAAGTCACCTCGAATAAGGTAGAATGAGACTTTATTATATTAATAATCCTATCGATTTTTTTATTTCTTTAGTCATAGAAAAAGAATAAATAAAACTTTAAAAATCATATTTTTTCTATTTTCCGGAAACTATATTAGCACATTTCCTCAGTTAGCAAAGAGACTTCCTAACAAAAGTAAACTGCCTCTAGATTTTCGTAACCTATCACCCAAGTTAATTAATATCATATACGTAGATAGCTTTCTGTTTGAGTCTTAAACGCAGCAAAGCCAGCGGCCTCGATCCCATTGCCAAAGAGATTACGCCCTCTAAAAATATGGTTAAATATGTAGCAATTCTGAATTTTTGCTCAGTTAAATCTGCTGCAGCCATCTGCCATAACCCATTTTTCCGATAAAAGGTGATTCTTGTCTATGTTTTATCGTCCCCCATTATCCCTAAAGAGAGTGTGCCCATATTCACTGAAGAAATGCATAGGCACCTAGTTTTTTTTATCTCATTTTCGTTATTTTAGTATAAAATCTTTGTGTATCCTTTTCTTTTCAATATGACATATCATCTCTTCCTCATTCTCTTTCTCACTTTACAATCCCTTTTGTTGCATACTATCAATTCGCTCGGCTCAGAATCGGCCACTTTTTTTTCCTAAGTGAGTGCCATATAAATTTATTGCTTAGCACAGAAAAAAAAATCATTTTTACTATTGTTGTAATGCGTGCATTCAATTTTTAGTTCAAGGCTGATTAGTATTACATTAGATTATTATAGTTAATACACGTAGCTTTTTATTTATATACAATAAAGTTGAGGAAAATCATGTGACCATGAGCTAGCTAACACGACATTTTTTTTAGACAATCGAGTACATACGTGTTACAGATTAACGAAAAAAGTGCAATGAAAATTTGCTAACGAATATAAGTGTGAGTTAAATGGACAATTCACGTCTATAAACAAGAAAATATAATGTAAATCCGAAAGTTTGCTTTGATTTATATAATAATAGCACATTAAACAATTATGCCATTTAACCCCGCTTTTTCACCCAAGACGGAAAAATTAAAATGAATTACTATCATTGTCACTATAAAATAAATATGTATATGATAGAATCAACCAATGAAGTACGAATGGTGTCCTTCAGTTTTTATATTTACTAAATTTAATTTTCAAAAATATTAGCTTGATTGAAACAAACAGAATTATTTAATAATACGACAAAAGAATATTTTTTATAATTTAAAATTGTTTGAAATTTGCCGGACTAAGTAAAACGTGAAAAGTGTTTATATGTGTTATATTAGACAAAACCCTATTGCTCAGTAAAGCATTTATGAAAGAAGTATTGCGCAAGAAAACTGCCTCTCATTAAAATAATATCACAATTAACTGATGATTAAATAAAAATATTTTGCTATTTTCTCATTTGGTTGGAATTATTTTTACCTAACAAGTCTACTACAAGTCAGCTGTGGGTTTAATTTTCTATATATGTCCAACCTAGTTATACAATTACATCGGATAATAAACCTAATTGTTAGCATTATAAAACACCGTATTTTTGCATCTAACCATCTTCTTCGTTCAGGAGAAACGTCAAATATTTCATGGAAATGGATATTTCGTATGAATATGTATCCTTTTATGTGTATACTCCTGCAAGGATAAAAATAATGAAAACAAAAGTCTCCCAAACAAGACTTTTAAATTATGATAGCGAAAAAAGCTCGGGAAGTTGGAATCAACTTTATCGCAGGAGCTGAGAAAGATAAAGGCGGAGGAGGAACGAAATGGAAAAAAAATAATGAACGAAATTAAATTCAAAATAAACACAGCACATAAAATATCTCAAGAAATAAAAAGGAAATTTTAAAAGTTATTTATGCATTTGGGAAGGAATTGCTAAACTACATAAAACATGCTTGCCCTTTGTTGTCTGGTCTCTACTTTAAATTTGTTTATTTTTCAAAGAATATATATAGAAATAAAAATATCGTAATAGTTATTCAATGGCAAACCTTTGAAATACGCATGTCCGTAATCGAGTTTAAAGTGAGAGCCAAAATATAGACAAGAAAATTATGATATTTATTTAATAAGTCCCCTTTATTTAACAGCATAGAGAGACCATACTTCAAAGGTATGTCACATCCGTCAGTCAGCATTCATTAGAAATCCGACCAATATTTACCTTTATGAAATTTCCTTATTCGCGGGATATTACTCATTTTGCCCTCTAAGAAAAACTATCTAGGTTATTTGTAAAAACAAACAAACTAGTATTGAATGACTTACTCTAATGCATTATAATGCCATATAATTTAAGATGAATTAATTTTTCTGGTTAGTGATTTTTCTAATTAAAAATACTTTACAGGTGCTGCAAATGGAACACGTAAAGAAAAAGTAGCATATTACAAATATAAATTACCCAATTATTTGCCTCACTTTTTTAGGCTGGTCTTTTCATTCTTTACTTGCTATCGGTAATAAATCTTTGACTTCCTGCTTTATTTATTTACCTGCAATTTTACTTTATCTCTTCCTCCATCTCAGCATACCTTCTCAGTTTAGGACTACTCCTCAGTCACGGCTCAAGCAAACTCTTAAAATAGAGAGATGAACGATGGGTATTTTAAGGAACGAGTGGTTTTCAGTCAATGATAAAGGAATGTAGACCAAAATAGGCAGATATCTACAAAACCTAGATAAAAAAATACTAAATAGGTAAAAGTGATTAAAAGTAATAAATTACAAACCAAAAGGATCAGGTTTAAACAAAAGTACTAGGGAATAAAGAATAGCTAACAATTACCTGTCTTATAAGAGGTAAATGATAGGAAGAAGATCTAGGAATTTCAGGTTAGGAAACCTTCGCCTTCTATTTATGAAAGGAATAATGTGGAAATGCATTCAGTCATAAGTTTAAAAAAAAATCTCCGCAACTTTTTTATTTTTTTGCCATTTTTATTTGTGTGGCCTACTCTATAATATTCTTTTTGGGAAAACCAATTTAAGTCGATTTTTATCATGTAAACTGACGTGGTATACACAACACCTCAAGGTACACAATTCCACATTTCTGTTTTACTAACTAAAGTAATTGTCTTGTATGGCCGTCTTGAAGAGAACATAAAGTAGTATCGCATATAATCTCTATATACACTTTGGAGCAAACACTCATAAAATAGATTTAAATTAGTAAATTCAAATCTATTTTATGAGTGTTTGCTCCAAAGTGTATATAGAGATTATATGCGATAGTACTTTATGTTCTCTTTATTTTTCATAAAATATTTCAGTTTTTTATTGTAGGTTTAATAATGTAACAAACATAATGTATTAAAATTAAAAGAACCGTGTAGACTTCTTTTCCTAGACATTTTCCTATTAAAGGGCGATTAAAAAGAAAAAGGAACTTTGTCCAGTAGAAAAAAATTATATTTTGAATTAATTGGGTAAAGGAAAGTCTTCTCTCAAATTTTAAACGATTCGAAGGGTGATCATCGATTTGTGAAAAGAATTGTGGAGAATGACATTCAGCCGAAAAGGAAAAGGGTTCAAACACAATTTCGAGCTTTATTGATTAGTAAGAGATAGGTAAGTCAATACCCTCCAACAAAACGATTAACCAAGCTTATGGGGTCAATATATTGAGTCAAATAAGATCAAAGGATCACAGAAAAAATTTTCCCGTTGGTAATAAGAAGAAAAGAAGTTGATAATGGCGTTCAAAATGATTCGAAGGTGTTTGGCGAATTGTCGAAAAGTAACATCCTACTTTCGAGCAAAGGGAAGAAATTAGTAGAGAGCTGATGATCTGAGAACATACTTTCCTCATTGGGAGAGCCTCTCCATGCTACTAAATCCACCAATTCTCTACCAATTTCCGCGTGCCGGTAGCCAAACTCTCTTCGTAGGAAACACTACACTAGAATTAAACCTGAGGATCTGTGAATATATAAACCAGAATTTCCTTAAGTAGGAAATCACCATTTAAATTAGCGCCACTCCTAAATTTCCTCCTTAAATCTCAAAATTTAGGGTTATTGGGATTAATCCTTGGATCTAAACATTTTAGAATCATTATTCATCTAAAAGTTGAATTCTGAATTTAAATTCTGGTTACTCTTTAATTCCTGTCCATATATCTTAATCTAAATTTTTAATTTTAGTTCAACTTCTAATTAATTTTTCATACACCTTTGTTTAACAATTATCTCAATGACACGTGAATTATACTACACGATTGGTTGGTCATTCTTTATTCTAAATATTTTACAATTGTGCCCAAGATTTTATCGGTTCTAATTTCCTTATTTGTGTCATTCAGTCACTGTCCTTCAATCAAGTTGCTAAGGTTTATATATATTTTTTGCAATTTTGTACTTTTATTTTAATATTTGAAATTTACCTTGTTTAAATTTATTGACTTCATTATAATATATATATATATATATATATATATGTATATATATATATATATATATATATATATATATATATATATATATATATATATATATATATATATATATATATATATGTATTTTCTCGTGAATGATTCCTTCAAAATTTAATAAGCATTCTTACCTTGTATCATTTGTGATGAATTTATTGCCTACATTATTTGTAAGTTACTGCTCTCTTTCGCAAAACACTTTATTTATCTTACGCGTCTAAAACCCTCGTATCATCTTCAGAGATAAAGTAAAAATACAAATAAAATGAATAGAAAATTGGTTTATATATCAATGAATGAAAATACTTATATACAAACAAACAATTTCGAACGTACTGACAAACTATTTCGAAAGTGGCATGCCTAAGAACGAAGGTCAAATTCGCGGTCACGTCAAGAGATTATGACCTGCATGGGGGGGGGGATTAACCATCCCTCGTGGTTTTGCTCCCAATTCTACTGGTGGCAGTTTTTCGTTCGAATTAAATTGAATGTTTAGCTTTGGTGGTTTTTCAGGTATAAAGAATGTTTCTAGAGAAAATAGTTGTCGACGATCTAGTTCAAAGTCAATAGTTTTGTTGTTTTCTTCTAACAAGAAGAATGAATTACCATCTAAGCAAAGGCGCCTGCAAAAAAAAACGCACGGCTCAAAATCATAAAAATAATCTCAACAGAAAATTGTTAGAAGAAAACACCAAAATTATTCACTTTTCACCAGATCGTCTACAACTACATTGAGTACACTTTCCTGCAAGACGCCCTCTTCATACTCCATTGTGACCGAGAGGGTTCCCCCCACACCTATGTACGCTAAATCCATGATACTCTATTGATACTCTATGCCTTCTTCAGATTGAAAAATATCATGATTTCTTGCAGTCTATGAAGAAGAGCCTCGGTTAAGACATTTTCCAGTAAGAGTATAGTATTCGACTTGGAGTGAAACTGCAGAAGCCGCACTGTGAACAGGACTGGATCCATCCATTTCCTAACCTAACCATAAAATGATAGATTATTAGGTAAGTGATCCCAACCATGGAAGCTATTGACCACTTTGCAATCAAAATCAGCAGGTTGCGTAAAATCATTTTAAATTTAATACACATATTTGAGAGAGAGATATATTATCACGTGGTCGGAAGAATCTTCAATCTTCGCCAGACAGAAGCGCTTTCTGCCACAAGAGGCACCTATCGATACGCCGTGAGAGACAAAAGGTCGCTGCGGAATCATCACGGATCGTGTGAACCGAGACAAGGTTCACTTTCTTCGGCGATGCGTCTGATAAACTGGACCTCCCCCCTCCCCCCACACACACACCTTCCAATGCCTGGTGTAAGCCGCTTCCGGCGAGCCCGTATAAATTATTAGACGCTGGACTTAGGAATTTAGTATCATCCTATGCCGAACGCGACGCGTAACTCTCCATTGGCGCCCGGCCCCCACGGGTGCGAAGGCAAGATTTCTATTCAAATTAATTGATATTCTAGCGACAAGAGCCTATTGTTCTAAATTTTTGGCTCCATTTTCCTCTCGGCAAGGTACTCCCTCAACCCATATTCCCGAGATTAACGGTAGTGACTATAATTCCCAATTGGATATAGCGGCTTAATCCGCTCACACTTTTCTTGCTCCTCTTAGACCAAGGAATTCGAGCATAGGTCTGAATTTGACCTGACCTACGATAACATATCTCCAGCTAATCAATTAGGTCCGCAAGGGCCTAATACGTCAGTGACTAAAGAATTAAGTCCCTAGAGATTGGATCTACCGTTTAAATATCCAAGCAGTACAGAGGCCTCTCCTCAGCAACCGTGCTGTGAAGCAGCATAAGTCCCCATGTAGAAGTTGTCTGACGGTGGAATATACGCAGAAATATCAGTATACCTCCTATCCAGGAGTATGTTCACTGCAACAGTCAAAAAGGGTAGATTTATAGCAAATATAAGAGCGGAAACACTATGCAATGTGTAAATCCTGTAGTTGTGAGGTCGCAAAACTCTTATATCCAAGCGAAGACCCTCTGCATCTCCTCCCAGCTAGCCTGTATTCAGGGACAATTCCCTCGAAATAATATACTCTCCAGGCTTAACTCGGAAGAGATGCAGGCACTCTTCATTTGAAGACCCTCACGAGGAATGACGTAAGCTTCCCAAAAGAAGAACTCCGTGCCCTATTGTCCGAACAAGATATTGAAGGCGCTGTCTCTTTTGAGGAAATATGGGGTGAAGTTGAGGTCGTTATGCTATTTTTCCTCCTGCCGTCTTGAAGCTTTTAGTGAGTGAGGCAGCTTTTAAGTAATAAGTTCTTCCTTTGAATGATCCACCCTTTCCAAGAAACATAGTTTATTCTTTCGGGGGAAATCTTTAGGAATCCCGGAAGATAGCCTAAAAACCACCTTCAGCGTGTTCGAGGCCTGGGCCCTAACAAATCTATTGAAACGCATTGGGAAAGAGGTGGAGCCATGTTTTCTAGAAGAGGCTCGATGTGAACCCTTGTTGTAACCAGCTCTACCCAGAGAACCTAGGGGAATGGAGGGGATAAAACCCACAGAAGGGTTTCGAAGGGGCGCGGAAAAGACCGGGCTGGTCAGCCTGAATTCCTTAGCCTCGTAATAGGGACTTATGTATATCCTTAGAAAAACTTATATAGACTTCGCATATTCCCTAAGTTTACGTCTACACGAGCGATTTGTATGGCTGATAGGGTGCCAATTATAGAATCTCCGCGGCAGTAGCACGAATGCCTTCATGTGGTGGGGATGGAAACTGCCACGAATGGACTCAGAGATCCTGTTACTGTCAAACATGGCGAAAAGTGTCGGTTTGTGGAGGGGTCGTCTTGAGGCTCCTCCTTATTTCTTTATCACACGCGTGTCCTTCAGATTTGGCACCGAGCCCAGAATTGCACAGACGGAAGATCCTCCCATCTGTGGCTTCATCACCACTAGGATCATGTCCCTCTGCGGGTGAGATTTCCATGTGGCAATCTACGACAAGAAATCACAGATCCAAATCGATGACTCAGTCATTTAGTGATTAAGATTTTTGCGCGGAGACCCGACCTCAAACGACGAAGACACTGGGCAGGCCCGTTAAATACCTGCAAATATGAGATATATGACTGCATGACTGTACTGGGACCGACAGAGGATCCCTACTATCTCTTGCCCCTCTAAGGGGGTTGGGTGTATTAAGCCACTTCTCCCGGCAGCGGTCGATTTTAGACCGCCAGCCTGCTCTCTTGGCTGTCTCCTGTGATTTAAAATGGGTACTCGGCTAGTGGAGAGATGTAATCGTATAAGAGCGTCTACAGAAAAAGGGCAAAGGAAAAACCCAGAACCCTTTATAAAAGGGGTGGAGACGCCCTCTCTGAGAAGTTTGGTGGTCCTCTGAGACAATATATCGGTGGCCACCACTGTTATGGAGGTAAAGCTGACAATAAGGACTCTAAAGATGGCAAAGGGGAAGCCACTTTGCTTCATGGGGATAGTGAGAGGGAAGCACCTGAACCGGTTGAAGGTGGGTCCTGTTTTTTTGTCCTTGCCAACTAGTGTAGCTATGGTAAGTGAAAAAATAACAAAATAGTGAAAAGTAGATATATTACATACGAATACAAGGCAGGTGAAAATAAAGCCCTCATACGATCATAAAATTACAGAATGTGATATTTTACACATACTCGGCCTACGGGTACGAGCTAAGATTGGCTTTAAGACCATGGGCCACCATTCAGGCAAAATTGTCCGCGAACTTGTACCTAAAAGGATGGTGCTGACGTAGCCACCTTATATGTGTACTGGAAGAAGGTTAGCACTTCGACCACCCAACACACCTTGTAGCTAATAATTGCCTTGGCTGGTGATCGTTCGTCCCTTACAAGTAGAAGGGACCTTACTCCACATAATGCCACTATTAGGATATATTAAAAACAAATAGCAATATGTAAATAACAAATAACAACGGAAAAATGGACAAAGGTAAAAATAAGGAATATAATACAAAAAGGAAACAAGTAGGAAGCACGCTCCGGCGTCGGGTGTAGGCCCACTTCGCCTTGTCGAAGGAACATTCAACCTACAACAAAGAGTCAAATGAATTTGAAGAGACAAATCTTATCCAAAAAATCGTATAGTCCGCAAGTCATTGTTCACGAGCCAGTCCCTAGTACAAGGAACGAGCGCTAGTAATCCTGCTCCTCAAGGTACAGGGACAGGTAACGTGAGCGAAGATCACCCACACTGATATATTCAACAAAAATGTGCCGACCAATCTATGAAAAAACGCAGTCTTCACAATAAGGTGCAGACAAGCGCTTCATCAAATGGCGTGGCGTCCTGCGAGTTTGTCCAATTTGGGGACCGTAGGAAGCAATCTGAAGCCTTGGAGGCATTGGGGGTTAAGTCAATTGGAACAGTTACAGCGCAAAGGCACGGGCAACTTTAAGTTCTCCTCGAGTGTCGCCTATCTTCTTTGACAAGCAGCCAGGAGAGCTGCCCATATTCCTGCCATTTAATGGGTGTGGGGACGACCGAAACGCTGGTCTGTTCACCCAGTCCTCGCGGACTCTTTGACGCCATCATCGGCGCGCTCATTCCCCGCAATTTCTACCTTTCTCAGAACCTGACATATTAGAGGGGAAAAGTTTGCGAGGCAGTCAGAACCTCGGTGGATAGGAGAAAATGTTTGTAAAGGGGTACGCGTGTATCTAATAAAAAGAAGTATAGAGAGGCTGGTCCACTAAAGATTATGGTTTGTGATAACCCATTACACTGTGTAACACGATTTTTGTCTTTAGGTAGCAAGTATTATTTTCTATTTGCTTGTGTCTAGAATATATGAGAAAAAACTGTTATTTATCCTAAACATTGCTTTTGTGTCCAGAATAATGATAATTATATGAAATTTACCTATTCCCTCTGGAAGGAAGTGGCGAATTTGAACTTTCATTTGTATAAAGTAGAAACAAACGACATGACACAAAAATGGCATTTATTTATTCCAGAATTACATAAGTGAGACAATTAAAATATTAAAAATGAGAAGTTTTTCGTGATTTACGCTTATACTGATAATTACTTCACGAATCAGCCATGCTTAAGAAAATTAGTGATAGTTTTAAACTGAGCGATAGCTATTTAAATAGAGAGCCACGGGCGATAGCTCAGGTTTCTCCTATATATTTGCTCAAAAGCCATTCAAAACGGATGTTTTAGGCAGAGAGAAAATCTGTAATTCCAAATAAATAAAGCTTCCTAGAAGGAGGGAAAGACTTGTTTGTCATCGCCATAGTAAAAAAAGGTTTGGTTACTACGACGCCTAATAATGGCAGGTAGAAGGATAATATCTACGAAAAGAAGTCGAACCAAGCACAGAAAAACCAAAAGATTTACCTCGTAATGGAGATGTTTATATCACTGCCTATATAAACCATTCCGAGATATTTGTATAAAACAACAATCAATGGCGCTTCCAGTAACCCCGATGATTCATGAAACGATGTAAAACAGTGTGATTTACTTGGCTAAATCATAGTTTTTAAGGTATGAAGTAATTAAATTTAAGAAAATACATTTTGGCAATGAAATAAAGATCATTATATAATAAATTACATAACAATATGTCAAATTTAACTAAATTCTAGTTCTTAAAAACCATAGCCATCTGAGCAAGCTTATGGTACTTGAGTAATATAAAGATAAGAATGTTACCATATAATAGAACTATAGAAGTGTCTAATGAGGAACAACAAGGGATCCATTCCAAGACAGTTCTAGCGAACGCGATACCATCAAAACATTAGCCTATCATTTAAATCTGGGAATATTTTTATAAGTTCAACTCTAATACTTTGTCGAAAACTGCTAATACAAACTTAAATACATGTGTATGAAAATATCGTAATATTTTTGAGAGAATTATATACATTAGGATAAGATAGCTATTCCGCTTCCAAGTTATGTGACATAAGTGGTGCTAAATTTGAGCAAATCACCATTATCAAACCATCATCATTTTGCGCATGAGTAACCAAGATTGTAATAAATTGGGAAAGATATTAAGTGAAAATTATGAAGAGAAGAAAAATATTTTAAGATAATTAAAGTCAAGAAAAGTCTTCCGAAAAATGGTATCTCTCTCATTATCAAAGAATAAAAAAATTTATTCTCAAAAGTTTTAAAACGAAATTGAATATAGAGGTTAAGGTCTAAAGACAAAGTGTATAACTAGGATCACCTCGAGTTTTAAGGTAAGTGACACTATTGATCGAATAGGGGATGGAGAACACAGACTGCACTTTCCTGTGAGATTCCAAGATAATGAACGTATTCATGGTATTATTATGAAAAAAGGTCATTCAATATGCAGCTGCTACCATAGCTATGAGGTTCTTTTAATTCTCTACGGATAGAATGACAAATAGTAGGGCATTCAATTAAATAACGAAAATCTGTCCATTGTCAATGGTAGGTAATTAAAAATAGAATGATTGTACATAAAAATTAAGTGAGTAAATTATTTTAATTATTGAAATTTATGATTAATCATCATATTTTTTATTAATTTACCCATGATGGCCAAAATAATAGCAAGTTTGAGTTATAAAATATAGACTTGGTATTACTGGAGGTGCGCAGGCAAATTCATACTTTAGAGTACCTTTGCAAATTTGTTCTTGGGCCTATCCAACAGCCGTTCCTGGTCCCAAGAATTAATTAGGGACTCTGGATTGAGTAATCCTTTTTATCTAAGATCTTGTAAATCAAGTTAGTTGATTAAAATTTTCTTCTTCGATCTGTTCTTGCAATTCTTTTCTTCCATGAATAAATCGAAACAAAAGTGTAAAAGGGTATTAGCCCTTCTTAGATGTTTCATATTTTTTTACAAAAATAGTTCGTAGATTTCAACATCGGAGCCTATTAATCATTATTTTCCAATTTTTCCTATCTCCTATCAGTTGTTCAAACCTTTATCCATCTTTCGTATCGATGCTTTTCTTGACAATGTAAAAAAGAGCAAAAGTTTTGAGGTTAGTAAGCTTTTTCCAAATTAAGCAAGTCTTCTCTTAATTAACCAAGACAAGAATAAGGATTGGCATATTCAGAAGTTGTATCAAGAATTAAGGCCCTTTTCTTTCATAAGTATGCTACGTTGTCTTTACCAAGATGGATCTTATACACACAGCTTCATCTACTTACCAATTAAATCCCTTCTTCACTCAGGGATCTTTGGTGGCTTTTTATATTGACTTTCCCTTGCTATGAATAAGGGTAATTTTATTTGGAACCTTCTTGTTTGTACTTAGAGAGCTTTCATTAGCTTAAAAGTGTCATGGTTTTTTGTTCATTCTAAAAGTTTTCCAGACATCGCCTTTCTATATATGCTAATCTTTCATTCATGTTTATAGAGATGAAAGAAAGGCGGGTTCGTTGCCTCCCCCCAAGTTTCATTATATTTCATTATCCTAACACTTTCAAATTCTTCCTTCCACTTGGCACTGAAGTACTATCAGAAAGTAAATATAATTACTCAAGAAATAGTCATCCATCACACATTCTTATAAGATTATAAGACTTGGGAGCATTTCTAAAACATGCATTGTGCATCTAAGTTGACGTTAACAATCCTCTCCATATTCTTTTAAGTCTCTGTTTGTGAAAATATTCTAATTTACTGGTATCTCTCAAATTTCCCTCGCTCACTCCATCCTCTCTATATACTGACACATAGAAACATCATTAATCTTGTTGTTTTCACCATGAAATAGAAAGCTTAACAATAATGCCGGAATTACGGGCAATTTTAATCACTCCCTTATCTAGCTCTGCTTACTGTCTGTCATAAACCCAACAAGGCATGAGTATCGCTTGTAAGATTAAACCACATCTTATTTCCTATATCACTTCTGCAAATTTCTCTGTGTTATTATCCGAACGAAAAAATAGTTCATATTTGATCTTCTCTGCCATCAATCACAGCACAGTGCCATATGGCACATTTGAATATCACACCATCGTAATTCTTCTCTCACACCCATTTTTCCTCTTCTAGTCCACCAAAAATTATTGGTTAGACTCATTTTATTTCGTTTCAATCGCAAGTCCCTCTCTTTTTTTCACACTTACCAACTAAGAGTATTTAACACATCAATTCCATATGGTGGAAGACAAAGTGAGTTGAAATTTTAACCTGTTTGGCAAATTTTAAAGAAACTCACCCTGGATCCAATCGACTCGCTAAACTACTGACCAATTTAAATTATTCACTATTTTCTAAAGTCCCTTCAAAACTGCCTCTGTCAAGACTGTTGCTTACAGTTCCTCCGCCAATATTAATGAGATATTTTAGTCTGGATTCAAGATTAAGCATAGTACTGAAAATAATTTCTTAGAGTAATCAGCCACTGTCGTTCGACCGCTGATGACATTTAATCTACCGCGTTAAAACACCTTAATCTTTCGATAGCTTTTGGTACTATTGATCATCTTATTCTTCATCGTCCTTATGAAATGTTTGTGAAACAAATCCAAATTTAAGATAAGTATAAGAAACTAATCACTGAAGATTGTATAGTTCATTTTCAATCTCCTACAAAATTTATGATTGATATGATGATTTAATTGTCATGGGTCAAATTGTAAATTTCATTTTTAATTGAAATTTCTAAACCAATTTTAAAATTTTAATGAACAACATTTCTTTTTAACACGAGTGTGAGGGTCATATTTTCATACATCATATTCGAATAAATGTGCCAGTTTAACTTGAGATATCGGCACTTTTAATTTAAAATATATCATCAACAAATAAATGTATATTATGTGCGGATACTTTACTTTGATTTTTAAAAATACGGCAGACTTAACCATAATCTCCAGAGCTATTAAAATAAGAACCATTGAGACAACAGGTAATTCGCTCGTTCTGTAAATGTGTTGTGCTAATTTTCTTGCGGTAAGAATGAATTCAAAATAAGGGAAATTATAAGTTTTGGTCTTCTTTTCTTTGGTTTAAAATACTCTGTGTAAATTTACCTTTCAAAATTTTTCCTGCACTAACTCTCGCATTTTATTTAGGAACCTGATGTGAATATGTAATTATTGACAGAGGATCTTACGGTGATTTATGCATTGGAATAATAATCCCAAACATTTCCGTCTAAACAATGTTTGCATGAGTATAAAAAATGTACTCCAATATCTTCATGTTCTGACGGTAAAGTTTAGATAATACGATATTTTGAATGCATTTTCTTGTTTAAATGTAAATTTCAGCCAAAGGCAGAATGTATGTACAATTGGTCCATTAATTCTAACTACATTAATAAATCCTATATATCTGGTTTTCATAGACTCCATTACGCCAGGTATCAGTAAAGGTGATTTACATAATCAAATTTAAGCCAGTTTTGTTTCCGCGGACGTTCAAAATGGAAAATATTTGCATGCAAATAAACCTTCAAAAGAGTATGAATTACCTATTTCCTTACTATAGCATGCAAACGGACAACTTGATGATCATTTTCTTTTCTGATTATGTGTTATAATCAAAATCAAATAGTTTGTGTCCATTTTATCGATTAAAATAAAATACTAAATGATTTTCTTAAGCAATATATAATAATTCATACATTCCTTTAAACGCCAGAGAATTCTGTGACCACCAACTGGATTTCTAGGTAAAAAGTTAGATTTACCGTCAAGATCCTGAAGGTGAGGTCTTTTGCCAGTTAATCAAGGAAACTTGACTTGAGAAGAGCAGACATCGCAAGCCTTCGTGCTGGGCTGACTGATGTAAGGCTAGCAGGATGCGAAGATGTTGAGGATTCGTGAAACAATTTCAAAAATAAGTCATGAGTCTTCAATCAAGTTGCATCCCTTTGACGTGCCTCTGTCGGTCTTCTGTTCAACCAAAGTGGTTTAAACGAGAAATCGGCCAACTGCTTAGGGAGAAGAGAAATGCGTACCGGTGATCAAAGATCTCGGGTGCCTTTGACGAGTACCGGAGGCTAGCCAGAAGAGTAAAGTCCAGCATAAGGGCGGCTAAGAGTACTGAGGAACTCTGCGGGGGCGAGAATCTGTAAGGAGAATCCCAAGGAGTTCTTCGCTATGTAAATAGCCGTAAACCAATCTATCGTAGGATTGTGCCTTTATTAGACGAGGAGGGTGCATTAACTTACTCAGATACAGAATATGCTAACCTGCTCAATGATTACTTCTCTTCAGTGTTTCCTGAAGAGTGTGGTCCCATGCCCCAGCCCACGGATTTCTACTTCACCAAAGGAGAAATAAAGAAATGGATCGCTGACCTAAAGAATAATAAGTTTCTGGACCGTACGGCTTTCTATCGAAGGTGTTGAAAGAAGTGTGCGATGAAGTATTACGACATCTGTGCGCATCCGGATCGGATGCGTTCCTAGAGACTGGCGTGAAGTGGAAGTGACTTTGATCTTAAAGAAAGGAGATCCTAGCCATCCACCAAACTATCGACCCATCAGTTTGACTTCGATAGTCGGTAAACTCATGGAAAGCATGATAGTGGACAAGATTATGTCTTATTCAGAGTTAAACCTGCTACGAAAGAGTTTCCAGCACGGCTTCCGAAGGCAACGGTCATGCCTGACGAACCTTGTGGAATTCTTCCACTTCGTGTTCAGTGAGCATGATCGGGATGAAGCAGTGGATGTTGTGTACCTGTACTTTTGTAAGGCCTTTGACAAGGTACGACACCGCTGCCTTCTCCGGATAGTGTGTGTGCAGGGCATAGATGGCAAGGTAGCAGGTTGGATAGAGAGCTGGCTAAGTAACAGACGGCAACGAGAAGTGGTGAATGGACAGGCCTCTGAATGGGCGCCCGTATCTAGCGCTGTCTCTCAAGGTTTCGGCCCGGGACCACTACTGTTTATTATCTATGTCAACGACATATAGGGTAACATGGTTGCCAAAATCTCTATATTTTCCGACGACACCAAGCTTGGTATCAATGTGGCAAAGGAGGGGAACACTGCCCGCCTCCAAGAGGACCTTCAAAGAATTGGGGAGTGGTCGGACTCCTGGCAAATGCCTTTTAACGTGGGGAAATGCAAAACAATTAAGCAGTTATGTGCCCGCTCGATTGCTTGTCCAAAGGTACCCTCTTTGAAGGGACCGTAAGGTCTCCTAGGGTACTTTCTTTGCTTGTTAGTCCTTGTTACTAGGGTTAAATGACGTCAAATAACTTTTAATCTAAAATTATTTAATCAGGATAACCAAGAGCTTATACAATAATTAAAAACTTATGCCTAAAAAAATGTAACTCAATTGGTGAGGCTGCAAACCTTTCATGATATTTATTATGAATTAATAATCATTGTCGATTATACATTCATCTAATACGGCCAAACAAGAGAGGATGTGGTGATGCAAAAATATACTCTTCTTGGACTTCCTTTTGGTTTAATTCAGACAATTCTAGGAAGCAGGTAAGGAAAATTGATATTATATGTAGAAACGTGAGTAGAATTAAAAATAAACTTTAGTTTTAAATCCACATATTCCAATCATATTTTTCTTAAGGATTCTCATATTATATAGAAATTTCTTTTTAATTGTTTTTATTTTAAATAAAATATTTAGCAAAATATGTTCATTCAGTTGCTCGAAAAATTTATATATATAAATATAAGGTTTCTTGTTAAAATCAGCTAGCACATTTACAGAACTATGAAGTAAAGTATTTTTAACTTAGTCTCTCTACCCATTATTGAGATATTGATTTGTGTATCGGTACGGAATATTTAAACAACTATAGAAAACAAAGGATTTAGTGGGATTTTATAACTTATTTGTCTTTGCAAGTCATTAAAGTATGGCAGAATTGAGCTTCTAACAACTTTGTTGGATTTACCAATTATGGATTCAAAAAGATTTATTTTGAGTAGATATCTGAATAAGAATAATATATTTCGGCATCCAGTTAAGATATAAAGTTTTAAGCCATTGCTACTAAAGACAATGCAATTTGATTAATATTTACAAAACGAAATTTATACAAAATTTCACTTCTATTGATTTACAAATTAACTCATACTAACAATGGTATTTAGATCTACTCTGGGGGTAGTTATGGGAGAAAGAAAATATCAAAATGGAGGGAAAGATGCTTTACACATATCATCATCATGACATCATTACTAACTCTATAATTTAAGAAGGGGATTTTTTTGGAGTATTTGGATAATAATTTCATCTTATTTTGGTTATGACATATTTATTCATCAAGGTTATTTCTAATAATTCTTTTATAATATAAAAAAAAATGTTGAAGATCAGAAATAAATATTGGTATCGAAATTTTTCGAACTTTTAAAACCCACGAATTACAAATGATGAAGTTCACAAAATTTATTTTTTATATATCTTCTTCTATAATTATATTTTAGCACCGTGATATTTTGAAAAGGGGAAAATTTAGTTTAGAATTCCTTTTTTAAAATTATTATAATTGGCGTAGTTCAGAAAATTTATAAAAATTTAACCATGGCTGCTTTTTATAGATTCTAAATTTCGATCTTAGTAGCGAAGCTATTGCCTGGTTTAAATATACATTAACTTGAAGGGCTAACCTTATGCTAATTATTACCAGAATATTAAGTTTTCACTACTAAGGAGGTTTAATTCATGATAAAGAACCGTCCACATTAGAGGAAAAAAGACCAAAGTCGAGATATTTTTTTTAAATAATAAAATGTAACTTTCATTTCATCGAACAACGCAGAGGAAAAGTTATAAAAAAAGGATCCGTCTAAAACTAGAGAACGATGACTTATAATTTTCAGTTTACAGATAAAAACTAACTCACTGAAGTTGAACAGAAATAATATTAAAAAAAAACAGGCAATGGCTTTACTACTAAGATTAAAATTTAAAATCTAAAAAAAGTAGTCATGGTTAAATTTTTATAAATTCCTAAATATCACGTTGCTAAAATATAATATAGAAGAATATATATAAAACAAAATTTTCTGAATTTCACCATTTGTTATTCTTTAGGTTTAAAAAACTCACAAAATTTCGATATTTTTATATATTTCTGAACTTCACCATTTTGTTTTTTGATATTATAAAAGAATTTTTAGAAATAACTTTGATAAACAAAACATAATTCATAACCAAACTAAGATAAAATTATTATTCAAATACTTTTTAAAGAAGAATTTCCCTTAATCTTAATCGAGAAAGTAAAACAATATTCCTGCATCTTTTCATATGGACAACTAACTATCACACCAACCAATATGGAAAATACTCAATAACATATCATTTGAGTACTGGTAAATCTCCATATATATTGAAGCGCCTTGTCTCCCATTTTGCGCTCGAAAACATCGTATATCTAACATTAAAGCTCAAATCTTTCTAGAAATTAAAAAAACACTGAATCCACCCTCTATCCATCAGTGTATTTTATGTTAATTATTATTTTAGAGAGGCTCAACCGTAAACAGATGTCGATCTGGACGAGCTAAGTTGCTCACGTCCAAGGATAGAAGGAATATTTGTCTGTCATTGGATTGACTTTAGTGAAAGAACTCGCATCAACATCCTGATAGTTTTTACACCTCTGAATGTGCGAAATTATCCACACAAGGCCGAATTAAAAGGAAAAACTTTAAAACGTACGCCTTCTATTAGTGAAGCAAATAGACAGAAAATATTTGAATGTCCACGAAATATCTTGACAAACAGAGAGAACTCTGGAGTTGCTTCATGATCACAGACGAGAACAAGTTTTACATGTTCTGAAATATGAGCCACATAACAGCAGCTACATTCTAAGAAAAAATGGATGAGGGAGGGGTAAACTTAAGGTCAAAAATAGCTTAGGCTTTTAAGGGTAAATGAGATCGCGATTTACACTTTTCCAATATTGGTAAATTAGACTACATTTCGGCATTTTTTCTTAAGGTGAATTTAGAGCCCATATTTACCCCTTTCATTTACCTTTTTTAGGTCATTTGGTTTTCCCAGCATAAAGGTAAATTAACAGGCTGATATACCATTGCCAAATAAAAGAAAACAACCAATATATACAAATTTTATGCCAGATTTATTACAAATATTCAGAATGACTAAATACAAATAAAAATCTATGTTTGTATCACAAAAAAATAAATGTTTTACAATGTTATGGAAAATAAATCAAACAAAAAATCTAAAAAAAAACATTCCAAAGCTAAGAATACAAGTAAATTCTTGATTGTCATCTAGAAAATATTAATGATTACATAAAATCTTTAATTAAACAAAAAAAAACAGATTAAAGAAATAGGTAATGGTAAAGTAGTAATTCAAATAATACAGAATTTTATTGCAAATAAATACATTGCTGTAGTTCAGCACAAATGCCTAACCTAACCTAACCTAGGTTAGCCTAACCTAGCCTAACCTAACCGAAGCTAACCTAACCTAGGCAATCTCAAGCTTTTTGCCTCATGATGCTATGAGGCTTGGAATTCTTTTGCCTGATTGAAAATATATTTTTCAACAAATACAATTGTGTTCTCAAGTTCCTTTGGGTATTGAATTCCAAATATACAATATTAATAAAGGAAAGCTTCAAAAACTGTGATGAATTTTACCGTTTTTCTTATGAGAATTGGCTCCCCATAAATATATAGTTGAAACCCTCCCCTCATCCCTAACCAACACTAGGGAAGGTGCATTGATATTCTGGGGAAGTAAAATATGGTAAATTTATAAATATATATTCACAGTGTGAGAGACCGAACTTATGCCTTTAAAATAACTATAAGAAAAGTTAACAAGTTGTTTAATGCATTTATAAAATAATTAAAAACTGTCGGAAAAATAAAGACCTTGAACTATGTGATAGAACGAGTTGAAGCTGCGTTAATTTCAACTCCTATCCCATATTATTTAAAACCACGATGCTGCCCACGTGCATCTTCGATTCGAAGCTTGGAGCCTTATCGCAGCTACCGGATGTCAATGTTTAAACAAGGAGGTTATCGTCCCCCCGTTCGCCCCCATACGCCGACCTCGCCAGATCGAGTTAGGCTTATGGGCAGATAAGGCATTGTTCTCCGGCCCGGCTGTGCGTTCCCTCCAAGCTTCAACTCCATTGTCCCCCACGCCAAGGAGATGTCCTGGCTATTTATATGGAAACTTTACCACTAAGATAGAGATTGGAGATCCAGATTTTCGTCGCGAAACATCACCACGACCCTCTCTCCCTTTGTGCGCCCAGGGACCTCGACCTCGAGATTCACCATCACTTGTCCAGAAAGAGGACAATATTCCTTGAGTGCCAAAGGTTCGAGCCTTTCGTGACGCCAAGGCTTCCCCCCCTGTTGTTCAGAGGAGAACAGCATTGGAACAGCCATTGTTCGTTTTGAGCCCTTCGCCAAGAAACGGTTCTCACCCCCCCTGTTGTTCAGAGGAGAACAGCATTAGAACAGCCATTGTTCGTTTTGAGCCCTTCGCCAAGAAACGGTTCTCACCCCCCCCCCCTTGTTGTTCAGAGGAGAACAGCATTAGAACAGCCATTGTTCTTGAGCCCGTAGACAAGAGACGGTTCTCCCCCCCCTTTGTTCAGAAGAGAACAACGTAGAACAGCCATTGTTCTTCAAGCCGTTCGTCGAGAAACGGTTCTCCTTCCCAAGACGCCACGTCAGGATCCTTTTATCCCCCCCCCCTTCGGCTGGAACTCGCCAGCGGACCGAAATTCCTTCAAGCCACCTTCCACTGCACCACTAGTGTAAAAGTTACGTAAGCCAAACGTCACCTTTTGAGTACTTAACCCTTTTGTCAATTCTATCCTGTGCTTTAAATGGTTTATCGAACCATCCCATCTCTTTAACTCTATATTTGTTTTACCTTTTTTAATCCCTTAAATCCTCGGATTAGCCCGAGTCTCCACGACCCTTTCCATTCTGTTTATGTCAATATTTTCCGTCTTGTGTTTGTTGATAGTTATTATTAATAAAACTCTATTTTATTAATGATAGCAATATTATTATCCTTGAGCTCAGTTCCACTTCTTAAGCATATCGAAGATACATAATATCGGCCGCCAGACATTAACGCACTCTAAAGATAATTAAGGAAGTTCCCTCAACGAATAGTGATATATGGAATATCGTCGGGAGTCATTCTACGACAAACTAAATTTACAATACATAAAGCAGATGGTGAGAATCAGAAGAAAAATACCACGAGAAATGAACAATCCTCGCATTTTTCTTTTTTAGTTGGAAACTGAATAATAAAAACAAAAAAGAAATAGTCTAAATGTGAAATATACCTCAATGCTGTCAACTAAAATCATTTTTTCATCCTCTCTGAAGAGTGACGAGATTAGTTGTACCGCAAAATCCAAATCTAATCTCTGAAATACAAATAAAGTATAAACAGAAGAAATTGCATGAATAATTCATGAAATATATTTTTCCTCAATAAAACATGATACACAACGGTTTATAACACTAAAAATAAATGCAGGAGTAGATTATATGTAGCAGTACATGTGTGACCAAATGAACAGAACCACAATACTTATATAACTGTACAAAACAAAAAGGAAACCATTGTGGAAAAATGTTTATGTTGATACACACACACACACACACATATATGCCACAGAATGAAGTAGGTATTGAGAGATGGGAGAGGCTTTTGTCAAACACACATGCATACTTAAAAATGAGCATAAGACAGGGGGACTAGAAATTAAAGGATAAAATACAGAAATTTTAGATGCGGCAATCTGATGGCCACCAACAATGAAAAAGAGTAACAAGGAAAGTAAGTACCCTAGGAGACCTTACGGTCCATTCAAAGAGAGTATATGTATTTGGAAAGCGAAGACCAAACAACACTAGACAAACCTACATAAATGCCAAGGAGATAATTATGCCTTGCAATGGCACGATTTTTTGTATACATTTACTTATTTATTCATTTTTTTATAATTTGATTTTATTTTCCTATTTATATATTTTATTATATATATTTATTTATCTATAATAATAATACCCGTCGTATATTTATTTATAATTTGGGGGGTTAGTAACACTCGAATCTACTTATTTAAAAAAAAAAATTTAATTTATATTTCAACGACTTGGTATTATCTATAATAATGAAATATAGCTCTAACTTACATGTAATGCAATCATTTTGGACGGAACAGGTACACTAGTATAAATATATTGAGGGCGTGGGGGGAGGGGGGAAATATACATTGGTTACCTTTCCTCTAATGTTCCTTTACAGCAATGTCCAAGTCCTCTGTGTACTCGTACTTCATATAATGTTATTTGAAGCTCTTGTATCTTTGCTTCGCGAACTTCATTAAATAAACAAGACAAGTTTGTAGTTTTTCCAAGGTATCCTCTTCTGGGCAGCCAACATTTTCTAAGTTAGCCTCGTTTGCAAGCTAAAAATAATCAAGAAAATAATTAAATCATAACTTTTATCTCAGTGGAAAAAATCACTCAACACAATCAAACTAAATAAAAGCAATATCATATCATTTCATTTTTAAGACGACTTAGTAAGCCAAAATTTTTGACGAATAAGTAAAGAAAAAGTTAATTGCCTTCAATAATTTGCAAATAAACAATAATAGATATTTTAGATATGCACTCTCATGCAGCACAATATAACAATAACACTGTAGAACTCAGAGTATTACAAATATAGAAATTAAAGCATATAAAGTAAAGAATATATTCACAAACTTCCTAGGCCTCAATACTGGTAATTCTGAAAGTACGTATGTCTCCGACTCAGACCTTCGGATGATCTTCAAACGTTGCCTATAGGAAAATTCACACACCTAATGATGTATTTTCCATCTACATTTAGCCATTTTACCATTAAAAGGCACTTGTAAGTGATTTGAACCATGGGAAACCATCAATGCAATAACCATTTATCATGTCATCACAAAACGCTGCAGGTCATTTGATGGACTTTGCATCTTGTTGAGTGATGAAATTGTTTAACTTTGTCAAATCGAATAAAAAGCAGCATTTAACTTTTCATACATGTTTAAGATTGCATTCTACATGCATGATAAACACGGATGAATTTGAAATGGGCAGCGTTAAAACTTAAGCATCTTTTCAAATGCTGAAATCTATCTATTCGTCTGTTTGTACTCATCTTTATACACGGCGATATTCACGTTTATCCAATTATCGGTAGCATAAGAGTATGTTTTAATATAGGAAAATACTCCTTGCCAATCAGGAATGAGGGTTAATCATTTTTATATACTGAAAATATTGACGTAAATTAAACCACTGCGAAGTTCATAAAATTTATAAAAATTAAACCATGGCTGCTTTTTTTTAGGTTTTGAATTCTAATTTTATTATCGAAGCCATTTCCTGGTTTTCCATATTAAGGAACATGTAAATACTCTCTCTCTCTCACAGGTTAAAAACAAACTGATACACTGCATCGTAATTTATTAAGCACCTAAGCAAAATCTAAATTTAGTATTACCGAGAACATGAACTCAACCATTGCGTGAAACAATGTAGAGTAATAGAATGAATATTCAATTAATAACAATTAATGTTATGAGGCAAATGGTAAAAAAAATAGAGTTAAGTTTGTAATTGATATGAATATTATTTCTCAAGAAGCTATGAAATCTTAAAAAAATGAGAGAATACTATCAGAACAGTAAAAAGAGATCAAATAAAATTTCATCAGTACAAAAATGATACATAAACAAAGTTGATTTTCAAACAAATTGTGTGCTTTTAAAGCAACAGAAATATATAGTAGTAACGCTATAAAGAGACAGACTCTAATAGGCCCAATCTGTAAAAGCAGACAATAAAAAATTTTCCAGAGCTTTTTGGCAACATCCCAGAAAGTGAATTTTAAGAGAGAAAATTTTTCGCACTTTCTCTGAATAAACGGATTCTTTGCAAGTTGGGAAATACATTTAAGACGATTTCAAAGATATATGTTTTAGGCAGTGATTTGCGAGCGAAAGACCGCGGCGGAAACAATGAAAATATATCTCCTTTTCGGTTTCTCTTTCCTACCACTTCTTCTTTTTTTCTCTTTTTCTGTCCCTCTCAACTCCCAGCCCCCTATAAGCAGGTGTTTATTTGTAATATTGGTATCAATGCTCCAACAACCGTAGGAAGACCTGGGGCTATACATATTTTTCAACCATTTTCTTTGTTACAACTTTACCAGTATATCTATAGCTATCATTTACTAGTTTACGATTAAAGTTAAAGTAATAAACCATAATATCCCTCTCCTAACTTAATCATTTTGTCTTTCCGATGTAGACTATTTATAGCATTGTAACAAAACACGTGTAAAAACAACTGTTATATTTGTCTAACATCGACCAAACTGTAATAAACAACCACCAAAAAATAAAAGACCGAGTTCAAGTCCTTAAAGGAATTTTGAAGTTTGTTGTATGCCAGTAAGGCCTTAGGTGCACGTATATTAAACATAGGAAAAAATAGAGGACTACTAAAAAATGAAAGAATTATTCCGAAATTTAAATGTTAATTTTGAGATTTATGGTGTCGGAGAGAAGCTGGAATAAGTAGGCTAGGCAGGGATAGATGTTGAGGCCGCAGTGAAACTTTAAATATTTCATAAAATGTTACATAAAGAACCATGTCGTTTGGAATATAGTGAAGGTACTACGTATGTTCAAGGTTAAGGCTAAATAGGAAAGATAAATTTCACTATTAATTTAGGAGAATGCAAAATTGCAGGTTCATCTTAGCATACACATAGACTTAATTTACACAACTTTGCAATCAAATATGAGATATCAGATAATGTAAAACTGTTGATGGTACATAGCCAAGATCACGTTAGTATCTTCCTTCCTAGAGGAGGGGATGTATAATTGAGAAAACAAAGAGGGAGGATTTAAAAATGGTTGTAAGGCATGTTAGGATTTTTAATCACCGAAGCATAACTTAACCTAACCGAAAAATATTTGGTCATTATTATTTTGTTTTATTTATTATTATTACATTTATTATTGTTTTATTTTTTGAAAAATTATATGCATCGTCTTCTATTTAAATATATTAGTAAGCTTAGCGTGGTGATGTTCAATTCCCAAAATGGGCGGCTGATGTTAAAATAGCTACATTAAGGGAGAAGATGTTGAATTAATCGAATAGTCGGAGTAGCAATTTGGTAGATGAAAAATTGAATCATCAAAATTCCGAAGCGTGCATGTCAGTTGTAAATGAATATATGTTTACTGTTATGAATTTATGAAACTGAAAGCAATGAATTCGAGGGAAGCGTAAAAAACACTCAATAGCTCTAAGTTTTGAAACCTAGGTGATCTCTATAAGTACGAGCAACGCAACTACTTATTCCATGTGCCTGACAACAAACCAAAGTCTCATTAGTACCGACTACTAAGGTGTCTGAGTTTTTCACCGATCCACAATTAAACCCTTTTACTGGCCAAATTATGCTGAGGAGGAGATACCATTCGAGAACAGAGCAAACTGGCAGACCTCATACATCTCTCCACTACAAGCTATATGTAAGAAGTTGATTAAATTTTTCATTAATTAAATAACGTTGGGATTTTAGATTCTCCTAAACTAACTCAGTGGATCGGGAGAAAAGGGTATATCTGAGTACTTACTTATAAATTTTATTCAGTTCCTTATAGAGGATAACTAAATGAAAAAAATATTATAAAAAGGTTATATGTACATATATAAGAAAGAAAAGTAATAAAGCACTGAATATAAACCAAAAAAATCACCTATGAAGAAGTACGGAAGAAAGGGAAAAAGCACATCGAGATATATCAGGATAGGTAGCAAGGTTAAACAAAATGGCAGAATAGGTAAAGAATATGGGAGAGAGGATAAAGAAATTAACAAAAGAAGAGAGCACTTACAGAGAAAGATTATTGGTAACACAGAGTGCTCGCGTTTGATTGTAGAGCATGGTAGGGAAAAGGATCTGAATTTTTCCATTACACTTGTGATGCCCTTTTCCCCCCAACTAGGAATGAGTACCGAGGATTATTCATGAGTTGCGATCTGGTTCCCGAGAAATTGAATATTAACCTGGATTTCGTGCTAACTCTATGGACGAGGTAACAGTTTTCAATCTACCACAGGATCAAAGGACGATTATTAATAGCAAATTTGCTGTACACACTGTAATTTTTGTTATTCTTCGGTTTAACAATATTAATGGTATTCCTTACATACATTTTATGATAATGATTATATTTTAAGGTGCATGTGAGTGAGAGAGCAAGCAAATAAATTAGTGTTTGAATGAATAAGGTAGTTTTTGTGGGAGAGTTTTTGGAACACCTTTGCAATGTTTCCCTGTTTGGAGTCAGTTAATTGATTGTAATTCTTATTAGATTATGTAATAATGTAATTTTACTCAATTATATCATTATGTAATTAAAGTTACTGGTATGGGGTAATAATTGTTTATAATGTGAAACTATGAATATTTTTCCATTATCTTATAATGGCATAATTTTAATCAAAGTTTAACTTACTTTTAACTTTCGAATAAGTAAATGATGCTTTATAAAAATGGTTGCTTTTAATAATTTTTTCTTTTACAGATCTGTTGTTTAAATAGAAAAACGCCCAAACACAAAACAAATTTGCAAGACAAGCATGGGTTTTTAAAATTTGGCTTCATGGAGATAAGAGAACGATCTGGGAAAGTCTGATCCCAGTCTATCGTTTTCCTTAAGTCGTCGCTAATGAATGTAAGGAGGAAAATATCTTAAAGCCTCATTTGCACTTATTTTATCCTAAGTTAGCGAGTTACTTGAAGAAAAAGAAGAAAGAGGAAAACAAAATCAGTAATATGGTCGCTTGACTTCAGTTTTTTTATGGAGAAAGCTTTCTTTGTATCTTATGAGGCAGCATGGAAAATTAGAAGATGCCAAAAGACTTATTACATTTGGGACGAGGTAGTTTAGACAAAAACAGCGGTAATTGTCAAAGCAAATGGTAGAGCAGATATTTTCAAGAAGGTCAAGGCAAAATTGTAGAATTTGTCTTATTCAGTGAATATTCAGCTTCAGCTGATTCTACCTCTGAAAATAAGAAAGATTTTCTTTCCAGACAGATGAATCTGTGAATATTGCAGGTGGCACTCTACTGATAGTTTTTGTAAGTTACAAAGAAGAAAATCACATTCTGGAGGAATTTCTCTTCCCAATGCCCTCTTAAGCACAATATTGGAAAAGACATCTTTAATATGATAGACATTTCTTTCAGGAAACATGATCTAGCCTGCTTAACATAGTTGGCCGTGGACACTAATGTAGAGCGACAAATGATGGAAACTCTTCTAGGTGTTATTATTTGAATTAATGCAGAAATTTGCTCATATTATTTCAGTTTTTCCAGTACTAAAACCTTGCTTCTCTACGTTTACAACCAGACATCCATGCTGTTCATAATGATGCGAAATAAATTTTAAATTTTGTCAAGGCCAGGAATTTAAACTCACGTATTTTCTCTAAAATCTGTTGTTTACTCTCTCGCTCACTTCAAAGACACATTCTAGGTTATTTATCCCAATCTGATCTTCATTTTTTGTTGTAGTGTTACGAAGTACGGAAAAATCGGAGGTGGGTGGGGATGCTTTCGAGTTTTTATACTAAGAGTTGATTATGAAGTCGGAAAGGATATTTTAAGGCTAATTGCCCTCATTTTTAGGTAGGTTTTCTATTTTTACAATATGTTAATTAGAAAATTGAAGGTTAGGTTCGGGTAGAGCAGGTTAGATTTTAATGATTTTAGGTAAGATATCAAAATCATTCTTCAGTTTTGGTGCTCTTAAGCCGGAGGTGGCAAAATCAAGGTTTTTTCCGATTTCCAGTTCCGACCTCAAAAAATAAGTGCATATTTGGATCAAGCACAAAAAATGCTACATAAAGCAATAATAAAATGTACAACAAAAGTTATTACGGTTAAGTAAATAAAACCAGTTTTATATAATGTGAGATTAATTATAGCACGCTTCCTTCTCTAATTTTCTTTTGATTATTTTCAGAAAACAGTAATAAAATCTCTTAGACACTTGTTTCGACAACAATGCTCGTTCTTTGAAATATTTTGTTTTGGTTATTCTTATTTTTCGTTTACCAAAGCGATGATAATAAATGCAAGAGGTTTAATTTTACACAAAATTAAAGTTTTTTTTAAATTCTATACAACTGCTTCCCTTCACTTATTCACTTTTCATCTCACTATTAGTTGGTCTTCTGTTTAACCAAAGTGGTTTAATCGAGAAATCGGCCAACTGATAGAAAGAAGAGAAATGCGTACCGGCCAACGAAGATCTTGGGTGCCTTTGACAAGTACCTGAGGCTAGCCAGGAGAGTAAAGTCCAGCATAAGGGCGGCTAAGCGGTCTGAGGAACTCTGCGGGGGCGAGAGTCTGTAAAGAGAATCCCAAGGAGTTCTTTGGATATGTAAACAGCCGTAAACCAATTCGTCGAACGATTGGCCCTTTGAGGAATGAAGAGGGGACATGAAAGCATTCAGATGCAGAAAATGCTAACCTCCTCAACAACTACTTCTCTTCAGTGTTTACTGAAGAGTGTGGTCCCATCCCCCAGCCGACGGATTCCTACTCGGGGGAAAAAGCTGGAGGATATGGACTTCACTGAAGGAGAAATCAAAAAGAAGATCAGTGACCTAATGACGAATAAGTCACCTGGCCTGGATGGGTTTTTATCTAAATTTTTGAAAGAAGTGCGTGATCAATGGTCACGACACCTGAGTGCAATCTTAAACATGTCAATCCGGACCAAATGCGTTCGTAGAGACTGGCATGAGGCGGAGGTGACTCCTATCTTCAAGAAAGGAGACCGTAACCAACCTTCAAACTACCAACCTATCAGTCTAACTTCGATAGTCGGTAAACTCATGGAAAGCATCTTGGTGGACGAAGCGACGTCGTATTTAGAGTCAAACCTGCTACTAAGGAGTTCCCAGCACGGATTCCGAAGGTAGCGGTCATGCCTGACGAACCTTGTGGAATTCTTCCACTTTGTTTTCAGTGAGCACGATTGGGACAAGGCGGTGGATGTGGTCTAACTAGACTTTCAGAAAGCCTTTGATAAGGTACCACACCGCCGCCTTCTGTGAAAAGGGCGACCGCTGGGCATAGATGGAAAGGTAGCCGGCTGGATCGAGAACTGGCTAAGTGGCAGACGGCAACGGGTGGTGGTCAATGGACAGTATTTTGAGTGGGTTCCCGTTACTAGCGGGGTGACTCAATGTTCTGTCCTTGGACCACTACTATTCATAATCTAAGTCAATGACATATATGGTGACATGGTTGCCAAGATTTCCAAATTTTCCAACGATACTAAGCTTGGTATGAACGTTGCAAAAAATGGAAATACTGCCCGCCTGCAGGAAGATCTTGGGAAGATTGGGGAGTGATCGGACACGTGGCCAATGCCTTTTAACGTTGATAAATGCAAAGTGATGCATATCGGCCACAGAAACCCCAAATCTCAGTATATCCTTAAGGCCACTGCTATTGAATCCACCGACACTGAGAAGGACTTGGGTGTAAAAATCACTAGTGACCTCAAGTTCCGAAACAGTGCATTGAGGCGGAGAAAAAGGTCCAAAAGATGCTAGGCTATATTAAGCGCCAGTTTGTTTATCAAAAACAGCAGATTATACTGTGCTTGTACAACTCACTTGTCCGACCGCACTTGTAGTATGCTGTACAATTTTGGAGTCCTTCATTGCGAAAGGACATTGCGAGATTGAAACGCTTACCTGCCAGGGCAACCAAGCTGATTCCCTCTATCTAACATAAAAGTTATGAATATAGACTAAGGGAATTAGATCTGTTCTAGCTGGAAACCCGTAGACTGCGTGGTCAGCTCATCCATGTTTTCAAAATACTTCGAGGGTTCGACAATGTTGACTACCGGGATATATTCACACTGAGTGAGAACAGAACGCGCAATCACGGCTTCAAACTTAAACTAAGACGTTACAACCGCAATCTGTGTGGAAATTTTTTCACCTACAGTATCTGCTGTAAGTGGAACGCACTTCCAGTGGAAGTTGTCAACAGTGAATCTGTTGACCAGTTCAAGTCATGACTAGACAAATTCTTTAAAAGTGTCCGTTTTGGGAAGCAAAACAATTGAGCAACCATGTGTTCGCTCGATTGCTAGTCCAAATGTACCCTCTTTGAATGGCCTGTAAGGTCTCCTAAAATACTTTCTTTCTTTGTAACTCCTTGTAAAACTTTACCTAATAAAAAAAATAAACCGTGTGCAAATACTAACAACCCTTGCCTTTAAACATATCAATATATTGCTCCTCAAGTACTAATAACCTTTTCAAAATTTAATGTCACACTGCCTCCGTGCAGTGATTTTTGTGTTAATTTTAATGATGTTGCCTCAAAACAAGTTCATAACGTTGTAAGCATGAAAATAAGTGGTGTTCCATTAAGACGGATCGAATTTAGCAGTAAATAAAACAGTGTATTGGTGAAAAATAATATCGCCTAAATTTAGCCAAGGATTCGGCGGCACACCTCCACTCGATGGTAAATTTTTTGATGACGTCTCTGCATAGTTGTTCCTCGATCTCCCCAATATGCCTTATTATCTTATCTTTCAGCTGTTGAATTGTTGTTGGCTTGTTGGCATAGACCTTAGTTTAGACATGAGCCCAAAGGAAGAAATCTAAAGGCGTCAAGTCACACGATCGTGGTGGAAATTGACCTTGCTGTTTCGAGAGATGATGCGATTTTGGAACTTTTCATTCAATAAAGCTATTGTCGCATTGTCTGCGTGGCATGTTGCGTCATCCTGTTAAAACTACAAATTTTCGACATCCATAGAATTCAATTCAGGACATACAAAGTTTGTTATCATGGGACGGTATCGCTCGCCTGTCACCGTAACAGAATTCCCGGCATCATTTTCGAAGAAATACGGCCTAATGATTCCACTAGCAAAATATGCACACCAAATAGTGACCTTTTGTGGATGCAGTGTCTTTTTCAACAATCTTCCTGGATTTTCCTCAGCCCAAATGCGACAATTCTGCTTATTAACGAATCCAATAAGATGAAAATGGGCTTCATCACTAAAGATGATTTTTGGCGAAAAATCATCATCGACTTGTCTTTGCTCGTGCCTCCCCCCAATTGACGAATGTACGGTGCTTCAAATGGTCAGCAGTCTTCAGTTTTTGTGTCAATTGAATTGTATAAGCGTGTAGAGACAAATCCTTTGTCAAAATTCGATGTCACGTTGTTTTTGGAGAGGTTCAATTCCTGCGAGCGATGACGAATAAAGGTGTCTGGATCTTCGGCCACTTTCTCGCGTACTGCAGTAATTTTTTCCGTTGGAAACCCGTAAACGAGCACGCAACGGCGTTTTCATATCTCCCACTAACCCGTTTTCTTTAAATTTACGAACAATTTTCCCAATTGCACTTCCGGTTGCTCGATTATGTTGACCAAAAAAATCACGAAGTGCCAGAAATGCATTTGAACGTCCATTTTCGTAATTGGCTTCGATAACTTTAACACGTTGTTCGATTGTTAATCTTTTTATGGTTAAAATTGCCAGACAGTGAAGTGTTTAAATCTAAAAGAAAAAGAAAAAAAATCATTAGATGCTTAAACTTAACTCACATTCAAAATCGGTCCAAGTTATTGGAACACACTTATTTTAATTTTATTTTCCAGCGACATTATATTTTCAATGAGCATGTTAAATGAGCATGTGCTATGGAAAACCAGAAGCAATATCACCTCCATTATGGAGTTTCTTCAACCGTCAAGATGGGTATAATTCTCAAATTTAAACCATCCCTTAATGCGGTGTCATTTGCCTGTAACCCAAACTAGAAACGCCTTTTCATTAATAGCTCTTTAGAGCTGTGTGTCTCAAAACCGTGTTTTCTTAAAGAGAAAAAGAATAGATTTCTTTCTCTACCTCACTCATTGTATCTTATTAGGAGGAAAACAGCGTCATTACATTTTCAGACACCTTGAAGTAAGATATATATGGTTAGGGGGTTAGATAAGAGTTTAAAATATTGACAATCTTAATGGATTTCCAAGGCAGTTGTAGCAGGTTACCCTGCTATATTAACCTTTGAGTTGGTAGAAACACTGTATTAGACTATTTCAGACGCTACTGCTCACAACGGATTGATTTCGCAGTGGAGAGAAAAGAATTCAAGTTGAGTTTTTTGTTTCCAACTGAAGATGTTGTTCGTAACAACGCCCTTAATAAACAATATGCAGCCTTCAAAAGCTTAATGAACTTATATCATTTCAAGGTCGTAAAGCTTTGTTTGCATATCAATATTAATATAAGAGTGAAATAAGAAGAATGAATAGCACTGTAATATAGGGCCCATATCATCAACAAGATTTAACAAAATTTGCTAAAATATGTAATATCAGCAACATATTTCAGATAAGTACATGAAGCTATCTAAAAATTACAGACACAGCAAACTGATATAGAAATCTCCGTAACGTGTCGAATGTCTCTTGGCTGTGATGAGAGCATTTATTCTACAATGCATGCTCTCAACGACTGTGAAACAGCTGGGTTGTAGTGCTGCTCTACTCTTTTGGCAGCACTGCTTACAGTTACTCATTGTAAGATTACTAACGACGTTTACGTGCCTCTTTAGGACATAGAAAAAGATTTCAACTAGATTCATATCCGGGAAATAAAGTCGTAGGTCCAACACCGTGAAATCGTTCTCCAAAAACAATGTATGGAGGAAAATCACTTTCTGGACATTTCTGGGGAGGTCTCAGGTGGAGGGCATCATGTAATCTCAGGTCAGTTTAATACATCTCTGAATGCATAGTACCATCATAAACGGAAGGTGCGACCGCTCTTGAACTTGAAATGCATTCATATAACCTTAAAGAATAGCCATTATGGTTTACTGTTAGCAATATGCAACAGACACCTGAATTAAGTCAAAAAGGCTTATCTGCTTGCCGGTTGTTGACACAACAATTTTAATGTTTTTTTCAGCCCCTTTCATCCTAACCAGGACTAGCCCTAGGTACCATGCGGTTTTCTTGCGATCATCATTGTGTCAATTTCTTTATTCGGGTGACTGATATCCTTTACGATTGAGAAGAGTCGATTAGCTTAGTCAATTAAAATAAACTAACCATTGCTATTTTAATACCATTCAAAGTCAATTTTCATTTTTAACTTCTTGATTATTATATAAATCATTACCTATACGTATTTTTTCATATCTGTCATGCAATTAAGAGAAGTTTAAAATAAGTGAATAATAATACTTGAAGGCAACGTTGAAATATGTTTTGTGAGAGTTTTCTCTTTAATTATTTTTGGTCGTCAGTTTTCGCCTAAAAAAGAAATGGAACGGGGTTTTTAGAAGCCACCCACGAATTATAAATAATTGACTGCAGGGCATATTCAAAGCATGATTTTCTCCATTCCTTCTGTAATTAAATTAGTCGGACTATTGTCCCATATTGCCAAAATTATTCCATTGGAAACTTATAACTTCAATATTTAAATTAAACTCTGTATTTGGTAAGATAAGAAAAAATCTGAATCAGGAGGACATTGAAAAATATTGGATATAATTTTACAATAATTTAATGCAAGCCAAAATGTTACTAACTTAGTTTAAGGCATGCTACCGTATATTTATACCTTAATTACGGTAGAAATTACAATAATAGGATAAAAATTCAATAGCATAAATGGTACTGTTTGTTCCGATAGAGTATGTTACTTTATATATTACAGAAGCACACTGTATAAAGAAATAACATTTTACTGCAATTTTATATAAGAATTTATGGGATCTTTTACAGTAAGATGCTGCAGTAAATATACAAATATACTAGCATGGATTTCTTTTTTAATAATAAAGTAAATTATTGGTTTTGTCGCTGGCAGTAAACTACCATAGAATAAAGACGATATATATAATGTCTGGAGAAGGTTCAATGTGGTCTAATGGCAGATCCAGCTCTCTGGATCAGGTTAAGAGTCGATAGGTTCAGGATGGCCCAAGGTGTGGTCAGGAGAATCCAATAGGTGATATGGGAAGGCTCAATGGTTTTAAGGGAAAGCTCATTGGGAAAATGGGGATGGAAAAGTGAGTGCTCAAGATTAACGTCTACACAAGAAGGGTTAAAACCATAGAATTAAGGGACGAACTGAATGGGTTAAATGGAGAAAAAATTACCAGAAAGTTTGGAGATATCTCTATAAAGGTAACTGGTGAAGATGCAGGAATTGAGAATGTGTGAAAACTAGATGACCGCAGATCAATGCAGGGCCGGACGTTGGTGATTGAAGGGAGGGAATAAAATCCACCAGATTGTTGCTGACGCTTGTCCTCACTCCCTTTTATAGAAGACTTGTGTTATTATTAAAAAATCTAGAATACCTAGATTATTTGGTGAAAAAATATTTACATGCCCCTTCTAACTAAATCAAGAATTAAAGATAAATACATTTCCCAACTCACATAAAATTTGAACCTCCGATAAAGATTAATCTAACTAAAACAAATTAAAGCGCTTACACAGCAAGAGTTACAAGGCATCAAAAATATCAATACAAGCATCACCAATCGAATATAAAAACAACTGAAAACCGGAGCGATACACGTAAATTCTCAAACAAAATAAACTCAAAGCCAAACTGTAGAATAGTAGAGAAATTATACCACAATCAAACTCCGTTTCCTTGAATAATTCACGGTTTCCTCGCAACATCAAAATAACCTCAACAAAATAAGCAATAGAACATACCTATGAAACACTTATACATACTTGCCCAAATAGAGAAAAAAGAGAAAAATACATAAAAACATAAAAACTCACGTATAACCCTAATCCAAGGCCTTTTCCACCGGTATTCACAACAGAAACTGTTCAGCTACCAGCAATCTTTCAAAAACTCGACCCCAGAGAACTTGACGATATATCAAACATTCGCCAATAAAATAACTATCGCGTTTGCTCCAAAACGCAATTAAATAAACAAAATATACCCACTTCCCCTGACAAATAAACAATTTCCCTACAAACATCTAAATTATCCACCTTCCAAACAGATAACTTGGACATAAACACCAACTCTGACTTCAAAAATTAGACTTCAACCAGTTTATTAATAAAATGAGGTTGTGCACTTCCTTTTCACTAAAAACTGCATTACTCTGCCCCTTCCTTTATGCCCAGCGTTTTGCGGATTAAGCCTCCATCTTAACTTCTCAATTTTGCTTTTGAACAGCACTCGCTCGAAATCTTTTCTTTCATTCCATACCATATTCTTCCTACCATATACTAATATTGTTTTAAGGGTACTGTCACTCTCATGGCACATTTCATATTTAAACCTTTGCCATTCACGAAAAGCTTAATTGTCAGAGAGACTTTCTTCATTTAAATAAAACCTTGTGGTTTCGATTTGCGTCATCTGAGCCAATTTCATTTGAAATTCATTCTAGATACATAATAATTTGCACCTGTTTAAAGGAAATATCATAATCTTGGATATCCCATCCTATCACTTTCTCAATACCGAGTACCATTAGTTTACACTTTTTTTAATTCACTTATATTCCACTCCTCTCATACACCCTGTCAAAAGATAAAATCGAAGTTTTCAAATCTCATTCACTCCAGGCCCCCAACTACAGGTCATCAGTTTATACCAAAATAGAACAGATCACTTACATTTTTTATCAATCTGACATCTCTTTCTCTCATTCCTATAAGTACTTTTCTCAGTACTTCCTCAATAAAGATATTAAAAATCAATGGAGCTATCAAACAAGCTTGCCTTATATCCTTTATGTTTAACAATATTGATGATTAATACGCCAGTGCAATCCTGTTAAGTCTGTAAAGACTATCTTGCAGCCACTTACATTGGGGGTTAAGAGTTTTCTTCATACACCCCGCTCAGTCCAGCTGGGTCATGGTGCATATGAAATCAATGCCATTAGCAGGCATGTGAAAATATCTAAAATAAAAAGATTAAAAGAGGTGCGGATGGTGTAAAAATAGACTATTAAAACTTAGTGGTACTCAATACCACATTTGCGCCTTTTTGATAAAGATTAAGAACGGTAAAAGGTGAAACAGTCACTCATTAAAATTGTTTGATTACGCGTCGTTGCGTTAGATTTCTTTAAAGACATTAATTTTTTTTAAGAACCTGAAGAGTGCTTGTTGATCAAAGTTTTTGGACATTAGAGATAAAACCGATTTCATGGCTGAGTTTGCTGGATTATAGTTCAGGGAAGGAAATAATCTTGTCCTCTGGTTTATTAGGAAGGGGCACTCTATAAACATGTGAAGGATGGACACCGGTACATAGAACGAGGCACAGATGGGTGATGGGGCGCCACACATAAGGGGCATATGCCTGAGCCTTGTGTGCTCAATCCTCAACCTGCTCAATATTGTCTCCTCTCTCCTGCTCAATGACTGGTGTTTATTTGGCCCTGGAAGCACAAATGGTTTTACGCTATGAAGTTAATTAGGGGATCCATCACTTCCCACTCCTACTGCCAAAGTGACTAGGCATATGCCCTCACCAGTGAGTACTGGTCACTAGCCGGGACTGGTGCCCCAATGGGAGCAGGCCCTTTCCCAGCTGCTTCCTTTGCGTCTTCATTCGCTTTTTCGTTTGAGTTTATCCCTATATGGCCAGGGACCCAGCAGAAGGTAATCTTGTCATTAGTACTCATCCAGTACAACTAGTCCTGAATTTTGAGGACAAGTGGGTGCTTGTTGTGTAAGTAACTTATAGAATCTAGTACACTTCTTGAGTCGAAATAGATTACATAAGAATCAGGTGGTGAGTTGGAGATCTCATGAAATGCAGCAAGTATCGCTGTCAGTTCCGCCGTAAAAATGCATGCATGGGTTGGGAGTGTGACTAGAGTAGTCCCCGTGGGTGATATCACACCTGTCCAACACCAGCCGGGCCTTTTGAACCATCAGTGAACACAGGTTTCATGAGATGATTTCGTTTATATGTTGCAAGAACAAATTTTTCAGTTTGAAGGGTAGAAAGAAGTCTGATTTATTGGGAATGTCAAAGTTTTCGCACACTTCAGCGGTGCCTCTGATCAACAGTGGAACTTGTGGTTGGTAGCTGGGCATCCCGATAGCACTTCGAATATGCACTGCATGCCCACCCATCCTTAACCCAAATGGTCGTGCGATGGATGGAACTCTATCATAAATTGCATTTGAACGTCTCACTAGGATGCTCTGGTAGACTGGGGTATTAGGTATTTGTTGGATACAGAGGAAATATTTCAGGTTCTGAATCAGGCGGTGGTATTTTAATGTGCGAAGGCCGCTTTCAGCATATAGGTTCGGTACTGGGTAAGATTTGAAGGCCCCTAGGTCCAGCCTAACACACAGGTTGCGGATTGGTTCCAGAGCCTTGAGGTTTGTATTATTTGCTGAGCTGTATATATTAGAACCATAATCCATCTTGCTCTATACTAGGCCAGAGTAGAGCATCCAGAATGTTTGGCGGTCTGCATCCTAGCTTGTATGAAAGAGGATTTTCATTAAGTTCAACCTCTTTGTGCATGACTTCTTCAACTTGGTTATGTAGGGATTCCATGTTAGTTTTCTGTCAAATCTAATACCCAAGAATTTTATATCTTCCACAAGCTTTCGGGGTCTTGTTGAGGTGAAGCTCTTGGGTGTCCCAGAGAGCATTCTTGAGGTTTGAGAAGTGTACAGCGCAAGTCTTTGTTGTTTATAGGCGAAGTCCTTTGCTTGCAGTATTTGAGGTTATTATACTTATTGCATGCTGGATCTTACGAGTCACGAATGGCAAGCGTGGTGAAGAGCATGCTATGGTAAGATCATTAACATAGAGTGCTGTAAATATGTCGGGTTGTACCCCTTTCAAATTGTTGTTTATTGCTATGTTAAGGCAAGTGACACTTAGTACTCCTCCCTGTGGTATGCTCTTTATTTGTTCATAAGGGTGGGAGAGTGCATTGTCTACCTTGACTTGGAATGTGCGTCTTAGAACGTAATTTCGGATAAATCTGGGGAAGTAAACTCTATGTCCCCAATCGTGGAGCTGTTGGAGAATGCCTCTCCTCCAGGTCCTGACGTACGCTTTTTCTATGTCAAAGAAGACACCAATAACATGTTGTCTTCTTGCGAAGTTGTCTCTGATCACGGTCTCCTTTCGAACTAGTTGGTCAGTAGTAGATTGGCCCTTTTCTGAAACCTGACTGCACTTGGGTAATAAATTCATCTTTTGCCAAGAGCCAGACAAGTGTGGCATTTACCATCCATTCCATCAGCTTGCATAGACATGATGTTAATGAGATGGGGCGGTATTGGTTGCCTCGTTGCCACTTTTCCCTTCTTTTTTAAATGTGAGCACAAGAGACTTTTGCCAGATGGATGGGAACGTTCCCTGTGTCCCTATTTTGTTAAATATCTTAAGGAGGTGCAGGGGCAAAGTTCAAGATTATATCATAGGTGATCCCATCCTGTCCTGGTGCGGTGATATGGGATTGTTTAAGAGCTGCTTTGAATTCAGTCATGGTGAGGATATTGTTGTATGGTTTTTCAGCTGTATGTTCACTCATGAACTCCAGGAGTATTGATTCCAGTGATTTCTTAGTTTTTGGAATTGTTTGGGGTAACTTACTGGATCTGAGTAATTTATGAATGTTTGGGCAAATACTTGTGCAGCTTCTGAGAGGGCCCCAATTAGGTCACCTGCTGTAGTCAGATTTGAGGGACAGGGACCAGGGTCCTTAACAATCAATTTATTTACTTTCTCTCTAAATTTTTCTCATGGGCGTTCTATAATTAGGCGAGGAGATGTAACTTCTCATGGAGGTTCTCCTTGCTTGTCGGAGTGTTCTTTGCCGTATGGTTCCTGTTTTATTGCACTCAAATTTGTTGGTGATGGTGGGGTTCCTCTGGTATCGTCGATAGGCTTCCCTGCAAAAGGTGACAGACTTGGTGCACTCCTGTCCACCATGGGAGTGCATTCTTTATAATGGGCTTCCCTTTAATTGGCATTGATGAGTTTTCCGCTATATTGAGTAAGTTATAAAAGACTTCAAAGGTTTCATCAATACTACTCTCAGTTATATCACTTGGAGAACCAGTTAGAGATGTGTATTTGGGCCAGTCTGCTTTCCTTGTGTTCCATCTCAACATATTTTAAGACGAAATTAAGGGTAGATGTCTCTAGGGCCACAGGGTAATGGTCACTGCCCCTAAGGTCATCATCCACATTCCACTTAAAATCAACTTGGCAGATGGGTGAGCCGATGGATAAGTCGATACACGTATAAGTATTAGTTTGTGCGCGGAAGGAAGTTGGTCTACCATTATTGAGGAGACTTAGGTTTGAGGTGCTAACAACTTTTTCGAAAATACTTCCTCTTGTATTATTAGCTGTATCACCCCACAAGTGATGTTTGGCATTTATGTCACCAAGGAGAAGGAATGGGGTTATAAGCTGAGAGAAGAGGTTGAGCATATCACCCTCTGTTACACAATCGTCTGGAGGTAAGTATAGAGAGCATATTATGTAGTTTTTGGTGATATGTACCCTAACGGCTAGGCCTGCAGTGGTGTATTGAGTGGTACTACCATCTGTGGGAAGGAGCTTTGAATGAAAAGTGCTACTCCTCCTATGCGCCCATTAGATTTATAATATCCTGAGTAGTTTATGAGTTGGGATGAGGACCTATGTCTTAATATTAACTCCTGTAGTGCTATGCATATGGGATTAGTTTCACTCAACATTTTATTGAGTTCCTCCCACTTTGCATAAATTCCTTGACAGTTCTAATGAATAAAAGATAATTTGCTCATTGTCTTTTCAAAGTAATTAGTTTACTTTTGTCTTTTGAGTTTTATATAGTTGGGGGTATGATGGGCTTTATTTTTTATTTCTGCATGTCTTCCTTGGAGGCGGTTTTCTTTATTTCTTTCAGTTTTATTCTTGGTGGTTTTGTGGTAGTAGTTAATTATGAGTACAGTAGTATTCTTATTAAGGTTGATGGTTGGTTTGCGGCAGTGTTTGTTTTCCCTGGGAACTTCGATTTCCGTGGTGGTGGTAGAGGAGGAGATAATTCTGGCAGACTTTCTTGATGAGCCTCAGGGATGCTTTGGTTCTTTCCTGCGTCCATTGCTAGGTGTTCAGAGGTCTTATGGGTTGTTCTCTCTCCTTGATTGGTTTTAGGAAAGGTACCAATGCTAGGGCGATTGCCCTTGCCATAAGGTTGTCTAATTCGTTGCTGACGTCTATGGTGGTTTCTCCCTCCATCAGTTTGGAGATCAGCTTCTCAGCAGTTTTTGTTTTGTGTGGACTTGGTGAGCTTCTGACTACTTCCATCATACATATGTTTGGTGCCCCACTTTTAGTTTGCATTGGAGTGGGTGGTAAATCTTCTGGGATCGGATGTATATCTATGAGCGGGACTGTGTACTCGACTTCAATGCTATCTTTTTCATCAGGCTTCCTCCTCTCTAAAACTGGGACTTGACATATTTTCTCTCGGTCAGATTTTCTTGGGGTTCTTTGGGTCTTGCTAAGTGACCTTTTAGTGCAAGGTGTTTGAATTGAAGAAGAGGGCAGGAGGGGTCTCTTACTTTGCCTTGGCGATGATCTGTATTTCGAAGATTGGCTGGGCGGTGTTCCAGGTGAGGTGCAACATTCTACTCCTCTAGGTTGGCTGGTTGGGACTATACCTGGATGTTGGTGGCTGGTTATCGGTACTGATAGCTGTGACAGTTGGTTGTGCAATCTCTTTGGTGGTTGGGGGTTGATGCACTGGTGAATTAGATAGCGGATGAGGTCTAAACTGAGGCCTACTGGGTTTTAGGCTTTTCATTGATTTGGCCTATTGGCGGGCTTCCTTAAAGCTTACTTTGTTTTGTTTCGGATTGCAAGGACTTCTTTCTCGTATATGAATATGGTGCATTCTTTACCGAATGCTTTGTGGTTCACACTGCAGTTTTCACAGCAGGTTGGTAGATTGCAAGATGGGCCATGGTATTCTATGCTGCAGTTAACACATTTGCGCTTTTTGGAACATGCTTTGCTTCTGTGACCGAATCTTTGACAGTGGAAGCACCTTCTGGGGTATTCCACATAGAGTACGATGGGGATATTGAGGTACGCGACTTTGATTCTTGATGGAGCTTCGGTTCAGTCGAAGGTGAAGATTATAGTTGATGACGGTAATTGTACGGGGTAGACGGACTGCATCTATCCCTTTTTAATGTTCTTGTTTTGAAATCAATCTTTGCAGTGAAGTCAATCACTTCCTCGGACCTCAAGACACCTTTGCAGGTGTTGAAGGTCGGGTGTAGTTTAAGGGAAAGTTCGACGTCAAACAGTGTATTTAGGGAGAGGATATCTTTTTTTTGTTTGGGAGATGCTATTCTACCACTAAGCAGCCATCGTTGCGAGGCCACATTTGTTTTAGCTCACCACACCTTGTTACAAAGTCGTCATAGACAGCAAAGACATCTACTTTGGAGAGAGGTAAGTTAGAGTTTGATTTAAGGACAAAAAAGCGCTCGTAGTCCAGATCGGGGTCTACTTCAGGCCCAAAAGGGTCATTACTTCTGGGAAAAAGAAGTTTTATTATATCCCTTATAGAAAATTTAAATGGCACCTTGACCCTGGAGTCCTGGGCCTCACCTACTCGCCAGATAGGACCAGGCGAGTCCCTGTGGCCTGGATGGTTGGTTCGTACCGAGGTCCAGCTGCGGGTTTAAAAGCAGTGGGCCCTCCGGCTGACGTTTACTTTTTACAGCAGGGCGGGGCCCGCCAGGAGTTTCGGCGGTCCAGGCGCCCTACCATCCGCATTACATGGCCTACCCGCGAAACCATGTACCCGGTGAGTAAGGTTCAGCGGGCCCGTACAGGAGTCTGTATGGGTATTTTGGGGGGTGGTTGGGGCGGAGTGATGCCAGAGTTTGGTCATCAAACCGCCTCATTGATCCCGCTCACCCATCTTTGTACTCGGTGTGGGATCACCTAGTCCTTGTGAATCCATCTGGAAAACCACAGGACGGAGGTGTAGAACCCCTGTATAGGAGAAACCAGGTGAGCCAGAAGTGTACTGGAGTTCGTTACACAGCTGCCCCACAAAGTTTGGGTATGCTTAGTCAGGCTCCTCACGCAGGACCTGTCCAGTACAATGCTTGCAAGCCCCTCCGCCACGGCAAGGCAGTACCCCTGGATGGGTTATGTTTGAAAAACCACTCATACCGTCTATTTTTTACTATAAAGCCTACGTAAATTTCAACATAAATACAATTCATATTATCGAAAAAGTGCAACAGCAAAAAACATTCATAGCACCTTCAATGATGCTTCTTTATCTACACGCTAATAATCATTCTCCAGATTTTCTTATTAAATCAGCTTGTTGTTTCAGGGAAATACTTGATCGACACACACTTTATCCTAAACTTACTACATTTTCCCTCCCTCAATTAAGCCAGATCAATTTATGTGAAGGCTATCGTGGAATCCGGTTCACACGGCCCAAATTAAATACACATAAAATTCATAGAAGAGCAGGGATCTAAAGGCCTACCAGAAATTCACCAGAACTAATCAGGACGGTGCTAAATTATGAGGTATCCCCAAGAAGTTAAATAAATACACACACAAAAAGTATTTACAGTATTATTTGCAATAAAATTAAAATGAAATAAATTAACTGTTAACAAATTATACGGGGGTCATCAAACAATAAGAAAAGTCACAAATACTTAACACCATCGAACGACCACAAGTCGTTTTAACCCCAAAAATATGCGTACATACAAAAATGGGCTCTATGGATAAATTGTTTAAAGCCGAAACGACACGCGCTGTTGAAGATGAAAATAGGCTTCGCTACTCTAGTGACAGGTGTTTTTGGAATAACCTCCCTGTCTTACGTCCCTTACCCGAAGGCCCAAAGTTACATAAATAACACTTATAACACCCAATTAATTTAAAGGGGACGTAAGAAAAAAGAGATACTCCAAGCTACCTGATACCAGAGTAGTGAAGAAATAACCCACGTCGGAGACCAAGGCAAAAGAGGCTCGGCGACGATGAGGGAATTCGACTCAAGTCGACAGGGGTGAATGCGATGGCGTTTTTCGTCGAGGAGAAACCCACAGACGGTGATATCGTGGCCAAAGGAGTAGGGACCACGGGGAACGATGATGCGAAGGCCCAACGATCCGAGAGAAGGAATTCGAGATGAAAGAATTCCCTAAAGAGGAGATGGGAAGGTGAATAGGGGAGAACTTTCACGTGCCCAGTGTAAACAATTTACCAAGAAGAACAGTTGCAAACGTAACTGGAAAAGCACAATTCGATGCAGCCAACAAAGGGGCAGCGACAACGCTGGTAGGAATCAATGGAAGAAAATCCTCGCTTCACGAAGAAATCCAGTACGGGTCTCCAAAAATAATGACGTCAAGGTAAGTGACGGACAACGATTCAGCGGAGCAATCAGGCAAAATTATCGCAACAGAATAACTTAAAAGGGCTCACGGCCCCATTTATATCATTCAGTCCGAAGGGGGAAAAGGGAATTGGGGCACAAGGGGGGAGGAATTAGTCACTTCCCCTACGCAAATTAAAGTGGTAGGTTGCAGAAGTTTATGCCAAAAATGGTAGCTTCGAAACGGGTCGACCTGCGAAAGCACTATAAACTATGATAAGAAAGGGAAAGCATGGGAATTTGAGGGTCTACCCTTTACAATTTCATAGTTTACAAGCCTGAAACTGAAACAATCTTTACCTTTTAGTATCGCTTTTTTTATTCATAGCACCTACCATGATGCTTCTTTATCAACACGCTAAAAATCTTCCTCCAGATCCAACACCCAGCCTACACTTCCACATCTCTATTTTTCTGGTTAGATCTGCTTGTTGTTTCAGCACAAATACTTGATCGACCTACACCTTATCCTAGACATTTTCCTACCTTCAATTAGCCACATCAATTTCATAGTCTACAAGCCTAAAGCTGAAACAATTTTTACTTTTTATTATCGCTTTTTATACTTGTATAATGAAAAAACGCGTTCATCTTATATAACCGCCTAAGGTTTAGTGCTAAATTGAAATGAAAGGATTACTCATACCTAATATCTCAAGTAGTGATCATTTTTTGCATCAACAGGAATAAGATATTATCTAGTTTTTGCCTTATCTTGGCAATGATAATCCTACTCTGGCCTGCAACATGCATGCCAAGATAAGGAATACCTCATTAGGACCAATCAAACAGTGCCCCGCCCCACCAAAAATATTGCTTCGTTTTGATGGCTGTTGATTGGTCTTTTTGATATCGTCTTGCTTGGTGTGGGTTAGGAGCGTAGTAGGGACATATGCTTTCGCGTTAATTTTTTACATTAAACTCCCACAACAATACTACTTACAGTGGTTTACTTTTTCTTCATGGCTGAAAGTACTTGCGTTAAAAATAGTAGTACTGCATTATGCAATTATAGTAAATCACTTCCAAAATACTTGAGCACAATACCTAAATTGAACCTTAGTATAATCATTCTTTTCTGGCTAATCAATGATTAAAATATTGTTTTTTTAAATTTTTTGGTGCTATAGAATATCTATCTGCCAAAACTAAAGTTTAAAACTATAAAGCCAAAAAAGGTCTTGTAATAAAATATTACCTTTATTAATGGTTTATTCAAACCATTTGCTTCTAAGATTGAACCTGAGATCTGAATAACATTTATAATAAAGTGACAGCAAGACAACTATTCGACGTTGAGCAGTGCTAGTTTATTGCACTAAGATTCCCAAAAGAATTAGGGAAAGCAGAGCTACAGTGGAAAATTATCGAAGATCTTTATAGTTTTCGAAGACCAAAGGTAACTTTTAAAAAGGATGATAAATAAAATATCATGGGAGTTAAAAAGTCACGTCATTTCTAAATTCTTAAAATCAAGTTAGCAGCAGTCGTGAAAGATTTTGTATCCTCTCTGCGATTAGTGATTTTAAAGGAAAATTTTAAGCAAAATTTCCCGCTATTTTTACTACGCCACAAAGCCGCTAAATTGAGGTTTGCTTGTCTTAAAAAAACGGGGCAGATAAAGGGTGCGAGGTTTTGGCCTCTAAATATAAAAAATGGAATATATTTGGTTCTGATAGAAATATTGATAGAGGGAAGATGAAAGTGTGCTAAATCTTACTTATTCCAGGAATCAGAACAAATGAAGAGGCGGCATGGTGCTAGGAAGAATCTGTGATATTTGGAACTTCCTACTCACGAATGATACATCGATCGATTTGATGGGGTACGTATTAAGGGATGAGTAAGTAGGTTCCGTGGAGAAATGTTGCATTATGAGCTAGAAAACGCAATAATTCATATGTTAAAGGCCACATCAGACATTCTCCATGCGGTTGTAGATTAAACTAGACATCAGCCTGCAAGAAACCACAATTTGAATCCAATAGAAACTCCTGGGGATGCTAAACAAATGCAGCATGCAAAGACAGAAAGCAATATTCAAATGTTGAAAGTCTCAAAGGGAAATTTTGAAAGCGTGGGAGGATCTATCAATTGAACTGCTGCAGAGGTCGATTGCGAGCATGGATTTCCATATAATTTTAAGTTATTTAGAGAGGGGACGGCAAACACACTATGTAGTGTTGAAGGAATATTAATGGAATCTATTCGAGTTTTCCAGATTCCGCATCATGCCAATATAGTTTGAATGATATTTTACCTTGAATTACCTTTTGTGATATAAATTCTTTTCAGGAGTTTCAATAAATTTGACCATTAGTTTCTATAGTTACATAAAAATAGAGACCAGATACGATACTATATATAGATACGTAACTAGATTTAAGTTAATTCAGTTTAAAGCATTGATGAAATTTAAAAACTTGAGATTAAAAGAAAACAGTGGTGTGATTGGCTATGTGTGAGGTGAAAGGTGTAAGATCTACCCTCCCGAAAACAGAGTGAGCACAGCGCGTCCACCAATCGGTAGCCAGATCTTTACGTACGCTGACGTTTGTGTCCACTCATGCCGGGATTCGGAATCGAACCCGGTACTGCAATGTTGGGAGGCCAACGCCGTATCCACTAGGCTAACATGAGCATTTTGTTGACAGGCAATATCTTAAGGCTTCTGTGCCCTCCTGCTCTTAATACCTGCAGGAAAATATGCTGTATATATCTTTAACTCAGTTTCACTCTCTCTACTTGCACCACTTTCTTTATAGATCTCTTTTTGCAAACTTTCTTAGCTATGCATCTTCGTTGCTATTGCACTTAAAATTTGAGACCGTTACATAAAAAGCTAGCTTAAAAATGAAAGTTTCTGACAAAATCAGGAATGATGGTTGGCCTAGCTTACCCGCTCTTATCCATACTGGTCATATCCATTCGTCACCACAAGAATACATATTATCCGCACAATAATATTATCCTATACATTTACCTATAATTACTCCATTAACCTTTCTCACCTTTACATTTATACATCTTCCTCTTTCTGTCATTTATCTTCATGATGAGCTAAATATTTTCAGGTTTATAAAGATGAGAATTTTCTGCACTGTTCCTGAATAATTTATAAACAAACTCCTTGCGATGTAAAAACGAGACCTATCTTGGATGGACTCGGGATACATTAAATGCTCGTGTTTTTGCATACCTTGACCATAGGGATTGAAAAACTCGATCCTATCATCCTTTTTATGACTCTACCTCGTCTGGTCAGAGGTTGAGGCAAAAATATTAGTGTGTAGAATTTACAGGCCTAAGTTATCAAACCCCGAGGGCTTTCATCCAAAGAAAGTGCATAAAAGAAAAATTATTTGCCTACATTTATGCGGGCAGAGTATGTAACTATTTTTTAATAACATAAAAACCCCTATCGGCAAGGATTTACAAACATATAATTTTAATACACGTACGATGCATTTTAAAATTAACATTTCAATAAATACAGAGGAAAATTTGTTTTTAATATACACCCAAATCCACTAACTCTTTTCTAAATATTGACTGTTAATACTCTTAAGAAGACTTAGTAGCTTTCAAGTGTGTCGTATTGCAACACTCTAAACCATAGAGTACTCCTATATTATGTGGGAGTGACTTCATCACCTACTGCAACGCGAACCGTTAAAGGACTGTTCGCAGGGATTAAAGACCGACTAACAGGTCAAACTCGAGGCGTTGGGTGTCAAATCCTTAATAATCAAACAGAGTGCACAGAACACAATAATACTACATTTAAAGACCGTTCTTAGAACAGTGGCCACTTCCAAGCTCTAAGAGTGAGCAATAAGTACGTACTTCTCAACGAACAAACACATAAATCACATATTCTAACACTAGAGAATGGCATTATCCTGGTTATAATTCTCTCGCCAATACTTTTTAACTTATTTAGTAACGACACTCGACAACAAAAATCCCTAGTTATCAAAACCAAGGTCTGCTGTATAAAGACGCGTGGTGTCACAATGATTTTAAATTTCTTTAGAATCGACCGGAAGGTTATGATGATATGGCTAAAACAAATTAATTCCGGAGCTAAATTTGGAAGAACCTTGATAATTATATCATTCAAAAGAAAATGTAAAACAACACTATGGTTTGAAATTTTGTTTGAATCGGCCGATAAGTTATAATGTTATTACTTAAACAAAAAAATCAAAACGGGGACCGACGGACCGACCGAGAGCGTGACCGATCAAAAGACCGACCGAGAGCGTGACCGATCGACAGACCAACCTACCCACATAGTGAGATATACAGTCACACGCGACTAAAAATTGCTTACTGTCGTATAATACACTCTCGACGATATACCATATATAACTATTCGTTGAGGGAATTATTCTAATATTTGGAGTGCGTGGTAATCTGATTGACCGAGGTTATTTATCTTCAATATGCTTAAGAAGTGGAACTAAGCTCAAGGATAATAATATGGCTATCTTTAATAAAATAGAGTTTTATTAATTAAACTATCAACAACACACTAAAATAAAATGTTTACATAAACGGAGAATGGAAAGGGTCGTGGGAATATCTGACTAATCCGATGATTAAGATTTATAGAGATTTAAAAAGGTAAACAAATAAAAATTAAAGAGGGCAGGAATGGTTGGCTAAACCATTTAAACCACAGGGTAGGGTTGACAAAAGGTTAGATAATTAAAGGTAATGCTCAGCTTACGTAATTACAAAGTTGTTGTGCAGAGGAAGACGATGCGTAGGAATCTTCGGTCCACTGGCGAGTTCCAGCAGGAGGGTTCTTCGGGGGTTGTCCTTAGCGCAGGGAAAGGACTTCCTTCAAAGAGTGAGAGCGAAGTCGGACTTGAAGATACGAGCGATCTTTGTGACAGCAAATCGGGGATGTTCTAGATGAACAATGGAGGTTATCGTTGAAACCAATCGTTCTCTTGAAGAACGTTAAAAAGGGAGAATTAAATTATCCTGACGTGATGTCTTGGGAATGAGATCCGTTCTAACGTTGTTCTCTTTCTGAACAACAGGGGGGAAGGGGGAGAACCGTTTCTTGTCAACGGGTTCAAAGAACAATGGCTGTTCTAATGTTGTTCTCTTTCTGAACAACAGGGAGGGCCTTATTGACTTGGCGTCTCGAAGGCACGAACCTTGGCACTCAAGGGATATTGTCCTCTTCTGGACAATAAGGTAGTTCTCGAGGTAGAGCTCCCTGGTGCACAAGGTGAGACCGGATGGGCGTGATGTCTCGCGAAGATAATCTGGATCTGATCTGATCTTATTGGGAAATGTCATTGTATAATTACCCGGAGCCGTCTCCTTGGCGTAGGGGAAAATTGAGTGTGAGGCTCGGGCAATGCCCCGGTCGCGCCTGGGAAAATACCTTATCTGCCCATAAGCCTAACTCAATCTGGTAAGATCGACGAATGGAGGCAAAACGGGAAGGGGGGGAATCACCTCCTTGGTTAAATATTGATTCAGGTGGCGATAACGCGCCCTGCTTGCTCTCGCAGATGCACGTCGGTAGCAATGTTTCCAACCATGTGATAGCGGCTGAATTTAAGCAGCCTCAGACCGTTCTATCACCCCCTCCATTCTAAGGTAAGTTGTCACTTCGAAAAAAAAAGAGAGAAGGGACAACGATAGAGCTCTGTTGTGGAGAACTCGCTTTCTTACAACGACCGTACCTTCATGCACTTAGCTAGTATTACCTCAATACATATGATTATGTTGATCTTTTGATTATAGGGGAAACTAACCTATAATACAAACTTAACCATAAAAGAGACATGGAACAATGAAATAATATAAAATCAGTACATATGGGACAAAATAATTTATACGTAATTTAATGGGTACAAATATATACACATACGAGAAAAAATAGACATTGAGCCACAAAATTCAGACATATACATTGACTAATTATATTACAAGAGAATCTAATTTAAGTCGTATAAGACGGTATATACATACATGGAGATACTAATCCTACGAATTACAAATTAATCTACACTATTTGGAAACGCATTCCTACTGAGTGCGTCAGCGACCTGATTATCGGAACCTTTTATATAATTTATCTTAAATTGGTACTCTTGCAAGAGTAGCCCCTAGCGCATAATTCGGCCGTTGGAGTGTCGTACATTCCGAATATAGGCCAACGGGTGGTGGTCAGTTCCTATCAGGAATTCTTTTCCTATCAAGTACATTTTAAACTTGTCAATAACCCATATAATTGCTAGAGCTTCCTGCTCTATAGTGGCATATCTCTTTTCGCGTGGTAATAACTGGCGACTAGCATATGCAACTGGATGACTCGTTCTGTCATCCTCATATTGAAGGAGTACACCTCTAATGCCCTCATTGCTCGCGTCGGTCTTAATCCCAAAGGATTTTTCCGGGTTGGGTAACCTCAAAATGGGGGCAGAAATTAGCTTACTCTTGAGCTGATTAAGATGAGAAAGAGCGACATCATTCCAATGTACGCGATCGGGCAAGTTCTTTTTTAAAAGGGTGCTGAGGGGCGCCGAGATTGCATCGAAATTCGGGTCAAATCGCCGATAGTAAGAAGCTGATCCTAGGAATGATCTTAATTGCTTCTTAGTATTCAGGAGGGGCATGTCGGCGATTGCCTTAATCTTGTCCTCCTGTGGACCTAACCGCCTTTGTCCTATTTTAAAACCCAAGTATTTTATAGTTTCGTGGGCAAAATGGCATTTGCTGGGGCCAATGGTGAGGGCATTTTCGCGCAGTCGCTTGAAGAGAGCTACTAGGGTGTTTAAGTGATGACTCCATTCACTAGTAGCGACGTAGACGTTATCGAAGTATGAGGATACATTCGGAAGTCCATCTAACAACCTTCTCATGAGACGGTTATAGTTGCTACAAGCAGTCACGAGGCCAAAAGGAAGGCGCTTAAATTGCAGTAAGCCTTTCTCCGTTGCAAAGGCTGTATATGCTTTCAGATCGGGCCGGAGGGAAATTTGATAATACGCCTTGCCCAAATCAAGTTCTGAGATGAACTTGGCGTCTTCAAAAAGGTGGAGGTTTTGGTCTACCAACGGGATGGGCTCGGCGTCGAACACAGTTACCTAATTTAACTTCCGGAAGTCGATGGACATCCGATAAGAGCCATCAGGTTTCTTGACCATGACAATTGGTGAACAATAACTAGAGGTGGAAGGTTCTATTATGTCTAAACTAATCAAATTATCAACTTCGGCGTGGAAAAGCTTGGCGTAAGTGAATCGGCATGGGATAGGGTTTTGAACGGACAGGTTCTAAGGTCGTTAATTTTTTATCATGCTTGAAACTAGTAGCACATCCAGGCTTCTCTGAAATAACGTCGTCGAACTGACATAATAGGTCTTGTAGCTGACTCTTTTGATGTGGTGTCAGCTGCGCGTCGATATCCAGGTCAGAAGGTTCAAAAGACTCGCCTGGCAGGGAAGTAAGAGGGTAATCGGCATCAGGCTGGATGCACACTGTATGTATGACATTAAGGAACTCCGCAGGGTAATCCTCTTCAAGCGCCGATGTTTCGTCCAGTGCTACGAAGGTATCTCCATGGGCGCGTCGGTGGTACTTTTTCAATAAGTTGACGTGGTAGAGCTTATCGCCTGCTGGGGTACCAATGAGGTAATCTACTGGTCCTCGTACCTCGCAGACCGGGTACGGACCTTTCCATTGGCTCAGTAATTTATTACTCGCTGTGGGAAGGAGTAGGAGTAATTCATCACCGGGCCTCAATTTACGATCTTCGGACCCGACATCAAAATAGGTTTTGTATTTTTCCAAATTGACATCCGCATTTTCATAGGCGATGTTTGCGCATTTCTTGAGCCTCTGGCGTAGATTCAAGACATAGACGTAGGATGACTAGAGTTCTTTATCCAGTTGGGGCTTGATTAGCAGTTCTTTTAAAATACTGAGTTTTCCGCGTACATTACGTCCATAAAGGAGCTCGAACGTGGCGAAGCCTAATGTACGGTGAGGAATTTCCCGATAGGCGAATAGGGCAACCGGGAGATATCAGTGCCATTCGCGGGGCTGCTCGGCACAAATCTTCTTAATAATGGATTTTAAATTTCCATTTAATTTCTCGCACATCCCGTTTGTCTGTGGCCGGAAGGGGGTGGTAAAAAGGGGCTTTACCATGAGCAGCTTCCCTACGTACAACATCAACTCGGAGGTGAATTGTCGTCCTCTTTCGGAGAGTATTTCCTTGGGGACGCCTACCGTTGAAAAGATGGAAATGAGGGCCTCGTCGCAAGAAATACTATCGTTTGTGCGAAGGGGGACAGCCTCGGGAAAACGGCTAGCAAAGTCTACTAAGGTAAAAATATAGCCGTGCCCTTCGCTTGAAGGGGGGTGGATAGGGCCAACCAGGTCAATGGCCACTCTGGGGAAGGGTTTAGTTATGACTGGTCCCCTTTGTAAGGGGGCAAGTTTGACCCGCCCCTTAGCGGACGTCTTCTGACACACATCGCACGATCGACAGTGCTTTAAGATATCAGCTGCAGCACCCGGCCAATAAAAATATTTAAAAATACGCTGACCCGTTTTAGTATGACTAAAATGACTGGAAAAGATACTGTAATGAGCTATTTTGAGCACTATAGGGACATGGGATCGTGGAAGGCATAAGACAGTTGTAACAGCGTTATTACTGTCCTCGGCTGATCGACAAAGTAAGCCACCTTGGTCCAGGTACCTGATGACTTTGGGACCACGAAAATTCTCCGTGTCCTTGTTTTGGGCCTTATCCCATAAGGGTGTTAGTGCTTTACACTCCTTTTGTTATGTCCTAAAGTCCTGGTTAAGGATCTCCGAGAATTCGGACGGTATCGGGGTTCTGAGGGGGACGGACTCCTGGGCTTCCTTCTTAGCTCGGCCTCGAGTAAGGGCAGCCTGGGACAGAGTGTCGGAGCTTACTTGAGGGGTCTGTCCTATAAGTACGGAACAGAATTTTATGGGTGCTGAAATGACTTCAGCCCAGCCATCATAATACTGATACTGCAGGTAACATATAACGACGGGGAATCGGTTCGCCCGCCCAAGGTAGTCATGTACCACCTCAAATTCTTCGTGGTTAGCGTCCACTGGGGGAAGGAGCTCGTCGGACACGATGAAACACGTGCACCCTGTGTCCCTGACGAGAATCGATACACGGCAGCCGTTCATACTGCCATCCTCAAATTTCAATGTTCCCGGTGAACTTTTATCAAAAATAAAATTTACCTGGTGACCTGACGGAGGGGCAGAAGTTGCTGCTTGGGTCTGCACCACCGGGAAAGCCGGGGTGGCATTAATCTGGTGAACTTGATGGGCTGGTCCGCTTTTAAGCCTAGAATTTTGGGGGCAATTCCAGCTCATGTGGTTTTCTACACCGCAGGTGAAGCATATGATTGGTCGCTTTGGGAAGAGTGATGGAGGAGAAATCTTAGCGGGAGGTTTGGTGTCGTGTTGTTGGTTTAGGGGTAAGAAGTTTTGGGTTTTTAAGGAGCTCGGAAACTTCGTCGGCTTTCCTGGGAAGGGGCGCGAATCCTTCTTTCTTTCCAGGTAGGGGGATTGGTGAGAAGTTCGATTCTCCTTTGGGTATAAATTATGGCTTGCGGCATAGACATCCGCTTCTTCGGTACACTATTTAAAGGTCTGGCACCGACGATCCTTGACGAACACGCGGATCTCCGTCGTGAGAGACGCCAAAAATTGATCCCGCAACACAAAGTCTGTTAAGGACTCGTAGTTAGAATCAACCTTTGAAGATTCTAACCAGAATGTAAAATTCCTCTGAAGAATGTATCCGAATTGACGGAACGTCTGTCCGCGTTTAATACGACCTCCTCGAAATTCTTGTCGGTAGAAATCGGGAGTCATATTATGAGCGGCCAATAACTCAGCTTTTAAGGTGGTGTAGTCAATTGTACATTCATATGGTAAAGATACGAAAATGTCGCGCAATTTACAATTTAAAAGTGGAAGTAGTCTTACTACACCTTCAGCCTCCAGATCCAGGTTATTGATCTCGAGGATCTTTTCGAAGTGGGCTAAAAATGCTCCGAAATCCTCTCCATCTCTGAAATTAGGGAGCTTAAGTGGGAGATTGGGCGGGGCTTCTGAACGTGAACTGAAAGATTTTATTTCGACCTGTACTTTGGCCATTTCAAGCTGATGGTGAAGTTCAGCTTGTCTTTTCCGTTCCTCTCTTTCTCTTTCTTCTCGTTGGATTTCACTTTGCCTTTATTCTCTTAACTTTTCTCTTTCCGTTCGTTGCTCCTCTTGAACGTACTCAATCAATTCACTTCTGGAAAGTCCCAAGGATTCTCCTTGCGCTTTGAAGATTTCGAACTGAGTCATATTTGTACTTGGGGGCGCAATAGTCAACCAACTAAATTCCTTGCAATAAGAATTATGCATTCTAGAGGATTAGCCTACCTAAAATATGGGCAATAACCGATTCGTAATTGGTTTCTCGACCTAGATAACCAATGACTAAAATAACACAAAAAAAACAAAAACAAATTATTATAACAGTTCCTTGAGCTACTCCAGCTTCTTAAGTTTCCAAAAAATGGGATAGCAATCGTTAAAACAAAAGGGAACTACTATACTCTATTCTTATAACGAATAACACTATGCTTCATTCGACTGAGACCAGTGTTGCCAAGATATAGCGTTAAACCTTACACACTTGATACCAAATTTAAATAGTATCTATATATATATATATATGTCTTAGAATAGGCTCTCGACGATATACCATATATAATATTCGTTGAGGGAATTATTCTAATATTTCGAGTGCGTGGTAATCTGATTGACCGAGGTTATTTATCTTCAATATGCTTAAGAAGTGGAACTGAGCTCAAGGATAATAATATGGCTATCTTTAATAAAATAGAGTTTTATTAATTAAACTATCAACAACACACTAAAATAAAATGTTTACATAAACGGAGAATGGAAAGGGTCGTGGGAATATCTGACTAATCCGAGGATTAAGATTTGGGGAGATTTAAAAAGGTAAACAAATAAAAATTAAAGGGGGGGGGGAATGGTTCGCTAAACCATTTAAACCACAGGGTAGGGTTGACAAAAGGTTAGATAATTAAAGGTAATGCTCAGCCTACGTAATTACAAAGTTGTTGTGCAGAGGAAGACGATGCGTTGGAATCTTCGGTCCACGGGCGAGTTCCAGCAGAAGGGTCCTTCGGGGGTTGTCCTTAGCGCAGGGAAAGGACTTCCTTCAAAGAGTGAGAGTAAAGTCGGACTCGAAAATACGAGCGATCGTTGTGACAGCAAATCGGGGATGTTCTAGATGAACAATGGAAGTTATCGTTGAAACCAATCGTTCTCTTGAAGAACGTTAAAAAGGGGGAATTAAATTATCCTGACGTAATGTCTTGGGAATGAGATCCGTTTCTTGACGAACGGGCTTGAAGAACAATGGCTGTTCTAACGTTGTTCTCTCTCTGAACAACAGGGGGGGAGGGTGAGAACCGTTTCTTGTCAACGGGCTTAAGAAACAATGGCTGTTCTAATATTGTTCTCTTTCTGAACAGCAAGGTGGGCCTTATGGACTTGGCGTCTCGAAGGCACAAACCTTGGCACTCAAGGGATATTGTCCTCTTCTAGACAATAAGGTGGTTCTCGAGGTAGAGCTCCCTGGTGCACAAGGTGAGACCGGATTGGCGTGATGTCTCGTGAAGATAATCTGGATCTGATCTGATCTTATTGGGAAATGCCATTATATAAGTACCCGGAGCCTTCTCCTTGGCGTAGGGGACAATTGAGTGTGAGGCTCGGGGTAATGCCCCGGTCGCGCCTGGGAAACCAGCTTATCTGCCCATAAGCCTAACTCATTCTGGCGAGATCGACGAATGGAGGCGAAACGGGGGAAGGGATGACCTCCTTGGTTAAATATTGACTCAGGTGGTGATAACGCGCCCTGCTTGCTCTCGCAGATGCACGTGGGTAGCAATGTTTCCAACCATGTGATAGCGGCTGAATTTAAGCGGCCTCAGACCGTCCTATCACACTTACCTAAACGACAAAACTCTCGATAACAGCACAAAACTTCAAAATCAACACGACCACCAGAACACTACATCGATACATAAAGAAAATAGAACTATGACTTGCACAAAATCAAATGACAGCCTCTGTTATCAAATAACACCCAGAATTTTGATCACAGACAATTGATTGTATCCCTCCAAATTCTCCCAACTCTCTTTTTTCCAATCAGGATGTCAACTAGTATTCCAGATTTTATTCTTCCCATTTAATGAAATTAAGGTTATTTAGAAGACAAATTTGGAATTAAGTGTTTTGACTTCTTTTAAGGGGGTGGAAACCAATTTAGAAGATGAAAAAACAGATGGCATAAAATTTAATTGTAGGAAATCAAACTTAAATACATATGTCAATATCCTATTTTATTTTAATTAGACGTATATTTAGAATTAATTTTTATTACTTAACATGGGCAAACGAAAGAATTTGAATCAATGAATCTCATTGCCACAAATGTTTTCCTTAATGCCCATCAATACAAAAATTTAATCAAGGATTTATTTGTCAAGATTCTTTTTGCAAATATAATAATTACAGTTTTCCCACGATACTCTTCTATGTCGAAGGCATTCATTATTAAGAGGAAGTTCAAATTTGGTAAAAAAGAATGAGCGGCTATTTTTCCTTCTCCTCCAAGGTGGTCCGACAGCTCCAGTTGCCATTGCCTCAGCTTATTCATGGTGGGGTTTAGGAAGGACTCTCTGTTTGATCTAGAGTCAGCATCAGATGGAGGACCTCTTTATTTTATTCTTCTATCCTTTTATATTTTTCATTTGGTTGAGCTGAAGCCTATTTCCTTCACATCTCTCGTCGAAGGAATTTGTGATGGAGTTGATATTCACCCCGCCCGTGGTCAATCACTGTGTAGTCATCTCTGTAATTTTCTTCTTTATTTTAGGAGGACCGATCTTGGAAAGCGCGATTTACTGCAGAAAGCCCCCCCTCCTCCCCCAGGGAACATCGCGCTTTTTCCTTTCTCAATATAAGGTATGGCTGTACGCCGTTGCCAAAAAATAAGAGGATCCTTAATACGGGGCAACTGCTAACTCAAGCCTCCGCTTAGAGTTGCATTTTCTAAGTATTTAAAGGGGCTCAGCGAAACAGAGATACCGGCGTGTACACGTGCAGCATCGCCTATTTTAATGAGCCATTTATAGAGGAAAAAGGGAATGGCTCATGCAGGTTTGGGATGGTAGAGGATAAACTTATTTAGGGACTAACATACTGAACTAAAAGCCAGTTAAAAGAGAAAAAATGTAAAGAAATGCCCATGCAACGCTTTACTATGGAGTAAACAGGTCGTTCGCCTTGGAATGCATTCTATCTAGGAGAAAGAAAGTTCTGATTTAAGAAGTCTACTATCTTGAGATCATATAGACTCAAAAAAGGCTTCTGAAGTAAACTAGGAAGAAAAATCTTGAAGCCGTCTTCCCAATGCCTCCCGTTATTATTTATAACTTCATTTTGCCAACTACGCGATGGCGTTGGTTTCAGACACTCACATCTCTACGAGACGTAGGGATGCAGAGAGTACTTCATATTACACCGCCCAGACTTACAACTAACCAGGTTGTATCTTCCTTAGTCAGCTCTGAACGATAGGGGCCGACAGCGCAATAGAGCAAGAAATTCATACTTCCGTTTTGCAAAAATGCCGCTACATTCTCGCATCTTCCACCTTAGCACCACTGATTTGTGTGTTTGTACGTTAAGCAACTTCTGTATTTCACTTGTTCACCAGCGACTGACGATGACGGATATTTCCGTCGAAATCTGGTTTCGCATATAAAATTAGTCCTATTACTGTGGTTTTATCCATATATATATATATATATATATATATATATATATATATATATATATGGTACTGACGTTTCGGGTAGGAACCCATTTTTTTCAAGGATATGACATTTAAGTGGGCAAATACTTATGTCACCTTACGATATTAATATAAATATGAAATATTTACCATAATTACACATAAGAAAGGTTTTCTTTGAATCCAACAATTGCTAATAAAAAAAATGTTTTCATTTCAGGGGGCATTTCTTGTTCGTTAAAATGGCGAATATTATCTGCCTTTTTAATAAGGGCTGAAATCAAGCATTATTAAGGCTTTCAACGAATATTCCACTCACACAACCTATGCAAGATTGTAAATTACCTAAGCGCTAAATGAAAAAAAGAAAGTGAAAAAAAGGAAAACCTTACACGCTCATGTATTATATATATATATATATATATATATATATATATATATATATATATATATATATATATATATATATATATAATACTTATATATATATATATAATTTGACAAAGAAGGAGAGGACATCTTGATTAGATACGCATAGTTTAGAGTTTAACGCTTTTCTTCTTGTTCTAAAAGTATGTCATTTGTAAATTACATATGTATATATGAAAGAAAAATCTGTTTAAGATCAAACTTTGTCTAAACTTTAGCTATTTAAATTAGTTCTTAAAAAATATTATTATAAAAAGAGAAAAAATATATATTTATAGGAAATTCAGTTATTAAAATTAATTATATAAATCATTAAAAAGAAAAATTGAGAAATTAGAAATATCTCCATTTTAGATCTCCCTCCAGAAAAAAGTTAATTGGATTTAATGTAGTGAGTACGAGAGGTAATAATAGGCCTATTTTAGATTTATCTGTAGACCAAGGGACAAGCAGAAACGTGACAATTAAGAGTCGGTTCACAAGTGAAATGACTCAATTATTTATTAATGTTATGAGCAATTAATTTAAAGTTTTTAAAATATATCTCAGCTGTGCACTTAATTATAGGAGCTTTACGGGGAGGGACATTTTTTTTATGATAATGAGGCTCGCAATTATGGAGACTACTGCCATTATGTGAGGAAAACCTTGTTTATTTGGAGTGAATCAGGCTGCCTAAAAGATTTTCTTGGAGACTGTTGACAAGTAAATTCGCACACATCTCAAGGAAAAGATTAACATTTCAGATAAAGAATTTGACTATTTATTAACAAAGACGAATTAAAAGATTGTCGGTAAAGAATTGCATTTTAAGATTTAAAAAGCTTCAGAATTCATGTTTAAAGGAGTCCTTTTCCGGAAGAATAAAATATTTAGAATTTTTTGGCTTATTGTATAAAAGAAGGGTAGGTCAATATTAGCTATTTAACAATATAGAAATGAGGGTATTCATTGTTTAATTGGAAGCGAGTTATTTTTAAAAATATTTCTTCTAAATTCAAATTCTTCTTGCATAAATAAGAAGGAAGCGGAAAGCTGTAAGCCACAAGAGATGAGAGATTTGCCAGAGTTTAGTTTATAACAAAAATCACAGAAGCTAAAAAAATTGGTGCCTATCTATTAAAATTGGATCTTGTATGATATGATGATGATGATAGGCCTCGATGGGTCTTTTTGATAAAGATGTATTTAAAAGGAAATTTATCTTTTTTTGGCTTCTATTGTAAATTTCATATGTAGATGAATGTAATTTTAGTCATTGAAGAACTGAATTACCTAATCCTAGTTATGAAATACTCTGAATGAATCATCGAAAATATTCGTAAAAAACGAGCTTAAAGATCTAATGAGAATTTTGGAATAGCGTTCTATCAAAGTCCATCAGAAAAATATTTGCAGCAAAGGAGACAATGTGGGAACTATAACTATCACATCAAGTTGCTTATAAATTTTCCAGCCGAAATGAAATGTACCTTCTTTATACAGAATTTTTACAAGCTGTTTAAATTTACTACGTTAAAATTTCAAAAATTTGTTACAAATGTGAAAAATAAATTATGGGAAAATCTCAATGTTTTGATCAACAGGTGCGTTGGCAAACAATGAAAATAGTTCTTAACTAGAAATGAATTCAAAATGAAAAAATAATCCGTTTTATTTAACTAAATATACTTCCCTACCATTGTGAGGTTTCGTGAGGACAATATCTTTGTTGTTGGAGAGATTTATTAAGTTAGATGTTTTATTATTTTTTTAACGTGAGTGAGAAAAATTTCGAAGTATAAAACCTGAATAGAAGTCGTCTGTTTACTTGTATTTTAAAAAATAAACCTTTGGAAATTTCATAGAGTTAAGTGTTTTAAATTCTCAGGAAGAAAATGTTAAAAGTAATGATAATAATTAAAAACCTTATCTTAAAAACTGTGAGTTTAGATTGAAATCCTAATGATAGCAAGAACTTCTCACAAGGATTTAATAAGTAATTTAGAAGATTTCATTCTTGTTAATTAGGCGGAAAAAATTCAAGCTGTTTAAGACAGGTTTGTGCAGTTGTATGTCGTAAACGGGAAAAAATGCTTGGAAGAGATCTCAACATCTCGATATACTAAAATAGAAAGTCACAAATACTCCAAAGATTAGATCTTTTAATTGTAAAGAAGTTGTAACAGTACTAAGAGAGGCTACGAAGCGAACAAAGTAAATTATTTGACTCTAACTCCTGCACTACATGCACATCACTTTTTTTTTAGAATCAGATGTATAACGTTGACTACTTTGACATTTTGGCTTTATTTCTTTAAAATATTTTAATTTTTTTAGCCCTTAAATTGTACCCCAGTTTATATTAGCTTTTTAAAAGAACTTTACAAGCTAACTTTACTCGAAGTATTATATTAATCATATTTTGTATATCATATGTATTTTTTCACATTATCACTTTCTACAATTTGAAGATTAACAGATAACTAGAAACGTAGTGCATGTGAATTAAATCAATATTAATATATCTGTATTTTATGTTCCCTCCTTCATTGTCAAATAAATACATATTTACTATCTTACCTTCTAGAGCTTATTCTGGTTTATAATAAAATTTTCGAAGTGAGGAGACGGCTATCCAGGGGCAAACCGAATCTCATCTGCTGTCTGTTAAAATTGCTGCATTTTATCAAGCATAGGTCTCTATGAATGAACAACAAATGAGTTTAAAGCTAAGAAGAAGCACAATCTTCTCTTGGATAAGGAAGAGAAAATCAAAATGGAAAGTTATGATTGAGGCTCCTTTAAGTGAGTCAATAAATTCCAACATGATAAGAAATAAATTAAACAACCTTTGAGCTCTATAATCAGCTTTCATATGGATCATGTGTTTTAAAAAGGAGAGGGGAAATCTTTTACATTTACTTGTAGGTGATCTCATATTGATATCTCTTTCTCAACAAAAATTAAACATTATATTTTTCTAACTCTTCTTTACTGTATACATATATAGATGACATTTTAATGGATTTCATGAATAAGTAAAAATTAATATAATTACCTCCTCTTTATACCACTACTCTCTACCTTGATATTAACTTATCAATATCATTATTTTTAAAATCGCTTGACTTTGATTTAAAAAAGTTCGTTCAAATTTTTTATTTCATTTCTGATGTTACCATATTAATTTTTTTCAGCCGATTCGCGTAAGTAAGTTGAGTATAGAAGATGTCTCTTCAGTTCCCAATCGAAATTGCTAATCTTGTATATGGTCTAACTTTTGATATGAGGCCACCCCTTGTCTTGATAAAAGAGCAGTCTTCTTCTATTGATTAATGCTAACCATTTTTCTTCAATTACTAAATATATTATACAGTCCAACTTAGCCTTTAATTAAATGTAATTCACAAGAAACAAAGGCTTGATTGCAAACGAAAATTCCTTCCTAATTCTAGACATGGTTTCAAATAGTAGAATTTTTTTTCTCAGAAACCTTACAGCTCCCTTTTACCTTTGCCTGAATCTGCATAGTCTTATAAAAAGTGTGAAATTTAAAAAAGATACAATAGATCACCCGATAAAGAACACCACCTCCTTTTCAGGAACTTGTCACGAGTGCGTACTGATACTCCAGGTTCCAGTTGTAGCATAGTTATTTCCCCTGCTTCGTCATCCACCCATTTGCGGGTTTAGAAATTTATGATTTGCATTTGTTGCGATGAGTTATTATAAGCTCAACTATTATAAGCAAACAGCGATCTCAGACCTATATATAAAGCCGGAACTTATAAAGATGTTGTAATAATTAAGCAGCTTTTATCTTCTTTCTAAATCTGTTGAAAGCTCTTTACTTTTAACCATGATTGAACAATGTTCTAGTATGACAATCCAATGCTAAAGGATGTTATGACAAATAACATGTCTACGTAAGTAAACTTTTGTTACAATCTATCAAATTATTCTAGATGTTTATATATAACATCCTAAATCCCCTTCCCAACAATCTGATTGGAAAATATTTACTTGAATACCTAAATATTATTGCAATCATGATTTTCATCGACAGCAAAACAATAGATTCGTTACTATCATAAATTTGCATCTACATTCGTTAACACATCAAAACACGTCCGTGGTAGGATTACTAGTCATATCTAAAGGGATGAAATATATATTAAATAACTTATTGAAATGTGTCCAAATATTTGTTTCACCTTTAATAGAAATGTTATGTTTATAACAAGCCATGATATACTTTAGAGATCAGTTAGCAAGTCAGTTAGTGGAAATAAAAGTTTTTATGGGAAGAAGAGAGAAATTAAGAAGAGAAATAAGGAATGATTATAGCGATAGAGAGATTGCATTTGCTGATTGTGGGTGGGGTGGATGCTTGCAAAAGATTACGATTTTTCCCCTCTTTATTTTGCTTCAGGTACCACACTTTCTACTAGTCAATCGTCAATTGTTGCCATAATTTCCCCTGTTCTCATTGCGAGTTGCGAGTTTAAATTAAGATCATCAATTTAATGATATGCTATTAATCAATTTTAGAACTTATATCATTATAATATTTAGTGGTCTCTCAAGGAAACCTACAAACTCGAATATAAAATATTTTAAATTTTGAGGTTGCTCTCTATTGCAAGATGTGTCTTACCTAAGAAAGGATAGCTGTATTATATATCTACTAATATGGATGCAGCCAAATTTATGAGAACGTTTTTATGGATAAGACGTCATTAATTAAAATTGTCTTACTAATTTCAATAGGAGCATTTTACTTTGCAACGCATAAAATAGGATACAATGTGTTATAACTTATTCCCAAGTTCCATTTAACGCTCTACATGATATATGATGTATTATAGTGTTAATGTGAAAAATTTGCTTTTAGAGTTCAGCCACAGAATTGAAAAATATTTCTTATTCAGGAGACAAAAGTTGCAATAGATAAGTTAGTTTTACTGAATGATAAGGTCCGTGAACTTAAAAACCTGAACTTGGCTATTGCTTGAAATCGCATTATATTTTCACTTTGGGTTCTAACTCTGCTTGTAAGTGCCTACCTACGGATTAAATTCTCAAATAATTTTACTGACATGTCCATTAAATTACTGGTTTGCCTTGTACTGAAGACTAGTCGACTCCTAAAATATACCTATCCTTCATAGTTTTAATCGTATTCTTAAAAAATAACCCGAAATATAACCTCCAATGGTTTTCCTTTTGAAGGAATGAATAGTAAATTTTAAAAAAATTCAGCTTTCTATAACTTCCTTGTACCAAACACGTTTCTTTTTTCATATCGGTAAAGTAGATAAATTTCGGGGCTATAGTGCATAAACTCTCCCGTTTTTCTGTCCCTTGGTTTAGTCGTGAGAATGAAATAATTTAGGTAGAGGACAATTTTGAATGTTGTCTTTCTAAATTTCCTCGAACATGCTTAGTTACCTACCTAATTTGCTATTCCCCTAGCATTGTGCAGTCAACTTAAGAACTTCCTTTACCTTCTGCAATCAAATACATTCTATCAAAGGTTTGGTTTAAGGTGCCCAGCTTCTAGGCATCTTATGCTTACATTTTGATTCTGTTGTAATTCTATGTAATCACAAATGCAGTCGTTAGTGCTCTCCAATTGATAGGAGTCCATAGTTGTCTAGTTTAGATTATGACCGCATCTGATTATTCCATAGGTGATTGATCTGCGAGTTACTAAAGCTTTCGTCTTCAGTAATATCCAAAGTTTTTGAAGGTAAAATATATTTTTATATTAGTAAATATAGTTATATTATTATTAATTTTTAATTAACTTATTTTTTTCTGCACTCTTCTTAAACTGTGAGGATTGCAAAAATAATTAGAAAAAGTGCATTTTTTTAGCGTCTAAGGGATTCAAATGAACATCCAGATCGCCTACTAGTTAGGTTCCTGCTCAAGAATCGGTTTGCCTCCTTGCCAAGCTTGAACACGATTGGAAAAATGCAGTTGTGAACTCTTCATTGCGTACAATGGGGTGAATAATTTTTTAAAAGTCACGAATGGCTACAAAGAAGACTCATCTCACAAAGAACTTTACAGAAACTTGGTTAAAAATAACATCGAACCTTTGGGACTATGGCTTGGGTATTCACCAGATTTTAACTTATTAGTGAATTTGTTAACGATAAAAATAAAGTGGATGTTAATAAACATAGGCCATCGTATTGTGAGATTTTGTTGGTTATTGAGCAAAAATGGAGCAATATCAGTAAAGATATCATCATAAATTTGGCCTTCATCTTGTCAAAACGAATTGAAGCAGTTCTGAAAAACAAGGGACATCATTGGCAAGAGTGAGGCAAAGGGATATTCTATGATGAACCTCACTTCCGCTTGTTTGGAGCTTCAGATTGATCGCTCGTTAGAAAAGAAATAGGAAACATTTTCACAAGTCCTGTGCCGTGTCTACGGTGAAGACTCTAGACACTCTCGTTTTCTGGAGCTGCTTCTCATATAACGAAAATTAATTACATATAATTTTGCCCCAAATCACTATCATCTACAAAAAAGGGCGCCAAAACAAGCTTAACGAGCACTTTTCCTTAAAGTTTAGGACAAATTTGGGAATGGTAACTGTATTTTTTTATCGTTATGCCAAACCTTCTTGTAAATTAAAAGCAATAACAAAATCCTTAGATGAAAAGAACATCAAACTTTCGCGACAATGGCTAAGGAATTTATTAGATTTTAACTTAATAGTGAATTTGGCGACGATAATCGAAATAGAACTTTATAAACGGGAGCCATCCAATTTTAAGCGGTTGCAGGTGATTATTCAAGGAAAATAGAGAAATTTCAGCCAAGAAAATATAATATTACCACTTTTTATTGGCATCGTACTTTTTCAGAGATTTCATTTCTTTTGACTTTTCATCGTCCAGCAAGAAATTATTTTATTACACATTTATGTCTTTTGAGCTAAAGTTACAGCTTTATGAAAATATGGCTTTGCAGGTGTTTGCTCATAAATCAATAAGGCATGAGCATTATAGATTTCGTGTCTGGTTTGTTAGATTGCCTCTTAATTCTGCCATTGAAATAGTCCGATGTAAAAAAATGGCTCAGATAAGGTTAAAGACACTAAAGTAAGAACATGACTGAGAAGTTAATTTTGTCGGTATAAAATTCACAAAGGTAATAGAATTGGAACCAGTGTTAATCGATGATTATTTAAATCCATTTAAGTACCAAAGCTTCTTAAATATTCTCTTTGGAGAAGAAATTAATATTGTATAATCGAAAAATAAATAGATCAAATGTTAAAGGATTTCAAATATCCCTTTTCTTTTAACAATGCCGTTATATGTATGAAGTAAAGTATATTTTAATTTTCAGGCACTTTTATTACCATCTACCACAATAATTTGAGTCTAAGTATATAATGACATAACCGTCACAGGCCTTTAAAAATTGTAAAGTTTAGTTGAATTTTATTTCTATATGAATTTGGCTAGATGCATTGGTCTACTTTGAGAGTTATTTATCAATAGTATTAGTAATTAATTTTCTCTCTAATATTAGCTTAAAAAGAACAATCTATGCTAAACCAAAGATCCTTATAGTCCGGGAAAATATATAGGTAATCCAATAAGTTGGAGTGAATGAAAGATTTAGCAAGTCTATCGGTGTTACGCCAAATAGGAAAGGACTCTTGGTTACCTTTGGAGGATGAACTGGGGATGTGGAAGACCAATGGCCAGGTCTTGGTCGGTAGGGTTTTGATGCGAAGGCGTCAAGAGAGACTCCGAATGGGGTTGAGATTACCTCGGCTCCAGGGAGAAGTAATCACGTAATCGAGATTCGTCTGTGGGCGGAAGGAAGTCTCAACCAGGGTAGTGAGACGGGAGAAACCTCAGGACAATCTTCCGGGGTATAAACGGGCTTCCGTAATCCTCCTCTCATCAGGATGGATTAGACGAAGCCGATCTGCTGAAGAGATCACATGCACGAGGGTACCACTCCATAGGAAACAGATTTTACGGTCAGGACGCTAAGAGGCTCGGGTTCTCTCTATCTGCGGGGATTTGCAGTCATCAAACTGGGGGCAAGACATTGATAAAGCATGCCAAATTAAACACAGCTGCGCTATTCCGTCTTAACCAGATAAATTCTGTGTGATAGCGGCATATTGAGTTTCATGCTTCCACACGCCTTCCTTCCTAACATGAAATTTCACAGATATGTAGGGGATGGAAAATGTCATTCCCAACAAATGGGCGAGATAGTGATTGGAGAAAACAATGTACCTGACGGGATACAAGCTAATAGGAGAATCTTTAACTTCGGGCTTACATAGCCGCAAACACAAAAAAATAAATCTATATGAGGTTGTTAAACTTAGGAGTTAACGATACAAAAAAAAACACTAAATAGAAATAGTGACCATTACAATTAATTACAGAAGAGAAAATAATTACAGGCAATATATATACAGAGGGACAAGGCTTAACAATATATAAAATTGTGAGTACACACCCTCGGTGATTCTTACGTTGTAGGAGAAAGCTCCTCTATGGGATTCTTACTAAATAGTCAGCCATACAATTTTTGGAACCTTTAATATAAAATATGCGAAATTGGTACTCCATCAACAGTAAACTCCATCGCATGAGTCTCCCGTTTTGACTTTTGCTATTTTTAAATATGCTAAATGGCGGTGATCCGTTTTGATCACGAAATCCTTTCCCAATAAACACATATAAAATTTTTGAACCCCCCCAATTATGACGAGAGCCTCACGTTCTATGGTCGCGTAGTTCTTCTCACGTGACGAGAGATTCCGGCTCATCGTATTGCAACAACAGGTAATCCTACTTCTTCGCTGTAAGGGTAGGTCCTGATTCCGATAGGCTAGGTGGGATTCGGGAGTTTTAGAATGGGGACAGATGTGAGCCTATCCTATCCTTAAGTTTGTCATAGGTGGCAGATGCCTTGGGGTCCACACGAGGGGATGTGGGGATTACTTGTTTAACAGGGCGCTAAGTGGAGAAGCTAAGGCAGCAAAATTAGGGACAAAACTCCGGTAGAAGGATGCGGATAACAAAAAAGCGCGGAGCTCTTTCTTCGTACGTAGAAGAGGGATTCTGGCCATAGCCTTTACTTTATCTTGCTGGGGGTCATCTAATTATCTTCGATATGAAGGCCTAAATAACGAATCGAATTATAGGCAAAATGACATTTACTAGGACCAATGGTCAATCCGTGTTCCCGTAACTTCATGAGGAGGGAGCGAGGGGAGACTAGCTGTTGTTCCCATGTACGTGTGGAAACGTACACATTATAGAAATAAAACGACACGTAAGCTAGGCCATCCAGGATTCACCGCATCCTTTTATCATAGTTACTGCAAGCAATAACCAAACTAAAAAGAAGATGCCTAAATTTCCTTAGGCCCCTTTTCCGTTTGGAAGGCAGTGTACTTCCGAGCACTATCTATCGTGATATGACCGGATGTATGCAGTTATAAGCACACTGGACTACTAGCCGACCGAAATTAAGGCTCTACCTGGGGATGGTTTTAAGAGTGCTTTAAATACATAGTTGCCAGGCTAAGGAATATTCAAACACGGATACAAAAATATACTAGGAGTAAATATTACATTTACATATAGGCCAAGTTAAATGGCAATGCAATTAAATATTGATAGTTCACTGCTAAGATGATTAACACGATCAATTAAGTTTGAACCGAGGGATAATTAATTAAGTAATGATTTTACAATTATGTAAGTTCTAGAGCAAAGGGGATCCTTGAGGTTTCAACTCGGTAAAGGTGAGAGGAGCGTGGCGAAGAGGGGATTAAATCTCTTTTACCTTGATGTGCGGCGAGTAGGACAAGGTAGGTAAGTTCGACCTTAAACTTGTGGGCATCTCACGAGACGTTCAATCCAACTTCGGAAAACTGAAGTTGGGGCCTCTTATCCTTAAGAGGCAAAAGGAGGCGGCTTCGGGGATGGCTTTTCCGATCTTTAAAAGCTAAAGACGTGGTGTGAAGGGTTAGAGCGCACTTAAAACTATCTCCACGAAAACTAGCTCTTCCTTGGCTCTGCGACAATCACTTAATTATTCTCTGGACGAGAATGTAGTCAATTTCCTATCGGCTAGCGTATTGGACGGCGGCTTCAGACATAATCTTCATGTGAACTCTGAAGTGTCGAATATAGACTCCGAAATGATCTAGCCAGGGAGAGTGATTCATCGCTAACAGAATTCCTTAATTGCCTTGGGTCACGATAAGCGCCCATATCGAGAAGTCGCGATCCTTCTTAATGGTCTTTCCATTTTGTTAATTTTATTACTATAAAGGGAAGATGAATTTGGAGCGGTCAACGGCGAACTGGGGAAGTCAGGGGGGGGGATTCTTTTTCTCTCTTCTTATTCTTCCAGACTAGCCTTGAGGTGAATTTGATAATATTTCTTACATAGGTCTATTTCTGAGATAAATGTCGCATCTTCAAAAAGGTTCTGGTCGCTGAGTAGGATTGGTTCCGCGTCAAAAACCGTCACGGAATTTAATTTCCGGAAATCTAAAAACATTCTGAATGTTTGATCGGGCTTCCTTACCAATACAATGGTGGAGCAAAAATAAGAGATGGATTGGTCACTATCACCCAACTTTAATAGTTTTTCATATTCTAAATTAAGGGCCGGACGAAGGTGCACATGCAAGGGGAACAGTTTAGTTCGATGTCATGTATGAAATGACGTGAACATCGGGGCTTTTTCGAAATCACCTTCACAAATTCAGCTAATAACTTAGACAGTTGAGCCTTTTACAAGAGTTCTAATTGGTAGTTTAAATCGAGTTCCTGGGTAGTTTCTTCACTAAATTGGGTAGTGAAGGTAGGAGGTGCTCCTTATCTGACTCGACGCAAACTGTCTGTATCAGATTGAGAGGTTCGGTGGGGTAAGCGGCTTCCATCACCGCCTCTTCGCCAAGGGCAACTATGTTATTAATACACGCGCAGCGCTGGTATTGCTTAAAAATGTTTATGTGACATAACTTATTAATGGAAGGGGTCTTTATGAGGTATTCCACGGGTCCTCGTTCTTCTAAAACGGGGAACGGGCCTTTCCACTGTGAAAGGAGCTTATTAGATTCAGTGGGTAGGAGTAGCAGTACCTCATCACCAGTCGGTGGCGTCGATCTTTTGCCTTAACGTCGAATTAAGTCCGGTATTTCTCCAAATTAAGATCCGTATTTTTATACGCGATCTTGGCGCATTTATCTTAGTGGTTTATAAGTCTAATACGTACAAATACAAGGTTTTAATTTATTCATCGAGGAGGGGATTTGCGAATAATTCGTTGTGAATACTTATAAAGCCTCGGACCCTTCACCCATAAAGGAGTTCAAACGAGGCAAATCCTAAAGTCCTATGAGGAATCTTACGGCACGCAAAGAGAGCGACTGGCAGATACCGATGCCACTCTTGAGTTTGAGCCTAAAACAGCTTCCTTAGGACGGTTTTCAGTGTCCCATTTTTTCTCGAAGACTCCGTTAGCCGCATGGTGGAAAGGGGTTGCGAAGAGAAGTTTAATCAGGAGAAGTTTTCCCACGTATTCCATGAGTTCGGACGTGAATTGTCTGCCTGGGTTGGACAATATCTCTTTATGGATGCCAAATCGAGAAAAGATAGCTATTAATAGTTGCGCGCACGTTATGATATCGATTCTTATTAGGGAAACGAGTGTAAAGATATAAGAGTGTCCTTCGCTCGACAGTGGGTGAATTGGGCCAATCAAGTCGATAGCCACTCTAAAAAAGGGTTGAGATATTACGGGGTCTTTTGAACGAAGACAGGTGCGATCCGTCCTTTTGCCGTTGTCTTTTGGCAAATATCGCAGGATCTACAAAATTCTGCAATCTCTTTGGCAGCGCCGGGCCCAAATAAATATAGAAAATTCTTTGACCCATTTTATTGTTGCTGAAATGACCGGCCAACAACCTATCATAGGTAAGGCGAAGAACTTGGGGAGCGCAAGAACGAAGGATACAAAGGGAGCAAGTCATAGCAACGTCCTCAGGTTAGATAGAACGGTGAAGGAGGTCATCTTTAACGAGATATATAACCTTCCTTGGGCACAATCAGAAATTTAATTGTCCTGCTAGGCTTTTCCCACAGGGGCTGGAGAGTAGAGCACTTTTTCTGCTCGCCTACGAACTCCTTATTATGAAGGTTTGCGAATTAGGGGGAATAAGGAGTTTCTAAAGACACGGAGATTGCAATTTCCTTTAAGGCCTGAGCCATCGTAAGGACAAGCTGGGCGACAAGATTAGGTGAGATATGGGTGTACTGGCCGATAAACACGGCGCAGAACTTAATGGGGGCTGCAGCAGCCTCCACCCAGCCGGTGAAGTATTTGCATTCTAGGTAGCAGCAAACCACGGGTTGGCGCGCCCCAAGTAGTCATGGACTACTACATACCTATCGTGGTCGGGACTTACTAGGGGAAGCAATTTTTCCAACACTACAACCCAGGTGCACCCGATGTCTCGACAAGGGTTGACACCCTTCACCCGTTCACAGTTCCTTCTTCAAATTAAATAAAATGTTGACGTGATTTCCTGGGGAACCGTTAGACGGTACAGAAGCTGGAGTTATTGGGCTAGCGGGTGGTTGAAATAGAGAAGCATTGAATTGATGGACCTGTTGGATGGGGAAGGGTGAAGGTAAGAGATTTGGAGGCAGTTTGATTTTACATGTCCGGGCACGCTGCACGTGAAGCATACGATGGTTGGAGGGAGGTAATTGAATGAAGAAGGATTATTTAGGAGGGGCTCAATATCCCTTGGTTCTTGCGAGGGAAGTAATCTAGGTTTGGAGAAGACCAACCTCTTTGGCCAAATGGGGCGAACTTTTATGGGAGGACTTAGAGAAATTACTCGTACTCTTGGGAGATGGGGGATGCGATTTCTTGTGGTCATTCGGATACAGATTATGCATGGACACGTGTACATTCGCCTCTTCCAGCCATTCCTTAAAGTTAGACGCTCGTCTATCTTTTACGAATGCACGGATCTCGGATGGCAGCGCAACCATTAACAGACCACGTAAGACAAAATCGAACAGAGACTCGTATTCACGTCCTACTTGGAGGGGAATTGAAATTTAACGGGTCCTTAAGTAAAAAAGAGAATAAATAAAGAAAAATAACCCAACTATGGCTGACACCAGTTTTTAATATAATGATTTATAATAATAATAGAGAAATATATATATATATATATATATATATATATATATATATATATATATATATATATAATTTCGAGGAACGAAGGCGTGTGACCAAAAAGCTTCTAATGTCCACACTGATGTATGCCAAGCAGCCACTCTTGGCACTGCGCTCAGCTACAATTGAATTGGGAAAAAGGTAAGGTCCTTCTACTTAGAGTGCGATATTATAGGTTGGCTCTTTAAAAGGGAATACGTTTGTCGGATTCGTCGCAAGGGTAATTAGAAAGATAAACACCTCTACAAAAATAAACTTTAATAGAAATAACAAGAACAAGGGCACAGATAAATATGGAAATCTAAGTAATATGCAGTACGACAAAGGAATATTATGACAGGCAAAATTAAGGAAATTAGGTCCAGGAAATATATAAGTGATCCAATAAGTTGGATTTAATGAATTTTTTAGCAAGTCTATTGGTGTTACACCTAAGGTGGAATTGTTCTTAGGAATGGGAACGAAAAGGTGGGAATTACGAGGAAAGGACTTCTGGTTACCTTTTGAAGATGAACTGGGGATTTGGAAGACCAATGATCAGGTCCTTGTTGATGGAGTCTCGATGCGAAGGGAGTTGAGATCACCTCGGCTTCCGAGAGAAGTCATTACCAAATCGAGATTCGTTTACGGGAGGAAGAAGAGAGGTGAGAGAAACCCAGGACAATCTTGCGGTCTATAAACGGCTTTCCTTAATCTTTTTCGATCAGGACGGATTGCACGAAGACAATCTGCTGACGAGATCACAAGGGCGAAGGGAGCTCTTGACGGGAGACAGATACTACGGTCTGGACGGCAAGAACCTCGGGTTCTTCTTTATCTGCTCAGGATTTGCAGACATCACCTTAAATAGGAGCCACATAAATGGTCGACAGACGTGAGGGCGTCCAAATGGGATATCGGACGTGGCTTAAGTAAACATGAACCTTGATAATTGTGGACATCAACGAGGCGAACGGGAAATAAAAGAGAATACCTTCTACCATAAGAGGGGGTAGATGGACATAGCTGCCACCTTGGAGCGAGACAGCCTTATCAAACTCGGGGGAAGACGGTGATAAAGCACCCCAAATTATTCACAGCTGGTGTATTCTGTCTTGACCAAACAAATTCTCTGTGATAAGATTTCCACATACAATATATATATTTATATATATATGTGTATATGTTAGGGTGGTCCAAAAATATATGCAAAAAATCGAAATTAGTTGGAAATTTTATCCACATGGCTAAAATTATGCTATAAGATGTTAAAAGAACTGATGCAAAATATTGACTAAATTGGTGAATATTTAGAGGTCACTATGTGTCTCCATATTTTTAAATTTCAGTCAAAATATTTGGAACTCTTTAATAGTAAGTATTTATTGGTTGTTACTTATATACTATCATATATTTGTCACTGGTAACTCATTCCTTATGAATTACAATAATTCGCAAAACAATCAAGATATTGCATTATCTGAAAAGTGGAATGACATTCACATACTCGGCGTATGATACAATGATAATTGTTGTTTCAGCTTTTTGATCTCTGAGCCCATTTGTAAAGTGATGACGGAATAACGCCCCCTCATTTCAAATGGTGATGAGATTGCACCATTTCCTATATAAATCAGCGAGGATTGATTAATTGTTCATTTTTTGTTTGAAATTTAACAGTTGACGTAATACAAGTGCTGGTTTATGCAAGTATATATATAATTATTTAGGTAAGTAATACACTTTGTTTATTCAGTGCATAGATAATTTGCAGTTTTTTATCAATATCATACGTAATTAAAGAATATTAGAATTTTATGTTAACACACTTTATGTTCATATTTCAATTCACAATATATATATATATATATATATATATATATATATATATATATATATATATATATATATATATATATATATATATATATATATATATATTATGTATATATTTTAATTAAGCATGACTGCCGTAATTTTTTACAAACACAGAAGCCTATTTATTTTTCTCAAATGAAAGCTTATTCTTTCATGAATATTGAATATTTAGATATTTTAGAGTATAAAAAATATCTTCTAAGTATAACTAAATGGAGGGGAACCGTGAGCATACTCAGTTACAATAAATTTTGATTTCTGTTGTTTCAGATTATAGCTGGAAGTACTCGTTCATCTGCGTCAGTCTGGCTTTTAGGACATCTTACTAGTGAGCTTTCATATGCAAGACTACCAGCATGTGGTGATGTGCTTCATGTTGTTCAGTACCACCATCAAGTAGAGTCAATGACTTTGACACAAATTTATAACCTTGCTTGCAAAAAAGTCATAAAAGTATGGGAAAGAGCATGAATTCCAACACAGCGAATAGACTCTTGCGTTAGGAAACTCTCAAGGTTGTATGAAGAATACCTTCCTTTGAAGAAGAACCTCAAACCCGAACTGTTCTCATGTAGAATGAATGAGCACAGTTTCGAATCTACTTTCAAAACTTTTTGACATAGACTCAAAAAATGCTTTAAATGTGGTAAAAAATGAAGGAGACCGCCAATTTCTGTTGATGCAGAGAGAGAACATTTTCTCCTGGAGTATGTTGTGCCGTGATAAGATTACTTCAGCCAAGGAATCCCGCAAAAGATATCGACATGAGAAGGCTTATAATACAAATAAAAAGTATATACTTCTAAAAATAAAGCAGAGGCTGATGCTCATACAGATTTCGAGTCATCATCATCTGAAAGAGAAAGTTTAATTGCGGCAGACAAAGAGTTTTGTCTACCTTCTTCAACTAGAAAAAAGAATGCACAATGTAGTCCTTCAATTTAAAAAAATATATTTATAACATCAAGTGTAGATGCTGTTCTTGATCGTACAAATATTACGGATATAAAAGCAACAATGGTTGCTTGATCAATAGCACAAGCCTTGGGTCAGGATATTGTAGCTATGACACTTTTCAGGAGTTTTATACAATGTTATAGTAAGCAAGTAAGAGAGGCAACATACAATGAAAACAAAGCTTCGTTGTCTGTTGAAGGACCGATCCTTCTTAACTGAGATGGAAAACTACTACCTGCTATTGATGGGGCAAAGTAAACAGTAGAAGGAATTGCAATAATAGTTTTCGTAAATGGAATGGAAAAACTTCTTGGTGTGCCAAAAATAACACGAGCAACAGGAGAAGAACAGGCTATGGCATGCATTTCATCAATTAATTAATGGAATCTTCGTGACAAAGTTCAAGGCCTTGTATTTGACACAACTGCATCAAATACAAGCCTACAAAAAGGAGCCTGTACCATAATTGAGAAAGTATTAGGAAGGGAACTTGTTTGGATTGCGTGCCGTTATCATATTTTCGTAATTATGTTATCATGTGCTTGCAATATTTTACTTGGGCCTACAAGTGTTCCAAAGAGGAGTTCCTTTGAACGTTTTAAAGAACAATGGTCGTCACTTAAAAAGGATTCTTTTTTAGAGGCGGATAGCAGATTATTCGTCAATCCAGTAATGCATAATCTTCGAGAAGAAATGGACCCATATTTTCAGGAAGCTATAAGATCTCGTTAGTTGCGTGACGATTATGAAGAATCGCTACGAATCAGTCTCATCTATCTTCGGGGCATTGATAAGACAGAAGTTACATTAAGAGTCCTAGGAGCGACTCATCATGCACGCCGGATGGCTAAAGCTATATGTGTCATGAAAATATACTTGTTTAAGCATCAATGGAAACTAACGAAACGTGAAAAGGCCGATATTACAGAGTGCTCTCTTTTTATTGCTTTGGTTTACTCGCGTTTTTGGAATGAAGCTCATTTTGGAATTAATGCTCCTTTGAATGATATTGGGCTTCTTAAAACTTTGCAAAAGTACCCAAATCAGACAATATCTAAAGAAGCAACCACAGCCCTTCACAGACACCTTTGGTACCTTAGAGAACATTTCGTTGGTCTTGCATTTTTCGATCATAGAATTAATGCTGAGACTAAACAGAAGATGGTCTCCAATCTCCAACTTAATGAAAACACCAAAGTTGTTCGCCGATTGAATCGTACAAAAAACAACAAGGATTTGGGCTTGCATAAACTTGTAACTCAAAAAACTAAGTGAATCTTCAGTTTCCTAAAGAAAGATGGATAAAAGTTTGCGGAGGATACATTCGTCAAGACTAACCCAGGTTCTTGGGAAGAGAATACGTTCTTTCAAGAATTTCAACGTCGAGCGATTAACTTAATGGTTGTTAACGGTGCAGCAGAAGGAAGTATTGCACTTATCAAATCGTATAATGCATCTCTAACAGAAGATGAAGAACAGAACAAATTGCTTCTCAGAATTGTGGCAAAACATCATAAAAATTTTCCCTCATGCTCAAAATGATCAATGTTTAATCAGCAATTTTAGTTATAATTTATTTCAAAAAGAAATCATTTGCCATTTCCCTTTTTTTTCACTTTAATATAAATATTTTTTTTAAAAATTGTCTTTCAACACCAAGATGTGTTTCAAATAAACTAGTATTTGCAAAAACTGTTCATTTCTATCCCAACAATTAATTTACCAGCAGACAAAGTTAAGATCCATATAGCGAAAAGTATATATTGTTTGATTTTGATTAAATTGAGTATGTGACCTACTGTTCAATGTGGTAATAAAATCAGGCATGTGGAGATAAAAAAACTAAAATTTTATTTTGCAGGGACTACCCTAGTATATATATATATATATATATATATATATATATATATATATATATATATATATATATATAAGAAGAAGATTAATTCAGGGGAGGATGAGTGTATGAAACAAAATAGTGGTTTTAACGGTAATACCTAGACAAAGAAGTCGATAGAATATATAATATAGGGATAAATTTGTGCTACCGTTTGTACTTTCTCGACAATCGTTATTATTCCGCCAAGCGTTCCTATTATCAAACTAATGTTAATATCCCTAAGTTTCAGGTCATAAACTTATTAATTTTACCCTATAAACATATTTTTATTAAATTAGCTCGTTTATTTAGGCCTCTGAACATAAATGTTATTTATAAGTACGAGACTACAATTTATCGCATCCTTGTCAAAAATTCACCCCCTAACCTGCCATTGTTTATTAGATAGGCTGCAACAACTGTCAAAAATGTTATTATGGACTAATCAGGAAAGAACTAGATGTCCGGGTTAAGCAACAAACCAATGTACGTATTCACAGTGAACAATCTGCGCTTTTTCTACATACTGTATGTAAAATCTTAACCATAGCATTAACTGAAACAGGCCAAACCATTCATAAAATGCAGTAATTATATTTCTAAAAATATACGCGTTCCTAAATTTCAATCTTAGTCCTGATTTGTTCACGCTAGGCCCCATTATTACTACATACATAAAATCTCAAATAAAATTGTTTCTGGATTTTTTGCCCCCTAATTAGGTTCAGGTGTGGGTATTCAAATCCCTCCTTTAACTATTTAAGACAATGTACGTCTAGGTTCCTGTTCTTTCCTTGAAAACCTCTTTAAGCATAAAGACGAAAGCGCTGGGAATCGTTTTTCACTTTTCCTTTTTGGATGTATCTGAATAAATTTTACTCACGTGCACTTAGTGAGCTTTTTTGATATATATATATATACCTATGAATATATATATACCTATATATATATATTTATATATATATAACTTTTCTTATCTGTATGGATTTCCTTAATTCAGCTGCAGTTCTTTTGCTCCGTTAAACTTTGCTCTCTCTAATGTCCCATATGTCACATATTCCATCTTTAGGAGCTATAATTAAAATGATACATGATAATATAAACAAAAGTTTAAATATAGAAACCTGAAAAATACCATTATAAATGCAAAGATCGAAATAATAATTACCGCCATCTTAGCAACAGCAAAAATTAATATGGCCCGCAGAATTAAATAAATATTTAAAAACCAATTTTAAACCACAAATTCGTTGAAAATTGCAATTAAAATAGGCAATAATAATTTAGTCACAGACAATGTAGAGAAAATAGTATAAACTAAAAGAGAACAATACTATACTTTGTAAAATTCTTAGAAGCAAGTGAAAATATGAATGGATTCGATATTAATTATATTTCAGTTAGTTGGTATTATGGTCGTTGTAAAGAATAGCACGTTTGTATCCAAATTTGGGATTTGGTATTTTATAAAGATTGATTCTTTAATAGATTGGAAAAATTTTAAAAAGAGTAAAATCATTAAAGGACATGTCTATTTTACATAAATTACATGTTTTATATATAGCTAAAATAGTTCACATATGAGATTATGCTTAATTATGCTGAATTTGACTCTGATATTTGTTTTGTTCTATCAGACTAGGTTTTCTTAAAAAAAAATCAATAGATACTCGTACATATATTCAATATTCCGTCACTTGTGTCGTGCAACAGATATTTAATCCAAAGCAGACCAGCTTGAATAATTTCACATTGTTGAGTATAATTTAAAATTTTTATTCTACTATCGGATCTACTTTCTTCAACAATCAAAAAATTGTAAATATGATGGCATTAATTGTCTCACGCAAGATAACGATAATAAACACTTCACATATAAGCTCATAATAAATTGTACCAGAAAGCATATGTTCAAATCCTTTATAATTGAGAAAATATGAAGTTCTAAAACTGCTTCTGAACTTTGCCCTTTCGTAAAAACAGCTCGCTCTCTTCTCGTCGCAGTGTTCCGCAATAGTCGCCCATCATGTTAGGCCTGAATTGTCGCTGATATCTGCTCTCCATTATGGTAATGTCTTTATGAAATCTTTCAACGTGTTAACCCCTAATGTCTCCAAGGTTACCTGGGAAAAAATCGATATGAGATTGGAATAAAGGCAATTTCAAGGACATCCTTGCTCTTAATATATAATAACTCTTAAACATGGTTGTAACGATTTCTTTGTAGTTTTCAGCACGATAGTTTCTAAGAAAAAGCTTTGACACATTTACAAATGATTCCCATGAAGTTTTCGCCAGTGGTTTCAAGGCCTTAGTGAATTCGCTATCATGAACTAGTGTGCGAGTCTGTGATCCATTTAAGACACTTGCTTTCAACTTGGCTTCGGAGCCACATCACCTCGTTTCTGACATAAGTATCAAAACCCAGCACCAGATTGATCCCTAGCCTTGATGAAAGATTTAGCCAAGACGAGCTTCAGATGCAATGGAGGCCAAAATTTTTTTTTGTTCTACAAAAGGATTGTGAACACAGTTGAATCTTCCAGGCACATCCCCTGGACTTGTCGGCCATTCCTTCCTCACATAGTGCACTGAATCAGCTCTGCTGTCCGACAAACACAAAAAGCAGATGTGCTTTGTGCAGCCACTCTAAAGGGCCAGTAGTAAACATAGGACTTTAAGATCTTAACATATCTTTCACTGGTGCTCCTCTCAGCCATCTTTCCTGCATGTGCTATTGGGACAGATGGAAACCGATTGCCATTGTGTGAAAGAATAGCTTTCAGGGAATATTTTCCATAGTCTATAAACAGCCTCTAATAATCTGACTTGTATGGTTTAGACTTGCAGAATTATTGCATGAGAGAAACTCCCTGTCCTCACAGTAACAAAGGTTGTTTGCGATCTTGAAAAATGAGGATAGCTCTCTATGTCGGTAACGAGCTCTAGTGATACGTACTCCATCGATTACTCTGCCTTATCCCAGAACTTCAGCCTTTTCTTTGGAAAGGTCTAGGTCCAGATGAGATAATGAAGCGCTTGTTGAGTAAAGAGTTTACGCCTGGTATTTTCTGAGTCATCCTGGTAGTTGTCTTCATTTCAGATAGAATTAGAATCGGAATCATTCATCAATTTTTGTTCCGTCTGTGGATTTGGGACTGGGAGTTCAGCGCTGTACTGCACCTTGCATCGTGTTTTGATGGTTACTCCCTTTATATTTGTGAAACAAAAGTAGCAGTTACTGCTGTTGTCTTTGGGTTCACGCCATATTATTGGTACAGCAAGCGGCATTCCCGAGCTTCCCTCACCACACATACAGTCGCTCAGGTGGTTGACACAAGACTTATAAGCTATATAAGGTGCTCATTTCTTGTCTTGTTCACCCAAAGGACCTTTCAATTATCTCTTCTAGTTCAGCTTTTGTGATTGGTTTCTTAAGGCTACAAGGAGTGAAGGCGCCACATATGTAACAAAAACGATCAGCATCGTTCACACACTTGCCATGTTTCATGTTTTTGTTAAGTTCACAGTAATTAGAAATTATGCAGTTATAGGTATGCACTATCACGAATTAGCAATTTGAAACAAACAAAAAGCACCAATAAAGAATAGCTTAATGTATAAGTGGAACCAATGAACATATAAATTAGTGTATGAATAGCATGGTGCACCAAATATATAGATATGTTGGTTCTGGAAAGCTGAGCCCGATACAGCAATACGAATTGCATTACTGAATTCAGCACATACAATTATCATAGAATCAGTCTATTTTGATCGAGAACCATGAGAAAGATTTTGGGAGGTTGACCAATTTAAATCTTCCTTGCATTAAGTTTATCCCCTTCTATAGTTACTATACATGTGAAATAAAATCGAGACTAAACTTACTTTAGGTAATTCCTCTATAGGTTTGCTGCTTGCAACTGGAGCATATAAATCAATAGACAAAATAAGAATTCACCACCGTGAGAATTATTTCTTACATCAGAAATTTTTTCACCTTCTGAGTTATTATAAATACATTTTAAAATTAATTATCTGCAAAGTGTCTTTAAAATATGTGTTTGATGTTTCATGGGCAGATAGTTAAGGGGGCTAGAATCGGGTAACATGTCATAGCTTATTTCTTGAGGAACAACAAATGAAGGGATAGAGTTGTACAAATTGACACCTATTTTTTTTAGTGCAATGTTCAAATAAGAAAAATAGCCAGCTATTTGTTACAAATTAATCATAATAAATTGAATTCTAAATGCATATTGTTGAAGTTGATGGCGAAGGCTAAAAGTGGCTAAAATATATCCTCTAAAAATTTGAATAGGAAAGCTATCATTGCTAGGTATCAGGCCAGTAACCCCAATGCGAAAATATCCCATTGCCTGTGTGTCAATCTGATACAATAGTATAAGTGAATTCGTTCCGGAGATCAAGCCATGATTGATAATTTTCCCAGGCAGTCATTGAAGTTCCATATCCCAGGAGAAGGAGTGTGAGAGTCACTACTCAGATAACTAGTTCATGAGGACATCCGCTACTACTCAGGTAAGATGAACAAGGGCCAGCATCCGTCGAAAAAGATGGAGCACAAAATTAAGTAAGGTAATGCAAAGCTCGCCAGCCTCACAAGCTTAGCATTACTTTACTTCCTTTTGTCTTTATCTGTTTTCACAGATGCCGGCCCTTTTTCATTTAACTTGAGTAGTAGCGGATGTCCTCATGAACTAGTAGTAGGCTCAGAAGCTTGTGAGCTTGTGATATTACGCCTAACATGTTATTTTCATCTCAGATATAAATAATTTCTGTTAATAGCAGGTAGTGACCTGGCAAAAACAACCGTTGTATTGCTATGCCACCCCAAATTGTACCTCGAGTCATAAGGAACTTTTCCTGGCTCACATCATGTTGCCTTGGGTGGGTATTTGCAAGGGCCAAACTATACACCCATTTCTCTCCACGTAGGGCTAAACCAAGTGCCTCGAGAAGTTGTGTTACCCAGTATCCAAGAGGGGGCTGTTTGAAGGCAGTTCGTGTTTCAGTAGGTCTGTGCAATATTCTACATAAGCTCAAAACTCCAGTGTTGGCTGAAAGAAAGTTTATCTAACCAGCTCACTCCGAACATGTGACCTACTATATTTCTATCCTTCTAGAATATTATGTGCGGGGCGTGGTTATTAGAGAGACCAAGAAGACCTATTCAGCATACAGTGAATAATAGGCCTAGGATCGTGAGAGTTTCACCAAATTAAACAGCGAGGTCATCGACTAGGCCAGCAGCAGGTTCCGACACCATTTGCGTGTCATCATCAAGTCCGATAGAGACTTTATTGAATAAAATTTATAGAAGAATTCTTTTTCTTCAAAATGTAAGTCTGGTCAATATATATATATATATATATATATATATATATATATATATATATATATATATATATATATATATATATATATGTACAAGCAGAAGAGATTGGTAATCTCAATATAGGGAACAACCAAGAGGAAATATCACCAGCGATCGTAGTCGGACAGAAAAGAGAAGAGAACATTTCCCTTCAGGAATTACCAGGTTCTTACTCATCAAGGTAGTTGACAATATCATTGATTCCATGAAATATATATATATATATATAATGCATGTTTGACCAGCAAATTAACAAATTCTCTTTATCAAAAATTCATTAAAATGATCTTCATACGTAAACAAAGTATAAACCACAAGATCTTCTCTCCAGCCCTAGCCCTACATTGGCTCAAGTAATTATTTTCTCAACTGAAATTATCTTTAACTTTGTATAAATATATATTTTAGGAAATTTATTACATTTAGGAACATTAGAATACCATGAAACTTGAAATTTTATAAAGCATATATAAATTATGTAACAGAGAACAAGAAAAACTTTTAAAACCATCGTAAATTATAATACTAGAAAATAAAGCTTTTCCTAACAGATATAAAAGGTATTCATAACATGAAATTATAAATAGAGTATATAATTTGTGGATTGCCCAAGGTTGAGCAGAACAGTTTCTAAACGACTTGTGTAAAGTGAAACATTTTTCGCATAAATCAGCTGAGATATTTCCTCAAGATTGGATGGCTGCCTTTCTGAAACTTTATTTTTCAACCCTTTCCATTCAAAGATTTTCTATGGGATTCAAGCCTGTGGACTGGCTAGCCCACTCATTTACATTAATTTTATCACTCCTGAGCCATTCAGATGTTTGCCTTGAGGTATGTATAATATCGTAATTATGCTAAAACACCTACCGTAACCAATACTGAGTTTTTGTTGGAGCTAGTGAGATGTTTTACTAAAAATGCTGTATGTAGTATTTTTATGAGTTCAATGTTACTTCTATGTTGTGATAGTCTCCCATACTAAACAATGAAAGGCAGCTCTAAACCATCAAGCTACCACCTCATGATTCATCGTTGGCACGGTGTTTTTCTGTTTTGAGGCGGCATTGGGTTCACGCCAAGTTATATAAAACGCTTAGAAACCGAATTATTGATCAAAACATGGTGTACCAGGGAAAAATCTATATTATTTGTAAGTTACGAATACTTTTTTATTTCGTTTTTCATCAATTATTTTTCCCTTTTTAAATTCATCTAAAAAATATGCAAGTTACCATTACATTTTGCTAGATAGTTGTATTACCTCATTTACTTTAAACTATCAAGGAGTAATAATGAAACAAAATGTATTAAGTTTGATACAATTCGAAATTGAGACAAAGTTACTATAATTATTCGACACTATATTACTTCTGAATTTTTTTAAGAAAATTCTTCGAGAAGATCCCCAAAAGACACTTACAATTAATATTTGTAGAGGGATAATAAGAGTTTAGTGTATATATATATATATATATATATATATATATATATATATATATATATATTTTTATATATCGACGCCAAGGAAATAATAACAAACGACATCTGAAGTTAGCTTTGCCCCTCCGATGTTCTCCGGTAACATAGGAGAACGGGTAAAAGGGTGTACTTATAAACAATTCATTCAAAAGTGCAAACTGCCGATCTCGTATTACCTTCTCTCCGAGTTACAAGACGCAAAGCGGGGGAGACAACCTGAGGTCTCACTTTGCGAGTCCCCCCTCAAACCCCATTACCCCGTGGGAGTAATTCCTGTATATAACAGGTTGACCCGAGGAAACGTGGCCTTTTGTTTGTTCTAACGGAAGAGGCAAGTAAGTCACCGGTTAAGAGATTTTTCGAGTTCGAGAAAGAAACAGAAAAAACACCGGTAGAATGTTTTTTGCAAGTTAAAGAGAACTTCCAGTCCTTGTACAAAACGAGATTTTCCCAAGGAAGCTCGGCGCCCATCGAGCTCCCAAGATATTGAGTATCAAGCTAGCCAGGTTGAGGACTCCAAATCTTACTCTATCTGAGTTGGATAAACTCCTACTAGATAGAAAAAAAAGAAGACAACGATCTCATCTCGTCCGGAAGAAAAGTAGAAGGACTAAGCTTTCGCTTGAAGTCGCTTCCAACCAAGAGCCCTCGTGACGTCACCTGTCAAATCGACAGGCAGGTCGACGAACGCCATCTAGGGAGCAATCAACAAATAACTCGAGCGCCTCGTCGGATCAAAATCTCTTAAGAAGTCTAACGGGTCGCTAGTATTTAATCTCCATTACCTTATGTGAGTAAAGAATAATCCTGTTGTTTATGTCACCGTACATAATAATTAGTTTATTTTGTGTCTGGCTAAGGACAAAGGTATTAACTAAAAATTGTTCGCCCCGGAAAATCCTATCTCGAATCGAGCTTCGAGAGCTCGCCCAGCAATCCCATTTTCTTTATTTTTAAGTATATTAGATCTGTATTTTTTACGTTATTTAGTGAGAGGGTTTATGTTCATTACAGTCTAATTTTTTTGTAAAATCGCTGTTTTAATTATCCTCAAACGAGTTAAAGTGGCAATAATTGATAAAGTCAAGAAAGAAACCCCTTTTATTCATTCACTAGAATAAAAATAAAGATTAGCACTTTTAGACTTAGAGAACGATCTTCAAGCGATCATTGAGGCGCGAACCTACGCCTCATGTCAAAGTTTTTATTTGGTTAATTAAAAATTAATAAAACAAATAAATATATATATATATATATATATATATATATTATATATATATATATATATATATATATATATATATATATATATATATATATATATATATATGTATAATTTCGGCTATACTACGACAATATTAGCTTCTATTTCGCAGATGTAGACACTACATTGGCTCAATATTTCATAAAGTAAAGCATCCGATAGTAAACCATTGATTCTTTCTAAATACTGAGATTTAGCTATTAAGAGCACGGCGCCAGGCTCATATACCTTTAAGACATGAAACTTTGAGGAAGAACTTTATTTAACAGGTAAACAAGGAATTTACTTAAACCCTTCGCACTCTGACCAATAGTTTCTCTGACTCAATAAATATATTTAAACTTTCAAAACCTCACTGTTTACTAAACTTCCGGCGAGTGATCTTAATTTTCTTGAAGAACATCTTGTTAAATTCCTTCTCCTAGTCACCATACTCTTCAATATTAAAATCATCTCTTTTTGTATTGTAAATACTTAATTCACTTTTTTAAAAAAAACATCTTCAAAAGATTAAATAGTTATAGGTAATTGTTTGTCACCAGTTATCACTAATCTATACATATATGGAGTTCTTTGAGACTAAATTTTTATCAATTAGAAAAAACTTATTCAAGATACGGTATTTTCATGACATATTATGTCTAGAGCCTAATAAATAACTTAAATTTTAATGTACTTTTAACAAACTAAATAACTTTTTGTTTCCACCGAATTCAGACTAGAGTGTTAAGGACTCCATTGAATTCACCGTTCCTGGCTACCAACTCTTCCACAAAGATAGGCCAGACAGAAAGAGTGACGGTGTAATGTTGTATGCAAGGATACAATCAAATCTACGAACTCCAACATTATATCCGATCACGAGCTCGTAGGCGTTGACCTAGAGATAGGTCTTGTCAGATACAGGACCCTGCTGCTTTACAGACCCCCTTCCCAACCCGTTGAGAAGGATAGAAAACTGTACCAGCTGCTGGGTAAGCTTGTTCAAGGCAGAGTGCGCATCGTTATTGGAGACTTTAACAGACAAGTTGACTGGGAAACCAGAGCAGCCTGTGGCGAGAGCGCGCTACTCCTGTAGTTCGCCAACAACGAGTTCCTCGCTCAATGGGTCAGAGAACCGACGAGAGGAGACAATATCCTCGACTTGGTCTTCACCTCTGAGAAAGATATCGTTGAGAATGTCTCTGTAGGCGAAAAGCTCGGTGGCAGTGATCACCAGCTAGTTAGATTTAGCGTCAAGATCCTGAAGGTAAGGTCTGTTGCCAGTCAATCAAAGAAACATGACTTGAGAAGAGCAGACTTTGCAAGCCTTCGTGCTGGGTTGACTGATGTAAGGCTAGCGGTATGCGAAGAGGTTGAGGATTCGTCGAACAATTTCAAAAATAAGTTCATGAGTCTTCAATCAAGTTGCATCCCTCTGAAATGCCTTCGTCGGTCTTCTGTTCAAACAAAGTGGTTTAATCGAGAAATCGGCCAAGTGCATAGGGAGAAGAGAAATGCGTACCGGCGATCGAAGTTCTCGGGTGCCTTTGACGAGTACCGGAGGCTAGCCAGGAGAGTGAAGTGCAGCATAAGGGCGGCTAAGAGTACTGAGGAACTCCGAGTGGCGAGACTTTGCAAGGAGAATCCCAAGGAGTTCTTCAGCTATGTAAATAGCCGTAAACCAATCCTTCGTAGGATTAGGCCCTTGGTGGACCAGGAGGGTGCATTAACTGACTCAGATGCAGAAAATGCTAACCTTCTCAATGACTACTTCTCTGCAGTGTTTACTGAAGAGTGTGGTCCCATCCTCCAGCCCAGGGATTCCTACTCGGGGGAAAAGCTGGAGGCAATGGACTTCACCGAAGAAGAAATATAGAAAAAGATCGCTGACCTAAAGACGAATAAGGAGCCTGGACCAGACGGGTTTCTATCCAAGGTGTTGAAGAAAGTGTGCGATGAAGTATCACGACATCTGTGCGCTATCTTTAACATGTCAAACCGGACCGGATGCGTTCCTAGAGACTGGCGTGAATAGGTGGTGACTCCGATCTTCAAGAAAGGAGACCCCAGCCATACGTCAAACTACCGACCTATCAGTCTGATATCGATAGTTGGTAAACTCATGAAAAGGATGATGGTGGAAAAAATGAAGTCGTATTTAGAGTCAAACCTGCTACTGAGGAGTTTTAAGCACTGCTTCCGAAGGCAACGGTCATGCCTGACGAACCTTGTGGAATTCTTCCACTTCCTGTTCAGTGAGCACGATCGGGACAAGGCAGTGGATGTGGTGTACTTTGACTTTTAGAAAGCCTTTGATAAGGTATCACATCGCCGCCTTCTCCGGAAAGTGCGAGCACTGGGCATAGACGGAAAAGTAGCCGGCTGGATCGTGAACTGGCTAAGTGGCAGACGGCAACGGGTGGTAGTGAATGGACAGGCTTCTGAGTGGGTGCCCGTTACTAGCAGGGTGCCTCAAGGTTCTGTCCCTGGACTACTACTATTCATCATCTACGTCAACGAAATGGACGGTGACATGGTTGCCAAGATTTCCAAATTTGCCGACGATACCTAGCTTGGTATGAACGTTGCAAAAGATAGAAATACTGCCCACCCGCAGGAAGATCTTGGGAAGATTGGAGAGTGGTCGGATACGTGGCAAATGCCTTTTAACGTGGGGAAATGCAAAGTAATGCATATCGGCAACAGAAACCTCCAATCTCAGTGTCGTAGAATTGCTCATAGTCTGGTCCAATAATTATTCTAGTCCTTGATCTGGACACACCACTTTTGTTTAAGTCGATGGTATTGACCCTATGACTCAATCTAAGATATATATTCATATATATATATATATATATATATATATATATATATATATATATATGTATATATATATATATATATATAGGTAGGCTTTAATTTCTACTGAACGTGCGAAAGCTGGTTAGAGGCGGGTTGTGCCGTAGCCAGGATTCTTACTATAAAAGTCCCACTTGTTACTGGGGGAGGTTTGTGATTGTTAAATTCAAAGAGTGCAAAATACAGTTTGAATAAATTAGCCGAACGGATTCTTAATTGAAGTCTTGCCAAGGGTACGTAAAAAAGGAGGAGTCACAAATAAACACACGTAAAAAAAATAAACTTTACTTTACACAAATATAATAATTAGCATTAGTTAAAATGGCAAAATTAAGGATTAAATATTAAACTCTGACGTTAAGCGTCTAGATTTATAATAACTCCATGGGAGTATCAATTACTGTTAATTAAATAGGTAATTTAAGAATAGAGGGACACTGGGTTTACAGATAACCATTAATTGTCATGGATTGGAGAGACAACTACTCAGGTCCAGACGGGTTGCTTCGGGTAGCGTTAACACGAGTTCTCGGGGAGAGGGGGGATAAGATGACGGGTTCGGGGCTGCTGGCTGCAGTTCCAGTTAGTTCACTCCTAACTGGATTTGACACTAACAAATAGTAACTTCCAGTAACTATTTAGATGTTCCTTCTCTTTTTCAAGTTACGTTGAGCCACAGAGCGTATTCTTCTAGTCACAGACTCTGCGGGGCGGGATTTACTTCAGGAACACTTTGAGACAGCAACCAAGTTGTTTCTGCGGCACATTGGTAGTCGATACGTTGCGGCAACGACTCTCGTCCAACGTGAGAGTTACGCGTTACGCGAGTTGGTTTGGGACACTGCTCTAGAGGGATGAACACGATGTTATTTATATCGCGGATTGTGGGAAATCGAGAGAGAGATTCCATTCATGACAATTCGCTTATCGCAGCGCCTTCTGGACAATCTCCATGGTATCATAAAGAAGGCAAATAGAATTTAGGTTTCTCTGTGAGATAGGCCTTCTTTCGTCAAACTTCCTGTCGCCAGTTGGGGGAAGGGGGGGGGAGAGGAGAAGAAGGTCAACTCAAACGACAAATTTCTTTCGTTCCCACGATTGGCTGGCGGCATGCGAGTATGTACGTTCCATACCCTTACACGCCTAACTATTTCGAGGAACATTATTTCGCCATGAAATAAGGAATAATGTGAAAATTAACTTCACCGGGGGAATTCGTAATTATCTTCCTCGACTCTAACAATTGAGTCGGTAATTTTATCAAAACCGTTAGGAATTTACCTTAGTATCTAATGCCTACAAAATACGACTGCTACCTTAGTTTCTCTGATTTACATATATAAAACAAAACAAAACACATACGGAGTACAGGCAAGAAATAATTATTAATACAGAGATACACACAAAAAAATAAATAATTGACTATTAATCGCTATCTGAAATTGGGTTGCTCGAAAGGCTATCTACGAGTACATTCTCAGACCCTTTTAGATACCTGATTTCACAACGGTACTCTGCTAGCAATAATTACCAGCACATTAGCCTGCCTGTTTTCGGTTTTTACAAGTTTTTAAGTAGGCTAACAGTCTATGATCAGTCTCTCTGAGGAATGGACGACCTACCAGATACATTCTAAATTTTGTAATCCCCAAAACAATCGCTAGAGCCTCCAGTTCTACCTTAGCGTATGCCCTTTCGCCAGCCGTCAGTCGGTGACTCGCATAGCTTTTAGGAGCGGGTTCTTGGTCCTCGTCGTATTGGAGTAATACGCAGCCAATACCCAGTTGGAAGGCATCTGTCCTTACGCCAAATTTCTTTTGAGGGTTCGGCAGTTTTAAGATTCAGGTGGAGACTAGCTTCTCTTTAAGCTCTTCAAAGTGCGCTTTGGCGTCGGGGTTTCACTGGAGGGGGTCCGGGAGTTTCTTTTTTTAGCAGATCGTTTAGAGGAGCTGCTACAGAAGCGAATTGGGGTACGAAGCGGCGGAAAACGAAGCATGCGAGTATTACGTTCCATACCCTCTTGAATCGAGTGACACTGAGAAAGACTTGGGTGTACCTATCACTCGCGATCTCAAGTTCTCGAAACAGTACATCGGGGCAGAGAAGAAAGCCCAAAGGATGCTAGGCTATATTAAGCGCCAGTTTGGATATCGGAACCAGGAGATTGTACTGTGCGGTTACAACTCACTTGTCCGACCACACCTGGAGTATGCCGTACAATTTTGCAGTCCTTCATTGCGAAAGGACATCGCGAGATTGGAACGCGTACAAGCCAGGGCAACCAAGCTGATTCCCTCTATCCGACATAAAAGTTATGAGGATAGACTAAGGGAATTAGATCTGTTCTCGCTGGAAACCCGTAGACTGCGTGGTAAGCTCATCGAAGTTTTAAATATACTTCGAGGGTTCGACAATGTTGACTACCGGGATATTTTCACACTGAGTGAGAACAGAACACGCGATCACGGCTCCAAACTTGAACTGAAGCGTTACAACCGCAATCTGTGTGGAAATTTTTTCACTTACAGTATCTGTGGTAAGTGGAACGCACTTCCAGTGGAAGTTGTCAACAGTGAATCTGTTGACCAGTTCAAGTCAAGACTAGACAAGGTCTTGAAAAGTGGCCGTTTAGGGACGCAAAACAATTGAGCAGCCATGTGCCCACTCGATTCCTAGCCCAAAGGTACCCTCCTGGGATGGACCGTAAGGTCTCCTAGGGTACCTTCTTTCCTTGTTGTTACTCCTTGTTGTTACCTTCTTCTTTGAGATCTTAATGCATAAGACGCCTCAAAAGCTTCAAATACAAAGTATACAACAAAAAGCTCCTATAAAATCTTCTACATACACTATTATTCAACTCACCACAATAGTATAAAAGGTATTGTTTTTATTTTCATATTTCTCCCTGCCCAACAAATAGTATTTTATGTATAATTATATAAAGAAATAGATACTATTTATAACATAGGCTAAAAATTATTTTAGTCAGTATATTTTCTAAACAATTTTAAATCTCCTGCTAAAAGATCTTTTTATCGTGTCGAATATAATATTTGAATGTTTGAAGCCAAATTTATGTTTTCTTTTCCTTATAACAAAGTGTTCTCCAAAATTCCCGTCCCATGCAAACGCTTCAGATAAATATAATATTTAAATATGAGTCATCATTAAATAACATCCTTGTCAATAACTCTACTATACTCCAATGAATTTTAATTTATATATGATCTAAATATTGTACGAATGTAATTATGGACAAACCTGAAAAGAACTCTAGGTACGTTTTAAATAACAGGCTAATGTACTCAACCATAAAGAGCAATCTGAGTTCTTTTCACTTATGTAGAATTGTTATCATGGATTCAACTAGAATATTATTAATTCCATCATCAAATATAATAATGAAATTTCCGGAAATGTTTAGAATAAATATGAATGGAAACGTTCTCCGGATTTAAATTGAACTAAGATTATTTTAGTTAGATCCCATTATCATTTCGTACTTAAAGACTCAAATTAATAATTTCCATGATTCTGTCTTTCTTACGTAGGGTTTGGGGATAGGGAGGCCCTCTTCTATATAAGCTAATAACGCTCGGAATATGTTTTCCTTTTTCTTTGTTTTTATAATTTGAGAGAATTTAATTATATATATATATATACAAGCCACTGTTTTCTTCCTTAACAAGAAGAGCTAGGTTACACAGGCACCCCTGCGGGGTGTGGCCTACGTCCTTATTTGCTAAGCTTAACCGCTTTTTTTTTAATCCCCTTTATAGACTGTTTATTTTAACACCCTGAACACCTTTTCCATCTTCATCTTCATTTTCTTCTTATTCTTTTTATTCTTCTTGTTTTTGTTGGTGTTGTTGTTGTTGTTGTTCTGCTAAGGTGACAAACGAACTAAAAGAAAAAATATTATTCAAAACCCTTCAAAAAATCTCGTTCTTAAAATATAGGGTAATGGATATATATATATATATATATATATATATATATATATATATATATATATATATATATATATATATATATATGTATATCTGAATAAGGAAAATATGGAACGCGATAAATATATAAATAAAGTCAACAGCGACGAAGGAAAATGTAACACGAGAGATCTGCGAGGCCTATCGACCAATCGTCCTTTAGAAAGCCGACTGAAGCAGAAAGAAACATAAGGAAAAATTATTACAAAGAAGACGCACACTCGTATATGACAGTAGGCGACACTAGGATTATAAGGGCATTAAAAGGAATATGGAAACCACCGCTATTAAAGAATTAAGACTGCCTAAACAGAAGCTGACGATTGAAAAATGGTTTACAAACAAGAGGGGAGGACTCAAACCGTTAAAACTAAATTACAATATTACAATTTGATCATTCTTCTATTCGAGAAGCAGTAACAATCTATAAAAGATGAAAATTATCAAGAATAAAACATAAAATATATTAAACATAGTTATAACTATAAAAATAAGAGGTGAGGGCAATAAGTTTTGAGAATCAGTAGGGCAAAATAAGGGAAGGGGGCTGGCTGATTGTAGGAGTGTTAGGAAAAGTTATAACAAGTCATGACCTGCAGCCGCACGCTCCTGCCTCGTCTATTTAAGAAGCAGTAGCTGATCGCAGATGGTCAGTCACAAATTTTTCAACAATGGAGAAGGTTAGACACCATGTAGGGAATTCCGCCATGGTCACAAGTTCTTTGAAGATGACCCCGGCCAGGACGCCCGTCAGACGTGACCAAGGAGAAGAATGTGGCCTGTGTGGAGAGGATCATCCTCGAAAATCGACGGGTGAAGGTCAAAGAAATCAAGTGAGAATTTGGAATATCCCATGGAAGTATTATCAACATCATCCACGACAATTTGGCCATGATCAAGGTCTCTGCCCGTTGGGTCCCTAGAAACCTCACGCCGCATGATCGACTTCAACGTCATCAAAGTCCACAAGGCCAGAGTTGCACAAGCTGACCTGCGCGAGTGCTGATTCGAAGAGATCAACCATCCCCCCCTACAGTCCAGATCTGGACCCTAGCGACTACTTTTTATTCCGCCAGCTCAAGGCTGCACTGCGTCGACTCCGGTTTGGGGACAAAGAAGATGTCCAGCTCGCCGTCCAGGATTGAATTGAACAGCAGCGGGAGATTTCTGGTTGTCGGGAATTCGAAGTCTCAGGGACAAGTGGCGCAAGTGCATTGAAGTCGAGGGTAGTTATATTGAAAAATAATAAAACACTTTTCTCTATATCCGAATTACAAAACTTATTGACCGCCCATCGTATATAAATATATACGAGGGGCGGTCAATAAGTTTGGCAGATCGGTAGAGCAAAACAGAGGAAGGAAGGGGGCTGTTTGTGGGGGTGTTAGGACAAGTTATGGCAAGTCAAGACCTGAAGCCGCATGCTCCTGCTCTGTCTATTTAAGAATCAGTAGCTGATCGCAGATTGTCAGTCACAATTTTTCAACAAAGGAGAAGGTTGAGCACCGTGCAGTGATCAATTTTTTGACCAATGAAGGCAAGAATGCAAAAGAGATCCATGAACGCATGGTTACAATGTACACCGAAAGCGCCCCTTCCTATGCAGCTATTGCTCACTGGAATAGAGAGTTCCACCATGGTCGTGAGTATCTTGAAGATGAACCCGTCCATGACGCCCGTCAGACGGGACCAATGATCACAATGTAACCGGTGTGGAGAGGATGATCCTCGCAAATCGACTGGTAAAGGTCGAAGAAATCGAGCGAAAACTTGGAATATCAACATGGAAGTTGTAGAGGTATAATAAGAGATTAGTATATATATATATATATATATATATATATATATATATATATATATATATATATATATATATATATATATATATATATATATATATATATATGTAAATATATATATATATATATATATATATATATATATATATATATATATATATATATATATATATATATATATATATATATATATATATGTATATATATATATATATATATATATATATATATATATATATATATATGTATCGAGTCTAAGTAAATAATAACTTAATACATCTGGGTTTAGCTGGGCCCCTTCGAGGTTCTCCGGTAACATAGGAGAACGGGCAAAAGGGTTAGTGATACGAGACTGGTTCCTACCCTCAGCTCAAAAAGGCAGGCTCTTCGAGGGTGCACTTATAAACAACCCATTTAAAAGTGCAAACTGCCGATATCGTATTACACCCTCTCCGAGCTAAAAGACGCAAAAGTGCGGGAGACCAAACCGGGGGCCCACCTTCTGAGCTCCCCCCCATCCACCTCCACACACACTTCAGCGGGAGTAAGTTGGCTATATAACAGGATGACCCGTGTAAACGTGGCTTTTTGTTTGTTCCCACCAAAGAGACAAGAAAGTCACCGGTTGACAGAAGATTTTTCGAGTTCGACCAGAAGACTCAAAAATCACCGGTACCAAGCTATTGAAAGTTATGGAGAATTTGCAGTCCTTGAACAATACCAGATTGTACCAAGGAAGCTGGGCGCCGTTCGAGCCCCAAGATAAGTGAATATCAACCAAACCAGATTGAGGACTCCAAAGCTTATTCTATCAGAGTTTGAAAACTCCAAACTAGATAGATTTCTCATCCAAAATCGAAATTATATAAGCGAGACCCAAATCGCTAGAAAAGAATATAAACATATCCCAAGATTAGAAACCTTTTTAAGGTCATAAACGTACGAGAACCAACCCTCCTTATCGGTGTCTTTGTTTTGATTCTCTTACGCCAACTCGAAATTCCCTGTGACGTCACCTATCCACCTTTAGGCCGGAGTAACGCCATCTTGGGGAGCAAACTGGAAACTACTTGAGCTACGCTTCTCAGGAACAAAAATCCCCGAAGATATTCTAACAGGAAACTGGTATTAATCTCCATTACCTTATGTAAGTAAAGAATAATCCTGTTATTTATGTCCCCGTGCATACAAATTAGTTTATTGGATGTTTGACTAATGACAAAGCTATTAACTTAAAAATTATTCCCCTCCGTAAAATTTTATCTCGAAGCGAGCTGCGAGAGCTCACCCAATAATCCCATTTTCTTTTTTTAAGTGTATTAGATCTGTATTTATTGTATGTTATTTAGAGAGATGGGTTATGTTCATTAAAGTCTATTTTTCTTTAGTAAATGCACTGTTTTAATTATCCCCGAACGAGTTGAAGTGGCAATATTTGATAGTCAAGAAAGAAACCCAGTTTATTTATTCACTAGAATAAAAATAAAGATTAGCACTCTTAGAGCCCGATCCTCAAGCGATCACTGAGGCACGAACCTACGCTTCAATTTAAAGTTATTTGGTTTATTAAAAAAAATAATAAAACAAATAAATATATATTAGCTCGGCATTCTACGACAGAAGTGTTATCAACATCATCCACGACAATTTGGCCATGACCAAGGTCTCTGCCCGTTGGGTCCCTAGAAACCTCACGCCCCATGATCGACTTTAACGTCGTCAAAGTTCGGAGGAGTTGCTGCTCCTGTACAACCAAGACCCGGCGGGATTCGAGTAACGCATAGTGACAGGTGATGAAACATGGGTCCACCACTGGGATCCCGATAACAAGCTCGAAATTATGGCCTGGAAGCACACGGCCTCTCCGACCCCTATTAAGTTCTGGACCCAAACCTCAGCACCATCTTCTGGGATTCTGAAGAAGTGTTGATTTTGGACTATGCGCCTCGTGGAAGGACCATTAAGGCCAATATTACGCTGAGGAACTGGCTGGGTTAAAGAAGTGCATCCGTCAGAAGCGGCGCGGCAAGTTGACACGCGGTGCTTTGCTCCTCCACGACAATGCCCCTGTCGACCATGCCAGAGTTACACAAGCTGCCCTCTGCGAGGGCGGATTCGAGGAGCTCAACCATCCCCCCTACAGTCCAGATCTGGCCCCTATTGACTACTTTTTATTCCACAAGCTCAAGGCTGCACTGCTTGGACGCCGGTTTAGGGACGATGAAGATGTCCAGCTCGCCGTCCAGTAGTGGATTAAACAGCAGCGGGAGATTTCTGGTTGTCAAAAATTCGAAGCCTCAGGGTCAAGTGGCGCAAGTGCATTGAAGTCGAGGGTAGTTATATTAAAAAATAATGAAACCCTTTTCCTAATATCTCGTTTCCTTATACCTGAATTGCAAAACTGACTTGACCGCCTCTTGTATACCGGGTGTCCCAGAAAAAAGTTAACCGTACTTTGAATTAGTATAACTCAAACACTATTGGAGATTTTTGGGTCTTACAAATATTGTTTTATTTAGCAACTATTTCTCTGTCGATTCTGGAAATTTGATTAAATTGCCTATTCTGATGTTGATGCACTAATTGGTTTAGTGGAGGCTATCAAAAATATGTTTGTGCAAGGAGGTAAAATAATGAAACGAAGCCTATGAAGGCCTAGGCCAACGTGCCCTTTCAAAAGGAGCGTAGGGAGCCTAGGTAGCCTAGGTCACTGTGCCATTCTTCAAGCAAAGCCTAAGCCATTTTACTTTGGTTTTTCAGCCACGCTGTGGTATGGTCTTATAATTATTGCTTACTAAGCAAATCAAAGCGTTTCTGGGTAAAAGTTTACTCCCTTAGAACCATTTTAATTATGCAGTTAACAAAAGATTAATGCGTATTTGTAGTCACGAACTTTATTAAGACTGTCAGTATTAAACAAGTACAAGATTCATTTGAACAACATCTCCAGGTAGGCACCCACCAAGCAAGCTCACAATTTGGAAAAATGTTTGCAAATACCAACATGAAAGAACATGCTTAAATTTAAATGAGTTCGTTCGAGTCATATGAGAACCATAAGAACAACAAAAAATATCGAAAATGTTTAGACGACGCTGCTTCAAAATTGACATGTATCAGTCAGAAAGAATGGGTTACAATTATTTAAGTTATCATTTAACCCCATTAATAAACATGACTTAAAATGGCATCCCTATAAGATGCATGCAAGAACCAGCTTCTTGAAACTGATGTTCCTCGTCGTAGACAATTTGTCGAATGTGTTCTCAATAAACCTGCCGTTTCTTGGAAACAGTATGATTTGTGACGAGGCAGCCTTTTTCATGAATGAAAAGGTAATTAGCCATAATATTCGGCAATATGCACCGCTGCCTCCCCCATCCCCCTTTTCTCCCAGCATTCATCTTTGACGCATGTATTTGTCAGCAGAAAGTGTCTCTGTGGATCGGAATATGCGGGAATGGCTAACTTGACGGCTAACGTTTTACGAGAATAACTTGAATGGTCCTGCCTATCTGAGCATGATCAACGAAAGGATCTTTCGCGAACTCCGCCAGATTTATGTCAATTAATTCAATAGACTTTGCTGGATTCTGGACGGCGCACCAGCTCATAGGCAGCTTGCTGTAAGAACAAAACTAAGAGAAACTTTTGACAACCGCATTGGCGCGCTAAATCATGCAATTGAATGGCTTCCAAGGTCCCCTGACTTAACACCGTGCGATTATTTCTTATGGCGATATCTAAAGAATAAAGTGTATTCTACTCCACCTACAAAGCATCAGCCAGTTCAGAGATAGTATCACACGTGGAGTCAATAGACTTAAGGAAAATCACAAGTTAATCCATGCCATCAAAGGCGCAACTGTGCTCGGAAAGAAATAGAGGACATGTGGAAGAAAACGGTGCTTAGAAAATTAAAAAAATGAATTTCTAATACTCATATGGAGAGGTGTTTTTGCTAAAAATGGATTTAAATATATTTGTTGATTTTAAAATTCGAAGTTTCCTTATTTTACTTCTTTGTGCAAACATAATTTTGATCGCCTCCACTAAAACCATTAATGTATCAATATCATAAAAGGGAATTTAATGAAATTTCCAGAATCGACAGATAAATAGTTTATAAATTTGTTTGTTTTGCAGGACTCACAAATCTTAAATAGGTTTTGAGTTATACAAATTCAAACTATGGTTAACTTTTTTCTGGGACACTTTGTATATATACAAGAAAAACAGAAATTTGACGCTAATGAGCTATGAGCTTAGAAACATGAGATTTTAAAGGTTAGAAATAAAACTGTTTCTTGTCTCATTGCTGATTTGCATGAAATTTCTCTTTCTTTTGTACTCTATTGTTATTTAATCTGTAATACAAGGATTCTGCAGCTTTCTTCTTACTTCAAAATGGTTTGGAAAGGCAGAAAATAAATATGACAAAATCCCTGTGGTGTTTGTTCTTTATATATATTTATATATATATATATATATATATATATATATATATATATATATATATATATATATATATATATATATCTGTGTTTGTTGGTGTGTGTGCGTTTTGAAATCTCAAAAGTTAGCGTAAGGAAGTATTAGAAGCTTCAAAGTACACAAAAGAAAAGAAAAAATCATCGGGAATAATTTCCAACCCTATTTCTCTTGATAGCCAAGGAAGTTCTCGAAATATTTATTTATTTTATCGTTGGAGCTTCATGGAATATATATAAATTTATATATATATATATATATATATATATATATATATATATATATATATATATATATATATGTATATATATATGGCCAAGTGTAGGCCATGAATGGTCTTTTGCAGTCTCCTTTTTTTCTTATGTTCTTATGTTCTTATATAAATTATATATATATATATATATATATATATATATATATATATATATATGTATATATATATATATATATATATATATATATATATGTATATATATACTGCACTAGATATGGTTTTATCTCATTTGTGTCACATTTTAAGGTGGAAAATTTTCTAAATCCTTTGCTCATTTCGCCATAAGAACGATGACAAAAGAAATGTTTGAATGTCTTCTTATTCCTTATTATTTTAACTTCATCATTAAATACAATAGTTAAAAGCAAGCCGGAGAAATACAAACAAGAAACGGAAGCTAAAATGGAATTAACCTGATTTATCTTGACATTTCCTGGCAATAAACAAGCGTCTTCTGTTCCGTATTATCATCGGAAAATGTGTATCGAGTTTCCTTCTCAATGTTTTCGTGCAAAAGGAAAGAGTCTGAAGAAAACTTGTAGGCGATTCACATCTCGGAGACAACACAAGACAATACTCGCCCCAAATCACACTGTTTCTCTCTGAGAAATATTTTTTTAATAAATAAATATTACATTATTTGTGTATATATATATATATATATATATATATATATATATATATATATATATATATATATATTTGCCTATTAATTTTTTTATAAAATGAATTAGCGATTAAAATAGGTCCAAAATAAATTAAGATACAAAAAATATCTCTACTTACTCAGATGAGTATTACTGCTAAAAGAACTAAAACAATCATAAATAAGCACTGCAGACCATTTTCGTATCTAAAGCTCACCAACTATGACAACTTAAGACATAAACTCAAATAAACCTCTGTAGTTTAAATACTAAGGGTTTATAATATATACAATGGATTGAACTCATTTTGTCGTTTAGAATAGATTTACTATAATTTGGGGAGTTATAATACTATTGTTATTACAGCTTGCCAGTTATAATTAGATGCCACATTTTTTAAAGATAGTTGTTTTACAATTACGTATATATATTCGTATGTCCTCTAATGGACGATTTTGGACCAGTATTTAAAGAGTCTGCCAACTAAAGATCAAATAGGTAGAGAATCTTGCTTTAAGAACTTTGACAATGCTGACGATGTAAGTGAAGACACTTCAATTTTGAAGTTTGAATAAATATAGGGATGACTGCGGTGCTCAATAAGAATACGATTTTTTGTAACGGTGTTCGTCTTATAAGTATTTGTTCCCTTTTTAAGTTGCATGTACTTAATTTTTATTCTAAACAATATATCGTTTTATAATGGAAAACCTTCTTTCTACGATTCTCCATATAATTTCATTGTGTTCGTTTTGAACAGAAGTTTACCATCTGGATTGTCAATTAAATCAAATGTACTGGTCATTCCAACCAGCATATAATTGAGACTATTTATAATGAAATTTTGACTTGGTAGTTCCAGTATTTTTATGTTTAGATTTAGATCATTGGACTTATTCAAAGAATTAGGTCAAAATAGAATTTGACTTGAAATATGAGAAATTATATTTCAAACCTCGTACTCAGTTTTTGTTGTTTCTTTTAAGTTGCATTACAATATAAATACAACAGTGTTATTAGAATGAGTAAATTGCAACTAGATATATGCCTCAAAGAATTAACAAGAATGAACAAATCACAAAATCTGCCAAAAGGTGCAACAATAGCAAACTATAAATGATAAACAGATGAATATGTGTGGAGATTACAGCAACACCAAACTAATAGATAAACTCAATAGCATGTAAGTGTCCCTTGATAGTGATCAGAACATTTATTCTACCAGACATGCTTTTTAAGAGTGTTCGATACCTGACGAGTGAGTTGATTGCCCCCTCTTTGGTGATGAATTCCTTTATTTGGTATTTATTGGCTGGCTAATGAAGTGCTACAGCCTCTTTCATGTACATCCAGAGGTTTTCCATTCGATTTATATTCATTGACGAAGTTGGCAAGTCGATCACTGTTATATATTTGTTCCAAGAACACTATATTCGTCACAGACATGTGATATTGGGCATTTTCCTCCTGGAAAATCACATTCCCGCCAACGTGCTTTACTGTAGGCACTATGTATTTTCGATTCCACTACTCCTTTGCCCCTCAGTGATCTCTAACTTTGACTTCGGTGAGAAATGACAAATGGTCGAGTTGCGGTGATCACATGCTCAAACCATTCGACAGCGCTTCTGCTTAAGGTTTATCACTGTCTGCTTTATCTAGATATGACTTCAAGCGTTCTGCTAGCATTCTGCGACGGATTATTCCTTGCATCGCTTTTGCTTTCCTCTGTTCATTAATGTTACAGCTGAACAGTGGTTGTATTATGATGCCAAAGTATAATGCTACGCAGGGACCTGTCGTAATCATTTGGCCGCGGCATTTGGCTCTTCATCTATTATTGCATCAACCTACTGCGAGTAAACTGTGCTTTTCACATGGAATTTGGTGATACTGATGAGCATTCGACTCACTATAACCAAATTTGTTATTCAGAGTACTAAACCAAATACGATTTGGTTACGCCTACTTTGTTATAATTTCATTAATAAAGGTGGCATTTTTGTTTTTTGCAGTCAATATCTCGTCATTATAATTTAATTCAGAATAAGTAGAATTAATGATATAGAATTTATTTTAGGCCAAATACATTTTGCATATAATTAACTTTATAAATGTAGAGATACAAAATAATCACTTTAGAGAGCAATTAGAATTGACAATCAAATTATTGACCAGCTCAAAAAAAAAGATATTTCGTTCCTCGCAGACTTTGTACCTTTCTCAGTTGCATGGACTTTCTCTCGTCAACTCTCAAAGTAAAATGCATAAATTATCCCAGACAAGATTAAAAGAACACTGAAGATTTGTAATCTCTCTCTTATCTAATTTGTGATGAGGGGCACACTTGAAAACAACCTTCGATATAACACACTCTCACACGCACAAAAAACATACGCGATATCTTACTTGTTCAAACGGCATACGTAAATCATCACATCCCGCCTCTTAAGAATTTATCTCACATTAATCAAATTCTTACTTAAGAACAACTAACTATTATCTATTATTCGTTCATCATTATTTTATTCATTTAGTGTGATTACCATCATTACTTTTCCATCAGGCCTGACCATTGCAATTTGGATAAAATCTCAAATCAACGTGCTAAATTGATTAGTCGATACACTTCGATCAACTATCCTATATCAGATACGATAACTCATCATAGTGTGAAAAAGGGCAGATTAATGTAAGATACAAATGTTAATAGTGCCCCACAGCCTCAGTTCAAGTTTCCTTCACTTCTCAACACTTCAAGGTCTTTATTGTTGATCATTCAAGAGAGTTTATTATACTAAGAGTAAAGTTGCTCATGCAAAGACAGGCATTCTTTATTTTCTATGTGTGTCGACTAGAGCAGAGCTCCCGATCCTCCATATATGTACAGTTAGGAAATGTTGTCAATATTGATAGAAATATGGTAAATAAAATAAGGATAAGTACCAAATTAGACTGAAGGTGGCTAAGAAAGATTCTCCATATCTCTAGGAAACTCTTGAAATATTCAGTTATGCATCTTCTGTTTTACTTACGGAAATGTAACCTGGGAAATGAATCATAAAACTATGCAAAAACTGGAAAGATCCAAAGAAAAAAATGGTACGAGTACATGATAAAAAATAACCCGGAATAATCTTAAAATTAAAAACAAGGTCTGCTGACCAAAAAGTCGCGTGCTCTCACTTTTTCTGATTTATGAGCTTACGATCTACAAAACATTAAATAATTACCGGACTAACACTGCGAGCACCTTGTAAATTATATCATTCAAAAGAGAATGTAAAGCAACATAAGGTTTACAGATTTTGTTAGAATCGGGCAAATCTTTATGATGTGATGTTATTGCCAAAACAAAATAATTTCAGGGCTAACCTTGGGATGACTTTTGAAATTATATCATTCGAAAGAAAATGTAAAGCAACATAGGGATTTCAAATTTTGTTAAAATCTGCCGAATAGTTTAATGCTATTACAAAAACAAATCAAACCACAAAACCGGAACCAAGCGACATAGTGAGATGTAGAGTCGCCCGCGACTAGATTCACACGCGACTAATAAGATTGGAAAAACCCGTGTCAGATATAGTAAAATGATAAACGCTCTGAATTGGAAATAGGCAAAACGTTTTTCTTTGAGAAATAACGGAAGAAGGAAGATAAATTGACCCCAGAAGATGATTTTTCAAGAGCTGCGAGATGAAGTTCGTTTACTGGTATGTAAGATTAATAGAAAACTCAAACGCTATGTAATAATGATTCAAAACTTCGTTTGGAAGGTAGATATAAATGTTCATATATAAATATACAATATTTATCTAACAAAAGATTATATACAATCTATAACACCCAGTAGCGACTAAAAAAAAGAAATTGGAGGGATCACTACTCCTCCCTTGACTGAAACCATAATTAGTAATTTAACATAGTAAATATATTTATGTTTATCCTTATGAGTATTCAATCATTAGTGAGGTAAATAAAATGATTTACGTTTTAGGCAAATTTAATTTACTATTACCATACATACATCGGTTGACTTAAATATTGCAAGAAGTAACTAATTACCCGTGAGTAACGCCAGAGGAGTATAGTTAAGTTCGCACTTATGCTTCTTTGTGTATTGTCGTACTCTGCAAGATTAGTATTTCAATCATTTGGGGGGATGAAAGCGCAAAAATATCTAGTAAGTGTAAAAATATCAATGATCTGAATTGCTATAATTAATAAATTATACATGATCACTCAAAATGAATAGTGCTGCAATCTTATTAAAAGGAGAGTATCTTGAGCCTTACGTCGATTGGCCTAAATAATAAATTCGTAGAGGTTCTGGGTTTAGAGAAACTGATTGTAGAAGAATGACTCTACTATATACAAAGAAAATTTTATTAGCAAAAGTAAATTAATGACAATAAATAAGAGACTCGGGGTACCAAACGGAAGGGGGGGGAGGGGCACAAATGACGCCACGAGGACAAGAGTCCAAGAGAGGATGTACTGACATTGCTTCCAGGGAAAGAGAGAGAGTGAAGATAACGGGCAGAATCACGTAAAGCCTAATTTGACAAGAGGTTTTGGGAGAGCACGAGGAAGCGGGGCACTGCAAAATTTCACTTTCAAAATTCCTTCTTTTTTAATCTCACTGATAAATAAATGAAGGAGTACTCCGGGCGAGAACAAAGTCGATACCCGAGTGATTTATTAGAGGCTGCTCCTATTTCTGTCCATCCAGTGAAGTACGCACAATCGATGTAGCACTTAACGATGGGGAACCGATTGGTGTGCCTCAAGTAGTCGTGCACGAGGTCGAATTTATTATGGTCCGGGGCAACCGGGGGAAACAGCTTGTCTGACACCATTATGCAAGTGCCCCTTTTATCTCTCACAAGAGTGGAGACACAACAGCCATTATTCGTTCCGGATTCGAACTTAACGCCTCCAGGGGTATTCTGATCAAACAAAAAGTTTACCAGTTGGCCCCCTGGACTTGAGTTGCTTGAGGGAGGAGAAGATTCCGATGGTGTTGACGGAGGCACAGACGTGGCACAGATCTGTTGTATCTGGTGAGATGAATTATTTCTGAACTGAGAATTCTGGGGGCAGTTCGTTTTCATGTGACCCTCAACACGACAAAAAAAACAAATGATGTGTGTTCTGTGGAAAGATGAGGTAGATGGGCTTAAAGAGAATGGTTTTACATCCAAGTGTTTGGACTAAAAGAGTGGTTTCGGCTTCCACGGCCCATTTACCTTGGCAAACTTGCTTCCATTTTGCAGGATGAATTTACTTTTGTTTGGCTTAGGTTTTGGGGAAAGGGGGCAATTATCTCCCCTTGTTTCGGATAAAGGTTGTGACGGGCTGAATAATTGTCGGCTTTTTCTGTGCACTTCTTAAATGTGAGGCAAGACCGGTCTTTTACGAAAGATCTGACTTCAGCCGTAAGTGCAGCCAACAACTGGTCTCTCAGGAAGAAGTCAACTAGGGCATCGTAGTCATGCGGGATTATAGAAACATCGAGCCAAAAGTTGAGGTGAAGCTGGAGGGTGTACCCAGACTGACGGTAAGTTTAGCCTGGCTTACTGAAAAAATATCTGAATTTGTATCGGTAAAGGTCTGGGGTCATGTTTTATGCCGCCAGTGAGTCTGATTTTAAGGTCAAATATCAATTGTTGCCTCTGAAGGGAGTAATATGAATATATCTCGGGTTTGGAAATTTAGCAAGTGGAACAATTGAGCCACTCTATCTGTCTCGATGCCTCAATGGCTGATTTCTAAGATTTTCTTTAAGTTGATTAAGAAAGCTCCGAATTCCTCTTCTTCCTTGAAAATCGGAAGCTTAACAGACTTCGTATGGGAAGCTTCGGACGTCAAGCTGATAGACAGCGTCTCGTTCCTGGTCCTGCTCATTTCAAGTTCATGAAGGCAGATTCTTTCCCTTACTTCCCGTTCTCTCTTTATCTGGTTCTTCTCTTTCTTATTTTACTTCTCGTTCTTCTCTTTCTCTTTTTTCTTCTCGTTCCTTTTCTTCTCTTTTTCTTTGTGTTCTCTCTTCTCTTACAGTCTATTCCTCCTCTTGAATATAAGCTAGGAGGTCCTTGCAACTGAGCCCAAGCGACTGTCCTTGCAACTTAAACGTGTTAAATAATGAGGACATTTTATGGCGTTAAGGAATCTTTCAGAAAAGTATCACAAAAAAAGAGCGGAATTATTAAAACGCACAGCGGGAATGCTGGTAGGCTTCGGTGGACCTATGATTCTTCACTTAAAAAACAAACAAACACAGGATAATTATTTCGCACCACGCAAATTCTTAATTATACTCGAAATATTCATTCCGAAATTTAGAGACTGCCTGGGTCACCCAATACGCAAAGAAGAAAACGACAAACACAATACAAAAGAATGGAATAAGATTAACTCTTTTCCAATCCCTTAAACGTTTTATGAGGCCTAAAAATTTTTAAAGTTTCACACGGTCACAAAATTCAATAGAAAATACTCACACAATATGGAAAATGGGAAATGGGTAAAGTATTTCCTACAGGGACGAGAGTCCGAGAGAGGATGTGCGGTGATTACTTACAGGGAATGTGGGAGAGTACTAATAACGAGGAGACTCACGTGAGACGACGATGAATTGGAGCGCTGCAAAGTTCCTCTTGCAAAATTCCTTCTTCTTCAACCTCACTGAGAAATGAACGAGGTAGGAATCAATACGAGAACGAAGTCGATACCCGAGTGATAGATGCCAGTCAGTGTCTATCGTCTGTCAGGCGGGAACTTTGGCCTTATGTACGATCGAGGCCGGGTATAGAGGTAACGAGTTGCCTTCGTAGCTGAAAGCTGTTGGTAGGCGTGGTAGAGCCTACGAGACTATGTGGCTACTAACCAAAACGGGGCTGTATGGTATTAATTTCTCATAGCTTTTCGCAAAGTATTTATACTGCCTCGGCGGAAACGGGTCGCGAGAGACCCCCAAAAGGGGTCGGGGATCTCATTAGACTTGGCGCCCCAAAAAGGCAGGGGATCTTATCGGAGAACATTACAGGCTCGCGCAAAAGTCCTCGTCGCCGTTGGTCTGGCACCGATTAAGGGATGCGACGGGAGACAATGGAAACCCACCACGGATCACACGGCTGCGCGACATTCTTGAAGCGGATCCTTGGGTTCGACTGGCCCACCATTCTTGATAAGAGCGCTGGGGTCATGCGACCGCGTGAAATTCTTGCTGCTTCCTGTTGGCTGTCTGGGAGGGCAGGTGCTTCTTCTCTCAGGCGCTACGGCTATACTTTTGGTTCTAGGGGAGAGGGGTAACCTTCTCTCTCTGACAGAAACCTGTCTAAATTTCAAAATAAATCAAAGAGCTATTACCTATAATAAGCCGTACAGTTTAAAGCTCAATATTTCTATCATATTAAAAGGCAGGGTGTGTGGATGAGCAGAAATAATATAATTCTTTTCCATCTTTCTCATTTGGAGATGATAATTCTTGAAATAATAATTGAAATACCTATTTAGCGGGTTTAACGATAAATATAGGTAAACAAGGTCCATCAAGAAGTTATATCAACAATGCTGCGTATATATAAATGTTTCTTATAAGAAAACTATTGAACTATTTACTGAAAAAGTTAAAAAACAAAACAAATACATTTTAAATTGAATTGTTCTGCCACATTTGAACCATCCTGTAAGTGGTCACCAACAAATCTCTAATTCTAGTAAACAACTTTTAAGTTTTTAAACGTTTTATGCAACATTCTGCTTAAATCAGTTCCTTTGTAGTCATTGGAATTATACAATAATTCGGTATTAAAAGAAGTTTTCCAAAAGAGTTTGGAAGTTATAATTGCAGAGGAAACCGCTGATCCCAATATAGCCAATGAAGTTCTAATAGCTAATTTTTACCGCTAAGAATATAAAGTGTATATCAAAGAAAGAGTTGCAAGGATATGTTTATCACCTTCATATTAGAAAGAATCTATACGTAGTGTTATCACTAAATACAAAATCTATTTTACCAAATTGTCACGAAAAATTGCTTGCTGAAAGATATGATGGTGCTGCAAGTCTTATTTTAAAAATATTTTGGTGTCCTCAAAGATGCTGTTTTCGATGGAATTATATGAAAATGATTGAACAAAGAAAATTTAAAATGAATCAAAACAAACAGAAACAGGTTACACAGCAGGAAATTTGTGTCGGCCCTTGACTTATCCTAAAATATTTGGAGTTTAGCTCACTGTATTTCACCATGTATTTCGTCATGTAGAATCTATCATATTAAGAAATACACAGAAAGAACCCATCCACTTTACATTAACCTCCCTTGCATGAATTACAATTATAAATAAATAAGATAAGAAACGAAATGCGCAAAATCATTGAAGAAATTGCCGAAATGTCATTTGTTTGTGAGCTAAAGCGAACATGTTCATTAAATTTTACCTTTGTAAGTCAAGTACCAAAGCACAGCTCTTTAACAGTAAAAACCCTCTTGTCTATTTTGAAGGATGACGAAACTTTTAAAAGTCAAACAGAAATAAATATAAATAAACCACTCAGACTGAAGAAATTTTGGCTTTGACACATTGATAGAACTATGTTTCATCAATCACAATAAAACGGAATGTTGTGTCATTCGCATTGATTTTTATTTATAAAAATTTGAAGGAACACATTATATGCAATTATAATAAGAACACAAGTTTTGTTAACACAAATGAGTCTTCAGTGGAAGAGGCCTCTTTTTATGTATTGTGAATTTTTCATACATTTCACGTGAAGGTTTAATTTATAATATGCCTGGAAGCTGGTAGGATACTCTGTATAATTCAAAATTATGCAATGTACATTGTATATGTTCAACAATATGTAATATATCATGAACATACGAACATCATATCGGAACATCAATTCTTTTAAGATTTTATATACGATTTTTCAATCCAATTTACTCGGTAATTTCCGAACTGACTCATGAGGAAGAACTAACCATATCAGGGCGACAGGTCACAAAATCTACAAAAGTGATTTCCTCAGAGATTAATTATTACTCTCTCTAATGGTCTCATAAATAGTCCACACTGAATAAATTTCAGAAAATCTTTTTTAGATTGTTTCAGCAAATATATTTAGTAACTCATTTTGTTATAGTTTCTCCTGCTTTCATATTTTATATAAAAAAGGAATATGGCATTTTCAAGGTTATGTAAACTTTACCCTTGGGGAGAACACGTGGAAGAGAAAATAATATAAAATATTGAAATAATAAGATTGTAGGAATGAATATTTGGTGATGAATTTAATTGCAATAGAAATCTTAGGACGTAACGAATAAACAATTAAGGTGCATAGAAACCCATGAATATAAATTCATACATAGATAAATCAAGAAAAGCAGGAATAAGAGGACTAGTATTTAAGCTCATGTCTAGAACGATATATATATATATATATATATGTATATATATATATATATATATATATATATATATATATATATATATATACAAAAATTAAGAAAGAGGGAAGAGAGATAGCAAACGGAATAAACTAATATAAATGCTTTTACTCGTAACAGTTAAAGAAAATGAAATAATAGGTGCGGTTCGAAAATATGCTGTCGATCACTTTTCGCTTTTCCGGCTACAATGCTAACCACTCAGGCACCATCCAATTTCTCACAACCAACTCTTGGCATGGTTGTTTACATGGCGTGGGGTATTGTCCTGCTGAATTTTAACTTCATTTTTTGATATTGTTGGATACAAACCTACGACACCTAATCGAATTGGCTGTGTACTTTAATCTTCCCTGTCATATAAACATATCCACTGGACCTATTGAAGACACCCTCCATGCTTCAGAGTTTGTACCAGGCAAGAGGGGTTAAATCACTCTCCATTTTTCGTCACACATAGGTAGCTATAGAAGTGCTGAAAATCTGCCAAATTGTTACCAAATAATTTAATAATTAAAAACTTTTATTCCTTGATATATTAAAATGGAATTGCATAAATTAAACGTAAAACAACGATGCGTTATTCTTTCTAACATACCAGATATTTACTTTGAGCTGACCTCAGATGTTAATGACTTCTTTATAGCTTTGCATCCTTTTGTCTTTTCATCTTTAATCTTATAACCCTTATTGATGTTACTTTTGAGGTTTAAAGTTTCATTGAAATCCCAGAAAATTTCGATGCATTTCTGCTATTCTGTAATGAAGTTGCAAAGAAAGATGTCTTTTCTAGGCATTGTAAGATCTTTTCTACCACTTCTCTTTCTTGATTAAAAAGCTCTTGGTTTCCTGCTAGCGTTAGAGTTGGGTTTGGAGAGGATATCATAAACATGTTATCTTCTAGCAGTATATTTTGGGATGAGTCTTGGGTCAGAACAAGTTGATTTATGCTCTATGTGCTTCTGTAGGTTCTTTAGTTTTAGTCATAATACTTTGTAAAAACGTTATTAAATATACATTTAAGCTGAAACATAAGAAATATTAGATAAATTCTGAATTTATAAAACGCAATATAGAGCCGAGTGGCCACCTTTTTCACACTCTGTCATTCAGCTTTCAGGCACCGCTATGCTTACGCAATTACGCCCATAAAAGAACAACAGGAGGAAGTTGTTAATCCAACTCTTGAGACACAGAGACAGATATGTGTCAGAAGCGATCACACAAACACCATGTCATCTCGTATCGTAACGTCATTCATTAAACTCCGCCCATCAATTGATTGTACGAATTTTAACTCCTTGTTTGAACATATTCTTAAAATTAAATTTAGCCGCTTTAAAAATATTTATTGATAGTAATTAATTACTAACTGTTCCTCGTTAAAATATTGTAATATAAAGCCGTATAACGATTAGAAAGTATTGACGTATTTCCACCACATCTTCCATTCAGGCCAAAATCCCCAACTTGTAGCAGGTTTTATTCAACATTTGGCATTAATTAGAATATAATATGCATAGAGTAGTTGAATCGCCAGGTCGATTTTGTAAAATTATTTATAATGTAGTTACAATCGCATTGGAGATCCCGACCTGAATATAAATCAGCATTACTGGCTTTTTACAATTTTTTACTTCAAAGAAGATATATGCTGAGTTGACTATGATAGGAAGAATGGAAAACCGACACCGGACAACACTCATGCACAGACTGCAGAGTTGCTAACGGTAACAAACTATCCAAAGCCATATATATATATATATATATATATATATATATGAATGCAATGTCCCGCAGGAAAAAATGAAAAGGTGTTTCCAAGTACTTTCGAACTTTATTAAGTTCCTTATCAAGGATAACTACAAGAAATAGTATTATATTAGAGGTATATATACAAAAGAAAAGTATGAAAGACCGCCTCAAAAACCAGAAATCACTAATGAGGAAGAGGGAAGGGGCAAGGTAAAAAAACACATTAAGAATTACAAGAAGCAGTTTGACCTTACTACCTGCTTCTTGTAATTCTTAATGTGTTTTTTTACCTTGGCCCTTCCCTCTTCCTCATTGGTGATTTCTGGTTTTTGAGGCGGTCTTTCATACTTTTCTTTTGTATATATACCTCTAATATAATACTATTTCTTGTAGTTATCCTTGATAAGGAACTTAATAAAGTTCGAAAGTACTTGGAAACACCTTTTTATTTTTTCCTGCTGGACATTGCATTCATTTGCTACCCTCACGTGATACTTTGTGAGTTTTTAATTTCATATATATATATATATATATATATATATATATATATGTATTTTAAAGGCCCCAAAAAATTAAAACTGGTAACACAACCCTCAAAAACGCTAAGGAAATTATTATTAAGTGTACCAATAAAGCTTAAGAAGGAAAATGGGAGATATAGTAACAAAAATATTAGGGCAAACTATTTTAACCTTTGTAAGAAAATGAATAAAATAGTTGGATTCGAACCTATGTCATTAAGCACTCTTTGCTAAAATGACCACAACGCTAATCGCCAGAGCTACCATCCTCAATCCGGAAAAAAGTTTGATTCAAGAATCCTTGTGAATAACGAAGTGTAGGTTTTTATCGAGTCACAGATAAGAAAAATGTTAATCTAGTAGGAGGGGGCACGGGATTTTTGTGTTACTATATCTCACATTTTCTTTCTTAAGCTTTAATGATACACTTAATAATAATTTCCTCAGAGTTTTTTCCTTTTGTGTTACTAGTTTTCATTTCTTTGGGGCTTTAAAATACATGAATTATATATCACGTGTCATGTGATTTTTAATTATTACAAACAAAAGCCCTTGCTCCCTCCTACAAGATACTACTTGTCTTGTCTCTCACTGGTTAAAACCTAAACTTCGTTATTCAAAAGGCTTCTTGAATCAAACTTTCTGGGGGGTTGAAGATGGTAGTTCTGGTGATGAGCGTCTTTGTCATTTTAGCGAAGAGCGCTTAATGACACAGGTTCGAATCCAACTACTTTATTCATTTTCTTTTAAGGGTTAAAATAGTTTTCCCCTATTATTATGTTACTATATCTCTCATTTTCCTTCTTAAGCTTTAATGGTACACTTGATAATAATTTCCTTAGTTTTTTACCAGGTTGTGTTACCAGTTTTCATTTCTTTAGGACTTTAAAATGCATCTATTATATATCACGTGTCATACGATTTTCAATTATTATATATATATATATATAGTCATATGAGTTGCTGCTGACCAGTCTAATCTTCAATTTCACGGTGAACGTAAGGACACATAGGTGGCTGAGGTACATGTGATTTAATTATGGAACAACGTTTCGGGCGTATCACCCATCTTCTGGATTTAAAATCATAAATTAATCTAATACAGTTGAAGAATATTAAAAATATTAAAAATAATCAGGTTAAAACTATGTAGGTAAATCAAAAATTAAAAAATAACTCAGGAATTTAAGAGGCAAGAGAATGAAATTATCAATCTAATGTAACCACTACTGACACGAAAAAAACAAAAAAACACAGAAGTAAATAATTACAGTATAATATTGCTTACTGATAACTCAGGAATTTAAAAGGCAAGAGAATGAAATTATTAATCTAATTTAACCACTAAGGACACGAAAAATAAGAAGCAAAAACACAAAAGTAAAAAATTATAGTACAATATATTGCATACCGATGAAGTTCAGGAGAAATCTCAAAGTAAAAATTTATAAAGGATTTGGCTTCAAGAATGATAGGAATTTGATTGGTTGGTTGTTAAATAAGAGAAGGCTTGTTGATTGTTGAATGAGGTAATTAAAATTAACTATATTCATTGTTATTGTGACCAATTATTTTGAAGCTATCTATGGAACATTCTGTCTTGCATTGTATACTATGATTTCTAATTACAGAAGCTTCCTTCTTAGACAATATTTTTCCAGTGCGTTGGCTTATTCCCATGTGAGAACAAAACCTCTCTTTCAATGAGCGAACCGTACTACCAATATAGGTTCCTTGCAAACAACAAGGACAAATAAAAGCGTAAACAACACGGCTGCTCATTTCTAGAGGAAGTTTCTCTTTTGACGAGAAGAAACTTCCTATGGAAAGTGGGTTAACAAAAGTGATTTTGAAGTTGGTATGAAAGAAATATTTAGGGGGTAATTTGTTGCATTTTCTAGTGAATAATTTATTGTAAGGTCCCATTTCAGGTACTACGAAATTTTTTTTTCATTTTTGGGAACATTATATGAGAGAAAGGATGGAGAGTAAATTTTGGTAAGAAAATTATTGATTAGTTTGCAAACCAAAGGTGGGGGGTAACAATTATTTTTAAAATAAGACTTTAGAGTCTGGATTTCATTGTGCATTAGAGAATAATTGGAGAAGAGATGGTAACGTCTATATATTAGAGACTTAATTGCACTGAGTTTATGTGACAAGTCACAATGGCTGAAAAAATTGAGTCCTAGGCCACTTAAGGTAGGCTCTCTGTATATTAAGGTAGTTAGTTTGTCGGTTTTTTCTATAATGACGTCTAGAGAAGGAAGATGCTAATTACTCTCTTATTCAATGATATATTTAATGTTGAGATGATTAGAGTTTATAAAATTAAAAAATGGTGGGCATGTTCTATATTATTGAAAATAGCAAAGGAGTTGTCCACATACCTAGGATAAAAAATGGGTTTGAAATCTAAAGCGCAATGTTTCATGAAGTTGTTTGCAAGATGAAACATGAAAATATTAGCTGTTATTGGAGCTATTGGTGGATCCATTCCCACTCCATCTATCTGTTAGTAAACCTTGTTATTAAATAAAAAATAATTCTCATTAAAAATCATTTCTAAAATAGTCTTGAAATTTTGACGAGAGAAATTGTGAAAGATGCCTGTTTTGTTAAAAATTAGATTTAAAATAATATCAATTGTTTCATTAACAGGAACATTTGTAAATAGTAAAACAATTGATATTATTCACTTCTTGGTCATCGCTCATCAGTGAGAAGCACCTTAAGAGTAACCCGATGATTGGAAGAAGCTTACCTTCTAGGTCGCGGTGCTTGAAACGTCAGATTAAAATACATTGCTAAGTGCCAACCGCACATCTCATTGAAGGCAGCTGTTTTTTTGCAGTCTCTCTCCCGGTCAGACGTTCAACTCGGTGTCCGATCACTCACACACCCGCGTCGCACCTCAAAGCTCTTCCCCCGCCTCCCTAAAATCCCCCATCAAGGTCGTTCCTCATCCGGAGTCGCTTGTATTAAAGGTAAAGCCATCCTTATTTGATTATGTGTCTTAATTAGCGCTCAAAATTAAAGTGACATGGAGGTCAACCATCGCTTAATATTCATTTTTAAAGTAGTATTTTTCACTTAGACCCCTTTATTAGATGAATTATATATGTAAAGTTTGTTTTTAATATTTCATTTTTTTTTGTAATTCAAAGTATATTTTGGTTAGAGTTGTTTAACTAAATCATCGAAATGCCTCTCATGGCAATAGATATCCTCCATGATTAAAGAAGCAAAGCAAAAGAAAAAATATGGTGAGTAATTATCGCCCTCTTAGAGAAAAAAAAGTAAACGAATTATTTAAGTACGTAACAAACCTATGTGCAGACTCGGCCCTAATACCAAGACAATATATATATATATATATATATATATATATATATATATATATATATATATATATATATTGTCGTAGAATGGACTCTCGACGATATACCATATATAACTATTCGTTGAGGGAACTTATATAATTATCTTTAGAGTGCGTGGATGTCTAGGCTGGCCGATATTATGTATCTTCGATATGCTTAAGAAGTGGAACTGAGCTCAAGAATAATCATATTGCTATCATTAATAAAATAGAGTTTTATTAATAAAAACTATCAACAACACACAAAACGAAAAATATTGACATAAACAGAGAATTTGGAAAGGGTCGTGGGAAATCGAGCTAAACCAGGAATTAAGAGATTTAAAAGGTAAAACAAATATAAATTTTAGGGATGAGATGGTTCGCTAAACCATTTGAAGCACAGGATAAAATTTACAAAAGGGTTAAATACTCAAAGGTAACGTTCGGCTTACGTAATTATACTTGTTGTGCAGAGAAAGGCGACGTGAAGGAATTTCGGTCCGCTGGCGAGTTCCAGCCGAAGGGGGAGGGAATTAAATGATCCTGACGTGGCGTTTTGGGAATGAGACCCGTTCCTTGATGAACGGCTTAAAAGACAATGGCTTTTTTACGTTGTATTCTTCTGAACAACAGCGGGGGTGAGAACCGTCTCTTGTCTATGGGCTCGAGAACAATGGCTGTTCTAATGTTATTCTCTTCTGAACAACAAAAGAGAAGGGTTAGAACCGTTTCTTGGCTAACGGGCTCAAACGAACAATGGCTGTTCAACGTTGTTTTCTTCTGAACAACAGGAGGGGCGGTAAGAACCGTTTCTTGTCAATGGGCTCGAGCAAACAATGGCAGTTCTAACGTTGTTTCTCTTTCTGAACAACAGGGGAAGGGTGAGAACCATTTCATGGCGAACGGGCTCAAACGAACAATGGCTGTTCTACGTTGTTCTCTTCTAAACAACAGGGGGGGGGGGTCAGAACCGTTTCTTGTCAACGGGCTCAAAGAACAATGGCTGTTCTAACGTTGTTCTCTGTCTGAACAACAGAGGAAGCCTTGTAGACTTGGTGTCATGAAGGCTCGAACCCTTGTACTCAAGGGATATTGTCCTTCTTGTGGACAAGCAAGGGTGAATCTCGAGGTCGAGGTCCCTTGGCGCACAAGGTGAGAGTGGATCGTAGGGATGTTTCACGACGAAAATCTGGATCTCCATCTGAATCTTAGTGGTTAAGTTTTCATATAAATAGCCGGGACATCTTCTTGGCGTGGGGGACAATGAAGTGGGAGCTTCGAGGGAACGCACAGCTGAGCCTGAGAAAAATTCCTTATCTGCCTATAAGCCTAACTCAATCTGGCGAGGGTGGCGCATGGAGCGAACGGGGGAAGATAAAACTCCTTGTTCAAACATTGACTCAGGTGGCTGCGATAAGGCCCCAGGCTTCAAAGCAAAGATGCACGTGAGTAGAATCGTTGTTTTTAAACGAAAGGTGATAACAGTTGAAATTAAGCGGCCTCACACCGTTCTATCACACCCCTCCATTCCGGGGGGAAGTTTTCACTTTGAAAAAAGAGAGAAGGGACAACGATAGAGCTCCGTTGTGGGGAACTCGTTTTCTTGTACCAACCGTACCTTCCTGCACCTAACTAGTATTACCTCAATACATATGATTATTTTGATATTTTGATTACAGGGGAAAATAACCTTTAATACAAACTTAATCAAAAAAAGGGGCATGGAACAATGAAATGATATAAAATTAGTACATATGGGACAAAATAATTTATACGTAATTTAATGGGTACAAATATATATACATGCAAAAAAATAGGCATTGAGCGTTACAAAATTCAGTCATATCCATTAATTAATTATCTTGCAAGAGAATTTAATTTAAGTCGTACAAGACGGTATTTACATACATAGAGATCCTAATCCTACAAATACAATTACTCTACGCTATTCGGTAACGCATTTCTACTGAGGGCGTCAGTGACCTGGTTATCGGAACCTTTTATATAATTTATTTTAAATTGATACTCTTGCAAGAGTAAACTCCAGCGCATAATTCGGCCGTTGGAGTGTCGCACATTCCTAATATAGGCTAACGGACGGTGGTCGGTTCCTATCTGAAGTTCTTTTCCTATCAAGTACATTTTGAATTTGTCTATAACCTAGATAATTGATAGAGCTTCCTTCTCTATTGTGGCATATCTCTTTTCGCGTGGTAATAATTGGCGACTAGCATATGCAACTGGATGACTCGTTCCGTCATCCTCGTATTAAAGGATTACACCTCCAATGCCCTCGTTGTTCGCGTCGGTCTTAATCCCAAAGGATTTTTCCGGGTTGGGCAACTTTAAAATAAGGGCAGAAATGAGCTTACTCTTGAGCTGATTAAAATGGGAAACAGCGACATCATTCCAACGTAAACGATCGGGGGAATTTTTTTTAGAAGCGAGCTGAGGGGCGCCGAAATTGCAGCGAATTTCGGAACAAGTCGCCGATAGTAAGAAGCTGATTCTAGGAACGATCTGAATTGCTTCTTAGTATTCGGGAGGGGCATGTTGGCAATTGCCTTAATCTTGTCCTCTAACGGCACCTAACTTGCTTTGTCCTATTTTTAAACCCCAGTATTTTATGGTTTCGTGGGCAAAATGACATTTGCTGGGGCTAATTTGAGGCCATTTTCGCGCAGTCGCTCGAAAAGAGCTAATAGGGTGGTTAAATAGTGACTCCATTCAAATAGTTCTTGTAGCTGACTCTTTTGATGTGGTGTCAGCTGCGCGTCAATATCCAGGTCAGAGGGTTAAAAAGACGCGCCTGGTAGGGAAGGAGGAGGGTAATCGGCATCAGGTTAGATGCACACTATCTGTATTACATTAAGGGACTCCGCGGGCTAATCTTCTTCAAGCGCCGATGTTTCGTCCAGTGCTACGAACGTATCTCAATGGGCACGTTGGGGGTACTTTTGTTCTTGGGGTCTACGGACAGTCTCCGTGTCCTTGTCTTGGGCCTTATCACCTAAGGGTGATAGTAATTCACACTCCTTTTGGGCCGTCCTAAAGCTCCTGGTTAAGGGTCTCCGAGAAATCGGACGGTATCGGGGTTCTGATGGGGACGGGCTCCTGGGCTTCTTTCTTAGCTCGGCTTCGAAGAAGGGTGGCCTGAGACACTTGGTCGGAACTTACTTGGGGGCTCTGTCCTATAAGTACCGAACAGAATTGTATGGGTGCTGAAATGACTTCAGCCTAGCCATCATAATATTGACACTGCAGGTAACATCTAACGACGGGAAATTAGATCGCTAGCCTAAGGTAGTCATGTACCAACGCAAATTTTCCGTTGTTAGGGTCCACTGGGGGAATGAGTTCGTCGGACACGATGAAACACGTACATCCTGTGTCCCTGACGAGAGTCAATACTCGGCAGCCGTTCACGCTGCCCTCCTCAAATTTCAAAGTTCCCGGTGAACTTTTATCAAAAATAAAATTTACCTGGTGGCCTGACGGAGGGGGAGAAGTTGCTGCTTGGGTCTGCACCACCAGGGGAGCCGATGTGGCATTAATCTGGTGAACTTGGTGGGCTGGTCCGCTTTTAAGCCTAGAATTTTGGGGACAATTCCAGCTTATGTGGTTTTCTACACCACATGTCGTAGAATGGACTCTCGACGATATATCATATATAACTATTCGTTGAGGGAACTTATTTAATTATCTTTAGAGTGCGTGGGTGTCTAGGCTGGCCGATATTATGTATCTTCGATATGCTTAAGAAGTGGAACTGAGCTCAAGAATAATCATATTGCTATCATTAATAAAATAGAGTTTTATTAATAAAAACTATCAACAACACACAAAACGGAAAATATTGACATAAACAGAGAATTGGAAAGGGTCGTGGGAAATCGAGCTAAACCGGGGATTAAGAGATTTAAAAAGGTAAAACAAATATAAATTTTAGGGATGAGATGGTTCGCTAAACCATTTAAAGCACAAGATAGAATCGACAAAAGGGTTAAATACTTGAAGGTAACGTTCGGCTTAGGTAATTATACTTGTTGTGCAGAGAAAGGCGACGTGAAGGAATTTCGGTCCGCTGGCGAGTTCCAGCCGAAGGGGGAGGAATTAAATAATCCTGACGGTGCGCTTTGGGAATGAGGACCGTCCCTTGACGAACGGCTTGAAGAACAATGACTGTTCTACGTTGTTCCCTTCTGAACAAAAGGGGGGGGGTGAGAACCGTCTCTTGTCTACAGGCTTGAGAGCAATAGCTGTTCTAATGTTATTCTCTTCTGAACAACAAGGGGGAAGGGTGACAACCGTTTCTTGGCGAACGGGCTCAAACGAACAATGGTTGTTCTATGTTGTTCTCTTCTGAACAACAGGAGGGGGGGTGATAACCCTTTCTTGTCAACGGGCTCGAACGAACAATGGCTGTTCTAACGTTGTTCTCTTTCTGAACAACAGGGGAAGGGTGAGAACCGTTTCTTGGCAAACAGGCTCAAACGAACAATGGCTGTTCTACGTTGTTCTCTTCTAAACAACAGGAAGGGGGGTGAGAACCGTTTCTTGTCAACGGACTCGAACGAACAATGGCTGTTCTAACGTTGTTCTTTCTCTGAACAACAGAGGAATCCTTGTAGACTTGGCGTGACGAAGGCTCGAACCTTGCCACTCAAGGGATATTGTCCTTCTGCTGGACAAGTAAAGGTGAATCTTGAGGTCGAGGTCCCTTGGCGCACAAGGTGAGAGTGAATCGTAGTGATGTTTCACGACGAAAATCTGGATCTCCATCTGAATCTTAGTGGTTAAGTTTCTATATAAATTCTGCCTTCGAACACTATCTCGGATGAATTTGTCAAAGTTTTGATCACGATAAACAAATTACCTGTCCTCTTAACGTAACCACCTATTGAATCTTTGCGGCACTTCTGTAATTTTACATTGCCCAAATGAACACAAGATTAATACTGAAATTTTCCCAGACAATGTTAATGTTCCACAAAATGTGTCTATTTCCTGAAGCAATTCAGTTTTAGTTTCTTATCAGTGCTCTTGTTGCGAGATGCATCTGAATCGATTTTGTTGTTTTGAATGAACTTCACTATTTCTTTCTTTGCTTTAGTTAGGTTGTGAAGATAATGAACAGACTGGTGGCCATTTTGGGGTACAATATTTTCAAGAAGCTGTGACTACTAGCAAAGCTCAATGTAGCCAGCTGGTCATCTTCTTCCCCAAGTGCAACAAAGACGTTCTTGAAAGTATCTATAGGTTTAGTCCCCCCAAACAGAGAGGAGCCTATTCTTTCCTCCTTCGTGAGCCACTTGTATATGTGGGATACATTCCTGGCGAGACAGACAGTCTTGTGAGTGACACATATGGGAGAGCTCTTAAAGGTCGGCCTTGATTATGGGGGAACCTTAAAGGTAATCATGAGGACAACCCAAGAGCCTTGAAAGGGGGACGCTGGTTGGCAGTAATGGTGATATATTACCGAATTATCGGGTAATCCTTTGGCAAGGACTCTGGATAATACAGATGGTCCGGTTGGTTTGCGTTGCCTTTCCTTATTTCTCACTAGAGCGATTTGTTGATTGCTATGGTGTGCCCTAAGCCGAGGTGTGGTCTTATTCTAGTGATGGGGTCAAATAGCCGGGAGGATGGTGATAGAGCACATCAGGGTAGAACACCGGCATTTCGGAAGTTTTGTAATCGCAAGGAATTGCAATTTTCGAGTAGAATGCGCAATGGCTGTTTTCTTGATTAGTAAGGTCTTGAAGCAGGGAGATTAAGGAACGTCAGGATATTGAAGTCACCAAAGCACAAATAAAATTATTATTGAACTAGATCTTATTGAACTTTACAAAAGTTCTTTAATTACGTTTTAAGTTCTAAGTTATAACCTAAATTAAGTTTAAGGTTTAATTGCGACAAGGTCTAAGGGAGGCTGGACGAATAGAGCCTCTTAGAGTTTAACCGTAATGTCTGCGTTATGTACACGACTATATACAAAGATGAATTACGCGAATCCGAGAGATCGGACTGAACGATATATAACGCGATATATTGCTATATAAAACAGTAATCTAATAATGCTCTTTGTTTTGGCTTCACACACTTATATATTCAATTTAGCCACGCCCTACAAAGTCTTCCTTCAACTAAGCCACAACTCCCTCTTATGTACCGGCCTGTTGATTTGTCGGTATTAACATAACTCGGCTTTTGAATGGCTACTGCCGAACATATTGGACAAATTCTCTGTGGCTGGTGGTATGTTGCCACGAAGACAACTTCCTGATCTAGCTTCTATTTGTTTAATTGTGATATCTATCCGATTTTTCTGGATTCTGCCTTGATTATAATGTTTGCCTAAGATTTCCTCGACCAACTCTAACAGAGATAACTGTGCTCCGTTTACTACCGTGTGACATTCTCGTAAACGTCAATAACTTTACTTCTCTCTCTCTGTCCATTACGTGTGTAACGACTCTCGCGCGTGTCCTATTTTGGACGTACACGCCGGTCACTACAGGCGTCCGCCTTTAAGTCAACGGAGTCATTTACCTGCTGCTATTGCCCCTTGAACTTTACAAAATTTGGTTTTCTACATTTAATATGTTATTTTCTTAGGTTACCAATTGTTATGGATTCTTAAATCCTTCCTTAATTGCTATATGTAGAATTTAACCTGGATTATTACCGTTACAGCTAATTAACATTTACAATAAATTTGACAATATTTATACATCAATTTATTTATTTCATTCGTTACTTTGGATGGGAGCTGTCTATTTTAATTCCACATTGATAGTTCTTCCCATCCTGGTACCTCGTGACGACTTTGCGTCTAATATCTTGACCTTCGCGATATGAACCTTATATAGTTTCACCTTATGTACACTTTTATTTATACTGGAACACTGTCTTGTAATTTTAGGCTAAGTATTATTTATTTATCACTTTGTTATTCGTCTCTCAATAATAAATATATATGTTGTCTCTAGCGAATTTAATCCTTCTTCCCCCTCGTGATGAGGTACTTTCTTTGCGGCTCCTCTGCACCAAGCGAAGGGCAAGGATCAGGGGTTTCAGTCCCCTTTCCAGATGCGGGTTCCATTTTCCTAGCAGGGTCGGATATCGGCCTCTTTTGGGAAGCCCAGAACACCGGGATACTCTGATCGCCGTCCCGAGAGTCCTCAGTTGCCTGCGGTAATCGTGCCGATTTCAACCGGTTAATTGAGACGGTGTTCATCCTTCCGTCCGTGAATTGCAGTGTGAACACCTTACTGCCGCATTCAATAACCATGAAGGGTCCAGCATAAGGCGCCTCAATAGGTCTGCGAACACGGTCTATTCGCACACACACGTGTGATGCTTCCATCAGGCCAGGTCGTATGTAACGCTTTTGCACCGAGTGAATATTGACTTTGGCTATTCGTCTAAAATCTATTTGAGCCATTGTCGTGGCCACGTCCTTGACGAACTTGTATTGTTCTTTCGACGAGCTCGGTGATACTAGTTGGTTAGGGCATAGTAGCGCTGTGCCAGTTACCACCGTGAATGGGGAAAATCCCGACTCATTCGGTAGGGCGCAAATGCCTAGCAACACCACCGGGAGTGCCATCAACCAATCCTGTTTCGTGGCCACTATGGCAGTTTTAAAAGTGCTATAGATCCTTTCCGCCATCCAGTTCCTGGAGAGTTTGTAGCTCGTGGCTCGCAGTCGATGAAAACCAATGAGGGCTGACAGTTCTTTGAACAGATTTGATTCAAATTGTGCACCTCTATTGGTAATCACTTACAGAAGCAATCGTGGCGGCACTCAAGTCTGGGATAGAGATCGCTTCCACCCACCTCGAGGCCCGATCGATGCAAGTTAGCACGTAACGGCACTGTGAGGAGAAAGATTGTCCAGGCGAAGTACATGACGGTAATGGTCCCCCTATGTCCGCGTGTATCGTCTCAAATCTCTCTGATGGTGTTTCTTTTAGTAGAATTGGAGACTTCGCATGACGTGATATTTTAGCTGCCTGGCAAGACATACATTACTTAGCCCATGAAGGCACATCCCTATCGATGTTGGGCCAAAAATATCGGGCTTTAATTAACCTCAGGGAGGCTCGAAAACCCAGGTGCGATATATTGTGCAGTTGACCGAATATCGTTTCCTGTACTCTTTTGGTACTCTTTTGTATATCTTTATTAAAGGGAAAAGGTTTTAATTTTTCTTTGATACATTTTACTTGGTCGTCCTGTGCTTGTGCGGCTGTTGGCTCTTGAAGTCCAAGGAAGTCAATTTTCAATGATTTGACGTCCCTTGACATGCAATCTGCAACTATGTTGTCTTGGCCGCGTATGTATGCCATGTCGGTGATTTACTATATAATGGCGGTCCAATAACACTGCTACCTGTCAAGTTTTGCACTTAATGGTGACGAAAATGTCGATACTAATGGTTTATGGTCGGTGCACAGCATCGTATTGCGCCATTCTATTATGTGCTTAAAATGCATAACAGCCAAGTATGCGGTGAGATTCTCACGGTCGTAGGTTGAAAAGCCTGTTGCGTTTTTGAGAGCTTCTTTGAAAAGGAAGCTATGGGATTCGCGACGCCGTTCGCCATTTGCTGGAGAGCAGCACCTGCTGCGTATTGGGAGCAGTCCGTCACCATTTACATCGGTAAATTGCCTGGGAGAGGGTGATGGAGTGTGATTGCTTCTTCTAAAGCCTTCTTTTTTAATTCCTTCGCTCTCTCCTAGATTTTGCTCCACTCGATGTTCTTCGACTTGGGGTACACACGCAACAACTCAGTTAGCGGTGCTGCTTTGGCCGCAAAGTTGGGCATCATTCTTCTGTAGTATCCCAACATCCTCAAGTAAACACGCAGTCCTTTAAAGTCTCTTGGCTTTGGCATTTCCTCAATTAACCTTATTTCGGGGGCAGGAGGACATATGCCTTTTTGCGAGATTTTATGGCCCAAGAGCGTGATTTCCTCTTTCGTGAACTCGCATTTTTCTAGGGAAATCCTGAGGTTTCTCTGTAATAATTTTTCCATGGGGATGATCTGCTAATTTTTGGATCCGAGATATCGGTCGGGCTTTGTAATGGCATTTAGAGCTCTATATTCCCCGACCATCCTATACTCACCAGGGGTCTTCTTGGGTATCACATGTATCGGTGAGGCCCACGGTAACTTCGATGGCTGGATTACTTCGTCTTTTAAGAGGTTCTCGATCGTTTCCTTTGCTACTTTCAGCTTTTACACCGTCAATTGCCTAGGCCGCGCAAATGTAGGTGGGGCAATGCCTGTATAAATATTATGCTCCACTGATTGGTCCATTGCTGGTACCGTTTGGGCGGAAGCGCCATATTTTTTCAATATTTTTCTACAGGATTTAGGTACATTTTGGAAGTCTGTTCTTATCAATGCTATGGATAGTTCCTCGGAAATTTGAACCACTGAAGCGAGCTTAGTGTTTCGATCCACCAGCTTATACCGGGCACAATCCACGATTAGTTTGAAGTTCTTCAAGAAATCCATTCCCAGGATGGGTGCGGTGATGTCTGCTACAACGAAAGACCATCGAAATGACCTTCTTTAAGTTGGAATAGCCAAATCCGCACTCATTTCCCCGTGGATTTTAATCTTCCCGCCGTTTGCGTTTGAAAGATTTATGCAACTTTCTTTGATGTTGCTGTTATTAGCAATGCTGTCTGAGATTATTGAAACACTCGCCCCTGTGTCAATCAGGAATTCGTACCTCTTGTTGTTGATTTTTGCGGCTAATTTGAAAACGATCGGCATGCCCGCTGCCGCAGTGGCTGAGACACACCTACTTAGTTTTCCGGCGACGATGGTCTAGATGAGGGTTAAATTTGTAGATCGTCCTCTTTCTTTGGCCACTTGCACCACGGCTTACACTACTTTGCAGTGTCGCCGTAATAGAGATGTGCACGACACATTATTGGCCTCTGATCTTTTTTAAAAGGACGCACGTTCCCTGGGGTGAGGTTTAATTCGCTATCATGACTTTACTTACCACTCCGCACCGCACTCGCAAATTCTTTATCGCGCATTACCGCTGGACCGCACCCATTTTCCGCATTATTCACATTAACGCATTGTTCTTTGTTAAAGATTATTAATTCGTCCGCAAGTTTACCGATTTGGATTAACGAGAGGTCTTTTTGAGCGGCAATAATCGGTGCAATGATGGGAGGCAATGATTGAATAAATTTATGCCTCACAGGTTCCTCACCTACTCCAAGCTGCAAGGCTGTGCGCCTCAGTTCCTCCAAATTTCGTGAAGGACAGCCAGTGAAACTCGATGAGGCTGTTATTCATTCGAATAATTCTGGCTTAGTCTTTTCGAATAGACTTATGACTTCAGCTTTGAATCTCTCGTAGTTTTCATCTTCGAAATGGTCTGCAGGCAGGCGATTCAATGTTTCAGGGGGTAATAAGGCTAATATTTGGTAAAATTTGTTACCTCCTTCGTGATTTTTTAATTGTAGAATTGAGCCTCTATAATCCTATACCAACCTGTCACTGCAGCGTCGTTGAATACTGGAGCTATTATCGTCACGGCACTAACTGATTCTGCCTCACCTTACCTCGTTTGGTTGACTTTCATTCTCATTCCTCTTTCTTGTGTTTCCTCAAATTCTGGAATGTTCTTCCGCTTCTTATTTTGTTTGGTGGAACAACGGCACTGATTGCTAAAAATGGATGGTTCTTAATGCAAGATCATAGTTAGGGGGGGGGGAGCATCTTGAAGGTCATCTTTAATTATGGGGGAATCTTGAAGGTAATCGTAAGGACAACCCAAGAACCTTGGGAGGGGGACGCTGGTTGCAATTAATGGTGATAGATTACCGAGTTATCGCGTAATCTTTTGGCAAGGACTCCGGTTGATGCAGATGCTTCGGTTGGTTTGCGTTGCCCTTCCTTATTTCCCATGAGAGTGATTTGTTGATTGTTATGGGGTGGTCTAAGCCGAGTTGCAGTCTTATTCTAGTGATGGGGTGAAATAACCGGGAAGATGGGGATAGACCACACCGGATTTCGGAAGTTATGTAATCGCGAGGAATTGCGATTAAAAAGGAGAATGCGCAACGGCTGTTTTCGCGATTAATGAGGCCTTGAAGCAGGAAGATTGAGGAACGTCACGATATTAAATTCACCAAAGCAAAAATAAAATTATTATTGAAGAAGATCTTATTGCACTTTACAAAAGTTCTTTAATTAAGTTTTAGGTTCAAAGTTAGGACATAAATTAAGTTCGAGGTTTAATTGCGACAAGGTCTAAGGGAGGCTGGACGAATAGAGCCTTTAAGAGTTTCACCGTAATGTCTGCGTTATGTCGTTATGTACACGACTATATACAAAGATGAATTACGCGAATCCGAGAGATCGGACTGAACAATATATAACGCGATATATTGCTATATAAAACAGTAATCTAATAATGCTCTTTGTTCTGGCTTCATAAAGTTATATATTCAATTTAAGCCACGCCCTACAAGTTCCTCGTCTAACTAAGCCACACCTCCCTCTTATATACCGGCCTGTTGATTTGTCGGTATTAACATAACTCGGCTTTTGATTGGCTACTGCCGAACATATTGATAAGATAGGCACTCAGACTATTGGGTCAAATTCTCTATGGGCGGTAAAATATTGCCATGGAGACAACTTCCTGATCTGGCATCTATTTGTTTAATTGTGATAGCTATCCGGTTTATTCTGTATTCTGCCTTGATTATAATGTTTGCCTAAGATTGCCTCGACCAACTATAACATAGATAACTGTGCTCCGTTTACTTTCGTGTGACATACTCGTAAACGGCACAAACTTTACTTTTCTCTCTCCTTGTACTTTATGTGTGTAGCGACTCTCGCGTGTGTCCTATTTTGGACGTACACGCTGGTCACTACAGGCATACTAGCCTACGCGCACAGTAAGTCTATGAATGATTTGAGTTTGCCCTGTCGGGTTACCTTCATGTCCTCTCCACTTGTTCGGTGACACGGTAAGTTTGTCTGAGACCTTACTCTCGATAAGGATGTCTTAACAAGGCCAATACCTGTTAGTATGTAGGATCTTTTGAGCCAGGTAACCAGCCAGATGGACAATTGCCTGTTCCTTCCCTTTAGCCAGGTTGTCATGCTTGGCATGAATAGCTGCATCCACCAGCTCTTGGGTGACTCTGGCATCCTCAAGGTATTGCTACTGCCTCGCTTTCTTACCACTGCCTTCTCCTCCATGAACTGACGGACTGTAGGCCAATGATTTATCAGGGTTCCAGGCAGGATTACTGCGTTTTAGCGCAGAGATCCACTTCTCACGGATATCTTGTTTGTCAGACTTTTGGAAGGCAAACACCGAGTGCTTACAGGGTGCTTAACCACCCACTGCAATAGCCTCATTTTCTGGTTTGGTGGGTCTGTAGCCAGATCGGCAATTGACGGCAGCACACGTAACCATACTGAGTTTACCATATCTGCGTGAACATAAGGGTAGTAAAATTACCAAAAAAAAGGTATATTAATCATTATCATAAGTCATAGCAACAATAATGATAATAATACTGAAAATAAAATAATATTTATAATAATAATATTTATATTAATAAATTATTATTATTAATATTATTATTATTGAAGAGTACTAAAATATAAAAAATATTCTGCTACCTATCAATTCTTACTAAAATAGCTTAAAATGGTGAAATTATTGATATTAATACTACTATGAGTATGTACTAGCTACCGCTACTACTATTAGCAACAATTCTAGTTCACCGACCGTCCTACTCCACACACACATATTGTTGTGTTAAGGAGTCAAAAACAAAAGTCTCGTCCTCAAAAGGTTCAAAACAATTTTGCCATAAAAACACAAGGAACAAGGCACAGAGCTCTTAAAACTTCTTTAACCATATAGCCAAAAGGATGCAGTTTTTGGTATAAATATACAAAAATAATGTAAACTTCATAGCTTATGGAGACGGGCGTTCCCTGCGCCCGGTGGTGCATTTGAATTCAGTGGGGCTGATATGTACAGGCGACATTAAAAACATAGCGCAGTTACCAGTCGAGTGTTAAAGAGGTCTTTTGTACAGCCTAATGTTGAAATATAAAAATTAAAATTAAAATTTGGGCAGCACAAGTGTTTAAAGTTCAGGTAAAAGTGGCGAGGTCAATGGTTATGGTAGTCCCCGTCGTAGGATGGCTGCACCCTCGATGTGGTGAAAGATTTCACATACCATGGTTCAACCATCTCCCGCAGTCTCAATCAGGAAACCGAGCAGAATTCAAGAATTGGCAAGGCAGCTGCAGCAATGCTAACCTGTCAAAGAGAGTATTGGAAAACTCCATGTTAGTATGTGGTGGAACTACAGCGGCAGCTGTGAAATCACAGCAGGCGCTGTAGTTCCACCACATACTAACTAATTTCCATGGCGCAATCTCCCTTGTCTTCCGAGACAGAAGGATGCCATCATATATATATATATATACATTTGCACAATTTTTAACATATGGTTCGGTTAGTGGAAAGCAATGAATGATACCTACCGCCCCTTAGCGCCCCCTGGGGGACGCCCTAGTCACCACCAGGAGAAAATAAGGTGGAATCAACCGTTTATAGCGTGCTTAAAAAGATCCATTCGAAACCGTAACCTTATACTTTGATTCCTCTCTGTTTCTAAGAGAAAACAGTAAATTATGAATAATTTCTTGGGGTATCAATGCTAAACACTTTTTGACATATTTGTAAAATCTTATAACAGAAGGTGCGGTGCGGTTAGTGGAAAAAAAAATTTAAATTTGTTAAAAAGTGTTTAGCATTGATACCCAAAGAAATTATTCATAAATCCCCGTGATAATCACGATTCATTTTTTAACAATTGCCAGAATGTTCAGATTTCTTTTATGACTCCGGGCAAAATTCCATTTCCTTACATAATGACCCATATAAAGGCTCTGCAAAAATTCTATCAAACCCTTGTAGCCTGCAGGAAATAAATATCATGAATTTAGAAATCCTATTTTAGACTATATTTTTTAAATAATTACATTTATATCATTAAATATATGACTAAAGAAAGAATATATAAAAGCATTACATAATTATATACCCTATATATAACGAGTGTTCCAATAATTTGACCGATTTTAAATGTGAGTTAAGTTTAAGCGTCTAAGGGTTCTTTGCTTTTTCTTTCAGATTTAACAACTTTAGTCTTTGGCAATTTCAACCATGGAAAGATTAACAATCGAACAACGTGTTGAAGTTATCGAAGCCTATTACGAAAATGGACGTTCAAACAGAAACGCATTTCGTCACTCCGCGATTTTTTGGGTTAACATAATCGACCAACCGAGAGTGCAATTGGGAAAATTGTTCGTAAATTCCATCAAACTGGGTCGGTGGCAGATATGAAAACGCCTTAGGGTGCTCGTTTACGCCATTCAGCTGAAAACATTAGTGCAGTGCGCGAGAACGTGGCCGACGATCCAGACACCTCTATTAGTCATCGCGCGCAGGAATTGAGCCTCTCTACAAAAACGTTACATCGATTTTTGACAAAAGATTTGTCTTTACACTCTTAGAAAATTCAATTGACACAAAAACTGAAGACTCCTGACCATTTGAAGCGTCATACATTTGTCAATTGAGTGCACGAGTAAAGACAAGCCGATGATGATTTTTGGCAAAAAATCATCTTTAGTGATGGATTCGTTAATAAGAAGAATTGTCGCATTTGGGCTGATGAAAATCCCAGCAAGATTGTTGAAAAGCCACTGTATCCATAAAAGGTTACTGTTTAGTGTGCATTTTTTGCTAGCAGAATCATTGGGCCGTATATCTTCGAAAATGATGCCAGGAATTCTGTTACGGTGACTGGCGACCAAAACCGTGCGATGATTACCAACTTTTTATGGCCTGAATTGAATTCTATGGATGCCGAAGATTTTTAGTTTCAACAGGACGGCGCCACATGCCACACAGCCAAAGCAACAATGACTTTATTGAATTAGAAGTTTCCAGGACGCATCGTCTCTCGAAACAGCGAGGTCAATTTGCCACCACGATCGTGTGACTTGACGCCTTTACATTTCTTCCTTTTGGGTCATCTCAAAAGTAAGGTCTATGCCAGCAAGCCAACAACAATTCAACAGCTGAAGGATGAGATAATAAGGCATATTGGTGAGATCGAGGAGCATCTATGCAGAGACGTTATCAAAAACTTTGACCATCGAGTGGAGGTGTGCCGCCAGAGCCTTGGCGGACATTTAGGCGATATTATTTCTCACACATAATTGCTAGGACTCAAATAACATGATCCAATAGTGAAATCGATAAATTTTCACTAATAACACTGTTTTATTTACTGCTAACTTCGATCCGTCTTAATGGAATACCCTATATTTATGGTAAAATATCGAGAAGTCTCGAGACAAATTGATGCATTAATGTATTTATATCAAAATTTTACAACCGACACTACTTCAGATCCTGATGGGCCAGGCATTGTCCTTATTAGGTAAACAACATTAGATGGCTCGGCTACATTAATGGCTAGTGCCATTAAATTGCCTTCTTAACCGCATAATTATGATTTCGCTATTGCAAATAAATCTCGATATATATATATATATATATATATATATATATATATATATATATATATATTTATGAGAAACTCACAAAGTATAGCGTGAGTAGAGCAATGAATGCAAAGAAATAACTAAGGTTAAATGAAAGGCGGATTCCAAGTACTGTCGAAGTTGTTCAGTTCATTATCATATATATATATATATATATATATATATATATATATATATATATATATATATATATATATATATATATGTGGGAATGTTAGTATTGGAAATGTTAATCTATAAACTATTTTTTTAATAACAATTATTTCCTTGTTTTTATTATTTGAACGAGATTCTCTTGCAGAGGTAAGGAATATTCTGTGTTTGTGCTACGAACGATTGAATTCAATAGAGAAATCAATAATAAAATAGAATTAATTGAAAACAGCAGTGAACACAATCATGGATGACATTCTATTACTAAATTCCACTTAATATTGAGTGTGATAGAACGAGTTGAATCTGTGTTAAATTCAACTCCTATCCCATATTAGTTAAAACCTCGAGGAGGCCCACGTGCATCTTCGATTCGAGGCTTGGAGTCTTATCAACAGCTGCCGGACGTCAATGTTTAAACAAGGAGGTTATCGTCCCCCCGTTCGCCGCCATACGCCGACCTCGCCAGATCGAGTTAGGCTTATGAACAGATAAGGCATTTTTCTCCGGCCCAGCTGTGCGTTCCCTCCAAGCTTTCACTCCATTCTCCCCCACGCCAAGGAGATGTCCTGGCTATTTATATGGACTCTTTACCACTAAGATCAGATTGGAGATCCAGATTTTCGTCGCGAAACATCACCATGACCCTCTCTCCCTTTGTGCGCCAAGGGACCTCGGCCTCGAGATTCACCATCACTTGTCCAGGAGGAAAATATTCCTTGAGTGCCAAAGGTTCGAGCCTTTAGTGACGTCAAGTCCCCAAGGCATTCCCCCCCTGCTGTTCAAGGAGAACAGCATTAGAACAGCCATTGTTCGTTTTGAGCCCTTCGCCAAGAAACGGTTCTCATCCCCCCCCTGTTGTTCAAGGAGAACAACATTAGAACAGCCATTGTTCGTTTTGAGCCCTTCGCCAAGAAACGGTTCTTCCCCCCCCCCTGTTGTTCAAGGGAGAACAACATTAGAACAGCCATTGTTCGTTTTGAGCCCTTCGCCAAGAAACGGTTCTCATCACCCCCCCTGTTGTTCAAGGAGAACAACATTAGAACAGCCATTGTTCTTGAGCCCGTAGACAAGAGACGGTTCTCATCCCCCCTTTGTTCAGAAGAGAACAACCTAGAACAGCCATTGTTCTTCCAGCCGTTCGTCGAGAAACGGTTCTCCTTCCCAAGACACCACGTCAGGATCATCTTATCCCCCCCCCCCTTTGGCTGGAACTCGCCAGCGGACCGAATATTCCTTCAAGTACCTTCCACTGCACCCTAATGAAGTTACGTAAGCCAAGCGTCACCTTTTGAGTATTGATCCCTTATTTGTCAATTCTATCCTGTGCTTTAAATGGTTTATCGAACCATCCCATCTCTTTAACTCCATATTTGTTTTACCTTTTTTGATCCCTTAAATCCTTGGATTAGCCCGAGTCTCCACGACCCTTTCCATTCTGTTTGTCAATATTTTCCGTTTTTGTGTATTGTTTATAGTTATTATTAATAAAACTCTATTTTATTAATGATAGCAATATTATTATCCTTGAGCTCAGTTCCACTTCTTAAGCATTTTTGAAGATACATAATATCGGCCGCCAAGACAGTAAAACGCACTCTAGAGATAATTAAGGAAGTTCCCTCAACGAATAGTGTTATATATAGTATCGTCGGGAGTCATTCTACGACATATATATATATATATATACTATTTAATTTGGTATCAGGTGTGTAAGGTTTAACGCTATATCTTTGCAAACACTGGTCTCAGTCGAGTAAAGCATAGTGTTATTCGTTATAATAATAGAATATAGTAGTTCCCTTTTGTTTTAACGATTGCTATCCCCTTTTTTTTTTTAAACTTAAGAAGCTGGAGTAGCTCAAGGAACGGTTATAATAATTTGTTTGTGTTTTTTCGTGATTTTAGTCAGTGGTTATTTAGAGTAAGAAACCAAGTACGAATAGGTCAGTGCCCATATTTAGGTAGGCTAATTCTATAGAGGCATAATTCTTGTTGCAAGGAATTTTAGTTGGTTGACTAGTGCGCACCCCAAGTGCAAAGATGACTCCGTTCGAAATCTTTAAAGCGCAAGGAGAGTCCTGTGGACTTTCCGGAAAAGAACTAACTGAGTACATTCTAGAGGAGCAAAGAAAAGAGGAAGAAAGAGAAATACAACGAGAAGAAAGAGAAATACAACGAGAAGAAAGAGATAGAGAGGAACGGATAAGACTAGCTGACCTTCAGGTTGAATTAGCTCGGATTAAAGCAGAAGTTCAAAGAAAAAAGGTGGAAAAAGAAAGAGAAAGAGAGGAACGGGAAAGAGTAATCCAACGAGAAGAAAGAAGGACGGATTCGCGCCCCTTCCCAGGAAAGCTGACAAAGTTTCCGAGCCCCGTAAAACCCCAAAACTTCTTTCCCCAAAACCAACAACGGGACTCCAAACCTCCCGTTAAGACTTCTCCTCCATTTCTCTTCCCGAAGCGACCAACCATATGCTTCACCTGTGGAGTAGAAAACCACATGAGCTGGAATTGCCCCCAAAATTCTAGGCTTAAAAGCGGTCCAGGCAACCAAGTTCACCAGATTAATGCGACCCCGGCTCCTTCGGTGGTGCAGACCCAAGCAGAAACTTCTCCCCCTCCGTCAGGCCACCAGGTAAATTTTGTTTTTGGTAAAAGTTCATCGGGAACTTTGAAATATGAGGAGGGCAGCGTGGACAGCTGCCGAGTTTTGACTCTCGTCAGGGACACAGGATGTACATGCTTCATCGTGTCCGACGAACTCCTCCCAGTGGCCTCTAACCACGAAAAATTTGCGGTGGTACATGACCAACTTGGGCGGGCGAACCGATTCCCCGTCGCTAGATGTTACCTGCAGTGTCAATATTATAATGGCTGGGCTGAAGTCATTGTAGCACCAATAAAATTCTGTTCCGTACTTATAGGAAAGAGCCCCCAAGTAAGTTTCGACCCTGTGTTTCAGGCCGCCCTTCCTCAAGGCCGAGATAAGAAAGAAGCCCAGGAGCCCGTCCCCATCAGAACCCCGATACCGTCCGATTTCTCGGAGACCCCTAACCAGGACTTTAGGACGGAAAAAGAGGAATGTGATTCACTAAAACCCTTAGGTGATAAGGCCCCAGACAAGGACACGGAGACTGTCCTTGGACCCCAAGAAAAAAAGAACCCCCAACGCGCCCATGGAGATACCTTCGTAGAACTAGACGAAGCATCGGCGCTTGAAGAGGATTGCCCCGCGGAGTCCCTTAAGGTAATCCAGACAGTGTGCATCCAACCTGATGCCGATTACCCTCCTCCTTCCCTACCAGGCAAGTCTTTGGAACCCTCTGACCTGGATAGTGACGCGCAGCTGACACCACGTCAGAAGAGTCAGCTCCAAGAACTAATTAAATGGAATCACCATTTATCCACCCTATTAGCTCTTTTCAAGCAACTGCGTGAAAATGGCCTCACCATTGGCCCCAGCAAATGCCAGTTTGCCCACGAAACCATCAAATATTTGGGTTTCAAAATAGGACAAAGCAAGTCAGGTCCCCACGAGAACAAGATTAAGGCAATCGCCGAAATGCCCCTCCCGATTACAAAGAAGCCATTAAGATCGATCCTAGGATCAGCTTCTCCCTATCAGCGATTTGTTCCGAATTTCGCTGCAATTTCGGCCCCCCTATGCCCCCTTCAGGAAAAGAATTTCTCCGATCGTTTACGTCGGAATGATGTCGCTGTTTCCCATTTTAATAAGCTCAAAAGTAAGTTCATTTCTGCCCCCATTTTTAAGTTGCCCAACCCGGAAAAATCCTTTGGGGTTAAGACCGACGTGATCAACGAGGGCATTGGAGGTGTACTCCTTCAATACGTGGATGACAGAACGAGTCATCCAGTTGCATATGCTAGTCGTCAATTAATACCACGCGGAAAGAGATATGCCACTAGAGAAAAGATAGCTCTATCAATTATCTGGGTCATAGACAAATTCAAGCTGTACTTGATATGTAAAGATTTTCAAATAGGAACCGACCACCGTCCGTTAGCCTATATTAGGAATTTGAGACACTCAAACGGCCGCATCATGCGCTGGAGTTTACTCTTGCAAGAGTATCAATTTAAAATAAATTATATCAAAGGTTCCGATAACCAGGTCGCTGACGCACTCAGTAGGAATGCGTTACCGAATAGCGTAGAACAATTGTATTCATAGGATTAGTATCTCCATGTAGGTATATACCGTCTTGTACGACTTAATTTAAGATTCTTTTGTAATATAATTAATTAATGTAGATGTCTGAATTTTGTAACGCTCAATGTCTAATTTTTTTGATGTATATATATTTGTTCTTATTAATTTACGTATAAATTATTTTGTCCCGTATGTACTAAGTTTATACCATTTCATTGTTCCATGCCTTTTTTTTTGTATTAAAGGTTATTTTCCCCTGTAATCTAAAGATCAAAATAATCATGTATTGAGGTAATAATAGTTAGGTGCAGGAAGATAAGGTTGGTACAAGAAAACGAGTTCCCTACAACGGAGCTCTATCGTTGTCCCTTCTCTTTTTTTTCGAAGTGACAACTTCCCCTGGAATGGAGGGGTGTGATAGAACGAGTTGAATCTGTGTTAAATTCAACTCCTATCCCATATTAGTTAAAACCTCGAGGAGGCCCACGTGCATCTTCGATTCGAGGCTTGGAGTCTTATCAACAGCTGCCGGACGTCAATGTTTAAACAAGGAGGTTATCGTCCCCCCGTTCGCCGCCATACGCCGACCTCGCCAGATCGAGTTAGGCTTATGAACAGATAAGGCATTTTTCTCCGGCCCAGCTGTGCGTTCCCTCCAAGCTTTCACTCCATTCTCCCCCACGCCAAGGAGATGTCCTGGCTATTTATATGGACTCTTTACCACTAAGATCAGATTGGAGATCCAGATTTTCGTCGCGAAACATCACCACGACCCTCTCTCCCTTTGTGCGCCAAGGGACCTCGGCCTCGAGATTCACCATCACTTGACAAGAAGGACAATATTCCTTGAGTGCCAAAGGTTCGAGCCTTTAGTGACGTCAAGTCCCCAAGGCATTCCCCCCCTGCTGTTCAAGGAGAACAGCATTAGAACAGCCATTGTTCGTTTTGAGCCCTTCGCCAAGAAACGGTTCTCATCCCCCCCCCTGTTGTTCAAGGAGAACAACATTAGAACAGCCATTGTTCGTTTTGAGCCCTTCGCCAAGAAACGGTTCTTCCCCCCCCCCTGTTGTTCAAGGGAGAACAACATTAGAACAGCCATTGTTCGTTTTGAGCCCTTCGCCAAGAAACGGTTCTCATCACCCCCCCTGTTGTTCAAGGAGAACAACATTAGAACAGCCATTGTTCTTGAGCCCGTAGACAAGAGACGGTTCTCATCCCCCCTTTGTTCAGAAGAGAACAACCTAGAACAGCCATTGTTCTTCCAGCCGTTCGTCGAGAAACGGTTCTCCTTTCCAAGACGCCACGTCAGGATCATCTTATCCCCCCCCCCTTTGGCTGGAACTCGCCAGCGGACCGAATATTCCTTCAAGTACCTTCCACTGCACCCTAATGAAGTTACGTAAGCCAAGCGTCACCTTTTGAGTATTGATCCCTTATTTGTCAATTCTATCCTGTGCTTTAAATGGTTTATCGAACCATCCCATCTCTTTAACTCCATATTTGTTTTACCTTTTTTGATCCCTTAAATCCTTGGATTAGCCCGAGTCTCCACGACCCTTTCCATTCTGTTTGTCAATATTTTCCGTTTTTGTGTATTGTTTATAGTTATTATTAATAAAACTCTATTTTATTAATGATAGCAATATTATTATCCTTGAGCTCAGTTCCACTTCTTAAGCATTTTTGAAGATACATAATATCGGCCGCCAAGACAGTAAAACGCACTCTAGAGATAATTAAGGAAGTTCCCTCAACGAATAGTGTTATATATAGTATCGTCGGGAGTCATTCTACGACATTGAGTTCTGTAGTAAATAATGATGGTTTAATTTTGAAGGATAATTGTTTTCATCCGTTCCAAAGTAATTTGTGGATACCAACGATGGGCCCGCTTTCTAAAAGAAATTTTGAGATTCGGCTTTTATAGAATGTGGAGGAAATAGAGTTTTCTAAAGAGGAGTCCACTGAAAACGTTGGACCTGAAAGGCACGGAACCTCCACATGTCGGATTACGTATGGCTGCAAACTTTATACCTGACCTGTTAAGATCCTATCCTTCGCCGCAACTTTGAGTTACAGCTCATACCCGGGGAAATTTGCACTCTCCCTTCCTTGAACCCCCGTGAAGAATATTCACCTACACCATACATTTTTTATCAGCCATGCATTCGTTCGCTTATGCGTTTTAATTATATGTACACAAGAGCTAATCACCACGCCACAGTACTTAGGAAATATGAATGCCATCAGACCTGCTACTTATTTTAATTCGGTAAATTAACTTTTTAATAATTGTAATTCACCGATTATATTCCAAAATTTCGTACGAGCTCATCTTCGAAACTCCCTAGCCATAATGCGTTTTTTGTTGTTCCACTTCTTGCAACTAATTAAGAGCCATCCTTTAACAAACAAGTACTTCTAATTGAGTTTTCTCGTTAATCTAACAGGAGTTCTTAAGCTTTTAAGTTTATTTCAGTGGAAACTTCTCTTATATTATTAAATTCCTCTTTTTCTTTCCTTGTTTTTCCTCTCTCATCGCATTCAAATTTTCCTTAAGGTCCTTAATATTTGCGATAAGAAATATCGACCATAAGAAACTAGGTCGTCAATGGGAAGTCTTAAACGTTCTCCTCAAATCTCCAATACCTTCCTCTTCTCCTCTAACGAAGTGCTGATGGCCGTCTGTGAGGAAATTACCCTATCCGGCCGACCTAATTTGTTACTAAAACCTTTCTCTTTGTCGGAAATCCAAGTGAATGGTTTTTTGAAAAGAGGCAATTTCCTTGATATCGAACCACTTCCTTGACCGGTTTTATATGGGTGAAAATTGGTTTCTTTCGTACAAAAATGAGAATGGGCCATTTATTCTTGCCATCTTATTAACTTCATTCCACCTACTCTTTGAAAAATTCTCTTAATATTACAAAATAAGGAAAATTCATTCTCCTTCTCAGGATATTGGCGTAATAATCGGTTAATGATAGAGTGTGAAACAATTCTCAATAAGATAATAAGTACGGAAATCAAAACATATAAACAATTAGGCTTTAATAAGGTTCAGAAATGTCCTTTGAACAAGTTTTTTCCAACCATAGGTATACTTATGGGAAAAAATTTGAAGTTTAGCTTCTTCCATACATATTAGCTAGATAACGAAGAAACCAAGATCGTTTCGTGGCTAGCTTATATAAAAATGAAAAGAATATCTTGACGGTGAGTATGGATATACATTTTTTATCGAAATCTTACAGTGATTACTTCTTGGTTTTTACCATAGATTAAGAATAAGCCTTAACATCATTTAGGAGAAGAAAACTCTATGTCTCAATTTCCTCACTCTTCAAATAATGTCCTTTTTTTTGTTAAGGTATTGATGAGTGTCTTAGTCGACAAATGAAGAGGGAGAATAAGAAAAAACACAAGTGGTGCAAGGTTCTTTATTACTGAAGTTTCGCTCCTCTGAAGAAGGGCCAGAATAGCAAAACGTCAGTATTAATTAAAGAATCTTGCAACACTTGTGGTTTCTTTTAATCTTTCTCTTCAATTTGTCTGTATAATGTACATATTTTTAACTCCTTCAGCTAACAACTTTCGGGCAATACAGCAGAGATATTTAAGAGGCAGTTTCAAACAAAAGTTGGTAGAAAATCACAATGACAAAAGGTAGAATGTCGAAGATAAGAGAGAGACAGAAAAGACACCTTGTCGACCTTTTTTGTCTGCGCTAATGGAAGTGGGAAATCATGAGACGCCGTGATGGCCTGAAAGCACGCCATCAAAGAAAGTCGAGTCAAGCTTAAGAGCCAGAAAATGTCCCATGTATATTTGGACAAAGTTTCCTCTCGGCGGGTTAGGAACCTTCACGGAATCATGCTAATAGGTGGGTGAGATTATCATTGCAGGCCGATGCGTCGGACCCTGGAACCCTCCTTTCGAACAGAGGGAGGGGAAACCTCATTCGACCCTACTATAAATCCTCCAGCGCCAGAGTTGGAAGGCAGTAATCACCGCCTGCCCACTGTCTGCCCGCTCCCGTTCGTAATCGTTATTTGCGTCCCGTTAGAATCTGCACAATTCCTCGCATTACACCTCAAGCTTTGGGTATTGTCGTTTAATTCTCGTGAGTCTAGCCCGTACTCGTTGTTACTCGCTCCTCGAACTAAACGCGCCCAGTCTCGACTCGGTGTTCTAAACCCGAAGGCAGGATCTGAGTTCATCCTGTTAGTAGCCATTTTCAAGAGACTATTATTTGAACTTTGCGCCAAAGCAAGGATTAATCCTTTGGACCAATTCTTTGAGGTAACAACAACGCACAAGTCTTCCGTGCAAGTGCTCTCTCTACTACCCGCCTCCACAGTATAAGCCTCTAGTGTCGGCTTCGTGTACGCTCAAGGTTATTCAAGCGACCCTGCGGTCAGTATTATTCGTTTGTGTGTACAGTGACGTCCCCGCCAAGTTCCCGCCCCAATCTTCAATTCGATGAGACTCAACAAGGAGAAACAACAAGGAAAGAAGGTACCCTAGGATACCTTACGGTCCATTCAAACAGGGTACCTTCGGACTAGCAATTGAGCGGGCACAAGGCTGCTCAATTGTTTTGCGTCCCTAAACGGCCACTTTTCAAGACCTTGTCTAGTCTTGACTTGAACTGGTCAACAGATTCACTGTTGACAACTTCCACTGGAAGTGTGTTCCACATACCGCAGATACTGTAAGTAAAAAAAATTCCACACAGATTGCGGTTGTAACGCTTCAGTTCAAGTTTAAGGCCGTGATTGCGCGTTCTGTTCTCACTTAGTGTGAAAATATCCTGGTAGTCAACATTGTCGAACCCTCAGAGTATTTTGAAAACTTCGATGAGCAGACCACGCACTCTACGGGTTTCCAACGAGAACGGATTTAATTCCCTTAGTCTATCCTCATAACTTAAATGTCGGATAGAGGGAATCAGCTTGGTTGCCCTGGCTTGTACGCGTTCCAATCTCGCGATGTCCTTTCGCAATGAAGGACTCCAAAATTGTACGGCATACTCCAGGTGCGGTCGGACAAGTGAGTTGTACAGGCACAGTACAATCTCCTGGTTCCGATAACCAAACTAGCGCTTAATATAGCCTAGCATCCTTTGGGCCTTTTTCTCCGCCTCAATGCACTGGTTCGAGAACTTGAGGTCACGAGTGATTGTTACACCCAAGTCCTTCTCAGTGTCACTCGATTCAAGAGCAGTGCCCTTAAGGATATACTGAGATTGGGGGTTTATGTGGCCGATATGCATCACTTTGCATTTCCCCACGTTAAAAGGCATTTGCAGCGTGTCCGACCACTCCCCAATCTTCCTAAGATCTTCCTGCAGGCGGGCAGTATTTCCATCCTTTGCAACGTTCATACCAAGCTTGGTATCGTCGGCAAATTTGGAAATCTTGGCAACCATGTCACCGTCCATGTCGTTGACGTAGATGATGAATAGTAGTGGTCCCAGGACAGAACCTTGAGGCACCCCGCTAGTAACGGGCACCCACTCAGAAGACTCTCCATTTACCACCACCCGTTGCCGTCTGCCACTTAGCCAGTTCTCGATCCAGCCGGCTACCTTTCCGTCTATGCCAAGCGCTTGCACTTTCCGGAGAAGGCGGCGGTGTGCTACCTTATCAAAGGCTTTCTGAAAGTCTAGGTAGACCACATCCACCACCTTGTTCCGATCGGGCTCACTGAAAACGAAGTGGAAGAATTCTACAAGGTTCGTCAGGCATGACCGTTGCCTTCGGAAGCCGTGCTGGGAACTCCTCAGTAGCAGGTTTGACTCTAAATACGACGTCACTTTGTCCACTATGATACTTTCCATGAGTTTACCGACTATCGAAGTCAGACTGATAGGTCGGTAGTTCGACGCTTGGTTACGATCTCCTTTCTTGAAGATTGGAGTCACCCCGGCCTCACGCCAGTCTCTAGGAACGCATTTGGTCCGGATTGACATGTTGAAGATTGCGCTCAGGTGTCGTGACACTTGATCGCGCACTTCTTTCAACACTTTAGGTAGAAACCCATTCGGGCCAGGTGACTTATTCGTCATTAGGTCACTGATCTTCTTTTTGATTTCAACTTCGTTGAAGTCCATATCCTCCAGCTTTTCCCCCGAGTAGGAATCCGTCGGCTGGGGGATGGGACCACATTCCTCAGTAAACACTAAAGAGAAGTAGTCCTTGAAGAGGTTAGCATTTTCTGCATCTGAATGCCTTAATGTCCCTTTCTCGTTCTTCAAAGGGCCAATCGTTCGACGGATTGGTTTACGGCTGTTCACATATCCAAAGAACTCCTTGGGATTCTCTTTACAGAGTCTCGCCACTCGGAGTTCCTCAGACCGCTTAGCCGCCCTTATGCTGGACTTCACTCTCCTGGCTAGCCTCCGGTATTCGTCAAAGTCTTTCGAGATCTTCGATTGCCGGTACATAGTTCTCTTCCCCCTAAGCAGTTGGCCGATTCCTCGATTAAACCACTTAGGTTGAACAGAAGACAGACGGGGGCATTTCTGAGGGATGAAACGCGATTGAAGACTCATGAATGTGGTTTTGAAACTATTCCACGAGTCTTCAACGGCATCGCACACTTATAGCCTCACGTCAGTCAGTCCAGCTCGAAGGCTTGCAAAGTCTGCTCTTCTTAATCAAGTTTCTTTGATTGACTGGCAACAGACCTTACATTCGGGATCTTGACGGTAAATCTAACTAGCTGCTGATCAATGCCACCGAGCTCTTAGCCTACAGAGATATCCTCAACGATATCATCCTCAGAGGTGAAGACCAAGTCGAGGATATTGTCTCCTCTCGTCGGTTTTCTGACCCATTGAGTGAGGAACTCGTTGTTGGCGAACTCCAGGAGTAGCGCGCTCTCGCCACAGGCTGCTCTGGTTTCCAAGTCAACTTGGCTGTTGAAATCGCCCATAACGATGCACACTCCGCCTTGAACTAGCTCACCCAGCAGCTGGTACAGTTCCCTGTCTTTCATCTGTAAAGCATCAGGGTCCTGTATCTGACAGGACCGATCTCTAGGTCAACGCCTAGGAGCTCGTGGTCGGATATAACGTTGGAGTTCGTAGATTTGATTGTATCCTTGACATACAACATCACAACGCCACCCTCTCTGTCTGGCCTATCTTTGTGGAAGAGTTGTTAGCCAGAAACCGTGAATTTGCCTTCAAAGTCTCGGTTTGAGGTTTTTATCCACGATTCGGTTATGGCTACCATTTCGGGTTCTTCCGTCGCTACGAGGCCACGGTGCTCAGGAAACTTGTTCCTGATTGACCTCGCATTGAACAGAAGAACTTTCAGGGAGTCCCCTAATGTAGGACTCCCTATACTCTTCCGTTCCCCGGCTTCTTGTTTGTCGCAGTGGCACCATTTTTGACAACCTGCGAGAAGGTTGTTTGGGGAATGACTCGGGCGTACTGGCGTACGTCCGCCTTCCCAATGGGCCGGACACTCCGTTGGGTGCGCTCTACGACATCCTGGATGAGGTTGGCTAGGTAAGCCTTGCCCTTAAAGAAGACGTGCACCCCGTCCCTTTGGTAGAGGTCTTTTCTACCATAGAATACGGCGGAAGGGTCTACAAAAAAAACCCTCAGCCGTACAGAGGTCTGCAAGGCGCCTGTTTAGCGACATGTTCCTCAAGTGGGCAGTCCGGCTTGGACCCCACCTCGGGAGCATTCCCACCACGACGCGTCTGCGGGTTTTCAATCCACAGTCGTATACAGCGCCCAAAACTGTCCTCATAATCTCACTTGTAGGGCCTACCCTACCTCCTCTGAGGTAGAGGTCGTTTCCACTTACCATAAGAGCAACGACTGAAGTCTCTAAAATCTGAGACTTCTCGGCCTCAGCTCTTACCTGCTTATTCCCACAGCCTGGAATGCAGCTCACCTTAACGCTTGTGCTAAGGCGGGCCGCTAGCAGGGGCTTCAGACCCCGTGCTTAAGAATCACCAATAGGGGTGACTCTTGCAAATTTGTCTGCGGACGACTTAGTCTTTCCTTTCGGAGGCGACTTGCCGCTTTCCTCTTGTATCTCTAATTTTTTTTTCTTCTTCTTATTCTTCCTCTTATTCTTCTTCTTGGCTTCCTTTGTTATCTCTTCGTTTGTTTCCCGTTTCTCTTCTTCTGCTTCTACTTTCTCTTCTTCTGTTTCCAGTTTCTTTACTTCTCTTTCTACTTTCTCTTTTTCTCCTTTTACTTTCTCTTCTTCTCTTTCTACTTTCTCTTCTTCTCTTTCTACTTTCTCTTTTTCTCTTTCTACTTTCTCTTCTTTCTTCTTTCTTTTCTTCTTTTTGGCTCGTTGAGGAAGCCCTTCAGCAGTAGAAATCGGCTGTTGGACGTCGGGAGCCTTCTCGCCTGAGCATCTGCATCTCTCTGTTTTTAAGAGTTGAACTTCCCTTTTAAGGAGGGAGTTCTCCTCTCTCAGTTGAGCGATGCTCTCGCCCAGGCGCTTCTCGAGTTCGCAGAAGTCACAGACACTGACGCCATCTGTGAGTTCCTTGCAACTCCTTCCACCGAAGTCTTCACTCCATCTGTAGACTTTGCATATTTTGCAGGTTAGCCTTCGAAACGGAGGACCATTCTTCTTCGCCATCTTACAAAAATCTCGGACCATACGCATTAAAAAAGGGGTTTTTGGTTGTGATTTTCTCTCGCACTAATCACATCCGCCTATTTCCAGGAGGTTTTCGGTCGTTCGGCGTACAGAAACCCTTTGATCAAGCACACCAACCCTAAGGTCTCCCCTGGGCCGGACGTCCCCAATCGTGCCGCAGCTCCCAACTGAGCAGCACGAGAGCCCCACTGAACTGGTTCTCTGATTTTTCAACAGGGGTGCTTGAGGTGTAACTGTCTTCCTACTAAGCCCTACTAATCAACTAAAAACGGCCTGACTTGAGGCAAATAGTAAAGCTAAGTGCCCACGACTTTATCCGAGATCTTTAGCTGATCTGGCAACCAGCAAAGCACAAAAGCTCTCTCTCCAAAGATCAGTTGAGCCTTTATTCACCAAGTAGCGGTCACAGGGAGCTGGTCAGGCCATTAAACGTTAGGAGAAAGCTTCTAAGGGGTACCTAGCATTTCTCCATTAATCGTACCCCTAACGCCTAAGATCCCTTCAATCTCAGTCTCTTGTAACCTATGAGTGCTCCAAGGCGTTATTTAAAGAGGTTCCAAAGCCTCTCTTCTCACGTGGCATAAGGGAGCTGGTGAGGCCCTTATTAATCAACAACTTATGTGTAATAGAGATGAAGGTTTTTTTTTTGTTATTGGGTTTTTGTTTTGATTTTTTGACAGTTGAAGAGAGTTGGTGAAACTTAGTACTAACAGAATTGAAGGGGTTGGTAGGGGGATGCAAGGAGACGCATCAAAGAAGTGTTAGAGAAGTTTGACAACCATTAGTCTGAATCCTATTACAGCTACCTTACTGGCATGGGTGACCCTACCGGACTAAAAGTCCCCCAGCTTAGCTAGCTTAACTCAGGCAGATCACGCAAGCTCTCTCTCCGACGACAAGGTGGTTGTGTTGAGAGAGCGTATACCTCTAATGTGTAATATAGGTTGTTACAAACCCTTTTTAAAGTTGGAAACAGCATATTAATTTGCATATTAGTAAAGGTATTTTTGTAGCCGTTTTCCTATTGTCTCGGAACCAACAAGGTAGCTGGGCCAGCCCCAAAATTCAGTTAATTTGCACTCTGTCTGTATTATAAGTCTTCCACGGACACAGACTCATCTCTCTCGGCTGAGAAACGCAGGAACTGGTGAACTCGACCCTGTTCTAAGAGATATATAGTAATATCTATTATATATTAAACTGGCGTCAGGTTTATTTGAGTTAATCTTGGTCAATCAATTAATTAAAATTTGATCAATATATTGGTTAACCTTGGTTAAATTGTTAATTGTTGGCTAATCTTGGTTCCAGTTAGGAATCAGCGGCAATGATCTAATACCCTACATCCAGGAAGAAGAAAGAAGAGAAGAAAAGGAACGAGAAGAATGAGGGAGAATTCACTCTTACGAATTGGAAATAAGCAGAGCTAGGGAAGAGACGCTCTCCATAAACTTCTGAAGTTCTAGAGTAGCCGCAGCGCAGTCTGCGACTATAAAACTCCCAGTCTTTAAATAATGCGAAGAATTGGGTCCTATCTCACTAAGTTCGAAAAGATCTTCGAGGTGAACCATCTGGACATCGAAACGGACGGAGTATCACAACTATTACACCTGCTGAGCTCCCAACTCAGGGATATTTTTATCTCTATCTTACCAGAGGCATCAATTGATTACTCATCATTAAATGCCGAGTTGCTCACCGGTTATAACATGACCAAGAACTTCTCTTGAGATAAATTTAGGCACTGTCGCATTCAACCAAACCAGACCTTCCGACAGTTCGGCTAGTCCCTAAAGCGTCACTTCAATTTTTTGATTGACTCAAACAAGGTTCCTCATTAATACGACGCCCTGGTTGATTTCGTTTTCACGGACCAAGTTCTTGCGTCGCTTCCTTCGGAAATGAAATCCTTCGTGAACGGACCGGAGGTGCCATACTCTTAAAGAATGCATCGAGGAGACAGACATCTACGGTGCTAGCCACAACTGCTATCCAAAAGAAGAGAAGAAAGCACAACCCCCATCTCCTAAATTCAAAACCAGCAAGAAAAGTTTGTTCCTAATAAAAATATTCTTAAGTTTGTTAAGGTGACTGGCTCCCCAAACCCAACCTCTCTTCTCGACGAGCCTCTGGGATGTTAAGCCCTTTGCTCTCAACCCTCCTGCTTCGTCGTTGCCCAGGAAGTCCATCTTGTGCTATTCCTGTGGAGTTCCTGGTCGCTTGAGTCCCAATTGCCCTAAAAACTTGCAGTTTAGAAGCACCCCTTCTTCTCACCAGGTACACCAGGTCAGTGCCACTCCTACACCCCCAACCCCCTCGTATTAAAACTCATCAAATACTGCTGCTAATAGGTAAGCATTTTGTTCTATAAAAGTACCCCTAGGACCCTCCAATTCAAAACTAGAGCAGTGAATTGGTGCGGGATCTCCACCTTCGTCCATGATACAATGCGCACGTACATTGTTATATCCTATGAATAACTGCCTCAAGTGACTCCCGACCACGATAAGTTTGCCGTAGTGCATAAGTACCGGGCGCGCGCCAATAAATTTTCCATTGTTCACTGCTACATGTAGTGCACATATTTCAATAATTGGGCTGAAGTCGTTGCAGCCCCCCATCATGTTTGGGTGCGGTCCTTAATAGTCAGTCCTCCAAGGGTTTCTTTGGCCTCCGTGGCTTAACCTGTTACTACCCGTTCACAAGCGAAGAAGGAACTGAATGTCCCTACACATATGGAACGCCCGTGTGCCCCCGGATTCCAGATTGCAATGAGCTATGGCTCTGGTTAAAGCCAGAGGGAATGTGAGTCTCTTCGTCCCTTGTGACCAAAAGCCAAGAACAAAACGCGCGAAACTGTCAGAAGGAATAGGGTGATTTTCTTCCTTATCAAGGACGATCTCTATTATCGCCGAGGAAAACTACACCGAGTACTGCCCACCATCTGTGTCCCGCTATCACGTCTCTTGAATACTGCAAACGGCTCAAGATAGCCTATGTGCTAGTTACATCAGCCACATGATGACCGCTCAGAGGATCTTCAAATAATTTGGGGGCCTTGCCTTTCGTGCGACATTTGCCAGAATACGGCAATAAAAGGACGAGTCAGAGCTGCGCCTTTGCAGGAGGGACTGCCAATCTATGAACCCAACTCCCGAGTAGCTATCGACGTGTGCGTACCTATCCGCCCCACTTTGAGCGAAGGACATATTTACGTTTTAACGTTGATCGATTTTGCCACCGGATTCGCTGATGCTGTGCCCCTCAAGAAAATCGATACCATCTCCTGCATCAAAGCCCATATTTCAAACTTTTCCCGTGGTCGTCAATTCACCTCCGAATTAATAGAGTACGTCGGTAAATTATTGACGATCAAGTCCCTATTTACCACTCCTTTTTACCCAAGTAGGAATGGAATGTTGCCAGAGGCTAAATGGAAGCCTCATGGCAATTCTCAGGAAGTTGTGTGCAGATCAACCCACTGAATGGCCCCGCCTCCTCCCGCTAGCCCTCTTTGACTGCCATGGAATATCTCATCGTACATTAGGATTCGCCCCTTTTAAACTTTTATATGGTAGGAAAGTCAAAAGCTCCCTGAGTATCACAAAGAAACTTTATTCTAATCAGAAATTGGTGAAAAAAATTCAAAGTTCTTACTCATATCTACTGGATTTAAGAAGGAGGCTGGAAAAGTGCACAGATATTGTATTTCAAAGGGCCGACATCAATACTTCGATTGCAAGTCCAAAGAAAGGAAATTTAACCTCAGAGAAGAAGTTTTGCTTCTCCTCGCCAGAGAAAACAACGAATTTTTGAGCCAGTGAAAGGGCTCCTACTACAAAGTCGAGAAGCGTGGGCTCCGTCGATTACCTTATTGAAGCCGCCTCAGGGAGAAAGGGTTTTCATGTTAATATGCTCAAGCGGTACCACGGGCGCAAAAGCATCAACCAGGTAGTTGCAATCAACGAACAATTGCCTTTGGAATCTGGCTAACCCCTGAACCGCTTTTGCGTAATTAAAGTCGCCTGCGTTGAGCAAGACAAGGAATACTCGTTACATGTCTTACCCAACTTTAATCATTCCCCGCCTTCTAAAATTAAGATATGAAACCAGATATACTCTCTTCAAAAGGATCCACTGCAAACGCTCCAGAGTCGTTTTTATCACGTCATTACCGAGATTCCTGGTTGTGCTACCTACTTTGAGCACAATATCCAACAAACCAGCCTGGAACGCATCCGTTCCAAACCATATCCCCTGCCTATACACCTCCGGGAATAATTCAATAACGAAGTGAATAAACTTCTAAGGTTGCAGATCATCGAAACTTCTGATTTGAGCTATTGTTCTCTGGTTGACATGGTAAAGAAGGCCTATGGTTCTTATCAAATGTGCATCGATATTAAGAAGGTAAATTCTGTTGCCGTATTCGATTTCCAACCAATTCCCACCATAGGTCACAACCTCCATCTTTTTGAAAATGCCGAGTTCATCTCTGAGTTGGATTTATGCAAGGCAATTTATCAGATTCCCCTGAGGAATAAAGGGAAAAATATTACTGTTTTCCTAACTGAAAGGGTGCTTATACAGTTTCGACGGGTCTCTTTTGGTCCGGTGACGGCTTACTGTAATTATAACGGGATGATGAGGAGAAATTTAGAAGGCTTATCCAACGTCACCTTGTAATTTGATAATGTTTATGTGGCCACCCAAGATTGGGATCAACACTTGACCACCCTTCAAACCCTTCTGTCCTGACTCCGGGAGCACTATTTGCCAATTGGCCCCAGCAAGTGCCACTTTGCTTTTAGCACTCTCAATTATCTCAGCTTCCATATCGGGAATAATCGGTTAGCCCTTCAGCAAGAAAGGACCTGTGCTATCATGAAAATGCCTTTGCTCACTAATAAAAAGCAGCTGCGATTCTTAATAGGATCTGCATGGTTCTATCGTCACTTCATGCCAAACTCGCAACCATCTCCGCTACCTTCTGTGAGCTATTAAAGAAGAAGACCCCCAAACGCCTCGAGTGCACGCCACTTTCGATTCATAGCTTTAACCAACTAAAGGATAGGTTGGCATCCGCTCCTATCCTCCGCCTCCCTAACCCGGAAAAACTGTTTGTCATTCGCACCGACGCCAGTAATGATGGTATAGGATGTGTCCTCCTCCAGTATGAGAATAACGACAAAGTTTTCCTTAACGCATACACAAGCGGAACATAACTCGCGCCCGAGAAAAATTATGCAATAATTAAGAGAGAAGCCTCGCTATAATTTGGAGATTTGGTAAATTTAGAATGTATTTAGTAGGGAAGGAATTTGTAGTGAAAACAGACCACAAACCGTTATCATACCTACATAACATCAGGAATTCGAATTCCGCATTTTGTATTTAAAAGGCACCGATAACTTTATGGCCGATAGTTTAAGTAGAAAACCGTTAGATCCTTTTCCAAACTAATTCCGGGCCATTTCCTTTTTTTTATCCGTGTATTAATTTTTTTTCATAAAATAAATATGTATATTCAACCATGTAAAAAGGAAACGCGTATCCTATATGTATATATATATTATATATAATATATATATATATATATATATATATATATAATATATATATAAATATATATTTGGGGGTGATTTATCAGTATACAATGAATTCCTTTCATACCCTTAATTTTTTTTTAGTTTTGTATAATCTTAGGATAAACTCACCCTCTGCCAGTGAGCCCCACTTAATGGTATCCTAAAAAAAATATCCTGCGACAACCATGCCGTAGCGTTATATATCCTTATGTATATGTAGGGTACAATCCCCTCCCCCTCACTAGCTCCACTATTTAGTACTATGGCTCCGTTTTTGAAAGTTTGTCCTAGGTATTCTCAACTTTAATCCGCTATTGTCATGCGAGTTTAATTTATACGCCCCCCCCCCCCCAATTAATCATTTTCCGATATCAATTCTTCCCCTAAAGTTCCATCAGTCGATGTAGGAGTCTAAGAGATTGGAGAGAAAAAGAGAGAGAACAGACACCTAGTCGACCCTTTTGTCTGCGCTAATGGAAGGGCGAAATAATAAGACCTCGTGGTGGCCTGAAACCCACCATCGCAGAAAGCCGCGACAAACTCGAGAGACTGAAAAGTTCACATTAGGAGACCGACAAAGTTTCGCCTCGAAGGGTTAGTAACCTTCCCGTGATCGTGCTAATAAGGCGATAGCCTACTATAAATCCTTCGGCACCAGAGTTGAAAAGTTAATACCCGCCGCCTGCCCGCCAGCCCCGTTAGACTCTGCACATTTTCTCGCAGAACCCCTCAAGCTCAGGGTATTCTCGTTTAATTTGAGTGTTTGTACCCCGTACTCGTTGTTACCCGCTCTCGAACACAACGCACCCAAAGGCAAAGGCAATGATTACTCCCTTGGACCAAATGTTCGAGGTAACAGCAACGCGCAACTCTTCCGTACGAGTGCTCTCTCTACTAGCCCTCCCTCCCCCCAGTGTTAGCATTCATTGTGTCTTCGTATACGCTCAAGGTCATTCGAGAGACCCTTTGGTGAGTTATGTTCCCCCCTCCCATATTTAAGTCCCTGAGGCTTGTATACGTTTAATGTGTTATATAGATTGTTAGAAAAACCCCTTTAACCTTTGTAAAAAGAGTATTAATTTGCATACTAGTAAAATTATTTTTTAGTCGTTATTCTATTGTTCTGAAAGCTACAAGATATCAGGCTATTTGGCCAACCTTAAATTCGGTTAACTTGCACTCTGTTTGTTTTATAAGTATCCCACGCGCACAGTGTCATCTTTCTCGGCTGAGAAACGCAGTAAGGGTTAAACTCGACCCTATTCTAGGACAGAGATTTCTTAGGAGTGCAAAAAGAAGAAACACGATCTTCCAATGCGGGTGCTCATTTTGGAGTAAATGTATAAGCGCTTGCTGGAGAGAGACTAAATAAGTAATGTAAGGGAATCGTCCCTCCTCCACCCCCCGTTCACTCTTAGGGGAGTCACAAGGCGGTTACCGCAAATACATCCGGCCGAAGGCATCGGCGGGTCCAGCGCTTAACCGCAGCGTCGCTCCACTTGGTGTCATGAAAGACCCTAAAGGCCAAAATGTAGGATCTCCCCCAGGAGAGTGAGATCCAGTTTCACGTCAAATAAAAAATTGGAGACGTGTTTCTTCCAAGCTCGAAGGCTAACGAGGAGCCGATGTAAGACTCCGTGGGAAAAACCCTCCTGGGGCCGTCCTCAAGCCCCTCCACCCCTCACCACTCCCTCGGTGGGGTGACAAGGTATAAATGAGGAACACTGAGGAAAATCGTGGTAGTATACGTCAGATTCCAGGTGGCGAAGTCCTCGATTAAAACCGAGCTACCTAGACTGGATTGGTAATGTACTTGGCTCGCCAGACCAAGAAGTACCCTGCAAGAGAGGCAGGGCTCCCTAACTTAAGGGGCTAAGAAGAAGCTCATCCTCGAGCTAGTCCCTGGTTATCAAACCAAACGATAAGTCAACTTTGTTAAGTTCAACTTACTCTCGCCAGAGAGACTCCTCATATCCTGGTGCACCTTAAACACCAGGGGTATTCCCCGTCCTTGAGGAATTAAGAAAAGAAGAAGGAAAAGGCTCCCCCTCGAGCCCGTTACTCAGGGGCCACACCGAACTTATAAGTCAACTTGGTGAGGAACTAAGTTCAACTTGTTCTCGTCAGAGAAACGCCCCTCCGTTATACTCGCCCTTGAGGAAGACTGGAACTTAGAAGAAGCTCATCCTCGAGCTAGTTCCCGGTTACCAAACCAAACTTTAAGTAACTTATTCTCGTCAGAGAAACCCCCCCTCATCGATCGTCGCCCTTGAAGAAGACCCTCCCCGAGTTAAGTCCTCGTCCATGAGGAATTAAGCAACGAAGGGGAAAAGCTCACCCTCGAGCTCGTTACTCGGTGGTCACACCGCACTCCAAGTTAACTTGGTTTAAGAACCAAGTTCGACTCCCTCTCGCCAGAGAGACCACGACTACCTTGGTGTTGCATAAAGCACCGTAATGGTTCTCGTCCGTGAAGAACCCTCCCCCCCATCCTGGAATACCGTGTGGACCTCCCAGCTGCTACCCTTGCCAAAACGACCGTGTGATCTCGCCCATCTACATCTGGCCAGACGGCACGCGTCGTGAGTTAATAACATTCCTGAGGCCTTTTAAACTCCACTAGAGTCCGTAAGCCTAAATCTTATATTATTGTTGTGTGTAGAGAAATCAACCAATTTTTGAGGGTCAAACTAATTTAATTAATTCTTGTCTATGCTAATATTCAGAGTATTGCTGTAGTTAATGTTTAGATGTTTTGTATTTAATGGTTAAAGTTAAAATATAAGTTTATTTGGGGATTATTGTGCTTTTCTCTTATATCCCGACGTGTTTCTGAACGGCTCTATTCTTTAAGATATTAAGATATCAATATATTAGCACTCTTAGCACTCTTAGAACAAAAAGGGGGGGCATTCTACGACAAGTAATCAAACCTCAATACAAACGCGATATTAAAGTAAAAATAAAATAAATAATTTATAGATTATTCAGTTAATTTCTGGTAATATTTCAATGCACGAACTGCTCACCACTAAGCCAGATGTTATACAATTTTCTACAAATGCAGTTGTATCAGAATCTATAATGTGATTTTTTATTGCATTTGGATATTGTGTCTTTGCTTTATTTAACTCGCTTAAATTTTTTAATCTTTGTTAAAGGAAAATTTCCAGAGTGCATTCATTTCATTTTAAAATGACTAACTTTTTGTGATATATCCATCATACATTTACTAATAACCCTTACTTTTAAGGACTTTGCAGAGGCAACGCCTGTGAATATAAATCAGTCTCAATGGCAGCTCCACCAAAGAATAAACTGCGTCAAACATTACTACAAGACAGGCCGTTCAAGAAAGTTAAGGACACTTTTGTGCATTATTTTTGAATGCGAAAAAGCCCCCTCCACGCAGAATTCAGGCCTGCGTGGTCCACTTCGAGAACTATAGCACAGTGAAGAACCTTAATTTCGGCAGTGCCAACCGTTCAAGCCATTCTGAACGCCGCAGGAATCCTACAGCTGAGCTGCTCGAGAGCGTGAGAGAGTCAGTTTCAGCAGAGTCCAAAACGCTCTGTGTGCAAGCGAAGTCAGTCCCTTGGTATATCCCGTGAGACTTGCCGGAGAGTACTACTAATGAAATTAAATGCCTACCTATACAGAATCCAGAGGAAGCAGACCCTTACAGCCTCAGACAAGGAGCAGAGAAAGGCTATGGCAATCAAGATACTGGAGAAGATTCAGGAGATCCCAACTTTCCTTAACTTCCTTTAGATCTGAGATGAATTTCACTTCCATCATTAAGGAAAGGTAAGCTCGAAGACAAATGTGTTCTGAGGGACCTTCAGACCAAATTATGTAGCCACAAAGCACCTGCACTAGCCCAAGTGCACGGTATTGACTGCACTGTCAGCCAGAGGCATCATCGAACCATGCTTCTTCGAGGAATAGGGCGCGACAGTGACAGTTACCAAGGTTTAGAATGTTGAGGTCCTCGCAACTTTCAAGAGGGAGTTGCAGACCCTGGTCCCATCGCTTTTGGGGAAACTCTGGTTCCAGCAAGATGGAACAAGACCTTAGAGGTCAAACCTGTGCCGAGATTGGCTGAAAGAGAATTTTGGTGGCCGTGTGATCAGTCTTAACCCTTTCACTGCGGCATGCGATTTTTACAATATTTCCTTGAATGCGTCAAAAGGAGAGTTAAAAGTGAACAGTAATTTTCTGTCCCACCAACATTTTATTTTAATTATTCAAGTATTATCACATCATATTTCATACAGAATTATATAATAATAGAAGAAAACAGATTTTTAGTGCCTCTTATCTTTTTCTAAAAATTTACCAAAAATCAATTGTTTAGCCAAAAAATACATAAATTCACTTGTTTAGTAAAAATATCTTTTCTTGAAAATTTACCTAAAATAAAAAGAGAAGAATAAGTATATACATTCAATTACTATTGACTACAACTGCAAACTCTTTTATACTCTTTCTTCCTCTGGTAAACCTCAAAACAGGGCACAATGCAAAGTGGTGGCTCATTAGGACATTTGTCACAGTAATACGTTGTTTGCTTCTGCTTGCAAGTGCTTTTCCCTTTTTTAGTTCAGGATGAGGGCTTAGGGCTGCAAACAATGCAGTTAGGCTTTCTCTTGGCATCATACTCTTTATGAAAGTGTCTTTCTGCTAGTCTCTTATGAGTAGATACATTGCTTCTTCTGCCTCTCAGTTTTTTTCGGTTCCCAGAATACTCTTCGAGAATTCCATCAATCACTTCTTCTCTAAACTTCCTTTGGGAAATCCTCTTGTTAGGATTTTCAATTGTATAACAAATACACCCATTGACCAATGCTGCTTCAATGACATAATGCCAAATAACTTAGTATCATTTCTTGTGCTTCCTCTTGAATAGATATGTAGAACAAAGTTGATAAAATTTGTCAACACCACCCATGTACTTATTGTAAGCTATTTGAATGTTTGGTTTTGTGACAGTTCTGGGGCCCGATTTTGATGCAATGTTCACTTCTGTTGGGCCACAATTTCCGATGGTTGACAACATGTTTACAGTTCCATTGTCTTGCCAAGAGCAATCAATCATTTTTTATCTCTTCTTAGCCACATTTTCAGGGAAGTACCACGTTTAGCCTTGAACTTTTTCATTTCCAATGGCAATCTTTTTCTCTTAGGACGAAGAGTACCACATGCACCAATATTCTAAACTCTCAATAGAAATTATCCATGGAAATAATATGACCATTGTTTTCAAACCCTTGGACTAATTTTGCAACCACGTCATAAGATAAGCCTTTATTTGATTTCGAGTTTCCATCTTTTCCAGTGTAGATATCAAACTTCAATAAAGATCCAGTTTAAGAATCACATATTGACTGACCATAGCTTTATGCCGCACTTAGCACTGGATTTCTTAGGCATGTACTGTTTGAAGAAAAGCCTTCCCTTGAGCCGTAACTTGGATTGATCTACACTTAGCTCTCTGTTGATACTGTAGCTCATACAATAGACATTTTATAGTTCCCTCAGTATCGGTCTTATTTTACCAAGTCTATCTGCATCATGTAAATTTGTGCTGGAAGCCAGGCGTTGCAGTAAACCAATAACTATCTTGAAAGTATAAAGCCAATTCAGGTTTGATCACTAAATCCATTCCTATTGCAAAAGCTATAAATGCTTTTATTTCTCGTACAGTTGTTTCCTTCCGTTTTCTAAATCTTGATCTATTAGACAACTCCCCACTTTTGTAAGAATACTCTGGGCATATTTATTTGTTTCTTTTACGGCTAGTTCAAAAATGGATTCTGGGAAAAATTTGGTGATACACACACCGCCGCCTTCTCCGGAAAGTGCGAGCGCTTGGCATAGACGGAAAGGTAGCCGGCTGGATCGAGAACTGGCTAAGTGGCAGACGGCAACGGGTGGTGGTAAATGGACAATCTTCTGAGTGGGTGCCCGTTACTAGCGGGGTGCCTCAAGGTTCTGTCCTGGGACCACTACTATTCATCATCTACGTCAACGACATGGACGGTGACATGGTTGCCAAGATTTCCAAATTTGCCGATGATACCAAGCTTGGTATGAACGTTGCAAAAGATGGAAATACTGCCCGCCTGCAGGAAGATCTTGGGAAGATTGGGGAGTGGTCGGACACGTGGCAAATGCCTTTTAACGTGGGAAAATGCAAAGTGATGCATATCGGCCACAGAAACCCCCAATCTCAGTATATCCTTAAGGGTACTGCTATGTAATCCACCGACACTGAGAAGGACTTGGGTGTAACAATCACTAGTGACCTCAAGTTCTCGAAACAGAGCATTGAGGCGGAGAAAAAGGCCCAAAGGATGCTAGGCTATATTAAGCGCCAGTTTGGTTATCGGAACCAGGAGATTGTACTGTGCCTGTACAACTCACTTGTCCGACCGCACCTGGAGTATGCCGTACAATTTTGGAGTCCTTCATTGCGAAAGAACATCGCGAGATTGGAACGCGTACAAGCGAGGGCAACCAAGCTGATTCCCTCTATCCGACATAAAAGTTATGAGGATAGACTAAGGGAATTAGATCTGTTCTCGCTGGAAACCCGTAGACTGCGTGGTCAGCTCATCGAAGTTTTCAAAATACTTCGAAAGTTCGACAATGTTGACTACCGGGATATATTCACACTGAGTGAGAACAGAACGCGCAATCACGGCTTCAAACTTGAACTGAAGCGTTACAATCGCAATCTGTGTGGAAATTTTTTCACTTACAGTATCTGCGGTATGTAAAACGCACTTCCAGTGGAAGTTGTCAACAGTGAATCTGTTGACCAGTTCAAGTCAAGACTAGACAAAGTCTTGAAAAGTTGCCGTTTAGGGACGCAAATCAATTGAGCAGCCTTGTGCCCGCTCAATTGCTAGTCCGAAGGTACCCTGTTTGAATGGACCGTAAGGTCTCCTAGGGTACCTTCTTTCCTTGTTGTTACTCCTTGTTGTTACAGGTGTCAGAATTTTGAAACCTATAACACAATGACTGCCTGCAAATTCAGGGATGGAATCTAATACATGAGAGAATTCAGTATCACCTACCGATTCCCACGTAGTCATATCAGCAACTGTAGACCCTAAAGGAGGATTTGGAATATTGTCTTCATCGCTTCTATCATCACTAAACTCATCATAATCAAAGTTTTTAGCGTCGCTTTCGATCAGTAAAGCTTCAGTTATTTCTTCTATGTTGCCTTGCAAATGTGTTCCTTTTCTTTTTCGTTCCATTGCTGGGATAAAAAGTATATATATATATATATATATATATATATATATATATATATATATATATAAGGAGGTCAAAGAAAACTTTGTGCTGAGCCTCAAGAAATGCAAAGAGCTAAATGGAAGTCATCTTGAATACGTGTTCTAGAATAAAGAAGAAAAGTCCAAAGACTCTTATGTTTTGATATGATATTTTTATACACAATAAACTGGTTATCACCAAAGTTTCATTCAATCCTTCCAGAAACTTAAGAAATGAGGCAAGTCAAAGTTGGGTCCCGTTTTTTTCATATATAAAATTATGGCAGGTGTAATTTTAAAATATTTAAACGACCGGAAATATGAATTTTCAGATAGCTTGAATGGAAGTATTTCATGGAGGTTGTAAATATACACTTTAAACTGTTTTGTCCTGGATTCATCTGCATGTTTGTGCGTACACCTTGAAAAATCTCATCTAGATACTTAGAGTAACCGTAGGTAAAATTCATACGAAATATTAAATTGGTGCTAACATAGATATTTTAAATACAATTAAAAATTAGCAGCAAACGGATCTTTTTATCATCTTAACAATAAAATTAATATATTTGAAGACCAGTCAGGTCGACCTTAACTTATAAAACGGATTTATTTAGAAGTCCTCGTCTCCTCCGACTACTTAAAATAAATTCGTATACAAGTTCGCATAATCAATACAATCATTGAAGTTTTCATTACAACTTAGGTTTGGCACAGGTATTAATACATTCTGGAGATTATTTTGGGAATAACTGTTGGTTTATTTCCACTAGCGCAACAATTGGTGTACATTATCGAAGTAAATATCATCTAAGCTTTCTCCTGCTTCTCTGGTGTTTGTTATGGATACCAGAAAAGGGAAGAATAGCTTTAAATTGTTGATTTCCAGGTCCACTGCCAAAAAATATGTTAAAGCTTTTGCTTACGATGTATCGATTATTTAATGTTATTTAATAATGTTTCCAAATAAATTACTTTAATCAAGCTAACCTTACTTAAAATTAGAGAATATCAGAAGAAAATTTCAAAAATTATTCAGTGAAATTTTTATAGATGTTATTGAGTATTTTGAAAGAAATGCGGATTTGTGGATTTTGCTCATTAGTTTTGATGGATACTGCGAACGAGAAGAGGAAAAGCCATTAAAGCCTAATAATTAGTTATTGTTTGTCAGGAAGTTTGTGAATCAGATATTGGTAATGATACAGAGGCCTATTTGCTCCACTTTATTGAAAAGCATATTTTGAATATCATGAAAGGAAAGCTTACATAAACTAAGAAAAAGAATATAAAGTTAGTGTGAATAATTTAAATTATCTTATCATTAATATTAATTTCATCATTGGAATTAGACTTGAAAAGGATTGGATGGTATCAATAATGATATGGAGATAAGATTCTATTCTCAGTCTATTACATTGTTTAATGAAAATCTTGGATAAATAGAAAATAAGCTTCCAAAATGTTTGAATCATATGAGCACCTGATTCCTAGATTGGGAAAAGGTAAGCAGATATCTTGCATGAGGGAAAGCTCGTAGTGATTTCATTAAAGCGGAGAGAATTTTTTACCTAGGATGACAACGGTAAATTTTAAATGAAAGTCGAGACACAATTAATTATTGTAATATTAGTATCATTAAGTTTTAGGAAGTGTTTGCATTACTTTATTTTAGCAAAGAGAAAAGTAAGAAACTCGCAATGGGATATCAGGTGTCGCGTGCTTTAACATGCCATTCAGCAGAATCATCTTATTGCAGGAGAGGCCCTCTTTGGATTTCGCCTTAAATTCAAAAAAGAAAAGCTAGATAGACGAAGAATTTCTCTCAGTCATCTAACCTATCCTAGAGATATGAATTGGGGAAATACTGTCATCTACTAAACTCTGTAGGAATGGTAATTAAGAAAGAGTCAAAAACCTGAGCGATGGCAGAAGGATCATCGATCGTCATTGCAGTGAAGCTGGTAAATGAAGCGATTGGTAGCAGTGTTGCTGAAATTACAAGTTTATTCAGCCTTGTTCATGTGGTTTGCGAATCAGAGATATAAAAACGTTTGTACTGTTTGAAAATTGTATGTATGCAAAGTGGGAAATATAGGAAATAAAAAAAAATTGAGAGAGGACATACTAGTGTGTCTCGTATATATAAAGTATCAAAATGTATTCTACCGTATTAATTATATCGTTATTTCGATATAACGAGTAAAATTTGTTGTAATTACTGGAGGGATTATGCAGTTTATAGAGGCTTACTGAATGAAGTCACGAAAAAAATGATTTAAAATACTTAATAATAAGTTAATTCATTTTGTATATTATAATTGGTAAAATTGAGCAATTGGTTGTTTTTTTTTGTCCCTAAGAGATCCGAGGAAGATGGTTGAATGTACTTTATACCAATCCAAGATAATGTTCTGGAAGTGAACTTGCTAAAATTATAATAATAAGAGAAAAAGAGAAGCTTTACAAAGTTTGTAATAACAAGTTCAGCTTTGAAAGATTGATTTATGTCAATATTTAGGTGACAGACTGGTATGAGTGGATATAATGGAATAACGTCACAAATTATAGTGGAGAGGGTGTCATTAATAAAAAGACTTGGTGGTGGACGGTATACATTTGCCAAAGTCATATTTAAGCACTTAACAAATATAAATGGTAGAGAGTTCCATTATATTAACAAGTGTCTTTTGTGAAAGCATTATACGAAGGTAACTCATAAGCAAAGAACCCTCAAACACTGTTATGTCTGAAAGTTTAGAAAGAGATATAACCATTAATATCTGGGGAATAAATTTTTTGGAAGCAGATTCTGGTCGAAATTATCAAATAAGATTACACATACATTTATGCTAAACTCGCAAATAACTCGATGTAAATTTTGTTCATAAAGTGGATATTCAAATAAAAAAATTCTGCTATTGTTTAGAACGGAAGCTGGCAGAGTGCATCTTCTTAGCTTGAAAATTCCTTTTGGAAACCTCATGGACTTCAGAAAAGAGGCTGTGGTCCCAAACAAGGAGTGATGATATATAATGTTTTTAGGTTGTACTTGTTAGTTTGTGATTTTATTCTCCTTGCTGTTGAAAATTATATGTTGAGTGGGATTGTTTAGAATTTCGCTTCGAGTTTCTGTAAGATAGGGAAGAGTTTATTGTTTTTTAGAGGATAAAAGAGAAACTGAAAGCGTGGGTGGAAATATTGGAGTTAATGTGAAAGTTTAAGTTGTTAGAAACTATTAATTATGTTACATCTAGTTCGAATAATCTAGACTGTTCAAATTATTTCATGGAAGCAATAAGACACCTTGATATTTCCAAGATTTCAGAATGATTGGTACAAATAAAGGAAGCCCCCTTGGCATAGTTTTTATTTATAGAAGAGGAAATAATTTAAGATGATTTAATTAATATTTTCTTACATTTACTTTTGATCAATTTACAACGAACAGGGACAGATCTGAGTGGGGCTGGGTGGGGATTATTATACTCACAATAAATTATATTTGTCTTTTGCAGCCATTATAACATACATATAAAAGCATTCTAATGAGACTGTAAGCTGGTGTGATAAAGATTATTATAACAGATGCATCGCTGGTTTAATTTTAAGTGGAAATATCTGCCAATGAAACAAAGTGTTCGTCATGAGTGCGCTGTAAGTTATCCTTTGAAGGCCAAGCAATCATTTTTACGGTGTTTATCGAGGAAAAAGGATAAACTCTAGGATTTCGTGTGTGGCTTAGCTTCATTTAAATAACTAGGGTGGCTGACCTTCAGTAGGGCAAAATTCTGGTTAGGTACCATAAAACTGAACCATATATGATAACCTTATATTTTAAAAATAAACATGCTCATCAACATTACATACACATAGCAGACTGAATCTAGGAGGGATTTTATGCTTAAAATTGACTACAGAATTAAAGCACGTAAATTATGACAAAGTTTTGGTTGCTATATTTTATACAATAAATAAAAAAACAAAATGAATATGCCAACCCCGGGTAACCTACAACATAGGCTATGGCCTCAAAGGCTACAAACAAGAAAAACAAGTCTTAAATCGTCGAAAAATAATTCCAAATCAAATACTGAGCAGTGGCCAAAAATTGCATGGTCTAATAAAAGTACTAACAAGGTAACAAAGTATAATATTTGAGTGAAAACCAAAAATTGAGACATACATATAATAATGCATTTGATTATATTTCATGTTATTTGCATCAGGTTTTCAGCACATCTAGGGCGACTTTTGTCTGTCAAAGAGTTGTCGAAGCTTTTAACCTTGAATGTCTCGTCCCAACAGTAAAACATGGAAGCATTATTTCATGGTATGGGCTTGCATTTCTGTCATAGGTTCCGAGAGATGTTTATATGCCAAAGTAGAATGAATTCGGTTAAATATTTGCTTCCATGTTATCGGATGTTTTAGAGCCATCAATTGCTAAATTACATCAAGCGTGTGGGAAGCTAATGCTAACTTTCGACAGGATAAGGCTCCATGCCATATGACCAAAAATAGTCTCAATTGTTTTAAACACAGGGCATAATTCCTATGGACTGGCCGGCTCAAAGGCCGGATGTAAACTCCATTGAACACCTATGGGGGGTCCTTGGTAAAGCTATTAGTAGCACGAAAGTTAAAAATAAAGACGATTTTTAGCAGAAACTGAACAAAGAATGGGATCAAATTACTCGTCACGTTTGCAGGGAATGGGTTGACTCGATGCCTAGGTGTATTAGAGTAGTAATTAAAGCTAAGAGTGGTTAACTAGGTATTAGATCAAGTGTTAATTCTGAAAAATAACATGCAACAACCATATGCAAGCGTTTTATTAACATTCTGAGAACTAAATGAAAATGTGAGGGGATGGCCTCATACTTTTGGCCAAGAATAGTTATATATATATATATATATATATATACAAGGTGAAACAGAAAAAAGTTAACCGTAATTTGAATTAGTATAACTCAAAACATATTAAAGATTTTTGAGTCCTGCAAACAAAACAAATTTACCAACTATTTATTTGTCGATTCTGGAAATTCCATTAAATTCCCTTTTACGATATTGATATACTAATGGATTTAGTGGAGGCTATCAAAGTTATGTTTGCGAAAGGAAGTAAAATAATGAAACTTTGAAGTTTAAAATCAACAAATATATATAAATCCATTTTTAACCAAAACACCTCTTCATATGGGTAATACAAATTCCTTTTTTTAATTTTCTAAACACCGTTTCCTTCCAAATATCCTCCATTTCTTTCTAAGCACAGTTGCGCCTTTGATCGCATTGACGGAACAACTTTTAGGATTAACTTGTGATTTTCCTTAAGTCTATTGACTTCACGTGTGATACTATCTCTTAACTGGTTGATGTTTTGTGGTGGAGTAGAAAACACTTTATTCTTTAGATATCCCCATAAGAAATAATCGCACGGTGTTTAAGTCAGGACATCTTGGGAGCCATTCAATTGCATGATTTAGCGCGACAATGCGGTTTTCAAACGTTTCTCTTAGTTTTGTTCTTACAGCAAGCTGTCTATGAGCTGGTGCTCCGTCCTGAATCCTTCAAAGTCTATTGAATTGATTGCGGTATATCTGGCAAGTTCAGAGAAGATACTTCCGTTGTTCATGCTCAGGTAGGCAGCATCATTCAAGTTATTCTTGTAAAACAATGAGCCAACCAGATAGCCATTCCCGCATATTCCGATCCACAGAGACATTTTCTGCTGACAAATACGTGTGTCAAATTTGAATAGGGAGGGGGAGGGTTTCAGCGGTGCATATTGCCGAATGTTATGTCTATTTATCTTTCCATTCATAAAAAAGGCTGCCTTGTCACCAATCACAATGTTTTCCAAGAAACGAACATGTTTATGGAAAAGCCATTCGACAAATTGTCTACGACGAGGAAAATCAGTTTCAAGAAGCTGGTGTCTTGCATGCATCTTATAGGGATGCTATTTTAAGTCATGTTTAATAATGCGGTTGAATGATGACTTTGATACTTGTAACCCATTCATTCTGAATGATATATGTGTATTTTAAAGAAGTGTCATTTGAAAATTTTCAAAATTTTATGTTGTTCTTATGGTTCCCATACGACCCGAACGACCTTTATTTAGATTTAAGAATGTGCCTTCTTGTTGCTATTTGTGAACATTTTTCTCAAATTGTGGGCTTTCTTGGTGAGTGCCTATCTTGAAAAAGTTGTTCAAATGAATCTTTTCCTTGTTTAATACTGACAGTCTTAATAAAGTTTGTTACTACATATACGCGTTGATCTTTTGTTAACTGCATGATTAAAAAGGTTCTATGGAAGTAAACTTTTACACAGAAACGCTTTGAGTTGCTTAGTAAGCAATAATCACAAGACGCTTCCACAGCGTGGCTGAAAAAAACACTGTAAAATCACCTAGCGTTTGCTTGAAGTATAACACAGTGACCTAGGTTAACTAGGCTCCCTACGCTTCTCTTGAAAGTGCACGGTGGCCTAGCCTTCGCAGCTTTCGTTTCATTTAATTACTTCCTTGCGCAAACATATTTTTGATAGTCTCCACTAAACCATTTAGTGTATCAAAATCATAAAAGTGAATTAAATTAAATTTCCAAGAATCGACAGATAAATAGTTGGTAAATAAAACACCTTTTACAGGACCCAAACATCTCCAGTAGTTTTTGAGTTATACTAATTCAAATTACGGTTAACTTTTTTCTGGGACACTCGGTATATATATATATATATATATATATATATATATATATCTAGTAGAAATATGAAGACCCAGGAGATTACACTAATCATTTATTGGCTGGACGTTTCGGACATTCACTAGCACCATCGTCAGCGACTGTATCGACTAGTGAGAAGGGGAAGGAATATTAACGATAACAGTTAAACAGTTAGAAGCATGCATTATATATTGGCTAAAAAAGAGGGTGAATGCATTTTAAATAAATAAAATTGACAATTATTGAGATTAAAGTAAAACACAAATAACAATATATAGAATTAATTGATACTATCTAGTGTAATTTTGAAAAATAATTGAAACTGATCTGAATATCAAAAAATTAAAGGTAACTGGAATAAACAATAAAACAACCTATTATATTTAAAAAACAAAAAAAAACAAAAAAACAAATGTGAAAAAATTAAACAGAGGGACTAATCTTTATCGTAGGAGTTGTGAAATCAACTAACTATAGATAGAAAAACTACTAACGAGATTTGTTCGGTTGGTCGATTGGCTAGTTAATGTATTGAAGTGTTGGTTGGTTATATAGTGAATAGTTTAATTGAGGAGGATTTATTTTATAGATATACGGTGACTCTAAGATTTTCAAATCGAGAGAGGTTAAGGCTGAAGAAAAGATGGTACTCGATACAGTCGCTGAAGATGGTCCTCGTGAAGGTCCGAAATGCCCGGCCAACAAATGATTAGTGTAATCTCCTGATTCTTCATATTCCTAATACGTATCAGATTCTCCAGGAACAAATCAATTACAAGTATATATATATATATATATATATATATATATATATATATGTAAGATTCATTAAAGTCTAAAGAGAGTGATGCATTGTTTAATTTAAATTGCAGCTTCTTTATAGCTTTTACTATAGTTTCAATTCATGACTCTAGGTGAGGAATATTACTCAGAAGACGCATAACTTTATTTGGCTAGACGTTTTCATCCTCATAGTAAGTCATCTTCGGGGCAGAATGGTGAACATGATATTAAAGGTAATATATATAGAAAATATTTTGAACATAACCGTGAGAAAACCAACCAATCAGCTAACTCAAAAATATAAGGCTAGATTCTTAAGTAGAGTTTTGCGTAGAATTTAAGGCTAGATTCTTTTGTCCGAAAATATAAAGTTAAGAGTTTGTAATGTTTTTAAGAGCCTTTTCTGTCTATGGTAAACATAGAAAACTCGTAGTGTGCGCTGATTATTTTTAGAACGAAATTAGATACGATGGTGGTATTATAAAGTTGAATTTATTGAAAAGCCAAATAACCATGCACACACAATTCTAGAAATAATCTTCCAACTTAAACTACCTAGTGTGCATGGTATACAAGAGAGCGATGTGCGTCCAAAAAAGATCAGCATATGCTAGCAATTCATATCAAGTTCTCCATGTATACAATCTTTCAAAAAATAAATCGTAAGTGTCTAGAAAATTATGAAGAATGCTAATTTGAAATATTACATCCAGAGATTTCTATATGCCTTGAATGAGTATCACGGAATCCAGTTTTGCGAGTCTTCTATTATAAAAAAAAACCTGAAGATGGCTAATTTACGCAAATAAATTGTGATTTGATGAGTCTAAACTAAAGTTTCATGTTTCAATTTATTCATATAATTACATACACCGTTCTCAATAAAACAAATAGATTTATAGAGAGCTATATTTACTTTTACTGAGTATAACTGTCAATATCGTTTTTATCTATAAAAGTTCATTAAGACTATTATTATTAGACGTTACAGTTACAAGTCATATCTCTATTAAAATGCTGCTGAGAAGAGGGTTATCCTATTACTGTAGTTTATAAAGACATGAGTTTTATTTACTTTTAAAAAAGATTGAGAACCACGTAATTAAAATCAAGATAGATTAGTGGAACGGACTACGTAAAAATATCTAGTATCTACAAAGTCCACCTAATATGAGCCCATTTGACTTTTTTATGTAATGATTCAAAAAATGAAGTATACTCAAAATTAAAAACATAAATTGGACAATTAAAAAGCACATTTGAAGAAGCATGTTGAAATACATAAAACATTTTTTTCAAGATCAACGAAAATAGAATACAGATAATCTTATTCCATTGGTGGCATTTTTTAACATGTACCCATAAAGAAACTGAACATCGGATATAATTTAAGGAATAATAACTTAAAATGATCGCCCGCTGAGCCCTGCCTGGTACAGCTTGAGTTTTAGGCTTCTTTGCATCACTGTCTAGTTAGGTATTTTTCCCATAAACATATCATTATCAAATTCTTTTGACATGGAATATCGTTTTAATTGAGTAACAAATAGGATATAAAAGATGAATATATTTTGACTGTAACATAAAACATACTGATACCAGGTTTTCATACATTCCAATAGTATCGCTATTTTAGATATTTCTAAAAGATTAAGCGGAGGATTGTATATTTCTTCTTCTTTCCAAATGTATTAGACACATGCATGCAAATGTGCACCAACATATTTATTGGTTTATCTAAAGAGTAAGAAATATTCCATGCATCCGTAAACCTTTGGTAGCGCTTATATATATATATATATATATATATATATATATATATATTTATATATATATATATATATATATATAGAAAGAACGCAAGTTTGAGCTGTCTGAAGATCTTCAGAATAATAGACATTGCATTCAAAATAGGACTATATAATTTGAATTCTCCAGGGCGTTTTAACCTTTGTATAAACAAGTTTAGAATATATATCCATGCCGCTCCCAACTGAGAGCGGCTTTTGTTACGGATGACGCCAATCTCCCCTCTTTTGTCTTGTAGATCCTTTTCTTTTCAAGCAAACTATTTTTCCCGTTTTACCAGCGAAACAATTAATAGTTTCTTCTTCCATTTTCACTGTAACATAAAATTAAAATGATGTACAGGGTGTTTATAAAGTTTCTTTAGAATTTAAAAAATTTATTACAAAAGCAATTGATAAGATATATTAATCAGACTTGTTCTATTGTACATAGTAGATATTAAAGTTCATTTTACCTTATTTAATACACTTTGAACATCACTGAGTACAATAGAATAAGTCTGATTAAATATCTTATCAAGTGTCTTTGTAATAACTTTTTGAAATTGTAAAGAGACTTTATGGACACCCTATATGTTTCTCGTTTTTATTATTTGTTGTTTCCTAGATTTGACTATAATGAAGTAATATCTGGTAGAAACATTAAATAGCTTAGATAAGTATTTGAATGATTATCCCTAAAAGAAAAATATAACATTTATAGTAAAGGGTCCTTTCTTGCTCTTTCTAATAGGTAAACCAGTTTGGAAAAAGATGCGTAGATTAAAAGTCACTCCATATCGAAAGCCGATTAAAGAAACGTTGTTTTTAATTTCCAACGAATTATCTCTCATTTGCATTGGACCGAATTCATCGAGTAACGTGAAGTAAATCACTTACTGATTATCTTTTTAAAACAACATTTCATCATTTATTTCGCATCAATTTTCATTTATTTCTCCTTAAAAATTAACGGAGCTTGAGTAAATATTAGGTGGATTCCATCGTAATCTCCTCTGTAAAATAAATTTATCACAGCAGAAAAAAACAGTGAATTTCTGATGAAATCTCTTGTTTTACGATTTTCAGCTTTAAGGTTGAAATTTATATATACCTTTCTATCATATATTCTTACCATTTTAAGGCTAATTCTGTCTTTTAGTATCGCCTTAAAACATAATCTTAACAGAGTCAAACAAGAGATTTTTATGCCGACAAAATTATATTTATAAGTATAATTATTGCGAAAACTTTCACTGGTTTACATTCTTCATTCATAGCAAGTATTTAAGTGTAAAACTTTGGCACTCACTTAAGATAATAAAACATTGAAATGCATCTGCATTTTCTTTCGACCTCTCCGATAATATTACAAGGATAACATTTCAGGATAGTGCTGAGGGAGCGTTCAAAGGTCGAGCATGCTTTATTTGGTATTAAACTTGACCTTTGGCAATTTTGAATAATAATGAAAGAAAAATAGTAGCGTACCGAAGTGTCTTGGTGTCATTTAGCTCTCTCTATTATTTCTCCATTTTTACCCCACTCTTTAAAACCATGTTTATTTGTACGCAATTTATTATTATAAATATTATTTAATTCAAAACTGTTATCGGTATCATTGATGTCCTTACTTCCTACCATTTTATCCAGTAATATATTACTCGCTCTTTTTATATATTATCGGTATTCACTTTGTTGTTTTTCCTCTTCATCGGGCCTTCTCGCTTCTCTACAATTTATGCGCCCATTTCTACCCGTAATCCCACAAACCACTTTATTTTTCTTTATTAGTAATATATATATATATATATATATATATATATATATTTGCCAAAATTACACAGAAACAGGAAAAAAGAGATCTTATAGGAGATGACCTCGAAGAAATTAACGTCGATAAAATGGATAAAAATTCAGACCTCTGGTTACCTATAATAGTGCTGTACTCCTGAACTAACCGGACCAATGCTCAACGCAACATATTTTCCCAAATTAATCTTTTCCAAGTGCATCTCCAAAGACCCTCGCCCAAATGATTCTGTGCTTGCAGGATGCTATACCAATCGGAAATTAAAAGTTATTTTTAAATAATTCTTCATAAATTTAGCTTAATGATTCAAATCAATCATAACATGTTATTTTATCAATAAATGCCATATTTTATCAATCAAATAATACATAAAGACCCTGATTCACTATTTTAGATGGTAGTAGTAATGCCATTGCTCAGAAGTACATGCAATATGATTTTTAGCCAATCACAGGAAATCTTACTATAAGATGCTCTCTTATTGTTAAGAGACATTCTTTTGGAATTTCTCGCAATGACAGGCTTTGTCAATCGCTTACAACCACAGTCCCAAACCCTTTTTTAGCAACACATCTTCGTTATTTTCCAATTTTCTTCTAATTTCATCAAATTTCTGAGTTAAAACATTTAGATTCTTTCCAATTTCTACCTGCTTAAATGTGGTTTCAGTCAAATACACTTCTATTTATCCAATTATATGGGTACTGATATAACTATTTTTACCCAGCTCTACCTAGGATTGAAATAACACATTACTTATAATTGAAATAAAATTTACTACATGCATCTTCAATTTATACAACACAGAGTGGCTAAAAAAGGCATTATAACGCAAACAAATACCCTACCTCTACTGAGTCATAACTGAAGGACCTGTGGGCTGCAGTGGTTTGACCACATGGTCAAATTGAACTCTGCCAAACTATGACAGCACTTTATTACCAGATGTTACTAGTAACCTGCCAAAGGCGGGCAAACTGACTACTGAAATACTACTTCTGTATAAATAATAGGAAATAAATCATCTGTCAATAAATAAATTCAGTTTATTTCACCTTTATATATAAATAAAAAGACAAATAAATGCCAAATCCATAATATTTTCTCCATTACTGTACATATATATATATATATATATATATATATATATATATATATATATATGTACAGTAATGGAGAAAATATTATGGATTTTGCATTTATTTGTCTTTTTATTTATATATAAAGGTGAAATAAACTGAATTCATTTATTGACAGATGATTTATTTCCTATTATTTATACAGAATTAGTATTTCAGTAGTCAGTTTGCCCGCCTTTGGCAGGTTACTAGTAACATCTGGTAATAAAGTTGAAGGGGCCACTGCTTTTGAGAAGTTAGCTGAATTTTTGTGTGACTAATTTTATTTCCGCATTCTCTCTTCTTTTAGCACAGGTGTTTTACAGCTTACCTGATATAAAATCAATCGAACATTGCTCTTTTTGTCAGCTTACGAAGGAAATTATGTCTTTGCAACAACTCTTTGTTAGCAAATAATAAATATTACAAATATATAAACAAATTTAAGAGCATCAACCTAACGATAGTGATTGGATTCTGGATGAGTTATTCCTGGGGCATCTATGGAAACTCTGTTAGAAATCGAGCGATAATTTAATTAATATACGCCGGTATAGTTGGATAGTGTTATGAAGAACAAGTAATGATTAAAGACTATCGAAAAGTATTTCAAAACAAATAAGTTTTGATTTATATATAATAAAACAATGAGAAGGATTTAAAATTAGTCCAGAGAATTGATACGCGTGGTTATTGACGTAACTCCCCAAGAAAATGTCTGTTTATGTAAACACTTCCGACGATTATTTGTTGCTATGTCTGTCTAAAGGTCGATTTAGAACTTTTTTTGTTGTGCCTTTCAGAGTAATATGAAATGAAATGTTTATGGTTTTGTTTTGACCGCTTTGCAGAAGCCTTATGTCCCAGATGATTCCTCCGGAATCTAGAAGTTTGCATACACATAGTGGTGCTAGAAAGTTGATTGCCAGAGATTTTCACTTATTCTATTTTGCTTGAATTTGCTAATTTAACTTTCACTTATTTCGCCTCAGTAGACAAGGGGTTTCACCGATAGCCTAGGCCAAGTCATATGTTATAATATCACAAAACCTTATTATACTCACGAGTTTGGTAAAACATCTTCTCTACTATTAAGAAAATGTTGAAATTTAAGATTGCCAATTCAATCATTATTTTTAGGTTTGTTAGGTTGATCACTTTTGTGTCTTTACTTGCTTGGGTATGTTCGAGCCAGGTATGTTCGAGCTAGTCTCATAGTGGCTAATCATTGCTGTACTAGCTGGCTACCATAACATGCGATTGGATACCATACGAGCTTTATTGAGAAGACGGCGATTTAGATCGACATATTTATCAACAGAAATATGCCATTATATAGAAAAACCTCTACAATTGGTGTTTTTTTAAAAAAAATTAGAATCAAATATTCCTTTGATTTGGATGATGTTTCTTTTGTGAAAAAAATTCAGGATCTTGATATTCGTAGCCTCTAGGAAGAGCATTACATTAATAAGGAAAACGCTATAAATTAAAACAGAGTCCCCATTGACTATAAAAAATAGTTTGACCCTTCTAATTCAGGGAATAATCATCTACACAAGTTCCTCTTGTGTTGCCGTTAAAGATTCAATATCTTCCCTGATATTTTTCTCAGCCTTAAAATAGCCAAGACTTTTACTTAAGAAAGCTAGAATATTTTCTTTCGTTAGCTGAGTGTTTTTTACATTTTTCATGTGCTTACTGAATTTTAAGGACAATTTAGGGGCCTTCACACTTGCTTAATTTGATTAGACTCCTTATTCAATACGAGCATTTCTTCTCTCCGGCAGGTGCAAGTAAAGACAATGATTTAAGTGGGTTACTATTCCTATAGAGTGAATAATATTGAGTAACCAAGTGGGAGTTCAAAGCTGATGAAACTTTGAACTCAGGATAGATAATGGTATTGAATAGTAAAGGTAAAGGTAATACGAATTATTTAGATGGATTATTATTGTAATGCACTGATGAATCAAGTTCATTGATTGGAAATGAGGAAGCATTTTCGTATGAAAATAATTATTTGGCTAAATGTGATTTAATTTGAAAAAATAAATAAATTGCTCCACAACACTAACTAAAGAGTGCCTGAAGGAAACGTAACAGGAAACTTTAGTTGGTTACGTAGGAGAGTTTAGTGTTTAGGTCTCTGCCATCGTATTTAAAGTGGGTCAGGCGATTGAAGTTAGTTGATCAAATCGAAAAAGCCAGAGAGAAAAAAAGTTGTTGGTTCTGTCCGGGTATAAAATATTCAGGAAAAGTCAGCATGTCGGAGAAAGCTTTTCGAGTTTGTAGTCGGTCTTTTCTGTGTGAAAGCTCTGCGTACTGTCTGATACTTTGCACGTTTTTAAAGAGTTAATTTCCCACCCAATTGAAGGAACTCGACACCCTAACCCTGTTTGGTAAAATCTGTTTAGATGTAGATCAAAGGTCGGCGGGAGTTAAAGAAACAAAATAATCTCCATATTTTGCGCTAGACTTTCAAAGCGGACAGGATTTCGATCTTTGGAGCTTTGCAAAGATAAGAAAACAGTAGAAGGTTGACCGACCGATCATATGCTATGCCTCATTTTCTGGGTTTGAGGCACCACACGATATCGAACCCTAAATTCTTCCTGATCACGCTGTGAATATACTTGTTGGTGCGCAAGTTTACAGAGTATAAGGAAATGACTAGGAAAATTATTTTATCGAATTACCTTTTAAATTTATCCATATTTTCCTTAATCATTTACGGTTCCTTCGTTCCTTTTTTTTACTCTGAGATTTCGGTGATAAAGCTTGACATGTAGAGGGGGAAGTTAGAAATTTTTAAATTTTCATATGGTTTATCTTTGACCCTTTCTCTTCATAGAAGGTATCCTCATACTATTAATTCCTAAGGTATGACGTGAGATTTCTGGGTCATTCTTAGGGAATGATTTTTGGAATGATTTTTTTTAGTTATGAGTATGTTCTTAAAAAAGACTTTACTGATTTAATGTTTCATAACGGTTTTGATTATATTTATGCTTGAAAAATCTAAAAAGTGTCAGAGTGCTTCTATTTTTTACAAAGAAATTCATTATTTAAATTCATTAGTTCTAATTTACTATACCTATTAACTTTTATTTTACAAAAAATTGCCCCTGGTAAAAGTTTAAGTTTCGGCATTTCACTTGATTCCACATCTACTCGAGAGTTCTTAGCAATTTTTAAAGGTTCCACAATTCCTTGAAAGTTCATTCAGATAAATTTCACTGTCTTAAAGGGTCGTGGAATGACATTATATTACATCAAAACCATATTATATCTATAAGAAAGGGACCGATAACTTACAAGCGAACCGACGAAGGGACGGAACACCACTAATTTAGACGGGCTGAGTAGCGTGAGAGAGTGTTACGAGGTCGGGTAAATTATGGACAATGGCAAAGCTCAAGGTTATTTAAAGAGGCATGTACAAAAATATGATTTTATTTACGCAAAAAATAACGAGAGAATTGATGGGTAAAATTACCTCAGAGAATTAACGGACAAAATCACATCAGTAAACGAAGGGGGGAAATGTAGTTATAAATCAGACTATGAAGTTAGGACTTAAGGTATTACAGGAGGAGACTATTCAAATGACGAGGGGAGGAGAATTAACTCAATTGGGTTACTGAAGGGGGAGAGAAGTGGCTTACGAATGCCTTTTGCCCGTGATGCGAGGCCGTTCGGAACTTCTGAGCGGGAACTTGAAGTGATGTCGGTTCTCCAAGAACAAGGGGGGGGGCTAACTTCCGGTCTAGGGGAGAGTATTTCGGTAACCCGAAATAAGGGGAAAACAAAGGAGGGCTTCAACAGGAATTGATGAGAGAAGTCCAGAAAATCACTCGGTGGCGATCGTTAAGTGGAATTACCTCACTGGCTGGGGCTAATTCCAAATACACAAAATAGTTCAGCTGTCACTTTGCTTTTTTGTTAGCACCTGACTTGGAACTATGGGGAATCTTCTGGGGTCTGGGCGAGACTTCTCAACTCTGTGTCTCTTCATGGGAGTCGAGCGCTATTTATGCCCGAGGTTCTCTTCGGGGTTGGGGGACAGTAAGCGGGAAACAGCTCTACTCTCGAACGGCCCAGAATCTTCTTGCAGAGGCTATTCTGCCCGTGTAAAAGTGAATCGTGGTGGACATGGTTCGAGGCTACCGCTTACCAATATAGGCATAACCGAGCCTTCGGCAGCGCACGGAAGTTTCGTTCTGCTCAAGAGAGTCCACGTGGGGTTCCCTCACATAAAGGCTTTTGTATGAACAAACTCTTTTAACGATTTCATTTTCACTAAAGCCTAAAGAGGTAATAAATTTGTTCTCATGATAAGCGGACAAAAGTGCATAAATGGATACAAATGGATGTTGGTTAAATAATGCTTAGGAAATTTTCGATCACTATCTTAAAGGCATTTGGACTTTTTAAAAACTATTCGTATTTGACAAAGCAATTATATTGCCATCTAGCCAAACTTTTCTTGGCAATTTCAAGGTTTGCTTGAGGTAGAACCACAAAAAGAATTTAACCATTTTTAATCTCTGTCTTTCAAGAGCTTTTGAGGGCAAAAAGAAATATGCAGAAACCGTGTATTACACACTATGTATGTGAGATAGAAGTAAGTTTTTAAACTGTAAGCGGTTAAAAAGATGTGGTATAAAAATCTCTTGAAGTATAAAGTAATCTAAGGAGATGATATGTTGATAAAGTGATACTTTGGTTGTATTTGGCTGCTGTGCCTTTTAGCTCATGAGTAGACCAATTAACCAGCAATTGGGAGACCCATGTTCGATTCCCGGCACGAAATATTTCAGAATATTTTCCTTCGACGTTATTTTCATCATTTCAATATGACCTGAATTAAATGTGCTATCCATTGTTCTCCTTCCAATGTCACCTTCTATACCTATAAAACACTCTGTATTTTGGTTTCATGTGGTCATTTAAGTCCTATTTCTTTCATGGATTTATAGTCTGCATGGCAGAGTTTCGGCATCTTTTTGGCTGCCTTCAAAAGGGCTTTTGAAATATAGATATCCATAATGGCGAAAGCTTCCAAAGCTTGGTAGTGGTTCTTACCCCCTATCGGCCTTGTATTTTCTCTTTTTTTCTCTGTATATATATTTGGTGCGAGGGGTATTGGAGGACGATTTTGTTGTTAATTAAACAACAATATTTAATAATCTTTTCAAATGGAAGATTTGGTTGGTATTATCTGAATTATTGTATATTCACATGATTAAGAAACAAAAAAACAGGTAAATTATTAATTTTTTAAAATATATTTTATGTTACAAAAGATAAATCACTTTGTATTAAATGATTTACAATAATTTTTCATTCGACACTTCAAAAGAACTAAGCTAGTAGGGTATTTTCTTTTTAAGGTCAAAAATTTCCGATATTTTGACCCTTATTATTTATTGATTGGCAACTCAATCGAATCTTGTGGACACATTTTGAGTACTAGTATAATTAAAAATTTGGCATAACTTCGGTTCATCATTAATTACATGTAAAACACTTTAGGTTTTTTTCTTACATCGTATATTTGAACCCAAATAATCATGAAAAGTATTGTTTGCATTTTTTTATATATTTTTTTAATTTAGATGCATTATCTTCTCTTTAATTTCATCTATTGCATAAAATCTGGGAGTTTCTTTTTAGCTGTCGTTTATTAAAGTGCTTTCTTTATACCACTCTTTTCCTCAATATTCTGTTATCTCAATGGCATCAGTGGACAAGTTTAATTTTATTATTTCTTCTTCAACCTTTTCCACTATATATTTCTCAAACAATTATCTACCATTTTCTTTCAACTATCTTGGCGTAGGACTTTAGTTAAATTTATAATATATTAATTGCTGTTATCAATTTTCTCAATTTTACCCCCACTTAATTCAGTCTACACAATTTTTTTACTTTATAAATTATAAATTAAAAGCCTCTATTACTATCATCATTAGCATCTTTAATCCTACTGCTGGGAAAGGCTTCTGTCCAAAATGACCACAGATAAATATCCACCCCTGGATTTTGCGACGTTACGCCTGCTATTAAGTCAATTTACTCATAGTATCATACTATGAATTTTGTGTCTATCTATGAATTAATGTATTCAGTGAAATATTTTATATGCAATTATTATAAAATATTAGATCTGAAGAAAGAGAGGGAAATATAACAGTTATGATAAACAAAATGCCAATATGTTGTAAAGAGAAAAGGAAAATTGAGATCGTGTAACTAAAATGTTGAAACACGAGTCGAGTCATATACAGAGAGCAGTATTTTAACATGAGTATCAATTTGGTTCTTAAGGGATATTAGTCTAAAATAAAATTCAATACGTCTTTAAGATACTGCGATAATTAGGTGGAGACGATACAAGGAAGCTCTCTTAAACATCCATTCATTAATATCTCTTATATCAGAGACTCTCCGTTTAGCGGTTTCAATTTGTAGTATTTTGTTACGACGGCAGGATAGATTTTGTTAATCCTGGTGATCCCTTATTCGTTGATCAAATATCAAACATTATTGCAAACATTCCTTGGAATATATTAAGTAAGTTGTTGCATCTGTCCCTTTTTTCATGGACGATATTCACCGTGGTGATAATGAAATGCAAATAAAGATCAGAACAAAGATCACTGGCACCTTAACGGGACCAAGTAAACCGTGTAATTTTAGAAGAGAATACAAAGCATTTTTGTTAGAGAATAGAGAGCGTAGTCTATTTTTTTACACTACCAAGGATACAAGATGTCATCTTAGTTCCAGGTCAAATATGAGTACTCCCATAGGTACTCTTTGTTTATCTATACAGGAGTGGGATTGATGGCCACTCTTCTATATGTGAAAGCTAATTGTGTGCTACACTGTCTGACTTTTTGTTGCCTTCAATGTCCACATGTGCCGGCCAATAACAGAGAGATATATTATATTGAGAAGGGAGGCACAGCGGTCTTGTACATATTTTATTGTCTCGAAGGTGGCTCTGGTTTAGGGACCGCAGCTTCAAAGGGGCAGTATTTGTTTCAACGAAAATGATAAGTTACTATGCTGTTATCTGGGTGGTTAGGCCTTTGGCATAGGAAGTTGAGGTCAGTTGCAGTATCAGAGGACTATGGCAGTTTGCGGCAAACGAGCGGTTCTCTTAGAGGGACTATGGACCGATGAATAGGCCATTACCTTGATGAAGGAGGATCCGTTTGTAAAAATGGATTAGCAGGATTAGTGAAAATTCTGGTGGCTTACGATATAAAGGTTGGGTTAAAACTATTGGTGGTATTATTTGACTGGTTGTGGCTAGGGATAGTTGGCTGACCTAACGCGTATCTGATAACCAGGTGGAGTTGAGTGATTCTTGGGAATTATTTAGAGAGGATATTTGCGTCGGTCATCTTTAAATTCCAGATGAATATTTAATCTCTTTGAGCGTAGGCCAGGAAGCTCTCGCTGCCTTTACTCATTTTTCTAGAGTTGGTTTTCTTAGTCCAAGATGTTTCGATATATTTCAGTTTGTCCGAGGCAGGAGGTCTGGTGCTGCGATTTTTCTTACCTATGCTAATGTGGAGACTCCCGTTTTGCCACGGGGTAAAGAAGCTAATGTAGATTAAAAGGGTGTTGGTGGCTAAAGGCAGGTGCTGGTAGTCTAATGTTTAATTATTTTAGTACTACAGTTGCTGTTGTTTCATATATTTGGCATCCATAGAGATAACTATGTGTTGGAAGAGGTATTCTGATGTGCAAGTAGGTCGTGATACCGCCAACAGTTTTTTGTCCACCCTCGCATGAATCGATCTCTTCCCTCGATGTAGAAGTCTAACGCTGTATCCACTAGGTTCTTATTTTGAGATAATCTACTTAAGTGCTTTTCAGGCTTTTAAAATTACCCTTACTTTCCCAGTATCTTGATAAACCCCATTCCCAAAAATGTGTATCATAAATGACTGTAAATTTTCCCCTTTTTATTCGAAAATATAAATATTTTATCTTAAATTCCTTTTCTAACAAGATATTCAATTAAAATCTAACTTTTCATTCTGAACTCACGAAAAATGTAATTAAATTCAAATCGTGGATGAAAGATAGGACCCCTTCACCCTCATATAAATTCATAATGGCTATGGCCCTTCTCTGGCCTCGACTCAAATTATTCAATATAAATATCTGGCTCACTTTAATGGTGTAAATAAAATCACTCAAGGCGGTTTAAGAAGGTCATTTTTTAATCAAGAGTTTTGAAAGAAAACTAAATAAAAATATTAGATATTAATGAAATAAAAGGTAGTTTTAAGTATATTCAATCAATTATATAGTACCATTTTCTTCTCTACCCTCTCCCCTAATTGGTGACAAATAAAGGATAGGTTATTTCAAGCTAGTAACTAGAACTATACTAGCCTAGTTAGGAGATTAACTAGGACTATACTAGCCTAGTTAGGCCATAAACTATGCCTATGCAAGCCTAGTTAGGATATTAACTGGAACTATGCTAGGCTATTTAGCCTACTAACTAGTACGAGACTAGCATAGTTAAGCTATTAACTAGGCCTCTTTAGCCTAGTTAGGCCCTAAACTAGGACTAAAATAGCCTATTAAAGCTATTAACTAAGACTAGTCTAGCCTAGTTAGGCTATTAACTAGCACAATACTAGCATAGTTAGGCCATAAACTAGGACTAGGCTAGCCTTTTGGCGGAAATAAATAAGCAAATTTTAACTGAAACGAATGAACAGGTTTCTCTTTAGAGGAAGATGTTTTGTATAATAATTATAATTTTTTTTTTCTTTTGGGTCAAACCTATAAAATGTGAAAGGTGGTAACAAAAATGGTAACTAAATCCTGGATTAAATTTATTTAATTTCTAATTAGTCAAAAGCAGCGCAAACACTGAAGATGGCCCATTATTTTGTTCAATTATTTTATTTTAAAAATATTATTTCTTAAATATTTTATTTCATTAAACATCAAGAATATTTGGAGAAATCTAAAGAAAGAAATTTTTAATTATATCCGGATTTTTCTAGGAAGAAATGTTTTTATTTCACGATTAATTTGTGGATTAGAGACGAAATTGTGCATAGCAGAGGGAGAGGAATTTTCAAAGGCAGAATGAAAGAGAAGAACCACGAAACAATGGGTGACTAAGAGCCTCTGATCGTGGCATATTTACCTTGCCCCCAACGTTCTCGTAATTGCGAAATTCTGTGAAAAAATGATCGACCATTATAGTGTATTAAGTTTTAATCAGGTGTAGGTGACACCTGAACTTAAACTGTCAGGGAGCTCCAACAACTTTGAAGAATTGAATTAATGAAGGTTAAGTAAATCAAGAGAATGCTTAAGTAGGTCGAAATATATTAAGTGGTCAGCCAAAAGTGATTTACGGTCCATGACGCCATCATCAAATATAAAGGATGAAAATGGTAAAAAGTCTGAAAATTCTTGAAGCAAAACGTTGCTCGACAGTAATTGAAATTGCTTACGCAGTATCGGATTCTTAAGCGTGAGCTACAAACTATGTAAACAAGGAGAGATGGATCATTTAACATGAGCAACAAGGTGTGTAGACAAGCAACCATGGATCATTAAACATGAGCAACAAGCCATGTGGACGAGCAGTGATAGGCCTTTTAATGTGAGCAAGAAATTCTGTAGAACACCAGTAATGTATTCTTTAACATGAGTAACAAACTATGTTGACCAGCAGAAATGGTTCTTTTACCGTGAGCAACAATCTGTGTGGACAAACAGTGATGGATCATTTAATGTGAGCAACGAGTCGTAGGACGAGCAGTGATAAAAACTTTAACATGAACAAGCAAAGAGCCCTGTGCAAGAGCATACTTCTCTGGACAAAGAGTTATGAATCCTTTAACGAGAGCAACACGGTCTGTGGGCAAGCATTAATGGATTTTTAACGTGTGCAACAAACTCTGTGTACGAGTATTGATGAAACACTTAACTTGAACAACAAACTCTGTTGGTTTGCTGTGATGAGTCCTTTACTGTGAAAAATAATTTTAAGGAAAGAGCAGTGATGGATCTTTTATCGTGACCGACGATCTTTTGGGCCAACCGTGACGAATCCTTTGAGGTGAGCAACATGCCTTGTAGACAAGTAGTGGTTGAACCTTTAACGTACGCATAGAGCTCTGTGCACAAGTAATGATAGATCCTTTAACGTGAACAACTAGTTCTTTGGAAAAGCTGTGATAGATTCATTAACTTGAATTACAAGCTCTGTGGACGAGCAGTGATAGAACATTGAACGTGTGTAACAAACCTTGTGGACGAAGTGTGAGGGAATTTTTAACGTGAGAACAAGCTCTTTAGATGAGTTGTAATGGGTATTTTATCTTAAGCAACAATCTCTTTGTACGAGCAGTAATAGATCCTTCACAGTAAAAAACAAGCTCTGGTAGGATCAGTAATATATCCTTTAAAGTGAGCAACATGCTCCCCTTATGAGTAGTGTTGGATCCTTGAACATGATCAAAAACCTCTGTGGAAGAGAGCTGACGAATCTTTTAAGGTTAACATAAATATATGTGGAAAACCAATGATGGATCACTTAGCATGAACCACACGCTCTGTGGTCGAGCATGAGTGGATCCTTTAAAGTGAGCAACAATATCGGTGGACTATCAGTGATATCGCCTTTAACGTGAGCAACTAGCTCTGTGGACGAGCAGTGATGAATCATTGAACGAGAGTAACAAGCTTTAAGGTCGAGAATTGGTGGATCATTTAACCTGAGCAACAAATCATGTGGACAAGCAATGATAAGCATCTGTCAAAAATATAGCAATAGCAAATCGAAAAATGTTGTAGGTAGTCAAATTAACCAAGCTTTCAATGTTTCTAAGTTTCAGGTGACCTTTTACGGTTGAGCTTAGATCTAATGCTTTTTATCACGCTTATTTAGTTTATAGGTAAAGTCCGATGATTTATGAATATAATGCAGTGTTGATCTCTGAATGGGTCATTTTAGTGCGATGTTCTCTAACGTAGCTAAAACAACTAGGATTGGCTAGAACAGTTTTGCCATGTTTTCTGCAAGCAATCATAGCCATAGAAAATAATGCTCTTAGAGCAAATCTAAATATATGTTATCCGTGGAATATTTTATCAATAATAGAAACAAAGACTGATTTACCTTTGATTTCCATAAGTAATCAATTGTAGTCTGTTTTTACTAAAGGCTGATGGAAACCAAACATACTATACATGCTAAAATGGAACCCTGGGAATTGAAGTATGTTATGTTTTTGTATATTCAGAGGAGGTTACATGCAATTAACAAAAACCTAAATTACTGGTCCTCTATTTTCTCTCATACTCAGATATTTATTGACGCTCGTTTTGGAGCCATTGATTATTATTTGAGATTAAAAGATCTGAAAATTCTAATAACAACACTAATGCACATATCTCTCGCGAAATCGACCTGCCTTTCAACAAACAATTAAAAGCCTTAAAAATTCCTGTCAATATGATTAATCTTAAAATTATCTTTATCTTTTACAAGGGAATACAAAATAGACAAACCACGCCTTCTCTCAAATATTAACAGGCGTTTACTGTCATACCGTACAATGATCGGGAGAAAATTGTGCATAGCAGGCAAAACTGCAAAAGAGTGCGTAAATAATTTACCAAAAACAAATGCAATTCATGTGATAGAAGTTTAAATAAAATACTGTAAATATTCATATATCTTCGTCCAAAACATAAAATAAAGCACTTAAGAGACAAGGATTCTTATTGTGTACTAAATTGTTCACGCTAATCGAATTTATTCCAACCTTAAGCTTATTTCATGGAAATATTAAGTAAAGTTCACTATTAAATATATTAATCTTTTGCAGATTGGGACGACCTGGCAGCTATGTACCTCTTTAAGGTGTTGTATGTAGTCGTTACTTTGCAAAACTAATATAGTCAGATAATTTTGGTGCAAAAGGTTTTTTGACCTATCCATATTCTTGGAAGACTAAAATCTTGAATTTTCTTGCAAACCTTTTCCATTCTTAAAGAGGTTGATCTAAAATATTTATGCAATACATTAGCTAATCAAAGATTGGCTTAATATATTCGGGAAACACGTGTTTTTACATTTTAGACGATAGTTATTTGTTTAATAACAAACTATACAAAAATGTTAACAAACTGCAACTTGTTTTCTTTTCTTGTTACCAATTTCGGTTCATGTCAAGAAATGTGTCCCTCAAATTACTCATGTCAAAATTAGTAAACCCAATGTAAGTAAATATCATCGAAAAAAAGTTAAATTCAATCTTCACTTTATTGGTAAAGGAAAAGGTTAGGTTAAATGAAATCCTTAAACATCGCCCCCGACATATTTCGCTATTTTGCCTCTACAAAGTTTTGCTAATGGTCCTAGATAGTGACTAGTGGTTCTCTTAGCAATTTTATACATCAAATAATAATAAATAAAATGAATAGAATGTCTTAATTGATGTCTTGATTTGGACAAAAATATAGTTTTATGTTTAGGAAATTTTGTATTTACATTTTTGAACAAAGCAAATGGAACCGTTTGGCGTCTATTGACTAGTTAGTTTTAGTCCCTCCAACTGTCAGTGGGTTCCCATTAAGCAGATGAAGAACGAGTGTCTGGAACGAGATATAACAAAATCAAACTATATGAATTAAAGCAAGGCCAGAGTATTGGGGTTCCTTTTCTTCACATGATTACACCTTTAGTAAATTTAAGATTAGCAAAAAATAATCCTCAATTTACGTAGATAAAATGTCAGCGCTTAAATAAAATAAGGACTCAAGAAATCGCCAAAAAAAATTTAAGGTTTTGGTTCCTTTGGGCTGATTGGCGATATCAAATTTTCGGAGAATTTGATATCAAACTTAAAGAGTGGAGTTTAGCTACTGAGCTATGCAGACGTTTAACTAATTCCCTCGTTGAGCATAACTGAGATTAACGTGAATAAACAAATATTTTTTCATATATAATGAGTCCTACTGAAAAGAAACAGAAAATAAACGAAATAATTTTTATTTGCTGTATTACTTATTCTATTGCTTCATTCGCTCGCGTTTATGAGAGATATATAGTTTATATTCACCGCGCGTTCATCTCTGTTTCTTGCGTGTCCTTTGAATTCCCAACTAATTTCTTTCTCTTTCATAGTCCTTTCGATCGACTTAGGGAAGTGAGTCTTGTCTGTTTATTCGTGAGAATTGTTGTTCGCACGCGTAGAAAAATGGTCTACGCCGTTGCCTTTAACTAAAATCAAAGCGGTGCTCGCTGCCTCAGTGTGCTTGTTTCAATCCTCACTCCTCCACGGAATTTTTGCAATTAGGAAAAAAAAAATTTTCAAAGAATAAGAATTCCGGTGAGCTCCTTTTTCTTCATCCTTTGACGCATTATATTACATTATTCTCTTGCGTTCATGAAATAAACATTTAGGATCACTAGATGACATCAGCTTACCATTTCAAAATTAAAGAACATTCAAACATCTATATTTACTCAAAATAATTACGAAATAGATGATATTTACACATTTATTTAACAAATTTTTGTCATCGGTTTACATTTTTGATCGAATGGCAAAGCACTGAAACTCCCGTGATTTTAGATTCAGTGAAAAAATGCACTGTTTTTCGAATTTTTTAAATGCTTATTTTTTTTTAAACTTGCTATGATTTTAATATTAGAATAATTATTCTTATCAAGTAAATTCTAAAAAAATCCAAGGAAAAATAAATATATAATAATCTCAAAACTTTTGTCCATGACTGTAGGTAGGCAGACATCTACTTTTATTGAGTCTGTGGAAAGCAAGAGTACTGTTCTGCTGTTTTGGGCATGTTTATGGCAACCGATTCGACTGCCATTCAAGTCACCAAAATTTTTCCATCTTAAAGTCTAACAAACTTTTCACTTTAATATTGTCATAATAAATTCGACAATAATGAGCTGAATGCAAAATGATCAGATATTATTGTTATCAACTGAGAAAATGCCTTTGCCAAATGAAACAGTACTAACTGAAATGCAAACTCATCCTCCTGAGATTTGTAAGCTGATCCTTAACACCTCAGAGACTTTTCTCTTTTAATTTATACATATATATATGTGTGTACTTTTCCCAGATTTTTTAACTTTCAAGAAATTCCGCTTCCCACACTTTTTATAATCTGTCCTCAAAAACCTTCTGGCTGAGATCGCCCTCTTACAATTAAAATTCTTTTATTAGACAAGAAATACTATCTATATACTGTATGATGAAAACGTTGTTAAGAACATAATGCTTCGGCTGGTAAAAAATTACACATTTGAAAATTGCTGTAATTGTTCCGATTTGGAGAAAAACTGGAATTCATAAATGTACAAACCATCAATATACATTTAAAAAATAATGAAATCTCCAATAAACATCTTGCAAGATATGAAATAAAACATCAATTTTTCCTTGCAGATACAAATAAACTATCTTATTTAAGAAAAATATTGACATAGGCCACCAAACTGGGACAGACACAGAGGGCGTACGGTCGTTTGGGTTATATTGAAGTGTTCTTTTCCTTGAGGGATGTATGAAAGGCATACTGAGCTCCATTTGTCCGCTGTGTAGTGGCGTACTCTTCTTGTCTGTGGAGGATTGAGAAAGATAAGAACGTTTGAAGTTGAGCAACAAGCTCTTCTGTATGGTAGTATTGGAAATGAGTCCGATGTTGTTAGTTTTTCAGGTGAGAAAGATGAGGCAGAAGTACTTGATATAATAGTTATTGGCGGTCTTTCTTGGTAAATAATCTTATGATTTGGAAAAGAAAGGATTATTTCATCAAGAAGTGAAGCATAGCTTGTGCTCAAAGAATTAATCAGATCTTAATCTCTCTCGAATATTATTGCATAGATTCGATTATATCATTTGTTCATATGCATCTTCTAGTTATTGATACTTGTCATTAAAGTTGATGGACCTAAGTAACAATAAAAGTCTTTCTCCTTTTTTGCACTAATCATACGAGTTCACGTTTTTATTGAAAAATTAACTCATTTTAATTTTGATTTCCTTTTTGGTCATATTAATAATATTGCCGTAGGAATAATTTTGGATGAAAACTACAATTATATTTTAAGTCTATAAAATTGTAATTCTTTTATTTTGACATTAATTTTAGTCAATCCAAACCTTTCACTGCGTCTTAAATTTTCAAGAGTTCGTGAAATTTTCGATTGTTTGCCAATGGAATCTTTTTATTTTTCGATTAAATATTTGAATTTTATTTCACATGAAAGTACTGTGAATTTGAAGTAAATGTAGAAGAAAAGTGAATTCAGTTTTTGTATGTTCAAACAGCTCTTTATCTGAGATGAATTCATATAACTGAGGGATGTCGGAACAGAAGTTTGCCAAACATTCAAAAGAAAGTTTAAGTCCATTTACCTATAACAGCGGTTGTTTTCTACTAACAAGCTTGTTGTTGTTTTCATTTTCCTTACTGTAATTCTTTTGGATCTTTTTCGAGAATAAAATTTGGTTTGGTAGAAGGAAAGAGGATGGTAAGTCTTATAAAAGTGCCATTTATTTAAAAATAAATTTATTTGAAAATCTACCTATCAACCATAAGGGATTATTTCAAATGAAATGTTTTGCAAGGGAATAGGTTTATGTTTTTTACTTTTGAATTCATACATTTCAAAACAGATGTTTAGGAAGGGTAATATAACGGCTTTAAGCTCCAATATGTATGTGCATTTTTTCACTGATTTACGTACATATTTTACTTTCTGAAATTTCTGTTTATCCATCAGTCTTTCTCCAGTGATTGAATTTCCTTTTTCTTTTCAAGGAAAAATTTATTTGCACATAAAACTGAAAATATGATAAAAATTTTCACTCAATTAAAAAAAATATGGGAAAGACAAAAATGGAGTAATATAAAAAAGTTTTAGCAGTCTGTGGATTTTTTTTTCAGATCTTAATGCTTTTCTATAATGGGAGCGGACGAATTACTATGATAAAGTTTAGCTTTTTATAACTGCATTGGCCGATCAGGTTGCTAAGCGGCCGGTAAGATTCTAAAAAATGATATTATAGTTAAAAAGGTAGTGAACGTTAGTTGATTCTTTTTTAATGTAGTAGGATAAGAGGAACTTGAGTAAAAAGGCTTTTCAGCCAAACTCTAAAATTTTGAAATAGTTAGGAGGGTATTTGGGCCAATATAAGCGTTCTGAATCTGGCAGCAGGTTAAAGGTTAATAAAATGCTCAAGGTGAACGAAAGGGGATGTTTAAGACACGAAATTAGCAGAAACATTTGGTCTAATAAGTATGAATATAAAAAAACTCAGGATCCAAATTTTGAGGGACCCACATCTAGCAAGAAGAAAAAAATTAAATTGTGGTAAATTGATCGGTCGTATTATCGTAGATAACAAACAAGGTAAAATATCAAATATTATAAAAAAATTCAATAGAAGTAAAAAATTAATAATATTGCATGGCCTATGATTTGTAGTGATTTGTGGGAACATATCAATAATATAACGTAACGTCCAAAACTAGAAAATAAATATAAAAATGTATATTTTCTTGAAAAAGGCGCCTAATTTACCTGTAAATTGCACGTAATATTTTTTTAAATTTTTCTATAATAGTTTCAAGTTTCATTACATAGAACAGCGGCTAAAAATTATAATGAGGAAAGTAATTTCTATTTGGAGGATAGATGCGTCCAAACGCAGATAAGTATAAATTTAGCCATTACTAGAAAACAACATTTGAATCTCACGACAAGTAAGATGGTCTCAAGATGGTCTCAAAAGGGTCTTAAGTCTTAAGGCCCTCGGCTTTAAAACTTAAGACCATCCTGAGTACCAGGACGTCACTAATTTCTCCCAGTGTTCAGGCGTCATTTAATTCCAATGTTTCCCAGAGATCATCTATATCCATTTTTTTTCAAATGGAAGCATCCAAGTTTCAAGAAATGCTTACCAGTCTTTGATGAAGCAAATTCTTACATACCGCAGCGTTTACTTCTGATAAAATGGACTAGCTTATAGAAGTAATCACATTAATGCATATCACATACTATAACACTGCCACGTCCATGTGAGATTTAATCTTTTACCCGTACGATGCCTTACATGCTACTTTGCATCCGATCTGAGCAAATAAAATTTTCTTTCGTCGCTCAAAAACACTTCTAAATTTATCAACGCAACAGGTTACGCTTCTTAGTCCATTTCATCCTAACACCTTTTCACATATTATAGAAACTCTAAGTGGGCTCTGAAAACCGCTCCTTCGATGATGTGAAAAAATATGGTGAGTCAGATTTTATTCTTGTTTTTGGCAACTTGATGGAAAATACGGGATGTGCATCAAATTGATCCTTCATCGAAATCCGATTACACACCAAAATATGCCAGTGTCATCCCTTCATTTTCCACTCAATCTGCTTTCGAAAGGCTGGGTCAACCTTGCCTCTTCTCGCTATTCATATAAATAGGTACGAAAGGGGGTCAATAAGTTTTGCGAATCAGTAGGGCAAAACAGAGGAAGGAGAATGGCTATTTGTGTGGGTGTTATGACAATTTATGACAAGTCAGGACCTGCAGCCGCACACTCCTGCCTTGTCTATTTAAGAAGCAACAATGGAGAAGGTTGAGCACCGCGCAGTGATCAAATTTTTGACCCAGGAAGGCAAGATGGCAAAAGAGATCCATGAACGCATGGTTGCAGTCTACACCGACACCGCCCCTTCCTATGAAACCATTTTTCGCTGGAATAGGGAGTTCCGCCATGGTCGTGAGTCCCTTGAAGATGACCCGCGTCAGACGTGACCAGCGAGGACAATGTGGCCGGTGTGGAGAGGATCATCCTTGAAAATCGGCGAATGAAGGTCGAAGAAATCGAGCGAGAACTTGGAATATCACATGGAAGTGTTATCAACATCATCCACGACAATTTAGCCATGACCAAGGTCTCTTCCCGTTGGGTCCCTAGAAACCTCACGCCCCATGATTGACTTCAACGTTGTCAAAGTCTGCAAGGCCAGAGTTGCACAAGCTGCCCCGCGCGAGTGGGGATTCGAGGAGCTCAACCATCTCACTTACAGTCCAGATCTGGCCCCTAGCGACTACTTTTTATTTCGCCAGCTCAAGGCTGCACTGCGTGGACGCCAGGTTGGGGACGATGAAGATGCTTAGCTCGCCGTCCAGGAGTGGATTGAACAGCAGTCGAGAGATTTCTGGTTGTCGGGAATTCAAAGCCTCAGGGACAAATGGCGCAAGTGTATTTAAGTCGAGGGTAGTTATATTGAAAAATAATAAAACACTTTTCCTTATATCCTAATTGCAAAACTTATTGACTGCTCCTCGTAAAACAATCAATGGCAGTTTAAAATACACGTAGTACAGTGAAGTCATACATACGATACCAACTATTTCGTCTAAACTGAAGATTATAAGCTATCGTTCATTAGTTTTCGACGTTTTGTTTCTTAAAATACACAGTACATTTCTTAGAACTTGTTTTAGCGCTATTCTATGAAAGGAAACTGGAAAACCATCAGAGGCGAATTGGATTCTTTAGGTTTGGCCACATTCTCCAATCTTTTGAGAAACTAATAATTATTTATCTAGAATAACAAATACATATTTGGAATAAGAGCAACTAGCTGCAATAATCAGCAACTTTAAAAAATTTCTAAGAACATACACAAAAGATAGCCAAACCTTGCAAAACCTATCCTACCTTTTAAATTAATAAATTATAAAAAAAGAAATACATATTTAGAATCAAAGTAAGAAGTTAAATTTATGGTAAAATGTACAAAAATTCGGGGAAAGTAGACCAACTCTAGCATTGTTATTTGAGATATTTTATTAACCACCTAATCTTACTTTAAAATTAATATTTAATAAAAAAGAAATATATACTTGAAATAAAAAATTATTGGTTGTGAAATCTACACAAATATCTGAGAACGTACACCAAACCCAAAAGATCCGGCAATTTTCACTAAAGTTTCGGTGCAATTTTCATAGAAATCAAATTAGTAGTTTCCAAACTTTGCATATGTAGTAATGTTAAAAGAGAATATTAAATGGTAGTTTTCAAGCCATTTGGCCGGAAATATCTTCCAAAATCGTAGCTTAAACTCAAATAGAAAGACGTTTTCACATGATTGAGTTTTTGCTAATAGTTGCGTTTGCATGCATGTTTACAATATATGTGGAAAGCAAAAGAGAAGCAAAAGTTCCCTTATAACCTCTTTTAGAAATATCTCAAATAATGATGCTATTATGGTACCAATATGCGGTATGTTATAGTTAATAATTATATAATAATGGCGAAAAACATGTATTTACACCATCAATGAAACGATCTTCAGTACGAGGGTCACAAATGTCGATAAATCACCAGAAGGTTTGACGGATCACATACTTGTGCAGCAGACGTGTTGAAGAGGAGCTAAGATTGTGGAAACATTTACGACCGACCTCATCTGGACGACGCATATTTGGTAAGCAAAGTGACGGCAAGGCTCTCCCTCACATGAGCCTTCGGGCTCGTAATAAAATCGCAGACCAGCTGAAACATGATTGAACAGAGGGTGGCTAGGTTACTGCACCCGTCAGAATAGTCTGCCGCAAAATGCCTGCACAACCCCTGAAGTCATGTAAAGCCCGGTGTAAGCCGCTGGTCAATTTTCAGCAGAAGCGAAGTCTACTGGCTTGGGAATCTGCTCACTGCAACTGAAACATGCTTGAGTAGGGGCGTGTCTTATGATCCGACGAATCTACGTTCCATTTTTTCTCGACCCAAGGAAAGGTTAGAGTCCGAAGGAGGTCAGGAGAGAAGTGGAATCGAGAGTGCATAGTGCCAACATTAAAGCATGTTGACACTCTAATGATATTAGCCTGTATGTCAAGTTTGGGGGGAGGTCTTCTCAGCGTTTGTAATGACAACGTAATTCAGTCAACTAACAAGCTCACATGAGAGATTACATATTGCCCTCAACCGGAGACCTTTCCATAAGTGTCCGGAAAATAAGTTTTCAGAAATGAAATGCCCCAAATTACAAGTATACTTCTACCATATAGTACATAGGGCCGGACAACAAAATAATTGTGATAGACTGTCCACCTGAATCTCCGTATATTAATCCAGTACAAAACCTCTTGCAGGACCCGAAAGAGTGCGTAAGACGTCGTTAGCCTGCCTCAAATGAATAACTGAACTCATCCATCACCAAAGAGTGGATCAGCATTACACTTTTTAGGTTTTGAACCCTCGTGGAGAGAACTTATCCTGGAGTCAATGAGGAAAGTTCAACTCGTTGACAACTTAGCGAAGACTGCAGATGGCATCTTAGCTCGAAATGCATTTGTAACCCATGAACTAGTCGCAGCTGCCGCTTATAATGGTCCGACCTACCCAGGTTTCCTCAGGTCTCTCGCGCCGTCACGAACTTCCCATCGATGAAAGAAAAATTTACCCGCTCATAGAGTCGGTCCAGAATCTTGCTAAAGAGTTGCGGGCGAAAAGCTCGTTCCAAGGTAGGATTTTGCTTACACTCTTGATTCTCGAGTTGGTTTCGATCTTTCCCCACTGAAGATCCACAGAGTGAGTAAGCTAGGTGGTGCTGGTACAAACAGAAGTTTAAAGTTAAAGCCCATCGTTACTTACCGCCCTGTGGCTTCTATGTGACAGGGAGCTAATATCATTTTCTGATTCCCGTAAGGGGAACCATGCGTTCATCGTCTCCCGTCCCTACCAGAACCCTGTTGAAGTCAAAACTCTTTAACATCTACTATTTCCACAACTTTGCCTTATTCGGCAATTCACGGAAAATTACACACCCAATTCACAATTCAGCAATCGGAAAATCCACGGAAATGACAGCCGTATTTCACGATCCAATACTAAACAACGTTTCTATCTCCACACCCCATCTTCACTCTCCACCTGCCACGTCACTAGTTCTAACTCAGTAGCACATTCCTGCAGGGAAGTCCATCAGCCTGCCGCTAACTCAGCGTGGAGAAGGATCATCGTTTGAATCACTGCATCTTCATCAGCGATTAGCAGCACACGGCACTCAACTTCCAAGTTGACAGCGGTTCTACCGTCTCACTACTGCGATGGTATCCTGCGATGGTATCCGCGCTACAAACTTTCTCAAGTCAGCCTATCCTGGTCTATTCAAAGAATTTTTTCTACATCTCTCCAGCTTTCTCGTACGATCTCTCTCTCTCTCTTTCTCTCTCTCTCTCTCTCTCTCTCTCTCTCTCTCTCTCTCTCTCTCTCTTTCTCTCTTTCTCTCTGATTTTCTTAGTTGCTAAAATTGATCATTCCATCTGAGGAACCTACTTCATGCAACCTTTCTGGCTTGTCCGAGTGTCCCTAAACGTTATTTTTCCTCAGCACACTTTTCTCTCGCGTTGAAACCTTTCGCGTCAAGCGTATTCTAATTTGCATTTTAAGTTGAAATCCCACATCATTTGAACTTACTTACTCTGGCACGCACGGGAAAGGCAGATGAATGTCATTCACACAACTCTCATCACTCCACACTAAATGCTAGTCTTCATATTAACCTAAAAGAAGTTCTCCATCCACTCCAGCCTCAAGCCTCTTTACTTGAGGCAACTAAGAAAAATTATATTTGTAAACTTTCTTAATAAGTATTAATTGTGAGTGTGTTTTCTTATCCAACCACTTCTGCAACTGCAATACTCTTATCACTTCCAAGGGACCCTACAACGCTACTGAGTATCCTGCATCAGTTTGTTGCTGTAATTTTCACAGAACTTCATCTGCTCATCTCATATATGTTGCTGTTGTTTCTTCTTTTGCCTTTTTTTCAAATTCTTGTCAATTGTTTGAGAGCTAACTTTTTCTTTTTATTCCTCTTTATTTTAATGTTCTATTCATAGTGCTATGCAAATTACTCGCATAAAAATTAAGATATGATTTAATCGATTTCGCCTTTATTAGACAGTCCTCATTCAGGGAAGGAATATAAGATAAAAGCTACAACTTATATAATAGATAAAAATGGGCTGAGTCAGATTTGTTTATAGGAAAGTTTTGCTATTTTCTAATATAATAAGGTTATTAATAAAAGGGTTAAGATTAAACAAACCAAAGATTATATTAAAATTTGTTTCAATAATGTTTCAGGAATAATAATTGCCTGAATGGAAGAGATCTACGGCAATTAATGATACTGAAGTCATATATGCATATTTAAATGCATTTGGTCTTAAAACGACGGACATTTGATTGTGTCCAAAATAACAGCTACTCGGGGGTATTTAGATTTTGACAAAGATTTAGCTTTATTTCAATAAAGCATTAATATTAAATTGTATAAAATGGTAGATGAATGCTAAAAAGGATTAATTTATAGGTAAAAACAGACAGTTTGTCTACTAATAGCTGTCTTGTATTATGATTATTAAAAAATTACTTTTCTACTGATTCTTTGCCAACATCTAAAAACTGGTGTTAAAATACTAATATTGTATATAAAATAATTTCCTTGTCAAAATATTCCACGCCAACATTTCTTATGGCACAAAGGAACATAGATGAAATTGTTTTAAAAAAGAAATTGATGGTGGCTAGAGTGATAATGAATAAATGAATAAATGATTTGCGATAAATCTTATATTTTAAAAATGAGTAATTCTGTGAATAAATATATCCCAATGGGGTGATTGACATTATTTATTATTTCGGTAGTGAATTTTATTGAGTCTAGTCATTTTTGTAAATGAAAAACGAATTAATATCACCAATTATTCGGCCAACCACATAATTTCATCCGTATATCTAAATCAATTAAAAGGTATATCGCTAGATTCAGGTAAAGACAATGATTTGAAGAACTCCACGTAGATCCTGGCAAACAGGAGATAAGTAATTTCTCAAAAGCAAACTCGAATTCTGTACCTAAAATTTATTTATGAAGGTGAATAGGCAATCAGAGATAAGACAAATTTAGAAAGAAAAGCAAATAGTTTCACTTTCGTGTCTTATATATTTGTCTTATATATTTTAATATTGTAATAAAAGAATGAATCTCTTGTTATATTATTTTTTGTAGCAAGATATTTTTATAAAAGAAATTCAACAGGCCGTCTCCACATGCATTAATAAAATCAAGGCTGTTAATATAGAAGAATAATATATTCGTATAAATTTCCTGCACAATTGTGTGAATGTCTGTGTGGCAGTGTATGCATCTAGGACTTCTAAAGGAGAAATAAAGGCAATGTATAAAAAAGTTTAAATGCGTAGGAAGTATGAAAAAGCAATTAAAAAACAAACTCTTGTAGTTTTAATTCAATGTTGTTAGGAACATTTTATTTTTAAGTTATTATAAGAACAACATTTTTGTTAAAAAGAACTTATTTTACGTTAGTTAAAATTTTCCGTGCAAGTTTATATTAATGCCCGATACCTCTTCTCCTCTGTTCATTATTCAAGAAATTTGGTCTTGTTTTTGGTTATTTTCGTTATACGAATCCTTTTCATAGTGGAAAGAAGTGCAAAATTGATTTATTTCCCAATAGATTACATACATAAATACGTATTTATTCGAATGGCAAATAGTGATGTTTGTTTTGTTTGTTATTCTTATCGAATATTAACTCACCATTTGATTGAAATATCCCTCAAACCGTGACAAGTGTAGAAATAAGTTAGGGAACTTTTTAGTTTGTCAGTTATCAACATTTTTATACCTGAAAATGGGAATAAGTTAGCCTTACACGATTGATTATTTCCTTATTTGAGAATAGAAATTAAGAAAAAAGATACTACCTAAAAGAATCAGGCTGTTATTTTATCACTTCATCATCATCATCATCATCATTACTAACTCTATAATTTAAGAAGGGGATTTTTTGGAGTATTTATATAATAATTTCATCTTAGTTTGGTTATGAATTATGTTTTTTTATCAAGGTTATTTCTAATAATTCTCTTATAATATCAAAAAACAAAATGGTAAAGTTCAGAAATAAATATAAATATCAAAATTTTGAGAATCTTTTAAAACATAAAGAATTAAAAATGGTGGAATTCAGAAAATTTATAAAAATTTAACCATGGCTGCATTTTTTTTAGATTTTAAACTTGAATCTTAGTAGCGAAGTGCGAGCTGCCCCCGTAGAGTGGCGAAGCCAATGCATGGAATATCTATAATTTTCTAAAACAGATAAAATTTCCTCCCAATACATCTCGCCTAATTTATTTATGAACCTTCTTTAGTGATTCGGAGGATTTTTAATTTCAGAAAATGGGTCTTCATCTCCCAAAGCACGAAGAGTAACACATTGTAATTTTTTGGTTTTAGTGTAAATTTAAAGTTGTCTATAATTGAATATACACATCCTCACACACGATTCCAGCCCTTTTAACGATCGAAAAGTCGAATGATTGATTGCCTTATTTCCATGTCCAAATACGAAGTTTATATCAGTTCTTTCAACGCCGTATTTTTCTTGAGTTTCCTAAAAGGTTTCCTGGTTTCTGTGGGAACCCGTTAGCAATTCAAGATATTGGCATGTGACCTTCAAAGATTTTCTCTCCCTAACATCGTCGGAATCTACTACATAATATCAAACTTGCATTGCACCTTTTACTTTAATAATGTTTCTAGTGATCTATTTAGAGTAACGTGATTTTGTATGAAAGGGTGCGTGTAGAGGAATCTCTACAAATACTTCACAATATAAATTCTACGTGAACACTTCGATATGGAAAATACTTTCCGGTTCTTTCTCTTTCGAGAATATGGTTCTTACCAGAAGACAGACTGTGCTTAATTTTGTCTGGGATTTAGTTGCATCTCGTGCATTTTTATTGCGGAACAAGGCTTTTCCTGTGTTTGTATTGTTGTAGTAAGGTGGAGTGGCCAGTGGAGTATAGTGAAGTGGCATCACCTCGCTTAAAAAGGATTGACGAGGTTGGCAGAGTCTTCAATATCAGATGGGGCATGGCCTAATGCTCATGACCTAATTAGTATTTCCCCACTAATTGGATCGAAAAATATATGTATTGTTTAATTGGTAGCTTAAATATTTATATTTTAGCCGATTGAGAAAATTTTTCACTGTTTATCTTCAACCACAATCCGAATATTATACTTGTTTAACTGAATTTTAATTGGGTTCAATTAATTTTATTAAAAAATGGTTTGCAATTTAACAATGATGCCTTTGTCTCTCCTTGTCTCCACTCGAAGATGTACAACCAACCATCGCCCCAAAAATTACGCTCTATTACGTCCCTTTCTGGATTCACCCTGAATAGTTGGTACCACTGAATAAGAGTGATGTTTTCCATTATTACAGTTAGTTTTTATATTATTTCAGGCCCATTTTGATCTCCCTAAGCACTGAATCAATCATTATTAATCAAACTCTTTTGTAGGATGTTTCCTATTTTATTCATTGGTCTTGCCATTTTTATTCGACTTAGATCTAAATATTATTATTTAATTTCAAGTTTATTAGATTTTATTATTCGGACAAGAAAGGGTAAGTCATTGTTAGTTGCGCTATTTTCTCTCACTTCAGAATAATTGGAGAAAACGCGAATAGGGAAATATGCAAATAAACATCATAAAAGTATAAACATTGGCCAAGGGGTGTATATTAAATCGATCGCAGCAACCTTGAACATTAAGGACAACTCGGAAGAACGAAATTGAATTCGCCATCTGTGCAAATTTTTAAATAAATTTCGGGTGGATCCTGAACATATTTTTTAATGATACCACCATATTTTGAAAGTGAAACTAAGGATAAAAGATTAATTTGTCATATGTTACTTTAAACAGATTTATTACATAATTTCACTTATATTTAAATTTTACAATAAGTATAAAAAGAGTTATAGGAATCAAAATAATGAATGGAAGAAAGTAGAAAAAAAATAGATAATGCTAATGCTTTTTGGAATTGATATAAAACATTCAGCTAATTTATAGTCGTTCATTTCCTAGCTATTGGTAAAATCTTTTCAAATATGAAGTATTTACACTTTTAAAGAAACTGAATTCCATTCTCTTTTTATAGGATTTAAATCGAAATCCCAATGTTCGTCTAAAGATTTCATTCTCAACATTTTAACGAGTACAATTTTAACTTTAGTAAATTTATGACGCAATTTCACATACGGAGCAAAAATATTCTGAAAAGTACGAAAGGTAAATATTGACTGAAATTCAAATCCCGATAAATAAATTTTTATTTTTGCATGAATAAAACGTAACTGAACCAAATACCATAAATAACTTTTTCATTAGGATTATAAAAACTAAGCAACCTTGCATGAGTAAAATGAGGGAAAGGATTGAAGTTCGCAAGAATCTGGAGGTGCGTTAAAAAAACGTGAGGAGAGTGACTCTCTCACTCTCTCCCTCTCTTGACGCGAGCAATTTCGCTTGCTGTTGCTGCACTTGTTTTTAGTCACTTGAATATATATCGACTGAGCCAACCATCCTCGAACTCGAAAAAGATTGATTCAAAAAGTGTTTTGAATAACGAAGTGTATGTTTTTTTATCCAGTAACAGGCAAGTGTTTTTCTAATAGGAGGGGTCACGAGCTTTTTTGTTTATAATAAGTGAAAATCACATGAAAGAGGTGATATACAATGGATGTACTTAACAGCCCAAGGAAAGGTAAAGTGGTATCACAACCAGTTAAAACGTGGAGGAATGTATATTAAGTGAACCATTAAAAGCTTAAGAAAGAAAGTGGGATATTCAGAAACGAACAAAATTCTCATGGACTGAGCCGCTATCATCAACCGGTAAATAAGTTGATTCAAGAAGCCTTTTGAATAAAGAAAGGTCGGTTTTTATCCAGTGAAAGACAAGAAAAGTGTCTTTCTAGTAGGATGGGTCACGGTCCTTTTTGTTTATAATATGTGAAAATCAAATGACACGCCAATTATTGAAAAGGTACATGCGAATGTGTACCTAACCCTCGTAAACCATGTTATACCTTAACGCCTAGCATGTCTGAGCCAGCCAGCAGTATTTATACAGGACAAAGGTCTATGCCATATTGGGAGGCAAAATACTATTTTGAACAAGAAGATATCGAAGTAATGAAGTCACCTGATCAGAGTCTGGACCTGAACCCAATTGAGCATCTCTGGAAGACATAATGGAGTAAAGTTCGAGACCAAAAAACTTAATCAGTCCCAAATTTATAGACGAAACATGAGCCTGAATGGAGCAAAAGAACAGCAGAATTTTGCAAGAAACTGGTGAGTTTTTGTGGTTGTCGTTGCAAGGAAATAATCGAAAACAAAGGCTTCATCACTTCATATTAAGCGTATTAATTTTCATCTTTGTCAAATCTTGCTTTGTTTCTAGTTTATTTGTTTGTTAAGCAATGCTGTGAATGCTCGTTCTCTTACTTTACATTTATCAAGCTTTTTTTTAGTTTATTTAGTATCATTTTTTAAATATACGATTGTATAATATGAAAGCTTCCTAAAATATATTAAATATATGCCTTTATGTAACATGGAAATTTTATTTTCATATTCATCATATTATTGACAATATTTTAATAAAAGATATTCGTTATCATATTTTGCACGGTAGTATAAATTTATATATATATATATATATATATAAATATACACTACCGGTTAAAATAAAATAACCTCAAACAATATTGAACTTTCATATAGGAAGGATTTAGTTTGAAATCTTGGTCTAATCTGTACTTCTAAGTTATATGTAAAGACTTTTACAAAATATGTATCTCGATCCTGTATTCTCGCATGTAGTGAACACGCTCATCTATAGAACAAGTACTTTCGTGTCTAAATAATCTACTACAATTGCATGTTTTGTTCCTCTACTTTGCTTCGTTTCATTATCAATTTTTCCATTAACCACCAATGATTTTGATGAACAAATCGTACACTATCCTGAAATTTAGCACTCGATATTAACAATAGCACCAAGTTAATGAATCGGTCTTGACTAAAGTTTTTAAGATTTTTTTTAATCGAATTTTTCTCACTTTTATTTTGTTAACTTTAGGATATAATCCAAAATAAATTTATTTCCATTTCCTAACATCTTAGGTTTTTTCTTCATATACTTCGTGGCCAAATTTCATACCGAATGTGATTTCATAGTTTTAGAAATAAGTATCTTATTTACAGTTTGGTAATCTATAACATATCTCAAATATACATTCAAAAGATTATTAGCCAAGATTTCGAATAAAAAAATAAATATTTCAGACAAATAATTTAATAAATACGAGTAATTCTTAAAATTATATTTGTTAGAACTTAATTTATATGAGAGCATTACATTTAAACAGATTAATATATCAAATTTAATAATTTGCCGTAATTCTCCTACGTAAGCGATTCGAGAGACCACTAAGGTGACCCATAAATTATATACTTGAGAATTTGAGTCTATTGCAGAAGGGGTTTATGGCTTATAAGTGATTGAAAGGAGAGCAAAGTTTCACTCAAGATTTTCTATTTATTTTCATTTCTGATGATTTTAAGGACGAAATCCTGCAAAATAAAATATTCAATTTCGCGGTTAAGAAGTAAGTGTTCTTGTCTATTTTATATAATTGAACAAAAAGGCAGCAATTCACAAGAGTATGTTAGCTAGAATTCCTTTGAACGGATAGAACTTTAGTAATTCTTCAGTTTTCATTTTACTTTTATAGTAAAGAAATTACCTTACGGGATTTTAGTAACATCACAACGAAATTGTTACCAGAAATGGTAATTATTTGCCAGCTATGCGTGAGGATCGCTAAAATTGGGAGTGGCTAGCCAGAGTGGGGGGGAGGTTAATCAAGAAAGACTGGTGTTTAATGAGAAAATATCAATAAATGAACTACTACTTAGTGTACGGTATTTAAAACTCCTTTTTTTACTTCAAAAGTATTAAAAACTAATGTTGCTTGCATTAAAAAGTTCTCTCTCTGGTTGTGACTCCGTATTTGGAGAAAATAGGACCAAGCTCCATAGCACCCGAATTTCCTTGTTTCTTCAAAACCTATTCCAAGTCTCCTTTTTATCTATCGTGTTTTCTGTCCGTGTCTTTCCTCTTATTTCCAACTTCTTTATCGATACATAAAAATAAATATAAATCCTAAACTGGGTAAGTGTAAAAAAAGAGAGACCAAGAAGGCGTCTTCAGAGGGGTAGGTAGTAAAAATTGACTACATCGCATCCGTACCATAGCAAAATTAAGTACCTATGTAATTAGTGAAACTATCTTAGGGAGGGGTTGGCCTGGCAGTAGAAAAGAGATATTTATTTTACTTCCATTTAAAGTATAATAGCAACCATTCCATATTACTCAGAAAGTTTGTTTAAAGAAATTTGTCAATAAATTGGTTAAGATACAGAAAGTAAAAATGTGTTTAAGTTATATAGACGCACATTATCATTCAGGCTTGGAGCCGGGGTGGCATACAAGCCTTCAGACTTTAGTCGATATTCCCCTGCAGCTGTGTAAAATGGAACTCAATAAAATATATATAATTGATGAAGTTTAATACGATAAAGGTTGCCATTTTTGACAGGCAACAAATGAATTGTAAAAAAGGATGAAGATGTCAAAGGCCTTCAGGCAGGAGGGATGGTATATAGATAGTACAGCAATGTTTTTCAGCCTAGATACTGCATCAGACACTCCTGGTAAAAGCTCCTCATCCCCGCCTAGCATCCAATAGAGGCTTGGATGAGAAGGATCCCTCAAACGTGAGTCTAGGAGGAAATCCATTGCTATACAAAGCCCATCACAGAGGCTGTAAAATCCCGCCGTCCACCCTAAAATAAACGAGTACGAGGGCCGCATTATAATTCCAAGGAAGACATTGGTATAATTCTCTTATACACATTGGTTGAATGAAAATACGAAAATAGCGGAAATAAGATAAAATACAAAAGACACCCTTAATTAATTTTTGGTTGCAAGCCTATAAAATATGAAGATTGCACCAAAAATATTTGTATATATGGGTAATTATAAAGCTACATAACCACAAAATTCACAATTATGTAATTTAATAAAAACATATCTTAACGATTAGAATGAGATAAGAAAAACAAATAATGGTTATAATAACGAAATTTACTTAGCCTTAGAAATAGAGAGAAACAAATCTTTAGGATTAATTCTGCGAAATATTTAGAAGCGATGTTAAACTAAATTTCTTTTTTAACCCTAACTCGAGTGGGTAAAAGAAAATCGAATATAGTCACACGAATCTTAATAATTTCATTGTAAATCATCATCTTCTTCATCATCATCCCTATTATCCATTGTTGGGCAAATATTTTCCAACGAACTTTCTACTAATCTCGGTTCGGCCCTAGACACTTTCTAGCTCTTTTTACAGATGAATGTGTTAAAGTTATGTTTTTTTATCTTCACTCCTATGCAGTATCATCTAGATATGTGTCCTTCCGCATGTGTTTGTATTCGTATCAATGTCTTTCGTTTTAGTCCATGTAGATTATTCTTAACTTTAACGATTAAGGTTTCTCTGTTTCGTCCTGAGTTTTAATGAGCTTTTTCTGCTGTTTCTAAGGTTCACTAACATAAGTTAAACCTGCTAAAGTGCAGTGATTAAATTATACCGTGTTTTAACCTTTTTAACTCGGCTAAACTCATAAAATCAAGGCTACGGTCATGTCTTATTTGAGGTCTCAATGTTATAATGTTATTCGGCTAAACAACTATATGACTTTTCTAATTCAATGCAAGCATTACACTTCAGTGGGCTAGAATACGAGTTCTAGTCTGTAATGGGTTGATATTAAAGTCATGCTTCGTGAAGAAAAATCTACCGGTCAGAAGTTAACCCTTGTTTCTAGTTAGACAGGTAGAAATTTCCTATTAAAGACCGACGCACCAGGATTCTGTCAGCCATCGTCCTTTTCCGGATTGTAGACCCCATAGACACCCATTCATATAACTCCCCTCAGGGCCGGAAATTCAAAGGGGTTTGGTAAATACAAACAAATGGGTAGGATAAAAAGATTTAACTTGTCATATCCATGATTTAAGTATGGAGTATGTAGTAAATAATATCCAATTTTGCTAGAAAGTTAATAATGCTGGAGTTACTAGTCTTTAGAGATTAGAAGATTTAAGAAGTAAATTCTTAACATGTCTGCCGGAAATGGTCCAATTAATTTAATGAAGTTAAAGTTTATATTATCCATAACTATTCGAAAACGTAAGCTAAACCTGCCATCGTTTGTCAAGGATTAAATAAAAATCCATCAAGAGAAATTATTAAGGTTTAAAGTAATAAATCCTCTCTATATGTCTAAGAGAGACTGCAAATAGGTCATAAATTGACTCAATGTTCGTCACTAACTCTATAATTTAAGAAGGGGATATTTTTTAGTTTAGTTACGATTTATGTTTTTTATCAAAGTTATTTCTAATAATTCTTTTATAATATCAAAAAACAAAATGGTGAAGTTCAGAAATAAATGTAAGTATCGAAATTTTGTGAATTTTTTAAAACCCAAAGAATAAAAAATGGTGAAGTTCATAAAATTTATTTTCCTATATCTTCTTCTATAACTGTTTTAGCAACGCGATATTTTGAAAGTGGGCCAATTTATTTTAGAGTTCCTTTTAACATTATTATAATTGGAGAAGTTCAGAAAATTGATAAAATTTAACCTTGGCTACTTCTTTTTATATTTAAATTTTAATGTTAGTAACGAAGCGCAAGCTCCCTCCGTAGGGGAGGGGCGAAGCCATTGTCTGAACTTAATAAATCAATTAGCGATGTTAAAATAGTGTTCATATACAAGGAAATAACTCAATACTTGTAGAAAACGTGTCACTTCCTTCACCAAGTGATTGCAAAAATATCCTTATGCTTTAAACCTGAAGTTTAGGTAAATCAAAATGAAATTTATAATTTAGTTTTTAAGGAGCAGTAAATCAAGTTCCATTTAGACAGAAGATCCCAAATAACAATAACTCAAGCTGAATTCTTAAATATTTCGAAGGTTGTTCGTATATTAATTCTTAATAAATGGACTGCAATTGTCTTCGAACAATAAACGATGTAACCGCAATGATTATCAAACACAAATCTTAAACTAGTTGGTCGGGTGTGGTCATAAAAATAGGTTTATAAGACCAGATCAAAGAAAAGCATCAATAACTATCCGGTGGAATTATTACCCAAATTTCAGGAAACTTAAAAAATATGACATTGTCTCTCATATTTTGCTGATTGGTAGCTGTCAATTTCACAGAAAATGCTGTTAATTTTCAAGGCCTCTGCTTCAATACACATTGTGAAATTGACCAGACGAGTTTATTATTTTTTTTTAAATATGGAATCTAATAATTGTATAAGCAGTTGATATTCTTTTTTAAGGTAATTAAATTAAGTGAATTGGGTTCATTTATCGAACTAAAGGCACACACATTTAATAGTTTAAGCCAAATAATAATTACACGAGGCAATGACTTCGCCACTCCCCCGTACGGGGGCAGCTGGCGCTTCGCTACTAGAATTACAATTTAAAATTACAAAAAAGCAGCCATGGTTAGATTTTTATAAATTCTCTGAACTTCACCCTTTGCAATTCTTTGAGTTTTAAAAAATTCACAAAATTTCGATACTTATATTTATTCCTGAACTTCACCATTTTGTTTTTCGATATTCTAAAAGAATTATTAGAAATAACTTTGATAAACACAACATAATTCATAACCAAACTAAGATGAAATTATTATTCAAATACTCAAAAAATCCCCTTCTTAAATTATAGAGTTAGTGATGATGATGATGATTATTATTTATATGGATGCTGCTAAGTATGTCGTTTAACTTTATGGGTATCAGACTTTCAGTTAACTTTTAGTCGCGTGTGAGTTTACATCTTATATGTCGGTCAGTAGGTTGGTCCCCGTTTTGCATTTTTTTGCTTTTGTATTAACATCATAACTATTCCGCCAATGCTAACGAAATTTGAAAACATTATGTTGCTTTAATTCTCCTTCGAATGATATAATTGCCAAAGTCCTCCTAAGATTAGCCCGGAATTAATTTGTTTTGGTAATAACATCATAACTATTCGGCCGATTCTAGCAAAGTTAAAACCCTTATGTTGTTTTCAATTTTCTTTCGAAAGGTATAATTGCCAAAGTATTCCAAAGGATAACCCGGGAATAATTATGTTTTGGCAATAACTTCATAACTATTCGGCCGATACTCTGCTAGACGAAACTAGGCTATAATATGCTCTAATTTGCTATGCAAACCTATTCTAGGCTATTATAGGCTATGCTATGCTAAGATACACCCTGGTAATTTAAGCTATAAAATGCTATGCTGGGATAGCATATAGTATGTTAGGCTAGACAGTACTAAACTATGCTTAACTAGAGTATAATAGGATAGCATAGGCTATACTTGTCTAGGATAGTTAATGCTAGGCTAGGTTATACTATGTTCGGCTATGCTAAGCTATACTAGGCTAAATAGGCTAATGCTATGCTATGATAGGGTAGGCTAAGTTATAATAGCCCAGGAAAGGCTGTGCTCGTCTCTGCTATGCTATGCTTGGTAATACTATGTTAGGCTACGATAGGCTAGCTAACCAAGGCTATAATAGGCTAAGCTATGCAAGGTTATTCTAGTATATGGTATGGTATGTTATACTAGTCTAGGATATACTAGGCTATGCTATAATATGATACGCTTGGCTACATTATTTTAGGTGTGTTCATAAATCAAAATAAGTGAGGGCACGCGACTTTTTGTTCAGCAGACCTTGTTTTTTCGCTAAAACAATTTTATCCTTTTCAAATTTATTCACTTCATTTTGTTTAAAATATCCTGTTGTCGAAGTTTGTTACCTTTCTTGTACTAAGCCTAATATATTTTTGTATTGATTCTTTACTTTACCAAACTACACTTTTTCTCACCGCAAATATTTGTTATACCGAAAATGAACGCTTTGGGCGTAAAGTATTCTGCACAGACACGGACAGAAATTTATCCATTTGTTTGTGATATTATCGTTGGGCAACAACGCTCCTAAAAATAAGCCTATTTTTAAAAGAACCCGAAAGTAACGAACGGGTAATAAGAATCTTTCTTTTTTTAAGTGGCACCTGGGCGGTCTTGGTGCCACGAAATGTGACTTGTTTCGGTGTTTTAAGGTTGCCTGGAACTTTTGGGATTTTTTTGTTACTGCTTTCTCAAGCTACTGCTTGCTATTCATGTCCCTACTAGTAGCAAAACGAAAGAGTGAAGATTAGGTAAAATTTTCCTTCTGGATATCATATGCATATGCTGACAGCCGTGTATTTTTTGCTTCTAAATATTGAAACTGATCCTATACTTTATATAGATTCTTTCTTGAACTATTTACTTTCCTATTTCCCCAAATCTTCACTTCGATTATTTCAATTTCAATAATAATTTCAAATTTTCTATTTGCTTGCTTTATGGGTAACATTTATATATGTACATTTTCATTGAGCCTTGCAATATTTCATCAATTCAGTGATGCTTCGACTGATACAGGCGAATTTCGGCAGCGATTCGCTTTCACGTATGTTAGTAGCGTGAAAATAAGAAATGATAATTAAGTTAGCAGTTTTCTAGCATTTTTTTAAGCCATTGTGACAAATAATATGATAAGATATCAAATATAAGAAACCCACTAAAATTTTATTCTAAAATAACCCTATGAAATGAAACGTGCGGAAATAAGACTGACAAATACTTTTTGGATAATTCATATATATATATATATATATATATATATATATATAAACAAATTGTTTTATTAATGTAGACAATGTGTTTTTCTTGCGGGGGGGATGGTGCAGCCCCCGCGCAATTTTCAAATTAACTCGTTATATTATTAATTCCAAAGCTTATCTAGCATTAGATTCGAATTCAAAAAGCTATTGTTAAATGTCGTTAGGCATCTAGTTTTTCAAATGCGTTCCTTGATTTTAGACATATAAGCCTCGCTGCGAGTGACAGCCGATTAATTTACCAAGTACTGACGATTGCCAAATGAATCTTAATGCGACGGGTTTTTTCTAGCGTTGAAATACTTATATGGTTTTGCTAAGTTTGGACTTGGAATGATCCGGAGTAGTTTTAATGACCATTGGATTGGCAAAGGTATGTGCGCTCTAATGATTTCTAGTTAGCTTTCTTTAATAATTGTTTAACAACCTGTATATGATCATAAATACTATAATTACTTATTTCTGAAACCTAGGCTATACTATGCTACGCTATGCTAAGATATAATGTAAAAGGGTAAGATATACTATGCTAATTTATGCTATTATATGCTATGCTAAGATAGCATATAATATGTTAGGCTAGACAAGAGTAAGCTATGCTTGAATAGCGTATAATAGTATACTATAAGCTATACATATCTAGGATAGTTAATGCTAGGCTAGGTTATGCTATGCTAAGCTAAGCTATACTAGGCTAAGCTATACTAGGCTAGGTATAACATGAAAGCTATACTAGGCTAGGATACCCTATGGTATCCTAGGTTAGGCTATAATATACTAAGATATGCTACATTAAGCTAGTCTTCGCTATATCAGGCTAGGATAAGCGAGGTTTTGCTAGGGTAGGCTAGGCTATGTTATGCTTCCTATGCAAGCTAAGGCTACGATCTAATAGTCTAGGCAATACTATGATATACTATACTATACTAACTAGGGCAGAGTAGGGTAAGGCAGGCTATGATATACTATACTAGGCTATGCTAGTCTAGGCTAGAATATACTAACTAGGCTAGGATAGGATAGAATATACTAGGCTAGGGTCCAGTGGCTAGGCTTAGCTAAGCTTTACTAAGATATGCTATACTAGACTAGGGTAAGCTAAGCTAGGCTAGACTAAGTTTTAATATACAATTGTAGGCTGCGCTAAGCTAGGCTAGGTTATACTTTGCTAGGCATGCCAGGCTATACTTTGATAAGCTAGGCTCGGCTAGGCTAGGATACATTGTGATAGGCTCAGGTATTCTATACTAAGTGAGGTTATTCTAATATATACTATGCTAGGCTATATATGTAACTCTATACTAGGCTAGGGGATACTAGGCTATTCTAGGGTATACTATATATTTTAGGCCATTCTATGCTATGATATACTAGGCTGGGCTATGCAAGGGTATACTATGCTATGCAAGGCTATGCTGGATTATATTACGCTAGACTAGGATAGATTATAGTGTACCATGCTAAGCTGGCATAGGCTATGGTAGGCTAGGCTAGACTATGGTTGGGTGTGCTATGACAAGATATACCATGTTAGAATAGAATAGGATATACTATGCTAAGCTATGCTATGCAAAGCTACGCTATGCTAGACTAGTTAATACTATGCTAGGTTGTTATACTATGCAAATACTATACTATGCTAAGCTAGATTAGGTTAAGGTAGGCTATAGTAGATAGGCTATACTATGCTAGGCTAGCTAGGCTATACAAGGATAGGTTAGGCAATACTATGGTAAACTATTCTAAATTATAGTAGGTTAGGCTATGATATACTATTCTAGTCTATACTATGAAAATCTATACTATGTTAAGCTTTACTTTCCTATATATGGTAGGCTGTACTAGGCTATGTTAGACTAGTTTTTTATTAGGTTAGGCTATGTTAGGCTAGGCTTTATTATGGTTTCTAGGCTAAGATAGGCCATATTATACATTCTCTGCTAGGCTAGTTTAGATTAGTCTAGGCTAAGTGATACTATGGCAGGCTAATCTATACTAGGTAAGGATAGGTTATACTATGCTAGTTACCTAAAGTATGGTATGGTAAGTTCTATTATTATAGGGAATCATAGGCTACACTTGGTTATACTAAGCTAGGCTAGACTAGGCTATCCGATGCTAGGCTAAGCTATGCTATGGTAGGCTATGCTATGACATAATCTAGTCTGTTATACTATGCTATGCTAAGCAGTATTTACTATGTTAGGCAATCTAGGCTAGTCTATACTACTCGTATGCTACTCTTATGTTACCCTACTATAGTAACCTATCCTACGGTAAGCTAAGTTTTGCTAAGCTACTATTCGAGACTATACTAGGCTATAATAGGTTATGCTATGCTAGGCTATATTATGCTAGGAGATACTATACTACATATACTATAATATATTGTACTTTACTATACTATGTTTTGCTATTCTATGTTATGCTATAATATACTATGCCATGTTATACTATGCTATAATATGATAAGCACCACTATGAAATGATATGCTATGTTATACTATTCTATAATGTGCTATGTTATACTATTTTAGACTATGCAATTAGAGTGTGAGTATTTTTTCGCCTTTCCAATTCCATAAACGATGTGTGACAAAAGGTTAAGGCCCGACATCTTAAGAAAAAAAATTATATTTTAATATAATTTAGTTCTGCTTTTTACTAAGCTTTTAGAAGGTTGTGACTTTTTAGTCGCGGGCGACTCTACATTTTACTATGTCGGTCGTCGGTAGCCGTTCGCCGGTCCATGTTTTGCTTTTTTTTTTTAAATAACATTATAACAATTTAGCCAATATCTTAAGATTTTTCAAACCCTTATGTTGGTTTAGATTCTATTTCGAATCATATAATTGTCAAAGTCCTTCCAAGGTTAGCCGGGGAATTATTTTCTTTTGGCAATAACATCATAATTATTTCAATCATTCTAAAAAAATTTTAAACCCTTATGTTATTTACATTATATTTCGAATGATATGATTGCGAAAATCCTCCTAAGGTTAGTCAGGTAATTATATTGTTTTGGCAATAACTATTCGGCCGATTCTAACGAAATTAGAACCCATTATATTGTTTTATATTCTCTTACGAATGATATAATTGCTAAGGTCCTCCTAATCCCGAGAATTAGTTTTTTGGGGGCAATAACATCATAATTATTCCTATTCGGCTGATTCTATTGAAATTTGAAACCCTTATATTGTTCTACATTCCCTTTTAAATAATATAATTGCCAAAGTCACTCAAGGTTAGCCAGGAAATTTTTTTTTTTTTGCAATAACATCATAACTGTTGGGTCGATTCGAATGCTAGAATGGCCAAGGTCCTCCCAAGGTTACTCCGGGAATTATTAAAAATTTTCAAAGTCGTAAGGGCATAAATCAAAATAAATGAGGGCACGAAGGTTATTGGTAAGCAGACCTTTTTTTATGTCAATAATTGAACTTGAGAAGTTTTGGTTTTCAATTAACTTCCTGATTTGTGGACCATCAAAAAATTCAGCCTTTATTTTATCATAATGTTGTACATATGAATTTGAAACAGTCACCCTCCACATTAAGAGCTTTCACAAATTGTTTCATCAGCTCTAGTTTAATATGAAAGGGTGTGGAGATGATTTTCTCTCGCTCAACTAGCGGTTGAATTATAATATTCTTCTCCCCAACAGTAAAACTTTCTCTAACTGGCCATAGTTTCTGTCCCAATGTTTGTTCTTGGCTCGGCTGTTCTATAAACTCAGGAAACATGGATATTTTCTATAGCCTCTTTGTTGGCCAAGTAAAATATTTACCATTTTCAGATTCACACATATGATCCATTTGTGTTCATCATATTTGATTAAATCTAATACAGATCTTATGTATTCATGCTTCGCTTTTAAATACACAGAGTGACCAATAGGAATCGCACCGAACAATTTTCCATTATGGAGTAACCCACATTTTAGACTCTTCTTTGAAACATCTATAAAAAGTCTCCATTTACTTGGATCATACTCTGAAACACTAATCGCGTACCGCGATAGGGGGTTACATCAGATTCACCACAGTAAACAAAATCTTCTTCAGTTTTAAAGAATGCTAAGAAATCTTTCTTCCTTGTTGTTTCCTATAACAAATTCTTCCCTTTAAGTCTAGAAGCTAACACTTCTGATAACTCCTTTGACAGGCCTAGGTCCCTAACTAAATCATTCAGTTCTAATTGGCTGAAGTTTCCACTTCCTTGGGTCGATGTATGTACAAAGTCTGAATCACTCTCAAGTTCATTGTTTACATCAGATTCACGTATATCACTTACATCGTCCAGTGAAGGAAGTTCCTGAATACAGGTACTGGAATTTCATCTGAATGAAGCACTGGACGAATGGCTAAATCAAGATTTGGGTAACTTATTTTATGTGTTTTCTTGCCATAACCAGAAGTCTATGTGAGGCAAAAGTAGCAATCGTTTACATGTTTCCTAGTTGTCTCCTTGTACCGTTCGTCTATTGGCGTAGGGTTTCGACACATGGTTTATAAACATTGTGCTGGGCCCACGGTTTATCCTGATAAGTTAATTTAATCCTAAAGTAAGCCAAGTATGCTCTTTTTACACAATACTAATGTTCATTCTTTGAGTTGGAGCATTAAAACAACCACATATATAGCAAAAAACACAAAATTATATTATACACAATTGCTTTATATATCTAGATGTGCATAAAGATAACTCTGAATACGTAAACAAAATAAAAGAAGAAGAATACCAAACGCCTCCACTTCCGTTCACTTTGGTCGTAAGATAGCCTGCTACTATGAGTGGGACCAATATGGACAAGTCCATAAATAAACAACTGGAAGTGATAGAAGTAAACTATTGCCATCTTTAAACTCGGGTGACCCCGAATTTCTCAGGAACAGGTCTTAAAATTAAGTCAGTAGAAAAAAGTTAAAATTTGTTGACCAGTGTAATTCATACCTTACTATTATGGATATCGTTTCAAACCCTACAGGAGAGTATGTGATCGTTTACAATTTTATACTTCCTTCTCATTCCCTTTTTTCTTGTATAGGTTCAATGATGTCCCTATAATTTTATGGTCTTAGGGAGGCATACTATCATTTGAGAGTGTTCGGTTACTGGAAGTATCTAGAGTCGTTAGATATAGGCTAGCAGTTGCTCAAAAACAGAGGTTACCACCCCCTTGTGGTATTGCATATACCTGCCCACTCTTGGGCGCATGTCTTCAAACATTTCAAAAACATACAAAAATTGAATTATTCAACTATGAAGACTAAAGGCAGTCCAGATTAGAATAGACGGTCACAAATACAGATATTCCAACAAAGGAAAAGTAAAACGACTAATAATAAAAACTAGAGGTTATCTCGCTCTAGATTAAGCTAAAAACAACAAGCGGAATATCACTATTAGCACAAATAAAACGACTTGATCAAATAAAACGATTTGGTCCACTTGGTTCTGACATATCAGCCGACTCTAACGTAAACATTCGCAAAATGAAGAAGATAAAGTTAGAAAAGTTCCAAAACAAAGCCATATACTAGATAACGAACACAAGACGATGGGAACGAAGAAATCTGAGGGAATAAAGGAAGCTCACATGCTGTCACTTAACCAGATACCGAGAGAGAATGCGCAATAAGTGGTTCTATGCTTGTCAGCCAGATAGGTACAGTGTCACTTAACTCATGTTTTCAAATTGTGTAAAATGTTCAGCTTACTCGTTTTAAAGTATTAAAACTAATCCATTTAATAACAACTTACTTAAATGAAAATTGATTATCAAGATGTCCAGTATTTTTCATTCTTACTATCCTTTAATCTTCACTTAAGATAAAGCAAGGATATTCATTTTTGAATATCAGATAAATACTACAAATCAAAAGCAAAAATTAAGCCCTCAATCAAATTCTATACAATCCAATTCCATTTAGATATAGGTAGATATATAAATATGTTTTTTCTGCTTAAATTTTCGCGCTTTTAGCTTAATTTATTCATATAGTAGCCTCCTAAAAGTAACTGTGTGAGGATGCCCTTGAAGGACCAACGTGAGAGGAAACACACTCGGAATACCGCTTTCAGCCCCTTCACCCTAAATCACGTGCTCCTTGGCGTGGGAAGTTTAGAATCTTCGAGAATGAAGCAGTCCTGCGCTGAGTCACCCGACCCAGCTGTATTTGCTTTCGGAAGCTCCTTGCCCCCCTCTCCCCCACGATAACGCCGAGCTCTCGCCCCCATGCTTCCCAGGTATGTCTATTCTCCCACGAGCGTAGCCGTACTAACTCTACCCCCAATCTTGAGGCTAACTTCGCTGTCCGATCAGACTCGTTATCTCGAAGTAAGTTCACATAAACTGACGTGGAGAATCCTCTATGGACGGCCATACCCTGGGGCTATCTATCGAACCAGCCACTATATAACTCCGAGGCCGCCATTCTTCGACGAGATTGAGAGTCTGCAAGTCTCTCCGTTAAAACCGCTTTGTCTGTTCCATGGCGAAATCCCGCAACTCCTGTTCGAGTCGTATCTCGTCGTTAAGATCCTACCAGCAGATCTCCCTTCGTCAAGCTTTGGTCCCTGTTCATAGAAAAGCTATCAAGCTCCCCCTTCTTTCCAGAGAACTGCCCCCCCCCCTCCTCTTCTCGGAGCCAAATCAATAACCATGTTCCTTTATTTAAGATTCCATCTCTCTGGAGAAGAGAAATTCTCGTTCTTCAACAAGAAGTACTCAAAATCCCCATCTACGCGGCCTCCTCGTTAGGACTCACCGAAGTATCTGCTCGAGAACCTGTGCCGTTGGCTTCACCCCTCAGCTCAACACCACGCTTCTAGGTAAAGCGATCTTGTGTTGTAATCCCCTGATTACACGTAGTCAATCGTCACCCACATCCACTTTTGAATTGACTTCCCGCTCAATCGTAATTAATATCTCTTGTTCGAGTTAACGTTAAGTTTGCTCCTCCCGCTTAACTCTGTCATATTATAAATTGTCACAATCCAATTGGAAGTATATATATATATATATATATATATATATATATATATATATATATATATATATATATATATATATATATATATTAAAATTATATTTTGGGGTCTTGTTCTTTATATATCCTTTGAACTGCAACTTTTCAAGCCATTAGATAAATAAATCCCCGTTAACCGTAAATCGCATTCTGTATAAAAATCAAGGAGGCGGTCCCCTAATCCTTTAATTGCCACAAAGCATATACTAGGCGGCCTCGGGTCGGCTATCTGCCAGTGCTTGTTTATGCACCCTTGCACCGAACTAGTCTTCACAGGCATACCTTGACAGTAATATAGGTCATAATAATACAACGAGTAATAATTGTAATAATAAGAAGAATAATTATTTACACGTTATTATTGACATAACTCTTCAAGATAATTCATCATCAGAATTTTATAATAGGGCTTTTTTAGGAATTATTCTTAACATAACCAATATCCTAAATTTACTTGAACAATATATATACCTCAGCTTGTGGAAAACGCAAGTAAATGAGCTGAAAAATAAACATTTTAATCATACTTGAAAGGCAAACTATTTTGTCAGAATAAAACTTGCTATTACTTATTTCTACTAGTATTTCTTATCTTTTCTTCCTTAGATAAAAGATATGGCATGAAACTTGTATATGCCATATGCAAAATATCTTTAGGACTATATATTACTCTTATAGTTATTGTGATGAAAATTATTCTTCCCCAAATATTGGTAGGAAATTATATCGATATATGAGAATCCACTTGGCAGGTAAAAGGACATTAATAATGCCCGTCTCTTTCCTTTCAACATTATGTTGGTCATAAAATTAGTTTGAAGCTGCAAAAAATCTTCTTTTTTTGTGCATATATACAACGTGGATACCACCTATTGTAAAATAAAATTATATTTTATGAAATTAAATCAGAAAATTAAAAAACTGAAATATTTTTTAAAATTATCCAATTAAAACGTAGCCCATCATATAATGTCTTAAAAATGTTCACTCCAAGACCTAAGATATTTTTTTTTTACTTTAAAGTTGAATTTGACCAGCTGTAAATACGTCAACAAACAAAAAATTCTTAGTGTCGTATAAACATTCTTGTCTATATAAAAAGTGCTTATAAGACAGAGGGCGACATATGATCGAAATAGATTTTGAGATTTTTTGACCCATTAATCGTTGTTGTTGTTATCGCTGTCCTTCAAACACGAATACGACTCAATGGAGATGAATTTATGGGTATATTGATAAAGAGTTAATGCAGGGATGAGTGTGTGAAGGGGATGATTGAATGAAAGAGAGAGTGAAAGAGATGAGAAAAGGAGAGAGTGAGAGAGATGAGAAAAGAAAAAGATGAAAGAAGAGTGAAGCTTTGCTTGCGCAGTGAGTGGATTAATGTGGAGAAGGGTTTGTGCTGGGCCTAACCTCACAGCTTAGCCACATACAGAATTGATAGTGGGAAGAGGTAATCAGGACGACCATCGACTGTGAGAGGTTGCAGAGGTCTGTCGGACATCCTGTTTGTCGAAAGTCACCCATTAATATCCTTTGGTGACATCATTTTCTGATTATATTTGAATACTTTTCTTTAAATAGAAGGAGAATCCTTACCTCCCCAATCCCAACACTCATTTTCAAAAGGATTAATTAAAATCGAGTAGTCATCCACCCTGGATACGGATACGGATACGGAAAACAACCACATGAAAGGAACTATCAATGAATGACTTACAATTACAGACTGGTGTAAGACTGTCTATGTGAGTGTCGGGAACACTAGGGTAGGTGGTAGATAGACAGAAATAAAACTGGTGAAACGAAAAAGTAGTGTGAGATTTCCAAAGGGATGCAAGGCGCCTGGTGATCAGGCTTATCGATTTCAGTATTTACCTGTTTTGTGAGTTTTTTACTTGTTTTGGATTTACTTTTATTATTATGGCTTTCAATCCATTTGTATTAAAAATATTAATATACTTTGGATGTGTTGTGTGCATTTACTGTTATTTTGTAATGAACTTTAGAATTGGGTATTTGGTATTGTTATTATTAAATTTTGTGATCTGTTTTACTATGTGTTTTTCGATTCTTTTTCTTCTTTCTTTCTTTATTCATTCTTCGTGTCTTTACTGAGTTTCAAATGATGAGTTTCCAGAATTCGGAGATATTTTTAGTCATATCCTTTGACAATTTCATACCTCTATCATGCGTAGAACGGCACTTGTTCCCCACCAGCCACTAGGCTAGCAGAGCTTAGAAATCTGTCGCGACTTATAGCTCCTCTGTTCTGGTTAATCATTTAAATGATTTCATCATTAATTTCCTGATTAACCAGGTCCTGCATATTCCTTGTCCGTTCTTCTATGACTTTGTTAATGGGAGTTATCACCACTTCGCTGTGCAGCTCTTCTTGGCGTTTTCTTTCTCGCCTGCGTGCACCTGTAATTAGTTAAATGAATTTATTCTGCACCACCTGTAGTCTCATCTTTTTTGTCCTCGAGGCACAAGAAAACACGGAAGATGGGTAGAAAAGCGTAGATCTCACAATTGCATTGTAGATCTTCTTTTTGTTGCTCTCACAGAGATTTCTAAACATGCATAGAGTTCTGACTGCGGCCGAGGCCCTAGAAATTCGATCGTCGACGTGCTTCATGTATCTGGATAAAGTCATTTTTATTCCTACTACATTGCACTCCATGATGTAGGTATATCGCCTATCACCCACACTTAACGTCATAAAGTAGTCTAACCCACAATAGTGACTACCTTGAATTTCTCTTAGGTGGTTCATATCTTCCATTTGACCTCGTAGATGTTTAATGTTTGGATTTCTGCCACCGTCATACGAGCTGGCATAGGCGCTTTGTTCCAAGGAAAAGTGCTTATCTAGTTGAAATCATTGGCGTAATAATTGTTGAGGAAAGTGGAGTTCGCAGGTACCGGACATCCGCAGTGTATATCGAGAAGAGGATGGGCAACAGAACCCCCGCCCTGTGGGAGGCCCGAATTGAGTGGAAACTTCAGGCTATCTGTGCACCCCAAACTGACATACGCACCCCTCTCCATGATGTAGTCACTGAGAGTTCTTTCTAAATTTTAACTTAGGCCTAGCCTCAGGATCCTGTATTGCATCCTCCTTATCAAACGCCTTTGATACATCTCGAAAAACAATGTAAACGTAACTCCCTTCCCATTTGGCTTGGGCAAGCTTTTCCGTGATGAGGTTTATCGCCATTTCCGTACGAGGGGCGGTCAATAAGTTTTGCAATTCGGATATAAGGAAACGAGATATGAGGAAAAGGGTTTTATTATTTTTCAATATAACTACCCTCGACTTGAATGCCCTTGTGCCACTTGTCCCTGAGGCTTCGAATTCCCGACAACCAGAAATCTCCCAACTGCTGTTCAATCCACTCCTGGACGGCGAGCTAGACATCTTCATTGTCTCTAAACCGGCGTCCACGCAGTGCAACTTTGAGCTGGCGGAATACAACATAGTCGCTACGGGCAAGATCTGGACTGTAGGGGGGATGGTTGAGCTCCACGAATCCGCACTCATGCAGGGAAGCTTGTGCAACTCTAGCCTTGTGGACTTTGACGACGTTGAAGTTGATAATGGGGCGTGAGGTTTCTAGGGACCCAACGGGCAAAGACCTTGGTCATGGCCAAATTATCGTGGATGATGTTGATAACACTTCCATGTAATATTCCAAGTTCTCGCTCGATTTCTTCGACCTTCACCCGCCGATTTTCGAGGGGCCACATTGTCCTCGTTGGTCACGTCTGACAGGCGTCCTGGACGAATGTCATCTTCAAGGGACTCACAACCATGGCGGAACTCCCTATTCCAGCGAGCAATGGTTGCATAGGAAGGCGCGGTGTCGGTGTACACTGCAACCATGCGTTCATGGATCTCTTTTGCATTCTTGCCTTCCTTGGTCAAAAATTTGATCACTAGGCGGTGCTCAACTTTCTCCATTGTTAAAAAATTTGCCTTACCGATTCTAAAAACTTATTGACCGCCCCTCGTAATTCGCTTTTTTTTAACCCAAACTTCTACGGGTACTACAGCGAGTTTTCCTCCAAGTGAGACACCAGTTTTCGGTTGAGGATTTTCTCGAACAGCTTCCGGCCAAATTCCAGGAGCGAAATTGGACTGTAGCTCTCTCTCACAACGTCATATCCTTTCCATGCTTTAGTAAAAAAAAAATTTTTTTGCCGTTATATAAGTATCTGTAAAGTAACTTGTGTTAAGAGTGGCGTTGAAAACGTTTCTAATTCTTTCTATAATGCTATATTAGGCTTTTTCATAGTTTAGTTTTGCAAGCCCTGATTGTCCTCGGGCTTCCTCTGTCGTTTGTTATTCTTTTAACTCTTTACTTCGTTGTATTGAGTCAATTGGCGCGTTTCTGTTGTTAATTTCATACAGTAATTTCAGTTTACGGCATAAATCCTTCATGTATTCGGTCCATCTGTAGGTTGAGATAGACCTATACTCGGATTAGCGATACAAGCTCTATCCCTGTTAATAAGATAGTCGTTAAGGTCGTGGAGTGCCTCATCAATCTCTTCAAGAATCTCCTCATCCAAGTTTGATGGGGTATGGTAGGTCTCGAGGAGGCAAGCATACCATGACCAGTCTGCTCTTTGTAGTTTTTTCTAACTACATCTGGAACTTGCATAGGGTTCATATTGATGGCTAGTATGATCCCTATAAGATCACTATATGCTACTTGGACTAGTTCTATGTATTAATTGAACGGTAAGTGATGAGTTGCCAGACAAATGTCTGGTTTTGTAGCACTCCTTCCTCTGACAAAGGTGGAGAATTCGGAGCCTATTCGCTGGACGATGTTTCTCTTCAGCTAATTATCCAAACTCTTTCTAATCCCATTAAGGGTTATGTAGCCAGACTCCCGCCACCTGGCATTAGATCCCCCATCAGTATCGTGCGTGTTCTGCTTCCAAATAGGCCAGTGAGAGACTGATGAGGTAAAAAGTCACTTCTTGGGGGCTGGTATCCGGCGGCGATCACCACTTTTCCAATGGCGAGTTTGACCTCAAGATTTCTTACTTACTTGTATTTACTCCCTTTTTTAATTGCAATAGTTGTTCTATCGCAGCACTCTTGAGAGTAATTTGTGATCCACACTCCGTAATTCCAGCTTTTTATTTCGGAATTACGTGTGTCGATTCCGTGTTCCGAAATTAAGATGACATCTGCATCATTTTCCCTAAATACGTTTCCGTAAAGAGTTATTTTTTTGTCATCCAGCCGTTGGTGTTGATTCCAATATCTTTTGTGTGTTTCTTTGCATGACGTAGTGTTAATTATCGGTATTTCTACTTCTTATTCTTCCTTTTCTTTTTAGCCTGTATAACTTCTTGCGCATGTACAGGCTTTATATTTTTCGGAGGTGGGCTTGGAGTTTTCGACTTACTATTCACCTTGTTACGAGTGCATGGGCCCTCGTGACTTTCCGAAGAGGTATTATCTTCTTCTTTTGTTTCTTCGTCTTCATCTTATTTTTCTTCCTCCTCGGATTCTTTCGAATAGGGTGGTTTCTCGTTCATGTGTGTTCCCAAAATTTGAATACTTCACGAACTTTGCCCATGGATGTTGGTTCTCAATTTTCAGTTTGATCTCTTCTGCTGTGTCCTCCGACGCAAATCTTTACTTTTCAGCAGAAAATGCTTCTGTTTGCTGTCAATTGCGGGTGTCTTTACAACGCTACTGAATATCCTGCATCAGTTTGTTGTTCTAGTTTTCACATAACTTCATCTGCATATTTTAATTCTTGTCAATTGTTTGAGATACATTTTTTTCTATATATTCCTCTTAATTTCACTATTATATTCATATTGCAATGAAATTACTCGCATGCAAATTAAGATATGATTTCAAGCGATTTCGCCTTTATTAAACAGGCCTCATTCAAGGAAGGAATATAAGATCAAAGCTACAACTTATATAATGAAAAAAATGGGCTGAGTCTGAATTTTATAGGAAAGTTTTGTTATTTTGTAATATAATGAAGTTATTAATAAAAGGGTTGAGTAAACAAACCAGGACTTATATTAAAATCCGTGAAAGATGTTATACAAGCTGTTTTAATAATGTTACTGGAATAATAATTAGTTGAATACAAGAGTTCTACGGCACTGTAACAGTTAATCCAATGATACTGAAGGCAGATATGCATAGTTAAATCATTTTGCTCGTACAATGACTGACATTTGATTGATATTGTTTTATAGTTCCATTAAGTTCTTTGTGTAGCCAAAATAACACCTGGTCGGGGAGGTTAAGATTTTGACAAAGATTTAGCACAAATTACAATCTTATATAAATAAAGCATTAATGTTAATTTGTTTAAGATGGTGGATGAATGATGAAAAGGATTAATTAAAAGGTAAAAACAGGCAGTTTGTCTACTAATTGCTGCCTTATATTATGACTAACAAAAAATGACTTTTCTGGTGATTCTTTACAAAAATCTAAGAACTGAAGAGGATAACAGATTAAAATACCAATATTTTATATAAAATAATTTCCTTATCAATGTATTCCAGGCAGACATTCCTATGGTAAAAAGGAACATAAATGTAATTGCTTTTTTTTAAATAATTTGATGGTGACTAGAATGATAATGAATAAATGAATTTGCACACAATGTTTTGCGGTAAATCTTATATTTAAAAGATGAGTAGTTCTGTGAATAAGTATATCCAAAAAGGTGAGAGAGTCGCCTATCTATTATCTCGGTGTTACATTTTATTGAATATAGTCATTTTTGTAAAAGAAAAATGACAGAATTTGATCTATGTATCTAAATCAAATAAAAGCAATATCAATAGATTCAGGTAAAGACAATGATTTGAAGAACTTCACGTAGATCCTGGCAAGGACAGCAGATACGCAATTTCTCAAAACCAAACCAGAATTCTGTCCATAAAAAAAATTTATGAAGGTGAATAGGCAATCAGAGATAAAACAAATTCAGAAAGAAAGCAAATAGTTTTACTTTCGGATTCACTTTTGAGTCCTATATATTTGCCAACAGTTGGACATATATAAAAATCCCACTGCTCTCAAAGAGAGCATGAATTTTGTCTGGCGTACTATAAAAATATTTCCATTATATAATGTAAACATATGCCTGATGTACTACTTGCTAAATAATATATAGAAATTTGCTTTATTGCTTTATTCTGTACTGTTTTGAATAAAACTAAATTTATTTGTTTTATACGAAAGGAGTTTAGTATAAAATTAATTAAAAGTTAATAAACTATTTGGTGTTCTATATACTCTCAGCAGTAGGAGAGAAATGCATTTATAACTTATTTTTAAAGAAAATGACTCATGATGCTCACGGTTTAACAGCTCGAATTCGGAAAAAAACATCTACAATATGAAACGTAGAGCTCTTCCCTCTTCTCTGACCAATCTATCAGAAATGACAACAATGAGTCACATTTGACCTGTGTCTAATAAGGTTTATGCAATGGCTAACTAAATTTTCGCTGTGAACGCATTTAAGCTTGCATTTTAAGCTTTTGGAACTGTGGAATTTAACGCCCAACCCTTTTCGATAGGTTTGCTTAAACGTCCTTTTCCACGACAGTTTAAATGGATTACACTAAAGTAAAATCCCCTTTGATACCAAAATATCTTCCCATGTATTAAGAAGAATGACATTCTTTTATCAGCATATATATTTTAAGATAGCAATTACCTTTAGTGCCCGCTCTATTTCAAATATCTACCTTATTCTAGGTACAAATCCAATATAGCTTACATCCCGGCACCTATCTACGATGTCTGGTAACAATAGTTTGTATTTGTTCTCAATCTCCGTCTGCCTCCGTGTTTCAATGTCGTTCGAAACGCCATCGCGATGCTACATATGCTCCTCTGCGTTGTCAGTGATTATAGCCTCGACAGACGCCTTAATATCACCGATGTCTCTTCTCTTCAAAACATTCCGCAATGTGTCTCACATGACCAAAAACTAATTAGAGTGGTTGTATTAATATAAAACGAAATACAAAGAAGGGAGAAATTCATAAGTTGATTGGAAGAAAAAGGACATTATTAGCGTGATATTTTGATATTGAACTAAAAGAATGAATCTCTTATTATGTTAATTATTTATGGCAATATATTTAAATAAAAGAAATGCGACACTCCGTTTCCACATCAACTATTAAAATCAAGGTGGCTAATATGGAAAAGTAATATATTGGTATACATCTCCTCCGCAATTGTTTTAACCTAGGGTGTGCATTTAGTCAGACAGGGATTTTTGGCGGTTAAAAAATAACAACTTCAGAAGGAGAGAAAAAGAAACAAAGGAGATGTATAAAAAGTGTAATTGCGTAGAATGTATCACAAAGGAATTACCAAAAAAAACAACTTTATTAGTTTTTATTGAATGCGCTCAGGATGATTTTATTTTTAAGTTATTATAAAAACAACATATTTGTTAAAAAGAATGGTAGAGATTCGTTTTAACACAAATGTGCACAGTAATTTAAAAATGTGTTTTTCCCGGGCCCGAAACAACCGAAAGTCCATAATTGAAAAAGTATGTATTTCCAACGAAAATGAGTTTCAAATCTGGAAACTACACATAAAACTGAATAAAATCAAGGTCTGCTGACCAAAGTCTCGTATTCTCACTTATTCTGATTTATGATCTTACGACCTTCAAAACTTTCCAAAATTCTCGAAGTACACTTGGGAGGGCCTCGACAATTATAACGTTCGAAAGAGAATGGGAAACAACATAAGGGTTTCAAACTTCGTTAGAATAGGCCGAATAGTTACAGTGTTATAACAAAAACAAAATAATTCCCGGGCGAACCTTAGGAGGACCTTGGCAATTATACCATTCGAAAGAAAATGTAAAACAACATGAGGGTTTCAAATTTCTTTATGTAGCAGAATGAGGTCAAATGGCGACCACGTGCTTTTCTGTACCCACCTGGATCCTGCGATCACCGCATGGAGCTGTGAAAACATGACTGAGCCTGAGCAAGGATGTGGCCGACGCTGTTATCACACGCCTCAGCTGTATTTGCCTAGGGGCCGATGTCATCGTCTTCCACGGTCACCTGCCCGCAAGCATCCTGGCTTTCCGATCGAAGATGGAAATCCGTTGGACATTCCAACCAACGTTATAACGATTCCCCCTTCCCCCAGAGGAGTCGCCGACTTTGCCCGAAATTCGCGCGCGCGTCTGGAGCCACCTCAGCAGGCGCCTATATAACGCTTCGACTGAGTTTAGCGAGCAGCACTGTTAGACTTTCACCTACTCCAGCGAACGAACTAAAGGACATATTGGCGATTTCGATTCGAATTAAAAGCTAAATCGATCCGTGAACTCTGCTATAGTCAATCGGCAATTATCGGCATCAGTAAATTCTGCCATAGTCGATCAGCAAGTACCTTACAGGGATTCCCAACTCCGAAGGCTCGACAAATGCTCCCTCGATAACGAGCAATTAAGATAATGGCAACCGTTGCCCCCTGCAGATTGATCTTGAATCTGGCTTACACCATTGCCCCATTATTTGTGTGAACGCTCCGGTTTAAAATTCCCCTTTAAATCACCAAAACTGAATCTGACCTCTATAATCACTTAATTTCCCTATCATATATCTTGTGTGGACCTGTAACCCCGTCTAGACGACCATTCCCTTTAAACCCAATTTTGGTGTAAATATAAATATCATTTTGCTGTTAGTAAGGATATATTTTCGTCATTGTCTTTCCTTTGCAATCCCAGCGCCTACTAGCTACCTGTTAATCTTTGGCCAACTTGCACTCTGAAATATTGGTTTGAAAGGATCCCGCAAAGTTAATAATAAACCATCCCCACTGGACTTACAACCATTTCCCCTTTTTATAACAGTCTTCAACCAACTTCGGCCCCAAGCGCCAAAGTACCTACCTATATATATAGAGAGAGAGAGAATCTGATCATTTCACGACATGTATTTATATATACATTATTCTATTATAAAATCTGGTGATCAGGTGTATCAGGGTCTTGGAAAAGCCTACCATTATATTTGAATGCAAAAGTCGATAACTAAATGTCGTTATGCCTCTAGTTGGAATCAAAGAAATATTTCAATAAAAGGCTAGCACTTCTTCGAATGCGGGCCTAGAAAGCAGCCTCGCCTTAAACGCATTAACAGAAAATTGGCATTTGGCTTTTTGGTGTTTCGAATCGTTTAATCCCGACCTAGCTCAGCCACCACTCGCCATCATACCATATAAACTAAAAAAAATATACAGGTAATCGGCAAAAGACGCATACGCAGATCGCTCAGATCTACAAAAAGACCCCTGCTATTTGTTGAATATTGCCAAAAGAGGCATGCGCAGATCATCTACAGATCTAGATCAGCCTGGTCTAGGTGAGATAGTCAGACCTAAATTTGAATGAACTAGGAAACAAATGACGCAAAAAGATTCAAATTTATCAAAATAACAATATTTTCGAAAAGTAGATAAATACGTTAGTAATAAAGTTCCTGGAGTTAAAAATAATATCGGTGAGCATTTTTAGAATTAAAAACGTTTATGTCTTTGGAAATTATAAAATCGTATTTGTGTAAAAACAAATCTCAACAAAAATAACTTATTTTAGGTTAGCTCAAATATTCAGTGTATTACCTCTTATCCTCTGTTCATTATTAAAGAGATGTGATCTTTTTGTTATTTTCTCTAAGCGAATCTTTCTTATAGTGGAAAAAAGTGCAAAATCGATTTAATTCCCAATAAACTAAATAAATAAATACGTATTCAGTCAAATGGCAAATAGTGATGTTTGTTTTGTTTGTTATTCTCATCGATTATTAACTCATTATTTGATTGAATTCACCCCCAAACCATGACAAATATAGAATTAAGTTAGGGAATCTTTTAATTTGTCAATTATCAACATTTTTCTAACTGAAAATGGGAATAATTTAGCCTTACACGATTGATTATTTCCTTATTTGAGACTAGAAATTAAGAAAAAGATACTACCTCATAGATTTAGGCTGTTATTTTATATATTTGTAATTTTCTGACACAGATAAAATGTCCTCCCAATACATTTCGCATAATTGATACATGAACATCATTCGAGATTCGGTAGATTTTCAATTTCAGAAAATGGGTTTTCATCTCAAAAGCCAAAAAGAGTAACGGATTGTAAGTTTTGTTTTTAATGTTAATTTAAAGTTGTCGCCTATTGATTGCCATATTTCTATAGCCAAATACAAAGTTTATAATCAATTCTTTCAACGCCTTTTTTTCTTCAGTTGCCCATAATATTTTTTGGTTTCTTTGAAAACCCATTAACAATACAAGATATGGGCATGTGATCATCAAAGATTTTTTCTCCATATCATCGTCGGAATCTACTACATAATGCCAAGCTTGTCGAACTTAAATTGCGCCTTTCACTTGAATAATGTTTCTAGTGATCTATTTAGAGTAAGGTGATTTTGTATGAAAGGATACGTGTAGAAAAATCTCTAAAAATCGTTCACAAAATAAATTCTATGTGAACACTTCGATATGGAAAATACTTTCCGTTTATTTCTCTTTCGAGAATATGGTTCCTACCAGAAGACCGACCATGATTATTTTTTTAGTAATATTCCTTTCCCTCTCTCTCTCTCTACAGTTACTCTATTTTCAATATTTACTTGCCGGCCCCACTACCTCTCTTCTGCGAGGTGGGGGACAGGGCATTCGAGGAAGGCCAGCACAATCCTTTGGTGGATTGCCAGGTCCCCAAAGGAGATGCCATTGTTTAATGGGTGCCTTTCTTAGCTTTGGGCAGTGTATGAGTAGATGTGTAATATTGTCTTGGCTTTGGTTGCATCTGGTGGATGTTTATGGCGAAGCAAGATTTTTTTCTGTGTTTGTATTGCCGTAGTATAGTGGAGTGGACTCACCTGACTTGATAAAGGATTACTCTGTATGAATATGTAATTATTTCTCTGATTGGTTTATTAAGTTGGGGAGGGGCTCGTTTATGTTGGGGGGAAGCTAGTGTGGATGTGTTGGATTAGGTTGGGGTTTGGTGAGGGGGGATTATTGTAGAGGTGATATAAGTACTGTGCTGGGGCTTTTTTCTTGTGTTTGGTTGGCCGGGTTTATCTGTTAGATGGGGCATGATCTAATTAATAATTTCCCACTAATTGGATCAAAAAATATATTTATTGTTGAATTGGTAGCTTACATATTTATATTTTATTCAATTGAGAAACATTTTAGCTGCTTATCTTCAACCACACCTCCAAATATTATATTTGTTTAACTGACCTTTAATTAGGTTCAATTAATTTTATTAAAAAAAAAGGTTTGCAATTGAACAATCATGCCATTTTCTCTCATTGTCTCCACTCTGAGATGTACAACCAACCATCGCCCCACAAATTACGCTCTATTACGTCCCTTTCTGGATTCACCTAAAATACTTGTAGTTTGAACCACTGAATAAAAGTGATATTACCTCATTATTACAATGAGGTTTATATTATTTCAGGCCATTTTGATCTTTCTAAACACGTAATCAGTCATTATTAGTCACACTCTTTTGTAGGATGTTTCCTATTTTATTCATTGGTCTTGCCATTTTTATTTGACTTGGAAATAAATCTTATTATTTAATTTAAGTTTGTTAGATTTTTATTATTCGGGCAAGGAAGGGAAAGTCATTGTTGATTGCGCTATTTTCGCTCACTTCAGAATAGTTGAGAAAACGTGAATAGGGAAATATGCAAATAAATATTAACATTGGCCAAGGGGTATATATTAAATCGATCGCAACAACCTTGAACATTAAGGACAACTCGGAAGAACGAAATTGAATTCGCCATCTGTGAAAACTTTTTAATAAATTTCTGGTGGATCAAGAACATATTTTTTAATGATACCACCATATTTTGAAAGTGAAACTAAGGATAATAGATTAATTTGTCATATGTTACTCTTAACAGTATTATTACCTAATTTCACCCATATTCGAATTTTAAAATGGTATAAATGAATGAAAGAAAGAAAAAGAACAAACAGAAAAAAGTAGAAAAAATAGATTAGAGAACAAGCAATTTAACTCTATTATAGCTCAAAATTAATTCACGTTCAAAATCACGCAAACGTGGAATAGCCTGCCCAACCGTATTGTAGAAAGCACCTCAGTTAATATGTTCAAAAACCGACGTGATGAGTACTTCACTCCTGTAAATATATGGTAGTAGGATCATAGAAGAAAACGGCATACGAAATATAATCCTGCTATAAAAAGATGTCAGACGCCCCCCTGCATGAGGTGAATGTAAATTGCTTTTTTTTATCTGTCTGTCCTATACCTATATTATTTTGATCAATCGCCTGCAGGACAAGTGAGTACTGTCCTATCAACTTCCTCCTCCTGGTTCGATGAAGCGTGTACGTGTATTTGAGGGATAACTGAATCTGCATGTCAAGGGTACACATGTAGATAAGTGTGTACCGTAGAAGTGAAATAGTTAGACAAAGCATGTAAAAAAAAGTCCAAAAGGTACACATGTAGATAATTGTGTACAGTAGAATATAAATATTAAAAGAATCATGTAAAAATATATATATAAAGGGTACACATGAAGATAAGTGTGTACCTTGGAGTTAAAATAGTTAAAAAAACAAACAAAAAACAGCATGTAAAAAAAAGCATGATAACTAACGTTAGAAAGTGGTAGTTAACTTTTTCTGTAGGTGGACTGGCCTTGAACGGACCTTATGGTTTTTGCTGGGCCATGTTTCTGTAGTTCTGTAGTTTCTTCTCTTTCTTTCTCTTAGTTTATCTCCCCTTTCTCTCACTGTTCTCTCTCTGTTTCTCCCTCTCTCTCGTTCTCTCTCTCTCTATTTCTCTTACTTCTTTTTCTCTCTCTCCTTCTTTCTTTCTCCTTATGTATTTCTTTATTTCTCTTGCTTCGCCTCGCTCTTTCTTTCTCCTCTCACTCTTTATCTTTCTTTCTCGTTAATTTTCTATATCTCCTTCTTTCTCTCTTTTTATGTCATTTTCTCTCTCTCTGTCTCTTTCTCTCTCTCTATCTATCTTCATCTGATCCTTTCATCTCTTTCTATCTCTTTTTCTCTCACTTCCTCTGTCTTTCTGTCTTTGTATTTCTCATTCTCTCTCTCTCACTGTCTCTCTCTCTCCCAGGCTCTCTTAGATTCTCTAACTCTCGGATACCCTTTCAGATCCTTCCAGTCCCAACTAGACGACACCACAACCTCTCCAGTCTCTCCCAGACCAGACAATTCCTCCAACATGCCTCCACAGTCTCTCTTAGAGCCCCCACACTCCTTCCAGACAGTCACGTATCTTCCCATGCAGTCATAGGCCCTGCCTTGCTCCTTCCAATCTTTTCCAGACCCTCCCAAGTTCTCCCACAGCTTCCAGGACTATCTCCACTACTCCCAGACCTCTTAGACTGGTGGATCCTCTCAACTTCCCATACCCCAACGGTCGCCAGATACTTATAGACCCTTGCAAGCCCTTTCAATCCCTCCCAGGCTCCGTAAAACTGTTCTTGGGCATTCTCAGACACAGGACAAGCCTTCCATACCCCTTTCAAACAAATCCAGCCATTTATAGAACTTCCAAGCATTCGAGACACTACTAGGCCCCTAAACCTCCCAGACAACCACAGACCCGCCCAGGTCATCACATACCATTGAAGGTCCTTCCATCCCCTCAAAGGCCCTCTAAAGCCCGAAGAATCTCATAGGCCCTCCTAGATCCCGACACCCTGTAAGGATCCGAAAATGTTTTAAGACCCTACCGGAATCCCAATACCCTCCTAAACCATCCCAGACCCCCCCCCCCCTACGAGCACCTAGGTGCCACCCAGAGTATCCTAGCCAATCATAGGCACCCTATTAGACTTCAAAACCCTGAAGTCCCCCCTCCTAAGGCTTACCCAGATCCTCATACTCATTGAAAACCATCCACGACACTCACATATCCTTTTAAGTTCATCATAAGCCTTCTCACACTCTCTGAGACCATCCCAAAGCCAAAAAATCTGACTCATTTTTATGCCTGCAGTTCAGTATTTTGGGATAATAGTGCTAAAACGATATAATTTGTCAGTATTTTTTCGAGGAATATAGAATAGGGAGTGTTGTAGGTCAGGTAGGCTTTACTGACCTTCGATTGCCGTTCCTAGGTGCGGGGAATGCCCCTTTTAGGTGCGTGGGATATGCGAGTGCGTGTTCTACCGTTGGCCGACTTAGTCGAATAGTTCAATGGCTTTTAATTTGAACAAGGGGAACAAAATAATCTTTACTATTATTATACAAACAAATAAAAGAATTTTTCAATAAATGATACACTATGGGAAAAACTAATCGTTGAGCAGAAGAAAATTAATTTACATTTTTTGAAATTTTAAGGAGCCCATCTGGCGACTACCTACTTGGGCATAGGTGGCCGTAATCACGACAGCATAGGACTAGGCTATTTTAAAACAACAATATGAAAAGCAAAAAAATAAACAAACAAAAAACAACAAGAAAAAAAGGAAAAGGGCAACCAGTAGAAGGCAAGCTCCGGCGTTGTGGGTAGGTCCGCCTTCTCCCGGCGCAGGAAAAAAACAAAAACTAATTAAATAAAGGGGAGAAGGCCGACATCCTAAAAAATGTCACTAAATCCACAAGTCAATGTGCACGAATCCGTCTGGAGTACAGGGGATTTGCGGTAGCGACCCCACTCATCCCAGTAGCGGGACAGGCAACATGATCTAAGATTGCCCAGACTGGGACATTAAACAAGATTGTGCCGAAAGTCTGGGTAACAACGCAGTTTTCACAGCAAGGGGCAGGCGAGCCCTCCATCAAAATTCGGTACGTCCCGCAAGTGTGTTCAATTCGGAGACGACAGAAAGCAACCCAAAGCCGTCGCGGCATTGGGTGATAAGGCCATGAGAACAGTCGCGGTGCAATGGCACGCAACTTAAAGTTCAAATCAACCGCGCCCAACTTCTTTTACAAGATGCCCCTATTCCTGCCATGTAGTCGGTGTGAGGAATTGCCAAACGCTGTCCCAGTCGCCCAGTCCTCGCGGACTGTTTGTGGCGTCCTCATTCCTCGCAATTCCTACATTTCCAGGAAAATAGCAGTCGATAATCTCGACATCCGTCCGCTTACCAAAGCCGTGCCTCACGGATATGGCGAACCAGGGGATGCGGAGATTCAGATGACTTGAGGGCACTCAGGGGGCTTTGTGAATAGCTATTTATAACAATCCGGTTTCCGAACTGGGCACGTCGCGTAATCTCCAGTACCGAGTAGTGCATTGCCATCAGCTAGGCCGTGAAGACTTACGCTGCGCCTGGCAGAGCCCCGCTGACTTCAACCAGAGAGGATACGACGTAGAAGCCGAGCCTCTTTTGGGAGTTGGCGCCATCTCTATACACTGGCACGGTTCCAGCGTGACACGAGGTGTGCTCCAAAAGGACAAACGCAATACTCCCGGCGCTGGAGAAGATTTGGGAGCAGATGCGTGGCAACAAATAGCAAAAGTTGGTGGTACCGTCCAGGGTGGAGTCTTTGAAGGAGTTTCCTAGCCCTAAACCCAAAGTGCGTATTGTATGAATGGCGTTCACGGCGGCATAGGAACCGTCTAAATCAGCTGCGGATGCAGTGAGAGCTGTTGGCGTCTGAAGGAGGCTCCGGGCTCATGTGTACAGACGAATAATGCACTGTGCACTGCGTAGAGCAAGTGGTGTCTCCCCAGGCATGAAAAATAGTCTCTCAATGGAGAAAGTGCGTAAGGCACTGGTCACCAGCTTCCGCAACACGCTCAGCTGCGGTACATAAAACTCTCATCCGTAGTCGATCTTCGAACTAACAAAGAATCAATAAAAAGTAAGGCAGTAGCCCTTTCAGCGCCTCAAGCACTGAATGTCACGGAAGGAAGAATATCCATGGCGCGGGTACAAGAGACCCTAAGGCCTCGAATATGAGCCTCCTAGTTGAGGCCTCGGTCAAATAAAAGACCAAGGAAACGGTGCGATTGAACCACTTCCAAGCTTACCCCATTGAGAAACAAGTGTGGTTTAGGGTGGAGCCGTGGATGGCGGCAGAAGTGCACCACCTTAGTCTTGGCCAAGGAGAACCAATGCTTGTTGGAGTCGACGCTCCATAGTTGGCATCTGGGCCGCGACAAAAAAGATCGAAAGTTCATCCACGTAGAGCGTAGCAAGAACATCTTTCGGCAGCAAAGAGGTGATGCCGTTGATGCTTCTGACAAAGAGTGTGCCACTGAGGACACTTCCCTGTGGGACATCCTCTTTTCGCCCCATTGGGGCGAAGAGGGCTCCCCCCACCCGTACGCGAAATCGACGATCTCACAAAAATTCAGTATAAGGATTGGAAGGCGTCCCTCACCAGGATCGTGTAGAGAGTCTCCATGATACCGTATCGTCATATGGTATCATAGGCCATTTCCAGATCGAAAAACACCGTGGTGTAGTGCTGTCTACGAAGGAAGTCCTCGCAGACGGCATTTTCCAGTCGGAGCAGAGCATTCGACGAGGAGTAGAACTTGCGGAAGCCGTACTGTGCAGGGGACGTATGGCCTCCGCTGTCCAGAAAAGGGGCAAATTTAATATTTACCAATTATTCGATCAAATTGCACACGGAAGAGGTTAAAGAGATTGGGCGGAAACCGGCCGGGTTAGAGTGATCTCTCCCAGGTTTGCGAAAAGCGTGCACAGTAGCGATTCAACAGAAATCTGGAAGGAGACCTTTTATCCAGATCCTGTGCATCCGGAGAGCACAGAGATAGATCGAGACAAGAAAATGAAGCATTCACGGGCTGTGATGCGTAAACTAATCCACATTTAGGACACCTATCTTCAGCTCGTTGATCAGGTCGGCAAGGACCTGACCCAGGGAATTAAACAAGTAGTCTTCCCAGTTTGGGTGTCTACCGTTTAGATTTCCGAGCAAGAGAAAGAGCCTCGGCAACCGTGCCACGACGCGGTAGAAGTGCCCCCACATCGAAGTTGGCTGACGATGGAATGTACGCGGAAATAACAGTATACCTCTTATGCCGGAGTAACTGCACAGCTACTGCATGAAAGGAGGTATCTAAAGTGAAGAAAAGAACAGAGACATCAGGCCAGGTGTAAATCGCATGTACTCCCGCCCGGCCTCTATCCCGTGGTAGTGGGGTCGCAAAACCCTTATACGCCGGGAGGGCGAGCAAGGGACATGCGCCTAGCATTATTACTTAGAAAAAGATGGCTAACGGGGAACGGGAAGAGATGATCCTCCGTAACTCCTCACATTTGGCCTGGAGTCCGCGGTAATTCCATTGAAGGAATATGCCCTCCCGTCCAATGACGTCCATTTCGTCCAAATTCATCCAGTATATCCCGAGATGTTCGAAAAAATCTCAGATAAGCATTTATACCCTCATTAATGGGCGCTGATACACCCACCTAAATATATTAAGGTGGACTATTTCCGGTTATACTGTACCGATTCGGACGAAATTGACGTCATTCGACGGTGGAAGGATAGCCCCTTTCATAGATATATATATATATATATATATATATATATATATATATATATATATATATATATATATATATATATATATATACCTTTCTTTGAGATCGCCCAGTAACCATGGTTACTATTCATGTTTATATAACCACCGAATGAATTACGGTCGCATCAGCCTGATATTCGCGGTGGAGCATCTCCCCTAATAGTAGCACGCGGTAATGTAAAAATAAATCCCAAAAATTAGTTTTAAGGGTGATAGGTGGCGGCCCAAATTTTAATTTGGGGCATTTCTGACCGCCTATAAAGTTGATAAAAACGGATATCTATGTGGAGAAATCTCGTACTACTTATTTTCCCCACTATATTTTTGCCCCTTAATCGATATTCGACAGCGGCGGAGTCACAACATTATTATTTGGGGGTTTTAAAAATTTCAATTCATTGCCTATCTGCCCTAGCGAATAAACCGACAGATAGATAATTGAATTTCTCGCTAACTGTAAAAGTCCCGTAGCTCTATGTGTCTTAGTTCCCTAGATATCGCATGGAACGTGAAGTCGCCCACCTTCGGTCTTCTGTCTTCGGTGTTTTAATCAACTCTTAGGCAAATTCGCCTCAGTTATTACCCTGCGCAGAAGGACAAAAATGCCCTCGGGAGGAACGGGGGCTAATAACTCGGGACCTAACGAACGGATTCGAACTAAATTCGGAGTACCACTATAAAATAGTATACTCTTTCAAACCCTATATGCGTTGCTTTCAAACTGTAGTTAGTCAAGAAGTTAGTTGCGCCCCGAGTAACGTCACTCATCGTCCTTTAATCGCCTTGTAATAGAACGGGTTGTGGCCGCGTTAATTTCAACCCCTATCACATGTTATTTTTAAACCACGATGCTCCCACCTGCATCTTCGCTTTGAAGCTTGGCGCCTTATCGCAGCCACCTGAGTCAATGTTTAAACAAGGAGGTTTATCTTCCCCCCGTTCGCCCCCATATGCCGACCTCGCCAGATTGAGCTATGCTTATGGGCACATAAGGCATTGTTCCCAGGCTCGGCTGTGCATTCCCTCGAAGCTCCCACTCTATTGTCCCCCACGCCAAGGGAGTGTATCGACTATTTAGATGGAAACTTTACCACTAAGATCAGAGTGGAGATCCAGATTTTCGTCGCGAAACATCACCACGACCCTCTCTCACTTTGTGCGCCAAGGGACCTCGACCTCGAGACTCACCATCACTTGTCCAAAAGGAGAACAATATCCCTTGAGTGCCAAGGTTCGAGCCTTCGTGACGCCGAGTTCACAAGGCTTCCCCCTTGTTGTTCAGAAAGAGAACAACGTTAGAACAGCCATTGTTCGTTTGAGCCCGTTCGCCAAGAAACGGTTCTCACACTTCTCCCTTCTTGTTCAGAAGAGAACAACATTAGAACAGCCATTGTTCGTTCGAGCCCGTTGACAAGAAACGGTTCTCACCCTTTTCCCAGTTGTTCAGAAGAGAACAACATTAGAACAGCCATTGTTCTTGAGCCCGTAGACAAGAGACGGTTCTCACCCCTTGTCCTGTTGTTCAGAAGAGAACAACGTAGAACAGCCATTGTTCTTTAAGCCGTTCGTTGAGAAACGGTTTTCATTCCCAAGACGCCTCGTCAGGATCATTTTATTTCCCCCCCTTCGGCTGGAACTCGCCAGCGGACCAAAAATTCCTTCACGTCGACTTCCTCTGTACCACTAGTATAAAATTACGTAAGCTGAACGTTACCTTTGAGTATTTAACCCTTTTCTCAATTCTATCCTGTGCTTTAAATGGTTTAGCGAACCATCCCATCTCTTTAACTTTATATTTGTTTTACCTTTTTAAATCTTTTTAATCCTCGGATTAGCCCGAGCCCCCACGACCCTTTCCATTCTCTGTTTATGTCAATATTTTCCGTTTTGTGTATTGTTGATAGTTATTATTAATAAAACTCTATTTTATTAATGATAGCAATATTATTATCCTTGAACTCAGTTCCACTTCTTAAGCATATCGAAGATACATAATATCGGCCCGCCCGACATCCACGCACTCTAGAGATAATTAAAGAAGTTCCCTCAACGAATAGTTATATATGGTATATCGTTGAGAGTCCATTATACGACACGCCTATATGTCCTTTATTTATAAACGTACGCTAACATTAAATATAGTTCCTTAAATTAGATTAGTCCTTAGAGATTAGGAGGTTTAAAAAGAAAATTCTTAACATTTCTACCGGCTGGTAATCAATAAAGCCTAATAATGACTCATGTGGCCTACTTTATTTACTGCCTTAATATATAAGTAGTATTACATACTTAAATATAGAAAGACCACAAATGAACTTGAGGCTGTTTAGGTAGACCACAAGATTGTGGAAATGATACAACTACTAACCCTACCTAAATCAGGAAATAGGCTCTTCGTGAATTGGTACTAAGGAATAAACAATACTTCTAGGCAAAGTGAGGAATAAGCTAGCAGTGAGCACCGAATTCGAGATAGTTAGACCAAACAAAATAGTTATGTTAAAATTACATAATATTCCTTTCCTAAATTAGGGAATGGGTCGACAATAAAGGCTGAATCCGTATTGCCTTGTCACCAAAATGGTGCTTATAAAAGGTAACTAATTCTCCTAACCTAAATCACAAGATTAAACTAACCTACGTATAAAGAATATTACAAAAAACAATTCGGCTTTTTAAACAAATAACTCTAAACTCCATTGTGATTAACTATTAGCCACTTCGTAATCCACTGTCATCAACTCAAGCCTCAGATTACAAGATATTCCTTGAAAAATAAATGTCAAATTCCTTAAAAACTGCTAAGAAAAAATTAGCTATTAGATTAGTTTATTTGCAACACTGGTTCGTAATTATAAAGCACCCGTTAAAGCAATAAAGAATCACAAACAAATGAGAAAATGCCCAACTGTTTAATTTCCCCATAAACTTCGAGCGGTTAATTATAATCTAAGTGAAGTAGCCCAAAGGTTAAGGAAGGTTCCAATGTTCGACTTTATTTCACTGAAATAAATAATTGAAGAACATGAGTATATAAATAAAATAATACATATAATGAACGCACTCTCACATAAGCAAACACAAATATAAGCACATGTGCATTTCACAAGCAAAGAATAAATATATGCATAAGTGGCATAATGTTGGTTTCAAAAACCAAGGATTCCACTTATTAGAGGAACTGCAAGATCTTCATCTTTATACTTTATCGTAAATTATCAAACATTATATATTTACTTTTGGTTATTTGGGGGTTATGCCCACCCTCGAATTTCGTGGGCGCTTGGTTATAAATATCTCTATTTTTTAAAACTATGCAAATGCTATATAGTGAAGAAAAAACTCACAAAGTGCACGTGAGTCGAAGTTATGCAGATACACCCACAAAGGAAAAGTGAAAAATGATTCCGAGCGCTTTCGTCTTTATTCTTAAAGATCTTATCAAGGAATTGAAAGGAGGCTGGACATACATTGCCTTAAATAGTGGAAAGGGGAATTAGACTACCCACCTCTGAACCTTAATTAGGGGGTACAAAATCCTGAAACACTTTATTTGAGATTTGATGTATGTAGTGATAATGGGGTCTAGCGTGAAAAAAACAGGGCTAAGGTTGAAATTTGGGAACGCGTTAATGGAGATACATTCTAACATATTTCTCAAAATATATTAATGAATTTTATGACTGGTTTGGCACTGTTGAAGTTAATGCTATGGTTACAAAATGAGGCGATTGCAGTACCTTAACACACCTCCACCCCCCCAACTATTCACTATTTAGGCCGATGGGGCTAAATATCTTATAGGCCGATATCTTATTAACCAATTCTTCAACATTGTAAGTAAATTTATTAATCGTCTGGAATAGTCAATTACTAAACTTTTCTTTGATTGATTCTATAGAACATGGACTTGAGCTCTCCAAGCAGAGTAAATTGGTTCGATGGTGTTTTCTTTTAACATGCCTGTTACTTCAGAACGAATAAATTCAAATTAAAACGTTTTAAATTTGCGTGACTACGTAATGACTGGTCTGCAATCAGATGATAAGTTGGTAAAAACTATTGAGGATCCGTAGTCATAGAAGCTAGAGAACTCTCTTCGATGTCAAGTTAAGGACCTTCAAAATTTAACTTAACAGAGGAATGTTTAGTTAGGAAGGGGATTCTTAAAATAATGTCAGCGCAACATTCAGATAAAACTAGCACACTTACTCTCCAGTATTCACAGCTAATGACTTTTATGCTAACCTCCTAACTTTCCTTGATATGAGATGTTAAATTTGTAGAGGACATAAATACTGCCGGTATCTAAAAGAGCCGTGAGAACACAGCCATTAATTAACTTGCACATTTAGAGATAACCTTTTTAAACTTGATGGCACATTAGCGAGTACGGGATTGGATGTTAATACTGAGACTTCATTTTTAGATGACTTGCATACATACCTTCGAAAGATTTCTTCTCTTCCTTCATTTAAAACAAGTAATGCCACTTGCCGGACAGCGAGCAGGGTTCTGATGCAAGGAGTTTAGGCAATAATAACATTTGTTCTTTTTTCTAAGCGAAGGAGCTGCAGGACAATTAGAACCCTCAGGATTAGAATTAGAATAGTCGACTTTAGCGTCCAACTCATGCGATTTTACTGAAGCTACAGGACCAGAAATGAATGATGCATAGGCCACCGAATCCCTTGTGTCAATCTCTAACACTCTCACATGATCAACAGCCGAAGATAATGTAAGAGTTTTGTTTTCTTGAGATCTCGTTCGGTTTTTTGATGATGAAACCCAGGTAATAAAGGCATTTCGAATATGTATATTAGTTTATATACGTTTCGGCATTCACATCCTTGAAATTGCAATCCAAACTGAGTGTCTAAAGAGCACGTATATATTTAGGAATTATTTCTCTATCTGATTGTTTACGAATCGCGAGTTTGTGTCGCGCCGAGACCTCATTCGAATTTTGAGAGTAGCAAGAGCATCGTCTAAAGTAGTACATTCGGAAATTATCACGCAATTTTCATGAGTAACTAAACTGATTAGGAGGCCTAAATACGAATCGTGTGTATCTTCAATTGACGCGCTGTATCTCAAGAAGACAAGCAACCAGTGTTTAAATACACATGCCCTTTCTGGTGCATTTGGAAGAACATCCACACGATCGGGACGAAGACCACGTTCCATTCTTCTTAATGAAGTAATTTGAAGTAGCTCAAAGGTTAAGGAAGGTACCAAAGTTCCGCTTTATTTCACTGCAGTACACAATTACAGAAAATATGTAAGCAAAGAAAATAATACCAATAATGAACACACTCTCGCATAAGCACATACGAAGAATATATGTATAGGTGGCATAATGCTGGTTTCACAACTTTAGTAGTCGAGTTAGTAGAGGAACTGAAAGATTTTCATCTTTAAAGAATATCGTACATTTTCATACATTAATTATTTACTTTTTTTAATATTCGAACCTAAAGAAAGATACACAGGTTAGTTATAAACTGAATTAAGTATGACTTAATAAATTATAACACTAACTAAACTATTAAACTAGTTCTCATTCGTGCAAAAGAGTACTTAAAAGCAACGGCAGCTTTACGAGAGTTAAAAATGCCAAGCAAGGTTATTAACGTCTCTTAACTTCACCGGTTCCCGAAGTATATGTTAAATAGAGATCGGGTAATAATAAATTTAATATTGAAGAGTGAAAACAAGTTCAAATAATATAATAGAAGGGTTTATTAACAAACTAGTTAATCAAGATAAGTAATCAGACAATAGTTGTCTCTCAAGCTATCTTGCTAGGCAGAAAACATAATTGAATTTAAGTTAGCCTATGATACGAGTAGCTGTCACTGAAATATCGCAAAACCTTAAGAAATTTAAATTATAACACCAAAGGACACTGCAAACGAGAACTAAATAAATACTCTTTGGAAATCCTTAACTTAAAATAAATGATAACTGAACACATAGTTCTTCGGCAGGATTCTCAAATCCTTAATCCCATTAGGTTAAATGTTGGAAAGACAATGCTCTCTTTGGTTGAAAATTTAAAGAAAAATCGAACAAACCTTTAAAGTTTCAAAGGTAAAGCCCTAATACTAAATCAAATTAAACAGAAATGTTCTGATTAATTGAATGAATTTAAAGTTTATATTACCCATAACTATTCGAAAATGTAAGATAAACTTGCTGTCGTTAGTCAAGAATTAATGGAAATTCATCAAGAGAAATTATTAAAGTTTGAAGTATTAGATCCTGGCTATATGTCTACGAGAGACTGCAATTAGGTGATAAACTGAGTCATTATTCGTTTTTAGTCGCGTGCGAGTCTAGTCGCGAGCAACTCTATATCTCATTATGTCGGTTGGTAAGTCCCCATTTTGTTTCTTTGTTTTTTCTGTAATAACATCCTAACTATTCGGCGAATTTAAGAAATTTAAAAACTATTCAGCCCATTCTATCGAAATTTGAAATATTTACGCTGTTTTACATTCTCTCCCGAATGATATAATTGCCAAAAGTCTTCCCAAGGTTAGCCTGGGAATTATTTTGTTTTGGCAATAACATCATAACTATTCGGCCGATACTCTGCTAGCCTAGACTATGCTATAATATTCTATACTCTGCCAGGCAAGCCTATAATAGGCTATACTATGCTAGGCTATTATAGGCTAGGCGATTACAGGCTAGGCTATACTATACTAAGCTATGATAAGTTATAATTTACAAGGGTAATAGATACTATGCTAATTTATGCTATAAAATGCTATGCTAAGATAGCATATAGTATGTTAGGTTAGACAATACTATGCTATGCTTGACTAGGGTATAATAGGATATTATAGGATATACTTGTCTAGGATAGTTAATGCTAGGCTAGGCTAAACTATGCTAAGCTATATTAAGTTAGACAGGGCTATACTATGCTACGCTAGGGTATGCTAAAGTATAATAGGCTAGGGAGGGCGATACTCTGCTAATCTAGGCGATGTTAGCCTACGATAGCCTAGCTAACCAAGGCTATGATAGGCTAAGCTATGCAAGGTTATTCTAGCATAGGGTATTGTATGTTATACTAGTCTAGGATATACTAGGCTTTCTTATAAAATGATACGCTTGGCTATATTATGTTAGGTTTTGTTATGCTAGGACAGGCTATACCAAACTAGCCAATAGTAAGCTAGGCTAGGCTATCACATGCAAGGATATATTGGCTAGGCTATATTAGCCTATTCGAGATTGGCTATACTAAGAGGGGATAATCTAGGCCAGAGTTTCCCAACCCAGGGCCATATAGCCCTCTAAGGGCCATCCATATCTGAAGGGGGCGACAGGAAAGTTTTAAGCTTCAGAAGAGCCACAGATCCATGAAGGGGGCCACAGGACTCAACCTATTGAAACCTAAATTATAGTTAGGCAGTACCTAATTTTAATTTATGCAGTTGAATTACATTTTAAAAATATTAATACATATATTTTCCCTATTTTTAAAATATTTTATTAGCATAATAGGATTTACATTAATCTGTAAACAAATATTTTGCATCTTACAAGCTTATTCTGCGGCGCACTTCATTTTGCGTTTGATCGTTATGTGCCTGGCACCATTGTTGGCTTGATGAAAATACTTTAGGTAGAAATTTAAATCCTTACATACTGTTTATTAAGTGGTTTGGCGTTATAGTATGTAAGTAGGTTTTATTTGTTTACCCTAATACGGCGAAGTTGTAGTAATTTTACTAGTTTTTAAAATTATAATAGATTGCCACAAGCACAATAATATAAGACTTTTATAAGTAAATAACTTAGTATTTTTGTTTGTAAGTAAAGTGTGCCATTGTTAGGCTTACACCAAATCATTTTTTTTCACTTTGGTTTCACTTAGAGCTTATTTACGAGATTAGCATATAATCTTAAATTCTGATGATTGTACTTATCGTTTTGTATCTGCATTAATTTGAGTAATATATATGTATATATATAATATATTACTAAAATTAATGCAGATATACCCCCCTGAGGGAGTACATTTCTGCTGTTTTGCATTTAGGTACAGGTACAGAGTACTAGGATGTACAATCAAAAACGAAAATTTCGGACATGTCCAATTAATAGAAACGCGCATAAAAATAGTTGCATTGTTTTGCCGTTCTTATCATATTTTTACCATCAAGAGCAAGTATTTAGTACAAAAAAGGAAAACAAAATTTTCAAAGCAGCTATTTATATGAGGGTTTCTATTTATTGGACATGTCCGAAATTTTCATGGCCGACTGTAATAGTAGTTGGTGTTGAGCACAGATTCAGGGCTCTGCACAAGGAATGGAGGTTGTTTCTGGGTCTTTTCTCAGAAATACTCTTCCTATTTCGCCGCTGATATAAGCGCCTTTCATTCTCTTGCGGTGAGCATCGGCTCTAAAATGTAATATATATATATTAAATTTCCTCTGCACAGATTACCCATGGCCACGGCGACGAAGAAAAATTGTCGACAATACTCCAGTGAGTATTTAACTTATGGTTTTATAGATTCACCAGACAATATAACATAGCCATTGTGTCTTTTATGTATGGCTACACTTTCTTATGATAATATGCGACCAAGTAAGCTTAAAATACATTTGAAGAACATGCACAAGGACAAAAAACAAACAAACATTAGATTACCTTAAAAAGCTGCGGGATGATTTCTAAGCTAGGAGCACTATTAAAGATATATTTAGCAAAACAGCGACAAAATAGACAAAGGTTTAATTGCATCTTATGAGATTTCCAAGCTAATAGCGAAATCTGGAAAACCTCATACTATTGGCGAAGAATTTTTTTGGCCTTCAATATCTGTGGTTATTTCAACTGTCATGCAACAAAATTCCCCCTCAAATCACTGAAGTCATTCCGCTGAGCAAAAATACAGTATCAAGACGTATTGACGAAATGGCAAAGGATGTAGAGGAAAACCTCGTTAAACATTTACAAGTAAAGACCTTTGCATTGCAAATTGATGAAACGTTATTACGTGATAACGAAGCCGTTCTCATGGCCTATGTTAGGTTTTGGATAAAGATCAACTCAGAGAAGAAATGCTTTTCCCGCAGCCTTTTGACAGATAATAAAGGTGAAACATTTTCAAAGAAGTAGTGACCGATTTCAAAGAAAGTGATATTCCACTTGGGAATATTATGGCTTGTGCAACTGATGGCGCCGCTGCTATGGTAGGTAGATATAGGGGATTTATTGCACATTTAAAAGAGGCTGTACCTAAAGTTTTTTACATACACTGTGTTGTTCACCGACAACATCTGATTGCAAAAAACCTAGGAGGACGTCTGAAAGATTCACTTGATAGTGTAATCAAGACAGTCAACATTACCATGTCAAATCCAATTCAAGAGCGTCTTTTCCGACAACTCTGTGCTACCAATGAAGAAGGGTTTGAGCGCCTACTTTTGCATACAGAGGTGCGATGGCTTTCTACGGGTAATTGTCTGAATCGCTTCATTGCACTTTGGGATAGTGTTGTGTTATTTCTGGATGGTAAACAGCTCGGAGTAAGAATGATTGCTGCCAAATGTGACATATTCTACTTACAGATATATTTGTAAAGCTAAATATCTTGAACATATAGCTACAAGGTAAAAATGCAAATATTTTAACTTGTAAAGAGTCTACTTGTGCATTTATGGGCAAAATTAAGCTGTTAAAGACAAATATGGGGCGAAATGAGTTAATACAGTTTCCAACCCTCCGCACTATTGAGAGTGAGCTGAAAGAAGATAATATTTTAGTATACATTGATCATTTGGAGAAATTGCATGGTGATATGAGAGTTAGGTTTAAAGATCTTCTACAACTGGAAATTCCAGGTTTTGTGTGGTAAACCCATTTGGAATTAATGCAGCTGATGTTAATATCAGATCACAAGAAAGCCTCATTGAGTTACAGAGTGATTAAACTTCTCTGAGTAGATTTAAACATGGTATCAGGAACTTATGGACAAGTCATGAAATTGCTATCAAATACCCTTTGCTTTGGGACGAAGTAAAAATATATTTTATTGTTTTTCCTACTTCTTATCCGGTTGAGTTGGGTTTTAGTAAAGTGTCACACCTCCTATCAAAAGCTCGCAGCCGCTTAGAAATAGTAAGAAGAGGTAATCTTCGTCTGGCTCTAACAACTATAGACCCTGATATTGAAAAACTTGTGAAACTACATGAAGCACAAGGATCGCATTGAATGAAGAAAAAGTTGATGATATATTTATTTCATTTTGTTAAAGGATTTTTTTTTTGTAAAACTAATTATTTATTTTAAAAGAGTATTACATTTTTGTTAACCACTGTTTAATTTTTGCTATGTTTATAGTCCTATATATGTGACAAATATAATTGTATCTGAATACAAATAGCTGTTTTAATATCTTTTATCCTTTAAAGTAGAGTTAAACTGCATATTACCTACTGAAAATAATGATTATGGGCCACAGGGAAAAATAAGGTTACTAAGGGGGCCATAAGCTAAAATCGGTTGAGAACCATTGCTCTAGGCGACGCTAGGCTAGGTTCTGGCATGCAATGCTAAACCATACCTAGTTAGCCTATAGTAAGCTAGGCTACACTAGGCAATGCTAGGTTAGGCAAGGCTATACTAGGCGCGGTAAAGCTAGGTTATACTATAATATGCTCGGTTAGCCTAGGGTCTACTAAGCTAGGCTAGGTTATACTAGGATACGATAGGCTAGGTTATACTAAGCTAAGGTAGGATAAAGCAAGCTATATTATGCTAGGTTATCCTAGGCTAGCTAGATTATGCTAAGCTAGGCTAGGTTAGGCCTGACACAGCTAGGCTATTCTATTTTAGGCTAGGCTATCCTATGTTTGGCTAGGCTTGGCTATACTAGGGAAGATTAGGCTCGGCTATTCTAGGCTATACTATGCTATGGTATGCTATACTATTATGTGCTATGCTATGCTACACTATGCTTTAATATACTATGATTTGTTATACTCTGTTAGGTTATACTATGCTGTGCTATGCTGTACTATGATATGTAATAATATTCTATAAAGTGAGGGCACGTGACTTTTAGGTCAGCAGAGCTTGTTTATGAGAAGGGTCAATAAATAAAATCCTAGATAAACCCTGAAAACTCAATAAATTAATTATCGATGCTAAGATTGTGTTCATATGCAAGGAAATTAGTCCATTTTTGTAGAAAATTTCCCAGATTGTGATTACAATGTTCCCTTTATTTCACATTGGAGTGCAAAATTGTCTTTATGCTTTAAACCTTAAACTTAGGTAAATCAAAATCAAATAAAATAATTAGGTTTTTAAAAACTTAATGAGTAGTAAATCAAGATCAAATTTAGACAGAAGGCCTCAAATACCAATAATTAAAGCTTAGTTCTTAGATAAGTCGAAGGTTGTTTGCATATAAATTCCAATCAAATGGACGGCAATTTTCTCCATCAATAATAATAAATAATAATAATAATAATGATAATAAATTTACAGGTCCAGATTAAAGAAAAGAATGAATAATCTTCCGTTGGAAATATTACCTAAATTTCAGGAAAACTTAAAAAAATACGACATTGACTCTCTTATTTTGCTGATTGGTAGCTGTCAATTTCACAGAAAATGCTGTTAATTTTCAAGGCCTGGGATTCAGTACGCCTCGTCAAATTGACCTAAATAGTTTATTATTTTTTAGCCATATGGCATCTAATAATTTTATAAGCCGTGGATATTCACTTTTAAGGCAATTAAATTAATTGAATTGGGTTCATTTATCGAACTAACGCCGAAAATATTTAATAATTTAAGCCAAATACAAATAACCATTATTTATATGAATGTTGCTAAGTCTGTCGTTTAACTTTATGGGTATGAACCTTGAGCGAAATTTTGGAAGGGACGGGGGGGGGGGGGGGTAATTCAATTTCATCCTCTTCTAATTTATTCGCTTCATTTTGTTTTAAAATATCTTGTTGTCGAAGTTTAATCCGATTGTTATACCAAAATCTCGTTGCTCCATCGAAAATAAACGCTTTGGGCGTAAAGTTTTCTGCAAATGCACCGACAGAACTTATTCCATTTTTCCATGATATTATGGTGGGTCGACGATGCTCCTAATACTTTGCTATTTGCTTGTTTTATGGGTAACATTTATATATGTTCATTTGTATTGAGCATCGTAATATTACATCAATTCAAAGTGATGCTTCGTTTGATGCAGACGAATTTCGGCAGCGAATTGCTTTCACATATGTGATTAGCGTGAAAATAAGCAATGATAATGAATATGCCTATGAAATAAAACGTGCAAAAAAAGGATGATTGGAATTAAGACTTTTTCAGTGATACCTATGCAAGCAATATGAAGTTCTTCATTGTCTGAGAAAATACTTTAAAAAGGCAAAATCGAATACGAAATTTTTAGATGTTTAGATATATATATATATATATATATATATATATATATATATATATATATATATATATATATATATATATATATATATATACGTGTATGTTTCTGCTTCTAGCAAGCCTGATCTTCAGCAGGAAGAGGAGAGCAAGTACTAAATATAATATATATTGCCAACGTTTCTGGCTCTGGATCCATCTTCTAGGCTAGATTATTAAAGATTTATATAAGAACAATTGCTTACCATTTATGAGAACAATGATAATAATGGCTTTAGGCTAAAAATGTACTAGGGTGGAAAGCAAAAATATATCAAAATGCACTATAAAGGACATAAATCTGTATATTAAAATGAAAAATAAAAAAATTCCAACGAAATTAATAAAGTTACAATTAGAAGAAAGGGACATCCTCGATAAATACACTAAATTTGTTAGCTGATATATATATATATATATATATATATATATATATATATATATATATATATATATATATATATATGTTCAAAAACAAATTTTTTAATGTAGACAATGTTTTTTCTAGGACAAATTAAAAAAAATGCTATCTTTGTTGCTTTTGCGTTACGCTATTGCAATCGTATCATATTGTATTATATATATATTTTTAAGGTAATTTTGAAATGATAGGTTCGGCCCTATACCTCACACTTAATGGGGGGTGCCCCCTTCCCCCCCCCCCACATCACCTGAAATTTAAAAAGAAACCTCGTAATAAGCCTAATTCGAAAGCTTAAATGTCGTTAGGCCTCTAGTTATTCGACCGCGTTCCTTGATCTCTGACATAAATTCTCACTCCTGAATGCTATTTAATCCAATCATACTTTCTTATGAATTAACATGAAATGTCCACATCCTATTTTAATTTTTTGAAAAATTGATTCCACAACTCACAATGTCTCTCCCAAGATGGTGGCCAATCTATTTTTCGCCCTAACAACATAATTAATATTTAAACTAAAGTGCCCACAAAGTTCTAAGGTGGATATAAACCCGACAATACATATATATATATATATAGATATATATATATATATATATATATATATATATATATATATATATATATATATATATATATATATATATATCGTGGTAGGAGGCCATGTTGGATGCAAGATTTGTTAAAATCGACAGCGATGGCTGTTTGATTAAGCTTGCGCTGCAGCTTTTTAACCTTTTCAAAGACTTTTTTTTCACAAAGCGAAAGGTGGGAAAAATACTGGCAAATGACATATTTTGATTAGCCAAAACGTCCTTCAACCTTTTCAAAGGTCATCTTCTGGGCAAACAATCTTGGATCCAACTTGGCCTCCGACCACGTTATACTTTCTGTCGCCAGACTAACAGCAGAAGTATCACTCCGCAAGAGAGAACAACATATTTTCGTGAAAAATTGGCACGAAAAGAAGACCTTCTTTCAAGCCTCTAAGCAGAAATTGAGATAACCCTTCAACTCATAAGAGAAACTATTTCTTCTAAATATACGCTTGCCATAGTGACGTACACCCTCAGCGACACGTATGACCGTTGTGTTTACAGTGCAGACGCTGTATTGCAAAGAAACTTGTGAATTTGTATGGAACTCCCATCCAGCTGCCAGACAAGAAAACCCTATTTCTCAACCTCAGTAATATCTCCTTATCACCAGAGCAGATTGATTTCCTAAACCTGGTTCTCAACTGCCAATATATGAGCAAACTTAACCCTTTGTCCAAGAGAATCGAAATTGAGATCCTTTTGGATAGCATATTTAGATTAGAACACGAAAGAAAGGTAGAAGTGGACGGCAACCTTCCTACAGAACTCACCGCTGAAGCAATCAAATGCAGAGGACTCTCCCAAACTACTCTTATGACACCTCGTCTTTGGAACGCAGCCAAACAACTGAGAAAAAACACCAATATTGTCATCTACCGAGCAGATAAGTCATCAATTTACGTTATCCTTAACAAAGAAGATTATCTATCACAAATTAATGCAATCATACAGGACAAGAGCAAGTTTCGTATCATAACTCGTTTCATAACTACGAATGACTTAAAAATTAAATTAAATAAGCTCCTCTGCAAGCACAGCAATGAAAATACCCCTCTAAAAATGCAGCTAATTGAATAAGACTACAAACTAGGATACGCCTACGGAAATGTCAAGACCCACAAACCTGGCTATCCGCTCCGACCCTTCATCAGCCAGACACCTACAATCACCTATCATCTAGCCAAAGTTTTTAACTCGCTAATTACCCTTTATGTCCTATCTAATTACAGCTTAGGTTCAACGGAAGACTTTCTTAACATCCTCGAAATCTCCGAACCAACCGTGTTCATGTCCTTAATGGAAGTCGAATCCTTGTTTACCAGCATTCCGGTGGATAAAACCAGCGAGCTCATTTGCCAGAAAGTATACCTGAACGAGGATAATACTCCATTCCAATATCTGAAGATTCTACGAAAACTCCTGACAGCTTGTACCAAAGAGGCGCCTTTCTACGGCCCGGATGCTCATATGTACGTGCAAGTCGACGGAGTGGCGATGGGATCTCCACTGGGGATTCTATTTGCTAACTTCTAGATGGGAACAGTGGAGGATGCGATTTTTAAGAACGAACCTTCCTTCAAGCCACCGATCTTCGCCCGATTTATCAATTACATATTCATCAATACAGATAACTCTAGTCTGGTCCTTACCCTTATTCTAATTTCAAGAAAAATTTATCCCTCAACTTCACTCATGAAAAAGAAACCAACAAATACATTTTACGACTGTAGCTTAAGTCCAATCAATACAACTCTGTAATGAAGGTCTTCATCAATAGAGCCTTCTCTCATTCCTCAAACCCGACAGCAGTTGATAGAGAAACAACGAGAGTAACTAACATACGACTCAACAAAGGCTACCCACAGACATCAATCTATTGTGTCATAAAGCAGAAGATGGATTCATACCACAACCCAAGGCAGAAAAATAAACAACCAAGTACAATAAACCTTTATTATCAATCATCCATGAATACAGAATATAAGGAAGACGAAAAAGTCCTCAAAGCCATCATATGCCGGAATATTATCCCCACCGATCAAACAAGCCAATTAATTTAGTAATTTATTACAAACCAAATAAACCTCGCATCCAGGTCATAAAAAAATAGCTGCCTTTCCACGACGGGCCACTTGCAGGAGTGTAATCTCATGTAGGAATTTAAATACAACATCGGTGACTGTGACCATCGAACTTCTTCATACATTGAGATGACTTCTACAACCTTGTTTCGGCGACTAACAGCGCATCTCCATGATGAAGCCATCAAACGCCACACTGCAAAGCATCGGATGAACCTCACCCAAGAAATGTTAAATAGAAATACTACCATAATTCTGCAGGAGAGTGATGGACGGCGATTGCGCATGGCTGAGGCGATCGCTATAGGAAACGGAAAACCACAAATTAACATCCAGCTCGAGGCAGAAACAAGTTTGCCCACTACGCGTAGTCACAAGGCCGGCCGCATTCCATCATATCCTGCCTGTCGTTTACCTTGCCTGCTTTGCTGTACATTTAATTTTTGCAAAAGCTTTTATTTTGCTTATCAAAATATTGTATAATCCTTAAAAAAATTCTCAAATCCGATCGGCTAAAACAAAGTGTCTTGTGTCAAGATCAAATAATTTTCCTTTTCTGAACTAAACATCATTCTAGTTATAAAATTTTTGTCACTTTTGATTGGTCCACAAACATATTCTTCTGTTAGATAATAAGACATAAAACCCAGTTTTGTACATTTTTTTTCATTATTTGCCCAGAAGATGACCTTTGAAAAGTTTGAAAGACGTTTCGACAAATAAAGAGATGCCTCTTCCCAGCATTTTTTCCCACCTTTCGCTTTCTGAAAAGAAATTCAATGAAAAGGTTAAAAAGATACAGCACAAGCTTAATCAAGCAGCCATCGCTGTCGATTTTAACAAATATATATATATATATATATATATATATATATATATATATATATATATATATATATACTAGATTAGATTTATTCGTATTATTAAAAAAGTGGAAGGAAAAAGAATTGACCTGTACAAAATACAACTGACCTACGCTTAAAAATCCGCCGATGAGGGTTAATTAAGCATAATGACATGCCATTCCAGGATATTTAGCTAATCTTTTCTACAAATTTCTTTTCTAAATTTGTTCCTATACTAATTTCATTTTGCTTTTTACATCAGGAGTAACACGCCGAGCAATGTAGTAGTATTCTTATACTTCATTTCGAAGTTGGTTCCTTAATTCATATTGCTTTTTTATCGGCAAAACAATTGATCATTATTTTCTGCTATGAAAGATGAGTTTTTAGTTTATTGTTAGATAAGCTTGTGAAAATTCCATTAAAATTGACTAGATTAGTTTCGAGGAAATAAATTCTGTCATTGGCAAAGATTCTGTTATCAGTCTGCTCCAAACTCAAGAAAAGCTCACCACGACCTGCTATAGACTGTTTCGGGGAAATAGGATCTCCTTTTATCGTTTTTATCTTGTATTTTTTTACTGGCTGTGTAGAGCCAAGATGACATTTTTCATGACTGTATATGTACGAGAATATGTCAATGTAGGCATTTTTTAATTCTTTATTCCATAAGTTTACTTATTCAAAGACATTCACAGTTTACAAATGTCATGTAGAAAGATAGTATGTACATACTTATTCATTACTTTTTCCAACAGTGTAACACGGAGGGTATGTGATCAGTTTTGTATGTTTGTTTGGGTGTGAATTTATTTTCATAGTTCTTTGCTGAGGAGGATGAGATTTAGGAACAAGGTAGATCTTGTTTTGAGTAAGAGATATTTAAAATTTTGAGTGAGGATTTAGGTTAGGATGCACATGTGGATTACCTATTCGCTCGCTTTAACTTAGAATTTTTAGGCTATTTATGTCAAAATCAGAAAAAAATATGGGTATTATGATTATTAGGTCACATCCACTACTGAAATAAACAACTCATTGCATTTGGTTCATTTTGAGGTGTTTGATTCAAATCTGGCATCTGTTCGTTGTGTTAAATTTTAAGCATTTTCCCTGAAACACGCATGTCAATTTTTATAAAACGCCTCACAAGGAAAATACTGTAACGTGTTTCATCATAAAAACTAATCTATCCTAACTTAAAATAATATAACCTATCTTAATAAGACTGAGTATGCGCTCCTGTGAAAGGATCCACAAAATTTTCAGATATATTTGAGATTAGGAAAATAAACTACTTTTTAGAATCCCCTCCTATTATATTTAGTTTATCTTAAATTTTGATTCATCAATTTTGACAATAAAGCCATCCCGAAAATTTGGAGTTTTTTCTGTAGCCTATATTCACAGACCTTCGAACACGTAGACTTTCAATCATCAACTAGATGCGAACTAATATCCAGTTGCGTTTCATATTAGTGGGGTAAAAATTCTTAGTCAGAAAAACATTTATTAAATGCGTTTTTCCAAGGACCACTTCCTACATTTTCTAACAAAGTATTTTTAAATATCATCATCATCATCATCACTAACTCTATAATTTAAGAAGGGCATTTTTTTTTGTATTTTAATATTAATTTATCTTAGTTTGGTTATGACTTATGTAATTTTGATCAAAGTTATTTCTAATAATTCTTTTATAATATCAAAAAACAAAATGGTGTAGTTCAGAAATAAAAATAAGTATCGAAATTTTATGATTTTTTTTAAAACCCAAAGAATTACAAATGGTGAAGTTCAAAAAATTTATTTTTATATATCTTCTTTTTCTCTATAACAATTTATTTTAGAGTTTCTTTTAAAAATAATTATTATTAACGGAGTTCATAAAATTTATAAAAATTTAACCATCGCTGCTTTTTTTTAGATTTTAAATTTCATCTTAGTAGCAAAGCGCAAGCTCCCCTCCCCCATCCTTGTAGGAGGGAGTGGTGAAGCCATTGCCTGGTAATTTGATAAAAAAAAACATAATTTTCCTTTTATTTGTCGGATTTGTTTTTAGGTCTTTGACTCTCAGAGGCGGCATTTTGGCTTTAAAATATATAGCTCTCATTTCATGATGACGATACGTTTGTCGCCAAATAATAGCAAACTAAATACTATTAATCAACAAAAATAGTATGCATTTGCACAAGAAATGTTCTGCAAATTTGAAAAAAGCATATACTAAGTATAGGAATACTGTGATTTTAAACTTTGTTTTGCGTTGTGCTTTAATATTCATATTAACCTAAATTGAAAACACGAAACGATGGATAATTTGTGAATTTCTATTAACATACACAATTTGATCTTGAAGGATATATTATGAGGGGCAATATTTCCCGAGTCACAGTGTAATAATTAATAGTGGTAGAAACATAAGACCGCCACTAATCCATATCTGAGATAGTGCAAATTTGCTATTATTCAACTGAGTTTGTCTATTTGTTAAAGTTAAAATGTTATTCGAGAGCCGTTTATTTCATTATGTAGAATTAGGTTATTTTTTTTTTTAAATTCATCAATTACTTACGATTGCCAAATAAATATTATTGCAACAAGTTTTTTTCCAGCGTAAAATAATTATATGGTTTTGCTAAATTTAGGCCACAGAATGATCCGGAGTAGTTTTAATGACCACTGGTTGGCGAAGGATTTCTAGTTAGTTTTCTTTAATTATTGTTTAACAACCTGAATTTGATCATAAATACCATAAGTACTTACTTCTGAAACCTGGTGCGTACTAATAGTTTGGTGTTGTTCGCCTGTTTTACTTAACGTCTTTTCTTATCGTTACATACGAGTATTTATGTGTTAAGTGATATTTTCTCATTTTTGTATCTAAAAGATTTACCTTATAAAATTCTTTTATAGGATTGTTGGGGTTATTTAATGAAGAGGCTATTGGATCTTTAGAGTAATTATATCTGTTTGCTAATATAATTTTTCAGTTATTTTGTTTTCTTTATGATGCCTTTGTTTCTTGTTTGTTTTGATATCGTTTCATCTTTTCTCTCTTTGCTCACTAATCCCGAGCTGATTTGAAAGAGCTGATAACCTCTGTCTTTAATAAAATTTAGCCTGCTTATGATCATGTAATCAATCTCAATTTTTATTCCATTAGTTCCCAATAACCGCAAATTTATGTTTTGTCTGTTCTGGAAGAAGCAGTTTATAATGCAAAAGTATTTGCTCCTTCTTCTAATTGGCTTCCACTATCAATTCTCTCGTCTATTGTGTAGTTTTCTACCGATCGATTCTAGTCTCGTTGTTCTCCAATCCTTACATAAAATTTAACCATACTTAACTTACACTCATGGTTTCCTTTGGTATGTGCATTTATAAGTACCGCATTGGTATCTTCAAATTACTCACATGTTGTAGCACCATATACTTGGAATACTTAGAGGGAATACATATTTGATATTCTAATCACTAGTTTGATTAATCAATCATATTGATAAAATTTTTGGTAAGAATGCTGCCATGCATCAGTGTATGATAATTATACCGCACTTTTATGTATATCGTTTCAACCCTTACACGAGAGTAAATGATCGTTTACAATTTTATATTTCCTTTTCATTCCCTCTTCATTTGTATCAGTTCAATGATATCCTAATAATTTTTAACTGCGGCGAAGCAAGCAGGTCTATGGGTCATTCAAATCTCGTGTTGTGTTCATCTTCTCTCCGTAACGACTCTTTGGCTCAATGTAGCCAGCTAAAACCAATGCTACCAAAGGTCATTTAGGTCACTGAGTTCAAATAGGATATAAGTGACTAGAGGTGCCGAATCGTCCATTTTCGCGGCAGGGCCACTAAATCATATCTCTCTAGTATTTGCCTTAGGGAGGTTTAGTATCATTTGAGAGTGTTCAATTGATGCAAGTATCTAGAGCCGTTAAAAGTTGGCAGGCAGTTGCTCAAACCAGAGGTTGTCACCACCTCGTCATCTCGCACATACCTACCCACTCTTGTGGGCAGGTATTCAAACATTCAAAAATTCAAAATTATTCAACTAGGAAGACAGAATGCAGTCCAGATTAGAATAGACGATAACGAATACAGATATTACAACGAAGGAAAAGTAAAACGACTAATAATAAACATCAGAGGTTATCTTCTTCTAGATTAGGTTAAGAAACTTAGAATAACAATCTGAATATCACTATTGGTACAAATGAAAGGACTTGATCCAAATGAAACGACTTGGAACTATTGGTTCTGACATATCCACTGACCCTAACCTACACACTCAAAAAATTAAGAAGATAAAATTAGAAAAGTTCCAACTCAAAGCCATATACTGGATAACGAACACAAGAGTATGGGAACGAAAACTCTGAGTTAATTAAGGAAGCTCACATGCTATAACTTAACCAGACACCGAGAAAGAGGCGGAAAAAATATGGACGAGGATATAAGACATCAAGAAATATTTAATGCTACAACCATTGAGCACGACAGAAGAATGAGCAATAGATTATAAAGTAGTAGGACAAAGAACTACTAATAGACCAAAGACCTGTATACAGGTAACCAGGCAAACTGAGATTTTATGAGTAAAACAGGAAAATCAAGAAAAAAGAGTAAATCAATGGCTTGATAACCAAAAGCAATGAGGACTCTGCCGGGGAGCTAGTTGGAAATATTAAACAAGACAAAGCATCAGATTAAGAAGAAAAACGGCAAGTATACCTATTCCTGTAAGAGGTCAATAGCCCCATAAGATCATGAGGATCAATCAGAAGAGCCAAAAGGAGTGGGTTTAAGTATAGGCTAGGGACAACACATTGTAACATTTACTACAGATCTCAACTCTTGATTGATCAAAGGAATCTCGGTCTGTTCTCCTATAAGACTCTCCCTGTCCGCTTTTTGAGCAAGCTAACTAGGATCAACTTTGAAACTTAAGCACCTCTCAATTTTTCACATTTTCTTTTTTTTTTGTCTACCCCTATCTCAAACATCTTCCGTCTTCCGCTTGCACCCAGTTCTCTATCGGCCAAAGTATAGCAGATGAGATTGTCTTAACAATTTCACTTTAAGACATAAGATAATTATTTGATGATTTTAAAGTTGAATTTGAATAGTTGTAAATACGTCAACAAACGAAACATTCTTAGTGAGGTATAAACATTCCTATCTATGTAAACTGTCTGCTTATAAAACAAAAGGCGACATATGATCGAACTTTATTTTGAGACTTTTTGACCCATTAATATCCTTGGGTGACATCATGGTTTGATTATATTTGAATATGTTTCTTTAAGTAGAAGGAGAATGCTTACCACCTCCACCCTAACACTCATTTACAAAAAATATTAATAAGAATCGAGTGGTCGTCCACCCCGGATACGGATACGGAAAAACAACCACATGAAATAAACTATCAATAGAATGAGTTACAATTACAGATGGGTGTAAGAGTGTCTATGTGAGTGTCGGGAACACAAGGGTAGGTGGTAGATAGACGGAAATAAAAGTGGTGAAAAGAGAAAGTAGTGTGAAGTTTAAAAAGATATAAAGGCACCTGGTGATCAGGCTTTTCGATTTCACTATTTTCATGTTTTGTGAGGTTTTTAGTTGTTTTTTTATTTAGTTTTTTTATTATGGTGTTAAAGCCATTTGTCTTCAAAATCTTATTATACTTTAGATGTGTTGTATGCATTTGCTGTTGTTTCGTAATAAATTTCTTTATAATTTAGTGCTTAGTATTTTTGTTATTATTTAATCTTGCGATGTGTGAAAAATTGTTTCTTGTTTCTTCTTTGTTACTTTTTTCTTTTTTTGTTTTTTGATCGGATTTTTAATGATGAGTCTTGTTCGGTATAATTTTGTCCCTTTTTTTCGTCATATTTGGTTTCAACTCATATCCTTTAGCAATTTAACACCTTTATCATGCGTAGAAAGGCACTTCATCTCATACAGCTATTAGAGTAGCGGAACATGGATATCTCGCACGACTAATGGCTCTTGTGTTCTGAATACTCATTTATTTCCTGATTAACCAGTTCCTGCATATTCCTTGTCCGTTCTTCTATGACTTTGTTAATAGGACTTATACCCACTTCCCTGTGCAGCTCTCCTTTGCGTTTACTTTCTCGCCAGCTTTTACCCGTAGTTCAATACACGCATTTATTCGGCACTACTTTTAGTTTCTTCTTTTGTGTCCTCGAGACACAAGAGAGCAAAGAAGAGTGGTAGAGCAGTGAAGATCTTACATTTGCATTGTAGATCTTTTTCTTGTTGCTTTCACGGAGATTTCTAAACTTGCATTGAGTTATGACTGCGGCCGAGGCTTTAGAAATTCGACCATCGGCATGTAACTGGATGAAGTAGTCTTCATTCCCAGGACAATGCACTTCGTGGCGTAGGTACAAAGCCTATCCCTCACCTTGACATTAGAAAGTAGTCTCATCCCAATGGGTCTACCTTGAATTTCTCTTTGTTGATTTTTATCTATTATTTGGCCTCGTAGATGTTTAATCTTTATATTTAAGGCGGTGTCATACGAGCTTGCATAGGGCCGTTCCTACAAGGACAAGTGATTATTTGGCTGAAATCATCGCGTATTAAATGTTGAGGTAAGTGGGGTTTGCAGGTGCCAAGACCTCTTTGGTCTATATCGAGTAAAGATTGTGGAAAAATACTCCCCTGCGGGAGGACTACATTAAGCAGAAATTTCGGTCCATCCGTGAACACAAACTGATATACATCGCTCTCTGTCCGTCACGTAGTCACAGAGAATTCTTTCTAATTTTCACTTAGGCCCAGCCTTAGGATCTTGTACTGAATCTCCATCTGCTATAACTTATCAAACACCTTTGTCACATCCCAAGAAAAAAATGTCCACGTAACTCTCTTCGCGTTTGGCTTGGGCAAGCGTTTCGTGATGAGATTTATCGCCATTTTCGTACTTTACTTTTTTTTCTGAACCCAAAGTGATACAGGTTGTATAAGGAGTTCTCCTACAAATGAGACACTAGTCATCGGTTGAGGATCCTCTCGAAGAGCTTTTCGCCAAATTGAAGGAGCGAAATTGAACGGTAGCTCTCGCTCAACATCAGTTCCTTTACATGCTTAGGTAAGAAAATAAAATTTGCTGTTTTATTAGCATCTGTAAAGTATCTTTTGTTAAGACAGGCGTTCAAAATTCTTTTCATACCTTTTATGATGTTAGCTGGTGCCTTTTCATAGTTAAGTTTTGTAAGCCACGATTGTCCTGGGGCTTTCTGACGAAATAAGCGGAGCGCGCCGACTAGTTCCTCTTCGGTAATCTCGGCGCCTCCGTAGCGGTCTATCCACCTGGTAATAAGGGTGCATCTTATGAATTTAAGTATTAAGCTAGTATATGATCTCGCTTTCGAGCTCTATATCATAATTTTTGTCTTTTTCTACAGTTATACTGAAGATTGTTTCCCAATAACGTCACAATATCTCTTTCTTCGGTTTCTATTTTCCGTCTTCTTTTAATATTTGTATTTTCTCCTTTTTACATTCGTTCTTTTGAGACGCCTAATTTTGTTAAAAAAATCTTTGGCCGATGCATCCTGCTCGAGGCTTTCAATCGCATCGTCCCAACGTCTCCACTATTGTCCGAGGATCAAATAGTTGAGCTCTTATTTTAACACTTAACTTCGTTGTATTGAGTCAATTGATGCGTTTTTGATGTTGATTTCATACAGTAATTTCAGTTTACAGTATAAATCCTTCATTTATTCAGTCCATCTGTCGGTTGAGATGAACTGACATTCGGAGTTAGGGATACAAGCTCTATCCGCGAAAATATGATGTTCGTTAAGGTCGTTGAGTGCCTCGTAGATCTCCTCAAGAATAACCTCATCCAAGTTTGGCGGATTGTAGGCCTCGAGCTGGTAAGCATACCGTGCCCTGTCTGCTTTATGGAATTTTTCTAACTACAGCTGGGACTTGTATAGTTCCTATTGATAGTTAGTAGGCTCCCTATATGATCACTACTTGGTACTTGGACTGGTTCCATGTAATAATTAAACGGTAGCTGACGATTGGCCAAACATATGTATGTCTGGTCTCGTAGCAATCCTTCATCTGACAAATATGGAGAAATTTGGGCCTATTCGCCGGACAATGTTTTTGTCCAGCAAAGTACCTAGGCTCATTATAATCCCATTAAAGGTTTCCCCGTAAGGGGCGGGGCGATTTGCCTTCCTTGCCACCGTGCTAACGTGACTCAGCGCCCCGCCCGGCCCCAGCTTAGCTTCTTCTCCTTCTCTCAGAAAGCATGTATTTCTCCCCTAATTCCTCACTTTCCCTACAACCTCTCCCACAAATTTTTCTGGTTGGCCGCTATATTTTCACAGGGTAGATGCTGACCTTCTTCCCAGCCAACTATTTTGGATCAGGGCTGAGGAGGGGAGGGAACAATGTTCCCTAACCCCTGAGCTCTGGTTTGGGATTGTGGGCTTTAAACAACCTGCTTCATCGCCACCCATACCTTCCTCACATTCCTTTTCCTTTTCACTTCACTATTTATTTGTTTTACGACGTGCACAAGTTGGATGCGCCATGCCGAAGGGCAGCAAGGTCACCAGGCGGGAGGGGTGGCATAAAATGGCGGCACCCGGCTCTCCCAGCACCATAAGCACCTCTTGCAGAGCGAGCCATTCCGAGGGGTGATTAGCGTTTGCTTCCTGCAGAAAGAATCGGATCCCTATGCCAGATGATGAAAACCTAATAATAAACCATCTTTCCCTTCTTCCTCACGATCGACCGAGTCGCCTTCTGGCAGCTCCACTAAAAAAATGGAGGTCTCCGCCCCCTGTGCTCGCGCAGGGGACCCTCCAAATCTCTTTAACCAGAGAGCAGGCTTACTCATCTTATTTGCTAACTGGGGTAGGGGACTCCCCTCACTTCCTTGTCTGGGGGTGCCTTCAGGCGCCTCCCTCTTTCCAACGGCTCTTCCCCCTTCACTTTCTAAGGGGACTGCCAAGAAAGCCGCAGGAAGCCCATAGCCAACCGCTCCCCATTGAAGCTGCTCGGTAGAGTAAACCCCCTTTGTGGGAAGAGGGAAGAGAGGCCCATCGGTCGCTTCCCTCAAAAGACCTGCTGGTTCGAATATTCAACCTAGTGGAAGTCAAGGCCTGTGCCTGCTCAGGCTTGACTAGTTAAACCGCTGCCAATGAGACCTGTGATGTGCTGGAGGGATGGCCAAATGGAGCCTCCCCCCCCCCCGAGATAAACATGGTCCTTGAGGCAACCCAGCCTTATACGGGAGGGCCTTCCATAGGGGCGAATCCGGGCTCGGCGTCAAGCACCAAACTCGAGTCCTCCCCTATGCAGGGTCCAGCTGACGCCGGTCCATCCGGCCTGTGGGCTCATGCAGGCGGAGGAGAGTAACGGGTTCATTGCCCGCCCTAGGCACCCCCCAAAAGAAAAAAAAGAAAAATACGAGCGGAAAAGACTCGGGGCTCCTCTCCATCCACGGGAGTTGCGGGCATGGATGGCTCAGCCTCCACTTCAGTAAGCGACCAAGCCAAGATCGGCACGTCCAGCCGATCTGCCCCCCCTCCTTCGGGTGCAGAGCCACTGACTAGGACCCAAACTTTGAGTGCGGAGCCTTGGTTACATCGGGGCCCCTCTTTCAGTGACTACCCGGCGTTTGTGAGCCGGCTGGCTTCAAAGGCTTCTTGGATATTCGCTCCACTGAAGGCAGCATATTGGCTAAGGGCAACATGATATATGAGAGAAGAGCTTTAGCTATTGTCATTGGTAGAGAGCCGAAGGTGACGCATTTTTTGGACGGGAGCCTTTTGGCGAATGCGTCGAATCCCTCCATGGGGGACATGATTAGAGCCCCTCGGACACTCGATGGCACGCCTGTGAGAGTGACGCCACACTCTACCATCAACATCCAGAAAGGCGTATTTAATGGGAGGGAACTCGTGGACTACTCCATAGATGACATCACCTTAGAGCTGGCCGACCATAGGCCGGTCAAGGTCTAACGTGTGATTAGAAAACAGGGAGGGGACTTGAGTCGCACCCCTACACTCTTCGTCACGTACGACTGTGACAAGCTCCCTGAGTCGGTGCGTGCCGGTTATTCTCGCTCCTGCGTGAAGGCATTCGTGTCAATGCCTGCGGATATGCTATTACTGTCACCGCTTCGGCCATAGTAATCGCTCCTTTCGACGTGCAAAGTCTGGGTTACCTTAAATATGTGTAAGTTCCTCCAAGGCCGCACACGATAAGTCCAAACCGTGTGTGGACTAGTGTCTCAAGTGCCAAGAGACGCACGCTGCTTATTCGAAGCAATTTGGAACGTATCTCGTCGAGAAGGAAATCATGGCCGTTCAGGCTCAGGATCGTCTCTCATTTCGCGAAGCTAAGGAATTGGTCCTGGCACGCCCGGTGCTACCCGGGAAGTTCTATGCCTCAATTTTAAAATCCCCCTCTGCTCTTGGCCCTTCCAGGCTAACAAGTACGGTCAATTCCGCGCCCATTCTAAACCTTTCTGCGGGTATACCAACCCCGGGCGATCCCCTGGAATAGCTGGCCCAGGCTACAACCAGCACCCCCCCCATTCCCACACCGTGACCGTTTCCCGTACGGCAAAACGACCCCACGCCTCCACAGGAGGCAACACCCCTTCAGTTGGTCGCCAGGCCATCTTCCGGGGTTCGTAAAGCTGCTCCCCGAAAGGAGAACAGCAACAAAGGAACTTCGTCTCCTTCGCCCACGCCCAGTGGTGGGCTGGATGGCTTGCAGACTGTGGATCCTCGAAAAGAGTGCCTCCCGCTTCGAGGCCGCCCCACACACCGAAGGTTTCGAGACGGAGGGAGGAAAAGACTCGCAAGGCGAGCCCATCCTCCCATAATAAGTCTTCGAAGGGGAAAGTGCGCTCAGCCTCCAGAAAGCGTAAGGCCATTTACATAAGGGTCTTCTGTTCGAAGAGGGCCCCCGCATCTCATCCGAACTTTGCCTGAAGGGCATATTCTTTCAATGGAATTGCCGCGTACTCTGGGCCAACTGGAAGAAGCAACGGAGGCTCATCTTTTCCCGTTTCCCGTTAGCTATCTTTTTGCAAGAGACCATACTTGGCGCATGCTCCCTGCCCACCCTCCTGGGGTATAAGGGTTTTGGGACCCCACTACAACGGGATTGGAGATGCGTGATTTACACCCGGCATGATGTCTCCGTTCTTCTTTTCGCTTATGATAGCTCCTTTCAGGCAGTAGCTATGCAGCTGTACCTTGATAGGAGGTATACTGTTATTTCCGTGTACATTCCACCGTCAGCTGACTTCGCCGCGGAAGACATACCAAGCGTCGTGTCATGGTTGCCAGAGCCCTTTCTCTTGCTCGGAGATCTAAACAGTAGACACTTCCTCTGAAAAGAATACTCTATTTATCCCTTGGGTCAAGTCCTTGCCAACCTGATTGACGAGCTTAAGATGGGTGTCCTAAATGTAGATGAGTTTACGCATAAGTGCCCGAGAACCGCTTCATTTTCCTGTCTCGTTCTATCTTTGTGCTCTCCGGTTGCACAGCCTGATTTTACTTAGGAGGTGGTCGATGACCTCCATGGTAGTTACCATTTTCTCATTTATATATCATTTTCTGGGCTGCTAGCGTCCAAGAGCCTACCCCTGTGATCCTTGGCGAGGGGGCGGTGGTCTGCATTTCAGGAAATGACTGAATTCGCAGTCTCAGTTGAGGAGTTTAGGTCAGTAGATGAGGCACTTGAGTTCTTCTTCGGCAACATTATCGCCGTGGACCTAACTACTATTCCTAAAATGTATGGCCGTTTTGCACGCGAACACTCCCGTGATGGTCAGCCGAGTGTGAGACGGCCCTCAAGCAGAAGCGTTATGCCTACATGCGCTATAAGCCCCGCCGAAACAATTTTCTTGTCGGTAAGTTTCATCGGGCTAGGGCTAGGTTCCGTTATATTTCGAAGCCCGCCAACCGCTATTCTTGGCGAGCATACGTCTTCACTCAACGGGAAGACCCCCTCTAGCAGAGCTGTGGAAGGTATGGCCGTTTTGCACGCCAACACTCCTGTGATGGTCAGCCGAGTGTGAGACGGCCCTCAAGCAGAAGCGTTATGCATACATGCGCTATAAGCCCCGCCCGAACAATTTTCTTGTCGGTAAGTTTCGTCGGGCTAGGGCTAGGTTCCATTATATTTCGAAGCCCGCCAACCGCTATTCTTGGCGAGCATACATCTTTACTCAACGGGAAGACCCCTCTAGCAGAGCTGTGGAAGCGAGTCAAAAGGATTTGGGGCAAGTTCTCGCAAGAGCCCCCTCCCGTTCTCCAGGAGAATGAGACCGGAATCTCGGACCCCGCGTCCGTGTCGGATTCCTTCGTGAGCGTTTTGTCCACATTCTCTAGCCAGGATGCTGCTCCACTAGTATTCAATGCACGTCGTGATGTCGCGAAACGCCACTGGCTGGACTTTACCCTTAGAGGAGGAGAACCTTTCGAAGACAGGTTTACTCTGAGAGAGTTACGTTCCGCTCTTACTTGTGCGCGGCCACCGCCCATGTTCCGAACGATGTCCCGACATAATGCTTCGACATCTGGGTGAGCAAGGCATGGCCTTTTTGTTAGATTTGTTCAACAGGTCTGGGTTGAGGGCATCCTCCCGGATTCCTGGCAAATCACTACTGTGCTCGCCCTTGGCAAACCGGGGGGAGATCACCCTACTCCGGCCGGTTTCCGCCCATACTCTCTAACCTCTTGCGTATGCAAATTGATGGAGAAATTGGTAAATGTTAGATTACCGTTTTTCTTGACAGCGGAGGTCATCTGTCTTCAGCACAGTGCTGCTTCCACAAGTTGCACTCTACGTCTAATGCTCTGCTCTGGTTGAAAAATGCCGTCTACGAGGCCTTCCTTCGTAGACAGGGCTACGCTACGGTGTTTTTCGATCTGAAGAAAGCCAATGATACCGCATGGCAATACGTCAGGATGGAGACCCTCCACGCAATGGTGGTGAGGGGACGCCTCCCAATCTTTAAATATTAATCTTTGCGAAATCTCGATTTCTCGTGCGGGTGGGGGGAGCTCTTCCCGGCCCAATGGAGCAGAAAGAGGGTGTCCTGCAGGTGAGTGTCCTCGTTGTCATACTCTTTGCCCTGGGCATCAACGACATCACATCGGTGCTGTCGGAAGATGTTTTCGCTACGATCTACTTGGACGACCTTTCGATCTCTTTTGGAGCGGCTCAGATGGCAACTCGGGAGCGTCGACTCCAACAGAAATTAAACCGCGTTTCTCAATATGCCGAGGCGCACAGCTTTCTGTTTTCCTTAGCCAAGACTAAGGTTGTGCACTTCTGTTGCCATCTACCGCTCCACCCTGACCCAGACTTATTTCTTAATGGGGTACGCCGGGAAGTGGTTGAATTGCACCGTTTTATTGGTCTTGTATTTGATCGATGCCTCACCTGGGAGGGTCATATCCGCAGCCTTAGTCTCTTGTACCCGCGCCATGGATATTTTTCGTTCCGTGACGTTCAGCGCTTGGGGCGCTGATAGGGCTACTGCCTTACTTTTTATCGATCCTTTGTTCTTTCGAAGCTCGAATCCGGAAGCGAGTTTTATGCCTCCAAGTTTTATGCATCCGGCCTTCGCCTGGTGACCGGTGCCTTCACCACTTCCCCCATTAAGACTCTACTAGTCGAAGGTGGGGTTATGCCACTCGCTCTACGTCGTGCACAGTGCATTATTCTCATGTACGCGCGAGCTCAGCGCCTCCCCCAGTCGCAAACAGCCATTGCTACATCCGCAGCTGATTTCGTCGGTGCCTATGCCGCTGTGAGACGGCAGTCTTACCCTAAACCTTTTGGGTTTAGGGCTTGGAAACTCCTTCAAGAGCTAGGTATAGCCCTCGGGCCGGTGTTCCCCTGGTTCTGCCCAAGATGCCACCCTGGAGGGTACCACATTATGATACTTGCCGCCACGCCTCTGCTCTCAAAACTTATACTTCACCGGGACTATTGCGTTCAACCTTTTTGAAGCACCCCTCCTGTAAAGCTGTAACCGTGCCAGTGTATAAGGATGGCTCCAAGTCTCAAAGGGGGGGGTCGGGTTCCTCACCGTATCTTCTCTGTTTAAAGTCAGCGGAACTTTACCAGGCGGTGCGTCTGTCTTCACAGCCGAGCTGGTGGCAATATAATACTCGGCACGGGAGTTTACGCGACGTGCCCGGTTCAGAGACCGGATTGTGTTCTATAGCGACCGACAAAACCCCCTGAGTGCTCTCGTGGCATTGAAATCTCCGCATCGTTTGGTTCGCAATATCCGTGAGACCACGGTTTTGGCAAGTGGGCGGATATCGAAATTATCTTCTGATGGGCTCCTGGAAATGTAGGAGTTGCTGGGAATAAGCGTGCGGATGAGGGTGCCAAAGAGTCGGCAACGATTCGACGATCGGCCTAGCGTTTTGCTATTTCTCACACCGACTACATGGCAGTAATACGGGCAGTTTTTCGAGTTGCTTGGCAAAGAAGATGGGAGCCGGTCGTAGGAAACTTAAAGTTGCGTGCCATTGCGCCGCGATGTTCCCATGGACCTACCCCCCCAATGCCGCAAAGGCTTCAGGTTTCTTTCTGTTGTGTCCTAATTGTACACACTCGCGGGACGCACCGCCATTTGATGAAGCGCTCGCCAGCGCCCTACTGTGAAGACTGCCTTGTCCCCCAGACTGTTCGGCACATTCTTATTGAATGTCACAGTCTGGGCGATCTCCGCGCACGTTACCTGTCTCGGTCCGGGATGGGCGGGTTGGCTACCGCCTGTCGCTTGTACTCGTGATGAGTTGGTGCACATGGACTGGTGGACTTATAGACTTTTGATGAGAGGCCCGCATTTGCCTCTTTATTTACCTAGGCGTTTTTTGTTGTTTTATTTGTAGGTCGCAAGTTCCTGCGTCGGGCAGCAGGCGGTCCTCCCTCCGACGCCAGAACTTGCTTCCTCCTTGTTGCCATTTTCCCTTTTGTATTGTTGTTTTTGTTTTGTTTTCTTTGCATATTCATATTTTAAAGTACCCTAGTGCTAGGCTGCCGTGAGTGCGGCGACTTGTGCCTAAGTTTGTAGTCGCCAGATAGTCTCATAAAAAAACAAACAAACATTAAAGATTTTGTAGCCGGACACCTAAAATCTAGCATTTATGTATATCCCTGATTAGTATCGGGGGGTTTCTTCTGCCATATAGGCCAGTGAGAGACTGAAGAGGTAAAAGTTCACTCCTTGGTTGCTGGTATCCGGCGGCAATCACCACTTTTCCAATGTCGAGTTTGATCTCAATTGCGGGATAAGATTATTCAAGATTTCTTACTTGCTTGTATTTAATCGAATAACTGCTACATCCTAGCACTCTAACGAGTAATTTGTCATCAACAATTCGTAATTCTAGATCTTCATTTTCAAATTACGTGTGTCGATCCCGTGTTCCGAAATTAAGATGAGATCATCAATTTGCCTAAATACGTTTCCCTAAAGAGATCTTTTTGTCGTCTAGTCGTTAGTAGGTATTTTCAATATCCTTAGTCTGCAGCTGTGCATGACAAAGTGTTAATTACCGGATTTCTTCTTATTATGCTTCCTTTTCTTTTTAGCTTGGGTAACTGCTTGCACATGTAAATACTTTGAAGGAGGGCTTGGATTTTTCGACGTACTCTTCACTCTGTTACGAGTGCATGGGCCTTCATTACTTTCTGAAGAAATATCATCTTTCTCTTCTGTTTCTTCGCCTTTATCTATTTTTCTTCCCCCTCGGACTCTTTCGGATAGGGTGGTTTCTCATTGATGTTACAACTGGCTTTCTTGAACTCGTTATTCTGAATAACCGAGTCTTTTGAAGACTTGGAGCATCCTGGGTTTGCCGGTATGATGATTGAGTGGGCGGCCATTTGCTTTTAGAAGGAAATTAAGAACTTCATTGTATCAACCTATTTGAACGACGTTTGCTAGCTTTGCGCGCGTTAGGAATATTAAAATGCGAACGCTGAGGTCATATATGATGCATGATAGATGGCAATCACTCTGGCAGCCAATGAAGATGAAATCCACCAGTAGTGCACGCACGTCTACTGGTTCTGTTATAGATTGTTTTGCTGTTTGCCGGAGATACTAGCCAGCCTGCCAACCGAGAGAAGGAACAAGGGAGGCAGCAGAGTCAGTATGAGAGGGAACAGTAGATGCTTATGTAGAGGCAGCATATAAACCAGACGTAGGTGCAGTAGGGGCAGAGAGGTTGAGTCAACATGGGCACGAGAGATAGACACAGCAGAAGTAGAGGCATAGAGGTAGCAGAGATACCAGACGTAGGAGAAAGAAGGAAAGGGAGTACCCTAGGAGACCTTACGGTGTATTTAAAGAGGGTACCTTTGGACTGGCAATCGAGCAGGCACATGGTTGCTCAATTGTTTTGCATCCCTAAACGGCCACTTTTCAAGACTTTGTCTAGTCTTGACTTGAACTGGTCAACAGATTCATTGTTAACAACTTCGACTGGAAGTGCGTTCCACTTACCGCAGATACTGTAAGTGAAAAATTTCCTCACAGATTGCGGTTGTAACGCTTCAGTTCAAGTTTAAAGCCGTGATTGCGCGTTCTGTTCTCACTCCGGGAAAATATCCCGGTAGTCAACATTGTCGAACCCTCAAAGTATTTTGAAAACTTCGATGAGCTGATCACGCAGTCTACGGGTTTCCAGCGGGAACAGATCTAATTCCTTTTCGTCTATCCTACTAACTTTTATGTCGGATAGAGGGAATCAGCTTGGTTGCCCTGGCTTGTACGCGTTCCAACCTTGCGATATCCTTTCGAAACGAAGGACTTACAAAATTGTATGGCATACTCCAGGTGCGGCCGAACGACAGAGTTGCACAGACAAAGTACTATCTCCTTGTTACGGTATCCAAACTGGCGCTTTATGTAGCCTAACATCCTTTGGGCTTTCTTCTCTGCCTCGATGCATTGTTTCGAGAACTTGAGGTCGCTAGTGATAGTTACACCTAAGTCCTTCTCAGTGTCACTCGATTCAAGAGCAGTGCCCTTAAGGATGTACTGAGATTTGCATTTCCCCACGTTGAAATGCATTTTCTACGTGTCTGACCACTCCCCAATCCTTTGAAGGTCCTCTTGGAGGCGGGCAGTGTTTCCCTCCTTTGCCACATTGATACCAATCTTGGTGTCGTCGGCAAATTTGGAGATTTTGGCTACCATGTCTTCATCCATGTCGTTGAAATAAATAATAAACATTAGTGGTCCCAGGTCGGAACCTTGAGGGACCCCGCTAGTTACGGGCGCCCATTCAAAGGCCCGGCCATTCACCACTACTCGTTGCCGTCTGTCACTTAGCCAGCTCCTTATCCAACCTGCTACCTTGCTACATATGCCCTGTGCACGCACTTTCCGGAGAAGGCGGCGGTGTGGTACCTTGTCAAAGGCCTTTTGGAAGTCAAGATACATAACATCCACCGCTTTATCCCGATCATGCTCACTGAACATGAAGTGGAAGAATTCCACAAGGTTCGTCAGGCATGACCGTTGCCTTCGGAATCCCTGCTGGGAACTCTTCAGTAGCAGGTTTGACTCTAAATAAGACGTTATCTTGTCCACTATCATGCTTTCCATGAGTTTACCGACTATCGAATTTAAACTGATGGGTCGGTAGTTTGACGGATGGCTGGGGTCTCCTTTCTTGAAGATCGGAGTCACCTCCGCCTCACGCCAGTCTCTAGGAATGCATCTGGTCTGGATTGACATGTTAAAGATAGCGCACAGGGAAACAGGGAGAGCAAAAGTATAAGCCAAATGGTAGCGGACTCAAGGCATAACTGTGTTTGGAAGGATTTGAAGTGCACCGTGGTTGTTTCCGTCCAGATCGCTGTCTAGCCATGTCATTATTTCTAAGAACTTTACTTGAAATTCAAGGTTATCTCTTATTCCTTATCCTCACTTCCATTTGTGTCAACTGTCTCTCAAATTGACGCAGGTGTATTGTTAATATACTCTTGGTCACTTGTGATTCATATTTCTTTTGTTCAATGAGCTCATTTCATTAAATACTCTCTGAAAATTAATATTCAATACGTGCAAACATGTAAATACCGCACCCAAAAATATCCACCATTACAAACCTCGGATGATTTTTACCAGTAAATTATCACAGCGTCGATCACAAACGTCAGTTGGAGATCACCTAAAATCTAATATATGGAAAAAATGGAGGGAGCTGTGTGACACAAACTCTGTATTTCACAGGACCATACGCAATGAAGATCTAAATTGCAATCAAAATACGTTATAACACTCTATAACAATAATTTTGCTATAGGCAAGAAAATGATGTTCTAGGGTATTTTTACGCAGGGCACTAATATGTTATTCCTTTTTATAAAATGGCTTGAGTTTTTTTAAAATCACAAATAAAATGTGAATAAAATATTGAAAATTACCATAATGTCGGTCAAAAATTTAACACTAAATGGTAAAAATTATCAAAAAATTGTATATATATTTTACGAAATAATATTAAATACAAAAATTCATTTCATAGGAAGAGGGGCATTTTTTTTTAACTAGTGGGTTGCATATGATGGCATGAACCAAGCAACAACTCATACCGAGGGTGTCATTGAAGCGTTGGTTATTTTCCGTTAAAGCACAGAAGGCCCTCTTGCATTTAAAAATGATTAAGATTTTTATACCTTGACTTGTGACCCTTTAGTATTAGTACTACATTTATGAGTATACATTTCTAACCATTGGTCCTCATTATACTAATATTTTCCTGAAAAAAAACAAACTATATTTTCATCAGTTTCCTTTGAAACAAACGAACAGTTAAAAAGCGATTACAACATAAACTGATTCACTTCTAATAAATTTATTCAGGTTCAGTGGTTAAATAAAGATTAAACTGTCTATAAGGGAAGCTAATACATTGTATAACATTCATAAACCAAAAAATACCATATAAAATCGAAACCGTGTCTTTGTACTCGTCGCCTTTGTCAAACGCAAAATTTGATCAGTCAAAAGTAAATATAAAAATGAAAATAAAATCGGTACCAAAACACGACCACAAATAATTTTATTAATAGCAAATGAACGTAGGTAAGTTAGGGAGTTTATCAGGCTCCCCTGGATGCTTAGGGAGTCTTTATTGACGATTCAGACCATTTATTGCAGAAACTACATGAATTCCTATAACCACTTTGTACACATATATATTTTAGATCTATTAGTAGGAATGTTCCGGCGGAGTTTAGAGAAGTAAACATTTTGCCAAATTGAATAAAGTATATAGAATCTTTCTTACCATTTTAATTGTATGTCTAGGGGAAGCTTTTAGAGTTTATTATTAAATGTAAAATAATGTCTTCAGCCCTCATAAGGCGACTATTATATGTAGATAAGACTTGAATAGATTAATCAAATGTATTATTTTTTAATTAAAGAAATATTTAGGGAATTGCAGTGCTAACTCTTTTTTTAAATATATTATAATATGTGAGAGCAAATTTTAACACCGTTAACGTCGATAAGGATTCCAGTGTGTTAATCTCGAATGATCTAAAATTTTCCATACAATGTACCTTAGCTTCAAAAATAATAGGTTTTGCTGTAAGCTAGCTTTATAGCTGAAGATTTTTGATGTAAATCAAAATACTTTATGTACCCATATATAGGGCCCTTGTACGACATAATATTGTTACTCGGTACAATTCTGATCACCATAAATTCAAAAGGATATTGCAATGTTCGAATCAATCCAGTGAAAAGCGGCGAAATTAATTCCTAAACTGAGACAGCTTGTGTGAAAACAGACTGAGGCAACTCAATTGCCTGTACCTAGAACAACTGTATCTGCCCGGCCAACACATTGAAATATTTAAAATACTAAACTGATTCGTTCATATAAACTGCTCTATTAAAATTAGATAACCAAGTGCCGAATAGAAATAGCGGTTACAAGCTAGTATACAAAAGATTTAGCACTGTAATACCACTGAATTTCTTTAATTATAAAATATTACAACCAGTGAACATCTTAAATAGGAGTGTAGATAAAAGCATTATAGTCAAAATGTTTAATAAAATAGTTGCTAAATTTAAATATAAAATATACATGTATAAACATAAGCTTTGAATTAATTCTCTTGCATAACCTTTATCCTTTTTACGGGAATGATGGGTCGCTTGTTGCCAAACAAAAATCTTTAGACTAGGTTAATCGGCAGTAAATGGCAGATCAACATTTTAGGTACGTGATTTGTGTTTTATGAAATACAGAGTTATTTAAGCACATGCACCTTGCCTACTCTGCTAAAGTATAGTGATGGCAAACTATTAAACGTGCTCCCTTATAATTGTACACAGCGAGCATAGATTGTGTAATAAACTTTGTGTGTCGTGTAAATGGATGTAGTTTATAATCTGTTTATTAAATATCATCTTTGTTAAATTTTCATGGGCAAGTAGACAATAATATTAATTTTTAAGGATATTTCACACTCAATTAGTATACATTAATTTAACTGCTACATTTTACATAAACATAAAACAACATTTAAAAATAACACTTCTTTGCACCAAATATTACTCTCATAATAGACTGTTATATTAGTCAGATAAATAAGAACGATGAAAGAACAGAACCAATATCAACAGGTTTATCTGAATATGCCAGTTCTGTGAAAGATATTAACTCCAAAGAGAAAATTTTGACTAATTTTGAGACATATAATCAAAAGATGAAAGTAATATGAATCTAAAGTGAGGAATACTTGCAATTTGTATGTATAAATTTGATGGATTTAAAATGATGCTATAAGTTTGTCAATTTTCTCAGTAATATTATTCTTGCCAATTAGAGTTTGATAGTCACAAAAATCGCAAATAAACCTCTGCATTTTTTCCAAAAAAGAACAAAATATTTACAAACAGAAGTATGTTTTTCTTTAGTTTTACAACTGATAGTGAACACGACTTATTCTTATTATCTATTATTGATTATCGTGAAGCAAAGAAAGGAATTCCTCAGACATTTGCAGAAAATATTATTTTTCCGTTGTTTTTGTTGTGTAATGTGATTGATTAAACATCAGTGACAATACAATATCACGTTGTATTTGTTTGATTCATAAATTTTTAGAAGTGTTTATTGCACGCTTGCAATCTTGTATGATTTTGAAATACAGCTGCATCAATATTTCAAATTGTGCTATAATTTCAATTTATTCCAGAAACTTGTGATAGGAATCATATATGGGGAGAGTTGTTTTTTTTCGATATTTGACATACTATATAACTAACTTAGATTCATTTTCTTTACTATGTAGAAGAGTGACTTGGTGAGTAATATAAATTAAACTAATAAAATTGCAAAAAACTACAAGTCAGATAAGCGGATATGAGCATAAAACATAGCGGCGTTATTTAATATTTTGGGTGGTAGCCGATAGGAAATGCTCTTTTGAATCTCTGTTTGATACATCATCAACCTCGGGTATAAAAGGGTAGTTAAGAGAATTATAACCTTGATACTAAATTTCATCAAAGAAAGCTCATTCATTATTAGAATATTTTAAATATTATTTGCATAGATTGGGAATGAACAGACACATATTGGATCACACAAAAGTTCGTTGATTGTTACGACTCAAGTGAGATTCAGGTTTTTAGTGAAAAGAATTTCATGGCACAAATTTTTTAGCTGATCTTTAGGTTAGAAAATTTGGCCTAAATGAATAAGATTTTTGATTATCCTAATAATTTTCCACCCTTGCCACCGTGCTGACGGGACTCAGCAAGCCGTCCGACCCTAGCTTAGCCTCTTCTCCTTATTTCAGACAGCCTGTATTTCTCGCCCACTTCGTCGCTTTTCATACAACCTCTCCAACAACTTTCTCTGGTCAGCCTCTAATTTTACGGGGTAGATGCTGAGCTTCTTCTCAGCCAACCGTCCCGGATCAGGGCTGAGGGGGGAGGGGACAATGTGCCCTAACCCTTGAGCTCTGGTTCGAGATTGTGGATTTTTAACACCTGCTTCATCCCGGCCCATACCTTCCACACATCCCCTTTCTTTCTACCTTCACTATATATTTGTTTTTACGCTGTGTCCAAGGTGCAGCCGCCATACTGAGTGACTGCCAGGCCACCAGGTGGGAGGGGTGGTCCTGGATGGCAACACCTGGCTCTGCCACGTGTACGCACCCCTTTCAGGGCGGGCTACTGCGAGGGGTGATGAGCTATGGCATCCTGTAGAAAATTTCAGGTCACCATGCCCAATGATGAGAAAATGAAAAATCTCCCCTCAATTTTCCCTTGTGCATCGACTAAGCCGCCCCCAGGAAGCTTCACAAAAAAAAATGGAGGCCTCGGCCCCTGCGTTTGCGCAGGGGAACCTCCAAATTTCTCCTAACAGGAGAGGATGCTTTCTCCTCTCCTTCGCTTACGGGTTTAGGGAACTTCCCCTCACCCCCTTTTATGGAGGTGCTTTCGGGCACCTTCCTGTTTCCAGCGGTAGTCCCTCCTTTTCTGTCCAAGAGGACTGCCAAGAAAGCCATCAGGCAGCCAAGGGCTGATCGCTTCCCATTGAAGCGGCTCGGTAAGGCAAACCCGCTTAGGAGGGAGAGGGAAGCCAGGCCCCTTCGGTCGCTTCCCTCAAAAGACCTGCTGGCAAGAATATTGAACCTTGCCGGGGTCAAGGCCCGTGCCTCCCCACATTTGACTAGTGACAATGCTGCCAATGGGACCTGCAATGTCCGGGGGGGGGGGCAACTGAAGGGAATCCGGGCTCGGCGCCAAGTATCGAACCCGAATCCGCCCCTATGCAAGGTCATGCTCAAACGGCTAGGGTTTCCGAGGCAGTACAAGCAGAGAAGGGATCTCCTCCGACCGATGCATCTACGACTGCCAGGACCTTCTCCATTTCGAAGAAGGAAATAGCTGAGGTTGGCCATCTGGCCTGGGGGCTCTTGCTGGCGGAGGGGAGAAGCTGGTTCAATCTCCGCCCTACTCTCCTAAAAAAAATGAACAGGAAAAAGATAAAAAGACTCGGGGCTCCTTTCCATCCGTGGGGGCTGGGGGGATGGATGTGTCTGCTGGTTCGGTAAGCGACCAAGCCAAGATTGGCACATCCGGCCCTCTACCCCCGCAGGTGCTAAGCCCCCGACTAATACTAAAAGTGCAAAGGGCGGAGCCTCGATAACATCGGAGCACCTCATTCAGACGTAACCTAAAGTCTTCGAGCCCGCTGGCTTCAAACGCTTCCTCGTTATTCGCTCCACTGCTGGCAGCATGTTGGCTAAGGGCAACATGATCCATAAGAGGAGAGCTTTAGCTTGTATAATTGGTAGAGAGCCGAAGGTGACCAATTTCTCGGACGGGAACCTTCTGGCAAATGCGGCGAATCCCACCGAGGTGGCCAAGATAAGTGCTCTTCGGACACTTGATGGCACCCCGTTGAGTGTGACGCCACACTCTACCATGAACTTTGTAAAAGAAGTATTTTATGCGAGGGAACTTGTTTATTACTCCATAGAGGGCATCACCTTAGAGCTGGCCGACCATGGGACGGTCAAGGTAGAAGGTATGATGAGAAAACAGGGAAGGACTTCGAGACTCACCCCTACACTCTTCGTCACGTCGACTGTGACAAGCTCCCTCAGTCGGTCCGTGCCGGTTGGTACCGCTACAGCGTGAAGGCATTCGTGTTACTGCCGCGGTGGAGCTATTACTGTCACCGCTTCGGCGATACTAATCGTTCATGTAGACGTGAAAAGTTGGGGTCACCTGAAGTATGTGTAAATTGCTCTAAGGCCGCACACGATAAGTCCAAATCGTGTGTGGCCAAATGTGTCAATTGCGGAGAGTCGCACCTCGCTTCTTTGAAGCAATGTGGTGCATATCTCGCTGAGAAAGAAATATTGGCCGTTCAGGCCCAGGATCGACTGTCATTCCGCGAGGCTAAGGACTTGGTCCTGGCGCGCCCAGCTCTGCTTAGGACGTCTTATGCCTCTATGGTTAGAAAGACACCCTCTGATCCAGGCCCAACCAGGCCAACGAGCAAGTATGTTTTCGCGCCCATTCGGAGCCCTTCTGCGGGTTCTAGTCAACCCGGGCGCTCCCTTGGTAAAGCTGGCCACACAAAGAGCTCCGCCTCTGGAGGTAAAGTCCACCTGGTGGCCTCCCGCGACATCAGGACGTGCATTGAATGCTGGCGGAGCAGCATCCCGGCTAGAGACTGCGGAGAAAGCGGTCGCGAAGGTTTCCGCATTTCCCACTCTACGTAGGATGCTCTGCTTCGACTGGAAAATGCCGTTTGCGAGGCTTTCCTTCGTAGACAGCATTACGCCACGGTGTTGTTCGATCTGAAGAAGGGCTATGATACCGCATAGCGGTCCGGTATCATGGAGACTCTCTACATGATGGGGGCGAGGGGACGCCTCCCAATGTTTATATCTGAGTTTTTGCGAGATCGTCAATTCCAGCTACGGGTGGGGGGAGCCCTCTTCGCCCCAATGGAGATAAAAGAGGGTGTCCCGCAGGGAAGTGTCCTCATTGTCACACTCTTTGCCCTAAGCATTAACGGCATCACCTCATTGCTGACGGAAGATGTTATCGCTACGCTCTACGTCGACGACCTTTCGATCTCTTTTGGCGCTGCCCAGATCCAACCCTGGAGCGTCGAATCCAATCCAATTGAACCGCATCTCTCACTATGCCTAAGCGCACAGGTTTCGGTTTTCTTTGGCCAATACTAAGGTGGTGCAATTCTGCCGCCATCCATGGCTCCACCCCGACCCAGAATTGTTACTTATTGGGGTGCGCTTGAAAGTGGTTGAATCGCACCGTTTCCTTGGTCTTGTATTTGATCAACTTCTCACCTGGGAGGTTCATATTCACAGCCTTAGGGTCCCTTGTACCCGCGCCATGGATATTCTGTGCTACCTGACGTTCAGTGCTTGAGCGCTGTTAGGGCTACTGCCTTACTTTTTTATCGATCCTTTGTTCGTTCGAAGCTCGACTACGGATGCGAGTTTTATGGATCCGCAGCCGTTCGTTATTGCGGAGGGTGGACTCGATCCACCTCAACTGCCTTCCCCTTGCGACCGGTGCCTTCCGCACTTCCCCCATTGAGAGCCCCCGGGTCGATGCTGGGGAGATGCCACCTGCTCCCCGCCGCCTAAAGTGCATCACTCGCCGAATTGGGCACACTCGCGGGACGCACCTCCATTTCATGGAGCGCTCACCAGCGCCCTACTGTGAAGACTGCCTTGTCTCCCAGACTGTTTGGCACAGTCTTATTGAATGCCCCAGTCTAAGAGATCTTGGCGCACGTTACCTGTCCCAGTACCGGGATGGACGGGGTCGCTCCTGCCTGTCCCTTGTACTCGTGACGAGTGCGCGCTCATTGACTGGTAGACAGGTAGACTTTTGGCGGGAGGCCAGCCTTCTCCCCTTTATTTAACGAGGTTTTATTTTTTAAAAATGGTTGTTTTCTTTGTACGTCGCTCGCTCACGCTCCGGGACGAGGGAGACCTCCCCCCGACGCCGGAGATCGCTTCCTAATTGTTACGACCTTTCCTTTTTATCATTGTTGTGTTTTCATATTCTTATTTTAAAGTAGCCTAGTGCTAGGCTGTCATGATTCTGGCGATTTGTGCCCAAGTGGGCAGTCGCCAGATAGGTTCCTAAAATTAAAAAAATAAAAATAAAAGCAGTAATAATATTCCAACATATAATAAAATATTTATGTGATACAGATGATGTTAGTGCTAGGAGAGCAAACTTAAAAGTTATCAACCTACCTAATATATATTTCCAACATTGGTACAGAACACAGGTAAGAACATTCTCCATGAAGATATAATAAGAGGATTAAACCTCGAGCTATTCTCAAAACTCTGTCTTATTTCAAATCGTTAATAACTATTTTCCAACTGAAAATTTTGAATGAGTAAAGCAAAGCCTTTGGATAAAAAACTATTTGCTTTTCCAAGTCCTGGATCAATAATTAGGTTAAACTTCAAGAGGAAGATGAATTGTTGCATCGTAGTAGTTCATTTAGATGGAAAAAGATATTTTGGATTAATTAAAATTCCCTTCATTTTTAGAGAAAGTTCACTTTTAATTAAAAAGATATTTTGGTAATATTACCTTTCCCAACAAAATATTTGTGCGGACTATAAATCTTTACATCAACTTATTTAAAAACGAAAGATTCAATCGAGCTCAACGCTGCACTAAATGAAACAAGATCTGAAAGAATACTCACTTGGCCACCGTTTTGCATTAATTACAATCACAATTATTCTGGGCATTTTACTAAATTTCTGAGCCTATCTATATCCAATCAGCTTGGAACTATTCATGCAGTTGGTTTATTTGTAACTATGGTACTTCTTATTAGTTTTCCAAGGACTAGTCACTAAATTTTAATTAGATTTTCTCTTCTATTACTGCCAAAATATTGAGGATTCTACTTCAATTATGAGATTTACTCTCATAAATTTACCCTAAAATGGATTCGCGTATTGAAATATTCACACTCTAATTGCAGATTTCAACCCACCCTATAAAAATAGTTGCCCTAAGAGGCTTACAAATGAAAGTTCTTATTTAATTCACGACTTTACGTTAAAAAGAAAGTAATTGCCCTTCCTTCTCAAGGGAATCTTAACAAATCAATGCTGTTAAAACTTGTCGCAGCATCTCTCATACTCATAATGAGCTCAACACAGCTTTAAACCCGTAGCCATTCGGACTTAGTACGTCAATCTTACAAAAGTGCACTTTGTATTTATTGCTGAACCTTGCATTTAGCTATCAAGAGCTTTAATGACCTTTCCAAAGAAAATCCAGAATTATTTCTTAGATTGAAATTACTTTAAAACAAACACAACATCCGAACTAAGGCAGTAGAAAGCCATTTATGTCCTTTTCCTACAAAATATTAGTCCAACTCATTATCATCAGCAAAACAAAAATTCTTTACCACAAAACCACCAAAACTGAGAAAGTAAAAGATAAAAAACGAAAATCTATAGAACCTTCAATTGGCCTCAACCTCTTTGGTTAGAACCAAATTTGATTAACCTATACAATTTGGTGTAATGCCTATAGGTCAGTTTCACTCATTTGATATTTGCTAGTATTCGAACCACGGATACCACTTTGTAAGAGGCGGAATGGCATTGTGTTTGGTTTTGTAAACTATTGATAGTAGAACCTTGTAGGGGACTCAACCCTCTCTCTTCTCTCCCAATTGAGACACGGGACGTTGACAGCGAAACATCCGGGCAAGGCACCTCGTTACCATACCCCTTTGCCAATCGTCCCTATGAAAAGCAGAGTGGTTTAAACTGCAAGACCTTCCCTACGAGGGTATATTCAATTTAGCCTCAAGTACGAAATTGGAGACGCGTTTCTCTCAAGCTCGAAGGGCCAGCTGGACCAGAGGTACGACTTGCTGAGAAAAACCGTTAGAGTAAGAACCCTCCTGTGCCCCCCCCCCCCTCTTATCCCTTTCACAGTGGGGTGACAAAGTATAAATACCAAACACTTGGGAAAAACGGGGTAGAATCCGTGATTCAACCAGGCTACGAAGGACCCTGCAAGAGAGGCCGGGAAACCAAGGGGAATAAGAAGAAGCTCATCTCCGAGCTTGTCCCTGATTATCAAACCAAAGTTTAAGTTAACTTGTTCTACATAGTTCAACTTATTCTTGTGAGAGAAACCCCACCCCACTATCCTCGCCCTTGAAGAAGACCCTCCCGAGTACAGTCCTCGCCCTTGAAGAAGACCCTCCCAGAGTACACTCCTCGCCTTTGTCGAATTCCGAAACGAAGAAGAAGAAGCTCCTCCTCCAGCACGTTCCCCGGTGGTCACACCAAACTCTAAGTTAGCTTGGTTTAAGAACTAAGTTCAACCTACTCTCGTAAGAGAGACCCCGCCTATCCTGGTGCGTCCTAAAGCACTATGATAGTTCTCGCACTTGAAGAAGACCACCCTCCCTAAAAACCGTGTGGACCCCCATCTGCCACACTCGCCAAAGTCCCTTGTGACTGTCAAGTTATCCCGTCCACCTCCAACCATCTGGTCGAAGCACGCGTCAAAGAAGCCACCGGATTCCTGAGGTGTCTGGACTCATTGAGCTCAAGGTCAGACTCAAACCGGCCGCCAGAGCAAGTAAGGTATTTAAATTCCACTAGAGATAATGAGCCTATTTTTTATATTGAAGTGAGTAGCGAGTTAACGAACATTATAATGTTAAGTTATAAAACTTTCATTACGGAATTATTGAAGGCCTTAGTTTCCCTATAAATTTTTAATATTTCTGTGGTTTAGGTTTATTTTTGTTTTTGTGTTTTAATTAAAGCTTTACTTTGTTTAACAATTTTTTTTTATTCTAACCTCGAACCGCTACTTATGGTACAGGGAACCTTTAAATATTAAAGAAGTCAAGACCATAAATAATAATAATCAAAATCATATATAGCACCATTAGAGAGGTATAACGTTAGTCAAGGATTCTTCTTTTTTTTTGGGGGGGGAAGGAGTAGGTAAACAACTCCTACGTACCAACTCCTTCCATCACTTAGTCCTTCCTATACCACAACAAACCTTTTTCGGGCCTAATTTTAAATATAGCTGATTTAACTTCCCCAAAATATACTCTTTCACATCTTCAAACACATACCACCTTTGAGCTTGATATCTCACGGCGAAACATTGTAAATGTGACTGATATAATTAGATCTATGAGAAACAATTAACTTTTCTTCAATATTGCACAGGTAGAATCAGACTTTAGACCAAAACATCAGTTTTCAGATATTAGCAAATACACAAAGCTTTGGGAGACAATTGGGTTGTTAAGTGTAAGATAATAGATTCTATTCGTTCAAGGATATTTTCTCAAATTCCTCGAAAATCTGATCCTCTAAGATAATTTCAAGTGAGGCATTGCCTCCCTTAAACAGCTGATATATGAAGGATTAAGAGGCCCCAAATCCTACCATCGCAGAGAGGTCTGTTTTAATTGTGGGCATTTGTCACGTTCTGATAGGATTTTCCTCCTCTCTCTCACTTTATGAGAGCTACAATTATGTGACTCGCCACACTAAACACACTAGATAACATACAAATACATTTAACTTTATAATCATTTTCACTCCATTCTTTACATTCTACTCCTCTCATCCATTCTGGCTGAGTTCCCTTCTATTTTTGCTTCTTAGTTTTAACATACAACAAGGAATAAAGAATGTTATATTTGTTTGTTCTCTCTTAAAATATAAAAATCCATGGGAAGATAAATATAGGCCAAATTTATCACATATTCAGTGAGTGTAGACATGGTTTAGCACATTCTCCTTCAAAGCTTTAAAATGCTAATGCATAATGATACATGATATCCTTGCAACATTGTATTGAAAACATAAAAGCAAGTTATTAAAAAGGTTTTACATAGTATACTTTGAAATTTCCATCTCATTTTCGAATTTTGAATCCAAGATTTACATTTTTGATTGGTTTTAGTATAATTAAAGGATATATATTAACAATTAAATCATCCATCATTTGTTATCTCCTGTCTGTTATTGTAAATTGGATGCTGGACTCGATGACCCCACCTCTTCTCTCCATTTCTCTATCTGCTCACATGCAAGTTATTGGATTATGAAAAAGAAATAAAGAATCTGCTGCAGCTGAGACTGAGAGAATTGGCACACTTTCCCGGTTCTAAGATGCACCCTGTAAGAGGGCCCCCAGGTGTAGCATGGGCGAATATTTTGCAAATTGCAGTCATGGCCAAATGTTTTGAGACTACTGTATTTTTTCCTATGGCAAAATTAAGAGAGATAATCACACCTTACATTTTGGTTTAGTATGTTTGTTAAGAATGATGTCCCTTGTTCTTCTAGACTGCTTTAATTGGTTTTGGCATGGTAGAGACCAAATGTGTGATGATATTTGGAATAAGATGCCCTACTTTTGTTAAATAATCACTCGCAACTGCTCACAATTCGATGGCTTCTGTCTTTTAACTCACACTTTGATTATCACCAAAAAGTTCTCTATTTGTTTCAAATCTGGCGAAAGCCTAGGCCAAGGTCACAATATTTCAATGTAATTTCCAGCCAAGAAATTTTTTATTGCTTTGCTTTGTGACGGGATACGCCAACATGCTGAAAACTACAGTCAGCCTCACTAAAGTGTATTAAAACTGTAGAGAAAAGGTGCTGATGAGGCAAGTTGTGGTGCCAAAGAAAGTTCATGGCGATGTTATTGGACAAAAATGTTAGTGTTGCAGTTTCCTTAGATGAGACCAGCCCCAGACTTGTAGAGAGTACCAGGTACTTCAGATTGAGTACAACAGGAGGACTCGTTAAAGCGCTCATCTTTTCTTCTCCTCACGAGGGATCTTCCAGAATCTCCAAAAGACCAGAAGGGAGTTTCATCAGAGAATATCACGTTGTCATAGTCTTCAAAAGTACATTCATTATATTTCCTTAAAAAGAGCGGAGCCTATCCGTAAGGTTTTTTTTAGGGAGATGAGGCTTCTTATCAGCCATTCTTGACTTGAGACCTTAGTCGAAAATGTTCATTCTCACTATGCGCGCAAAAGCGTTCACGCCTGGTTCTTTTCAATAGTGAGGAAACTTGGTTGCACTTGAGGCAACCCAATTCTTGAACTATGACTTTACTAGGCAGCGATCTTGGCTTTCGATTGAAGCTCTTCGGCTTCCAGGAAACATCTTTACCGGCATATAATCAGTATTTTAAAGTCATTTATTATTCTAAGGATGAATTTTTTATGCAAATCCTTAGTAACTCTCTTCTTCATTTGAGGCCACTTTGGTACAGAACAACAATGGTTGCACGTTTTTCTTGTAAAGTATCATTTTTGGATTTGAAAAATAGTCAAACATTTTATTTTAAAATTAAATCTTACGAAATAAAATATAATTAAAAAATTATTTATTTTACCCTTGAGATAGATTAGCAAAGCTCCAGGGCCTGAAATTACCATCCCACAGTAACAAGAACAGAGCACCTTTGAATTCAATAAAGGAATGCATTTTTTTTTATTATTTTTAAAATTGGGTTTGTAATCAACCAACAATAATTTTAATATTAAAACAACTCTTCATATCACGTAAAAAGACGAACACTATTTATATATTAACCTCAAAACCTTTGGCCATGAATGTAAGTCTAGAGTATTGCCTGCCCTCCCCGTCCCAGTTCATGCAGGGGATTCTTCACCTATATAACTTCAACACAATTTCAGTTCCACTATATTAATATATATATATATATATATATATATATATATATATGAAAGCAGTGTAAATCTATTATTCTCTCAGCACCAAAGGTTTTACATAAGTATTTTTCTGTTCCCTTTTTAGTAGTTATTGTTGGTTACGAGGGGCGGTCAATAAGTTTTGCAATTCGGATATAAGGAAAAGAGAAATGAGGAAAAGTGTTTTATTATTTTTCAATATAACTACCCTCGACTTTAATGCACTTGCGCCACTTGTCCCTGAGGCTTCGAATTCCCGACACAGAAATCTCCCGACTGCTGTTCAATGCAATTCTGGACGGCGAGCTGGACATCTTCATCGTCCCCAAACCAGCGTCCACGCAGTGCAACCTTGAGCTGGCGGAATAAAAAGTAGTCGCTAGGGGCCAGATCTGGACTGTAAGGGAGATGGTTGAGCTCCTCGAATCCCCACTCGCGCAGGGCAGCTTGTGCAACTCTGGCCTTGCGGAGTTTGACGACGTTGAAGTCGATGATGGGGCGTGAGGTTTCTAGGGACCCAACGGGAAGAGACCTTGGTTATGGCCAAATTATCGTGGATGATGTTGATAACACTTCCATGTGATATTCCAAGTTGTCACTAGATTTCTTCGACCTTCACCCGTCGATTTTCGAGGATCATCCTCTCCACACGGGCCACATTGTCCTCGTTGGTCACGTCTGACGGGCGTCCTGGACGGGGGTCATCTTAAAGGGACTCACGACCATGGCGGAACTCCCTATTCCAGCGAGCAATGGTTGCATAGGAAGGGGTGTGTCGGTGTACTCTGCAACCATGCGTTCAATGATCTCTTTTGCATTCTTGCCTTCCTTGGTCAAAAAATTGATCACTGCGCGGTGCTCAACCTTCTCCATTGTTGAAAGATTTGTTACTGACGATCTGCGATCAGCTACTGCTTTTTAAATAGACAAGGCAGGAGCGTGCGGCTGCAGGTTCTGACTTGTTATAACTTGTCCTAACACACCCACCAGCCATCCCCCTAGCTCTGTTTTGTCCTATCGATTCGCAAAACTTATGCACTGCCCCTCGTAGTTTCGAGCACCAGGATGGATGAGCTTACCTCAACAATTCTGCTGAAATTTTCTGGAAAATTAACTTTTTGGACGATACTACACGTAAAATTACTTGGACATCCTCCACTGCCTCCATGACTAGCCATTTTTAAATTCCTTAAGGTAGAAAATATTGAGGTGGGAGGGACTTGATAATTGACAAACAGTGTCCCTTCTTGTGGTGTTTATAAAAACTTTCACTTTTAAGTAAAAGGTCAGCGACAGAACCTAACAACCTAGCCTAAGCTAGGTTATGTTGTAGATTGTAAACAGCGCGTTGAAGAGTGTTTATTCTGTAGAGATATAAGCATAGGCTCCTAAATATCCTTCCTGTTTAGCTTAAGATCTTAATACTCCTTCTCTCTAAATAATTATTTTTGGCCTGTCGAAGAGATGGACCTTTCCGTCTCTTGCATCTTCATTCAAATAATTCTTGAATATTTTGAATCCTCATTCTTAATTTACATATGTAACTCTTCTTATCAATTTATTTTTCAATCTTTATGAACTTTGGGCCTTTATTTTGCCAAACCTGTTAAAATTCGAACTTTGGGCAGTTTTTTGGCAATGCGGGATCATAGAATTGCACCACAGAGTTTTGATCAATCGATAATTCTTGTATAGGGAAAACAAAAGCAAAAACAATCGAGTGCATTTTCCCCAATGTCTTTGAATATCGATTTGTAAAGCACCTGGTGAATTTGGGTAAAGTGAAAATGTTTAGAAATTACATAACTATTATGTCCATCGTTGGGTACACCTATAGAAGGTATGGGCTTGTGATTAACGGTAAGGGAAATTAGGTTTTCAAAAAGACTAATAAAATTGAATTCCAGTTTGAATCTACAAATAACTTCTTTGATCCCAAGGGCTGCAACATTATCTTCAATGCACGGCATTATGTAATTAATATTAATCTACGTGATTAATAGGAACATTTTTTATTTATTATATAATGATTCAAATGATATTAAAACGAAAAAGTATGGCAAGACTTAATAGCTTTTCCTCCTGAATATAAATGTTAAAAATATATCCTTTTAATAGGTAAAGATTTGAAAATTTAAAATAGTCGAACTGAATAATTCTTCTAATTTAAAAGCCGGAGGAAATATGATTGGTTCGTTAATAATGGATATTTTTAAAAAGACTTCAAAGCCATTCAAAGAGTTTAAAATAATCAAGTAAATTGAAAACGAATTAAGTATGCAAGAAATTAGTATGGAAAAATAATACGAGAAAACTAAATTTTTCTCATAAGAAAATTCAGTTTCATTTCAGAAAGAAATAGAAGAAAATTATTTTCCAATGATGTCATCAATCAAGAAAAGGCATAATCTACAGAACGAGAAGCAACAAAGACCCGTGGGTCTACTTAACGCCAGTCTGAAACGTAATAAGATTAATACCACCTCAACATAGGTAGCACTGTACATAAGCCTCGCGAGCAGAGTACATTCACCTTGGGAAATTTGGATCAGAGATAAATCAAACTATTTTCTCTATAAAATAGTGTTAAATGTTTTTTTTATAAACATTTTTCGTAATGTAGATATCTTTGAAAATATTTTAATTGCTAATATAAAATTCTTTCACAAGGGAAAATATTACATAGCCATTTTAGTTTAGTAAAACTAAGTTATTTATAATTACCGAGATTCGGAAAAATTATTTTAACAATCAAATGTTTGTCGTCAATTTTTCTGTTTTGAATTTATATCAATATTATAAAATTTGACCTAAGAATTTCTATATCAACAGACCACAGTGCAGCATCAACTATTTATCAACATTACATATTAAGCACAAAGCCTCCCGTCATTTTGTCCCCTCAAAAAGACCAAGCCCCACTTCCCCTTAGAAACCTCCTCAATACACCCCTGTCATACACAATCTCATCTTCCTGGTCATCCGTTAGACTTTTCTCTCTCAAACAACCTTTCTCATAATCAATCCACTCTTATGCGGTTTCCCAACCCTTCCATTCTTTTTACATATCCATACAACATAATAATACTTTCAATCAAAATCTTATTCCCTCTCTTATGTACGCTATAAACATCTCTCATCAGGTCCTTCCTCTCTTCATCTAACATTAACACACTCGGCATCATTCTCAATTTGTCAATTTGCACTGCTTTCAGTCAAGATATTTTATTCTCTTTCCATACCATTGCCTCACTCCAACACATTAAGGTCGGCGCTAGCATACTTTGATGCTGCATTCTAGAACCTTCCATATCCAATCCCTTAACATTCCCTAACTCCCTATTCACCCAAGAGACTTTCTACCACTTAAAACCTATGGTCGCAATCTACTTTATGTGAACTACTATCCTTTAATTAAAATCTTCGCACTTGTTCAAAGGTGAAACCGACAGTGGAGGATATCATCCCCTAGCCCATTTTGCCCCAGATTTCATTACCATATTCTTTCCGTATTCAACTTTAGCCCCCTTTTCTCACGCACATCCTCCCAAATGCTTTTAGCAAAATTTACATATTCTTCTGACGTCCAACCACAAATACCAACTCATCAGTATTCAGCAAAATAGATAGAACCAATACTTCGTCATTCCTCATCAACCCCACACCCTCTCCTTTATTACCAAAGGTACTTGTATCAGTACTCTATCCATAAAGATATTAAATACCTATGGAGAGGGCACACCAAAGTGTACTAACCCGAAAGAGCCACGATTTTCGCCAACGAAGGGAAACATATTTACATGTGCATCATTTTCTCCTATTTCCTCACGTTTCTCTCTTCATTCAGGAATAACTTCCTGTTCCTATCGAGATCCTTATTCATCTTCCTGTTTCCATCGGGATCCTCATTCATCCTCCTGTTCTCATAGGGATGCTCATTCATTTTTTGTCCAAATGTTCCGTTTGTTGCTCTTCTTTCCTCTTTACTTACTTGATTCACTTTAACTTTTTATATCATTGTGTTTAGGTAATCGCATCTCCCTGACATCTACATCTGCACTGTTAACCATTTCCAAATACGCCTCCTTTTTGCTCTTCAGTTCGCACAAATACGCCTTCTTTTTGTCCTATATTAAGCACTTTACAATGTTGAACTATCATTTATCACTTTATTCCTTTTATTTCTTTTTTGACATGCATATATAATCCATGCACTCCTCACAGCCACTTCCATAAATTAGTTTGACATTTTCTCTATCTCCATGCTCGCACTTATTTTCTCTCTTCTACTTTAAAGCATTTTCACATTCTCTCCTCTTTTTCTCTAATTCATTAAACCTAAACTTGTGATTCTCCCATTTATTCCACATTCATCATGTGTTCTCTTTCATGCACCAACCTCTTTAACCTTATACAGCAAAATCACGAGATCAGTTAGTTCATTACTCTTACCTATTACACCGCTCATATCAAATTTGTTCGGCAGTATATTCTTTCTTACTAGGTACAGATCACTCATACTCTTACCTTCTTCCACACTTCTTTAACGAACCCATGAGTATTTATACACATCTCTCTCTCCCCATTTTCATTCTCTCCGGATATACTAAATCTCCACTTTCTCCTCTTTCCCACATTACATATAGCCCTCACATTTCAGCCACCAAATCTGTTCAGAAAGTGACGGATTAACCGATCTGACTGACCGGGGTCCGCAAAAGGCCCATTACCCAGCATTGCCTTTTGCGTATCTGAGTTAACAACGTCGAAAACACAGGTTCTCACATCAAAATAGCCATTGTGGGGCTTAGATTCCCTTTACGATTCACGTCAGAGGAGGGTATGGGTCTTCTCCTGCCCCACATACAGGCAGCTATAGATTGAATTTATAATTTATTTAGGCTATTATTCTCAACCAAAGATATTAGATTTATCAAGCCAAGATAGCATTTTAACAGAATCTTGATAATGGATCACTAAGAGACAGAATTTTGAGTGACAAGTTCCAAATCCGTATTTTGACATTACATAAAATACAAATGGAATTTATTTACCCACACCGCAAATATAGCACCGTCTTCTTGAATGTCCATCACAAAGTACATTATAAAACCAAATTTCAATTAAATGGAGGCTGAATTACATTATCAGAATCAACAAATGTTTTAAAAGAGAGGTATGTAAATTTTCCAGTCCAAAATTAATCAATGACTTTTCAGTTCTTCATTTTCTCTATTACGCCAATAACTTATTAACTCTGAACTAATAAAAGCAAAGATTTTGTGTGGCAATGATGAAGTCAGAAACATTCAGATATCCTTCATTTATATTTTTTAAATTATGTATTCAATTAATAAATGATTAATTTAGTTGTTAAACATAACAAATGGTGTTTAATTTTTGCAAGGGCATCCCCTAAATCCCTCTAATATCTTCCGGAACAGAAACATTTTGCTAAAGCAAACTTTTAAGTGAGTAGGTAAATAAAATTTCTATAGGAAATAAAGTCATGCATTTAATTTATGTTATGAAGCTTTTCTATAATATACATAATCGTATATTAAAAAAAATGATAAAAAATAAACTTATAAAATAAGATAATGACACGTGCAAAATAAGAACGATTTTTCGGGAACATTTTGCTCAGTAGGTAAGAACAGTACGGCTGCCTCAAGACTTAGGGGAAGAGTTTTGCGATTTCAAGAGAGGTAATTAGAAGCACGAGTGTAAGTCTGCGTTTTTAGAAGTTATACAAGGAAAACAAAACCTATAAATATCGTTCAAAAGTCTGTCGACCCCGCATAGACAGAGTCATAGAAAAGAGAGCTATTGGAAGCTTCTTTATGAAGGATGCCTTTAAGACTGCAATAGTAAATTCTCGAAAGATTAAGAGCATTAATGGCAAGTAAGTAATTCTTTTCAGTGTCTCGTCGCCTCACTACATCGGGTTTAAACATTCGTTCTCCAGCAACCAAACTAATCATCAGCGAGATCCAGAAGGTCAGACTCGAATATTCTGAAGTTCATGTTGTATGAAGGGATAAAAATTGGGTTATAATTTACTTCAGCAACGAAAGGAAATTTAATTTAGTTGGTTCTGATGGCAGACGCTTTGTTAAGTGCGTTTTAGGTGACAGACTTAACCCTAAATGTGTACAAATGTCTGTGAGGCTTGGAGGTGGTAGCGTCATGATATGGCGGATGTTTTCGTCTGAAACAGTTGGTCCGCTACTGCAAATAATTGGAATGGTAAATGAGAATGTGTACCTGCCCTTCGTACAACATATTATACATTTATAGGCGTGTGTTTGGTGGTGGGTGAGGTTTATAGCGTTAGGTTGAGGTGGCTTGAATATGGGTACGCCACCAGTTTTGGGGGTGAACCATTCAAGTACCAATTTGACCCGATGTTACAGGGCCACACGACAACCTGTAGCTAACCTGAGGCTGACACCATTTCGAGGAAAGATAATACTCTCCCTCAGATTGAGGTTACATAGATAGGCTCGTTAACAGGATCGATATGGATTCCACTTAGAAAATGAAATCTAATACAGCGGATTTCGGGCTCTTTATTAGGGCGTAGAACTCGGAATACTTTTGGCGTAAGATGAATTTGAAACGGACGGGACATGTATTCAAGCGAGCCTATTTCTGTTTTGGGTTAGTAACTTAATTGTCCGATACTCTGACTGCGAATGTGTTTTTAATGGTAAAAGTGCCCGTGACTCTGATTGGCTTGATTACTATCAGACTGTCCTTTTCGGTTTACTCAAGAGGTTATATACGGTAGTGCATAACGTGGCGTGAGTTCCAATTAGTCAATAGTATCCTTTGAGCGTAGCCTACTCCACTCCGTGTTAAATTATGTATCCATGGAGAGAGAGAGATTCATTTCATCTCAAATTCCAAAAATACGATACAGCGCTTCGCGGTTTCTCGATAGTTAATAATGTCCGCTACTCTCGTGTCTTCGGCTCTTCAGCTGCTATTGCCATAGGTTAACCACGCATACTTTATATCAGATTAATATAGATGTTGTAGGTTAACCCTACACAAATTACACCAGTTTAATATAGATGTTGTCGAATAGGGTCAAGTTCACTGTAGGGAAATCGAACACACCATAATAAGAGATGCCTCGTTCGGGTACCACAACGTCCTGATGCTAGGCAGTGTAACCCGATTACTTAACACCCCCTCTCTCTCCCCTCGACCTGCTGGCCGCCAGAAAGCCTCCTCCAACCACGAGAAGTACCAATCAACAGATTTCTGTGCCAACGAGCATAACAATAGGAAGGGAAGGAGACCAGGTGCAATGACAATGTTTAAACAGTCACTATTTCCCCTAAGATTTGGGATCTAGTTTCGCGTAATAGACGAAATTATAGGAGCTGCGACCAAAAGCACGAAAATGCCTTTATAGCTAAGTGAAAGACGCTTGGAGTGGCGTCGTTAGAGGAGAGAGGCTTAATACAGAAGCCCTCCCCCTCCCCCCTTCCCCTACCCCCAGTGGGTTGGTGAAGTATATATGCGGATAACTTGAGAAAAACGGAAGATATCGAGTTAGATATAGACACGACGAAGTCCGGCGTCATCACGGCACTCAAAGAACGGAACAGAGAAGAAGCTCATTCTGAGCCAGTTCCTGGTGGTCACACCGAAAATTAGCCCCTTTGTACCCATGATCACTCTCAAACATTCCTCGTCAGAGAAATCCCTTATCTCGGTTTTCAACATAAACCAGAGATAGTCCTCGGCATTGAGGATTGAATCCCTTCGACAAAGGATTAACTTTTTGCTCATCACTCGTCAGTGCGAAGCATCTCAAGATTAACCCGAAGATTAGATAAAGCATACCTTCACGGTCCCATTGCTTAAATCATCTGACGAAGACAACGTGGTTAACGCCATTTTTCGCCCGTATGAAAATCACCTGTTGCTCCAAGTCCGTCTCCTCGCCAGACAAACGCTTGTGCGTCTGCGAATACGCCCACGCGCGTAACCGCAAACCATTTCCCCGTCTGCATAATGTCCAATGTCAAGGTCATTCTTCAGCCGGATTCACGTGTGGTTTTTTTAAAGGTGAAGAAATTCAATTATTTTTGTGTGTCAATTAGCGTCCAGCATTAAAGTGTACTTGGGGGTCAACCATTACTTGATATTCATTTGGTTTAAATTAGTAATTCTCACATGGACTCCTTTATTTATAGATGTATACGTTGTTTTTAATATTTAAATTTTTATGTTGTAATTAAAGATATATTTTGGTTAGAAGTATTTAATTCAATCCTCGAAACGCTGCACACGGCACTAGAAATCCTCAAAGATTAAATAACGTAAAGAAATATAGCACTCTTAGAGTAAACGAAATAAAGGAGTTATTGAAGTCCTTGACCAACCTACGTACACCAACTCGGCCATCCTACCACGACATAATTTGGTGGCAGGTTTTATGGGTATTGGAAGAACTCAGTATAGTTGTTTTTCTTGCTTTCACTTCAGTAATAATAAATTTGTGACTAGCGTTCGAGAAAAAGTTAAGCATAATAAGAGGATCAGCTCCGTGTATAAATCTTTGGTTAATTGTCGGTAATTAACCCGTTAATGTAATTAATTAATATTTTTGGAGTGGTATTCCAATTAGCAGAAAGTGTTGTGGTAAGGGTGAGTTAGGCAGCGCGCTACTTTTTCGGGTTGCATAAGTAGGTTTAGCATATCGGTGAGTTTTCGATGAACAGACAGAGGGAAAATGGAATCGTTTGAAAGATTCCACATAGTCCCAATTATTTTTGGACTAGCAGGCCAAGAGGTAATGGACTACGTCCAGGAAGATATATTTTGGTTAGATGTATTTAATTTAATTCTAGAAACGCTGCAAATGGCACTAGAAATCCTCAAAATTTAATAACGTAAAGACATATAGGACTCTTAGAGAAAACGAAATAAAGGAGTTATTGAAGTACGTGACCAACCTACGTAGCACCACTTGGCCCTTACAATACCACGATATTGACCCTTTTTGCTTTACGAGTGCGTGGAAAGTTTACAATATAAGCAGAGTGAAAAATTAACTCAAGTTTGTTGGCCAATAGTCAACTATATTGGAGTAACGGGATAACAGAAAAACGGGTACAAAAATAACTTTACTAATATGCAAATGAATATTATTTTACAAGGTTAAAAGGAATTTTAGAATGAGCTACACACATAATAGATTAACACGGGTTGTCAACAGCTAAAGGGGGGAGAGATGTAGTGAAGACGGTCACTGTGCAAAGAAACGGACAACATCGACCGAGGTACACTCGAACGACCTTGAGCCTAAACTAAGGCAATGGTGACGCTTAGACGGGGAAGGGGGGGGGGCAGAGAGAGCACTTTCATAGGAGGGAGAGTTGCGCATTGCTGTTACCTCGAAGATTTGGTTCGATGGAGTAGTCCTTCCATTGGCGCAAAGTTCAAACAATAGTCTCTGGATAATAACTATTAAGGGGGGGGGGGACTTAAATCTTGATTTCAAGTAACATGAATCGAGATTGAGTGTGCTGCGTTCGAGGAGCTGGGAGGGCGGGTTGAGGTAGACTAACGAGAATTAACGAGAATACGGGAGCTTGAGGGATTCTGCGAGAATTGTGCAGAGTACAACGGGACGCAAATAGCGGGTACCGACGGGGCAGGGAGGACGGCGGATACTGACGGCGCAGGGGGGACAGTGGACACTGCCTTCCAACTCTGGTGCGGGAGGATTTATATGGGTCGAATTGGGCTTTCCCCCATCCGTCAGAAGGGGATGGTTCTAGGGTCAGACGCATCTCTAAATGAGAATAGAATCGGCCTTTTAGTGCGAGGGCGAGAAGTTACTTAAGCCGGCGAGGCGAAGTTTGTCCGACTTCAGATTGAACCTTCTGTGCTCTCATACTTGTCGCAGGTTTCTGTGAAGACGGCATTTCAGGTCATCGCGGCGTCTCACGGTCTCTTATAATTTCGCACCTCCATTAGCGCAGACGAAAAGAATCGCCTAGGTGTCGGTTGTCTCTTTTTCTATTGAAGGGCGAGGTGGAGGGCATCTTGCTCTCTCTCTCTCCCTGTGATCTCTGACACTTCTCCATCCCAAGATGGAAATTCAGGGGAAGAAGTGATATTGAATAATGATTAGTAGGGGAGTAATATAATTTAAAGTCTCATAACAATAGCGGATAAAGTTGAGTGTACCTATGGCACATTGTCAAAATGGAGCCAAAATATAAGTTAGTGAAGCTAGGGGGTGCGGGTGGTTATACCATACAAATAAACAAGGTTATACAATGCCACGTCATGGTTGCTGAAGGGTATTTTTCTCTATGATACCATTAAGTGGGGCTCAGTGGCCCGAGGGTGAGTTATCCTACGATTATACAAAACAAAACAACAAAAAAAGAAGCTAAGGATATAAAAAGAATTCTTTGTACACATATAAACAATATATATATATATATATATATATATATATATATATATAAACGATACGCGTTTTCTTATTATATAGTTAAATATATAAATTTATTTCATGAACAAAATTAATACATGGATTAATAAAAGGAAATGGTGGGACTCAGTGTCGTTTTTCTCGGCGCATACTCGATATAGGAGGTCTTCCTTGACGAGGGAGGGAATCACCTTATTTCCTCTCATGGTTTCGCGTGTCTTATTCTGAGCTTTTAACTACAAGGGACGAAGAGATACACATTCTCTCTGGCTTGTAACAAAGTCATGGGTCATCGCCTCTGGAATTCGGGAGCACACGGGAGTTCCAGAGGAGTAGGAACTTCAGTTTAAAATTAAAGGGCCTCATGGGTACTTTTATCGAACAAAAAGTTCACCTGGTGGCCAGCCGTATTCGGCGGGTTCAAAGAAGAGGGGGCTTCATTTTGCGACGGTGATGGCGTAGAAGCGGCACTAACCTGGTGTATCTGGTATGAAGGAGGGGTGCTTCTAAGCTGCGAGTTTTGAGGGCTGTTGAATCTCACGTGGCCCCAAACTCCACAGGAATAGCACATAATGGTCTTCCTGGGGAACGACGAAGCAGAGGGATTTGGAGAAAAGTTTGTGACATCTCGGCGGTCCGACAAGAAGAGGTTTGGGTTTGGCAGGCCCAGTCACCTTCACGAACTTATTCCCATTTTTAAGAACAAAGTTTTTCTTGCTGGTTTTGGATTTAGGAGATGGAGGTTGTGATTTCTTCTCTTCTTTCAGATAGCAGTTGCGGCTAGCCGTGAAAACGTCTGCCTCTTGGATGCATACCTTAAGAGTATGGCACCTCCGGTCCTTCAAGAAGGATATGATTTCCGAAGGGAGCATCGCACTTTGGACGCGTCAATCCAAAAATTAAAATGACGCTGTAGGAATTAGCAGAACTGTCGAAAAGTATGGCTTGGTTCAATGCAACAGTGCCTAAATTTAGATCGATAGTAATCCGGGGACATGTCATAAGTGGCGAGCAACTCGGCTTTTAACGATGAGTAATCAATTGTTGACTGACGGAAGGGAGATAAAAATATCTCTGAGTCGAGAGCTCAACAGGGGGAATAATTATGCTACGCCCTCCGTCTCGACGTCCCACTGGTTCACCTCGAAGATCTTCTCGAAGTGAATGAGATAAAACCTGAAGACTTCGCCTTCTTTATAGACGGGGAGTCTTAAAGTCGCAGACTGCGGTGCGTCTCGCATAACATTCGATGAATCTATGGAGAGCGTCTCGTTCCTCGCTCTCCAATTCGTGAGAGCGAATTCTCTCTCTTTCTTCTCATTCTGGTTCTCTTTCTCTTTCTTCTCGTTCATTTTCTCTTTTGTCTCGTTCCTTTTCTCTTTCTCTTCATTGGGCTCTTTCTCTTCTTTCTTCTCCCTAGATATAGGCCATTAAATCTTTTTCACTGAGTCAAAGTGGCTAATATTGGACCTTAAAAATTTTAAACGGCAACATGCTTGCTGGTTTACGCGATGGGCACAACAACAAAAATTAAATTAACGCACGACAAGGAGTATGACCAAATTATGGGTTTCTTCACGCACGAACGGGAGTGCGAATGGTTTGGTAACGAAAGCTGAACAATAAACGGGGGGGGGACACTTGCAAGAGAGCTTTTGCGGTCAACATTTCACTGTAATTTAGATGGGAGCATAGCAATACGAAGTATATACTATTTTTCTATAACTTCAACTTATGGCACGAGATGAGGCGTCGACGAACAACAATTCAATTCCAGGGAATTTATAGAGGTTGAATGGGGCTTTCCTCCCTCCGTCCGAAGGGGAGGATTCTAGAGTCAGACGTATTGCTAGACGAAAATAGACTAGGCCTTTTAGTGCGACGGCGAGCAGTTTCTTAAGCCGGGGAGACGAAATTCGTTCGACTGCAGATAGGAACTTCTGGGCTCTCACACTTGTAGCCTGTTTCTGTTAAGGCGGCATTTCAGCTGATCGCGTCGTCTCACAGCGTCTCATAATTTTGCACCTCCCTTAGCACAGACGTAAAGGGTCGCCCAGGTGTCTGTTGTCTCTCTCTGTATTGAAGGGCGAGGCGGTGCGTATCTTCCGCTCTCTCTCTTTCTGTGAACTCTGACAACTACCAAGTTTGTTTGAACAGCTAACCATTAGTGTGAATGGGTGAATCGCTTTACTTCCTTTTACTGTGTATGTATTTGTACATGTGCACAGGTTTGCTAACGTGTGGACGTCTCGAAATCATTCTTCTTACCTTAGGCCTTTACAAGCAATATATATATATATATATATATATATATATATATATATATATATATATATATATATATATATATATATATATATATATATATTATTATTATTATTATTATTTACATGGAGGATCTTTATAGGTTCTTTGTCACAAAAGCTATACATTATTATTTTACACAGACTTGAATAGTGGTGAGCGTGCCTGTCACCTGCCTTCATAGAATTCATATGATGCTCATGTGTGAGGCATTATTGTTAAACCTTTTCCACTTTGCACAGTAGTACTACAAAAGCTCCACTCCGAGACATGGAGTATAACAAGTTATGGCGAATCTAAAATAATTCATATACTTTTGAGGAATGTATATTTTTACATTTAATTTGGTTTCATTTTACTTTAGGAGTCTCACAATTCATTATGTATACACTTTGGAAATGTGGAGTAATTTTTTATTTTTTTATATACACTACAGGACATAGTTTAGGGTACGTACTATTTGACTATGGCTCTGATACAGGTGAGCGCATCACAAATCTCTCTTATCTACATATGAATACAGACACCATATTGAAATTACTTTTACTAACGTGATTTGTTAACATACTTCAAGATTAGGCGCTAGGCCTTCTAGAAATATAAAAAATGAGGGATCACTGGCAAACGTTACACTCATATCAGATTGTGTATAGAGGTTAAAATCCTTATTTTTATTTTTACATGTAACCGGCGAAAATTCTATTTTGCTATTGTCTTCTTCGCGATTCCCTGTTGGATGATTTTGTCCTTTACCTGGCCTAGCTGGGATCCGACTTCCATTTTTCGCCTGAGCACTTGCATATTGTCCTCTGCTCTTTTCCAAGGGCGGGAGTATTTCTGGAATTATTCTGTCTATCGAGAACATCACTAGTTTGCCATTGGGAAATTCTAGCTTGTATAATTGATCGTCGCTCTCGACCACCGGAAAACGGGCAGCATATGACGTTTCTAAGGGGCTATCCGAGGACTGTGTAAGTTGCTCAAAGGCCACACACAATCAGTCCAAATCGTGTGAGGCCAAGGGTGTCAATTGAGGAGAATCGTATCCCGCTTCTTCGAAGTAATGTGGTGCCTATCTTTTTGAGAAGGTAATCTTGGCTGTTCAGACCAAGGATCGTCTCTCATTTCGCGATGCTAAGGTCTTGGTCCTGGCGCGCATAGCGCTGCCGGGATGCCTCATGCCTATAATCCCATTCGGGACCCTTCAGCGAGTTCTACACAACGTAGCATCAATGCTCACACTCTGCCTCGGGCATAACCAGTGCTCCCCCTCCTTTCCCCAGTGTGATCGTTTCCCGTAAGGCAAAACGGCCACGCGCCTCCACCGAGTCGTTAGACTGACAGGAAGCAACACTCCTGAAATTGGTCTTGAAGGGTTTCTAAAGCTGCTTGCGAAAGAAGGACAGCACTAAAGGAGTTAGGGCTCATACGCCAGTCATAAGCTGAGTTACTCAAACGCACTGGATCCTCCAAAAGAGCGACCTCCGCCTGCATGGGCTTTCGAGGCGGAGGGAGGAAAAGATTCTCATGGCGAGCCAACCTCCTCCAAAAAGTCGTTAAAGGCGACAACTTATTTATCAAATAGTTATGCAATGGTTCTTCTCTTTGCGCTAGATCCCTCTTCTCAGGCAGTAGCTGCGTAGCTGCACCTGTAAAGGAGGTAAACTGTTATTTCTTCGTACATTATGCCATCAGCAATCTTCGACGCAAAGGACTCCCGCCCCGTCCTGGCACGGTTACCGAGGCCCTTTCTCTTGCTCGGGGATCTGAACGGTAGCCACCCCCTCTGGGAAGACTACTCGATGAATCTCATGGGGGTGGGTTCTTGTCGAAATGATCCACGAGCTAGAGATAGGTGTCCTTAATGTGAATGAGTTAACACATCATTTAACGAGAATCGTTTCATTTTACTCTCTCGATCTATCTTTGTGCTGTCCCGACTTCCGATAGACAGAACGGTTTTGGGTGGGGGTAGTCGATGACCTCCATGGTAATGAACACTATCGTAAGCAAATATCATTTTATGGGGAGCTGCTGCTTGAAAGCCCGCCCCGTTCTCTCGTGGTGGAGTCATGAGGCAATTACCGCAAAGACATCTGGCCCCAGTCACCGTCGGGTCAAGCGCGTAACCGCAGCGCCGCACCACTCGACGCTATGAGAGACTTAAAGGTTAAAATGCAAGATCTCCCCAGGGAGAGTGAGATTCAATTTCACGTCAAGTAAGAAATTGGAGACGTGGTTCTCCCAAGCTCGAAGGCTACCGAGGAGCCGATTTAAGACTTGGTGAGAAAAACCGTTTGGCATAAGAACCGTCCTGGGGCCGTCCTCAAGCTCCTACCCCTCTTTCTCTTACCACTCCCCAAGTGGGGTGACAAGGTATAAATGAGGAACACTGAGGAAAATCAAGGTAGTATACGTCAGTATCCAAGTGACGAAGTCCCCGAATTAAGATCGGGCTACCGAGACTGGACAGGTAGATTACCTGGCTCGCCAGACCAAGAAGTACCCGGCAAGAAAGGCAGGGCTACCTAACTTAAGGGGCTAAGAAGCAGCTCATCCTCGAGCTAGTCCCTGGTTATCAAACCAAACGTCAAGTGAACTTTGTTAAGTTTAACTTACTCTCGTCAGAGAGACTCCTCATATCCTGGTGCATCTTAAACACCAGGGGTATTCCTCGTCCTTGAGGAATTAAGGAAACATGGTAGAGAAACCAAGTTCAACTTATTCTCCTCAGAGAAACCGCCCTCCATTATAATCGCCCTTGAGGAAGACTGGAACTAAGAAGAAGCTCATCCTCGAGCTAGTTCCTGGTTACCAAACCGACCTTCAAGTTTAACTTATTCCCGCCGGGGAACTTCCCTCCGTTATCCTCGCCCTTGAAGAAGACCCTTCCCGAGCAACGGTCCTCGCCCATGAGGGATTGAGTAACGAAGGAGAAAAGCTCTCCCTCGAGCTCGTTACTCGGTGGTCAAACCGCACTCCAAGTTAATTTGGTTTAAGAACCAAGTTCGACTTCCTCTCGCCAGAGAGACCACGACTACCTTGGTCCTGCATAAAGCCCCGTAATTGTTCTTGTCCTTGAAGAACACCCCCTCCCTTGAATACCGTGTGGACCCCCCAGCTGCTACCCTCGCCAAAAGGACCTCGTGATCCCGCCCACCTACATCTGGCCAGGCGGCACGCGTCGTGAGACAATAACATTCCTGAGGGATTTAAATTCCAGTAGAGTCCGTAAGCCTAAATCTTATATTATTGCTGTGTGTAGCAAAATTAACCAATTTTAGAGGGTCAACCTAATTGTGTATTCGTAGTAATGCTGTGGTTAATGTTTAAATTTTGTGTATTAAATTGTTAAAGTTAAAATATAAGTTTATTTGGGGAATTATTGTGCGATTCTCTATATCCTTACGTGTTTCCAACGGCTCTCTTCTTTAAAATAACCATATTAGCACTGGTAGCACTCAAAAAAAAAGGGGGCGGTATATTTATATATATATATATATATATATATATATATATATATATATATATATAAAGGGTCTTTCAACATGGATGCTCGAGCTTTGTCAGGTGATAGTGGCCATGTTGTTAAAACGACATTTCACAACCCTACTGTGAACTGTTCAGTAGAACTTTGCAAGTCACGATGGACGGTAAAGCGTTGAACAGCGTGTGAAAATCATCAAATGTTATTATCAAAATCACTGCTCCATTCGACAAACGTTCCGCGCATTACGTGAATTCTATCCTCGCCACAATCGTCCTGCCGATTCCACTGTTCAACGCTTGATGGCCAATTCGAGCCAAAGGGTCGATCAACAATCAGCCAACACCTGTACGTCCCGAAACGCAAGGTCTGCTGAAAACATGGCTGCCGTAAATGCGAGTGTACGGGAAAATCCGACGCAGTCAATTTCTCGTCGTTCGCAAGAACTTGGCCTTTCTGCGAGTTCAGTTTGGCGAAATATGCGTATGGACCTGAGTCTGCACCCGTATAAAATCCAATTTACCCAGGAACTTAAGGTAAACGACCATATACAACGCCGTGTATTCGCTGATTGGGCTCTAAAGCAGTTGGAAGTGCCCCCAAATTTCCCCTCAAAAATCATCTTCAGCGATGAGGCCCATTTTTGGATGAATGGATTTGTGAACAAGCAATATTGTCGGATTTGGGATGAAAACACTCCATAGGAGATACACCAGCCACCAATTGCATCCTAGCAAAGTCACTGTTTGGTGCGGATTTTCGTCTATCGGACTCATCGGTCCATATATTTTTGAGAACGAAGATGGGATTGCGATAACCGTCAACAGCGAGACCTATAGATCGATGATAAGCAACTTCTTGTGGCCTCAACTAGATTATATGCCTGATATGGATTCCGACGACATGTGGTTCCAACAGGAAGGTGCTACTTGCCACACTGCGCACGCCACGATAGACATTTTGCACCAGCGATTTCAGGGCAGGGTTATCTCGCGCGGCGGCGACGTCAACTGACCATAGAGATCATGCGATTTAACGCCATTAGACTACTTTCTTTGGGGCTACCTTAAATCACAGGTCTATGCGAATAATCTGCAAACAGTTAATGTCCTCAAAGTCAACATAAAGAACACCATCCAGCAAATTCAGCCAGATTTATGTGACAAAGTCATCGAAAATTGGGCCTCCCGAATACGTTCCACCAAGCAAAGCCGCATCGGACATTTGAACGACGTCATATTCCACACACAACTTGTTTAATTTACATTTAATAATCGCGCCACCTTACTGAAAGACCCTTTATATATATATATATATATATATATATATATATATATATATATATATATATATATATATTATATATATATATATTTATATATATATATATATTATTGGAGTGCACCCAAAAGTGATGTATACCCAGTTTTTTTAAATGATCAGTCGGTAAATTACTGAGTAATGAAGTGTTCATTTAAAGCAGTGGTCGGGTAACAGGGGTAAATTACCCCAAATGTGGTAATTTAGAAAAATTAGGGGGTAATGGATGTGCTAAGTGAGGGAAACGAATATAAAAGTTGGAGAAAAAGAATGCATCGAGGAGCCTTTCTTTTATTTTCGGTAAAATCTGGCAACATTTCTCCTAAATAAGTGTCATTTTGCTATGTTTTGAACATGACTCTTTCAGAGTAGTTGATGAATTAGTAGAGCTGATTTATATAATAATTATTTACATAAGGTGAGTTACGTATAGACTTTTGTGATTAAAATTCAACAAAATTTAAATATATAAATATAAGATTAGTTTAAACTTTAGAATATTTTAGTTTATTTCTTAGTGGCGTAATTATCCCATTAGTTGTTTAGTTGCCATTTTCTCACTTTTTTAGGGGTAGCTATTATATTTTTCATTTATTTATTTATTTTTATTTTAATGAATTATTTTATATTAAAAGTAAGTTTTTTAACGAGTTTAACTCTATTTAAGAAGATTTCATGCAGCCCCTACAGATGTAATGCTCACTCTTTTTAAGTCTTATTGTTTGAATTTTTATGGTTGTGAGATGTGGTTTGATTTTATGTTATGCAATTTAAAAGTTTCAATTTAAACTCTTAACTTTGTCACTAAATAACTTTTTCTTTTTCAAAAATAGAAGTCCAAAGACCTTAAAAAAGTGGTAGATTTGTCTTTCATTTTCAGATGGCATCAGCAAGGAAAAGGACATATCAGGTAGAGTTCCTCCTTAATTATGGCTTCACAGAAATAGAGGGCAAAGGACAAATGAAACCTTAATGTTTCGTTTGTATGAAAGTACTGACTGCCGAGTCTATCATAAAGAATCAACTGAAGAAACATTTGGACAAGGTTCATTCACATCCATCTTGCAAACCACGAGAATAATTTGAGAATCTGGAAAAAAACAGTCAAAAGACAGATATTGGAAAATAACAAGTGTGCAACGTTTGACCAATGTTCAGCAGCAATAGCTAGTTTTGAAGTGGAATGGTTGGTTGCTCGAAACAACAAACCAAATACTATTGGTGAAGACTTAATCAAACAGGCGGCTGTGAAAATATCAAAATAATGTGTGGGCAGAAAGTAGCTAAACAACTGAATACAGTGCCTTTGTCTACAAGAGTTTTTAAAGAAAGAATTTCCATCTTAGCAGAAAATATGAGAGAACAAGTGATTTATTCAGTAAACAACAATAAAGAGTTTGCCATTCAACTTGATGTGCCTACAGATGTAATTAGCAATTCGCAGCTGATAGTATACGTTCGATACAGGTGTTCTGATGAAATTCAAGAAGAAATGTTGCTACGTTCTCCTCTTGAGTTGAGAACTCGTGGTATTGATGTGTTCAATAAGGTTGATGCATAATTCAAAAAACAAAGTGTTGATTTAAAGTGGGAAGATTGTATCGCAGTATCAATCAATTGATGGAGCTCCTGCCATGCCTGGACACGTCACTGGTTTTTTAGCTTTGGCCAAACAACAGAATCCAAATATTCAGGTCATCCATTGTATGATACATCGCCATTGGAAGCTGTGTTGAATAATGTAATTAAGATTGTCAATGTTGTAAAAGGGCATGCACTAAACACGAGGATGTTTCGTGATTTATGTGAGGATGGAGAGACTGAATATTCAACCCTTCTTTTCCATACGGAAGTGAGGTGTCTTTTACGTGGAAATGTCCTGAATAGAGTGTGGGCTCTTAAACCCGAACTTGAAATATTTCTGATTGATCAAATAAACACCTGTAGACAAGTTCAGAAAATTAACCTACCTAGCTTTAATTGCATACTTAGCTGACATTTTTGAGTATGTAAATGCGCTGAACAAGGAATTACAAGGAAAGAAAATCAATCTCATATTAGCCAGGAAAATTATTTCAGCATTTGTATCAAAGCTGGGGTATTTAAACCAAAAAGTAAATGTCAATAAACTTGTTCTTTTTCCAACAAACCTGGCAGAGTTTTTGGAAGAATGTGAAGACTGCAGTCTTAATGACATAAAGGAATCAGTCACAAGGCACCTAACCAAACCTAGGAATAGGTTCTATGACTACTTTCCAGAGCTTGATTCACATACTGTCAGCTGGGTTGTAAATCCCTTCAAATGTGAACTGGCTGATTTGCCTGAAGAGCCTGAAGGATTGACAGAAGAGCTTATTGAACTGCGTTTCAACAGTGAAACGAACATGGAATTTGAGACCAAGGATGATCTCTTAAGTTTTTTGATGTCAAAAGGTGCAAAAGCTTAGAAACTGCACATTTTGAAGCAACTAAAATGCTGCAACCTTTTGCAATAACCTACCTTTGCAAGCAACGTTTTTCTACCCTTGTAAATCTATAAGAACAAAAAACAGAAACCGGTTGGATACTGAAGACAGCATCAAAGTAGTAGTGACATCAAAAATCCCTGATATTGAAATTGTTTTATCAAAGATGAAACAATATCATTTTTCCAAAGCCTGAGAGAGCTGATATATTCAAGTTTTCAATAATTTTTTCATTAGTTTTATTTGTGTACCAATCTCATACCAGAAAAAGTAAAAGATTTTTCCACATAATAGTGGATTCGAAACATTTTCCTATTTTATTTTTGTACGAATTTTAAATACATGATAGTGACATAGTCAATAATTTTACTTGTATGCCATGTAATACTAAAAAGTGACTGTTTTATTTCTGGTATAAATATATAATTTCCTACATTTTTTCTTGTGTGCTATTTCCATGCCAAAAAGACGGACTCTGATTTCCTAGTTATAGATGAAATAAAAAATGAAACATTATCCCAATATAAATTTTTTTGTCTTTATTATCCATGATTTTTATAAGTAAATTGGTTTGTCCCCCAGAGTACTTCAAAGTCAGAGGCAAATTCATTTTAATACAAATTCTTTTGGGGTAACACTCATAAATGTTACCCGACCCCTGCTTTAAAGGATCACCATAGAGGCCTGTTCTTTAGCCAACATTAGGTTATGTATATTTGTGTTTTGTTTTTTATTGTTTTAATGGGTGAATGGTAAATACCCAAATCATTAGTACAAACAGACAAACAACAAATATTTCTCCCGTATAAATACCTCCCGAAAGAAATATTCTCAAAAACATATCATTGAAATGAAAACTCAAATATGTAATAGGTATCTACTTTGCTTCATCTTAGTTTATCACCCATAACAATGTTGTGTCCAACTCCATCATACTACACAAGCTTTGGAAGCTTTATTTAAATAAATTTACCTGGCTTCTCAGTCGGCTGCAAGAGAATGTTCACAATATCTCTCAGAAACTCTAACTCTGTTGTTTTGCTGATCCTTCTGTAAAATAGCCATCCATTTACAATTGATACATTTATAAAAAAATTAAATAGGAGAAATATCAGTCACGTTTACGGAAGGGCACACTGTACTTGGCCCGAAATTGATCAAATAAATCCCCCCTCCCATTCCATTATTATAATCTTGAATTAGTGCTGGTTAAAGAATGGTTACTACTTCTTTTGTTTTTTTTACTACCTATTGCATTTACCCATGCCTAGGGAAGCACTGTCACTTTTTATGTTGCAACTATGACGTCAGTGTTGTCATTTCAGGGAAAAATAACTACTGTTTATCCATTACTTTTGAATATTTCTGTTGTTCCCCTTCTTGTTTCTTTATATCAGTTAAGGAAACCTTTCTTACTTTTTCTCTGCGTATGGTGCCTGTAAGATTTCCCTCTGCTTCCCTGAACGACCGAAGGAGTGGTCAGCTAGGGAAGAAATTATCTACATATATACCTATTACTGTCCTGAGGAACTATTCCTTTTGTTAAAGTATGGACAATAATTCATCAACTGTTGGCTCCTTTTCATCCTCAGAATCCTTGCCTTCATGCAGCTTGAAAGAGAATGGAAAGACCTGAGGTAAACCCAACACCAAAATTTGAACCCGAATCTTACAAGCATTCCTATGATAAACTGAATCAAGCCTTGAGGTCAAAAATATGCTTCCATTACCTCCTCAACAGCCCATCTCATAAGCACTTAATGAATTATTACGGCAGAAGAGCCGAGACAATGCGCAGTTGAGAGAGGAGAACGATTGTTTCAAAAGGAAAATGAAAGAGGATTAAGGCCAGGATGTGTGAATGGAAGAACGGGTAAGGCAAATGTTGAATAAGAGAATGGAAGAATTAGATGCAATTCGTGGTGGTATGGCCTCTACTTCACATGGAATGGAGTTAACGGAGACAAAAGGATTGTCAGACTTCAACGAACCCCCGCAAGAGACTAGACAACTGAATAAGAGAGCCCCCGAGACATGATGGCCAGACCGACAGGAAAAGCCCGACTGATGACCAGTATAGACTCGTTGTACTTCAGTTCAAATGAAGGTATGAATGATAGCGGGAAATAATCAAGTAGGAATGAAAATGAGGCTGAAATACATAGAATTATACTGATTCGAGAGTTGCCCAAGTTAAACAAGTTTAGAGTAGGAGGAACAAAAGATGTGAAAGTGTTTTTAATAGAGTATGAGAGTTATTGTAAGGAGGAATTGGAAGAGAATAATAGGTTCTGGGTGAAAGAGTTGGATGAATTTTTGAATGGACGTATAAAAGAGTTTTAAAGGATTATTACAAGTGTGGGTGAGCCTAAGTGGGATGTGGTGAAAGATAGACCAATGTAAGATAATGAAGACGATTGTGAAGTATAAGAAGTCGTTGAATGGATTCGAAGAAGCGAGAATGGGGAAGAATGAGAGTGTGAATTCGTATGTTCATAGATTATAATCTTTGACCTGAATGAGATTTGTTGATGAGGGAATAAATGAAAATAAGGAGCTAATGAAGAAGCTAATGAATACGAAACGTAGGAAAGAAACGAGAAGATGAGATGGGCATGTGAGAGATTGTCTTGGGAGGATGTGCTTGAGATTGTATGGGACCGTGAATTTGAGAATTATGGAAGGAAAGAAGCCTCAATTCTTGACAAGTACTAGTAATCTTCCCCAGTTCCACTCATACTGGGATACGCTAATAGATAATCCGGTCGAAGTGATGCCCGATTGTTTCGAAAATTACTATGGACAGGCTGAAGGTAGAGGGTGTATGTTAGCCGCAAAAGGAGTAGAAATAAGAGTAGGAGCGAAAGTCGGAATGGTTGGCGCACGAATCACAATGGTACGAGTGTTCGTCACGTGAATGGAAGGAATGGTAGCAGATGCAGAGTGAATGAGCCTAAGGGTCTAAGATGCAAGAAAGTGGGCACATGAGGGCTGACTGTCGCTTCTCACTTGGAAGTTGTTTCGGCTGTGAGCCTTAGAGACATCTGATAAAAGATTGTAGCCGTGCCGAAGAGAGAGAGTGATTTACGTATGTGGGAGAATGAGACACTTGGTACGAGATTACAGGGAAGGTGGACGAGGGAACATGAGTAGTCCTGGGATGTGTGGTAATTTTTAGCAGATAGGGCATTGTGGCAGGAATTGTGCCAGTCCAAGAAATACCTGCGGTAAATGTGGAATGGCAGCTCATGTAACGAGGTTGTGTAGGACTGGTGAAAGACTTGTAGACGAAAGGATGAATGGGAATGATGCGAGTAATCGTGATAGTACAACTCTGGGAAAATGAGGAATGAGAGGTTTCCTTCTGCTAAATTCTCGAAAGTGCAAGTAATGAATGTGAGCGAAGGATTGTTGAGTCTTGGAGTGAATTGGGGTCAGAAAGTGAATAGGTCTATGTGTGTCAAAGTTAAATGTCCAGAACGCGAAGTAAGTACATTGATTGATAGAGATGTAAGGTAAATGCGGATGAAAGTAAGTAATGTAGGGATGAAAGTAAGTGAAGTTGAGGATGGTGGATATCATTTGACTGGATTAGGTGATTAAGACGTGCCGATTGTTGTGAGGTTTAGAGAGAGTTTCGATTGCAGGTGTCCGAATGAATGAATAAGAATTTTGTGCAGTAAAAGGTGCGAACAAGAAGTAAGACATGTTATTAGGTTATAAGTTTTTTAGAGCAAATGGAATTATGATTCAATCTGATGTAGAGATGATTTAATGTAAGAAAAATGGAAGTTTAAGGTGTCAATGGTATGGATCTAGATGAAAGTGTTAAAGTAAATATCTTTGAAGATCTTGAGGGATATGCAATGTAGAGTGTGACTTTTAAGCAGGATTGGATGGAATTCTGATGTTAAGATGAGTGAGAATGATAGGAATATGTATGTCTTGGATGGTAGTGCTGCTAAGTATCGACTGAAGTGAGTTGTGCATGTGTTTGTTGATGTAATTAATATGAAATATTCGTATGTGTGCATTTAAGTTTGGCCGATCTGCGAATTAAGAGTTTAAGAGGAGTACAAGTGGGAGATAAATTAGGTGTGTTTAATACAGTGGTGAATATGGAGAATGATACGCATGTGGTGAATGCAAGTGTACTTTATGATTCGAATGGTTAGAAGGATGAAGATTTGAGGGAGCAAGTGAAATTGGAGGAAAAGTTCAGTGGATGTGAGAAGCAAAAGTTTTACAGGATATTGTGGAATAAAAGAGGTGCATTGAGGTAAGGGGATGAGGACTTGGGCAACGCTCGCTTGCCCGAGTTCAAAACTATCTTCGGCGATGACATACCGATTTACCAAAGGCCTCTTCATAGCCCCCCCCCCCCGTAGCTCAAGAGATTGAGGAACAGGGCGAGGAATTAGAGAGAATTTGTCTAATTGAGCCGAGTGTGAGTGCTTTGAATAGTCCGATTGTACCTGTACGAAAGCCGGCTTGACTTTTGCGACTGCGTATTGATTATAGAAGCGTGAATGAACGAACTTTGAAGCACATGTTTTCTATGAGTGTTGTGTCCGAGTGTGTGTAGAGTATGTACAGAATGAAAGTGTTTACTAAGATGGATCTGGTACGTGACTATGACCAGATGCCTGTGGCCGAAAGAGAAACTATATTACAGCGTTATCCACCACAAAAATCCATTGCTAATGTGGAACTTGAGCTTTGGGGTGGCGAACGCCACGGCCTTTTTTCAGCCTCCTATGATTGTGGAGTTGAGTGCTTTTCTGTGTAATAATGTACGATTGATTTGAAACCATATTTTGGTGATGAGTGATAACATGGAAGAACATATGACTTCAGTGAATGATGTTTTGGGAATGTTGAAAAGAGGTTGGGGCGAAACTGAAGTTGTGTGGTTTGCCAGGGAAGTTGAGTTTTGGATACATAAGGTGAGTGCGACTTGATTGCGTAAATGTGAAAAATTCGTGGAAAAGGTCGAGAGTTTTTCTAACCCTAGCAAAGTGAGAGAGCTACGTGCATTTCTTGGTTTGCTTGAGCTTGGGAGAAAGTTTATGGAAGATTGTTCGAGTGTGATGAAACAGCTGAGTGTATGGACTAAGAAAAAAGAAGAGTATTGTGATAAGGTGGAAAGACTCGATGAATCACGCATTCGAGAATTTGATAGCTGAAGTTGGAGAAAATTTGGAACTCGCGCATTCAGCGTATGGAGCAAATGCCAGAATGCTTGAGGTATATACAGATGCAAGTAGTCATTCGATGGGTGGATGTTTGATGCAAGATTAAATTGTCAATGGGGATGAAAGAAAGAGAGAAATTGCATATGTTTCCAAGGCGTTTAGTGTGGAAGAGATTGTGTATTCGACGGTTGAAAGAGAATTGGCTGCGTTACGATTCTGTCTTAAATCATTACGACCATTTTTGTATGGAATACGATTTGTAGTGAGAACACATCACCAGCAACTAGTGTATTTGCAGATTATAAGGATAGTTGATAGTATTAGACTTGTAAGAATGATGGAAGATTTGAGTGATTTTTGATTTCTAGTTGAGTATTTGCCAGGTAAATATAATGTGATATCTTATTTGATGTCACGTTTGCCACGAAGTTTAAATGAGAGTGAGACTGTAAGTATAAATCCTCGGTATTTTCCACAGGGGCAGTTGTATGAAGAAAATGTAAAGCTAAAGCTGATTCATGTTCGAAAGTGTGTTGTATGGTTTACGAGACTTGATGAAAGATGGATTGCTTAAGAAGGTGACAGAAAGTGTGGACGTATTACAAAAGATCGTTATGAAAGAAGCCTGTAAATGACCAGAGCACATGGTAATGGAAAATTGGAGTAAGTTAAAGAAAGAGTTGAGAAGTATGTGTATGCCAGGAGTGATGAAGTTTCGGGAAGTGTTAGGGATAGTGGGTAAGCTGTTTGGCGTGAGAGTAAATGTACATTATGTGGAAAAGAAACCGGTTATGTATCGTGGTAAAGGTGTAGACGGAGAGCATGGGTGTGAGGTCTTTATGCGATGTCTGAGTGGAGTGGATTATACATAATTGGTTGATTGAGAAGATGAGTTATGTAAGAAGAGAGATTGATGAAATTTGGGAAGAGTTTGTTCGTTAATAAAAATGAAGGTGTGTATACTGCAGAAATGTTTGTTGAACGGACGGAAGTGTTGAATTTAATGTGCGATTATAAAATTGAAGAGAGCGTGCAAATTATCTTTACTCTAAATAGCGAAAGATATTATGCAATTATTGTACAAGTTCTCAAATTTCCTTGGTGAATGCAAAAGTGGTGCGTAATACATATAGTATGAGTTGAAATGTTCCTAGAAGATGGGTGATAGTTTCAACAAGTGGACTCGGAAGGGGACGTAATATGGCATTGGAAGAAGAGAGTTTGTCTGTAAGTATTGGGAAGTTTAATGACATATTGCATGAATTTGTTTGTTAAGCGAGAATGAGTTATCGCATTGATTTCTGTTTGGGAATGCTTTTTTGCGAAAGAATAAGATTTTGGTGGATGTATAAATGAATGTTTAGTGAAGAATGTTGTAGCAGTTGGAGATTTGCAGAATGAACTCATAGGTTCAACAGAGTTTATGGGAATAGCAGGAGTTGAATTAGTGAAGAGCTGCTGACTTCTGAAGATATATAGAAAATGCAAGAATCGAATCGTGTCCTATGGTGCGGGAATTGAAAGAGAGTGTGATTACCAGTGTTCCTGTAAATGAATGGAGTTGCATATTAAGAGAGTTTTGCTGGCACAAAGCCGATAGACTTGAGTTTGCTCGATGCATCAAACGTGAGATAATTAACAGTCGGACGTTTTGTTTTCTAAAAAAAAAAAAAAATAGAACTTGGATGGTTCTAATTGCTACACCTATAATTTACTAGAGCATTGCCCGGAATGGACTACTTATTCACAGAAGTTAGGACATTGGAGGAGGCTATATAGAAAGAAACCTCTGGACCATACGATTTCTTCAAGCCCAGTTCTTTTAAAAATATCTGTATAAGAAGATTTATTGGAGGCTCTTCTGCCATATAACGGTTACATAATGGCATGCTCTTTACTCTAACGTTAGTCCATAACTCTTAATACATACTTATTTAAAAAAAAATTATGATGAGACGCCAAAAAAGAAGAAATCATTAAAATCAAGCAAACGATGGGAAAAAAATATTTTCTCATTAACAACGAATTATAATTTTTGGCTAGAGAATTGGGAACAAACACACCGAGTGATAGAATTCTTACTAATTATTCTCACAGAGAAAAGTTACTAAATCATAAAATTATATTAAAATAATAGGCCCTAAATTTTACGGCAAATCTTATAATAATCAAATTTACTCCAATGGCAATGGTAGGCAACTCAAAAGAGATCGTTTATACATCAATATTTGAGGAAAATATTCCGTCGATTATTGAAATTTATTATATGCATTATTATTTTTTAAGTAATTAATATTATAACTAATATTTATATTTACTCTAAAAATAGTTGTATTATATATTGCTTTCAAATTCCTTACTCCTATATGAATGATTTTCATATAATTGAAAATGGTGAAAAATGGAAAACTTAGAATTTAGATATGATAGCCTTAAATTATTTTGAAAACAAAGGAAAGTAGAGTTAAAAGGTTGTTATAGTAAAAAAATATTTATACGAGCTACGAAATAATTTTGAGGCTTCCATCATGATTTGAGTGATTGTCCTGGTCTTAATTGAAAATAAATTCAAATCCAAATTATGAAACCAATCTCAAAATATAGGGAATAACATCTCTCGTTAAGACTTAAATTACGGAATGTTTGTGTTTATCATCAACAGATAAATGTATATATTTGGTTGGTTTACTTTATTTTCATTTTTAGATATACTGCAAATTTAATGATAAGCTTCAAAGTCAACTTTCACATTGACTAATACTTTTTTTATTATATACCAGCAGTTAAAAATTAATTATTGAGGTGTGTGGAGGGTACAGTATAATAATATGTAGAGATAGTTGGCAGCCCCACTGCAACCCTATGGAAACCATCAGACTCATAGCAGTTATGACCTTACATCTTGTTGGTCAGTGAGAACATCGAATAGACCGATCATGGTGAGGTTGATGTCAATTATCGGATTTTGAATGGTGCATGGTTGTGAGTACCAGAAGGATGGGACATTCCATTCCTAAAACAAGCTGATATTTATTATCCCTCGATCTCTGGTGTCGCGATTTTTCGTAGAATACCTCATGGCAGGAATTCCCGCAGACCGTGGACACCACACTGGCCGGGTACAAGTGCTTAATGTTTGCCAGCAGCGTCGTATGGGTGGAATCGCTCATGGGAAAACTGGCTCAAATCGCATTAACATTCAATGCAGGAGATAGCAGACCATAACCATACGGTCACTGCAGCTGAGATCAAAATCCTATCAGAATGGCAATGAAACACGACGACACCGGACACAGAGTCGCAGCTCGGATCATGTCTATTTTAATTAGGTTCTTGAGAACTGGCGACAGGAAGGGTGTTACACTGAATCCCGATTCCAGTTGTTTGGGCTGATATTAGGTGTCATGAATGGCACAGGCACCATGATGCCACGGAACTCAATTGACAATAACGCCCCATTCATGCTAGTATCGATTCCATACTGGTGTGAGGTGTGTTCACGTGGGAATTGTTGTGTCCGAGAAATGTGGACATCTATCGACAAAGCATGGGTCGACATCTCTCCGGTAGCTTAATGACCGATTATGGAATCGATGGTACAAGGAGTTGCTGCATTTTTTCCGCGCTACCTGGGTCCTACAAACTAAAGCCACCTATCCTATATCATAAACCTAGCAGTTTATGGTAGAGAGAGAATGAATAGTTTTACGAACATGATATGGACTATCCACACATTAATATCCTTATAGAATGTTATATATGCTTGCGAAAGTAACTGCATTATAATCATCACCATTTTCATATCTGGTAATCTTTACTTTGGTTAAGCATAGTGTCTCTACATTCCTTTCTTGTCCATTATTAGAGTGAATATCTTTAATTCCCTAAAAAAAACAGCAGCGACACCGACCTGCATTTCTTTTAGAACGGGGTGGTAATTAAAAGTAATTTAACCCCATCCCTATCGCTTTTTCATGAAAAACATTTTTTGAAAAAACTGATGAAGGAAAATGATACGCTAGTTTTTTATTCGAATAATAAATAAAAACAATTTCCAGTCAGTCCAGTATTAAGATAATTTGAATGCCTTTTCTTATTTAAAGACGCAATTTCATCCACGGGCAGAACATATGTACGATTCTCCTCCTAAATCTAATTACAATAATATATACCACATATTTGGTTCAACATAAACATCGTTTTGCCGTCTATCCGTGAAGGGGATTTACAGATTAAATTTTAGGTAGATTTATTTCCTGTGGACGTTGCAAATGGAACAATTTGTATGCAAAGAAAACGTTTAAAGTGGAAATGCAAATACCTATTTACATACTGTGTCATGAAAACAGAAGAATTAATGGTCATTTCTTTTCTCATTAAAGGATAAAATCAAAATAATATAGTTTCGCACCAATATAATGCTTGTAATATGCTGCTAAGCGATTTCACACAGTAATGTATTATTAGTAGCTTAATGTATAATTCATACTATATTATAATAATCAAAGAAATGAGGGACCACTAAGCTGGATTTCTAAGAAAATAATCTGGTATAAATCATCACTTAATAAATATCGTCGAATACTTTTCGATCTAGAAAATTATAACTCATGAGGTAACAAGGAGTAACAAGAAAAGTAAGTACCCAAAGAGCACCTTACGGTCCATTCAAAGAGGGTAACTTTGGACTAGCAATCGAGCGGGCACATGGCTGCTCAATTGTTTTGCATCCTTTGCAACGTTCATACCAAGCTTGGTATCATCAGCAAATTTGGAAATCTTTGCAACAATGTCACAATCCATGTCGTTGACGTAGATGATGAATAGTAGTGGTCCCAGGACAGAACCTTGAGGCCGTCCGCTAGTAACGAGCACCCACTCAGAAGCCTGTCCATTCACCACCACCTGTTGCCGTCTGCCACTTAGCCAGTTCTCGAACCAGCCGGCTACTTTTCCGCCTATGCCAAGCGCTCACACTTTCCGGAGAAGGCGGAAGTGTGGTACCTTATCAAAGGCTTTCTGAAAGTCTAAGTACACCACATCCACCGCCTTGTCCCGATCGTGCTCACTGAACACGAAGTGGAAGAATTCCACAAGGTTCGTCAGGCATGACCGTTGCCTTCAGAAGCCGTGCTGGGAACTCCTCAGTAGCAGGTTTGACTCTAAATACGACGTCATTTTGTCGGCCATCATGCTTTTCATGAGTTTACCGACTATCGAAGTCAGACTGATAGGTCGGTAGTTTGACGGTTGGCTTCAGTCTCCTTTCTTGAAGATAGGAGTCACCTCCGCTTCACGCCAGTCTCTAGGAACGCATTCGGTTCGGATTGACATGTTGAAGATTGCGCGCAGGTGTCGTGACACTTGATCGCGTACTTCTTTTAAGACTTTAGGTAGAAACTCATCCGGGCCAGGTGACTTATTCGTCATTAGGTCACTGATTTTCTTTTTTATTTCTCTTTCGGTGAAGTCCATATCCTCCAGCTTTTTCCCCGAGTAGGAATCCATTGGCTTGGGGATAGGACCACACTCTTCAGTAAACACTGAAGAGTATTAGTCGTTAAGGAGGTTAGCATTTTTTGCATCTAACTGCTTTAATGCCCCCTCCTCATTTCTCAAAGGGCCAATCGTTCGACGGATTGGTTTACGGCTGTTCACATATCCAAAAAACTCCTTGGGATTCTCTTTACAGAGTCTCACCACTCGGAGTTCCTCAGACCGCTTAGCCGCCCTTATACCGGACTTCACTCTCTTGGCTAGCCTATGGTATTCGTCAAAGTCACCCGAGATCTTTGATTGCCGGTACACAGTTCTCTTCTTCCTAAGCAGTTAACCGATTTCTCAATTAAACCACTTTAGTTGAACATAAGACCGATGGGGGCATTTCAGAGGGATGAAACGCGATTGAAGACTCATGAATGTGGATTTAAAACTATTCCACGAGCCTTCAACAACATCGCACACTTCTAGCCTCACGTCAGTCAGTCCAGCACGAAGACCTGCAAAGTCTGCTCGTTTCAAATCGAGTTTCCTTGATTTACTAGTTGCAGGATCTGCCTTTGGGACTTTGACTACAAATCTAATTAGTCGGTGGTCACTGCCACTGAGCTCTTCGCAAACAGAGAGGTCCTCAACGATATCATCCTCAGAGGTGAAAACCAAGTCGAGGATATTGTTTCCTCTCGTTGGCTCTTTCACCCATTGAGTGAGGAACTCGTTGTTTGCAAACTCCAGATCTCTGTCCTTTTTAACGAGTTGGGCAGGAGATCTATAAAGCACCAGGGTCCTGTATTTGGCAGGACCTATCTCTAGGTCAACACCTAGTAGTTCATGGTCGGATATGATGTTGCAATCCGTCGAGTTGAGAGTATCCTTGACATACAATATCACACCGCCAACCTCTCTGTCTGGCCTATCTTTCAGGAAGAGCTGGTAACCGGGAATCGTGAATTCACCTTCCAAATCTCGGCTAGAGGTTTTTATCCACGACTCCGTTATGGCCAACATCTCAGGTTCCTCTGTTGCTACGAGGCCACGGAGCTCAAGAAACTTATTCCTGATTGACCTCGCATTGAACAAAAGAACTTTGAGGGAGTCCCCTAGTGTAGGACTCCTTACACTCTTCCGTTTCCCGGCTTCTCTATATTTGTGGTCACACCCTTTTTTGACGAACTCCGAGAAGGTCGTTCCAGGAGTAACACGGGCGTGCTGGCACACGTCCGCTTTCGCTCTGTTTCCAACGCTCCTTTAAGTGCGTTCCACGACATCTTGAATTAAGTTGGCGAGAAAGTCCTTCCCTTTAAAGGAGAGATGTCCCCCGTCCCTTTGGTAGAGGTCGTCTCTACCAATAAAGGTAAGATAGGGGTTCACGAAGAAGACTCCTTCTGCCGTGCAGAGATCCGCCAACCTTCTGTTCATTGCGACGTTTCTTTCGTGAGCGGTTCGGGATGGACCTCTTCTCGGAAGCATTCCAACCACCACACGTTTGCGGGTTTTAAGCCCTATGTCATCCACGGCTCCCATCACCGTTTGGATGGTCTTACCACTGAGGCCAACCTTACCCCCTCTAAGGTAGAGGTCGTTGCCGCTCACCATCAGAGCAACAACTGAATTCTCAGAAATCTGAGCTATCTCTGCCTCTACTCTGATGTTGTGGTTACCCCGTCCTGACAGGCAGCTTACCTTCACGCTAGTGCGAAGGCGGGCCGCTAGCAGCGGCTGCAGATCCCGTGTTTGCGAGTCACCAATGAGGGGGACCTTCGGAAACTTGGGCCCTGAAGACGGGAGCTTCCCTTGTGGGAGAGGCCTCCCCTTTTCCTCTTTACTCTTCACATTCTTATCTTTCTTTTTCTTCTTGTTTATCTGTTTTTCTTCTATTTTTGGTTCTACTTTTGTTTCAACTTTATTTTTTTTTCTTCGTTTTTCCTTTCTTCTTTTCCTCTTTTTCTCTTGCCTCAGCTAGCTTAGCCTCAGATGATGCCGGAATCTCCGCTTGGTACCAGGGGATTCCGACAAGTCAGTGGGCGGCGCCTCTTCTAGGCATCGAATCTGAGCTGCGTCAAGAGCTTCGAGTTTCTCTAACTTTCTTTCAAGGATTTTAGCTCTCTCCTCTGAGGCTCTATAGAGGTCTTTCAATTTCTCCACCCCTCGCGTCAATATGCAAGTAGTGCAGATACTTTCAGGGCTGCATTTTGAGTAGGAGCCCTCCGGAAAGTTAACGCACCACTTTTCTAACTGGCATGTTGCACAGTTGTGTTTTAGACGAACGGGTCCTTTTTTGCCTGTCATTTTGAGCGCTTTCTCTCTCTCTGAAAACTCGTGACGAATCAATGATAAAAAGGGGGGTTGGTGAGTTCTCCCCGCCTATCGATCGGAGAGGTTTCAGATCTTTCAGAAGGCACGCTCCATGTGCTGCTGTTCGTCTGACTGAGTCGTCAAACCTCGGCGTGCCGTGGCTCTCAACCAAGCAGCACTGACTGTCCCTGAAGGGGCCATAGATTTGTCATCAGGTGATCAACAACGAAGCACGCCCCTTACTAAACTCCTACTAGTTCCCTTCACAACGGCCAGGATCTCCAGGTAGCGTTCAATGGATATCCCGCCACACCAAGGAACTCGATCAAAGGCTTTTTATTGGCCTGGCAACCAACATGGGAACAAAGGGCCGTCACCTCAGACAAATGCTACCATAAGCACCCGTCAACGGGCACTGAAAACGGTCAATAATTACGCGCCAGGGAAGGGGTTAACGGGGCACTACCATCATCCTATTCATCGTACCCCAACGCCTAGGACACCTCTAGTCCTAGTCTCTCGCAACCAGTGAACGTCGATTGGCGTTGTTTATAGAGGTCCCAAAGCCTCTCTTCTGACGCATGGGGTAGCTGCCAGGTCCTGATATGTCGATAGAGGAACAAAGGGAAAGAGTGAGATGATAGGAGTAGGCTTTTTTTGTTTTTTATTCTTTTTGTATAAGTGGGAGATAGGATAAAAGTAAAAAAGGTGAGGGATAGAGTAGAAAAAGGAAGGAATGACGCACTTATTCTGGAACCTCGTTTTCGACCAAATCGACAAGGGAAGCCCTACCAGGGGTACCCAGAAGAGGTACCCCCGCCAATATAGCTCGAAAAGTCCAAGGTCCACACAAGCTCTCTTCCCGCGACAAAGGATGGTCACCTCTTCCTCTACTTTCGTTATGAAGAGAGAGGGAAGAAAAATAATTGATGCTATTTACTACTAAATTTTAAGCCAAGTCATTTATCCAATCTGCTAAGAAGGTTAATTAGGAGATGTTCTAAAGCAGAATTTCTCAATTTCTTGAGAGTTCCTTTGTGTTTGGGTCAAAATATTTCCAGGAGCAACCGGGAAATTAAAAGCTACCTTAAATACACAGAGAATTTCAATAGTATTTTTCTTTAGGTTTGCTACATTATATAAGAATTCGTTAATAATTTTAGTTTTAATGCTATTGTTCTCCAAACAAGGTCTGCTGACCAAAAAGTCGCGTGCCCTCACTTATTCAGATTTATGACCTTACGACCCTTAAAACTTTCAATAATTCCCAGTCAAATCTTATGAGGTCCTTGGCAATACTATCATTTGAAGGAGAATGTAAAATAACATAAGGCTTTCAAATTTGTAAGAATCGGCCGAATAGTTATGATGTTATTGACAAAACAAAATAATTCCCAGTCTAAGCTTGGGAGGACTTTGGCAATTATATTATTCAAAAGAGAATATAAAATAACATAGAGTTTCAAATTCATTAGAATTAGCCGCATAGATATGATGTTATTGCTAAAACAAAATAATTTCTTGGCTAACCTTGGGAAGACTTTGGCAATTATATTATTCGTTATAGAACGTAAATCAGCGTACGGGTTTAAAATTCATTAGAATTGGCCGAATAGTTATGATTTTATTGCCAAAACCAAATAATTCTGGGGCTAACCTTGGTAGGACTTTGGCAATTATATCTTTCGAAAGAGAATCTAAAATAACATAAGGCTTTTAAATTTCGTTAGAATCTGCCGAATATTTATTATGTTATGGCCTCCCAAAATTCATGGGCTAAACTTGAGAGGACTTTGGCAATCATATCATTCTAAAGAGAATGTATATCAACATAGGAGTTTCAAATATAGTTAGAATCGACCGAATAGTTACAATGTTATTACAAAAACAAAAAAAGCGAAACTGGGACCGACATAGTGAGATGTATAGTCGCCCGCGATTAGACTGGCACGTGACTAAAAATAGCTAACAGTTATTATTTATGAATTAACGGCGACTGCTTCGGCCTTAGCTTTCTGATAGCCTCTTGGTTGTTCGAAGATCTTTCGGGAAGAAACGTCGTTTTAAAGGTTCAGTAATTACAGTAATGCGAAATTTGAGGGCAAGAACAGGAGTCTGGCGTCGTAATCAAAAAATTTAGTATGGAAATACATATTCTCCTTTTTCAAAGAAAGAAGGTAGACATATCTCTTCATCTAGCCTCTGGTTAAATATTTTTTCCCAAAAGTTTTAAATGTTATTTAGAAAAATGCATGATTGGAGTTTGGACAAATCTTTGGTGAAATAAATTTAAGGGATTTTATTTCTATCGGGGAAAAAATTTCTGCAATTTAAAAATTTGAAAAAACATGAAAGTGACTTGTAAGTAGGAAAGATCTATGTTTTTTACATCTACATAAGAGTAAAATAAAAGATGCTGCTTTAAGAAAATTTGTTCAATTTTCTAACAGAATATAAAAAAAAATGCCAAAGGTTTAAATTTGATTCATATTGCTATTCCCTGTGTGTGCCCTAAATTAGACCTAACGAAATTAATTAATCAAAACGATTTCTAGTACTCCAAAATTAGATATAAAAATTATAGAGCAAATTTAGCGGTGTGTGTACATTTCATATTTGTTTCTGTATTTATCTTAAATTTTGAATCTTACTGACTTCAATTCCTTTGCATTTACGACGTTCGATTTGTCAATTCTTAATATTCTCGATGTTTTTCTCCTTCGTCTCTTTTTCTAATTTATTTTTATACAGCCCACCTAAACACCTCTTCTCCTCATCTTTTCTACTTAATTTAGTGCCATTCTCTAGATAATGTGACCGTCGTTAAGAGAGAAAAAAATCTCTAGTAGTTTTATTTATATAATTTTTTTATCTTCCGTCTAAAAGCAGCATGCAAAACTTTTTCTAGTATTTTTCTTTTTATAGAAATTATTAAGTTATTAGGTACGAGGGGCAGTAAATATGTTTTGCAATTCGGATATAAGGAAACGAGATATAAGGAAAAGTGTTTTATTATTTTTCAATATAACTACCCTCGACTTCAAGGGACTTGCGCCACTTGTCCCTGAGGCTTCGAATTCCCGACAACCAGAAATCTCCCAACTTCTGTTCAATCCACTCCTGCATGGCGAGTTGGACATCTTCATCTTCCCAAAACTGGTGTCCACGTAGTGCAGCCTTGAGCTGGCAGAATAAAAAGTAGTCGCTAGGGGCCAAATCTAAACTGTAAGGGGAATGGTTGAGCTCCTCGAATCCGCACTCACGCAGGGCAGCTTGTGTAACTCTGGCGTTGTGGACAGGGGCCATATCGTGGAGAAGCAGGGCACCGCGTGTCAACTTGCCGTGCCGCTTCTGATGGATGCACTTCTTCAACCAAACCAGTTCCTCGGCGCAATATTGGCCTGTGATGGTCCTTCCACGGGGCGCATAGTCCACCATCAACACTCCCTCAGAATCCCAGAAGATGGTGGCCATGATCTTCTCAAATGAGGGTTGGGTCCGGAACTCAATGGGGGTCAGAAAGCCCCTGTGCTTCCAGGCCATGCTTTTGAGCTTTGTCTCGGGATCCCAGTGATGAACCCACGTTTCATCACCTGTCACTATTCGTGACTCGAATCCAGCCGGGTCTTGGTTGTACAGAAGCAGCAGCTGCTCCGGACTTTGACGACGTTGAATTCGATCATGGGGCGTGAGGTTTCTAGGGACTCAACGGGCAGAGACCTTGTTCATGGCCAAATTGTCGAGGACGATGTTGATAACACTTCCATGTAATATTCCAAGTTCTCGCTCAATTTCTTCGAACTTTACCCGTCGATTTTCGAGGATCATCCTCTCCACACGGGCTACATTGTCCTCGTTGGTCACGTCTGACGGGTGTTCTGGATGGGGATCATCTTCAAGGGACTCACGACCATGGCGGAACTCCCTATTCCAGTGAGCAAAGGTTGCATAAGAAGGGGTGGTGTCAGTGTACACTGCAACCATGCGTTCATGGATCTCTTTTGCATTCTTGCCTTCCTTGGTCAAAGATTTGATCACTGCGTGGTGCTTAACCTTCTCCAGTGTTGAAAAATTTGTGACTGACGATCTACGATCAGCTACTGCCGTAAAACATTTAAACCATTAACTATGGCGAAGGACTATTAAGTACCCGTATGATGAGTTATCTGTTTAATTATATTAAACGATTTTTCTCTATATAAAGAAAAGACCAATCCAAATCGGATCAAATACACCTATAATGTTTGTAAAATTAAGGAAGAAGATTTTCACATCAAAGGTACCTAGAAGTGATCGAACAACAGCTAGTTTTTCAGCAGGACAAATTATATTTTTCTTTTCTAAAATCTGAGCTGTTTATCAATGAGTCAATAATATGCAATTTAAGAGTAAACAAAGAAGAGAGAGAGATAAAAAAAATGTTATAAATGACAACTTTTGCAATAGCGAATATCGTATACCCAAATACAATAAAGTTGAGAACTTCCATTGCCTTCTCCCTATAAAATTCGTAGATACTCGAGAGTAAGATGTTTAATCCTTAACAGAAATATACTACAACAAGACTACTTCAAAAAATAGCAAACTTTCTTCCTGCGAAGGATGTAGTTTGATGGAATTAAGGAAGTCCAGGCACAGTTGTCTTGTGTACCAGACTTGTGTACTCTTGATGACTACCATCGAAGAATCAAATATTGTAAAATCTGTCCCATCGCTCCAAAGAATAACAATTCGATTAAGTCTTAACATAAAAGACATAAAATCTTCGAAATAGATAGGGGTTTAAAACGATACTAGCAGTATTTAAATTAAGGACATAAGTTTTAAGTATCAATAATTAAGACTTCACTCACTTAATTTTAGCCATTTTAATTCCCCAAAATTTAAAAATCATGCTAATCAGCCCTTTTTAAACACTTTCTAATTAAATTTACTTAATGAACCATCCCAAAACTTTCCCTCCATCGATTTTCTTTTCCCATAGACTTAATTAAAAAAAGATTTACGCAAATTCTACCTTTAAGAATCCCAAGTGCCCCCCCGTTAAGTTTTTTCATCAAAACTTTGGATTCATTGGCGCTAATTTGTATAAAGGAACTTACCCGACAGAGGTTGAAAAAGAATTACTCTTGAAGAGCTTGTAAAGAAAATTCGCTCCGCAGGAAATACCTAAAATAGCTACAGTTTTCGACTGTGAATTACCTAATTTATCAGATCTACTTTCAAGAAGGCGATTCAGGAACCTATTTTGTTTTGTAACGGGGAATTGAAAAAACTCTGAATATTGGTAAGACTTCTGTGCGACGTGTTGTGAAATCACGGAATCTATAAGCATACAAAATATATCGCACTTCAAGAAAACACAATAATGCAAAGGATAAAAGGAAAACAAGTTTCATATTTTTTCTTGAATAATTTAGCAGTTGATGTCGTTAATAATTGTTCACGGATTAGAAGGTTTTACACTTTAAATACAACGAAACCCTCATATAATGTAATATTTTAGTCAAAAGTGTGTATCATGACATTAGACATCAATATTTTTTTTTTACAAAGTGATGATATCTTCAGAGGTTTCTTGGAACGGTAAACCTGACTTCATTTTATTAAAACCGAAAGAGATAAAGTACCTTAAACGAATTTTGAGCAAATTGTCTTTACAAGACTGTAGTTCTCTCTATCTAAATAAATATTTTTTGTTTTTAAAAATATGGGGCACCTTCACATTTAATTATGGCCAAACAGGTGTTTTTGAATGAGTTTGGACCCAAAGTTTATACGAGTAGTCTCCAAAAAGATCACACCTCAATCCGATGGATTATTCGAGTTGTGAGTTGCTAAACGGGAAGGTTTATGATGAGCAGCGCGTAATATTCAAGAAACCTGAATATAACTAAGATGCAACAATAGCAATAAATTGACATGACTGAGGGGAAAGAAAGCATCTGTGTATGGAAGAAGAGGCGCTAATTATTTTTTCGACAGAAAGTTGATACAATCGATTATTAACTGAATTCAATCTCTCACCTTAAACATAAAAATTTTATATTATTCTCTTCAAGAAAGAACTAATTACACAAAGTGACTGTTCTGCATGAAGGATCGTTCCAAATATTGACACCATATTGGGCAATCACAAGGTGAAATTCTACCCCTATGTGAATCTGGTTGAGAAAGGTGTAGAGCTATAGCAGGATGAGCTTCTGGATGACCTTTAAATTCAATACGCAACCCTCATCCTCATATTTTCGAACACGCAAAGAGATGTCAGATGGAGCAAGGATAACCTTGCTGCGATATCACCTGGATGATTATGTGCTCTTCTTGCCCCAAAACAAGCCATTTGCCCTGTTGGCGGCCATGCCAGGATAGAGATTTGCGGCAATATGTCTCCTACACATTTTTACTTTCTCTATCATCACTACTTTTTTAACAGATCTCCACTTATGTACTTTTTGGCTAATACTAATTTGTTGGCATCAAATTCGCTAAAAATTATTTTCAAAGAGAAAATGCATAACATGGGGGTAAATCTTAAGCTGAGTGTAAACTCATTACTTAATTTCTTAACTATGCGAAGCTCTTGACTCTTTACCTCATGAGTCTGTCCGATTTGTGGGCTGTTACAACTCATTGTTTTAAAACGTTCAAGTGGCTGAAATAAATACAACCAATCACTTCCCAACTTTCACGTGGTTATATTATAACTAGCGATGTTTTCCAGCTTCGATGAGTTTGGCTTCCTAAGTACATTGCACTTTATCTTCCATTTTTCATCTCCTTCCGTTACCACAAGTCTCTTTGTATATTTAATGTATTAACAATAATTTGCCCTTACAAAATTTTATATCATCTGCAACTTAGGAACTTTTTATTACTAATTAATGTAGGGAGGGTATATAGATTATAACAAAACAATGGGTCAATTATTTTTGTCTGAGGGAAACCGCGAGTAATCTTTGCCCAGCTCGAAGTAATCTCATTTAACATAACTCTCTGGTTAAGTTCGACCAAAGAGTATTTGATCTAATTAAACAACTGTACCCATATAATATGAGTTGTTCAATTTATAACAGGTCCCCTGTTCAGTGTCAAATACTTTCTACAAGTCGAGATATACAATTTCGACAGTTTTTGATGTTCAAAGGTTGAGATGATTGTAAAATTATTCTAAAAAATTACTTAACCCGAAGCGATGACACCGAAACTTAGAGCTTGCTTACAATGAAACTAAAGGAAATCAGCCTAAAATAACCCAGATTAGTCTCTACATTTTTTAGGAAGACAAGAGTCACATTTTTGACTATATAACTCGCTTGGAGATAATCCTTCGTTAATCGATTAGCTAAAATGTTAAAAATGGGTGTTTCTAGTTTGTTTTCTAATTTTTTTTAAAGTGAATTGGACATATCTTATAGTGATCTGTTGATTTGGATATTTTCATTTGTTTTGATTAGGTCTTTCAAAAAATTAATGCTGCTTTGAAAGAAATCAAGTAAATTTAATTAATTATATCGCTACCAATTTTTTCTAAAATCATCATTAATTAATTTGTTAAGACTGGCATTGTTGTTGTTAATATTGAAGCTTTTTCTAGAGAGTGAATATTTCAGACTGCTGAAATAGTTTAAGTCCAAATGTGCTAATTACGAATGTTGATAGGAACAAATCCTATAGATTTTATAAACAAACTATATTCATTTGCAAACTAAAGCGTATACAGATGTTTTTTCAATATAATTCATTCGCGGATTATAAAAAAATTCATCGTGCCTCTATTAATTCCTTCCCTACATGATAAGAGTCGCTACAGATTAAGATAGGAAAACCTCTCTAATGGGTTAATATTATTTATGTATACAAACTACTGTGCCTAACAAGAGAAAAAATAACCAAACCTATATTCTTCGGTATAGAATAATCTGCTTCTGGAAAATGTGATACACTCTTTCTGGGCATCAAGAGAAAGTGAACCAGTATTTATGCAGTTCAATTCATCATGCAGTTTGGATAAATAGAGAGATTACTGATAGCAAAAATCTGTAAAAGGTAGTAATAATGTTGAAATGGAACCGATATATATGTTTCGCCTTCATATAAAAAATAACTAGGAGGAACAGAGAAAAAGAACTAGATCAGTATCGGGTTGAGAATCTAAGAAATCTTTGTACAATAATGCCCATAAATAGAGAAAAATAACTAAACTCTACATTTTCTTGGAAATACTTTTTTAATTTAAAAAGTTTACTCAGAATATTCTTCAAAATTTGCTTCAGTTAAGTTTTAGTTGGGCTTCATAGAACACCTGATTAAAAGGTTGATAAAACGAAAGGTATTTGAGGAAAGGATGCATCCAAAACTAGAGAACGATAAGTTGTCGTCATAACCAAAACACATAATTATGCAATGAAAAATTGGGAAATATATTATTCGCGTGTATGCTTGGCCTTTCCATGAATGAATTGATAACATCTTTTACCGTAAGAATTCATCAATTTTTTGCATTGTTCGGGCAAAATTTCAATACATTTTCCTCACCATCTTTCCGAAAGATCTTCAACATTTGTCGATTTTGATCCATAACCTTTTAAAGGTTTTTTGTCAGAATTAAATCATGGTTTTCTCCAGGCCAGCTCATCACGCCTATATTATGAGCATTCAAGATGTATTTGACCGAATCTGCTATGGTGTACAGAGCATTGTTTTGTATGCAGAAGTGGTTCATGTACTTCAGATGTTAGGAGAAAGAGGATCTCCTAAACCTGTAGCAAAAATTTTATATACTACAAAGTTGCTTTTACCACGTAAACGGACTAACAAACAAATGATACTTCAAACCATAACGCGACACCTCTAGATTTAACCACCAATTCCGTACATGTGAAGTTCAATCAATCACTTTTATGACGTCTTCTATGATGCTTTCCATTCAATTTGAACAAATTAAATTTGCTCTCATGGATAAAAAGATATATTTCCTACTTTCAGCACTTCAGAGAACATCGTTAGTACTGATGGTTACATAACCGCCTTAATCTCTTTAATTATGAGTGGTTTCTTAGAAGGTGGGTGTGGTATGAGTTTTACCTCCCTCAACGGACGTAAGAGAGTCTGGCGAGAAATATTCAAATTCAGGTTCTCTACAACTTGACGTGAAATACGGGCTGTTGTCTTAAACCGGTCGTTCATCAATATCCATTTCCTGGTACGATCTTCCTGGCGCAGAAGCCCTGGTATCCTTATGGGGAATTATTCTGCGTGAAATCATACCTTTTGCTCCCTTAGAATGCCTTGAAATGTCAAACAATATCATCTTTACTCTGTCACTGAACATCCTGATTTCTGAAACTTTTGCCCATACTAACTCTTCTCACAATCCTGATAAAGGTGTAATACCATCAATAACAGTGACAATGGATGTGGGACAGTGATATATATTTATATATATATATATATATATATATATATATATATATATATATATATATATATATATATATATATCTTAGTAATGTTTACTTGTAAACTGACAATTATATTTATTGATCTCGATTTGGACGCGATTCTTAAATAGAAATTACTTTTCTCATAAGTGTTTTATTCAATGTTGTGTGATTTGCAGCTTGGACGATATTATATAGGAAGTCCATAAAATATTATGTAATATTAAGGAAACTCAAAGGCTATTTTCAATAATATGTATATTTGGATATTGTGTTCTCTAGTTAGGGACCGTACTTAATATAGTATATAAGCATACATACTAGGGTGGAGCTAAATTATTTTGGGGGAAATTTCTTTTCCCACCACTTATTTTTATATGACTATCTGTCAAATTAAACCTCTAAAGAGGAGTTTGTATATCATAATTTTTAAAGGTTCCTTAATGCCATTAAAAATTTAAAATAATGCGATTTTCAACTAAACTTTGAATTTCGTGGATTATATCTGAAAATTAGATTCGAATTTTGAATTTTTACTTTCAAACAAATAATTATTGTATTTTATAAAACAAGTAAACGAAACATGAGATTAATCGAATGATATTTAGAAGTTTCTAAATAACATATTATAGCGGCGTACGTGACAATAAGGTTTCAGTAGCGCCGAGAATCTCGTTGAGAGTGGATGTTTGTGTGTGTGTGTGTGTGTGTGGCTCTGTCTATGGTTTTGATCCCATTCTTCTATTTGTATTTGAGAACAGCTATTTATAGTGTACAATAAATATTTATACACGTTTTATTATATTTCAGAGGTAAATAATATGTAAGAAAAAAATATTTAATTATGGCATTTAAGCCTAGAACGCGTCATTAAATTGAAAGCCTTTTGTTTGCCGCACCCTGCACCATTAGTAAACGAGTATTGCCAACTTATAAGCATGTTATAAAATATGTTTTGTTTGTGCAGAAAAAAGAAAAGAACCGCAATATAAAAGACCCGCCAATTAAACAAATTATCCCATTAGTAGCTGAAAAGTTCATTTCTATTTGGAAAACTGCATCAATCCCTTATGTAGCAATAGAGGCCGTTATAAAAAGAATTTTAAATTATTATTCAAAATATCAGGCTTTAATGAGGAATATTACCAGGAAAAATGTGGCATCTTCAAAAAGTAATGTGACGATTTTAACCAGAATGCAGAACAATTGTTTGATATTTCGTGTTTTAAATGCGATAGCTTTGAAACGTGTTCTTCTAGCAAAGAAAAGAAGGTGCTACCATTGGAGAAAACATTTCTGAAAGACCAACGAACAACTAGAAAAATGGTAATAGCTAATATGGATCAAATTCATCCAAAGAAGAATATTAAGAGTGCAGTTAGGAAGAATCGTGAGTATTGTCTCTTAAGTCAACTATCTACTTCGACAGACAATGTCAAAGGGATTCTTCCTTCAACCAGTACAGAAACAGAATCTGCTGACGAAGTTAGCAAATATGAGTTTCCTTTATACGTGAAACGTAAAGAAGTAAACAAAATATTCACATCCTGGACTCCATCTAAACGAATAAATTGTCAAGATTTGCGTTGGCATGTGCCCGCACTGGTGTCTCTGATCGAGCTGCAGGTTTAATAATGAGTTCAAACTTCAAGGATTTATCGTCAATTGAAAGGAAAGAAACTTTTGTAGTAGTTGACGGGAAGAAAGTTAGAAGAGAGCGTTTCAAAGAACGTCCTACAAAACAGCAAGAAATTAGATCGGATAAGCCATTATATTCTATTTATTTTGATGGTAGCAAAGATGGCACATTATTTGTTGAGACAATGTAGGGAACTCATCACAAGAAAAAGATAATGGGAGAGCACATCTCTATGATAAAAGAACCTGGTACAGAATACCTTGGACACCTGACAATGAAGAAAAAGGTTTGCAAAAGCTATATGCGACGCAATCTTCTCGTATCTAGAAGCAAATAACATCGCAACTGATGAACTCATTGTTGTGGGATGCGATGGAATGGCAATGAATACAGGAACAAAAAGAGGTGTGATCAGAATGTTAGAATAAATTCTTAATAGACCACTGCATTGGTTTATTTGCGTGGTCCATGCAAATGAGCTTACATTGCGCCATCTCATCAACAATTCGGATAGAAAAACAAGGGGGCCTCATGGATTTGTTGGACCTATAGGGAAACAACTGGATAAATGCGAGACTCTAAATTTTGCTGAATTCGAGCCAATTCCGCATAAAGGGAAATCAATACGCACTTTCAAGATCCCAGACATAAACTTTGAAGCTGATGACTACATTTACCTAATTAATTAGCAGCAGACCGTTGTGACCGAACCTCCGCTGACGAGGGCGCTCTCTGATGATCAACTTAAAGAATTTATCCGTCAACAACCTAAATTGGATATTCCGAAGTTTCCTTGTCACACGCAAGCTGTTGAGAAATGCATCAAACTGGTCACAGAAGCGTCACTAGTAGGTTGTGGAGAAGGCAAACGGGACGGCAATATAAGGAGTAGAATTGAGTCCAGGACAAAAATAACCTCATTTAATACCAAGAAGGACTTCGTAATGAAAGGTAATAACACTACAAAAATCTAACTGCATTGAATAAATAAATATAAAATAATAGTAAAAATTTAAATATTCGACTGTTAATTGTTCAATTTCTTTTATTTCAGTGATGATGATAAAAATCTACAGGTTGCATGAAAACAAACGGAAGAAAAAGAAACAAAACTTATCAAGTAGTTAATAGATTATTTTTATTCAATAAAATGGAAGTAGAAGATTGATTGTAAAGTTTCATGGAAATATATTTTTTTAAGTTTTATGGAAATAATATACCCCGTATAGGACATAAATGTTGATGTAATAACTTGAAGTTTCTAAACAAATAATTGAGAATTTTCTGACATTTTTGTTTCTTTTCAAATTTCAATTGCGTTGAGGAACCTGAAAATATTAATTTAGAAGTCTGAAATTTCAACACAATGATTTTGGATGTAGGCTCCATCAGAAAATCAAAGTAAGAAAAAGAATTTCAATATTTTTGCACCCCCCCCCTCCTTTTCCACTTCAATTCCTACTGACCTAGGAACCAAAATTGCTTTTCTGAAATTCAATACAATGAACCAAGCTTAGGCATAATGATGAAATCTACAGTTAGCCATTTAGAGTGCAACGTAAAGATAAGATGAAAAAGAAAGGTGGTATTACTATTATTTTGAATTTGAAGCAAAATAGTCAGGAAGCCACCTCGCGCACAAAGTTTGTAAAGAGAGTGGTGGTACTACAGAAATTGAAAATTTGTCGAAGATATATATGTACATCAATGAACATTCAATATCCATTTACATCAATTGCCAAAAATGTATATAAAGATTTGACCTTTGATTTGAGACCTCGTACCTAAATAGAGTTTTCGAAGAAATTCAATGCTTTATGTAATAACAGCATAACGTTACGAGTGGATCTTTTTTTACATTTTACAAGATTCGATTCCCTATGAGATTATTAATTAATTTTACATAAACACGACGTTACTAATGGGTTTCCAATACCCAGCGTTCTCTGGTAATCATCAGCTTTCAAAGTCTGACAGAATATACTATGTATTTATTCAAACGTGGGTGCTTTTCAGAGTCTGCCATAAACTTATCCTTTGATTGCATTCATTGCTTTAGCTGCATATTACTTTTTACTAGAGAGAAATACAAACAAAGTAATAAGATCTCGTTATACTGTTGTCCTAAAGGAAACGAGAATTTTTATTGGGCAAAGTAACGTTGCAAATATATTAGAACTGTCTTGGATAAGTCACGCGAATGGACCATCAATTCAACCTAGCAAAGGAAAAAAAAAATTGGTGATGAAATTTAATTGATTGGGATTTTATGAGGAATTCCATTATTTTTTCATCTGAGATGGTAATAAATGAATAAATTCATAGGAATACAACTATAATACATAATTTAGCTAGGTTTCTGTTTTACTTTAGTGATGTGGGATAAAAATAAGTAAGAGTTTTTGAATGAGGATGAACACATAAAACCAACTGTTATAATGTGCTTTGAATAGATCGCAAGGTCGATTTCAGAATATAACTAAGAGAATATATATATGGATGAATTGATAATTGAATGTCGTAATAACTATCATTGAAAATATCTAATTTTCGCCAGTGAGAAAATATTCCAGAGGAGGCCCTCTCATTCATTGTGCTATTTCCATATGAAATATTTAAGGCAAATACATTACGGCTCTAGAGACTCCGTTACAACTGCCCTTGTTACGTCTTAAAAGAGCATTGAACACTAGTTATGATTTCGGCCTTTTGATAATCGGCGCCATTAATTATGATTCAGATAATACTTTCCAATATTCAGATGGCTTCCTTCTCTCTAGGTCAGCTAACTTTTGCTAAACTAAAACTTTACTCTTTTTTGTATATGTATATATATATATATATATATATATATATATATATATATATATATATATATATATATATATATATATATATATATATATATATATATATATATATATATAAATATATATAAATATATATATATATATATATATATATATATATATATATATATATATATATATATATATATATATATATTTATATATATATATATATATATATATATATTTATATATATATATATATATATATATATATATATATATATATATATATATATATATATATATATATATATATATATATACTCGTATATATTGTACGGTTTAACCTATTTGAGGTTGAGTCGATATATTTATCTATTTCATGTGATATAAAACTATGTATAACAGTAAAATCCAAACGAGACGTGGAATATTTCAATGATAAAGAAGTACGAAATACTTTAGTCAAGACTTAAGATACAAGTCTTTGTTTAAGATGGATTTCTTCCGAAAGAAGAATAAGGCTTCAAGATCTATAAAGATTATTCTGCATTAGAGATAATCTGAAAAGTTTGAAGCGGAGAAACTGGGGGATGTAATTATAGTTACGTTTTTCACATTCAATTTTTTTCCATTTGATTTTATTGCTTTAAATGGTTTTATATCACATTAAATAGACAAATATATCGACTCAGCTTTAAATATATTAAACCGTACACTTAGTAACTTGGGGCTTAATTTCAATTTCAATATTTCTAAAGATGAAGACATTTTTAACTTTTCCGATAAAGTGTTGTATCCAGCAGAAGAAAATCGACTTATATCTTTGGGACTAGATTTCAGACTTCCTCTTTTCAAATTGAACTTCTACAATTTTGTTCTTGCCTTTGAAAGACTTTACGCCACCTCAATACTCTTCCATCATTTAAATCTACTCTCAATTTAATTAATGAGATCAAAGGCTTAGCTAATAAGTTCTGCTACAAGTGGGATAGTTTCAATGTTTCCAATCCTGTTTTCAAGTTTAAGATTTGAATTGTCCTTTCCACTTTACGCAAAGATCCATCTATCATAGTTTGACAACCTGATAAAGTCAAAGGGATAGTCCTCTTAAATCGTGTTGATTATATGCGCAAAATGTTTACCATTCTATCAGATTTGTCAAGATCCTGCAAAGTGAATACAGATTCCCTTAAGTATATTCTGAAAATTGAAGATAGAATTAATAAATTTATACGTTCTCTTACTAAACAAAACATTTTAAATGATGTTTATTATAAGCTTTTTGCTTCTGGTTTATCTCCTGGAATCATCTATAGTTTACCCAAAACACATAAAAACCGAATACTTCTCCACCCTATTCTATCCGCATTTAATATTCCAAGCTACAACCTGGCTAAATATTTTGTTCAGCTTGACACATAATCACTTCACTTTACGTGACTCTTTCGATTTTTCAAAATGTATAGGTGATGTCCGTCTCGGGGATTCTTCTTTTATTGCCAAAATCAATGTGAATCATTATTTACTAATGTTCCGGTACAAAAACTATTAATATTATTTCAGATACTTTTTTTCAAAATACCAGTGAAATAATAGGCTTATCTAAATACCTTTTCCTCAAGCTTATAAAGCTAGCTGTGGGTGAGAAAATTTTTCTTTCCAACAATAAATCTAAGCGGCGTCAAGGGATAGATACTCATTGGGCGGATACACTAATACTCATATACTTAGCTATTTCCACAATACCACTATCTTTTCTCTTCGCGCCTTCACAGCAGATCATATCCACTCTCTCCTCATTTCCCGAATCCTGCCAATGGACCACTTGTATCCCTTATGGAAGGACTTGTAGGCCTATATCCCTGGAGAAGAGCGAGTGCCCCCCCCAAGCCCCCCAATGCAGTCGCAAGAGGTTCAACATTGATGAGTGGAGGCAAAAAACAAAACAAGTTCTCAGTGGAGGCAAAAAACAAAACAAGCCCTTATCGCGTTTAACTTCTAACGAGGCCCAGCATGTGGATCCTTTGGGTCCACCATTCTGAGTTTTATGTTTATCATATTATCCGTTCGAGGGAACCTTTGCTCGCTGCAATAGGGAGTTCCGCCATGGTCGTGAGTCCCTTTAAGATGACCCCCGTCCAGGGCGCCCGATAGACGTAACCAACTAGAACAATGTGGCCCGTGTGGAGAAGATGATCTTCGAAAATAGACGGGTAAAGGTCGAAGAAATCGAGCGAGAACTTGGAATATCACATGGAAGTGTTATCAACATCATCCACGACAATTTGGCCATGACCAAGGTCTCTGCCCATTGGGTCCCTAGTAACCTCACGCCCCATGATCGAATTCAACGTCGTCAAAGTCGACAAGGCCAGAGTTGCACAAGCTGCCCTGCGCGAGTGCAGATTCGAGGAGTTTAACCATCCACCCTACACTCCAGATTTGGCCCTTAGCGACTACTTTTTATTCCGCCATATCAAGGCGGCACTGCGTGGACGCCGGTTTCGGGACGATGAAGATGTCCAGCTCGCCGTCCAGGAGTGGATTGAACAGCAGTCGGGAGATTTCTGAGTGTCGGGAATTCGAAGCCTCAGGTACAAGTGGCGCAAGTGCATTGAAGTCGAGAGTAGTCATATTGAAAAATAATAAAACACTTTTCCTTATATCTCGTTTCCTTATATCCGAATTTCAAAACCTATTGTCCGCCCCTCGTACCAGAGTGAAAGTGAAAAAGCGTTTGATAAAGTAGATTTGCATTTAAACATTTAAGTTGACGATATTTTACCTTGCAACCCATCAAAGTTGGTGTTGTCTCTATTAAAAATTTATAGTATAAAGAGGAGTTAATAATATATAAAACAATTAAAACTAATAACATTGAATTTATCCTTAGCGTGAGAGACATAGAAAAATATCCTGAAGGAATTTGAGTGCTTCAAATCCTGAAGGGTTTCAACTATATTAGACAGCTCGTTCTATATTCTTCTTGTGGACCCACCACCAAGCATAATGAGATGCAATGAATTATAGTTCCCACAGCCCTGTATACTTTTTCATATGGCGTTGTAAATAACAAGAAACATCGTGATGGTAATTTAAAAAGGTTAGGTATTCTGTCTTACGTCTTGAAAAAGTATGGAAAAAAAGTGTTTAGTAAGATTAGAGTGGAGAGTAGTAGTTAGGTGAAAGTGGGAAAGGGTAATGAGTCTCAGTTTAAATAGCTTTCTGGCTGACCAGCCATCTCCTTAATTCTTTTTATAGATGTTATAATTGATTTCCCAGCTGTAATCTTGTAAAAGTCTCTCGTGCCTCTATTTTCTCCCCATGTCCTTTTCTTGTTGCAAGTCTCTGAGAGGGGTTGAAATTCTATTGGTTGTTTTAATCACCATAATTTGCAACTTCTTCTTTACCTGTACTGTGGTTCCACGTTGCTTTCTGTGAGTAGTTGTCTATTCCCAAAGTTTCCTGTTTGTTACTCGATACATTTATAGTATGTTAGTTTGTCTTTCTCGTCGTTAGTAAGCATCGTGATGTTGACGGACTCAATGAAATTTCTTGCTGGAGGTCCCTCAATATTCTCCTGTCTCGGATCACTCCTCGAAAACGATACCCGAGAAAACCATTCATAATTAATGCCCCCCCCCCCTCATTTGCAATCCAACAAGATGACCTACCAAAATATCAATCATATCCGATGACTCCAAGAAATTTATTTGTCTATTTAAAAAATAATCTGTAAAATAAATTTATTTAAAACAAATTATTACAAATAAATTAAAAAAACAATTAAATTAAAAAAAATCAAATATTAATCCAATGGGTAAAAAGAGAAATCTGATGGCAGAATTGTTCAAATCCACTCAAATCGAATCAATCATGCCGCTTAGGTTAGGTTATTTGAACCTAACCTATTTTAACCTAACTTGACCAATATTATATTAACCAAGTTCAATCCTAAGTTTTATTTTCACTTTATTTATTATCTTATTATTATTATCTATTATTATTACTTATTTAAAAACTTATATCCTAACTAATGGCCCCCCCAAAATATGAATGACAGATCTGTAAGATAGGCTGGGGATCGTTGTCTAGAATTAATCCCGTCTCTCTTCTTCTTATATCTTTTAACAATAGAGACGCCCTTGTTCTTTACTCGTTGTAATTTGCATGTATGACTTAGGCAAAGCTTTCTGAGGGATCGTAGGTATAGTAAAGTTGATTTAATTAATTATGGTGTTTTATATTTTTAACTTATTCTTTCGGTTCAGTCTTTTTAGCTCAAACAATTTCATCAAGTTTGGTTTGCTAGGCTCACAATTTCGTTAACTGGCTTAAAATAGCCGTTTCTTATGGCCTTTAGGCCGAGCATCTTCCCTTCGTTTTGGTAGACGTTTTCTCTCAGTTTTCATAGCCGCTCAAATTTGTTTATATTCTCGATCTCTTCCGCTGCAATTCGTGCCATCGTTGGTGCGTGATTGTACTGGCTTTTGGTAAGGATGGTCACATCGTAAGCGAAATGAATGTACTTTAACTTTTCATGGACCGAGTTCGACATGTTCTTGGTATATAAGTTGTTTGAAAGCAGCCGTGCCGTGGGATGCCTTGTGGAAATTCAAATTTTGGTCCGTCGTGCACCTCCAGAGAGAGATGAGCTATGCGATCCCAAACCTAATCACCCAGACATCTAGCCAACGCCGAAGAGAGTCCAAGTGCTCTGATTTTGTATTTGAGTCTCACTCTCTAGACTTTGCTGAACGCCTTCTGTTGTCTCGTGGCACTACATCAGTAAACGGTTTGTCGTATTTCGCCTTCGCTAACAATTCTCTGAGGAGGGTAAAGGCATTGTCTTTACTCTTGCTCTCTTGCAGAATACAAGAACGTGTGGCGGAATTAAAGTATTTTCCTTCAGGTGTTGAATCGGTCTCCTTTTGATGACCTTCATTCTTCATTTGTTGAAGCCAGAATCTATGTTGTCCTTTGGGTTACGGGTACTCGGTGAACGTTCTCAAGTTCTTGCAATCTTGCTTCTGCGGCGCTATCTCTGCCATACGATAAGTATGTGACAGCGTTATGTACCATGTGCTAGGTACGTACTTTAACTTGCATCAGTTACCGCTGTTTGTCACATCTTCCAATCCGCTATCTATTTCTTCTAGCTTTGGTTCCGTAAGGTACACATGCCGGAAGCTCGCTAATTCTTCATCGTTCCAGTTTGCAATATTGTAATTTTTGTGGATAAGGTGAGCTATTGTAATCGTATGACGAGAGCATCTTCACACTCATCTCATGATCCTTGGTAAAGGGCAATTCTCTTTTAATCATGTAGTTAAGATGAAGACCTGGACTCGCAAAATAAATATCAGGCTTGGTTGCCTGTCTATACCCTTAAAAGTTTAGGAAGTCTGGGCCAATGTGCTTTGCTATCTTTCTCTCAAGAATAATATCCAGATTTCTTCCCATGTTATTGAAATTGCGGGTATATCTGCATTTCCTGCTGCGAGCTTTGAGGTCACTTAGAATCACCACCTGGTCTCTACAGCCAAAACATCTGCAAATTTGTGAAATAGCAAGTACCTTTCTTTCAGGGTTCCTATACCGTCATTATTATTATTATTCTCCTTGTGGTGGTCTCGATCTTAATCGCCAAGTATGCTTCGTCTACTTCTTGTTATCTACTGAAATTAATGTTGTTCTTAATACTACTGTTATTTTGTCATAGTTAATATCACTCGTGGTTTTAGTTAGAAATGTATAATTAAAGCTCTTCACTGGGTTCCTGGCCGGATCCATATTTATTTCGTTCAATAATATTACGTCCGGATCTTCGTTGTACCAGATATTCGATAGCAAGTGTCGTTTTAAATCTCATATAGCCAAATTATGCCTGATTATTGTAATCTTACTGGAGTTTTATTCTACTATGATTATGTATATTACTTTTTGTGGCATTTTTATGGTATCTTGCTCACTTCATGATCTAGGTATTTGACTCTATTTCTTTTAAGCTCTTCATTTTTTACCGTGAAGCATAGTTCCTTTGCAATGTTCAGACGGCCTCACAACAGCATCTTGTATACGTCACGATCTGCGAATGGTCCATAAAATTTGTATTTGCATATTCCCTTCTATACCCACTGAACTTTTTTTTCACCATCATTTCCTAGTTTAATGGTACTTGTGCCTTCTTTACTTACTCCCCCGCCGTTCTACTGCTTCCATCCTGATTTTACTGTTGGTGAAGGTGGTGTTGGGTATTGATTGTTTTGTCTCTATAATATCCTCTTTATCCGATGTTTCTTCCGCTTGTGTTTGTTTTCCACTCTTCCATGGGACTTTATGGGATGCGGTAGTTTTAGTTTGTGCTTTGAGTGGGGGTTGTGTAATCCTGGGCCAGTCATCTTGATAATTCGCTGCCGTGCACGCTGAATCGTCTGGAAACCATATTAGTTCTGGACCATTATTACTTATCATTCTTTTCATTTCTATTGATTATGTGCCCGGTTTTTCCAACTCAGTACATGAACATGGAAGATACATGCTAGTAGGTTTAGTGATTTTTCCTGCTTTGTTTGAATTACGTTTCTTTAAGCTGGTACCGATTGGCTGTAGCATTGGCAATTTTGCATAGGTCAGAGTTTGTTTGCTCCCTTCCTTTTGAGCTGTATCTTGTTTTTCTATCTATAATTTTCCTCTACATGTGACATGTTATGGCCATGGTCCTTTGTTTTGCGTTGTATAAATGCACTAATTCTTCTGGCTAATGCATTCTTTCCGCATGAGTGAGTTTGATCTGTATTCTGAACTTACCTTAATGTCGCTTTGCATGCATTCTAATGATATATGTTTTTCAACGCATATCAAGTAAAAAACGTAATTATGCTGATTAAATCGACATACTTCGGACTTTACCAGATGTTATTTTCATATTATGGATATTGTGGTTTCTCTGAACGTGGAAGTAATCTGTACTCGTATTTCTTTTAATAAACTTCACTTCTTTAACCTTGGCTCGGCTCTGTCCTCTCTCAACTTCTTCTTTTATTTCTGGTGAATTATGCTCGTCTATCCATGGGTCGAACTTGCCTAAGGTATACAGCCTTCTGTGCCTCAAAGTGCAGTGGAACTTTGGCTTCCACTCCAAATGTTCTTTATTCGTTTGTAGCCTTTTCGGAAAGTATTTTCTAAACGTCTTTTCGAGTCTGATATATCATAATATATGTCGTCACGAAGTCCAGTAATCGAATTAGCACAATGCTAAGTTTGTTATATATAATCTTAAATACGTTACTTCTGGTCGGTTTTTTGTGCACCCTTAAAGATTCGCAAAGGGACCCGTTTTGACGACTCCATTGGGGCTTATCCGATCTTCATTGTTTTCATATCATCGTAGCACCATAAAATAAAAAAGTAGTGATAGGTTAGAGAGTAAGAAAAGTGAAGTTATGATCTATTTGAAGTTCTGGTCTATTTCGCTTGCGTGTCGGCAGCCCAATCCTATTTCTTTCTCAGTTATCTATCCCACCCACACAAAGCTGCAGCTTGCACAGGTCTAACCCGGCCCTTGTTGAGCTGCAACCTTCGCAGGTAAGCCTAAAGGTTCATATATGATTCCTTATTCTATAGATATAAATGGAGACTTAAGCTTCCCTAAGCCAACACGCTCTAAAGATGGGTGAGAGAAGAAAAAATGAGTAAGTCCTTGTCAAGCGTAAAGTCGCGTAGCCTCGTTTCATCTTGATTCAGCTTCTTCTCGTTATCTTCTAAATTACTCCTGGAGTAGCTTATTTTCTGATATTTTGCGCTCTAACCTCGCAAAATCTCATATGTTTATTAATAGATACACTTTCTGCTCTAATTATCATTAATAAAATTCTCACTGAGGTTCATAGTCCATCTATCTTATTGGACTTCCATATGTATAAACTTGTTTCGAAAAGCATTTAGTCCTCTATCACATACTAGTAGTCAAAATATAAAGGTAAAGATTTCTTCATCATTCATACTTTAATCTTTAATAAATATTTACTAAATCCTTCCGATTGCCTCTCTTTACTCCCCAAATATTTTCTAGCAAAGCTTATTCCTCCAGATGGAGTAGCCCAGTTTTCTTGCTCCTCTTAGTCAAGCTATCCTATTCATTGTTGCCCATAATATGTTTCGCGCTCTATTTTCGTTCCCTAGTAAGCCTATATTCCGAGCGATCATTCACGCTTCTCATATATTTCAAACCCATCATGACAGGGAATTCAAAGTTACCAGCCCTCGAGCTCAGACTGTTTCCGTGGAACATTTACCCAATGATTTGACTATAAAATAATATTTGTTGCCTATGAATCGGACACACTCGCGAGATAAAGTACCATCAGATGGAGCGAAACCTGAACCCATCTGTGAGGCCACTTTGATGCCTAATACCTTACGGCTTTTGGTCTTGTGTTAGTGTGATGGAGTTTTAAGCGTGGTACCTGTCTCGAACTCGAACCCAAGAGGCTGCTACTATCCTTAGCGTTTTAGGTGGGTATTTTGAGCGTCCCTTTGTAGTGCTATTCAATGAATTTAAATTTTTATGCTTTTTATTGTTGGTTGTTCGCTTGGGTGATTGAGGAAAGCGTGCTTACACTGAAGCACCAAAATAAGTTGTTCTTTTAAATTTCCCGTATGTTATTAATGTCGATCGCGTTAATTTCATTTTGTCTTATATTTTAGATTGTTCAATTACCCTCCTTTCTCTTTTCGGCAGCCGTGTCTTAGCTATCATTTGATAGATAGGGAACTAGTTCGAGTTCTTCTGCATCATCTATTACTTCAGTAACTACCTCTGGCCTTTCATCAATTCCAAGAATATTCAAGATTTCTCCAGAATCTCTTTCATTATCAAACTTTAATCTAGATATAATTTTCCTGAAAAGGAATAAATAAATGAAAGTTTATTCAAGAAAGATATAAAAGAAATCTTAATTTTGGCTCATTATTTTTTTTAAATATAGTGAAGATATAGAATATATAGAGATTATTCAATAACACGTATCTTGTAATAGAGTATTTGTTGTATGTTACTATAGGGTATAGCTGCGGCATTGAAAATTTATAAGGGTGTATTGGAGTTTGTAGTTAGTAGGCCTAATTTTAGTCTTCCAATCGAGTTTGCTCTGACTCACAAAGTTTATCACAAAGAATATGCTTCTAGGCTGGTTTCGGGAGGGTGCTTCAGTAGTCCCGGGTTTAAAAGAAAAGGCCTCGAACGGAAAGCGGAAAGCGGCTTTGTTCTGAGCTTTGAGTCTATATAAATTGGCGCAAGCGAAATAGTTCAAGTCCTACGCAGCTGCGTAAGTTTTACGCTAATGTTAGGTAGCTGGGGTTAAAGGAGGACTTAAGGATGAGGAACGGACTCGTAAGGCTAATAATAATAAAATGGCAATTAATTTATACTGAAAGATGACTTAACTGATTATTTCTCTCTATCTGAGTCTCTCTATAATGTTTAAGTCCGCTTATCTATAGGCCCATCACTTCCAAGGGGTGTTCCCTGTTTTTTTCTCTTATCTAGGCGCGTGGCGGAGATAATGATCATAAGTAAGCTCGTTAGTTCCTTTTTGACTGTTGGGTGGAGTCAAAAGAGGTGTGTGGGTTTTTAATGTAACTACACACATTTTTTTCCCAACCAGCCTGCAACACGATATCAGTAAGACTATTAACATTAGTCGTTCCACATGTCCTCGACAACTTGACCGGTCAGAGCACATACCACTCTATATTTGCTCGACTTGCCCCCATGGGTATTAGATTCCTTAATTATTATAATAGAGAATTTAATAAACATTTTCTGTCGAAAATGATGATATAGTCTCTAAACCAACTTTAAGGAGAAAATAATTGGATGTCTCTCGGCAGAATATTTTGCTTGTATTTTAGAATTTTGTATTATGATAGATTTTAATATTAAATTTGCTAGGCTTACGTTCTATATACTCAAATTAGTATGATTTAGCATTTCATATTTATATTTCATTGCTGAATTTTCCAGTATCCCAAAAGATCGCATTTTTAATGGCTTTAAATGTTATTATTGTGAGTTAATTTTAATTTATAGAGATTAGATCAACGATATACATTAATGAATTTTAATAAATTTACCCGTTGTAATACTCCTACAAAACTCGTATTCATGTACAAAAGAAAGTGTTTCTTATTCTATCATTTCTGAAAAGTGTAAAAACAACGTTGTCATTAATCAATATTTATTAAAATTAAAAAAAGTATTATGGTATCAGATTAATCAATTTATTCAAATTTTAATCGAGTTTAGAGCATTGGTGCCAACAGCCACAACAATCTTAAGTCTAGTAATTGTCAGGTTGTCGCAGGTATCAATGTCAATTGAGTTTAGACATTTCCTCTGTTATTTGCTTCGAAATCAGGCCTTAATATGGTAAATGATTACAGCTGATGTCTTAAATCAACTCTGTTTTACGCTAGATCAACAGTCACTGCGACAAAGTTTGAACAGGCATTGTTCAATATCTCTCAAGAAGCTGCTAGGTAGTCCCTACATGGGGTATTTTTAGTTTATGTAATAAATGAAGAGATTTAATTTAAATTATCATATATAAGTACCAAAGGTCGATGTTTCGTTCCACTATTTTACTGAATATTTTTGTATGAGACATCATGCAGTAATTAATCTAATTTGGGTTGCCACTTAAAAGTTTTTCTGTCCTATATGTGTACTACATGTGTTATGCTTGGAAATTCATGGCTTGCTTTCCTTCACTCACTTTCCCTAAGCAAAGAAAATCCATCCATTTAATGTAGTTTTTCATAATAATTTGACCGCTTTAACTTTTGAGGTTTCATTTTCACATATTATTAACTAAGTTTTGTATTTATTTTCGATATGATTTTTTTTACCAGATAATGTAACCTAGATATTATGTTAGTTAGGGACTACTTTAAATATACTCGTTTGGAAGGTAAGATGAAAGGAAGGCATTTAGTTTTGAAGTGTGGCGGTAAAAGATCTATTCTCTTTCCTGCTAATTTCCAGTCAGAAAAGCTCAGCAGCCACAGCAAAGCAATATGTTATGTTCAAAAGGGCGGATTTCTTTGTTAGGAAATGTGGCGGAATTGTGTGCAAATAGTATTCCAAAGATAACCTGCTATGGAGTCCCACCGTGGGCCTGCACCCACCCTAAGGTGAAAAAGTGCTATTATGTCTGTATGAGTTATAATATCATTCTGAATATGATCGAAAATAACGTTGGGGCGCAGGGACAACCATGTTTTTCGCCTTTGTGAATTGGGAATGAGTCTGAGGGGTCGTCCTTTAACTGAATCTGGGCAAGCAGAGATTGGCGCAGCTGAAAAATTATGGTGAGGAATTTGTTGTGAAATAAGAAAAGATGTAGGATCTTTTAATTTTTCCACAGCTGAGTGGTGAATGGCTTTGTCGAGTCACTTAAGCTGAGTTAGATTGTTTTGTTTTGGAGTCTGCATTTTTTTTAGATGTTTGGGAATAAAGGCCATATCCATGCTGCGTATATTTTCTCTAGAGATACACGGCCTCTCGATGAGTTTGATTTTACAATTTACAATTTTCCGGCGATGGAGAATAAGGTGATATCAGGGTAGTTTAGGCAGTCATATTTTTCTCCTTATTTATTATACAGAGAAACAATGACTGTATCAAAAAGGTCTTGGAAAAATATTTGGAAACTACTATATTTTTCATATAAGAAAATTAGTAGAACTAATCAAACGTTCTTTTATGATTTAATATTTTGTACTATAATTTGAAGGTGAAATAAAAATTTAAGGCTGAACTCATTTTATTAATAAATACAATCGATATTTACAATGATGTCAATTTTTCTTCATCCTTAACTATAATTTAACTCGGTGTATTTTTTAAATTTTTTAAATTGTTTTTTTTGCTTAGTAGACAAATAACCTTTCATGTTTTTGAGTTTAGGTTAATTTGAAACTTTTATTTGCAGGGCTGTTTTTTTGTATGTTTCTAGCTTTTATCAAAGTTCTTTCTAAGAGTTCAGAAAAATAAATATAATTATCGAATGATTTAGAATGAAAGACATACAAATCGTGAAGTTCAAAAAAATGTATTAATATTAGGGGTTTGGCGTTTTTTCACTATCATTTCGTATATGAAACAAATTCAGATGAAAAAAGATCTGACGAAGGTTTTTTTAAATATCAAACCAGGTAAAATAACTTTAAAAAAAAGGTTTCAGGGTGTCTATGTTGAAAAAAGTGTTTGGAAAATTCTCAACTATATATAAATCTTCAAGGGATAAAGACAATATAATAAAAGGTGAAATAACTTTTAAAAAATGTCTTAGGGTATTTATGTTGAAATAGGTGTTTAAGGTGTTAAAATAAAGAGTCTATAAAGGGGATTTAAAAAAGCGGTTTAGAATAGCAAATAGGCCGTAAGCCACACGCCGAAGGAGTACCTGCGGAACCAAGTTCTTTCTGTAAGAAAGAATACGAAGTATGTCTTGTAACTATATATTAATTTTTGGAATGCTAGATAACAAATTGGTGATGATATCTTGACTAATATTGACGTATTTTCTTTCATTATGCACCGGCAACTACTGACAATTTTATAGCTTTCTTCTGTTGATTAATTCCAGAATGCTTATCGCCCACTTATTTTATATTGACATAAACCTTTGCAATTCTTAGGAAAAGGGACCAAAGTTTGATGTTTCTTTTATGCGAGAACTTTATTTTTGTTTATGCTTTTTGACAAGGCGCGCCATCATGATGAAAAATAGTTTTCATCCATAAATTGGTCCCAGCTTGTTGGAAAAATTAACTGATGTAATTTTGGGGTAAGGGTTTGAGTTGATAACAGTGTTCTTGGGCAAAATTCTTAGTTTTTCAGTTGACTTAGATTAGAGGCAGTAGCAGACATGGAGAGGGCCAACGCGCTTTACTATGGGCACGGCGAAGCATTATGAAACAACCCGATCCATGAAACGTGCCCTCACCAGGCGGTGATGTTAGCGTTCATTTAATATTATTCAGCGTCCAGAAAGCTTCTTTCTGAGGGTAACGATTCTTTTTAAAGGCATTACTGATCTTAAGGATGGTGATCCTTGATGTAATACTTTTTACAACTATGAGGGGCAGTCAATAATTTTTGCAATTTAGATATAAGGAAACGAGTTATGAGGAAAAGTGTTTTATTATTTTTTAATATAACTATCCTCGATTTCAATGCACTTGCGCCACTTGTTCCTGAGGCTTCAAATTCCCGACAACGAGAAATCTCCCGACTGCTGTTCAATCCACTCCTGGACGGCGAGCTGGATATCTTCATCGTCCCCAAACCAGCGTCCACGCAGTGCATCCCTCATCTGGTGGAATAAAAAGTAGTCGCTAGGGGCCAGATCTGGACTGTAGGGGATAGTTGACCTCCTCGAATCCGCACTCGTGAAGGGCAGCTTGTGCAACTCTGGCCTTGCGGACTTTGACGACGTTGAAGTCGATCATGAGGCGGGAGGTTTCGAGAGATTTTTAGGGACCCAAGTGGCAGAGACCTTGGCCATAACTAAATTGTCATGGATGATGTTGATAACACTTCCATGTGATATTCCAAGTTCTCGCTCGATTTCTTAAACCTTCACCCGTCGATTTTCAAGGATCACCCTCTCCACACGGGCCACATTGTCTTCTTTGGTCACATCTGACGTGCATCCTGGACGGCGGTCATCTTAAAGGGACTCACGACCATGGCGAAACTCCCTATTCCAGCGAGAAATAGTTACATAGAAAGGGGCAGTGTCGGTGTACACTGCAACCATTCGTTCATGGATCTCTTTTGTATTCTTCCCTTCCTTGGTAAAAAATTTGATCACTGCGTGGTGCTTAACGTTCTCCATTGTTAAAAAATTTGTGACTGACGATCTGCGATCAGCTACTGCTTCTTAAATAGACGAGGCAGGAGCGTGCAGCTGCAGGTCCTGACTTGTCATAACTTTTCCTAACACCTCCACAAACAGTCATCCCCCTTCATCTGTTTTGTCCTACCGATTCGCAAAACTTATTGACCGCCTCTCGTATATCTTCGAATTTCAGCCGACATTGTTTCAGATCACCAATGTTTATATGCTTTTTTTAAGAAAGAATTATTTCTGAAAGTGAAAAAGATTCAAATATTTATTTAAAAGTAAAAACTAAATACAGTATAATTACACATCCTTTACCCCATATTTGTCATTATTATACCCTTTTGATTAAATGGCAGAGCTCCAGTGACTGAACCTCCCTTCTTACATATATAAGACCAGAGTTCTATTTTGTACTCAGCAAAGGATTGTATTGCTTTTTATTATTTACGAAATGCTCCCTTTTTACTGGTAGTGTTCGTAGCATCATTTTGTAATATATTTTATTTGTTAAAATAAGCCTAGAAGTATGCTGACCAACAATTAATTAATGATGCTTTCTTCGTAAAGAATAACTGTCGAACTGGACTAGATAAAGGACACTGAAACTGATAAGTAGGGCCAAATATATCCTTAAAAGACTAATAAAAACAAAGTTGATTTCGTGTCTGCACAAGGCTAAATACTCACTGCGAGAATGATCCAACACATGTTTTGGATTGCACACTGAAGCACGCTGCACGTCGAAAGGCTGAACCTTTTGTGGTTGTGCTTGTTAAGCCAGATAAGTCCTAGGATGTAAGAATAACCAAAAACATCTGTGAACTATATGAGACGGAAAATTTGGAGGTTTCTAAAACTATTCTTGGAGGTAGATTAGAGGGTGAACAGTTTTTCTCCTTTCCAATCGCTACAGGACTCACAAGACGATGAAGATCGAAGAATTAGATATGAAGTTTTCTTTAATGCCTGTGCAATGGAGCTTTTAATTGCAATCATGGCCTAACTAACTAGGACGTTGTCAGGGAGATACAAATATCGTAGGTTTTAGGTTGGGGTTTTCCTTTCATGGTTTGATTGTCATCTAAGGCTGTGGAGGTCTGCCACACCTGTTTACTCCGAATACGATATACAGATAAGTATAGGCGGGTGCACCCTACTCCAGAACCCCTAGCCGCTGGCACACTATATATGTAACTCTTTCGCTCTCGCCCGTGACCTAGTTGAGAAGATTCTAACGCCCAGTGAGGAAGTGTGAGCAGCACCCCGTCACCACGTTTCCTTCTTCATGTTTAGCAGCATGCAATATGTAATCAAAATGGCTGTAAATATTCATATAATTAATTGATATTCACTAAAGTGTGAGTAAGACAAAGCTCCATTTAAAAACTTCGTGTCGAACATTAAACTATGAAAATTTATATCATAGGAGAGAACTTTTTCATCTTTCTCTCATATGTGATAATATAAATGTTTAGTAATGATGTAAGCATAAATGACCTTTTTATTTGAAATTTTTAAAATAATCTGGATTTTTATAAAAAAAAAATGATGCCAGTACGGTAAAACAAAAGTTAGAATACGTTTTTATTGATACACAAATAAGTATAAAATTGCCTTAAAAATCAATTAGTTCAGCACATTGAAGTATGAATGGGACTAAAATTACTCAAATTGCTTTTGTTCCATGAAATCTATATAAAATTGTTTAATATTCAATGCAGTCCACTTAAGGAACTTAAGAATTTTTTAGGATAAACCAAAGATAACAGAATTAATTAATTTCAACGCCAAGTAAAAGAGTGTGCATTGATGTTTGGTCACCAAACGTGTTAAGTTAAATATAGAAACCTAAGCCGCTTAGAGACTTCTTATAGATTTTTTTTAAGCTTCGAGATAGAACGTATTAACATATAAAAACCAGGCAATGACTACTCCCCCCCCCCGGGAGAAGCTTGCGCTTCGCTAATTAGATTAAACTTTAAAATCTAAAAAAAAGCATACATGGTTAAATTTTTAGAAATTTTCTGAACTTCGCTAATTATAATAAACTAAAGTTTCTCCCTTTCAAAATATCACGTTGCTAAAATATAAAGTTATAGAAGGTATATAAAAATAAATTTTCGGAACTTCCCCATTTGTAATTCTTTGAGTTTTAAAAGAAATCACAAAATTTCTGAAATTCTGCACTTTGATTTTTGATATTATAAAAGATTAAAAGAAATGACTTTGATAAAAAAACCATGAGACATAACCAAAATAAGATGAATTTTTATTCAAATACTCCAAAGAAATACCCTTCTTAAATTATAGAGTTAGTGATGATGATGATGATGATGATGATGATGATGAAGTGATTAAAATTCGAATCAAATATATATCAGGAAATAACTGACCTAGGAATCTGAAGAAAGATTTTATAAATTTCAGTAAATTGCCAATTTCTTATATTGCTACGGACATTTTTAAGAAATTAGAATCGGTTCTTTCTCCAATTAACTTCGCCAAGACTGAACTTTATTAAATTTTAGTGAACTCTTCTTTTTTCGAATCAACTTAAAATATTTCATATTTTTCTCTAGGATATTGCATATTTGTGGCATAATAATATGTTTAATAAGATTTTTGGGTAACAAGGCTTAATACGGAGATAACATATACATCTATGAGAAAGGTTGAGCAGGGTTATTCTCATAGAGGATAAAAGAACACTTTTGAGAGGTTATTTTACCCTCTCTTTTGCTAAAACAACAAACAATTTTTTTAAAACTTCGTTAATTGGTATTAGATATTGTCCATGTTTTTGCTAACAGATTGCAAAAATTCAATACGAATAGAATATTTATTAAAGTTATTGTCATTTCCTTTGTTATAGACCCGTCAGGTTTTGCTTTCTCTAGACAAATCCTGGCTCATGTCAGTTTCTTCATTTTCTAGCTGATTATTGTCCATTAGCTTCGCAGTATTTAAACAAAAAAACCTTTGCTTATTTTATATAATTATTCCAAAGATTAACTATTTTGTTCTGTTTTAAGCTTCAGCCTTCCTTAATCTTGGTATGGAAAGACAAAATTCGCCCTATTACTTTAACATTGATGGGTTTTTGAATGAAACAACAATATCGTCTCTTTTCTATACAAGACATTATATTTATTTGTGAATTACTGTTTTCTTTGTGAACTTAATATTTTACTTCTTATTTCAGTACCTACTAATATTTATTATCACAAAGATTTCAAGTTTATTCTATATATTATTTTCATTTTTTTACTTCTATCTAAGTTCGTAGCATTTTACTCGCTAGCTTTGCATATACTAGGTGAACCAGAAATATGGGACCAATAAAAATAGAGCAAATATCCTTAGTATTTTAAGGTTTTAAAAAAAATACATATAATTCAAAAGAATAGAATTACAAGTTTATTAACAAATATAGTTCATTTTAATCTCTTCGTTCAAATGGGCTACAATAGTTTCCAAGCATTCTAGTGTTCTTGTGTGAAATTGCTGTGTCATTTATCAGGAGAGTTTGGTGATATGACCTGGATCTCATTGGTGATGGCGTCCTTTAAATTTGTTTTTATTTTTCTGTCGTTCTTTATACTAGGAGATAGACTTTAAACTACCACCTTTTGAATGATTTATAACATTTCATTAAAATCAAACTTTAAAAGGTACACGAGTTTCTTAAGGGCTTATTTTTCTATATCACTCTATATTTCCTTCCTTATATCTTTTTTCAGTAATCTACAATTATGTTTCAACCTTTCTCCTATTGAGTATGTTTCCCGTCTTGTTAAGCAAAATACAAAAAAAGTATTATGTCCCAAATTCAATTTAAGTTTAAATTATGTTGAGTAAAAGTTTCTTGCAAGTCATAACTTTAATTTTTCACAGTTTATTCATTAAAATCATGTGTATGTAGTTAATCTTCCTAGAAAATAAACAATTTAAAGTTATATTAAAATATGGAGAAAATTGAATTGCGTTAGTTAATTTAATGATATAATTTTCTAAATATAAAAAAACACGACAATATACATAAATTTCATATGACTATCTAAAATATAAAAATGATTAAAACAATCAATATTTGATTGATATCCATTCTTTTATACTTCTATGCAGGTGGGAAAAGTGGTGAGAGAACTAGTTACTACTATGCAGAGAAACTGGATAAAAATCACTTTCTTAGAGTCTCTTCTTTCAGCCCCTTTATTTATTTTTCTGGAAAATGAAGTTTGTGACTCTATTTATTTTACTCAGCTTCTAAGATTCTACATATTCAGATGAAATCATGATGTAAATGTTACTTTTATTAATGCGTCTGTATCCTCTTTTGGATTAATTTCATCTTTCTTATTGGCACTAGTAGTTACACTTTGAAATATATATATATATATATATATATATATATATATATATATATATATATATATATATATATATACGCAAATCTATATAAAACTGATGTCATGTATAAATCTATATTTATTGCGTTTAGGAAGATGATCCTCTCGGATAAGACAAATTAAAGGCAAGGCATCTTCATAAAGGAATAATGATGAATATTCCTTATTTTGTCGTTTTTTCCAGTCACATTAAAGTCATTCTCTTCATTTATCACATACTCACAATCCCCAAATCGTTCTTTGCATTCCGTCTTTTTATAGGTATGACCCAGGATTTTGACGTAAATTTAAAAAAGTACGATAAAAGCCGGGTTTTATGTTTTAAGACCATATTTTTTATTTCCTTCTATTTAATATAGTTTTCAGCTATAATATACACATAGTCATTTAGGATTTAACAGAGAGAATAATGGAAATAGAAATTGAAGTAATATGCTCTCATAAGACGAGAATGGGGAGAACTGTATAAGAAAAGTATATCATTACCACATTTGAAAGGGCAAAGCATTTTATAAAAACATGGTCTTCGCCTTGAACCTGTAAGACGGTTTAAGTAACAAAAATGTATGGTGAATGTTAGTGTTAGAGGAGAATCAGATTATGACTGCCATGTTTTGAGTTTTAGAAAGGTGTCTCTGGCTAACAAAGCGGTAGTAAATCCTAAGAGTTTGAAAATGTACCATGAAGCTGCATGAAGGTATGCTGGTGCCAAAGTTGCTCATGGTATGGAAGAAGTCGTAAATAATTGCAAATGGGCAACTTAGAACTATTCATAGTGAGCGAGGGGGTTGATACAGGAGGTACGACTGGGTTAAAGATTTTGATAGTGTGAATATTGTTGACACTGAGAATATTCCACGATGTATGTGCAGGTATTAAGAATAGATCGAGCGAAAGCTAGGGTATGCGAAGGGCTGAATTTTATAAACTGTGGTTGTTTGCATATGTGATTGAGGGTATAATAGATTAAGGCAATGCCGAAGAGGAAGTGGAGGATATTTATTCTGGTAGGAAAAAAGAAGTGTTTGTGAGCAAATGGCTAGAATACGACAGAACAGGGATGAACCATAAATGGGCTTTTTGCTACAATATATAAGAACCCATCACTAAGAGAGACTTGTAAGCGTGGGCAAAATTTTGGATGGAATTTTACTTGCTAGGGAATATAAAGGTATGACGGTGAGAGTACTTTTAGTTGCGTTGATACACGCCAACATTTCTCAGTGGGCAAGTAGTAAATGGTGTAGATTAAATGAATCTTTGTGAATGTCTTGTAAATTCAATATTCTTATAGTATTTATGTCCTCTGAAGCTAAGTGAAGAAAAAAAAAAAAACACAAAATTATTAGGTTGTCAAAGTTGCCTACCTCTTTTTATTTTCTAGTGATGGCTAAGATGGTTAAATGGTAGTTTAGGGCAAAACGCATCAATTATCTGGTGATCGAAGTCTTTAAGGAGGGGTTTAAAATTAATCTCGATACACTTCAACAGAGCGTCTACCAGTGGTACTTAATTAATGAAACTCTACTTCTTTGTCTCCTTGAGCTTCTTCAGGGTTAAATTCAGAGAAGAGAGAAGGCACAGGTGGTATGTATGGCTCTCTGCTATTTCTTCTTCGCTGGCCTTCGTGATATAGACAAGGTTGAGCTATACTTATTGTTTAAGACCTCGGCCTAAGTGAAGCTCGGTAACTTCGGGTAAGTCAGGATCATCTTCAATGCTGCACACTTCCTCCATCAAATGAAGCTGTTAAGGAGTTTGGCTGAATCGTACTGCAAGTTCCAAAGCGTGGCGTTGGACCTAACATACTACCACCGATATGCTTTTGGATAGCACCTTCTGACATTAATCTGTGACACTGTGCCTTTCAATTAGCTTTTCAATACGTAAACCTTATTGTGGACTCGGGCTAATGTCCTTGCAAGCGCTGGTAGTCTCATCCACGCATAATGTCTGGGCAGCTTACATAATGGATTTGCCAGTTTGTAACCGTAGGCGCCATCGAGGACAACTAAGCGTGGGATTCAGCAAGTAAGGAACTATTGAACCTCTTTCTCTTTCCCTTGGAACTAGATCTTATTTTCTTAGAAGTTGGAACCACTATTGTCTTCAGAGTCGCCAGCGAGAAACTCTAGCACGCGACCAATATGAAAGCCAAACTCGACTAAGTCCTAGTCAAAGTTTATGCCGTTTCCTGTTGTCGTCCTCCTCACCTTCTCTTGTAGTTTGTAAATAACATGCCTGTTCACCAGAATCGAGGAGAGGACTTCAAAAGTGTGATGCCTCACATACAAGAAAGGCCGGGACGACATTGTTTCTAGCGAAAGTAATAAAAAATAGTCAAAACCAATACTTAGAAAAATAAGCATTAATAATATGGTAAGCATTGGTACCTGATAACATGCTGCTCCAGCTTCTTTGGCGAATGTGCACGCGGACATTCGAGTCTTACTGGGATTCGCCGTTGTGGCGATGATAAAGAAAGGCAGAGATGGTTTTATCTTCAGTAACAGTATTTTAGAAACGATCAGGTACACGATCTTCTGGTCCTTCTCGCGTTGACTGATATCTACCCCAGAGAAGGTGATATTAAGAGCTTTGCCAATGTTGGAGTAGCGACCTCTCTTAGGATGATGTATAGGCCGTCTGGCTGCCAGCCTTGCCCTCGCCATATGAATAGTTTAAAATAAATAACGTAAATCATTATTTTTTGCACAGGTCAAATAAAAACAATTCATTGAATATTCAAATTAACCAGTAACTATAATTCAGTAAACAATAAAAGATGGCATTTCCATATAAAGTAACTTCATCAATGAAACAACAGAGCCTAAATTTCTTGGAGAAGTATATACATAGGTTTCCTAATCTTTCTAATCTTGCTCTACTCTGAATGAAGTTTTCTCCTGATGTAAGTCTCACAGTACGACAGACTCTTTTATCTTATGACAACATTTTCTCGGCATCGTAGGCTCAACTGTAAGATAAACAAAATGTACTGTTGCTGTTAGAAACAATGCAGAACTAAATATGGAGCAAAAATGGAAGTCATCTGGCTTGTTCACCATTCAATAGCGTGCACAATTTCCTGTCAGCTATTCTAATGCCAATAGCCTGCGTTGATAAAATTGAAGCAGAGGGGAGGAAAAATGTAATGGACTAACGGACTGAAGAGTCAAAATGTAACTAAGTAGCAGACCAATAGCAATTTTCTTTCTTCGATCAATTATTTTAAAAAGGTAACCTACCTTTACTCCGGGAATCAAAATGAAATTCGTTAACAAAGGAATAACGGAAGGGTGGCTCTTTAGTAAATACATATATGTATCTCATATGACAGGAGCTATAATTTATTCAGCATTATACATGTTGCGACTTTTAACAGACAGTTTTAATAGACTTCTAACTATTTTTTTTAATTTTTTAGTGAAAATAAACCCAAGTAAGAACATATATAAAATTTGCAATTGTTTTATCACATGTATAATTACAGAAATAGTGGAGAAAAGTTTTGGAACCCTACGAAGGGAAATGATTTAAAACGATATCCAAAGAATAACACAGTTATTGCATAACTCCTCGCATAAGCAAAGCCTAATATTGTGTCTATTTGCATATTATCTACGTCTTCGTCTAAGCTTGCAGATATTAGTTTTTTCAAAACCAAAACCTAATTTGTAAAGGTTACATACTGCTACGTTAATGAGGGAAAGAAATGCGACGCGCGCTTTGAATCGAAAAATATCCTCACAAAAGAATAACGTTTATTCCGTTAGGAATTTCGCACAAAATATTTTGAAGAAATAACATAATAATTAGGAGAAATCGTTGATTAAATTCGTCGTTTGCACATAGATAAAAGAAGAGGAAAGGACCTAGTCGAACGAAAGACAATGCGGCACATATTGTAAACCATTTTGATAACGATCGGCACGCTTCAACATAACCAGTGGCCTTGAAAACTAATGAGCCACGCAAGAATTCAATACGTTTTAATACATAAAAATAGCATTACTTTACAGTTTTCATCTTTCTCACTTCTGATGTCATAAAGGGGCGTACGGTCCATCGCACAACAAAAAGGGGACTGGTCGTACAAACGTGATTAATATTAGGTAATATCAGGACGAAGCTACATAAAGCACCAATTTCACTGAAGGCATGGCGTACTTCAATTATTTAAAATTTTGATCCAGTCACTCAAGCGATTATTAAAAACAAATTCAACTAATGAACCTTCAATGTCAAAATTGTTCGTAGTCAACCTACGTTTTAATACCATCGCATCCTTCTCCTTCATTGTACACCCCTAACCTAATCTTTCCTTCCTGTATATATAAATAAGTATAAATTTATATATTTTAATTTAACTTAGGATGTTAATAATTATTGACGATACCCGAGAAGGCTTTGTGTCTATTTATCTTAAAAGTAATAATAATGATAGACAGTGTGAATGACGGTCAGAAGTAATCAATAGTTAAAGTGAAGGCAGATTGAGTTGAGGAGGCATCGTAATGAATTAAATTGCATCCTTTGAGTTGTATCCTTTTTACCTGGGTTCCTCTTTTGAAGGATGGCCAAAGATTCCTAAATATCATTTTTCAATGTCATGTAATTTATGTATTTAGTTTTCTGAGTTCTCTGGAGAAATGTTTATTGGAGTTGCACATTGAAGGAAATGAGAGCTCACTTGCCACAAATTCCCCCACTTTATGAAGGGAAATGATTCAATGGTAACTTCATTTATTATACATTTGAAATCCAGACGGAAAATAGGTGAGATGGCTAATAGTAACACCTTTACATTCGGAGGCTCACCTTTCAAAATCATTTTTTAAAACTATTGACATATGATTTGACATGGACATAAAATTGAAATAATTTACATACCTTATTCTATACCCAAATTGTAGTGTATGATGTCAATTCTTATTTGTTGGCTTTCTTTTCTCATGAGGGAATAAAATTGCATTTATTTTGTGGTGTCATTTGGTTAGGTAGAGATGCACACAGGTTTATATTTCATTATGCTCGTCCGTATTTTGCCTTGTTGCCCCGAAATGTTAGTGACACGGAAGAATGGCATAAGCTTGATTCGCTCAATTGACAAATAAGATTCTGATGTGATTAAATGACCAAAATTGAACGAATTAAATGGTGAATTATATTATGAATGCATTAGAAAAGAAAGAGTGATTTACTCTATATGCATTTAATAAGTAAATCGAATTAATAATAAATTCAATATTTTAAATGACTAGCAAAGGGAATGATTGTTCATTGATTTAAGGCTAAATCTTAATAAATGAAATTCATAGAGCTAAATCGTTTTAACGTGAGTACCTCTTTGTAGAGGCGTCAATGATCATTCAATACATTTTGCCTTCTTCAATTTGAAACGTGGCTTCTTCTTTTTTTTTTTTTTACTCAACCTTGAGCTTTTCGGAAATGAGGATTATCCAAAGCATGCGTGAGAGAATAGACATTAATGGTTCTGTGTGTGTAATTGCATTGATTTTAATAAATATAATCTTTTTTCTTATTTGTTATAGGGTCTCCTATGTATTTAGATGTGTTTCACTTGATGATGAGAAAACGAGTGAGAGATTATTGTATATCGCTTGTCAAAGTTAGGTCGATTTGTGTTTAGTTTACAGACTTCTCGCCAGAAACCTGGATGGGAGTGCTGAACCAAAGGTGGAAAGTACTAACGTGGTACAATGTTAAATATACATAAATATTCCTCGTGGCATTTCCTCGAGGTCGGGGATAAAATTTTCATTGTCATAAGACAGGCATTTATGAGGAAGCTTGTGTGTGAGTTTGTTTAGAGAGTACTTACTGATGCACCTTCAGTAAGCAGATAAACTCCACAAGCCTTAAACTGGGTCCAATGGCAGAGTGAAACCGAGACGATATATATGTATATAGAACCAACACGTATAAACATTTATCTATACCTAAAGATATTTACTTTTGCTAACTCACCTAGTCATAAAAGTGTTTGAAAGTCCCCCCTATATTAATGGTTGATTGTGTGCACCTTTGTTCACTGAGTCTTGATCTGAAACGATCTGGTTTTTAAGACTCAGCATCTGAATGCTAAATTCATCGCACTCCGAAATTTCATGTTTCAGGTCTCTCTGAATGCGACTGTTCAGTGATTTTACACACCTTGTTTCAGATTCATTCTTTCTTTTGAGTTCCCTATCCCTCACACTTAGTACACAAATATTCTTGCATCTTTCTCATACCTGAATTCCCATGAGTGCACGGCCAACAATTTAAGCGAACCAGTAAATACTACATTTGAACAAATTATTCGTCTGTTCACTCCTGCCCTCGTCAACTGATAGCAGCTAAACTAAATGTCTTCAAAGATGAATTTGTGAAGATGGAGAGAGAAGGAATAATTAGGAATTCTCGATAAACACGAGTGGCATTCGTACACCTGCTATTAAAAAAAGATGGCATTTACACGCCATTTTCTGATTTCTGGGATGAATATAGATGCCCTAAGGCTGAGAGATATCTTATTCCTTATATTTTAGCCTTAATATCTCTTAGTGCAGGAACAAATTACTTTTCCAAGATTGATTTTCGAAAGACATTTCGTCAAATACCTGTGATCTAAAGAGTTTGTCCGCTTTCTAACACTAGGCACTCCTAGCCGACCTGCCTATCTTTGATGACAGTCTCTTTTTTCAGCGTATTTTGTGTCATTTTCACACTTAAAGCAAAACCTTAAGAAAATGGTGTTTTTTAAGACTTAAAAGTAACATGCTAGTGGTAAGCAATTAGGCTCCTTAGGCCTATGACGTAATAGCAGCGGCAAAAGACAGGTTTATGTCTTGGAAAATACTACTATCAATTGCTTATAATATACAGAAAATAGTGCTTTGATCCCCAAATAAATAGCAATAGATAATTCACAGAGACCTATAGAAAAGATTGAAAGTATATATTCTTTAAAAACGTTATGATTGTACCTCTAGAAAATTACCATAGATATATATATTGGTGTATAATGGGAATAGCTTCTTTTATATACATGATTGGTTAAAGACCAGGTTGTATTTGACTACAAATTTTATTTTAGAAAAATCAAAGTAGCGAAAAAGGTTTTGATATCAGTCTAGAGATTAAATATCAGTTGAGGAAAATCCATTTATTTGTTATTATTTAAAACTAATTAAAATTTTGCCCAAGAGCTTTTGCCTTTCCTAAGCCATCTTCGGACCAAACTCTTCGTTATTATTTAGGCGGCATTTATGTAAAGATTTTCATTCGCGTTGCCTCCTTTATCGGCGTGGTAGTTGTTTTGTAGTCTTAGGTAGCAAAGAATGAAGTTCAAGATATGGGTAGTAAGAATAGGTGATGGAAAAAACATTTTATAAAAGAGAGATCAGTAATGTTAATGATATGGATGAAGCAAGGGGGTGAAAATGATGATAAATGATTAGGATCATGGTTATGGTGATTTGTGCCAGACTGCCTGGCAAAGGTTTAATTTTTTCTTTTGATTTAATTATAATTATATTAATTAATGATTTAATTTGAGGAAAGGAGCCTTTTTTCTCTTTGGCTCGTCATCAACACCAACAAAAGAGATGTGATGTACTAGTGGTCCGATGCTGTCCCACAGGTGTTTCCTGTTATGAGTATCGCATGACTAAACTCAATATCTCTCCTTATTTTAACTAACTTGGTACAAGAGACTCAACAACGCATCGGCATCCTTTATCAAGATCAGCAAGCGCGTGATTCAGGACCACGACTTCTGACTCGCAACGAAGTTTGCTGTATAGAGAGTTGTCTGTATCAGCATGCTGTTGTAAGGGGGTGAAACCTTCACTCTGTATCGGAAACACATCAAGCTCCTGGAAGCTTTCCACATGCAGTGAATAAAAGATTCTCGGTCTTCCTTGGTAAACCTGCGCTCCCCACACTGATATGTTAGTGCTTTCTGGGATCTCAAGTATTAAGTGCTTGCTCCTTAACAGACAACTGAGAGGGCTAGGATACGTAGTTCGAATTCCTGCTAATCATCTGCAAAATGCACCCTTTACGGATAACTTACAGAGGGAAGGTGCACCTGCGGTGGCCCCAAAAGAGGTTCAAAGATCAAGCCAAGATGACACTGAAAAACACCAATATTAATCCAGACCATCTCGAATCTGCAGCTTCAGACAGAACCACATGGCGTTCTGCCTGTCTTCGAGGAGCGACCCAATTCGAAATGTAACGAATTCGACAGCGGAATGACCGTAGCCATAGGCGTCACGAGAGGGCACCTCACCCCCCTACATCCCCGGCTCCAGACATCCAGTGCCCAGAGTATGGACGCCTCTGCAGCCCCCGCATTGGTCTCCACAGTTACGGGTGCACCCATCAACTGAGATTACTATGAGGGCATCCGTTATCATCGACTTCGATGGTCTTCCCTAAGCAGACAAGATATTTTTTGCTTATCGGTTTGTTTTACACAAGAAATCTTGTTGTTGTTATTTATTTAGCTTGCGAGCCTCATGTTTTGTTCTATTTCGACTTTTGACGTTTGGGACGTTCTCTTTTATTTTGTTAAAATTTTCTGTGCGCATTCATGGATAAACTGGTAAATCGGTTATAGTTTTGCTCTTTGGTGTAGAACGTTAGATAGTATTTTATCTCGTCTTGTTTTATTAGTTTTGAACCTGATCGTTTAGAGTTGGGCTCTCTGCATTTGCAAGATCTGATAATGTATGAATAGGAATAATCGGGTATGTGATGAATGGGTGTACTTATGCTAGGTAATGCTTCCTTTTGTTCTTGTCTGAGAGGTTAGTAAACCTGTACAGGGAAGAGTTTTGATTGCACAACTATATCCAATTATTGCGATTTTCAGGTCGATGACTTTGCTCTTAGTGCCGTATAGATACTCAATTTTGTTCGCTGTGATTTGATGAATCTTTTTTCTGTGCAGGGGTGTTCTTTTGAACTTGTTCATGTTCGATTTTATTTTATTAGCTCTCTCGAAAACGTTGACATTTATGATTCCGCCAATAGTTCGTTGCGTGATGTCTCTCAGATTCTTACGTTCGCTGGTAATAATCTGAGAGACATCATATTCCATTTGAATATACTCATCCATGAGTGGAAGAAGGTTTCTCGTATAAACGATATAGAGCATAGGACTGAGAGACCCTCACTGTGGGAGCCCTGCATTTAAGTTAAAGTCATTGCCGGTGTAAGTACTAACTGGAAATTCTTGCTTTTCTTTCTTTAAGATAACTGAAGAGGATTCTGGTGATGTTTGATTCTAGACCGAGCTCAGCTATTGTCAGCTTTATTCCTGGGACCCATACCTTATCAAAATTCTTAGCAACATCGCGGAGTGTTAAATCCATTCTGTTGCTTCTTGGAAGTTTGACTGAAAGTTTTAGGGTGATGAGTGCCAATGCTGTATCGGTGCATCGATGTTTTCTAAATCCATGTTGTTTACTGTTATACATAGCGTTATTTTCCAAGAAATTTCCTAGCAACTCATTAAGATGTTTTTCGAGCAGCTTCGCAATAAACTCCAGCAGTGATATGGGTCAGGTAACGTTTAAAGTGTCCTTTGAGTTTTTCGGGTGGTAAGGGGAATATGATTCTCGCTGACTTCAAATTGGGTGCAAAGTTCCCTGTGTTTAGACATGCGTTCAAGATTTTCTGTAATGATGCTTGCATATTGTTGGGCGCGTTTCTGATGTGGTGTTTAGTGCTGTCACTAATACCTATGTTTCTTTTATTGAATGATGACAGGGGTGTTTCGAAATCTGTAAACTTAGGGGCCTTCCTTGTTTCCTTTGCTGGTGGGTTTCATCTATCCGTCAGTAAGCTGAGAGTTTGGGCTTCCTTCCTTCTAGTTGTTTTATTACCCTTTGTTCGAAAGCAACCACTTAGCTCTGGTTTTTCTCCTGGGTGATATAAATGATCTTCAACCAGTGCTTCTAGAAACTATCATTGATCTCTTTGTCAGTTTCCATCGTAGTCTTTCCCTTTGAATGCATTTGCTCTTTTGGTTCTGAACCTTTTAATTTTCGACACTAGTTACAGAACATCCTGGAATCTCTCTCGATGTCCAGCTTTTGAATTAGATTGTTCCTATTTGTTTACTTGGGTTCGTAGATTTGTCAGGCGTAGGTATCGAAGCTGTTTCCTTGTTGACGGATTTTTTTAGAACGTGTTATAGATATCTTGCATTTTTCATTTTATATTTTTGATTAAAGAAGGGGCGGGGATTGTTCTATACTTTTTTAGGGGTATGGCGTAAATCAGTCTTATAATTAGGTTTGAAATGTTTCTTATGTGCTATTCTATTTCTTCTAGTGGGCTGTCTTCAAAGGATGCGATGTTACACTCAGCAAAATGGGCTTTACAAGCATTCCTTTAGTCCTGAATAGTGCTTTTCTTTTCGATATTTCAAGCTTTATGAGTAAGGTTGAGAGTTTTGTGACAAACCCGATGTCACCAGAGAGTATTGCAGGGTTGAGTTGGTTATGGTGTGGAGTCTGGGTGGAGTATTTAGTAATCTCAGAATGATGTCCGGAATGGTTGAAAACCTCCCGAAAGGAATTTTGGGAAGTTGGGTCCCTTGCTTTGCAATAATTGTCTCTTAAAGTGGAGTTACAAGGTATTGCCATTGCCATTTGGCAGTTGTAGAGCCTTTTGACCGGCACCTTGCACTCAAGTCCTCTAGAATAATTGCTGATTACGGGTGGCATAAAATTTAATAACGTTAGGAAGTTGAAGGTAGCAGGGTAGAGGTGTATGGTACGAGGGGCGGTCAATAAGTTTTGCGAATCAGTGGGGCAAAACAGAGGAAGGGGGGTGGCTGTTTGTGGGGGTGTTAGAACATGTTATGAAAAGTCACGACCTGCAGCCGCACGCTCCTGCCTCTTCTATTTAAGAAGCAGTAGCTGATCGCAGATCATGAGTCACAAATTTTTCAACAATGGAGAAGGTTGAGCACCGCGAAATGATCAAATTTTTGACCAAGGAAGGCAAGAATGCAAAAGAAATCCAGGAACGCATGGTTGCAGTGTACACCGACACCACCCCTTCCTATGCAACCAATGCTCTCTGGAATAGGGAGTTCCACATTGGTCGTGAGTCCTTTGAAGATGACCCCCGTCTAGAACGCACGTCAAACGTGACCAACGAGGACAATGTGGCCCGTGTGGAGAGGAGGATCCTCAAAAATCGACGGGTGAAGATCGAAGAAATTAAGTGAGAACTTGGAATATTACAGGGAAGTGTTATCAACATCATCCACGACAATGTCTCTGCCCGTTGGGTCCCTAGAAACCTCACGATACCTCACGCCCCAAGATCGACTTCAACTTCGTCAAAGTTCGGAGGAGCTGCTGCTCCTGTACAACCAACACCCGGCGGGATTCGAGTCACGCACAGGTGATGAAACGTGGGTCCATCACTGGGATCCCGAGAACAAGCTCGAAAGCATGGCCTAGAAGAACAGGGGCTCTCCAACCCCCATCAAGTTCCGGACCCAACCCTTAGCCGGGAAGATCATGGCTACTATTTTCTGGGATTCTGAGGGAGGGATGATGGTGCACTCTGCGCCTCGTGGAATTACCATCACAGGCCAATATTACTCCGAGGAACTGGCTGGGTTGAAGAAGTGCATCCGTCAGAAGCGGCACGGCAAGTTGACACGCGGTGACCTGCTCCTCCATGACAATGCCCCTGTCAACAATGCCAGAGTTGCACAAGCTGCCCTGCGCGAGTGCGGATTCGAAAAGCTTAACCATCCCCCCTACAGTCCATATCTGGCCCCTAGCGACTACTTTTTATTCCACCAGCTCAAAGCTGCACTGTGTGGACGCTGGTTTGGAAACGATGAAGATGTCCAGCTCGCCGTGCAGGAGTGGGTTGAACAGCAGTCGAGAGGTTTCTGGTTGTCGGGAATTCAAAGCCTCAGGGACAAGTGGCGCAAGTGCATTGAAGTCGAGGGTAGTTATATTGAAAAATAATAAAACACTTTTCCTCATAGCTCGTTTCCTTATATCCGAATTGCAAAACTTATTGCCTGCCTCTGGTATGCCCCTGCTATGACTAGATCTCCAGTTTTTAATTTTAATTCGATAGGCAAAAAAGATTCTTTATGTCTTTTATTTTGGAGAAAGAAAGTCCTCTTTTGATCCCCATATCTTTTCGCTCATAGCGTCTTTGGGAAGATTTTTTGGCTATTATTGTATATTTCTGTATATTTTATGCGTTCTTCATCTTACTGTTTTTTTTTTCTTTCCTGATCTTTTCTTGTCAGATTTGGATGGTGACCTTATCTGACCTGACCTTATCTGACCTGACCTTATCTGACCTGACCTTTTGTTTCTGAATTGCTCATTGGGTAGGTTAATGTTTGAGTTCGCTGTGATTTCACTGAGTCCTTGTCTAAGGGCATTGTTTCCTTCAGTTTCATCGTAGTCAGAGTCATAGTCCCATTTGAATTTTCCATTGTTTATTCCTGCAACTATATATTTTTGCTTGGTTATTGATGCTTGTGATAGAACGTGTTGAAGCTGCGTTAATTTCAACTCCTATCCCATATTATTTAAAACCACGATGCTGCCCACGTGCATCTTCGATTCGAGGCTTGGAGTCTTATCACAGCTACCGGATGTCAATGTTTAAACAAGGAGGTTATCGTCCCCCCGTTTGCCCCCATACGCCGACCTCGCCAGATCGAGTTAGGCTTATGAGCAGATAAGGCATTGTTCTCCGGCCCGGCTGTGCGTTCCCTCCAAGCTTCCACTCCATTTTCCCCCACGCCAAGGAGATGTCCTGGCTATTTATATGGAAACTTTACCACTAAGATCAGATTGGAGATCCAGATTTTTGTCGCGAAACATCACCACGACCCTCTCTCCCTTTGTGCGCCAAGGGACCTCGACCTCGAGATTCACCATCACTTGTCCAGAAGGAGGACAATATTCCTTGAGTGCCAAAGGTTCGAGCCTTTCCGACGCCAAGTCCCCAAGGCTTCCCCCCCTGTTGTTCAAAGGAGAACAGCATTAGAACAGCCATTGTTCGTTTTGAGCCCTTCGCCAAGAAACAGTTCTCATCCCCCCCTGTTGTTCAAAGGAGAACAGCATTAGAACAGCCATTGTTCGTTTTGAGCCCTTCGCCAAGAAACGGTTCTCATCCCCCCCTGTTGTTCAAAGGAGAACAGCATTAGAACAGCCATTGTTCGTTTTGAGCCCTTCGCCAAGAAATGGTTCTCAACCCCCCCCCCCCTGTTGTTCAGAAGAGAACAACATTAGAACAGCCATTGTTCTTGAGCCCGTAGACAAGAGACGGTTCGCATCCCCCCCCCTTTGTTCAGAAAAGAACAACCTAGAACAGCCATTGTTCGTTTTCAGCCCTTCGCCAAGAAACAGTTCTCACCCCCCCTGTTGTTCAAAGGAGAACAGCATTAGAACAGCCATTGTTCGTTTTGAGCCCTTCGCCAAGAAACGGTTCTCACCCCCCCCCTGTTGTTCAGAGGAGAACAACATTAGAACAGCCATTGTTCTTGAGCCCGTAGACAAGAGACGGTTCTCATCCCCCCTTTGTTCAGAAGAGAACAACCTAGAACAGCCATTGTTCTTCAAGCCGTTCGTCGAGAAACGGTTCTCCTTCCCAAGACGCCTCGTCAGGATCCTTTTATCCCCCCCCCCCTTCGGCTGGAACTCGCCAGCGGACCGAAACTCCTTTGCGCCACCTTCCACTGCACCACTAGTGCAAAAGTTACGTAAGCCAAACGTCACCTTTGAGTATTGATCCCTTTTGTCAATTCTATCCTGTTCTTTAAATGGTTTATCGAAACATCCCATCTCTTTAACTCTATATTTTTTTTACCTTTTTAAATCCTTTAAATCCTCGGATTAGCCCGAGTCTCCACGACCCTTTTCCATTCTGTTTATGTCAATATTTTCCGTTTTTGTGTATTGTTTATAGTTATTATTAATAAAACTCTATTTTATTAATGATAGCAATATTATTATCCTTGAGCTCAGTTCCACTTCTTAAGCATATCGAAGATACATAATATCGGCCGCCAGACAGTAACGCACTCTAAAGATAATTAAGGAAGTTCCCTCCACGAATAGTGTTATAGATGGTATCGTCGGGAGTCATTCTACGACAATGCTAGTGGGGCAGAGTGTGATCCGTATTTTTCATATTTGATCTCTTGGTATTGCTTTTTACCATTTTTCTTTAGTTTGCTTTTTTAACTTTTGTTGGGGTAATTTTATATGTTTAGTGACTTCCATTTCTTCATAAGGGATCATGGTTTTGCTGTCGGGTTAGTCTTCTGGCTAGAAAGTTAGATCTTTTTCTGCTTTATGTTTAGAGGTGATAAAAATTATTTTTTAGTTCGGTTGAAGGTGTTTTCTAGGGTGGACGAAGACACATGGGTTTAGGCCATTTTTGGTCAGTATATGTTGGGTTCTTCCGCGTAAGAGCTGGGTTTGGCCAGATTAACGAAATGCGCATGGAAAATTCACAATAAGGAATCCGGCCTCGTGTTACCTTTCAAAAATTTCGACTTCCTTCTGCTGCTGCGTATGTGATATTCTTTCTTCTTTCTCTCTCTGTGATCATGGCTGTTTTTAATTTTCCTTTCTTTAAACCGGATATTGCAAGAGTGTTGTGTGAGTTTCCCAAATTTGCTCACATTTTCTGGGCTTTTGCAGTCCTATCTTCTGTGTTCTGTGCTTGAATAATTAGAATTTTTTCCCGTTTTTCCCTGGTATGAACATTTCCTTGTTGACTGGTCGCAATAGCATATCACTTGAAGCATATTTGGACAGATATGAAGGGTTCCCTCTCTAACTCCTCTGGTGAAATTTTAGTGTACAAAATGACAAGATTCCTTGTTCCGTAGCTGTTGTCATTTTTGTTTCTTTAAAAATGACCTTGAATACGTGGATATGATTCTCTCCGGATTGTTTCTAATTTGAAAATCGCTTCGAATTTGGCCCAAACTTGATTCTTTTCAATTTCCGTTTTTATCTCATCTGCGGATTGCACCTCGATCCAAGATTCAAACCACCTGCAGGTGACTGATTTCCTGGTTATTACAGCAGGGTGTGACTGGGCAACAAGTCCAATTTTCTTTTGCCTCGTCATTGTTTTCTCGCTAAGTAGGATGTCAAGGACATTTTAATGTCGCAAAGAGTAATGTAGCCATTGCAATGGTCTTTCCACTTAGTATTATGACTACAATAAATGCAAAAATTGTGTGAAAGGTCTTCTCTTTTTCTGGTTTCGAGTAGCTTTCGAAAACCTTAAGCGGGATCTTCTTGGCACCTTCCATGTTTTCCATTATGCAAAGGAAGTCTATTAACAAGGTCTTGTGCTCCTCTTCTTTCGATGGGTGGGTTGATTAAAGTTTGAATCTTTAGATTTTTTGCCAGGAAAAAGATATTTATAGAACTCTTTGGGGGCATTTTGTGTCCCGTAGTTGGATGCTTCCATGTATAAGCTATGGAATGAATAAATGAATGGATATACCTAGGTGGGATCCTTAGAGGGATGACTCATGAGGGACTTTTGGCTGGATGGCGGTTGAATCAACTCCCACCTCCCAAGAGGCCGCTTCCTATGTGTTTTGGTTATTCTTTTTGGTTTCATGTGCGCAAAGAGAGAGGTGCATATCCCTCTTTGGTCTTAGCCGGACCCCAGTGCAGAGGTTAAGAGGAAGTCCCATTCTCTAGGACTCACATGACTTCAGGCTCCGCAGTGGACCCTCAATCAGATTTTCCTCGGAGCCTTAAATTATGTCATTTCAAAGCGAATGGCATAGTTTAAACAAGGTTATGATTGGCAGTTTCCCCAAACGGACGTAATACCCCTGAGGTAGTGAATGTGATGAAATTAGCTAGCCATATTAAAATATTATGGCCAAAAGAAAAGTATTATATTCTCTTTTTACTTCATAGGGGTTGGGGTGAGGATATGTTCAGATGGATGAGGAAGAATAGCAGGTGAGTAGAGTTAGCGAGCGAAATTAGAGATGAGTAGTTGTGGCTCTCTGATGACCAAGCAGGTAGGTTTGTTTCTTTAAGTAACCTTTAATCTGACTAAAAATAAATAAGGATTGCTCGAAAGCGACAATCTTATGTGGCAAGATTCCTTCTGTTATTTTTGTCGAAAAAGAACTTCAAATGAATGAAGGGCCTTCGATGGTAGACGAGTAGGTGCTGTTGGAGTGCCACGAGCTCTGGTAACTTCGTGCGTGCGAGCAATCAATGAGGTACTTTTTCGTTCTTGAAGGGTTTATAGGTCGGAGTCAGAGTACAGTTCTTGTTTAGCAGAACAGATGCAGTACTCACTCCGAACTATTGTTGAGTGATAGGACTTGGACCCATCTCTTTCACCAGAAGAGCCTCCAGGATCATCAGGCACCAAAGGTGCGTGTTTTTACTGATAATTTTAGTCTATTCAAACAGAATTGTTCTTGTAACTGCATCGATATGCGTCGACTGAAGGTGCCAGTGGTTTTACCTATATATTGATTGTTTGACTGAGGCTTGCAGTCCTAATGGGGGCATTTAAATTATTAAATCACATTTGTAGCCTTTAGGATGGATGGTTTTTACTTAATAGGTTGCGCACTTTTGTGATTTTTATATTATATTCTTAGTTATATCTAGGAATATTCTATATAGTACAATAAAGCTCTTCATGAAACTATATTAAACAGTTCTTGTTCTGTTGAATACTAAAGGTAAAGCACGTACTCTTGAAAGAAAAGCGGAGGATTTGTTTTGGATTATATAGCCTGTACGAGAGAGGAGATCCATATACAATCCAGGAAATACAGCGCCTCGGACTTTTATCAAGAAAGAAGAAAAAATCCAAAGACTTAAATTAAAAAAAAACAGGTGTAGGTATTGAGTAGAAAGTTGTTTTCACACCAACTAACTGGTAAATTACTGGAATAGTTAACCACATGAGACAATAAGCACTCCAATATTAAATGTTCTCAAGCGCAGATTTAGAAGGGTATGTTCTTATGATTTTTGAGTTGTATCAGGGCAAATTACGTATTGTTATATCAATATTGTTGTACATTGGAGGGAAAGATCTAAATGCTTTCCTGTGGATGCAAATTTTGGAGAAATGTAGATAATTTTTTTTTTAGAAATTGTATAAATTGCATTTTTTAAATAGTGTTTTGGATGCAATGTTGTAGATGCAGCTAACGGGACCAGCTCTTAATTCCGATGACCTTTGATAGGACCTTACGTCTTTTATCATGCGTTTATTTTTTTCCTGAGAATTCTTTTCATGAGAGCACAAATGCCAGACGCTAGGGTTTCATGACTCACATAGACATTTCTGCCACTACTATCAAATTTGGTGTCTTCAACTATATCATATCTATCATAGAGTTATACATAAAATCAGTATAAGCTATCCCTATCCGGGATCTCTGTATCTGTATCCATACATGCGATTGTACAAAAGGGTTCTCGCTATATGGCACATAAAACTATCATTTATAACAAAGTTAGCAACTTTCACCTTTATCCCACTTCCCAAGGTCCCGTAGGTTTTCAACTTCTCTTTATTTCCCCTACATATAACGCTCGTGCGAAGGGAATGATTGTGATGTTTTATGTAATGCCATAAAAGTCTCCTTTATGGTTTTTTTTCAAGAGAAATGAGGCAACAAGCTACATTGGAGTTTATGTGACTCATATTGTCCTTGCAGAACAATGCCAAAGACTCAATATCTCCAGTTCAAGCTGTCTTTGGTTGTTCCAGGCGATTTACTTTTAGCTTTTCTACTCAGAATGACAACTAGATTTTTCTATGTGAAATTTCAAAAGTTTTGAAGTCAAACATGGGAGATTTATATCTACTTTATGTGTAAAATTCTGTTTAAATAACAATTGTTTTCCCTATAAACCTGATAAATTGTTCCTATATATTTGGAAAGCATTTTAAACACGACAAAAAATATAATGAACAAGTCTAAATCTCTTATTTAGCCAATAGTAGGAGAAAAGATTTATCATTAATCCTTCAGAACCAGTGTCGTTTTAATATAAAACTTGCCAGGCTTCCATCAATACCGAAATAAATCAACTGATTCAATCTAAATAATCTTAAAATTCTCACAAGAGCTGTCAACTTATTTTAGACTTTAAATCTTGTAATTATAAGTATTTATAAATTAAGAAACACATCCCTGGTAATGCAGAAGCTTACAACTATCCTATGGTAGGCCCTAGACGCCACGGGCACCATCTTGCTCGCGGACCCCTGAGACAAGCCTTCTTCAGTCGTCTCCGCATTCATGTAACACCCATCTTGGAGGCGTTCGCAGGAGATCAACACTTAGACAGCTTGACAGAGACTGCTGATCGTATCTTAGCTCAAGATTCGTTAGTTGGCCAGGTTCTAATCACCGATGTCGCCTACAATGACCCAACATACTGAGGTTTGCACAGCTGCTCCACCACCCAGGACCGCCTTTTTCTAGCAACAAAGATTGACACGCTTATCGAGGTTGTCCAGACTCATGCAAAGATATGTGATATAAAAGCTCGCTTTGAATTAAGATGCCTGGCTTTGGCTCACGCTCTTGGTGCTCATGTCGATCTAGCTTTTTCCTGACAGGAAATACACGGCGTGAGCTATATAGCTAGAGACGGTATCACCATAAAGGCAAAGACTAGATGTTGCCTGTCGCCATTAGGATTCCTTGGAGAGGGAAGACAACAAAGATCATTCTGTTGAAATATCAAACTATTCCTCAGCTACAAGTCTCATCATTGTGCCATCGCCGGACATTACACGGAAATCATCAGCCGGTAAATCCATTGGAAAGGACAACGGTATTTCCCACTGAAATACGAAACGTAAGTTCACTTCGTCATAGTTGCCATTCACTCTCCAGACCCTATTTTTCGGCGCCTTCCATCCGGCCCAACAGCTCCACCTAGGGGTCGCCTTCCTCTGAAGAACTCCATCAACCCTCCCACAAGGTCAATATGTGAGCGATGCCGGCTCGAACCGCTGCCTTTTCATCCAAGATTCAGATATGTCCCTAAAATTATTCGTTGAGTGCGGATCTAGTTTCTTCATTCTTCCATCTTGCCCTTAGGACAGATGTTACCATCCGATGGTCTCTTTGTTCCAAAATATCTCATAAAAGCCTATTTTGGTCTATTCTAAGAATCTCCTAGCGAGATTTATCTGCTGCAGAATATGTATATTCAAGCGAATCCACAAGGATGGGTTGCGTGGTGCGGAGTGTCCAAAGCGCTCATTTATGAGTTGTTTCATGCTATGCTTAAACGATCCTTAGTATAATTAATAAGCATGAGTTCTTCTTGGACATCGCTCTCAAATTAACACGTTGAATGCCAGGAGAATTTCAGAACATTTTCCCAGGGCGCCAGAATTTGTTTTATTTGTTATTGCATAAACAAATTAGCTGCTTCATCAGTAGAAGATTGGTACCATTGAGACCTATTTCTCACATCATATTAATTAGATAGAGGGATTTTTTAGATTTGTTAGTTTTGTAATTTTTCCGCCACGTGTAACATCTATGTAATACAATTAGGCTTTCTAGGCTCCCTGCACGCCAGGTATAACACTTGTGTAATACAGTTTGTCGGAGGCCATGTATTACATAAATGTTACACGTCTTTTTTTCAGGTCTTTTTCATGTTTTTTATTTTTATTTTTATTTTTCAGATAAAATTTCATATAATTTGCGATAAAAGATAAAATTTAAATTAATATTTCAAGTAAAGTTCAGATAAAATTTATTATTAGATATAAAATATAAATTATTGTAAATACAGTATTTTCCTATTTGACAAAGAGAAAAAACAGGCCAGTAAAGTTTGTCTCTGAAGAAGATATTACGATGTACTATTTCAATCTCGTAAACGTACACGTGTCTGTGATAATGAAAGCTACATATCAGATTATGATGATGATGTAGCGGATCCAACATTCATACTTAATGAGGATATTTCCGATAATGATGAGGAAGAACATGAGGATATTGATGATCAACTAGAACAGATGCGTATTGAAGAGGAAGATGAGGATATTGATGATGAAGAAGAAAATATTGCTACAACCAACTTCATTAATGAGGATATACAATGGAAGAATATTTTAGTAAGGCAGAATTCATTCCAGTTCATAGGAAAATCTGAAATTCAAAGACCAATAACTCCAACTGCAAGCCGAATTGAAATTTATTTATTATTTTTGGATGAACAAGTAAGCAACCTAATTGTTGAAGAAACGAATAGATATGCAGATCAATTTTTAGTTCTAAACAATTAAAAACACAATCAAGATTTCTAAAGTGAAAGACTACCCCTGCTGACGAGATTAGAAAATTTTTTGAACATTGTGAAAACACAAAATGTTCAAAACTCAAACTCTCCAGAGAGTGCCACACAGATTTTTATAACTTGTCCGTAGGCGCCAATTTTTCTAAATACACAAAATAATGCATTGAGCGTATATTACAGCTGTTATACACATCGTTTCAGCTTAAAATTTTACCTTATAACATGTATGTTATACATGGCACTCAATATGTTAAGGGAGACTGGCACATCACCAGAACAGGCACTTCATGAATATAGGGTGACCCTAAATATTTACATGGGAGAATTGTGCCCCCTCTTCGCTTTATCGCGCAAGCTCACTTCCAATCTGAAGGTGGGAATTCCTAACCATCTCCAAACTTGTACGCCTGTTATCGTGAGAAACATGAGAAACACCGAAAATTCTCAAAATTCTTAAGATCCTTTTCCTTTTAAGCTCCGCAGAGAAAACTCATTTCTGATTCAGGTAGGATCAAACAATCTGAGGTCCGTCACGGACCGTAATCGGAAGCCGTCTAGGGTTCCAGCACTCACTCAAAAGTCTATGAGTTTAATTTTAAGGCGTGCCACATCACCAACGCAGTCGCGGCAGTTACCCTTTGCGACATGAAAGTGCTTCAGATTTCTCTTAAACAATATTTCCCCATCACACTCGAAAATTTCTCATAGTGTGTACCGCACTATTTTATTCCCCTCCTGACCGGGTTGGCACCTTGGCGTATTTAGGGAATGACATATGTCGGTGTAGCAGTTTATGCCCAGCGCCATTGGACACCTGCTCGGGAAATACATATGCATAGAATAGGTTATTCTAATCTTCATCTCAGGCTGATCTAATTCAAACATCTGTGCTACGCGTCCTGGCGCAGCCAGCACCGCTTGCCACCCCATAATTTAAACACCTTGAGACCTCACACCACTCGAGCCTATTAAGTGGTCTTGATAAGGATGCGAATCATATTCTGTTATCATCGCCTCGCCATCTACTCGCTTGGCCCATGCTAAGCGTCAGCCTCACCTACAACCGCCAAAATTTGCATTCACGCAAGCTGTAGCTATTTGACTCAAGCAATTAAGAGAAATGATACCTAGCCGTGTAAATAAAGATAATATATAATTGCAGCGTATTTAAATAGCCAACCGCTCCATGAAGTAAAACAAAGGTAAGATACATGATAGCAATACAAATGTTAAAATTATATGGGGATACTATTTTGATGACGTGTACAATACATATAATTAAGATAAATCGAATGGGAATAAGATTCATTTTGATTGTAAAAATCGAGTGGTGTATCGGAGTATGGAATTTTTCTATATTGAAGAAGTTGTTATTGCCCTGAAAGGTCAGAAAAATTGGAAAAGAGCAAGAATAGATAATATAATGTGTGAAATGCTAATCCATAGTCATGAATATGTTATTGAATGGGTCTACTGGTTGTGTTGAAAGGCCATTTCATGCGGCACTATGCCTAAGGAATGGAAGATATCTGTGATGGTAATATTGTGTGAGGATAAGTGAGAAAAGGTAAATGAAAACGAGTGAAAAAGTCTCTTGAATGTTTAAAGTAATGATATCTGTGGAAATGATAAGTGATGAGAGAGGTGTATTTAGCATCAAAGGAATTATATTAATCAATTATTTACATGGAGATAAATGGCAAAAATAAAAGAAAGATGAGTGATATAACATCTATGCTTGGCTTATTGATCGGGAGAAGGAGAAAGATGAGTGCTTGCTATATAAAAGGTGAATATTGTAAAGAGCGTGAAGGTAATCGGTGTTTAATTTTTGGAAAATGTAAGAACGATGTTGTGACTGATTATGATATGTGGTGACATTGGCGTGTAAGAAGATTTAATGGAAATAGAATTATGAAGAAAAATGTTTGAAAGTAATTCTAATATTTTACGATGGGTTGAAAAACGACGTAAAATTCGATTTAATAAGGGAATGAGTATTTAAGAGGGAGGAGTAGATGATAATTTGAAAAAGAGGTATGCATGGAAGCGTTTGATTGACGAGTAATTACGAATAAATACTTAGACATAAATTGGGGATGAACTAGATCCTACAGCACATACCACCTAATCCCTATGGTGTGGAAAGGAATGATGGGTGGCTTTGGGGCGACTTTGTGGAAAATCGATTACATTTGAAGTGTCGATTTCCTGGAGGCAAGATTCTGCATGAATTTCGAATTTATAAATAAACCCATACAATTTTGCCGGGAAAGGAGTTGATAAGTAAAAAAAGCGATTAAATTATATTAGGTATTCCCTTAACCGTTATAGAATTAAAATTTTAGGCAGCCAATGAATATTGATATACACAATTAGTGTTTCATCTAATATTAAATTTTTATCTCAAACTTTCATCATTCGATTTAGGTAAAGATATTTGGTATAGCCTCATATTGGCTTTCTTCTCAACTTCTTTTCGGTTTTAGTTTTCCCGGTTATTAAACTTTATCCACATATAAATTTTAAACTTTTATTTGTAGTTCCGTTTAGACTAGGAATATTCTTTAAATTCCAAAACGAAACTTAGCATATTTGTTGTTACCATGAGATCTATTTAGGAATATGGGAGCTATTTGAATGCAAAGGTTTTCTTTGGTACCAAACAACTTGACCTTCTTGCTTTTTTCTTTCTAGCTATGTAGTCTTCTCTTTTATAACAAGAAAATTTATTAGTTGTAACATTTTTCCACCTTTCTTACTTTCAGATTATAAAATATAGCTCTAGATGAGCTTCTTATCTTAAAGGATTACATAACATTATTATAGTCTTTTGAGAATACTCTTTAGCATGTCTTTTTTAGAAAAGATTATATTTTCAACCCTTCAGTGTCCTAATAATTTTGAAATTTGTTTAGATATTAAATGATTTCCAGAAGTATATTGTCCTGATGTTCCTTACTGTAGGTAGAGCAAGTATATAACTTTTGATGTCATGAAACTTTTATTCGAAGGACTTTCCTTGAGTTACTTAATCCTTTTAACGTCAGATTTTCTCAATTTTGGTTTCTTGACGTTAGACATTTAATGATTTGCTCCGATTTCAAGCATTTTGTTGGTGCATTAGTTTTATGCCCTGGATGCCCCTCCTGACGGGTAACCCCTTCCAATTTATCCGTGCTTGGGACCGGCTCTGGATTGAACTCACTTGCTCAACCCAGAAACCGGGATTTAAGGAATATTTGATCGTAAAAATCGATCGTCTCATGTTGAAAATAGGCTAATATTTTGTAAATTTTAGTCAAATATTAAGGACTATTTGACTGAAATTTACAAAATATTAGCATATTTTAAGCATGAGACGATCCATTTTTTCAGAAATTTTAGGATCATAGACCAAAGAAATTAAAATAACTCAGTTAGGAGGGGAATAGACGTAATTCCAAATTTGTGCGGGTAGTGTGTGTTCTTGTGTAGAGGTTCTCCATAAATATGGCTAGGTTGTTTTCGCGAAGACCCACATAATCTTTGATATCGCGAGATAGCTTCTCCAGTCATTATATTTACATATCCATGTCGGTCACATTCCTGATTGCGAGGTAGGACTGGGGTAGTATTGTTATCACCTGTATTTTATGATGGAGGGGGGTTAGAGAGCTATCGCGGCTCCGTCTTAGTTAACTTCTGGTGTTGCCTCGGTCTTCATATCATTATTATATTTCTTGATGCTTTCGAAATCTGAGTTGAGACTAGTTTCATGAATTTGTATTGTGTCTGGCTGAATCTTCCACCAGATAGGAGTTTTGAAGATCATATATCTGGCCGTTCCACCCTGCGACGTTGGTGCTTATGATTTTCAGTCTTCTTCATAATCGTCACATTCCGGCTGCTTAGTTCTGTCTAGTGTGTCCACTCTCAGTGTTACGATGTAACCTAACTACTGAGAGCTATATGGGTGATCTTGTTTAGCCCTTCGTTTTCTTTTATAATTGTCTTGATTGAGGTTGTGGTAAGAATCTGTAGGTTTTTCTTATTTGGCAAGTTGTCACCACATCTGTGGGAATGGAGCCTCATTTTCCCGTTTTGGTGTCCTGTTTCATCATTTCTATTAGGTCATTGAGGCTCTTTCGAGGAAAAGGACTGATTATTTTAGTGTATAGTTTTAGGTTATGGTCTCCTACGTATCTGAGTTGGTATATTTCTTTGGCTGCTTGGATTTGCTGTGGCTGGTGCTTGTCTGTGTGTTTCGTTTTAAATGATATCGCGTTTTCTGCCGTAATATGTGGTTCGTTATCTGGCTTCTGCGTTTCTTAGGTGCTCTTACGATTCTTATTATTATAGCCGGTCTCCGTTGTGTCTTGCTGCTTTTTCGTCTATTTCGGTGTGTGTTGTTTTTTTTTCTTATTAAGATTTTGAGATAGTGAGTTTATTTTATAGTAATTACATCTGCAGATAGAAGATTCTTTGGGAATCATATCTCTTTAGTTCGTTGCTCTTTAATTTCCTGTTTAGTTCTAAAGCGTAGGTTCGAGGTCGTGCCACGTTGAATAAATGTGGGTGAAGGATGCACACAAAAATGCTGAGTAATTTTATTTTCTTAAATTCTATCACTTGTTCGGGTGCTGCAAGTTTCTCTATCGTGCCTGGGCTATTTTTGTGTAGAATTTTCTTTTGTTACATCGCTTGATTTTCTTAGATATTAATTAGGTTCTTTTATAAGGATCAGGCCATGGTTAGGGTCATAGGGTGATCCTGTTCAATTTAGTACTTCCTGATGTTGCTGGTGAATTCCAGCCAGGTGTAATGTTCGTTTGCGCCCTCTGAACAAAAGGTTAGATCTTTGTGAGGGCAATCGCAGGTAATTCCAGCGGGTATCGATATAGGCAACAAGCTGAATGAAGTGGATAAAAACATCCAGTTTTTCGAGGAAGAAGAATAGAACAACATTATTCCTTTCCTGTACACGTTGGTCCAACAGATGACGATAGGGCTAAGTTCTCCGTGTACAGAAAACCCACAAAAGGACGATTTTAGTCATTTTCTCTCTCAACATGATAAGAAAACAAAGTCGAGGGTAATTATTGGGCTTTATTTAAGGCTTATTTGCATTTGTACCAAAAGTCTTTTGAATGATGAATTTGAGTATATTAAGAAAGCTTCCATGAAACTAAAATATCCAAAGGGTCTTTGAAGGAAATTACGTCAAAAATCAAAAGAAGATAGCGGGAGAAAGTACGAAAGGTGAGGCTCACAGAGGCGCACGAAGGTAGTTAGTCCCCTGGGAAGGGATTAGGTGTCAAGTACCTCTCTGTTTAGTACTCTATGGCAACAGAGAGATTAAACAAGTCTCTTAGGAAGACAGGAATTTTGATAGTTAACTCTGCCGTAACATGAGTTTTAGAGCATAGGAATTCTACAGCTAAAAAGGACGAGGGTATTATTTATCAAATACATTGTGACTGATTCTGCATACTCTATGGCGGTAGAGAGATTAAATAAGTCTCTTAGGAAGGCAAGTATTGGGATAGCTAACTCTGTGGGAAGCAGAGTTGGGGAGTTAGTGAAGTATAAGAATTCGAAATCTTAAAACGACAAGGGTATTCTTTATCAAATAACCTGTGACGGATGCGACCCGAATTATTATGTTGAATCGGATAGAGATATTAAGACTAGGATTAATGAGCAGAGGAGAGACATTAGAGTCCATAGAACATCAAATGCAATGGTAGTACATACCGATAAATGCGGTCATTTACTTAATTGGGGTGGGATCACAGTAATTCATAAGGTTTTATTCAAAAGAGAGAGAAGAAGAATTAAAGCGGCGCATATTATTTCTGACATTCAACCAATCACCATGACGGTTCTTTTGGCTGGCCAATGGTGGAGCTAAGGTCATAAACAATGAAGCGGAAAGGTCAGAGACCGATAACCTCACACGAACAAGCCGACAGAGGACGAGCAACCACGACCCGGGATAATATCTGACTACCTATATATATAGAGAGATCTTTCCTCTGTAGTTCTGTTCTGAAGAAGTTTAAGGGCAAAACGTCAATAAAGAACTCCAGTGTTTCCAGATTTTTACTTCTTCCACCCATTCTCACCAATATTTATCCTGTTTGATTCTTTTTCCCACTACCTTTGTAGTTTAGCCGACGTATATCTTTCCACAATAGTTCTAGGGTATATGAAGAATTAAATAATTGTCAGAGTAATGATAGTTTTTATAATTATTATACTTTTGAATGATAGGTTTTTTTTATATATATTTATGTTGAAATTCTTAAGCATATGGGGAATGTGGATTAAATTTTCTCTATACGGTAAAATCTGACATTTTGGTCGGATGATTATCAAGTTCTTTATCTTTATAGAATAAATGTCTTACTGATTTTAACTCTGAATTAAGTAGAGTTTCAGGAAATTTGAGTTCATTTACTATTTTGTAAATGAGATCCACGTAAGCATCATAAACTTCTGGATCACACACTCCAAGTCCTTTTAAGAACATTGATGTGGAAAATGATTTATTGACGTTAAGACGTTCATTGGAGTAAAAACCTGTGTATGATAAGTTGTAGGTGTGTTTTCTGTCAATGTAAATTCAATTGGAAGGAACCATAGTATTTAACACGGTTAGAAAGTTTATTTCAATTTGTTCTAGACTCCATATCCAGAGTTATCATCCACATAGCAGAACCATATGGCTTTCCTTCTTAGAATTAACGGGAGGAGCTTTGCTTTGAAAAATCCCATGCATAAACAACTCAATAGTGGTGAAAAGGTGTTTCCAATTTTCATTCAAAATTTTGCATGTACCAACCTCAATTAAAGTTAAAATCAGAATCTTTGATACATGAGTTTAATGAGGTGAAGAAAAGCTACCAAAGAAAAAGGTCCTGGATAGACTAATTAACTGGAATGAGTCAATACCTGTGGCAACAAGTCTCTTTCCCCTGCCACACGAGAAGAAATAGCCAGGAGTGGCTTCCCAAAACCCCCTTGATCATACAGTACCAGATATATGTCCTCTGAATTATCTGACTTCTTTGTGAAAGCTCTGTGGAACGAGAGACCAACAAATCTTTCACACGAAGAAAGAGCTGAGTGCCAAGATTATCAAGACTTTTAAGGACCAAAAACAGGAGAGAGTGACAAAAGCTTGTGGCCGGAGGCTTTGCTTGAGCTTCTCACCTGGTTCATTAATTGAAGTGACAAATCTAGTCATGGAGAGAATCTGCAAAGGTTTGATGACCTTATCTGAATATATCTTAATGTATTATTTGTTCGTGAGGCAGGCATAGTGCGAACGAATAGCGTCTTAAAAAAAACTTTGTATATCATAACTTTGTAGTAATATTTATTTAAATTGCATACAGTAAATTAAGCATTTACTCTAATTTATATAATTATTACAATCCATTAATGTAGGTAATCTAAACTTATATTTCTCATTATTGTTTTATTGCTAATGAATTGTCATATATTCCTAGGAACCAGAAGATGAGCGCACAAGCTAGAAACGTTGTTAATATCAATAAATGGATTTGAAGAAAAAAAAAATGGCTTCATATTGAAAATTATATATATATATATATATATATATATATATATATATATATATATATATATATATATATATATATATATATATATATATATATATATATATATATATATATATATATATACATATATATATATATATACTAGGCAATGGCTTCACTACTAAGATTAAAATTTAAAATATAAAATATAGCAGCGATTGTTAAATTTTTATAAATTTTCTGAACTTTGCCAATTATAATAATTTTAATATAGATAAATATAGAGTTGTAGAAGATATATAAAAATAAATTTTATAAACTTCACCATTTTGTTTTTTGATATTATAAAAGAATTATTAGAAATAACTTTGCTAAAAAAAACATAAGTCATAACCAAACTAACATGAAATTATTATTCAAATACTCAAAAAACTTTCCTTCTTAAATTATAGAGTTAGTGATGATGATGATGATAGATAGATAAATAGATAGATATTCAAGGGCAAATGTTTTGAGCGTACTACATTTTTTCATGTAAGAAAATTAATATAAACCTAATCCCAACTCGCATTTATTTTAATATGTTTGTAGCATAATTTCTAAGTGAAATATACAAGAATTTAATTAAAAACCTATGTTATTAAAAAATATAGTCATTTGATGCGTGTAGTCAATATTTACAATGATGTCCATTGCTCTTCAGACTACATCATTTTGTTATGATTTGTCGACTGATATTTCTCCATTTGTATTCAATAAGAACTTGTAATTGCTCTCAATGGGTTGGCTTCTGTTTAAAACCCGCCTGTTTCATTAAAGCCCAATAATTCAATATTTGGTTCAAATAGTATATTTCCGGGCCTATCTTACATACGTTCGATGTTATTTTCAGTCAAGAACTTTGTTAGTACTTATTCTTTGAGAAAAGTGTTTCATTGTGCTGAAAAATACAGTTATTTTCCAAAAATTGGTCCTAAGCTTTTAATAATATGTGCTGATGAAGCAAAATTGCTAGTGTTCCATTTCCCTTAGACTATATTTCTTTAAGGTTCGTCTTGGTGAGATAGCGCTTCTTCGCAGCCCTTTTCGACAAAGACCTTTTTCGAAAAGTTGGCGTCTCACTGTGCGCACTAAAGCGTTCACAGCCTCTCTTTTCCAATCGTGATTAAAGCTTCGCACTCGAGAAAACCAATCCATGACCTTTCTTTTTAGCGTTCTTTTGGTTCTCTTGAGCGTCCAGAAGATCTCTTCACAGGATGGTGAAGATGGTGCTCCTTGATAACAAATATGTTCTTGCATTTCATGTTACTTGTGTGGAGATCTCATTGGTTCACGCTTTTTGATTCAAAGAACCATTTCTGGAATTGAAAAATATGATTTTCTTTTAACAATAATATTATAAAACATATTATGATTACACAACGTCCTTCCTTTAATTCATATTTATAATCATTTTATCCTTTTGATGGAATAGCAAAACTCCGGGGACTGAAAATCATCTCCTACTGGAACAGGATCAGAGCACGATTTTAGACCCAGCGCCAGAATACATTGTTTTTTTATTAGTTTTGAATTGGTTACTTGTTAATAAACCTAAGATAATTGCATCAGAACAAACATTACTCGTTTCACGTAAACTTTTAAGATGAATGAAAAAAAATATAAAAATATGTCTCAGAATTTTCAACTAATAATATATATATATATATATATATGAGAAACTCACAAAGAAGCGCATGAGTAGAGCTATAAATGAAAAGTGCATTCCAAGTACTTTCGAGCTTGTTTAGTGCAGTGCATTATCAAAGAATAAACAAGTTCGAAATTACTTGGAATCCGCCTTTCATTTTCCTGTGGGATTTTTAGCATATATATATATATATATATATATATATATATATATATATATATATATATATATATATATATATATGTATATATATATATATATATATATATATATATATATATATATATATATATAAATCTTGCAATAACCGCCGCACTGAAATGAATTAGGCAACCCACAAAGCAAATAAAACAATAAGCGAGCTTTTGTTTTATTCCCATGTCATTGTTTACACAATCGCATCAAAACGTTCCAAAAGTGAAGTGTTTTTAGTTACCCAACACATAACTATGTTAACTGATGGGTGTCTTCACTCTTCAAGAGAGTTATTTCTTCAGCGTTTTTTATCTCCCAATGTAATAAGAAACTATCTCTCCGTGGAGAGGATATAACTGAGGGTTGGAACTTACAGAATTCTTGGAAAATGCAAGAATTACTTTGAAAGAATATTGAAACATTATTTCTAAAGTTACAGATTTGTTTAAAGGTATGTACTCGGCTTTAGATCGAACTAAGTCTACGGACCATAAGATGTATGAATTCTAATTGAGTTTTTTTAAGCTTTCAGGCAAACCCTTCAAAGTTTTCATTGAACCAACAAATAATTCGTCGTTCTTTTTAAAGATTTCGCAAGTTAACAAGTGCCATCGTTAATGAATACCGTAACTTATATACTCCATTTACCATTCAATTGGATGGTAATTGCTGACATAAGAGTATATATTTTCGAAGAGTATCTTGCAAATTGAATTTATAGCCTCGATAAACATAAAATGTTATCAAGCCTAAAATTGACATCTGGACCTGGTGAAGCTATATCAGATGGCCTAATTAACTCTTTAAATGAGTGGAATGTGATCGATAGAGTTATAGGCATGTGTTTTTATATGGCAGCCAGCAATCCCCTTGGACCCCGTGACCAGGCAAGCGAACAAGGCAACAAGCCTAGTTCGATTTTTAGATTAGAGACTTCGTGATTTAATTAAAAAACGCTCCAGGTGCTATTATGTAAAACTTCTTGTTCCTCGCAGCGTGGTTCTCCAAGGTCCCGCTTTCATATGATTTCCATAAGGACTTAATTCACTCCGGGCTGTCTCTGATGACATCCAAATATTAATGCCATATAAGGTGAAAAGCAGCAATCGCATTGGATGCGTCCCAAAGTATTAACATACAACCCGGTTCTTGAAAATTTCTGCCAAATAGCACTTTACTTATTTCAAAGGAGCAACACACAGTGGATTATAATAAATGTTATGAATGAAAAACATATGAAAGAAATAAACTTTCTTTACCCTAAAATGAATGCAATAGGTTTTCCTTGCCGAAAAATGAAAGCAATAGGCTTTTGTTGCCAAAATAATCCTAAAGTGCCTTCCTTATCTGATGCTCAGGGGAATAATTAACCTAGAACACCAAGGTGCTCCAAGATTAATTTCCGGGTGAACACATAAATTGTGAGACTTCTTGTCAAATTAACATTCTCGGGCTGTTAAGAGGTATAAAACCTCGGAAAGTATGACTGAAGTCGATGAAAACAAACGAATGCACTTAGATTACTTACAAAAATTAAAAAGTGATAGTCGTGTTATATATAGTTTGGGAATTGTATAAGACAAACTAAACCCGTAACTTCCTCAAAGGACTTAATGCAAAGCTACCCGTTGATTGATATCGGCGAATCCAAATGAATGATACCAAACTTGTTTTTAAAATTTATCTTTCCCTCGGGGGAAAACCCTTCGAAGGCATTCGTCTAATTACCCAGCTTCGCATTAATTGTGCCCCATTAACCTCGCCACCACGAAAAAATTTCACATTAAGTTAATCCTTACCGATTTGATAATCCCATATATGGGAACAAGCAGTTTCTTCAAATTCTTAATAGGAGAAACTACATAGTTTCTATCTGGTACCCGAGGTTAACAAAACCTAAATTCGTTAATCCTCGCTGGAAAATCGAGACTTCTCTAACATTTAAAAAGCCTGGACAGTATACTTGAAAAGCAAAATTTAACACTCTGCGTCAATTGTTGCGAGGAAGAAAAATAGAAAAAGAAAAAGTGGCCAAAATTTATGTATCGACAAAAAAATAATTGCGTAAACAATCCAGTGTGAATCATACTTTTTGTCTCCCTTAGAAATTGACAAACTATTTCATACAGACGACGCAGATTCAATTAATTATTTTATTAAAGCCTGTTTTTATAGCAGTTGTTACGTCTGAAATTTGCCATAAAACTTGTTCTTACACTCATTCATTCGCAATCACTAAAAAATGAGGCTAGAAAAAGGAAAAAAACCTATCAAAAGTATCTGTCTACATACGACCAGCCGAGCGACAAGTTCCACGCTTTATGAAGAGGATAGGAAAAGATTTATCGCTAATAAAATTTTGTTTAAATTAAGTTTAGTTTTGACGTTTATAAGGTTTGGAAATACCTTGTTAGGTTAAATAGTTGTTTAGAAAAGCAGGAATTTTTAATTAAAGAATGACTGGTAACCAAAGTAGATTGAATCCAATATAAAGTTATATTTCTAAAATAAAATATATGCGCTCACGAAATTACATATATTTCTTTACATCCCGGTAAATAAAACGTTTCATCCATAAACTTACTAAAATAGAATATTGAACAAAATTGAAAGTAAATAATGATAAGGAGCAGTGTAGCAGAATGAGGTCAAATGTCGGCCACGTGACCCCCTGTACCCTCGTGAATCCGGAGATCACCGCATGGAGCTGGTGAAAGCATGGGAACCTATGCAAGGAGGCGGCTGACACTGTTATCACTCGCTCCAGTTGTATTTGCATAGAGAGCAATGTCATCCCCCCCTCTTCCCCCAAGCGGCCACCTCTCCGCGAGCATTAGGCCCTTTCTGCTCAAAGATTGGAATCCGTTGGACATTCCAATGAGCGTTATCAAGATTTCCCCCTTTCCCCGAAGGAGTCGCGGACTTTTCCTCAAGATCGCGCGTGCCTCCTCTCCAGGCGCCTATATAACGCTTCGACTGAGTTTAGAGCGCAGCACTGTTAGACTTCCACTTACTCCGATGAACGAGCTAAAGGAGGCTGCTCCCCAGCGGCGATTTTGATTCAAGTGAAGGCTAAATCGATCCGTGCACTCTGCCTTAGTCAATCGGCAAGCTTCGACATCAGTGAACTCTGCCCTAGTCAATCGGCAAGGTCTGACAAGGATTCCCAACCTTGAAGGTGACTAGTGCTCACTTGTATGAAGCCAGAGGTAAAGCAACTCCTTTTGTCGCATTCACCGTACCCCAACTGGCCCTTTTTCGGCAACAAGCACATAAGTTATTCGTAACCATTGCCACCTGCAGATTGATCATAAATCTGGCTTATCGAATTGCTCCATTATTTGTGTGAACGCCCCAATTTAAAATCCTCTCTAAATGACCAACCGTTTTTGACCTCTTTAATCCCTTAATTAACCTACCTGATCGCATATGGATCTTTAACCCCGTCTGGGGACCATTCCATTTAAATCCAATTTCTATTTAAATATATAAATTCTTTTGTTGTTATTAAAGTTTTTATTTGGTTATTGTCTTTCTTTTGCAACCCCATCACCGACCAGCTACCTGTTAATCTTTGGCCAACTTGCACTCTGAAATATTCATTTAAAAGAACCCCGCAATGTAATAATAAACCATCCCCACTGGATTCCTAATAAATCCACTTTTACTATCGAACTCATTACCCACTTTGGGCCAAGCCTCAACGTACCTACGTATATATAAATATATAGTCTGGCCATTCCACGACAAGCAGAGTTACTGAAATAAAAACAGGAATTTAAGGGTAAAAAAGCCATCTTGGATGTTAATTTATTTACCTATGTACCTATTTTAAATTAAGCGGTAGGAAAAGAAAAAGAAATAGAATTCTTTATCGCCCCAAAAATGCAGAGAATTTTTTTAATTCAATGCTAAATTAAATTGATTTCAGATATCTGAAAAACTTATTTAGAAAAATAATATTGCTCTTATTTGCGGGACAAATTTTTAAATTTAGTTATATGAAAACTGTAACATTAATTGATTGTAAAATTGACTTTAAATAGTGTGTCATTAATGCCTATTGCGTGTGATCAAATTCCACTGAGCTCTCGATTAGATCCAGCTTTGGATTTCTAAGGTCCAGGCACGGTTTGATCCCGGGATGTGCGGGCACAAAACTTTTCGTGGCGTTATGAGGTGGTCACGGAATAGGCGAATACGCTGATACTCAACGATGCGGGGTTCGAAGCTCCAAATGCATCATCACAACATATTAATATTAATATCTGTTATGGGTATAAGCATATTCACATATACCTGCTGTGGAATGGTAACGACCTCCTATAGAAGAACAAAAGTGGATCTGCCATCAAGGATGGATGTAAAAAACACGATATCAACTAGACTACCGCCTTCCCCCTCAAACTAAGAGCGGCTCGAGGTGCCTTCGTGTATTCCACTGATTGGCACTCTGGTCTTTATGTAAATTGCTCTATCCAGTCCAAGAGGACCACAACTCAAGGAACAAGGACATGATTGGTGTAATAAATTTATGCCTATTACGCCTTGGGGCCTGTTACTGACATGGAGTAGCGGTGATTATAGTATTTCTCTCCCGAAATATTTATGAATATGGGAAGAATGTAATCCGAATATTATTCTATTTGATATCTTTAGACATAATACGGATCGGAAACATGGTTTAAAACTTATCGCATCTCTTGAATTATTTGAATGCATTTGATGTTAGGAGAGCAACGGCCCAGGCTTAAACTAGTGGGACAAGTTTATCTTTTACTTCGCCGAGCGTTTCCTGACCTAAAAACATCTTTTTTGTAAAAAAACAAAGTTTGACTTGTAACCAGGGAATGACATTTATATTGCAAATAAATCTTACGCCAACACCTAACACCATACATATTCATCAAATACCCAGTCTTTTTCAGCCCAGGGACATTCTTTTCACCATTTATGCGCAAACAGCTGCTAAAATTTGAGAAATCGCATAGAGCGTTTGGTGGGTAAAAATAAATGTGTTGGGGTAGTTCGAATTTTGAACTTTAAACTAATAAAAAAATAACTGCTGAATAAACTTTCTCGTTGACATTCTGTTTAAAAAGACCTCAATTTCTTGTGATGCGTAATAATATTGTGATAGAACGGTTTGAGGCCGCTTAATTTCAACCACTATCACATGTTATTTAAAACCACGATGCTACCCACGTGCATCTTCGCTTTGAAGCCTGGCGCCTTATCGCAGCCACCTGAGTCAATGTTTAAACAAGGAGGTTTATCTTCCCCCGTAAGCCCCATGCACCGAACTCGCCAGATTGAGTTAGGCTTATGGGCAGATAAGGCATTGTTCCCAGGCTCGGCTGTGCATTCCCTCGAAGCTCCCACTCCATTGTCCCCCTCGCCACGGAGATGTCCTGACTATTTATTTGGAAACTTTACCACTAAGATCAGATTGAAAATCCAGATTTTCGTCACGAAACATCACTACGACCCACTCTCACCTTGTGCGCCAAGGGACCTCGACCTCGAGATTCACCATTACTTGTCCAGAAGAAGGACAATATCCCTTGAGTGCCAAGGTTCGAGCCTTCGTGACGCCAAGTCCACAAGGCTTCCCCTGTTGTTTAGAAAGAGAACAACGTTAGAACAGCCATTGTTCGTTCGAGCCCATTGACAAGAAACGGTTCTCACCCCCCTTCCCTGTTGTTCAGAGGAGAACAACGTAGAACAGCTATTCTTCGTTTAAGCCCGTTCGCCAAGAAACGGTTCTCACCTTTCCCCTGTTGTTCAGAAAGAGAACAACGTTAGAACAGCCATTGTTCGTTCGAACCCGTTGACAAGAAACGGTTCTCACCCCCCCCCCCTGTTATTCAGATGAGAACAACGTAGAACAGCCATTGTTCGTTTAAGCCCGTTCGTCACGAAACGGTTCTTATTCCTAAGACCCCACGTCAGGATCATTTAATCCCCCCCTCCCTTTGGCTGGAACTCACCAGCGGACCGAAAATTCCTTCACGTCACCTTCCTCTGCACAACAAGTATAATTACGTAAGCCAAACGTTACCTTTGAGTATTTAACCCTTTTGTCAACTCTATCCTGTGCTTTAAATGGTTTAGTGAACCATCTCATCCCTTTAATTTACATTTGTTTTACCTTTTTAAATCTCTTAATCCTCGGATTAGCTAGATTCTCCACGACCCTTTCTATTCTCTGTTTATGTCAATATTTTCCGTTTTGTGTGTTGTTGATAGTTTTTATTAATAAAATTCTATTTTATAAGGATATTATTATCCTTGAGCTCAGTTTCACTTCTTAAGCATATCGAAGATACATAATATCGGCCAGCCAGACATCCACGCACTCTAAAGATAATTAAATAAGTTCCCTCAATGAATAGTTATATATAGTATTTCGTCGAGAGTCCATTCTACGACAAATATTAATATCATCTTTTTAATATTTTTTATTAAATATCCTTTAGATCATATTATCAAACCATGTCAAGTTCCACTAACGGAAATTGCAATGGTTTGAAAACGCATTGATAGTACAGCAATAGAGGGTGCACCTTTATGGATTCAACACGACCATACGCATAATAGACTATAAGCTTAAAGTCCATAAGTATAAGAACAAATTATATGCAAACAACTTGCATAAGATTTTCTCGTTTCCTTTTACCACCGTTTCACTGACCTTCCGTTACAAATCTCCCAATGAACCCGACATTTCGTCTTAGTTCACAACATCAGACAACCGCAACGTCTGGACGTTGCAAAGTTAGTCTAAACCATTCCTGATTATATATATATATATATATATATATATATATATATATATATATATATATATATATGTATATATCTCTCAAAGTAGCACGAGAGAATTATTGAAATGAATCCATTAAACCACATTGAAAGAGAAAACGGAATAATTTTTCCTTGCAGTAATATTTTTATTACCTTTTTCGAAAATCCGTGCAGGGAAGCGATTCGAACCAGGCACACTGAGGCAGCGAGCACCGTTTTGATCACAGTTAAAAGTATGCCGTTAGTACACTACGCTACGCAAAGAACCAATTCTGCGTAGCGTAGTGTACTAACGGCATACTCTTAACTGTGATCAAAACGGTGCTCGCTGCCTCAGTGTGCCTGGTTCGAATCGCTTCCCTGCACGGATTTTCGAAAAAGGTAATAAAAATATTACTGCAAGGAAAAATTATTCCGTTTTCTCTTTCAATGTGGTTTAATGGATTCATATATATATATATATATATATATATATATATATATATATATATATATATATATATATATATATATATGTTTGTGTGTGTGTTTGTGTGTTTTATAAATCCTTGAATGGCATGCATGGATGCGGCTAGACTTTGCTCTCTTGTGTTGCCGACTAATATAATTTTTTCTCACATTCTTCACAAGTTAGCCCTTAAAAATTAATTATACTAATAAAAATAGCTAATTGTTAATGCGGCAATTTTTATGTTATCCATGATTAATAATTAAATAAATATATTGAGGTGAATGAGCTGGGATAAGGCTACATTTCGAAAATTTGGCATTCGTGTTTTGAAACAAAACCAGGTCAATATGTTTCAACACCAGAGCATACAATACCGCATTGACGTAAAATTATTCCCTAATTTTAATTTATTTCATTGTTAAATGTCCTATTTATTATATTTATAACTAAATATACCTCAAAAATTCAATCTCTTACCAAATAATATTATATTAAATTGTCACTCTCTAAACAAAAGTCAGTGTAAAGTGTGACATGATTATTTGGGGAAATTGTATCTAGCTTTACAGTATTATTGATGTGGGTGTCCACTTGGCAAGCTCGCGGAACAACTTCTGTCAAAGCATGATTTTGTAACATCTCATCACCCTTTAATTAGTATTGTACTGCGTTTTTCTTGCGAAAGGAAGAGAAGTTTGGGAGATCAACGTGACCATAAGTCCTAAAAGCCCATTTACTTTGCGAATTCCTTTTAAAAATAATCTATAATAGCTGGCATTTTAATTTAGAGAAAATTGCCTTCTCTCTAATTTTATTTTGGCTGCTCTTTTTTGGCTCACTTTAGCAAAATTATTACCCCGCCTTCCGTCGCAAGTGAATATAGGACCACATTTTGCTTCTGCTTTCATCAAGACTCTCTCCCGATGTGTATCTTTATGCATCGCTCTGTTCTTTTTTATACAAGATTGCTCGTTGCGGCTTTCAATCGCAGTCGTTTTCAACTCTTGATTCTTCCCAGAATTTAGTTTTTCTTTTTGTCTTTTGTATTTCTACTACCACAAATTCCTGCCCACAAAATCTTTTAGTTTCCAATTACACCTAGTGCCTGATTGCTTCCTTATTATTTTATACGTCTTTGTACGTCGATTTATGTCAGTTTTGTATTCTGTTGATTTGATCTTTCCCATAGTACGAGGGGAAATAGTGAATTTTTATTTTCAGGCTAGTTCCTCAAGTCTCTTATCTATCAAGGCTCAGTTTGCCATTTTTCGTAATGTTTATGGGAAAAGGAAAGGAAACTATAGCATTACAATGAGGAAGTTTTGATTCTTAAGGAAAATTTTAGTAGAGGAACAAAAAATGAGAGAGAATAATGCATGAATAATTTAGTGATGATGAAGACTGCACTAACATATCTCGTCAAATGTAAACAGTCAGTCTGAAAAGCGAAACTTGAGCACTCTTCAGTGGGCCTAACTACATATATTTATTAGTAGTGGAAAGATGAAAAGTTTAAATTATATTCTCCATAGGTTGATCAATAACACTGGTCTGCGTCAAAAATGTACCTTAGGATTTCTATAGTGTTTCTTAATAAAATTGACCTCCTAAATCCGAATCTGTCATCCGTTTTTCTCTATCACCTCCAGTTTTTGCGATACAGGGGGTGATAATAATTTTATAGTTTATACATCTCCTATATTACATCAAATTTCAATAGTTTTTGCACTGCTCTATTCGCAGTAAATTTTGTGTACATTTTAAGTAATTATGCAAATAGGTTTATATTTTGCAGGTTAAAAATTGCTTAGCATGATAATAATAATAGTGTTTGAATTAAAAATGAACAGAAAATGTAAGAATAGCTCCGACAGATTTTGCTATGTTTGCGGCAAAGTGACTTTTCCCGAGCAGCAAAGTACAATCCCTCCTGTAATTAAATCTTTGCATCATGCATATTTTGGAGTAAGGCTAAGAGATCAAGATAAAAGTTTTGCACCACATATCTGCTGCAAGGGATGCTACATAAGTTCAAGACGCTGGAGTCAGGGCGAACAGAAGTCCTTCTCTTTTGTTGTTCCCATGGTGTGGAGAGATGGCAAGGACCACACTACGGACTGCTATTTTTGCATGACAAATCTTAAAAGTGAGCATTGTATCAAGTATTTAAGCTTTCTGTATTATACTGGCTCCAAAGAATGTCATTATTATGCAAAGACTTAGCATAAAATGAAAAACTAACATAGTTCACTTCAGCATGAACATATCCTTTACTAAACATTCATGTACTATCTGCAACTCCAAATCAATTCTTTTATGTAATATGCAATTATATTTTCCACAAGTATAAATAAGAAGAATAAACATAGTGTGACATATCCGGATGTTCCTTCTGCCATCAAACCCCTGCCCCATGGCTCAGAAATTCCTATACCTTCTCCCCCTGAACATATAGAGGTACATGAAGAGATTAATATGGAAGTTGACCAAGATTATGACACATCTGAGTCTTATCAGGTTTCCACACATGATATGGTCGCAAGACCATTCACTCAAGTTCAGTTAAATGACCTGACCAGGGATCTGGGGGTTTCAAAGGCGAATACACAACTTCTTGGCTTTCGACTTAGTAAAAGTAATCTTCTCGCTTAAGAAACAACATTTAGGGGGGTACAGAAATAGAGAACAAGAGTTTCGAAGCTATTTTTTACAGCATTCTTCCAGCTCTTTAGTATACTGCGCCAATATTAAAGGACTTGTTGAGGCCCTTGGAATCCCCTACAACCCATTAGAATGGAGACTGTTAATAGATTCCTCCAGTAGAAGTTTAAAAGCTGTGTTACTGAATATTAGTAACAAGATAGCTTCCGTTCCTATAGGCCATTCAATCCAACTTACTGAAAGTTATGAAAATATGAAAAAATTGCTGGATGCAAATAAATTACTCTAGCTATAAGTTGGATATGTGGTGAATTAAAGGTAAGATCATTTTACACTTGGCATTTCTAAGCTTTTTAATATTAACATTTTTATTTTTAATTGTTAATACCTTTATACACCTTTTGGTCAACTTACATTTTACAAGAATGCAAATCTGGAAATCATGAGTCATTTTTTAGTCATATTTTTTGTTGAAGTGTGTCCCTATAGGTTAATGCATCCTATTGGGTTAATAGGGAACTTATCCTAATTGAGAATGTATACAACACAACTCAATAAACTCAAAATAAGATGTACATATATCCAATTAGTTCCAATACGATGATTTAATGCATCGGCATACAGGATTTTTCAGTACATATTCATATTCTTATTGTTTTAAGAAATATTACTTTGAATTTGTTTTTAGAAATATTACACTGAATTTACATACCGTGCTAAATTTTTTTCAGGTAGTGTCTTTTACGCTTAGGAGGCAAACAGGCTACACGAAGCATCCCTGTTTCCTATGTTTATGGGACAGTCGTGCAGATAGTATGCACTATGAGAACAAGGTTTGGCCTCCACGAGAAGCATTTAGAATTAGATCAAACAATGTGATAGCTGAACCTTTAGTGCCTCCTCAAAAAATACTTCTTCTTCCACTGCATATAAAGCTTGGCATAATGAAAAATTATGTCAAAACTTTTAATAAAGTAGGCCAAGCTTTTAAATTTCTTCTTCAAAAATTTCCACAAATCAGTGACTCTAAGCTCCATGGGGGAATTTTTGATGGACTTCAAATCAGGAACTTGATCAGCAATTTGATGCATCAATGAAGGACATAGAAAAAGATGCCTGGAAAGCTTTCAAAGCTCTGGTTAACAATTTTCAGGGCAATAAAAGAAGCCTAAAAGAATATGTTGCCCTGGTCCATTAGCTCTTAACAAGTCTTAAACATTTGGGAGCTCGAATTTCTATAAAGATACACTTTTTACAGTCCCATCTGGATTATTTTCCCGACAACTGCGGGGATTACAGTAAAGAACAGGGGCAAAGATTCCACCAGGACATAAAAACAATGGAATCCAGGTACCAGTGTAAATGGAACGGAAACATGCTTGCTGACTACTGTTGGTGTTTGAAGCGTAATGCACAAGATGACAGGCACAAACGAAAATCGTCAAGGGCGTCTGTTCTTCGAAATTATAATTTTTTTCTTTATTATGTTGCATTCTTTTATTTTTTGTTTATTAAAAGAATTATAGTTTACATACGTGTATTCATGTTTATATGATATAACAGTAATAATGGCATTATTAGATAGAGAAAGTTTTTTTTTTTTTTAAATCAGAAAAAATGAGTTAATCTCAATGAAAATGGTGTATGCTGTACTGAGAAAATCTGACCTGATTGAACAAATATACATTCATTTTTCAGCTCAGGAGGTTGAATTCATTAAGAAACCACAAAGAAATCCTGAGGAACATAAAAAAAAATTCCAATGCAGGCCTGTGTAATATGTATAAAATTTTCAAGGGCTTCTGAAGGTCCCTCGGTTTATATTAATGCACCATTGCATGATCCGCTTCTTGTTTCTACGCAAACTATATGCATAATTTACAGTAATAGCATCATTTAATTCATAAATTCCATCAAATCAATGCAGAGCTGTGATATAGTTGAAAAACATTTCCGGATATTCTATTATCTTTTATGGTACTTGGAGATGACCCTTCTAAGAAATTCTCATGATTTTCTGAGCCTGTGACAGCATAATTTAGGTCCTCATGATCCCTTGTTTTAACTAATATCAACCTATTTTGACTCTAATTTTACTCTATATACAAAGGTAGCATTGACTAAATCAGCAAATGAAAGAAGTTAAGTGTATATGCTACGTTCTGAGGAATGAAAGAAAAGAGCTTCAAGTTTGGTGTCTTACTATTATTCCTATAGAATATAAAGAATAAATTTATTACCTTAGAGTTATAACACATATATGAGTAAACGAAACCTGTAATTCAGATTAGGCACAACTATTGATGGTAACAATTAGTTACAGCTTCCAGAGTTAACAATATACTTTATTCGTCCTCGAGACACACCATGATCTGGATGAGGAAACAAAGAAAAGCCAGATATGACCTAGTGGCTTACAGTTTAGTACCAAATAGTCTCTACGAATTTAATATCTCGAACTGGACACATTTCTTTTCCAGAATTCGGCACAGTTAGTCTCAGAAGCTCCGGTTGTTTGCTTTACTGCTTTGCAAAAAATATGTGGACGTTACTAGGAATAATAGTTGATTTTATGTACCGCAGTGGAACTTATCGAGGATTCTAAATAATTCGCAATCGAGAGATTATGCATGCCTTTGCCCGTAGATCAGGAGAACCACCCGGATATATTGAGCAGACAGAACCAGGCTGTATTCAACTCATAAAACTCTAAGAAACAAGGAAACGTGCGCATGCACGCACTTTATCTTATAAGTTTCCGCCGCTGAGACTGTATGCGATTTTATCCTATCGCCTACAGCTACGCGAAGAGGAAGAATTTCTCCAGTAGGCCTAGATAGCTCGATTAGAAACTTCCAAGCGCCAGCCCATACTGTTGATGCTGTCGTAACGGGAGCTTATCTATTGGAGACTCCGGGATTTGTTATAAGCAATGGTGTCACTCACTGAATCATTTAGAGCTTTCATTGGGTACGATTCCCACAGCGGCTTCCACCTCAGATTAGTAAGTGTTGACTAACCTACCTCAAAAAATTGTTTGGAGCCAGTAGTTAAAACGGCCATTACCCTCTTTGAGTTGTCTTATGCCGTGGTAGCCAAATTAATGCTTCCCTATTCAGGGCTAACTCAATAATTTAAGACGTGATAAAAACTCATCTCAGATAAACTAGACTATTGCTTTTCATTATTCTGCAAGCCAACCGTACAACCCCAAGTTTTACATGTGTATTCATCTGATTTTGATCTTCTTTCTTCAATAAGGGACGTGAAGATTGCAGCTTGTACTATCATAGAATTAACCCTTAACTGGTCGCGTGGGGTAATATGACCCCATTTGAGATTATTATGTTTTCATTTATCTGTGGAATCAGAAGAGTCAGTTAACAACATATATTTATACAACGTTTATGATATAAATGTCATGAAAACATTAAAGGAAAAATTAACAAAACGCATATAAGAGAAACATTACTTCAGATAAAAAATAGTTCCTCAGAAGTGAACAGAACAAGCAGACCAGAAAAGAAATTCAGGAAAAAATATTAGCTCCTCATATTCTTCCACATTGTGGCCGATTCCCGCACAGCGCATTATCATCATCATTGCAATCATTGTATATGATAGGCATGTGTTCTTTGCATGTAAATGCATTGCATTTTGAACATATGGTTGAGTTTTTATGGCGTTTACTTCTTGGGCATGATCTGCATCACTTTTCGTATGGTCCTTCTTGTAAAAAAGCCATAATGCAGTTTCAGGTATACCTTATTGAAGTCGAATTCACTTTCTTGGATCTCGGGGAAGAGACTGATCACTGGCTCGATAAATCTGGTGTGGACTTACCAAAGTACAGGCTAACTCTTTAAGAAGGTTTCTCCTTATTATCTTTGCAGCATCTCTTTTATTACTCCGATAAAAAACAAGTGAATTTATGGCAGATACATTGAGATAATGAAAGAATATAACTACAGGCCATTGTCTTGTCTTGTTCCCACATTATAGTTTAAATATAAATGATCACATGTGTCTATACTTCCTTTCGTAGAGTTATATAGCGTTATGATTTCTGGCTTCTGTTGAATACCTGAGTTTTCATCAATTTTAGCATTACGATGCATAGTTGAGAGTAGTATGACTGACTACCCTTTTTTCGGATGATTTGATACTAAAGTTATATCTTCAGTAAATCCAGCCATACTGCTATAGATTTTTTATTCCTAATGGGAAGAAATTGTTTGGGAATTTCTCTCTTATTTTTACGTAGAGTCGCAACTAAGGTAAGCCTGAGATTTGTAATAAGTGACGTAGCTAATGGTATAATTGTATACCAGTTGTCTGTAGTAATGTTAGATCCAGTTCCTGTTACAGGGGCAAGTAAACGCTAAACAATAGCCTGAGACTTATTTTCTTTTGCAAAGGGTCCAGGGGGTTGGATTCCAGCATAAACCTCCAAATTTAACAAGTAATATGTCCTTGCATCTACCAAGGCAAAAACTTCTATGCCCTTTTTGTTTGGCTCATCGGGAAGGTAACATGGAAGCCACATTTACCTCGTATGCAATAAGCTGTTCGTCTATGGTAACATATTCCCCAGGGGTGTATATTTTTTGAAAACCTTCCGATAAAATATCATGGAAGCTTCTTACTGCTGCCAGTTCATCACTATATCTTCTATTTTGTCAAGTTGTGACATCATCACAGCGCAAACGTCTTAGTAGAAAAAGAAACCGTTTTGCTTACATAGTGAGAGGAAATAAACAAACTCCTCTACCATCAGTTGCCCATAGAGCTTCTTAATTTTGATGATCATCTCGCAACATCACAGAGATTATGAGAATTGCAAGGAACGTGAGCATTTCATCTTTACTTAAATCGTTTGAAACACGTTCTCTTTTCAATCGATTCTGCCATCTCTGAATATATTTGTTAGCATTTTCTACGAGCAGGAATAAAATACGGTCATCACAGAATAATAAGAAAGCATCAAGAAGAAAGAGAGCATTCTTACCTGGTGCTCTTACTCCTGGGAAGTGAGTCACTATATTATGGCTCCTAGTTATTATATTTCTCCTAGGGATACATTTCTTCTATCTTATCCCTCCTTTTATAGAAAGTAATCTGCATGCATCGTCTCTTCATCACCAGTGTCTTCTTCAGATGTATTTCCCTCTTCTGAATCAGAATGGTGATCAATAAATTCCTCGTTGTCATCCTCTACTTCAGCCCCCCAAATTCAGCATCACCTTCTTCTTCTTCATCAAGGGACCTGCAAATATATATATATATATATATATATATATATATATATATATATATATATATATATATATATATATATGTATATAGATATATCTATATATTCCAAAATAAATGGCTTCTAGGTCATAATGTGGCAAAAAGTCAATATTATATTTTATTTTTAAAATATTATTAACATTTGGAAAAATCAAGTACTCCACATGATATGAGAAATTTTATTTAAAAATCTACAAGGTTTAGTTAAGATTTTAAAACACAAACTAATTTGTAACCAATTAACAGAATCACTATAAGTAAGCATACCTGCAAAATTGAAAATTAGCCAGATAGATATACTCAGTAACGTGAAATAAATTATAAAAGTTGGGTCAGTATGACCCCACGCGGCCAGTTAAGGGTTAAATATGACTCTCAAATGTGTGTTTCATTCTTTTGCTTTCGTGAAAACCAAACCTCACCCCTTCATCACTTAGTGACGGGGGTGGTAAACGAATATAAAAACACTGTTTTCTACTGGTTTATCTAATCACCATGAGCCAGTTTTAAGTGCACTCTTGGCATCCGACAGCGTGGTACAATTGAGTTTGGCTGAACAATTATGGCGAGCTCAATTCTTTAAATTACAGGCGTCAAACAGCACTTTAATCACAACCTAGGTATGATAATGAGATTTGGTCTTAGATGCATTTCACATCGATATTTATTGTGGCAAATGTTTCACATACGATACTAGGAGACCATTTTCTAAATTACTTTGACCGACAGGCTGACCTCAGGTCAGGTCTGGTTTAACTAGTAGCACATGTAGCACGTGCTACGGGTCCCGCGCTTCAGGGGGCACCGCGGGGATGTAAAAGATGAGTAATAATTTATTTCCCCTATTTTTATATTATTATTATATATCATATTCCTATATATATGAAAAATATAGAAGACTTCACTAGAGAATAGTGCATAGTATAATAAGTTCAGCATTATGTTGTTCTTTAAAAAGGAATAAAATGTGTACAAAATAAAACCCTCTTTTTAGTCGCGAGTGAGTCTAGTCGCGGGCGACTCCATATCTCACTATGTCGGTCGTATGGCTTTTTTTTGTTTTTTTGTAATAACATTGTAACTATTGGACTGATTCTAACGAAATTTGCACCGCTTATGTTATTTTGTACATTTTCTTTTGAATTACATAATTGCCAAAGTCCTCCCAAGGTGAGGCCAGGAATTATTTTGTTTTGGCAATGACATCAAACTATACGTCAAATTCTGACGAAATTTGAAACCCTTATGTTGTTTTACATTCTCTTTCGAATTATAGAATGGCCAAGTGCTCCCAAGGTTAATTCGGGAATTATTGAAAGTTTTGAAGGTCGTAAGGTCATAAAGTAGAATAAGTGAGAGCACCTGACTCTTTGGTCAGCAGACCCTTGTTTCAGTTGAGTCCTCGCAGCCATACAAGCAGTTCATTTAAATTCCTCAGATACCTTTTTCCATCTCTGCAAAGGAAAAGGAGGAGTAGAGGTGAGATACCATATATATTATATATATATATATATATATATATATATATATATATATATATATATATATATATATATATATATATATATATATATATATATATATATATACGGGTGGAGGCCATTTGTGCTACAGTCCCCGCAGGTCCTTTAACCTGCCCCGCTTCAAGTGGCGGAGGCTACTGACAGAAATAATGAATTTTTCCCCTCTCAGGATCTTTGTTATAATCTCACATATCATGTTTCATCCTTCCATGGCAGTAGAAACCCCTTCCGCAGACTTTTTCTTCAATTAAGCCGACCAACCCGTCCATTTCAATGAGATAAACCTACTAACCATGCAGTTACTTACTTCAATGAGAGTCAGGATCATCCCGCTTAATAACGCGTGCGAATGCAGCTTTGTCACAAACACCCAGCAATAATAATAAGATTTTACGGACCTTAATTCGCAGACAAAAAACGACCGTAATTTTATCTGAAAAGTATTAGATTTTTCCGGTCAACTCACCGGGAAATCCATATTTTCCTATATAAACATAGTCAAAGCATACTAAGAAATTCACGTTTAGCGTTCAAGTGAAGAAATTAGGATACAAGGCCCTTTTCCACCTAACATTATCCTTTTTCTGTATGGAAATTTTATTGCTTCGGAAGAATGTATAGGGGATGAAAATGGACAATTAGCACTATATAGCGGGATACCTTGGTACCGAATTATAGGAAGATGACTTAATAATCTTTCTTCAAAGATGATTTATTCACTGTGTTCTTAATTTAGCTGGACCTACCGAAGGTTTTAGGGTAAATTGAGGTAAGGAAGGACGTTGCAAAAATTTAATTAAACCAATATTGGCCTATTAACGGAACAAGCGGAACGTCACGAGGTTACTAGCGGGAGAATAGCAGTCGATATATATTCAACGCGAAGTATTACATTCTGGAGTGACAAAACTTGGTGAACTTGAAAGGGGGAACGTGAACCAGATAATCTTCTTAACGATAGTAAACTTAATACAATAATAATTCTAACGGAGCTGCGCCAACTATATATATGTTTATTTTCTAGAGAGCGTGGCCTAGTGGCCTAGAATCATTGTTCTTTCCCCCAAAGGCGGAGCTAACGGAAGCTATGTAAGTCAAATTACTTGTATATCGCAAGTTTTATTGATATAACATGACACGCTTGTCGCAGTTTTGTGATACACTTCCTTTTGGTCAGCAGGTATGTTTACCCAGGTGCTTCGTAGACTTCCGAATTTCGATAAATCTATTCTAAGACTCGAAATGTTGGTTTATGCGTTGCAGGCGTACAAGCTCGGTCAATGGGGCTGCAATTGCGGCAAAGTTAGGAATCATTCTGCGGTAGTATCTTAACATGCCCAAATATCTTCTAAGCTACTTGTAATACTTTGATAATGGTATGTGTCCAATTTACTCCATTTTCTTCGCTGGTGGGTAGATTCCTTCCAAGGAAATGTGATGTCCTAAACATCTAATCCCTCATTCGACAGCTTTCAGTTCTCCAGGGATATTCTCAGACCCTTTTTGACCAGGATTTTGAGGACTTGCTCCAAATGCTTCAGGTGGTTGTCCATATTGTCTGAATATATCAGGATGTCGTCTATATACAGAAAAACTAAACCTGATCCTCGAAAAAGGTTGTCCACGTGCCGTTGGAAAGTGCAGCTTGCATTTCGGAGATCAAATCGGAGCTTAATGTACTTCCACAAACTAAATGGGGTTGTTACTGCAGTTTTCTCTACGTCTGCCTGGTTCAGGCACGAACTAAGTCCAACCATAAAAAGATCCTTTTGTCATGGAAGTGGTTCGTAACACTTTGAATTCGTGGCAGCGGATACCTATTGTGCTTTGTGGTCGCATTGAGGCCCGGAAATGGCCGAACATCCTTTACTCACAGGGTCACTTGTTTGTCACCATGTGAATTGGCGAAGCCCATGGTGACTTTAAAAAGCGCACCCCCTCCTTCTTTAATAGTGTTTCGAAAGTTACTTAGGCAACCTGTAGTTTCTCTATTAAAAGCTGATTTGGCCAAGTGAATGTCGGTGGAGCACTAGGAATTTCGATCGTATGCGTCATTGAGTTCAGCGATGATGAGAAGGGCTGGGCGGGTGCGGGTCCGTAAAGAGCATCATATTTTTCCAATATAGCTTTGCAGTGGGGCGTATGTGCTGAAGGTCATTTACAACAAATGGAAACAATTTTAATCACATTTTATAGTGACTTAGATTTATCTACCAATCTTAATTCGTTTTTTTCATGCTGATTTCAAATATATAATCCATTTTTACCTACATGCTATAGTTGTTCTGTAATTTCTATTTTCTCATTTCCCCAAAGACTGCCCCCTGGATAGACAGAAAGGGTGTTTGTAGAAAGCAAATACTTCTCAGTACATAGTAGTAAGATAGTAATAAGTGTTATTGTGCCAAATATTGACATTATCGTTTCTTTTTTCAGGTCTCATGTTAGAGTGATTGCTTCGTCAAGAGGAAATTGCGTTAATTGTCCAAACACGTTCTGCTACATATTTGGCTGTTACATGCTAGTTAGTCAAAGGCGAAATATATATAACTTTGTGATCCGCAGTTATAAACCTCAAGAGTGTCCTATAGCATAATGGCAATGACTTTAGTGCATTTCTTCTCGGTCACTATGTGTATCTGCGAGAATCTCACGATGACATAAGAATAATTATGGATTTACTTAACTACCATGAACACAATTGGATCACTTGTGTAGAGCTTAAGATGCTCAACTTCCTCCTTGGCCAGCAGAAGGGACACACAAAGTTTCCATGCAATATTTGTATGTGGGACAGTCGAGCCATTGAGAAACACTGGTCCAAAATGATTGGCTAGTTCGCGAAACTTTGGAAGAAGGAATGCCAAACATTGTTACTGAGCCAATCATAAGCCGAGAGAAGATCGTTTTCCCTCAACTTCATCTTAACCTGGGATTGATGAAGCACTATGTCAATGCGTCGAGCAGGAGTATTTGATGGTCCCCAATTCCGAAGAATTCTGATTGATTCTAGATTCGTGAACACTATGAATGCAAAAAGAGAAGGCAGCCTGGCTCTCATTTTCTGCCGTTCTTCGTAACTTCTTGGAAAACAAAAAAGCGCATAACTACGAGGATCTGATTACTAATATGCTTTTAGCATGTCGTAATCTTGGATACAACATTAGTGTGAAGCTGCATTTCCTAAATAGTCACCTCGCCCGATTCCCAGAGAATCTGGTAGCCATGAGCGACGAACAAGGGGAACGCTTCCATCAGGAGTTGATGACGAAGTTAGAGCGCTACAATGGTCCCTGGGCTAGACCCATGATGGTGGACTACTGCTAGACGATTAGAAGAGATCAGCCAGAGAAGACTTACAAGAGAAAGAGTTACAAACGCAAATATTTTCCCGATTGAAATAAAGAAGAGGTCCTCCAGCCTGATGTACGTTCATTAATATATTAGCATCTATTTGATTACAGTATTTGTAATCCTAAGGTGTAATTCAAGTTTCTTCTCATATGCACTAAAATGTTTGTGCAAAAAACCTGTTTTACTATGAAAAACGCAAAAGAATGATTCGAAATTACTTCAGGGCATGATTATAGGCGTCATAAAATGAAAATTATTGTATAATATTAGTTATTGATATTACGAAAAATCTTTAGCATTTAGAGAGAATCTGATTTCAGATTTGAATTCAGTATGCTCGAATTAGGTAGGAAAATGTAATTTTGTCAATTCATCAAATACATTGTTCCCCAATGTAATTAATGATACCGGATTGTTCTCTAGATAATCTCAATTCCGACACAAGTTTAGTTTGTTTGTCTATTAGTAGGCCGTGCCTGCAATCTAATTAAAGATTATAAAGTCTTAAAATTCAATACCTACTAACGGTAAAGTGTGAACCTTGCCGTGTACTTTTATTTTTCCAGGATTAGCTATTGAAATATTTTTACTAGATTCGCGCAATTCGCCCGATTTCACCAATTTAGCTAGAATTATTTATACAATCGCGCCCGTGTCGATTAAGTAATCACATTTTAGCGGCGACGGTGAAAACAGAGGCATAACAGCGGCTGCGCTAGCAATGTGATGCCCGCCTAGTTTTTCGCCTGGGCTGGCAAAGATGGCCTAGAGGAAAATTGCACCTCGAATCTTGACCTTCTGTTCTCTCTTGGGCCACCTGCACCAAGGTTTGCAGAATTTCTTCCCTTCCCCCAAAAAATACTTGGGAGTGGCAAACTACAAGTCTTCGTTTTTTTCGGAAGGGTCACAATCCTCCTGGTATATTATGCGCCCTGTAATCACAATTATTTTGCATATAATTGGGTTGATGCCCTTTAGGATACGCACCTTTGGGCACTGACCGCGCGCTTCCCGTCGAATTATTTACATACATACTTTGAAGGAAATGACCTGGAGGACCACCTTGCGCCCCCCTCCTTTTTTGAGCAGAGACCATGTGGTGTCAAACAAAATCCTAAGGAAGGACAATAGCAAAGATTCTCAGGTGGAAGCCATTGAGAGACTTCACCTTTGTTTGCCTAAATCAGCCGATTAGCCCACCCTCATGATCCGCGGACAAATTAATCCCCCACCAGACAGCAGCCTCCAATCAACCTCAGGCTTCGAAGCCAGAATTAGCGCCAGAAGAGCATCTTTTCAAATACTTATCTGAAATAGAGCTAATCCGTTCGGCGCCAGGATTTCCCTTGAGAAAACATCCGTGCCCGGAGTCCTTTTAGCCACTTAGCCGGCTGAGTATATATTTTCAGGGTATTCCGTACTCGACAGCGAGTACAGCTCACGTACCTACAAGATACGTCCCCTTTCGTCTCGAGTCGAGCTCATGAAGTTTTATCTGCTTGATGACGACCGTGAACGTTTGACCATCCTATATAGGCAAGATAGTGAAGCGGTTTCTTCGAAGAGTTTGAGCGACATACTCCTCTCATCTCATTCCCCAAGCCAAAGTGTATCCCCCTACTCCGTACACGCATAATTCATCTTGCTCCAACCTCACCTCGCCCTCCCTTAAGGGAATCGAATCCCATTGCAATATCTCATCGCCGCGCTGCAAGATCTTCTCATCCAGTGCAACCCGAGTCTTGTTTCCGTCACCACCTCCCCCTTCTCCGAGAAACTAGTCCACAAGGTGAAGGTTCTGCCGCCAATTTTTTAAATCCCCCTGGAGATTATTCCCCGCTGTCTATCTTGTTAATTGCCGAGTCTCATTTTCATTTTCTTATTGCATTAGTCCATGTCCGATCTGTTCAATACAATTGCATAATACTTCAATATTGACCCGTGTATATATTTTTCGTGATTACAATTTTTTTGTAATTAAATCATTTATTTTTGAGTAGTTTCATTAAATAACCTTGAATCTATCCCATTTTTTTACGAACCATTTAAAGTCAACTTCCCCACTCTTCATTCACGCGCGGCCTCTCAGCTTTTGACAGCTTATTTATGCGTGTGCGGAACCACGGACTAGGTGGTACACCCATAATTCCTCGACATACTTATCACTCGTATCTTTATTTGCATACGGCATAAACGCTTGGACACGGAAACGGCACTGCGAACTATTGACGCACTAAAGGAATTTATATTAAGGCAGTGCGCACTACCAAATGTCATCAGTTCATTAGCCAGTTTTCATAATTGTGCCAAGGTGAGTTCTTTCTGAGTGGCAATTATGGGCGCGTTTTTAGCCGGTAGAGACTAATTAAATATGTGCCTTACAAGTTCTTCGTCAACTGCTACCCGCAGGTCAGTCCTTCGTAGTTCTTCCAAATTGGTCGTGGGTCGGCCCCTATCGAAGAGGATGTGATAAACCTCTCAAATATCTCAGGGATTAATCTTCTAGAAGAGCACAATCACACCCATCCTCAAAAAAGAATAATTTTGGTTCTATAAAATGGCCACTGGATGACGATCGACGTCTTAGGAAGAAGTAAGGCTAATTAATACATGGAAAAACGTAGTTTTCTCATTTTTAATTCCGAAGATTTGAAAGTGGGCTACCACAATTTTGAACAAGCCTTGGACTGCTGTTTCATTAAATATGGACGGCTTGATATTGACAGCGATGACGAAGTCCTTTTCACCTTATCCTGATTGCTATTAAGAAGAAATTTGTATTTTCTTATGAACTACGCTAAATTTTAAGTGATTTGCTCTCGTCCAAGCCAAGGTCAGGGTGAAATTAAAAACAGGGAACACTCCGAACGTCTAAAACATACGAGGAGCCGTCAATAAGTTTTACTAGTCGGTAGGGCAAAACAGAGGAACGGGGATGTCTGCTTGTAGGGGTGTTAGGACAAGTTATGACAAGCCAGGACCTGCAGCCACACACTCCTGACTCGTCTATTTAAGAAGCAGTAGCTGATCGCAGATCGCCAGTCACAAATTTTTCAACAATGGAGAAGGTTGAGCACCGCGTAGTGATCAAAATTTTTTGACCAAGAAAGGCAAGAATGCAAAAGAGAGCCATAAACGCATGGTTGCAGTGTACACCGACACCGCCCCTTCCTATGCAAACATTGCTTGCTGGAATAGGGAGTTTCGCCATGTTGGTGAGTCCGTTGAAGATGACCCCCGTCCAGGACGCCCGTCAGACGTGAACAACTAGGACAATGTGGCCCGTGTGGAGAAGAGGATCGTCGAAAATCGACAGGTGAAGGTCGAAGAAATCGAGCGAGAACTTGGAATATCACATGGAAGTGTTATCAACATCATCCACGACAATTTGGCCATGACCAATGATCGAATTCAACGTCGTCAAGGTTCGAAGGAGCTGCTGCTCCTGTACAACCAAGACCCGGCGGGATTCGAGTCACGCATAGTGACAGGTAATGAAACGTGGGTCCATCACTGGGATCCCGGGACCAAGCTCGAAGGCATGGCCTGGGAGCACAGGGGCTCTGCGACACCTATCAAGTTCCGGACACAACCCTCAGCCGGGAAGATCATGGCCACCATCTTCTGGGATTCTGAGGGAGTGTTGATGGTGGACTTTGCGGCTCGTGGAAGGACCATCACAGGCCCATATTATGCCGAGGGACTGGCTGGCTTGAAGAATTGCCTCCGTCAGAAGCGGCGCGGTAAGTTAACACGCGGTCTCCTGCTACTCCACGGCAAGCCCCTTTTCGCAAGGCCAGTGCGGATTCGAGGAGCTCAACCATCCCCCATCCAGTCCAGATCTGGCCCGTAGCGACTACTTTTTATTTCGCCAGCTCAAGGCTGCACTGCGTGGACGCCGGTTTGGGGACGATGAAGATGTCCAGCTCGCCGTCCAGGAGTGGATTGAACAGCAGTCGGGAGATTTCTGGTTGTCGGGAATTCGAAGCCTCAGGGACAAGTGGCACAAGTGCATTAAAGTCAAGGGTAGTTATATTGAAAAATAATAAAACACTTTTCCTCATATCTCGTTTCCTTATATCCGAATTGCAAAACTTATTGACCGCTCCTCGTATATTCAAATTTGCCCCAGGAAATTTATTTATGCTTGTATTTTAAATTGGTGGTATTAGCGTTAACACTTTAGGCTGTCCTTATTTATTCAAACTATTCTTTTGTCAGTTCTTTTTAGTCTTTCAATATTTTAGCAGTAATTCGACTCTATATTCTCCAACTACTCCTAATATTCTATGACTTTCTAGTTTTGTTTTAAATATTCATCGTATTATTATTACCCCTCCTCTTTTGCATTTATCTCCTTTTTTATTAATCCAATTAAATAACTCTGCTGGAATATTTGTAAGGATTTGTACATTATGATCAATGAGGAGGCTTTTCTAAATTAGTGAGAAAGAATTGGAATTTTATTTTCGTTGTATTTAACTCCTTTACACTCCTTTGTTTCCACTGGGGTCATGAGCATTTCATCATTGCGACTCTAGGAAGCCGCATTAGAGCCATGGAATGCAATGATTCTCTGCGCCTACCGATGTTCCAATGGTCATTTTGAGATATTAATTCCTCGAAATTTTAACCAAGGCATTTTTTCGGATGGAATGGGAATTATAAAAATTAATGCAGATGAATTATAAAGATTTCTAAATAGGAAGAAAATGAATCTTGAAAATAGTCAAGACAAGTCCCTAATAAAAACCTCAGCACCCATAATTACTCGGCTGAGGTAAATTAAGAACATCTAGGAAGAAATGAGATCTAAAAGCAAAAGGACTCTAAACTGTAAGGACATGATATTCCAAAGATGGCACCTCAAATGGCTAATATATATAGTGTGGATAAACACCAACCTCAAAAGTGTTCCATTACCAATCGATTAGAGTAAATCTTTTTCCTTAAGTATTCCTGCTTCTAACGAAAGCATAAAACTCTAAGAACAGCGAAAAATAAAGAGTAAATACGTCTTTGTGAAACAGTTCATTAATTTAATAGAATGGCCTTGGTTCAAGAAAGGTCCTATCAAAGGATTAATTCCACGAATTTCGGGGGGAAGAATGATTGTCATCGGAGAAGTATATAAATACAAATGATTTTGAAGAGTCCTTTTCAGGCAAGTTTTGTCCCAATTATTACAATATACCGACCGAAGATAAAGATCCTCTTATCTTCTACGCTCCGCAAACGGGGCTTACATTTTGTAAAATTAAATAGTTTTATGCAAGTTACGTCCCTTTCCAGTCCTCTACTCTCTATATAGGCTAAAGACTTTTCATTCATTTGCACATTGCGTAACTTCAGCACTTTCTCAATAATTCATTACGCCGTTGAAAGGTTTCATTTAATTTCGATATAAATACAAATCGCTCACCTTTGAAGCGAAAGCATGAGGGAACGAGCGGATAGAGTTTTTGGTTATTAACCTTTCATGAGCATTGTTTAATTTCATTTTTTTAGTACCTATGTTAGGTTTGCACCCGAATACCATTGGAGATTGCTTTTTTTGTCAGATTTGTCTTTCACTGAGTCTTTTGCTTATTATGAAAATTGCTAACCTTTATTCTGGTTCAGGCCTTGTCTACTTACTTTCACCACGTCAATTCACATTTGTTAACTTGTGCTTAGCCAACTTGAAATATTGTTTAGATGTTTATGAAAGGTTAAAGTATAACCTAAGCCCATTAAATCAGACATTAATTCTCTTTAAAAATGTTTGGTATTTATCTCGTTACACTTGGTGAGCTGGCGGTCAGAAAGTGACAATTACATTTCCGAGAAATCCCCATTGCGGAAATATAAGGGAACAAGATGACAGGCTTTGCTATCCCTCCGTACATGAAAAGCTTGCGCTTCGCAGAAAGATCTTTGGTCTGTTTCCTACGGTTTATTGGCTTTGGCAATGGCGTTTTTGTAAAGGAATTTTTAAAAAGTTTCCAGTAAATATCCATAACACTATATTATATGAAAGCAATATTTAGATAGTATCCCCTTTGAAAAAGCCAGATAGGTAAAAGGTCTGCCTGTAAAGCGAAAGCTCCTCCTGTAAAGAGGAGAGGTAAAGTCTCTCTTGTTGTCTCCTTATAATTTTCACTTTTTATATTATTTTCACAACTATGCTTCTTTTCTAGGCTTAAATGCTAGAAATTTTATCGCGATTCTTTTGAAATTTCGAATTAAACTCCTCGCCTTTCTTTTTTTCTCAATCGAAATTTGCCCTAATTCTCATCATCATCATTCTCATCATTAACTCCATAATTTAAGAAAGTGATTTTTTCGAGTATTTGAATAATAATTTCATCTTAGTTTTCTTATGACATGTTTATTTATCAAAGTTATTTCTGATAATTCTTTTATAATATCAAAAAACAAAATGGTAAAGTTCAGAACATTTATTTTTATATATCTTCTTCTATAACTATATTTTAGCAACGTGATATTTTGAAAGGGGGGAAATTTATTTTAGAGTTCCTTTTTAAAAATATTATAATTGGCAAAGTCCAGAAAATTTCTAAAAATTTAACCATTGCTACTATTTTTTAGATTTTAAATTTTAATCTTAGTAGCGAAGCGCATGCTCCACCGGTAGTGGGGGAGTGGCGAAGCCCTTGCCTGGTATCACTATTAATTTATTTCGAACAATCTATATTGTAACCTAGTCTCTACACCTGCTTCGCTAGGCCGCAATGAAAACAAAAACGACACCGGATTCTTTAACAATGGCAACACAAATAAATGTTTCGATATAATTTCTGGTTCTTGGCCATCTGAGACAAGATGGATGGTGATTTAATCACCGAAGCAGCTTCGCGTAATTAATACTGCGCCAGTGAATGCGCTTAAATAAATAGTGAATGGCGGGAAATCGCGTCTTCCTTGTTTGTGCCTGGTAAAAAGTACTCAAAAATACGAATTAATCAAGGAGGATGGAGAAGGTGAGGAGTCTTGAGTTATGGATGTAAATATTTTAACTCAGTATCTTTCGAAACCTTTCTCCTAAGTAAATAATTATATATTGCTTGATTAAAAAAAAAACAACTTAAACTGCGTCTTCCTACTCATTTATGAATCGATTATAGTTAGAGAGGTGGGGGGGGGCCTTTTTTATTGGGTTGTCCTCCTTAATTGAATTTGCTTGCTTTGACGTGTAGTTTGCTCCGTTGTAAAAGGACTCAAGTTTCACGAGCCTAAAAGAAATAAACACAAAAGGATAATCAAAACTTTAATATAAAATAAATAGCTTTCAAGGACGAAAACTTAAGAATTTCCTCAAATTAATTTACCTTAGGAGATCGCTCGTTATAGCAGTTACCAATTGAAGCAATAAAGGCACTATGTGGCTCTTGAGAAATCAATGTAATATTTTTTGATAATGAACCAATGATGTGAAGTAGAATATATAAGGATTTATCTTTATTAATAACGGAAATAGAAATATCATTGAAATGGGAATTGTACAATTTTGTTAAGATCTCTGAGAAAATTGCCCTTTCCTTCTAAAGTAGAAACAAACAACTGATTAACGAATATTTAATTTCAATTCACTAGGAAATTTCAAATCGAGAAACTATAAAAGAAATTATACTATCTTATTAACATTAAACAATTAAGACAGAAATATAAGTGCCTAAATCAAAGTTATCTCCTAGTTAAATAGACGAAAACTTAATGAAAGTAAAGATAAAAGGGCCAAACGAAGGAAAACCGTATCCACCAATTTATTCGTTTACATACGAAATTTAATTAAAATTTATCAGTAATTGAATAAGAGAAATTGTAAGAGTTTCGTGATTGAAATAACTGATGTTCATCTTTATCTTTATGAGTCGAAATTGATGCGCATCAATCTCAATCAGCTTTTTCTTTAAAGTACTAAACATTGATAAAAGCCAACATTTTCAGGCATAATACATCAACTAATTTGATTAATTAAAGAAAAGCGAGAATTTTCATACCCGCGTTAGAATATTTCTCCAGAAGATTTTGGATTCTCATAGGTTGTGCGATATTTTGACTCTTTTTACCTTTGAATTTTTAATTTTGATGGTACTAAGATTTGAAAGGTACATATGACATGTCCTCGATCGTTATATCTTGCCAAACGGACACCAAAGTACTTTTCTTCACTTTAGTTTTCTGATTCTGATGAAGAGGGGCTACGGTACAAGAAGTGAATTCCCAACCTTAGGTTAGACTATCGGTGAGCTTAGGCTTAGGCCTTTATTCTCTGGTTTAAACCTCCTAATATCTTCTTATTTCATTTAGCTCCTACAATGCTGAACTATATTCTACTGTACTCCTGCTATGCTGGTCAATAATATCCTACAGCTTTTTAATTTAAATAAAGTGTTTAAATATGCAAGGAGTCATTTTCAATATACGTCAGAAGATGCTATAATTTATAATTGTCGCTTAATTTTATGAGAAAAATCCAGGTTTCTGCATATGAATTGAGAATTCTGAAACCAAACTTAGCTTCTTACTTGTATCTAGTTTTTCCTTTATTTTAAATTACAAAGCTGAAAGATTTCAGTGCAAATTTAGATTTATATTATTGCGAGGTGAGGCAACTAAAGACCTAACATATATATACTCGTATATGTCAAATGGAGGAAAGCAGAACTATCTAAGAAATGTATACGTATGGTGTGAACGAAGGTTTAACTGATAGTGTTCTATGGTGGTATGAGAATATACATACATAAGTTTCGGCTTATTTCGTATTTGTGATTTTCTAGGCCGTGGATGAGTTCTACGGAATTAATTAAAGAGGAAAGAGGGAAAGAACCTTTAGCAAAACACATCATTTAACTAACGCGTTTTGAAACACTTATCTCATCCTGAGAGACAAAGTAAAGATTTATTAAAACATTGGTTTATATAGAGAAATGAATAGACACACTTACATACAAACTTCCATCACCCCTATTCAAAACAAAGAAATCTAGCCATAGTTTCACCAAATTCACCGAGAGTGTAGTCTTATGGGCGGCACTTTTAGCGCATGTAGGCATATTGATTCGGTCTGAAAGCCCTTTCACTCGGCCGATCATCAAAATGGACGGCATGCATAATGATCACCATTCTAGGAAAACTAGTTAAGCCATTGGCGAGGAGGTTGAAAAAGAAGTACTCAACGGCCTAAACACCTTGACTAGAACAGATAATTAGTCATTTACTAAAATTAGGGCTACCGCACTCGGTCCATGCAACAGTGAAGCGGTTTCTTAGGCGCCAGTGTCCCAGGAAATGATAGTTGAATCGGAAAGTACTCATTAACATGAAGGTCTTCGATCAACTTTCGTGAAAAGAAAAGACTATCCAGAGAGCACAGGAACAGATCGAGGCAGATAATATAATCAGGTCTCGGTTAATGATGCGTAAACTAATCCACATTTAGGACACGGATTTCTAGCAAGTTGGACAATTCGGTATTTACCTGAAAAGAGAACCACCACGCCCAGTCCAAGCACTAATGGATCGTTTTGTTAGGCAGCACTGTCCCAAGAAATGATAGTTGAAAGGAAGAATGGTCACTAACATGAAGGTCTTTGACCACCTTTCATGCATAAAGGTGTAACCGGAAAGGACAAGAACAGATCGAGGCAGAAAATATAAGTAGTACGTCTCGTTTAATGATGCGTAGACTCATCTTCAATTAAGACATCGATTTCTTGCACATCGAACGGATCAATATGTACCTGACCCATGCGATTGATCATGAGGGACCACGAGGGGAAGTCTACTGTTTAAATAACCGACTAGAAGAAAGGACTTCTGGAACTGTTTCACGGTGTGGCAGATATTCCCCGCGTCGAAGTCGGCTGACGGTGGAATGTACCTCCAATCCAGGTGTAGCTGCACATATCATTCCTGAAACGAGGTATTTAGAGCAAATAAAAGAAATTCAAAATCATGCCTGGTCTAAATCGCGCATCCTCCTTCCCGGGCCCCATCCATGGTAGTAGGCTCGAAAAAATCTTAATACCTAATCAGGGTTGGGATCGGGCACCAGCCCAGCATGTTTTCCTGCAAAAAATACGTAGCAGTGAACGGCAGAATGCGAGGCACCGCAGCTCCTCCAAGGTCGCTGGTAGCCATGGATTGCATTGAAGAAATATGCCATGCAGGCCTAGTTGGAAGGAGATGCGAGTGCCCTCCCTGAAAGGAAAAACCTCACGAAATGGCCGTACGCTTCCCGAATGCAGATATCCGTGCATTGTTAACTGAAACAGGCGCTGAATGCGCGGCGAGTCTTTTCCTCTTTCCTGCTCGAAACCTTTAGCAGGTGGGACGGCTTTGGTAAAGGGGAGCCTCAGTTGGAATGGGGATGGCAATAAAACCGAGGTTGCCCTTCATTTTCCTCGCCATGTTCTTTTCGCTCTTTAAGATGGCAAAGGCGGATCTACACAAGTGAAGAGGCACTTGAAGGCAACTCTAAGAAATGAAGTTAAGGTTAAACCTCAAACTTTTCACAATAGAAGTGCCCTCTCTGTTAAAACAATCTTTGGGGGACCCCTGAGAAAGTGTTGGTTGGCTCGCTACTAGACTAAAATCGCTCGCATGGAAGTTATGATATCAACGACTTCGTTTACTTGAGTCGATTTTCACATTATTTAACATACCATAATTTATTTATTCTAGAAAAAGCCAAATTGAGAGATACAATCGCATGGTTGAGAAGAATGTATACTAGACTGTAGCTAGATATAACATTACTGAAGAAGACGTAGAAAGGGTGTTACCAAAAGCTCTCCATTCTATTATTTCTATTTTTATACCGCTATCAAGCATCACCAAATGATAAGAACGCAGTGTACAACAGAGTGCTGGTCTATTAAAATTTAATAGCAATTTTCCATTTGACTATTTGTAAACCAAAGGTGAAATCTACTCCGGTAAGAAAATTGTCTGAAGTTTTTTCCTTCCACTCTTTTCTTCTCTCCCCTTTTCTCTTTCTTTCTTTCTTGGATTGTTCTTAAGTGGATCTAAGGGAATATATTATTTGTGTACATTTTCAAAATATAGTCAAACAAATATTAAATCTGTATTGATTCTTTATAAAATGTACGAATATTATTTCTACAAACATCATATGTTGTTTATGGATTATAACCTCCTATAAATTTAATATCAAACCAGGGTTTGGATTTTGAAGGAAAGATGAGTATCCTTTTCCCGACATTTGATTACTTGCAAAAGGAAAGCTCGAAATACATTTTTCCTGCCCGTATTTTACCATTATTGGTTTTACTGCAGTATATGTGAAGTATTCAGTGTAGTAGGCTTAATTAATACAATATTTAAAAATTTGATTGAATTTAAAAAAAGTGTAAGCGAAACCACTGTATCTGAAAATAAGGGATGTCTCATTTTAGTATGGATATAAGGTATTTTAAATGACACAACAATTCCTTTATTGGTTTAAAATCATCAAAAACATCATATTCGGAAAATATACTATTATTATTATTATAAATCAAAACCAAACGTGAAACATCAGAAGACTACGAGCAATAGGTCTTCATCAGATAATGGAATTGATACTGAAAATAGAAAAATGTAAGAAGGTATTTAGAAATTGCTAAAAAAGGTAAATTACTGGACATCGAAAGCTGATAGGATAAAAATATATCGCCTATTTATTAACAATAAGTTATCATAAATTTTGAACCTCTGAAAATCAACCGATTCAATAATGAAACTAGGGAGCGTATTTCAAAGCCTTTTTTGTGGCAGGGCCAAAACAAATAAAAAAATAATTACTTAGTATTATATCTTATGCTAGATAAAAAATAGCATTATTACTAGAACCAACAGCTTGTCTAGTGTTACCTACATGATGAGAGAACTCAAGCAAAGTTGTATGCAATGAGTGATCAAGAAAATTATAAATCTTACACAAGATACGAGGGGCGGTCAATAAGTTTTGCAATTCGGATATAAGGAAACGAGATATGAGGAAAAGTGTTTTATTATTTTTCCATATAACTACCCTCGACTTGAATGCACTGGCGCCACTTGTCCCTGAGGCTTCGAATTCCCGACAACGAGAAATCTCCTGACTGCTGTTCAATCCACTCCTGGACTGCGAGCTGGACATCTTCATCGTCTCCAAACCAGCGTCCACGCAGTGCAGCCTTGAGCTGGCCGAATTAGAAAGTAGTCGCTAGGGGCCAGACCTGGACTGTAGGGGGGATGGTTGAGCTCCTCGAATCCGCACTGGCGCAGGGCAGCTTGTGCAACTCTGGCCTTGCGGACTTTAACGACGTTGAAGTCGATCATGGGGCGTGTCGTTTCTAGGGACCCAACGGGCAGAGACTTTGGTCATGGCCAAATTGTCGTGGATGATGTTGATAACACTTGCATGTGATATTCCAAGTTCTCGCTCGATTTCTTCGACCTTCACCTGTCAATTTTCGAGGATGCTCCTCTCCATACGGGCCACATTGACCTCGTTGGTCACGTCTGATGGGCGTCCTGGACGGGGGTCATCTTCAAGGGACTCACGACCATGGCGGAACTCCCTATTTCAGCGAGCAATGGTTGCATAGGAAGGGGCGGTGTCGGTGTACACTGCAACTATGCATTCACGGATCTCTTTTGCATTCTTGCGCGGTGCTCAACCTTCTCCATTGTTGAAAAAATTGTGACTGACGATTTGCGATCAGCTACTGCTTCTTAACTAGACGAGGTAGGAGCGTGCGGCTGAAGGTCCTGACTTGTCCTAACATCCACACAAACAGCCATCCCCGTTCTTCTGTTTTGCCCTACCGATTCGCAAAACTTATTAACCGCCCCTCGTATATATATAACTGAATTTCCGATGGTGCGATAAATCAATGTTTAAATTTGGAATAAGAAACATACTAGCGAAGTGTAGTACCATCAATTTCATATGTCAACCGAGCGCACAAGTTCAGACTCGTGCACAATACTCTAAGTAAAGAAGAATATAGGAATAATAGCAGTTTAACAGAATGAGAGAATAACATTTTTTATTATACTCGCAAAGAAAAATTTCAAATATGTTTCTCATAAAAAAATATATTATCTAGAGTTACGCAAAGAATCTTAAACGAATTACAAGTAGCTAACTCATTATTATCAATGTTCACATCTACATGAACGATGTGGATAATGTGTTTTGGACATACTAATGATTAGGATTTGAAATTTTGCGGCATTTAACTTCATACCTAAAAGATGACTCATACATGTAAGATCTATTTTCTGAGACAGCAAAAGAAAAACTTGAATTTGGAGTTTGTATACTGGCAACGAATGTGGCATTCTTAGCATATGCCACAACCTTGTTCAATTAGAAGAGTAACATTGCATTTGTACAAATAAAAAAATCAATACTTCAATGAGACAACCATGAAGGACACTGACTTCTCTTTGAGTTCTACTAGTTATGATTTCTGTTTAAAAATGAAGAAAGGAGCTTTCTATTCATTTTGAATAATAAATATACCTAAGATACAGTTAATTTACTCTTAAAGAAGTAATATTTCTCGCTGACACTTTAGAAAACGTAAATATGATGTTTTAGGATGGCGTGTTAAGAATCCTTATCAAAGTGGCAAATCATTTAGCATACAAGTCACTTTGGATATGAAAAATCAAAGCAGAGGAACGTGTTTTGTGCCAATGCTATTAAGGTGTAATACCAAAGTGCATGCAGAAAAAAGGCGAATAAACATACAATGTTGTATATCGTACAAAGAAGGTATAGCTCATGCCTCTGGATGAGGGAAGGGAGCGGGTGTCCTATATTAAAACAATACAGCTAAGACAGTACACTCAAATTATTTTAATGGAATTACTTAATTTAGAGAGTATAGTGTGTAAGATCAAATAAAAAGGTAAGGCGTCCATCAGTATAATATATTGTGGTGAGAGACATGTTTGGGTGAGGTTACCGCTGTTTCTAATTTGATCACAGATTGTACAATTAAACAAATAAGAAAAGAGTTGATAAGAATTGGGTAAATATTGTAAGAGACTAACACTTGCGCTGTCTTAAAATAATCTAGTCTCGATATCGTAGCTGAGAGTGATGTCAGAGAATTAAACGTGCAAGAATGTGTGTGTGTGAGAGAGGAGAGACCAGAAACCTAATGTAAAATGAAAAAAATATAAAGGTACAGGTTTTTAAGCCTGAAAAGTGGATATAGATGGTGTGGAACTGTATTCAGTAGGTAAATTTCTATATCCTCGAAACAGGTTGAATAATATGGACCAGATTAAGCTCACAGTGTATCTAAATTAATTTAAGGTATAAGTATTGGTGAGATACCAATTTATTTATGAATGGTGACAACTAAATGATGAGTGCGGTAGTGCGTTAGATGTATGTATGATAAAAACCTAACAAATTGTTGTGAATGGCTGTATGACTAGTGCCTATAAGCTAGAAGTAATTAAAGAAGAAGAGAGCCCTAATAGGGAGTTGAAATGGGAAGTAGTTGAGGGAATGAGGAACAAATAGTTTCTAGATTTTTTTAGTGCGAAACACATAAAGGAAATAACTGATAGAAAATTTAGTAAACAAATTGTATTATAGTGTATTTGCAGGATGATGGTGGTTCGATTGAAAAAAATACCCGAAGTGACTTCATTTTGTATAATTATGTTACTTTTGTTTCTCTTTGAACCTCACTACATCTACTGTTTCTTTAGTTTCACAGTCCATTCTGCATGCATTGTCTATGTTTTAGTGTGTATTAGTTAAATACTCCATATTTCAAACATAAAGACTTTCAACTTTCATGGTGATATTCCTCAAAATATGTCGCACAAGTTTCCTTTTCCTCCATAGCGTTAGGAGATACAAGGTGATTCTCGAAACTGGCTCCCTTTTAATCCACTATTAGGGAAATAAACGGGGCAGGATGGCCTATTCAAGGAACGAGCACGACATAAATCGTGCTTTATAAGATCGCAGCTTTCCACTGTCATTCTCCTCGCTCATGTCACGAGAATTTCACATTTCGGCAGACTTTCACTCAACCAGATGCGACAAAGTTTTGGAAGTTTATTACTATTTTATGAAAATATTTCAACTACTATACAAAACTTTCGTATTTAAATAATTATCTATTCAGCCAATTCATATAAGATATAATTTTCGCTAGTTTCTATCTTTCTACTAAATTTTCAATATCATGTTTGTAAACGTCTTTTTACTTTGATTAAAAAGTTACTTTGTTTGTTTCGAACTCTACTTTTGTTGTCATCTTCATTCAATTTAAGTGATTCGCTAAACTACTCAGTGGATAGTAATATGATTATGCTAAGTTGGGCTCGTATGGATGATGTGTCAGTAGTTACCAATCGAGATTGTTAAACTTTTTATGGTATCCTTTGGGATACGAGGTCGCGCGTTGTTCTGATGAAAGAGCACTATTTTTCTTTTTTCTTCCAACGTTGCATGTGAACGGTCCAACAGAGTGCTATAAACATCTTTGGTGAAGGTATGATTTGAGTTAAGAAGTTCAAAATGGATTATGCCTTTTATATCTCAGCAAAGGCACAAGACATTCTTCTGTAGACGAAGATCCGGTTTCGGCTGGTATATTGGATTTTCCGCAGGACTAATCTATTTTATACAAAAGAACGTTGAATTTTATTGTACATAATCAACCTTGGTATCCTGTAACAATCATAAATATATGATCTACCAAGGGATATTCGTTGTTGCAAGCATACCTCTTACAGTTCTTGAGGAATCGATTGACCTAATCGTGAGACCTTGCGTGTCTCTTTCAAAATACAATGCACGGTAGAATGAGTTGAATGTAGTTCTTCGGCCAATTGTTCATCAGTTACTATCGGATTTGCTTCCCATGTTATTTTTAAAAGATCTTGAACTTGCTCGCCCTGAGCGGGGCTGATCTTTGAGACTACCGTTTCCCGAACGAAATTCGTGAAAGCCCTTTTGGCACTTGCTCACACTAATTGTTCCTTAATCGTTTTCCTGACACAAACTTTGTGCTGTTAACTTAATATTGTTGCCCAGTCTAATCTCACAAATTATAACGTTCGAATGTCCTCAGGTAACACTTCAATAATATTAATCACTTAAAGATAAGTAACATTAAAGTAATAATAATACATAATATTCCCCTGAAAATGACGAGTAAGCTAAGACTAGGCTAAGAAAAGCTGGTACCTAGGTTTAAAATTTATTAGACTAAGCTAGTAAATAAAGATGCCTACTTTTCATTTTTCTATCTATAAAATTATTATTAGCATGAATAAAATACTACATTATTCATGGAAACACCTTATATTGTTCTTCGACTACATATTTCATTTGTTTTGAATGAATTGTTGATTAATTTGATTCCCTCAGTTCTGCTAATTCTTCCTTTTCTTTTTTATCTTGACTACTCACATTTTTCCTGCGGAATGAAAATGAACTGATTGAAATACATCAACTCGCATACTCTGCCCAATAATTAAAAAGATACACTAGTTATGTTTCATTAAATGTTTTTAGTGTTTCTAAGGTGGGTTTACCTCCTAATTCCCAAAATACCATTTTAAATTGCCTAGCAGCGATATATATTGGAAATAATTTGAATTTTGTATATAAAACTAACCATAAATAGCAGCGACAGTTCACTTTGTTTAGCACATTCACATTGTCCATGAATAATAGCTGATAATATTGTGTGCTTGTATTCCTTTTTAAACAACTGATAAAATGTGATTATAAGAGATAACCTACTAAAAGTGAATGAAGAACGTGCTTTGTTGCTGTGAGCTCTTTGATCTTTACGCACCAGTAACCATATATAGTCCCCCATCATAGCAGTGTGTCGTAGTATGGACTCTCGACGATATACCATATATAACTATTCGTTGAGGGAATTATTCAAATATTTCAAGTGCGTGGTAATCTGATTGACCGAGGTTATTTATCTTCAATATGCTTAAGAAGTGGAACTGAGCTCAAGGATAATAATATCGCTATCATTAATAAAATAGAGTTTGATTAATTAAAATATCAACAACACACAAAAGAAAATGTCCACTTGCGAGTTCCAGCAGAAGGGTTCTTCGGGGGTTGTCCTTAGCGAAGGGGAAGGACTGTCTTCGAAGAGTGAAGGCGAAGTGGGACTTGGAGATACGAGCAATCTTTGTGACAACAAATCGGGGATGTTCTAGATGAACAATGGAGGTTATCGTTGAAACTAATCGTCCTCTTGAAGAACGTTAAAAAGGGGGAATTAAATTATCCTGACGTAAAGTCTTGGGAATGAGAACCGTTTCTTGACGAACGGGCTTGAAGAACAATGGCTCTTGTAACGTTGTTCTCTTCTAAACAACAGAGGGGGTAAGAACCGTCTCTTGTCAACGGCTCAAAGAACAATGGCTGTTCTAACGTTGTTCTTGTTCTGAACAACAGGGGGGCCTTATTGACTTAACGTCTCGAAGGCACGAACCTTGGCACTCAAGGGATATTGTCCTCTTCTGGACAATAATGGTGGATCTCGAGGTGCCCAAAGTGAGACCGGATCGGTGTGATGCCTCGCGAAGATAATTTGGATCTGATCTGATCTTATTGGGAAATGCTCTTGTATAAGTACCCGGAGCCATCTCCTTGGCTTAGGGGACAATTGAGTGGGAGGCTCGGGGAAATGCTCCAGTCGCGCCTAGGAAAATACCTTATCTGCCCGTAAGCCTAACTCAACTGTGCGATATCGACGAATGGAGGCGAAACGGGGGGGAGGGGGGGATGACCTCCTTGGTTAAATATTGACTCAGGTGGCGATAACGCGCCCTGCTTGCTCTCGAAGATGCACGTGGGTAGCAATGTTTCTAACCATGTGATAGCGGCTGAATTTAAGCGGCCTCAGACCGTTCTATCACACAGTGGCCTATCTTCCCTGGTATCTTTTCTCCTCACTGATTTCTCACAAATTTTCACGAAAAAACTCCAAATGTGAATGCAAAAAGTTCACCTTTAGTGACATCCTACATCCTAAATTCTTATAACTTTCTAAAAGTTTTGCTACCAGGTGATTGTAGTTTGAGTCTATTTTTATCAAGGAATCTATTAAATATATTTCGAAATGCACACCACACCTCATTTTCGACCTCACTCATTGCATTCTCCAGCTGTATTCACTTCAACATTGTCCTTACTTGCGGTCCAGTAAATATACCACCCTTTACTTTGGCCTCTGAAAACTTTGAAAAGAGTAGACAAATAGCTTGAATGCGTTTCCACTATGATCTAATTAATACTTTTACAAACTGTTTGACCAAACCAAGCTTTATATGAAGTGGAGGTAACAAAACCTTGGCAGGCTTTCAAGAGACTGTCTAATAACATTTAGTTTTCCTGGCTACAAGTCATCTCGAGGGGCCCACTCAACCTTCTGGTAATGTTCATGATCAGCCTTCTTACTGTCCCATAGGTAAAGAAAACATGAATGATTGTTGTACCTACACTGAATCCGAGTAAGAAGGCAAGCATTTTAAAATTACCACAAACATCTCCTTTAAACTTAGTATAGTTTACCTTCTCGAGAAGCTTTTTTGCATTGTCATATTCTTCCTTCATATGTACCGAGTAGGGATGGATAATGATTCCCATTATGTAGTAAAACAGATTTGAGGCTTTTTGTAGACTATCTATGAAAATTTGCCATTCTTTAGGGTTGTGATGAATTCCAAGAGCTGTAAACAAGCAATTAATATCTTTGCAGAAGCAGATATCCTCACTTATATCAAAGTATAGTTCGAATTCCTCATGGCGATTCCTGCATACTGTTGATCTGCAGTCCTCCCCCAACACATTACATTCATTAGTTCTGGATTCAGAAAGCTCAGCTCCTGACTTAATAAGACCCAAATTCCTGATGAGTTCATCCAGTTTACGTTGATTTGGAAAGTGTCGGCGAGTACTCATTCTTGGCTCAAAAGTTTCATCCATTTCTTCATTGTCACAACCTACCAACTCTCCTGATGAGACCTCCCTCATACCCTTTACCTGAAAAAATATATATATAAAGAGAAACATTTAATAGCTAGAGCATAAATATGGATTAGCTAGATGTTTTGAATATTTGGATATTCATTCTGTTACAAAAAATATAACTTACATTTTCATAGGATTTGCAGGTCCAATATAGAGGATGAAATTTAGTATTAAAAACACTAAAAAAATAGGGGCAAACAAATATATTGTGAAAATTTATTACGCAGTGTTATTTATGAGAGTGTGCTTCATATTTTAATTCCCGACCCTTCTTTTATAAACTCTTTAAATTTTCTATTGTATTGATATTTGAGGCTTAGTGTGACCTATATAATATTAATACATACTTCTATCTTCTCTATAATCCATGAAGTTTTTAATTTTCTCCTTGGCTATTAATTGTATCTTTTACCCAGAGGATTTGTTTTACGATCTTAAAAGCTTTACTATTGGCGAATGACCTCAAATATCACTTTTAAAAATAGAATTAAAGCTACGAGTAAACTTGTTGTGTATTTAAAGTGGAATTCATTGGTCAAAGGATAAAATAATTACAACAATTTGATAAAGTTTGTTTGTTTGTGAATCTCAAATATCTATATTCAAATTGATTTGGAACTTCATTAAAATTGATACTGCCCCCGGCTCCCTTTTCTTAATTATAACGTTGCCATTGGCTGTAATTTGATTGTTTTGTACAGTTAAGAATCTCATTTAAATTGTTATTCCAAAACTGAGAATTGTCATAGGCCTGGAAAACTGCTTTAGGGTGTATAAATTAAAAGAATTAACTATGTTTTCTTTGCAAGGGAACTGGAATCAAATACATACTCGTAATTTACATCACAAGGATGCGGGGGTAGTATCGATTTACTGGCTGAAGTTGTCTTAATTATTCTCTTCTAAATCGATGTTTAAGAACAATAAATTTACCAGGAAAAGTGGATCTAAAACCCCTAAATATATTCGTTTGTGGTGTATTATGTGACAAAAGAACTACTATGTGTGAGGCCAAATTAGATATAGAATCATCCTCCCTACCTCCGTGATAACCAGTACACCCCGTTATATTCATTTTAAGTAATAAATAAAGTTCGTTACAGCTATGATTAGGACGTTAAAATGCAAACATGAATTCAGCTGCATGGCGCAAATAGTAGGTAAATGTGACCTCATCAATATGTGAAATGAGCAAAGATGCTGAGATAAAAGTCCTTCCTTTATATAATAGAATCATGATGACGCTAAAATGCCTTTGATTCGTATAGCAAGTAAGTTTGCCGACCCTTCCATGGTATCGCCCCTTCACAACACTAATATTATTGGCCAATATGATTAAAGTGACAAGAAAATAAATCATTTTATGCAAAGCATTTAATTTTTAATAACAATAACATAATTCGGTGCTAACAAAAATGACTCAGCACAATTTGGAGTAAGCCAAAGTTAGTTCCTGTAATGTCACAAGATATTTTCATTAAGGGATTTCGAAAAAAATTAATTTTGTTGATTCATACTCATACCATGTGGTTCTGTGACGCTGTGACTCTACAGAAGGATAATCATCAGCAAAGCGCTTTACATAGTATCCCCTTTAGCACAGATAGTGTGCTCTTAAGTAATTGCAGTCGGATATTTGAGGGTTACGGACATTTTGTCGAAATCATTTCTTCGAATTTTAAAACTTCGAAAAATTGATAGTTAAGAAATTTTCGAAAATTTATCTTCAAATTCTATACCTTAGATGGGAACTAGTTTAACAACCTAAAATTCGAATTATTTCATCAAAGAAAATATTGAAAGAAGAAAGGCTAATGATATAAATTTTAAGAAAAAAGGTAATTCTAGTACAAATTGCAATTTTTTTTAAATATAAATCAAATATAATGTACAATAAACACAGTTTTAATATTATTCTCTACATAATATTTGTAAAGATCTTAATAAAAAACTAACAAATATAGTAAAATCTTTTCGTTCAGATTGGATTCTAGGCTTTGAAATCTTTATCTTTCCAAGTTATTTGTATTTAAAAGATTTACAACTAGGAAAAACTGTTTTCTAAGATTTGTTTTGGAAGACTTGTTTTCATAAAATTATCCGTAAGTGATTTTTGAGGATTTCATTTTCCCGAGAACAGATGTTAGATTACTGTGACGTTGATTTTTATTAGCTCTCTCGACATCACGATAGCAGATATGATAGAGGCATCTTTCCGTCTCCAGTTCCACTTTATGTTGTTGAGCTATGAATGAGTTGGAACAGTTTTATAATCAATAATGTCTTGTTACACTTGTCTGAAAGTACCACACCCTAGTTTAGCGGCAACATTTCTATTTAGTTTGGTGTGTTAATGATTTTATCATAATAAATTGTGTTGCTTTCATTGCCGCATATGATTTCTGGGCAGAGCGCACACTGCTAGGAAATACATTCTAATCCGTTTGCATTCTAACCAGAGTACATTTAAAATTACTTAAGGGATGTACTTTGATATCCTATCGAAGCGATTTTTGTATTGCTGTTCTAACAGAAGCAGCTCGTCTATTTTGGAATAAAGATTTTGGCGATTGTGTTTATTTGGTCATAAATTCCATAAAACACCCCTCTTAAATTATTTAATTAAAAAATTCCATTTTTTAACACATATAATCATTTCTGGGTCAATTCTTTTGGTCTTTTGGGGAGAGGGTAAATCATTCTCGCCCCCCACCTCGGCATCCTCCGCCCCTCTGCCCACTCATTGGATTTAGAGCGGCGCAGGGATCGAGCGGCCGGCACAAGCCTTAGCCTTAGCCTGCCCCCACCCCCCCTCTTACCCTATTTGACGTCAAGTGGTTTCGATGAAGTTAGGTACAGCCTGAAGATAGAGAGAGAGAGAGAGAGAGTAAGACAAACGAGAAAAGTCGGAAATGGAAATATTAGTTGAAGTGATAACTCCTCATTAATGAAGAAACTGCATTTAAAAAAAAATTCAAGAGTGTACTTTAAATGCATTTTTTATCCTTTGGAGGGGAAGGGGGGATATATTTTTGTAATGTTGAGACAATTCACATTTTGGACAGGCCAAATAAGTTCAGGCATTACTTTGCTTCGAGAGTCCTTCACCAACCTGAGATAGGAAAGTTTATACCCTCAAAAGATATATAAAAAACAAATACCATTTTGATGTCACTTTCTGTAACTATTTTGTTTTTAAAACGTTCTTTGTTATCAAAGTTATCGAAAAGACATAATAATTTTTAAGAGAAAGTTCCAAAATCTAAACAAAATGTTTGAGCCCATGGACTCAAACAATTGCAGAAAACAAAGATGTATTGAGGCTATAAGGACACGTTGAAGCAACGTACCTATGCTTAAGTCTCTGAATTTCCCATGCATAATAAAAACAGGATGTTTCTAAAAGTTTATATCATTTAGGCTGCAAATATTCAAGGAACCTCATATTCTAAGCAAATGTAAATCAACAAGCTTAATTTTGATCAATAAAAGAATTATACCTGAAATTTTGAATTAGAAATTCAAAGGTATGTGGATTCCATGAACGATTTCAAAACTTTTCAATAAGCACGCCGCTTGAGAAACGGCACACTTCTAACTCTGGCTAAACACGCTGGAGCTTGTCATTGGTAATTTTATCTAAGTAGTGCGGCAGTGATTCTCAACTTGAGTTCCCCTTGATTTGTGTAAAGAGGCAAGAGGAGAAAATTTTAATAAGCTAGTTCTTTTACATAGCCGTAGAGAAAAAATCGCAAGGTTCATGCTGTCAAAATTAACCGTCAATTGAACGAGAATTGAAAAATTATTAGATTATAAAATTATATCAAATTTGTAGAAACTCCCTGTACATTTCACAATCGATCAATCACACCAGAGCTTTTAAATATTACAGCCTTTAAAATGGAAATTAATTTGGGGACAAATAACCAAGAGTCCCTCTAATTTACCAACTGTCAAACGGTACTGCAAAGACACCCGCTTCATAATAATTTATGTGCTTTAGCATTCTGATTTCTGTATATTAAAATGAACGTAGAATTGATCGTATTATCTTGTGAAAATGATATGAAGCTAAATAAGCTCGTTATATTATTTTTCTCATTATAGGTGAAGTTGATAGCAAAATGCACTGGTATTCTCTTTATCACGAGTCCGGCCTACAAACGTACAAAACAAAAAGAGCGGCAAATTCTGCCTTTACTGCATGGGTAGGAGCAGACAAACAAAGACTAGCCTACCTCTGGTCAAAAACCCGACCCAAAGCACGAGGAGTGGCGTCGCTGTAAGCGACGAAGAGCGAGGGAGGGGCCCACCCGACTCCTGCTCCGACCCAGGGGACCCAACCAGAGGGAAGGAGAATCACCAGAAGGGCAACCCGGGAGGACCGCGCGTAGGCCAATTGAGCCCAAAGACGTGGTAGGCCTATGGCCATTCCAACGAAGTTGAGTAACCCACCCAAACGAGCCCAAAAGGGGGAAGATGCTGGAACACGAGGGGCCCATTCCAGGGCGGTGCATGTCTTCTTTCTCATCTTGGGGGTAAGGCGGGTGAGGCTGGAGTGCAAGTCGATATCAACGCCAAGTTAAACTAAATGGCACGTGGGGGTAAGCACCGACTTCTTTTAATTGATCTTAATGGAAGAGTTGCGGACCAGCTCGATAAATCGAAGGAGTGCGTCGGGAAAACCTAGGCCCAGGATATCGTCGATATATGTATATACCGCGATACACGCAAGTCTGGCAAACTCCGCGAAGATCGGTGCCATGCAAGCCTGCATGATGTAGGGAGATCCCGCAAACCCCATGGGTAAGCGCTTAAAACGAAAGCGTTCGGTCCCACAGAGCACGCCGAACCAAGGCAAGGCATTTTGGTGGAGGGGTATATAATAAAACCCGTGCTGGAGGTCGAGTTTAATAGCCCACGTGGCCTCTCCTGCATCACGCAGAACCTTTCCGAGGGAGGGGAGCTGGAAAGGAGGGGGGGGGGGGGGTATAACAACCCGACACGCCCAAAGGGGACATGCTGTAAATAAGCCTATCCTCGGTCTCATTTTTCGGGACCTGCAACACCTGATGGGCGCACCTGATCTGCTCCGAGCGTTCAACAACGCCAGCGCGCACCAGAGTGTGCAGCACCTGGAGCATAAGCTTATTGCTTGGGGCGAAGTGACGATACTGGCCGAGGAACACCCGCACACCCTTTCCACCCGCAGCTTTCGCCACATTGGAAGGAAGGGGCACGTGGTGACACACATTACCAGGGATGAAGTCGCAGATATGTCGTTGCAAGGGATCGTTTCTAACCCACGCGAGCGGGTCGAAAACGCTCCCAGCCTCACCGTCGTTGTTGTCTTCCTCGTTGTCTTCGTCACCGTCGCCCTGGTCCTGACCTGACTCAATCCTGGCTGCCGGGGGCGCATCCTGAGGAGGAGCCTCCACATCCGGTGAAGCAGGGGGGCCGTCTGGCACCGGGACCGGGAAGTTTTCAATAAAATTGAGCGCATAACGTAGTTGGGGGTCAGCATCGATGAGAGCCTGGGTATTATCTTCCAGGGGAACAACCATGTTGATTGCATCGACAGCGGTGGCGAGTCCAGGGACTGCCGCTAGGAGGCGCTCCTGAGATGAAAGAGCAAAGTCCTCTAAGTCCCTATCTTCAGGGAGAACTTCGGCGCCCCACTCCGGGAGGGCATCTATATTATAACCGAGGTCTGCTTCCTCACCATCTCCTTACCCATCGTCGAGAGGGAGGTCCGCCCCAACCCCAGGGAACCTATCAACCCAGAAAGGGGGAGGGGAAGGAGAAAAGGGAGGGCTAGGGGCAAAATTAAAAACATCCCTAACAGCCCACACCTCGTCCTCCCATGAATCGAATGGCGATTCATTTGCGGCCATCCTTGGCCTTACTCCTTGCCCTAGGGCGACGACGAAGGTGGGCAGCCGGCTGGGGCCGGGGATGGGCAGGACTTTCCCAAGATTCCCTTAAAACGGTGCGGTTGTATATAACCAGATCAATGGGAATGCCTACACCCTGGGTAGCCTGGAGGTGGTAGTCCTCTAGGGCGTACCCCCACTCAACGTAGGAGACTAAGTAATAGAGCCGAAGCCTGGTACGCAGACGTGCGGTCTCTTCCTCCAATAGCTGGTCCTGAACCTATATACAATAAATAATAATTGCAACTCCTCGATATCTCGAGTGCGGAAAACAGGGTGGTTACGCGGGCCCGTAGGTGGGTCACCACGAGAGCCCAGTCCGGGGTAAGCCGGCGGGCTTCAACTATTTGGGGCACACCTTGATTGGGTTGGAACCCAAGGATGGGTTCTTCAAAACCTAGGACTTTACGAGCGTCAGGGGGCTGGGGATCCCACGGGGTGGAAGCTCTGGGAAGGGGCGGGACCTCCCGAGTGCCAATGCTATCAAGAGCCTGGTAGAGCAAAGTGTCTAGCTCCTCTGAATCGGAGGCAACACTATCCACAGGGGGGGGAGCAGCAGCGGTGGTCGAAGTACTAGCGGTGGATGGCGGAGTTGGATCCCGTGCCGGAGCCTGCGAGCTCAGCCTAGAGCGAGTCTGAGCACCCTTTTAGGGGGTCCCTTGTTGGGGGTCCGTTTATGGGCCATAGAAGACGGGTCTTCTTAATTATAAGAATCCCGTAAATAAAAGCAACGCAGAATAAAGAACTTTTAGGTCTCGGGCCTAATTAAACAAGAGACATCAGACTTACCCTAAGGTCGAGATGGTTAATAATTATTAATAATACTTAATCAGTGAAGCTGATTAAATAAAGACATTAAAAGCGCCTTTATTCTTTAAGTACAAAAACAATAATTATAGCAACTGTGAACTATTTACACAAAATTTGAAGTTGCTCAGAAAAGTAAAACATATTAAATGACAAAGACAATATGTAAAACCAGACAGTGAATTTCCGATTGTGAACTTGTCACTGGTAGTTCGCTAAGGTTAGTGTTAAACCAATACTGTGAGGAAATTCCACGTGGAAATTCTTTTCCAGCACGGAAGTTCCACGTGCTGGAGAAGATTCTGTTAGACTTAAATTGGTAAGCCTACCCCCCCCCCCCCTTCTTTCCACATGCGGTAGCCTCAAACCGCGTTCACCACGGTTCACCTTCACACGAGCTAGAATAGCCTCAGCAAGAAGATTCAAGGCCATTTGAGAGTAGAGCTGTTTTCCCCTAACCCCCCCACCGCGGATAGAGTTGTTTCGCCCGTCGAAACTCGTGGCGTTTCGTCCCTTTTGTCGGTTCGCCTTTTAAGTTATTGGTTCTTCCCCCATAGATATAATATGGCATTGATGTAATGTAATGTCATACCATGACAAATACCTAAAGTTCTGTTTGTTGACCATCACAATCAATGTGAATGAGCTTCATCAGTGAAGATCAGAATAGCTGTTTGGTGAACGCTTTGGGGAATTTCTACACACAAAGTTGTGCGGTAAATTGACTTAGTCGAGTGTCGTAGAGTGACTCCACACCTGACGCCAGTTTAATATAATATAGATATTACTATAATTATGTCCTAGGTTGATGTTAGAACCCAGCCCTTTTAAAAATTCCTTAACCCGAGGGAGAGAGGTCTATGAACAGATTAGTCGGATTAGTGTTCGTTTGTTTGTATCAAACTTTTTACCTTATATTGTTTTCACTTATGATTTCCCCTTAGTAAAGTTCACTCAAGTGTAACTCTTTGTTCAATGTATTTTTTTAATCACTTTGGCTCATATTTTAAATCATCAACGGTTGTTGATTTTCTTGGTCTTGTTTGGGAATCTCGTGCGGTAGTATTCAAGTTTATTTTCCTTCTTCGTTTATTTTAGATGCATGAGAGCTTGAACTTGCTTTGGGCGCTGTCACCTTTCCCGTAAACGAATGGCTCATCATACCTCCAATGAGAGTTCGAGTTGTAACTAGGAAAAACAGTAGAGGGATTGTGTAGTATAAGAGAAAAAGGATCGAAAAAAGTTTAGAGGGGATAAGAAGAGTTGGAACGGCGGTGGTTAGACACCGTTGCATCATGTTGTGCCCTCTATGGTAGTGGTATTGTGTTCCACTAAGGCAGCAGAAGTATGGGATGTTAGGAAAAGTGTGTGTTATGGAAAGGCGTTATTCATGTTGCTGTTCTCTCATGTGTGGATTTATTTGGGCTTGGGTAGGCTAGAGCTGTGGAGTATCTTAACGTCATCAGAGCATAGTGTAGTTCGTGTATCTTGGGACTCTTTAAAGTTTCTCCTATTGTCGTGTCAAGTGGGTGTGGTGTATGTAGTGAGTGGTAGTAGTATATTGTTTATGTGTAATATGTGCATAAGAGGGTGGCATGCGCGTTTCAGAGCCAACAACTATACCGGTTCAAGTGAGAGACAGTTGTAACGAGGGATATGTGTGGAGTGCACATTCACGCGGCAGGGTGAAGAGGGGATCTTCTCAATTAGGAGGGCATGGGCTATATGCATTCCCATTTTTCTACCTAACCTCTATTGCTATGGATTGTGTACCCCTAACTCGTTCAGTTAAGCTTGTAGCCTTTTAGCCGAATATTTTCTCGAAAACGTTGCCGAGTATCTTGAGAAAAGAGATGGGGCAGAAATTAAGCAGATGGTCGGAGGCTTGTTCCCTTTCGGGATAAAGATGATTTTAGCCATCTTATACACCTCAGGGGTTATTGAGAATATCTCTTGGCAGTGTCTCCTGAATCTTCTATCGAGAGTTTACGGGTTCTATGAGTTTTCAGAGAAAACTCTTTGGGTGTTCGGATACTCTTCCAAAACTTTCCGTGATTTCTTATTCGGTCCAGCCTACTGATAATACAATTCCAGATATCCTTTGTTGTTCTGGGTTTAAGTATTTTAGTTCCTGGCTAAGACAGGGCATTTGGATTCTTGTTTCCAGGTTTCGTCCTATCCTGCTGATTTCTTCATGGATAATTCCATTTTCCCGACGCTTTTCACTAATCTCATACGTCCATCTAGTTTGTGGAGGCATTTTGTGTGAGATCATGGAGACCCATCTCACGTCGGCGACAATGAGGTGATTAATAATCTTATCGATCTTTTTTTATATTTCCTCGTGATTTGCATCACCCAGGTCAGCTGGTTGCTAGGTGCTGACCATCTCTTTTAAAATATCCCAGTAAGTTTGCCTATAAATTGTCTAGGAAGAATTGATTTGGGCATTGGCACTAGTGAGATGGTTGTTAATATAAAGATGTAGTCAGTCTCGGAGCCACGGGTCCTGGATCGTTGCTGATGTTGAACGGGAGGTTTCTGCTCTAAAACACTATGTCCGGTTTAGTTTCAGAAGTGTGTGCTAGGAAGATTCGAATTTCTGGTCAAATGTTCTGAAGCCCGTCTCTTTCGAGTAGTAGCTAAAGGTTTCTTCCCATTTTGTTGGTTTTAGTGTAACCAGACACTGCATCTGCCATTTAGGTCACCACTTAGGAACGTCAATTTCCCGTGGTAGAACAGGTAAGGAGGGTAAGAAGTTTGTCAATCGGCAGATAGGGCTGGCCGGGTGGATGGTATACCGCTACCACGGTTAAACCTACAACCGGGATCGGGAAATCAATATCCATAAATGATTCGTCCAAATCTGCTAGCATTTTGAAATTGATGATTTTCCGGATAAAAATTGCTGCATCATCATACTTTTCTTGGGTTTAGTTCTTGTTAATGATTGTGTAATTTGGTATTTTAAAAATGGTTATGAGGGTTCATTCCGTGTTCAATGATAAAGATGATGTCGGGATCTGCTGTTGGGAATATTTTTCTATATACAATAAATTTCCCCTTTTATCCATCGTCGTTTAGTGTCAGTATTTTAAGTGTGTTAATTGTGTTTTTCATGTTTTCTTGTTATTATGTTAATTACATTCTGTTAGACATAGTACTTTTGGTATATGATTTGCATTTTCCGTTGCTTGTTTCAGTCAAATTTCTCCTTCTCTTGTACTATATGCCTATAGATTCTGTAATACAAGGTCTCTGAATATTACTTTATCTTCAAATGGTTTTTAAAAGGCAGAAATTAAATATGGAGAAAGCCCTGTAGTCGTTTATTTCACCAGCAGAACACTTGTATTCTCTATTTCTTTCTTTTATATATATATATATATATATATATATATATATATATATATATATATATATTAGGGTGGTCCTTATATTTATATTTTTCATTTTCACAGGTCTGGCCTTACCAATGTGTTCCTTTTTAATTGAAAAACACTATATGTAAAATTTTATTAAGATGATTCAAAGGATAAGAAGTTCCTCTCAGATGAGGTATAATCTATATACACAACTACCCCGCATGCGCCATCATACTGAATATACGGGCGCTTGCGTTCAGTTTATATTAGCCTAAAATCTTGGGATACAGCCTGAACCTCTCGGCAGTGTTGCCAGGTCTATAGATATATCTTTAGCTCTAAATGTTTCGGAGTTTGTATACAAACGGGTAAAATTGAGACACACATATTATTTTTCTTAATCTAGAAAAATTTTTATTGAGTTCTACAGATGTACCATATGTGCAATCTGGCAACACCGCCTTTTAGTCTGAGTGAGGCTCGTGAGAAAGAGGGTGTGCGTAGCTTCACTGCGTAGAATGAATAAAAATTAAAACTGCTTGTCGTAGAATGACTCCCGACGATACCATATATTACACTATTCGCTGAGGGAACTTCCTTAATTATCTTTAGAGTTCGTTTACTGTCTGGCGGCCGATATTACGTATCTTCGATATGCTTAAGAAGTGGAACTGAGCTCAAGGATAATAATATTGCTATCATTAATAAAATAGAGTTTTATTACTAATAACTATAAACAATACACAAAAACGGAAAATATTGACATAAACAGAATGGAAAGGGTCGTGGAGACTCGGGCTAATCCAAGGATTTAAGGGATTAAAAAAGGTAAAACAAATATGGAGTTAAAGAGATGGGATAGTTCGATAAACCATTTAAAGAACAGGATAGAATTGACAAAAAGGGATCAATACTCAAAAGGTGACGTTTGGCTTACGTAAGTTTTCATTAGGGTGCAGTGGAAGGTACTTGAAGGAATATTCGGTCCGCTGGCGAGTTCCAGCCGAAGGGGGGGGGATAAAAGGATCCTGACGAGGCGTCTTGGAAAGGAGAACCGTTACTCGACGAACGGCTTGAAGAACAATGGCTGTTCTACTTTGTTCTCTTCTGAACAAAGGGGGGGGGGTGAGAACCGTCTCTTGTCTACGGGCTCAAGAACAATGGCTGTTCTAATGTTGTTCTCCTTTGAACAACAGGGGGGGTGAGAACCGTTTCTTGGCGAAGGGCTCAAAACGAACAATGGCTGTTCTAATGCTGTTCTCCTTGAACAACAGGGGGGGATGAGAACCGTTTCTTGGCGAAGGGCTCAAAACGAACAATGGCTGTTCTAATGCTGTTCTCCTTGAACAACAGGGGGGGGGATGAGAACCGTTTCTTGGCGAAGGGCTCAAAACGAACAATGGCTGTTCTAATGCTGTTCTCCTTGAACAACAGGGGGGGATGAGAACCGTTTCTTGGCGAAGGGCTCAAAACGAACAATGGCTGTTCTAATGCTGTTCTCCTTGAACAACAGGGGGGGATGAGAACCGTTTCTTGGCGAAGGGCTCAAAACGAACAATGGCTGTTCTAATGCTGTTCTCCTTGAACAACAGGGGTGGGAAGATAACCTCCTTGTTTAAACATTGGCATCCGGTAGCTGAGATAAGACTCCAAGCCTCGAATCGAAGATGCACGTGGGCAGCATCGTGGTTTTAAATAATACGGGGTAGGAGTTGAAATTAAACGCAGCTTCAACATGTTCTATCACACCCCTCCATTCCAGGGGAAGTTGTCACTTCGAAAAAAAAAAAGAGAGAAGGGACAACGATAGAGCTCCGTTGTGGGGAACTCGTTTTCTTGTACCAACCGTACCTTCCTGCACCTAACTAGTATTACCTCAATACATATGATTATTTTGATCTTTAGATTACAGGGGAAAATAACCTTTAATACAACTTAATCGGAGAAAAAAAAAGGGCATGGAACAATGAAATGATATAAACTTAGGACATACGGGACAAAATAATTTATACGTAAATTAATAAGAACAAATATATATACATACAAAAAATTAGACATTGAGCGTTACAAAATTCAGACATTTACATTAATTAATAATATTACAAAAGAATCTTAAATTAAGTCGTACAAGACGGTATATACCTACATGGAGATACTAATCCTATGAATACAATTATTCTACGCTATTCGGTAACGCATTCCTACTGAGTGCGTCAGCGACCTGGTTATCGGAACCTTTTATCTAATTTATTTTAAACTGATACTCTTACAAGAGTAAACTCCAGCGCATGATGTGGCCGTTTGAGTGTCTCAAATTTCTAATATAGGCTAACGGACGGTGGTCGGTTCCTATTTGAAATTCTTTACATATCAAGTACAGCTTGAATTTGTCTATGACCCAGATAATTGATAGAGCTATCTTTTCTCTAGTGGCATATCTCTTTCCGCGTGGTAATAATTGACGACTAGCATATGCAACTGGATGACTCGTTCTGTCATCCACGTATTGAAGGAGTACACCTCCAATGCCCTCGTTGATCACGTCGGTCTTAAATCCAAAAGATTTTTCCGGGTTGGGCAACTTTAAAATGGGGGCAGAACTGAACTTACTCTTGAGCTGATTAAAATGGGAAACAGCGAATCATTCCAACGTAAACGATCGGGGAAATTCTTTTCCTGAAGGGGGCATAGGGGGGCCAAAATTCCAGCGAAATTCGGAACAAATCGCTGATAGGGAGAAGCTGATCCTAGGAACGATCTTAATGGCTTCTTTGTAATCGGGAGGGGCATGTGGGCGATTGCCTTAATCTTGTTCTCGTGGGGACCTAACTTGCTTTGTCCTATTTTGAAACCCAAATATTTGATGGTTTCGTGGGAAACATGGCATTTGCGGAGGCCAATGGTGAGGCCATTTTCACGCAGTTGCTCGAAAAGAGCTAATAGGGCGGGTAAATGGTGACTCCAATTTATTAGTTCTTGTAGCTGACTCTTCTGACGTGGTGTCAGCTGCGCGTCACTATCCAGGTCAGAGGGTTCCAAAGACTCGCCTGGTAGGGAAGGAGGAGGGTAATCGGCATCAGGTTGGATGCACACTGTCTGGATTACATTAAGGGACTCCGCGGGGCAATCCTCTTCAAGCGCCGATGCTTCGTCCAGTTCTACGAAGGTATCTCCATGGGCGCGTTGGGGGTTCTTTTTTTCTTGGGGTCCAGGGACAGTCTCCGTGTCCTTGTCTGGGGCCTTATCACCTAAGGGTGTTAGTGATTCACACTACTCTTTTGCCGTCCTAAAGTCCTGGTTAGGGGTCTCCGAGAAATCGGACGGTATCGGGGTTCTGATGGGGACGGGCTCCTGGGCTTCTTTCTTATCTCGGCCTTGAGGAAGGGCGGCCTGAAACACAGGGTCGAAACTTACTTTGGGGCTCTGTCCTATAAGTACGGAACAGAATTTTATGGGTGCTACAATGACTTCAGCCCAGCCATTATAATATTGACACTGCAGGTAACATCTAGCGACGGGGAATCTGTTCGCCCGCCCAAGGTAGTCATGTACCACCGCAAATTTTTCGTGGTTAGAGGCCACTGGAAGGAGTTCGTCGGACACGATGAAACACGTACATCCTGTGTCCCTGACGAGAGTCAATACTCGGCAGCTGTCCACGCTGCCCTTCTCATATTTCAAAGTTCCCGATGAACTTTTACCAAAAACAAAATTTACCTGGTGGCCTGACGGAGGGGGAGAAGTTTCTGCTTGGGTCTGCACCACCGGGGGAGCCGGGGTTGCATTAATCTGGTGAACTTGGTGGGCTGGTCCGCTTTTAAGCCTAGAATTTTGGGGGCAATTCCAGCTCATGTGGTTTTCTACACCACAGGTGAAGCATATGGTTGGTCGCTTTGGGAAGAGAGATGGAGGAGAAGTCTTAACGGGAGGTTTGGAGTCCCGTTGTTGGTTTTGGGGAAAGAAGTTTGGGGGTTTTATGGGGCTCGGAAACTTTGTCAGCTTTCCTGGGAAGGGGCGCGAATCCTTCCTTCTTTCTTCTCGTTGGATTTCTTTTTCTCGTTCTTCTCGTTGTATTTTCCTTTCTCGTTCTTCTCGTTGGATTACTCTTTCCCGTTCCTCTCGTTGTTTTTCTCTTTCTCATTCTTCTCGTTGTATTTTTCTTTCTCGTTCTTCTCGTTGTATTTCTCTTTCTCGTTCCTCTCGTTGTTTTTCTCTTTCTCGTTCTTCTCGTTGTATTTTTCTTTCTCGTTCCTCTCGTTGTATTTCTCTTTCTCGTTCCTCTTGTCGGATTACTCTTTCCCTTTCACTTTCTACCTTTTTTCTTTGATATTTTTTTTTCGTCAATCCGAGCTAGTTCACTCTGATGGTGAAGGTACACTTGTCTTATCCATTCCTCTCTTATGTACTTAATTAGTTCTTTTCCGGAAAGTCCCAAGGATTCTCCTTGCGCTTTAAAGATTTCAAACTGAGTCATCTTTGCACTTGGGGGCGCCATAATCAACCAACTAAAATTCCTCGCAACAAGAATTATGCCTCTATAGAATTAGCCTACCTAAATATGGGCACTGAACTATTCGTACTTGGTTTCTCAATCTAAATAACCACTGACTAAAATCACAAAAAAAAACACAAACAAATTATTATAACCGTTCCTTGAGCTACTCCAGCTTCTTAAGTTTAAAAAAAAAGGGGGGATAGCAATCGTTAAAACAAAAGGGAACTGCTATATTCTATTATTATAACGAATAACACTATGCTTTACTCGACTGAGACCAGTGTTTGCAAAGATATAGCGTTAAACCTTACACACCTGATACCAAATTAAATAGTATATATATATATATATGTCGTAGAATGACTCCCGACGATACCATATATTACACTATTCGTTGAGGGAACTTCCTTAATTATCTTTAGAGTGCGTTTACTGTCTGGTGGCCGATATTACGTATCTTCGATATGCTTAAGAAGTGGAACTGAGCTCAAGGATAATAATATTGCTATCATTAATAAAATAGAGTTTTATTACTAATAACTATAAACAATACACAAAAACGGAAAATATTGACATAAACAGAATGGAAAGGGTCGTGGAGACTCGGGCTAATCCAAGGATTTAAGGGATTAAAAAAGGTAAAACAAATATGGAGTTAAAGAGATGGGATGGTTCGATAAACCATTTAAAGAACAGGATAGAATTGACAAAAAGGGATCAATACTCAAAAGGTGACGTTTGGCTTACGTAAGTTTTCATTAGGGTGCAGTGGAAGGTACTTGAAGGAATATTCGGTCCGCTGGCGAGTTCCAGCCGAAGGGGGGGGGGATAAAAGGATCCTGACGAGGCGTCTTGGAAAGGAGAACCGTTACTCGACGAACGGCTTGAAGAACAATGGCTGTTCTACTTTGTTCTCTTTTGAACAAAGGGGGGGATGAGAACCGTCTCTTGTCTACGGGCTCAAGAACAATGGCTGTTCTAATGTTGTTCTCCTTTGAACAACAGGGGGGGTGAGAACCGTTTCTTGGCGAAGGGCTCAAAACGAACAATGGCTGTTCTAATGCTGTTCTCCTTGAACAACAGGGGGGGATGAGAACCGTTTCTTGGCGAAGGGCTCAAAACGAACAATGGCTGTTCTAATGCTGTTCTCCTTGAACAACAGGGGGGGGGATGAGAACCGTTTCTTGGCGAAGGGCTCAAAACGAACAATGGCTGTTCTAATGCTGTTCTCCTTGAACAACAGGGGGGGATGAAAACCGTTTCTTGGCGAAGGGCTCAAAACGAACAATGGCTGTTCTAATGCTGTTCTCCTTGAACAACAGGGGGGGATGAGAACCGTTTCTGTGCGAAGTGCTCAAAACGAACAATGGCTGTTCTAATGCTGTTCTCCTTGAACAACAGGGGGGGGGAAGATAACCTCCTTGTTTAAACATTGGCATCCGGTAGCTGAGATAAGACTCCAAGCCTCGAATCGAAGATGCACGTGGGCAGCATCGTGGTTTTAAATAATACGGGGTAGGAGTTGAAATTAAACGCAGCTTCAACACGTTCTATCACACCGCTTATATTTTTCCTTCTACATAATGAAATGTGTTTTCAAATTAATCACTCCCATTTGTCTTTATTAACCTAATTTCATTTCTAACACAATTATCAATGTTGGAAAGTATTAGATATTAATGATTACTCATGAAAAATGTGCACCTCGTTGAGAATTATGGTTTAAAGACACTCGTATTAATGGTTCCAAACCCCGCTCCAACAAACATGTTTTAGGTTTCAATATAATCATAACAAACTAAATAAAATTATCCACGCTTCTGCTACTAAGACTGTTGAAAAGGTCGCATAGTTTTTGGATCTGGCAAGGATTCCCATTCGCTACACTCAAAATAGTAATAAAAAGTAACTGGTTTGTTTGAGAATTAAAAAGTTATCAATAAGAACCCAGGAAGATATATTGCAAATCAAAGAGTTAAGGAAGCAGCTTTTAAAAGCATGTTTCAAGTTTTAATTGATATTGCCCACGCTAATGCGCTGGGGATGATTTCAATCGAGGAAGACCGGCAATTTCTCTTTAGCCAGTGCAAATCTGGACGTCGTGTATCGTTAGTATCAGTAAATATATCCTTGAAGAAGAAAGAAGGCAGAATATAAGAAAGGAGAATAGCAAATTAGAAAGCAGCGATAAGAAGAACAGAGAATGTTCAATTTCTGCAGTCTCTAGCTGTGGTAGAAAACGGCACAAGTGACAGTACTATCGAAGAGGAAGAAGATCTATTTGCCGGCTCAATTACCACCTAAACGACATCAAGACCTTTGAGATGAGGGCACCGGCAAGTGCTAGCGCCAGGCCTTATGCCAGTTTTGGACCTAAATAAGGTTTCAGACAGAGCTGCATTGATGGTTTTTGGTGAAACTATCCTCAGTTTGTGACAAAAAAATCCTGCCACTAGCCCTGAAGCAATCTAGCAGCAGCATCATAAATCAACCTAGGAATATACAAAGATAAGTTCGCCCACATTTCTCTCATTGTGCACTGCGATAGAAAGCTTATGCTAGATTTCATTGGCACTAGGGCGCTGGACATATTGCCTAGGTTACTGACAGGTAATGGAAAATCACAGCTTCTTGACACTCTAAAGCTACCATCGGGGAGAAGAGAAGCACAATCTTAGTGTAGGGGAATCAACCCTCTCCCTTCTCTCCCAATTGAGACACGGGACGTTGACCGCAAAAACATCCGTGTCAGGCACCTTAGGTCAATCTCGTAACCACAGCTCCTCGCCATTCGTCCCTATGAAAAGCCGAAAGGGTTAACCTGCAAGATCTCCCCTTCGAGTGTATATTCAATTTCACCTCAAGTACGAAATTGGAGACGCGTTTCTCTCATGCTTGAAGGCCAGCTGGACAAGAGGTAAGACATGTTGAGAGAAACTGTTGGAGTAAGAACCCTCCTGCGACCCGTCCACAAGCCCCCCCCCCTTCCTACCCTACCTTAGTGGGGTGACGAGGTGTAAATACCAAACACTTGGGAAAAACAAGGTAGAATCCGTAAGTCAACCAGGCTACGAAGTCCTCTGCGAGAGAGGCCAGGCTACCAAGGCGACTAAGAAACAGCTCATCCTTAAGTTAGTCCCTGGTTATCAAACCGAACTTTAAGTTAACTTGTTCAAGTTCAACTAATTCTTGTCAGAGAACCCCCCCACTATCCTCGCCCTTGAAGAAGAACTCCCCCCATGAGTACAGTCCTCGCCCTTGACGAATTCCGAAACGAAGAAGAAAAAGCTCCTCCTTAGACCGTTACCCGGTGGTCACACCAAACTCTGAGTTAACTTGGTTTAAGAACCAAGTTCAACTGATTCTCGTCAGAGAACCCCCCCCCTCCATTTTGTAGGACAAAGCATCTTGATAGTCCTCGACCTTGAGGAATTCCGAAACGAAGAAGAAAAAGCTCCTCCTTGAGCCCGTTCCCCGGTGGTCGTATCGAACTCTAAGTTAACTTGGTTTAAGAACCAAGTTAAACTTACTCTACTCAGAGAGACCCCCGCCTATCCTGGTGCGTCCTAAAGCACCGTGATAGTTCTCGCACTTAAAGAAGGCTCATCCATCGAATACCGTGTGGACCCCCATTTGCCACACTCGCTAAAGTCCCTTGTGACTCTCAAGCTATCACGTCGGCTGCTAACCATCTGTTTGAGGCACTCGTCAAAGAACACACCGGATTCCTGAGGTGTCTTGGCTCATTGAGTTTAAGGTCAGACTCAAACCAGCCACTAGAGCAACCAAGGTATTTAAACTCCAGTAGAGAAAATTAGCCTATTCTTTTATATTGAAATAAGTAGAGAGTTAACCAACATTATAATGTCAAGTTATAAAGCTTTCCTTAAAGAATTATTGAAGGCAGTATTGTGCCATTAAATTTGTAATATTGCTGTCGTTTAGGTTTATTTTTGTTTTTGCGTTTTAATTAAAGTTTTAGTTTGTTTAACAACATTTTTTTTCCTCAAATCGCTACGTTGGTACAGGGAACCTTTAAAGTTTTAAGAAGTCAAGACCCTAGATAATAATAATCAAATCATATATAACACTCTTAGAGATATCCCGTTAATCAAGGAGTAGTACGTAAACAACCCATACCTACGAGCATCCTTCCATCACTCGGTCCTTCCATATAGGAACGACATTAAATGTTTGGTGTCAAGATGTGGGGTGCTTCCTATACCACGACATTTAAATATTTTGTGTCAGGTGTGGGGTCCTACCTATACCACGACAGTAAGGTCATCTTTTCTGTTCTGAAAGAATTGAATTTACAGGAAAAGATCGAAGGGATGTGCTTCGACACAACCAGCTCTAATACTTGTTGGCACAAAGGAGCGTGCACACTTTTAGCGCATCTTCTTGGTTGTAAACTTCTCCACATTTGTTGTCGCTATGGTGATTTAATTTTCTCCTGATGTTCTCTTGTTTAAGCGCTTTAAAATAAGATAGAAATATTTTGACAATATAACATATAAAGACTCGTCAACTGATGAGTACACTTTAAAGATGAAATAATGCATCCGTTAAAATTATTCAGACCAAAAATGACTACAGAGAGCTCCTGGAGATGGCTATCATCTTCCTGGGAGCTGTTCTTCTTCAAGGCATCCGCTTTGCAGCTCCTATGAGCTATGCATCGAGCCCAATGGATGTCAAAATTGATATACATCTTCAAAGTCTGGATGTTTTGTTTGCAGTTCAAGCTGACAAAACGCGAGCATCAAGGATTACCAGAACTTTGCATCTTCTTTTCACGTAAAGCGATTTTTTTAGTCCCTTTGAAAGCAGGGATAATATTTAAAAAGGCTAAAGGAAAGCGATGTTTTAAATTGCTTATAAATCCTGGGTTAAATGTTCTCCGATCGTGCTTGTGAGAAGAGCCCTTCTGAGGGTTTGATGAAGAGCATAGTAAGCCATAACATTGCGTTCTTAACCGCATAATTACAATTGCATTATTGTTAATATAATTCTCAATTTATAAGAACTGGCTAGAATGGGTAAAGCGATTTTACCATCCTTTTCAAAAGTAGAGATAACATGTAAAAACGCTGATTGATAAAAAATCTTTTTAGATTGCTTAGAAAAGCTGGATTTAACGTTCTTCTCTCGTGATTGTGAGAAGAGCTCCTCTGAGGGCTTGAGAAAGAGCTTAGTTAGCCATAACATTACCTTCTTAACCACATATATATATATATATATATATATATATATATATATATATATATATATATATATATATATATCAATAATAAGCCCTACAGAAGGAAATTGAATAAAAGACGGTTTGGAGTTAGTACTTTCATCTATTCGACATTTTTAAAGTCCCAATGGTAAGAAAAAAATAAGACACACATCGATAGTTTTCTTTTAATTATCAACTCATTGGTTTTGTCAATTAAATTTACCGTAGAAAAAGAAGTAAATAAGAGCCTTTCATTTTTGGATGTCCTAATAATTAGAGAACCACATAGATTTAAACATGCACAAAATATAAAATCTGCTGTTTTTTTCTCCATGTATCTTAGGGCTTTTCGAATATGTAGTCCCAACTATATAGTTAAAGAATATACAAAAAAATTGAAGATATTGCTACCAATTTATGCTACTAAAAGTACTTTCTAGAAAAAATGTAGAAATATAGTCAAAAAAACATTTTATAATTGTAAATTAGAGACAATAGAACCTCGTAAAAACCTATTAATTTTACCATATCATGATAATTTTATGTGTGTAGTGCCCATTCTAAAACAACTTAATATTAGCGTAGCCTTTAAATATAATCATACATTAAAAAATCTCATAATAAAGCATAGCTCCAATAATGATAATAATGTAATTTACCGAATTCCATGTTTAGATTGTAATTTATTCTATGTAGGCCAAACTTCCAAAAATGTTTCCATAAGGACCCAACGACACAAAAATTCAGTAATTAAGGGATATCTGAATAATGCCTTAGCTGTCCACAATTCCGAGATGGAACACGGAATTAACTGGTCAAAAACTGATACAATAATCCATAGTAATGATTTTATAAAGAGAAAAAGCCTGGAATAATTTTTAATATCCCACACAAAGGAGAGTAATCTCAGCATTAACCCAGGGCTTCTTTCGCTGCATCCAATTTTATCCCTTTTTCTTAAATCCGACTTATCTGATAGCTTAAAAAGTTGATCTCATAGGCAAACGTGCTTAGTATAAATACTGTGTGTCTTATATTTTTCTACCATCGTGAGTTTGAAAATGTCGAATAGACGAAAGTACTAACTCCAATCCATCTTTTATTCAGTTTCCTTCCGTGGTACTTATTCATATTTATAGTTATCACGCGCTAACTTTCGTGATATTTCCCAAATATATATATATATATATATATATATATATATATATATATATATATATATATATAATTAGGAGAACCGAAAATATGTAGAATTCACTTGTTAGAAGTAAATTAAAAACCGAAGAAATTATAAATTTTGAAGTGCAGGCAGGCTAGAGTTTATAATAGAAGAATGGAATGTGATTTATTTTATTGGATAAAGTAATAATTTAACAACATTAAGGATGAAGGTTTTTATCTTTCACGCTTAGGTATTCTTGTTGTGATTTAATCTACTTAATGCACTTATAATCCGAAATATTCTCATAATCCACAAGGAATGATTTTGGTAACAATGCAAAAGCAAAAAAGCTGTCTAAACTAATTTTGAGTCTAACACGCCGAAAATACTAATTTTTGACTAAAGATTCTGGAGTATATAGAAACTCCATCTTTCCGGCTCGTCGATTCCCTGTCTGGGTTGCATTATTGAGCACCTGGAAATTGTTACTCGAACCGTTCGATGAGAAACAGCATACATGCGTCTCTAATCATTCGAAAGTTGTACCCAGTTAATGAACAACTAAAGTAAGATTTTATGCAAATAACAAGCTGTGGCATAGTGTTGAGGAAATCCTCTCGTATACCAAGTACTTCATATACAGTACGTTACCAGCCAAAATATAAACTATTTCAAATAAAAGAAATAAAGAGGCTAGTTTAGAAATAACCACACTTAAGGGACAATTTGATGTGGCAAGGAAATTTTCTACGATAGGTTCCAAGAAAGCTTATTCAAAAGCATCTAATTCCTATTTACCAGACCAATTCTACTTATCTAAATATATATATATTTTAATTTTGCTATTTATTTATTGTATCAGGCTCGAGTGTTCAAATATTGGTGCAATATGCTTACATGTCTGTATCCCCCAATATTAAAGGAGTAGTGTCAAAATTTACTCATACCCCTTCCAGTTTCATGACATAGACATTCCTCTAATCTGGAAACTTCAGATAGAATGAGTCGTTGGTTGAACAGTTAATCATTAACAGTTAAGTTCAGTCATTTTGAATCTATTTCAAACTTGGTTTGAACTTAGAGGCGCATTGCAAATTTTGAATTTTCCTTTGACCCTGCTTTCGATCAACGATAAATGTAAAAACCTATTTCTCTTCTTAGTTACCAGGCCTTAATAAGACCCTTTAACCTTTCTATTGATCTCTGTTATATTAATATTTGCAGCTGTAAAATAAATAATAAACACTAATTTTGAATTAATTTTATTTTAATCGGATTTTTTTGGCTAAAAAAGATTATATTGAATTCGTATTGCAAATTATTTCTCTTTTATCTCTTACATTTTTGGTTTTATTAACTAGATTGTAAAAATAGTGATATAAAAATTATATATTATTCAATATATTTTTTTTTACATCAAAGTTTCTGATACAGTGTCTGCACACGATTTAGAAAACTCGTGTCCTTCAATTTAGCCCGTGAAATCGTGTTTAGGTTTCTACTTTAGTTCATATGTTCATTGCACGAATGTGTGGAGTGGCTATTAATTTACCGACACTACACAGTATTCAGAAATACACACGTTTTATGATTGTAGTTTCCGTTGGTTTTGCAGTTATATATTGGGAACGTTTTATTCCGTTATTAACACTACTTTGACTTTCTATGTTTTTCTTCTATTTGTATCTTCTTTGGAATGATTTCAGGTTAATAAACATGTTGAAAAAAGCTGGCGAATGATATCAGCATGAGTACTAGTTTTTCGGCTGAACCGCATAAAATCTTTTTTTAAATTGGTTTTGTTTGCTCCCAATTATGTCTTTTGTCTTTTGTTTCGTTTCTTTTGGAAAAATAATTAAATAATGGCAAGAGCTGATCTTTCTGCGAGTTCAAATAATCTGCTTCCACGTTTGTTCTATATCTGCTATAAATTTACCTCTCGACTCTTTTGTTTTGTTCCAGTCGTTACCATGAAGTTCTTTTAGCAATTTTAAAGGATGGTTTCCTCACGTATGTATAAAATCATGTGTTTCATAGATAGTCTCCTCTAACTGTTCTACTGTGCATTTCAGTTCATCACGTCGATTTCTTTAACATCCAAGAACTGATTTACCGTCTTTGCTGTGGTGGCACAGAGAATATCCTATATGAATACAGGTTCACATAGTTCCGATGTTCATGGAAAACGGATATTATGTTCCGAAACAGAATCTTGTATACTACAGCGCAAACGTACGAGCGGACAGATTTCAGTGTTTAAACTCAAACACCATAACGCGGCCACCTCCTAATTCTACCGTGTGCAGTATGTTTGAATCTTTCACATGCAAAACGACTTATATGCTGCTTTCCATAAGATCCGAACAAATTAAATTTTCTTTCGTCGCCAAAAAGGTAGCAATATTTAGCACCCCACAGAACATAATTATAAGTAATAGCCAACCTATATGCTTTATTCTTTTTGTTTATGAGGGGTTTTATATCAGGGGGGGGGGGGGATTCTATGACTCCTAGCCCTCTCAAGTGACAGGATACAACCTGGTGATAGACCTTCAAGTTCAGTTTTTTTTGGCAACTTGAAGTGACGTGCAGACTTCTGTCAAGGAGTTTCCTTCATTGCAGGATTTGATACCCTGTGGAGAATTAATTTGTGTAATATCACAAAATTTGACCGATTTTAATAACTCGAAATCTTAGAGAGTGTCATTCTTTTACTCTTAACATGGGCAAGCTACTTTCCCCCAAATTATTGACCTGCAACTCCTCTCACAATTCTGATAAATGAGTAATATAATCAGTAGCAGTCTAAAATACACGTGAGACAGTGAGTGCTATCTCACCTATCTTATGACCTACACTCATTCTGGACAATTTGAGTTTGGTATTTGTCCAGTGTTTTGTGTAGTTTACAGGAACATGTATAGATATACAGTATAAGTCTATGTTAGATTGACTTCATCTGTGTTAATATATGTCAGTGTGGCTTATATTGTATAAATTCACCGAACTTCATTAAGTTCGTTAAAGGAAGAGAACTTTATTTTTAAAAGTAAATAAAAAGGTTTACGCCTTGCTGATTGATCGCAGAATGCTTTTTTTAACATAGGTATATGCGATGTTTAGTTACAAAATGAGCAAACGCTCGTTAGCTTAATGTATCTAATAGCAGTTGTTTGGATGAAGTTTGAGATAACTTGGACGGTCAAGAATTTTGCCCCCTTAGTTTTCCAGTAAAATCCAATAAAATTGCTTGTCGATATCTTGCCAATGTTTAGAATCCCCTGTGTACATATCGTAACATGTCATAATGTATTTATATAAGTAAAACTTTTAATCTAAGTAGGCTTTCTAAAAACCGAGAGGGCGCATATATCCCATGTTGAGAATTTAGAGCTTCTGCAAATTCATTCAGACGTATGGAGACATCAGTAGAAGTAGAAACGCTAAATAGTAGTCGGGATGAAGACCCTTACAAAACTTGTGCTTTAAATATTGATTGAGGAGCATCAATTTATAAAGGATAGGCAAGTATGATATTAATTAAAGCAACCTATGCTGCCATTGTTTTGGAGGAGACCCAGCAAGTTAAGACCTTTTTTCCAACCCGTGGAACGACTTTGACGATCGCATTCGTCCTCGAGTTGTACGACGAAATAAAGATCTATTGGCTGCCTAGGAGCGTTGTAGAGTAGGAGAAAAAGAGAGAGCAAAAATTATTATTATTCTCGAAAACTATATTTTAGGCTCCATTCAATAAAAGAGAGCGTATCAAATAGTTTTTATGGGTTCTACGGCAGATAGGTGTATTCTAGGTATAATTTTCATCATTCGCTTTATCTATTAACAATGGATAAGAAAAAATTAAACTTCGATATCAAGGGTAAAAACCTGAAGTATCTATTTGAATGATAGATTACAAGTAAATTGGCATTGTGATGTGCTTGAAAATTTGGGTTGTTAGTTTATTTTGGAGTGTTAGCTTGCAAAAAGTCACTAAGGACAAGTTTGTTGGTACCTATATTTATAGAAGGACAAACCAAAAAAGTGGATAACTGTGTGTGTTAATCACTCTGAGAGATTAAACCCTGTTCTTTACACGACTTAAGAACAATTTGTCAAGCGTCTTCTGAGAAAAATTGATGAGAATTGTTCATAATGCTAGGGAAAGATAGAGTAATATTTTTGATTTATATGCGAACCATTCCCAAAGGTTTTTGAGGGTATTACAGCTTTTTCTTTGGTGGCGAGTACGAAGAAATCAATCTAGTAAATAGCCTAGGAATGGTAATGAATGAATCAAATCTGAGCGGAATGTACGAACACCTGTGGTCAGAAGTATTTTGTTATTTAAACTGAGGCAATTTTGTGCTGATGCACTTAAAACCACTTTCTCGGGTGCATCATAATAACAATAGTTCTTCTCCATTTGCCTAGCTCTCGAGAGGGTAAGCAAGGTAATATTCCTGCCGGTTTCGACTGCATAACTTCATTTAAAAACGGATTAAAGAAGTCCATCTACCTATCAAAGGTGGAGGATGAGTCACATTTACAGAATAGAATGCGAGCTAAAGTGCCGTGTGATTGGTGACAATGGTTGCATCTCGACCTTTAATTGAAGGAAATAACTTTCTACACCTCAAAACGCGGCGCAGAGCTATCGAGAACATATGGACCTTTTATGTGTGCAGTGGTGCACAGCTTCAATAAAAAAGGGTAATGTAACCCATTTATTTTTTGCAATTTTATACAGGCAGCTCCCATCTCCTCGATGCATACATCAGTTAGATTCCTATTGGTAGCGTAAACTAATGAAAGTCGTACCTCTAGCGCGTTAGTGGATTTAATACATTTTAACACACGTTTAAGGAGGTCATCAAGAAGCCCTAAGCTGATGGATGCCTCTTGGACAGATTTATGGGAGGAGTTTAAAAGGCCTAAAATTCACTGAAAGATATAATGGTATGGAAATGGAAATTTTTATATAGCCTCTACTCCGTCAGGCAGTGGTTTAATGCTTCGTTACTTTAAAGAGAAGTACGCTTACACCTGAAATAAGCCTGTAAACTTAGAACAAAAAAACGGTAATTACACTGGGCTGCATCCCCGCAAAGTCCTTTGCAACAAAGACGTCATTACCATTTCCCATTAGAGTTTTGCATGCTGAATTCAGAAATCATACTCATTTTTTAAGTGAGGTTCTCATTTTTTTGTAATAACCGACACTAAATTATCCAGGTTTATCGTGCAGAAATGCGTGTGAGCCAGGTCTATAAAATTCCTCTGAATTTATATAAGTAAGTAAAGGCAAACAGAGGTTGACAGGCCTTTTTATTTTATTGAGAAGACAAAATCATGATAAATATACGTTACACACATACAGGCATGTACATATCTGCCTACGAAAATCACCATTGTCTTTGAATGTTGAGGCCAGCTATTCTTCCTCAAAGGCACGCGTTAGAGACCTTCTCTTGTGTGCTGGTGTATCAACAGATGTTGCCCGGCTTTTTTGAAGCGACCAGCAGAAATCAGCCATCATCGTCACGCTCCAATTGCCTTGATAGCGGTGCTCCATTTCGGCTATATCTTGATGGAACCTCTTCCCCTGTTCCTCACTGAGGTCACCCAAGTTGGCAGGAAAGTAGTTAAGATGACTAGGAGGAAATGCATTTTTATGCTCATCCGTACGTCAACCGTCTCATATGCTTGAAGTATGTTCCCAACTTTTTCCTTGTAGTTATTAGCTTTTGTGTTCCCCAAGAAGCCTGTTGCATCTGACTTAAAATTATTCCAAGCCCTTCTTTCATTAGGTTTTAATGCTTCAGTAAAGCCGATATCTGAAAGAAGCTCACGAATCTGATTCGTGGTCCAACAAATATGCCGGCTTTCATTTTAGCATCACTTACAGAAGGGAATTTGTGGGACAGGTACTTAAACCCTTCTTCATCTTTCGAAAGTGCTTTTACAAAGTTATTCATCAATCCCAGCTTTATGTGAAGTGGAGGTAGAAGTACTCTCTCCGCTGGTACAAGTGGTAAAGCTTTGACGTTATGGCGGCCAGGTAAAAATTCCGTCCGTTGTGCCCATTGCACTTGTCGGTAGTGTACGGAATGTGCACGGCTCTCCCCCAAGAATAAAAAGTATGTATGTTTTGTGTAGCCTCCCTGCAGCCCTAAAAAAATACCTTGGACCTTAAGGTCAGCCTAAAGAAGCCAGTTGTGATCCTGATATTGTGTGTTGTTAAGAAAAAGGGACATGGTAGCGTAGGTTTCTTTCAGGGTGACGGAATGCGCAATGGGCAATGATGCTACTTTTTTTCCATTAAGAAGTAGCAAGGCTTCCAGACTCCTTGTAGAGGAGTCGATAAAGAGCTTCCATTCTGCAGTATGGTGTTCCTTGCCCATGTGTCCCACAAGGCTTGAAACATCATGGCAATACATTCTGTCATCTGTCTTAGTAAAGTACCGCACAAATTCCTGCTTTCGATGCCTATACCATGCAAAGTGTGTGCTACTTCCCAAAAGAGTTTTCTCTGCTAACCTTGAGCGTAGCAATTTTGCAGATTCTTTTAAAAGCCTAAAATCTCGAACAAAGTCATCTAGCTCAGTTTGTTCAAACAACTGAGGGTTTTTCTCACGGATCCCGGCAGGGTTAAACTCTTCATCCAAATCTGCATCTTCACGGTCACTACTTGAAGAGTTACTAGAACTACTACGGTGCACATTCTCAGGACATATTGGTACTAGACGTCATCACTGTGTACAGGTCGCATAGCTAATGGAATGTTTGGATATTTAATGTGTCTCATCCTTTTAACATTCCTCCCCAGCGCTTTCACCATACAAAAATAGCAATCATCATGGTGATTTTTCGTTTCCCGCCAAACCATTGGTATACCAAATGGCATTGACTTACGTTTCCCTTTAATCCATTGGCTGAACCCAGAAATACAGTTCACACAGGCAAAGGGAGGAGCCCATGGCTTGTACTGATCTCCTAGTTCAATGGCAAAGTAGGCACGATACAGACGTTTTACTGAAGATGTGATAGTGCGCTTCTGTTTTGAGGGTGTGTACTTTCCGCATATGTAGCAGAAAGAGTCAGGATGGTTCTTGCAAGTCTGCGGCATCCTTCAGTTAATCTGCCAAAAAATAAATAAACATAAGACACAGTAAATGATCACACACGGACATTACATAGTAATAATTCATAAATACCTGCCTATGCACCTAGCTCTATAACACATGCTGTGCAACACAAAAACTAGAACCTCAGGAGCAAAACGAATACTACCACATTGTTCAGCCTCTTCAAAATTGGTCTGGAAAATTATATTGTTATTTGAAAATGCTTTCCTGGTAGACCAGTTGTTTGTATATTGTGTATGTATGTTTAACTGTTTTGCTTAACACCAGGGAAGAGGTAAAGTTAGGGAAGGATGCAAGTAGCTTAAAGTAATTGACTCGGTAAGCCACTCATCGAACACGCACTGTCAGAACGAGAAATTGGACATAACGAGCTTAACTGACTGGAATAAACCATCCGTACGTTACAACTTTAAAAGCACGTCCTTTGAAATCGTAAATGTGTGAGAAAATTTCAGAAAAGTGCTCCCAAATTAGATTGATTGAAGTCTGCAATGAAAAAATTCAACAGTGTGCGGTCAAAATATAGGAAAGGGGAGAGTTTTATGTGATAAGCAGAAATTGAGTCGCCTGATACATTTTGTAGAAAGGAATCAATTTTAGCTTTATCCTGTTACATAAGAACATAAGAAAAGAAGGAGACTGCAAAAGACCATTCATGGCCTACACTTGGCAGCTCCTGTTCCAGTCAACACACAAAAGATTTATTACCAGAGAAAAGTCATCAACATTGTCACCCTTTACAGGAGTTCGTCAGATCTAATCGACAATATACATAAAATGCATCCAGAGGATTATGTCCATTCATGCAACCGCAAAATATAATCTCCCCACTCCTTAGAAAAATATATACATATGTACATAAAAAAGTCAGTCCCATCTAGCAGCTTCATCCATATATTTATCTAATCTATTCTTAAAACTACCCAGAGAGGAGGCTTCTATCACATGTCTAGTGAGCCTATTCCATTCATCTACCACACGATTTGTAAACCAATTCCTCCCAATCTCCTTCCTAAACCTATAATTATCAAGCTTAAACCCATTGCTACGTGTCCTTTCATGTTCACTAAGTATAAGAACTTTACCCAGATCCCCTTTATTATATCCTTTTACCCATTTGAAGACTTCAATCAATTCCCCTCTGACTCTTCTCCTTTCCAATGTATGTAGATTTAGTTTTCTGAGCCTTTCACCATAAGGTAAGTTCCTTAGCCCACCAATCATCTTTGTCATCCTTCTCTGCACAGACTCAAGCAAATCAATATCCTTCCTATAATATGGTGACCAAAATTGTACTGCATAGTCTAGATGAGGCCTAACTAGCGCCAGATACAGTTTTAGAATGACTTCAGCACTCTTATTGCTTACACTCCTCCTAATGAATCCCAATATCCTATTAGCTTTATTCTTAGCATTTAGGCATTGCTTTCTAGGACGAAGGTCTGAACTTACCAAAATACCCAAGTCCCTCTCACAATCGGTCCTCCCTAAATTTTTCCCATTTAATTTATAGCTATTCATTGGATTATTTCTACCTATACTAAGTACACTACATTTGTCTATGTTAAACTTCATTTTCCATTTTTCAGCCCAATTGGACAGAATGGTCAATTCCTCCTGCATTACAACAGCATCAGAATCAGCCCTAATGGCCCTACCTAGCTTAGTATCATCAGCAAATTTACTCAGGTCACTACTTATACCTATGTCAAGATCATTAATATAAATTAAGAATAGCAATGGACCCAAAACAGATCCTTGCGGAACTCCACTGCTAACACACCCCCACTCAGATTTAACTCCATCTATACTAACTCTTTGCTGTCTGTCACCAAGCCATGACTGAATCCACCTAAATATACTGCCATCGATTCCGTGTGCTTTGACTTTGCTCAGAAGCCGTAAGTGTGGCACTCGATCAAAAGCCTTACTAAAGTCCAAGTATAAAATATCATAGTTTTCATCATTATCTGCTGCTTCATACACCTTACTATAAAAAGACAGCAAATTAGTCAGACAGGATTTACCCTTTACTAAAGCCATGCTGTGATTCCTTTATCAACTTATGCTTATCCAAGTGATCCCTAATATTCCTTGCTATAATAGATTCCATCATTTTCCCTACCACTGATGTCAAACTTACGCCGGAATGATAGGGACGGTGGAACCGATGCCAAATAGGAAATCAAATCCTGTGGTTAGGTTATGGATGAAATGCAGGTGTTCAAATCTCGATAAATTTATGGACGAAATGTAGGTTTTCAAATCTCGATAAATTTATGGACGAAATGCAGGTTTTCAAATCTAGCCATACCCCAAGGGTAGATATAGAGGTGGAATGAGTGTGCCATTAGATCGAGACTACTTTTTTGGTTGAACACATTTCTAGCTCTGTCATACAAGGTACTATGATGCAGGCACAAACTTCCTGGGAAGACCTCCTTGAGATTCGGATAGTGGGTCTGCAAGAGAGCACCAAGTTACGGGAGTGACGGTTGTTTCTTTATTTATACTATTTTAATTCTACAAGAGGCAATTAATATGAAGCAATTAAGAGAGCATAACACATAAATAAACAAAGCACATGTAAAAATTAAAAATTGAAAATGCACATTGGCAAAGTTTTGCGCACAGTTGATGTTGAGCAACAGGAGTATTTGATTTTATAAACTAGAAATAGTCCGATATCATCACAGCATCCCAAAGTTGTTGGTAACGAGTTTCGATTTCTTTAATTCTATGAAAGAATCGTTCGCCTAGTTTGTCCCTAACATCTTCGAGATTTTCAGGAAAACGATCAAAATGACTAAAAATAAAATGCATTTGGATGCTCATATTCGCGCTAATATCGCGAAAGGTTGATAGCAAGTTGGTAACAAGGTCTTTATAGTGTTCACTTTTGTGTTTCTATAACACATTTGGAGATTTAACGCAAGGCCTTTTTGAAGAGGACATCTTGCTCATTTTCGATTGCTGAGTTCACCACAACTTCTAAAAAATCGGAAAAAAAGAAAATAATTAGAATTAAGATAAAGTAAAGAATCCAGTGTAGTGGACGTACACACATACATAGTGACTAATTTATAACATATACAAACTTATGACATATACATATGGACATTAACTCCCACATATACTTATATACGTATGGACATTGACTCACAAACAGACTTATTAACATATGGACTTTGACCCCAACCTAATACATGTATTATAAAAGGATGTTTAATAACTTAAACATGAAGGTAATTTTTCGATTCAAGAGACCGATTTCATACTGGAATGATGTCCATTTCCTAAACAACAAAAACCTTGTAGACTAGTGATAATTGATGGTCCAAATCTCGGATTGTTGCAGAGTGAAAGAATACCAAAATAAACGGTACAGTGAACTCTCATTGTGGTTCAGTTTAGGTGCTACTAGAAAATATCTCTATCTTGTATCACACTTTGTAGTGATGTTTTTAAAGTTCCTAAATTATCTGTTTGATTTGCTGATATGTCGAATAAAAATTTGGAACATTTTTTACCAAGATTTACTTTTGAGCACAGGAGTTTTACCAGTCTGTCCCAGGCAGTCTTCGATAAGCTTTCACTGTGCTCCACATCTCACCGAAGGCGAGCTAACCGAGTTTGCTTCATTGAGTGTCGCATGAAAGATCATAAAATCTCCAGCAGACACCAATTATGAAGATTGTGCAAAGAGAAAAAGTCACATCGCTACTATTTACAGTTTAAAATTTTTCCAGAGTTTGGTCTTACTCCTGGGTAACAAAGGGCCGATATTTGAGGCAGCGCGTGAGAGGACAAATTATGACTCACGTGAGTGTTAAAGAAGAAGAGAAAGAGTGTTGAGAACGGCTGACCTCTAAAGGAAAAGAGAATGACTGCCTTTAGTCGCGTTACTTTTGAGTTGCACTACTCCCTCTAATTCTTTTGTCGCCATTGTTCAATATGAATTGCCTCAAATATTTCTATAGTAATTATGCTTTATTTCTAAAATCAAGAATTAATTATGTTGTTCTGCGCTAAACACGCTGTCTGGTTGCTATTTCCTTGTGGATTTGAAGAGAGCAAAATTGAACAGCAGTCGAATTGAGGTTTATCACGCGCCCTATATAATTTAAGAAACATATATTTTGATTTAAATGCCAGTGTTTTACTATTTTAATTTAATCTTTTATTAAATGGATATAGGTAGTACCTTTGCTTTCTGACGGCTGCACCCTACCTGGTAGGGAGGACGGGCACCACTGGTCCTCATCCATCTCTTAAACCCTCACGTGCTGGCTCCAAGCGCCACACTCCGGTACACTGCCTCAGCTTGCAGGCTAAACTACGTGCGGGGATGGTGTGTACATTACATCACCATGCTAGGCAGAGGAGCTACCTCTATCTGCCGGGCTGAGGAGATCCTTGAATGATCAAGCGGCCAATGGTAGAGGAGTAAACTTTCCAAATTAGGAGTGGATCCCCAGACGTGGACCACTGCGCTGTGCTCACTAACTCCTGCATCTCCTGCAGCTAACCTGGTGCCAAACGTACTGCTCTTCATTCCTTTAAATAACACCAGCGAGGCCGAGAGGGTGATTTTGACGACAGGGCTACCCAGGATCTCCAAACACTTTACCCAGGCTTGCGATGGCGCAATCTCCATTGTTTTCCGAGATAGAAAGATGCCAACGAATTTAATGTTTATTCTCTCTCAAATATTTATAAATATATATAATTAAATAAAAAGTATATATGATGTGTTAATCCATTTATTCTTTTCAGAGTGGGCAAATATAACAAAATAAAAAGTAGGATTAAAGTAGTAAATTTTTAAGGCAATACGTGGAAAATCACATCGTGATCAAAATTTTCATAGGCCAATATTTTAAAGCTTTGGAAAAAATCAGTGCCATAAAATTCTCCCAACTTGAAAATGAACAAAAATAGGATCTAAAAGGTGGTGCCGGTGGCGATGCTCATATTTTGTGAGATCATAAGGATTTCTCATCTAATTTTTATTTCTCAATTCTTGTATTTTTGTTTACATCTTAAAAAAAAGTACTAATTAGCTTTAAATTTTTCATTTTCTTTTTCCCTTTTGGCCTTAGGCAGAATATTTCTTTGACATTTAACATTTGAAAATTTAGTTTCGAGCTAATTATCCTTTGTCAGTATTTCCTACTTTTGTAATTTACATTACGAATAAAGCCAAATATCCTGTTTGGTAAACGTTCTCACATCACCTACGCTTATTACATTCCACTTTTACTATACTGAACAGAGCAAAATTTGAAGAAAAAATAAAATTCTTTGTTAAATTCAGTTCATGGTAAAATGTCGCTTTGTAATTTGTGATCTGAATTTTAACAGAGAAACAATGTTATTCTACGGATGTTTAAAAGAGAGAAACAGTTAAGACTTTTCTACCGCTTTTAATTCTTTATCGCTAATATTATTTAACTCTCTCGGCTGCCTAATTGAAAGATATTAGCTATTATACTCATGAGAGCAATCAATTCTTTGAAAAGAAGAGGGGAATTTTATAATAGATGGTGGGCTATTTCTTACCACTCTTGTAATTATGGAGAATAATTTCATAGACTGGATTTCATAGCACTTTGATACCATAATAGAGGCTATGTAAACTCGATTCTTGTCTAGAAGAAAAAGAAAGTGTGGTAATAAATCGGCAGAGAACGAGCTGGTAGGCCATACATAACGACGAGCAGCAGCGGACTAAAGAGAAAAATAAGAAAGACAGAATTTTTCTTGTTCATGGAATGGATTTGAGCTTTAAAATTACATAGAATAGTCAAAACTTAGGGGAAATCGATTATATCAGAGGTGAAAGATAGGTAAAATGAAGAACAAATATGGATAGAGAATTATTTTAACGACTCCGATATATATAAAGTTATATTTTAAATTATATTTATCATTTCTCTGCTTAGACATATTTACTCTACTGATTTCAACGACCTTTGAAGTTAAATTATTCCAACATTGTGATATTTTATATGAAAAGAAATATTGTCCTATCTAGTGTTAAATCTTTTGTTTGCCAACTTAAAAGTGTTATTATTACTAATGACCACCAGTGACTTGGTAATTATAAACAGTAGCTCATATATTAAGTCTTAGATTATATTGATAAACGCATATATTATTTTAAATACTTCAATATGTTGATAGAGTAGATACCAATCTTCTAGTGCAAATAATTTAGGTGACTCAGTTGTTATTCCTAAGGTCTATTTCTACATTAATAAATTAATTTCGCAGCTAAACGCTGAATTGATTCAAAAGTGGGCAATGTAATTTCGCAAAGATGGAGTGTAGAACTGCACTGCAAATGATGTCTGAAAAGAGAGATTTATAAGAGATTCCTTTTCTTCGATTTAAATAAGCATGTCTGGCCATTTAGCCTAGAACCAAATACGCCTATGTGAAGTTACAGAGCATCGTTTTGAAAATTAGCACACTTGAGATTCTGACACCGATTTACAAAAGATTTTACCATTTATATAGGTTTATACGAAACCGAATCGCTTTCAAATAATGGCACAAAATTTGCAGATTTTTTTAATTATAATTATTTGAAATTCGGTTAGCTTCTTCGAGAGACTCCTGATATAAGAACCTTCGTGATATTTTATCGCTTTGGAATTTTTATACAGTGATTGCTACGAGTGAATCTTTAAATTTTGAGTCGCACCTGGGATATGCTATCCTAATTAAGCAGTCTATATATACATCACTCCTTCATAAACACATAAGATGACTACTGTCTAGACTGCAAAGCATACACGAGCTCTAGCCCTATCTTACATCCACTCACTAAGAAACACCACAACAACTACTACACATAAACATCATACTCCGGGCTCTATCCAACCACAACCTCCCTCTCTTTTTTATGAGGGACCTGAATGCTTTTCCCCTCTACACTACTTTCGAACACAACTAATAATGAGTGAAGGTATATCACCGATGCCTTACTGCAATATATGTGAGTATCGCTGAGGGACCGCGTCCTAGGAGGTGTTCTGCCGTAATGACCATGTTACACGCTTTCACGCCCAAATTCACCTAGGTCCCCACGTACTATCTAAATGCATTCTTATATGCATGATAATCTCAATAATTATACCCACACATTCCGCTTCGACTAAAAGAACAAGAATTTGCAGGAGTTCAAAAGAAACATAAGTGAGAACACACCAGATAATCTTAACTTACAGAACACCAACTCTAGTCATGTAGATAGGTACGGGTTTACACTCATGGACACCATAAACAGCGGACCCAATCCGCACAAATCACGCAAAAAAGACACACACATAAAAGACCTTTTGTTCTCAATATAAACACAAAGAGTCATTACACAATACAACAACCAGTACAATAGAGGCTCAGGAAAACACAACATCAGACTTATACGTGTCCAAATCCTACAATGTGTGCAGCTTGACCGGAACCGCATGTGGCGCGAGATTGCCTACACTTTCGTCGACGCTCACTGCACACACCCTTCCTTCTTCTGCCGGCGACCAAAAAGGATATTCGGCACCGAGAACCAAACCCATCACCCTCCAACTTAACCGTACACTCACTGACCCTAATGACATCCTTGACGCATTTTGATCACACTATCGGATCCACCTCGATGAGCCTGGGCCCTTCCCCTGATACTAATTGAGGTCTTAATGACATTACTAGAATAATTACACCTCTCAGCATCGAGGAAACAAAACAATATATCAAATCAAAAGCAAACCGCTCCTCCGGTCCATTTGGTTTTCCAGCTACTAGAATTAACCACCTCCCAGAAACCATCTTTGCTACAATAACACCTCTTTCTTAATGCTTCACTTGCCTCTGGCCAGTTTCCATAACTATTGAAAATCTCATACAACATCTACTACACAATAAAAAATAAAAGCTCCCAACACCCATCCTAATCCAAGCCTATTTGTCTGTTAGAGCACTTAGACAAGATACTAGAAAGCATGGTCAACACCCGTCTCCGGAACTTTAAAGAGGAGATTTACTGGTTCTTTTTCTTTTAAAATGGGTTTAGTAGTGACTGGTCCAATAAAGCATGCCAAGCATGAAAGAAAACACTCTCCATCAGTAGGAAAGTAGAGAAGCCCTTGACAAAAAAACATCACGCTTCGGTGTCTAGTCACCGACCTTTCAACTCCTCTTATCCCCTATAAAGTATTTTCCGAACCTTTTCATCTTTTCCTACACGATCTCCTGCCGTCCTCGATAGTGATTCCTTTTTTGTTCATTCTATTCATTTGATTCAATTCAATGGTGGTAATGGTATTAGATTATATTTTGAATTTTCAATCTGAGCGAGGATTTAATTCATTGTTTTTTTCAAGTAGATAACCTCCGATGAAGACTGGTTGGCCTTTTGATCGAGTATTATGATATGTTACAGCTTCTTTCTGTGGGCTGTTTATCTTCAGTTAGAAGAAGGGGAGTATTTTTTTTAAAGAGAAGACTAATTCTGACTCTTTATTTAACTTGGAAGCACTGGCCAATAATCTAAGTGGCACTGCAGTCGGGTGAATCGAATTGATGTTAATGCAGAAGGTGTTCTTTAGTTTCATGAGATGATATTACCGAGTACTCTTCCAGAAAACTGTAAAAGATAACATGGACACAAATTACTAGATGTAAAAACGCCTTAAATTTTGTATGTTAAATATACGCAAATTGGATGGATTCCTGAACTGCGCTGAGTTTAGTAAAGTTCAATAGTGTTTAATTGCTTTTTATAGGAATTACTATACTTTTTTCGGCCATAACTGGTTAAAACTGGATTCTTCTAATCAATTAAAAACCGGTTTAAAATTTTCGATTTCTTTGCAACAGAAAATGAAAGAAAATGAATATCACTTAGATGCGTCCCTGACGACAATCGGCACTCATGTTGAAGGCCATTATCATTATAAACATCCTGCAAAATTTATTTCTTTCATACATATTTATTTTTGGCAGGAAATTACTTTATGTAAACATATGTTTACAAGTGACTAAGCTGCTACTAGCAACTTTCATAGAACTTCCGCATCCTTTTTTCCTCCTTGCTCATCCCAAAAGCTAGCACGACCTACCATAAACATTCTCCTCTGCCACTTGCTGTTTTTTGTAGCTAAAGCTTTTCCGTTTTATTTAGTTTTATTACTTAATATCGCTTGGTTGTATTGGACTCTCATAAAACCGTTGGCTCCAATAATTTTTTTTTACAAAATTCTTTCCTTAATTTTTTCTACCTTCAACATGTCAGTAACATTTTACATGCTAAAATAAGTCAGAAAAATTATTGTGAAAGTAAAAGTGCCTCATGTATGCATATTTAGGACTATATTGGCTTGGCATTTTCACTTATCAAATTATTCTTGCATTCTCTATTTCGTAATCTGTTTTAGAAATGCTGGAGAGTCTAAACTAATCACAAAACGCTTGCCTCGAAATTTTATCAGCAAATTAAATTGACAAAAGAGCAAACAAAAAAAAATTACATCAGAAAATGGTGAGTGAAAACTTTTTCTTGAACAGATTAAGGCAACAAATGATGCTTCTCACGTAGATGTTATCTTCAGTAAATTTTCTTCCTTTGAGGAACATTCCGATTTTGCAGTATAAGGTTTCATGAAGTGATAGAACTAATTTAGTAAAAAAAATCTACAGAGAAGTCATTTAGGCGTGTTAAAAATGTTAGTTTTATGTTACTGCTAATAAACATTTTATCCTTGAATGATTGTTAAAAATTGTTACTGTTCAAGTAAATGAAAATTAAAGCAGAAAAAAAGACAATGCTAATTAGGGCATAGATAAATTAACTCTCTAATGAAATACAGAAATACTCCAATCTATGAAAAGATATGACCCCAGTTTAAAGCGCCTGAGAGTTTAGGGAGGCAAGGGAGCAGATAAAAATAATACACAAAAAAAAATAGTGAAGGTGAAGAATATATCTATAATAAAACTATAAGTACGTGAAAGAAATTGGAAAACTTAATTATTTTATAGTAACTTCCTGTTTCTACTTTTTATTATGTATTCTAAATTTGGACGACAGGTCGTTTTAAAGAATTATCTTAAAGCGGAAAAGATAAACTAGTTATGCGTTATAATTTAGCCGTTCGGACGGTACCTGCCAAATATTACATCCAATCTTGATTTTGAAATTGCTTTTAGACATTTATATTACAGCCAATCTTTATTTTGAAATTGTCTTTAGACAGTTAACTCTGTATCTTTGCCCTAATTTGAAGAATTATTGAAGGAGCGGGGACTCAATTCTTAGTTTGATGGCCGTTCACGAGTCATTGATTTAAAAGTGAATGAATTGAAGGAAAAATATTTTCAGTTGCAAGATCTTCCTTTCGGGAAGACGTTGCTCTTTCCTTCTTATTATTGTTTATGAATACAATATTCGGCATATATTTAATAAAATTTATTTTTTACATCCTTTTACATTGGTATAGGAACTATATAGGAAGTAGAGCGAAATAATTAAGTCGAGAGAATTTATGTCTAGTCTAAATGGCAGGACGTTGATTCTTACTAACCTCCTGTTAGACGGTTCATTCTTGTTCTTTTGGGTACCAATAAACAGAGAACGAACTTGTTCCAGTAGTTTATAATCCGTCCTCTCTATACTTTGGGATCAGAAATCGTGGTCATTCATTGAAGTAGTTTCTTTTTATAAATTTTCATTGGTCTCTTTCCCTCCCTCTTTGTATCTCGGTTAAGTGAACTATTTAGTTGGTTGCATCATTTATTTTACTACACGAAACTTCCTAATTATGTTGAAAATAAACAACTTTGTGTAGTAAAATTAGCTTCTCATTGCATACTAACTCGATGAACATTTAGGAAAGAAATCAATGCGATGGAGAAGAAACTGCTATCCCGTGTGCAGAGTTTAGGATTTGGTTTATTCAGTTGTTATTCAGTTTATTCTGGTTTATTATAATTGGATCTACCCAAGATACATTTTATTTTATGAAAAAACTAATAATGAGTTTTCAACAAAGTCTGATCAACTCTTCGCAAAATGCCCCCAACTAATGAGAAAACGGAAGGAACAAAAAAAGAAGCGTTTGTAGGTATTTTTACACGAATGGCTTCCAAGAAGAAAGGGCGCACTTTATCAATCTATGGGGAGAATTTCAAGAGTGTAGTGAGTTATTGTGCAGAGACAAGCTGAGGCTAGAATGGGTAATCGGGTACAAATAGCAAATATTTTGAATAATTATTTTATAGATATTCCGACAGGAATGCATCAGAGATTGGAAAATTATGGAAATCTAACAAGAAATTTGTCAAAAATTAGCGATGCATTGAAGATTTCACTTGGGTCAGGAGAGTTTGATAATGTTGTATTTTGAAAACATAACAAATCACGGCTAAAAAATTATAAAAGGGACCTTATTAGAGAGCTTAAATTACCTAGTTTTACAGATTTTCATAATGATAACTCTAAAAGAAAAGGCGGAGTCGTTTATTATACATAAAGATGAACTAGACTCGATAAGGAAGCATCAATATATCATTAAAATAAACTTCGTCGAGGTATATATACCAGCCACCAAAGCAAGTGTTTTTTTAGACGTTTGACTTTAATCAGCCAAAAAATAAACTGTTATATATAGTTAATTTAAGGCTTATAATGCAGAGAATCGACTGATAGACATTATAAATGAAGACGTCTTGAAGAAAAAATTAGAAAAGCGGTAATAAACCAAAAATGCTAGGCTTAATTTTGATATTGAAGAGAAGTAATTTATTATATAAAATTTCAAAATTGTCTGATGACACGAAACTAGTTAATAGGGTAATTTAAAACAGTGAATAATAACTTGCAGATAACTTGGCTAGAGTATTCCAAAGGGCGGAAAGCTGATAGATACAATTTGACGTGAACAAGTATAAAGTAATGTACATTTCTCATGATAACCTCCATTGAGATTACATTATATATAATCAAATTTTAAACATAGTCTAAATGGTAAAAGATTTAAGTTTCTTAATCTCAAATGATCTAAAATTTTGGAAACAATGCACTTTAGAGTCAGAGAAGGATAAATTGTTTCCCAAATAATTAAAGAGACATTTTGCATGTAAATTCAACGATAATATTCTTCCTTTATATAAAAAGCTCGTAAGATCTGATTATTGGGTGCAATTTTGGTTTCCATACTTGAAAAATGACATTGCAATATTCAAACGAGTCCAGCGTCGAGTTATGAAATTATTTCCTTAAATTAGAAATAGATCATACGAAGAAAGGCTAAGACCCCTCAATTTACTTTCACTGCGTGATCGGAATCTCTGTGACCAACCTATTGAAATATTTAAAATACTTAAAAGGTTATATAATAAATTATGACTTAATGTTTGAGGTAGATATACGATCAACCATTAGAATTAAAGAGTTTAAAATAGTAAGAAAAAGATTCAACACTTTGACACAAAAGTGATTTTCTTTAAAAATAAAAGAATTGGAAAGGTTTGCCTTCGAATGTCGTTAAAAACTAGACTAAATATTTTTAGGAATAGAATAGATAAATATTACTTTAAATTATAACCTTAAAGTAACAAGAGGTGGAAAATTAATTATTTACTACCAGTGAATAGATCATAAGTAGAGTGACTTCTAAAGAAATCATAATTTGATTTGTTACAATTCAGTACTCTAGAAGAAGAATATTATAATTTATACTTTTATTTCAAAACAAACCTTTATCAAGCTTATCGGGGCCTCGATAAGCTTCGTAGCACAAGGCTTCAAAGAATACCAGGAGTAAGGAAAACTGCAGTGCCTGTTGGTGGGGGAATGCAGTTAGTGTAGGAAAAAGCGGTGATCTTTTCTGGCAACTCATTCTATCGTAAGATATAACATGCCTCCACGAGTGGGTGAAAACGATCACGTGTACTTCACGGCAACACGGAAGATAAAATAGCCGAATGATAGGGTCCGTTTTAGGGGTCGTAGATAGGTCTATTGGATACAGTCCCACCAGGCGTGCCGTAGGCAGTGTTGGGGTGGCGAATCGCTGCCATAGTAACTGCGATAACAGGACGACAGAAATGGCTTCTTCTCTGTGTCCTAAGAGTGGAGTCAAGAGAGCTACTACGAGACCTTCCGAAAACTCTCCCTTCGATTAAAGACAAGGGCCCAATTAATTTGCGAATTAAAAGGTAGATATGAGACCAACGAGGCCATAGCTAGCATGAAGTTTGTGGGGGATAGATCCTTAAAGAACGTGGTGAAGTTAAGGAAAGTGAAAATCTGTGGAAGACATAGCGTCGCAGATCCTCCAGTTGGTATGTGGCCTTGGAGTAAACACTCTGGACATTGGGCCCGTGGGGGTGCTAAACATTTTTCTCCCTAGCAGTGGCAGAAAGGTTGCTCATGCTCCATCGTACATCCCCTTGCGAGAGCATTAGGGGGAGTCGGGGAGTATAAGGAGAAAAGGTTGTGAAGAATCCAGTAAGGTTCACTCTCCCTCCACAAGGCCAGCTACCCCCCTCCTCCAGGCCTACAACAGGGATGAATAAAAGTAGGCTAGTCGGCAAACAGACTGCATAAGTAGCCGCCAGTAATTAAATAGGCGAGAAGTGAATTAGAGAGGAAGTGGCAATAAAAGGATTAGACTGAAATATTTAGAAGGAATAAAGCCCAGGCAGTCTCAAACTAGATTGAGACTTTCGCGGTAACTGAGGCCGGGAGGGCGTGCTATTATACCCTAGCCCTTTCCTGCAGCTATAATAATTTTCTCGAATACTGGTTTATAATCCGGGTGTTCCAGTCTACCCTGGGCACCGCTTTGCCTGGAAATGAGCTGTAAACTAACCGTTTATCAAATGTGTTCCTGGTCAGTTTTGCCTTAAAAGTTGCCTCTGCAAAGTTTCTCATTTATTTATCAATGGATTGAATCAAGCCAAAGGACGGACCTAACGTAGTATTCGACTGTTGTTAGGAGAGATTGAATGCTGGCACTCCACGTCATCTGCCCATTGCAACCTTTTAAGGTTCTCAAATGCAAAGTTTTATAATATTAATCAAAGTTCGTACAAACAATTTAAACTACTTAGATTGTTTATAAATTGATTGGGCAACATTATCAGATATATTTGTTAAATTTATAACTTGAATAATGATGCTCAATCCATTTATAAACAGTCAGAATTGGTCGTTCCCCGTGATTAAAAGTTGCCTCCCGAACCATACATATATTTATATCTTTCATTATATTTCCATTGTTTTCATTTTGTTTAGTCTGATTTTTCGCCTTTATATACTGGAGTTGCATATCTTACCTTTCATTATTATTTTGAGGGTCCCAACTGGGAAAGCTGCTTGCTGCTTCGACGCCTAAGCTCAGAGCTTAGAGAGGCCATCAACCTCCAACAGGAGGAAATTTGGAACAAACTGATAGCCAAAGTCGACAGCGAACTTAGCCCGGCTAAGTTCTGGCGCCAAGTCAAGAACTTAAAGGGACTTACACCAAGAACTAAGGCTCGGATAAAGGAGAACATAAACTACATAGAGAACCCGGTGGTTCTCGAGGACATGTTCAGGAACTTCTGGAAAAATGTTTTCAGGATTACCCCTGAGGAAAACGATGAGTTCGACCAGGAATTCGAAGGCCAACTGATTGAAGAACTAAATCAGGAAATACATCGCACGCACCCACTACATCAATTCAACGAAGGCAGGGAGATGGATGGCTATGGACGTCCCATAACATCAGAGGACGTCATGGCCACTGTAAAAGCCTTTCGACAAAAGGCACCAGGCTGGACGGGTATCACCAGAAATAACTTGGTTAACGCCCCACAGCAGATCATTCAGGGAATCGTTAACATCTACAACGCTTCCCTGAACACGGGCTACTTCCCGGAAGGTTTCAAGATTGCGAAGGAGATCTTCATACCCAAGGGAGGTAAACCCCCTGATCAACTGGTAAACTACAGGCCAATTGCCCTGCTGGAGTTCGTTGCAAAAGTCTACGAGAGACTCCTAGCTGACAGGCTTCCAGAACAACTTGCCGAGCTGGGAGCCCACAACCCTCAGCAGCACGGGTTCCGCAAGGGACGAGGAACGGAAACTGCCCTCGCCCTCCTTGCGGAGAAACTCGCTTGCAGCAAAGCTGAGAGGAGGTACGTAGACGTGGTGCTGCGTGATGTAAAGAAGGCCTTCGATAAGGTTTGGCTGATAGGATTGCAGTACAAGATCCTCAACCTCCAGCTTAACCCACTCCTGGAAAGGATCCTTTGCAACTATGTCTCCAACAGGAGAGCTCGAATTGCAATCACGGGCTGCAAAGGACCCGAATTCGAACTCGAGGTGGGAGTTCCACAAGGCAGCTGTCTCAGCCCTCTGCTGTACTTCGTGTACACGATTGACCTGCCTGCTCCAGTGAGGTACGATTCGATGTATCTGCAATACGCAGACGACATCACCCAAATCGTCCTGAGTCCATTCAGGAACCCTGGAAGTCAGGCAAGGACGACAGCTGTCGAAATTGAAAACATCAATAGATATGAGAAGAAGTGGAAAATTAAGACCAACCGCCAGAAGTTCACTATCATTCCAATGAACCGCCGGAAAGTTGACGACGTTGTCGTCAATAACGAGATCTATCCGTACTGCAACGAGGGTAAAGTCCTGGGCTTACAACTCTTCAAAACGGGATACAAGACGCACATAAATACCAGAGTCTTCCTTGCCAAAGGAGAGCTGAGGAAACTTTACCGTTTCCGAAGCCTCAGCGTGCCTAACATCAAAAAGCTGTACATGGCCTTGGTACGCTCAGTCCTGGTGTACCCGACCGTGATCACGCAGCTGGCAAGCTGTACCTCTCTCAAAATGATGCAGAGAGTACAGAATAAAGCGACGCTGCTGATTACTGGCACGCGAAGGATCGACCGTACTCGGCAATCGATTCTTAACAAAGAGTCGGTCTAAAGCCGATCAATACGGAGATCCAAAGGCTAGGGAGATAGACTTGGGACAAGACAGACCAAGATATACTCCCGAACATGAACCTAAACATTAATATACGTGCAAACCGTAGACGCGCTATAGGTAGAACTGCTCTGTTTCCTAGTAGTAGAACCTGCGCGAGAGAAGTGGTACTACCTATGTTTACGTAGTAATAGTCCACTACTCTAAAGCACTTTTATTTTAAAACTCAAAAGTTTGACAATTAGTTCAACCAATTCAACAATTGTAAATAACAATTGAAAAAAGAGGCGAAGTTCCCACAATAAAGTTCCCTCCCCCCCCCAATATAAACATAGTAGAAACCAAAAAATTAAAACTAAATTTAAATATAAAAGAGGCCAAGTACCCAATCCAGATAATCAAAATTACTAAATAAAAAGAGGCGAAGTGCCCAATCCAAATAATCAAAATTTCTGAATAAAAAGAGGCGAAGTGTCCAATTCCCAATACCCATTAGATAATAAAATAATGTCAACCAAAGTCAAACGATGAAAAGAGGCGAAGAGCCCAAATTAAATAGATTACCGAAAACTCAAAACTTGAGATTCATTCAGCATGAAAGCAACCTTTTAAGGCTTGAATGCTTCGAAGGAGGAACAACAATAACCTAATACATACATAAATATATATATTATAACGGAGGAAACTGGCTGTCAAAGACAGTCAGCTACTTTTTGACGGTGGAATTTTTATTTTTAAAACACAAATAAGAAGAATGGTAGTGATGCCCTAACACCAGGGCAAACTAGGAAACATATTCACACCTTTATATACCTACCACACAATTTCACCACTTTAACCTAAATTGTAAATTGTAAAAATTGTACCTTTCATTATACAGTTGAAAATGGCGAAAGCCGAAACTATGTAGTTCTGTTCGTAAATAAATCGGATTCAAATATTGTGGTTTATTATTTCTGGAACGGAATATATATCTTGTTAATGGGATATCTTCTAATTTAATCTAATATATATATATATATATATATATATATATATATATATATATATATATATTAATATATATATATATATACATATATGTATGCATATACTAGCGGAACCCGTGGAAATTCCCCGGAATATATCTGTATTTAATGATAAATTTATTTACAAAATATAAATTGGAGATAAGATCACTACATAATGGACACTTAGATATTATGACATTTTCATTCTTGCTCGCAGTTGTTTTATTACTTCTCTGCATACTACGATCTTTGTCACAGTTTTGTTACGTCTCATTCCTTGCTTATCAGATTACAACTCTTTAATTTTAACATCTGTCTGTCTGCGTGGTCTTAAAAAATCTTTTTAACGCCCTTCATTCAGGAAACTGGGTTCTTTCTAATTTAAAAGGGACGTTTGGGTCACTTGGAGCCAGGGATGTGAGAAGCTTCAATGGAATGTTGATACAATCATACTACTTCTAGCCATGTTCCGTGGTATCAATTCTTGCAAGATTCTATTCTGCTTTGTTGTGAATTCATCATGTAATTTATTATATTCTTCAAAAATTTGTAAAAGTCTATCTTTTTTTGTGAACTGAAGAAGATTTAAAAGACAAAATTGGTTCTCAAGGAAGCTTTTAGGAATCAGTCAAAGTAATAAAAAACTTCTTAATCCAAAATCCTCTTTCAAATTGTTATCTAGCAAAGTCCTAATCATCTTACTCTTTGCATATTCTTTCTGGTTGACTAACGTCAGTAGACGAAGAGCAAACATAAATAATCCCCTCTTATTTGAAGCGCAACACTTCGAGTAGAAATGCAAGCTACGAGAGGCAGTCACTAAGTTTTGAAATTCGGATATAAGGAAACAAGCCATACTTCGTATTCTTTCTTACAGAAAGAACTTGATTCCACAGGCACTCCTTCGGCGCGTGGCCTAGAGCCTATTTGCTATTCTAAACCGCTTTTTAAAATACGCATTTTAGACTTTATTTTAACACCCTGAACACCTTTTTCAACATAGATACCCTGAAACATTTTTTTAAAGTTATTTCACCTTTTATTATATTTTCTTTATCCCTCGAAGATTTATTTATAGTTGAGAATTTCCCAAACACTTTTTTCAATATAAACACCCTGAAACCTTTTTTTAAGTTATTTCACCCTGTTTGATATAGAGAAAAACCTTAGTCAGATCTCTTTTTTCATCTAAATTTGTTTTATATACGAAGTGATAGTAAAAAAGCGCCAAACCCCTAATATTAATACATTTTTTTAAACTTCACGATTTGTATGTTTTTCATTCCAAATCATTTGATAATTATATTTATTTTTTCTGAACTCTTAGAAAGAACTTTGATAAAAGCTAGAAACATACAAATAACAGCCCTGCGAATAAAAGCTTCGAATAAACATAAACTCAAAAACATGAAAGATTACTTGTCCACTAAGCAAAAAAAACATTTTCAAGAATTTCCCAAAATCACCAAGTTAAATTAGTTAAATTATATAGTTAAGGACGAGATATAAGGAAAAGTGTTTTATTATTTTTCAATATAACTACCCTCAACTTCAATGCACTTGCGCCACTTGTCCCTGAGGCTTCGAATTCCTGACAACCAGAAATCTGCCGACTGCTGTTCAATCCACTCCTGGTCGGCGAGCTGGAGATCTTCATCGTCCCCAAACTGACGTCCACGCAGTGCAGCCTTGAGCTGGCGGAATAAAAAGTAGTCGCTAGAGGCCAGATCTGGACTGTATGGGGATGGTTGACTCCTCGAATCCGCACTCGCGCAGGGCAACTTGTGCAAGTCGATCATCGGGCGTGAGATTTCGTGAGGTTTCTAGGGACCCAACGGGCAGAGACGTTGGTCATGGCAAAATTGCCGTGGATGATGTTGATAATACTTCCATGTGATATTCCAAGTTCTCGCTCGATTTCTTCGCCCTTCACACGTCGATTTTCGAGGATCCTCCTCTCCACACGGGCCACATTGTTCTCGTTAGTCACGTCTGACGGGGTCATCTTCAAGTGACTCACGACCATGGCAGAACTTCCTATTCTAGCGAGCAATGGTTGCATAGGAAGGGCGGTGTCGGTGTACACTGCAACCATGCGTTCATGGATCTCTTTTGCATTCTTGCCTTCCTTGGTCAAAAACTTGATCATTTCGCGGTGCTCAACCTTCTCCATTGTTGAAAAATTTGTGACTGACGATCTGCGATCAGCTACTGCTTCTTAAATAGACGAGGCAGTAGCGTGCGGCTGCAGATCCTGACTTGTCATAACTTGTCCTAACACCCCCACAAACAGCCATCCCCCTTCCTCTGTTTTGCCCTACCGATTCGCAAAACTTATTGACCGCCCCTTGTATGTAGACTCATCTTTTGGTTCTCGAATGGTAGATTATATTATTAGTACATTTTTATTATATTAGTTACTTTTAGTACTGTTAGTTCACTTATGATATTCTCTACTTTTAGCCCATTTAGTATATTTAGTCATTTTTACTTTTAGAACATTTCGTACGCGAGCACATTTAGTATATTTATTGCGTTTAAACCATTAACCACATTTACTACTTTTAGCACATTTAATACATTTCATGCTTTTAGTAAATTTTGTGGTTTATCACATTTAGTAGATTTAGTACTTCTCATACATTTAGTACTTCTAGTAAATTTAGCACATTTATTATTTTTTGTACATTTTGTAACTAGTAAATTTGCATGTTTAGCATATTCAGTATATTTAGTACTTTTAGTATATTTTATACTTTTAGCGAATGTTCCACTTTTAGCGCATTTAGTATATTTAGTATTTTTTTACTTCTAGCCCATTTATTATATTAAGCAGATTTGATTATTTAAGTACATTGCGTACTTTTATTAAATTTGGTACTTTCATCACATTGTATATACAGTAGTTTTATCACATTTAGTATATTTTGTATTTTTATCACATTAGTACATTTTGTTCTTTTGCCACCTTTAATATATTTAATAGTTTTGGACATTTAGTATTTTTATTACATTTATTAATATTTAGTACATTTACCACATTTTAGTACTTTTAGCACATTTAGTACTTTTAGCACATTTAGTACCTTAGTATATTTGGTACTTTAACACATCTAATACTTTTAGTACATTTAGCACACTTAGTATTTTGGTACATTTAGCACATTTAATCATTTACGTACATTTTGTACTTTTAGTAAATTTTTAATTTTAACACAAAATTAAATTTCAAACACCATAGACGGCGAGCATGCGGTCGAGGCCAGACCTGAAGGCCACGTACATATTGCGGACGAAGTCCTAATTCATGCTGGCCCACACACGGTTGAAGGACAAGTTAGGCTCGTGGAAGTTGCCTTGTCTGACTTCGCTTGCCTTCCCCTCGACATGCAGCCACACGCTTTAGTCGATGGGATTAAGGTCGGGCGACTGCAGCAGCTAAAAGCCTTCGACCAGACGTTCAGGTTCAACCACAATGACACTTGCACGGTCTTGGCCGTGTCGGCCGGGGCACCACCCTGCGGAAAGATGAGGCCGGCTTACTTCGTGATCTTTTTCACCCATGGCAGGTCTTTCGTGGCAAAAATGTTTCTGTATTCGGTTGCGGTGAGTTTGTAATTGACCACGAACGTAACCGGCGGCATCATCACGGCATTCGAAATACCGACGCTGAGAATCACCACTGAGGCCGGGTGCTTGTTCGTGGACACGTAGCGAACTTCAAAGGCGTCCTGGCCGAAGCTTACTACGCGGTTGTTCTGCTTGTTGATGATAGGATCGACCGTAAATATATTTTTAGTGGTAAAATAAAGAAAGATATTTCGATTGCAATGAATCTTCAAATCGTTGAAAAGGCGACGACACTGCTTCCAACGTTGTTCTCGCATACATTCGGCCAACAAAGGCTTTTGCAAAAAACTCAAGCTCTTGCAGCCTTCCTCCTTGACGCCTTTCGACATCGTTACCACCGTGATTTTGTTCTTCTTCTTGAGTGCAGTTCTTTTGAGCTTCATATCACTTTCGAAGGCTATTGCCAAAGCCAAACGTATGAGAACGTGAGGTATGTCTGAACCAAGTAGATCTTTGAGTTCTTCTCCGTTATTAGGCCTCTCCAAGATTCTGTTGATGGTCATCCAGCTGACGTTAAGCAGCTTGGCGATGTCACCCTTGTTGTGGCCTATGCGTAGTAGAACACAGATCTCGATTCTTTTCACTTACATCTTGACACTCTTGCATATAATAGAAAATACGTTTGAATGACACTGCTCGAAAAATAGAATAATGTCGCGGCTCATTAAAAAAAATCACAACAGAAGTGTATTTAATTATGTCGAATATTAAAAGAAAATTCAACGTTGTTTCAATAAATTACCTTGTAGCGATACCTAACTAAATATTCCGAGAGTAAACACCAATATACTGTAAATGAGATTGATTCTTTTAAGGTACATGGCATAATATTGACTCATATACGAAACCAAGCATTTATTTACTATAATCTCTTTTTCTACAGTCGTGGCCAAATGTTTTGAGACTTATATTATTTTTGATCTAATAAAATTAATAGAACTAATAAAAAACTGCATCTTGTTTGTATCATAATTTGAAATATAAAAGAAATTGAAGCGCAAACCTATTTTATTAATAAGCAGACTTAATTTAATGCGCGCAGTCAATATTTACAATGATGTTCCTTGTTTGTCAGGACTGCTTCAATTCGTCTTGGGAGGCTGGATACCAAATGTGTGATGATATCTTGACTGATATTCCTCCATTTTTGTTAAATAAGCACCCACAACTGTCTCCAATTGGATGGCTTCTGTTTATAAACCACCAGTTTGATTATCGCACATAAATTATGTATTGAGTTCAAATCTGGTGAATTACATGTTCAAGGTTTAAATGGTTCTTTGCTATTTTCAGCCAAGAACTTTATTATTGCTTTTTCTGTATACATAAAATAGTGCGCCATCATACTCAAAATTGCAGTTATCATCCCTAGATGAGTCCTGAATTGTTGAAAGAAGGGGCTGATGAAACACGATTTGGTGCCATTCATGACAGTATTCTTTGGCAAATTTGCTAGTGATCCATTTTCCTTAGATGAGAAACAGCACTAGACACGGAAAGTGTTTGGAGGTTTCACTGTAAGCACGACATAGCACTCGTAAGAGGGCTCCACTTTTCTTTTCCTCACGAGGGATTTTTTAGAAGCTCTAAACAAGCGGAAGTGAGCATCGTAGGAAAATATCACTCTGCCACAGTCTTACACAGTAGATTCTTAAAACGAAACGACCTTATTCGTAAGTTTCTTCTTGAGGAGAAGAGGCTCCCTAGTACCCTGTCTAGACTAAAAACTTTTGTCGAAACGTATACGACTCACTAGGCCCGCTGAAGTGTGAGCAACCTTGAAAGTGAGGTTAACACTATCCTTAAGCTTGCACTTTACTAACAGGCAACATTGGCGTCATTTTCAGCTCTTCGGTGTACATTAGTCTTCTTCACAGTAGTGTAACAAGTCTTTATAAAGTTATTAATGATCCTAAATTTGGTGCTCCTTGATGCAAACCATTAACAAATATCTCCATAATCTATGTGTAATCGGCGCAGATGTAGCAGAATACATCGGGCTTATTTTTGCCAGATCCACTGGGTGAATCCATTTTATTCACCTGGAAAAGAAGAATACCAATTAGTTAAAAAACTCCTCATGGAAACTCCTAAGAATTCGTTTACATAAAGAAAAAGGAAATATTTTTTTGCTTCATATAAAGAGAAAATATCAGTTCATGTAAAAGTACTTAAAAAAAACATCATGTGGCGATAAATCAAAAAGTTGCCCTGATTGAGCAAAGCCAATGTAATTTTTGGAGTTAGTAAATCAAAATGTTCATAAAATCAGCTAAAAAAACAATAAAGTTGCATTGACGAGTTTAATCAATTAAATAATTAGAAAGGTAAGAAGAGAGAAGCCTGATCACGAAAATACAATGAGAAAAACACTATACGCTATTAAGTAATGGGGCATAATTTCCGTAACTGCAGGTACAATGGAGTCGGATGTTTAATCACAGAGACATCGATCTCTATTAGAACTCACATAATTTATCGAATTTTAAAACCTTTTTGGATTATTCCGAGATTTCTCAGTTTTAGATTCAAAAGTTATTTTGAACTTATTTATCAGATTAATTTAACCTTCCAAGAGGCTACGGCATAGCTTAATCGTAACTTCTAATTCAATTAAAGCAAATTTAAACCACATCATATGATATGTGGTTATTAGCTTAATGGATTCCCTTTTAACCCCATGTTCTGAGGGCTGCAACACTTTTTAGATACATGTGGTTCAGATTCCACGTTAAATTCCGTTCACAGTGAGAAATATAAGACCTTTAAAAGAGGGCAGATCGATACTAAAACCCCCTTTAACAGCTTCACGAGTCAATCCTGAGAATTGTCGGGTTCATTCGTTAGAAACAAACGACTACTTCTCTATTTTGATCATTGCACAGTCTAGTTCCATTTTTCGAAGTAAATGTTTCATTAGAACACATATATCGTAGTAGATTCAATCCATATTGGAGATTAGAGTCTATTAATTTAACTTTTTGCGGAACGGATCAATTTGCTATGTTTAGAAATGAGATTTTCTGCTATGTTTAGAAATGAGATTTTCTGACAGAGAGTTCGAGTCCCTAATTTTGGGACTCTAATCTTTGTATGAAGTTGTTATTACTGTTATATAACACCTTTTGGTGCTTTAATTAAATTAATAGCCGATTTTAAGTACTTTTTTAGGAATTTGTTGCTGTAGGTTTGTGATACGGCCTGGTACCAAGAGTAGTTAGCTACGTCTATTTACGTGCATCAAAATGTTCAGTTACAGAGTTTGGTATCTGAATAATTTTACATTATTTCATTACTTAGTGTTTATCTTTTTTTCTGTTTTGTTTAGCTCTTCACTCATTCATTGTCTACGAAGAGAAAGTTACATTCTTGGTTACATCATAATTTTCATTTGTGCTTAGTTGGTTACATCGTTAATTATATTATTTTCCAGTCTGTCCACATTTAGTCCAAACAAATCTATAGCATATAATAACGGCGCAGTTATTCAATATTTTTTTGTATTTAATAATTTTTATTAAAATTAAAATAATGACCTTTTCTCTATGTCAAATGGTTTTAAACTAGAGTTTCAGCCTGGTCTTTTCTACCTTCGCACCAGAAAGAGCCTTTCATATCTCGTTGCATTCCATATTTATGTTCTTTTATTTTCGCCATTCAACGCTTTCCACAGGCAAATACGGCTTCGTGCCTACCTTTTATATTCCTTTTACCATTTTAGTTATTGCGTTCTACAAATAGTCTTTCGCCTGCTCTTCTAAAACATCCTTTCCATCAGAAGAAATAAATAAGAGAAAAATAAGAGGAAAATATTTCTTTTCCACCATCAGTTTGTTAGGTCTCACTTCTACTTGCTCATTCAAAAAAGAGGGAATTTTATTATAACATGTTGAATTACCAACTTGCGTCCTAAGGGAGCAATTGACTCAGCGAGTAGCTTTTACAGTGACAAAATAAGAGAGACATTATTTAGGAAAAGGAAAAACTCTTAGAAAATGTTATAAAACTTAGTTTCCTTTGAAAAAATTAAAATTCTTCAATATTACCGTTGAAAAAACTCAGTTATAGAACTACAATTTTTATCTTTTTAATTTTGACCTAAAATAGATCTATCATTAACGAATTACAACTCATGTTTAACTTTGGGTATAAATACTAACAGATTAATGCATGATCGTTTGCCTTTAAGTCAATATATCGAGCAGATAAAGATGTCCGTAGTAAAACGATGTTGCACAGCCTTTTAAATATTATATCTCTTAGTTTTATTATGCCTGAATTATGAGGAAATTTTTAATGTAATTCTTAGAGAGAGAACCGATATATAAGTTAATCTAAAAGCATGAATTTTTTAATACTTCTTTTCTATTTTTACTGAATTTGTTAAATTATACAGAGTGAAAGGTACTTGGGAAGTGAGCCATCAGGAAGTAGTAAAAAGTTTATGAGCTACCCACAGATTTCAAGCTGAGTATTCACATAAGGATGAAAATATGCCGGCATATTAAAGGGAAAAGTCTAATGAGGTTAAAAATTTGAAAAGAGAGTGATGGTATAAGATGCTGGAAAAGATGTTGAATATTTGAAGATGTTAAATTGAATCCCAAGCTGTACTAGGTGCAAAGGATCTTCACACAAGAAGGATATTGCTGAATTCTAATTGCAAAGCAGTTAGAATTATCGGTATTGACTGGAAAGACTAGTGGCCCCGAGGGAGGGATCCTGTTTTCCTGTCGGGGTCATAAAGAAGTTTTTGGTGCATGGATACCCTCCTTAGCTGCCGCTGAGATAAACGATCCATACAATCTCTCCAGACGTTCGAAGATCAACATCACTTTTGTCTTTCATTCCTTTAATCTACTAACTTAGAATTATAGACTCTTTTGTTTTTACCACTCAAACTACAACGAATTCACCTTTTCCACAATTTTAAACTTCAAACTCAAAAGAAGCTCAAGTAGCGTCTCTTTAAACATTGTAAGAGCAACATCTCTTCAATCATTGATTTTTTAATCTACTTGCTTAGGGTTATCAAGTCTTTTGGTTTCAAATCTCAAACTACAACAAATTTACACCTTCCCATCCATCCTTCACTTAAAACTCAAACTAATACGTAGATGAATTAACTGCAACAAACCTGAATCCTCGCCAAGCAAACATTTCGTTGTCTCAGCAATGTGTTCATATATATATATATATATATATATATATATATATATATATATATATATAGGTATGGCAGCGTTATTAATTTTAATTTGTATTTTCTTAATATTTCTTACGAGTTTTTTAACGGGGTATTCGAGGAGAGAAAAAACATGCGCGAGGATATTCTTTGTTTTTAGATGTCTTTCTACCGTGTTAGGTCATCTTCAGGTGATGAACAAAAATCGTATTATTCATTGACTTTGACTTTGACTTTGTTTGAGTGGGGGTGCATGTGAGGGGAGGACGATAGGGTGTGTGGAGAGAAAGAGAAAATAGACAAGTGGAGAAGAGAGAAAAAAGTGTGGTAGAGGCGCAAAGAGATGCCTAGGGTCTGGTGATCAGACTTATCACTTTTATTTATTTTGTTGGATGCGTGAATTCATTGTTGTTGTATTCGTTTTTTGTAATAATTATAAAATTATAATTATTATGGCGTTCAAGCCCTTTGTCTTAGCAACTTTAGTTTTTTATGGTTTATGTTGTGCATTGCTTACTTTGTTTATGTTTTAAATATATTTAAGTGCGTGCTTATGGTTTTGTTTTATTGTGTGTGTGTTTTATAAGTATTATTGTTTTTTCTTTCTTCTTTGGATGTCTTCTTCTATTGAAGTTTCGTCGTAATCGGGTTTTTTTTTTCTTGATAGGGTAGTCTATTTCGGTAAGTTGTCATAGTAATTTTTCGAGTTTTTTCTTTATACTTATTTTTGATCTTGTTTTCACAGGTATTTTCTCATTTTACGCATAGAACGGCACTTCGTCTCCGCCAGCCACTCGGTTGGCGGAGCTGGGGAATCTGGGGCGACAATCAGCTCTTCTGTTCTGGTTAATCATCTGGGTGATTTCATCACTCAGTTACAACAAGGAGTAACAACAAGGAAAGAAGGTACCCTAGGAGACCTTGCGGTCCATTCAAAGAGGGTACCTCTGGACTAGCAATTGAGCGGGCACAAGGCTGCTCAATTGTTTTGCGTCCCTAAACGGCCACTTTTCAAGACTTTGTCTAGCCTTGACTTGAACTGGTCAACAGATTCACTGTTGACAACTTCCACTGGAAGTGCGTTTCGCTTACCGCAGATACTGTAGGTGAAAAAATTTCCACACAGATTGAGGTTGTAACGCTTCAGTTCAAGTTTGAAGCCATGATTGCGCGTTCTGTTCTCACTCAGTGTGAAAATATCCCCGTAGTCAACATTGTCGAACCCTCGAAGTATTTTGAAAACTTCGATGAGCTGACCACGCAGTCTACGGGTTTCCAGCGAGAACAGATCTAATTCCCTTAGTCTATCCTCATAACTTTTATGTCGGATAGAGGGAATCAGCTTGGTTGCCCTGGCTTGTACGCGTTCCAATCTCGCGATGTCCTTTCGCAATGAAGGACTGCAAAATTGTACGGCATACTCCAGGTGCGGTCGGACAAGTGAGTTGTACAGGCACAGTACAATCTCCTGGTTCCGATAACCAAACTGGCGCTTAATATATCCTAGCATCCTTTGGGCCTTTTTCTCCGCCTCAATGCACTGTTTCGAGAACTTGAGGTCACTAGTGATTGTTACACCTAGGTTCTTCTCAGTGTCACTCGATTCAAGAGCAGTGCCCTTAAGGATATACTGAGATTGGGGGTTTCTGTGGCCGATATGCATCACTTTGCATTTGCCCACGTTAAAAGGCATTTGCCACGTGTCCGACCACTCCCCAATCTTCCCAAGATCTTCCTGCAGGCGGGCAGTATTTCCATCTTTTGCAACGTTCATACCAAGCTTGGTATCATCGGCAAATTTGGAAATCTTGGCAACCATGTCACCGTCCATGTCGTTGACGTAGATGATGAATAGTAGTGGTCCCAGGACAGAACCTTGAGGCACCCCGCTAGTAACGAGCACCCACTCAGAAGACTCTCCATTTACCACCACCCGTTGCCGTCTGCCACTTAGCCAGTTCTCGATCCAGCCGGCTACCTTTCCGTCTATGCCAAGCGCTCGCACTTTCCGGAGAAGGCGGCGGTGTGGTACCTTATCAAAGGCTTTCTGAAAGTCTAGGTAGACCACATCCACCGCCTTGTCCCGATCGTGCTCACTGAAAACGAAGTGGAAGAATTCTACAAGGTTCGTCAGGCATGACCGTTGCCTTCGAAAGCCGTGCTGGGAACTCCTCAGTAGCAGGTTTGACTCTAAATACGACGTCACTTTGTCCACCATGATGCTTTCCATGAGTTTACCGACTATCGAAGTCAGACTGATAGGTCGGTAGTTCGACGGTTAGTTACGGTCTCCTTTCTTGAAGATAGGAGTCACCTCCGCCTCACGCCAGTCTCTAGGAACGCATTTGGTCCGGATTGACATGTTAAAGATAGCGCACAGATGTCGTGATGCTTCATCGCACACTTCCTTCAACACTTTAGGTAGAAACCCGTCCGGTCCAGGGGACTTATTCGTCTTTAGGTCAGCGATCTTTTTCTTTATTTCTCCTTCGTTGAAGTCTATTGCCTCCAGCTTTTCCCCCGAGTAGGAATCCGTTGGCTGGGGAATGGGACCACCCTCTTCAGTAAACACTGAAGAGAAGTAGTCGTTGAGGAGGTTGGCATTTTCTGCATCTGAATGCTTTAATGTCCCCTCCTCATTCCTCAAAGGGCCAATCGTTCGACGGATTGGTTTACGGCTGTTCACATATCCAAAAAACTCCTTGGGATTCTCTTTACAGAGTCTCGCCACTCGGAGTTCCTCAGACCGCTTAGCCGCCCTTATGCTGGACTTCACTCTCCTGGCTAGCCTCCGGTATTCGTCAAAGTCACCCGAGATCTTCGATTGCCGGTACACATTTCTCTTCTTCATTTTATCAGTTGCCCGATTTCTCGATTAAACCACTTTGGTTGAACAGAAGACCGATGGGGGCATTTCAGAGGAATAAAACGCGATTGAAGACTCATGAATGTGGTTTTGAAACTGTTCCAAGAGTCTTCAACACTATCGCACTCTTCTAGCCTCGCGTTAGTCAGTCCCGCGCGTAGACCTGCAAAGTCTGCTCTTCTCAAATCCAGTTTCCTTGATTTACTAGTTGCAGGCTCTGCCTTGGGGACTTTGACTACAAATCTAATTAGTCGGTGGTCACTGCCACCGAGCTCTTCGCCAACAGAGAGGTCCTCAACGATGTCATCCTCAGAGGTGAAAACCAAGTCGAGGATATTGTCTCCTCTCGTTGGCTCTCTCACCCATTGAGTGAGGAACTCGTTGTTCGTGAACTCTAGGAGTAGTGCGTTCTCGCCACAGGGTTCTCTGGTTTCCCAGTCAACTTGTGTGTTGAAATCACCCATGACGATACACACTCTGTCTTCGACAAGTTCTCCTAGTAGCTGGTACAGATCTCTGTCCTTTTCAACGAGTTGGGCAGGAGGTCTATAAAGCACCAGGGTCCTGTATTTGGCAGGACCTATCTCTAGGTCAACACCTAGTAGTTCATTGTCGGATACGATGTTGCAATCCGTCGAGTTGAGAGTATCCTTGAGATACAACATCACACTGCCACCCTCTCTGTCTGGCCTATCTTTCAGGAAGAGCTGGTAACCGGGAATCGTGAATTCACCTTCAAAATCTCGGCTTGAGGTTTTTATCCACGACTCCGTTATGGCCACCATCTCAGGTTCCTCTGTTACTACGAGGCCACGGAGATCAAGAAACTTATTCCTGATTGACCTCGCATTGAACAGAAGAACTTTGAGGGAGTCCCCTAGTGTAGGACTCCCTACGCTCTTCCGTTTCCCGGCTTCTCTGTTTTCGTGGTCACACCCTTTTTGACGACCTCCGAGAAGGTCGTTCCAGGAGTGACACGGGCATGCTGCCGCACGTCCGCTTTCGCTCTGTTTCGAACGCTCCTTTGGGTGCGTTCCACGACATCTTGAATTAGATTGGCGAAAAAGGCCTTCCCTTTAAAGGAGAGATGTACCCCGTCCCTTTGGTAGAGGTCGTCTCTACCGATAAAGGTACGATAGGGGTCCACGAAGAAGACTCCTTCTGCCGTGCAGAGATCCGCCAACCTTTTGTTCACTGCCACGTTTCTTTCGTGAGCGGTTCGGGATGGACCTCTTCTCGGAAGCATCCCAACCACCACACGTTTGCGGGTTTTAAGCCCTATGTCGTCCACGGCTCCCATCAATGTTTGGATGGTCTTACCACTGAGGCCCACTTTACCCCCTCTGAGGTAGATGTCGTTGCCGCTCACCATCAGAGCAACAACAGAATTCTCAGAAATCTGAGCTTTCTCTGCCTCTATTCTGATGGTGTGGTTACCCCGTCCTGACAGGCAGCTTACCTTCACGCTAGTGCGAAGGCGGGCCGCTAGCAGCGGCTGCAGATCCCGTGTTTGCGAGTCACCAATGACGGTTACCTTCGGACACTTGGTCTCTGAAGACGGGGTCTTCCCTTGTGGAAGAGGCCTCCCCTTTTCCTCTTCACTCTCCACATTCTTATCTTTCTTTTTCTTCTTCTTTATCTGTTTTTCTTCTATTTTGGGTTCTACTCTTGTTTTAACTATCATCTTTTTCTTTTTTTTCTTCGTTTCTCCTTTCTTCTTTTTCTGCTTCTCTCTTGCCTCAGCTGGCTTAGCCTCAGATGATGCGTGAATGTCCGCTTCATTACCAGGGGATTCCGAAACGTCAGTGGGCGGCGCCTCTTCTAGGCATCGAACCTGAGCTACGTTAAGGGCTTCGAGCTTCTCCAACTTTCCCTCAAGGACCTTAGCTCTCTCTTCTGAGGCTCTATAGAGGTCTTTTAATTTTTCCACCTCTCGCGTCAATATGCAAGTAGTGCAGATACTTTCAGGGCTGCATTTTGAGTACCAGCCCTCCGGAAAGTCAACGCACCACTTTTCTAACTGGCATATTGCACAGTTGTGTTTGAGACGAACGGGTCCTTTTTTGCCTGTCATTTTGAGCGCTTTCTCTCTCTCTGAAAACTCGTGACCAATCAATGATAAAAAAGGAGGGTTGGTGAGTTCTCCCAGCGTGAGTCGCTCCCGCCTATCGATCGGAGAGGTTTCGGATCTTTCAGAAGGCACGCTCCATGTGCTGCTGTTCGTCCGACCGAGTCGTCAAACCTCGGCGTGCCGTGACTCCCAACCAAGCAGCACTGAAGGTCCCCGAAGGGGCCATCGATTTCTCACCAGGTGAACAACAACGAAGCACGCCCCGTACTAAACTCCTACTAGTTCCCTTCACAACGGCCAGGATCTCGGAGTAGCGTTCAATGGATTTTCCGCCACACCAAGGAACTCGACCCAAGGCTTTTTATTGGCCTGGCAACCAACATGGGAACAAAGGGCCGTCACCTCGGACCAATGCTACCATAAGCGCCCGTCAACGGTCACTGGGAACGGTCAATAATTACGCGCCAGGGAAGGGGTTAACGAGGCACTACCCTCATCCCATTAATCGTGCCCCAACGCCTAGGACACCTCTAGTCCTAGTCTTTCGCAACCAGTGAGCGTCGATTGGCGTTGTTTATAGAGGTTCCAAAGCGTCTCTTCTGACGCATGAGGTAGCTGCAAGGTCCTTATACGTAGATAGAGGAAGAAAGGGAAAGAGTGACACGATAGGAGTAGGCTTTTTTTTGTTTTTTTTTTCTTTTTGTATGAGTGGGAGATAGCATAAAAGTAAAAAAAGGAGAGAGATAGAGTAGAAAAAGGAAGGAATGACGCACTTAGTCTGGAACCTCGTTCCCGATTAACCAGATCCTGCATTTTGCGGGTCCGTTCTTCAATGACTTTGTTAATGGGAATTATCCCCGCCTCTCTGTGCGGGTCTTCTTGCCGTCTTCTTTCATGCCTGCGTCTACCCGTTATTAGGTACATGCATTTATTTTGCACTACTTGAAGATGCCTCTTTTGTGTTTTTGAGACACATGAGAGGGTGGAGGTGGGGTAAAGCAACGTAGATCTTACAAGGGCATTGTAGATCTTTTTCTTGTTGCTTTCACGTAGATTTCTGAAACTATATAGAGTTCTGACAGCGGACGAGGCTCGATAAATTCTTTCTTCGACGTGCTTTTTGTACCCGGTAGAGGTGATTTTCATACCGAGTACATTGCATTCGTTGGTGTAGGGGTATCGCGTATCCCCCACACGCACGTCTGCCCTTAAGGTGCGTCCGATGGGGACCACCTTGAATTTCTCTTGGTTTGTTCTTATCTTTCACTGAGCCTCGTAGTTGCTAAGGTTCGCGATTTCCATCGCTGTCATGCGAGCTTGCCACGGCGCATTACTCCATGGAGATACGATTATCTGGCTGAAATCATTGGTGTATTCAATATTGAGGGAATTGGGGTACACAAGGTCTGGGACGTCCGCTGTGTATATAGAGTAAAGGGTGGGGGAAAGACACCTTCCCTGCGGGAGGCCCGCAGTGAGCGGAAACTTTGGTCCGTCCGTGCACCCTAGACTGACATACGCCGCTCTCTCCATGACATAGTCACAGAGAGTTCTTTCTAAGTTTTTACTTAGACCCAGCCGTAAGATCTTATACTGCATGCCCCGCTGCCACACCATATCAAACGCCTTTGACACATCCCGACAAACGATATCCACATAACTCCTGTCCCGTTTGGCTTAGGAAAGCTTTTCCGTTATGACATTAATTGCCATTTTCGTACTTCGCTTCTTTCTAAACCCAAATTGGCAAGGGTTGTAGAGGGAGTTTTCTTCCAGGTGAGACACCAATCTTCCGTTGAGGATCTTCTCAAAGAGTTTCCCGCCAAATTCCAGGAGTGAAATTGGGCGGTAGCTCTCTCTCAACGTAGGGTCCTTTCCGTGCTTGGGCAAGAAGATCCTTTTTGCCGTCTTGTAAGCATCTGGAAAGTACCCTGTATTCAGACATGCGTTAACAATTCACAAATTGCTACAGTATATATAGTCTTTCTACGTGAACATAAGTATTACAAAAATTGGCCAATCATGGCGCCGGAAATTTTTAAGGGCAAACTAAGTGCTATAAGAAACATAAAATTGGAAGACTCAGATTGTCTGGATGAGATATCGGGAGTATGGTTTCCAGCTGAAGTTGCACGTTAATTGCCGGTTTCTTCATTTGAATAATGACGGCACGTATAATCAAAAGTGCAAATTAATAAACCATCAACCAAAGATTATAATAATGAACACAAGTTTTAGTGTAAATATAACAACCCTACCAGTGGTGTACAAATTAAATACAAAACATGTGGAATGTAAATTACGAAAAATCGGAGCTCCTGCGTATTTCGTTATTCCAGGAGGACCTATTTCACTTTTTGTATACTTTTGCCTATCTATAAATCTTGCCCCTCCTAACTATAGTTTCGAATAATATTACAACACTTTTTGACCATATTTTTATTTTTACATTGTGTGTATAAACTAAACTTTATATAGTTGTAATGGTGAAAAACACTCTTGTACCTTTTCTCCAATAAATCTATCATAATTTCAGAGACTTTTTGATTTACTCAGTCTGTATGCCTGCTCTCTCGCTGCGAACTGGTAAAGGCTATCACAGGTAAAGGAGTAAAAGTTTTAGGCAGGACCTAAATAAAACGCCTTCTCAAGAAAACTTCTAAGAGGAAATATATGTGCTCTTGGGGCTGATTGGAGATTCCTCCTGTTCCTCTTGAGCAAAGTAGCCCACATGAAGGGGTTGTTTTTTCTTATTATAAATTCTTGGCTCTTTTTTCATACTTATTACCTTAAGAGCGGATTGGCATTACTGTACAAGTTAGTTAACCTAAGCATGAAAAACAAGAGAAAAATTTATCAAGCCATAGTACAGTCCGCGATTATTTATCCATCATCGCGATGTACACGATCTCAAGAAGTAACCTATTAAGACTTCAAAATGTACAAAACAAAGCTATCTACTTAATAACAAGCACCAGAAGAGGAGAAATAAGAAGACTACTAGAGCTGCACAGGGAGGCAAGGATAAAGCCACTTAACATAATAATTGCAAAAAGAGCAAGGAGAGTCTTAGAAAATACTCAGACTGAAGTAGGGGCTAAATTAACCAACTAAATTGCCCAAAGAGAAGGATGGAGATCACACAGATTATTACCAAGTTTTCCAAAGATAGTAGAAGGAGGAGAAAAGGACGAAGAATAAATCTACACCTAGAGAAAGAGAATAACACTCGACGACGGCTAAGAGTAATTAATTAACCGAAGCATCACCAGAGAATAGCGTATAGTCAAATATAACTAGGATAGAAATACGAAAGAATAAATAGAGAGATAGAAACTTACACCGGTTTTTAGTAAGAATATTTACTAATAACGGTTCAAACGTCTCATAAATACCAATACTACTTTCTAACTTTATCATGCTAGCTATACTACATAAATGGACATGATCATTTGCAGAAGAAGAGAAATTATAAACAGAAAAAATACAGTAAAACAGAAATAATGCTAATGTAAATAAAAACGCATCAATGGCAAAAAGTGACCAACAAGGACCGGCAACACAGATAAATTTGGATGGTACTCTCACTTGAAAATACTTACTTGTATATTACATGCCCACGTGATGAACATAGCTAACCCTGGAAATAATGCAACCACAGTCAACAGCATCTTCAGGAAAACGAGCTCGAACCCATGAAATTCGCCAAAAGAAGTCGACTCATCAGCCATTTTTAGAATCAAAGTCACAGAAAAGACAAAACAGGAGTTAATCTAAGAGGCGAAAGAAAACCAACAGGCAGCATAATCAGAAGAGAACACAAACAGCGATGACTTAGAGACTGAAAATTGCTCCGACGACACAGAGCAAGAGTGCACACGGCTTACTCACAGGAAAGCCCAAAGGCCTAACAGATCTAAATCCGGAAGTAAAAGGTGTCCATCACCCAGAGATGAACTACCAGAAGCACACTCAAATGCAGTCAGCAGAGGAGAAACCGAGGATAAACAAAAGAAGAAGCAGAAAAAGAAGAATAATCACCGATAAATTAATATATAGGACAAACAAAGAGGAAGAAAAATAAACGAAGGAATTGGACAATTGTATTATGAATATTAAAAAAATAAAAATACTACCAATTAACACATGCGGATGGAAAGAAAAGGAAATTATGTATTGAAACTTATTCAAAAAGATTGACCCATATGTTACAATAATATCAGAACATGGAAGAAACAGAGAAAACGAGAAAGTAAAGATATGGAACTACAATGTTATTAACACAAATCCTTCAGGAGAAACACACGATGGGGCATCAATAGCTGTCAAGCCGGGATTGCAGTACAAAACACTACAAGGATTGGAAGATAAATATTTAGCTATAGAAATTAAAATGGAATTAAGCAACATGATTGTCGCAACTGGATACCAGCCACCCAATTATAGGATACCGGTGATTTTGATGGGCGATTCAAATGCCCATTGCAGAGCTTCTGGGTACATAAATGCAAACAGAGTGGGAAGACAACTTAACACGCTTATCAATAGACGTATACTGCAAAGACTGGGACCCAATTTCCTTACATACTTAAAAAGAGAACAACCAACAAAGCCGGTAATCTGCCTGGTTAACTTCAATCTGCTCTTTAACTATTTTATGGAACCGGTGGATGTTCTTGCAATTCTAATCCACATAAAAAAATCCTATACAAATCCCTTCGAAGAAATAGAAGGCATACCATTGATCGGATTGTGATAAGTACAAACAATTATTTCAGAGGTACGTGCGCAGCACGCTCGGCGAAGCCACTCGGGGAGTTGCATAGGATCAGAGAAGAAATTAAATGGGCAGAGAAGGGAGCTGTCCCCATTAACTCGTTCCAAACCATTAAACAATTTAGGTGGACACCAGAAATGGTGGCTTCGAGCAAGGAGATTGGCCGGGTGGCAGAACATATAAGAAGATTCGGAACATCAAAGGAAGCATACAACGCACTAAGGCGACAGAAAAGAGAACTAATAGCACTAATTTATGAAAAACAGAAAGAGAAATGGGATCAGCAAATCGAGTAAATAGATGTGGAAACATCGGCAAGGAAATTTTGGAAACATATTGAAAGATTAAAGACACGGACAACAGGAGATAAAATGAAAATTAAGGATACAGGGAACAACATTTTAGAAGATGAGGAAGAAGTAGAAGGATTATTTAGAGAGCACTGGAGAAATGTATTCAAAATTAGCGAAGAAGAGAATGAAGACTCTTTCATCGAATTTGAACATCAGCTCGTGGACGAACTAAATGGGGAGATCGAAAGGACATACTTTCCTGATGAACTAAAGTGGCGAAGATGATATTCATCCTAAAGGCGGGAAAACTACCACCCCGTCTCGGTACTAGATTTCATCGGTAAAGTATTGGAAAAAATAATAAATAACAGACTGTCCAAATTCCTTGAAGATAATAGCAACAAAAACAACTACCAATTTGGCTTCAGGAAAAGCAGAAGCACGGAGATGACCCTTGGATTCATTCTTGAAAAGATATCGAAAGCATAGAGAGAAAAAATTATCGTAGATATCGTATGCCGGAACGTTTTCAAGACATTCAACAAAGTATAGCAGAGGGGTATGCAACTCAAGATACTCAAATTAGGAATGAACAACATGATCGAAAGGATTTTATGTGATTATGTAATGGAGAGATGTGTTTACGTGAAAATAGGATGACAGGGAGAAATATTCGAGCTCACTGCGGGTTTGCCCCAAGGCGGATGTCTGAGTCCGTCTCTCTATTCAATCTACACAGCAGATATACCACCACCAAAAAAATTAAGGCTGCTTAAACATCCAATTTGCCGAAGACGTCACTGAAATGATAGTTTTCTCCTACAGAAACGGCCCAATGTAAGAAGCATGAATAGATACGAAGAAAAATGGAAAATTAAAACCAACAAGGGTAAATTTAAAATGATACCCGTGTACAGAAGGAGCATCTCAGATGTATATGTAAAAGGATAGCTCTACAAATTCGATAAAGAATGTAAGGTGCTCGGACTAACCATTGTGAAATCAAGTTATAAAAAGCACGTAACTGAGAGGGTAAATTGAGGGAAGAGCGGCCTGGTATTACTGTACAAGTGAGTTAAGCTAAGAATGAAAAACAAGAGAAAAATTTATCAAGCCATAGTCCGTGATTATATATTTAACCATCACAATGTACAAGATCTCGAGAAGTAACCTATTAAGACTCCAAAAAGATCCAAAACAAAGGTACCTACTTAATAACAAACACCAAAAGAGGAGAAAGAAGAAGACAATGAGACCTGCACAAGGTGGCAAGGATAAAGCGACTTCTCAGACTAATTGCAAAAAGAGCAAGGGAAGTCTTAGAAAAGACACAGAATAAAGTAGAAGTTGAAATAATCAACCAAATTGCCCGAATAGAAGGATGGAGATCACACACATTATTTCCAAGTTTCCCAGGGATAGTTGAAGGAAGAGAAGTAGACAAAGAAGAAATCTACACCTCGAGAGAAAGAGAATAATACTCGACGACGACTAAAAGTAATTAATTAACCGAATCAACACCAGAGAATAGCATATAGTCATTTATAACTAGGATAGGAATAAGAAAGAATAGATGGAGAGATAGAAACCTACATCAGTTTTTAGTAAGTATATTTAGTAATAGCGGTTCGAACGCCTCATAAATACCAACACTACTTTTTAACTTTATCACGCTAGCTATACTACCTAAAATGGATAGAGATAACCCTGACCTCCAGGCAACTAGAATCTCTTTGCAAACCTCTTACTCCGTTCAGCCTCCAACATCTATTTGTTTTTATTATCACATTCGTACACGGAACTCACAGTAGATACCTGGGACAAGGGGCACGATAAACTGCCAGTTTATAGTTAGAGACAAGCGACACACCGTAGTTCGGATTCCACGTTAAGCTGTAGGTCCCATGACAAACTCTGTCCACTTTTGTCTCCTACTATTTTCTTCGCTGTTTATCCTAAAACCTTCTTCTTCCTCTCCCTCTCACTCCTAACCGCCCTAGTCACATTGCTTGGAGCCTCTTTGGCTCTAGACAGTTTGACTATGGTGGTCTATAGAGGAGTACCGGGCCTCCCCCCTCCCTTATTAGCCGCTCCATGAGCGCCAAAGTGAGTGAAGAGAGGATGGGAAGAGCTGTTCTTTGTCTCGCACCTCTTTTTTAATTTCAGTTCATAATCACAGACTGTACAGAAAAATTTGAAGAAGTTCACCAGCGGTAAAGGAGGAAAAGCAAAGAGGGCCAAACCAAAAACACGAACTTACCACCCTTTTTGACCAAGGGGATATCAAAGAGAAACTAATATACGGAGCCACGCATAGCCGACCCATGTCTGGCTACCCCTTCCCCCCCCGCTGCCCAGTCATCGGAGCAAGGGAGCGGAATTGAAATGAACTGCCATTCATTTGGTCTCGATCCAACTATCTCGTTTTCTTTGATTGACATAATTCGAGGCGTTGAGGAAAGCAGGTTTGAGGATTAGCCCACTGTGGAAAATTAATATCAGAGGCAGCCCGGTTAAGATGCGATGCTGAACGCTTTAGGGAGGAGTTCTCTCTAGTCCTTAAGGGTAATTTCTGGCCAGAACCACACAGGGTCACGCAACCGTCCCTGTGTAAGTTGGTGGCAGCATCGATAACCAATCCCCAGATGGGGCGAGTGGTGATAGTTGATTCGATCACCACCCAGCATTAAATCCGCCACATGTCACCCGTTTGAGGGGCATCCCCGGGGTCACCCAACATCATTCATCCATCCTATCCAGTAGTTAACGTTCACGGAAACTTGCTTGCAACGAGGAGGGGATGGCTCTCAAAGCGCTCTACCAAGAAGAAGCGGACCCTACAGTAAGGGGATACATTGAATTAAATAGTGACGAACAACCAGAAGCCTCATAGAAGAGACAGCGAGGAGAAAGCCTGCACGAGGGGCCAAGCCCTTGGTAAATTAGAGCAAAATGGGACCACTCGGATCCAGCTGCGCGCCATCAGCGGAAGCAGAAAGCCCAGCCGAGATAAGGTCTTTGAAGTGGTTTATGGAAAATTAAATATCGCGATTCTCCGATTGCTCGAACACCCTACAGGTTATGTGGCGATCCTTGAAAAGGAGAAGGGTGTGAAAAACATAACCAAAGAAGAGGTAGTTGGATCTCTCCACGAAGTAGGACTTCAACCGGCAATTCCACCGCTGATCCTAACGCACAGGAGCGTCGTCTGCCGGCGACTGGATCCCTGGATTGGACAACATACTAAGAAGCGAATAAAAAATGAAATCATGAAGAACCAACAATGGGCCAGGGTTTCCGAAATAATAAAGTTTTGGGACAATAGGGAGAATCCGGAATACACTCACGTGTTTAAGATTGTGTTCTCCGACACTACGATGGCACACAAGGCAAAAGAAAAGGGACTAATGCTTTTTAATGCAAAAGACAGTGAGAAGCAGATAGAGAGAGAAGAATTTACCCCCATACAATTCTGTTTCCGATGCTACATGATGGAGACATACACGAAAAATTAATGTACAGACCGCAAGAAATATTTTCAAAGTGCAGCGAGCCAGGGCACCACTGGAAGAACTGCAACACTCCCAGGGAAAAATGCGCCAAATACGGCCAAGAAAATTGTTCCATGGCCATAGCCTGCCCACTGAAAAAAGAGCCGGTCAGAAAAGAGGTACAAAAAAGAAAGACGAGCAAGTACACAAAAGCAGTCTTTACAGAGGCAGAAGCCCAAATTTTATTTGGGAATCGAGAAAGAAAACTCGATGAAGATCATAATCTGCATCTTGTATGCTCACGTCAGGCCCTAACTCAAACAAGAGTATTTACAAAGGAGCTAAATCAAATGCTCGCGAAGAACGGCATGAGTGAGATGTTTTCCCTTGATAACCTGCCATCGAGGGACGTACTCTTACTGCAGCTGAATCACAAACAGATGTCAAAAAAGAGTCAAGAGACGAGAAACAAACACGAAAACAGACGGCCCGACCCAAGGATTGAGGCCAAAAAAGAGAGGGGGGCAGCCGCAAAAGCAGCCCACACGACCATCGTAACAGATGAGAAGAAAGAAGAACCAGATTCTTCAGACACCACAGACAATACACACACCTCAGATTGAGAAAACTCGAAAAAGGAAGTACTGCGTAAAAAAGGCAAAAGAGGGACAAAGAAAGAGCTAGATGTTGACCAAATAAACCTCTATATATACTCAGCCGAGCAATACCCATTTCCGCAGGACTGGGATGCAAACAAAATTGGCGTGTGAATAAAGAAAAAATACTACAAATGGGACTTAGACGCTCAATGCGACGAAGAATCGGTTGAGAAGGCCCTGTATAACCACAGCGTCGCCTTCTACCGCGAAACATTTGTAGAACTCTCCCCAGCAGAGTACAAAAAGAAGAGGAACGGAAAACGAAAATCGACTCCTCGAAAGCACTAAGATACACAACAGCCAGGACAGAGAATGGAAAATCCAAACAACAGGTTAAGGATATTGATGCTCAACGTGAATGGATGGGAGGGAAAAACCGTGGGATACGGAAACATATTCCGCGTGCTTGACCCCGACAACATACTAATCACGGAGCACGATATCGATACTACTACCAGTAAACTAATGATACCGGGCTACAGAGTAGTTACGAAAAAACATTCTCAGGAGTGGTTCGACGGTGCTGCTGTTGCCGTCAAAAAGAATCTCTCGTTCAGACACATTCCAGAACTGGACTAGTTGGCAATCCCGTAATTGCGGCGGCATACCAACCACGTTGACGAAGGTACCTGTCCCTCACAAACTTCTACACCTTGTTCGGCCACGGCAGAATGGCATTCCTTGGGGGCGACCTCAATGCCGGATGTAAAATGGCTGGGTATGGGAACACGAATAACAGAGGCCACAACTTGGAAATGATTATGCGTCGAAAAAACATCCAGAGGATAAGACCATACTTTCCGATCGATATCACCTTTCGGGCAGTAACAAAGCCCGACATAATCATCTTAAGTGATGGTTTCCCCTTCAATTACCATAGCGAGCCGGGCCCAACAGTAGTCAGCACCCACATAGCGATCTTGACAACCATCACACTCGCGCCGATCCAGCTTTCGATCCTCTTCCGCAAAAGTTACGCTTTGGCCACCTGGGATTGCTACAGGGATTCCTTGCCAGATACGAACCAGTGGACCTAAGCGAAGCAATACTAGAGGAGATCGAAGAGGAACTGGAGAAGATGACTGCCCACCTCATTGAGGCGGATCGTGAGTGTGTACCAAGGAAAAGGTATAAAACTCTTCGACAACCAGATGGACTGAGGAAATGAGTGAGATCGCTAGGGTGAAGAGGGAGGTGTACGAAGAAACCAAAAGAGAAGGTATAAATCGGGAAAGAAGCTTGCTGCTACGTTGCTTGAGTGGAGAGCTAAAGCAGGCCATAAACCAGCAACAGGCTGTATCTAGGACAGCCTGATTAAATAAGTAGACAGCGAGGTGAGACCCGACAAGTTCTGGTGACTTTGAGAAAATTAAAAGGTCTAGAGAGTAGAGAAAAGACTCGAATTAAGGCGGGAAATAACTACTTGGAGGATCCGGCGGTTTTGGAAGAGAGATTCCACACACTCTTGAAGGAGGTCTTCACAATTATACTTGAGGACGATGAGAAATTCGACAAGGAATTTGAAGGATAGTTGAATGAAGATCTCAATCAGAGAATACATCGAACGCACCCACAGGCCTATGTCAACGAAATGAGGGTGATGGCAGACCATGGACAACCAATTACAACAGAAGAGGTTATGGAAACTGAAGACCTTTCAACAAAAGGCACCAGGATGTACTGGCATCACCAAAAACAACTTGGTACATACCCGCCGTCAGATTATTCGGGGAACAGCGAATATCTATAACGCTTTCATGAATACGGGATATTTCCCGGACGGTCTGAAAGTGGCAAAAATTATTTGTATACCTAAAGGGAAGAAGCCCCCGATTAACTGGTGGATTATAGTCCAATATCCCTCCTCAAGTTCTTATGAAAAGTCTACGCGAAGCTTCTAGCTAATAGTCAACAAGACTAGCTAACAGAGCTAGAAGCTCACAATCCTCATCAACACGGGTTTCGTAGTGGAAGAAGGGCTGATACAGGCCTTGCTCTCTTCACCGAGAAACGCGCCCGCTGTAAAGCTAAAGGGAAATACGTAGACGTGGTGTTGCGAGATGTCCAAAAGACCTTCGTCAAGGTTTGGCTTAGAGGTCTCCAATTCAAGATCTTAGGCCTTCAGCTAAACCCGATCTTGGAAAACGTCCTCTGTGACTGCGTCATGGAAAGAAAAGCCAAAATCTTGATTGAGGGCTGTAATGGACCCGAATTTGAACTTGAGGCGAGTGTTCCACAAGGTAGCTGTCTGAGTCCACTGCTGTACGTAGTGTACTCATTGAACCTACCTGCTACAGTAGGGGAGGATGTGTTGTATCTGCAGTTTGCGGATGACATTACCAAATCATCCCTAATACCCACAAAAATCCTGGAGTTCAAGCAAGGCAGACAGCCACCAAAATTGACAACATCAATCGATACAAAAGAAGGTGGAAGATCAAGACCAACCGACGAAAATTCCAAATCCTCACAATAAACCGCCTGAAACTTGACGATGTCTTAGTAAAGGACGAAGTGCACCCGTGCACCAACGATGGCAAAATCCTAGGTCTGCGCATCACCTCAAAAGAGTTTAGAGCGCACTTAAAGAACAGAATCTCCCTGGCCAAAACACAGCTTGAAAAACTATATAGATTCCGAAACCTCAGCTACAATAATCTTATGAACTGTACACTGATCTGGTAAGCTCGAGATTAGTGCACCCGGCAGTGGTCCTGAAGGCTGCGAGTTCCACCACTATCAGGCAAATGCAGAAAGTGCAGAACAAAGCACCCCTGCTGATAGCGGGAGCGCGCAGGGCGGACCGTATTCGGCAGACAAATCTGCACGCAAGAGTAGGTCTGAAGCCATTGAATATGTAACTCCAGAGGCTAGGGAGCCAGACCTTGGACAAAATTGAGGAAGTAATAATTCTAAATATGAAAATTGATCTCGAGATTCCGAGAGCGGATAGGGGACGCGCCATAGGCTAGCTCTATTCCCAATTGGAAGAATTTGCTCCCGAGAGATCCTAATTGGGCTCTTTACATGAATATGACAACATAATAGGAAGAAAAAGAGGCGAAGTGCCCACATCCAAAAGAAAGCGAACAAAAGAGGCAAATGCCCACATGCTGATAATATAAAAATAAATTACCAGAATACCGGTAATACAATAATAAATTATCCGAGAAATTAAAAGATACAAAAAAGATAAAAAATATCAAATATAACACTTGCAAGGCTAGAATGTCGTGACTGAGGAAATATAGTTTATTTATATTTATATATATTTAAAAAATAAAAAATAAATAAATCAATAAAGTCAAAAGAAAATGAGAGATGTAAAGTCAAAAGAAGACGTCGTATTGAGGCCAAACAAGCACCTGTAGCAACCCCTGACGGTGCACAATAAGAGACATATAAGACAATATAAGAAAAAGGAAGTACCTTAGAGATGCCCTCTACATCAGAGCAAAAACTCACCATCTATTTATCTATATTTATCTTCTAAAATTTTTCACTCTTTATAGATCAATCAATCAATAAATACACTTTTGTTTATTCCCTGAAGATTACCTAACACGAGCGAAAGACGTTAAGGAACAAAGAATGTCCTTCGCGGATGTTTTTTCTCGCCTCGAAGACACCGTTAAATAACTTGTAAGAAATATTAAGAAAATGCAAGTTAAAATTAATAACGAGCTGTGGATTTCAATAGTACACGCATACAACATGGCCTTTTACTTAATTTTATTTATATATATATATATATATATATATATATATATATATATATATATATATATTTACCTATTGACGACTTTCTATGATTCGAGGGGGAGGGAGCAAGGGTAAGCCAAGAAGAGTCTTAATTGATTAAGTTCACAGCAACAGATCCTTGGTTAAGAAAGTTATAAAATGCGATACATTACCACAAATAAATTCAGAGATAAAAGAAATGGCATTTAATCTCTGAATAAGCGCTAGGGCAAACACTTGACAAGACTTTACAAAACAATGAAAGAAATCATAGAGCACTATCTGAATTTGTTAATATCCTTTCCCCTCCAGAACAAATTGCAAGCCAGTTAAAAATACTTAAATAGAGTATAAATAGTAAAAACCTAATCCTAGATATATTTCCTATAAAAAATATCTGAAGAATGATTGCACATAAGTAGGTGTCGAAAGCAGCAGGAAACATCGATGAACCCATTTCTCCTGTATTAAACTAACGCATATAAAATGCAATAGTTGGTAAGCATTTTCAGAAAGTCAGCGTTTACTAACACAGGGAAAAAAATTTAATCACATTTTTTGGTGACTTAGATTTATCTGCCAATTTTAATTCGTTTTTTTGTGCTGATCTCAAATATATAATCCATTTTTACCTACATGCTATAGTTATTCTGTAATTTCTATTTTCTCGTTTCCACGAAAACTGCCTTTCGGACGGATAGAGAGGGTGCTTGTAGAAAGCAAATACTTCACAATACATAGTAGTAAGATAATAATAAGTGTTATTGTGCAAAATATTAACATTAATGTTTCTATTTTCAGGTCTCATTTTAAAGACCTGAGAGACTGAGATAGACACATGATGGCGCACTACTTCTGGACGATTAGAAGAGATCAGCCAGAGAAGACTTACAAGAGAAAGAGATTCAAACGCAAATTTTGGCCCGATTGAAGTTAAGAAGAGGTGCTCCAGTCTGATGTACGGTCATTAATAAATTAGCATTTATTTGATTACAGTATTTGTAATCTTAATATGTAATTCAAGTTTCTTCTCCTATGCAATAAAATGTTTGTCCCCCCCAAATCCTGCTTTACTATAAATAACGCAAAAGGATGATTCAAAATTACTTCAGGGCATGCTGATAGGCGTGATAAAATTAAAATTATTGTATAATATTAGTTATTGATACTACGAAAAATCTTTAGCATTTAGAGAGAATCTGATTTTAGATTTGAATTCAGTATGCTCGAATTAGGTAGGAAAATATAATTGTGTCAATTCACCAAATACATTGTTCACCAGTGTAATTGGTAGCGTTTGTAGAAACAGTAATAGTGAATATTTTTTATAAACGAAATAAAAATGGCCAAATGCACACCGACTCCGTATGTATGTTCACCGGCCCTTAAGTCAAATTTAAACTTACAAGAACCCTCTTTTAACAGAATAACGCTCAAAAGGGGGCTCTGGCGTCTACGCTGGGAATCAGTGACCTAAGCGCTTGCAGATATAAATGAAGATGGAAACTTAATAAAAGAAGATCAGAAAATAGAACACAAATTTCAACGGAACTGGCAGTCCGTTTTCTCAATACCCCTTGAAGAAAACGAAGACTTCTATGCTGAAACATAAGAAAGGTGCACGGGTACCTACGTAATAGCATCAACAAGATTACTCAATCAGTAGACCCTAACAAGGAAGAACAAATGGCGCCGCGGGCTTAAACAATCGAAGAAAAAATTGAGCGTAATTCACGCATTTAAACAGAATTCCAGGACCATCAGGCCTCAGAAAGATTACCCTCACCAATAATCCGAATACCATCATCAAAGCATTTAAAATGTCTCTAATGCAGGTTTAAACACCAGCTAATTCCCGAGGCATTAAAAACAGCGAAGTTATTGCTCTTTCCAAAACCAGGAAAAACTCCAAACCTCCTGAATAGTTACAGGCCTATATCGTTACTGGATTTTACCGGAAAAGTAATTTCAGAGATAATGATAAGAAGATTAATAAAATATAGAAAAAAATAATCTATATAATAATTTCCAGTTTGAATTTCGGACGAAAAGGGATACCACCATAGCCCCTGGACTAATAACTCAAAAAATAGCTCAAGCTTAATCGAACAGAACGTATTTATTAAGTACTCAGAGACGTAGAAAAAATCTCTGATAAAGTTTGGGTGAGAGGCTAACAATATCAGACTCTAAATCTCCAAATTTGCAACAATTTGTAGAGAATTCTCTGCGACTATATCATGGAAAGAAAGAAAAGTACCGTGATAAATGAATATGAAGGGCAAGAATTTGAAATGAAAGCCGGCTTGCTGTAAGGCGGATGTTTATCTCCCATGCTATATTCAGTTTATACAGCTGATATGCTAGCCCCAATTAGACCAGATACGCTGAATATGCAGTTCTTGGATGATATTAGCGCATGTTTAACATCCCCAAGCCAAAATGAGAGAGGAAAAGCGTGATTAACGGCATTGGAAATTGATACCACAAACAGATATGAAAAACAATGGAAAATACGGACGAAAACCTGAAGTTTTACAAAACGTAATTCCAATTGCATGAAGAAAAACAGTTTACAAATAACATCAAAAGGTTACGTAAGTCATCAATGAGAGACGATTCAAAGAACAATCCCAATCTTACGATTACTCTATTGAATCCGAGGAATCTCTATGAAGAACAAGATAAAAAATATATGTGATTGGCTAGGGAAAGACTAACTTAAACCCAAATATCATTTCATATGATAAATCAATCAAGGAAAAAACATATGAAGCGAGTACAAAATAAGGCCCTATGATTGATAACGAACACCAAGAAGAGAGAAATAGTGAAAAAGGAGTGACCTACACGTAGAGGTCAACTTATGGCTAAATAAAAAGATTTTCGGAAAAAGGGCAAGCGATATATGAGAGAAAATCAATAATCTGCCACAAGTATTCTCGGAACATATCTACATGCTCGTATATCCCCCCGACGGCAAACGCTCTCAATTTCATTTCCGAAGCTGAGAAGAGAATAGGCAAAATATACGTAATGAATTCAGGAAGAGTAGCAAACGGAACATAAAAATTCACCGAGAAGAAAAAAAGAAAGAATACCAAAAACGACAATAAATACCCGACAGAGACGAATAATCCTACAGGAATAATAAATGAATAATGCGAACCGAATTTAAGACGACCAAACCATGAGAACCCAATATGAACTATACACGAATAAGCCAGCGTAACAGAAAACAAACTACAGTAGAAGTAATAACATGAAAAATTATAAAATAAAACACGATATACAAAGCATATAAAATATATCTAAAAGCATAAATGCCATTAAACACAGATTATAAAACATAATGGCTTCAAAAATTAGAAATGTCTTCAATTTATGGAATATAGAGACGCGATGGCAGTATTAAGTCCAATATACTCGTATGTCCATATTTAATAGAAATAACAAAGGAAATTGAGTTCTGATTTCATCCAAACTTGAGTTTAAAAACTTATAAATAGGAAGAAATAGAGGCTAAAAAGACATCTGTTTCAAACAGGTGGAAAAACATGAAATGTAGCCCACTTCTGGAATGTTTGTTGACCTAATAACTATATGGCTTATATCATTTTATACATTGAGACATTAAGGAAGAGAATCTAATAATCTGCAACTGCTTTCATTATATGCTATTAACCAACTTCTTTGAAGCATAATTGATAGCAACGCTGAAATGAAACTCTGGTTTGAAACATCGGAAAGAAGCCTCTAATGAGACAAGCCGATAAAATTCGATGTTATAGAGAGTCGAGAGGATTTACGAAGTACCATTTAAAATTATCTCTTATATTTGTTATATAAGGTAAGACCACAAATATTGCCCCTATTTGTAATCACTTATTACTCAAACATTATTATCGCTTCATAATTGAAATAAAAACATTCGAAAAAGTAGTTATTACAGTTTTATTTACTTCTTTCAATTTTTTAGATAAGAAATATGTTCTTATAAAGAAGTGACAAGTTTATCTATCAGAATCATGGGTTATTTGTTGGACATGCCACGTGCTTTAATTGCAGAAGAAATGATTAAACCTGGCTCTGTAGCTACACCCAACAGTCTTTCATATAGCAATACGGTGAGCAAAGGACCAGAGACCCGAGGACCAGTTAGGGCTATTTCGAAAAATGGAAACATCACACCTCAGTCAAGAACATCCATAAAGGCAGTTCTGGACGCAACAATGATCTAAATTCCGGCTTTTACGATTCAAAGAGGTAAACAAAGAAGATATGCTTCGCCAAAGACAGTCATTCAGCACAGCTCGGCCTCAATGTCTCCTCTTTTTCAATCTCAGCAGCACATATGATGTTTAGATAAAGGTCTTGTAGGCACCGAAGCAGGATAAATCCCCTAGTTGGCCGTCAAAGACGAACCCAATGGGGAAAAGAGAATCCCGCTCTGGGTCAGAGTGTTGCCCCAAGCCATCGAGTGCAAAGTGATTTTCTAGCATTAAAATGCACTTTTATAATATATTTTCTCATAAATTTAATGTTTCAACCATAGATTGAGCTGTGGCCATTCAGCCTCATTTAGTCTTAAGTTGTGATAAAAATATTTAGTCCATCCGAAGGTTAACCATCGAAATGTATTGCAGAAAATGCAGCTAAGCATGTCAGTAATTTTATATCGTAAGACCAATAATATTTTATTTACTAAAATTTTTTAATTAGATATTTTCTTTAAAATAAATATAAGAATAATATATCATAATAATTGTAAAATCAACAATAAATATATACAGCTATTTGATGGTCGAATTTTGCTACTAACCATTCAGTCATGTTTCTGTAATTGTACCATTAATTATGTAACTATTTCAATTTTATTGTAGATGTAAGCAATTAAAAATCAAAATTTTCTTCTCCCAGGCCTGAGGGGGGGGATGCAAGTTTTTTAAAATTCAGATTCCTAACTATTTAGAAATGTATACTTTCTAACACTTCACCATGGCTCCTAAGGTTGAGAACCGCTGGCTTATACCATACCAATTGGGCAAGTATGTCAGTCTAATTTCCAAATGATATATGTATCGCAATTGGTCCCTATCCGCACGTCTCCACTTAATTTACTTTCAGAATCGCAGCGAGATAAATTAGAAACCCGGAAGAATTCAAAATGAAATGTAAGAATAAAAAAACAATGCAATTATACCAATTAAGTGGGTGCGGAAATAACCGATAGTATGCAAACAAATTAGAATATGTAGGCGAAGCCATAATATTAGCCTTAGTTTAGGTACACAAGTCTTTAGAGCCACCTAAGAGGAAGGAATAAGGAATACAAGTCCACAAGAAATTACAGTTAATAATTCCGCAACTTAATAGAATGCTCAAAGTAGAAATACTACAGAATAAAGAACTGTACTCTATTAAAAATAAAATATTTTGAGATAAAAAAGACTAGAACAAATACATAATGAACCAAAATTAGAGGTAGTGAATGAAACCGGACGTGGAAGACCGAAGGAAGCGTATGAAGATAGAGGAAAACTCTTAGAAGGACAATGGCGGGTAAAGGTGAGATTAAGTGGGTTAATTTTACGAAAAATCCCTTCTAATAGTAAGACATTTAGATATCCTGTCCAGCTCAACTTATGCTACACCAAGGTGACAATAAATCTTATGGAATGTTAGATGAAAAATATAAATAAGGAATGAGAAATAACCTGATTAAAGGGAGTTTAAATTAGGAAAACAAAATATAAAAGAGATAACTAATAGGAGAAACAATTATATGACATCAAAGGAAAAAATAAATTAGGCATTCAGTCATCTGGAAAACATTGTATCATACCCCTCATCTGCACACCGCCATAAAAAATGTCATTTAGCAGCTCCATTTTTACCACTGTCTTATTCTCTCTATTTTGCCGCTTGATATACAGTTAGAATTGGCTAAAATGGCTTTTATTCACAAGTCAGCAAAATTGATCTCTCTTAAATATTTTCTGCAAGTTCTAAAAAAGATTGTGTGTCAAAGGCTTAAGGAAAGTCTTTAGAAAGTGAGAAGTACAGTAAACATCCATTCGCGCTTAGCAAACGAAGAGAACCTAAACACGCACTAAGTCTTATGACCGAAAATAAAGCGAAAACTAAAGAAGAAGTTATGGTGTTATATGTGGTAGCCAGAGAGGCAAAACAAGCCCACACATCTGTCTTGTATTCCAGTGCAGTTTTATGAGCGACCGAATATATTGCATATCCATTCTAATTAGATCACAGACCCAAATTCTTCTAAGATAAGGACTAACTGATAAGAGTTTACCGACACCAATTCTCTTACTCTGTATATAACAATAACCAGCGAAGCCAAATTTGACCAAAAAGCATGAATACCAAATTTACTGTTGGTTCACTTGAGATAATTGATGGCGATGCTCACTCACTCAAGAAGTTGTCAATACGACGATTATCCAAATTGGAAAATAGAAGTTAAGTTAAGACATAGGAAACTTTCGAAGGATCTCTAAATTTATCGCTTCGTAAAAATTGGATAATGCGGGAGGGAAAAGATATTAATATGACACGAACGGAAGAATTCTGGGATTTCAGTTATTTTACTTCTCGGGTTACGAAATGAATGAACGGAAAAGTATAAACGCTGGTTTAAGGTTCAGCAATCTATCACTAAATAATAAAAGAACAGTTACCCTCCTCCAGTCTGAACAGTGCTTTTGTACCAAGCAGATTGACTACACCTAGTTCACAATTAAAGCCTGATTCAGATATAGAGAATACAAAGCAAAAGAATCATTGAATAAGAGAACGATGTCACGATAAAAACAGCAAAAGAAGAATCCATTAAACAACCAATACTTTTCCCATGAACGTGGTAGTAAATATACAAATAGGAGGGTTAAAAAGATATCTGTAATAAATAGAGAAAAAATTATGCAATGAATCGAAAGGAAATGATTTAAAACCAAGGCAGATAAAGATATATCTACAACATCTATGGGAGAAAGAAATAATGACAATAAGTCAACGACTAGATAATCGTCAGCTAGAGTTTAAACGTCCTCTTGTATCTAACTCTCTGTTATTCCAAATAAGTCTACTGGGTAGGATGGGTACCTTTTCGACGTTATCAACTCTTAATCCCGCGTACGCATGTTGTCTGGCTTAGGTTCTCGCTTCTTCAAATCATAATACTCTGTTGTGCATTGCCAGAGAAGAAGTAATAACATAGCTGAATTCATTATTCTAAAAATTTTGAAAAGGCAAGCTGTTCTGCCTGATATTTACGGTGTGAGCTCCATTGCCATGATATCCGAGTGCTTTAGTGTCAATCTAAGGAACAAGATGATTAAGGCTGTGATTCTGAGAGTAACGTGGCTCAGAAACTTCACTTGAAGCGTTCAGGATACGAAAGAACTCTCAGAGTATGTTGAAGAGCCAAGGTCATCATTGACAATGATCCCAGCAAGTAAGTGTTCCATAGCCAGAGAAATGTTAGTGTCAGAGTCTCTCATAAGGACGTTTTTGAATAAAGACATCTTTGACTACTCAAACAAGATGGGAAATATCCAACTTCTGTCGCAGAAGATGAACGACAAGTGAAAGAATTAGCCTAGTATGCTTTGGTTCTTCTCAGATGAGAAGAATTTATCCTTGGACCAGGTGGTGAACGAACAAAACAACCGCTGGTTTAGTGTGCCACTCAAAGATGCACCGAGAATCAAGTACACCGAGATTCCGTTCCACATCATGGCGTTTGAGTTGGTCAGTAGCAAACGGCATGATATGGCCCCATTTATCTACCGTGAATGCTACATCAAGTGACTGGAGTAGTTAGTGCTGCCCTGAATTAAAGGAGGTGCCAGTTGAAAGGTGATACTTGTAGCAGCATGACACCCAAGGAAGAAGACCCAATCTTCATTGTAAGACAATTTGTTTGACCACATTACTAAAAACAACTGGCATCCTAACTCAAGACTACCAATGCCTGAACTATTATGCTTGGTTCGTGGTTAAGAAAAAGCAGTCTCGCTGCAGTACCAATATATAGCTTAGGTCTTAAATCACTAGTCTATCTCCGCGAGTGAAGACGACGTCGATTTAATTGAATAAAATGTATACTACAATTCTTCAACTCTTAATATTCAACTTTGTAAAATATATTTGTAGAAATTAACTCACTGTTATTTTCTTTCATATTGAAGTTAGTCGGCAAATTAATAGCCGCATCTTATATTTAGAATCAAAGGATAATTTTTGCATTTCACTAATGGTTTATTAGTATCCTATAGTTGTCTATCTCTTGGCCAATATACCTTCCTTATACCTATATTTCTCCCTCTCTCTCTTTATTTCTCTCTCTCTATATCTCTCTCTCTCTCACTCTCTCTCTCTTTCTCGCTCTCTCTTTCCTCCCTCTCTCCCCCTCTTTACCCTTCTTTCCCCCTCTCTCCAAAATTTTTAAAGGAATAGATAATGTAGCCTATTTTATTTGGTTCGAACTTAGCACACCTTTTACTAGCAAATGACACCCAAACATTTAGCAACTACTTTATGTAGAAACTTTTTTCCTACAAAATTGTAAACATCTGGAACCAGTAGTGCAGTTAAAACTTGTAAAATTAGACTGGACAAATAATTAGAAACATTAGAAAACAAGTGACTGAAATTGTATTTGCTAAAAGAGAAGAAAAAAGAGCATTTCTAACTTTAGATTTATAAGATATTATTATTAATAATGTTTCGATATATTAAGAAGCTCTTATATATATATATATATATATATATATATATATATATATATATATATATATATGTCTATGTCATGTTTTACTAAGAAAAAATTATTGGACGTGTATGTTTCTCAAAATATCTTATAGAATTTTAGCATCTGCAATGTGAATGAGGATCAAATAGTTCAGTTGAGACTTAGAATTAGGCTGGATCTATTAAGAAGAAAGATTAGATAATAAGTGAAAATCATGGCATGTTGATAAAAACGTTCAGATTAGTAAGATACTTTAGTAGTTTTATCTATATATTCATGTTTTCCTGGTTTCCTGATAAAATTTGCTGGTCATTTCTATTTTTTTAACATTACTAGGAATATATTTCACTTTAGCAAACTTGGAAACAGGTGGCAGAGTTGAGTGAAGAGACTTCATCTTTACTATTTTATGCATTATACGTAGTATTGTATATATTTAGAATCAAAACATAGGAGCATTTCTATTGTAATGGACCGAATGGTCTCTTGGAGTACTGACTTTCCTTATAACTTCCCTTATATCTTTCTTTCTCCTCTCCCAAATGACCCCTCAACTTCTATTTCTCTTTTTCTCTCTCACCCATCCTTCCCTTCCCTCTTTCTCTTAATCTCTCACTCCTCCCTTTCTCTTGCCCTCCCTCTCTCAATCTCTTTCTATATCTATCTATCTTTATCTCTTTGTTTCTTTCTCTCCCTCTCTCACTCTCTCTCTCTCTCTCTCTCTCTCTCTCTCTCTCTCTCTCTCTCTCTCTCTCTCTCTCTCTCTCTCTATGTATATATATATGTATAAATTTGTGTGTGTGTTTCATAGTGTAGGTCAGTTTCATAAATGAAAATAGAGATAAAGCGAATAAAATGCAAAAATCTACTGGGTACCCCAAAAAAGAGAAATTATTTGGTCGAATTTATAAGAAAGGTTAAAGCTGAAAACAGAAGAGCCGAACGAAATGAGATGTAAATTATAAAAAACTCCAATGAGGTTTTTGATTTATTAATAATAAAAAACCTATCAAATACAGCATTGGTCCAATAAAAGACAATTAGGATATTTTTTAATATAATGATGTTTATATCGATAATACCTTAAGTTACTACTTTTACTAGTGTTGAATAAAGAGAGTATGAATAATATCACCACGCCAACTGTTAAAATTGTGTGCAATAGACAACCTGAATCGGTTAGATGACTCGTTTTCAGTAAAGACAGCTTATTTAAATAATAAATAAATATAACTCACCACGAGCAAGTTAAATTATCTCCAAGAATTCGAAAAGAATCCAAAGAATCAGTGGTAAAACATCTAAAGCAGATCATTAATTTAATGCTAGTAATCATTACTAAAATCATTCCTCAAGATTAGAAGCTAGCAAATGTGATGCCTATATAATAAAATGGTGTAAAGATCTGGCTAGTAGTTTTCGCACAATAAATTTAACTTCAGTATTTGCAAATAATGTTAGATATTTAGAAAATAACAAATTAGTAAGAGCCTTAGGATTAAAAGGAGAAGTAGAAAAATGAATTGAGAATCGGCTAACTGATCATAGGCAGAGAGTAGTCATTACCAAACAAACCTCAGAATGGACCCTTGTAATGACTGCAAGTTAGAAGGAGGCAAATTAACTGCACAGGTTGTGCTATTAGATCTACACTTTGTATTCTCCCCTTTATATAAAATCCAATATCTTCAAACTAGAAAAATAATAGAGAATCCTCTTACAACGGCCATCATGAATTAAAAAAGCTTCCGAATCCCCTTCAAGCTTTCACCAAAAGCGTATAGATTGAAATTAATGGCGAAGAGTTTCATTGAATGAGAGAATGGCTCAAATGGAGAATTGAGTAATCTCCGAGGAAAAGTGCGTGAAAGGAGATATAATTGTGTGCAGGGAGATTGGAAACCTAGAATACGATGGATGTGAATAGGATCTTAATTCATTATTGAGAATGAAAAAGAATATTGCAGTGCCTTTGCGGAAGTTTCCCTCAATTGTCAATAAGGATTTGATTGATTGACACAAGATAATGAAGAGAACGAACAAGAATCCTATTGGGTTTAAGAAGTTAACAGATGGGTTCCTGATTAGTGGCTAGTTCAGTACGCTGTCAAATGATAGATCGGATCTCACATTAAACAATTCGGATATCAAGAAAAAAATCATACTTTTTTATCAAAAGATCTCGTTTTAAATGAACACAAGAATTATTCAGCAAGGAGGTTTTATCATTATTGAAAACTTTCTTAAAGACGTCATTCAGTTTTGATGAAATATATGATTTAATATCCTTTCGCACCTTTATATTCAACTAAACTTTGCCATCGATTGATCTTGAAATGATTTTAATAAGCGGTAATGAGATAGTCAACGGTCCGATCAATACAGAGGATGAGGAAGATCATCCCAACCTTAAGCAATAATTTTTCTTGGGTTTAACGTGACACGCCCTGGAGTGCATTTTCAAGAAGCAAATGAACCTTTTCCTAAAAAATATCACCAAATTAACAAATTATTCGTGCATGATTTTATTCCACTCTTCATTCTGTGCCAGAAACCTTCATTACTCGTCAGTATTGGAGCCATAAATTTCGAACAGAGTATCTTCCCTGTATCTTCTTTGAATCTGATTTAAATCAGGGCTGTGTACGGAGTAGTTCATATGTCGATATTTTCAGCATCCACGAATTGCCTCATCATCTTTGCTCTGTAACACGGTTCATTTCCCTACGTGAAAACAGCCTCACTTACACGCCCAAAATCGAGAGAGAACGATCAAATTTTTCTGAAGTACACTTATGTATACATTGACGTATACTTTGCCGTGTAAGCGGACCAGCATATAAAGAGTTCTTTAAAATATTTCCCACGTCATAACCAGAAAATGAAATTGCCTTTCCCGTGCGTGTACAATGGTTTGATAGTCATCGAATAGAATAAAAGAGAATAAATAGAAAAAAATAGAATGAAAGAGACATATCAACTCACACGAGTATTCATGCCTTTGAAGTCTTAAATCAGACCTTATCTTTCAGCTTACGCAACAAGTGCAAATATTAAATTCTGTATAAATAAAAACAACTAAAATGAATAACAAAAGATTCTTTGGAATTATTACATTAATTACTTTTCCCTTTGAAATAATTGTTCACGGAATTTTTCAAGGGTCTAAGTTGTTTGGATAACTATCTAATATTTTTTAATGATAGCCTATTTAAAAGTAAGGAATTTACGAGTAGTAAGAAGTTTTCCCCAGAGCGGAGTTGTTACCACGCTACTGGTAACATGCAATGTAGTACTACCGTTTTATGGTCGAGTCGTCAGCAACGAAACTGACGCCCCATTTTAGTTTTCATAATTAGTGGCAGGATTAATGTGGGTATATCGGGTGGGGTCAGGCAGCGGGTAGGACTAGTCTGACTAGTGTTAGCAGTACGAGGTGGAAAAGAAACCCAATTGGAGTGATTTTCTTGTTCCTTTAATTAAATTTGTCACCAAACTTCTAAAAATTTTAACAAGACTCTTGAGTACCGATATTTGAGAAAGGGGCAGCCTCTTAATCTCTCCGAGGACTAGGGAATTCTTACATATAAATTTGGAGCTTATACAAGGTCTCTCTGATTTAAGTAACTATTTCAGTAAAATAAGACAGTTATAAAAATAACTTTTATTCATCTTTATTATGTTTAATATGCGTTAAATTGTATATTTCTTTTATTTAGTTTGTAATTTTATACTTTTTATAAATTGCTTCTAATTATATCTTCTTTTCCTTTCAGAACCATATTAATTATAACCAAACAAGGCAGGTTGGATGCATTCAGAATAAGCGTCTCGTCCGAGAAACGGATGCATTTTGTTTTAATATCAATTACCCTGGTAGAGCTACACCCTGGTGTAACCTGTGACCTTAGGCGAACCTAATACTATCAGAGAGCTTGACAAGACGACCCAACGTTTGCGACCCCGCTGTATTTAAAAGCGGGCTCGCAAACGTTGGGTAGTCTCTCGATGATGATCCAGAAAGTTATCGAAACTCCGCTTAACTTACCTGCAAATTTAGTCTCCTAGTCTTACCTTTCCCGCCAGAGGACGCCACGGGGCTGGATTGCCTTTTACAAAAGGAAGAAGGATTTGGCTGAGTATGGGGCCTCAACCGAGAGGAGAGGTCCCTCTTCTCATAGTGTGTCCTCGGGGCACTTCATATTTCATGAGAGTCTTGAACAAGGGCGTAATCTGACTTGGGGAAGTTGCCCCCTAATTAATTATCCGACCCCAAGGAACACCCTACTATCTTGGGGGGAAAAGAGCACTTCTGGGACCATGTCTTGGTTGGCACGGGCTTTCAAATGGTCTTTATCTCCCAGTTTCAGTGATTTTTACTAGGGAATCAAAACGCCTATGATCACTAGGAAACGCTATTTGGACCGGCATGCCGACCTCAGTCAGGAAATATTGTGGAGATGGGTTGGCATGACGAACCAAACATTTGCGCTAATCTCGGGTCTATTTGCTTTTGTATCGAAATTAATTAATTAAAATAAAATAGTGTTAATTTTCTTAACATAATTTTTATTTGGCAACTTGATGGTAACTACAATAATATTTAGGCCTAATATAATAAAACACTTTTGACTTTTTTGTTACAATCAAAATATTTATTTTATTGCATTCATATTGATAGTAAATAATACATAAAAATGATAAAAACATATATGTAATAGTCCTGAATATATTGGGTTTTTATTCTTCCTAACCACTGTTTTTATATCGAATTGAAGAAACCTGATTTCTTTGTAGCTACCTATTCACATGGTTTCTCCCAAAATACAGCGGCTATATAATTTGTTCCAAAGAGAATCAGTCTTGTGATTCATACCATAAATGCCACGAGCATATTCTTTTGCAATGCGGGCTTCCAATTTTTCACCGGATCAATTCCACCCTGTCTTGTATATTTCTCCTTCTGAGACTATGCAATGTAGAAACTTTCTAAGCAATTTCTCATCCGTAAAATCTTTCATGTGGTGTATATTGATACAGAAATTGTAGTTTTATGGCATTTGTTCCCTCTGATGTAGTTTTAAATATTGGTTGTTGTTTTGCTCGTACTAGTCTTACAAATAACTACATAACGCGTCGTAATTTCGTTATTGCTTTCTAACTAAGGATGAGTACCTTCTAGCACCATATTATTACAAATAAAATCAAAATACGCAATTTAGATAGATTTATTATCTCTTATTTTAAGTAAATTTTGGTCGATTTTGCTCTTATTTCGCCGTGAACTCTGGATTGAAATAAATTACTTAGGATATCTTCGCAACTAATAAGTGTATGTTCAGCTACCATATCGTGATAAGATTACACTGAGCGAAACTAAAGTGAAGCACTGTTCAACCTATGTGCCTGTTCACATGACACTAAAACATGATTTAACCAAGCAAAATATGTTGTTAGCTTGTCCTCATTCTCCATTCCTTTACCACCAAAACAAAGCCCACTCATAACTTAGATATCAATCATTTATTTTTCTATTATATATAGCTCAATGAATAAAGAACCCCCCCCCCTCCCCTCCGCGTTTAAGGTCCAGCTTTTTTATTTCGTAAGTTACCATAAATCTTTCTTTGAAAGCGACTTCTCTTTATTTATATGGAAAATAATTAATTTTTATAAAAGCTCAATGTGCTAACTCGCATGAAATACAACAATAATGAATTACAATAATAATTGTGCGGATTTTGTCCCCTCGGCTTGTCCTAGTGTTAAACTATTCAGTCAGTTTTGCCCGAAGATAATAAGATCGGTCTTTTTCGCCGTTTCTTAGGCGGGGCAAAGTTGAGCAACAAAGAATAGTCTTATTCGGGAGAAGGGAACTGCTGATCCACATATGGGGTGAAGGGACACTAAGTGTGGATAGGTTGGTGCTGTTTGCACGATGAATGTCAATCAAAGAAAATGAAAAAAAAAGAGTCATAAAATATGTCTAGTCTTGCAACAGTAGGCATTGAAAGTACGCTAAATGAGCACTGTTGTTGGCACGGCGCAAAGTTATCTTCTGCATTCATCGGATTTCCGCTCGTCTGTAATATATGTGTATATTTTCTTGCATTATTACTTCATTAATTTTAATTTAGCGTTGTATCATTAAACACTGTCGTTTTATTAGTTTAGATTTATCACTGCTTAATTAGTCAGTCTTATTTTATTAATAATTGTGATTAATTAATAACTATTCCTATAGGGCTAGTTCGGCAGAGGTCTTCTCTGATGAAGTGGAAAAAGATGGTGTAGTGGCACTACTAAATTGATTTGCGGTGAGCTAAATGAAGATTACTAGGATGATACAAGTGAGTGCCGTGGTTGAAAAATAAGTTAGTGACTTTAAAATTATAACAGAGCTAGCAACGGCGTTTAACGGGGCGAAGTTACGCGAATCAGGTTCAGATAAGGAGGGAGACGATTTAGGGGAGGCTGTGAGAATTTCAATACGTTAAAAAGGCATTGTTTACTGTGCTGGTATAGGCGACGGAGAGGGCAGTGGATGGTGAGTACTTGGTATTAAAGTAATACGTGTTTTGTATTAATTTGAATCGCGTATATACGAGTACTTCGAATCCAGAAAATAGGTAGGTGGTTACTGAAAAGATAGTAGTAGGCAAATTCAAGTGACATTTTAGTGATCTGGGAGATTTATAGAATGAGCTGCATGCATCTCGACCGATCTTTAAAGTTACTGGGACTGAGGATGAGAACTTTTAAAATTTACAAGCGGAAGCAGGACGTACGTTCTTCAAATACGAGCGTATAAAAGCAGTTTAATTGATCTAAACTAGGAATGTATTTATGAGTGAATAAATTACTAATAGAGACTTACTCAGAAATTTAAACTGTTATAGAGTTTTATGTCTGAATATGAATAAGATGTAAATGACACAGAATCGTAAGCTACAAAAAGGAAAGGGAGAGCTTCCGGTAGGTGTAATTAGTAGGTATAGTTTTCAAAAGGGTAATTTGTGAGGAAAGGATGAAGTCTGCAGATGTCCTAGGTTAATATTACGAAGAAAAGTATCACGAGGATAATAAGTGGTAGGGCTTGATTCGTGTAGTGTCCAGGTGTAATCCAAAAAGTTATAAACGGATTGCTCAATTAAACTAAACACCTGTATAAGAATAAGTTTCTACACATCATCCTCAGTAATGAAACTAAGTATCCGCTAGAGAATCAGTGAATTGAAGGAAGTATGGTTGCTGCCTAAATAGTATATATTTCCAAATATTTGTGTAAATGAAACACATAATAGAAAATATTGAACCGATTTACTCACAGAAGCTGTACAGAATATTTTTAATAGATAGCATGAATATTACAATGCACAAAATGAGCTACTTATGGATGAATTGTCACTTCAGTGACCTCTGATTGTGCCGAGCAGACACCACATCCCTTTTAAGGCACCAACAGTAGTCATCTAGAAAGTTTCCATCCCATTGGCCTTGATAGGGTTTCTCCATGACACGGATGTCTTGTTGAAAGCGCTCACCCTGTTCTTCACTGAAGTCTCCGCAATTTTCTGGAAAATAGTCCAGATGGGACCGAAGAAAGTGCATTTTCACTGATATACGCGCACCAAGTTTGCGGAAATTTTCCATTAAGTCATCAACCATCTTCTGGTACTGAGGACTTCTTTGGTTACTAAGAAAGTTTGCAATGACTAACTTAATGGACAACCAGGCAGAGAGTTCAGTAGGATTTAATGAATCATCAAAACTAGAGTCTTTTATGAGTTCTCTTATCTGAGGACCATCAAATATACCTGCGTTTAAGCTTCTGCATGCGAATTTGTTTGAACTTGTGGTGGTGGAAGGCAAATCCTCTACCTTCCCTCTCCAGTGCTTTTTCAAACTTCTTCATTAGGTCGAGTTTGATGTTTGGGGGTGGAAGTAACATCTTGTTCGGTTCAACCAGACGGTGGGACAGAACATTGTGTGACCCGGGTTCTAATCCTTCTCTTGATGGCGACTCTTGTCTGACATAATGCTGGTCGTCAGCCCAACTATCCCACAAGCACAAAAAGCATGGATACTTTGTGTACCCACCTTGAAGTCCTAGGATGTGTCCAACAACTTTAAGATCTCCAGAAATCAACCATTTATGTTCCTGTTAATTGAGAGCCGACAACATACGTTTCATGCTGTTGTGGGATTCTTTCATTTCAGCTGAGTGTCCAACAGGGAGTAATGAAACCTTATTTCCGTTATTCAGAAGAACTGCCCTGAGACTTCTGTTAGACGAGTCAAAATGGTCTCCATTCCATGGAAACATACTTTATACCCATTAATTTCATCAGTTCAGCAATATTGTTACAGTAGATCAGAGAAGACGCTTCATCGAACATAAAGAATTTTCTGAATTCGCTCTCGCGTTTCCGATACCAATAGAACGTTGTTCCTGGGGCAAGTAGATGTTTCTCTCGAAGAAGAGAACTCAGCAGCTGGGCACACTCCTTAGATAGCTTCAGGTCTCGTGTCAAGTCGTTGAGTTCGGCTTGGGTCAATGGCACCGATCGGTCGTCTTCTTCTGGCTCGTATGCAGCACACTCACCTGTACCAGTCATGTCAGTAGATTCGGAATCAGAACTAGATTCCCTGATGACATCCGGCTCAGGAACAGGAACATCTAATCCATGGAGGATTGGCTTTATGGCAGAATGAACATCAGGCTATTGAACATTGTGCTTGTTCTTGAGATTGATGCCTTTTAAATTTGTCATGCAGAAGTAGCAGTCGGTAACGTGATCTTTCCCTTCTCTCCACACCGTTGGGACGCCAAATGGCATACTTAGTATTTTCCTATTCCTCCAATCCCGTAGGTTCTCAAGACATGTTTTTTCGCAGATATGGGGAGCAAATGCCTTATCCTGGTGCCCTAGTTTGACTCTAAAATAAGCGTAATAAGCCTTATTCACAAAATCCGTGACTTTCGCTTGACGGTCTGAAAGAACCACGTGTCCACAGATGAAACAAAATTCGTTAGGATGGTTCTTACACTTCCGATCCATCGTACTGCACAACTAGACCTGAAAAGAGAAATAATAACTAGTTATTTAAGGTAACCCATGACCAGCTGTGGCAAAAACAAAGCCCATATACGCTTGGATGATTGCGCCATTTGGGAAAAATATGCTATAATAAAAATCGAGTGTATCTTATAAACCAGACCTGACTAAATAAAATTAATATTTTTTAATTCAACATGCAAAAAGGATCCTAAATCAGTTGGAAAACCCTTGACCTTTGAAAAAAAGTTTTGAAATGCAGGCCAGTGTAATCAATGACCCGAGAAAGGACAATGTGTCCTATAATCTGCCAGACCAAGAATTAGCTACAAATGTTCTTTCAAAATTTATAGCTATTCTACGAGCTTATCTTTTGCATCGAATTGAGATGAAAACAACACCTAAAGATTTACCACACCAAGTAATTACTGAAACTCTTATCCCTAGGATATTCAATATATGGCAAGCATCATCCATACCAATTGCTTCTAGAAAACGGATATCTGATATGATAGGAAACTTTCATGATCATTATAAGAATTTGCTCTAAGTAAATGCGAACAGAAGAAACTCCAATGTATTCAAGAGTAAACTACAATCGTTCTAGGACAAGTTAAATCAATTATTTGATATTGCCTCATGTAAATGCAAATAATTTGAAAAATGTACATGTGTGTGTGATTAAGAGCAAAGTGCCTCAGACTGATCAAACTTTTTTGGCAAATCAAAGATTAATAAACATGGACGGCTCGGATAAGGAAACAACTAAAGCTAATATCAAGTAAATTAGCAGAGGTCTGGCAGACCGTCCCATACTGAAAAAAGAGACGACAGGTGGCTTCAATTTTGAAACTGTTGAACTGGCATCTAGTAGCTCTTCAAGTACTGCAGACAGGGATGTTTTTAACTTTGAACAAGAACTGCCATATAGACTCAAGTTGAGTACAACAAGAAAAAAAATAGTAAAGGGTGTGCGATTGATAGGAGCTGTGTGCGACAGGAATGGTACTCAAACCGTTCAGCTGCTCTAGTAGCGACTTCTGTTCTGCAAGGTGCTGGAATTGTCAATGAAGAAGATCAAGAGTAGTAAATAGTCGATCGTCACAAAATATCTAGACAGAAGTCCAAGTCTCGAAAAGCACAAAGAGATTCAAGGCATTAACTTCCCCTTCAAGCCCTTTATTTTAATAGTTAAAAGGAAAATCTCTCACTCAAGAAAAGAAAGGTGCAGAAAAATCACTGAACATCACTACTGAAGAAGATATTACCATGTTACAAGAACCAGAATCAGAATATCTTGACCATGTAAATCCTACTTCTGGTTTTGCTTCAAATATAACCACTGCAATTACCAATTATTTACAAAGTGAAGAGATTAATACGGATGAATTGAAAGCAATAGGATGTGATGGGACATTTACCAACACTAGATCTAAAAATAGCATTATTTTTGGTATGGATCATCATATTGGAAGACCTTTCTAATGGATAATTTGTCTTCTCCATGAAAACGAGCTTCTCCTTCATCACTTAGTAAATTATCTTGATTGGCAAGACATCAGGCCCTGCCTGTTTCACCCGTGAAATCGGAAAGTGGCTGAGTGATTGTGAAAAGCTTCCTGTTGCAAATTACACAGTTGTTTATTCGGAATACTTTGATACTTTTCCTAATCTATGTGATTTGAGAACAGACCAACAATATCTGTTAGATATTTGTAAGGCTGTGTCTTAGGGAACTTCTAAAGGCTCTCTAGCAAACAACTCGACAGCCCAATGGGGTTCAAGATCAAATGTTAACCAGCGATTAACCATGAAGGGATTAAATGTTCGCACTCAAGATATTGTGAAGCCACTTATTCAAAGGAATGGTAACTTCTGTCATCCCGAATAACATCCTGTTAACAATGAATACAGATAAAAAAAGTGATATCCGTGAACTTGGTTGGCGGCACATATTTAAAACAAGAAGGAACAAGGATAAAGAAAAAATAAGGAGTTTTAAAGTGTCACCAATCAAATTTGATGCTGAGAATTATTTTGAAATGATAGACTGGAAAGCTAGTATAACTGAGCCTCCACTTGCAATGGACATTTCAGAAAAACAAATAACAAAATTCATTAAATCAAGAGAAGTATACCATGGCGTTCCAGATATCCCATGCCACACACAAGCGGTTGAACGTCACATTAAAATTATGACAGAAGATACTGGGAAGGTATGTGAGAAAGAGAGGCGTGATGCTTACATAAGAACGACATTATCATCAAGTAATAAGATGCCAGTTTTCGACAACAAAGATCAATTAAAAATCTAAACAACCCTAGTACTAAGTGTAAGGCGGTTGGGATGGAGCTAGGATAGGACTCGTCTTACAGCCACCTCCCCGTGGTGAGTTCGGGATTATTACTGTTGAATATTTTCATCAGTAATAAACAAAGAGCTGCAATTGACTTATTGCATGGTAATTAAACTGATATAAAACCATGTAACATGGTTTAAATATTATGAGATTGAATTTTAAAAATTCGACAATTTTGCCATAAATGAAATATTTTGACCCATATGTGCTACCTATAGATATCATTTATTGTTTATGAAATTTTTAGAGAGTATTTTTTAGGCCAAAAAGAACCAAATAATCAATACAGTATTATTCATGATTTTTTGTATGATAGGTATTTTTTATGCTATTTTCAAAATTTTGACCGATATCATCTCAGACCAAAATAATTTTACGCACGGTGTTTGAACACCAATACACAAATTTTCCGCACTACCCATTATAAAAAAATTTTAAAAGTGTAAAAACGAGCCGCCCTTTTTTTCATGTTAGCTTCCGGACTGCCAGACGTTACGGTGAAGAAAGCAATCTGACCTGAAGCTTGACAGCTTCTTGCAGAAAAGTAGCCCTGAGTAGCCTTGAGCGGCGACAGCACCTGCAGTGTGTACTTGCTCTTCTCTGAGGAAGACTGGGCTCATCGCTATCTGATAGCGATGAGCGCTTGATAACACAGGTTCGAATCATCCAACTCCTCTATTTCCCTTTATATAGTGGGTAAAAGAAATTCTCTTATTATCTCTGTTTGTATATATTCCATTTTCCTTCTTAAGCTTTTATGGTTCAGATAATATCTTCCTCAGCGTTTTCCGGGAGGCGGGCTGTTAAATACATCCATTGTATATCACGTGTCATGTGATTTTCACTTTTATATATATATATATATATATATATATATATATATATATATATATATATATATATATATATATATATATATATATATATATATATATATATATATATATATATATATATTCAAAGAAGGTACTTCTGGATTTTTTTACTTTGATATTCAGCAAAAATCCATGAACTGGAGAATAGCAATTTTTTTCCAACACGAATGACTTTATTTCTACGTTAGGAGCTAAAATGCTAATTGTTAAGCAAAAGGAGCATGCTGCCCTTAGATATGACTGAATAAAATGCAATCCTAATGTAACTTTGGAACACTTTAAAATATTATATAACAATTAATTGCCAAATAGGCTTCGTTTATCCCAATCTCTCTCTACATATAATCTGTAAGCCTAAGTCTTTACTATGACCAGAGCTCTACTCTGTTATTACTCTCATAACCACTAGCATTTTAATAATCCTTAACATCCTATAAGATAATTCGCCTGCTTAAACTTCCTTAGTATACGGTCAGATGTAATTCTATAAAGTTTAGTTAATGTCTCGATTATTATTTTGTTCAAATCCTTGTTTACTCTGTGTGTAGGAGGATTTTCACAAAGTACTTTCATAACTTTTCAATTTGAATAAAAAGAAAAAAGAAATTGGGGAAAATTTACGAGAATGCAACACATTCAAGTGATATACCTATCATTGACAAGAATTTATTATGTTATTTAAAGACTATTTTTTATATTTTTGTAAGTATTTTGTCGAGAAAGCAAACCTACATTTTGAATATATCTATTTCACTTATTCATCAGGCGAGAACTAGATAATAAGTATGATTGTAAAAAAGGAAAATTTTAATTCGGAATCCAGAACTTCTCGAATATTTAAAACACTTATAAATCTGAATATAAAAGCCGAAAATATAATTATATTTTCCATCTACATAACTACTAATGATATTAACAACACCACTGTTGATTAATTAGAAAGAATAATGGAAGCTGCTTAACTCTATTAGCCAGAAAAATGATCCCTTTTAATTGAGATACTCATAAATGATGTTAATTGAGTGTGTGATCTAAATATATCATTCTTCTTAAGTTTGTAATCCACAGACATGACAGAATTTAAGTATATGATCAACAAATATAATTCTTCTTAAGTTTGTGACCGACAAATATGGTTCTTCTTAAGCATGTGATCTATTCTATAAACATGATTCTTTTTAAGTGTATGATCTACTATGGCAGGTCATACTCTAGAATTTCATAAAACTGGTGATGCATGGTATTTAAATTATGAATATTGATGTAAAGAAACCTTCTTTTGGCAGAAAATTTAAAATCTAATTGATTTAATCTATATCAATTTAAAGTTGAAATATTGTTAGTTCTGGGTTATTTACTATATTTTACTATTATTTTAAGTACTCATAAAAGATCAAATTTACCGTTTTCTATCATCGATACATGTAAGTAGTCTGAAAGATATTTGTCTAAAAAAATGTAAAACTGTGTTAGTGAGACATGAGAAGTAGGAGACCTGTTAAAAATGACTCTTAGTTTAGTTTGTTCTAACTCCAAAATTCAAGGAGCCAGTACTCATTACTCAGTGGAAGGCAATATTCCAGTATTGTTGCCAGTTCTGTTAACTATTTTAAGTGGTAACTGTTTATAGAGCATTTACATTATATTTTAATGCTAGTAAAGGCTGTGGATCATTTTAGAATAACATATAATTATTTATTAGAGATTATTTCTTAATCTAAGTGCCATCATTTTATTTGAAGATATACCTGCGATTAGTGTGACAATGGTGAAAATCAAGACAAGTTCCAAATCATCTGACTAATTTTGTTGGGACTGGGCAAGAGATCATGGTGTCTGAGTTACCAACAATAAAAGATATTTTGAGGTACGGCATCTACCTGAGGTAGCAAAGTGAAGATGACCGGAGAAATTATGAAGTGGACTAGCTGGTAAAAGACAGGAATGAGGGCTTGATTAATCAGTGGACCAAAGCTAATGCTCTCTTCAAACCACCTGTTGCAAATCAAAAGGTCACAATGATATCAAAGATAAGGAGGTGTGGAAGGAGGCAGTAAAAGACAAGTTAATTGCAAAACTAGATAAGTTATTTGATATATTGACATGCAAATGTCAAATTTCCAGTTTTGAGGAAGCAGGTTGTAATGGCTGTGAGACTGAAGCCCACATTAAATGTTGTTTTAGTAAAGAGAAAAAAATACCTACATGGAAAATGGCCTTTATTAAAGGACAAAAGAAGAAGGTTAAAAATAAAGGTACCTTTCAAATTGGATGTCCTGATATTCCAGAGCATAATACACAATTAAGAGCTTTAGAAAGGAAAGAAAATGAAAGGATAGCAGAAAGAAAGAGAAAAAGTAAGGATGAAAGCGCTGTTTTAGCAGTAAAAAAAGCAAGATCAACACTACGGCTATAGAATTGTATCGGCAATCAGAGATGGAGGGCTTCACACTGGGGAACTCCCTCTTCGTCATCTAATTATCATCTAATTCTCAAGATACCTCAGTAAGTGGTGCAAGATCTTTCCATTGATCAACACTACGGCTATAAAATTGTATCGGAAATCAGATTAAAGGGCTTCCTACAGGGGGTTTTCTATTGGAAATAGGACCAGTAAACCACAGTCGCTGGCTTACCACTACCTTGAGTCTCAGAGAAATGAGGTGTTAGATATTGTTTTGCCAACTGTTAAGAGATCAGCTTGGTATGCATAGAGTGGAGCCATCCTCCAAACCTTCCTATGCTCTAAATATCAGGCGGAGAGAACTGATGGGGTGAAAAGAATCCAGACCATCAGGGAAGGAGGGGACCCAGATACTCAACTGGGAGACTCCTTTATAAGGCTAAGAAGGACGCCAGACATCCCATGTGATGCCCGTAAGATTGGAAATCTGAAAAGTTGTTCAGAAGATCTCTTTGAACCACCTCCCACTTGCTCTTTAAGTACAGTACTTCATAATTGAAAAACTTCATTGACTCTCCTATCAAAGTACCTGACTGGCCTTGGAACACACAGAGCATTAAGAGGGTTGTAAGAATGGTGACTGAGGCTTCTTCCAAGTATTTCTCACATGAAAATAAGGATGGAGGTATCAGGGTACAAGATACAAGTAGACGTCTGATGTCCAGGAATGAATCAAAGCAAGATTTGTGTGCTCTGGTGAAGTTTAAATTTTGAATATGACCCAAAATGACCCATGCAGATATATGTGGAGCTTTGTTTACATTTTTCTTACTAAATAAACATGTAAATTTGAAGTTACTTTGTGTTTTTTTGTACTTGGATTAAATAAAAATAGGTTACATAAGCTCGTCACGAATGGAAAAAAGTTACTTTTATTTAAATGGAAATTAATCTAGGGAGGAGCAATTGTATAACAAAATAAAGTCAAAATAAAGTTCTTTTTTAAAATCTACACTGGATAATCTAGCATTTAAGCACTCCTCATTAAATGATTTAATGAAAATATATGGTTGCCCCAAAGTATGACCCGCCCTAGTGATCTACACTTGAGATTGTAAAAAAGCGGTTCCACTTGCTAATCTTAATGGTGCAGATACTCTCTCTATAATTCTTTTGGTATGTTTAAAATAATTATAATTTTTTTATTCAACGAATCTTCGGGGATTAAAAATAAGTAACACATTGATTAGAGATTTGCGTTGGATTTGGTAAATAAGACATCCAAACTCAATTAAAAAATTTAATCTTAGTTCTTATTTTAATTCCACTATTTTCGTGCTTATGAGAAATTTTAATTTGACTTTTTTACAGTTTTATAGGAAATTTAATCATAATAAAACTCAACTTAACATAAACTTTACAACCTCATCTAGATTTAGCTTGTTGGAAATTATACGCTTGAATGCCCGATATGTATATGTTGCATTTCTTAATGATAATGAACGTGTTTATAAGCAATGCTAGGTAGGATATATGTTGTGTATTTTTTAAAAATAAATACTCGTTTCATTTTTCTTTTATTTTACTTATTGAAAATCTGTATTTACTTGTTTTTGAAATAACAATGTAGTTAACTTTCTCATCTTTTAAATTAACACCAGTATACTCGAATTATTTTAAATTTAAAAGTTAGCAATTAACAACTTTACCTTTATACTTTGGTTTTGCCAGAATAAATTTGATTCAAATAAGAAATAAAGTGACAATCAAAAAATAGTTATATAAAGATTAATCATAAACAAATTACGAGTATTAGTAAACATGAACTAAATTTATTATATTCATTTTAGATTCCGCAAAGTGCATGGAAAGTTTAAATAAAAAATATATGCCTTTTGATTAAACAAAATAGTACCGTTTTCAAAATGAGATAAAAACAAACCTATTCCACAGATTCAACTTAGAGTACTGGCCTTTAATAAACGATAAATGGATTATTCTTTTCCACATTTTTAAAAATAGCATCTTAAAATGTAAAGTTCAATGGTCCTTGCGTGCCTAATTCTTGTCCAATTTTTTATAAAATAAATGTTACTAGCAGCGTAGTATTTGAATTCAATATTGTATTAAGATCTCGAAAATAATTTTGGCCTGTAATTTCTTTTATTGCTCAACTTGATGGAAAAGAAAAAAAACTAATATATGGAAAAAAAAGGAAAGCAGTATCTTTCTTCTGTCTTCTTAGAGGATATCTATCTATCAGATATCTTAGAACATCTAGGAATTTTTTTTATTCAAGACATCTTAGGAAGAATTTTCTTTTAAATGACAGCTTTTAATAATGTTATATCCTCACATGTGTAAGGAGTGTGGCGATGATGCTCTAAAAGATCCTATTAACCTTCCAATATATTTTAAATTGATCAGTTTACTGTATGAGCTGTAGGAAAGCAGGTCTTATGTTTCAACTTTTTGTCTACCTTCAAATCCCTGGATGGTATATAGCCAAAAATATCCAATGAGAAAACTTAAAAATTAAATCAAGTCAGGGAAAGGCTAGGGAACAGTAAAAGATTAAAGGAAAAAAGAAAGGATTTTAATTTTTCTTCAAATCAATTATTGTTTCAATCAAATATATGAGCCATTTTTATCATACTCATTTATATTTTTTCGTATTTATTCTTTACCCATTTAAGTTTCAGATTAAAGGCAAGAAGTTTCTTGAACCACCAAAAAATTAAGGTCATCGTAATAATCCGAGGGAAAGGCGAAAGGAAGTCAGCTCCAAATGCTCTTTCTTTTGTAACCCACCGTCCAATAATTTTCAAAACGATAAAAAATACTTGTAATCTAAACGATGACATCAAGTGTTGAAAGTATACTTGAAAATAATTTTGTTGAAGAACATTTGATAAGTAGATTCGGTTTGCTACTTATAATCAGATTTATCCCAAGATATCAGAGTTAAATGGCAATCACTTTTAACTGGGAAACACTTGTATTCCTAGAAAATGTATAACAGTAATATATTTGGGGAATAAATAATGTGATTAGGCATTTCTTTCCAAATACGACCTGTATAGCCGACGTTCAAAATCTACTTTAGCGAATAACCACTCACATAACCGAGTTTTGAAATTAGCTACCTAATTAGGTACAACTTCAGGTTCTGTAGAGGCAGTTTCTCTCTGTAGACGAACACTATCCAAATCAATTATTTTTTAAAACAATCCAACAATCTTCTTCTTGCAATAAATTTCGACCAAATGTCTTAAACTGTATTGTTTTATTTCTCTTTTCTTTTCGTATACCTCTTATTTTCTTCTTATTACTATTAAGCCCATTTCAAAAGGAATAGAGTGCACAAACTTATTTTTGTATGTTAAGCGAGAACTCTCTAATTTCATACCCACGACAATATCATAGAGCATCACAAACAAATGAAACCAGTTTGTGTTGAATAAGAAACATAAGGGTTATTTGAAATATATCATCCCAACCATTAGAGTTATATAAAAGGTTAACTAAAAGGAGCGTCTTTATTTGTTTGGGCATACTGAACCATAACAGAATGAAAAGATGACGGCACTGACATACATAAAAATATTTCATGCCTGAAAATTTTGATGAAATCAGAAAGACTCGCATTAAACTTTGCAAATATGGATGCATACCTTCAAATTAGAAAGTTAAATTAGCTCGTCATTACAAATTTTATAAATGAAATACTGTTTTCACTTTAGCAATATTGCGCAAAAACTATGTTAGGGAAATTAAATCAAATGGTAATACCCGAAATAATTTGGAATCATTATTAGAAAATATGTATGTGCAAATCTTTTTCATAATTATTCAATATTAAAAATAGGGGCAAATTTATAGTACAATACTAATTAGAGACGTCTAATTGGCGATGATAAATATACGCCCCTAATTTAATTTTAAATGTCAATTATCAATATGTAAAACAATCTTTCTTTCTAACCATTCAGTGTTATATTCAACCACTTATATAGCAAAACAATAAAAAATAGACATTATTCATTTCAAACTTTATTTGGGGGCTTGTATGATGAAATATTTACTAAAAAAACAAGATTCATATAATTTTATTGACATTTCAACATGAAATATATTAAAAAAATTAAAAGAGTTAGAAGTGAACAGTTTTCATCAATGCCCGTTGGTAATATAAATCCTTTTCTCCTAGAAGACCCTAAATGTAGTTCTCCATTATGTTTTCATTGTATACTACATATCAGCTATTTTCAAAGTTCAATATATCTTGATGGACGCGTTCCCTTCGCTCCTTTGACTATGCTCCCATATTCTCCTTGAACTTATAAAGTTGAGCATCAAGAATGTGCACCTTCTGGGACACCTGCAGGCCATTTGGCCATAGATTTTCACTATGTTTTCAACCAGTTCCACATAATCGTCATTATTCTGGTTGCCAAAAAAGCCCAGAAACATTAATAAAATACTATCAGGCTTAATCTTCCTTTTAGTAAGCTTTTCAATAAATTCTGAACACTAGGATTGTCCTGACTTTTGCTATAAAAAAGACACTAGCTTTCACCTTTGCCTCGGAGATTTAGAAAATTAATTTTGAAGGGACTTGAAGGCTGTAGACTCTTTGTTAAGAGCTCTAACAAACTGCTTTATAAGACCTAAAAGGGAACACCTTTATAGGATCTATCAATTGATAATGCTTGACATTATGCTCACCAACAGACAACTTTGTCCAATGTAGCTAGTGCTTTATGCGGTAATGTGCTGCGGGAACTCTAGTATCCCCTAAGACTTCAATCTCTGCCAAGGCATATTCCTTTTATTTCAAAGCATATAGTTATATTTACCTAAAACAGACCTGAGATATTATTACAGGTTGATAAGTAAAGAATCTTCAAGATTTTTATGACGTTTGATTTGGCTTGTCGCTTGCATATTTTCATCCAGCAAATTTCACTCGTTGAGCCCTAAAATCCAAAAACCGGAATTTAAATTTACAAGCCGACATCTCTGACCAGAGAGTTGAGGTCTCTTTAGTTTAGTTTGTATAAATTCCTCTATAAAGCCATATCTCGGACTTTGTACTCTATATCTTCTATAATCAGTTCATCATCTAAATTTTTGCTTTCCTCTGAGGGTGCTTATTCTTTTCTGGATAGAAAGTACAGGAATATAAAACTGTGTGGTACTGGTGCAATAGAGGATGAAAGATCGGAATAGGAAATAGCAGGTGCATTGTTGCCATTGCGAGGCTTGGAAAGTTCAACCATGCAGAAGTAGTAGTTGTTTTAGTGGTTAGTGGGTTCACGCCAAATTCTGGGAATGGCAAACTTCAGCGCTTTACTTTACTCTCTATATCATCCTGTAAGAGTAAAAACATATACTTTATTACTCGTTTGGCTTACACAAACATAATGGCTTAAATAGTGGTTACATTTAATATTTTACTTTTATAACAAATTATTTTCTTATTTTCTCAAAGCTTTCATGCAGTGTTCACATTCAAAATGAGGAGCCGATGATTTGACTTGTTCAGCAACTGGTATGACAAATTATGCTTTGATGCGTTCAGTCTAGTAGCTAGAGTTGAAATACTTGTAATATCAGATCTGTGAATCACTGTGTAAATAATATTCCAGAATATTCTAGGTGTTTCCAGGCGTGTATTCTGGCAAGTTCTGAAAGATACTTGAAACCTCATAAAATTTTACAAAATTATAGAAATTTCTCACTAAGTCTAGAATTTTAAAGAATATTTCCTTAAATAAATTTTTAAAATAAATTTACAATTTTCTACCTTTGATATATTTTCAATTTTTCCGAAATTGAAACCAACATTATTTTCCAAATGGATTATTTTAAAATTTCAGTGCCCATCATGAAAAAACCTATATTGCTTTCAGTCAAACGCCTTGAATAATTATGTAAACAAACTTTCTTGTTCCCAAATTAAAATATATCATTTTAACTTGGAAACAAGAAAGTTTGTTACATAATTATTCAAGGGGTTTAACTGAAAGCAATATACGTTTTTTCATGATGCCAAGAAAGATCTGAACATACCTCACATGAATTTTCAGCCAAACAAACCTTCTTTCTAACCTTTCCTTGAAAAGGTTTATATATCAATTCTCTTTAGATGAGGGTTTGTCCTATAACTATACTAAATCGTGTGGTTTTAGTGGTATTACCAAATGAATTTTCACTCATTTAGGGTTGATAAAGTTGAGTCTAGGGGAAATTTATCATTGGAGAGTGATTATTCTCTAATAAACTTTGAGTAAATTTGAGCCATTGTAGAAAAGATGGATTATTCGCAGAGTTTTTCTCGATCTCGGAGTTTTAACGTTCAAGACACCATGGAATATTATTAATTTTCAAAGTGCTTGAAAAAGGTCGCAGTAATTATAATAAACCTAAATTTCCACTACCTTAGATCAAGTTTAAATAACCTGACTTTAATTCAAACCCAAATAATAATACAAAAGATAGAGCTCTTTTTCGATCCCCAAATGTCCTGTTATCAGGTTATAATTAATAGAACATCTAAACCTTCACATCTTTCTTTAGAATTAGATTCATATTTTGCCCCAATAACAAAACTACTTCTCATAGATAATTACATAAATAAACCATAGTCAGACAGAAATAAAATATGAATTTTAATGGGGAATTATTTATAAAATGTCTGTTATAAATGTTATTGGGATAAAATCAGTTTATCCGAGTTTAGATAATTTTTAAAGGTTTTGCTTAGCTTCTTTCTCACTTTACTCCAGTGAAACTTATTTCAATATCTTCATTTTTCATTATACAAAGCGAAATTTTCCTCACTTTTAGAATGAATGTGCCATTAAAACTTAACAATAACACATTCTTGGCTGAAAAGCAGCATTTTTGTGTAAAATTAAATACAAACCTATCATACAGTTATAATTTAAATGCACATAAATAGGATATTTATAAACTAATTTATATTTTCTGAATAATAAATCACTTAAGTCCTTATATTTAGATAAAACTTCACATAGAAAAAAAATTACCGGCTAATAATCTAAAATTTAGATTAATTCTGCCATGGCCAGTCTCAAGCCCGGGTGCGAAAGGGGGAGGGTTTGCTTAGGGAGGCAGATACCTAAGCCTTAACACCAAAGACCCTTGAAAATAATATCACTGTCTAACAAAATTTAACTTTTTGTTGACTACAAATATTAGAATAACATTTTTAATGGAGTTTTATGTATATATTTAGAAAATAGGCCCAGGGGACCCAACCTGAAGGGAGGAGAATTGCCAGGAGGGCAACCCTGGGAGACCGAGCATAAGCCAGTTGGGCCCAGAACCTGGGGAAGCTTAAGGCCATTCCCATAAAGTTCAAGAGCCCACCCAACTGTGCCCAGAAGGGGGAGCAAGAAGGAACCAGGGGGGGCCCAGGAAAGGGCATTGAATGTCTTCTTTCTCATCTTCGGAGTGAGGCGGATGTGGCTGGTGCGCAGGTAGATACTTACGCCAAGGTAGACTAGATGCCGGGTAGGAGTAAGCACGGACTTGCCTTCGTTAATTTTTATAGAGGACTGTTGTACCAGTTTGATGAATCTAGCGAGGGCGGCGGGGCTGCCTTGGCCCAAAATGTCATCGAGGTAAGTGTAGCATGTGATACTTGCTTTTTGTGCGAAGGCATTGAAGATGGGAGCCATGCAAGATTGCATGATGAAGTGGGATCCGGAGAAGCCCATGGGGAGGCGTTTAAAACGAAAACGCTGTCCTCCACAGAGAATCCAGAACCAAGGCCTAGCACCGGGGTAGATTTTAATATGGTAAAACCCGTGCTGTAGGTCAATCCTTATTTGACACGTTGCCTCTCCTTCATCACGCAAAACCTTTCCCAGAGAAGGGATCTGGCGGGGAGGGGGTATACAAACCTGACACGCCTAAGGCGGTCTCCGCGCTCATTTTTGGGGACCAGTAACATCTGATGGGCGCACCTGATCTGCTCCGAGTGTTCAATAACACCGGCTTATTGCTAGGGGGGAAGTGTCAGTAAGCTCGAAGGTACACCTGTACACTCTTACCGCCCGCAGCTTTCGCCACATTGTAGGGAAGGGGCACATGGGTACAGAAGTTACCGGGGATGAATTCACAGATGTGGCGTTGCATGGGGTCATTTCTTACTCGGGCGAGAGGGTCGAAACACTACCCGCCTCACCTTGGTTATCTTCCGCGTCGTCGTTACCGTCGCCCTGGTCCACACCGGACCGAACCCTGGCATCCGGGGAAGCATCCTGACCAGGAGCCTCCACCAACGGAGAAGCAGGGCGGTCGGGTGGCACCGGGGCCGGAACTTTGTCGAGATATTCAACAGCAGCCCGAAATCCAGGGTCATCGTCAAGGAGTTCCTGGGTATTATCATTCAAGGGGGCAACCATATTTATGGTATCCACGTCAGCCGCGAGCCCAGGGTCTGCGGCAAGGAGGCGCTCTTGAGAAGAAAGAGCAAAGTCTTCCAGGTCCCGATCATCATCGTAGGGGGAAAGTACGGCACTCAACTCGGGTAGGAAATCAATGTTATAACCGTATACCTTTTCGCCCGCGCCGATCCCCAAGGCGAGGGGGCAGGGTCCTTCTCTACCCCAGGAGCTCTATCATTACCCGGGGCAGGTCAGGGGAGGGGGAGGGGAGCGAAATCCCTTATCCTCCCATGAATCAAGAATAGCCCTATTTTCGGCCATCCTTTGCCTTACTACAGTTGCGCGGACGGCGCCTAGGGCGTGCAGGCGGGGGTCGTGACCACGTTTCCCGCAACACGGTGCAGTTGTAGGGAACGGGATCTATTGGGATACCCACTCCTTGAGTGGACTGTAAACGGAAGTCCTCTAGGACGTAATTTCACCCAACGTAAGAGACCAGAAAGTAAAGTCTCAACCTAACGGGAAGGCGAGCTAGCTCCTCCTCCAGGAGGTATTCCTGTAACCGATAAAGGATAAAAAGAAGGTTTAATTCCTCCACGTCCCGGGTACGGAAAACAGGGGAGGGGTTAGCGAGGCGAGTCCGGAGGTGGGTAACCACCAGGTGCCAGTCTGGAGTGATCCAGCGGGCCTCAACTATTTTAGGAACGCCCTGGTTAGGCTGAAAACCAAAGATCGGTTCTTTGAAACCCAGGACACGACGGGCGTCAATGGGTTCCCACGAAGTGGAGTTCCTAGGAAGAGGAGGGACCTCTCGAGTGCCGATGGAGTCGAGCTCCTGACGACGGAGGGTCTCGATTTCCCCCTCCTCCGTCTCGGAGCTACAAGGAGCTACAAGGAAAATAAGTAAACTAGAAGACTTTACGGTTCATACAAGGAGGGTACTTTTGGCGCAATCTTCGAAGGTGTCCGTTGGCAGCCCCGAAGATCACTCGCGAGGATCTTAACGGCAATTTTTCAAGACTTTATCTAGTCTTAACTTGAACTGGTCAACAGATTTACTGTTGATGACTTCCGTCAGAAGTGCGTTCCAACTACCGCAGATACTGTAAGTGAATAATTTCCCATACAGATCACGGTGGTATCGCTTCAGTTTAAGTTGAAAGCCGTGATTTCTTGTTCTCCCCTCGCTGAGCTGGAAAATATCCTGGTAGTCTAGTCTGTCGAAGCCTCGAAGTATTTTAAATACTTTGATAAGCTGACCACGTAGTCTCCGGGTCTCCAGCGAGAACATATTTAATTCCCTTAATCTATCTTCATAACTTATATGTCTGATAGAGGGAATCAGTTTGTTTGCCCTGGCTTGCACGCGTTCTAATCTCGCGATGTATTTTCGGAATGAAGGACTCCAAAATTGTACGGCATAGGGAGGCAGGGCCCCACTGGAGCCCGAAGCAGAGGGCTCCTGTCTCACAGAGGCCTGTGATCCGGTACGAGCCCGGGTAGTCGCGCCCTTAAGGGGCGTCTTCTTAGGGGTAGGTTTCTTATGGGGCATGAAGGCGGGTGTTCCTGGTAACAGGGATCCCGCAATTAAACATTTTGGTGAAAAGAACTTCAACACCCCTGATCCTAACAATAAGAGAACATGGACTTACCCCAAGCGGAACCAGCAGTGTAAACTAAAAGAAATATTAAGTGAAGCTTACTATTTCATTAAAACAAAGGTGGTGGTGTTTTGCGTAACTGCGCCTTTATTCTAATATTTATAATGTATTTTAATAAGGTGCTATGCACTTAGAACGCAAAGTGAAGTCATTTCCAATTAAATTAAAAACATGAAGTTTTAATGTTTACCAAAGGCAGGCAGGAATGAGTCCAGTTTTTTGTAAGTTGAAAATTACTATTTTTGTCCATTTTGAAGATTTTAACGAATTTCTTTTTTTTATTTATTTTTTGTAGGTTATTTAACTAAATAAAATTTTAAATAAAAGAAACAATTTTAAATAAATGCCAAGGGGAAGGTGTAAAAATAGTCCAAATAAATTTTACTGCATATGTGGTTCAGTAACATTAAAAAAATATCAAAGAAAAATTTCTTCTATAGTGAAAAAACTATATAATTTGTATTTTAGATGTGAAATTGGTGACCAAGATTAACCATGGGCACCACATATCTGTTGCACGACATGCTTTAATTATTTTTTAAAATGGTGTAAGAGCTCCAAGATCATGCTACTGAGTGCTATTTCTGTTTGGTAGACATACAAAGTAAGTAATTCTTTATTGTCCACTGTACCTATATTTCAAAGTAGTATACTGTAATATTATTTTGTAAAAATATAAAATTAATTAAATTTAGAACTACTTTATTGAATTACACATATGCACATAACTTTAAATTTTATGCATATAATTTCCATACTTTTAGGTAAAACAACAAAGTGCGCTTCAGATGTGGTATATCCTAACCTTAGATCTGCTATTCGGCCTATACCTCCCTCAAAAGACATTCCAGTACCTGAACCACCTGCAGAAATTGTTTTGTCTAACTCTGATGAATCAGATATGAAATCATATGAATCAGAAACTGAAATTTATGTTCCTGAAACTGTTGATACTACTCCAAAACCTTTCTCACAACTTGATCTAGATGATCTTGTAAGAGATCTAAACTTAACAAAGCAACAAAGTGAATTACTGGCCTAGAGACTGAAAGAAAGAAATTTAGCAGCAGAGGATCTTCGAATGGCTATGTTTCGCATTCGATCAAACAATTTACCTGACAAATTTTCATTTGACAACAATTTATGCTACTGTAATAATATTCCACGTATCTTTGAAGAATTAGATCTACACTATGAACCCAGTAAATTGAGATTTTTCATTGACGCTTCTTTATATAGTAGTAAAGCCGTGCTTCTGCATAATGGAAATAAACTAGCATCGATACCAGTAGCTCACTCTGTTGTTTTGAAAGAAACTTATGAGAATTTAGATTTCATTTTAAATAGCATTAACTACAGTGAACATAGATGTTTGATTTGTGCTGACTTTAAGGTAGTAGCCATTTTAAATTGCTTGCAGTCAGGCTTCATAAAATTCATGTGTTTTTGTGATAGTGAGACAGTTAAGCTCGGGGAAACATTACATACGCTCAGAATGGCCTTTAATAACAGAGACAAAGGTAGGGTCATAATGTTATACGTGAACCATTGGTTCCTAAGAAAAACATAATTTTGCCACCACTTTACATAAAATTAAAGAAAGAATCTTTGTTGGGCCTCAGATTCGCCAACTTATGTTGGTCTCCTTGGAAGGCACAAAGCAGAAAATTTCCACATTCTTGTTCAGAATTTGATTAGGTCTTATAATGAGTTGGGATGTAGAATGTTACTAAAATGCATTTTTTGCATTCCTATCTGTCTTTCTTTCCAGAGAATCTAGCAGACGTCAGCGATGAGCATGGTGAAAGATTCCACCAAGATATAACTACTATAGAAAATCGTTATAAAGGAAAATGGAGTCCTGCAATGATTGCTGACTTCTGCTAGACCCTTCACAGAAACAGACAAGATGTTGTCTATAAATTGTATTAAAAGAACTTATTAATTTCTTTTGATGAATGAGCTTTTTGTTTCTACTTATCTTTGTACTTTTGTCAAATAAAATAAAAATAATAACAAATATTTCATACCTCTATATAGTAAATAATTTAATATTAATAAAAAATTAAATCTGCAGATTACCAAAAACAATGAAGTCATTTCCTGAAAAATAATGGTCATTTTCGTACTCTACGCTAAAACTACAAAAGAAACTACTTTCTCATTTCTGTAGCAAAATTATTGTTGGACAGTGTAATTAGTAGCTACTGGAACCCAAAATGGATAAAAAAATAAAGATTTCACTAAAAATAAAAATTCCGTAAATAAACACAATCAGTAAATCTTAATGCGGTGAGTGTTGTTGGAGGGGGTAATTTTCATGTTACAACTGAAACCTGAAGAATTAGCGTGCCCTCCCGTCCCTAGTGCCCGAAACGAACTAGTACTATCTCCCGGGTCATTTTTTCCACCTCTTTACTCTCTCTCACTATCATTTTCACACTTGTTTAGACCCAACAAAGAGTGAAAGAGGGCAATAAACGGTCTAAATATTAAGGCACTGTTAAGTCCTTTGAATATACGAATAAAAGAATAGATGATGCTGGATTACAGAATGTTCAAGAATAATAATTTTTTATGTAGTTTTTAGAACAGTGATGCTCAAGAGTTTAAATAACTTATAACCGTGTATAATTTTTAGGTGATTCATTTAATTTTTTTTAAATTTTTAAATGATTTAGGAGAAATTTGCACAACTGAATCCGTAAATGACATCTGTTTCTTCAGCTCAAGTCAGGCTTCTGTGTTAGGTCGGATTTTAAAGAATTCGATCATATAACTAAGGAAATTATATTTTGGGAAAATTTTTGGTGGATTTTTTTAATATTCCTCATCCAAAATAGGTTTAATATCAGATAAATGCATCGTTTTCTAACACAATTTATTGATTAAATGTTACACAATTGATTATTGTGCATGAATAGTAGACATTGATAAAGGTAAGCACATAGTAATTTGATATTATTTCATCATTGTTCAGAATTCAGGGCCTAAACTTTCGTTGTTCGATCTCATGCTCAAAATCAAACAGTAATCAGCGATTATGACTGCCTCCTACCGTCTCTGGTACCTGGTATGCATATCTTTCATATCCTGATGGAATCTCTCCACTTTCAAATTGAACTTTGATCCCAAATTCTCAGAAAACCGATCCATATGTGAAAATAAATTATGTATTTTGATGCTCATTTTGCAACTAATGTTACCAATGTTGCTTATTGGTAACAGATTCTGTGTAATTACTGTTATTTTTGTTTCCAAGAAAGTTCCTTAGAAGAAGAAGAAAAGCTTTTCACGCTTCTAGGTCTACTTCATTCATTGAATTTTCAAATCCTTGATTTATGATAAGCTGACGGAGTTGAAGATTGTCGGAAACCTTCTCTATGGTACAATCGTTAAAAAAGCGTGGCACAAGTGAAGCAGCCACCATCCGTCTCCAGATCTTTAGTGTACTGTTTGATCAAGCCAAGCTTGATGTGCAGGGGTAGTAATAGTATCCTGTCTCTGTCTATCAGAGGGTTGTTTATGACGTGACTTTTCTGTACGGAATAATTTCTCTCGTGCAGGTCAGTCCTATTTCGTGTAATGCTGAGCTCGACCACTGCTATCCCACATGCATATAGGGCGCGTTTATTTGGTGAACCCAGACTCCTATTTTAACAAAGAGTTCACCATCTTTAATTCAGCACAAATCAAACACTCAAGCAAATCATAACGAATTTTCTCTAGCACGTGTTCACCGTTCTATAGTAGTCGAGCAAGCAATGGGTACAAAGGCAAACTGTTTTCTGTTGTGCAGCAAAACACATTTCGGAGATCGCCTTATGCTGTCAATGGACAGTTTCTAATCTTTGGGTTTGTACTGTGGCGCTGCAAGCTTGTGCAGAAGCTGCGCAATATCGGCGCGTAAACCAACTCTTTATCTTCAGAGAAAGACAGATCTACTCTTGATTTCTGTTGTAGTAGAATGTGGTACAAACGTTATCAGAAAGGGTTTTTTTTCCTTCATTCGGGATGGCAACAGTTCGGCCGAGAAATTTTACAAACTGAGATCGCGAACTAGATCATTTAGCTCCTTTTGAGAAAAAGGATGTGGAGCATCATCGTCACAAAACACCTATTCTTCTTCATTTTCTTAAATACTATAGAGTAATCTTCTTCACTAATGTCAGAAATTCTCCAAAGATAGCTACGGGAAGTTCATCACACTGAGCTACAGAAAACGTGCTGATTGGTGATCAGGCTATTTGAAGCTGCTTTGGTTCTTTCTGTTGATCCCAGTCAAATCAATAGCGGAGAAGTAACTGGTAGTGCCAGCTACGGGTGCCAAACTATGAGCATTCAAAGTTTCTTACAAATATTTGTTTTCCTAGTCCAACGAAAGATATTCGATGCATTTTTTATGTATTCTGGTTATTAGGTTTATACCAAAATAAGCTATGGTAAGCACGACTTATAAAACTTGTGACTGGATTCCTGTAAAGAAAAACGGTTTCTTTGCTGCAAATGTTGCAGAATACATCGCGATAACAGTATTTTCGTAAAATCTCCTGACCGAATCCATTTTATTCACGTGCAAAAAACAAATACTATTTATTCAAAAATCGTTGCATGTAAACTCTTTAGAATTCGTTTATTTAAAGAAATAGGTAAGATCTTTGCATCATATAAATAGAAAATATCCGTACATGTAAAAAAACATAAAACAGATATCATGAGGTGACAAATCAAAAGGTTGACCTGATTGAGCAAAACGAAAATGTGAATTTTGGATTCATCACATCAAAAATGTTCTAATTCAGCAGAAAATTAAACAGTAAATTTGATTTTGGCCAGTTTTATCGGTTTTAAGTGAGTGTAACAAATAATGATTATAATTTAAACTTGTGTTTGTTATTATGTCTGAGGTATCTGCACCTCTCAGCCAACCCTCCTCTTTTGTTTCATCCCAGCTTGGAACCGGCCATGGCAGTTATTTTTAGGTCTAAATTTGCTTTTGTAATATTCTTTTCTGATCAAATTCCGCTTTTTTCGATTTAAGTTCCTAGTTTTTATAAGGAATAAACACAATGCTCTAATTTCATCCTCAATATTACTCCTGATTTTAAAACCACAAGTACTTCGCCAACGAGAATGTGAAATATTAATTCTTATCTACTGAAGCATCCTGAACGGAATCATATTTTAGGTAATTCACATCAAAATTATCTGATGATGTCATGAGGATATGACGGAATCTTGGATTAAACTTAACCTGCAATATTAAAGCCTTTCGTTTATCCTCTATAAAAAATAAAAATTTAAAAGAAAAAAACAGGATGTTTGACAGAAACGATAATACTCTAAATGTATGTTTACCCGAATACTTAAGCAATTGAGCTTTACAAGATAATGTAAGTAAATTACACACTATTTGATTGTAAAGGCTTTTCAAAGTGGGTACTTTAATATAAGTGCCATTTAATAAAGCCTATCTCTCCTTTTTATTTCCTTTGAGATGATCCCAATGTGTAACCATACTCGAAAAATTTTATAGAGCAATAAATATATTTTTAGTTCCCGCAGAAATTCGATTCGTTTGTTATTTTCTACAATTAATCCAATGTCATTGAGTCGTGTTATTGAAATTCTTGTTTCCAATGTAACAATATTTTTCTTTTCTCAAATTCTCAATTCATCCTTTTTTTATCATTCGACATATTGTTTATCATTTACGATTGTTACCCAATGTTTTCTACACTTAATACCTTTTCTATAAGCTTTTGTATTGTTTTGAATAGCTTTTCCGACTTCAAAAATATCTGTTAAAAAAAAATAAAATAGAGTAGCAATGACTATCCTGCTATCTTGGCGATAGCCGAAGAATTTCCTTCTAAAGGTTTAGGCGATAGATACGAAAACATATAGTTTAAAGAAGGCCACTTAATTTTGCAGAGACGCCAAAGTTACAGTCAAAAGCCATTTGATAGCAAACGTCATAACAAAGTAATGAACAGAAGTAGGTGGGTTTTTTAACTTCCTTTATGGTGTATTTTTACTTGAACAAACGTATCCCCACGCCGAATTTTCCCTCACTTCAAAACGTTTCATTCCTTAATCTTTGCTGAAGCTGCCACTGCATGGATCAAGTTCTCGTATATAGTGTTCGCATCGGGTTCTGTGTATTTTCAAAGGCAGAAGCAATAGCCTTCCTAGTAACTTTCTCATGCTGCTTTGACCTCACAGTTAGTTTAATATTTTTCAAAATTCTCAATTTATGTACCTTAGTTTGACCTTCGGACTTAATAACCATTTATTTTTAATATTGGAAATAAAAATCTTGGTAAAAAAATCTATAAAAAATTTTTTTGTCATAATTCTTTAACTATTATAAGAAGCTGAAATGGCTCTCAACAATTGCAACCGCGTTCTCTTAATACAACTTATCTGAAGCCATACTATGTTTAACTTCTGCAATCTTCTGTTGAATTCCTTCCTACAAATAAGATTCATTTGGGATGAAAATTTGTGAGAGATGTGAGAAATCAACTTTAATTTCACAATCGAGTTTCACTTTCCAAAACACGTATTATAAAGAAATCGTTGCCTTTTTTATCTCTTTCCACTTTATTCCTATTTGTTTTAACAGTAAATTACTATTTTCTTCCTTATTTGGATCTTTTCGCAACTTTTCGTCAAATAAAAAAACATGCACACGTTCGATAGTCCTGGTTATATTTTATTAATTCTGCAAAGAGATCAACCTTCATTGCATGTGCAGAGGAGTTTTGCCTACTCCCTAGACTTATTGCCCGATTAGTCTCTTCTTTTAAACATTCTAATGGAACTCATTTTATGATCATTTTTTTATACATAATGTAAATCAATACCTCAAACTTTCCTCCATTAATCTTAATGGACAAAATAATGATAAAAAAGCGTAAACCGGAAATAAAATTATCAATAATTGAAATAAATAAATCCCGCATGTTTGGATGTTATGCTCTGATTAGGGTTAGTTTCCTAACAAGAATAAATACACGGTAAAGTAAGCAATTTTTTGCTGTTGGCAATTTGAATTCCGTGCATACATATTGCTTAGCAACAGATTTCTCTTGTATCTCTCGAACGCGACCTGGTATTGCATTGTCTGTGAAGGAAGCAAAACCATGGCTGAGTTTACTCATCCAAAAATTTGGAAAATTCTAGCTCTTCTGCTTAGAACTCACGCCTGGGCCTCCAATACGCACATCTCAGAGAGCTTGAGTATCAATCTGAGCACGATGAAGAAGATCATGACAGAGTTGGATGAGTCAGGCTGTGATTACGAGGGTAGAGTAGCTCAAAAACCTCACTCTGATCATTTTGATATCAGAAGAACTCCGGTCCTATCATGATGTTTGGGAACCACAGTAGCGAGAGTCACGTTATTCCCCAGTTATCATCCCGAAAAGCTACATTAAGTGCCTGGAGGAATTATTGTGGCCTAAATTCAGGAGGTAGCCGTATGTTTAGCAACAGAACTCTACCCTATGCCAAATAAGCAGGAGTATGCATTCTTGGCTGTCAGATAATTTCTTAGAACCCATCATTCCGAATTTATGCCTCCTAACTTACCAGATTGCAAACACCTGTACTATTTATTATCTATGGAGTGCGGTTGAGAGAGAGACCAACAAGTTCCATTGTACCCTCAAGGTGGAGCATATGTCCATGATCACCATAGCTTTCAATCAGTTAAACAAGGGTACCTACAAAACAGCATAGGGCAGGTTACGACAACGCATGGAGACCGTGTTTGAGACACCGAAGTGTTTATTGAATAAATTGAAAAGCAAAATCATTATCTTTATTATTTAACTTTGTTAAGTGTGTCTGTATATATGAGGTATCTTTATTTTCTTTTATAATTATGTTAGGCGACAATCTTCCCACCGTAGACTGTATATATACATACATAATATGAAACTGATTTTCGTCCATTGTTCTTAAGACAGATGTAAATGCAAGAAGCTAAGATTGACTTCAAATCTTGATTAAATATTTGCATTACTCAGCCACCGGTATTGTAAAGAAAAGCAAAAATATTATATAGCACTGTGTAACACGATTTGTGCATCTGGGTAGCAACTGTTATTTTCTATTTGCTTGTGCCTAGAATACATAAAAACTGTTATTTATTTCCAACTTTGCTTTTGTGTCCAGGATAATGATATTGATATGAAATTTACCTATTCACTGTGGAAGGAATTGTCGAATTTGAACTTTCATTTGCATAAAGTAGAAACAAAACGATATGATACAAAAATAGCATTTATTTATTCTAGAATTACATAAGAGAGAGAATTAAAATATTATAAATTAGTAGTTTTCCGTGATTTACGCTCATACTGTAAAATATTTTGACGAATCAGCTCCAAATATAGTCTCCCATCAGATTTTCATTATACGAACCTTGATAGTGGCGTTCAAGTTCCAGTAGATCCTGGGGAAAGTGCTCCCTATGATCCCCTGAGAACGCTTCAATATATATATATATATATATATATATATATATATATATATATTAATTGAGAGGAAAGATATAAAAGCCAAGAAAATATGTATATATGCAGCTATATATACATATATCCTCTAATGTACGTACCCGTCCTTCGCTATGTACAATTTCGTTCACTTCGTAAGGGTACTCTGTTAATTACGTGGTATAAGAGTGCGATTTACTATAGGGGCCGATAGCGTTTAATGAGTCTACCAAGTTGCAGTTTAAGGGTATACTTAAAGAGTGAAAACCAAAATATAATTTTAATAAGTTGCTAGTTAATATATATACATACGTGAAAATACAGGGAATTTAAATAAAGGACACCTCAGACAGAATACTGATTAATGGGCATTCTGGGAACGTTAATAGCGCTTTAATCAGTTATTAAATATAATCTTACAAAAAATAAGTTAGACGGAGGGAATATTTAATGGTGAGAAATTAGGTTGATTAACGAGACATACAAGCAAGGGTCGTTTTACCTTAATGAGATCAACTCAAGGAAGGGAAATTCTTTAGCGAGTCATGCGGGAGAATGGAGAAGACCAATGGACGCGACTCTCGGCCGAATATCCTGACGGTGACTAAAATGAAGGGGAAGGGGACCAGAAGACGATCCTCCTTGAAGACGGACGATGGCACCTCTGCTCAAGAGAAGTGAAAACTCTAAAAATCGAGACTTAGCGCGAAGTCTCACACGGAAAGCTCATCTTGACGTGTGAAAAGGTTTGGAAAACACTGGTGACGTTTTCTCTGACCTGATATTTGCCCACTGTCATCTAACAAATCCCACTGCTTGAGTCTCAAATTTAAAGCTCGGAATTGGACTCTGCTAGACCAAGATCTCTAACAAGGTCGTTGAGATCTTTGTGGTTGAGGTAGTATGGGTTTTTCTCCTCAGTTGAAGCTCTGTAATCTGGAGCAGTGACTTCATCCTCTTCTGAACTGCTTTTCCTTTCTAAAAACTGCTGCTACTTCTTTGGAGGAGTGGGTACTTGAAGCTCAGAATTGTGTAGCACTGGCGCAATAGATGACTGAATGTGTGGATATATGAGAGCAGGTGCATTTTTGCCTGCTTGACATTTGGAAGGGTTCATTTTGCAGAAGAACAATTTCTTGAGTGGTGAGTTGCTTTCCTCCAAATTCTTGGGATTGCAAAATTCATAGCTTTTCTTTTCTCCTCTGTACCATCCTATGAAAAAACAAAATGAAACTATAAGTATAAATATACAAATACTTTTCACTTAGTTATTAGAAAGGTTATAAAAAAATTCAGTATCCAAATAAACAAAACGCATTATAATATTATATATATATATATATATATATATATATATATATATATATATATATATATATATATATATATATATATATATATATATATATATTACCTTGTAGAGTTATTTTGAAGAGATTGCAGGTGAAATGAGGTGCCCAAGGTTTGTCTTGATCTCCGACTGTCATGCTGAAATATGGCTTGTAGGCTTCACACATTTTAGCAGATCTCGCTAAAGAGTACTTTTTCGCTCTTTTCTTAATAAATTCGCCGCAGACATAGCAAAATGCGTCTGTCGGATGCTTATAAATTCATGATGCCATGTGTGACGAATGCTTCTATCAATAACGAATGACGATATCCTCGATATGATGGCTATAGTTAAACTGATATATTGAGTAGACATTCTTTGTATTTATACAGTCATCATCTACGCTGTCAGAATGTTCTAGAAATTCTTCAAACATATAAAAAATGTTCGAAAGTTCTAGAAGGCTCTACAGTTTATTTTTAACCAAATTAGTGCTGAATCTATGTGGAATTTAAGAGAACTGCCATTGCTGTCCAGGTCGCAAATAACAAAATATATGGGAATTAATAGCTATTACTACTGTATTACTGTTTCTATAAATTTTTAAACACAGTATATAATGTTTATACTATAACTGAACAAAAACATAACCATTGAAACCTTTATATATTTTTACTATTAGCATCAATATAATATTATTTACCATAAATGGGCTAATTTAACAATTCAATGTCCTAGCCACAAAAGCAAAGGTTGGGGATTAAAATTGACTCTTTTCATTTAAGAAAGCCACAAACATTTTAAAAATAAGACTTTTAACCTAAGGCCCCCCCAAAAGAGAAATTTTGTTACATAGTGATAATAAGTAAATTATTAAGTGATTCATATTCATATTATGAACCTTAATAACGTTCTAGATTAACGACTAATTGATTTTATTGAGACTCCAGGTAGATTCCGGAATTTTATTCCATATATTGGGTTGAGGAATAAGTTCTTGTGATTTTATCAAATTTATTCATTACCATTAAAAATTTTAGAAAAACTTAATTTTAATTGATAACAATATGCAATTTAATCAATAATGTATTCTCCGTTGTTATTTACGACTTTTTCCCAACGTTCAACTAGTTTTTCGATGCCTCTGCAATAAAAATCTCTGGATTTTGACTCGAAGAATTCGTCTAACCAGGTTCTTAATTCCACATCAGTATTGAACTAAACGCCGCGCAAATTGTTGGAAAGCGATCGAAACAGATGGAAATCTGATGGAGCCAAGTCCGGCGAATATGGAGGATCCGGCAGGATTTCCCTATTAAGCGTTTAGATGGCGTCTTTTGTAATATTGGCAATGTGAGGATGAGCATTGTAGTGTTGAAGAAAGACTACATAACGTCGATGAGGTCACTTATCACGAATAGTTTCGGCGAGTCGATACATTTGTTGAACGTAGAGTCCTTGTTTTAATCGCGGAAGTGTTTTTTTATTGGGGCTAGGCTAATGTTTACGATGGTTCATGTTGACATAAACACACCACTTTTCATCGCCAGTGATGATGCGGTGAAGAAATCTGTCCTTATATCCACGAGTAGCCTTGTGACGAGCAAGCAAACATGCGGCAATCGTGGAGCGTTGAAGTTTGTTGCTTTCGCTCAAAGCGTGCGGAACCTATGCACCGAGTTTTTTAACTTTCCCCATCGAATGAAGGTGATTTACTATAGTTTTATGATCACACGCCAATTGTACACCCAATTCTCTAGCCGATTGACGAGGATTTTCATGAAGAAGGTCGTTCAATCGATCTTCATCCAACTTAATGGGGCGACTAGAACTTTCTTCCTCATTAAGATTGAAATGACTGTTTATGAAAAGTGAAAAACACCATTAAACTGTCCTTTCTGATAAAGCATTTTCTCCGTACACAGCACAAATATCGCGACGAGCTTTGGCTGCGTTTCCATTGTTCCCGTCTCGATTGAAAATTAATAACAAGTGTCGAAAATGCGCCTTTCTTTCAACGTGACATTCCATTTTGAGGATACAGAACAAAAATTAAATTAACACGACTTTTAAATAAACTGCAATGACTTATTACTCGACTTCAAGGCGTAGCCTAAGCAAAAGCCTAATAGTGTACGCTGTTAAGAGACGTAGCCTAACCTTTGCAATTTTTGTTCTCATTATTTATTATTGTTTCTTAATATGTACAGAAATCACGTCAACAAAGTTTAAATCAAGAGAACATTAAAAAAACGCAAGAACTTATTCCTCAACCTAATATAAACGAATGTGTAAATAAAGTAAGAAACCATCGTAGTTGTGTACAATGAGTCTCCTCCCCGACCTTCCAACCGCACCTTAAAGATGTAACCCTTCGCTGACTTATACCATCCGAAGTAAAACCGTGCTTTAACTCCGTTGCATTTCCCCCTACCCCGGTACTCTTCACCAAAGCAGCTAACATTTATGTATTTATTATCTTTAGCAGGAATTAATTCTATCACCACTGCTACTAGGTTAGTAACTTGGCGTCTGGTGATAAATGCATTCTGAACTTGCTCTCTATATCACCAGCACCATTAACAACTTTCTTCTAGTTAATTCTATTTGAATTATTCTGTGTCCCATTCTCCTTCACTTCAGCTCCATTCTGTTTTCTCTATTTAAAATAATTTGCGGCCTAGTATCACACTAACCAGGACCAACGTGCATCATCTTTATCACTATTTGAAGTATTTGGTCGACATAGTCCACACGTGCGATGTCCCCTTTGTATTTTCGTTATTTCCAATGGAATTATTTTGCGGCCTGGTATCACAAAGGATCAGGACCCGCTAGCATTCCTCTATATCCATTTAAATTAGCTTGCCGCTAGGTCTCATATAAACTAGGCGGCACTTACATTTGAATTACGGCACAAACTGGTCTCAAACCAACTAATATTCAGTTAACTCTAGATGAAATATTTTGTGACTTGTCCCCACTTGTACTAGACTCCCTGGCTTCCTCTTTACTTTCATAGCAATACCCTGTGACCGGGTCCTAACAAAAGGCGCCAGGCCCCTTACTCTTCTTTCATTTACGTGGTGAAGATAACAAAAAAATAATAAAAAATATATACGCTCACTTGGCTAAATGGTGTTTCCTTTTGAACAAGGTAGGCCACCCAATTCTTTGCTCTTTTCTACAACCTTTTATCTTTAACTTATTTCTTACTAACACCGTATAACTTGGTCATCGAAAAAGTCTCAACTGCCCAAACCAAACTGCGGACAGCTCATAGGAGTAGTTCTAACAAGGTAAGGTCATCAATGAGAAGGCAAACAACAGAAGATAGGCGAGATAGTATTAGGATATAGAGGAGGGTTCTACCACTTGAGAACCAGGTTAATTTTCTTTCTTCCAGATGTCAGCAACAAGGAGGCCCACACGAAGTAGTTATAGTACAACACTGGAAAAGGAAACATGGATCATCCTGATGAAATGAAGAGACTTCTCCTCGTGTAAATACCAAAAAATGAAGCCCCTCAGCAAGTTGCACAGACGATTTTTTGGGGACCTAGAAACACTACTAATTTGGTACATGAGACTGCTAATGGATTTAAGGTCATTTGATCCCTCTCTGTCCCCTGGCCTCTTCACAGCTCCTTTCGAAGCCCTTTTATGGCTCTGGAGGGAGAGGGTAGTAAGTTACGGGGGCCAGATCTCTCGATCCCTCCCCCTTTGAGTACCCCTTGGATGGCTGAGAAGGAGAGTTTTCCTTTCATTACATTTTCTTACATTCAATTGACTCAGTCAGTTTGCTTTTAATCTCTATATGGCCTGTTAAGGCTACTTACTGGGAAATGAGTCAAGGACGAGTAAAAGTCAAGCGAAAAACTTAATTTCTTACGGAAAGACACTTTTCTTTGACAACAACACAAAAAATACAACTCAAAGTGCCCTTGGATTTTCAGCTTCCTTCAATTTGTATGGCATAAATTAAGAGGTTTTAACTCGATTAAAGAAACAAATATGTCCCCCTAGAACTCGGTTGATGGGCCATGTTATTTTCTATCGGGACCCCTTCTTTCCACTATCAGCAAAGTACACAGTTGTTATAGTTAGTCGCCAGATGAACATCCGATTTCATACGATTTGTTCAGTAACTGAAATTTCCTACAGAAGATATTTGTCATTATTATATTATACGATGTAATAAAAGGTCCCTAACCAAAATCAGTGAGCGACCATAAATCACTATTATTTGCATTACTGAAAGAAGAGCAATCCCAATTTGATATATTGGATTTGAAAGAAAGAGCTAATAATGTTCTAGGTGCTTAACCAACCGGAAAGATTACAACAAGTTTACGAGTTCCCGTGGCTATTTCATGTTTACAAAACTCTTAATTTAAGAGAATGAAAAACACACTGGTGGAACCAAATACTTCATGTTTACTCAGCGAAAAATAGAACATGTGAAAAAAATGGAAAAAGTATATTGGATAGGAAAAAGAATTAATGATGAAAGGAAATGCAAATTTTCTCTACGTGTCTACAACTAGACACAGAATCATTTAATTTAAAATTATTATGAACAAAACCTTTTATTGCACGAAGGAAATGTAAAGCTAAGATTTAAATATTCTCCCTGTCAATTTCTTAATTTGAGAGTTGTTATTTATGACGAAAAAACTATGCTGAAGAAGTTTCTAAAATTTTTGATGTTACCTCGATGATACTCTTAGGATTTGTAAATTAGTAAGAGAGTAAATTCTTTCAAGAATTCCGTAGTTTTTATTATTCAGTCGGTAAAGAAGAGTAAGGTATTTAATGCTCGAGCATACACAGACATCTGTAGTAGGTTTTAGCTTAAAGGACTTTAAACAGGAACAGGGGCAAAATATGTAAAAAAACCGATTGTTTTTATATTTTTTTATTTCATCTTTTAGCAGAGTTCAAAAATAATAAATGTTTTTTAAGTTGTTTAAGAAAAATTAAACCATTCTCCATGAATCAGGATATTTTTAGTTTTGAATTTTACAATTATTCATCTTTCTCATTTAATGAAAGGTTAGTAAAGATATATAACTTAGTTTAGCAAAGGTTTTATTCAATTGCAAGTAATTTTCACTATCATCAATAATACATCACATTTCAATGGATCGAAAGGATAAATAATTGCATAGTACATCATGATCAACCTGACTTGAAAAATTAAAAATTTATTTATCGTTAAGATGTGAAGCAATTCCTGTTAATTTAGGCATAATGAAATTTGAAACTTGATAGAAAAAAATTTACGACAAAGCCTTTGACATCTAAGATATTTGTATCATTGGCGTTCTTGCTTCCAAGCTTGGAAGGGGACAACACTATCACATTGCCTATTAATTATTCTGAGGTAGATAGGGAGTTGCCCTCTTTCGTGGCCTTCTGCTGAGAGACAGTCCAAAGTAGATTTGATCCACATTTCTTCAAGCATTCTGCAATGCTGACGACAATATTGCTTAAAGGTCATCTATTTAAACATATCTATTAATGAATAATTACAATCTCTTCTGTACGGCAACTAAGTAGTCAGGAGTGCTAGTTCCACAAAATCAGATATGTCGGATAAAATCAATATCTTAGATTTTAGGCGAATTCTTTGACATGATACTGGCACTTTAGCACTTTTTGTTTTATCCCACCGAAGCACATAACAAATTATATCTTCCCACTCGTATCTGGATGAAAGCAGTGTAACTATTAAAATATAATTATATTTAACTAAGCGCATATTTCCATTAATAGATGTGTACTCATCCACAGTACTTCTGGCTTCCTTCAACAATTTTATGTATATTTTTACTTTTTTTGAGTAATTTTCGTACTCTGTTAAAACTTACTCTTCCAGTCCCATAATAAAACAGATTACTCACTAACCTTGGTGAATAATTTTAAAGTGCTTTGGAAACAAAGTCCTTTTTCACCGAAGTAAGTTTGTCGTTTGTTTCCTTGCATGATTTATTTTTTGTTGAGGGAATTTTTTCTTTTCCATTTTTTCACATGTTCTATTTTTCGGAAAAGTGAGATTGAGTCAGAGGTCACACCATCATTAGCTGTATTTTAAAGTGCTTTGAAAACAAAATCCTTTTCACCGAAGGAAGTCTGTCGTTTGTTTCCTTGCATGATTTATTTTTTGTTGAGGGAATTTTTCTTTTACTTCTCCAGTTGATTCCCTTCCAGTGTATTGATTATTATTTACTCGTCAGCTCCTATTATAACAAGTGGTATATCATTATCTTCATCTGACAATATCTCTTTATCAAACATATCTCCAAAGCAATCGAGAACTTATTCATTTTGAGTATCTTCAATTGTATTATTCGTAGCCATCGGAAACTTCAATTAGAAAGAAATAATACTTACATATTACTTGGCTATATTTAGTTAAATTAAAGTGAACAATAAAAGCTAAGCTAAAGTTTTAACTACAAAAAACATGTAAAATATACGGTTCATCACAATTACTCTGATTTTGCACTTACATAATCCTAATGTATCATACGATTTACATACTAAATATTGAATTAAACTTATATGAAATGCGCAAGCAAAACTTGTTTACCTTTATATCCATTTATATAAAGTGTTTTCAAATACGAACACTTCTTTATAGATTTATAATGTTAGGGGAAGAATGAAAAGATAAACTCACCTTTAACAAGATGAAATTTCAAACTGAAATTATTGGCTGACCAATTGGCTATATTGTGATAAAGCGGCCGTAAAGTTATTTTATGTCATAGAAGATTAAATATTATATAATATATTGTATAAAATATTTATAGGGTTATACAATGCAATATAAATTTTTTTACGTTTTACAAAATATTTGTGACATTACTCGTATCTTAGCTAAGATAATCGTATGTTAAAGCTACATAAAAAACGAAGTCGGATATATAAAACTTATCTTATAATAATAGATTTTTAAAGTTGTAATTGAGTAAATTGAACCAATGGACAACCAGATAAAGTGGAGGATCACGCTATAAAGACATCCATTAAAATTCATCGTTCCCACTTACTGGGAGGCGTGCGACAGTCTCTAAGAAGGATTAGTTCAGCATAATTAAAACTATTCGGTGAATACAAAGAGTATTGCTTTAATTTACTCAAAGGATATAAAAATTATTATTCCCTTAATAGAAAATCGAGAATTTGGATTTGGAATTATCATCATCATTTATTAACTCTAATAAACTTAAAAACCAAAGAAAAGTGGCTGAATTACGAAGTCTTAATTCCCTACCAGCCCCAAAGTCTTAAGTAACCTCTTGGGTTATGTGCACCTCGGCAGAATTGAGTAAAGAACAAGATAAAAATGTGCCTAAGTAAACTGTTAATTATCTAATACAAATTAGGTAACTTACATGTATATTTCTCTTGAAATCTTAGTTGCTTAGAAAATTAAATAAAAAATGAAATTGAAAGGAAATAGATGGACATGCAAAAGAAAAAAATAAAATGGTGAACGAATAAAATAAGAAACATCAGAAGACCTATGCCGTATTTTTAGTATTAAAAACAGTACTAATGGTATTTTATAGGCATTAAGGTCGTCATATATGGTTTCGGTTTGGCGCAAAAAGTACATTTTTATAAGATACTCCATCGTATTGGGGTGAAAATGAAATTAAAATAAGCCACCTTGCTTTATCTTGATGTGGATAGAATTCTTGATTTCAAACTTAGGCAACACTTATTTCAACCTAATGCTAGGCTTTCGAATTGTTTTTGAACCCTAATGTAATTATTTGTAAATTGTGGCTTCGCCTCCCCATACCCCCCTTTATTTTATCAGTAATTCGAAAGCCTAGCATTAGGTTAAAATCACGGTTGCTAATGTTTGAAATCAGGAATTATTTACACATCAAGAGAAGAGAAGGTGAACTTATTTTAATTTCATTTTCACCCCATCAAGGCGGAGTATCTTGAAAATATTTACTTTCTGCGCCAAACCCAAACCTCATATGATGACTACAATACTTTTTGTAATACTCAAAACATGGCGCCGTCTTCTTAGGATTCACCATAAGATAAAATAAAACACTTGACTATGAATAAATGCATTAAGAGGTTGCCCTTCGAGATTTCATAAAGAATAGAGAATGGAAAGGTAAACCGGTAGAAAAAATTATTTTCCGCCCTCGTAAGGCCTTTATGTAGTTTACTTTAGACCATTCACAAAACAACATGTTACAGATGTTTCTTCTGCCCTTGAAAAGAAGAGACACAATCAATTTAGAACTTTAATAGTCCCTAAAACTTCATTGATCAAACTTCAAAATATCTACGTCGAATTTTTAGTATTATAAAACTACTAATGGTCTTCTTTTTAGGCATGCCAGTCGTCATATAGGGTTGCGTTTTGGTACATAAAATACATATTTTTTTAGATACTACGAATTGATGGGGTTAATAATGAAATTAAAATAAGTCCGCCTGGCCTCTTGCCTTCTACTAATGCGATCAGAAACAATGAATTTTATACATTAAGAATATTTAATTCGAACTTAATTTATACATTGTCAACCCTGGATGCAAGCAATTATAACAGCGCTGTTTTCGATTTTAACGTCAAAGCCTCGTATTTCTAATGTTCGTGCAGGAGTCGTGAAGCGTTTGCCCATATAATTTTTTAAGCTTTTATAAGAATTTTGATAATTCCTCGGTCAATTTTTTAGAGTTTTATAGAGCTTATGGTGTCATTTTGAAAGCGCAGAGGGTTGCGACAGGTATAGGAACGAGGCTCAGCATGGTTATAATGTCCCCAGCACTAAATAGTAATTTGGTTTGTCTTGGGATTTTCGAATTGTTAATACTACTAGGTGTTTTAGATTAGGTTTCGCTGTACTACTTGTTCCTGAGGCACGAGCGGAGCCTACAGGAGGGCATGAGGGGGTCCGAGACCTACATATTGGTAAACCATAGAGCGGCTCGACAATGGCTTCTAGTAACAAAACGCATATACGAATAATCTATGACTAAATAGTAAGTACGTAAAAACAGTACTACTGGTGTTTGGGGGCAATTTAGTAATCATTTACGGCTTCGTTTTCGCACGGAAAACAGTTATTTTTAAGATAGTATCAATGCAAATACATTCGTACTAGTAGGAGTGCTAGTATCTTAAAAAGATCTGCTTTCCGCACCTAACTGAAGCCGTAAGTGACGACTAGAATGCCTAAAAACACCATTAGAAGTTTTTACTGCTAAAAACTCATTTCATTATATATTCCGATAAATTTCGCTGATTACAAAATTTCCAACCGCGAATTTTGATCAATGCTTAAAGATTTACGGACGAAAAAGTTCCTAAAGGCCTAAATTTGATGAGGGAAACGGAGAAGGTCTGAACACGTTTCCTCCAACTTTTAAGATACAAAAGAATCAAAATACAATAAAGGATCCATTGGTAAAATAAATTTGTAACATCTGTCGACGCTCAGGTAATTTTCATTTTTCCTCGAAATGCCAGTCACGAATTTTTCACTTAAACTACGTAAAAAGACTAAACTCCTGTGGAAGATAGAGAAAGGGGATAACAAAATTGTTAACACTTATTTTCAGCAAATCGATAGCTATAGAAATAAATTCTGGAATAACCAAGATTTAATTAAATAAATTAATACGCCGTAACAACAAAACTTAAACCACAGCTCAGCCATGATTTTCAAAGAACTATTAAATTTCACACTTTGCCGCCAAATTCGATTAATTTATTAAGGAGAAAAAGAGGAATCGAATGATAAGTATACTCTCGTATATTCTCTCCACATGTATATTTCCATGCATTTTTCTTACATCTCCATAATACCTTTAAACACTCTCAGTGACAACCTCATTCACATATTTCTTCCCACCGTAAAACCTCTACCATTCCTTCCTCACTCCACGCACCTTTTCCACATTAAGCACTCCTATTAACTGTGCAATTCACAGCTCTCACTGGAAATCTTTCATTCTCATCCTTTTCCTTAATTTTGCTCCCATGCACCAATATTTCCACCTGCATATTCTCATACAGCTTTCAGGAACACTCACAACTCAAATCTTAGTGTTACCCAACGATCTAATGACGCGAGGGACTTTTCTACCATTTGAACCTCCCTGGTTTCACTATGCTTCATCGGTGTTATTATTATTTGTAAAGTATCATTGATACTTATAATTTCCCACTTGTTCTTTGGCAATACTACTGACTGGGATATTACACCCCACTTATTTTTCATCCACAATTACTATTACATTCCTCTTTACTGCATTCACCTTTAGATCCTCACTCTCAAGGTACCTCTCAAAAGCTTCGAGCACCATTTCAAAAACTCACTCACTTTTACCCATAGTAACATGGTCATCAGCAGGTACTAACATTGATCTGAGCTATAATTCACCACTAATATTCATTCTCATATCCTTTTTCACTTATTCCCCTACTTTTCCCCAGCCACAAAGATATTAAATAGCAATAGCTACATCAAACCACTCATTTAACACGTGCGCTACTTCCAAAAAATGTTCTCAGCACACCATTTGATATGGTTTAATATTTATTCCCAACATTCTTAACACCTGCGTAAAACCACAATACAAATTTTATCTCTATCATTTATTTTTTTGGCTAGCCTTCTTAGTGCAAATACTAAATCCACTCCCCTACCAACGCAACTAAAACTTGTTAATCCCCTATTAATCCATCAGCTGACAACCTTCTTTTACGCAGAGTTAAACTCATTCAATAACGCAAGAACCACCAATTTTTAGTATCTCATGGATAATATCATCTACTCCAGTTATCAGACCCGGTTATCAGACCTCTCACAGAACTAAAAAACTTTTGCTTGCTTATCTCTGGAATTAGAATCAAGGTAGCTAATCATAGTTACATTTTACCATCTTTCATATCCACATTATACAACTCATCGATGTCCATACAACTATTCCTCACCCAGTCCAGTGTTTTTCTCAACTACTTCCTGATAAACTTCCTGATTCCATCAGGTTCCTCATTCATCTTTTGGCCATATGCTTCATTTGATGCTTTCTTACTCTGTTTATTCACTCATTTCCTTTACTTTTCACCTCATTAAATGCTCTAACTCCCTATCTATGTTATCTTTAAGTTTGCTATTAATCATTTTCAAGTAGTCCTTATTTTTTTCTTCATTACACTCTCGTTATCTTCTTTCCCCTTTAGCAGATGTCATCTTGGCCAGCATTTACTAGAGTTCCTAAAATGCCCTTGGCGTTTTCCCCATTTAGGAGTTTACTAATCTTGCAAAAAAATCAATTATGACACTTCATGAACCACATTCCAATTCCTTTCACCATAATACGATACGTATGGTTGTTCCCAACCAATCGCAGCCCTTGTCTGATGCATTTTAAATTAAAAAACAGAGTCGAGATCCTTTTTGTCCTTGATCTTTTCCACACCAAAAGCCACTCCTGTTTTCTCCAATGTCAGACGAGCCTCCAGTGAAACCCGTATGCGCATACCACTTATGGTTATATCCTGTAGTATTACGACATGTTTTCTTACCACTTGTGTTCTTACCATTCTTAGTCATACCCTGCGTTTTTATACCTGTGTCTATATACCCAGGATATTATCACAGTAAATATAAATTAATACCCATTACTTATTAAAAATATCTTTAATTTGTATTCAATTTCATTCTCTATTTTTTCTCTTCGTGTATTTCCAATCTTATCCTTCTCTTTTAATAATATCTATTAAACTCTTTCTGCAAGAGCAATCTCAGCTATTTAATATATATTTATATAAAATATTTAATTGTTATATTTCAATAATCCAGTCAATAAATATTGCAAATTTATTTTATTCCCACTAATATTGACTCAGTTTAACTCAGTCAACGCTCTTGTTCTGGCCATCCACTCTTTTTCGCTTTTTAGAACCTCCTTGTCAAAAAGACCTCATTTTCATTGAACACAATCCCTAAAATCCTTCATTCAATCATCTAAATTTAAAGCATGTTAATTATTGAGTTATCTAGGCGTATTCATTAACCGCAGCAAAGTGCTTTACCTACCACCATTAAACATTTTGCTTCTCCTTTCTCATCCCGGTGCACCCGCACAGGGCCTTTGAACTGCATACTCCCACTTCCATGCATAATTTATATGATCCCATCTATGATCCCCCCTTCCTACAGATTTCACATAAAATACGTCCCGTGCCATACTATCTTGTAACAAATATCAATATTACTCTTAACTTATACACTTGTCCTTTGCTCAACCCATGTGTATATATGTACATCTTTGTGGTAAAAGAATCTGTTTGCTACACATAAGTTTCATTCAGTACACAAACTCACCGCCCTTTCTCAATCTAAATTCTGTGCGGAGTTAGCAAATGATCCAGTTATCTCTTCTTTCATTATATTATTTATTACTCATTTCTCTTAAAATTAACAACCGATAACCATTCTAAATTCCATCTACCCCTTGTCTCAAGTCATTCTAGAGCCTCTCTTTCTCTGCTTCACTTCTATCATTACAGCATCAATATAATATAATCATGCGCATTTTTATCCTTTCAAATGTTCACTTTACCCTAAAAATTCACCAGATCATTCAGTCATGCCCAACAACTAAATCATGCCAATCCTTATTCAAAACGCTGCCACGCCTCCTTTTATCCTATCACCCTGATTTATAACTGATTGCAATCCGTTCCCGCCATCTCAGACAAACTGTTAATTTTATTTCATGTTTGTCTCACATAGGAAGCAAGCATTTGCAATATCCATATTTTGAAGATATCAACTACCACATCTTCTTTCACACATTACATTTACAGTTCACATTCCACACAACAACTTGATTTGTATATTGACGCGGATTAACCGGCCTGACTAGCTTGGGCCTGCGGCAGCACCACTAATTACCCTCATTGCCTGTCGCGATCACAGGTTAAAACATTCTAAGGCATGGTTCTTAAGCCAAGCCTTCCTCTATCCATGTTAGTCGCCTTTCAAGAGACACCACGGAGGGCAGTATGGGTATTCTTCATGCTCAAAATACAAGCAAAATTCTTGTCAGCACTAAATTTTATTTATTATTATTCATCTATAATCTGATGAGGAAGGGCAATTAATTTCAACTATGTCTATTTTGTTCCAGGATCTAATCGTGTAAGTATTGAATAAATTTTAAGTGTATAATTTCGTGATGTTTGTATAAAATCAAATTGAAAAGTGATGACTTGGGTCAGGAAATAACCTTGAGCAAATGGCTAATAAAAGATCTATAGGAAAAAATTACAAGCTTGAATGAATAACGCCCTTCCTGGTTGCATGGTTAGTTTTTCCTGTTGTTCAACAGAATTTCAAGTAAATTATATATACTCCCGTTTCACAAATGAGAATTATTTATACTTTCATAATTTAATTGGCTCTATCAATCGGTGACATTATTAAGGTTTCCAATTTAATACCGATTATGCTGTAGTCGGCATTCTGTTTACGTTTCCCTTGTCAATTAAATTTTATTAACCCACAATTCCAATTAAATATTTCGTTGTCCATATTCAAATTAGAAATCCTTTACACATTTTAGGGATGTGTCTATGAACACAGGGCTGCTAGTTCACATTTAAACCATTCTTCCACTGAATGGCACCAAAACAAAGCAACTCAGAATGTAAGCCGTTAATGAGTGCCAGATAATTCAGCTTGTAGTTTCTTCCCTCTGAACTCCCCCCTCCCCCAAATCCTCCCCTCATTACTCCTCAAGTAAATCATACATTATTTTTGTAGAGATGCCGACCATGCTCCCTACCCCTACCGCCATATTTTTACTTCACAAACTTCACCAGTAAATGGAGAGCTGCCTTTGTTGCAAAACTGGTTACATTTATTTACATGCTCCCGTCACTGACAGGCCCCTTAGTCTCCTCATTCTAGTAATCGAGTTATGTATATCTCCTACATTACTACTTCTTAAACCTTATGTTTTTCAAAAACTTATTTCCCCCGCCCCCAAAGTTGACATAGCATTCATGGTTCTCTCTTTACATACTCTTTTTTTAATAATCCACCTCTACTCCTCGTTTGGTACCTAAGTTACAAAAAGTTTTCCGCTAATATAACTCTCATAACCGGAACAACATTAATTTATGGAACAAAGAGCTTATGGCGGCAGGCATACTCTCAACCAAACCTGCAATATCCACTAAAAAAATGCTTTTACCAACGAACTTTATCACAAAGAAAATAATGTTCCATTATCCTTAAACGAAAAGATTCACCCGTCAATATATGGGATATTAAAACTTTAAGAGGTCAGCCTGCACGAATACCTTTCTTATTTTCTGTCATTTAATATTTTAATGCTATATATGAAGTTTGGATCGATTTAATATTCTCTTCTTGCTCGAGCAATCGCTAAAGAAAATGATGAAAGCTTTATTTGAATTTGTGGATGTGAAAATTTCTTAATTCACACAATATGGCTACTAATCATACTTCTAATAATAATATTGTTATTAATATTAGTGTTTCTTATAGGTCAGTATCTAATTTGCCAAATATCTTTTTCACTTTGAGTTAGTTTCTAGAAATACTGCAATTATCATATATAAAGTGACGGCAAAACTAGCATTTGAATCTCTATAAAAGATACATTTAAGTAGACTATATAAACGATAACTCCTATTCTTTAAGATATATGAACTCATAATAATAAGTCATCTCATTAACCAAGACTAGAGTAGGCTTCTTTTTGATAGCCCCAATCACAAGAAACCCCCCCAGAAAACCTACAAAAAAAACAAAACCAGCTTTACTTGGAAGTAAGAAAAGAAAAAAACGAAGAATTATTGCTTAGAAACATTTAAAAACAGCACATGAATGTCCAAAAATGAAAACATGGAAATAACTGAAAAGAGTTTGTAGAGAATATCAAAACAGGCCCAAAATTCACGAAAAATCCGAAAAGCGAAGATCACAGCCCAGTTGCATATCACTTTCCAGGTAACAGTGAAGATTTACTATTAACGTGTGTTTGTTATACCCAAACAACCTCAACATTCTCGACTAAAAGCTCCCATTGAAACCAAGCATAATTCACGACTAAATCTTAAAGGCCCCAAAATGAAAAGTACCTTAAACCTGCCGAAACAATATTAATTAAACTATTAAAGCCATCTTAATATAAACCATAATGAATTTATATACAAAATATATATATATTATATAGATGTATAATTCGAATTATGCACTCAATTATTTTCTATTATTAGTCCCTCCGCCACTTGCCTATATGTTGTGAACTTATTGACCCTCCCTTCTTTTGTGCATTTATAAACTAGGAAAATTTCTATCCTTTAGGTTGTGTGAGGATGCCTATAGCTTTTGACGAAACATTAGAATAAAAGGCATTGCTCGGTAAAACATTTTGTTTATTTCTTTCCAAATTAATAATAAAGAAGCTAACGAAATATATATTTCTTATATTAGATGCGAAATTTAAGAAACAATCAAACTTAAGCTGGTTTAACTTTAATTCATTTTAGTATTCCTGCTATTTACAATTAACTAGGATATTATATTATTATGTATGGAAATCTTGGGCAAAGTACTTCAATTCAATACATGTTATTGTCAGGTGCCCTCCAAAGCCAAAGGTCTTCACAAAACGTCTGTTTACCAGTTAATTAAAGGTTAAACAGAAGAGGTGGGTGCTCAAAGCACGTTTAAATGTACCAAAAGGAGGGGAACGTGCGCATAGCAGTCGGTGAATCATTTCACGTTCTAGGGCAAACATCGAGAAAGCAGCAAAAACAAGGAGTTATGGGGCAGGGCGGGAACGTCGGAGAAGGCACAAGGTTCTTATAACTCAAATTAAAAATATATATTTATAGAATTGGGGATTTTCACACGTTAACACAGTAATTGCTGCTTTAACGTCTAATATTACACTTCTATCAGCGAGCTTATATGATGAAGCAATGTTTGGGAAAATAATGACAACCGATATTAATCCTAATGATAGCTTTAATTGCTAGAATTTCCTTAGGAAACACAGTCCAATTAAATTCAGTAGAGTTCTTCAAATTCACTCACAGTTTTACGAAATTGGCATTCATATGATTCTTTCATTGAGCTGGGAACCAAGGAAAATATTAAGCTTATTACTCACTGATTTGAGCGTTTATGACATATATAGTTAAATGAAGTTAAACTTATTCTTTCACTTTTATCATAACGATTTGAATATTTTAGTGCAAATATAGTTCTACACCTTGAACTTTGGTTTTAATCATTATTCATACAAAAATATAAATCCATTTTAAGTTTTTCATAATATATATACGAAGAAGCAATAAATAACTAATCGTTAATGTTTCGCAGGTAAATCGTTAATGAAAGTCAAGTTTTCTTTCTCTGGCCCTACCAATTTGTTGTAAAATCCAATATTTAGTTTTATTGCACGTAAGACTCCTTCAAAATACCAAAAATACGGTCAGTAACGTTGTTTATTTATAATTATCTACATAACTTGTTACTATTCAAACTTTTAACCCCAAATAAGATAACATCAAGAATTACATAAGTAAAACAATCTATTTGTTACTTAAAATCTAAGACCGTACTATTCTGGTTATGACCATTCTAATTTGGCTATGTCTATCCGAACGCTATAAATAATAGTAAAGGAACAGACATAGCAAATAAGATAAAATTATAAGAAAATGTAATGCAAGATTAAATAAAAAGTAAAAAAGAAAAAGGCCACTTATCACTCCTGAAGGATACGAAGGAAAACAGATGTAGAGCTTGAAGTGTATCAATGATGAATGATGATAACACCCTTCAATAGTGACCAAAAATAACTAGGACGCCAAATTGGAGAGGCATAAAAAATCCGAGGTGCAGAGAGGCAGTTACTGCACCTAAGAGAGAGGGAGAAAAAAAAACAAGAAAGAAAGAGAGAGGAAACGAGAAAGAGAGAGAGAGAGAGAAAGAGAGTGCGTGAGATTATGGCAAGTAGATAACATCTGTGTATTTCATACAACAGACGATATTTTTTCCTAGCGTGAGGCTTACGCAGGCTCAGCCAGAAAACTTCGTGGTTTCTCGGCCATACTTTTCACCATCACGAACGTGTTTTGTACAACAGAACACCGGCATAGGAATTTAAAAAAAAAGGAAAGGTGAAAAAATAATGAAAAGAGAATGGAAAAGGAAATTAAAGAAATTATAATAGAGTAACAGAAAAACCTAAATAGAATTGTAGATGATAGGGAAACAACTGTATAGGAGCATAGAATTTATTTACAAAACTAGTTTCGGTATTAAGTTTACCATATCCTCTACGACCTAAGAGGATATGGTAAACTTCATACCGAAACTAGTTTTGTAAATAAATTCAATGCTCCTATACAATGGTTTCAATACCATATACCATTACTCGCTATTGAGTTCGTTCACGAAGAATTGTAGATGAAACTTTACATTTATTCCGATTTTAATATCTATATATTAAATGCGAGGGGAAGGAGAGGAAACATTGTTACGTGCTAGACCTGAACCAATTATTTTCTAAATTGGAACCAAAGCGATTAATTAAAATGAGATGAAACATTTAATAGACATCATATATATTTTAATGGAAATAATTATGTCTGAAGATTTTAATTCTGTTTGATTAAAATGGGATCAATTAAAGTTATGATATAAATTCAGAAAATACTTGAACCTACATTCCATCGAATGTCTCTTTGATTTGCTTTAATTTCCATAAAATGCACACAACCACCCATACACACAGACTACCAATGGAATAACATTTCCGTTCGACCTCAGGGTGACGTTCATACCCTCCCTCAAGTTAGCAGTTGCTTTTAACAAAACCTGTTCTTAAAAAAAAATATACAGCCTGAATTTACACACAGACGCATATATATATATATATATATATATATATATATATATATATATATATATATATATATATATATATATATATATATATATATATATATATATATATATATATATATATATATATATATATATATATATATATATATATGAACAATAATGTTATAGTCAATGCGGTTGACTAGAACGTTATTGTTCATTTATAAACACTTATATGGGCGAAGATCCACGTCTGTAACTCACATTTTCTCCGTTTTCCTTTGAAGTTAAACATTAGCTTATACAAAAGGATGATGTAAATTTCCTTTTAGGGGGAAGAGGATAGTTGCCTTCTCGTATGTACCGCTCCGGAAGAGGTTAAAGAACTCTGGGAGACTTCTTCAGCGGATTAAAGAACCTTATTAGTCCCCTTAACTAACTGCATTCTCTTAAACGTTATTGTTCATTTAGCCCCTCCCAAAATCAAAAAGGGCAAAGAGCAACGGCTAAAATTCACATTTTCTCAGCTTTTCTTTGAAGCTAAACATTAGCTTCAAAGCCCTAGCACTAGGATCTGTATCCCGATTTTCTGGCGTAGCCTCTTCACGGTCACCCTAAGACACTTAATACAAAAGGCTTCAGGAAATTTCATTTTATGGCGGAAATGATTGGTTTACTTGTCATATATGTAACGCTCCTAGAGAGGGTTTTGGGAACTCCAAGAGACTTCTCTAGAAGATTAAGGAACCTTATTATTACCATTAAGTGACCACATTAACAATAAAATTATTTTTTATTGATGAAATGAAAATAAGAAAGGGCAAACATCGTCGGTTAAAATTCATATTATCTCCGCTTTTCTTTGAAGTTACACAGTAGCTTATACAGAAGGCTCCGTGAAAGTTCCTTTTTGTGGGAAGTGGAGGGTTGCCTTTTTGCATATGTAACACTCCCGAATAGGGTTGAGTCACTCCCGAAAACTTCTCTAGAGGATTGAGGAAGCTTATTATTGCCCTTAATTAACCGCATTGACTAGAACGTTGTTGTTCTTTTATCAAAAACAAAATTAGAAAAGGCGAAGTTTGACAATTAAAATTCATATTTCCTTCGTTTTCGTTTGAAGTTAAACGTATGCTTGAATAAAATGCTTCGTGAAACTTCCTTTGGGGTTAAGTGAATCGTTGAATTGTTGTATATGTACTGCTCCTTAAGACTGTTGAGTAACTCCAGGAGACTTATCTATAGGAGTAAATAACCTTATTATTACCACTTAACTAACCACATTGACTAGAATGGTATTGTTCATTTATCAAAAATATTAGAAAGGGGGCAATACCATAGCTAAATTCTCAATTTATCTTGGAAGTTAAATGTTAGCATATAAAAAAGGCTTCTTGAAATTTCCATTGTGGTTGAAGTGGAGGGTTGCCTTGTTGTATATGTAACGCTCCTTAAAGAGGGTTAATAATTTCAAGCCACTTCGCTAGCGGACTAAGCAACCATATTATTTCCCTTAACTCACTGCATTGACTAAAAAGTTATTATTAATTTCTCCCCAAAATTAGAAAGGGCAAAAATCCAAGGCTAAAATCCACATTTTCTCCGGGGGTTTTTTTATTTAAAAGTAAGGTTATATGAGAAGGTTTCTTGAAATTTGCTTTTTTAGCGTTAGTAGGGGATGGAATTATAGTAAATGTTCCGCTCTTGAGACGTTTGAGGAACTCCAGGAGACTTCTCTAGAGGATTAAGTAACCTTATAATTAAACTTAACTGAGCGCATTAACTAGAAATTTATTGTTCATTTATCAAGAAAATTAGAAAGGGAGAAGATTCCCGGTTGAGATTTAAAATTTTGTTCGTTTTTCTTTGAAGTTAAACGTTAGGTAATTTCGAGGAAATATCCTTTTTCAGATTTGGAACGCTCTTGAGGAGGGTGGAGGAAATCCAAGCGACTTCTCTAGAGCATTTTGGAACCCTTTTTTTTTACCTAACTAAGCGCATTAACTAAAACGCTATTGTTCATTTATCCAAAAAATTGAAGGAGAGAAGATCCACTGATAAAATTCAAATTTTCTATTTTTTCCTTTGAAGTCAATCGTTAGCATATATAATTTCATTTATCTCCCCAAATTAGAAGTGCGAAAATCGACCCCTAAAATTAACAATTTTGCGTTTTTGTTTGAAGTAAAAAATAGGTTATAGAGACGGCTTCTTCAAATTTCCTTTTGGAGGCTAAGTGGATGGTTGAATTGTAGTAAACGTACCGTTTCTTGAGAGGTTTGAGGAACTTCAGTAGACTTCTCTAAAGGATTAAGTAACCAGACTACTACACTTAACTAAGAGCATAAACTAGAACTTTATTGTTCCATCCTCAAGAAAATTAGAAAGGAATAAGTTACACGTGTGAGATTTTTATTTTCTCCATTTTTCTTTGAAGTTAACCGTTAGCTTATTCCAAAAGTTTCTTGAAATATCCTATTTTGAGGATGTCAAGGTATAACTGTATAGAGTAGTTGGGCACTCAGAGTCTTACACAAGTACCGGCAGACAGCTGACAACAGATCGCTTGAGTTATGTCTGGTGATTAGTAAGAGGTGCGAATTACGGTTAACTGGGTTTAGATTAATGGCTTGCCAAGTTGCAGTTCAAAGGATATATAAAGACAATACCCCAAAATAGAATTTTAATATATATAAACAAAAGGGGGGACAATTGATCAATATATATATATATATATATATTAAGAAAATTATTGCAGTAACGCAATTAATTACGCGGTTAAAAGGCTATTTTTGGCAAACCAGTCTTCCTCAAAGCCTTCAGAAGGAGCTCTTCTCACATACACGAAAAGGTAGCACTTAAAAGAAAAGAAGAGCTCCTTCCGAAAGCTTTGAGGAAGACTGGTTTGCCAAAAATAGCCTTTTAACTGCATATATATATATATATATATATATATATATATATATATATATACAAAAGGCGGAACAAATTACTTATGGTGGTTAAATTAATTAAACGATGATTAACGAGATAATCTGAGGATGACCATACACGATCGCTTTACCTACAAGCGCGGTCGAATCGGATGGGAGGTGGAAGACAACGGCGCAGGTCTTCAAGAAGATACTTCCTGGAGCCCTGATGAGGAGGACTCGAAGATTGAGTTGGATTACTTCGTAATGAAGAATGAGATTTTCTCTGCTCGAGAAAGACGTAATCTTAACTCGAGACGATTCTGCTGATCGGCAGGGAGTCTCAATCTCGAAAGACGGGAATCTTGAAGGGGTGGTAAAGCAAGAGGGCCGCACAATCTCCTGGATAAAGGGGTTCGATAGCTTTCCTCTGAACAAGGGGCAAAGTGTAACGAAGGTAGATCTGCTGATGACATTTTTGTCGACGTACGACGATGAGTTACGGGGGAAACAGACGGCAGTCCGGATGGAGTGGATAGCGGGCATTCCATTTACTCGAAAGATGGTGTGCTTCGGGTTAAATACCCAGGTGGCTGCACTGCTAAAAGCTTCTGGGCATTATGGTCCCCAGGGGAATCTTTTCACGAGTCTAAGCAAACACAATTCATGGTTACGCGTCGTTCCAGACGATCAAACTCACCACGCAATATGGGGGTTGGCTAATATGGCTGCACACGGTGTTATCGTAGGGAAGGAGCGTGGCGATTGGCGTTTGAAAAAACACACAGCTGGGACGGGTGATAAAACGAGTGACGGATTCTTCTTCGACTTTCTAAAATTTTCACGCTGGCTCACGTGTTCTTGAAAGAATAGAGGGATATCGCCAGGGGGGTTTCCTAACACGGTGGTCCTTCGAGGCTATTACCTCATGAAAGAAGTCAATGGTTTCCTTGTCTTATACGTAACGCTATTGAAGAGGGTTAAGGAGCTCCAGGATACTTCTCTAGATGAGAAAAGGCGAAATCCACTATTTAAATTCACATTTTTTTACGTTTTCCCTTGAAGTTAAACGTTAGCATAAACAAAAGACTTTTTAAAATTTCCTTTTTCGGGGAAGTAGATCGTTGCCCTGCCATAGATGTAACGCTTGCAAAGAGGGTTGAGGGACTACGAGAGACTTCTCTACAGGATTAAGAAACCTTTTTATTACTCCTAATTAAGCGTATTAAGAAGAAAGTTATTGTTTATATATAAAAATAAATAGAAAAGGAGAATATACACGGCCATAATTTACATTTTCTTCGTTTTCCTCTGAAGCTAAACGTTAGGATGTATAAAGGGCTTTTTGCTATTTCCTTTTGGGGGTAAGTGTATAGTTGGCTTGTCTTATATGTAACGTTCCTTGAGAGGGTTGAGAAACTCCAAGAGACTTCTCTAGAAGATTAAGGAACCATATTATTGCCCTTAAATAACCGCCTTTACTAGAACGTTATTATTCATGTATAAAAAAAACTAGAAGGGTCACGGATCCACAGCTAAAATTCACATTTTCTGTGTTTTTTTGGTGAAGAGAACGTTGGCCGATACAAAATGATTCCTGAAATTTCCTTTAGGGATAAGTCAAAGCTTGAATTGTAATAAATTTTCTGTTCCTTGAGATGTCTGAAGAACTCTAGGAGACTTATCTAGTGGATTAAAGATCCTTATTATTACACTTAACTAACGGCATTGAATAGAACGTTATTTTTGATTTGTAAAAAAAAATTAGAAAGGGCGAAGCTCCACGGCTAAGATTTACATTTTCTTCATTTTTCTTTGAATTTAAACGTCAGCTTATACAAATCGCTTTGTGAAATTTCCTTTTGGTGAGAAGTCGATGGTAGCCTTGTATATGTATCGCTCCTGAAGAGGGTTAAGGAACTACAAGAGACTTCTCTCGAGGATTAAGCAACCATAATATTACCCTTAACCAACTGCATGGACTAGATCGTTATTATTCATTTATCCCCTAAATTAGAAACGGCGAAAATCCACGATTTCTCTGTTTTTGTTGGAGTAAAAAGCAAAGTTATACAGAAGTCCTCTGGAAATTTCCTTTTTGGGGGTAAGTCGATGGTTGAATTGTAATAAATGTACAGCTACTTAAGAGGATTGAGGAGCTCTTGAGGAACTCCATGAGACTTCTCTAGAGGATTAATTAACCTTCTTATCACAATTAACTAACCTGACTGAGAAGAACTTTATTGTTCATTAACCATGAAATTTAGAAAAGGCGAAGTTCCACGGCCAAGATTAAAACTTCATCCGATGCCCCTTGAAGTTAAACGTTTGCATATACAAAAGGCTTCTTGAACTTTCCTTTGTCGGGGAAAGTGTATGTTTGCTGTTTCGTATATTTAACGGTCCTTGAGAAAGTTGTGGAAATCCAAGAAACTTCTCTAGAGGATTAAGGATCCTTATTATTACCCTTAACTCCCCGCATTGACTAGAACGTTAATGTTGATTTATGAAAAAATATTAGAGAGGGCCAAGCTCTACGGCTAAGATTCACATTTTCTCCGTTTTTCTTTGAAGTTAAACCTCAGCTCATACAAAAGACTTCTTGAAATTTCCTTTTGGAGGAAAGCGATGGTTGTCTTGTCGTATATTTAACCCTCTACATTAGGTTTGAGTTACTCCATAAGAATTCTCTACGGGATAAAGGGACCTCATTATTGCCCTTAACTAAAGGCAGTGGCTAGAAAGATATTTATCATTCATGAAAAAAATAGAAAGTGAGAAGATCAAACGTTAAATTCACATTTTCTTCGTTTTCCTTTGAAGTTAAATGTTAGCATTAAAAAAATGCTTTGCGAGATTTCATTTTGGGAGAAGTTGATGGTAGTCGTGCTGCATATGTAACGCTCCTGAAGAAGGTTGAGTAACTCTAACAACTACTCTAGAGCATTTAAGATCCCCCTCTTTTTCGCCTAATTAAGCGGATTACTTAGAACGGTATTGTTCATTTATCAAAGATATTAGCAAGGGGGAAGCTCCACGGCTAACATTCCCATTTTCCTCGTTTATCTTGGAAGTTAAACGTTAGCAGATACAAAAGGCTTCTTGAAATTTCCTTTTTGGGGAGTAGATGTTTGCCTTGCCGTATATGTATGTTCTTTGAGGGGGTTAAGGAACTTCAGGAGACTTCTTTACAGGATTAAGGAAACTTATTATTACACTTAACTAACTGAAGTGACTAGGGTAATACTTTAGATTAGGGGCACACGGTAGGTGGCGCTTTTAGTAGGCTACAATTTTGGGCTACAATATATCTCTCATAACGTCAGACCGTTATATTTTTCTGTTGTTTTGGGGATTTGTAACTTTTAGTCTGTATTATTTACTCAATATCTGCGCCTCTGCTCGTCTATAGTTTTTTCTAAGTTAGGTAATGCTTCTTGATGTCTTTATTGTTTTTTTTGTTTTCGTATTTTTGTTTCCCAGAAAACGATAACAGCTTCTTACTGACAACGTCATAGCTATAAATAGAACCCGCTTAGCCTTTGTTTTTGTTTCATTATCGCTTTTTCATGCTCTAGTTGTGCTTCTTCGTTATTCAAATTCGGGTTTATTTTGCATGACCACCAAAAACTTTTAGATTATTTAGAGCCACATAAACTAATCAAGAAACCTATAAAAGTAAGTATTGTTTGTCATCAGGTTAGGTTTTATGCCAGTAAAATGCTGTTGAGAGAAAAAAACGCAGTAAATTCAAGGGGACTGCTAGTGGGGGAGATATCACTGCGGGAAGACCACCCTGCGATGATCCTGAGTTTCAATTAATTGGGGGGTTCTGGGGGGCGCAGCCCCCAGTATATACTCATATACAAATAATATAACGCCGTAATTGTTCACATCTGGCGCTACCGTCGTACGTCATAAGACATATATTGTAGCTCAAAATTGAAGCCTATAAACAGCGCCACCTATCGTGCGCCCCGAAACTGAAGTGTTACTGTGACAAGAACCTCATTGTGCATTTATAGAAAAATTAAAAAGGGAGAATATCCACGGCTAAAATTCACATTTTTTTCCATTTCCCCCTGGAGTTAAACGTTAGCATAAAAATAGGCTAGGTGAAATTTCCTTTGGGGGAAAGTGGAAGGTTGCCTTGTCGAATATGTTATGCTCCTGAATACGGTTGTGTAATCTAAGTGACTTCTATAAAAGAGTAAGAAACGTTATTATAACCCTTTACTAACCGCAATGATTATTCAGATATCAATAAAATTAGAAAAGGCGAAGATCCAGGACTAAAAGTCACATTTTCTCTGTTTTTTTTTAAATTAAACGTTAACATATATTAAAATTTTCTTGAAATTTCATTTTATGGCAAAAAATGGATGGGTGCCTTCTCATATATGTAACACTTCTAAAAAGGGCTGAGAACTCCAAGAGGTTTCTCTAGAAGATTAAATAACCTTATTAATACACTTAACTAACCCCATTGAGTAGAAATTTATTTTTCATTTATCAAAAAAATTAGAAACGGAGATCTATGGCTCTGATTCAAATTTTCTCTATTTTGCTTTGAAGTTAAGGATTAGCTTAAACAAAAGGCTTTTTGAAATTTCCTTATAGTGGGAAGAGGATGGTTGCCTTGTTGTATATGTAACGCTATTAAAGAGGGTTGATGAACTCCAAGAGACGTCTCTAAGAGAATTTAGGAACCCTTTTTTTCGCCTAACTAAGCGCATTGACTAGAACGCTATTGATCATTTATCCAAAAATTGTAAGGGAGAAGAACTATTGATAAAATGCACATTTTCCCTTATCTCCTTTGAATTTAAAAGTTAGCATGTACAATATTATTCATCCCATAAGTTAGAAATTGCGAAAAAACACGGCTAAACTTCACATTTTCTCCGTTTTTGTTTGATTTCAAAAGTAAAGTTATACAGATGGCTTCTTGAAATTTCCTTTGGGCGGTTAAGTGCGGGTAAATGCACCGCTCCGTGAGAGGTTTGAGGAACTCCAGGACACTTCCCTACAGGATAAAGTAAACTTATTATTACACCTAACTAACCATATTGACTAGAACTTTATTGTTCATTTATCGACAAATTTAGAAAGAGTGAAGTTACAAGGCCAAGATTAAGATTTTATCCGATTTCCTTTGAAGTTACACGTTACCTTATACAAACGTCTTCTTGAAGTTTTCTTTATCGGAGGAAGTGGATGTTTGCCTTTTCTTTTATTTAACGCTCCTTGACATGGTTAAATAAACCTAAAGAACTTCTCTATAGGATTAAGGATCCTTATTATTACCCATAACTAACCGCATTGACTAGAACGTTATTGATGATTTATAAAAATAATAAAAAGGGCGAAGCTCCACGGCTAATACTCATATTTTCTCAAGTTAAACGTAAGTATATGAAAACAGCTTCTTGGATTCCCCTTTTTGGAGGAAGTGGATGGTTGCTTGTCATATATGTAACGCTCCTTGAGAGGTTTAATACCTTCAAGAGACTTCTCTAGATAAATAAGCAATATATTATTACCTTTAGCCACCCGCATTGACAACAGCGTTATTATTTATTTATCTCCAAAATTAGAAACTGCGAAATTCCACGGCTAAAATCTACATTCTTTCCATTTTTGTTTGAAGGTAAAAGTAAAGTTATACAGAAGGTTTCTATAAATTTCCTTTATGTGGGTAATTGGATGGTTGAATTGTAGTAAATGTACCGCTCCTTGAGAGTTTTGAGTAACTGCAGCAATCTTCTCTATAGGATTATGGAACTTTATTATTCCACTTAACTAACTGAAGTGCCTTGAAGCTTATTGTTAATTTCTAAACAAATTAGAAATGGCGAAGATCTACGGCTAAAATTCACATTTTCTCCGTTTTCCCCTTAAGTTAAACGTTAGCATAAACAAAAGGCTTCTGGAAATTTCCTTTTTGTGGAATTGGATGGTTACCTCGAAATATATGTGACGCTCCTGTGAAGGGTTTATGAACTTTAAGAAACTATCCTAGAGAAATAGGGAACCTTAGTATTACCTTTAACTAAGCGCATTTACTAGAATGTTAATGTTCATATATCTAAAGAATTTAAACGGCGAAGATCCACGGCTAAAATTCACATTTACTCCGTTTCTCTTTGAAGTTAATTAATTCCAAAGGCTTTTACAAATTTTCTCTTTTTGAGGAAGTAGATGATTGCCTTATCTTAAAACATGTAACGGTCCGAAGAGGGTTTCCGAACCCCAGCAGACATCTCTAGAGGATTAAGGATCCTTATTATTACCCTTAACAAACTCAGTGCCCAGGAGGTTATTGTTCATTTATCCCCCCCAAAAATAGTAAGGGACAAAATCCACTGATAAAATTCACATTTTCTTCGTTTTCCTTTGAAATCCAGAAGGTTTCTTGAAATTTCCTTTTTTGTTGATGTGTCTGGTTCCCTGGTCGTATATATAAAACTCCCCAAGAGGTTTGAAGAACTCCAGAAAACTTCTCTAGAGGATTAATGAACCTTAAAATTACACATAACTAACCACTTTGACTAGAAGGTTACTGTTCATTTATGGCAAAAAAAAATTTAGAAAAGACCAAGATTCACGATTAATATTGAAATTTTCTCCATTTTCCTTTGCAGTTAAACGTTAGCTTATACAAAAGTCTTCTTGAAATTACCTAGGTCGGGGAGTTTGTGGTTGTTTGGGAGTATAGGTAACGCTCCTTGATAGAAGTTAAGAAACTATATTATTACCTTTAACTAACCGCATTTAAAAGAACCATATTATTAATGTATACAAAAAATTAGAAAGGTCGAAGATCCACAGCTAAAATTAACATCTCAGGTTTTCTTTGAAGAGAGCGTTAGCGACACAAAAACCTTCTTGAAATTTTCTTTTTCTTCTGAAGTGCATGGTTGCCTTTTCGTACATATTACGCTCCAGATAAGGGTTAAGGAACTCAAAGAAAATTCTCGTAAAGAATGAGGAATCTTATTATTACCCATACCTAACCGCATTGCCTACAATGTTATTGTTCACTTATCCAATATATTAAAAAGGACAAAGTTCCAAGACTAAAATTAAAATTTTTTTCGTTTATATTTGAAGTATACGTTAGCATATACAAAAAGCTTCTTAAAATTTCGTTTTTGTTGAATTGGATTGTTGCTTTCTCGTAAATGTCACGCTCAGGAAGAGAGTTGTGGAACTCCAGTAGACTTTTCTAGAGCCATAAGAACCCTTATTATTACCCCTAACTCACCGCATTGATTAGAACGTTATTTTTCATTTATCCCCAAAATTAGAAAGGGCGAAGATCCACGGCTAAAAGTCACATATTTTCTGTTTTTCTTTAAACTTAAACGTTACGAGTAGCAGATACAAAGGGCTTCTTGAAACTTACTTTTTGGGGAAGTGAATTATTGCTTTGTTCTAAATGTAACGCTCTTGAAGATGGTTAAGGAACTCCAAGAGACTTCTCTAGAACATTAAGGAACCATATTTTTACCAATAAGTAGAACGTTATTTTTCCTAGATGAAAAAAATGTAAAGGGCAAAGATCTACGACTAAAATTCACCTTTTCACCGATTTTCTTTGAGGTAAAACGTTAGTTTATTCCAAAAGCTTTTAGAAATTTCATTTTTTGAGGGAGTGGATAGTTGTAGAAGAGGGTTATCAAACTCCAAAATTCCTCTCTAATAATCAAGGAAACTTATTATTACCCTCGACTAAGCGCAGTGTATAATATAATTGAAGTTAAACATTAGCATATACTAAAGTCTTCTTGAAATTTCCTTTGTTGAGGAAATGGATGGTTGCCTTACTGTATATGTCACGTTCCTTGAGAGGGTCGAGGAACTCCAAGACATTTCTCGACAGGATTAAGGAAACTTATTATTACACTTAACTAACCGAAGTGACTAGAATGTTATTTTTCATTTATCAAAAAATAAGAAAGGGAGAAGATAATCGGCTAAAATTCAGATTTTCTTCGTTTTCCTTTGAAGTTAAATGTTAGGATAATCAAAAGGCTTTTTGAAATTTTCCCTCTGGATATAGTGGTTTTAGGTAGTCAAACAAACTTCACTAGATGAATAAGTAACCTTATTATTACCCTTAATTAACCGCCTTACCTAGAACTTTATTTTTCATATATCATAAATATTAAAACGGCGAAGATCCACGGCTAAAATGTACATTTTCTCCGTTTTTCTTTGAAGTTAAACGTTAATTTATTCAAAAGGCTTCTAGAAAGTTACTTTTTTGAGGAAGTGGATGGTTGCCTTGTCGTATATGTAATGGTCATAAAGAGAATTGAATAACTCCAAGTGAGCTCTCTAGAGGATTAATGAACCTTATTAATACCGTGACCTAAGCGCAGTGAATGGAACTTTATTGTCCAGTTATCAAAAAAAATGTAAGGGAGAAGATTGACGGCTAAAATTCACATTTTCTTCAATTTCCTTTGAAGTTAAACGTTAGCATATACCAAGGCTTTTTGAAATTTCATTTGTTAGGATAGTGGAGTGTTACCTTGCCATAGATGTAACGCTCCTAAAGACGGTTGAGGAACTTCATGAGACTTCTCTAGAGGTTTAAGGAACTTTATTATTCCTCTTAACTAACCGCATTTACTACAACGTTCTTGTTCATATTTTCTTCGTTTTCCTTTGAAGTTAAATGTTAGGATAATCAAAAGGCTTCTTGAAATTGCTCCTTTGGATATACTGGTTTTAGGTAGTCCAACAAACTTCACTAGATGAATAGGGAACCTTATTATTAACCTTAATTACTCGCCTTACCTAGAACTTTATTTTTCATATATCATAAATATTAAAACAGCAAAGATCCACGGCTAAAATTCACATTTTCTCCGTTTTTCTTTGAAGTTAAATGTTAGCTTATCTAAAAGCCTTCTTGAAATTTCCTTTTTGGAGGAATTTCGTTAGGTTCTTTGTCGTATATGTGAAGCTAATTCAGAAAGTTGAGGAACTCCAGAAGACTTCTCAAGAAGATTAAGGAACTTTATTATTACACTTCACTAACCGCATTGAGTAGAAACTTATTGTTGACTAGAACGTTATTTTTCATTTATCCAAAAAGTTAGAAACTGCGAAGTCCCACGGTTAAAACTCACATTTTCTCCTGATTCCTTTGAAGTTAAACGTTATCTCATACAAAAGTGTTCATAAATTTCCTCAACTCCCTTCGTGAGTTGAGGAACTACCTGAAACTTGTCTAGATGATTAGGGAACGTTATTATTTCTCTTCATTAACCGCATTAACTAGTACGCTATTGTCCATTTATCCCCCCCAAAATAAGAAAGGGTGAATATCCACTGCTAAAGTTTAAGTTTCTCCATTTTTCTTTAAAGTTAAATGTTAGCTTATTCCAATGCTTCTTTAAATTTCATTTTTTGAGGAAGTGGAGGTACCTAGCTTAGAGAGATACTGGGTTTGATGGAGTAAGGCTTTGGGCGAAATATACGAGTAGCTCCTGTTCCTGGTAGCTTAGCGGTAGAGCATTGGAGCGGCAATCAGCAGACGGGGGCTCCACCCTCAGCCAGGAATTTTCATAAACTTTTTTCCCCTGGCGTTATTTCTGTCTTCTCGGTAAAGGATCGCCCTCATTGTGCTGCTCTCTTCAATACTGGGTTCTTCTTATGTCCCTTTCTCTTGCATCTAAAAAGACTCCTGTTTCTTGTCTCTGCTCATTTGCGTCCAATTTTCTTTTCTTGTAAGATATATATATATACGAAAATTTTGTTTAAGACCATTGTATATTTCCCCTTAAACACTTTCCTTTGGCAACTTTCTATTCTTTTAACTGTCTTATTTAGTCAATCTTGTATATGGTAGATCACTTGTCCTATATTCATCTCTCTTTTTAACGAATGGGTTGGATAAAAACCAAACTAAATTGCTGAGCTTTCAATCTTATTCGATCATCTTCGCAGCGTCTTCATGTATTCTTACCTCCTTTAGCGTTGAAATATGGAGTTGTCAGAATCTGTGTGAATGAAAAGTGATGATATATTTGAAAAAAAATTAATACAAATTAGTATTACAAAATAGTTAATGGTGGGTAAGAAAAGATGAGCGGAGAAGTGAAAGTTATATGTAACTATGAAAAGAAATGGGTTCTCCAGGTACAACCGGAGGTCATATTGTTCATTTCTATACAAAATTATTTTTATCTTTTGTAACAAATTGAATTCTATAGGACATACTGGAGGTCATATTGTTGAACTTATACAATCATATATTTCATATATATACAAATTTCACAAAATCCTTGTGTTTGCTTAATGATTTTTACTTTTAGATAATTTTTCACTCTAATTTCGTTCCATGATTATCTTAACTATTTTGTTTGGTTTTCTAGTTTAATTTGCTAATTTTAAACATCTGATCATATTTAATTTGTTAGTATTAAGTCAAATTTTGTACACTTTCTTATTTTTCAGCTTACTAGATTTATTATGACCGTTTCACTTTTTGTTATTTTCTCCTATTTTAAATTTATAAACTGCATTTATTTTAAGATACTATTCTCTTATATCTAAATTTCACAAAATCCTTGTGTTTGCTTAGTGATTTTCACTTTTACATAATTTTTCACTGTAATTTCTTTCCAAGGTTATTTTAACCTTTTTTTTTGTTTTCTAGTTTAATTCGCCAATTCTAAAACATTTTGTGCCTTTCAGGGCATTAACTATCCGCATTGAGCCATCTTCCGTGCTTTTTCTATATGGGTACAAAATAATTTTAATCGGCTCATACATCCGCGGAACATATAAATGCTGTTCTACGTGAGAATATTTCCATCAAGACATCTCAGGCGTGAAAACAAACACTCGTAAACAACGGTTCTCGAACAGCATGATTGAAAAAAGAACTCCAAACATTTTTAAATATGCATTTAAAAGATACGCATAAAACAAAAAGTAATCAGGTAGCAGTAAACAACATCAAACTGTATTACAGAAATAAGATGTCCACGGCCTATAAATAGAGGAAAAAAACATCAAGGATATTGTTAACAGTATCATCAAGGTTAAGAATCGAATATATAAAATTCAACTTATTCTATACTATAAAACGACAAAAGCCAACAATCTCCTTATGGAAAAAACAACAGCTGCCAAAATTCCTCTAATCTAAAGTCAACCAACATAGTTTACGTGTTTATCTGCCCCATTTAAGACAGCAAGCTTTATAATAACTCAAAATATATTGGCATGACAACCACCAGCACTTCGAGGTGTTTAATCATGCATCTGCAAAGCGGAGGCCTAAAAAATCATATGGAGAGCGCGCATAACATCAATCGAACGAGCGATATTCTAGTTGACAACACCGCAATTGAAAGAAAATGGGGGAATAAAGGTAGGCTGAACATCTTAAAATCCATCTTAATAAACGAAGAAAAGCAGGCCCTCAACAGTCAAGCGATGAGCTGGAATCGAACAGTAAATTTGTTCTAAAAATTCGACTCACCGGATTGGTTCGTTTCCTTTTACTTCACGCTGAAGCAAGGCGGAATAAATATCCACGAAAAACCGTTTTCTTTTGATTCAGCCTGATTCTGACTCAACCACATTTCATCAGTAAAGGAGGAAAGAATACATAAAGACGCTCCGAATATGATCGAATAAGATTGAAAGCACAGCAATTTAGTTTGTTTTTTCATCAAAAACATTCATTAGAGAGAGAGATGACTATAGGACAAGTGATCTACCAGCTACAACATGGATTAAAAAAGACAGAAGAATAGAAAGTTGCCAAAGGAAATTGATCAAGGCGAAATATAGCATGGTCTTCAACAAAATTTGCATTTAAGAAAGACTGCTACCCATCTCTCTCTCTCTCTCTCTCTCTCTCTCTCTTTCTCTCTCTCTCTCTCTCTCTCTCTCTCTCTCTCTATATATATATATATATATATATATATATATATATATATATATATATATATATACATTACCAGCGTTTAGGATCCGAGTATATAGGTTTCCATCACACAACTTACAGTAGTTTAAGCCAATTAATCGTAAGTACTGTATGTTACATCACAGCTATAAATTAAACATGACTATAAGTTATACATGTATATTTGACAAGTTAGGATGGATGATACCGCAAGTTAGGTGCAAAAGAGAAATTATATAGCAAATAATGGTGGTGAAAATGATCCACAGAACATAATCATATTACTTCTCTCTTTGAGCCAACTAACTAATTGAGGGTGGAAACTCACTTACAGGAATTCATACTAACCTCAGTCAGTACATTGTCAAGTTCATGGCAGCAAACATGCCTAGGGGACTCACTACACTTTCCCATAGCCAGACTCTAATTAGTAAGCGATTTTAAGATGATTATCTCCCCATCACACCCTTAGCTGAAAGAGTTAAACGTCTCAAAAGTGTCGTACATAATATTATTTCACGGAACGATACCACAGTCTCATGAATCCGTGGATTTTCTACTTGTTGGCCTAGTAAAACCTCAAAGATAGATGACCAATCCATCGTCTTATCTCTAAAAAGGACCAATACAAGAGAGCAGCCAGGACTTTCTGAGAAGTAAATCAAAACATCGGCATTTATCTGACAAGGAAGACTGTAGCACGTCACCTGACTGAACGAACTTCAAAATATTGCACACCAGCAGTCAGGCTATTGATCAGCCCTAAAAACACCAGAGCTAAATTATCTTTCGCCACTAAGCACCTTCTATGGATATATTGATAATGGTCTAAAGTTCACTTCAGCAATGAATTGAATTACAATTTATTTCGTTCAGATTTTAGGAATTTCGTCTTTCGAAGATCTGGCGAAAGATTATCCGTGAACTGAATTAAGAGCAAGTTACATTTGGTGGAGAAAGCGTTATGTTGAGTTGCATAATTTCGGCGGAAGGTACTGCTCACTTCTCCGCTTGCAGATCGGAGTGAAGGTTCAAGTGTATAATAAACTTCTACAAACATATGCTGTACCTCCTATGAAAACCACCTCTGCTCAACCTGTCACTTTTCTGCAGGATAATGCACATTGCCACCTTGCAAACGAGTTACGTCTCCTTAGATCAAAAGGAAGTAAATATCATGCACTGGCCTATTCAAAGCCGTGACATTAATCTGATTAAGAATTTGTGGAATACGCTAGGAGAGAGACATAAGGAGAGAAACCCAACCACTGTCGAAGAGCTTTGGGGAATATTAGGAGAGGAATGGAGAAAAATACCGCAACATTTATTTATTTGACTGTGAGCTTTGCCTTTCAGAAGGCAAATTCAGAAGAAAGTCTTAACATTTGTTCGACGCTGATTTGGCTCATATCTTGTTAGTCTGTTTGCCTCATTTATCAGGTTGCGACGGTGATTTGGGGCTTCCGTTGCGTAGCTGCTGGCATCTTCGAATCAATTATCTTTTGGTTAACTGTTTATTAAAATGTGAAAAGATTACAAGGAAATTTTACAAAAAAAACGTAAATTATGACGTCTGAAGTGGAGAAAATAAGAAATTTGAGGAGATGAAAGAAAGTATATTAAGGATGAAAATTTTATTTTCTACTTTTTATACAAATTTCTGCTTTTTTGTATTTTAACATATTAAGTAATCAAAGTTTCTTTGTTTAATTCTCTTTCCTGTAATATATATGCAATTTTGGTACTATTCACGATGACTTATTAGCATCTTATCTTTTATATATTTAGTTACTTTTAGGTATAGTCTTGAATTCTGACTCTTTTTGGCGTTCTTATATAAGCGGTGAGGTGGAGTAGTTTTCGTATATTTAATGTAACAAGGGCAAATTCAGTCTGATGTTGTCCATTATGTTTTGAGCTCAGGTTTCCTCGCCTTGATGAGCACGTCTTCGATAATATTAGGTCAAAGGTTTCGTATTTTCTGAAGAGGATGTTGGTATTGTCATCTAGGATGAGTTTTTATTTGCGCTCCATGTTTTCAATCGTAGGGGAGTTTACAGGCACCTTCCTTCAGGTTCATGGCCAGTCAGGTTGATGGAGAGGGAGAATAAGAGAAAGTAAGAGTGGTACGAGGTTCTTTACTACTGACGTTTCCCTCCTCTGGAACTTCCTTAGAGTGACAAGAAATACGTCTTACATCTTTACAAAGATAGAAGTTGAAAGTATATAGTAAGAGTAGAGTGGATGGCCTGAGTTTAGGTGAAGTGGTGAAAGGGCATGAGTAAGAGTTATAGTTGGTTTCTGGTTGACCAGCCATCTCATAGGTTCTTCCATGCTCATTCATTTTGTTTCTTCATCTATCTTCAGTAGATGGAAGACCTTACGCCTGTTTAGCTTTTCGTTTCTTCTTTGTGATCTATTGTCAGTCTGTTGCAGATTGATTTATATTCCGATATAAAAATGAAATTGCGTAGCAATTTCAGTTTTACGTGTTTCCCACTCCTGAAGATGCCTCTATTGTTGGTTCTATAATCTTGCGGGATTTCTAAAGATCTTCTTTTTTCCTCGTTTAATATGATGATCAACCTATCCCCCCTTTTGCAGGCCCGATTGTGTATAGATACATTTGTGGCTAGAAGATTAATCTCCTGGTGTAGGTTCCTTAGTCTTTTTTGCTCTCTTCTCCTCGTTTTGATGATGATATAGACTGCAGAGTTTTGCACTCTTTGGAGTTTTACCGCGTTAGTCTTGTCGAGGCTGTTTAGTGACACTGCCAAAAAATACTAGCGTGGCCCTGCAGAGAGAATTATGAATTTTAATTTTATTTTCTTTACTCAGGCCTCTGAGCTTGAACACTTGGTGAGATGCGCCTTAGCTAGGTTGGTTCTATCCGTTACGTGCTTGTCGTAACCTTATCGGGTGATCTTCAGTCAGAGCACGGTACCTTCGTGTTGGTAACGATACTGTTTTACTTCTATCCGGACTCTAGAGGTATTCCGTCTTCCTATGGGTATGATCGAGAATTGTCCTTGTTTGTTCGGATCTTCCACTTCCGCTCATAATTTTTGATATTGAATATTTGTGCTGCTATTCGTAATTATTGTGATGTCGTCCAAAAATTGAATATACCTCATAAAGTCATATATAGGGCTGGGAAAGTCCATCTTGTAGATATTGTACAGGGTGAGACTTATGCAGTCCCGCTGCGGGACCCGCTGTATGAGTCTAAGATCGGACCGTCATTGCCCTTGTCGTGGAATGGTCAGACTCTATCTCTTAGTCTCACTCCTTCTCACTCTCTCTCTCTCTCTCTCTCTCTCTCTCTCTCTCTATATATATATATATATATATATATATATATATATATATATATATATATATATGTACTAACGGCATACTTTTGACTGTGATCAAAGCGGTGCTCGCTGCCTCAGTGTGCCTGGTTGGAATCACTTCCCTTCACGGATTTTGCGAAAAAAGGTAATAAAAATATTACTGCAAGGAAAAAAAATTATTCCGTTTTCTCTTTTAATGTGGTTTAATGGATTCATATATGTATATATATATATATATATATATATATATGCCCTTTTGGAGTTTTGGGGTCGAAGTTGGTTTAAGGTTCGATCTGGCAGGTTTGTAACGGCAAATAGTTATGAATTCAGTGGTGATAGTTTACTTTTAAATGTGCGAGGTTCTTTTAAAACAAATAATTCTTAGTGCAAGTTGGCCAAAGATTAGCAGGTAGCTGGTACCAGTTTAAGGATGCAAAAGAAATACAGTAGCGAAAATATACCTAGATTAACAACAAAAGAAATAGAATTTGAATATACACAGATATAGAGTTAAAGGGAGTGATCGCACAGGCGAAATTAAATGTCGGCACGAGACACAGGAGCAATAATTATATGATTAGTGGTCGGGTTCAGATGGCGATTAAAATGGGATTAAACTGGGGCTCGCACACAAAGGATGGGACGATTCGGGTAGGTTAAATTATAGAATAATGGGTAGGCGTCATTGGTTGCAATTGTTTACGTGTTCGTTGAAAGGAAGGGCCGTCAAGATACGGTGACTGGGTTACCTTACGAGGCGATGAGGGAACACACGTAGTTTGGCCTTCGGAGATGGAAATCCTCGTCAGATACTCGTCGATTGACTATGGCAAATTTCACGGATGTCGATTTAGCCTTCGTTGTTAAATCGAAATCGTCGCTGTCTTTAATCATGACGAGCGAGTGTTTCCTTGGCGCGTACCTGGTATTAAGCGAAAGAGTCTTGAAGTGCTACACGCTAAACCGAGTCAGGGGATAATATAGACGGTCTGCGGGGTGGCTATAATGGCTTGGTGGAAGCTTCCACAACTCGTGCAATCTTGGGGAAAAGGCATCGACCGCTTCGGGGAAACCGAGATAAAGTTGGCGTAGAATGTTTGAAGATCTTCGATCTAGGCCAGAGGGTGGGAAGACTGGCTGGGAGGTTATGTGAGATGACGAAAATATGTTCTTATTCAAATATAGCTGGGGTGCAATAAAACAGCATGGACCGCCTCCTCGCCGTAGATCAGCCGCACTTTCAAAGCTACATGGGGTGATCTCGAGACCACATGAGTACAGAGGGGCACGTGGTCGCTTTTCAACCTAATTCTTCTACAGCCCTCAATCGAGCTAAACGCTGCCCGGTCTGTGACAGAGTCGCAAAGGCATTTCGAAAGAGCTTGGGGCAGCTCCAGCCTTCTTATCTTATATCCAAGACTTTTTGGACGTCCCAAAGTATAACATCTGTGTAGTTTTTCTCATATTTTGCCTTGCGATAGTCTTGATAAGGACGGCCAGCGCTGTTCCAATGCTTCTACACTTCCATAAAACATGCTTGTGTTGCGGGATTAAGGACCTATCTTCTAGATTTCTCATCAGCTTGTTGTTAATTGCCCTTTCCTCTAGCTTTTTTAGCTTCTCTATAAGGGCTATAGTTCTAAAATTGCGTGGTTGATCAAGAGGATGCCGGGCTTTGGCAGGAAAATAATATTTTGGTTTTTCATCGAGTCTGGAAAGAGGCCCGGACAAATAATAGCATTGAAGATTAAGACTATTTTCTCGAGGAAGGAGTCCGGTGCACAGACAATATTCTCCCTGATAATACCTGATTGTCTAGGAGTACTCTCTTTGGTGTTGAAAAGAATGCTTTAAAGCTCTTGGAGGGTCACTCTGGTTCCAGGTTTTGCTGCTCTAGTATCGTAGGTGACGAACAATGGTTGGGGATGATCTCAATGCGATGTTGTTTGAGTTCTGCGATGACCCTTAACTCGTATTCCCTGAGGTAGTCTTCATTTTCGTTTGGAGAGATGTATAATACACCTTTCCAGTGAACACAGAATGCTGCTTCAATCTCCTAGGTTTCTTTTGCCTCTATCCTGTTGTGTCTTAATTCAAACCTAGTCTTTGTGCGCCTTTTTCATCTGGTGATATTGATTTTCCTCCACAATTTGCATGGGTTCATCTTTGAGTCAGTTTCCTCCACAAATTGTTCCCATCTTGCATTGCTGTCCACTGCCGTAGCGGTAATTAAGTCCTCCTTTACTTGTTGCAGTCGGACCCTTTCACCCCTTTGGGGCCCATTTTGCTCCAGGGCGTCTCTCAGATTGATGTATTGATTCTCAAGGTCCACGATCTGAGCAGTCCTGTTTGGATGCGGAAGGGTTCTGGATATTGTTATCGGGACGTATTTATTATCGGCCTTGACTATATCTTCCATTAGACTTTCAAGGCCTTGTTGATCTCCTCCAGCGTAGCTACTCATAGTTCATACTGATGGTGCCTGACTTATTCTTCTGCATTGGCATCACAATTAGCACTCCTTTACTCTTAGGAAGGCAGTTCACCTAGATTGGTTCTAGCGATAGCGTTAAAATAACCATTTCGAGGTAGCTAGTTAACGGAGGCCCTTTTTCTACTGGATAATTAAACTGGAGATACGGAGTTGCAACTACAATATCGGGCTTGGTGGTTCTATTAGGCTCGAAGTATGTAGGGAAATCTGTCTCGATCCTCACCACTACTCCTTTTTCCAATAATGTATCTAGGTTCTTGCCTTCCTTGTTAAATTGGCTTGTATAGCCCGAAACTCGGTTTCAGGTGTTTAAAGCCCCATAAATATCCCTTGATTGTTTCGTCCAAAAATATCCAAGAAATTGTGGAAAGGCAAAAAGTCACTCTTTGGGGGTTTGAGCCTTTCGTGACGATAAGGTTTCCCGTGGATGTTCTTATGTTGATCGCCAGGTAAGCCTAGTCCAATTTCTTCAGCTTGCTGAATTTGATATCATTTTGCACTGCACTTGCAACGCCGGTAAATTTGACATCCTTTTTTTTCTTGACAATGACGGTGTAATTGAATAACCTGATCAAATTTGTCTTGGAGTTTATATAAATTTCATTTAATATTATTATTTTAGGGTCTTCTTTTGAATAGGCGTTGGTTTAAAAATGCCTCTTCTAATTCCAGCCCGTGATGTTATTGCTAATTATTTTTAATATCCTGAGTTGGGAAATATTTTAGTAAATTCCCGTCTGAACTTGACCTTTTTATAGCTTTGCTGGTTTCAAATATGAAGGGCTACTCTCTTTTTCCGCTACACCTTTTCTTGTACTCTTCTCTTCTTGTTACGTGGCATATATTTTGCGGAATAATCAGGTTACCCCCGATAAGGAATTTGTAAATCTTACAGTCAGTATACGGGCCTTCAAGCTCATATTTAATAAGCCTATTTTAATTCCCTGGATTAGTTTATTATTGGTTTTCGAGAAGGGTATCTCATCTGAAGCAAAAGACCTTACGCTAGACTCTTGGCGCCCTTCTCCTTTGTCTTCAGAACTCTCGATGTTAGTGCCTTTCTAAATGTCCTCTTGAGTTTCCGCTTGGGTTACAGGGGCAGCCTTTCATGATTGTTGTCCGCTGAGGTAACCTCTATTTCCCTGAATTCATCTGTGTTCTCGATACTTTTCTCCTTAAGCCTCTGATCGTTTGATTCTGCTTGTTTGGGAGATGTTGTATTTTTGTTAAATGCATGCTTTTTCCAATAGCAATGGCCTGTAAATTACGTTGAGAATGTCCGCCGATGGAGGGTTCTCGTGGAAGCATATTTGTCCGTTATTCTTCAACATAAGGTTCAGCTCTCTACAGTAAAAACCTAGGTTGGCTACATTTAGCACGTAAGTATGCGAGATGCATGCCAATATGTTCAATGACTCATTCTGTTTTATTTTAATTATGTTTTTAGTAGGTTGTATCTATTGCACTGTAGCCTTTGCAACTTTTGCAAATGTGAGCTTCTGTTTCTTTTTTTGTAGTCTGGCCTTTTTCTTCCTCTGGTCCTTTCCTTATTTCTCTTTTTTTAGGGAAAGTAATCGCCAGGATGCGGTGGCTTCCGTTGCAGTTTAAACATTTATTGCTTTGTGAGTCGCATTTGTGCCAAGTGTTTACTCTACTGGTACATTCCAAGCAGCATTTAATTTTTTTCAATGAAAAATCTCAAGTGACGTGCTTCTCTAGAGAAAAGCCGTTGAAGCAGGTCTGGACGCTTATGAAGACTTAGCTTTTTATCTAGTCAAGTGTGATTTTTAAATGAAATGCCAGGAGGTCGATCTCTTTTGCTTTCAACGCCATACTGGTCTCCCTAAAAATCACTTTAATAACGTTAGTATAATCGGTGTTATTACTTTAGCCCGATTTTAAGCTCTTTCTAACTCCTCCTTGATCTTGTCGGCATTATATTCACCGATTCAAAGATAAATTTGGCGAGGGTAGACTGTTTTTTGCCTCTTGATTTGTGGGAGATTTTCGCTTCTAAGCCGATTCCTTCAAATTTAGTCGTTGCCTTCTCCGCTAAAGGTTTTTCGACGTCTTTATCATTTAGATTTATTGCTATGTTAAAGTTTAAATAGTCGAGGAGTTGCACTAGTACAAATTCAAGTTCACCGTATATAATCCTGAAAGGCATTGGTTATATCGGGATTATGCGCAACCTTCCGGACGCACAAAGGGATCCGTTTAGTAAAGTCCATCTGCTTGTCATCAAATCTCCTTCTCTGTAGTTTTCCTCCACGACGAAAAGGCGGAAAAGAAAAGTGAGGCAAAAGATAGATAAAGAGTGCTACTATATCCTGTTTTCTCTCCGTCTTATTTAGCTGGCGATTCTGTAGCCCTACATACCCAACTAACACCTAGCCCTAACTATCAGACTCTGGCTTTTTCAGAATAAGTCGGAACGTGGCAGAGCAAGTAGTCTTTCCCTTTCCTTTGCCTCTGTTACCATTTATCGTGAATTAGATGCAAAGGAACAACTTCGCCGCGCTGGACATGACCCACACACTGGCCCGGTCTCATCAAGAAACTGACAAATCAGCAACGAGCTCAGATGACGCTAGGAGTAATGCTCAGTCAAATGTGTATATAAGCCGGCGGTGCCACTCATTTCTTGCCATTGTTTCTTGTCACTCTGAAGAAGCTCCAGAGGTGCAAAATGTCAGTAGCAAATGTCAGAGAGATAAGGTTTGCCCCATCCGCCCTAGAGCCCAACGGCTACCTGTGACGCCTGAGAAGATACACCTGCATGGCCAGACAGCCACAAGGGAGCCGCGTAAACCGCTTGGGTCAATTCCTCGCCGTCGCACTGTCTGATCCGCGCCAGACCAACGGAGTCAAGAACCTTTGCGGTAGCTGTGAGGCTGCCGAGACTATCCCCCACCCCCTGGAGCACACAATCTAATGACATCCACGTCTCCCTTTTCGGGCCCCTTGTCGACCCCTTTCCGTCGAGGCAGTATAAATATTTCGAAAAAAGTTTTGAGAAAGCATTACCATACAAACCCGCCTTGGTTAGCAGCCACGTACAGTCTCGTACGCCCTGCTTCGCCTCCCAACGGCTTCCAGCTACGAACACGCCGCGTCGTCTCTACCCTGCTTTGCTTGTACCCAATGCCAAAGTTCCCGCAGACAGAGGATAGAGTCGGACAGGCATCTATCACTTGGTTATCAACTTCGTTCAATGACTGGAGTACTCCCTCGCTCATTTCTTAGCGAGGTTAAAGAAGAATGAATCTTGCCAGAGGAACTTTGCAGCCCCCCTTCCCCCACATACTCGCCAATTTCAAGCCTCCATTCAATTACAATTTACGTGAGTCTCCCTCGATATTGCACTCTCCCATTTTCTCTGGATGCAATCACCAAGCATCCTCTCTCGGACTCTCGTACCCGTCGTGTCATTTCATTTGTATTCCCCCCTCCGCCGTTTGGTACCCCGGGTCTCATTTTATTTATTCACTTGTGCTATTAATAATTCCTTTGTTTATAGTAAAGTTATATACATTTTTCCTCCATTAGTTTATCTAATCCCAGAACCTCTAAGAACTGATTATAGGCCAACAGCACTCGATTTTGTTTATTTACTCTCGCACTTGGATCTGTATTCCAGTTTTCTGGCGTGCCCTCTTCACGGTTACCTTATGGGATCTATATTATATTCTGGTTTTAGGTGTACGGTAACCTTTCGACATCTCTATTAATTTCAGGGGTCAGGTTTTTTAGGGTCACATGCAATATCTGATCTCATTTCTTTTAGACCTGTGACAGATTTTATTTCGTGTTAATCTTGTATATTGATGGTTCTTGTTTTAGAAACTGTAGAAAAGACTTAACCATTTCCCATTTTCCAATTCTGTGTGCATATTTTCCATTGAATTTTGTGACCGTGTGAAACTTTAACCTTTTCCAGGCCTCATAAGATGTCGGCAAAAATTGTAAAGGAGTTAATCCTATTTCTTTTTGTTTGTATTATGTTGTCGTTTTCTTCGTACGTATTGGGCAACACAGGCTCTCGCTAAAATTGCTGAGTGAATATTTCAAGTATAATTAAGAATTTTCGCGTTGCGAAATAATTATCGCTGTATTTGTCTGTTTTTTAACTGAAGAACCAAAGGTCCACCAAAGCATACTTGCACTTACCCTGTGCGTCAAATATTTCCCCCCTTTTTGTGGTGCTTTTCTTGAAAGTTGGTCGAATGCGATGAAATGTCTTCATTATTTAACACGTTCAATTTGCAAGGAGAGTCTCGTGGGCTCAGTGGCAAGGACCTCTTAGCTTATATCTAACAGGATAGGAGGACCGAAAGAGAAAAGAGATGACAAAAAGGAAGGGAAGAGAAGGAACGAGAAAAAGAAAGAAGAGAAGAACGGGAGAAAAGGGAAAGAATCCGTCGTCATGAACTTGAAATGAGTAGGACCAGCAACGATACGCTGTACATCAGCTCGAGGTCCAAAGCTTTCCCTACCGCATTTGTTAAGCTTCCGGTTTTTAAGGAAGGCTAGGATTTCGAAGCCTTTTTAATCCACTTCGAGAAAATCTTCGAAATCAACCATTGAGACATCGAGGCAGATGGAGTGGCTCAATTTTTGCCCTTGCCAAATTCCCAACTCAAAGATATATTCATATCTCTTCCCTCGGAGGCAACAATTGATTATTTAACCTAAAAATAGGAATTACCGGTGGCCTATAATATGGGTTCACCCTCCAGCGTCAGCATACTTTTGGCTCGATGCTTTTAAAATCCTGCATGACTACGATGCCCTCGTTGACCTCTTTCTGAGAGACCAGTTGTCAGCGGCACTTCCGGCTAAAGTCAAATCTTTCGTAAAAGACCGGCGGTGTCTCACATTCAAGGAGTACACAAAAGAGGCCGACATTAATTCAGCAAGCCACAAACTTTATTCGAAAGAATGCAAGAAAAGGGCGTTCCTTTCTTCAAAACCTAAGCCAAACAACGGTAACTTCATCCTGCAAAATGGAAACATTCTTTGCCAAGGTAACTAAGCCGTCAAAGCCAAAACCACTAATTTCGTCCGAATACCGGGATGTAAAACCGTTCTCTTCAGGCCCCCCTACGACATCTTTCCCAAGAAGACCCATCATTTGTTTTTCCTGTGGTGTGGAAGGTCACGTGAAAACGAATTGCTTCAAAGCGCTTAGTTCAGGAATAACCCTTCTCCTCACGTACACCAGATCCTGCCACGTCTGCGCCTTCGTCAACACATACAGAATCTTCTCCCCCGAGCACCTCAAGTCCCGGTGGCCACCAGGTAAACTTTTTGTTCGATAAGAATACCCCTGGATGCCTTATGTTCAAATCTGGAACGAATAGTGGCTGCCGTGTCTACACTCTTGTGAGAAATACCATGTACACCTGCATAGTGGTGTAGGACAAGCTGCTTCCCTTAGTATCCCCGGACCATAATATATTCACCGTCGTGCACGACTACTTGGGGCGCACCAATTGTTTCCCCATCGTTAAGTGCTACATCGATTGTGCGTACTTTATTAAACACTCTACTTATAAACAATAGTAAAAAATGTTCAAGGATAATATATTTTGGAGAGAAATTTGGATACTACCTGGTCGTAGATGAAATCAGGGGAATAATTAAATTTGAAGAAATCCCTTAAATAAATTTCTTTCCCAAATTTATTATCCTCGACCCTTTCTTACTACTGTTTCTAAGCAGAAGGTTTTCCTTAGAGTAATCTATCTCGAGCATTTGACATCCGAGTTTAACAAACTCCTTCTCTCTACCCATAGCAATCATTTCCCTCAATCCCAATTTATTTGTATAATTCCAATTCTTTATCGTTGAATTCCTTTTTTCTTCCTAAGGAGCCAATCCCTTGGGGCTTGTAATCCTGTATAGTTTAAAATTATACATGTACGACCTGGCACAGTCATTATGTAGGCGAAACTGGCTTGCAACTCAAATGTAGGATCGCAAAACACTTAGGTTTGTCTCATAGGACTGGTATTCCCATCTCTAAACCTGAAGCCTCTTCAATCAGGCAACACTCTGCGTATCACAATCATCCTCTTAATTAACTTATCTCGAATTGAAAATCTTAGAGTAACTGTACATCAATAAAATAAATCCAAAACTAAATAATTACTCCTCCTCAATTAAACTATACACTATATAACCAACCAACACTTCAATACATTAACTAGCTAACTGACCAACAGAACAAATCTCGTTAGTAGTTTTTATATCTTTAGTTAGTTGATTTCACAACTCTTACGATAAAGGTTAGGCCCTCTCTTTAATTCATTCAAGTTGTTTTCGTTTATTTTAGGTTTAAAATTTAATATAATGGGTTATTTTATTGTTTACTCCGCTTACGTTTAATTTTTGATATTCAAGTCAACTTATGTTATAACTTCACTTTTCTCTATTATTTTTCAAAATTATACTGGATAGTATCAATTAATTCTATATATTGTTATTCGTGTTTTTACTTTAATCTCAATAATTGTCAACTTTATTATTTTAAGTTATCTTCATCCACTTTTTTCGCTATTATATAATGCATGCTTCTAACTGTTAAACTGTTATCGTTAATATTCACTCCCCTTCTCATTAGTCGATACGTATGGCCAATAAATGATTAGTGTGATCACCTGGGTCTTCATATTCCTACTACCTATCAGATTCCAAAGGAACAAATCAATTACAAGTATTATATATATATATATATATATATATATATATATATATATATATATATATATATATATACTGGCAACCTCAAAACCATCTCCCACAAAAATTTGTAGAGGGCTGTTTAGAAATTGGTGATGATATTGGAAGTAAACACATGTATAAGGATTTATGACATCGAGTCCCCTTTCGTTTATAGGGACCTGGATTACATGTAAGTACAAGGGTTATTGACGAAGGGTCAAAAATTTTTCCAGATATCAACTTCAGCATGTAGGCCTCCGCTTCATCTGCCATCAGCTTGATGGCAGGGCAAAACCAACAAGCTGACTTTTATAATAAATAACTAAGTTTTCGGGTGTTAGTTTTCTTATCTAGAGTTACATCGGCGCCCTTTTTAACTATAATAAAGAATAAAATACAAAATATAATTTAAGCGTTAAATAACTTAACATAATAATATATAACATTCATATTGAGTCTTCAAGTTCCAAATTCAAATAAAACTGCGACCAAATTTGTGATTTTTAATTAAAATCTTTACCTTTATAAATAAATAAATATAAAATTATCTTATAAAAAGCTAAAAAAATTTCCTGTAGTGTAATATTTTTCTAGATTTTAATCCACATATTTATTTTAAAACATTTCCTTAAAAAAATGATTGCAACCTTATTATCTTATTTGAATAAATTTCAGTAAGTCACGAAAATAGATATTTAATTCTAAATAATAAAATTTGTCTATTCGCTCTATTTAAAATCTAGATTAATTTTTTAATTCTTTTTAGATTCTATTAATTAAAATAATTTGGGTTATATATAATATTTAATTTTTATTATATACTTCAATAATTGAACTCTTAATCTTAAAACCTTTTTTGTAGTATAATTTATTAATTTCTATTTTAAAAAATCAATGCAGACGACAAGCTGGAAAGCACAAAGGCTTCAATCCCAAAACGGACGACCGAATGGCATTACATTGAAAACATCATAAGGAATAGATAAAATAAAAGTGAAACGAGAAGGGAAGCATTTACCAGCATTCCGCAAATTACCAAATGAAAGAAAAAAGGTATTGAGAAAAACTGAAATGTGTTAAACGGATCAACAGGAAAGGAACGGTCATTTAACCCAATTGATTATTTTGTACATACTACGTGCTAGCTCAAGATGGCTAGGCAGCAGACGGTTCAGCTTGTGAATGACATGCTATGCGATTTTAAAGTAATAGCTCACTGACGCTGTTTGATCCCCGCCCCTCCACCTTAAACGACGATTTCGAAGGCTTATGTCAATTTCAGCAAACAAAAACTTAATCTGGCTGGAAACTCTAATAGTTTCAACTTGGATTCTGATGCAAACAGCCATGCACAGTGAAATTACTCAAAATGGATCAATAGAAATAAAAAATAGCCATTTCTGTCGACATCACCAGAGAAATATATTTAGCTGCACTTTGGCCAAAAAAGGAATTTCTTGAGAATTTGAGGATCAAACTGGGCGCAAATGAGGGTCATAAGTAAGTTTGGAATCAAAAGTGAGGCCGAAAAACCTCAATGACGAAAGTTTTAATCGTAATACCATTGACAATGATAACGGTGAAAATAGTATAACATTTTTGATCGCGTAATAACCATCATCGATCGACTAATAACGATTCTCTGAGATTTTCACAGATTCAACTTCATTCCACACCGAACACACCGTAATATGATCCTTAAGACATAACCACTTAGGAAATCGACGAAATCTTGTCCATTCCGTGGAAAAGGAATGGCTGCATACAAGTGGTTTCATCAGTACAAACAATCATTTCAGACTTGATTTCATACCACTTGTGAGAGATATAAACAATAAAAAAATATGGGTTCGAGAAACTTTTTGGTAAGCAAAATCTCGGATACCACTTCAAAAACTGGCCACTTAAACCAAGGTATCAAATTTTGTTTAAGAGTGCCTTATGGATAATTCTATCGAGTAATGAACTGAACTCATGAGGGACTGGTCTTGCGAGGTGACATACCCGACGTAACATAAATGAATATAGAATGCAATGCATTTTGGAAATAGAAGAGTGATATTAATTACGAAAGAGAGCTAGATTTTAAAATATTTATGAAATTCAAATTGAAATTAGCGGCATTTATGTAGCACTAAAATATAGCAGCGCCACTTAGATCTTTAAATATCTCCATATGCGTTTCGTTCACAAAATTACGAATCAAATTTCTTTTCCCTTTGCTCTATCGCAACAATAGTAGCTATAAATAGTGGTCGTGATTACGATTGAAAAAAGCAACGAAAGCAGTCAAAAGAGCATATCGCTCCAATACATTCTTCACTGAAATGATCTCACTTCCATCAGTATTTGTGGCAATAAGTTCAAGGGACTCGTGTAGGAGTGTGGAAACCCTTCTCTGTCCCTAGCTTCCAAATAGTTTGTGGCTATGTACAATCTAAACATTTCCCTTTAACTTTCATTATTTCTTTACATGTCTTTTCCAAAGCCACTAGGAGGAGTTTCGCATGCTTTATTTTTTCCAGAATTCGATGTAATCGCTTTAAAATAAGAGTTATATGCCATAGTTACATATTTATGATCATTTGAATATTCTATGCTGCAAAGTGTCCATTTGAACACCCTCTTACGTTTTTCTAACAAACATCCCCCCGATATAGTTGGCTCTGGAGGCTGTTCAAATTATCAGTCTAACCTACGTTACCATAATTCATATTTTGACTTCCTTATGAGAGCATATTTAATATTAAAAACTGTATTTCTATGTGACCTAGAAACAATTGTTAGTCTGGGGTCTACAGTAGAACTTAGTTTAAGTTAGGTAAGGTTGTGTTGTAGACCTTATTCTACAGTGGTTTCTGTAGACAGCTAAATTTACGTTATTAAACTTTGTCCCCTCTAAATATAGGCTACAGAAAAACCTTCCTTGAAGATTTCACGAGAGGTGGATGCTTAAGAGATCCTGTATTTTCCACCAAATTATCGGCTTTACGAATAAAATGTTATCATTATCGGCAATTTGTATTCACACTTCTTAACATTAATTCTTGGTATCAATTTACTTTCTGCATTTCTCTAGCCATAACTACAATTCTGTTTATAATTTTCCTAGTATCTCTATTTTTTTATTTGTCTTTAAAAGGGTTTGTTTGGTCTCATGCTTTCTTCGTGAATTAGCGACAGAAAATTAGAATTAATTGTAAATAGTTAAGTGTTTGTCAGTTCCAGAATCATTTTTCTTCTCCCTCTTTCCCGGTGTACGTCACGTCTATGCTTTAACTAATTTCTTCTTTACCAATGTTACTTTAATAAGCATTCCGGATGTTTATCACGGTAAGGCAAAAAGTCTTAATCTTTTTCTTTAGTCAGGTTATCTCAATCAAAATGAAAATTGCAATTTCAATGAAATAAATATATTTATATTCCACTTGAATTTGAGTGATTAGGAAAATCTTGAGGCTTCCTTGGCTTAATTAATTAAAAAAAAATAATCTTGGTGGAATATACATATGTACATTGTCAAACACATGCATAACATGAATTCACAGATATTATATTGAGTTTATTTTGCTACCGTATATGCTCATGAGAGTCCTACAGGGTGACCGGGTCATTATTTTCGTAATCTATCCTAGCGGGAGAAAGCTAGGTCACATCCGCCAAAATTGAAAGATGAGCCTTGATTTTGACAAGTTTAAGACAAAAAACAAAAAGAATAATAAAGGAAACTATAAACAAGAGCCAACACCAATGAAAAATGGCTAGCCCATTTGCCCAAAGAAGAGGCTTATCTCCCACAGAGCCCAAAGTGAGCCAACAACAAGTTGAATAGTATGTACATCACAACATTCTTAGGTGTAAGGTAGACGGTTCCTAACACAAGAGAGAAGCGTTAGTTCCCTCTCCTGTCACGTTATTGAGACAGGTCCCGCGCACGAAGCCTCCCCAGAGTAGGACATTTAACCATATTCTTGCGGCTTACCTACTTACCTAATGGAAGGTGGCATTCAAAAGCACTCCAAGCAAATTCGTTTTGTTTTTGTTTTGCCTGGTGTTGTGTTTACGATAGGTTTGATATTTTTATTTGGTTCTGGAAATTTGTGTTAGTTAAAAAGCTTTAACTACTTCATCGTAATGCAAAAGGTATCTGCTATTGTTTTCTAACAGCTTTATAATTTGTCATGAGTTTTCTGTTGAAATTTGGTTGAATACAATTTTTTAATTGCTTTCTCACGATTAAAAATATATCCACAGGTTTTGCTTTTCATAGAGACGTTTTGTTCAGTAATTATTTTGTTCTCTCTGGCTTTTGTTCTTGTCATACTCGTATTTTTACTTAAATTGAGCTAACTCATTTTATCTATAACAAGTATCATTACTTACATATTTGATTGGTAATTACCTTCTTTATTTTTATAGTAATTTTTTCTTCCTCTCCCTTGCAAGCTACGACACTCGGAATTTGGGAGAGATTTCAGTATTAAAAGTATAAAAGCATTACATCTCTTTCATTCATCGATAATCGAGATTTAATTCTACCTGCTCTTCGCCGGAATCTATGAAGGAATCCTTGCAGCTTGCTAACAAGCTTTTTTTTCTTACTGAAAACCCGTCATGTTTTTTTAAAAAACTAATCATTTTGTTCCTCTTTCTCTAATAAAGTTCTAGATTGTCATAGATAGCTGGTATATACCATTTTCTATCACCAGATGCCCAAACACTTTTCCCTCTTCCTCGTTTCTTGAGAAAAATAGGTGATGGCTCCAAACAAGGTAAAGATGAGAAGTGTGTAGTAATCTGTTTCTCTTACTTAACTTGCAGGTATCGAGTGACAGCTGCAGCTGAAAAGTCATCAGTATGGATTTAGAGATTAAAATTCTTTCCTTTCAACAGTAATTCGTAGTGCTACTTTTGACTTGCAGGCCTTGTGGAGGCAGTTCGGGGTTCCGGTGGTAGGATGCTGACAACATTAAAATATTTATGTTTTTATACTACTTTGAACCGTTTACACTTACGGTAAAAATTTAATTTGCGCAACGAAATATTTTTAAATTGGGTTATAATAGCAAGAGCAAGAATAATGGAGATTCGTAGAGCGGTGAATTAAGAGTCTATAATGTTAGTCTAGATATAATAATGATTATAATTTTGAGTAATGATAAATTCTTTCGTATTTATACCAAGGAGCATCCTGGAGGCGAATTGTAGCTCCACCTTTCCTGAGTTACTGAGGCGGAGCCAGTGATTAGTTAAATTCCAAGCTGTCATTGGCCGCAGTTTCCCACTCAGTATCCTAATTGGGGGGTTTCTTCCTTGATTAGGCATCACAGAGACTCCCTTTGCCTAAAGCTAAGATGCCCTTTATCAAATTTTATATTAAGGTGAAAAATTTTTTGTCGCTGGTTCTGTCCTCATACCAGACAGCTCAAATTACTCTGTTTGCCAATTTGCTCTCACACTCGGGCGCAAGAGCCTTATATTGTGGTCGGGTTTCAAATCAGATGGTCTAATCAGATTCCACTGATTTAGAAACTGTCTTTAAACGACCTTATTTTATTGCTCCTAACATTCCATCTTTGGAGCTTCGACGTGGCAAAATGTATATTTGTCCTTTTCTTTCTCTTTCTCTCTTTCCTTGTGTGTGGGCAGTCATTGCACAATACAAACTTGCCAGCTTCGAAAATCATAGTAGAGAAATATCGTGAGCAAAAGGTTTATGGCATTATTATAGGTATAAATAAAGACTAGTCTTAAATTTAAGCCGTTTGTGATAATTAATAATAAATTATATTTTAGCGTGAAATAGAAGGCACCAGGACAAATGGAAGAATAGGATATTATTCCTTTTAAAACGCGTTCAATATTAATTATAAAAATATTAGCGGTTATATGCGTTCACTTTAGTTTTCCAACCCGTAGTCTTTTTAAACTTAATAAAATTGCGCCAATGCACGAAATTGAACTCTATAATTTATAAACGATATATTTCTGCATTAAAAACTATAAGAACCGACCCCATAAACATAATATCCTAGACTTAATTTTAATTAATAATGAAATTAATATAAACTATACAACTAGGCGAACCACTTTGGAACAGGACTACAACATAATTGGGTTCAATCTAAATATTCCTAAAATGTTCACGAGAGATCTCAGCTTTTACGAGACTTAAAGGCTGCCAATTTGTGTTTTTTTCAAGCCGACTTTGAAATTTTAAATTGGGATTAATCTTAAATGTCGAAAACACCTGAGAAAGGTTTAATGAATTTCAGCGTTAATATTTCTCTATAGATAACGAAATAGCGCGGTATTAACATAATGCTTCTAATATATGTATGTATGAATCTCTCAAAGTAGCAAATGAGAATGATGAAAATGAATGCAATAAACCAATTGAGAGAGAAAACGGAATAATTTTTCCTACAGGAATATTTATTAGCTTTTTTCGAAAAAAATCCGTGCAGGGAAGAGATTCGAACGATGCTCACTGAGGCAGCGAGCACTGCTTTGATAACAGTCAAAAGTATGATGTTAGTACACTATGTTAGTATACTATGGTTCTCTGCGTAGCATATTTTACTAACGGCACACTTTTAACTATGATCAAAGCAGTGTTCGCTGCCTCAGTGAGCATCGTTCGAATCTCTTCCCTGAACGGATTTTTTCGAAAAAAGGTAGTAAATATTATTGCATTCATATATATATATATATATATATATATATATATTAGATATATATAAATATATATAAAAATATATGAAAATTATAGTAACCTATATAGCGAGTGCAATGTGTCTTTTCAGAATGTCAATAGTTTCTTTAGTAACGATGTGCACCATGTGGTGAAAATATTAAATGAACATCTTCCAAACTTTTATACCATCGAAGATACATATAATTTGCCTACAAGAGAAGATAATAATTTTTAATGAAGAAGCTACCCTTCTCAAATATTGTCAGAACCAAAAATAAATCTATTTTTTATATTTAGAAAATGAAAATTTCTAAAGTACTTGACACCGATACAATTAGCATACCTTAAACAATTAGGAATCGAGCTGTTAGATCCCTTTTCTACAATTGTTAAACATTCTTTTAGCAAGAGAGAAGTTCCTGTGGAGTTCGAAGAGGTAAATGTAACAGCAATTTACACAAAGGATATAGTGACTGATCGCAAAAATAACGGCCAATCTAACACATTTTAAACGCTGGTAATCTTTGTAATTTGATTATTAAAGTGAATATCGCTCAGCATCTGGAGGGAAATATCTTATCAATGACACACGGCATGGGTTTCACGCAGACGCTCATATTGAAGTATTTGTTTGACTTTTTCACACATTTTTTTTATAATTCTTCCTAGAATACTCGTGATGAAGGTAAAAGTACATGGAAAGCTGAGTGACTTGACTCGAATGGATTAAAGATTGATTTGAAAATCATCGGCAGAGAAAGTTCATGAGAAATAAATTTAATGGCCATCTCTCACTAGCGGCATATCTCACGAATCTGTTCTCAGGTTCACGTTTTATTAGTATATTAAAACGACCTTCACTTAAATTTATTCTGAAAAATTTGTAAATTTTCTGGTGATACGAAATTACATACTATGGAAAAATACCTTTGTGACTTCGAAAACTAGATCATGATAATCTCCGATGAGAATACAATAATGGTAGACCAAATTAATACAGTCAACATGAAAAAAATTTGAGTTTCTTAATATCAAATTATCTAATATTTCAAACCAATTCCTTTTAGCATCATAAAAAGCAAATTGGTTTCTAGGGTAAATACACCAGATATTTTACATCAGATTCAGATTGAAAGATACTAATCTTTACTTATATAAATCGCTCGTAAACCTTTATTTAGAGTATATGGTGAATATCTAGTCTCTATATTTGGGAAAAAGAAATTTTAGGTTTAGAAAGAATTTAGCCTCGAGCGAGTAAATTAAATCCCGAACTTAGAAATAGATTTTACGAAAACGGACTGTAGTACCTCAATTTACTTTCGCTAGAAGATCTGTATCTAAGTGGGCAATATAATGAAGTATTTAACTTAATTAACCAGTTCAATAATATCAATTATAACCTAATATTTGAGCTAGAAAAACCAAGCGACCAAGAGTAATAACGATTACAAGCTAGTTAACTAAGTATTTAACACTGAAATAGCAAATTATCATATTCTTATAAACTAAAACAATTAGAATAACTTGTCAAGGTTGGTTTTTGAAATCACCTTAGTAAATATGTTTAATAACAGAATGGTTAGAGATTACTTAAAAATATAACTTTAAAAATATAGAGTTCATTAAACTATATATATATATGTATACGTTTTGTTCCTTTTTCCTGTCCTCTACATAATACGTCTACCTTTTCCTTTGCCATGTGTATAAAAATAAAGAATTTTCAATTAAAAAAAGGAGAGTTCATTCGTGTGTATTTTACTCGGTACGCTATATAAATGACTTGTGACCGTTGAATCAAAGGCTCTGGTATGAATTTATGCTCAATGGCATTCAACTTTACATTCCCACACGCCATCTTTAGTCGTCCTCTACTAAGAAGCGGTAAGGAGTTTGGAGATTCATGCCAATTATTCAGAGTGCGTAGGAACGAAACGCCTTCCCAGATTCTCACTCTGCAGGGCAGACATCCTGGTCATCTCATCAACGTGTTTGTTTCCAGTAATCTTTAAATGCCAAAAAACCTACGTGAGAAATTCTAGATCATCTGCTGAATCGCTATGATCATGGATACTGGTACTTTTGGATATGGATATTTCCATACTTCGAAGTCTTCTATTGCGCTTGCAAGTCATTATATATTATCATATGGGTTATAAACGGAAGTGACGCCAATTCATTTGTACCAAACGATATTTTGTAAACAGATACTCGACCATAAAGACAAATCCACACTCTAAAGGGACTCACTGCCTTTAAGCAAGGGGGAGGTAGCATAAGTCAAATTCCACTTCAGAAATGGAGCGATCTGTCTACACCGGCACGGCTACAGTGTGACAAAATCCATGGTCCAAGAAATACGACGAACTCAATATTTCCCTTGTATTCGTAGATTTGAGATTAGAGGCTGGACGACAAAGATTCAAAGGTAGTATCTGCCAAGGTAGTGTCTGTAGTATAGCAATCGGCATAAGCTGTGCGTGAGATACCTCGAACCCCATAAACAGTGACTCACCCTGGAACCCGAATGCTTGAATCATCGAAATGTGCCATAGATAAAAAGAAAACAACTATCGAATGGTAGATGCATTGAACCCACCCGTACACGTTCAATAAACATTATGAACTTCATAAAGCGAATAGCATCTCTCCTGCGTCAGCAAAGAGGTTCTCTATAGGGAACGTGTCTAATGCATAAGTCGCCGATCAGCGGGAGATTAAATCTACTTCCCTTAATAATAACAGAATCAGATGAGTAAATCTTGCATCCATACTTAATTTTTGAGCGAATAAAGTAGCGGAAAAACATTTAGAATTGTAGTCCTATCACATTCCATGTTTAGTATGCAGCTTCAGGTTAATGTTTAGGCTCAATATCAAACCAATGAATTGGTGCAAATTCACTACATGCTAACAAGCCCAATTTTGTAAAAGGTCGGGGTGATCAGGTAAAGACAGCAAAATAATACATCTTAGCTTTGGCCCCCCCAAAGGTTTGCGCGATTTTAAATGGAAAAACCAAGTTAAGTGACATTGGTAATCAGCTTTCCACTGTGGACAAATGAGCAACGACAGAAGATATGTGAAAAAAGCTGATTCCCTAAATTTACCAAGAATCTTTCCCGGCAGCAACGATATGTGATACTGTCGTAGCTTGAGGTAAAAAGAGTGATTCTCATAACACTTACCAACTGGACATCTCTCTCTCTCACTATGAGCTCAGAGAAGCCCCAACTCCACTCATACTTTGTACGCAGAATCAAGATCTTGTAAGAACGCAGAGAAAAAATAGTGAGGCCCCTCTTGCTTCCAAAAAATTTAGGGTCTACTTGATACTTTATCGCAATGACGTATGATAAGTCATCTTTAAACCAAATAATCCCTTGAGGAAATGGTCGTTTCTATGAAAATCTTCGCGGATAAAAAGCAGAACATCGGATTTGAAATGGACCTTCGCTTTCCATAAAATAAGCTAACCAATTACACTGGTCTGCTGACTTAAGTTTGAGACCTGTTCTTGAGAAATTCGGGATCATTGAGTTTAAAAATGGCAATAGTTGTCTTCTATCACGTCAAGTTCTTTTTATTTATCGCCTGTTGCTTATTGGTCCCACTCATAGTAGCAGGCTATCTGACGACCAAGTGCACGGAAGTGGAGGCATTTTGTATTCTTCTTATTTTATTTTATCCACGTATTTAGAGTTCTTTTTATGCATAGTTAGAACTATTAAGCAATTATGTACATATGATATAATTTGTTTTTTTTTCTGATTTGTTTAGTGAAATATCATTCAGTAGTATGGCCTCATTACGGAGGAAATGTTTGAATTCCCCACACTCGTTTTGCTATATATGTAGTTGCTTTACTGCACCAACTCAAGAATGAACATTAGTATCTTCGTGAAACAGGCATACTTGGCTTACTTTAAGATTAAATAGGTGTTCATAATAAACCGTGGGCCTTGCACAATGTTTTCAATCCATGTGCCGAAAATCTACGCCGATGGACAAAGGGAACAAGGAAACAACTAGGATTTGGCATTCTTATGTTGTGGCAAGATCAAAAAGACATCTAAACGATTGCTACTTTTGTTTCACAAAGACTTATCGTTATAGCAAGAAAATGCGACATAAAATAAGTTTCCCAAATCTTGATTCACCAATTTGTCAAGTGCTTCATTCTGATGGAATTCCAGTACCTGTATTCTTGAAACTTCCTTCACTGGGCGAGGTAAGTGCCATACGTGAATCTTATGTAAGCATTGAACTTGGCAGTGATCCAGACTTTGTATAAACATCGACCCAAGAATGTGGAAAATTTAGCCAATTAGAACTAAATGATTTAGTTAGAGACATAGGCCTGTCAAAAGATTAAGCAGAATTTTTTTCTTCTACACTTAAAGAGAAGAATTTATGGCAGAAAAAAACAAATGTAACTTTTTATCGGAACAGGGAGAGAGATTTCTTGGCATTCTATAGAAATGAAGAAGGTTTTGTTTACTGTTTTGAAGTGGCGGGACTGTTAAACGCGATGGGTGTTTCACATTATGATCCAACAGAATGGAGTCTTTTTATAAATATTCCAAAGAAGAGTCTAAAATGTGTGTTACTCCATAATAAGAACATGTTCGGTGCAATTCATATTGGTCACTCTATGCATTTAAAAAAGAAGCATAAACACATAAGATCTATATTAGATTTATTTAAATATGGTGAACACAAATGGATCATATATGTTGATCTGAAAATATGATGAACTCAACTAGATTATATATGTGGCTCTGAAAATGGTAAGTCTTTTACTTGGCCAACAAGGAGGCTATACAAAATATTTTATCCATGTTTCCTATGTTTATGGGACAACTAAGCTAAAAACAAACTTTAGGAACAGAAACTGTGGCCAGTTAGAGAATGTTTGACTGGTGAGAAGAAGAATATTATACAGCAACCACTTGTTGAGCTAGAGAAAATCATCTCCCAACCCCTTAATACTAAACTAGGGAAGATGAAACAATTTGTGAAAGCTCTTAATTTGGAGGGTGACCGTTTCAAATACATATGTACAATATTTCCTGGCTTAAGTTATGATAAAATAAAGGTTGGAGCTTCTGATGGGTCACAAATCAGAAAGTTAATGGAAAACCAAAACCTTTCGAGTTCAATGACTGACATAGAAAAGGTAGCATGGGATTCATTTGTGGCTGTTGTGAAAGGAATTCTTGGAAAGAAAAAGACCGCTGACTACACTACAAGGATTTGGTAGAGACATTACTTGATAGCTTTCATCGTTTAAGCTACAACATGAGCAGAAAGGTTTCCTTCCTTAAGCGAGCCATCTTGATGAATTTCCTGCTAATCTTGGCAACGTGAGTAATGAACACGGAGAGCGCTTTAATCAAGATATCAAGATTATAGATGAGAGATATCAGAGCCGATGAAACACAAACATGATGGCAAACTACTGTTGAAGTATTCAACGAAACTGTGTAGATATTAAAAACTCCAGACACTCTCGCAAGCGAAAATATCTTCCATGAATGTTGAGGTATGTTTATGATTGCTTGTGTTTTCTCACGGTTCCCTCTAAGAGTTGAGACCAAGTTTCGCCAAATATACAAAATTACAGGAGCTGCGACGAAAACCAGAAGATGCCTTTATGGCTAAGGGACTACCCTCTCAAAAGTGATGCTCTAAAAGAGAGGCTTAAACATAGGCACTCTCCCCTTTTCCCCTACCCCCAGAGGCTAAGGGAGGTATATATACTGCTAGCTGAAGAATAGTTAGGTATCGAAAAGACGAAGACCGGCGGCAGGGCGCAGCACAAAACCTGAATCGAGTGGGATTCAAGCTAAGAAGAAATTCATCCTGAGGCAGTTCCTGGTGGTCACATCGAAGAGTAGACCATCTGTATAGAGAATCACTCTCATATCATCTCTCGTCAGAGGAACACCCTATCTGGGTTTTCAAATAAATCCAAATATATCCCTCACTATTGAGGATTCACATTTTTGTCAAGGCTTGTCTGTGAGAAACACCTCAAGAGTAACCCGAAGACTAGAATAAGCATACCTCCACGGTCCCGTTGCTAAAATCGTCAGATTCAGATACAGTGCCAAGCGCTATCTGCACCCCTCATCGAAGGCATCTGTTTTCTCCTAGTCCGTCTCCCCGCCAGAGAATCACCTGTGTCTCCGATTTTACAAACCCTTGCCAAGACTTGAAGGCCTCCCCTCCGCCATAAGATTCACGGTCAAGGTCGTTGCTCGTCCGTTGTCGCTTATTTTTAAAGATAAAAGGAGTACTATTTAAATATGTGTGCCAATTAATGTTAGCACTGAAGTAAACTTGGGAGTTAACCATATCGTAATATTCAATTTTGAGTTAGTAATTTTTATTTTAGATCCTCTTAGTATACACATTTTAGAGTTAAGTTTTTTTTTATATTTCATTTTTTGTTGTAATTAAAAGTATATTTTTTTGTTCGAGTTGTTTAACTAAATGATCGAAACGCTGCACATGTCAATAGATATCCTACCTGATTAAAGAATTAAAGCAAAAGATTAAATAAACTAGAATTATCGCACTTTTAGAGTAAAAAAATAACGGAGTTATTTAAGTACGTAACAAACCTACGTACATACTTGGCCCTTATTCGACGACAGAAAGTATCCTTACCGAGTAAATACATGTAGTATGTCGTAAAATAATAATATGCCGTAAAATGAAAACCTGATGTGTTACAAAGAAATGGATGCCATATTTGAATTCAGCATGTCAAAATTAGTTAAAACAAGCACAAAACATAATTCAGCAAAAAGTGTGTTAAGCAGCGTTATCTACTATTTCCTTCATCCATTTGAACACGCAATAGCTTAGAGATATTCAGGGGAAACCATCAAGGCTGGAAGGATTTCTCTTCGACTTCGAAAATCAAGCATGGTAATCATTTGAAAAAAATCTGCAAAGATTAAAATAAAAAGGCAAGATACCAAACCTAGTTGTTAAATCATGATTTGCGAGATATTTTCCAGACCAGGGTCAATATCCTTACATGAAGTGAGAACGGAACACAACTCACTTACAAAAATAAAGCCATTGATGAGTTAACCGCCCCTAAAAGTTAAGTTCAGTCTGCAGACATCAGCAACCATACAAAATGCTGGAATGCTGCCAAAGTTGAATTTCGTCAAGAGAAAATGAATAAAGTGGCCACTTAAGATTCCATCATGGACACAGGGGCCTAAATGGGGGTCCATTCTTCTTTGAGAACACGAGAACGGGATGTATGTGAGCTTATGTCTAATATTTTTGGCACGCTTTCACACCTTTACAAGAGGAGTACTCGCCGTTGAGTAAAGATCCAGTATGAAGAACGGCGAACTTGCTTTGAAACGAAAGGAAATCTATCCATGGGTCGACTAAATTTCACACAAGATGAAATCGTTTGGAAGCCACGTATACCGCTTATAGGCACATTTTCCCCTCTATTGACTGTATCACACTATATTGACTACCAAGAAACCGGCTGATGTATATACTGCCAGATATTTTCGAAATAAAAGCCATGACTAAAGCAACGATGTCACTGGAGAATATCGTGGTACAACCACTCTATACCATACACTACTGCTATATTATGTGGGAGAGGGTGACTTAATCACATACTGCAACGCAAACCGTTGATGGACTGTTTGCAGGGATTAACGACCGACTAGGAGATCACACTTGAGGCGTTGGGTTTCAAGTCATTAATAATTAATCACGAATGCATAAATGGTTAGCGAGATTTACTTGAATCGGCCGAGAATATCGTTCTAGGTTAGTTAAAGATAAAGCAACAAAAATATAATTTTATTTACACAGATTAAAATAAGAATAATAATAGACAAAAGGGAATTATTTAAATTGAGTTAGTCTCTTGAAAATTAATTTGAGAATGGATTCTTAGATGGAATTAGTTGATTAATGTGACTAGGCTCAGATCGAAAGGGGGAACTTGACAATACTAATAAATAGGAGTTTTCAGTCTTACGGGTCGATGACTTCGAGGAAGGTCATTCTTGAGATAAGGCGAGTGTGGAACGATCCGATGAGCCAAGTGGGGCACGATCCGAATGAGGAAGGTGGGGTACGATCCGAACCAACCTTCTGATGAAGATAGAGAAACTTCAAAAATGACGTTCGATGGGGAATGTGGGAATTCTCGTAATTCCACTGGAGATTTTCGATGTAGATTTTCCTCGGTTCGATTAAACGAAGGGAGACTGTTGCGCAAATTCAAAGTCTTGCCGTTCACAAAAGCTACCAATTGAATTGGGTAGAATCACGGCTGAAGAAGTCTGCTCTCTGACGAACGCTTAGGGGACGAGACGATAAGAAGGTCCTTGAAGTGCGGGCTCTTACCGTCGAACTACGGAATAACCAGAGTATTTGTATGCCCGATTCTGAACGGTAAGGGGTAGTTTGGAGAAAGGAGTCACAAGCTCCAGACATCTTATTCCAGAGGCGGAGTCGATTCATCATTTAGCATCAAGGGCGAGACAGAGTGGCTCTTTCACACCTCATCACCTGGGGGTGGGGGGAGGGGCGGCTTGGGACAAGTTCGCAGGATTGGGAAATATTTTTCCAATGTGCTCAAGAGTAAAAAATATGAGTATGTTCGAACACGAAGGGACGTCATCCATGGCGTGATACCATAGCACGTTGTCTCTGATGAATTTGGGCTCGGAGGGGGGGTCAAAGGTTGTTCTTTTACAGGTAAGAACTCAACAGATTTACTAACGATCAAAGTTTCTAGACTGGCATATAGAAGTCGGTCATCTCCTCAAGTCAGGGCTCATATGCTCGATCAAAGCACAACTGTTATGTCTTCTCTAGAGACAGCGGCTAGCATTTAGATATTTGGATGGAGAACTGATCTGTGTGGTTTACATTGTAAGATGGAATAAAAGACTCAAAGTAACATAAAAAATTAGAACTATGAAGATTTTTCTGAAATTTTATAATGTGTTCACGTCGAACAAAAATAACATTTTACGTGAGGAAATCCGAATAGATATGTGCTATCGGAATGGACAGTTGTTAATTAAACGTGATTTTTTCTTCCCTATTCTGTTGCGATTACTAAATATACAAAAACACAATATAATAACTAAGGACTATAAATAATGCAAGACTAATTAAAGAAATGAGGAGTGCTTGTGCCAGAACGATAAACTGAGGACTAAGTCCACCGCTCTCCCGTAGATTAACCTTCGACCCAAAAAGTAATTAATAAATTTAATACAATAAATGCCGTCAACCATATAATCGATAAGTCCCCTAAGGTCTTCTTAGTGATATTTTAAGAATAAACTCAGGACGGGAATATAATAATTTAGGTTGACTAATTAGAAAAATCTGTATAAATGAGTGTAAGTAACAATTACAATGCCCTATCTTCTATCTTCAGTATATTTAATATAAATCAAATGAATGTGGGATTAAAATGAGAAATGTGGCGGCATTTCGCAACTATTGAAGAAATGTTTCCAGGACGTCACCATATCGGCTAATTAATCTGGAAACATCCCTCTAATATTGCTTAAATCATACGGCGAATTGCAAAAGTCAGGTTTTAATCGTTCAGATGCTCTCAATATGGGCACAGTGAGAGTTTTATGCCGTTAGACACAGTTCTAGAGTTTTAATATATAAATATGTTGATAAATTGTTATATTAATCAATTTAACCGCCCTCAGCGTCGATTATGCATTTCAAGCCAGATCTGAAAGCCGTGCTGACCTTGCGGATGAAGTCCGTCCTAATGCTGGCTCACAGGCGCTTGGGGGGTGAATTCAGCTCTTCGACGTGGATGTAGCGGACCTTGTAGGTCTTGCTCGCGACATACACCCACACGGTGTAGTAGAAAGTATTGAGTTGGGCGAATGCGGAGGCCAAAAGTCTTTTCAGGTTCAACCCCAACCATTCTTGCATGTTTTTGGACGTGTGGGCTTGGGCACCGTCCTCCTGAAAGACGTAACTCGCTTTCTTCCTGATTTTTCTAACCCAGGGAAGGACTTTTGTCGCCAAGATATCCCTGTAATCGCCAACGTGAGCCGGTAACTGACTACGAATCACACCTGCGGCATCTTCTCGCCATTCGAAGCCACGATGACAATCATCATCAAAGAGGCCATATGCTTGGTTGTGAAAATTTAGCGGAGCTCGAAAACATCCTGGTTGAAGCTTACCACGTATTCGTTCTGCTTATAGATGACCAGATCGACCATGAAGCGTTTTCATTAGAAAAAATGAGAATTCGATTGGCATGATACTTCAAGTCGTTGAAAAGGCGATAACAGTGCTCCCGACATATTTAGATCCGCATACATTTCTCGATAAGATACTTTTCCACGAACCTCAAGCTATTGTCGCCCTGCTCCTTGACGGCCAAGGACACCAGAGCTACCAAGATGTTCTTCTTTGCGATCGCAGACAAACGGTTAACAACTTAAGGTCTTTCTGAACGAGGTCGATTTTTCAGGTTTACTCAAATATCGCAGACAAACTATTGACAACTTAAATTTTGCCTGAACGAGGTCAATCTTTGAAGTCTTTTCCAGTTTTGAGCCTCTCCACGACTTGGCGGGCGGTCATGTGGGTGACGTCGAGCCGCTTGACGATGGCGGAATTATTGTGGCCCGTGCGCAGAAGAACAGAGATCTTGATTCTTTTCGCCTCCACTTCGACACATCTGCACACGTTGGAAAAAATATTTTAATGACACATCTTGAAAAAGGAGAACTTTAAGTTTGTTAATGTAAATTTTTCTCTCCCACCCCCCTAAACCTTTCGAAAGATAAAACAACTGAGTCTAAGAGAATTTTCTAAAATCACTGCATAAAAAAGACAATTAAAATAATGGCTTTGTTTCGTTTATGCTAAAATTAATATATATTTATTTAAAAGCAGCCAAAATACAATAACCTATACTCTAAAAACCTGTATTCAATTCTATTAATCACTCTACGTATGCACCCATTTTATTAAAGAAAATTTAAGGAAAACTACCTTCGTATTTACCGTGTGTATAATTCAAGACCAATTATCATATTCTATAATAGTGTAAAGGAATATGAAATAAATTATATAAGTAGAATGTACAAATTTATGTATTTGCTCTTTTCTGCGGGGTGTGCGGGCCATTTATATAAAAGGTAAATTGGAAAGTACCTCAGAATAAAGAGAGAAACATCTGAAACCTTTCCAAGTTCCGCCGAGTAAAGAATACTGAATCCATCACCGAAGATTTTTTTAACATTAAAGAATCTCTTTCATCTTTACCCAGCCTTAATCAACAAAGAAGATAACTTCCGCTTGGAGGTAGTGGATCCCATAAAAAGACACTCCACAAAAAATTGAATCGATAGCCACCAAACAGAATCAAGTGCCCTATCTGGCTAACCAGGAGTGGTACCAAAACTCAGTAATAAATCATCTTTGGTAACCAAAACAGTGTTAGTCCGCCTCCCACTCTAAGACAGCGTGTGCATTTGAAGAGCAGGGACTAAATTTGTAAGGGTCTGGTCCTTTGATAGATTTCGTGGTCCCCAAGAAACTTGTGTATTCCTTTCAGATTTTCAAAAAAGATAAGGTTCATCAGCAACCGGCGTACGACATGTGAGAAATCTGCAGCATATATTCAGATGATTTTAGATATAAGTGAACCGAGGGAATACTTCATATATAATTAAGAACTGAACTTCTATTACCAGTAGTAGGGAGTTAGGAATAGATAAAGGAGCAATATGGACATCACATCGGACATTAATTGTGTACGCAACTTTTCACCCAGCATCCATTGAAAAGGCTTTCGTAATATTTTGTACTCCTGGAAGGTTAATAGGATGGATGCACCAAAAGTGGTATCCTAAAGGCTGATTGCTAATTGGCAGTGGGATAAGACAACCTCCATAGCTCCTCCCAGTCATCCCCCTAGTCTACAGCAAATCCACAGAAGGATATTGCTCTTCGGATCTATCTGAAAAAGTTGACTAGCAGACTTTAAGGAAAAGGTCCTCACAAAGATACAAAGATGACTGTAGGCAGAAGAAAGACAGACCACCAAAGCCTTTTGACGGAGGAGTACGATATTGTATCTCCTCCTTCTCGCTTTCAGTTAACGGTGATGCGTCAAAAGGAAGTAGAACCAACAGAATAGTTCCTTTGCACGAAAGAGCTACTGCCATTCCGGGCTTGAAATAGTTAGAATAAAAGAGTTATTTCATATATTTCAAAGTCAAGGAAGTTCCAGGTGGCACATACTACGGCATGACTATCACATTACCCTCTAAATGAAATCCTATCCGCAGCCAACGCGACACTTAATAATACCAATCAAAATCATTAGATAGAGCAAGGTGCGATTCGCTACAATTTATACACCTCGCCTTGCACTAAACAAATATATCGCTCCTTAGAGGAGTTTACACAGATTTTGAGCTGGCTCGACTTTGTGCTTCGTGGCAAGATAAAAAAAGTGCCGTCACAATGTAGAGGTGCTAACAAGCAAGCACCGAATTAAAGAGCCTGCCCGAAGGCAATATGACGAATAATTTATGACCGGGTCTTAAGATAACTCCTTTCTTCGTTACCAAACGCTCGCTTAGCTATGTATAGCCCTTGTCGGACTGGTTCATAAATCTTCGCATGTAAATAGACTAGCAATTCTTGGGCGTAGACCAACCATTTTACAAATTTGAAGGTAGAGTTCGGGGTTACTTACACAAAAGTGGGTTTGAGATTCCAAAGATCCCTCAGTTTAGATCATTGGTCGGGTGTAGCACATTTACCATAAGGCATCGTCAAAAAATGAGATATTATTGCTTTTCTGTCAAGAAGCCCTAGGTAAACACTAACGCTAACGGAACATTTAGAACTGTTGATCTATAAACGATTAAATACGGCGGGCTCAAGACGACATTCAACCTTTGAATGAGGAAGGCTGATGCCTTTGACGCTTCCCTTTTATTTCCCCCTTGTTTTGAGCTGAATAGATTCGATTTATAAACTTTTTCAACAATTTCCGAGTACGAAGTGTCTCAAGCTGAAATGAAGATTTCCCTGCCCGTCTCCAGATGTCTTCCCATTAATATACAGATAGAAAATTAATCTGAACTTTTTCCTTCCTCTCTTTTTTTGTTTTTTAGCCGTGAGCGACTCTACATCTCACTATTTCGGTCGGTTGGTAGGTTGGTTGGTCCCCGTTTTGCTTTTTTTGCAATAACATTATAACTATTCGGCTGATTCTAACTAAATTTGAAACACCGATGTTCATTTACATTCGCTTTCAAATAATATAATTGCCAAAGCTCTTCCAAGTTTAGCCAGGGAATTATTTTGTTTTTGCAATAACATCAAAACTATTCGGCCCATTCTAAATAAATTTGAAACTCTTATATTATTTTACATTCTCTTTCAAATGATATACTTTTATTGCCAAAGTCATCCTAAGGTTAGCTAGGTAATTATTTTATTTTGCAATAACATCATAAATATTCGACCAATTCTAACGAAATTTGAAATTCTTAAGTTGTTTTACATTTCCTTTCGAATGATCTAATTTTCAAAGTCCTCTCAATGTTGGCCTGAGAATGATTTTGTTTTAGCCATATCATCATAACTATTCGGCCGATTCTAACGAAATTCGAAACCTAATTTTGTTTTACATTCTCTTTCAAAAGATAGAATTATCAAGGCCCTTCCAATGTTATTCAGGGAATTATTGAGAGTTTTGAAGGTCGTAAGGTCATAAATCAGAATAAGTGAGAGCACGTGGCCTTTTGGTCAGCAGAGCTTGTTTTAAGGAGTGGGACCAATTGGGAGGGTTCTGTCTAGGAGTTTTTTCAGGCTTAGATTTCTGGGCCGCCTTGGCAAGATGTATCCCTGGGAAGACTCTACCTCCTTGTGATATCCCCCATCACAGTGTCTAGGATCACGATATCGACCTCTGGGAACAAAGAATCTTTCGGAACCAAGATTATTATTGATGCATCTTTTTGGCCACCTTGTCTCTAGATTTTAGTCAGGGAACTTCCAATACTAGAGTTCTAGGATCATGATAACAATCTAGATTATATCCTATATTTATTTTTTATCTTTTTTATTAATTTATTCTTTCCCTTCTAAACTTATCTACCTCCCCTTCTTATTGAATATTTGTAGTAATCGTTGGGGCCAACACCACCTTGTCTATAATTATTCCGTAGTAATGCGATTTACTTTTAAAAGCTATTTCGAATTAAAAGGGAATTTATTTGAATAATTTGGTATTCCAAAAAATATCTGGTTTGTACGCATGGCAAAAACGACTACAGCTAAATAGATCTCACTCTTGATTTATTATTGACATTTATTTACAATAAAAACCAATTTCTTTTTGTTGCGCACATTTAGGCTTCGGAATCTGAAAAGTTTTTTCATCATTCTTTTGGCTAGGGAGACTATTGTTAATGTGGGTTTTATATTATGATTTGGTGAGTCGTAAGCCCAGGACTTTTCACTTGTTATGGTATGGGTAGTGTTTGTCATTACGAAGATGTCGTCTACTTTCTAGTGGTTCATTGGAATTACCTGGAATTTCTGGCTGTTCGTCTTAATTTTCCACCTTTTTTTCAAATCGTTTGTTATTTTAGATCTCTGCTTCTGTCACCCTTGCTTGAACTTCAGGGTTCCTGATGGGACTTGAGAGGATTTGAGTGATGTTATCTGCAAACTGCAGATACACGTTGTTGTCCCGCACTGCAGCAGAGAGGTCTATTGTGTACACGAAGTACAGCAACGGACTCAGGCAGCTGCCTTGTGGAATACCCGCCTCGTTTTCAAATTCGCGTTCTTTGTAGCCTTCGATCTAAATGTGAGCTCTCATTTCCATGATATAGTCACAGAGAACCCTTTCTAGGATTGAGTTTAGCCGAAGGTTCAAGATCTTATATTTTAGACTCCCCAGCCAAACCTTATCGAAGACCTTTTTAACATCTCGCAGTACCACGTCTACGTACTTCCGCTCAGCTTTGCTGATCGCGAGTTTTTCCATTAGAAGGGCGAAGGTAGATTCCGTTCCCCGTCTCCTAAGGAACCCATGCTACTGAGGGTTATGGGCTCCTTGCTTGGCTAAGTGTTCTTGAAGCCGGTCAGCCAGGAGCTACTTGTATAACTTCTCCACAAACTTAAGCAGTGAGATTGGCCTGTAATTGACCAGTTGATCAGGGGGTTTACCTCTCTTAGGTATAAAGATTATTTTAACAATCTTTAAGCCGTCTGGAAAGTAACCCGTATTCAAGGAAGCATTGAAGATGTTAGTGATTTCCTGAATGATGTGCTCTGAGTAACTTACTAAGTTGCATTTAGTGATGCTTATCCAGCCTGGTGCCCTATGTTCAGAGGAGTTTACCTTGGCCATGACCTCCTCAGGTGTTATGGGTTGGCCTTGGTTCTCCATCTCTCTGCCTTCGTCTACTTAATGATGCGTCTACGTTAGATGTATGATTTGATTCAGGTCTTCTATCAGTTGGCCTTTGACTTCCTGGTTGAACTCTTCATTGTGTTCTAGAGTGATGCTGAAGACATTTTTCCAATATGTTAGAAATCTTTCATCCAAAACCACCGGTTCTTCTATATAATTCCCATTCTCCTAAATTCGAGCCTTCGCTTTTCCTGTTTGTCCTTATAGTTTTCTGATTTGTCGCCAGAATTAACCCGGGTTCAACTCGCTATCGAAACTATCTATTAATTTGTTCCATATTAATAAGTTGTTCCTCTTGTTGAAGGTTGATAGCATCTTCAAGCTCGGTGGTCAGGCGCCGTAGTAGCGAGCTTGTCTTCTGGTTTGGACGTGACCGTTACCTGTGATCACGAGCGATTGCATTCATTACCTATATCCATCTAGGTTGAGGAGAAGTTCTGTACCCTGTCTTGGCTACACATTTGTGAGGCCCACGGTTTATCACGATCACCTAATTTAATCATAAAGTAAGCCAAGTATGCTCTTTTCACAAAGATACTAATGTTCATTCTTTGAGTTAGTGCAATAAAACACCCACATATCTAGCAAAATGAGTCAGGGGAATTCAAACATTTCCTTTGTAATGAGGCCATACTACTGAATGTTATTCATAAAAAAAATCTGAAACAACACAAAATTATATAATACACAATTGCTTTATATATCTAGATGTGTATAAATAGAACTCTAAATACCTAGATAAAATAAAATAACAAGAATACTATGAGTGGGACCAATATGAACCAGTCGATAAATAAAAGACGACGTGATAGAATAAAACTATTGCCATTTTTTAACTCAATGATCCAGACTTTCGCAAGAACAGGTCTCAAACTTGAGTCAACAGAAAAAAAGTTAAATTTGTTGAAGAGTGTAATTGGTTAGCATATTTTATGGACAGCCTAGTTACATTCTTAATACGATGCTCTGCTTTAGTTGGAGATTGATATCCGCGAAGATTTTTAATGAAACGAGCAATTCGTCACTGCATTTTTTGGTTTAGAGAAGACGTATGATACATCGTGACGATAAGGTATCACGTAGACTCTAAATTCTTTGGAAGCGACGGGGCCTCACTCTTTACTCTTTGCGTTCTTACAAGATTGTCGAATCTGCGTACAAAGTTTGGGTGGATTTAGGGCTTCTCGGAGCTCATAGCGAGAGAAGATGATGTCGAGTCAGGAAGTGTTATGAGCATCACTCTTTTCACCATGATTCATGATAGTATCACATCTTGTTGCTACGGATACTACCTTTGAGCGTTTGTCGTCCCACCTCTGATCTCAAATCTACGAAGACAAGGGGAGTATTGAGTTCGTCGTATTTCTTGGACTATGCATTTTGTCACACTGTAGCCGTGCCAGTGTATACAGATTGCTCAATTTCTGAAGTGGAATTTGCCTTATGCTACTTCCCTCTTGATTGAAGGTGGGGAGGCCCTTTATAGTGTGGATTTATCTTCACGATCAAGAAGCTGTTTGCAATATATCGTTTGGTACAAATGAATAAACATCACTACCGTTTATAAACTATATGGTAATACATAGTGACTTACAGAGCGCAATAGAAGACCTCGAAGCATGGAAATATCCATACCCCAAAGTACGCAGTATCCATGGCTATAGCGATCCAGGAGAACGTCTAGTATTTCTCACATAGGTTCTTTGGGCATTTAGAGATTACTGGAACCAAACACGTTGATGAGATAACCAGGATGTCTGCCCTGCGGACTAAGCATCTGGAAAGGCGTTTCGTTCCTACGCACTCTGACTAATTGGCATGAACCTCTAAACTCCTTACCGCTTCTTAGTAGAAGACGACTGAAGATGGCGTGTGGGAATGTAAAGTTGAATGCCATTGAGCATAGATTCATACCAGAGCCATTGATTTAATGGTCTCAAGACATTTTTATTGCGTACCGAGTCAAATACACACGCATGAACTCTCCTTTTTTAATTGAAAATTCTTTATTTTTATATACAAAGCAAAGGAAAAGGTAGACGTCAGATGTAGAGGACAGGAAAAACGAACAAAACGTATACATATAGATATAGTTTAACGACCAATATATTTTTAAAGTTATATTCTCAAGTATGTAATCTCTAATCATTCTATTATTAAACATATTTACCAAGGTGCTTTCAAAGACCAACCTTGGCAAGTTATCCCAATTGTGTTAGTTTATAAGAATAGCATTATTTGCTATTTCAGTGTTAAATATTTAGTTAACTAGCTTGATTAGCTCATTCATTTGCCCGTCGGGGCCATATGTAGAACGGGACTTCTTTTGTGCATGCTTGGATGAACTGTCGCAACATTTCGTCGGCGATAGTTAAAGATGTGGAGCCTGCAGTACGGTAAATGGCTTTAATTATCAATTCGATGGTTTGATTTACGGGAACAGTTGTGAATAGAGATTCCACCTCCATAGAACCTCGTACGTATGCTGGTCCCTTAGCTCAGTCGGTAGAGCACAGGTCTAGATAACTAGAGGTCTGTGGTTCAAGTCCTATAACAGTGTGAAGTGTTTTTTTTTCTCATAGCTTTTCTCGGTGTCATCTTAATTAAGATCTTTAATCTCTTGTTTATGTTTATTACTTCCCATATGAAAATGAAAATGATGAATATATATTATTACAAACACACAGAGTAGCAGATGGGCTACAAATATGAAAAAGCAACAAGGAAGAAGGAAATGAGTTCACGAGCGCTTTCCTCTTTATTTCGATGACATTTTCAATGAATGAACAAGTAAGCAGAATACATGAGCTGATATTGAAGATAAAAATGAACCTCTTTTTGCCAAACCTTAAGTAATGGAGACAAAATCAAAGAGAATCTTAATTTGAGACCGAATGCACAATGTGATAATGTGGTGATGCAACTAAAATAACCCTAGGTTATTTTAGTCTTAATAAATATACAGTACATTGTAAAAGAGAAGGTCCCGTATCTGGGTAGGCAAAGATGCCGCTAAAAGATCCTTTTATCATGTTGGTGAGCATATCAGAATGCTTGGTATCAAAAGATACGCTGTCCTTATGTTATAACAAAATTTTCAGTAGAATTCCTCATCTCCTCCAATCGCTTACAATAAGTGTGATATGCAAATATAGGATGAAATAATTGTTTTAAAATTAATTATACCAAACCAGAGAAAGAACTTTGACACGTTCAAACCAACATCAGGTCAATGTAGGCCACCATAGCAAACAATCTGTTTTCTATTTGCATATAAAGCAGATTGTAATTAAGCAATCTAGTGGCAAATCCATCATTAAAATGCAATATTTACGTTTACAGATATATTTTAGAACATATATTTATTGAGACTCTGTCCGATTTTAACTTGAACCAAGAGGTATTTTCGAAAAGTTCCATTATTACCTGCTATATTAAGTCTCAAATTCAGATTCTCTTTGATTTTATATCCCTTATTTAGGGTTTGGGTGAAGCATAGCCATCTTTTTCTTTTAAATATATAAACTCATGTATTCTGCCTCTTTGTTCATACCATGAAAAAGTATTATTTGCATTCATATATATATATATATATATATATATATATATATATATATATATATATATATATAGATATGAATGCAATGTCCCGCAGGAAAAAATGAAAAGGTGTTTCCAAGTACTTTCGAACTTTATTAAGTTCCTTATCAAAGATAACTACAAGAAATAATATTATATTAGAGGTATATATACGAAAGAAAAGTATGAAAGACCGCCTCAAAAAAAAGAAATCACCCATGAGGAAGACGGAAGGAAATTGGTCACGAAGTTTAAAGAAACAGGCAGTGTCTTGGACAAACCCCGTTCCGGGCGACCAAAGACTTCAGACGAAACGAAAGAGGTTGTCATGGCCAAGATTGCTGCTAGCCCAGTAAAATAAATAGGTTGCCGATCAGGGTGTCGAAGGTTAAATTCATCGGCGATTTTGCGATAAGACCATTCTTCTCGTCCACTTAAGAGTACCAACTCGATTCTTTCTTCTTTAGACAGAGCCATCATTCGATCTGGTGAGTAAAAATAACAAATAAATAAAATATTAAAATTCCTAAGTACCCAAACTTTGTGGACACCCTCTATATATATCTCGACTATGATGTAATTAGCGTCGAAATTTCTCCAAACAAATTTAATATCTAGAACTAGAAAGAACGTGGAGGTGGCATCCTGATAATAATTTGCAGTTTATTAAAAACGGATTCGGAAAGATCTCTGCAAATGAAAGCACTTGATTATAAGTGTTCACAATGAAACGAGTCTCGAATGCTATCTCCCCTAAAGCTGCTTCTATCTAAATTACTTAATTACACTAAACCCTTTATTGTTGTTGAAATTTGGTTCTGGCATCAACAGATAATTTTCAAATTAATTAAGAGGTTTATATATACACGATATATATATATGCCTGTGTATATTTTTTATAAAGGCGAGATCAATTTAAAGTTACGTATTTAATGCTCTGTTTATAGATAAAAGAGTTTAGTTATAGAGCCAGAGTATTTATCATTTTATTCGTTATTATATTATATTTTCTATTATTTATACTTAATTACACAGTATTTAGCAAAATAGTTAATCATGGATGTGGAGAAATCCACTTTGAATAATATCATTCCCCCCCCCTTCTCCTGAGAAAGTATTTCGGGAGAGAAAGCGAGTCATCTCCCGCCCCCCTTTCAACCTCTCCCTCTTTTGACCCGCCGCCAGGTTACCGTAAAATTTACACTAAAGCTTCTTCCCGTTCGTCTCGCTTTTTTTACCTCCTCGAGTCGGTAGATTGCTTTGTATCCTCGCCGTAAACCGCGTTTATGGTCCCCACCGCTGTCGCTCGTCCGACTGCTGATCACAGCCGTTGACACTTCCTCGTAAGGAGGCGCTCGGTTCATCAATCCCGATAACGAAGGTTAAGAAGGTCTCAATCTCTTTTTCTCTTTTGAATAGCACCGAGTATATATGCATCCGCTTATGGCTGACGGACAGATTCGGTTAGACGCGACTTCCCAGAAAGGAGTGAAATTTAACGAGCTCTCTCCCAAGAAGTGTGAGCGACAGTCGCAAGCCACGGAAGAGCTGGACAATCACCCCCGTGTCTTCGGGTCTGGGAGAAGTCTCGTGAGGCAACGTCAGCCTTTCCCCTCCTCCTTCGGATCAAGGATTAAAGAAGCCGTCCTCTGAAGTTCATCTGTCGACCTCTTACGACAAAAGGCCCATTAGCTCGCTCAAGCCAAGTGTAGAGAAGTCATCTCCCCCTCCCCCTTCGAAGTTCGTTCGGAGACGCTCTGAGGAGAGGAGGCCCGCATCTGGTGACCTCTTACGACAAGAGGCCCATTAGCTGGCTCAAGCCGAGTGTGGAGAAGTCATCTTCCCCCCCTCCCCCTCTATCTTTGAAGTTCGTTCGGTGAACTCCTAAGGACAGGAGGCCCGCGTCTCACAAACGTGAGTTGAGAAAAAATAGCCCTACCCGCTGTGGGTTGTGTGGCTACCACCTGTGAGTAATCAAGGTCACCAATACCTACTCCAGGTTGCCCCACCTTACCCTCGAGTTTCAAAAGAGGGAGAACATTCATTACCCTCAATCTTCCATTATAACCATTACCTGACCACGGTTATCTAATTAGTATTCAGAGCATAAGTCCGTCTCATTTATGTACCATTTATACGTAGGTGAGTCAAAAAGTTCTCAGACAAATGCCAGATTATTGAAATGTTCGATTTTGTACAAGTAAATACAGGGTCAAACACGACTTTCATGTTTTCTGAACAATTCCTACAAAATTCGTCATTCAATTTGTCGAGACTCTTTGTATTAGATGTGCTTCAAAAAGGTTACTTTTTTGAACCCATAAAATGGCAAATTTTGAGATAAGAGCGAACATTAAATTCCTGACTAAACTTGATTGGAAGCCTGTTAAGATTATTGACGCTCTACAACAGGTTTATGGTGACTCTTCGCCATGTAGAGCGGTAGTTTACGACTGGATTAAGCGCTTCAAGGGGGGCAGAGAAGAGGTTGAAGATGATCCACGTGAAGGGAGACCCTCCACCTCCATTAACCCAGAAAATGTCGAGCTTGTGAGGAATCTAGTGGATAAAGATCGCCGTATTACTATTGATGAAGTTGCCAATGCATGTGAAATCTCTCATGGCTCAGCATTTGGAATTCTAACTGAAAATCTTGGCCTGAGCAAGCTTTCAGCACGTTGGGTCCCAAAAGCGTTGCGAGAAGACCAGCTGAATCATAGGGCCAACCTTTCTTTGGCTATTTTGACCAAGATTGAAGCAAACGAGGATAGTTTTTTGAGCGCCTCGTAACGGGAGATGAAACTTGGGTGTATCAGTTTGATCCTGAAAGTAAAAATCAATCAAAAGAGTGGCACCCAAGGGGGGCAGCAGGGCCTATCAAGTTCAAGACAGAGAGGTCCGTTAAGAAGATAATGGCTACAGTTTTTTGAGGTTCGGAGGGAATTATTTTAATAGACTTCTTAGAAGGACAAAAAACTGTTACATCCAGCTATTACGAAGGAGTTTTAAGGAAGCTGAAAACTTCAATAGCCAAAAAACGACGAGGAAAGCTCCACAAGCAAATCTTGTTCCACTATAACAATGCCCCTGCACATTCATCCAAAGCTGTGAGATCTCAGCTACGGGAATTTCGATGGAAAACTCTTGCTCATCCCCCTTATAGCCCTGATTTAGCACCCTCTGACTTTTTTCTGTTTCCAAATTAAAAGGGACACCTAAAAGGAACCCGGTTTCAATCATTAGATGAAGCAAAAAAGCAGGTCATTACTTGGTGCCAGAGACAACCCCGTGAATTCTACAAAGATGGTCTTTACCGTTGGATTCATAGATTAAGAAAGTGTATAGATGTTAATGGAGCTTATGTAGAAAAATGATTACAGTATTATTACAAATAAAAATTTTAGGCCATTTATCTGAGAACTTTTTGACTCCCCCTCGTATACATAATTATTGTTGTCCCCTTTTATTACGTGTGTATTAAAAGTCTGTTTTTGTCATTATGTTTGTTGTAATCCTTGGTTACGCAGCTGCCATTATCTATTAAATAACACTCTTAGAAACAATAACAGTTGTCGCCTTGCTTGCCTAACCTTAGTACTTGTTTGCGAATATTCATGTACAGTTGGCAATACCTTGACATAAAGATATTTTGCGTCAGGTTTGGGTGTCTTCCTCACCTGATTTTGAAGCACTAAGTTCAATTGGTAGCAGCTGCATTACTAATAATATTCGAACAACAATATTTTAGGACAATTTTTCTTTTATTATGAGCCCATTCTTGTGTGGTGTGTCGACAGTATTTCTAGTTCCTTACAAGAGGATACTAGCTAAGCGATAATACTAACCGTATTTTTTTTGTCGTTAGACAGATTCCTCCGTTAGTTAGTTAGTTATTTTTTGAGTGTGAGTTTGCCCGATTTTAAAAAGGAATTTTAATAATTTTTGTCGTAGTAGAATTTATAATTGTTTGGGGGTAAAGCTTCAATAGCTCTGGCAGCTTTTTTGTTGTGCAAGGGCGGTAGTAGCATATCCGGGATGTCTTCATTCGATCGCTTTTATAAACAAGGGTAGATCCTAGGCTTACCTGGGAATGATTTAATCGCTTTTGTTCAGGAAGAGGAACGTAGCAAAGTGCGGAAAAAAGCACAGAGAGAAGCAGAAATCGAAGATAGAAAAACACAGAAAGAAGTAGAAGAAGAAGCAAGAAGAGCACAGAGAGAAGAAGAAGCAAGAAAAGCAGAAATCAAAGTTAGAAAAGCACAGAGAGAAACAGAAGATAATGAAAGAATGAGGCAGCATGTGAGAGAGATAGGTCGTGACCAAGTCAAGATAAACTCCGTAGGATCTCGAAATGAACAGGCTCAAGTACCCTCACTAAAACTCCTCGCATACAAAGATGGAGAAGATTTTTGCTCTTATTTAACGCACTTCGAGAAGATCTTCGAAGGCAACAATTGGGACGGACTTAGAATTAGATGGTGTCGCCCGGTTACTTCCACTCTTGAATCCTCATCTTCGCGACATATTCATTTCGCTTCCTTCCGAGGCCACCCTTGATTATTCAACCCTAAAGAGTTAGGTTCGACTCCGTGCGAATACAGCCAAGCTAAACCTACAGGCAATTTGGATTCAGGCTTCTGCGTAATTTCCAATTCTAGCTGGATTCCGCACAAGTATCAAATGATTATGAGTCGCTAGTTGACTTCATTCTACGGGATCAAGTAATGTCGTCCCAACCTCGCAAACTAAGGGTCTTCATAGCGGACAGAAGAGCGTCCACTTTTAAGGAGTATGCGAAAGAAGCCGACCTTCACGCTTCCAGTCACGACTTTTACCCCAAAGAGGTCAAGAAGAACCATCTCCCTCCCTTAAACACAAGTTTGGGTTTAACTGAAGCCCACCCAAGGTCAACAACGGCTTCGTAAAAGTGCGTGCAGACGCCGAGCAAGTACAGGCCTTACTTGCTACGAAAGCAAGAGGACGTGAAGCTCCAGTTACTCCCCTCCAACACCTAGAAACTACCCCCGAAGACCAATTGTGTGCTTTACGTGTGGCACCCCTGGGCACTTAAGTTACAATTGCTCCAAAATACTCAATTGAGTACCTTATCGAGTCACCAGGTCCACCAAATCTCTGCTGCCCTCTCGCCTCATCCGCCAGCCGTCTCACCAGAGGCCCCTACTCCCTCTCTCCAGGATCAACAGGTAAATTTCCTGTTTAACAAGCGTTCTCCCGGTGGGCTCTTGTTTGAAAATGGCGCAGTAAATGGTTTACGAGCGTCAACCTCCGTTAGAGATACAGTTTTCATCTTTATAGTAGTTTCCGACAAACTACTACCCCCCGTAAGTCCCCAGCACAACAGGTTTGCGTTGGTGCATGACTTTTTAGGTCGTGCCACCAGGTTCACAGTTGTACGGTGCCATATTGGGAGCCAGTACTTGACCAGATTGGCCGACGTAGTCACGACCCCGTTGAAATTCTGCTCCGTCCTCATTAGAAAGATCGCACAGCTCTTCCAAAAACCAATTTCCCAGTCCGGCTTCACCAGGGCCACGGCCGAAAAGGATGAATCGCTTTCGGTACGCCTATCGTCTCCATACATCGACCTCGCCACCAATGTTCAATGTGCTGAGGCACAGAAGAATTACCCCCCATTACAACCCTTGTGTGAAAAAGAAAGGAAGAAGGAGACCGAAACGGTGCGAGGCCATCTGAAGATCGAATACCCCGTGAAGGATGCGTTAGTATACCGTTCTTATGTTGAACCGGAGAGCCCCCCGACCAACGCGTTGTGTGTACCGAGAACGAATATCAAACCCGTTCTAAAGATGGCTCATGATGGCCTAATGGATGGACGTTTCGATCATAACAAAACGCCACCGCGTGTTTTTAAATATTTTTAGGGGGTCAAGAGCGGCCAAAGAAATTATCGACATCTGCAAGTCGTTTAACCTTTGCCAGAAGGTCGCTCTCAAAGGGCGTTTAGCCCCCGCCCCCCTTCAAAGCACTTTGAAAGTGGCCAAGCCTTTCGCCCGGCTTGCAATCGACCTAATAGGCCCTATTCTTCCCCTGTCAAGCGAGAGACATTCCTATCCCGTTAGACCTGTGGGTTTGGTCCAAACGGTGTGCGTAAAAGCAGAATATGAGTATCCCCTCCCGTCTCTTCCTTCCTCCCAAGCGGAACCTAATTACGACTTGAACCTAATCGCCAATCTCGCCTCTAATGAGAGGGCTCAATTGCTCGCCTTATTGAAAGGCTTTCCCGTATCATTCTATTGTCGTTTTGGGCCGAATTTCGGTGCCATAGCCTCGCACCTTAACGACATGCTTAAAAGAACGGCCCCCGATCCAATCAATTGGACCCCTTCCGCGGAAGATCGCTTCCACCAGTTAAAGGACAAGCTAATCTCTGCCCCTATTTTGAGATTACCGAATCCTAATAAAACATTCGGGGTTTGTACTGATGCCTCCCAGGATGGCCTAGGTTGTGCTCTCATCCAATATGATGATGAAGGAGTGGGATATCCTGTAGGATATGTTAGCAGGAATCTGTCCAATACGAAAAGGTGTATGCTACCATTGAGCTTGAATCGTTAGCCATAGTGTGGTATATTCATAAATTTAGGATGTATGTTAAAGGCACAGACAACTCCTTAGCCGATAGCTTGAGTAGGATCCCTATAGAAGTCCCCCCTCCAACAAGCTGAGTGTATACAAAAATTCACGTTTGATTCATTGTTTTGTAAATACTATTTTTCTTCTTTTTTTTGCCTTCTTGATGTTGTGTGTGCGTATGTATAGCTAAGTTATCTGGGTTACAAATGTGTAAATCCCGTGTAGTATTATAGTTTTTTTTCTCTGTTGGTAAACGTTAAAATTTTAGATATTTTTTTCGCTCCAAAGTTTCCTACGCTGTAAATATGTCTCTGGATAGGGAAGGGTGTAGAGGTATCCCCTAGAATAATATTATTTTCCCACCTGCTAAGATATTACCTCCAAAGAGAAAGCGAGCCGTTACTCCCCCTCCCCCCCCTCCGACTGCACCATTTTTAGACTCGCCGCCAGGTCTCCGCAAAATTCACACCGAGGCATGATTCTGAAATTGAAGGGTACCTCCCCGCCCCTTAATTCACTCCCTCCCCCTCTTGGGTTGTGAGATTTCACATCTATTTTGTAGATTCACCAGGAACATCTTTTATGGCTCCGAACAATGGTCGTCCGCATGGCCCGTTGATCCCTGCTTTTGACACTTCGCAAGGATACGCTCGAGTTATCACGGCTGATAACGAGGGTCAGAGAAGATATCTATCTCTCTCTCTCTTTCTCTCCCTGTTTTGGAGAACTCCGGGTATATATGCACCCTCTCCAGGATTACAGACAGATTTGGTTAGGCGACACTGCCCAGAAAGGAGTTCAATTCAACGAAGCTCTCTACCGAGAAGTGTCAGTGACGGTCGCGGCCACGGAAGAGCTGGACATCACACCCGTATCTTCAGGTCAGGGAGAAGAGTCTCGTGAGGAAACGTCACCCTTTCTCAACCGCCTTCTGATCAAGGATTGGAGGAGCGTCTTCCGAAGTCCTTCTGGTGACCTCTTGAGGACAAGAGTCCCGTTAGCTCGCTTAAGTCGAGTGTGGAGAAGTCATCTCCCTCCCCCTTTTCGAAGTTCGTCCGGTGACCTCTTCAGTAAAAGAGATCCGCATCTCGCAAAACAAAAGATCGAGAAAGTAGCCTCACCCGCAGCTGGTTTGTTGCTAGACCCGTGAGTAATCAAGGTCACCAAGACCTCCCCCAAGTTCGCCACTGTTTCCTCTCGAGATTCAAAAGAACTAAATCACTCACTACCCTAAACCTCCCTGTATGTAGAGGTATAATAAGAGTTTAGTATATATATATATATATATATATATATATATATATATATATATATTAATATATATATCGAGTATAAGGAAATAATAACTAAAGACATCTGGGTTTAGCTTTGCCCCTTTAATGTTTTCCGGTAACATAGGAGAACGGGCAAAAGGGTAAATGATACGAGACTGATCCCTGACCTCAGCTCAAAAAGGCAGGCCCTTCGCGGGTGCACTTATATACAACCCATTCAAAAGTGCAAACTGCCGATCTCGTATTACCCCCTTTCCGAGCCACAAGACGTAAAATTCGGGAGACCAACCTGAGGTCCCACCTTGCCAGCCCCCGTCCCCTATCCACCTCCCCACCCACCTCAGCGGGAGTAATTGGGGAAAAAAAAGGATGCCCCGTGTCAACGTGGCTTTTGGTTCGTTCCCACCGAAGAGACAAGAAAGTCACCGGTTGACAGAAGATTTTTCGAGTTCGACAAGAAGACTCAAAAATCACCGGTACAAAGTTATTTCAAGTTAAGGAGAATTTGCAGTCCTTGTACAATACCAGATTGTACCAAGGAAGCTCGGCACCGTTCGAGCCCCAAGATTAGTGAGTATCAACCTAGACAGATTGAGGACTCCAAATCTTATTCTATCTGAGTTTGACAACTCCAAACTAGATAGATTTCTCATCCAAAATCGAAATTATATAAGCGAGACCCAAATCGCTAGAAAAGAATGTAAACATATCCCAACCTTTTCTGAAGGAAACCTTTTCAAGGTCATAAACGTACGAGGACCAACCCACCTTATCGGCGTCTTTGTTTTGATTCTCTTACGCCAACTCGAAATTCCCTGTGACGTCACCTATCCAGCTTTAGGCCGGAGTAAAGCCATTTTGGGGAGCAAACTGCAAACTACTCGAGCTACGCTTCTCAGGAAAAAAAATCCCCGAAGATATTCTAACTGGAATCGGGTATTAATCTCCATTTCCTTATGTAAGTAAAGAATAATCCTGTTATTTATGTCCCCATGCATAATAATTAGTTTAGTAGATGCCTGTCTAAAGACAACGCTATTAACTTAAAAATTGTTCCCCCCGTAAAATTTTATCTCGAAGCGAACTGCGAGAGCTTACCCAGTAATTCCATTTTCTTTTTTTAAGTGTATTAGATCTGTATTTGTTTTAGGTTATTTATTGAGATGAGTTATGTTCACTAAAGTCTATTTTTCTTTAGTAAATGCACTGTTTTAATTATCCCCGAACGAGTTGAAGTGGCAATATTTGATAAAGTCAAGAAAGAAACCCAGTTTATTTATTTACTAGAATAAAAATAAAATTAGCACTCTTAGAGCCCGATCCTCAAGCAATCACTAAGGCACAACTTACGCCTTAATTTAAAGTTATTTGGTTTATTAAAAATTAATAAAAAATATAAATATATATATATATATATATATATATATATATATATATATATATATATATATATATATATATATATATATATATATATATATATATATTAGCTCGGCTAACCTACGACACTCCCATTATAACCATTCAATAACCCAGGTTATCTAATTAGTATTCGGAACTTAATTCCGTCTTATTCATGTACCCATATTTATTTTTGTGCTTTTTATTTAGTGTGTATTAAAATCTAGTTCTGGCGTTGAATTTGTTATATTCCTTGGTAACGAGCTGCCGCCATCTATTAAAATCACACTCTTAGAACAATGCCAGTTGTCGCCTTGCTTGGCCTACCTTAGAGCCTGTGTGCGCATATTCCTGTAGCCTTGGCCATACTTCGACAATAGATTTTAGGAAAATTATACAAAGTGACTTTAACAGTTTGTCCTAATTTTTTTGTTTTTATTTAATGCGCTTTTAAATTTTAAATGTAATTATTTACTTCAATTTTAGTTATTGCAATATTTCACAATGTAGTGTTTTCATCAGTATAAAAATACCTTTGAAGTACTTCTAGCCTGCGGAGATACTGTGTTTGATGTTTTGTGGCTTTAGGTAGGTTAAAGGTGCTATGCCTCTTTTCTGTTTTTTTTTATTAGTGTTTTAAGCCAACTTTCATTGAACATTTTATGTGTATCCGGACTCGGACTCAGGTTTGCTTAATATATTTCACTTTAGATATCATGCTTTTAGATAATTAATGAGGTTTTTTTTTATCCTAGAAGATTGATTTTATTTTGGGGTTGTTTCCTAAATAACAGTTCCGGTGGCGGTGGTTCAGTGGAAAATCTTCTGTTGTAAGTACCAAATTAGGAAGGAGGAGAATGTGATAAGCAAAACTCTGAGTTGTATTTGTGTTATCATTTGTAATATTGTGAGTATTACCTCTTATTGTTTGTTTATCGTAATGATGATAGCCATTTGTTGGGTTATTCTTTTGCTGCTTCTCCCGCTGTCTCATTTACAATAGTTCCCACATGACCAGAGTACCAGCAGAGTTTGATTTTGTGTATATTCTGATCACTGTATATTGTTTAGTTATCCGAATTGTCTTGCGTAATGGATTCATGGAGAGGAAGATTGTCGTGAATTCGAATAAAATGGCCAATGCTGGTGGTACTAGTCGTGTCTTGGTGATGTAGTTTGTCATTACGACTGCGCAACCAACACTTTCTAACGACTTTGCGCCCTCTGTGTAAATAGATACATTGTTGTTATATTATAGTCGTTGGTTCATAGGAATGAGGGTTGTTGAGATGAAAATTGAGGCATAATGCCGCAAGGATTCTCGCTGAGCTTTTTTAAATGTTTCCTTAAATATCCTACATTTTCGTTTGTATTAAATATAATTGTTGGCTGATCTGGAAAAGCAAAATACCTCTGTCCTGTTCGTTTCCTATTTCGCTTTCTTGCAATTGTTGTTCCACTTGAGTTTGGCAGAGACATCACTTTCGATTGAATTTAAAGATAGAATATGCAGTAGTGCGATCGATATTTCATGTTTGTGACACTTTCCGCAAATTAAGTTTAATGGATATCTTTGAGATTGACAGGGAATGTTACCGTTTATTGAGTGAAAGCAAGCTAGTTAGCTCGGTTGAACGACTTGTCATTTCGGTATGTGGGAATTCGTTGGAGGGTTTTCCTAATGAGAGGATGGTGATCACTACCGCGTGAGGGAACGTGAATGTGCCGTAAGAGATTTGCAATTAGATGATGCGGGTGAGGAGAGGTCGATAACAAAGTAGCTATTTGTTTTGTTTTTTTGTTCATAACAATAGTCAACAGATTTTAACTTTGTCTCTGCTACTTGAGTAAATGTTGTAATTTTGGGTGCGCTGATTCCAAATCTTTGCTCGGATTTGTCCTAGCACGTGAGGTTCCTGAGTTATGCAACTAAGCTATATGGCTCACTTTGTCACCTTGGGTCAATTAATGATATAATTATTACTAGCTTGAGAAAATTGAGACGTTTCTGGGCAAAGGTTTGGAATCGGGGCACCCTATTTTGCATTATGTACATCCTTTTGCAGACCCAGACAGGAAATGTCTTACATATAAAAGACGTAGTACTCACAGAACTATAAATTTCTTTAAAATGTTTGAGACTCTTGCTCTTGCGCTTGTACGTGGATATAGGATCCTCCCGTTGTAGGAACCAGCAGTAGTCCCCCATCATGTTTTCGTTGAAGCGGCCTTGATACCTAATTTCCATCATTGCGATATCTCAGTGGAACCTTTTCCCATGTTCGTCACTAATATCACCCATATTAGATGGAAAGAAATCTAGATGTAAATAAAAGAAATGCATCTTAAGAGACATCCGACACCCCATTCGTTGATAGGCCTTTAGCATGTTGTCCACTATTTCTTCATATTTGTTTAGCCCTATGATTACCAGGAAAGTTCTGCACTACATGGACAAATGAATCCCATGCCACCAACTTAAGGGGAGTTAGTTTATTTCTGAACTCCCTATTACTTAGCAATTCTCTGATCTCCGACCCTACAAAAATTCCAGCTTTAAGTTTAGTATCGGTTTCCTTTGCACCAAATTTTTTTGGGAGTTACTGGAATCCATTAGAATCATGGGCCATTGATTTAACAAAATTCGTGCTAAGGCCAAGTTTTATAAGAAGTGGTGGAAGGTAGATCTTCTGTGGATGTACCAAAGGCATTTGCTTCACATTGTATCGGCCAACTGTGTGTTCTTCTCATTCGGGCCACTTTTTGACAATATAATGATTCCTGTTTTTACGGCTGTTCTATAAGCATAAGAATCACATATTCTCTGTATATCCTAGCTGCAGTCCAAGAAGTTAAGAAATTACCTTTAGATCACCACAGATATTCTACTTATGATGCGAGTAATGAACACCTTCCAAAATAAATTTCATTAAGTCATATGTCTCTATCATCTCAACAATAAGTGCGACAGGAATTAAAGGTTTTGGTTACCTTTGTGTAGCAACACAGCTTTTTGGCTAGCAGTGCTTGCATCGAAGAATAGTCTCCATTCATCAGGTAAATGCTCGTTTCCTAGCTGATTCATGAGGTCATTAACATCATTACAGAAACAAGCACCATATTCTTCTTGATAGAAGGCAGCTAAGGCCTCATGGCGTTCACGGAAAGTAAATATTTTTGCACCTTCCTCTAAAAGATTCCATTGCTGTAGTCTGTAGCTCAACAGCTCTGCGTTCTCCTTTGATAATGACAAATCCCTCTGTGATAAAATGTGTTGAAGCTGCGTTTAATTTCAACTCCTACCCCGTATTATTTAAAACCACGATGCTGCCCACGTGCATCTTCGATTCGAGGCTTGGAGTCTTATCTCAGCTACCGGATGCCAATGTTTAAACAAGGAGGTTATCGTCCCCCCGTTCGCCCCCATACGCCGACCTCGCCAGATCGAGTTAGGCTTATGAACAGATAAGGCATTGTTCCCCGGCCCGGCTGTGCGTTCCCTCCAAGCTTTCACTCCATTTTCCCCCACGCCAAGGAGATGTCCCGGCTATTTATATGAAAACTTTACCACTAAGATCAGATTGGAGATCCAGATTTTCGTCGCGAAACATCACCACGACCCTCTCTCCCTTTGTGCGCCAAGGGACCTCGACCTCGAGATTCACCATCACTTGTCCAGAAGGAGGACAATATTCCTTGAGTGCCAAAGGTTCGAGCCTTTCCGACGCCAAGTCCCAAGGCTTCCCCCCCCCCTGTTGTTCAAGGGAGAACAACATTAGAACAGCAATGTTCGTTTTGAGCCCTTCGCCAAGAAATGGTTCTCTTCCCCCCCCCCCCCCTGTTGTTCAAGGGAGAACAACATTAGAACAGCCATTGTTCGTTTTGAGCCCTTCGCCAAGAAACGGTTCTCATCCCCCCCCCCCTGTTGTTCAAGGAGAACAGCATTAGAACAGCCATTGTTCGTTTTGAGCCCTTCGCCAAGAAACGGTTCTCACCCCCCCCCCCTGTTGTTCAGAGGAGAACAACATTAGAACAGCTATTGTTCTTGAGCCCGTAGACAAGAGACGGTTCTCATTCCCCCCCTTTGTTCAGAAGAGAACAACCTAGAACAGCCATTGTTCGTTTGGAGCCCTTCGCCAAGAAACGGTTCTCACCCCCCCTGTTGTTCAAGGAGAACAACATTAGAACAGCCATTGTTCTTGAGCCCGTAGACAAGAGACGGTTCTCATTCCCCCCTTTGTTCAGAAGAGAACAAAGTAGAACAGCCATTGTTCTTCAAGCCGTTCGTCGAGTAACGGTTCTCCTTTCCAAGACGCCTCGTCAGGATCCTTTTATCCCCCCCCTTCGGCTGGAACTCGCCAGCGGACCGAATATTCCTTCAAGTACCTTCCTCTGCACCCTAATGAAATGTTACGTAAGCCAAACGTCACCTTTTGAGTATTGATCCCTTTTGTCAATTCTATCCTGTGCTTTAAATTGTTTATCGAACCATCCCATCTCTTTAACTCTATATTTGTTTTACCTTTTTTAATCCCTTAAATCCTTGGATTAGCGCGAGTCTCCACGACCCTTTTCATTCTGTTTATGTCAATATTTTCCGTTTTTGTGTATTGTTTATAGTTATTATTAATAAAACTCTATTTTATTAATGATAGCAATATTATTATCCTTGAGCTCAGTTCCACTTCTTAAGCATTTTGAAGATACATAATATCGGCCGCCAGACAGTAAACGCACTCTAAAGATAATTAAGGAAGTTCCCTCAACGAATATTGTAATATATGGTATCGTCGGGAGTCATTCTACGACATATATATATATACTATTTAAATTTGGTGTCAGGTGTGGGGTTTAACGCTATATCTTTGCAAACACTGGTCTCAGTCGAGTAAAGCATAGTGTTATTCGTTATAATAATAGAATATAGTAGTTCCCTTTTGTTTTAACGATTGCTATCCCCTTTTTTTTTAAACTTAAGAAGCTGGAGTAGCTCAAGGAACGGTTATAATAATTTGGTTGTGTTTTTTTTTGTGATTTTAGTCAGTGGTTATTTAGATTGAGAAACCAAGTACGAATAGGTCAGTGCCCATATTTAGGTAGGCTAATTCTATAGAGGCATAATTCTTGTTGCAAGGAATTTTAGTTGGTTGACTAGTGCGCCCCCAAGTGCAAAGATGACTCAGTTTGAAATCTTTAAAGCGCAAGGAGAATCCTTGGGACTCTCCTGAAAAGAACTAATTGAGTACATTCAAGAGGAGCAAAGAAAAGAACGAGAAAGAGAAAGAGAGGAACGGATAAGACAAGCTGAGCTTCAGATTGAATTAGCTCGGATTAAAACAGAAGTTCAAAGAAAAAAGGTAGAAAGAGAAAGGGAAAGAGTAATCCGACAAGAGGAACGAGAAAGAGTAATCCAACGAGAAGAACGAGAAGGAAAAATACAACGAGAAGAACGAGAAAGAGAAATCCAACGAGAAGAAAGAAGGAAGGATTCGCGCCCCTTCCCAGGAAAGCTGACAAAGTTTCCGAGCCCTGTAAAACCCCCAAACTTCTTTCCCCAAAACCAACAACGGGACTCCAAACCTCCCGTTAAGATTTCTCCTCCATCTCTCTCCCCGAAGCGACCAACCATATGCTTCACCTGTGGTGTAGAAAACCACATGAGCTGGAATTGCCCCCAAAATTCTAGGCTTAAAAGGGGACCAGCCCACCAAGTTCACCAGATTAATGCAACCCCGGCTCCCCCGGTGGTGCAGACCCAAGCAGAAACTTCTCCCCCTCCGTCAGGCCACCAGGTAAATTTTGTTTTTGGTAAAAGTTCATCGGGAACTTTGAAATATGAGGAGGGCAGCGTGGACAGCTGCCGAGTATTGACTCACGTCAGGGACACAGGATGTACGTGCTTCATCGTGTCCGACGAACTCCTCCCAGTGGCCTCTAACCACGAAAATTTGCGGTGGTACATGACCAACTTGGGCGGGCGAACAGATTCCCCGTCGCTAGATGTTACCTGCAGTGTCAATATTATAATGGCTGGGCTGAAGTCATTGTAGCACCCATACAATTCTGTTCCGTACTTATAGGACAGAGCCCCCAAGTAAGTTTCGACCCTGTGTTTCAGGCCGCCCTTCCTCAAGGCCGAGATAAGAAAGAAGCCCAGGAGCCCGTCCCCATCAGAACCCCGATACCGTCCGATTTCTCGGAGACCCCTAACCAGGACTTTAGGACGGAAAATGAGGAGTGTGAATCACTAACACCCTTAGGTGATAAGGCCCAAGACAAGGACACGGAGACTGTCCCTGGACCCCAAGAAAAAAAGAACCCCCAACGCGCCCATGGAGATACCTTTGTAGAACTGGACGAAGCATCGGCGCTTGAAGAGGATTGCCCCGCGGAGTCCCTTAATGTAATCCAGACAGTGTGCATCCAACCTGATGCCGATTACCCTCCTCCTTCCCTACCAGGCGAGTCTTTGGAACCCTCTGACCTGGATAGTGACGCGCAGCTGACACCACGTCAGAAGAGTCAGCTACAAGAACTAATTAAATGGAATAACCATTTACCCACCCTATTAGCTCTTTTCGAGCAACTGCGTGAAAATGGCCTCACCATTGGCCCCAGCAAATGCCAGTTTGCCCACGAAACCATCAAATATTTGGGTTTCAAAATAGGACAAAGCAAGTCACGTCCCCACGAGAACAAGATTAAGGCAATCGCCGACATGCCCCTCCCGATTACAAAGAAGCCATTAAGATCGATCCTAGGATCAGCTTCTCCCTATCAGCGATTTGTTCCGAATTTCGCTGCAATTTCGGCCCCCCTATGCCCCCTTCAGGAAAAGAATTTCTCCGATCGTTTACGTTGGAATGATGTCGCTGTTTCCCATTTTAATCAGCTCAAAAGTAAGTTCATTTCTGCCCCCATTTTTAAGTTGCCCAACCCGGAAAAATCCTTTGGGGTTAAGACCGACGTAATCAACGAGGGCATTGGAGGTGTACTCCTTCAATACGTGGATGACAGAACGAGTCATCCAGTTGCATATGCTAGTCGTCAATTATTACCACGTGGAAAGAGATATGCCACTAGAGAAAAGATAGCTCTATCAATTATCTGGGTCATAGACAAATTCAAGCTGTACTTGATATGTAAAGAATTTCAAATAGGAACCGACCACCGTCCGTTAGCCTATATTAGGAATTTGAGACACTCAAACGGCCGCATCATGCGCTGGAGTTTACTCTTGCAAGAGTATCAGTTTAAAATAAATTAGATAAAAGGTTCCGATAACCAGGTCGCTGACGCCCTCAGTAGAAATGCGTTACCGAATAGCGTAGAATAATTGTATTCATAGGATTAGTATCTCCATGTAGGTATATACCGTCTTGTACGACTTAATTTAAGATTCTTTTATAATATAATTAATTAATGTATATGTCTGAATTTTGTAACGCTCAATGTCTAATTTTTTGTATGTCTATATATTTGTTCTTATTAATTTACGTATAAATTATTTTGTCCCGTATGTACTAAGTTTATATCATTTCATTGTTCCATGCCGTTTTTTTTTCTTTGATTAAGTTGTATTAAAGGTTATTTTCCCCTGTAATCTAAAGATCAAAATAATCATATGTATTGAGGTAATACTAGTTAGGTGCAGGAAGGTACGGTTGGTACAAGAAAACGAGTTCCCCACAACGGAGCTCTATCGTTGTCCCTTCTCTCTTTTTTTGTCGAAGTGACAACTTCCCCTGGAATGGAGGGGTGTGATAGAACGTGTTGAAGCTGCGTTTAATTTCAACTCCTACCCCGTATTATTCAAAACCACGATGCTGCCCACGTGCATCTTCGATTCGAGGCTTGGAGTCTTATCTCAGCTACCGGATGCCAATGTTTAAACAAGGAGGTTATCGTCCCCCCGTTCGCCCCCATACGCCGCCCTCGCCAGATCGAGTTAGGCTTATGAACAGATAAGGCATTGTTCTCCGGCCCGGCTGTGCGTTCCCTCCAAGCTTTCACTCCATTTTCCCCCACGCCAAGGAGATGTCCTGGCTATTTATATGGAAACTTTACCACTAAGATCAGATTGGAGATCCAGATTTTCGTCGCGAAACATCACCACGACCCTCTCTCCCTTTGTGCGCCAAGGGACCTCGACCTCGAGATTCACCATCACTTGTCCAGAAGGAGGACAATATTCCTTGAGTGCCAAAGGTTCGAGCCTTTCCGACGCCAAGTCCCAAGGCTTACCCCCCCCCCTGTTGTTCAAGGGAGAACAACATTAGAACAGCCATTGTTCGTTTTGAGCCCTTCGCCAAGAAACGGTTCTCTTCCCCCCCCCCCCTGTTGTTCAAGGGAGAACAACATTAGAACAGCCATTGTTCGTTTTGAGCCCTTCGCCAAGAAACGGTTCTCATCCCCCCCCCCCTGTTGTTCAAGGAGAACAGCATTAGAACAGCCATTGTTCGTTTTGAGCCCTTCGCCAAGAAACGGTTCTCACCCCCCCCCCCTGTTGTTCAAGGAGAACAGCATTAGAACAGCCATTGTTCGTTTTGAGCCCTTCGCCAAGAAACGGTTCTCACCCCCCCCCCCCCCCTTGTTGTTCAGAGGAGAACAACATTAGAACAGTTATTGTTCTTGAGCCCGTAGACAAGAGACGGTTCTCATCCCCCCCCCTTTGTTCAGAAGAGAACAACCTAGAACAGCCATTGTTCGTTTGGAGCCCTTCGCAAGAAACGGTTCTCACCCCCCCTGTTGTTCAAGGAGAACAACATTAGAACAGCCATTGTTCTTGAGCCCGTAGACAAGAGACGGTTCTCATTCCCCCCTTTGTTCAGAAGAGAACAAAGTAGAACAGCCATTGTTCTTCAAGCCGTTCGTCGAGTAACGGTTCTCCTTTCCAAGACGCCTCGTCAGGATCCTTTTATCCCCCCCCTTCGGCTGGAACTCGCCAGCGGACCGAATATTCCTTCAAGTACCTTCCACTGCACCCTAATGAAAAGTTACGTAAGCCAAACGTCACCTTTTGAGTATTGATCCCTTTTGTCAATTCTATCCTGTGCTTTAAATTGTTTATCGAACCATCCCATCTCTTTAACTCTATATTTGTTTTACCTTTTTTAATCCCTTAAATCCTTGGATTAGCCCGAGTCTCCACGACCCTTTCCATTCTGTTTATGTCAATATTTTCCGTTTTTGTGTATTGTTTATAGTTATTATTAATAAAACTCTATTTTATTAATGATAGCAATATTATTATCCTTGAGCTCAGTTCCACTTCTTAAGCATTTTGAAGATACATAATATCGGCCGCCAGACAGTAAACGCACTCTAAAGATAATTAAGGAAGTTCCCTCAACGAATAGTGTAATATATGGTATCGTCGGGAGTCATTCTACGACACCCTCACCAAATCATTTAATCCTTCTTGTTTTATCAACTGAATCTTCTTTTCTTTAGAATCATCCTCATACATTTCATCGTCATTGTTATCCTCCTCTTCAAGCAATAAATCATCTTCTTTAACTGCACTAGCTGATGGAGGAACTGGGATTGGCATCTCTATATTATGGTGGACTTTTTTTATAGCTGACTTACAATTTGGATATACAATTTTTGACATGTTTTTATTTGAGAATCCCACAATATTTGTCATTAAAAAGTAGCAATCAAAAACATGATTTGTTGGCTCACGCCATATCATTGGTAGAGCAAAAGGCATACCCTTCCGTTGGCTATTTAACCACTGTTTGAGCCCAGTATAACACACAGTACCAGATTTGTAAGGTGCCCAGGGCTTGTCTTAGTCACCAACTTTACAACAAAATTATAATTGTATGCAGTTTTCACTCCTTTAGCAACAATTTGTCCGCCCTTTGCTTGAAGTATATCTTCCACAGATATAACAAAAATTGTCTGGGCTATTTATAAATCTTCGCAGATTCATGTTTTCAACTTAGTCTGTATATATCATGTTATGTACTTTTGTTCAATCTTATTTTATTTAAAATTAATTGAGAGATAAATCTGAAAGAAAAATGTAATTAATCCCTGTATGTAAATACCGTTTCAACATATCTACTAAAATGGCTAAATTTGACAACGTGATAAAGCAGGAGTGTAACTCAGGAACCAAACACGCACTACATCCTCTCATTACGGTAGCCGAAGCGATTCGGAATCAGCATACTATATTTAGTATAAATCACAAGATAAAACTAATGTAGCAAAATCATTGTTGACTAGTGTAATGCGTGTGTCTGACAGTATTTAGGATTGATTACGTGGTTGTCATTTTCCTTATTTTTCCTCAGTCCAGAAGTAATTTCGTGGTTGGTTTCTTTCTATGATTGAACTCACATAACATGAGATATAGAGGTATAATTAGGTCGTTTAGCTATTTCAAGTCTGAAAATGATATGGCTACATTTAAGGATAAGTATGTGCATAAGGCAAAGGGTGGTCAGTTGGGTCGTCCTTACTCTCAAGTTATGTCGCTTATTATGTTGATTTGTAGTTGGGAATATTTCATTTTTATGTGGATGAATATTGTGTTGCCACGCTTCTAGTTGTTTTCTTTTTCAAAGTGGTTGTATTATTAACATTATTTTAAAAAATGGTAAGGATTGTTACGCCTTCTTGTCTCATTAAAAAATGCATTTGATATTGTAGCAAATATTCCCTCAATAATAGATTATAGGAAAATTATACAAAGGGACTTTAACAGTTCGTCCTATTTTTTTGTTTTTATTTGATGCGCTTTGGAAATTTAAATGTAATTATTTGGTTCAATTTTAGTTATTACAATATTTCACAATGTAGTGTTTTCATCATTTTAATTTATTGTGTTGCCGAGAAGGTTCAGATCGCTACTAAGGACATCCTCGGCATTGGGTAAGGGGCACAAAGTTTGGAAAGTTGAAGTCACTGCATATAACCTGCAAAACGAAATATAATGAAAGATTGTGATATTTACATATATATTTTTGGGCGAAAGGCAAAATAAGAATGTTAATAAGTATTATAACATTAATGAAAAACTTGTAAAATTAGTTTATTTGCAAAATTTGGGGATCTTAAATGTTATAACTTATCTAAAATTATCCGATAAATTATAACCATAGTTTACCTAGTTTTTGTTTTGCTTATCATCATTTCTCATATGACCGTCATACAAAAAACCTTACCATCTTGTTTGAAAGTAAAGATTTTTCAATTGATTTTATTGCTAAAAAATGGAAGACGTCCAGACATTAATCGCGGTGGAGCTCCGAAGAAAAATGTCTAAACATTCTCGTCGACGGATGCTCAGATCGGTATTGAAGAGCTCAACAAAAACAAAGGCAGAACTGCAAATGATAATTGCGAAATTGAATTTTGGGCTAATCACTACAGAAAGGTTGAAAACCACTGATTTAGATTATTGTAATACTGGAACATACAAACTTGCTGGATTTCCAACTTCCGCACTTGACAGTGAATTGACGTCAATTCTTCACATAGTAACATTTCATCTTTGATATTACCCTCATGAACATACCTAATGAACCCGATCAAAGTGGCACAAGATGCAACATCCGTTCTTTTATCTAATGTCATTGAAAATTTGGGATAAGAACTTTATAATACCTCAGAAATAAGTTATTCAATAATGTCTGCAGGTAGATCGTATATCCTTCTGCGAATTGTGTTGTTGGAGATTGAAATAGCATTGAGCTTTTTGGCTTGGTCCAAGCCACATAATTTTTCCACCATTATGATTGAGCATTGTAAAATCAACTCTTCAGAAATTGTATGTGGCTTTTGTTTTTTTCAATTCGATATGCAACTTTATACGAAGGTTCAACAGCAGCCACCAGTAGTTGTAATGCAATTGCAGTTTTTCAAAACTTCACAGCCTGTATGTGCATTTTTTGCCTTTTGTTGAAAAAATGTGATAATCTGGGAGACACTTCCGGGGTGAGACTTAATTAGAAATTCCCTCAGCTTTCCCAGTTTCAGACTTTCATTGATGAGAAATATGCAGCAAAACACACATTGTGGGCGATCTCCAAAAGAATCGGGCATATTACCGAAACTATACTGGGAAAAGGGCTCATTGTAGGCTCGTTTCCTTTTGACTTTGCTTGCCATCCTGGGGAAAACCACAGGTTTGATAAGCAAGAAATAAAAGCATAAACATAAAATAAAAATATAAATAATAATAGTAAATATAAATAGTCGAAAATAAAACCACAGCAAATATAATATCAATTAAAATACACACCAATAATAATTTATTTAATTTATATATAAATATATATATATATATATATATATATATATATATATATATATATATATATATATATATATATATATATATATATATATATATATATATATATAAATATATCGTCGTAGAATAACTTGTGATCGAGTAATACTTTTGTCAAAGTATACCTTTTTGTCGTGATATACTTATTTTTTTAAGTATGCTTTTGTCAAAGAGTGCTAATTTTGTTGTTTTTAAGGAAGAGCCGCTTCAACACGTAGAGATATAGCAAAAACGCACAGGAATTATCTCAAAACAAATTTATATTTCAAATTTACTACACAAAAAACATGAACCACAGAAATACTACGAATTTAAAATACACAATAATGACTTCAATTAGCTTGACCTTCTAATATTGGCTAACTCGATGCTCACTTTAATATAAAAGAAATAGGCTAATTGTCTCTACTGGAGTTTAAATACCTTGGTGGCTCTGGCGGCGGGTGTGAGTTTGACCTTGAACTCAATGAGTCCAGGCACCACAGGAATCTGGTGGGTCCTTTGACGTGTGCTTCGACCAGATTGTTGGAGGTGGACTGGATGACTTGGTAGTCACAAGGTACTTCGGCAAGTGTAGCAGATGGGGGTTCCCCTGGTATTTATGGGGAGGGGTCTTCTTCTTCAAGTGCGAGAACTATCACGGTGCTTTAGGAGTCACCCTGATAGGCGAGGTATCTCTGACGAGAATCAATTGAACTTGGTTCCTAAACCAAATTAACTTAGAGTTTGGTGTGACCACTGGGTAACGGGCTCGAGGGGGAGCTTTTTCTTCTTCGTTACGTAATTCATCAAGAGCAAAAACTATCCCTGGGCTTTAGGATGCACCCGGAAAGGAGGAGTCTCTCTCACGAGAGTAAGTTGAACTTGAACAAGTTAACTTAAAGTTCAGTTTGGTAACCAGGAACTAGCTCGAGCATGAGCTTTTTCTTAGTTCCACTCTTGGTAGCCCAGCCTCTATTGCTGGGGACTTCGTAGCCTGGCGACTCACGTATTCTACCTCGTTTTTTCCAAGTGCTTGGTATTTATACCTCGTCACCCCACTAGGGTAGGGGTAGGAGGGGGGGGGCTTGTGGACGGGCCGCAGAAGGGTTCTTACTCCATCCAATGGTTTTTCTCAGCAAGTCTTAACTCTGCTCCAGCTGGCATTCGAGCTTGAGAAAAACGCGTCTTCAATTTCGTACTTGAGGTGTTAATTGAATATACTCTTGTAGGGGAGATCTTGCCGTTTTAACCGTTCGGCTTTTCATAGAGACGAGTGGCAGGGGCTGTGGTTACGAGTTTGACCCACGGTGCCGGGCCTGGATGTTTTTGTGGTCACCGTCCTGTGTCTCAACTAGGAGAAAACGGGAGAGGGACGATTCCCTTACATATATATATATATATATATATATATATATATATATATATATATATATATATATATATATATATATATATATATATATATATATATATATATATATATATATATATATATATATATATATATATATATATATATATATATATATTAATAAAACCACTGTTTGTCATACCATCTTTAGTCGTATACTAAGAATAGATGCATTCACACCATACATGAAATATAAATAGAAACAAGAGATCAGATTTGAATTCCTAATCAGGAGGTGTGAATTTTAATTCATTAAGGATATCTTTCAAGATTAAATTTTTGATGTAGGGTCTGCATTTGAATTGCCCATCCGAAAGGTTGAAATTCGGGATTTCGTTGTTAAGGGTGTATTCAACTACCTTTCCTCTTACGAAAATCTTTACACGGCTAAATTAGTTTTCCGTGGGGGAAATCTATTAGGTGGTGAAAATTATTGAAGTGTGTGGAAATACTAGAAGCTGTGCTTGCCCGCCTGACATCCCCTCTGTGCTCATTGATCCTCTTTTCCAGATTTCTTCCTGTCTCACCTATGTAAAATAAGGAGCAATTAATTTCTTTACAAGGGATTAAATAGACACCTGCTTGATTAGTTTCATCTTTAGGTTTAGTTGTAGTGGAGGATTTTTTAATCGTTAAAGGGTATTTGAAAGTGGTGCGGTTAGGGGAAAGGATAATATCTAAGCTTTTCAGTAATTAGGAAAGTGTAAGGGATAAACATTTTCTCTTACTATCAGGATTCCTACTTTTTGGGCAATAAAAATTTGCCCTGGCTTTGGATAAGCTTTCGTTAATGAGGTGAAGGGGATATTTCAAGTCTATAAATAAACAGATAATGAATGTAATTTCATCGGACAAAAAACATGGATCACAAGTTCTCAAAGCTCTCAAAAAAATGGACATTACAATGGCTTTTATTACTTTAATATCATGACATGAGTAAAAATGAATGTAAGAATTGGAATTGGTGTTTATTCGGTAAACAGTAAAGGTAGATCGGTCATTTACTCGTACATTTTTAACGTTAAGTAAAGGTAAACAATTGTTATTTTCCCATTAAACTTTGAATTTTATGGTGGGATGTAGGTTGTTAAGATTATTTAAGAACCTATCAAAAGATGCCAGCTGATTTAAGGGCCACATTGATATGACGTAATCAACATATATGTACCCTACAAAATTTGGGGATGGAATAATTCGAGGGAGTAGAGACACTTCAAAATGTTCCATAAAAGATTGTATATAATAGGGGATAAGGGATTTCCCATGCTAAGGCTATGTGTTAGACGGAAGAAGCCTATATCACTATTAAAAACATTTTTAGTAACACAAAGTTTAACAATTCTTGCTTGGGGGAATGGGATATTTAATCTTGGATTTCTTAATACAGTAGATAATACTTCAAGGGCTTCATCAACGGGTCAATTGGTGAAAAGGCTTTCTACATCAAAGCTAACTAAGCGACTGCCTTTGATGTTATTTTTTTTAAATTTCTCAATGAAGCTGGTGAATGAACTACGTGTGATGATGAGGTTAATCCAACGGCGTCTGAGAGGATACTGGCCAGCCATTTTGAAAGTGTATATGCATGGGAGCCAATACATGACATACACTTTCAAAATGGCTGGCCAGTATCCTCTCAGCCACCTATAAATATTAATAAAACCAAAGGAACACTTTTGCAGGGTCAGAGTAACAACTCCCTCCCCCCCTCCCAATCTTTATGGTGTACAAAATAAGAACTACCCTAATATATATATATATATATATATATAAAGATGAAAACCAAGCATGCTATTGATAAAAGTATCATTATTGATCTGAGTTTGAACGTTTCGAGGACCTAGTCTTATCATCTGCACTAAGAAACTAAAATAGTAAATGGTTAAAATTTCTAGATTTGATAAAATACTAAAATTGAATAGTGCTCGAATAAAATTTTCAATAATTCATGGTACAATATAAAGATTGGATGCAGTTTGATTTTTTAAACATTACGAGTAGGTTTAAGTTTTAGGATGTAGAGTGATTATAATACTCGTAGTTCGTTGGGATGGGGCTATGACAAGGGAATTTAAAGTAATCCAGATTAATTTCAGAATTGCATACTTTGAAGTGGTCTCGTATGGGTGAGGGGTCTGGTTTGTTTTAAATCAGCCCTTTGAGAGTCGACCATTCCTGATGCTGCTTGATGTGAGAATGGATTGAACTAAGGGTCGAACCAATGTAAGATGAATCGCAAGATTCACAACTATATTAATAAATTAAAGAGGAGCTGCAGGAGTATTGAGTTTGGTCCTTATAACTAAAATAGGACCCAATATTGTGCCCATTTTTTAATATGAATTTTTGGTCGAGATAAGGATATAATTTATTTAAATTCTTCTTAATTTCATTTAAAAAAACAAGCCAGGGCCGCCATTATTTTTAAATAAAGTTTTTAGCAAAGAGAACTCTAAATACAGCAGTCTGTATGAATAACATATATTGTAGGCTCAATAAATTAGGGGTTTTATTGAGGATAACTTAAGGTTTCCAGGCAAGAAACTAGAGAAGCTTGTGCCTAAATCTCTAAATGTAGGCGTTCTATAGACTGAGGTTTCATACTTTGTTCCTGAACGTTTAATATCTATATCCAAAAATGGAGTGGGGCATTTTTATCGACCTCTAATCTAGAATTTATATTTTTGTGTCTAAAGTTCAAGTATTTAAGGAATTGTTACTCCTGTTGTCGTGATTTCATTAATACAAATGTATCATCGACATAACGTTTGTAATAAATAAGTTTATATTCAATGGGACACTTATTGAGCCAAAGTCGTTCGTAATGGCAAAGGAAGATTTTTTACAAAGGGTGGACAAAGTGCTAGCTAGGCCCATCCCTACTACTCTGTGGACGTAAAATTCTTTATTAAATATAAAATACGAATTTAAGTCAGCCAATTCCAAAAATGACTTTAATAGATTTTTTGGAATACCTATTACTTTTTGACAAAAAATAAAAAGAGAGTTTGTACAAATTTTCTGACGTCAAAAACTTATTAACAAATATTCCGTTAAATGAAACCATCTAAATTTGTACAAACTCTCTTTTTAATTCTGGTCAAAAATTAATAAGGATTATAAAAAAACTCTATAAGTCCTGAGCTGAGTTACCCATAGCATTGCCTTCTTAATTGCATAATTACAATTATGTTATTTCAAAAATAATTTTCGATTTTAATGCCGAGCTAGAATGGGTAATGCGAATTTTCTATTCTCTTCGAGAGCAAGGATAACAATTTAAAGAGGCTGATTAATAGAGATCTTTTTAGATTGCTTAGGTAAACTGGATAATACGTTCTCTTCTCGTGATTGTGAGAAGAGCTCCTTCCGAAACCTTGATGAAGAGCTGAGTTAGCTATAACATTGCCTTCTTAACTGCATAATTATAATTGCGTTATTGCAAAAATAGTTTTCGATTTTTAGGGCTGGGCTAGAATGGGTAAAGGAATTTTTCGATTTTTTCGAAAGCAGGGATATCAATTTTAAAAGGCTGATTGATAGCAATCTTTATAGATTGCTTAGAAAAACTGGCTTATTCATTCTCCTCTCTTGATTGTGAGAAGAGCTCCTTCCGAGGGCTTGAAGAAGAGGAGCTGAGTTAGCCATAATATTGTCTTCTTAACCGCATATATATACTCGTATATATATATATATAATCGGCGAGAGTTAAACTGATTGATTTGGTTATGCTATCTAGGTCTCACATAGAAGATCCATTACCCCACTGGGGTAATTTACTCCAGGGTTTGGAAACATGGATCTAAATCATACGGTGAAAGCAACAGGTGAGTGTGTAGTACTACATTGCAAAGCAAAATTTGAATTGACAATGAAGCCTCACAGATGAGTGTCATATAAATCATATAAAGGCTTCAAATGGGCACGCACCTCATTATGTGCATGCAAGTAATCTAAAATATATAACATTTTGCCATATAAATAACAATATATTACATTTTGTCAGATAAATAAAAACATAGAACAATTGATAATGTAAGCGATAATATATATTGTTCTTATTTAGTGCTATAAGCAAAATAATATTTCACACGTCTAACCGTTCACACACTTACAAACTCACACACTAACACGCATATACAATTACACATCTCTCGCGATATATGTTCAGGCCCTTATCCCCAAGGTTCTGGGAAACGCCACAGCTGTATCGACAAACGTCAAAACAGGTGCGGTCATTGATACCGAGCTGAATACAGGAAAGATGATGATCATTTTTTACCCTCAAAGAGCTACAAAACACAAAATCGTATTCTCGAAATTTAAGCGGAAGGCTTTCTCTATTCTCGTGCACACATCAATAAACTCCGCCCACTGTTTTCGATACATTGTATATAGCTCTGGGTACAGCCGAGGTTAGAGAGAGAGAAAAAAAGTCAGTCAGTCAGAAAGTCAGGTAGTCAGAAGAATAGACGGAAATTAACTTAAACATTTTAAGGCTTTCCTCAAGTACCCGACATAAGTTCAATCAATTTGTTGTGCCTAAGCCTGTCCAGACCCTTATCACCAAGGTTCTGGGAAATGCCACAGGTATATCAACAAGCGTCAAAACAAGTGCAGTCATTGACACCGAGCTGAAAACAGAAAATATGCGGACCTTATTTACTATCAAAGGCTGCGAAACACAAAATCGTATTCTCGAAATTTTGATATAAGGACTTTCTCTATCTCTGTGCACACACAATTAAACATTCAGTAGAGTAAACTCCCTCCAATCCGCTCCATTCGCTAACAATGGGCCATACCCACTGCTTTTAATACATTATATACAGGTCTAGGTTGAGGTGAGGTAAGAGAGAGTCAGAGAGGAGTGGAAAAAAAGGCAGTCAGTCAGAAAGTCAGGTAATCAGAAGGATAGTCGGAAATCGACTTAAGCATTAGTAGGCCTGTTTCAAATACAGGACACAAGTTCAATCAAATTCTTTGTGCCTATGCCTACCGAGTCCTCCGCCCAATTTAGAGTCCTTCAATCCACCTTCCGAGTTTCATTTTCTTGAGAGCAATCCAACCGGATCTCTTATCCAGCCTACTTCACTGAAACCAAGTGAGAGGAAAATATCTTCCAAAATTGGAGTCAACCCAAGTTCAGCGCTCGTTAACTGAATACCCCAATAGCACTACTTTAAAGTTAAACAACATTTGTAAAAGTCAGCAATTGGTTAGGAAAGTGCCGAAGCGATCTCTACCAGGCAACTGGTAATCAACAACTTATATTCCAACTACAAGCTTATAACCGACGACATTTTGAAGGTGCCATAAGTGCTTCCTGGTCAACATAATTAATGTTGTCCCGTGATCTATTCATTCCCATGACTTGAATGCGTTCGACAATTTGTGGCAAATATTGAGGGAAGGAATTTGTTAGAAGAAACGTGCAAACTTCACCCAATTGTAAACTTTATGTAAAGAAGAATATAAACATATTCCGATACTTTGTTTGTATAAAATAATCTACATTTGAGGAATGGTTTTACAATCTCTATTAAATGTAAGAAAATTATTGCCTAATGATTAATGATGCTCTATTATATACAAAAATATCGTTGAAATAAATTAAAAAAACTTATTTTGAGCCTCCCAATATTTGTTTCATGTTAATGAATACAGGGTGTTCAAACTAAATTTGACGGTTTTTAATGTCTCCGTTGTTCAGGAAGAGGTTTTATAGATAAACAGTTAATAGCGTTAGAGAGAATAAGGAGTAAAGTGTTAGTTCAGAAAGAGCGAGATGACAGAGAAGGCCTGAAAAACACCATAATACTGAAAAGTGTTACTTGCATAATGGTAATTTGCAACCCGATATCCAAATGCTGACGTTGTGACTGCTGGTCAATGCTCTGTGAACTCTGTAAATGTTGCACGAGATGACATAGACAGCTGTAACGGAGACGACAAGGCCCTGGTGAGCAGAAATAGGCATTCTGGCTGCATTCGCACACTGGAATTCAATAAACAGTTGATGGCGTTAGAGAGCATAAGGAGTAAAGTTTTAGTTAAGAAAAAGCTAGATGAGAGAGAATACCTGGATGCCACCTTAATAATGAAAAAAGTTACTTACATAATGATAATCCGAAGTCTTCAGTCATGACCTCCTTGAATTCCGAAGAACGTGAGCTTTCTAGGGTCAAGCGCATCTGCGAATCTTTTACCACTTGCGAACGGGTAACCATGGGTTTGGCCATGGAGTTGGGAAAGACCCGCGAGCACTGGCCAATGAGCATGGAGTGAAATTGAATAGGAGATGCTACATACAGAAGTACATACAGCATCAAGTAGTCGTGCACGACGGCGAATTTACTATAGTCCGGGGCAAGCAGCTTGTCCGACACCACTATGCAGGTGCACCCGTATTTCTCACAAGATTGGAGACACGGCAGCCATTAATCGATCCGGTTTCGAATTTAAGGCATCAAGGAGTATGCTTATCAAACAAGAAGTTTAACTCGTAGTCGCCGGGACTTGAGGTGCTCGGGGGAGGAGAAGATTCTGATGGTGTGGACGGAGGCGCAGACGTGGCACAGATCTGGAAAAACAAATGATGTGTCTCCTGGGGAATGATGACGTAGGAGGGAGAGTGGGAGGCTGAAGAGAACGGTTTTACATCCCGTTCTTTGGACGAGAATAGTAGTTTCGGCTTCGACAGCCCAGTTACCTGGGAAAACTTGTTTCCATTTTGCGGGAAGAATTTACCTTGGTTTGGTTTAGCATTTGGGGAAAGGGAGCACGTTTTCTTCCCTTGTTTCGGATATAGGATGTGGCTTGCTGAATAAATGTCGTCCTCTTTTGTGCACTCCTTGAATGTAAGGCACTGCCGGTCTTTTACGAAAGATCTGACTTCAGCCGGAAGTGTATCCAACAACTGGTCTCTCAGGAAGAAGTCATCGAGGGCATCGTAGTCATGCGGGTTTTCAGAAGCATCGAGCCAAAAGTTGAGGTGACGCTGAAGGGTGTAGCAAAACTGACGGTATGTGTGACTTAGCTGAATCGACTCGCCGAAGCTATTCGTGAAAAGCAACCTCATCGACGTTATGGAGTCCTTCTGCAACACGGCAATGCTCGTCCTCACATTGCCAATACGAAAAAAGACGCCATCCAAACGCTTAATTGGGAAATCCTGCCGCATCCTCCATATTCGTCAGACTTGGCTCCATCGGATTTCCATCTGTTTCGATCGCTCTCCAACAATTTGCGCGGCGTTTCGTTCAATACTGATGTGGAATGAAGAACCTAATTAGACGAATTTTTCGAGTCAAAATCCAGAGATTTTTATTGCAGAGGCATCGAAAAACTAGTTGAACGTTGGGAAGAAGTCGTAAATAACAGCGGAGAATACATTATTGATTAAATTGCATATTTTTATCAATTAAAAATTAAGTTTTTCTAAAATTGTTAACCGTAATGAATAAATTTGATAAAACCGCAAGAACTTATTCGTCAACTCAATAATATAGATGTCGTTGTGTGAGCGCAAAAAGGGCAGGTCAGATGATCGGGATACAGATCCCAGTGCGTGGGTGAAATAAACAAAGTCGAGTGCGGTGGGCCTAAATAATCAATTCTCAGAGATTCTGGGATTTGAGAAACTAGTGGTAGAAAAATTTATATCTTTACTATATACAAATAAAATATTAATAGCAAAAGTAAATAAATGACAATAAATAAAATTAGACCCAGTAAACCAAACGGAGGGGAAGATACAAATGACTTGACGTGTACGAGAGTCCAAAAGAGAATGCACCGTGATTGCTTCCAGAGAAAATGGGAGAGTTCAATTATCGGGGAGATTCACGTAAAGCCTAATTGACTGTAGGTTTGAATACGGCAAGAAAACGGGGAAGAGCAAAGTTGAACTTGCAAGATTCCTTCTTCTTTTACCTCGCTGAGAAATGACCGAAGTCGATAGTCGAATGATAGATGCCTGTCCGTGTCTATCGTCTGTGTGCTGAAACTCTGGCTTGGGGTATGAGCGAGGGCGAGTAAAGAAGTGATGTATGGCGTTCGTAGCTGGAAGCCGTTGAGAGGTGGAGAAGGGAGTACGAGATTGTACGTGACTGCTAACCAAGACGGGGCTATGTGCTACTGGTTTCTTAAAGCTTTTATAGAATATTTGTCTGCCTCGGTGGAAGCGGGTCGCTAGGGGCCCCCAAAAGGGGGACGGGGATCTCATTAGACTTGGCCCACCAGGAATGGGATAGTCTTGGCGTTCTCATAGCTTTGCGCAAAGCTCCTTGGCGCTGTAGGTGTGGCGTCGGTCAAACAATGAGACGGGAAAATAAAGAGAATCCAACCTGTATCAGCCGACCGCGCGAAGTCTCGATGCTGGCCGTGCATGTGCATCTTTCAAGAGCCACAGTTAGACGTTGGGTTTTGTGGCGTGGGGGGGAGGTAACTTCCTCCCTCTGACATGTAAATATCGTCGATAATTTTATTTTATTTTTCTTCCTAAAAATAAATTTATCAACAGATAAACATTTTACGAGAACATGTGGTCCAAAATGATGCGAACGACAGCGGAAACAAATTTATATTGGAATATCACGATTGAATTATCAGTGTAAAATATTTGTACAGGTTAACAGGTAATAATATTTAGTATTTAACCTGAGGTCTTTATCCTCGATGATGATTTGGCATCTCCTATCACAGGAACGAATCAATTCTTGCTATGAGCGCACATTAATCTTGCTCTATTCACCTTAACTGATCTTTAACTGTTTTCGGATTGCTCTCTTCAGACCAGTCTCCGAGTTTCTTTCAAGTATTTACAATGGGATTCAGGTCCGGACTTTGTTATCTCTGTTCATAACATTGAGCTGCTCGTCGTTTATGAAGGTCTTCATCAAATTGACCTTGTGGCAAGAGGCGTAATCTAGATCGAAATTGCAGGTAACTGCAGAGGCTAGCAGATGGGGCAAAAAATATTGTCGCAGCACTTTCTTATACACTTGTGCATTGTGGAGGAATGCCCTCGAAGGATCACCGTGAGTGGAGGCCCCTTTGCGATACCACTTTATTCTTTCAAGACCACGTGAGCCAGCGTGAGAATTTTAGAAAGTCAAGGACGAATCTATCACTCACTTAATCATTCGTCCCAGATGTGTTTTTTTTTCAGATGCAGAACGTCCCTCCTGCCATGCGATAACGCTGTGCACGGACATATTAAAACTAGCCCCAAATCGCGAGGCGAGTTTGATCGTCTGGAACGACGCGTTATCATTAATTGTGTTTGCTTAGACTGGTGCCAATAATTCCTTGGGGACCGCAAGGCCCTGAGGCAGCTAGCAGAGCAGCCACCCGGGTATTTAACCTGAGGCCATTCAGTCTATCCGGACTGCCGTCGGTTTCCCGTGAATCCCGTGACTCGTCGTCGTACGTCGTCGTACGTCGTCGAAGATTTCGTCAGCAGATCTACCTTTGTTAAGCTTTGGCCCCTGTTCAGAGGAAAGCTATCGAGCCCCCTTCTTCCAGGAAAGTTCTGCGGACCTCTCATGTTCACCACCCCTTCAAGATTCCGGTCTTTCGAGACTGAGACTCACTACCGATCAGCAGAGTCGTGTCGAGTTGAGATTACGTTTCTCTAGAGCAGAGTAAATTTCTTTCTTCATCACGAAGTAATCCAACCCCTTCATCAAGTCCTCCAAATCAGGACTCCCCGAAGTATCTTCTTGAAGACCTGCGCCGTTGTCTTACACCCCCGATCCAATTTGCTCGTGCTTAAAGGTAAAGCGATCGTGTATGCTCATCCCCAGATTACCTCGTTAATCTTGACTTAATTCATTTAACTACCCTAAGGAATTTGTTCCCACTTTTGTGTGTGTATATATATAAATATATATATATATATATATATATATATATATATATATATATATATATATATATATATATATATATATATATAATATATATATATATATATATATATATATATATATATATATATATATATATATATATATATATATATATATATAACTACATATATATATACCATTATATTTATCTGGTGTCAGATAAAGTTGGGTTTATTTTTTGTTTGAGAGAACCCTTTTTCTTTTCAAGTTACGCCTTCAAGTTAAGTTGTTCAGTAACCAGTTTGCTAAGTTCGTTCAAGTATATCTAAAGAAAGTGTAACAAATTCTATTTTTTTTATTGATCCTTTTTTGTGACCATTTTTTCCCCCAATTTTATTTCCGTTGTGTGTATTGTTTTTTTTTTCCACGATCTCCCCTAAAAACCATCTACTAATTCCCGGGCAGGATTAAAGGCCTGTAATCATTATTCTCATAGAGATCAAGTTTTGAATTATTTTCTATGTTATTTTCTTTATTGCTTGCAAACTTTGGGTAACAAAATCTTCGTTAGGATTTTTGATACAATCGTCAGAGCTTTATAATCTTTTCCGTAAGATCCTTTTGGTGTGCCGAGCGGTCAGACGCACATTTACACCAACAAGATGTCCTCATTTGAGCCTTTCTATCTACAAGGAGAGATCCTTGGGTTGTCAGGCAAGAATCTAGTTGCATCTGTTCAGGAGAAAGAAATAAATGAAAGGGCAGAAAAAGAACAGAGAGAAGCTGAAGAAAGAGGAAGAATTCGTCATTATGAGCTTGAGCTTAACAGGAATCATTTGGAGACCCTTCCTGTTAGCTCGAGAACTTTCCCGTTTTGGATGGACTCAGTTCATGTCAACCGCGACTATGAGTCCCTAATTGATTTCGTTCTACGGGATCAGTTGAAGGCTGCACTACCCTCTGAAATCCGCGGATTCGTGAAGGACAGACTCGTGTATTCTTTCAGGGATTACATAGATTCAGGGATTACGCATCAATCTACCATCTTTACCCGAAATACCCGAAGAAGTCACATCCCTCATCCCCCAAAAGTAAAAATAACCTCTCCAAATTTCCCACGAAGAATTCACCCAAGTTTGTGAAGGTACCTAGTTCCTTTAAACCCATGTACCATTCCCCGGTAGAATCGAGGGATAGTAAGCCCCTGATAAATAATCATCCGGTGTCAGATTACCCTTGTAGGCCCATAATTTGTTTTTCTTGCGGAGTTCAAGGCCATGTGAGGACCCACTGTCCCCAAAACTCCCAATTTCCTTCTGCTCCTAGTCATCAAATCCACCAAATAAGTGCCTCTCTCTCTCACCCACCCGCTCGCCCTGAGACGCCAGCAACTCCCCCAACAAGCAGTCCCCCGGGATAGCAAGTTAATTTTCTTTTCAACAAAAGCTCCCTCGGTGGGTTTGAGTTTGAAAATAGAGGTGTTAATGGATGCAATTGCTTCGTCGTGTCTGAAAAGTTGCTCTCTCCAGTGCCCCCCGACCACGATAAATTTGCAGTAGTCCATGATTACTTTGGACTTGCCATTTGGTTCCCCGTGGTCCGCTGCTATCTCGAATGCGTATACTTCACTGGCTGGGACGAAGTGATAGCATCCCCCATTAAATTCTGCGGCGTGTTGATCGGCCAGAGCCCGCAGCTCTCCTTTACCCACGTTGCTCAGCCAGACATCCCAAGGGTCCAAGCGGTAAAGAACACTTTTCTCCCTATGTCATAGAGTTTGCAGCCCTTCAAACGGGACTTTTGCAAGCGCTCAAAAGGAATGCCCCAATCTTTAGTCCTTGTGGGAAAAAGCCAGAAGTGACGAACGTGGATCTGCCCGTGGTCAAAGGAAAGTTGCCTACATCATTAACGACAGACTCCTTTATCGCTTCAGTTTGGTTAAGGATAAAACACCCCACTCGCTCTTGTGTATCCCCCGGTCCCATATTCCCCAAGTCCTCAGACTGTCACATGATGGATTAATGTTTGGTCATTACAGTCACAACAAAACGTCTGAGAAAATCTTCCGTTATTTATTCTTGCCCGGTGCTGCCAAAGAAATTACCGAGTTTTGCAGGTCTTGTGACATTTGTCAGGAGACTAAAGAAAAGGACGAATACCACCTGCTCCCCTCCAGAAGACTCGAATTGTCTCGGAGCTTTTTTTTAGAGTGACCATATATCTAATTGGCCCAATTTCCCCCCTGTCTAGCGAAGAACACTTGTATGCCGTCATTCTTGTTGACTTTGCAACGAGATTCCCCAACGCAGTCTCGCTTAAAAAAATTGATAGCGTGACTTGTGCGGAGGCCCTATTTCTATCTCTTTCCGCGGCAAAGGTAGACAATTCACATCTGAGCTAATGAAAGCCTTTAGTGAGCTCCTTAACATCAAACCCTTGTTCAACTCCCATTTTTACCATGGCTCTAACGGCGTCTGTAAAAAGTTAAATGACACTCTAAAGACCATTCTGAAAATGTTTTTTCATGCTCAGACGAACAGTGGCATTGATACCTTCCGATTGCACTATTCGCCTGCAGAGAAATCACCCACAGAACTTTGGGATTTGCCCCCTTCGAGCTCTTGTATGGCCGAAATTTACACGGACCAATGAGCATTTTGAAAGAACTTTTTTCTAATCCCCGCCTGGATGAGGAGATCAACCCTCGTATTCTTAGGTGCTAGATTTTCGGAACCGCTTGGAAGAATGCGTCGATCTAGCATACAAAAATTCAGACCTAAATTTAGAAAAATATAGGACCTATTTTGACGTTAGGTCCAAAGAAAGGCGATTCAAGCCTGGTGAAGACGTACTGCTACTCCTACCCATGGAGACAAGCAAGCTCTTGTCCCAATGGAAAGGCCGTTTCCCAATCCTAGAAGCCCGCGGTCCCGTAGATTACATAATGCAGACCAACTCAGGGAACAAATTGTTTCATGTGAATATGCTTAAGCGCTATCACCACTGTACATGAGACCATAATCTTACCTCCTCACAATCACTTCTTAATAGGTTTAGTGAAAACGGCCTCACTATAGGCCTTATAGTGCCTATAGCACTATTAAGTACCTCGGTTTCCACATTGGTGAGAATCAAATGGCAACTTAAAAAGAAAAGGTAAAGGCTATCACCGACATGCCCCTCCCGCGTACTAAAAAGCAATTACGCTCCTTTCTCAGGTCGAAATCCTTTTACCGACGTTAGGTCCCGAATTTCGCTGCCTTAGCTTCCCCCCTTAGCTCCCTACTTAAGAAAAGTTCCCCGAACCCCTTCGCATGGAACCCCAAAGTGAACGACCACTTCCATCAGCTGAAGGAAAGACTAACATCAGCTCCCATACTGAGGCTGCCGAAACGAAACAAAACTTTTGAGATACGAACGGACGCTTGCAATGAAGGCATTGGTTGAGTCTTGTTCCAGTATAAAGAAGACGGCAACAGTTTCCCCATTGAGTACGCTAGCCGGAAGCTCTCGTCACGCAAAGGAACTATGCGGTCATACAACTTGAAGCTCAAGCGATCGTATGGAGTGTACAGAAAGTCCAAACATATTTGTTAGGTAAGGAGTTCGTGATCGAAACCGATCATCACCAATTGGCTTACTTAAATAATTGTAAAAGCCAAAACGGAAGGCTTATGCGTTGGAGTTTACTTCTAATGGAATACCAATTCTGAATAAGGTATATTAAAGGGACAGAAAACTGTGTTGCAGACTGTCTAAGTAGGAATCCGGTCGATGATCCTGCCCCTGCGAAGTAAAGTGTGTTAAGTATTGTACTCCTGTCACATAATCGACTCTGTGTACTGGTTTTATTTTTATAATTCGAGAACTCCGTCTTCATCGTGTATGTTTATGTTCCTTGGTTCTCATGTAAAAGTTTGTTTTCCTTTTAAACATATTTGTCCTTTGCGTGTTTTTTGTTTTTATTTTGTATGGTATGTTTCTTTATTTTTATTTATATATAGTTCCACTACCCTTTTATGAATGAATCCTTTTAATTTTTTTTGTAACTCGAATTTATTTACTTTGTGTGTGTTTTTTTGGCGCCAGAGATTAAACGGAAGTAACTCATTCATTTTGTGACCGCTATATCGACTTAAATTCAAAGGTCCACCCTTATTGGGCACCTGTAGAGGAAGGTCAAAATTTTCCCATACGCTATTCCTCCCATGTTTGGGGATGCCCCTTTCCTTCCTATTTAAATCAGGAAAGCGACATCTTCAGAAAGGGAGGCGTGTGAGGGAATTACCTCGAAGGACCACCCTGAGAGGAAGCCCCTTAGCGATACCCTTCTATTCTTTCAGGAATAACGTAAGCCAGCGTGAGAATTATAGAAAGTCGAGGAAGAATACGACACTCCTTTAATCACCCGTCCCAGCTGTATTTGTTTTCAGACGCCGATCATCCCCCGCTCCCCGGCGATAACGCCGTGCGCTGCCATATTAACCCTACCCCTATATCTCGAGGCGAGTTTGATCGTCTGGAACGATGCGTTATCATGAATTGTGTTTGCTTAGACTGGCGCCAAGAATTTCTTGGGGACCGAAAATCCGTAAGGCGTCTAGTAGAGCAGCTACCTGTGTGTTTAACCCGAAGCTCACCATCTCTTTAGGAAATTGAAAGCCCGCCATTCTCTCCGTCAGGACTGCTGTCTGTTTCCCATGACCCCCGTAACTCGTCGTCGTACGTCGTCGAAAATCTCTTCAGCAGATCTACCTTCGTTAGGCTTTGGCCCCTGTTCAGAAGAAAGCTATTTAACCTCCTTCTTCCTGAAGAGTTATGTAGCCCTTTCATGTTGACCACCCCTTCAAGATTCCCGTCGTTTGAGACTGAGACTCACTGCCGATCAGCAGAATCGTCTCGAGTTGAGATTATGTCTCTCTGGAGCAGAGAAAATCTCATTCTTCATCACGAAGTAATCCAACCCCTTCTTCAAGTCTTTCAAGTCAGGGCTCCCCGAAGTATCTTCTTGAAGACTTGCACCGCTGTCTTCCACCCCCTCTCCATCCAATTCGCCCGCGCTTGAAGGTAAAGCTATCGTGTATGGTCATTCCCAGATTACCTCGTTAATCTTCACTTAATTTATTTAACTACCATAAGTAATTTGTTCCCCCTTTTGTATATAAATTTCCCCTTTTTTCATATATATTAAAATTATATTTTGTGGTATTTTCTTTATTTATCCTTTGAACTGCAAATTAGCAATCCATTAATCCAGACCCGGTTAACCATAATTCGCACTCTGTATTAATCGCCAGACATAACTCAAGCGCCTGCGGCCAGCTGTCTGCCTGTACTTGTGTAAGACTGGGGGCCAAGCTAGTCTACACAGGTATACCTCGACATTCATTTATTGTGCCCCGTAAGCGATAAAGTGAGTAAGTCTCTTCTACCGAAATCATGCTTTAGAACATAATAACTCCTCGGCCAAACTTCAGACCCTTTCTGGTGCAATTGACAGAAAATCTTTCGCATGCTTTGCAATGAACTAACCTCTTGCTTTTAGATCTGATTGTACTTCGTGACTGAAGTGCGATCGGATTTAAGTCCAATCGTCGAATCATTGTTCAGTAGTCATTGATCCATGAAATATGCTGTCTTAAATGCAAGAAGAGCCTTCTTGTTCTTAGACTGATCAATGGCTTTTGCACAGGTGTGAGAGCATGAATATTGTCTTCACTAGCCGACGTGACTCAGTCTCCTCAGAGACGGTGATGACTAAAATCTCACTAAACTCTCGAGAAACTGTCACAGTGGTTTTGAAACAGTCCTTCTTCAAAGTTTTCGTAATGGTTAGTTCTTCCATTTTTTAGGTATTTTGGGGCCTACTGAATCATATACCAGTCCTACATAAACCTGTTTTTGTAATACGTTGGCAAGCTTTACTATCATCTCGCGGAATTAGAAAGGTCTGACAGATTTCTAAGGCATGTTAGCTGGCGGACAGCTGGGAAGAGAATCATGACCTTGACGTACACGACATTGAACTGAAGTTAGTTGATATGCAAACAATGACTGGTCGCTCAAAAGAAAACTTAAGCCTTCGGATCATTTTAGACACTTCAACTTTTCTAGTCAATTGCTAATCTGCTGATAATTTTTGTTTTACACATCCAAATATTTATAACTTTACCATATCCATAATTTTTACCACTATATTATCGTACACCAATTTTGGAAACCTTAAATTTTCTTTGGTAAAAGTTGTGGGAAATATTGTGATCAAAATATAAGAAACTCACAAAGTAGCGCGTGATCCTTTTGAACTGAACTGTATTTTGGATGTTATCGACTTTATGCCATAAAGTAAAATTCATTTGCATATTTGTAATATTAATTACCAATATAAAATATTTTAAAACATAGCATGATTATAGTAATAATAGCAATAGTATTGGATTTGGTATCATTATTCTTTAAATCAAAATAATGGAAAACTGCAAAATAATTGTTTTCTAAAATAACAATATCATGTTTCCTGGAAAACTTTGGTTAATTAACGATGTTTTAAAATACATTAAAATATATTAAAGTGATCAATTTGCTTGAAAGATGAAAGAAGACCATCTCCAATACGAATAATCTCATTTACAGATGAATTTGTATATATAATTAATTCAGCAAGGTTAAGATTTTGAATGGGAGAAAAGCGAGTTAATTAAGCGTATAGGAAAAAGAAGGCAATGAATCGCTGTTTAAGAAAGGGATGAGTATCGGTGCAAAAATGGTCAAGTAATTTCAGTGTAATTTACTGGTTTACGAGAGAGTTCAGGAAGAGTAATTTTGTTTTGATTAGGTTGCTATGTTGGTGGTTAAAGCCAGGAATTTACATGTACTTAAAAGAATTTATGTAGCTTAGTTGAATAGATAGTACTAATTGAGTCGAAGATAGTATATCATAAGTATTTTTCAGAGATTGTACGAAAAATGCAGTTTTTCGTCTTCAAAGGAAAATGGGGGTAAATTTCTTTTAAGAAAACCAATGTCTGGAACAAGTTATTGAGGAGTATTCCTGAACACCAAAAATTTAGTAAAGATTGATTAATAGGTTGGCTTTCTATTAAAATAGAAGGCAGAATGGTAGGCTAATTAAATGAGAATATCCTATAGTTTATTTTACCAATGTTCAGTCATAGTCTATTGCGCTAAGCCAGGAATAGATAAGTAGTGATGGTAGGGATGAATTACTATGGAGAGAGCTAACGGGGAGGAGAGAACGCCATCTAGGGCCAATGATAACTGTCGATGCCATGGACGCCATTTTAATTTAAGCCATTTGGAAGAATATTGCTACTTACTCTATAGAAAGCTTTAGAAAAGTTAGGAAAACTTAAACAGTTGTTAATTCAAATTATCCTATGTTTTGAGATGAAATTCGTGAATGGCATCAGATATTCTATTGATTAAGATTAGATAGAAAATTTGGGAGGTCAAAAGAAAATACAAGTCTGTGTACATTAACTTTGCTAGTATCTTGGTTAACCCATTAAGGCTCACTGCCACGCCTGGGTGCCATGACTTTAAGTCTGTATAAAATATTCTTATATATTATTTAAATTAGTATTTTTTTATTTATAATTTCATGTCCATATTATACTATTTAATGAGTAACTGGCAATTCAATTCTTTTTTTACCTTACTCGGAAGAACGATCAGTTGGGTCTCAGACCTAGTTGTGAGTGGTGGAATTTTTGATATCTTTCGGTAAGTGTTAACAAAATATTGGGAAGTCTACTATTTCCATATGAATAGTATAACATATATGCTTTGAATGAAACGACTCTCCCAAAATAAAGTAAATAGTTACTCTAAAATTTGAATAATATGTATAAGGCACACATATGTGCCATTGTCCCTTAGGGGTAATTTTCTAGGTCGGAATTTTTAGTTCTGTAGATTATATTCCCCATAACCTAAAATTGCCATATTTACCACATTAATTATTTATTTTTGTTTGCCACCTAGTTACTACTACAGTACATACTCTATTAATTATTTTCAAATAATATACAAATATTAAATTTATTTGAAATCTATTACAGTAAATTCCTAGATTATGGTCGCCTTGGTAATAAATAGGCTACGCACACCCAACACATATATATATATATATGTTGTATATGTTGGGTGTGCGGAGCCTATTACCAAGGCTACCATGATCAGGAAATTTACGGATACTACAAATTTACATTTGTTCACAGCATTTATTATCATTTGTTCACAGTGATACTGAAGATGTAGCCGTATTTGATGAGGAAGTTATGAATTTTATAGAACAAGATTTAGAAGATACTCAAAATGAACAGCTAACTGAAGGTATAAATGTAAAAATAGAACCAAACAATCCGCCCATGATTATACAACAAATCTCTGAGTCTAGTAGAACCAAACTTGATGCTACTTTATATCAAACTTCAAGTGAGATGTCAACTTTTAGATAGAAAAGATTATGAAATGAAGAAATAATAACATCTCTTGAGAACACTGATAATTTGAAAGCCTATTTATTATTAGGAAAAAGTGCTTATCAATCTGAGTGATGATCCAAATCCTTTAACAGCGTAGCGAGTTTTGATGTTTTTCTAAATAAAATTGTAATTCCTCAAATTACATTTGTATACTCAACAAAATGGTCATGTCTTTATAACTAACTTGGAAGAATTGAGAGCGTTTTTTGGAATGAACATAATAATTGTATATCTTGTTCTGCCATCAATAAGATATTATTGATCAAGTGAACCAGAACTTAGTGTTCCAATTATATCTAACATGATAACTTTGAAAAGGTACGAAGAAATTAAATCTTTATTACACTTTAACAAAAATGATCAAATGAAAGCACGAGCTGATCCATTACACGATGGAACATATAAAGTCCGAGCTGTATTAAATCATTTCAACAGAACATTTTTATCTACCATGAATCCTAGTAAATGCCAATTAATTGACAAGCACATGATTAAATTTAAGGCTCATAATATCCTACGGCAGTATGTAAAAAGAAATCCAATCAATTGGGGTTTCAAAATGTGGTGTAGATGGGATTCTAAATCAGGATACTTGTTCGAATTTGACCTCTATACTGGTAAAAAAAAGGAAAAAAACAGAATGCAGAAAAAATTCCAAATATTGGTTGTAACATTTTTTATAGATAACTTTTTCAATTCGACTTCGCTCCAATCCATGTTATCCAAGAAAAATATAAATATTGCAGAAACCGTACGAATGAACAGAAAAAATATTCCAAGATCACAGGTACCTTCTGATAAAGAAATGCAACAAGGAGATATCTCTTGGTTTAAATCAGATGGCATTTTTTATGTAAAGTGAATGGCCAATAAAGCAGTGCACATGTTGTCGAATTTTATATCTGCATTTCGAAAGTGTACCATAGGAAAAAGGGAAAAAGATATAAACAGGACCTCGAATGCACTGCTGTTGTTAAGCACTACAATGCCCATATGGGTGGGGTCAATACAATGGACCAAAAAAAAGTAACATCAGTTTGACCATAAGTTAAAAGTTAAATATTACCTCTGAAGAGTTTTTCATTTTGTTGATATTGCAATAAATAATTCCTTCATCGTGTTCTTCAAATTGAAAAGAACGTCAAATATTGAAAATGTTACTGCAGAAAAAATCGGAAGAATTGTGGCCCGTAGGTTGATCGGAAACTACTCCAACATAAAAAGAGCCCCACCATCCACTCCTGTTGCTGTCAACCCCCCCAAAACAAGATACAATCTACAATCACCCACACCAACACATTTAATGCGCAAATCTGATTGCAGGCAACTCTGAAAAGTGTGCACTAAAAATAAATTTATAACAGAACCATTAATATGTGTTGAATGTGGTATCTACCTTTGTTATGTAAATGGAGGACATTGCTTTGAAAGATATCACAAATAATTGTATAGTGATATCTAAGTGTTTAATGTTGGATATATATTAGTTTTAGTTTGAAATATAAACATATGTCGTGGTATAGATTCCTATATACCATACATATATATATTATATTTGATTTTAGAGTGCGCGGAGTTTCCTTTTTTTATACCTTTTGGTCGGTCGGTTCCGATTACGAGGTCAGATTCTTCTAAGGGAGGGCTAGTCCAATAGAGCTACTTTGATTCCCTGTATTGGCTAAGTGTTAAGTCTTACTGGTTACAGGGCTATTACACGGCTACGATAAGCTCAAAGGTTGAAAGTAAAGGAGTCGACAAAAATAGACTTTAATACATATTAATACTTAGGTTAAATGGTAGAACAATAAAGGACATATAATAATACAAATGGTTACAGTGGTCAACGTGCCAGTAATAAAATTAGGTATTTAATATGCAATAAAAATGGGTATGCTGAATGGAGTAAAGTAGGGCTTTACGCGGGGACATAGTAAGCACACAATGAAAATGAGGGGGGGGGGCATTAGGAGGCAATTATAATTTTGGTGGAAGCGAAAAATTTTCGTTACAATACCGTGTACAAAATGGAGGGGGAGAAGATGGTCGTTTCTTGCGAAAAGGGGATAGAGGTTTAGTCACTTTGACGGGGTCCAGGGTCAACTTGCTCGGAATTGAAGTATTCCTTTGAGATGATGGGGGGAGGGGGCAAAGCCTTCGAGAGTAGAGTAGAGGCTGCGAATTGTTCCGGTGGAATGTCTTCGAAGAAAACTGAGGGTGAGTTTCTCTGAGACATTAGACGGGTTGTTTGAACGACTATGCGTAATTAAGGTGGTATTATGCGAAGATTAATCTTCAATAAAGCTTTTGGAGACAAGACTTGGTTATCTTCGGAGATGAAGACTTTGCACGGAGTCAGACGGGTATTCATACGGGGAGAGGATTTTTGACTAATCCAGGTTGGATATTTATTTTATCCAAGGAAGGATATTCGGTTTTATCCCGCAAAATTTCCTTTCCTTCGGCGTATAACAACCCAAATCGAGGAGGAGTAAGATAGTCTGCTCCCGTGAGCTTTTCTCGCACACAATCTCTTCGATTCCTGGCGACACGGGTATATATCTACGCCTGCAGTGAGGAAGCTTACCCCATAGAAGGGGGAGGGAACTATCCTCCATCGTTTGAGTAGTGCGACCATGGCAATCTCAGCGTGACTGGAAGGGTGGGGGTAACTCCTTGTCTAAATACTCGGATTGATAAGGGCGGCATTTCATCAGCCCGCTCCTGTTGTTTATCACGCTTTTGAGCTTGAAAAATTGTTCTAAGCAATAACGAGATCCATCACATGGAAGCAATGCTTAAAATTAACGTTATTTTTCCCATCACATGCTTGTTCCCTCACATTATAGAATAATGATTTTTTCTTGCATTATCCATATTTTTTATATAAATAATTGAAAATGGAAATAAGTAACATCTATTTGGGAAAATCATATACATAAATATTTTGTCTATGTTTTTAAATGTTTAATAAATCCAATTACATTATAATATTGTTTTCCCTCCTGATAATATTAAGAGAAAATGTTATTATATCAGCAAAAGTGAAAATTCTTGTAAAGCATAAATAATTGCCCCTGAGGCTCAATGGCACATATATGTGCCATGCAAAATTTTCATAATGTACGAAATATTTTATATTTTTTTATTAAAATCATTAACTACAACTCATATGCAGCCAGCCTATAATATTTAAAAAAAAATAATGCTGGTGTTCTTATGTCCTTTAAAGAGTTAAGGTTGGAAGTGAGCAAAGGGAAATTTGCTAGAAGGATATTACGACCTGATTTGAAGATTGATGTAACGCCGGTAAATTTTAAGAAGGAAAGGAAAACAGCATCTGATATGGATTCATTTGAGGGAGGAGATATTATTGAACTAGTGATATCGGCGGTAAGATTGTAAATGAAAGTGAGGTTATAATTATGGTTATAAGAGGTGCTTTTAAGTTTTCGAATAGTTGACATTCCTGCACTATTAGTAGAAGCAGAAGCAGAGAAGAAATTGGTGTTACTAGCGGACCTGTATCTCATCGGGAAGATATGGGTTGGCAGGATGCAGTTATTTAGTTCGGTAATATTGGTACAAATGTATGAGTTGAATGTTTGAGGATTATTAAGACCATTATCTTGAGATTTTACAGTGTATATACACTCAGGAATAGAGTGGCTAGAAGAATTGTTGGTTAATAGTCTATTCAGTGTTTTCCATGTGGTCTAGCTATGAGAGAAGCTGGATTTGAATTTGTTATGGAAATAATGGATTTTTTGCCTGGGGTAAAATGGAAAACAATAATGTTTAGTAAGGATATAGGGAGTAAGAACGCATATCTCCGTTTATACTGCTTGAAAGTGTATGTTTACGTTTAATACATTTGAGGAGATGTTTATTCATCCAAGGAATGTAATTTTACGATTTAAAGAGAAACTTGCGGCGAGTAGGAAATTTTTTTATTTAATGCGTTATAGAAAGTATTAGAAAAGGATTCTACTGCAGTTCTTAAGCCATTGAATTAATATAAGAAGCAAGAGATGGAGTGAGTGATGAAGGATTACGAAGTTTATAGAAGTTAGATTAAAGGAAATAATATGTAATTTATGGCGCTCATTTATCGACTCTATTAAAGCTCGAGTGCTCGGCCCATCATTATCTGGCCCTTTCAAGGACAAGCTTTTTGGGAATGATGAGATGCATGGCGCTGTTTGCGCGCCGATGCACGACTAAAAGATTCAAATAACTGAAATCTTCTAGTGATATCTGTATCAGGATACTTACTGTGTTGGGGCCGCTGTTGTTCTTAATTTATATTAATGATGTCGACATTGGTATATTTATCGACCTGAGAAATTTTGCTGATGACACTAAGTTTGGTAGCATTATAAGGTTTGACTCCGATCCTGAGATATTGCAAGAGGAATGACAAAAGAATTTCGATGCAAAGAGAAATAGCAAATGGAATATAACATAAGCAAGTATACTGTACATAATAGGGGAAGGTTTAACCCTAAATATCTTTTAAATTGAAACTTAAATGGAGTCTTAGGTGTCTTTGTAAGTTCCCACCTACGTCCTAGAAAGCATTGCATAACTCCGAGAAAAAAAGCTTATAAGATATTAGGTTTTACTAGGAGAGCATGGGAATTAGGAGTTTCGATGTCATTCTGAACTTAATCAGCACAAGTTAGGCCTCATCTTAAATATGCAATGCAATTTTGTTCAGCAAATCATATGATGGATATTGGTCTTCTTGAGTCAGTACAAAGAAGGATGATTAAAATGAAGGATGAGTTCAGGAACTTATCTTATAGTGAAAGGCTTAGGAGACTAAATCCTCATACATTAGAAAGGAAATGATTTCGAAAGAACTTGATTGAAATCTTCTAGTGGGTAAATGGTTATATTAAGGGAGACATAGATAAGATTTTTATTTTTAGCGAACTGGACAGAACACGTAGCAATGGATTTAAACTGGACAAGTTTAGGTTTAGAGATTAGTTTAGAGTTTAGAGATTTGTAGAAATTAGTATACAAATCGAGTTATAGATGAATGGCATAGGCTCAGGCCTCATGTGATAGAAGCGTGCTCACTTCGGTGTTTTAAAAATGAATTGTATAGATTTATGGATGAGAATTTGAGGTGCGATTGAACTGTGTATAGGCTATTGATTACCTTTAGGCAGAATCCTTTTTTCTTCTGTCCTTATGCATCTTTCTGCTCAAATGTTAAATCATATTTTTCAATTTTTAGTAAAGAGACATACATTCTAGTCATTTTGGACACGCAATGTATAGTTCAAAGAAATGGGAAGCGGCCAATTTAGTAAAATGGACTCTAAAACGGGGTAGAATGTCATATACAACAGCTATGTTTAGATTTGACCTTATATGAGCAATTAAAGACACTTTATTGGATGCGAGTGGGCACGTTACATCAGGTGAAAGATCGTGTAAAAACATAGCACTATAACGATGACTTGAATGCCAATTCGTCTAAGTCTAGATTTAAATCACCATTTTAGAGTGTGGCCTCAGTTAAAGTATTAAGCAAATTATCAATGCCTACAAATAAAATTACGGGATTGCCCTGGGGGGAGACGGTAGATCCCTAAAACATGTATAGATAGGTTGTCAATGGTTACTTTTAGACGAATGGACTAATGTGTAGTGAAATAATAAAGATTACCTGAGAAGTCTGTTGGTGAATATTTTGAGTGACAAATATGCTTACTGCAAGTCTCTCTTCACGATTGCAATGTGAAGCGATGATCGAAATCATCTGATAGTTTTTTATTCTGATGTGTGAGCCATGTTTTGGTACAGAAAATGAGGTATATAATTTTTTAATTAATGAAAGGCACTGTATTATCTTATCGATATTCTCAAATAGGCTTCTGAAATTGATAACTAGAATATTAGCTTTTTTATTGTTAAAGCGTGCGTGGTTGTGTTCTTCTATTTCGCTAGAATTACAATTATATTTACTCAAAGTTTGGGGTAAATCTACATTGGATGCAGTAATAACGTCGAAAAGGGAGTGTGGGAACGGTTACGGAGGATTGGTCATTAAGGATGGATTAAATGCACTGATGGATGTAAAAAAACGGCAAAGAAGTAACCCAGAACGATAAGTAAAGGTTATTAATTTTTCCCTAGGATGAATAAGAAACAGAAAGGTAACAAAAAAGAAGTGAAAGTGATGTATCAACAACTTGTGAGAGAAAATACATCCCTCATTTCTATTTTGTTGAGACATTTTCTTAAGTCTCAATATTTTTACTCAAGTATACATATCTAAATAATTTTCATAGATAATATTTAATATAGAAGTAATATATTGCCAAAATAAAAATAATAACGGTCATACTAATAGTAATAATAAATAATATTAATATTAAACGCGTCGCACTAAAACTGACGAATAGGTTACACAAGATAATTAGGGGAACTAACATTGGAAAAAGAACAGTAATTAGGCAATTCAGATATTTATTGTACCACTCGCGATACTGTTTACTTAAGTGTCAAGATCTTGGTTGATCAGAATTTGTATTGCTTAGCCTTCGGTGATTTTAAAACATGCACAACTCCATCCCTTGTTACATCGTACATGCCTGGGAGACGCAAGTAAATGTATTAAATAGACCAATTTTACAGCCCTACAATTACTGTATCAATTGGATATTCTAATCCTAACTTTTTCTGTTTTACTGCCCCTGTTAAAATATCCATTTGATAGTTCTTTCTTCGGCTGTTTTATTGGTCACTTGCTTGACACGGATGCCCCCTAGTCGTACTCAATGTAGTGTGAAGGGGATTACTCATTCCAGTTTATCTTACTATCACTCTTAGTAAGTTTATTTATTTTAAAATGGATTCAACTGGAATCCATTTAGTTTTGTATAGGCGTTTTCTCTAGTCTCACCGAACGTGAGACAGTCTATCAATAGACAGCCTGATTTTTCTCTTATGACACACTGCTGTACTTATTTGTGTTTTCTTCAAGCTCAGATAATACCGTTTGGTCTCGGTGAATATCTTGGAACATGGCAACTGCAGTTTGTGGCATTCCACCTGTAGTTGGTATTTTGAAGATAATTTTGTAAAGAACTGACTTCTATGTTGAGGATGCCAATACGTTAATTCTTCTACTGGAGTGCCTGTAGTAGTTCAGAGCAGAAGACTGCCACTCTCGAGTACAAGATCTCTTTTAAAAATACCAAGCACCTTTGCATATTTCTTTTCAAACTTCAAGTGGAGTGCTTTGAGGGCTTGCGTTAGTTCATCGTCTAGTGTTCGTGATATCCCCAGGATAATTCATTTTTAAAGGTTATTACTATCTTATCTATAATTTCCTATACATTCGAGTACCACATGCCGGTTGCAGTTAGTGATAAGTTCGATTACGCAAAGTTCCATTAGACCACCGAAATGAACTGCTCCTAGTTTCCTTGGGAATTATGTAAGGGGAAGCACGAATCACCTGTACACGGCATAAGGAGGAGATAGATACGGGGCCAAAGTGCGAGATAAGCCTCCGGGCTATTATCATGTGAAGCGGATAGGGTAAGGAGATATTTCTCTGGATCGTTCATTGGCTTTAACTTAGACATAAATTGGGAAGAAAATTATGTTCGCATTTTCATCGATGTTATTTCCATTATTATACGAAATTATTAAGGATGTGAGATCTGCATATTTACTTCTATAGGCTTCTAGACGTAAAACGTCTAGATAATAATACCATAAGAAGGGTCTATATATGCGGCCTTTGAGCACGCCATAAGCACAGCTACAAATAAAATCTGGATGAACGGCACTCCTCTGCCTAAGTGCCGGCAGTTGTGCATCTTCTTGTCCTCAAGATTTGCAAAAGGACTTGCGGCTCTATATCCTTCACTCTGTATTTCCACTTTGTTTATCTTCGCTGCCTTATTTACAAATCTCTTCTTATTAACTTTCTTCCTGCGAAAGAGTGTTGTAATACCTGGCCCCTCGAGGACAAGCACGCCCTCACTGTCCAGTGTCAGAGGTATGGTAATCGGTAGGTAATCACACATCGTAATTTTTAGTGAGCACTCAATATACTTAGTTTTGTTTAATACTTACCATATTTTATACATCCCTACCTATTTTATATTTAAATAGCTTCTGGTGGTTAGATGCTACCTTCTAACTCGGATTTAAAGTTTAGTAAGTGCCAGGTTGTACCGCGAGGTCCCAACCTTCTTTGAAGGCACAAAGCTTGATATTTAAGGAAAGTAGGATGTTGGTAGCAGCACTACGCTCTAAATCTCTTCACTGCTTTCAGTGAACATAACGTAAAGCAAAATGGCAACATGTACTATTAACTCTATCATATGAATGCATGTCTAGTTTCTCTAGCGAAACCGTTTTTTCATCCGTTGAAGAAACAAAAATGATTTTTTTTTTCAGGATAACATTTTTTTTACATTGCGCGGTGCAAAAGAAGAACTCATTTATATATCTCTCACTGCTTTTCTATCCACGCCTCACGCAGACATAGAAAGATACAAAAAAACAAGGTATGTTGATCAAAAGTCCCGTGCTCTCACTTATTCTGATTTATGACTTTACGACCTTAAAAACTTTCAATAATTCCCGGAATAAACTAGAGAGGACCTTAACAATTATATCATTTGAAAGAGAATGTAAAACAGCATAAGGAGATTTAGAATTTGTTAGAATCGGCACAATAGTTATGAAGATATTTCCAAATAATTCCCCGACTAACTTGAGAGGAACTTGACAATTATATATTTTGAAAGAGAATGAAAAACAACATGACATGTTTCAACTTCGTTAGAATCTTATGAATATTTATGATGTTATTGCCAAAACAAGTAATTACCGTGTTGCTTTTTAATGGAATTTGAAGATGTGGTTGGTATTTTTAATGTCACTTCAATAATTCATTCTTTTCGGAAATCTTGAACATGAGCTATTTCTTCAGCATTTTCTTCAGGAGAGAAAGTTACTTCACTTGATGGCATTAAAACACTGGGGTACTTATAGTAAGCAACTCTTCTGTATTCACCTTCTCGTCGCATTTACTTATTGACTTGCAGCTGAGGATATCAACAAGTTGTCTACTTTTGTATTAAAAGTGTCTTAGGCCCGTAGCTCTCCACTCCCAAGAGATATGTTTCTGGCCAGCTCCCAGTTCTTTTGGATCTGTTTACGATTGTTACTCTTGAATTTACAACGGGGGCTAGAAAAGTACTGTTCCCTTGTTCCCACTTTTTAAACAATTTAGGGTAAATGTCCTTTGGATATTTAGCTGCTGGGTACTTTCTCACATCCACGTTTCAGAAAGTCAACTAGAGTTTGGAATTAAGATGGCAACAACTATGCTATTTTTCATTTAAGGGTTCAAATGTGTGAATGTCGCCAGTCCTGTCTTAATTTTACAAGCAATCGTTCGTCAAATCCCACTGGTAGGAAGGTAGTGCTGAAGGCCACGTAATCTTCAGCACACTGATTAATAAAATAAGAAAAATAAGAAAAAAAGTTAAACAAATATAAATATTAATATAATAATAGTCATTTAATTCCCCAACCTGATAAAATAAGTCAAACCTAATATAACTAATAGAACTAAAATTATATTAAAATAAAAAAAAACTTAAGAATTCATACGTAGGGCTGCAAATTTCGATCACCCCTAATTTAGGTGATTAGAACGTTGAAAAGATTGACACACGCTAATAGCACAGTATTCCATAGTATAGCATAATATACCATACTACATTAGAGCATAGTATATTATAGAATATTATTGCATATCCTAGTGTAGCATAGCAGAGCATTGCATAATATAGCACAGCATAGTATAACATAACATAGCATAACATAGGATAGTATATTATAGCATAGTATAGCATCGCACAGAATAGTATAGCATAGCATATTCTAGCCTCGCCTAAAGTAGCATAGTATAGCCACATACATTAGCATAGCAGAATAGAGAATAGCCTAACCTAGCATAACATAGCCTAGTATAGTCTAGAATAGCCTAGCTTAAACTTGCCTAGTATAGCATAGTATATCATACCAAAGCATAGCATAGTATAACCTACCTTGTTTTAACCTAGTATAGCCAAGCCTAGCCAAACATAAGATAACTTAGCCTAAAATAGAATAGCCTAGCAGTGCCGAGCTTAACCTAGCTTAGCTTAGTATAATCTAACTAGTCTAATTGATCCTAACCTAACTTAGTATAGCCTCGCCTATCATATACTAGTATAGCCTAGCCTAGCTTAGTATACCCTAGTCTAACCTAGTATATTATGGTATAGCCTAGCTGAGCCTAGACTTGTACTATAGCTTAGCCTAACCTAATCAGATACGGCTTAGCATTGCATGCCAGAGCCTAGCCTAACGTCTCCTAGATTAGCCTAGCCTAGTAAAGCTGAGCTAAATAAGCTTCTCTATCCTAGCCAATATATCCTTGCATGCGATTGCCTAGCCTAGTATACTATAGGCTAGCTTGGTATAGCCCATCCTAGAAAAACCACACCTAACATAATATAGCCAATCGTATCATATTATAGCCTAGCCTAGTATATCCTAGACTAGTATAGCATACCATACCCTAGACTAGAATAACCTAGCATAGCTTAGCCTATTATAGGTTTGGTTAACTCGCCTATCCTAGCCTAACATAGTATTAGCTAGCATAGCCTAGCATAGAAGAGCATAGCTCTCCCTAGCCTATTATACTTTAGCCTACCCTAGCATAGCATAGTATAGCCCTGTCTAGCCTAGTATAGTTTAGCATAGCTTAGCCTAGCATAGCCTAGCAGAGTATAACCTAGCATAGCATAGCCTAGCAGAGTATAACCTAGCCTAGCATTAACTATCCTAGACAAGTATAATCTATACTTTCCTATTATACCATAGTCAAGCATAGATTAGTCCTGTCTAAATTAACATACCATATGCTATCCTAGCATAGCATTTTATATCCTAAATTATCATAGTATATCTTACCCTTGTGCATTATATATTTGCATAACTTAGCATAGTATAGTTTATTCTAGGCTTGCCTAGCAGGATATAGCATATTATAGCCTAGTCTAGTCTAGCAGAGTATCGGCCGAATAGTTATGATGCTATTGCCAAAACAAAATAATTCCCGGTCTAACCTTGGAAAGACTTTGGAAATTATATCATTCAAAAGAGAATGTAAAACAACATAAGGGTTTCAAATATCGTTAAAATCGACCGAATAGTTACGATGTTATTACAAAAACAAAAGCAGCACGGGGACCGAATAACCGACCGACATAGTGAGAGGTATAGTTGCTTGCGACTAGATTCGCACGCGACTAAACACAATATAAGAGGTTTCAAATTTGTTTAGAATCGGCCGAATAGTTATGATGTTATTGCCAAAACAAAATAATTCCCGGGCTAACCTTAGGAAGACTTTGTTATTTTATCATTTGAAAGAGAATGTAAAATAAGATAAGGGTTACAAATTTCGTTAGAATCAGCTGAATAGTTATGATGTCATTGCTAAAACAAAATAATTCTCGCGGTAACCTTGGGAGGACTTTATCAATTTTATCATTTGAAACAAAATGTAAAACAACATAAGGGTTTCAAATTTCGTTAGAATCGGCCGAAAAATTACAATGCTATTAGTAAAACACAAAAAGCCAAACGGAGACAACCTTTGAGTTTTTTTATATAGACTCGGAGAGATTTTTATGGCTGAACAATCGACGCATCAATTCTTAAATGATATATGCGTTTTGCAGTCTTCTGGAGAAGACTCATGTTGGAAGGATTAAATGAGTGACATTATATGCACAGAGGAAGATATGATCGAACAACTAAAATCATTTGTTGATGTACGTGTCTAATCGCACAAAAATTATATCAAAGTTTTCGATTTTTTATATATAAGATTTGGCATTGATATCGTAATGAAGTCGAAAAATTCATTTAAAAAAAAATGGGAAGTGGCCAATTTAGTAATAGAAACGATTTTTTTTTTCTTCGAAATTTGAAACGCAATAGCAACGAGGGGATCTCCGCCAGAAAGTTAGTAGGGAGATATGTAAAGAAAGTAGTGAAGTTAGATGGAGCGAAAATAGTTGAATATATATATATATATATATATATATATATATATATATATATATATATATATATATATATATATATATATATATATATGTTTAGGGGCCAGTAGGGTGCTCAACTGCGACCACTGATACCTGAAAAAAAAGCCGTCTAGGGTTCCTGTTTCATTCGTAACAGGAGCCTTACCGCTGCTACAAGGGGGAGGGGGAGATTTGGAGAGAATAAAAAAGAATTAGATTTTTAAAGAAGGGCAAAATAGTACCCGAGAAAGAGTACAGTTTGCATTGAGGGCACTGAGCCCGGAGGGCACGCCGCTCCTTCTGCTACCAGAGGTAAGAGGATCAAATAGATAGAAAGTTCATCGAGAATATCGGCAAGTAAAATCTAGGATAAAACCTGATTGTATAGATAAGACCTGATCCGATCAAGTAAGGGCGCTAATTGCCCCTAACCATACTGATTTCTTGCTTAACAAGAGGCGAGATACCGTGGCCATAGATAGCACAATAACGATTTCTTGAATGGAAGTTTCTATTTATATCAAAGACAAGCAAGTGCAGATTAAAATCCCCTAGTATCAGTTTAGAGCCCTCGGGGTTTACTTAGGTTATAATGACCTTCAAAGAGACGATTTAGATTCAGCGTGGTAGTGAGGAACTCCACAACGTGCAGGGGTAGGTTTTCCCTGGCTAATTTCCAACGGATGTGAAAGGGGAGATTGATGACTTTTAAAAAGTTACGAGGATCAAATTATGGTTGATAGTCATGGTCTTACCTTCGCCGTGCCCGTCAAAAATGCAATTGGATGCATTGAAGCCAGATAACTAATACAGGTCTTTTTCTTATTCCTTAGCTATTAATAGTTGCATACTATGTATTTATTTCTTGTTTTATAGGTGAATGTCATTGTCATACCTTGTCATTGTTACAGAAAGCTGCTGCAGTTAATTTTAGAAAAATGATGTTTAGTATTAGCAAAAAGTCTGTGGTTAAATGTTCTTACTGGAGGGGTTCTTCCAAGGATTACGAAAATACTTTTCATCATTAATACATCATTTGTGAGATTACAAAAGATCTATAGAGAAAATAAGCATTTTTTCCTGGAAGTCACTTCAAATTTTAGGGAATATTATAAGTTTTTATTTCTTCAAAAATCTTGCGACAACTAGGTCTGCTACATTTGATGCTCATTTGATTTTGTCGCTGCATTGTGGATCACCGTTTTTCGTGTTTAGTGGGTTTTTATGGTCTAAATCTATTACAACAGTCAAGCTTGAATTTAGGCTGCTACTCTGCTATAACACAATGGCTTACCGAACTCCGATCTAGTGGTTTAGTTAAAAACAAGAAAGTTTCAGATCCTACTTACACGCTTTGCAAGTACACAACAGAATGTTGCACTCGTTTATAAATTACTGAATCATAGTAAAAGATATTGTGTCCTGGTAAAGGTCGCCTCATTTCAATTTTTCAGTACCTACTATTTTAAAAAATATTGAACTGCTCACAATTAAGTGAATGTGATAAAAATGTACTTTTTGAGTTTTACCAAAGTATATTTGAATTGGAACAAGCTGTTATAGGGCAAGTGAACAGCCACAAAAAAAATCAAGAGCTACCCCTTTATTCTAGGAAGATAACGGTTTGATGAGTATCTTCATCAATTATGATAATATGACCTGTGTTCTTAAAGTGTACGAAAGTGTTTCGCTAACTGATAATGAAGAGCTCCACCTTTATTTAATTGTCAATCTGCTCTCATAACTTGAAGGGCTCTAAAAATACCATGCACTTAAGGGCCAACACGATGGTAGGACACACCACTAGAAAGAATAAGTTTTCTATGACATGTTTTTGGACGTCTCATTTCTTATAAATTACCTGCTTGTTCCCCGAAAATTACGGCTACCGATTTCCTTCTGTGAGCCTACCTTAAAAGTTAAGCGTACAAGATGCGGCTACATAAGTAGCACAAAAGCTAAAGAGAAGAAGAATTCGTAACGTCATGGCCTAGATTCCAAGAGAATTGCTCCAAAATATCGAGAGAATTTCTTAGGCGCGTTCAAAAATGTCTAGATGATAAGGAATTACACTTACTGCATATTATTCTTAAGCCATATTTTGATTATTTGAAACCATAGAATATTCCTTTAACCCGTGAAACGTCCAAATTTATGGATGCTCTTGTACAATTTTTCATGCAGAACGAATACGTGGTAAGCTTCCGTTATGATGTGTCTGAGGTCTGGTATGTGGCCACGCCCAAGCACCTGGTCTCCCCGATGAGGCTCGGCGTTGCTTCGAAAAATAACTGGACAAATAAATGTGTTAAGAAGGGAATAACATAAGCCAATAAAGATCAAAAGAGTAAATGACAATAGACTTGTGAATATAACGATATGCAGCATAGCTCAATTCCAAATATGATAGTTGTCTGCATATAATTTTCCGGAGGAATCGATCTAAATTCAACTTCAAGGTTGATCGATCTCCTAGATGGCCCGCATTGTGCAACTGATCAAATACAAGCCTACGAAGCCTAGGAGTAAGATTTGGTCTGTGCAAGCCTTAGGATAAATTACAAATGATGGACAGGCGAGAAGAAGGTAGACTAATTTTATGTAGTTTCAGGAAAGTTGAAGGATCGGATTGTAATGAAATTAATTTCTCATCTGAAGATTGAGCGCAACGAGAGCTTCATAATTCGTAGCTGCTCATGATGGAATTACTGGAGAAATTGGTTTAGCGGATGCGTTTAGAGGATTACCCTCTATAGAGAAGGATGAAATGAGCTCATTTGATGAAGGCTTCGCGTCACATGTGTCATGTGGTGCTCATGTGAGCGTCGCTATGATTCTGCCTTCCAGGAATGCGTCAGATATCGTTAGTGACTAACTAATAAACTTGAAGACTCGAGCTTCTCAAATGGAGTGTTTAGTGAAATGAGAGAGGAACGGTCTAAAAATGGCGTAACAATCTGTGCACACGTAAAATTTATTGCTCTCTAATATGTATTTTAAATATTTTATAGATAAATTTATACTTATTATACTTAAAAAGTTATTAAATGTGGAATAGTTAAGTTGGTACCATAAAAAGGATGGCTAAAATAAGCCAGTATTTCTCATACCCGTGGTGCAATTCTCTAGAACGACTCCTTCACTTACGTTTGAATGTCTATGTTGATGCGGGGAGAGGCCCTTCTAGGGCACGCCAAATATAAAGCTTCTGCTACATTCCTTTGGATTTTAACGAAAGCGTTTTCCGCTTCTTCGTCCAAAATTAAAGTATAAATTTATTTGCTTTAGATAGAAGTATTGGCAAGAGAGGGAGGGCGGCTCCTGTATCTCTTCTTTGTCTTTGAAAGTACAGCGATTTTTTTCCTTGTAGGCAGTCGCCAGATGTTCCATAAAAGAATCCTTGTCCATGGATATGTTTGTTTATGATGGGGATCATTATTGTATCACCAGAAGAAATTTTATGACCTTAAATGTCAATTATTAGTATCATTAGTATTATTATTTTTCACAGAGGCGAAACATTACAAAGGCATCTTGGCCAAAAATTTTAAATTTTTTTAAAGAAAATGTTAAAGTTATGGTATGGAAAATTAAATGAAAAGTTAAATAACCCGAACGTTCAAATGAGATATCTTGTAGCAATAGACAAAGGTAAATTATCTCAAAATTTTATATATTTACAAATAATTTAAACATATTTTAAATAATAGATATCCTTTCTTGGCGTGAAAATTATAAGAGAAGATAGTCATTGCCTGTCAAATGTTTACGAAAATCCATTTTCTCGAACAATGAATTAAGTATTTTAGCTATTGTGAGCTTAAAATTAAAATTAATGCCATGCATATCCTATGTCATATTGTAGAGCATATAACTTCTGTTCAAGTTTTGCAGCTCTTCATTTGGATTTCAAATTCTTAAAAAAATACTTTGCCACCAGTGTTTACCTCAAATCGCTTTAGTAGAAACAAATTAGCTTGTTTCTTTTAAAAAATACTCGCGTCTATCTAAATTACAAACCGATGATAAATTAAATGTCTTCTTTCCATTTTCATATTTTCGGTCCCAATCCCCAAATTTAAACACAAATTGTAAAAACTTGGCCTCCCCTATCCTTAATAATTGCTCTGTGTAGTTTTCATTAACAAATAAAGACAAAAGTCACTTTTTAGGTTGAAAATATCAACCACTCATCAGTATGAGATCAAAAGTGATATTCGTTTTGGTTGTACGTGCAGTAGCACTGTATCATATGTGGAGTCAACAAGGCGCACCATTTACTCTCGTTTCAAGCAGGATATAGGTAGATTTGAGAAAACTGGTCTTCACCTTGGTTAACCTGATTTATCACCAACTCGAACCACGTCTCGCAATGTGGCTCTAGGGCTACAATCGCGAACTTCAGGATACTTGATTAGGTAATCAACATCACTGACCTTTTAACTGATAGAGTCGCTTACATTAAAAAACGTTTACCCTCTTTAAATCATAACTCCTTATATGTTCCATTAAATAAAGTCACACAATTAACAAGCATGTTAATTTGTTAGGAAATTTCCCATTGTCAATTTTGTTCCTATTTTATATCACTTCCACGTTAGATTTCCTCCCGAAGCGTCTTCGGTTCTGTAATAGTAAGGTTTGAATACGATTTTTTTCATTTAGTTCGGTTGTAACCTAGTATATTTCTAATAATTCATTTATAAGAAGAAGAAGAAGAAGAAGAAGAAGAACTACAGGACTACAGAATCTAGGACCAGCAAAGACCCTAAGGTCCGCTCGAGGCTACTCCGCTACACTACATCCATAACTACGATACACACTTATCTACGAGTGTATCTCTAACATGCTGTATATTTATTTTTTATTTTTTTATTATTTTGTATTATTTTTATTATTATTTTTTTGAAATATATAATCTACTGTACACACTTATCTGCATGTGTACATTGTCATGCATATTAACTACTTCAACCTAGGGGTAGGGGGGCGATAGAAAGTTTTTCTTCTCAACTTCCGCAGCCCTCGACTGCTAGTGGTGAAAATCTAATTTTAGGATAGTAAGACTATTTATAGGATAGGCGGAAAAGAAAATGGATATCTAAACTACACATGCAAGAGAAATCGCTGGCATCATTTTTAGTCATCATTTTTACTCTCGTTGTTCCTCCGCTCCAAACTCCTTTTGCAAAGACGTTTTTATTTACTGTGCTCAGACTACGTTATATTTATACTATTTAAGTGCGCGTCGAGACGGTTTTTAAACATATTTACCGACGTACTATCTACTACGTGGGTGGGTAGCCTATTCCAAATTTGAGTAATTTTAAACTTGAAATAGTTTTGGGCTATACTAGTGTTAAATCGCTTGTTTACTAATTTTAATCCGTGTTGCCGAGTGTTTTCCCTATGATCTAATTCGAACAAATTCCTATAATCAACGTTTGAAAATCCTTTCAATATTTTAAATACTTCTATTAGCTGGCCACGTAATCTTCTGCCTTCGAGAGATGGCAGATCTAATGCCCTGAGTCTTTCCTCGTACGGCCTGTTTCTCAGCTCGGGAATTAATTTTGTAGCCCTACGCTGCACTCTTTCTAATTGCGCGATATCTTTGTTTAAGTATGGATACCAAAATTGAACCGCATATTCGAGCAGTGGACGCACAAGTGATTTATATAACGGTGAAATTATATCTCTGGATTTGAACGTGAAATTACGCGCGATATAACCCAGCACACGATTTGCTTTTTTACATGCACCCGCGCATTGTTTCCTGACTTTGAAGTCATCCGAGACTAAAACTCCCAGGTCTTTTTCCAATTTAACCACGTCGAGGACCTTGCCTTTCATGGTATACTCTATCCTCAAATTAAACTGCATTTGCCACTTATCCGCCCATCTGACGATCAAGTTTAGGTCCTTTTGTAATTTTTCTACATCCGATCTTACATAGGCACGGTTGCCCAGCTTTATGTCGTCAGCAAGTTTGGAAATCGTACTAAATACGCCATTATCCAAATCGTTTATATATATTAGAAACAATAATGGGCCAAGAACCGAGCCTTGTGGCACTCCGCTGCTGACATTGACCCAATCAGAACATTCACCATTTATAACTACTCGCTGCGAACGATCCCTCAGCCAATTTTTAATCCAATTTAATATCTTACCCTTCACACCGATTGCTTTAACTTTCATTAATAATCTCGTGCGAAACGGTGTCAAACGCCCTTTTAAAGTCTAGATAGATTACATCTACAGCTTTGCTTTCGTCGTAAACGCAAGTCATTTTATGGAAGAATTCGAGCAAATTTGTCAAGCACGATCTCGCCCGCCTAAACCCATGTTGGGAATCTTTAATCAGATTATTTAGCTCGAGGTGGCTCACTATCTTATCTCTAATTACCGATTCTAAAAGCTTTCCAACTACCGAAGTTAGACTAGTAGGACGAAAATTCGTTGCTTCGTATCTATTCCCATTCTTAAATATTGGTGTAACGTTTGCACGCTTGAAGTTTAAAGAGACTACGCCAACTTCTAATGAGCGATTGAAAATTGCACTCAACGGCTTTGCAAGCTCATTCTTAAGTTCCTTTAAATGAGTTAGGTAAACGCCATCGGGCCCGGATGATTTCGACTTTTTCATCAGGTTAATATATTTAAGAATTTCCTCTTCATTAACTGTTATATCGGATATGCAAATATCACTATTATGTACTTCTTCAACTAACGATCCTAATTCGGACGAATCTTCAACAGTAAAGACGCTTGTGAATTGTTCATTTAAAATTCCGTCAAACGACCATCTTTTCTTTAATCGGCCCTATCGAACCTTTTAAGGGTTTCCTACTGTTTACATAGCCGTAAAACCGTTTCGGTTCCTTCTTCGAATTCTTCGCGAGGTTTATTTCCTATTTCCACTTCCCATCTCTAACCACCCGTTTAACTTCTTTTCGAGAATCTATGTAATTTTGCCGATTTATAAATGACTCATTGTTCTTATGTATTTAAAATTTTCTATTTCGGTCCTTAATTAAGCTTAATATTAGTGGGATAACCCACGGCGCTCTCATCGACTTCCTGCTTTTACGGCACACATACTTTACTAAGTCGAAATTTACACTAAGGAGTGTACGCCGAAGCTCAGTGTAGATTTCTCCTACTGACCTATTCTCGAAGCGCATTTCCCAGTCTACATCCTTAATCCTTTCACGAAAAGTATCAAAATTACAGCTACCAAAACGTGGGATGAGCTGAGTACTCGTTTTTACTTCTACACACGTGTTTACCACGAATCTAATCACATTATGGTCACTCGAGGCTAAATGCTCTCCTACACAAACATTTTCTACCAATGACTCGTAAGTCGCCATGATTAAATTGAGGATATTATTTTCACGATTTGGTTCCTCCACTTTTTGAACGAGAAAATTCTCCAAAATAAAGTTTAGTAGTCTCTCCCCAGCTTTATCTGACGTTAGGTTACTATAATTAACGTTGGGATGGTTAAAATCGCCGCAGACTAATGTGGTCCCTTTTCTAACCCAAGATGAAAGCATATCAAAGAGTGCAGCATCTTCTCTTTCTATTTGAGATGGAGGATGATATATGAGGGCTAAATTAATTTTATTTTTTGCATTACAACATAATTGGATTAATAAGGCCTCACTTCTCATATCTGCCGTAGACGAGTCGATCGTTATGTATAGCGTTTAAGTCATCTTTTATATACACTAATACGCCCTCTCCTCTACCAGTTTGTCTATTTGTGTAATGAATTTTATAACCTGGTATATCAAATTCGCAAACACTGATCCCCGAATATGTATCTATCCAAGTCTCACTTAAGAATACGAGATCGTAGTCTCCCTCTAGAATTACGGCTTTTATTTCGGCAAGTTTATTTTTTAAGCTACGAACATTTGAATATATACATTTCAATTTGCGCTTTAAGTGTACTCTTCTATCACACGCGAATCGGTTTCGTTTCCCTGCTCCCCAATATTCATTGCCCCTTCAAGCGAGGACCGGTCCGCGCATGGGCATTACATGGCCCCGCAACTCTCCTACTTAACATGCTACGTACTGACTGGTCTAAAATCCTACCCAGCCGACTGTTCCCCACATCGGTTAAATGGATTCCGTCCGTTTGATAAAGTGAAGGTTGGTCTTGGAATGTATCCCAAACGTTAAAGAAGCTAACTCCAGTGTCGCGACACAAGCGCTAAGGCACTTGTTTGTATATATAGCTCGGGGCTGCAGACGCAACGTGGATTTTAGTCAGGGTAAAATACCAATTATTTCTACGTTATCTGCTTTAACTTTCGCAGTATGAATCAGTGTCTTAGCGTGGTTTACTATTCCCTCTGGGGTGCTGTCGTATCTGTGCACATCATTTTCCCCTATGCGCCCACCAGGAAAGCAAAATCGTTTTCGTTTTGACATGTTACGCGCTGTGAATTCCGGATCTTGGTTTGTAATTAAAGAATCCCCAATTAATACCGTTTCTTCTTCCCACTCGATAGGAGTTAGTAGTGCGAAGGGGTTCGAAAATGGTAATCTGAAATGCTGTTCTCTCGATGGTCTAGCCCCATTTCTAACGGTCCTAAATGGCAAATCTTGGGGTCTATATTGAGAATCCTGGGGTCCAAACGAGTTTAAAATCCTCTTGTTGCGGGTCAACAATCGCCTGATGATTCATACGAGTAGGCCGGGTGTCACGATTTCTATTTTTCCTCCCACGCATATCATGAAGGTTAGAATTTAGACTCGAATTTAATCGTCGACTTTACGGTTGGTCGAGATAACATTCCTCATGACGGAATTCAGTTCTAATTTAATTTCGCTAATAGCGTTAGCAAACTTACGCTCCAATGCATCGTTTAAAATACAGAAACGGCAAATTCTAGTTTGTTCGATGTTAGAAGGAACGTAAATTTCCTTATTAAAGGAAGCCCCACAACTCGAACATTCAAACTTGATCACGGGCATTGTCGATTTCTAGAATACGGATGACGATAAAATAAAATTTTCACAGCGAATAAGACGGCCAATCTTTTTAATACAGCGACTAGTATTATATGAGCGCAGGAAGTATGTAGAATTATTAAGTTACTCAGAAAACGAATTTTAAGGCACAGATGAATTGAGCAGGAGCACAGAGATAACACGTCTTTTCAGTCAGATGAAGAAGAAGAAGATGAGGAAGATAAAGAAGAAGAAGAAAAAGAAGAAGGTGAAGAAGATGAAGATGAAGATGTAGAAGAAAAGAATGTTCAGGGTGTTAAAATAAAGTCTATAAATGGAATTAAAAAAGGCGGTTAAGATTAGCAAATAAGGCCGTAGGCCACACCCCGCAGGGGTGCCTGTATAACTAAGCTCTTCCTGTTAAGAAAGAGAACAGCAGATTGTATATATATATATATATATATATATATATATATATATATATATATATATATATATAAATTGAAAATCGCAAGATGCGTGATTTTTTAGAGATGTCACCAATTTTCATTTTCTTAGGCCTTTAAAAATACATATATATATATATATTATATATATATATATATATATATATATATATATATATATATATATATATATATATATATTTGTTTTATTAATTTTTAATAAACCAAATAACTTTAAATTTAGGCGTAGGTTCTTGCCTCGGTTATCGCTTGAGGATCGGGCTCTACGAGGGCAACACTTTATTTTTATTCTAGTGAATAAATAAACTGGGTTTCTTTCTTGACTTTATCAATTATTGCCACTTCAACTCGTTCGGGGATAATTAAAATAGTGCATTTACTAAAGAAAAATAGAATTTAATGAACATAACCCATCTCTCTAAATAACATACAATAAATACAGATCTAATACACTTAAAAAAAAAAATGGGATTACTGGGTGAGCTCTGCAGCTCGCTTCCTAATCAAATTTTACGGGGGGAACAATTTTAAAATTAATAGCTTTGTCCTTAGTCAGACATCCAATAAACTAATTTTTATGCTCGTGGACATAAATAACAGGATTATTCTTTACTTACATAAGGTAATGAAGATTAATACCAGTTTCCAGTTGAATATGTTCGGGGATTTTTGTTCCTGAGAGGCGTAGCTCGTGTAGTTTGCAGTTTGCTCCCCAAGATAGCGTTACTCCAGCCAAAAAGGTGGATAAGTGACGTCACAGGGAATTTCAAGTTAGCGTAAGAGAATCAAAACAAAGACGCCGATGAGGCGGGTTGTTTCTCGTACGTTTATGACCTTCAAAAGGTTTCTAATCTTGGGATATGTTTATATTCTTTTCTAGCGATTTGGGTCTCGCTTATATAATTTCAATTTTGGATGAGAAATCTATCTATTTTGGAGTTGTCAAACTCAGATAGAATAAGATTTGGAGTCCTCAATCTGTTTCGGTTGATACTCACTAATTTGGGGGCTCAAACGGCGCCGAGCTTCCTTGCTACAATCTGATATTGTACAAGGACTGCAAATTCTCCTTAACTTGCAATAAATTTGTACTGGTGATTTTTGAGTCTTCTTGTCGAACTCGAAAAATCTTCTGTCAACCGGTGACTTTCTTGTCTCTTTGGTGGGAACGAACAAAAAGCCCACGTTTACACGGGTCATCCTGTTATATACCCAAATTACTCCCACTGAGGTGGGTTGGGCTGTGGATGGGGGGAAGAGGGGGGCTCGCAAGGTTGGACCTCAGGTTGGTTTCCCGCACTTTTGCGTCTTGTTGCTCGGAGAGGGGGTAATACGAGATCGGCAGTTTGCACTTTTGAATGGGTTGCTTATAAGTACACCCTCGAAGTGCCTGCCTTTTGAGCTGAGGTCAAGAATTAGTCTCGTATCACTTACCCCTTTGCCCGTTCTCCTATGTTATCGGAGAACATCGAAGGGGCTAAGCTAAACCAAGATGTCTTTAGTTATTATTTCCTTCGACTCGATACACATATATATATATATATATATATATATATATATATATATATATATATATATATATATATATATATATATATATATATAAATATATATATATATATATATATATATATATATATATATATATATATATATATATATATATATATATATATATATATATATTTATATATCTATACATATATATATATATATATATAATATATATATATATATATATATATATATATATATATATATATATATATATATATATATATATATATATATATATATATGTTTATATATATATATATATATATATATATATATATATATATATATATATATATATATAAATATATATATATATATATATATATATATATATATATATATATATATATATATATATATATATATATATATATATATATATATATGTATATATATATATATATATATATATATATATATATATATATATATATATATATATATATATATATATATATATATATACTAATCTCTTATTATACCTCTACATTCCTCCACCCTTAAGATGATCTTGGGGTGGAGGGGAATCGCCTGTGCTCTACGCAAAAAGCCCTACTAAAACATCTGTACAAAAAGCTACTCGACCGATAGTGGGAACGCTCCACTCACATCACTCTTATTGATTGAATTATGTCCTCCGTGCGCCTAATTAACACTTATCGTAACCGATTCTAAGAAATACACAAAATAAACTACAACATTAGGGATACACTTATACGTACACAATAAACAAAACAATAAAATTCTATCTACACACACAAAAAATTACTGTATGTAAACTATATTAACTTGGTATTACGTTATCGCTAATGCTTTCAGTACTCCAGTCGCATACGCTGTTTTCACATCGTGAGTTTACGACTGGCATAACATGTGTCGAATGAATTTGCGGTAGCATGGGGCGGTTCCTATGAACGAACGAACTTGTTTTTTGGTTCGGGGTTACGGCATCTTTATTATGGCGTCTACCCGATACTCTCTTGTGGATAAACCGTTTTTCCCAATTTTGACTCCTAGCTCAGAGATGGCCTCATCGGCATTTAGTATTTAGACGTTCCCCTCGTACGAACGCGTTCGCAGGGACGCTTTGAGACGGCGCTACGTGCATGTAAGAGTCCTTCCTGTGTAGTGGTAGTCACGTACACGTGGTCAGGATAGGAGGATGACTCCTTCCAACCACCTACACATCTTCTTGCTTCTCCTTCTCTTTTAATCTTTATTTTCCTATTTACTATTGACTTTTCTTCTCGGGAATAGAGTTGATCTTCATCAGGGAGAGGAGATTGATCTTCCCGAAATTCTTCGTTCATTTCTTCTTTCATTAAACTCTCTTTAGAACCGTCATTTTCTTGAAAGTAGCTTGGTACTCCCGTTTCAATCACTGCATTTGACCTTGAGTTTTCGGTCACCATCTTTGTCTCCTGAGAATTTTTATTTTGAGGGTTCTGATCCGGCAGCGATTCTGCACATTTATTTTAATCTTGCGAAGATTTCTCAGTTAAAACTTTTTCTTGAAAAGTTTCTTTGATTGCCCTGTGATCAGGAGGAACTTGCTTGGCTATAGCTTGCTTATTAGGCGTATGTATTACTCTTCTTATATTTATTCTTTTTTTTTCTTCTTCATTCCCCTTCCTTGCTACCTTCCACTCCGGGAGTGGGAGGGACGGCACTACATCCGTCGCAGTCTTGACGACTCGTGAACATATCCCTTCGTCCACATGTCTCTCGGACGAAAACAAATAGGTCGAAACCGTGTGTCTCTCATTCACGAGTATCCGGGTGACTACTGCTTGAGCTATCAGATTTAGGGAGAGCTGCGCGCTCTGGCCTATTAATACAGAGCAGAATTTAATAGGCGCTGCTACTACGTCGGTCCAGCCAGAAAAATATTTCGACTGTATGTGGCATCGGACGACAGGAAACTTAGTGGGTCTACCCAGGAAATCCTGGACTACCACGAACTTCTAGTGCTGGGGGGTGATAGGGGCAGGCAATTGGTTTGATACAACGATACAGGTACACCCCGTATCACGTAACACGGGTGAGACTCGCCGACCATTTACGGCCCCAGTCTTGAATTTTAATCCTTCGGGAGAATTTCTGCTGTATACAAAATTCACCTGCTGTTCAGGGGAATTCGCTGTGGTCAAAGGAGGTGAGGGATTTGAAGGTTGTTCTGATTCCAACGTTGCCGTCAGGTTATGTACCTGCTGGTTCGAGGGTGACTTAAGCCTCGAGTTTTGGGGGCAATTGTAGCTAAGGTGGCCTTGGATGCCACAACTATAGCAGGTTATGGGGTTTCTAAGATTTACGGCGTTCCTGACGAATTAAGGGGAGTTATTTTGCGGGGGTTTATGGGGATAATCCCCTTCCTTTGGGGAAAATGGTTTCTGATGATACCCACCTTTCTTGGGGGACGAGGGCTTGTTTTTATTACACTCTCTAGGATATAACCTATGGTTTGATGAATGCAAGTCGGCTTCTGACACACACTCATTGAAGGACTCTGCTCTCCTGTCCTTGACAAAGGCCCTTAATTCTGGAGGCAGCGTGCTTAATAGCTGGTCCTTCAGTATGAAGTCGATGAGTGAGTCAAAATCATTTCTCACTCGAGCTGACTCTAACCAAAATTGGAGGTGTCTCCTGAGAATTAATCCAAATTGTCGGTAGGTTTGTCCGAGCTGAATCCTAGCCTGCCTAAATTTTATCCTATAGTCTTCAGGATTCAGGTTAATCGCTCCCAGTAGTTTTGCTTTTAGGGTAGAATAGTCTATCGTCGCATCAGATGGTAGAGACACGAATATGTCTCTTACTCGGGTATTGAGAAGGGGGAGCAATCTGGCGATACCGTCTGTCTCGATATCCCAGTGATTCACTTAAAAAAAAATTTCGAAGTGCGAGAGGTACGGGTATAGGTCGTCTTCGTCCTTGTACGCTGGCAGTTTCATAGTTGGGACCTGCGATGTCCCAGTCGTGGACCCCACGGACTGTACTTCCACTTGGTCCTTGCTCAATACTCTCTCGTGTTCCCTTATCTTTTCTCTTTCATTAGCTTCCATTTTCGTCTTTTCTCTTCTTTCATCAGCTTCCATTTGTAACTTTCTCTCTTCTCTCCTTATTTCTTTTTCCGTCCTTTCTTTATCTTGGAAGTATGCAAGGAGTTCTTTGTCCTTTAGTCCCAGGGTTTGACCTTGTTTAACAAATAATTCAAACGAAGAAATATTGGCTATGTTCGTCGAAACCTCACCACTATAACGAACGTTACGTATGCAACTTGGAGTCCCTTAGCTTTTATTACCCTAACCTTACCTTTCTCTAAACCTCTCGATTGGATTATTCCTATCCGAAAACAAGACAGCACACTACACAACACTCTTAGTTGAGTTATAATTCCTACCTTCGTAACTACACTTCACTAAATCTTTAAGACTTGTTTGAAGTCTCGTTATTTAAATTTTCCTCGAACGGGTTGGCAAATATTTGTTTTGGGTAAGGGCTTTTTACTCTAATCTTAAATTTGGGTTCTTCTGAATTAACCGCAATAACCTGACACCAATAATATGTCGCAGAATGCCGAGCAAATATATATATATTATATATATATATATATATATATATATATATATATATATATATATATATATATATATATATATATATATATATATATATATATTTATATATATTTATTTGTTTTATTAATTTTTAATAAACCAAATAACTTTAAATTGAGGCGTAGGTTCGTGCCTCGGTGATCGCTTGAGGATCGGGCTCTAAGAGTGCTAAACTTTATTTTTATTCTAGTGAATGAATAAACTGGGTTTCTTTCTTGACTTTATCAAATATTGCCACTTCAACTCGTTCGGGGATAATTAAAATAGTGCATTTACTAAAGAAAAATAGAATTTAATGAACATAACCCATCTCTCTAAATAACATACAATAAATACAGATCTAATACACTTAAAAAAAAGAAAATGGGATTACTGGATGAGCTCTCGCAGCTCGCTTCGAGATAAAATTTTACGGGGGGAACAATTTTTAAGTTAATAGCTTTGTCCTTAGTCAGACATCCAATAAACTAATTTTTATGCACGTGGCCATACATAACAGGATTATTCTTTACTTACATAAGGTAATGAAGATTAATACCAGTTTCCAGTTGAATATGTTTGGGGATTTTTGATCCTGAGAGGCGTAGCTCGAGTAGTTTGCAGTTTGCTCCCCAAGATAGCGTTACTCCGGCCTAAAGGTGGATAAGTGACGTCACAGGGAATTTCGAGTTGGCGTAAGAGAATCAAAACAAAGACGCCGATAGGGGGGGTTGGTTCTCGTACGTTTATGACCTTCAAAAGGTTTCTAATCTTGGGATATGTTTATATTCTTTTCTAGCGATTTGGGTCTCGCTTATATAATTTCGATTTTGGAAGAGAAATCTATCTAGTTTGGAGTTGTCAAACTCAGATAGAATAAAATTTGGAGTCCTCAATCTGTGTCGGTTGATACTCACTAATCTTTGGGCTCAAACGGTGCCGAACTTCCTTGCTACAATCTGGTATTGTACAAGGACTGCAAATTCTCCTTAACTTGCAATAACTTTGTACCGGTGATTTTTGAGTCTTCTTGTCGAACTCGAAAAATCTTCTGTCAACCGGTGACTTTCTTGTCTCTTCGGTGAGAACGAACAAAAAGCCTACGTTTACCCGGGTCATCCTGTTATATACCCAAATTACTTCCGCTTAGGTGGGTGGGGAGGTGGTACCGGAGAACATCGAAGGGGCAAATCTAAACCCAGATGTCTTTAGTTATTATTTCCTTAGACTTGATATATATATATATATATATATATATATATATATATATATATATATATATATATATACTAATCTCTTATTATACCTCTACAACCATATATGCATGTCATTTGCATATACTTCGCTCTCAACCTTATCTGAATTAGCATTTGTCTCACATAATCTCCCTTACCTATTTATTCGTCAATAAAGGTTTTACAATGCTTCCCTCGGTCCCAACCACTAAACAAAATATTCCCCCAGAGTCGAATCGTTTCTTTCATCGCGTCGAGACTCGCGTCTTATACTTCCTTCGTAGGCAAATTTATGGATTCTCGGGTTCCCATAAATTTGCGAGTTATCATCGATTCCGACATCGAGGCAGCAAACAGCTTCCTTGAATGGGGCGACATTTGGACAGAATGTAATTGCGAAGCATATCTCCGCTGTTGATATGGGAAGATTATTGTTTCCAAAGAAATTTAAATATGATAGGATGTTGTAAACCATCCATGCCATTTGTGAACAAGGTATGTGCCAGTGCGTTTGGGATATCTAATGAGATGAATCCATAAGCCAGAATAATAATTCTCATATACTGTATATTTGATATAAGAATATAAAAAAAGTCTTAGGAATTGGGAATTTTGGACCAATTATTAATAAAACTGGTTAGTATAGACAGTATATATACTTAACATACAATGGAAACGAGAGACTGGTTATAAATCTCTTAAATAAATGGCTAAAGAATTAATTTCCAAGTAAAGCCTATTTCCATCATTTAGAGGGCCACTTGAAACCGATTGGATTTCAGGAAATACATGGTCTCAGGGACTTCTAGCAGATGGAAACTGTCATCTTCACATGAGAAGATAAAAGGACCTCGCTTGATGTTAAATTTTTCGTTCCAATTTAAAATTTTAATTCTGTCATAGTGAAATTTCATATTTGATATCTTCATTAGGAGAACATTTCATTAGTTTCTTACTGATTTTTATTGGAATGATTTTCCTTTCAGGTTAAATTTGTCCAAAAATGTTTGAGTTATTTAAGAAATTTGGTGTGCTTAGAAGCTGTTCAATATGGTTTGATTAGAAATTTACACTAGGATAACAATTTGTACCAGAGCATATATTCTTTTATATACGCTCACCACTAAATATGGGACAACAAAGAAAATATAATATTTTGTAAAAACTAAAATTTACATAGAAACTTCTTATTAGATCAATAAGAGCAAATTTAGCCCATTTAATATTTTCAGGATTATGTTTTAGCATAAATAAAGATAATTTATGTATAATTTGAAACGTTCATCCTACGAATGATAATATATATATATATATATATATATATATATATATATATATATATAAAATATAAACTTCAATCAACATTTGGGGATTCGTAGCTGTGCCGTCAAGACCTCTAGCATATCAGGCGCATCACTCTAACCAATGGGCCACAGCACATATCGCTAAATGACATGACTTCTTTTAACGATGTGGAGGGTGGTTAGATTGTTGCGCCTATTTGTCTTCGTGAAATACATTTTAAAGATGGTCAAAATTCAAAAAGCTTGAGACAAATGGTGCCGTTAGTATAAGACAAAATTTGACACCGAACACTGTATCGGATCATGGGTGCGGAGCATTAGGCTTCACCAGGAAAGAGATTTTCAAAGAATCTTCCTAATACTCTCCCCAAAGGAGTTGATTAGTCGATTTTCTTATATTAATCCTTGTTTACTGTTAGATAAATGGCATCATTCTTATTAAATTCCAATGTTTGCTTCGTTTAATACATTTTAAAGTTGTAAAATATTGTAGAAACTCGAGACAATTGATGTAGTTAATATAAATCAAAAGTTGACAACCGACAATGTATCAGGTTCTGGGGGCAGGCCATCGTGCCTCACTAGGGAGGAATTTTTCAAATAATCTTTGTAATAGTCGCAGAAAAGAGTATATCAAACGATTATCTTATAGTAAACCTCTTTTACCATCACAGAAAATTGCATGTTATGTAAGAAAGCGAACAAGAGCAAATCTCGTTAGTCTTAAATGATGGGATGAGGAAGGCACGTTACCCACCACCAGAAAGAAGTTTGCATACCGAGTACGGGGATAATTTACATTACGGAAATATATCACGTATACTTACATGTCAAAGACTTGTGTACAATATTCGATAATATATTAAAATTACTGGGTATCCCTTGCTTCTGTTGGAAAATGAAGTAATACACGTGAGATAAATTGACAAAAAACACACAAAAAAGTGACCTTTGGTTTCAATCACTAAAACTCCTCTGTTTTTATTAAAGTCGAAAGGTAAAAATTGCTATTATATGAGAGTTGGGGATCACTAGGACGATCTCCTAGAATTCTCTCAATCGAATAAATACTAAATTTGTTTTTCTCACTTTATGAAAGAAAGCAATTGAGAGCTTCTTTTCTGATTGTTTTCTTTTTAAATGGGAATTGTATGGAAACTATAGAGGCCATATAACTGAATGAGTTTATTGGGTACCATAAGAACACCGAAGTCAAATAAATCATTTTGTGTAAATATTCATGGGTGGTGTGTTTACGTTAAATTAAAATTTAAAGACAATTAATTGCCTTTTCTTATTTTCAGCCAATTGAACCTCAGCCTTCGGGTTCAATTTTCAGTTCATTAAGCAGGAAATCGTAATATCTGTGAGTGATGTTGATATCGGAGTTAGAACGGAACTTTATATGACGTTTCTATTGTATATGGCCAGTGGGCCACCATAAGATATAAGTGAAGCTTCAAACGGGGAGACAGAAGCATACTACATATTCTGGTAAACTACTACTAAAGAGAAAGGAATATAAAGTAATAATAATAACTATAATATTCTCTGCTCGTGTAGAAGCTTGAAATTATCTTCTTACGATTAATGGTTAGAATTTGATTGAAGAACTTTTACCTTGAGTTACAGGGTGTCTTTCATTTTGGTGGCAACACTTGGCAAACTCAGGCCACGTGAGTCTATTTAGTGGCACTGAGAAGGATCGGAATTTTAAATTGTTTTTCATCGACTCGCCACTTGCTCGCTCCACGCCAAGTGTCAGATGCACCGTCAACCTCCAAGCTCTCCATTCTCGTGAGCTATAGCCACTTGACTTGAGCAATTCAGTAGAATTTATACCTGAAATTGTAAATAATAAATAATATATTTCATAATTGGTGTGTCTTTCTATAACTACCCACTCTACCAAAAACGAAAGCTTGAAATCACTTATCTCCCGATTTGTACTTCCATTTCTCCTATTTCCTTTACTCCCTGTTTAAGTCTTGTTCCAGTTTTGATGCCTTGCAAAAAATATAATCATAATAAAAGCAGAATTTCATCCAAAACCTCTTTCTAAACCAAACTTTAAAAAGAGCTTATGCATGAGCGACGTTTTTGAGTAGACTTTTTCTAACGAAGGGATGTGGGGAGGTGCATTATAAAATAGATCGAAGTCCCGAATAAGTGAAATAGAGTGAAGGTTCCAATACCGTTAAATAATTACAGCTCTCTTGTCACAAAGGATTTGAATCCTAGTCTTGCATCATTTGAGCGGCATTTATTCAAAGGGATTTAATTCGTCGATATAGTTCTCTCAAAACCTATTCCAGCAGCATCCACCCGCTCTCTGAACCCATTCAGCGTTCTGACACAACTCCAGCACTCAGATTTCATAACCTGTACCATTACTATTCATTATTTTTCCGAAAGTAATTTGTGGATTTCGTCCTCTTTGTCTACAATCATGCCTTTAAATCCTGAGGAATGTTCCCCCGTCGAAATGATTATTTCACTCCCACCAAAACATGGCAAGTCACATCATTACCTTGTTCTTCATGGCCACCATGGCTCAATTGACACGAACGTACATATATCGCCAAAGGGGATCCTGTAAACAAAAAAGGCCTTCTATTCACGAATACAAAGATTAATATAAAACAAAAACGCGTAACTAGTGAAGGCAATTCATTCAGGGGAGTAAGGAAATCGTAAATATAAGGGGAAGAAAAAAATAAAATGATAATAAGCGGAATAAGTTTATGCCAAATTTATTACCATTAATTACTGTGGCCGGTATTGTATCGTAAAAGCCAGGAACAAGTTAATACTTAGATCACAGATGCTCAATATTATGGATTTGTAGAACCTATGTAGGAACCGCAAAAGTGTAGCAGAATACGAGTGCCAGAAAAGGGGTCCTTATAAGCATTTCTTGGTGCGAGTCTTTTAGGGAGCGAAGATAGCCGAGTGGATAAAATGATCCGTCCAGTGAGGTCAATATCGATAGCTTAGTGGTTCACATCTCGGAGCTACTAAGACGAGTATTTCGTGAGTTATTTCTATCCATTTTTGTTACCATCATGAGTGTTCGGTGCAAAGTTTAACCCTTCAATTTAAATTCTCAAGCCTTTTCTTTTACATGTATTAACGTTCAGTTTTTCTGCACCAACCTCGTTTCGAAACATTTCTCAGGGAGATTCTCTTTTTAATTTTCATCTTAAACAATAACAGAGCACAGTCGACAAGGAGAGCTTAATGGGTGCCTTCTTGCTGTCGGCTTTCTACCATCAATTCCTTGAAATTCAAAGCGGATCTCAGTTATAAACGAGAGTTTAATCTGAAGGTCATAAAAAATAGGGTTGCTGCCAAAATGTCGACCTGAATCGAGAGTTTATCCGGCGACTAACCATAGTCTATGTGGCTTAACTTTTCTCAAGGTCAGAAGCCCTTTCCATTCGGCTAAGCCGTAGCTCAGATGGAGAGATATTATTGGGGCCATCACAACTATCTCTCACGAAACGGGCCAACTTTCACCCTTTTTATGTTGTTGGTTTTGGTTTTCAGCACTTCTCCACACTGACGAAAATCGTCTCCTAGTATCTGTTTGTTTGCTTTCTTACATTACATTCAATCCATTGTAGCTGTCAGTCGTAAAGTTTGTAGCGAATCTGAGGCTAAAAATACGACGTTTCTTAAAACAAAATTGCTTTCTATTTTTGAAATGGCGTTTCGTTAACTAAGTTGCTGTTTAAAAACAGTATTTTACGAGTACTTTTTTTGTTACCTTTAATTTGCTTGAAAAGTGAAATTAAAAACTACTATTTTAAGGCATATCTCACAACGAAAATACTTAGGTGGTTTGCTCTGATTAATTAAGTTCAATTTGTCTTCCATTCTTTAATGGGAGCACTTAATTTATAATTAATAGCACGTAAGAGAGGAAAATACTTGAGGCCTAAACTTAGATTGAGCTTAAATATCCAAATCTCCCAATTTCAAAAATTAAGGCTTATCTTACGTAGATCGTTGGTGCATAGAGGGCATTCAATTTCCCATGTTACTTCTGCATCAAGGTTGTTTATTGTATACTTGGCACCACATTGCGGAGGAAACCATGGATATTATAGGTAGAATGATTTTCACGTCTTCTTAAGATATCAGTTGTGTTGTCTTTTATTAAGGTTAAATTTGATTGTTACTATTAATAATGATCAAGAGGTCTCTCTACATCAAAATAAAAGATTTTTTTCTCACAATAACGCCGTCATATGTATAAATCACTAAGAGGCCTATTATTGCTACTCTTTTTTGTTTTTCATATCTTGTCCAAGTAGAAGAGATATGTTGTCTTCCTGCATTCAACTCCTTAACTTAATACGTTAAACTCTGCATTCTTGTTTAGAAAAGCTTCTCTATCTCTCTTTTGTCCCAACTTCAGTTCTAAATTTTGATGTTCAATCTTTTTACTGTCAATTCCGCCCTAATAGATTTGTTTAGTGGTATTGCTGGTAGCGATAACCTACAGAAATAAACAACAAGCTTGCCGTTTTAAGCTCACACGCGCAATATCGGAGAAAAGTGATTGGCAAAGACTCACTCTTCAGTTTAAGGTTTGCTCGCATGTAAGTCTGTTTAAAGATTTACTATATATGCAAGAACTTATATAATGAGGGAAAATAACGAACTTTACTGCAATCCAGCAAAGAAGGACGATGTATAGGATCAATAAGTAAATGTGGGAGAAAGCAACTGACTTGAGATTTGACGCAGGTGAAAATGCCTTTAAAAAGACCAATCAATAACAGTTATGTCCATTTCTTCTTGAGTGAACTCTTATACCGGGGAGGAACGTCATTGAAATCCGATTTCTTGGAATCCGCTTTGACAAATTAAAAACCTGGCCCTTCCACGAAATCTCATACAAATGAGAATACTGAGAATATGAGAAGCAAGAAAGAGAGAATAAAAGCCATAAGGTAGATATACTTTCAAAAGGTATTTTATTTATATATAAAGTTGGGTACAATTCTATATATAAAAAAATTAAAATTATTTGGTAGTTATTAATAGAGGCATTAAACTTCTAAAAATATCAAGGGGGAGGGTGCAATATTACATTTCTAATTCTCGAATTTTTTTAAAGGAAGGAAGGTCACTGGAATGTTGAGTTAATTGTTACAAAATCGTAGCTATAATCAAGCGGTATTTTAGGAAATGTGACATTACGAATAATTTTTTACTTTCCTTAGATAAAATTCTAGAATAATGTAATATATTAATAGATATATAAAAATAATTAATAAATATAGATTTAACATTTAGCATTTAAAGAGATAGTTTATGGTATGTCTTCGAAAAGTTGAATCTAAAATTAAATCATATTGAGAAGTCATTTGGGTCTGAGAACTAATCTTGTTCTGGAAGTTTTCCAAGATATAAGGTGTGAGATAACTTTAAAGTTATTAACCTTATTAATTGGATTAGAATCATTACTGAAGTACTATAACTCTTCTTAGGATTTGTAGACAAACATAAAATCGAGAATATAAATCTACTTCGATTAAGAGAGTAGAAATATAACCTCTTATTTGCAACTTATTTAACAGGTTAAACATCTATCGCTCTTTAATATCTACTACGCGTTTTGAGCACCTTAGCCTTGTTACTTTGTCGCGAAAAGTTGAATTCGTACGAAGGACATTTTGCGCGGTTGGCCTTGAATAGTAAAATGAAAGACAAGAATACTTGTATAGTAGCTTGGCATTGAGGAAACTTGTAGACCCAGTTTTGTATGTCACCTATTCGATGGAAGTGGACGGAAGGTCTAGCCTGAGAAATGAAAATGGTAATGCTTGATTGAGAGTAATACAGTTAGAATTACGTTATCAAAAGTTCCTTCATCCTAACTTTGTTCTAAGATCCCAACCACTCCATTAGCAGATGCATCACTCGTGAGTGATAGTTCGTCCGACAGAAGAATCTATATGGGATTAACAGGTGTCGGCACCCAATTCTTCTTTGACATATCAAAATATTTGGCTGTTTCCTACGACCATTTAAGTTGAGAGTTATTCTTACAATGTACGTGGCTGGGTTAATTTTTAATGTTTTCAAAATTGGTCGGTGCGATAGAAACCATCTTTTTGATATAGTGAGCGAATGAGGATATCTCTTTGGGCCCGAAAATGCTATGGTGAATGTATAGAATATTCAACCGTTATTTTAATTAGATATGTAGATTTGCCCAAATTATTTATGTCCTATTTTCAAAATGTTTCGAACAATCGTAGGTTAACTATGATATAATTATTATTATGTTTGATAAATCCTCTAATAGTTTTGGATGACGGTCGATAGCTTTTGATTTGATGTGTTACCAAATTATATTTTTTATATTTAATAAAAGGTTAGGCTGGAAAATTAATTCTTGGGTGAAAACTAAAAAATAACTAAATGCTAATACGAATATTTTTGTGATATTTATTAGTAAAAATTAACTTAGTAAGGAAAGAAGAGAAAAAAATAGGGGAAATTTAGCAAATTTTTAAAACAAAACCGTTTCGAGATATTGCGATAGTACTGCTTGAGATACCGCAATAACATATAATTTTCACTAAATTGAATTTATTTTCTTGAAAAATGTTCGCTCTAGTTTACTTAAAACTAAATACACTACTAAACAATTCATCTATTATCATCAAATAATAAAATATAAAATTGTAAGTCTGAACGAAATTCAGCGTCAAGTGTGACAGGACTATTTATGGCAACTGTACATACAAGTAGATAGCAAAAGAAAAAAAACTAATTTGCCCATTTTCCTTCATCATCTCTCCCTTTTAACCCTCCTAATATTTATTCTCTCTAATTATAAAATACCTTCTTATTGTTGTCATATTTTCTTTAAATTCAATGATTACGATTTAAAACTTTCTTTCAGTCATTTCCGAGTATGTAACGCTGCCTATGGTTTATGCAGGCTCTTCAGACACGATGGAAATGTGATGAAAAGCATTCGAAAAAAATTTTGATATCTCTAAGAACATGTTTAGGTAAGATGTGCGTGTACGTCCTCTCTTTATGTTACATATTTTAAATTGAATATAAATTTTGTGGATAAAAATGAATAAATTATATTGGATTGAGTAAATACACTAATTGTATTGTATTTGTGTTTCAAAAGGATAGATGGCATGGTTGGAAGCTAAAAGCCCTGTTGAGAACAAAAACCTAAATACTGGAAGAATTGAAAAGTGTTAACACTGAATAACGTTAAAATGGAAGATTAAAATATCGAAAATATAACCTCCACGATCTTCAGGATTAATGTGATAATTCAATAGTACTCGTATATTGCAATTTTTCTCTAAAATAAAAACGAAAAACCATTCCATATCAAATGAGTAATACAAAACAAATTATGGGATGTTTTTGGTATAATAATAGTTGCATTCAGTGATTGAAATCTGAGGGCAAAGTTACAAGCCAATTTCATTACACAACTTCACGGAAGAATATTTCTAGAGCTTGTTTTGCCTAAAACTTATTTCAAAATCACTTAATTTGCAGGGATCTTCTTTTTGTGCATTGAAACATCCAATGGCACAAACAATGGAACAACTCCATACAAGTATTGAAAGATTTACTTGAAGCTGGTATAAATTTTATTTTCGTCAAACTTGGTTATTGATTTTTTGTAAATGCTATTTCTAAACTAGTTTATTAAGTTTTGTCCTAAATTTTACCAAAACCATTTTCGTGATGTATGGTGGCTCAGTCAGAGATTTATTTTAAGATCTGAATCACTCCTGCCAGAAATTAATAACTTCTCAGAAATTTGGGAAACAAAAACAGATTTTCACTTGTCTAATATATCTTGGTTATTAAAATTACCTGCCCAGAATTTTAAAAGGGCCTTTCACAATGAGAGATTTGGCAAAAACTTGTCATGAAATCTGTGAATATATTATTATTTGCCAATCAACTACTTATAAAACAATTCTAGTTTCATAGCAAATATTTTTTTCATTAAGGATAGCAGTACCCAGATCTTTACTTCTAGCCCTAGGTATCAAACAATTAGAAATAAATTATGTTTTGATATAAATTTGGACACGATGGAAATGTGATGAAAAGCATTCGAAAAAAAATTTGATATCTCTAAGAACATGTTTAGGTAAGATGTGCGTGTACGTCCTCTCTTTATGTTACATATTTTAAATTGAATATAAATTTTGTGGATAAAAATGAATAAATTATATTGGATTGAGTAAATACACTAATTGTATTGTATTTGTGTTTCAAAAGGATAGATGGCATGGTTGGAAGCTAAAAGCCCTGTTGAGAACAAAAACCTAAATACTGGAAGAATTGAAAAGTGTTAACACTGAATAACGTTAAAATGGAAGATTAAAATATCGAAAATATAACCTCCACGATCTTCAGGATTAATGTGATAATTCAATAGTACTCGTATATTGCAATTTTTCTCTAAAATAAAAACGAAAAACCATTCCATATCAAATGAGTAATACAAAACAAATTATGGGATGTTTTTGGTATAATAATAGTTGCATTCAGTGATTGAAATCTGAGGGCAAAGTTACAAGCCAATTTCATTACACAACTTCACGGAAGAATATTTCTAGAGCTTGTTTTGCCTAAAACTTATTTCAAAATCACTTAATTTGCAGGGATCTTCTTTTTGTGCATTGAAACATCCAATGGCACAAACAATGGAACAACTCCATACAAGTATTGAAAGATTTACTTGAAGCTGGTATAAATTTTATTTTCGTCAAACTTGGTTATTGATTTTTTGTAAATGCTATTTCTAAACTAGTTTATTAAGTTTTGTCCTAAATTTTACCAAAACCATTTTCGTGATGTATGGTGGCTCAGTCAGAGATTTATTTTAAGATCTGAATCACTCCTGCCAGAAATTAATAACTTCTCAGAAATTTGGGAAACAAAAACAGATTTTCACTTGTCTAATATATCTTGGTTATTAAAATTACCTGCCCAGAATTTTAAAAGGGCCTTTCACAATGAGAGATTTGGCAAAAACTTGTCATGAAATCTGTGAATATATTATTATTTGCCAATCAACTACTTATAAAACAATTCTAGTTTCATAGCAAATATTTTTTTGATTAAGGATAGCAGTACCCAGATCTTTACTTCTAGCCCTAGGTATCAAACAATTAGAAATAAATTATGTTTTGATATAAATTTGGATCCCAATATGTAATTTGATATTCACATGAGCATACATAAACTTTATTGCGTATGATATGAGGAATCAAAGTAGACCAACTCTTTGTTTAAACTTTGTAGAAGAATAAATGATATTTAGTAGTTTTACAATAAGAATAAGGATAAAACAGATACGAAATTTACCACCAATTAAATAAAATTATTAGGTAATGGGAATTACAGTTTATGGCGCTTCAATGGGTACGAAAGGATTATAAAGATTGCAATAAGATCAAATACAAACGAATAAATATTAAAAAATAAACATGTTACAGTTGCATGGCGGAGAAAAACGATATAAATCATTTCCGAGATAGCCACATCTCAGACAAAACAGCTTGGTCTCCCCCACGTTGAAACCTCGCTCTCTTCTACCACGACGACTGCACCTTTAACTAAAAGTACCAACAACCATTCCGGTTAGGCCTTTAAGCTCCTTAGAACAGGAGACCAAGAAAAACACAAAACGACCGCCAAGAATCAATTATGACAAAGACACCACCATACTATGCAGTGACCCATTTAATTTGCTAAGCTTCCAACGTAGCAGTTTTCACATGCCCATACCTTTCCTTCTGCTGAATTTCCTTCTTGCTCTAATCCAATCACAACAGCCTTTTTTTCTTTTATCAGCAGTTCATCTTTCATAGATATCCTAGTTGTCTACCATATTTCACTCGCATCGCAGTCGATTTCACCCTGGCACAGTTTCCATTTTCATTTCTGCCAACTCTCATCTGCTGGTGTCTCTACTTTATCTCCTAACGCCTCGTTCAGCGGACAATCCCCTTGCTGCATTTTCTCTTTGGTCTGTTCCATTAGGACGTTGTTTTCTCGCCTGAAATCTTGGCAGGGTCTCACCGCATTGATTTTAGCCGCCCTGCCATTGGCGTCCTCAAATATTCGTATTTTACTTTACCAATATTTACTATCTCATCACGTTATCAAGATGTAATTCGATCCTCTCATCACTGCACTTATTTTTTTAATTAAGTATGCGACAATTTCTGTCAATTGCAGCCGTGAGTTGATTACTGATACGATATATTTCATCGCACAAATTCATCGTACTGAAGCGAGTTTTATCTCCAAATCTACTCTTGCCTATTTTATTTTAATTTAAATAAACATTTTAATAGTAGGTGTATCACACTTCTCTTTAAAAAGTTATCAAACTTTCTTTTCTCGTCGGCTATACTTTTTATATTTTGTTTATTGCTTAAGGGATTTATTAACCTTGGGCACACTTCTAGGCCCGATATTGGGAAATTTTCAGCCATAGTATAATACAAAGTTGCGTACCAAACCATTTTTAATAAATAGAGAAAAATAAAATAAATATTGGCAATGGTTACGAAAAATTATGTGAACTTGCAAAAATAGATTTGTTAAGAAAGAAAGTTGCTAATTACCAAACGATAGACAATTACCAAACGAAAACAAAGAAGATTGATTTTAATTTTATCTTACTTGTCATGTGGAATGTTTAGCGGATGTAAGCTCGAACTGGAGCCATAGAGGCAAATATAGGCAGTGATGCATGTAGTTGATTAGATGATGAAAGATTGCAGGAGATGATAATTATAAGAAGTAGTTGTTTATATATTGGCTTGTTTTGAACAAGCTGCAGTGCCTTTGTATTGTCAGAGTCAATCTAAAGAGTGAAATAAAGAAACAAAGTGATGTCTCACTTTACATTGTTGAGAGGTGTCAAGTGAGAAGCTTCATGGACAGTAATAACTTCGGTTATTACTGTCTATAATTATCAAAGACGACAATTTCAGGGGGGTTAATCTTAATAGTACTCTTTGAGAAACCTCTAACATATATAGGGGAACGCTTTCATCTTCTTGTTGGTATGCTTATTCTCTTCACGCTTGTTTTTGCGCGTAGTTTATTTTTCTATGATACTCTAAGGTGAGAGAATTTCGATTTTATTTAATCCTGAAAAGGATACAGGGAATAAGAAAAGGCGAACCTTGGCAATTAAAAATTACCTTAAATTGTTATAGGTCATGCTGTATTTTCTCACGATATAGGCCGTGTTATGCTATATGACCTAGTTTAAGATCGTCTAAGAATTGTCCAATCTTATATACTATAGTTAATCTAAGTCGTTTATGAAGATAATAAACAATACAGGACTCAAAATCGACCCTTGATGCACGCTGCTTGTGAGTTTAGCTTATTAACACGATTCTGAATTTAGCATCCCTGCGTCTACGGTTTGTAACCAAGTTCTTGATTTAAAGTAGCAGCGTACCTTTCTGATTGGTTAGAAATCTAATGCCTTTTTAAAAATAAAGCAAATAATGTCCAACTAATTCGAGAAAGATAATCGATGTCTTGTGAATCCGTCTTGCTGTCTATATTTAATTTATGATTCATTCAAGCGATCTAAGATTTTTTCTCTTACATTTGCCTTCAAAAGTTTACCACCAACTGACGTTAGGTTATAGGTCTATAATTTGGGGATCAATCTTCTCCCACACTTTAAAAATTTAGTATCAATTTCTTACTTAATATGTTGAGAAAGAATTCATTTTTAAATTTCGAACAGTAAGCAATTCAAATTTTTATTTCTGTTTTCTTCATTGAAGTTAATTGCATCGGCAGAAACAGGAATGTGACATGTCTTTCAGCATAAAAGATTTTATTTTAACTTCATCGACAGAAAGAAGAATGTGACATGTCTTTCAGAATAAAAAATTATTCCTTTCCTCTTTGAAAAGTCTATTTCACTGAAATCGTGAATGTGACATGATAATTTCATTATAATTCCTGCGAGTCTTTTTTATTTGATAATAATTCACACCGAGTATTAAAATGCCAACGTTATGACTGCTGATGAATGCTCTGTGAACAGTGTAAAGCTTGTAAAATGTGACAGATCCAACGGTAACTATGAAGCCTTGGTTAGACGGAAAGGAGACAACAATCATTCTGACTGCGTCCTCACGCGGGTATCAATCCAATAACTGCAGGAAAAGGTTATGGAAGACCCGAGTAATGAAATTCTGAGTTTAATGAGAGAGATTGCTGTTGTAGTAGCACCCTTAGCACTTTTATATCCTAGTTATAATCTAGTTGATAATTTTGAATTTTTAAAATACATTTATATTTGGCTGATATATTTCGGTGGTGTTCTGTTAAGCAAATTGTTAAATTTAACCCGAACACGCTGTATATATGTTTATCTTCTTCCTAGCCTATTAGGAGTAAGAGGTTATAATGTACAGTAAGCTCGGCTGCTTCTGATGTTCTACTAATCTATTTCACTACTGTGAAAATTATTATTATTATTTATAACCAATTATCTAGAGTATCTTTGTTCTCCAACTTTGCAGTGATGGTTTTCTTATGTATGTTATCCATTACTAATGAATAGAAATCTTCAGATATTGAGTCAAATATTACAGCTACTTAGTAATTGTGGGGGATACTTCTTTGATATTTTAATTACTGCTTTAATTAATCTATCGGATACTCTTTATTTTCTGTTTTGAAGAGTCATATGTCCCTCTGTATTAACACTATTACTGTCATATTACGTTTGTTGTTTGTACTTCATAAGAGAGTTGCCATACGTCTATCTCTAAAGGTTCTGAAATTTGCACCCAGGATGAACGCAAGCTAGTGCAAATTCATGGGAGTCCTTGTTTGCTCTGTCGACAGGATCTCTCATTGTACTCGTTGAATTGGTGCAAAAGCTTTTCGGGCAATATGTTGTGAATCGGCTGTAAGGGCTGTATAGGCTAGTGACGGGAAGATGTCATTGGCCACCAGCCGCCTAAGAAGGCCCCACTCCGGATTTTCTCTTTGATAGAACAGTGCATAAAACAAGTTATGAGGGAAGAAATTTCATTTGAAGAAAGGATGTTTCCAAAATAAAGAACGATATATATAAGTGCCCTTCTAAACAATTAACAAAATATCAATGAATTAAACCCAGATTCAGTCACAAGTCCTCAACAATTTATTGCATTGTTCAAATATGTTTTTTATTTATTTTTCTTCATTTTTGAGACGAATTTCTAACATTCTTTGGTTTGCACGCCAAAAGGTTGTTATCAAGCATCTTTCATAGGCTTTTAACGGGTTTAAATTAGAGCTATGGGCAGGCATAACTAGAAACTTGTAAACATGCCTCACAACATAACGATCCCACCTCAAAATTTAACCGCAGTAGTAGCATGTTAGAGACAGTGGTAGGAATTTACCGACTCAAGGATTCTGTCATGGTCAAACGTGACGAAGTGTGTAAGGGTATGTCTCAATGCTCCTCGCTGTTTTATCATCACGCGTACAACCTTGACTTCCCCATGGTCAGCCATTCTATTCCGATGTCTTCTAAGGAGTCATCTACGAGTTCCCCCGCGTAAGAAACTCTTTTCACAAAGCTTAGGGTAGAGTATGACGTCACACTCACTAGCGAACTATTAAGTTTCAGAATGGGACTAAATAAGGCCGACTCGGATGGAGCCAACACATCCGCAAAAAGGCTACCGTCCGAGAAACGGGTCAACTTCGTCTCTCTATCTATCAAGGAATTGATAATTCCCCTCCTTCAGAGTCGAGCCACGGGACGTTGACCGCAACATCCTGGTTCAGACTCTTAACCACGTCGCCTTTGCTCCTGTTCGCGATGAGAAGCTGAACGACCTTCCGAGACCAAAGAAGGCGATAATCAGCTCAGGTCGGACTGAAAACCATAACATCGGTTTAAAACTGCAAGATTTCCCCTAGGAGCGGGTATTTAATTTCACCTCAGAGGCGAAATTAGAGGAGCGTACCCCCTAATCCAGAAGATCCCACCGGGCCATCTGTACCACGCCCTGAGAAAAACCGTTGGAGTATGAACCTTGATGTGGCCTGTCCACAAATATCCCCCTCCTACCCCTACCCCAGTGGGGTAACGACGTATATATATATATATATATATATATATATATATATATATATATATATATACCAAAAACTTGGGAAAAATGGGGTGGAATACGTGAGTCAGCAGGCTACAAAGTGCCCGGTAAGAGGCCGGGCTACCAAGAGAAGGGACTAAGAAGCAGCTCATCCTCGAGCTAGTTCCTGGTGATCACACCGAAAGTTAAGTTAACTTGATCAAGTTGAACTAACTCTCGTCAGAGAATCTCCCCATCCTATCCTGGTGTGGCCCAAAGCCCCGAGATAGTCCTCGCCCTTGAGGAATACTGGAACTAAGAAAAACAAGCTCATCATCGAGCTAGTACCTGGTGGTCACACCGAACTTTAAGTTAAGTTGATCAAGTTGAACTTACCGTCGTCAGAGACACCCTTCCCAATCCTGGTGTAGGCAAAAGCAACGAGATAGTCCGTGTCCTTAAGGAATACTGGAACTAAGAAGAAGCTCATCCTCGAGCAAGTCCCTGGTGGTCACACCGAAATTTAAGTTAACTTGGTTTAAGCATCAAGTTCAACTTACTCTCGTCAGAGAAACCCCTCCTATCCTGGTGCATCATAAAGCACAGAGGGAGTCCTTGCCCTTAAGGAAGATCCCCGAGTGTACTCCCTCTAGTACTCCCCTGAGTGTAAGGATTCAAGCATTGGCTCATCGCTAGCCAGTGCGAATTATTCCCCAGAGTAATCCGAAGAAGAAAGAAGCACGCTTTCACTATCCCGTGGTGATATCATTTCCTGCCGAAGGCGTATGGCTCCACCATCTGCCACACTCGCCAAATTCCTCTTTGGCTTTAAAGCTATTTCGCCCGCACCAACTATCTGGACGAGCGGCACGCGTCATCCAGACAACATGATTCCTGAGGTAACGTAGCTTATTGAGTTCAAGGTCAGACTCAAACCCGATTCAAGAGGGATCTACGAAGGTATTTAAACTCCGGTATCTGTCCGATAAAGGCCGTTAGCATTTTTTTTATATTGAAGTGAGCGGTAAGTCAACCATCACTATAATCTCAAGTTGGTCAATTTGGAAAGCATTCCTTAAACCTTTTGAAGTCATTTGGTGTATTAGTGTGTAATATTTCTTTAGTTCATGTTTATTTATTTTTTTTGTTTTAATTAAAGTTTTAGTTTGTTTTATCAAATGTTTATTCTATCCTCGAAACGCTAAGTATAGCACAAGGAACCCTAAAAGCTTGACGAAGTTATAATCAGATAAAAATAAATGATATAGAATAATCATATATATAACATTCTTAGAGAGATAAAACGTTAATCATGGAGTTTGTTGTGTAGTACGTAAACAACCCATACTTATGAACTCCTTCCATCACTCGGTCCTTCCTATACCACGCCATAAATATTTGGTGTAAGGTTTGATGGGTATTGGATGAACTCAGCATAAGTTGTTTGTCTTGTTTTCCCTTCAGGAATCACAAAGGTGTGCCAAGCGTTCGAGGAAAGATTGAAACATAACAATGTCGGTGTATAATTTTGTGGTGATTAGCCTGTCAATGTTATTAACTAAGTTTGTTGGTGGGTTGGTATTCCAATATCCCAGGTTTTGGGATTAAGGAAAGTTAGGCAGCGCGCTACCTGGTTAGTGGTTGCATAAGTACCTGAGTTCACAGCGGTGAAAGTGTGACGGACATCCACAAAATGGATTCTGTCAAAAGATTCGAGCAACAAGCTCAAATGCTGGGACTAGAGGGCAAAGCTATGGCTGACTACGTCATGAAAGAACAGAGAATAGAATTCAAAGAAAAAATAAGATGGTGGAGAAGAGAAGAAGAAAGAATACAGTGGGATAGAGAAGAAGAAGTAAGAATACACTTTGATATAAAAATGGAAGAAAGAAGAATGCAGTAGAAAATAGAAGACGAAGAAAGAAGAATACCGAGGCGAGGTAAAACAAACGAAAGAATAATAGATTTAAAAAAGCAGCAGAAGAATTAAGAATAAGTATAGAAAGAGAATAAAGTAAAAAGAGAAGATGAAGAAAGAAAAATAGGGCGGGAATAGAACTAGAGAACGCGGCAAGAGAATCCGAGGAAAGAAGAATAAAGAGGGAAAGAGAATCAGAAGAAAAAAAATAAAGATGAAAGGAGAAGTAGATGAAAGAAGAATACAAATTGATGTCGAGGCGGCTTTATCCCGGCCTGGGCCCAGGAAAGTACCATCCATGAACACTCATCCAAATTGGGTAACGATGGATGAAGAAGTAAGTAGAGAAGCGGTGCCAGCCTATGTACCTAAGGAAGTAGCTACGATAAAAACCCAGCCAAATGGGCTCACGGTAGATGAAGAAGTAAGTAGAAAAGCGGTACCAGGATGTGTACCTAAGGAATTACTTAAGATGAAAACACAACCAAATGGTGTAACGATAGAGAAAGAAGGAAGTAGGGAAGAGGTACACGCATGGTTACCTGAGAAAGTACCTATGAGGAGAACCCAGCCAAATAGGGTGACATGAAAGGAAGATGGACGTGTAAATGCGGTACACTCAGGTAAACCGAGTCATATGGTAGACGCGGATAATGAGTATCCCTTACCACCACGAGTCTTCCCAAAAACGAAGCATCCACGGAGTTACCACTAAAACTCCAAGTCGTCGTGAGCGCTACGCCCATTAACGATCCCGTTAGGAAAAATAATTTCGACCCCGTGGGATCAATACTAGAAACGATCTCCTAGTGCACCTTATTAAAGGAGAACTATGGGAATCACGCTTCCATCATTTATGCCACACTGTAACAGGCCGCTCTAGCCATAAGGGTAAGATTAAAATTATTCAAGTATCATAAGAAGGGTAATTCAAGTAGGTTGGAATACCATTACCTTTGTGTGACTTACTTGGGTAGACTCAATAAATCGAACGGCCAATTTAGGCGCCGTAAGGAAGTTGTTATAGAGCACCACTTTAATATTAGCTACATCAAAGGGGCCGATAAGGTAAAGCAGCTCTATAACCTGAGTCGAAACCGCATTGAGGGTTATTTCAGCACCTAGTAATCGTGAAACCATGTTTTCATTTTTTTGTGTGTTAGTAGTTATCGCTACGATTTAAGTACTTAAAAGTTTAGAAATGTAAGGACGTAGCTGTTGTTTTTTTTTGTGTGTTCAATCAATGAATTAGGTTTTTGTTTTGTTTAAAGGTTAAATTGTGTTGTGAGCATGTTAAATTGTGTTGTGAAACATACCTACAGTAGGCTTGCGAGGCCTATTTCGACCCAATGCCTTTGTACGCGCGCGCGTGTGCGCCCAAGTTTAAATAAACTTAAGATAAGAGTAGGGTTGACCCCAGTTAGCCGGGATAGTCAAGAGAGGGTTCAAAGCCATGCAACTTTGCTTTTGTCGACTAGGTTAAGTTAGTTGTTTTTATTGTTCACTGGAGTTCCCCCCTTAAATTATTTGAAAAGAGGGTGTGTGAGAGAATCAATACTGCCCTCCCCTCACAGTCGAGCCCACGCGACGTTGCCCGCAACATCCTGGCATTGTAGACGCCATGGTTCAAACTCTTAACCGCGTCGCTCTCGCCCTTTCTCCCGATGAGGAATCTGAACGACCTTCCGAGACCACAGAAGGCGATAATCAGTTCAGGTCGGACTGGAGATCATAACATAGGTTACAACTGCAAGATTTCCCCTAAGAGCGGGTATTCAATTTCACCCCTGTGGCGATATTAGAGGAGCGTCGTCTGAAATCCAGAAGGTCCCACCGGGCCATCTGTACGACGCCCTGGGAAAAACCGTTGGAGGAGGAACCTTTATGCGGCCTGTCCACAACCCCTCTCCACCTCCTACCCCTACTCCAGTGGAGTAACAACGTATATATACCAAAAACTTTGGAAAAACGGGGTAGAATACGTGAATCAGCAGGCTATGAAGTCCCCGGCAAGAGGCCGGGCTACTAAGAGAAGGGACTAAGAAGCAGCTCATCCTCCTGCTAGTTCCTGGTGATCACACCGAAGTTTAAGTTAACTTAACCAAGTTCAACTTACTCTAGTCAGAGAACCCCTCCCCTATCCTTGTTTGGTCCAAAGCACTGAGATATTCCTCGCCTTGAGGAATACTGGAACTAAGAAGCAGAAGCTCATCCTCGAGCTATTCCCTGATGGTCACACCGAACTTTAAGTTAACTTGATTTAAGCATCAATTTCAACTTACTCTCGCCGGAGAACCCCTCCCCCCTATTCTAGTGGCAGCCTAAAGCACCGAGATAGTCCTCACCGTAGAGAAATACCGGAACTAAGAAGTATCTCCTCCTCGAGCACGTTCTTGGTGGACACACCGAACTTTAAGTTAACTTAGTTTAAGAATCAAGTTCAACTTACTCTCGTCAGAGAATCCTCTCCTATCGTGATGCAACCTTAAAGCATAGAGATAGTCCTCGCTCTTGAGTAACACCCCGGAGTGCACTTCCTCCAGTACTCTTCTGAGTCAAAGGATTCAAGCATTGACTCATTGCTAGCCAGTACGAATTATTCCCCACAGTAATCCAAAGAGAAGAAAAGAACATTCTTTCACTATCCCGTGGTGATATCATTTCCTGCCGAAGGCGTGTGGCTCCCCCATCTGCCACAGTTGCTAAATTCCTCTGTGGCTTTAAAACTATTTCGTCTGTACCAACCATCTGGACGAGCGGCACGCGTCATCCAGACAACAAGATTCCTGATGTAACGCAGCTCATTGAGTTCAAGGTCAGACTCAACCCGATTCCAAGAGGGATCTACAAAGGTATTTAAACTCCAGTATCCGTCCGGTAAAGGCCCTTAGCAGTTTTTAATATTACAGTAAACGGTAGGTCGATCATCAATATAATTTAAAGTTGGTCAATTTATAAAACCTTACTTAAACTTATTAAAGTCATTTCAGTGTATTTAGTGTGTAATATTTCTTTAGTTCATGTTTATTTTTATTTTTTTAGTTAAAGTTTTAGTTTGTTTTAACAAATTTTTCTTTTATCTTCGAAACGTTAAGTATGGCACAAGGAACCCTCAAAGCTAAAAGAAGTTATAATCAGATAGCAATAAATAATATATAATAATCAGATATATAGCACTCTTAGAGAGATAAAACTTTAATCACGGAATTTTAGGGGCGCAGTACGCAAACAACCCATACGTACGAACTCCTTGCATCACTCGGTCCTTCTTATACTACAACATTACCTAATGATCTCTTCTGATGGATTCGGTTTCTCTTGGCTAACATGCTGCCATTAGTGGAGCTAGTAAACAGAAACCATTTGAAGCCGGCGGGCTCAAACGTGCCATGTAGTCTATTAATGAGGTCCCAGAAGTGATCGAGGATCCGCTTAGCTCACTTGCGAATTTTTTTTAGTCTGGGCCACAATAACTGAGGGTGCATCGGGGTTGAACCTGCCGATCTTGACCTGGTTGCTTGCTGAAGTGGACTCGTCCTTTCCCGTCTCCACCGTGGAGGGAGAATAAGCCTTTGTCCTCTTTGTCTTCTTCTTTGTTTCCTTTCTCATTTTAAGATAAGAGGGTGCTAGAGACCTGGCCTCATCCTGATCAATCTTTGAGATAGAGGAGGTCTTGGCTGTATAAGGTGCACCAGATGGATGGAGAGACCCTTTCTCTCCTTCTCATCCCCCGGGGACCCGAGCCATCTAAGGATAAGCTTACACAGGGTCCGTCTGAGGCTCGGTGTTTGGCAGTTAGCCCGCGTTCGATCTCATGGAAGATCCTGCTGTCTTGGGCTGGCTCACCTTCGTGACCATGTTTATTTCAAGGCTTGCCTCCATCTGGCCATCCTCTTAAGCCATCAGAGATCCCATACCCATAAGTGTGTTGCCTCTATCGAGCTATTCTCACCGAGAGCGGTGAGTATTGAGCTACCTGCCTGATCTCAGACAGTCCCTTTTGATGCTAGAGCAGAAACTGCCTCTCGTAGGAAGATGGAGTTGCCAGAAAGCCGTCTAGGTAAGAAAGTGGGGGTGATCTTACAGCACCCATAAGCATAGGAAAGATTTAGGACTACTCTCCGGTAGAGGAGAGTTTGAGGGGCTCCTGAAACAGCACAGGTGGGCCATCTCCTTTTCAATGTTGAAGCTGCTCGAGAGCGGGCTTAATTATGGCAAAAGAGAAGCCACTTCCCACCATAAAGATGGTGCCAGGGAAGCAAATCACAAATAAAAGGAGTGTCTGGTGTTACCACTGCCTCCAAAACACCTAGGGAGGACAAGGCCTCTCTTTGAAGCGAATTCTCATGTGTAGTCCAACTATTCTTTTCGGTTGTCACCATAATTGAGAAAGAAAGAAAAACCTCATGGTGAGTATATACAATATAGGATTAAAAGCTACAAAATATTATCATTTACACATAATCGGTCCCGGTCCAGCATTGATACACTTTTCCAACCGAGCCCACCATTCAGTTAACATTGTCCTGGAGTTTTAATCATAAAGGATGGTGCCAGCGTATCTAGCATATATGAGTACTATAAGAAGGTTAGCAGAGTTCACGGCCCAGCACACCCCGTACCAACTACTTAAACTAGCTATTGGACTTCAGGCCCTTGCAGTAAGTAGGGCTCTCGCGGATTACCCTGCATCTTGCCTAAGGCTCATAAAAGCCGAAAGTGAGCGAGGCAACCAGAAACTCTGTGGATAAAAGACCAAGTTTGGAAAGGGCTAGAAGGGTATGTAATAAGGAGAAGTAGAGGTAGAGCTGTCTACTAACCAGTAAGTTGAGAGATTACTTATTGTTTCCATACCCTCGTGTTATTTGATCTCATGATGGCATGCAATCCACTAAGGTACCAATGCTACAGGCCCGAACTCGGTCTAGGTGGGAATAGTTCTCTTGGTACAAAGTGCGGGTAGAAAAGTTTAAAGGGATAGCGTAATACTATAGAAATATAATACTAGATAATAATAACAATAATAAAAATAATAATAATAACCAGTAATAGTAATAATCAATAATTATAATACATAATAATACATATTAAATAATGATAAACGATAATAATATTAATACTAATAATATATAATAACAAATAATAATACATAATATACTAAAAAATAATAAGAAGAATGTGAACAATAATATGCTAATATTACTACTACTAATACTAATAATAATAATAATAAAAATAAAAGGTTAAATTAGTGCTGATAAGTAGCGAGTGGAAATCTCAACAATAAATTTCCTAGGCCCCATCAGGGAGTTGAAATCATCCAAATGAGAGGACTTTCCTAATTTGATCCTCTTGTTTTTAATCGCGGGCGACTCTATATCTTACTATGTCGGTCGGTATGGCCCAGTTCTGCTTTTTCTTTGTAATAACATTGTAACTATTCTGTCGATTCTAACGAAATTGGAAACCCTCATGTTGTTTCGCATTCTCTTTCGAATAGTATAATTGCCAAAGTCCTTACAAGATTAGCCGTGGATTTATTTTGCAATAACCTGATAATTATTTCGCCGATTGTAACGAAATTTGAAACCCTTATGTTGTTTTACATTAGCTTTCGAATGTTATAATGTCAAAGTCCTCCAAAGATGAGCCGTGGACCTATTTGGCAATAACATCATAACAATTCTGCAGATTTCAACGAAATTGGAAACACTTATGTTGTTTTACATTCTCTCCCGGGTGATAAAATTGTCAAAGTCCTTCTAAGATTAGCCGTGGATTTATTTGGCAATAACATCATACCTATTTTGCAGACTGTAACGAAATTTGGACTCTTATGTTTTTCTACATTTTCTTTCGAATGATATAATTACCAAAGTCCTCCCAAGATTAGTCCGGGAATTATTGAAACATTTGGAGTTCGCTAGAAAAATTTGAATTCATTTATTTAATCCGTAAAGTGCCCTGCGGACCAAATGGCCTCGAGCATACAGGCCTCTTGAAAATTCTATTGAATTCCTCACAGTAATTTTTCTCCAGCACTGACGGAGACCGACATTTTCTTAGCGTAGCGTTTTAAGGGATACAAATAAATTCCATACAACTATGTAATTTTTACTCTGTTACTAAAAAATAAATGTATGCACTTAGCAAGAAATTAGGAAACTGTGGATAAATTCGAAGAAAATGAATAGTGAAAAACGTTAAGGCTATTAATGGCTCAATATAAAATCTCATTCATCTTAATTACTGAGGCCGTGAATGAGTATTATAAAACTTTAGGTTTTAAATAAAAGGTTTCAATGTGGTTGATGATGGTAAATATAAATAATATTAGCTGAGTTAATTCAAAACAAAAAACAAAATTAATGTTAACCAGAATTTGAAGGAGTTAGAAGAAACGAATGTTTTGCCCCTCAATTACTTTCGAAATCAACAAATCTTATTTGACCGAAGGACGGAAAATTAAATATAAATGGAAAGTGAATTTTGAGGAAAGGACTAAGGTTAGTTAGCACGTGGCGCAGGAGATTAAACAATCGTTGCTTTTCACTCTACTGATGTAATATGAACTTCCGTTACTAAATAAAAGCTTATGGTGCGATCAATCCTGACTTGGTATCTAAGATTATATATACTAGAACTTTTATATTTTTATTTATATAAATTGGGCAAAACAAACGACGATGTCGTAAGTAAAACCTTTCAAAACGGATTTCTTAAGAAAATAATACAAAATAGCACGTGGATACAGTTTACGGAAATAGAGTGCAAACTGCCTTCACCTTATTATATTTAAAGATACAGTTAAATTACTCTGAAATTATTCTACTCATTTGCTTTCCAGCATCTTTCAAGGGAACTAAAGGGTATTTCAACAAGGATGCTTGAGCTTTGTCAGGCAATAGTGGCCATGTTGTTAAAGCGACATCTGACAACCTCACTGTGAACTGTTCAGTACTACTTAGCAAGTCACGATGGAAGGGTATAGCGTTGAACAGCGTGTGCAACTCTTTAAATGTTATTATCAAAATCAGTGCTCCGTTCGACAAACGTTCCGCGCATCACGTGATTTCTATCCTCGCCACAATCGTCCTGCTGAGTCCACTGTTCGACGCTTGGTGGCCAAATTCGAGGCAAAAGGGTCGATCAACAATCAGCCAACACCCTTACGTCAACGAAACGCAAGGTCTGCTGAAAACATCGCTGCCGTAAATGAGAGTGTACGGGAAAATCCGAGGCAGTAGATTTCTCGTCGTTCACAAGAACTTGGCCTTTCTGCGACTTCAGTTGGGCGAATTATGCGTAGGGACTTGGGTTTGCACCCCTAAAAAATAAAAAACCCAGGAACTTAAGATAAACGACCATAGACAACGCCGTGTGTTCGCTGATTGGGCTCTAAAGCAGTTGGAAGTTACCCCAAATTTCCCCTAAAAAAATCCTCTTCAGCAACGAAGCTCGTTTTTGGATGAATGGATTTGTAAACAAGCGAAATTGTCGGATTTGGAACGAAAACACTCCACATGAGATACACCAGCACCAATTTCATCCCAACAAAGTCACTGTTGGGTGCGGATTTTCGTCTACCGGGATCATCGGTCCGTATTTTTTGAGAACGAAGATGGGATTGCCATAACCGTCAACGGCGAGACCTACAGATCGATGATAAGCAACTTCTTGTGGCCTCAACTGGATTATAGGGATACTGACGACATGTGGCTCTAACAGGACAGCGCTATGTGCCACACTGCGCTCGCCATGATAGACATTTTGCACCAGCGATTTCAGGGCAGGGTCATCTCGCGTGGCGGCGACGTCAACTGGCCACCGAGATCATGAGATTTAGCGCCAATAGAATACTTTCTTTGGGGCTACCTTAAATCGCAGGTCTATACGAATAATCCGCAATCAGTTTATGTCCTCAAAGTCAACATAACGAACACCATCCAGCAAAATCAGCTAGATTTATGCGCCAAACTCTTCGAAAGTTGGGCCTTCAGAATACGTTTCACCAAGCAAATCCACGGCGGAAATTTGAACGACGTTACATTTCATACTTAATGCCATAAAATGTACTTTCAAATTTAAAATAACCTGAGTGTATATATTACAGACAACTTGTTTTATTTACATTTAAAAATCAAGCGATCATATTGAAATACCCTATATATACGATATGGCTCCTAAAAGGATTCGCATATCTATGATAAATATTTGGTGATGTATTAACGGCTATCTTAGTAATATTGCATTATATATCAAAGAGAGATCAATTATATTCATAAATATAGTCCACTGGGGTTATGAGGATTTATGGAAAAACACAAGAAAAAAACAAAATATCATTAAGTTACACCATATAATATATTATGTGTGGAAACTATATATAATATGGTTTATTATGCTAACAATATGTTTTTAGGAAGTTGAATATATGTATCTATTGCTAATTCCCGTTAAATTTGACTTAGGGTGATGTAGAAAACACTAAATACAATTGCATGAGAAAGCAAACCAGTTCCTAAAAGACGGAAAAAGGATGGAAATAAATGCCAATTTTTAAAAACCTCTAAGCATAAAAAAACGACGATTTCAGATAAGATTTTTTAAAGTCTGAGATTACTTGTTTAGAGGTTTCTTTTGAAATAAAAAGATCATAACATGATGTAAATATGATGTAATAAATTTTAAAAATGTAATTTTGAATGAATTAGATTTAAACCACGATTTCTTCCACTGAGGAAATGTTTCTCTGAGATGAATATAAATTATAAGTAAATATCCCATGCAGGTATTGGCTATAAAATAAAGCTCGAGAATGCACCAGGGAGATTTCGCAGAAAATTAATTTTTTTTTAGTCTAAATTCACGAGACTGACGTTGGAATATCTGCCAATGGGCCCAATGAGAAATTCCCTAAAATTAAAATAATTCATTTGAAATGCCTTCCACATCGGTGACACAAAGGTGCGGAATGGCCGAGTGAACTACACACTTTTGAATCGCATCTCGAGCAGGCGACACTGCTTTGAGGCTATTTTTTTCTTTTCTCATTGGCACCTTTCCTTTTTCGCCTTTCCTCGTTTAATACACCTTTTGCTGATTCCAATATGGAAGAGTAAATGTATTTTGTGTATGGAGACGGAGGAGGAAAAGACAGCTGTTTTGGGATTGACTATCTGCGCAATGAGGCGTGTAAGTGACAGGTAGCTCAATACAAACGCCACTACCTAGGCGTTGGAAGTCTTCTAAGCTGAGAGCTATCATTTAATTGTCCTGCAATCAATTAATTTTATTAAATCTTATAATAAAATAGATAAGTGGAAGACTGGACTACTCAAAAGATCCCAGATATACATAAGGTAAACTCACATACGACGTTAAATGTTGTGTATGAGGGTAATTACAGACCTATTATTTATAGTAGCAATTTCTGTAGAAAAAGTCGCCACTTTCATACAAAGTTTTAAGGAGTGTACAACTTTAGCTGTAATTATCATTGATTAAAATCATATTGATGTCGAAATTTCCTTTCTACGTCCACAGTATTCAAGGTGATGCTTTCTGTGGGAATCGTTTTGTACCCTCCATTTGCCCACACGACGATTACATGCAAAAATATGGTTAGTTGGCCGATCAAATTTATATATTTGTATAATTATATATATATATATATATATATATATATATATATATATATATATATATATATATATATATATAATTATTTTGTACCAATCTAGTTGATTGTCAAAACTATAGGCCATGATTGTAAAATTCACCTACCCTTCCTTTTAAGTTTGTAATTCATGCCTTCATAGTTTACATTCAAAATCAAGATTTTAGACTGCAATTAATATTGAAATCACAAAATCACAATAATACTCTTGCTCTCAGTTTTCCACTTTGCTCTTTTCGACTCAATATTAAGTAATCGTGTTGTTTTCAATATTATCTCAATTTGTGTAATATTCTTTTATACAAATCACAATTCCTTCTTCATACATTAACAAATTTATTCTATCTCTGTACGTAATTTATCTTTTATATGTGCATTATATAAATTGTATATACCTAAATCACATAATTTTTCATAGTATGCATTAATTTTGGTACCATTATTTTTATCACCAATAATAATTATAGATGCTTAAAAAAAAGAAAAAAATTAAAAAGGTGATGATACGCAGTTAGGTAGTTGCTAGAATATAAGAGGAAAGTGTGGTTAGAGATTTGAGTGAATATTAAATTTCTGCAAAAGAAAATTTAAAAGAGCACCAGAAGATTGCTTCTTAGATCATCAATATTTGGGTTTAGAACAGTTAGGTTACCTCGCAGGTTTTTGCTCCAAGAAACTCCAAAAAGAATTGCTAGTCAACTTATTTAGTACCTTTCGCGTTTCATGTATAACTGATCCCAGTAAATATCATTAATCATCACTAACTTTATAATTGTATAACGGGATTTTTGAAGATGGGTGAAAAGTTAATAAATGTCTTTTTTCCTTAGTGGACAAAATATTTTTTGGCGTTTTTTTGAGTATATTTAAAATTTTTATCAAAGATTTTTCTAATAATTCTTTTATAATATCAAAAAACAAAGTACTGAAGTTCAGAAATAAATATAAGTATCGAAGTTTGGTGAATCTTTTATAACCCAAAGAATTACAAATTAGGAAGTTCATAAAATTTAGTTTAGAGCTCATTTTTAAAATTATTATACTTGTTCAAGTTCAGAAAATTGATCAAAATTTAACCATGGCTGCTTTTTATTAGATTTTAAATTTTAATCTTAGTAGTAAAGCGTAAGCGCCTCCCGTAGGGAGAAGTGGGGAAGCCATGGCTGTTGACTAATATTCTAAGAACTTCAACCGCGATAATTATAAGAAAAAGTTCAATTAAATGTTAAGAGAAAAATGCAAGTAGATCTCCACGCCAAAATGTGTGGGAGTCTCAATTGCAACATACTTGTAGGTTAGTTCTTGCTTTGACATCCCAGTAAATCTATGTCATCATTATTAATCTTCTAAGCTGATATCTTCCGTCAATCCACCTTTCCTGACTTCAAGGTGTCATTGCAAAATCCAAATTCTTAAAAGAATTTTTACAAACACTTTCATATCAGTTTGTTTTTTTAATTGTATTAAAAACTTTTTCAACATAGAGACACGAGCATAGATGACTTATACCTGTATACCCAGCATAGTGCAAATACAATCATTAAACATTATGATGGTGATTTAAACAATTTTATATCTCTTTACAGGAGATGTTACTAACAACCTCTCGACTAACATCACTTATCACAGAAACAATCTAGGTTATAAAATATCTTATAAACATTTATATATTTTACATGAGTATTATAATCTTTATATAGTCAAAAAAAAAATCTGTATATCAACAAGGTGATACAAACTTAAACGTTAATTTTCGCCAATAATTATGTCGTAGAATTTAGTCATAATTATTTTGACATTGTCATTGTTAGGAAATCAGACTCACGATGTTATATTCTCCGAATCAATATTTATGGTTGCGTTATTTCATAAGTAAAAGAAACTGTGACCTGCTGGACTTTGTCCTATCTAGGAGAACCAATGATGACTTCATCCTAACTTGAAGCCTCTGAATACCATGTTGAGCTCCATTGTCCTTCCTTCCAATCTTTACTCCCTAGTAAAATCTTAAGTCTAATTAATCTAAAAGAAAAGGATAATTATAATTATAGGCAAAGTTTACCTTAAAGAGTTAGCTGAATATGTTGTAATGTCAAAAGGCATTTAGAAAAATGAAAAAACCAAGAGAAACCATGACCAATCATGGATCCGCCAACCAATCATATGTTCTAGGTTCCTTTCAATACCCAAAATATATAGAAACTATCATTATTTATAATTATAAGAATAAAAGAATAAGTATACCCAAATACTTTTAATTAAATATGGAATACACAGTCACATTTTCAATCGGCATTGCATCCTATTGTATTATATATTATTTTGATGTGATTTTTTAAAGTAAAATATGATATGGATATTATATGTACTTAATATTAAAAAAAAATATTGATTAAATATGAATTCGTGGGCGAGGTTTAAATAATATCTGGAGTGAAGAATTTGATGGAATAACATTGACAGGTACTTTTTTCTTCGAACCTTATGCTCGGCTTCCGAAGTTTGTAGCCAAGAGGGTGCAGTCTTTAGGCAGGTAACTGTATTTTGTAATGACTATATTTCCATCAACTTGCATATTTTAAATAGTAACTATAACCTTTATGTTACAAGTAACCACTCTTAAGTTAATAGATATAGTTCATAATTTTGATGAAGGTGGTGACGAGATTAGCTACTTTTGAAAGACCGCCTTATTTTTAAATATTAACATCTTACAGACTGTTCGAGTGATAATTTTCGACAGTGTTAAATGAAAGTTAATGTAACAACTTTGTTCGCGTACGTCTTTTGAGGAAAATTCTAATAAATACTTTACAAACCCCATAAAGAGACACGTTTAAGATAGTAAAACAATCTTTTAAAGCATAACTTACAACTTGTATGTTTTATAAACAAATGCTTTTGTTATATACCAAAAGGCCAATAAATTTATATTCCAGTCTAAAATATTTGTCAGCCCTTAAAATTACAGATAGGTACCAAAAACCTTAAAGTTTAAAAAGACATATCAAGGAACTGGTAGCAAATATATCACTAGTAGAATCATTTAAGGAAACAAAATAAGCTTGCTCATACATCAAACGAATAAATAAGCATGAACTAGTTGTGGAAGAGGTTTTGTTTCCAACATTTCATTGAAGCACAAATGTTTGTTTAAGAAATAGGAAAATTACAATCAAAGTACTTTTATTGCTCCACCTTATCTAGACAAATGTCCAATTCTGCTCCTCTAAAATTAAAGTAATTAACTGCAGTTTTCTTATTTCTGAAAAAAAATTTTCAACGCATGTACTTATAATAAGACGCATACACTACCATATTATCATAGGCTAATAGTTTTCTTCTATCACGTCAAGTTTTTTATTCATGGACTGGTCCATATTGGTCTCACTAATAGTAGCAGCTTATCTTACGACCAAATGAACGGAAGTTGCAGCGTTTGGTATTCCTGTTATTTCATTTTACCTAGGTATTTAAACTTCTCTTTATGCAGATCTAAATATTTGAAGCAATCGTGTATAATAAAATTTTGTGTTTTTTTCAGATTTGTTTTATGAAATAACATTCAGTAGTTTGGCCTCATTACGAAAGAAATGTTTGAATTCCCCTGACTCGTTTGGCTATATATATGGTTGTTCTGCTGCACCAACTCAAAGAATGAACATTAGTATCTTTGTGAAAAAAGCATACTTGGCTTGCTTTAAGTTTAAATTAGGCGATCAGGATAAACCGTGGGCCACGCACAATGTTTGCAAACCATGTTTCGAAAATCTACGACAATAGACAAAGGGCACTAGGAAATAACTAGGATTTTTGGCATTCCTATGGTGTGGCAGGAGACAAAAAAACATGTAAACGATTGCTACTTTTGTCTCGCAAAGACTTCTGGTAATAGACAGAAAATGCGAGATAAAATAAGTTACCCATATCTTGAATCAGCTATTCATCCAGTTCTTGATTCAGATGAAATTCCGGTACCTGTATTTAACAGAATTCCTTCAATGGACGATGTAAGTGTGTCATAGATCAGATAGGGCTCACTGAGCTTCGCTTGCCCTCCCTATACGTGGGCAGAAGTCCCTTGTAGGGACGGAGGATATTCGAGTGCGTTTAATTCGTTGGCCGACTTAGAAAATAGACCAATGTTATTTTAAGAGGTTCTGGAATTTAAACAAGAGAAACGATAATAAGCTTTAATATTATACAAACAAATATCATAATTTAACAATAATTTGTACACTATGGAAAAAATAATCGTTCCGCAAAAGGAAATTAATTTACAATGAATGCTTCAGCACGAGCTATGAGTAGCACAATATCTACCCGAAAGAAAACAGAAGGAGATGATCAGGTGAAGCTTCGTAGTCGGAAAGCGTCACGCCTGTTCAAAAGGTGTTAAAGAAAAAATCTAATAGGCTTACGATTTTCCAAGATGGGGAAGGGGCCTCTAGTGGCCCTTCGAGGAAGTATCCTTGCAGGGCACGGAGCAGAGCGCGTTATTCCAGAATGAGTCCTTACGTCCTTGACTGCCGTAGTTCTGAACAACTCGTTTCCTGCCTGCGAGTCATTAGGGTAACAGAGAGTAGCTTGTGAAGTAGCTCGTTTTGTTCTTTGGCTGGTTCCAATGAATCTTCGTGATAACTGCTTGGATAATGCGTGAGCAGTGCCTGGCTCTTGGTTGAATACTAATTTACTCGTTTCCACCCAGAGAAATATATACGACTTCGCCGGAAGCGATTTTGTTTGTCTTTGGAAGTGGGTCCCACTCCGATTCAAGGCGCGGCGGGTAAGGGCGTAGTAGCCTCTCACAGATTTGGGTTTCGGAATCCAGTTTGACTCGTCTCGCTTCGTTATCGGCCCGTAAGTTTACCGAAAGATTCCGGTTGAAAGTCCGTTCGTCCGTGAGATACCCCCTTAGGCCTCTTTTTCCGCGTGAAACTCTCACTCCCTCTCTGACAAAGTAATTTAAGTAAATCTGATGTAAGCAATGAATTTGACAGTGATCCAGACTTTGTACATACATCGACCATGAACGTGAAAACTTTAACCAATCAGAACTGAATGATTTACTTATATACCTAGGCCTATCAAACGAGTTAGCAGAAGTGTTAGCTTCTATCCTTAAAGAAAAGAATTTGTTGCGGGAAAAAACAAATGTATCTTTTTATCAGAACAGGGAGAGAGATCTCTTGGCATTCTTTAAAACTGAAGAAGATTTTGTTTACTGTTGTGACTTAGCAGAACTGTTAAACGCGATGGGGTTTTCAGAGTATGATCCAAGTGAATAAAGACTTTTTATAGATAGTTCGAAAAAGAGTCTAAAATGTGTGTTACTCCATAATGGAAACTTGTTCGGTGTGATTCCTATTGGTTACTCTGTGTATTTGAAAGCGAAGCATGAATACATAAGAGCTGTATTAGATTTACTCAAATATGATGAACACAAATGGATCATATGTGTGGATCTGAAAATAGTAATTTGTTTACTTGGCCAACAAGGATGCTATACAAAATATCCGTGTTTCCTGTGTTTATGGAACAGTCGAGCCAAGAACAAACATTGGGAACAAAAACTGGCCAGTTAGAGAAAGTTTCACTGGTGGGGAAAAGAATATTATACACCAACCACTTGTTGAGGGAGAGAAAATCATCTCTCCCCCTCCTTCATATTAAAATAGTGCTGATGAAACAATTTGTGAAAGCTCTTAATGTGGAAGGATGTCTGTTTCAAATTCATATGTACAATATTTCCTTCTTAAGTGATAATAAAATAAAGGCTGGAGTTTGGGATATGTCACACATCAGAGAGTTAATGGAAAACCAAAACTTCTCGAGTTCGATGACTGACATAGAAAAAGGAGCATGGAATTCATTTGTGGCTATTGTGAAAGGGTTTCTTGGAAACAAAAAGGCTGCTAACTATTAGGATTTGGTAGAGATATTACTCGATAGCCTTCATCGTTTAGGCTGCAACGTGAGCATAAAGGTTCATTTCTTCAAGAGCCATCTTGATGAATTTTCTGCTAATCTTGGCAACGTGAGTAATGAACACAGAGAGCGTTTTCATCAATATATCAAGATTATAAATGAGAGATATCAAGGCCGATTGAGAACAATCATAATGGCCGACGACTACTGTTGGAGTATTTAACAAGACTGTGTAGACATCAAACACCCCAGACACTCTCGCAAGCAAAATATTTTTCATGAAAGTATAGGTATGTGTATGATTGCTTGGGTTTTCTCCATTATATTAGAAAAATAACCTGTATGCATTTAGTAATAGGTGATGTTATCTTAAAATGCATTTATCCTTTCAGATCCTCTTGACATTATAAATTATGGTTTGAAGCTATAACACTTAGGAAACTATTATTACCATGTAAATACATGCAGTACGTCGTAAAATAGGAATATGAAAACCTGATGTGTTACCAAAAATTGGAGGCCACATTTGAAATCAGCTGGTCAAAATTAGTTAAAAGAAACCACGAAACATAGGTCAGCAAAAAGTGTTGAGCAGTGTTATCATTCACTTCCACCCCCCACCCCAACAATAACATCGACAAATCGAATCGCTCATAAGATAAGGATTGTTGGATAAGAGTCGTTGGAACTTAGTTAATTATATACGGCAACCGCTGATTTTCCATCATCTACGAGGACCAGTGGGCTAACCCATAGATTAAGCTTAGCCCTGGAAATTCCCTGGCGACTCACTGAGTCATGAGATCTATCAGTGACTCGTAAGTATGAAGCATTGCTTACTTGCAACACCAGCTTTCCTATTTTCCTGTGTTCCAGACCTGTGTTGTTAGAGAATAACCAAATATATGTATGTTGTTGTAAATTTGACTTGTGCGAACTTTTATTTTTATTTTATTTATGTTTGACAGTTGCGTACTTTCGATTTCTTTTATAAGCCTTCATAATTACTATAAGATTGAATTTAGTTCGGATCTGTTTATTCTGGGCTACTTCTTCCTAACTGAGTGGACATAGAGCTTGACAATATGAGCGAAGCCAATCCACATTGAGTATGATTGGTCATTGAGAGAGGAACCGATTTTAGTCATTCGTTATTTTGACGTCGCCATATGCTATAATACTCTGGGGTGCGGATCCCACTTTAAACTGAATGACGACAATCAATAGGGACTGGGCAACGCTAGAAAGGGATTATGAAAACACAACAAGAAAAATAAACATAAAATAGGGAACAAACTAAAACCATAAATTATTACCCCCATAATCTAGGGGGAGAGGCATTTGAAAGGTCCGAGAAATAAGATCCCAACCATTTTATAGTAGATATTTACTTCCTCTTGTCGGCTACAATTATGTCTCAATTAAATGCATCTCTCGTTTATTTTTTGCCACTCAGTAACTGAGAGCTGCATAATTCCGAGGAACAAACCGGAGAATAATAACAAAAACATAAAATCCTTAAAGTGACATTAAAGCGATTCCTTGTAAAAGGTTTTTCTTTCGTAAATTACGTGATTTTATGAAGGCAATTAAGGAATGTTATGGATCCGGTTAGGTAGCAAACTAAGAAAACAAAAGGCTATTAAATAAAATTAACTTTATTTCATTTTCATCTGCGCCTGACTTTAACTACAGTCGTGAAGATTTGCTATTATGGCTTCCTATTCCTCCAAATGGCAATGTGCCACAACTTTGCTATTTGTCAGTGATAAGGTATTAGATAAAGTTACTCTTAGACTGTTTTTCAACCTTGAACTAGAGGAATATTTCCGCAAAAACACCAAGTTTATAGTGATTAATTAAGTGATAATTGCACTAAAATGTAGGATTTCTTAAAAATATTACTGTCGTAAGTCTAGAGAACTAGTCACAAAAAATAAAGGGCCTGGTACTTGTCGAAAAGTACATATAATAAAAGTTGTTCGATTAATTTAAAACCGCCTAAATATTCGTATATTCTTGCGTGAGAGAGAAAAAGGAGAATTCAAACCTTATAATAAAATCTCATAAAAGCTCCTTAAATCTTTGTGTTTTTATGATCATCAAATTGTAAATAATTCAATTTTTCAATTAAAAATATATATAATAATAAAAGCCATATTTCTTTTAACTTTCCAAATATTCTTTGAATAATAAATTTCAGATAGGCGGTCTGAAATCTTCCTAGCCTAGAATTTTGCTTAGAATATTGAGGTAAGTTTTTAATAAAGGATTAAAGCTGACATGCTTTTCCCCTTTTGAGACGATGAATTTAAAAACCAGATAAGTATGGTATGATGAGTTTCTATTAATTTAACAATCTAAGTTTAGAAACAAAAGTTCAACAGTAAGACTTGATTATTCACTTTGAAACCTCTCCATCACCTATTTCCTAATTATTATAATAGTTGACCCGCTCTTATCCGTTGACTCCTCTAACACTTTTATTATTTCGCACTGCTTTTCTTTGATTCTATTTTATTAAGCATAAACAATTTATTTTTAGTCTGGCACTTTTTATTTTTCGTAAAAATTCTCAATCAGGTTTTCATTTGGGTGGTAATTGCAAAATTGCTCTGAAATTCACTTGCATCTCCATCATTAATCTTCGTTAAATTCTATCGCTACTCTCCCTAAAGTTGGGTGGGCCGCTTAAAAAGGCAAATAATAAATTAGAAATTCCTTAAAAGAACGATTTCTCTCGTGTCATTTCAAAAGATAAATGGCCCTGTGAGGGCCAAATTGGAACATCAACTGTGTTATTAAATTTACTCGACTAAATAAATTAATATAGTGACAAAGAGTGAACAGAGGAGAAGAAAAATAATAGAGGAACAAGAAGGAACACGGAAAACCAATTATACACGATGACAGATCAATTTACTACTTTACTTAAGGGAATTGGCACAAAGGAGAGGGAAAACCCGTTCATAATAGCCGACATAGAAACGGTGAGAGGAAAAACTATAAAGCTATAAAAGTGCATTTAATATTTTAATATTGTTTTTCCATATACAAATCTTTTAGTACACGAGCAAAAACGCTGCTTCATACGTTTAATGATCTGAAGTCACATCTGTTATGGTTAATCGGTGAATTGGAGTCACGATTGCGTTCGAGCTTTCCGCTGTTACTTGCTGTACGATCCATGGTTCAGATCTAACCTATAACTCCAAGTCATTACGGGTAGGCAGCGGAAGATATGCGAATCGGTAGTAAAAACACTAAAAATATTTGATTGGATTGTTTGGAAGATAAATTACCTGAATGTGTCTCAATTTTGAGTGTTTTATAATTCCAGAGTTCTTTGTGTGAGCTTGTTCCTCGATGGTTATATTACGCCTTTATTAACGTAAGCTCCATTATCCATTACTATTTTACTATATACTGTTTTTTTCATTCATCTACCTTTTCTTTTTATCTGTCTGTAACTCTGATTACTTGTAGCAAAGTATCAAAGTGATGATTCATTTATCCTAGTCCCCGTTGATTGTGAGTTCAGATTTAATGTTAAACTAATAGCATAAGTCAACAATCTTTTAAAAGTTCTCTGCTTCTGAAATGAAAGGGATCATTATTATTGTATTTCGATGTGTTAAATTCAAATATAACATTTAAAATTCGAATAGCTTATTAAATATTTGGATATTGTATGGCCTCCTTTTCTTCTTTGACAAACCTTGCACAATTGCATGCAAAAGTAACAATTGTTGTTATGTTCCGTCAGCTCTCTCCAGATCATTGATACAGCAAAAAGCATACAATTCCTTTTCATCTTCAACCACTGGCGTAGGTTAGTTACACAAGTGTTGCAGGATATGTAAGGAGCCCACTTTTTGTCCTGATACAATACGGAGAGTGTGAGTACTTTATGACGACCATGAAAGTGCATGTTATCACTCTTACTGAGACACTACTATATAGTGAAAAGTATAGTTAATAAACAAATATAACTATTAATTTCGTTGCTTCAGAACCATTTTAGTTGTAATTTAAGTTGTAAACCATTCAATCTAGCCAGAAGTCACATAATTATTTAATAAACTAAATTTGTTGGGGTTATTTGGTTTGTTATTAATTAATTAAGGCTAAGACTCGTAAACCAACGAGTGCATCTCCACTAGGAGGTTTGTGAAGAGAGATTGTACATAGAGAGGCGAAGATGGATGAAGTAAAAATATCTGGAATATGTATAGCCGTAGATTCAGTTACGGGCAAGATCTCAGCTTCAGTATGGTTGGTCAAGCTTTATACCTCACACATCATTGCAGGGATTCATGTGATTAGGATCCTCACCTCACTACAAAAAGCTAGATCGATTCTTCGAAGAGAGGAGGAACATGAAGCTGAATAAAGTAAAAATCATCGGCATAAATTCAGAGGCGAGTGGCTCTTTAGGAAGCATAAAACTCTTCAATCTCTCTCAGTATTTCTCCTGAAGGCTGTTAAACATCCCGGCAGGCGACATTTTTCCTAAATTTTCAAGAGTATATAACTTTGTTAGCATTCTCATCAAGAATTTTCTTTCGTAAATGGATTATATAGATATGTTTTGCCAAAGCCTAGTGATAAGTTTACCTGTGGTCTCCGTTGACCTTTGATTACTATAATTAAATATCATCCTGTAAAAATGACTTTTCATTTGATGTTATAGGAATAGCATCTATTGACACATCGAAATTTTACGAAGGTTGTTTTCTTTTCCTATTTACATGGTCAATAAAATGTCTTTTGAATCTCCACAAAGGCGTTGCATTATATCATTTGAAAAACTGCGCTCTTTCTACAAATGAGGTCTCATACGATAATAATATATCACCTCATTTTCAATATTTAGTGGAGCTAAGTTTTGGTATCGCAGTATTTATCGCCTGCAAAATTGGGTTCTTTTTTTTTCTTCTTAGTCTACCATTTGCCTCCATATTTCTGTATTTTTCTCCTCTTAATTTTCGATGAATGAAAATGCTTTCCTTTGTAACGCAAGTTTCTTATATTTATTCAAATTCTATATTTTCTCATAAATTCGAATCATAAGGTTTTTTTCAACAATTAGCCTCAGAAACTGAAAAAGATTTGACTGTAACATTAGCTGCCATCCCTTTCGTTGCCGGGCCTTTAATGTGAGAGTAAATCGATTCGGTTTTTCCGATTGTCAAACCAAAGTAACTTTCAAGGACCGGCTCTTTTTTCGCCGTAGTTTCCCCATATAGGCAAATAAAAAATGCCATCTTTTCGCGATTAGGGTAAGTAGCGTGTTCTATGTCTCCGCCACAGATTTTTATATTTGCATATACATTTTCTGCCACATCGGGATGAATCATACTTTCCTTATAGTACACTCCGTGTTATTTCGCATTTTCTTTTATTCTCTTTCGGGCCTCTTTTTATCTCACCGTATTCGTGCTACAAAGAAAATTCCAACCAGGTTGCACATAATTTTTCTTACGTACTAAGAAAATATCAATAGATAGTTGAATGGTAGGGGCTGATCAACTTTCTACATGGTTAAAGGGTTCATCTGATCAAAGATATCCGTGGGTCAGTCTCTCTTAACCAGCGATATTCTCACCCTTAGGGGTTGCGGAAAAGGTCTACTAGTAGTTCAAGATGTAAGTTAAAGCGGGTTGTTCTTTGGATGTAGATATAAATTATATTCGTTCATTGACTCGAAAGTTACAATTTTATAAACATAAATACCAATATAAATTATATAAATATATATATTGGAAAAAGTACTAGCATTACTATACTTTTCATATAAAAAAACTACTAGGATTAATCAAACGTTGCATTTCAGTTTAGTATGTTGTATCATAATTTGAAAAAGATATAAAAAAGTTCAAGCTCAAAGAATTTTTTAATAAATAAAGCCAATTGATTCGTGCAATCAATATTTAAAATAGTGTCCTTTCTTCGTCATACCTGCTTCAATTCTTTTTGGCTTTCTAGAGACGAAATTTGTGATGATATCTCGACTGTTATTGCTCCACTATTGTTCCATCACCACCCCCAACTGCTTGCGATTTGATTGATGGCTTTTGTTTATTAATTGCCAGTGTGATTATCGCCCCCAAATTCTCTATCTGGTTTAATCTGGCGAATTCTTGCTCCAGGATGCAAAAAGTTTAAAATTCTTTTAAGCCAAGAACTTTGTTATTGCCTTTGCCTTGTGACAAGTTGCTCCAGCATGCCTAAAGTTACAGTTATCCCCTCAAAATTAGTCATGAACTGTTGGGAAAAGGGGCTAATAAAGTAAGTTTTGGTACCATTTCAAGTTTATGGCAGTGTTTTGGGGCATAATTGTTAGTACTCCAGTTCCTTTAGCTGGGAAGCGAGCCCATACATGATGAGTATGTAGATGCTTCACTGTGGATACATGACAGGAATCGTGAAAGCGCTCTCCAAACAAGCGAAAGGGAGCTTAATCAGACAATATCACTTTGCCGCAGTTTTCATTAGTCCAGTTTTATATTTTCTACAAATGAGAAGCCTATCTATAAGGTTTTTCTCACAGCCCATCTCGACATGGGAGCTTTGTCGAAATGCCTCCACCTCACTGTGTACACTCAAGCGTTCCTACCTCTTTCTTTCCAATTGTAAGCAAGCTTTGCATTGTATGAAACTCGATCATTTAGTAGAAACCTTACCAGAAAGCTATCTTTCCGTCCATTTGAACTCTTTGGCGTCCATAAAGTTCTTAAGCAGAATGATGTGATTCTTAAAGATTTAGCAAAAAACTATGGTTTCTGCAAAAGTTAATTCAGAAAATTATATGGAAGCACTATCCATCGGCCTGCTTCCTGATTGCCATCAGCTCTATCCTACAAAAGATATCTTTTTCGTGCAGGATGGTGCACCCTGTCATACTAGCAAAACAACACAGAATATTCTGGAAGAAAACTGTCCTCATTTTAACAAAAAAGATGAATGGCCTCCTCAATCGCCTGACTGTAAGCCAATGGACTATTCTATATGGAATTTTTTTTCAGGAATAGTCTACAGCAATGAACAAAAAATTAGTGAAACTGAACTTAACGAAATAATAACACTATCTGATATCATAAAATGTATATCTTTATTTAAAACGCCATTTTGGAGTGAGAAAAAACAAGTTCTACTTAAATCATTTTATTCTATGTGGATGGATTTATATTATGGCACCCCGTAAGGGGTAGGGCGATTTGCTTTCCTGATCGCCATTATGATGGGGCTCAGGGCCCCGTCTGCCCCAGTTTAGCCTCTTCTCCCTCTTGCTGACACGTTTTCTTCTTACCTTGTATCCTCACTTTCCATATAACAGGGTAGACACCGACCAGATTTCTCTCTCCCAACAATGCACTGTCTGGCCACTGCCTAGTGGTAGCTGGTTTGGCTGACCCCATATTGACCCCTCGCAGAGCGGGCTAGTGCGTGGGGTGATTAGTGTTTGACTCCCGTGAATATACGAGGGTCACATGCCTATGAATTAATCTTAACAATTCTCCTACTTTTCTCCCTCTCCACCAGGATCGGAGCCGCTCTCGAGCAGCTTCATTAAAGAAAAGGAGGTCCCCCACCATGTGCTTTTTTGGGGGCGCCCCCAAACCCCTTACCGGAGAGGAGGCTTACCCCTCTCCTATGCATACGAGGCATGATACTCCTCCTCACCGCTTTCTCTGGAGTCGCCTTTAGGGAACTCCCTCTTTCCAGCGGCAGCCTTTCCCTTTCTTTCGCAGGTGACTCCACAGGCGGCCCAATATTGACCGCTCCCGCTGGAAGCTGCTCAATATGGTCACCACCTTAGTGGGGCCAAGGGATGGCAGGGCCCGTTGATCGTGCCCCCTAACGTTCTGTATCATGCGTTTTCAGTTTACAAGGAGTCACTGTACGTGCCCCCCTCTCTTCCTCCACAAATGCCAGTTCGCCAGCCCAAGTCAAGAGAAAAGGTTCCTCGAATGGGATCTCCCATGTCTTGGGGATGGGAGGACTACATGGAGGACCCCCTGCAAGATGGACATGGTCCCTGAGGTGACCCAGCAATGGACGGTAGGATCTTTCATATGGTCAAATCCTGTATCAGTGCCAAGCATGGAACCCGAGTCGTCCCCTGTGCAAGCTTCTCTTAATCAGACTGCTCGGTTCACCGAGAGTCCACAAGAAGAGGAGGGATTTTTTTTCTGGGCTGGTGCCCCTGTGACAGCCAAGACCTTCTCTATCTCAAAGAAGGATCATGCAGAGGCCGATCCATCTGGCCTACGGATATCTTCCAGTGGAACAGCAAGGCGGGTTTATTCCCGACCCTCCTCTCCTGAAAGAAAAGAAAGTGTAAGACAAAAAAGACTAAGTGCTCCTCTCCCACCACGGGAACCCCAGCAAGGATGGGTCCGCTTCCGTTTTGGTAAGCGACCAAGCCAAGACCAGCACGTCCACCCCCGTTCCGGGCTGAGAGTCCCTGACTGAGAGAAAAATTGTAAGTGCGCCGAGTGGAGTTTCGATTACGTCAGCGCTCATCAATCAGATGTTACCTGCCATTTACGAGCCCGCTGGCTTCAAACGCTTTCTGGTAATTCGCTCTATTGATGACATCATGTTGGCCAAGGGCGACATGTTGCATCAGAGAAGAATACTAGTTAGCCTGATTAGTAGAAAGCCGAAGGTAACACTCTTCTCGAACGGGAGCCTTCTTGCGAATGCATCGAATCCCTACAAGGCGGACAAGTTTAGTGGCCTTCGGACACTTGATGGCAGCCCAGTATGTGTGACCGCGCACTCTTTCATGAACTTTGTGAAAGGAGTAGTTTATGCGAGGGGAGTCGTGGACTACTCTATAGATGACATCACATTAGAGATGGCCGAGCAAGGAGCAGTCATGGTCAAACGTGTGATGATAAAACGGAGGGGCCTGGAGACCAGCCCATACATTCTTCGTCACACTGGATTAAAGGCATTTGTACCACTACTGCGGAGGTGCTACAACTGCCACCGCTTTGGCTACATGAATTGCTCTTGTAGACGTGGAAATTCAGAGTTGGCCGAGGTCTGTGTAAGTTGCTGCAATGCCACGCATGATAAGTCCAAAACGTGTGTGGCCAGGTGTGTCAATTGCGGAGAGCCACATTGGGCCTCTCCGAAGCAATGTGGTACGTTACTTCTTGAGAATGAAATCCTGGCCGTTCAGGCCCAGGATTTTCTCTCATTTTGCGAGTCTAAAGACTTAGTCTTGGTGCGCCCAGCACTGACTGGTACGTTCTTATGCCTCAATATTAAGAAAGACACCCTCTGCTTCTGGCCCCTCTAGCCTTAAGAGCACGGTCCCTTCTGCAGTTTTACCCACCCCAGGCGCTCCTGTGGTACAGCCGAAGGCACAAACGGTTCATACCCACCCCCAGCTAGGGCTTCCCCCCTTTACCTTAGCATGACCGTTTCCTATAAGGCAAAACGGCCGCGTGCCTCCACTGAGTCGTTAGACTCACAGGAGTCAACATCACTGAAGTTTGTTGTGAAGCCATCTTCCAGGGTTGGTATAGCTACCATTCGAAAGGAGGACAGCACTAAAGGAGCTTCGGCCCCTGCGCCCACACTCAGTGGTTGGCTGGCTGGCTCGAAGATAGTGAATCCTATAAAAGGAAAATCTACGCCTCCGAAGCCACCCTGCTTTCCAAAGGTTTCGAGGTGGAGGGAGGAAAAGACTCGCATGGCGAGCCCAACATCTCCAGGTGCATCCTTGAATGATGTATCAGAAGGTTAATTTGAGGGTATGTCCATGGCCGGATGATTCCGGGAAGCATCTGGCCATGGATGCTTTACATATCTTTTTTCAGGTAGTAGCTCTGCAGTTGCACTTAGATAGGAGGTATACTCTTATTTCTGCGTACATTCCAACGTCAGCTGACTTCGACCCGGGAAACCCCCACCGAGGCGTAGCAGGGTAGGCGAGGGCCTTTCTAGGTCAGTAGATGAGTGCGTTAAGTGATTGTCCGTCAACCTCATCGCCGTGGGCCTAACTAATATTCCTAGAACGTCTGGTCGTTTTGGACGGCGACCGCTTCCGTGGTAGTCATCCGAGTGTGAGGCGGCCATCAAACAGAAACGTTATCCCTACATGCGCTATAAGCGGCGCCCGAATGATTTTACTGTAGGTTAATTTACTTAGGTAAGGCTAGGTTCTTGTATGTTTCGAAGCACGCCCGCTGCTCTTTCTGGTGGACATACGTGGCTACTCTTAACGGGAAGACCCTAAGGATTCAGGCAAGTTCTCGCAGGAACTACCTCCCGTTCTGCAGGAGAATGGTACGTATTGTGCGCTTGCGTCCGTCGCCGAAAGCAGATGAGTGGACTTTACCTCAAGAGGTGGAGAACTCATCAACGCCAGGTTTGCATTGAATAAGTGGCTGTCCACTCTCGCTTCGTGCACGGATACCACCTCTGGTCGAGACGATGTCTCATACGTCATGCTTCGAAATCAATGTGAGCGAGGTAGGGCCTTTCTGTTAGATTTGTTCACAAGGATTTAGATAGAAGGTATACTCTCAGACTCCTGGCAAATCGCTAATTTGCTCGCTTTTTGAAAACCGGAGAGAGATAACTCTACCCCGTCCGGTTCCCCCCCAATCTCTAAATTTCTGCGTGTGCAAATTGAAGGAGATATTGGTAGTTGTTAAATTAGCCTTTTTCTGAATAGTGAAGGCCACCTGACCTCTGCACAGTGCGGCTTCCGCAAGTTCCACTTCACGTTAAATGCTCTGCTCTGACTGGAAAATGCCGTCTGCGAGGCCTTCCTGCGTAGACAGCATACGCCGCGGTGTTTTCCGATCTCGAGAAGGCCTATGATACCGCATGGCGATAAAATATCATGGAGACTCTCCACATGACTGTGGCTAAGAGACACCTCCCAATATTGATATCTGAATTTTGGCGATATCGTTGATTCCGCGCACGGGTGGGGAGAGCCCTCTCAAGCTTAATGTAACAAGAGGAAGTGGTTCTACCGGGAAGTGTTCTTAGTGTCACACTCTGCTCTGAGCATCAACATTATCACCTCAGTGCTGCCGTAAGATGTTCTCGCTACACTCTACATGAACGACCTTTCGATCACTTTTGGCATGGCCAAGATGCCAAATCTGGAGCATCGGCTTCAAAAGTCATTGAACTGTGTCTCTTGCTATGCTGAAGCGCACAGGCTTTGGTTTACCTTGGTCAAGACTAAGATAGTACGCCTCCACGGCTCCACCCTGACTCAGACTTGTTTCTAAATGCGGTTCTCCTGGAAGGGGTGGATTTGCACCGTTTCCTTGGTCTTGTATTTAATAGACACCTCAACTGGGAGGCTCATATTCGCAACTTTGGAGTCTTTTGTGCCTGCGCCATGGATATTTATCGTTCTGTGGCGTTCAGCAAATGGGGCGCTAATAGGTCTACTGCATTACTATTTATCGATCCTTTGTTCCTTTGAGGTTTGACTACGGATGCGAGTTTTATGCATCCGCATCCGAGCGTGTATTGCGGAAGGTAGACTCGATCCATCACACTTTTCTTATTAAAAGTCTACTTCTGGATGCTGACGAGTCTATACTATGCCAGTGTATACGGATGGACGCAATGTATTATACTCTCGTATGCGCGAGACCGGCGCTTCTCTCAGTCGCCAACAGCTCTCACTGCATTCGCAGCTAATCTCGACGGTGCCTATGCCGCCGAGAGACACTAGTGGTACCAGGGCTAGGCAACTTCTTCGAGAGCTTGGTATAGCTCTCGGGTCGTTGACGCCCATGGTTCTGCCCATGAAGCAAACCTAGAGGGTAACACCTTTGACAATTTGTTGCCACGCCTCTGCTCCTAAAGCTTCTACAGCGCCAGGAGTATTTCGTTTGGCATTTTTGTAGCACATTTCGTGTCACGCTGGACCCATACCTGTGTATACTGATGGTCACTTTCCACGTCGTATCCACTTTGTTTGAAGTCACCGTGACTTCGACAGGTTCTGCATCTGTCTTCACGACTAAGTTGGTTGCAATACACGGCTCGGTACGGGAAATAATGCCACGTGCCCGTTTTGGAGACTGGATTGTGATTTATAGCGACTCACAAAGCGCCCTGGGGGCATTGGAATCTCCGTATCTCCTGGTTCGCGATATCCGTGACACCACGGCTTTGGTGAGGCGAGTAGATGTCGAGAATACTTTGTGCTGGGTTCTTGGACATGTAGGAATTGCAGGGAATGAGCGCGCCGATAAGGGCGCCAAAGAGTCCGCGAGGAGTGTGCGACCAGTCCAGAGGTTCGCTCTTCTTCACATCGATTACATAGCAGAAATAAGGGCAGCTTTCCAGAATGATTAGCAAAGAAGATGGGAGACGGTCGATGTGAACTAAAAGTTGCGTGCCATTGCGCCGTGAATGTTCCTACGGACATACCCCCAAATGCCATTCCAATAAAATGAAGGGCAATATAATAGCTAGAATAAGGAGATGTGCAATTTCTCAAAATCTTTTGCGAACATGGAAAATTACGACCATAGGATTAGCTTCAATCATTCAATAATTATTTATAGATCAAACGATTATATTGTAAGGAAAATCGTTGAATCCCTAATCATCAATAAAGTCGATAATTTCAATTTATCGGAAGGGCAATAGAAATTTAACAGATATATCTCGAATTATGTAGCCAAACTTATTAATAAACCACCTGAACCATCTTAGCATCTTTCCCCCATGTTTGACGCAAATGCATTTTTTTTCCAGTGTGTTTCCTCTAATTTCATTATGTTTAATCTTTGCCCCGAAACCACACGTAATATTTATGTTTTTCCGTCTTGCTTCCTCTGTTTTCATTTTGTTTAGTCTCTTAATTCGCTCCGGATCCTCGTTAAATGTTCATGTTTTTTACCATTTTGTTTTCTCTGATTTCCTTTTGATTCGTCTTTTAATTCACTTTTATGTACTGGATGGTACTAGCTTTCTATTTCAATACACAGTTAAGAATGGCTGCTGTCACAGCTGAAACTAGTTCTGAGCTTTAAAAAAATTCAATTTCTTATATTGTGGTTTATCATTACTCTTTTACAGGAATATATATATATATATATATATATATATATATATATATATATATATATATATATATATATATATATATATATATATATATTTATATATATATATATATATATATATGTATATATATATATTTATATATATATATATATTTATTTGTTTTATTAATTTTTAATAAAACAAATAACCTTTAACATGAGGCGTAGGTTCGTGCCTCGGTGATCGCTTGACGATCGTTCTCTAAGAGTGATAATCTTTATTTTTATTCTAGTGAATGAATAAAAGGGGTTTCTCTCTTGACTTTATCAACTCGTTTGAGGATAATTAAAACAGTACCTCTACTAAAAAAATAGACTTTAATAAACATAAACCATCTCACTAAATAACATAAAACAAATACAGATCTAATCCACTTAAAAAAAAAGAAAATGGGATTACTGGGTGAGCTCTCAAGGCTCGATACGAGATAGGATTTTACGGGGGGAACAATTTTAAGTTAATATCGTTGTCCTTGGACAGACATCCAATAAACTATTTATTATGCACAGGGACCTTAACAACAGGATTATTCTTTACTCACATAAGGTAATGGAGATTAAATACTCGTGACCAGTTAGACTATCCTCGGAGATTTGATTCCGGAGAGGCATTGTTCGAGTTGTTTGCTCAATAGATGGCGTTCGTCGACCTGCCTGTCGAGTTGACTGGTGACGTCACGAGGGTTCTGAATGGTGTGGAGGCGACTTTAAGCGAAAGCTTAGTCCTTCTACTTTTCTCCCGGACGAGATGAAATCGTTGTCTTCTTTTTATTTTTTATATCTAGTTGGGGTTTGTCCAACTCAGATAGAGTAAGATTTGGAGTCCTTATACTGGCTAGCTTGATACTTAATATCTTAGGGCCCCGAACGGCGCCGAGCTTCCTTGGAACAATCTGGTTTTGTACAAGCACTGCAAGTTCTCCTTAACTCGAAGAAAAATTTCTACCGATGATTTTTCTGTTTCTTTCTCGAACTCGAAAAATCTCTTAACCGGTGACTTACTTGTCTCTTCCGTTAGAACGAACAAAAAGCCTCGTTTACTCGGGTCAACCTGTTATATACCCAAATTACTCCCGCAGAGTAATGGGGAGGTGGAGGAAAGACTCGCAAGGTGAGACTTCAGGTTGGTCTCCCGCGCTTGGCATCTCTTAGCTCTGAGAGAGGGTAATACGAGATCGATAGTTTGCACTTTTGAATGGATTGTTTATAAGTACATCTTTGAAGTACCTGCCTTTTGAGCTGAGGTCAGAAATATGTCTCGTAACATTTACACTTTTGCCCGTTCTCCTATGTTACCGGAGAACATCGGAAGGGCAAATCTAAACCCAGATGTCTTTTGTTATTATTTCCTTGGCCTTTATACATATATATATATATATATATATATATATATATATATATATATATATATATATATATATATATATATATATATATATATATATATATATATATATATATATATATATATATATACTAAACTTTTATACCTATACAGGCGGGCAGATAAGAGTTTAGTCAAAGTAGCCACCTTCAGCTTCCAAAACATGCTCAAGACGCCGCCCAAACCTGGAGCATGCGTTGCTCACTGTTTCCGACGGAAAATCTTGGAAAGTGGGGCTAAGAAGATGAAGAAATTCTGCGATAATTACTTCTGTCTCTTTCCTAGTGAATAGCGTTCCAGCACCAACCACATTCTCTAGCATCTCCAAATAACCATCTGAATTGAGCCTAAGACCTAATTCCTTGGGTTAGGGCGGCATGGCGTCATCCTTACACGAGATACAGAGACAGACCATATGAGTTTGTGAGAACTTGGTCTTCATGATACCTAGAATGTCACATATTGTTTTGAGTCTTGTACAACTGGTCTTAGCAGAAGTTCTTTTCTTCTGAGAAGAATCAGATCGTCCCCTGCTCAACATGATGCCTCAGCCTGTTTAGCAGTTTCTTTCGTTCTCTCAAGTGGTTCTCTTAGAGATGGTTTTCAAGATTTATTCCTTGCGCTTCTTGTGCAAGTAGTAGCGAAAGACCTCTCATAGGAGCAGCGTCATGGTCATAAGTACAGCAACCAACTCTCTCGTCGAAGACCGAATTCTCCTGCTCGGGACAAACGAGTATGTACATCCCCTTGCCTGCAGTTGTTGTATGAATTCCGGCGGATGGACGCATTCAGAACACCTGCTGTCTTCCGTTCTACTAGCTACAACTGTAGGGGTGCGAAAATGTATGAGAGAAAATTCCTTCTAACTCGATAATATAAATGGTCGATAAAATTACCAACCAAAGACAGACTAAGGCCAGTCGTATGGCTAGAGTATTGGCGTTCAAATCAAGAGGTACTGCGTTTGAAACTCAACAGTCCCAAAACTTTTCGGAAGATCTATCAAGAAAGAAAGCGGAAGAAACGTTTGAAGGACAACTCAACAAGAAGCACAAATAAATCATCAACTCAAGATAAATAGTAGAAATATGAATATGCACCAAGAAAGAAAACGAAGGAGAATACGGAAGTCAAGGAAAATTGAAGAAAAATTTTGAAAGGCTAACTTAGGGGAATTTCAGTAAAGAAGAAAAAAATTCGACGAAGACAACCTGGAGCAAAAACTCAAATGAAAGGATAAATAAATAAATGGGGATAAGAAGGATATACCCCCCACCATAACTGGTAACCCTCAACGGCCGAACAATCTTCTGATTTTCGTTACAACTGCACCTACCCTCCTACTAGAGATTTAAGAAAACGTGCTGCTGGGAACTTTAAAGACCCGGGGAAGGAGAAGCTATTACTCATTGACTAGAGACAAGACTTCGTTCGCACTCCTCAATCCCTCTAAATTAGCTCCACTTATCCCGCAGTCTCTGAGGCTGTAGGAGGGAGAGCTACTACTCCTCGATTAAGAAATCCAAGACTAGTCTCTCCCCAATCCTCAAATTCGCTCCGCTTTCTAGAAAGGGACATGTGTAGGGGTGCGAAAATGTATGAGAGAAAATTCCTTCCAACTCGTTAATATAAATGGCCGATAAATTTACCAACCAAAAACGGCCTAGGGCCAGTCGTATGGCTAGAGTATCGGCATTTAAATCAAGACGTACCGCGTTCGAAACTCAACAGTCCAAAAACTTTTAGGAAGATTTCACAAGAAAGAAAGCGGAAGAAAACGTTTGAAGGACAACTCAACAAGAAGCACAAATAAATCATCAACTTAAGATAAATGGTAGAAATATGAATATGCGCCAAAAAAGAAAACGAAGGAGAATACGGAAGTCAAGGAAAATAGAACAAAAATGTTTAAAGGGCTAACTTAAAGGAATTTCACTCCATAATAAGAAAAATTCGACGAAGACAATCTACAGCAAGAACTCAAATGAAAGGATAAATAAATAAATGGGGATAAGAAGGATATACCCCCCCCCCTTCCTTAAATGGTGACCCCTAACGGCCAAACAATCTTCTGATTTTCATCACAACTGCACCTACCCTCCTACTAGAGATTTAAGAAAAAGTGCTGCTGGGAACTTCGGAGACGCGGGGAAGGAGAAGCTATTACTCATTGATTAGAGACAAGACTTCGTTTGCTCTCCTCAATCCCTCTAAATTAGCTTCACTCATCCCGCAGACTCTGAGGCTGTAGAAGGTAGAGCTACTCCCCCTCGATTAAGAAATCCTAGACTAGTCTCTCCCAAATCCTCAAATTCACTCCGCTTTCTAGAAAGGAACCTGTGTAGGGGTGCGAAAAAGTATGAGAGAAAATTCCTTCCAACTCGATAATATAAATGGCCGATAAATTTACCAACCAAAAACGGACTAGGAACCAGTCGTATGGATAGAGTATTGGCGTTCAAATCAAGAGGTACCTCGTTCGAAACTCAACAGTCCCAAAACTTTTTGGAAGATCTCTCAAGAAAGAAAGCGGAAGAAAACGTTTGAAGGACAACTCAACAAAAAGCACAAATAAATCATCAACACAAGATAAATGGTAGAAATATGAATATGCACCAAGAAAGAAAACGAAGGAGAATACCGAAGTCAAGGAAAATTGAAGAAAAATTTTGAAGGGCTAACTTAGGAGAATTTCCGTAAAGAAGAAGAAAAATTCGACGAAGACAACCTGGAGCAAGAACTCAAATGAAAGGATAAATAAATAAATGGGGATAAGAAGGATATACCCCCCTCCCCATAACTGGTGACCCTCAACGGCCGAACAATCTTCTGATTTTCGTCACAACTGCACCTACCCTCCTACTAGAGATTTTAAAAAAAGTGCTGCTGGGAACTTCGGAGACCCGGGGAAGGAGAAGCTATTACTCATTGATTAGAGACAAGACTTCGTTCGTTCTCCTCAATCCCTCTAAATTAGCTCCACTCATCCCGCAGACTCTGAGGCTGTAGGAGGGAGAGCTACTACTCCTCGATTAAGAAATCTCCATACAGCTTCTCGGAATACGATGAGATGAAGGTGTCCATGTATGTGTCTTACAGCCTTTATACTCTGAACAGAGCATTGAGCACCAGCCATGGTTGGCAATTTGATAACCGGCGCGAATCATCATATTGCTCACCCACATGATTTAAAGCAGTGTCGGTTTTCAAATTTTGCTATATATTTACCAAAACATTTTATCTCGATCCTTCTCGAATTATTCCAATCAATAAAAATGTATTTAGGAATATAGTGTTGAAATGTTTAACTACTTTTCCATTTTCTGTGACTGACGGTCAACTAAACGAACCATAAAGGGGATGTATTACCTAAGATGAGATCCTCCAATATACTCTTTCTGGAAAGCATGATGCCCGATCTCCCCCCAACAACCAAACCCCAACTTAATCAAACCCATTCAACTAACTTCACTCAAAGTCACGAACGCTCAACTATCAAACAACATCCTAAACAAGATACTCCCTAAATGAGCAATGAAAGAGTTCATACAGATAACATACTCAGTAATCTGATCTCAATATAGGTCAGGTCACTCCTTTATACTCCAACAACACAAACTCAGAATAAAACTTGCCCTGAACCTAACTTACATCAGATGCAACCAAAGGCCAGACAAAACAAATACTTACAATAAAATTTCCTCCCTTAGGCAGCGGTGGAGACACCCAGGTAGTGTGGTGAACATCCTAGGGGTCCATACCTCGCAGAAGAGAGGTAGAGGTGCGCGCAAGTAATTAAGTATCTTAACATAAGCTTATCTAACCTAATCTAACTTTAAACCTATAATTTTCTTCAAAAAAGTAAAATATAATCAGCGCAAAGATTTGCATTAGTGGTGAAAATTTGAGTAAGGTCGGAGAACGAGCACCAAAGCAAAAATATTCGAAAAAATTATCTGTTTTCTGCGTGGCTCAATGGTTAAGAAGAGACTCTGTATATAGCGACGAGGGGGTCAATTCATCTAAATCAAAATTTGTTCGTGGTCCCTTCTGACCTTGTAACTCTGGCTATGGCGCCAATGACCCTCAGTCGGTAGATCGAACGCAAAGTCAAGGTGATCAGTCAGTCAGCGCAACGGAATCTTTCTTAGGGAGAAATACTGCCTGATAGTTTGGTACACGGTGGAATCTGACGTTGAATAATGATGCTTGCAAGTGGTTTTATCTTAGAAAAAGGACGGTGACCCTAAGTGATCACATCAACTCAACATGCTTTGTTTGCCTGTCTTCGAAACCCGGTACGACGCAGTGGCCAAGAGTAAAAGGAGTGTATGGCTTTAACTTTATTCAACATACCAGATTTGCTCAGAATACCACGATCTAAAGTTTACAAGGGTTTTATATAAGAGGAGGTGGGGTTCAACTTCAAAGGGGTTTACCAAGAGAATACTATTTAGAAAGAGCTATTGGATAATGTAATGGAAGCCTTCTAATTCTATATTACGCGGGAGGCGTTTTCACAGGGATTTAAGTGGCTTTACCAATACTGACATAATAAGAGCAGGTTACTTTTAAACACTGCCTGCTTATTGACTACTTTTACGACCAGTGGGCGGGTATACACTATTCCTAACCTATCTTAAAATGTGGGTGGCACCGGAAAGGGTTTTTGATTGTATAACAGATTCCTAAGCTTTATGGGAGGGAGATTATTTAAGAAGTGGCAGCTTTCTCCAGCAGTTCCTTGGTTTTACTGTTTGCACGGCACGAGTTCTACTGTGATACCATTAAAATTTCGGGAAAATAAAATACAGAGTTTGGTCAGCAGATGATAGAGTAAGATACAAAGAACAGTTGAGCTTTTGATAAAAAGTAAACTTTGTGAACTGCTAGGCATTAAATTTATATTTATTTTTCTATCCATTATCTATCAATCTATCTAATTACATGCAAATGTATGTTTCCTAGGTATGAAAGTGGGAGGCGGGCTTCCCGTTTGATCTAACTATGCAATAGTTACTTGGTTGTTAAGACACTTAACATATTCATCATTTACTCTTTATGTTATTTTTCTAAAATATACATGTTCTAAATTTGAAAACTTATTATAACTTACTTCTCTGTATTATCCAAGCCACGTACGTAATTCTGTATACACACACCGGAGGCAACCTATAAATACGATCGTGTCCAACATTATCATCATCAATATAAAAAAAGATATTCAAAGGAAATGGCTAGCAATTGGGGAAGGTAGGACATAAAAATCCAATAGAGAGGGGAAAGAAGAATGGAATGACCAAAGGGAAATTGTCTTTCATTAGAAGGGAAAGATGAGCTGGAGAGAAAGATCAAAGGGTAAAAAGGATAGATGATCGAAAAAAAATAATAAAATGGAAAATGGTGGTAAAATTTTGAAAAACAGAATGAACTCCAGCTTTTGCCATGGAAGATTAATAGAAAAGCTGTTACCTGATGGACGAACATAGAGGGCCGCGAAATTAAAAAAGATGAAAGGGAGCAAAAAGAAATAGTCAAAAAGATTTACATTACATAGCAGAGAGCAAAGAGAATTTAAATATCGATATGTAAATGTATATATAATATATATATATATATATATATATATATATATATATATATATATATATATATATATAATATATATATATATATGTATATATAAATATATATATACATATATAAACTCTAAAAGCAAATGAATGGAGTTGTAATGGGTTCACCACTATGACCCGCTCTTTTGCAAATTTCATAGGCTTCCAGCATATTCTTCAGTATTTCTCGGTAGTTTTGAGATTTAAAATTGTCAAGAAAGTTTTCATTGACTTCCTCAAAGAATGTCCACGCTTTGTGTTCCTTTTCATTGAGACACAAAGTGAAGGAATCATCAGAAACAACTCTGCGAATTTGTGGTCCAGTGAAAACTCCAGCCACTATTTTTGCATCAATTAATGATCCTTTGAATTTGTTTTTTTCAAATATTGAAAGCCTTCACTTCTTTGAACCATACCCTTTACAAAATTTATCATTAACCCTAATTTAATGTGAAGAGGTGGAAGATAAACTTTTTGGGGATCTACTAGAGCATCATGCTTAACATTATGTTTGCCATCAATATGTTCTTCTTTGGCTGGCCATTCCTATCTTTTTATAGTGATTTTTATCATCTCTGCTATCCCATAGACGTATAAAGCGCATGTACTTTGTGTATCCCAACTGTAACCCAAAAAGTAGTGATGGGCAATTTGGATAAACAATTTTAGATTTGCTTTTCTTTGAAAATCCAGCCACATTTGTTAAGTAAAAATAACAACCATCAAAGTGATTTTAGGGCTCACACCATGTTAAGGGAACAGCAAATGGCATTGCCATCCTCTTCCCATTTAACCAAGCAGTCAACATTGTGTTCTACTGCGTGCAGAAAATATGAGGAGCCCAATCTTTATCCTGGTCACCTATTTTGCATCTAAAATAGTATCTGTAGCCTTATTTCATCGTCACTGCTGTTTACGAATCCGCGTCTAAAACTTGAAGCCATGACAAGATTTCAAATACTAACTTGAGCCAGCAAGCGATACACAATGTGAGATCCTTATTATAAGGTTCTTATCAGAGCAAAATTTTTATAATCGTGGTATCTTCTTTAGCAGTTACCAGTTATTATTAGCATAGAAGTTATTACAAATAAGTATGTATTAATCTGAAAATCTGAAAAAATCTGAAAAAAACCAGTAATTAGAATTAAATGATATTTGAGCTTCAATATAGTCTACTTTATATATATTAAAAATGTTAATATATATTAAATATATATATTATTAATTAATATATATTATTATATATATTAATTATATATAATAAATATTAAAAAATGCCTCGTCTATTTAAGAAAAAGTAGCTGATCGCAGATCGCCACTCACAATTTTTCAACAATGGGAAAGGTTGAGCACCGCGCAGTGATAAAATCTTTGACCGAGGAAGGCAAGAATGCAAAAGACATCCATGAACGCATGGTTGCAGTGTACACCGACACCACCCCTTCCTATGCAACCATTGCTCGCTGGAATAGGGAGTTTCGCCATGGTCGTGAGTCCATTGAAGATGACCCCCGTCCAGGACGACCGTCAGACGTGACAAACAAGGACAAGGTGCCCGTGTGGAGAGGATGATCCTCGAAAAACGACGGGTCAAGGTCGAAGAAATCGAGCGAAAATTTGGAATATCACATAGAAGTGTTATCAACATCATGCTTGATAATTTGACCATGACCAAGGTCTCTGCCCGTTGGGTCCCTAGAAACCTCACGCCCAATGATGACTTCAATGTCGTCAAAGTCCACAAGGCCAGAGTTGCAAAAGCTGCCCTGCACGAGTGCGGATTCAAGGAGCTCAACCATCCCTCCTACAGTCCAGATATGGTCCCTAGCGAATACTTTTTATTCCACCAGCTCAAGGCTGCACTGCGTGGACGCCGGTTTTGGGGACGATGAAATGTCCAGCTTGCCGTCCAGGAGTGGATTGAACAGCAGTCGGGAGATTTCTGATTGTCGAGAATTCGAAGCCTCAGAGACAAGTGGCGCAAGTGCATTGAAGTCGAGGGTAGTTATATAGAAAAATAATAAAACACTTTTCCTTATATCTCGTTTCCTTATATCCGAATTGCAAAACTTATTGACCGCCCCTCGTAATTTTGAAAAACATTGGGGTGCCCGGTTTGGAGACTGGATTGTGATCAATAGCTACTCACAGAGCACCCTGTGTGTTTTCGTGGCATTAGAATCTCCGCATCATCTGGTTTGCGATATCTGTGATGCTACGGATTTGGCGAGCCAGGCGGATGTACAAATTATGTTCTGCTGGGTTCCTGGACATGTAGGAATTGCAGAGAATGAGCGCGCCGATGAGGGCACCAAAGAGTCCCGAGGATTGGGCGAACAGACCAGCATTTTTCTCTTCCTCAAACCGAATACATGGCAGGAATACGGGCTTTCCTCCGGGCGGTTTGGCAAAGAAGAGGGGAGACGGTCGAGGGGAACTTAAGGTCAGGTGTCAGTGAGCCGCGACTGTTCCTATAGACCTACTCCTCAATGCCACGATGGCTTCAAGTTGCTTTCTCTCCTCTCTGAATTGGACACAGTCGCGGGAAGCACCGCTATTTGATGGAGCGCTCACTTGCGCCTTAATGCGACGACTACCTAGTCCCTCAGACTGTTCGGCAGGTTCTTGTTGAATGTCTCAGAGTGGGTGATCTTTGCGCTCGTTACCTGTCCTGGTACCTGGACGAGCTGGGTCGCTACCGCTTTTCCCTTGTACTTGGGCCTCATTCGTGCGCACAGACTTGTGGTCTATACGACCTTTTGGAAAAGGGTTGCCACCTTCACTTTATTTGACTGTTTGTTGTAAGTCGCATGCTCCTGCGCCGGGTGGGAGGTGGGCCTACCCCCGACGCTGGAGCGCGCTTCGTTCTTATTACCTTTTTGCTTTGTTTTCTTTTTGTTTGTTTTTAGCCTATGATCATTTTATCCTTTGTTATTTGCTATTTGTTTTTTAATATAGCCTCGTCTTAGGATGTAGTGAGTATAGCAATTTATACCTAAGAAGGCAGTCGCCAGATGGTCTCCTAAAATATATTTATAAAATTCTTTTGATAGATAATCTCTGCCCTCTCTCTCTCTCTCGAACAGAAATCAACAAACATTCATTTCACACAAAGCTCTTCAACATACACCCCATTAGTCACGCCAACTTTCTTTACACATTTTTAAAAACACACATTTCTCAAAAGGAAACATTTTTCTCATCATTCTGATTTTTTACAAAGTCGAAACAGTCGATCAAATAAATCACTTCGTTTTCGTTGTTGTGAATCGACAAGCTCAGCCATTCATCATTAAATCTCAAGTTCAAAAATGTTATTTTTCATCAAGTTGTTTTTAAAATCCAAATAAGAACTTATTTGGGGGACACTCTCAAGAACGGACTCTAATCATATAGCAGATAAGGAATATTTTTTCCAACTTGGAACTGATGACCCCCACCACAATTTAGCATCAACATCTTTTCCCACAGGACGCTCAGGTCAGATACATGTGATTTATTTGGTTTAGGGAAACAACGTTTCGGGTGTATCGCCAATCTTCATGGACATTGCGATAGATTAAAAAAAGAGGGAATATCAATAAAAGATTTTCTAAGTCTTCTCGATAAGTTGGAATAAGTTGGCTAGCTCTTTAATCCTTCAGGTCTCTATTTCTTGCAAATATAGTCACAAGAGTCGCTACTGACCAGTTTGATCTTCAACTTCACCGTGGAGATAAGGAGAAACAGGACGCTCAGGAACATTAGGTTTATTTCTTATTGGGAAACAATAACAATGTTTGGTAGTTTTTCAATCGTTCAGGTCCATATTTCTTGTAAAAATATTCTTAGGTTTTGCTTCTGAGCGAAGATAAGGACACACTGGACGTTCAGGTACGATAAAAAATAGAGCAGAGGTTCACTCAACTACTATTATTCATTTTTCTAGGTAATCGCTTTTGACATTGATGCACTTTTCTAGCCTTTTCTTTTATGGCGAAAATCCGTCCTGAAGAGTAATGGAGTGAATCCATCCAAAACCCCCATCACCTTATCCTTTGTCTACTCGTCATCAGCGAAATAGATACCCCGCAGCTGCTTCTTTATATGGGGGAAAAGGTGAAAGTCTGAAGGGGCCAGATAGGGGGAATCCTCCAATTGCTTGGATTTGGCTTTGGTTTTCGGATCGAAGTGAGAAACCCACGTTTCATCTTGGGTTACGATTCGGGCCATGAATCCTTCCAGATCCGCTCTCATGAGGGTAAACCTCTCCACTAAAGTCATTACCCGGTTCTTCTGCCCAGGCGTTAGCATTCTTGGAATCCATTGGGCAGACACCATAGAAAGGTTGAAGTGATCATGCATGAGGGTAACATTGGATTCATTACTAATTTCCAGTTGAGAAGCAATATATGGCCCTGAGATTCGGCAATTATCCATGACCATGCTCTCTATCATGGCAACAGTTTCCTTGGTGACTACATTTGACGGACCACCACTTGGAAGGTCATAGTGACAAGACTCTCGGCTCTGCGTGAAGAGAGCATTGTAATAAGATATAGCACTGTCCCCTAGTGATGTGGTCAACTCTTAATGAATCAACTGTGGTGCTTTCAACTTGAAACACGGATATATTTATCACATCCGGCTGTTTAACTTCATTCATCTTGCCGGAAGGTGCCATCCCGACTCAGAAAAAGTCACCTATGAACTGAACAAAATTCGCTGGTAGAATGCAAGCCCGTGCCTTACCTGTTGGAACATGTTCAAACGTTATCCAGCTGCGGCGGGCTCCTGTCTACCATCTTTTCGTGTCGAAAGACGAAGTTTCTGCAAATGTCGTTGGGTTCCACATATCGAGGATTGACACAATTTCTTTAATTTCGCAGAATATTTTATTAATATATTTGAATTAATTTGTATTTTAATGATAAAATGCTCTATTTCATAAATTATAATTTAACAAATATTTCTTATTTTTCACCTTAAATTTATCACTATTGTGCATTCATTATCCTTTGTGATTAACCTGTGCTTCTTCTCTCTTGGGGCTTATTTTTATCATATGGATCTCTTACTTAAGGAGATTTTTATCATAAGATCTTAATATATGTCTTTACTATAATGTTAGTATGTTCATAATTTTGGGTTTTTATATGTTTAGTCCCTCTAGTTTTTCTAGTTTAATTGCACTAATTAAGCCTTTAATTTTTTTGCGCTCCTCCTCTATGAAAATATTTCAACTTTTCTTTGTTTCAAAAGATTGTATGACTTCTTAATGAATTTACTGACTATAACAATTTAATAATATCTTACTGTATTTTTATTGTTTTTGATATTAGAACCTGAAGATGTGTGATACGCCCGACCCGAAACGTTGTTCCTTAACACCAAATAAATCACATGTACCTGAGCTTCCTGTGTGTCCTTACCTTCGCCGTTAAATTTAAGATCAGGCTGGTGAGCAGCAACTCATATGACATATATATATATATATATATATATATATATATATATATATATATATATATATATATATATATATATATATATATATATACATGACGAAAATTAATGCAATATCGCAAGAAAAGATGAGGAATTAAACCACATTCTCCGAAGACAATTTATTTCAGAACAGTTTCGGTGTATCTCACACCCTTTTTCAACTGACACTGGATGGAAAATATTTGAAAATGCTTACATACATAACACAGTCAGGTCGTGAAAGATCCCCCATTTTTTCCCCCAATCCCCTAATTGTGCCTAATCAGTGAAGGGGTAGGCCTAAACATATTGAAAGGCTGACATTTCGTTATTTTGTTTATTTCCTTTCGTATTACAGGATTAAAAGAAAATTGACCCTCAGATACATTTAAATTAGGAACTGACGATATCAAGCTCGATTCTATGATTCTTCTCTTAACATAGTTAGCCGATTTATGGTTACCATCTTGTGGGTTTAGAGTTTATTCCTTAAGTATCGACGTTTCGGACTGAAATCCATTCTCGAGGACCTAAATTGAATGAAACCGTGCATAAAACTTTGGGGCTTTAGTTTTAACATGGTAATTATTTTTGGTATTTGGCACATGACAAATTAAATATAGTGGGCATTAAAAGGGAAACATATAAATGAATGCAATTAAGTAAGAAGTTTATCTTTTTATCATTATAAATCTATAGATTTCTTGGAGAAATTAAAAAGGTTAATCTAAAATAACAAAAATTGAAACCTAGTAACTCTAAAGGAATGGAAAGGTTATGATAATCATTAAAATTTAGGAGACTAGCATGTTGCTTGTTTCTACCTTGTTTATAAAAGCGGAAAATTAATGTTTGTAAGAATTATTACTTGTTTGAGGTGGGAGAAATTTGAAGGTGAAAGTCAGCGATTCTTCACATATGTAATAAAAAGGCCCGATATTGAATCGGAGTCTAGATTCTGATTAATAAAATTAATATAGAGGGATTTTAGTGTTCTTAATTAATTTTGTGTTTTGGTTGTCTTTAATTGAAATTTCGTCCAAGAAGAGTGTATAGGTAGAGTGTTGGGTATGGGTAATGTAATCTGATAGTAATATTTTCTGGTTTGGTAATGGGAGCTTCAGTTCTATGGTATATTCAAAGATATGCGCTCAAAGGAGCAAGCAGAGGGCGTGCGAAGAGCCTAAATACACCTCTGATTTACATCAGAAGCATTTATATTAGTGTAGGGGAATCTTCACTCTCCCGTTTCCTCGCGGTGGAGTCACGAGGCGATTACCGCAAAAAGACATCCCGCCCAAGGCACCGTCGGGTCAAGCGCGTAACCGCAGTGCCGCACCACTCGTCGCTATAAAAGACCTAAAAGTTAAAATGCAAGATCTCCCCCAGGAGAGTGAGATTCAATTTCACGTCAAGTAAGAAATTGGAGGCGTGTTTCTCTTAAGCTCGAAGGCTAATGAGGAGCCGATGTAAGACTTGGTGAGAAAAACTGTTTGGCATAAGAACCCTCCTGGGCCCGTCATCAAGCCTCCCCTTCCTCTTAGCTTTCCCCCAGTGGGGTGACGACCTATAAATAAGGAACACTAAGGAAAATCATGGTAGAATACGTCAGTCTCCAGGTGACGAAGTCCCCGGATTAAGACCGGGCTACCTAGACTGGATTGGTAGAATACGTCAGTCTCCAGGTGACGAAGTCCTCGGAATTAAGACCCCGGGCTACCTAGACTGGATTGATAGTTTACTTGGCTCGCCAGACCAAGAAGTACCCTGCAAGAGAGGCAGGGCTACCTACCTTAAGGGGCTAAGAAGCATCTCATCCTCGAACTAGTCCCCGGTTATCAAACCGAACGCTAAGTTAACTTTGTTAAGTTCAACTTAATCTCGCCAGAGAGACTCCTCATATCCTGGTGCATCTTAAACACCAGGGGAATTTCTCGTCCTTGAGGAATTAAGAAAATAAAAAGGAAAAGGCTCCCCCTCGAGCCCGTTGCTTGGTGGCCACACCAATCTCATAAGTTAACTTGGTTGAGGAACCAAGTTCAACTTATTCTCGTCAGAGAAATACCCCTCCGTTATCCTCGCCCTTGAGGAAGACTCAAACTAAGAAGAAGCTTATCCTCGAGCTAGTTCCTGGTTACCAAACCGACCTTCAAGTTCAACTTATTCTCGCCAGAGAAACATCCCCTCCATTATCCTCGCCCTTGAAGAAGACCCTACCCGAGTTCAGTCCTCGCTCATGAGGAAGTAAGTAACGAAGGAGAAAAGCTCCCCTCGAGCTCGTTACTCGGTGGTCACACCACACTCTAAGTTAACTTGGTTTAAGAACTAAGTTCGACTCACTCTCACGAAAAGGACCTCGTGATCCCGCCCACCTACATCTGGCCAGGCGGCACGCGTCGTGAGACAATAACATTCCTGAGGTATTTAAACTCCAGTAGAGTCCGTAAGCCTAAATCTTATATATTGAATTGTGTAGCGGAATTAACCAATTTTAGAGGGTCGAATTAATTTATTAATTCTTGTGTATTATAATATTCGAAGTATTTCTGTGGTTAATAGTTAATTTTTGTATATTAAATTGTTAAAGTTAAAATATAAGTTTATTTGGGGAATTATTGTTCGTTTCTCTATATCCTTACGTGTTTCCAACGGCTCTCTTCTTTAAGATACCAATATTAGCACTCTTAGAACAAAAAGGAGGAGGCATTCCACGACAATTAGTAAATAATTGAAGATCAAAGCAACGTTGGCACTTTGTCTTTGTTGTTAAAAAGGTGTTGTAATTAGAGTCTGTTTTGAAATACGGGCTGAATGGCTTAGGGGATATCTGTTTTAAGGAAAGTAGTTAGAGAGAAAGAAAGCTTCGATTTGCAAGCCAAAGTAAAAGAAAGAGTGGTTAAATACTCAGAAAAGTAAATTATTAATGGAATTTATTTCAAATTCGGTGGCACACTAACTAAGAGAAAGTAATCCGAAGCCTGTATATGCATGTGTGCTTAAAGCAAATGGATGGGGAGAAACTGCAAGGTGTGCAAACTATTTGAAGGTCTAGGAGGGGCTAGAACTATATATTGTCGTCTTTTTCTTCGGTGAATTATATATTTTGCTATAGTTTAGGTAATGTAACTAATCTAGGAATATATATATATATATATATATATATATATATATATATATATATATATATATATATATATATATATATATATTTATGTATATATATATATATATGTGTATATATATATATATATATATATATATATATATATTAGCCTGTTCCAAGCATTAATGGTAAGTTTAAATGTTTCCATTATATGTGTGTGCCAAATTTTGAACGTTTATATGCATATTTAAAAGTGGCGCGAATCATCATCTTGTGTTTCTCTGTTTTTAAGATTGCCCCCTCTGCACCAATTAATAGGATGGTGGTTATTAGGGAGCCCTCTCAAGTTTTCCTCATATGCATGGCTTCCAACGCGAGGTGACATACTTCGCATATCACAACTCCATCACCTGAAGCAGAAATGAACTCTTCCGCATAGTCTCAAGAAGCCTGCAGCGCCATTTTGACGAGGGCAAGGATTCCTACCCAGCGGTTGGATTCCTCTGTGAGGAAATTAGAGAAGTTGATGCGAACGAGGTGAAACACCGGCATTGATTTTCCCAACTCACTCGGCAAACTCTTCGACATTGAAACCAGTGATGCTAGGGCGCAAATGACTATTTAAGTGGATCGTGTTTTTAACCAAATTCAACGTGAGAAGATAATCTCCTCCAAGTTCTCTGTTCTTGATCTCATGATACTTGGGAAGGAGAGTCTGAAGCGAATTCAGGAAGGACAAGAGAAGGCTAGAAGGCCAGAAGCAAAGCTGAGGCAGATTCATTCTCAGTGAGGACGACTCAGCTCTCTTGCACTATCTCCTCCAACCGCCAGTCTGAGAGCAATGAAAACTTTAGTTCAACTAATTGTTGGTCAACATTGTCTTCAGCTCTTTCCAAACGTCTAAAGAAACATCTTTGGCTCCCTTGCTGTTGCATGAACCCTCGACCCTGTCAACCTTCCGAACCTCGGAGCTTTGTTTGCGGCTAGAACCATAGCACAAGCCCTTGGCCATGATCTTTCAGATCTGAACATCTCCTTAAGCTCAGTTAAGCGATCTAGGTAGCAGGCACGATTTCAAGCGGACACTGAAGATTGAGAAGACTTTTCCCCCAGAGGTTCAATTCTCCTGCACTGTGATGCCAAACTTCTGCCAGACTACAATCGGGAGTGGGGAACTGTGACTCATGTGGCCGTGTTCTTTACTGATCCGGGTGATTTTAAGAAATTATTGGCTATGCCACGGACAGAAAGGGGAACGATTGGGGCACAAACAGCCGCATGCATAGCGACTCTTGTCTGTTGGTAACTCTCAACCCAAATACAAGGCCTGATCTTCGATACAACTTCCCACACCACAGTTCTCCACCTTGGAGCTTTTTCACTGATTGAAGAAGGCTTGGGAGGGAGGTATTGTGGATAGCATGTCGTCATCATGTCTTCGAAATCGTCCTTCCAGTGTTTTCAACGTAGTCTTGGGGCTAACAGGAGGACCTGAAACTGGACTCGTCAAGAGGTTTCAATTCTTTTTGCTGAAAGTAAACCAAGAGATGTATGTTGGTAGTCCAGGAGAGATGTTTCGTGAGCACGGATTGAAAGAGAAGTGCATTAAAATGGTTTCCTACATTCATCAAACTAAGAAGGAGCAACAAGTGCGAGCATACTGCACCGAGTTCCTCAGTATGAGTCTCCTCTTCTTGAGTGGAGGGAGTGATTAGCGACGCAAGTTTCCCTAGGTCTGATGCAGCATGCGTTGTGGATGCAGAAGGGATTATACGTCTTGAAGGTTTTTATCTTTGAAGACTAGTTCCATTCCACTCCCAAGGAATTGCGCACCATAGATCACTTTCGCTTTTTGTCGACTTAATCAATGTCTGGTTTTTGAACTAGGCTCTGCGTGGAATACAGGCTCCACAACAACAATTCGAAATTCCTCCAAACTCTTCGAACATACCCAGACAAAGAGCTCACAGATGCTGCCACAACTGCCTTTGTACGCCATATCTGGTATCTGGGAAAGCACCTGGTTGGACTGGCGTTCTTCGACGAGGAAGTATATGTGGTGACGAAGCGTAAGATGATGACCAACCTTGAATGGGAGAAGTCAGGATGCCCCCGTCGCTTGCACGGAGTCCCAGAGTTCGGAGTTGGGCTGGAGAAGTTTGTGACTAAGAGGATTAGTAAGATGGTTAAAGTCCTTGCTGAGCAAGTGAAGGAGAATGCAAACTCCTCTTTATTGAAGGTAGATGCCGGAACGTGGGAGACGAACACAACGTTCGTTGAGATGAAGAAGTCTGCGGGTTGTTTGAAAGTTGTTGATGATGCAGCAGAAAGAGCTGTTTCTCTCATTTACACCTTCAACGCAACGCTAACCAAAGACGGAGGTGGTTTTACCTCCGGATTCCAAAAATACCATTAAAAACTACATAGCATATTCACATTGTCCATGAATAATAGCTGATAATATTTTTTCCTTGTATTCCTCTTTTTAGACTAATGAGAAAATGTGATTATAATAGATAACCGACTCAAAGTGCACTGAAAAACGTGCATTTTAAAATCTCCACAAACATTCCATTTAAACTTGTATACTTTACCTTCTCGAGAAGCTTTTAAAAATTGTAATATTCTTCCTTCATCTGTACCGAGTATGCTAAAGACAGGGATGAATACTGATTCGCATTATGTAGTAAAAAAGCTTTGAGGCTTTTTATATAACTATGTATGAAAAGTCGCCATTCTTCAGGGGGGTTATGATCAATTCCAAAAGCTGTAAACAAGCCATTAATATCTTTGCAAAAGCAGAGATCCTTACATATATCAAAGTATACTTAGAATTCTTCAATGCACTTCATGTATACTGTTGATCTGCAGTCCTCCCCCAACAGATTCCATTCATTAAGTTTGGATGACAAAAGCTCAGCTCCGGATTTAGTGAGACCCAAGTCCCTGATGAGATTATCCAGTTCACGTTGATTTGGAAAGTGTGGCCAGGTACTCATTCTTGGTTCAAACGTTCTATCCATTTCTTCATTGTCGCAACCTTCCGACTCTCCTTATGAGACCTCCATCATACCCTCTACCTGAAAAAATATATATAAAAGGAGATGCATTTAATAGCTGGAGCATAAATCTGGATTTTATCTGTAATCACATTACAAAAATCCTTAGCTAGATATTTTGAATATTTCAGTATTGATTCTGTTACAAAGAATAGAGCTTACAATTTGATAGTATTTACTTAGATTTTCTGACGGCTGTAGAACTAATAAGGTATCATCATGTGGCATAAGTGCAATAGAGAGAGAAAAAATATATATAAAAGGAGATGCATTTAATAGCTGGAGCATAAATCTGGATTTTATCTGTAATCACATTACAAAAATCCTTAGCTAGATATTTTGAATATTTCAGTATTGATTCTGTTACAAAGAATAGAGCTTACAATTTGATAGTATTTACTTAGATTTTCTGACGGCTGTAGAACTAATAAGGTATCATCATGTGGCATAAGTGCAATAGAGAGAGAAAAAATATATATAAAAGGAGATGCATTTAATAGCTGGAGCATAAATCTGGATTTTATCTGTAATCACATTACAAAAATCCTTAGCTAGATATTTTGAATATTTCAGTATTGATTCTGTTACAAAGAATAGAGCTTACAATTTGATAGTATTTACTTAGATTTTCTGACGGCTGTAGAACTAATAAGGTATCATCATGTGGCATAAGTGCAATAGAGGATGAAATGTTGGGATATGGAAGGGATTTTCTTCCCTTAACTTTTCTGTACTTTGCTATGTCAATCATGCGAAAATAGTAATTATCGTGATGATTTTATGGCTCTTGCCAAACTCTCGGCACAGCATTCATCTAAATTTGATCGACAACTTCCACATATTACATGAGGGTCCCACGTTTTTTTCTTGGTCACCCATACTCATTCCAAACTACAGTTTATAAGAAACCCGGTACTTTGCACTTTTCACACTTTTATATGATACATGCTTAGTTCCAACATAGAAACCACACACAAAACAGAACGAATCTGGTGAATTTCTGCATCATCTTGTAGCCATAATCAAGGAAGTCAATATTTATCATATAAACCTGAAAAAGAAAATAAATAAATTAGGGACAAATGCAAGTGTACTTCACCCGTACCCCATACATTTCTTTATATTAGCATAATTTATTATATCTTTCAAACGGTTGATGGTAGAGAAATGGTAAGGACATATTTAGAATCAGCGTAAGAACAATCAAAAGAATAAGAGAAACAAAAAATTTTGAAAATCTGTTACTCAGTGAATTATTATTTATTAAGGCTATTTGGTTTTCATAGAATATAAGAGGTATGCTATGTGAAAGAAGAACAAAAATTAACATACCTTTAGTTTTTCAGTAAAGATACTTTTATGCGTGACCACTGAAATCAAATGAAATTTCCAGAAAATTCTTCTGAATGTTATTTATGAATAGTGTAATGAAATAAAGCTGACGGAGCTAGCAATTTTTCAACTTCCCTTTTATGGACCAGTCTAATATACATATATGCGATTTGATAAAGCTCTATTCAAGGAAAACTTCGGTTTAAATCTCGTGATCTCGCTAGCCAAGATCTTTGATTGCTTCCTTGTTCGATCCAACGATTTCAAAATTATCCATTTAATTTATCCTGAAAATATTTTGCTTTGTCGCAACAGTTACCATCATGAGGATAGACAAAGGCATTTATAATATCATCCGAAATTTGCTGAAGTTCAAGGAATTGATACAACACGGCCAGAAAAATAAGTTCACTAACTGTAGCTTTAGCTAATAACGGAGCATAAACATTAAATTTTGTTAAACCCATAAAAGGACCTCTATGGCTGTTTAGTTTTTGGCGCGTATGGAAAGTGGCTCATCATTAAAGAAAATATGTATTGTCAATTAAATTATCAATCAGGATTTTTTTACACAAGTTCCGCAGACCAGATCACCAAATTTCCTTCCGAACTTCTGTCACTTTAATTCTTACCCTTAATTCGCCAAATAAATATTGTCACACACTCCTATAAATTTATTCTTAGAGCTTCTGAGAAAAATGAAGATAATTATTATTTCTCAAAAATAGACCCATATCTTATATATATATATATATATATATATATATATATATATATATATATATATATATATATATATATATATATATATACATATATATATATATATATATATATATATATATATATATATATATATATATATATATATATATATATATATATATATATATATATATATATATATATATATATATATATATTTATATATATATATATATATATATATATACATATATATATATATATATATATATATATATATATGTATATATATATATATATATATATATATATATATTTATATATTTATATATATATATATATATATATATATATATATATATATATAAATATATATATATATATTTATATATATATATATATTTTAGGTATGAGGTCATGTTGTATATATGGACTATAGAAGTCTACAGCAGTGGCAGCTTTATTGATTTTAATTTGAATTCTCTTTATTTTTCTTACAAGTTTTTTGTCTGGGTCTTGCAGGTGAGAAAAAAATATTCGCAAAAGACAAATGTTATCTCGAGATGTGTTTTTACCGTGGTCGGTCATCTTCAGGAAATGATCAGAAATGAAATGATGATGGTGAACCCAATATCAGAAAAAGGGTTGGTAGTGATAGGTAGATGAAAGAGGGGTAAACATTTAAGAGAGGGAGGGATATTTTGCCGATGTATGGAGGGCATCGCCTTCCTTTAGTTTTTTGCGTTTGCTTTTGTTTTTATTTTTCGACTAAATGTGTTTCTCCTATGTTTTTTATCTGCACGTGTATTAACGTTCTTTTTGAGCATTCAAGACTTTATTAGATTTTTTGTCCAACAATTGACCTTGTGTTTATCGTTTAGTGTGATGTTGTTTGTAATCATTTGATTCTTCTATGTTGTATTTGATTACTGTGTTTCATATATGTATATATTGGTGAAGTGTTTTATTGTGAGCATAGTTTGGTGCTCTGGAACTGAGGTCGGCATGAGACGTTTACCCGTAGTCCTGCAGGTATCTTAAACGCGCCGCCTGTTCCCTGCAGCTCCGGAATCTCACCATTCGTAGGGTGAACCAGACCTTTTTTTTCCAGTTTTTAGGGGGCGACATTGATGCAGTCTTCTGGACACGTTGAAGTCTTCTCATTGAGGATTTGCTGGCCGTTTGAGTCACCACTGCGGGGTAGATGAGCTTAGCCGGACGTACATCAGATATATTTTCATGATGTTGGCTGAGCTAAGATCTCTAAACCTGTAAAGCATGGAGATTTCTCTCTTTGCTAGGTTCTGCCTCTTCATGTGCGTTCTCGAATAATCATGGTTTGTTTTAACGCTCAAGACAGTACCTTCACCACAGTAGCCATATCTTTACCCTTCTATGATAATGGGCCATGCCAACTTGCAGCTAAGCTGGACGATTTTGAATTTGTCCCCGTTGGTCCTGATCCTCCATTGTCTCTCGTACTCTTTGGTGTTATTGATTTCTGCGATCGTACGAGCTGCCTGTGTCTTCGCTTTCCTCCCTGAGCACACGAAGATTTCCGTGATGTCATCTCCGAATTGAAGATACATCGTGTCCCTGTGCACCGGAGTTGGGAGATCTATGGTGAAGACCAGGTAAAGCAGTAAGTTCAGGCCAGCTTCCATAGGGAAGTGTTTTATTATTTTTCAATATAACAACCCTCGACTTCAATGCACTTGCGCCACTTGTCCCTGAAGCTTCGAATTCCCGACAACCAGAAATCTCCCGAATGCTGTTCAATCCACTCCTGGACGGCGAGCTGAACATCTTCCTTGTCCCCAAACTAGCGTCCACGCATTGCAGCCTTGAGCTGGCGGAATAAAAAGTAGTCGCTAGGGGCCAGATCTGGACTGTAGGAGGGATGGTTGAGCTCCTCGAATCCGCACTCATGCAGAGCAGCTTTTGCAACTTTGGCCTTGTGGACTTTGACGACGTTGAAGTCAATCATAGGGCGTGAGGTTTCTAGGGACCCAACGGGCACAGACCTTGGTCATGGCTAAATTGTCGTGGATCATGTTCATAACACTTCCATGTGATATTCCAAGTTCTCGCTCGATTTCTTCGACCTTGACCCATCGATTTTCGAGGATCATCCTCTCCACATGGGCCAGATTGGCCTCGTTGTTCACGTCTGACGGGCGTCCTGGACGGGGTTCATCTTAAAGAGACTCATGACCATGGCGGAACTCCCTATTCCAGTCAATAATGGTTGCATAGGAAAGGGCGATGTCAGTGTACACTGCAACCATGCGTTTATGGATCTCTTTTGCATTCTTGCCTTCCTTGGTCAAAAATTTGATCATTGCGCGGTGCTTAACCTTCTCCATTGTTGAAAAATGTGTGTTGTGACGATCTTCGATGAGCTACTGCTTCTTAAATAGACGAGGCAGGAACGTGCGGCTGCAGGTCCTGACTTGTCATAACTTGTCCCAACACTCCCATAAACAGCCATTCCCCTTCCTCTGTTTTGCCCTACTGATTTGCAAAACCTATTGACCGCCCCTCATTTATATATATATATATATATATATATATATATATATATATATATATATATATATATATATATATTGTATTTCACTCCAACCCCCCCATTTTCATCTTCAATGAGGGAAAATTTTATCTGCGGAATTTAAAAGAATTGCTAGTATGGCTGGGAGGACTCAACTGAAAACGGAGAGATTTATTTTGTACACTTTTTATTCGTTTTTAAAGAACCACAACGTGTATTACTATAACATAATGCCGGCCCTATTTTACTATGCATTATGCTTTAGTAAAGTTTTCTATATTTTTCTTATATATAGTGATTTATACAAATATCGGCCTTCCCTGCCTAATGGCAAAAACCTTAATTATTACTAATTTTCTACATCCTCGCGGGGCCCGTAGCACGTGCTACATGTGCTACTAAGTTTAACCGGCACTGGTTGTCTGCTATAATCTTTTCAAAGAGCTTTCCCTGCATCTTAAGAAGAGAGATCGGGCGATAGTTAGCCACCTGGTCTGGGAGCTTGTTTCCTTTCGGGTTGAGATGATTTAGACCATCTTGTAGCCGTCAAGGTAGTAGTCTGTATTCAGCGCAGCGTTGATTGTGTTCGTCAACCCATGAATAATTTTCCTTGGACCAATTACGAGGTTGTTTTTCGTATTTTCAGATCAGCCTAGGGCCCTCTCTTCAAGAGTTATTGGGCTTCCGAGGCTAACCATCTCTCTTTCTTGAGATACTTGCGGGTGTGGGTGGGTTCTCAGTATCACTGTGACGGGGTTATCAAGCAATTAGTCTTCGAATTCCTTGTCGAAGACATCGTTTTCCTCAGGGGATAGCAAAAATCTCTTGCCGATGCGTTCTAAATTTTCTTTCGACAGACTCTGGGTCCTTAATGATGCCGTCTCCATCCTTGGTTTGAGTTCTTGGTTTGGCAGGCAATCCCCTAAGTCTTCGGATGTTCCAAAATCTTACATTGCCCTCCCTGTCAAGCCTCCCAATGATGTAATTCAAGATTGTTTTTTGCTTTAGTTCCTCTCCTAGTTGTCTCATTCTGGCTGTCCTTTCCCGATTAGTGCCTGTCCTGCCGATCTCTTCATAGATTTATCTATGTTCCCGGGCGATTTCTCTCATCTCGTTCATCAACCAAGGTTGTGGGAGCAATTTATAGGAGATTCTGGGGACGCATTTCTTGTCGGCTTGTATGAGGAGATTGGTATTCTTATTTGTTTTATCATCAATCTCTTCGAGATTAGCGTCTCCCAGGTAAGCTGGTTGTTATTCACTGAGTATCTCTCTATATAACTCCTAGTTAGCTTTAGAATAACTTTTCTTAAGTGGGACGGGCTTGAGTAGTGGGGAAAGCAAGATTGTGATCGCTCGGTACCACTGGTCGGGCTCGTTGCTAATAGGGAAAAGGAGGTTTTTGCTCGCTAACACCACGTCCTGTTTAGTTGCCGACGATGTGTTAAGTTGATCGGGAAATCCAGCCTGACCCTCTGGAGTCTGTCTCTTTCGAGTATTAATTCAAGATTTCTTCCACTTTGGTCGGTGCTTCTGTAGCCTGACGCTCTGCATTTAGCGTTTAGATCACCGCCAAGTAATCTTAGTTTCCCGCGCCAGAAAAGAGTGTAAAAGTTGGTAATTGGCAGGTATTCGCGACGTCTTGGGTGATTGGTTGCCGCCACGGTTAGGGTTTCCATCAGTGTTGGTATTTCAACAGCCACAAATGACTCTTCTAGATTTGGAAGTAATGTTTTTTCGGATCGCGATGGCTGCGCCCTCGTAACGATTCTTTATGTGTTTTTTTATTTATAACTGTGTGATTTGGTATCTTTATTTGGTTTGTATTCGTTTTAAGACCAGTTCAGTGATAAGGATAAGGTCGGGATCCACTGTATGGAATATGTTTCCGTAGGGAATGTGTTTCCCTTCACATGCTTTAACGTTAATTGTAAGTATTTTTAATGTGTTATTTGTATTTTCCATTTTTGTATTGTCTAGTGCTTGTGTCTTTTATGTGTGTATGTCTTTTTCTCCTGCGTTTCATTACGTCCCTTTTTTTCATTTTTGATTTTGAAAAATTCTCCATCACTTATGGCGAGGCAGGAGTCCCTATGTATTTTTATTTCTGCCGTCATGAGCGCTTCGTCAATTAGCGATTCTTGGATTGGCGCATCGTACGTCCATTTCAATAAGCCTACTTTGATTCCTTCGATGATCTCTCCGATGTTGGGATCCTCTGTGAAGGGATTTTCATCCTTCCTGTAAAATCGGATTTTATTCTCTTCTCCATCCAACTTTTTGATTTGATGAGAACTCTTCATTTTACTGTTGCTCCTTGATCTTTCATATGCCTATGGAGGCTTGAAGCACTCTTGTCCTTCTTCAAAGGAGGAAGCAGAGCCTGAGAGGTTACCCTTAGCCTGTTTGATCCTTGTGGGTGCCCTTTTTTCACTCTTTTCTCGTTACCTTCTGGCCTCAATTCTGGGGTCCCTGTTTTTGCACCTTTGAGGGACTAGGGTGGGTTCCGGAATCGTGCTCTTTTCCGCTATTTCTTCTTCTATTGGGAAGGCAGTCGCAGGTGCATCTTCCTTAGGCTGGAACTGCACCTGCAGGACTTCTACTGATGATGGGTTTTCCTCGAACCACATTTCCGACAAGCCATTATTTTTGATCATAGTATTTAACTATTTATCGGAACAGCCTGGGTTCGTCAGATTCCTCACGTGGTCATATAATATGCACTTGAGGATTTTTCTCGAGTTTTCGTTGCCGATCTTCAGATAGGTTTTTTGTGTGACGTTTTCGACATTTCTAGCGTGGGTGGCTTTTGTCACTTGGGCGTCGGAGGTGATCGCCCTCCAGATTCATATGCTTGCGGTATGTTGTCCAAGACTCTGATGCGTAGAGAAGTGTTGCGATAACAATTGCTCTGTACACCATAATCCTGGTTTCAACTCGAATATTGTGATTATCGAACACCATTTCTCGAAGTTTACTTAAGGCAGCCGTCGCCATTCTAATGCGATATTTTATTTTGCTGTCGATGTTAACGTTTTATCAAATGACTACCGAGATATGCAAACTGGTCTACTAATTCTGTGGCTTCACCTTAGATTTTGATCAACGGCTGGTTTGAGGGATGATGGTTCGGTTAAACCTAGTTTTCTGTAGGCTTCTGCAAAGGCTGTGGCCGTATTTTGTAGTTCGTCTTTGCTTTGAGCCACGGTAGCATTGTCGTTGGCATTTTGAAGGTCTACGATTGCTGGCAAGCTAATTTTGGTCATAGCATTTAGGTGATTTAGATTGAACAGACTGATGTTTATCAGATATCTTATTTAACTGCCGCCTGTTGGTCATGCGTCTTTGGCTAAGTATAGAACCGCAGCAATGAAGAAAGAGAAAATGGTTGGCGTGATGACACATCCTTGCTTTACACCAGAACAATTGAGAAAAGTTTCGTTTTTGCATTCATTCACCGTGACAGTAGCATTCATGTCGTTGTGCAAGAGCCCAAGTTTTCTGATGAATTGTTTTTAACATCCATAGAAGTTCACGGTTGACCGAGTCAAACGCTTTCGTCCAATCAAATAAAGCCATATACAAGGATTGATTCTGCTCCCTACACTTTTTCTGCAGTTGACGGGCAGAAAAAATGATGCCTACGGTTCTTCTTGCCTGTCTGAATCCGTTTTGTGATTCGAGGGGTACGTTTTACGCAACAGGCATTAGTCATGAATTGATTATTTGAGTCACCATTTTGCTAGCGATTGAAAGTAACGTTATTCCCTCTGTAGTTTCTGCAGTCCTATTGTTCACATGTTTTAAATCGTGGCAATGATTTTGTTCTTCAATTCGCCAGAGAGTACTTGTAATAGCCGGATCTTGAAGACAAGTTCATGTACCTGGGTTTCAAGATGAGGCCCGCAACACTCGTACTCTTTTGCCCTTTTGTTGTCAGGGCCACTATCTTTGTTATTCTTATGTCAATGAATAGGGGAGCGTACCTCTTCGAGAGTAGGAGCTTTATCTAGCTCTGGAGCTAGTGGATGAACAGGAACTTCATCAATTACACCTTCAACCTAATTGCCCTTTCCATCACCCAATGATTTCCTCGTTACTCTTCAGGAGCCGTGTCTCGTGTTTGTTGCAATGAGGAGTTAGACCCTAACAACGCGGAATATACAAATCTTTTATTTCTCGAAAGAAACCCCTCATATCATTTCTGTCAGCCAGGGATTAGATTCCCAGTTCCCGGTGTCACCTTTTCTTCATTTGATTCCGAGAAACATGTAGGTAAGTTCTAAAAGCTCATCTGCAGCCTTCGGTCAATCTCAGAATCTCAGCATCATTTTCATCGAACCAGTTCTGATATTTGAGTGTTCTAACGGCAAGCGTTTCTTTGCAAGTAGTAATAATTGCAAATTTCAATCATTGCCAATGTTCTGGAACTGATGTCAGATGTACAGAAGGAAGGAAGGACGTTTGGTAGAAAGAGATAGCTAGGATTTTTTTCAAACTTTTGGATCTTTTAAAAGTTCTGTTTTATTATTTGTGCGTTTGACACGTCTTGTGTTGCGTCTTCTAAACTTTATTCGCAAAAAGACTTCCTAACACCAAGCGATGACCATTCAAGCATTCGTCGGAGCCTACAAACGCTTTGGTCATCATCACTTCCTTTTGATCTTGTGATTGAATGACAACGTAGTCAAGAAGATACCAGTCTTTCGAACGAGGATCCATCCAGTTTGTCTTGAATCTCTCTTCAAGCGGAAGATCGTGTTGTTAATGACAAGATTGTGCTCCGAGCATTTAGACAGAAATAAGAGCCCGAATGCGTTCATCTTTCTCACGCCTTGATGTCCGATGACTCCGTTTCAGAACTTCGCTTCCTTGTAATATTTTGCTTTTTTTTATTCAGGTTTCTTGAATATTTCGCGTTGGTCACCAGAAGCCTTCTCTTTCAGCAATTCCCCAATCGAATAATCCATCGGGTTTAGTCTGTGCTTTGTAGCGTCACTCATGTTTCGTAATATATTTATTTGCAAAATCACTCAGCAACACCTTTTGGCATTATTTGAATGTGAAGTAGCTCCATCTATTTAAAAAAAAAATTAGGGGATAGAGACTACGACAGACTGCCAACATCATTTTCATTAAAATTTCTATGTAATTTGTTTATTTTACTTATGCTTTTTGGGGGTTTAATAAAATAAAAGTCAGTTTTGCCGTTCTAAGAAATTCCTGCAGATATTATTACTTTTTGGAAAATCTTGATACAACCCATTCAGTATTATATAACATTTTTTACCTCCCCGTAAACGTCATTTTGACGATTTTATAGAATTTCTAGTGAAAAATCATTCTCCTCCGTGATGATTATATTTTCAACATCATCAACCTAAAAATTATTCAAGAACGATCCGCACCTTACTTTCCTTTTATCCTTCCCATTATTGTTTGTTTTTTTTTTAAGTGAGACAAAACATTGACCTATATTCAGATTTTTTAAAAATTATGCATTATAATAAATGAGTCTCTGGTTCACCTTCTTCAAAGCAGATTTTATCAATGATGCTTTTCACATTTGGGGTGAATGTAGCTTTTCTATGCCTAACACTGGTGTTGCTTCATGTTTTGGGAATCTTCTTTATAATTTTATCAAGTGTACTTCTCTTCTAACCTTTGTCAATGAATTCGAGTGATAATCTTCCAAGGTAGCAAGTTTTAATAAGAAAACGCTCTTCTTCTGTTAACACCATCTACGTTTCTGAGGAATAATGGGTGTTCCAATAACTGGAACCGATTTTAAATGTGAGTTAAGTTTAAGCGTTTAAGGATTTTTTCTCTTTCTTTCAGATTTAACAACTTCAGTCTTTGGAAATTTCAACCATGGCAAGATTAACAATCGAACAACGTGTTAAATTTATCGTACCCTATTACGAAAAATGGACGTTCAAACAGACACGCATTTCGGGCACTTTGCGATTTTTTTGGTCAACATAATCGACCAATCAAGAGTGCAATTGGGAAAATTCTTCGTAAATTCAAACAATCCTAAGGTCTATGCCAACAAACTAACAACAATTCAAAGCTGAAGGATGAGATAATAAGGCATATTGGTGAGATCGAGGAGCAACTATCCAGAGACGTCATCAATAATTTTGGTCATCGAGTGGACGTGTGCCGCCGAAGCCTTGGCGGAATTTTAGGCGATATTATTTTTCATACATAATTTCCATGACTCAAATAACATGATTCAATAGTGAAATCAATAAATTTTCACCAATAACACTGTTTTATTTATTGCTAGCTCCGATCTGTCTTAATAGAACACCCTTAAGTAAAATAAGTAGATTTGCAGCCGTACATGGGCGAGATGAGTCTTGTAGACTATCAAATACTCGGACCGTAGCCTACCAACGAATTATGAGGAATGTACATAAATCATAAGGGTTATAAGTTATATTGCGAGAAAAGTATATATGGTATTGTTTTGATTACACGCCTACAATAATTTTCGAAGTAAACAATAAATTTTTGTTTGGCAACTAATAAACCAATAGGAACCAAAACACTTTACACCGTCGTTCTTAACTTCGGTTTGTAAATTATGGACATTGCCAATACCGGAACATTCCCGATTTTATTCTCAAATTAGTGGCTTCCATCGTTTATTTTAGTTTAGATTTTTCTTTAGCAAATTTAGTGACGGAGCCTATAATGACCCAGTTTCCCGTTGCATATACTAATTTTTCATATTTTATTTTAGCCTCTTTGACAACAATTATTCATTTAGCTCCCTTTTTATTACATGCATTCAAAAATTAGTCCTAAGATAAATATTCCTTTATACGACTGATATCGCAATACAAACTGTAACTACATTCAGTATAAAATTAAAAATTGTGTAAGAGTAATATACAATAATCTTAAGATATATGTTTAAAAGCCTCATTTCCTTGATTAAATGAAATGTAGCAGAGGAAGAAAGTTTGGTTTCTTATTTTTTCTCCCAATTAAGTGAGGTATCTCTGAAGTATTGTACCACTAGATTTACTAACCAAACACTCTTAAACTAAAATGTCACCTTTACTTATTCCTTCCTCTCTTTTTCTGTTTTTCTAAGAGAAATAGCCTATAGAATGTTGTTTCCGCTAACCCTTTTATCATTTTATGATTTTATAACCAGAAAGGTCAGTTAGAAGTAGCTCTTTTCTTCTTCATCCTCCATATTAGGTATTTTTTCACTACCTTATTCAGGCTAATACTTTTTGTACAAAATATCGCACATAATCTGATAAATTCCGTAAATTAGACACAAACAAATTAATTTGGCAACATTACTCGAGATATATTTGTTAAATTTAACATATATCTTGAATAATGTTGCTAAATTCATTTCATTATATTTAACAAATATATCTAGAATAATGTTGCGAAAATAATTAATAAACCGCCAGAATCGGTCGTTAGCCGGGATTAAAAGTTGCCCTCTTAACTACGCATATATTTGTCTTTCATTTTGTTTCCTCTGGCATGCATGTAGAGTCTCATGCCAGGAGTTCACTCTGTTGCTTAGTAAGTATTAGATCACGAGCTATATAATTAAGTTCCGGTTGGCTGATGAGGTGTGGTTTCTTGTTAGATTCAAGTTGTGCCACATATGGTGTATCTTAAGATTCTGAATCGTCTGAGTTACTCCTGTCATCGCTTCGTAGTTCAGACGGTAGCTGTGGTACAGCCATAGCACTTGAATTTTGAACTGGGCTAATAGCACACTAAAGACCTGGATACATGAGAGATTTCTTGCCTTTGCTTTTGCGAGCTGCAGTGAAATAAAATAAAATCAGAAGATAAATAGATATTACACCCTGTGATCACTTGCAGAAATAATAGAAGTACAGTATAGTATGTATTGTGATCTTTTTAATTAATACATCTCTTGAAAATATATTATGTAATTACCAGGAAAGAAAATACTTTAAATACCTACCTTTAATATATGTTAAGCAGAAGTAACAATCTGTTGAATAGTCATTTAGCTCCCTCCAGGCATAAAGGGAGGGAGCATAAAGGGAACTTGTACACCTGACACAACATATGTAAAGTGCCTAGCGTTTGTTCTGGTCATCCACTTTACATCAAAAGTAAAGCTGATAAAGTTTCCTTACATGTTTAGTCAACTGTCTCTTGCATTGTCTGAATGTGACTGATACACATATATAACAGAAACTGTCTGGGGAATTTTTGTATTCTCTAGGCATTTTAACTCTGTCTCTTGTAATGAAAAAACACCTTAGTAAGTGAAAAATAATACATATAGTAACAACAACAAATATTAAGTAAATAAGTAAAAATAGGAAGCATATATAGTAAGTTACAAAATTATAAAGCGTTGCGTAATGGTTACCACGGATTTGAATCCATATTACTAAAAAAAATATTAAGTATACTTAATATCAAAATCCGCTTATAACTTTTAGAATTGTCAGTTTCGGCTTAATCCTGTTTGCTTTTAATCCATACGGAACTATCCGTGTATTAACATAAGTAAGATGGTAATTTATGAGAAACTGGAGGTTCGCAGAAAGAGACGGATGTTATATTCGTGATTTACGAAAAAAATGCCCCTAAAAAAGATTATTCTAATTTCCGGGTTTTTTTTCATTGTTGTACAGTGTAATAAGGGAAAATCACATGACACGTAATATGCAATGGATGTAGTTAATAACTCAAAGAAAGGAAAACTAATATCACAATTCGAAAAAACGCTGTTAAAGCTATTACGTTAACCATTCAATACTTGTCTTTCACTGTCTTGTCTCTTACTGAGGAAAAACATACACTTCGTTATTCAAAAGGCTTCTTGAATCAACCTTCCGTGGGTTTTAGGGTGGTTAGCTCAGTCCATGAGCGTCTTGGGTCTGATAGCCATAAGCGCCTGACGACACAGGTTCGAATCTAACTACTTTTTTCAGCTTCATATAGCGGAAAACTGTGACATCGAACGTCGTGAGCGATTCCAGCAGTCCGAGCTGAGACAGATCCTTAAAATACGATAGGAAGATTTTACCAGCAACACCTAGGTTCTAAAACGAGCCTTGCTACCCAGCGTCGAAGGCACCATCATCCACCATCGTCTTCGCTAGGCAGGCCGCATCCTACGAATGGACCCCTCCTGACTCCCCAGTATCATGCTCTATGGGAAACTCGCCACCAGAACAATACCACGAGGAAGACCAAAGCGCCACTATAAAGACCAGCTTAAACGCACCCTAGCCCAAAACAACAACCAACATTGAACCTTCTTCGTGGGAGCAACCTACTAGGAACAGAGGAACCTAGAGGACAGCTGCCATTACGGCAACACGACCTTTGAGGATAACAAAAGAAAGCCTCCCACTGACTTCTGCCCGCGACTCTTCCATAGCCGAGGAGACTGGATAACTGAGGATGGAACCAATGCTCGGACACGAGCTGGAGCCGATGACCATACTGGTTTTCTTTTTTTAGCTTTCAATGGTTCACGTAATATCTTCCTCAGCGTTTTTGTATGTTGTGATACCAATTTTCCTTTATTTAGGCTCTAACTACACACACACACGTATATATATATATATATATATATATATATATATATATATATATATATATACGAGCTTATTTCTTCACCCATATTTGTTAAGAGCACATCCTGTAATTATGGGTCAAACTACATACCAAGGTAAGAGAAAACCGCTTACTTTCGAAAATCCACTGCCAGTTATAAACTTGATTAAGCAAAATGGATTATTGAGGATCGAAATAAAGTGCAAATAGTTTAAGAGTGCAATGTCTAATAGAGCATTTTCATCAATACAAGATAAATACATATTGAAATGTCAACAGAAAGTTCGTGCAAAATCACGCCAAACTACTTCGATTTGTAAGGAAGAAAAGTGTTCACGACTGGAACAGTTATTCATAGTCACTACTTGAAGGCATACTCAAATATTCTACGAGAGCTAGGTTTTGAGCATCACATAGTCAACATTCGTTACGTCTTGTGGACCCACATACAGATGTGCAGACATAATTAATGAAAGCTATTAGGAAAGGCATACATCAGCTCTCAATATTTCAGCGATCATTGTTGCAGAATGGAATTTTTATATTCATATCTTCAAGAATTTATATGGAGAGGAAGAAGAAAACATCACACGTTTCACACATTCTGCAGGGTTATTGCTGATCACTGTAATTAAATTTAACCTTTTATTGCTATATGTTCGCTTTTTTTGATCTGGCAATGTTTTTAATAAAAATCCTCTATGAGCTTATTATGTGAGTATCTTTGATTGATTGCTCGTGAATGTTTTAAGATTTGTTTACAAGCTCAGTAAAGGGGTTGCGGTTCTTTACAAGCTAATACGAGGGGCGGTCAATAAGTTTCGCAATTCGGATATAAGCAAACGAGATATGAGGAAAAGTGTTTTATTATTTTTTAATATAACTACCCTCGACTTCAATGCACTTGCGCCACTTGTCCCTGAAGCTTCGAATTCCCGACAATCAGAAATCTCCCGACTGCTGTTCAATCCACTCCTGGACGGCGAGCTGGACATCTTCATAGTCCCCAAACCGGCGTCCATGCAGTGCAGCCTTGAGCTGGCGGAATAAAAAGTAGTCGCTAGGGCCAGATCTAAACTGTAGGGGGATGGCTGAGCTCCTCGAATCTGCACTTGCGCAGGTCAGTTTGTGCAACTCTTGCCTTGTGGACTTTGACGACGTTGAAGTCGATCATGGGGTGTGAGATTTCTAGCGACCCAACGGGCACAGACCTTGGTCATGGCTAAATTGTCGTGGATGATGTTGATAACACTTCCATATGATATTCCAAGTTCTCGCTCGATTTCTTGACCTTCACCCGTCGATTTTTGAGGATCATCCTCTCCACACGGGCCACATTGTCCTCGTTGGTCACGTCTGGCGGGCGTCCTGGACGGGGGTCATCCTCAAGGGACTCACGACCATGGCGAAACTCCCTATTCCAGCGAGCAATCGTTGCATAGGAAGATGCAGTGTCGGTCTACACTGCAACCATGCGTTCATGGATGTATTTTGCATTCTTGCCTTCCTTGGTCAAAAATTTGATCCCTGCTCGGGGCTTGACCTTCTCCATTGTTGAAAGATTTGTGACTGACAATCTGCGATCAGCTACTGCTTCTTAAATAGACGAGGAGGCAGGAGCGTTTGATTGCAGATCCTGACTTGTCATAACTTTTCTAACACCCCCACAAACAGCGATCCCCCTTCCTCTGTTTTGCCCTACCGATTCGCAAAACATATTGACCACCCCTCGTATCTTGGTAGGTTAACCCTTATATAGGTACACTGTGGTTACCGCTCTTTACAAAGTCCCTTTCTACCACTTCTTCTCTTATCTTTAATTCCGTAACATTGTCGATATTTATTGTATAAAATAATAATAGTTAATAAATTAATAATAATAGAAAATGGCGAAAATGAAATGAGTCTTTAGGAGTAAATAAAAAAATTTAAACTAGGTTTTAGTGTTTTGGTAACAGTTTTACCTATCGATTTTAAAAACCCATATTTAATGATATTGAAAAATAGTTTCCACAATCTACTTTTAACCCCAGTATTGAGAGATAAAGAATTGGACTTTTGCGATCAATTAATCCTTGATAATTTTCATCATTCTGCCCTTGCCGTCACTGGATTATAATAACTTTTTTTTCAATTTAATAACAATAATTAAAACATTCATCATCATTAGGCCCTGCTTCTACCAACATTGCGTAATATTATGAAAATAGTAAGAATACAATAAACTAATTAGAAAAAGAATATTATAATAATAATAAGGAAAAGAAAAGAGACGAAGAAAAGCAGATGAACTTGAAGAAGAAGATGTAGAAGAAGAAAGCCCGCAATTGATTGCAGAGTAACTTTTCAAAAATAAAGTAATCACAACTTTGATTTTTTGCCAATTTGTTGTTAAGAAAAACTCTCTTCCTAGAAAGTTGGAAGAATTCTTTAAATTAATCGAGATTCCTGCCTTGATTAGGAAAACTTTTACCACTAACTTTCGGAACAATGGCATCAAGTTGAGAATAGCAAAATGCAAATGAGGAAGATTACGATGGCGGTCATGTTTCCATGCAAACATTTGTGTTTTGAGGAAAAAATCAGTGTTTAATGAAAGAAATGGTACATCGGGATTCTAATTGTATCAAAAGTAAGGGGAAGCATCAGAAAAGTGTGATTTTGAGTTGGCTTGGTTAGTAAATGGCTCATTCATCTTAGCTCGAATACTTACAGTGATTCTGATGCTAAATCATACTTGAAGAGAACACTAGTAATCACTTCGTCCTAATATCTATTATTCCCTCTTTCAATCATCTAAAGAAATTCAAGCACAAATGAGGAACTTCAAATTGTTCAAGAATTAACTGTTAGTCCCTAGTCTGTAAAGTGTTACATGACAACGAAACTTTAGCATTTCAAACAGTGCAGAAATCACCATTATTCCAATCATGGGCCAATATCCCCAAAGGCCAAATTCCTTTACGATACTTGTTCAAAACACCTAAATACCCGAATACCCGTAATTTCCCTACCTTCTTTAAGTCTAGCTAACAAATGGTTACCAATTTTTTAGTTGGTTTACACTCTGCGATGGTTTCAACCAGGGCTTAATAGCCTTGTATGAAAAGGCATTGCTCAAATTTCACTCGTTACTTCATTGCTAAGTAAAATAATAGTTAAGTACCTTTTAATAATAAACAAAGACAATTTATGGTAAATAAACCGATACAAAATCGCATCTTTAGTCGAAAAACACAAGTTTGTGTTATCCAATAAAGTAATCTTCTATATTAAAGGGTAAGAACAACTCTTTAAGTCTTGCTCATAAACTATCACCAATTACTGTATTGATTTACACCTAATGCCGTAATTTCAACCCGGGCTTAATAACTTCCCGAAACAAGGAGGGTTGTCTCAATGTTCACGAGAGTCTGCAATGACGGCGCAAATCCCCATTAAGCATTGATTATGGACTAAGTACTCATTATAGCTACTTCAAATGAATTAAATAGAGTAAATCTGTATATATAATTGAATATTCAAATTGCTCCCCGTACACTAATTGGATATTCTTGTAACAACACATTAATGTTGACCAGAGAACATAAAGTTTACTATTATGTCAAATAAGTGGGGTGGGGGGTAAGAATAGCTTATAAAATGTTACTAATTGATTTTAACTTTAATTATAACTCTGCTTTTAAACTTGCTATCATGTTTCCATACTTCGGTTTGCCAGATTGTTTCTAAAGTAAAATAAAGTCTTCCCGACCCCTTTATGTTGAACTTTGTAACGATTACTTCAATCTGACATAACATTTAGAGATCTCTTAGGAAAAGATTGATACTCCTTAAAGTTATAAGCAACCAATGATTAAATAATTATAAGCATCCGCCAAAAACATTAAGTGACTCCCATTGCTACAATTATGCCCCCTACCACAGAAGTTCATTTTCTTAAGTTAAACGAACCGAGTAAAGATTATTAGCTTATCATGTTCAGGGAAGTTCTGTTCACAAACAGATCCGAGGTACTGATTATTCGTACTAGACAAAATAGAGTATAGAAAATAGGTCTGGAAAAGATAACATGATCAAGCCAGGTGGTGAAAGTGTGAGCTAAGCTCGGTTATGTGAAATTATACGTAATCATCTTGCGCTCTCTGTAGAGCGAAGAAAATCATACTTTATTTGTCAAAATGTATTTTTCCTATAATTTTAACGATATTCCAATAATACATAAAATTAATTCTACTAGCTATAAAATCAATAACAGACATAATTTGATAATTTTCCAAAGCGTGTTGTCTTACGTTAATGTATTTGCCCAGAGCAACATTAAATATTGAAAAACTAGGTAATTTATATACATATTTTATGACGAATCGTTGTCTGCGGACATTGCCTCCTCCGCACCGCCAATAAAATGGTCGATTAATTTTTTCAAAGCCGATAGAGCTACTCCCACGAATGAAATTTTTTTGAAGTGTCTGGAAATAGTCTTTGAAGGTCATAAGCCACCATCAGTTCAGCAACTTAAATAACGCTCAAATCCTAGTTACCCTTTGACAGCGTTGAAGTTAAATGTATATTTTGGCGCTCGTTATATTCTGTAATTTTTAGATGAAGGCTACCACTACAACTCGAAGATCTGTTAATTTTACAATATTTGGTAATGTGGAAGCTCTGTCTTTGCACTGAAAGGATTTGAGAATCTGTAGAATAATGTCAAAAAGCGTCAATTTGGAAAAGGATTCTAATGAAAAGTATCCCTATCCTATAAAATCAAGCCGGATGATTCCTATCCACAATTGAAAACAGGTCTGATTTCTTGATTTTGTCTCTGATCTGAGACAACTTTTTTTTATCTTATCAACTTCATCTTAAATTCAATTCTTAGTGTCTAAACTACTGGATGGAATTATAGAAATACATTTACATAATGTAAAATCTACATATTGGGTAGCATTCTCTTTTGAAGGTTATAGCCGGAAAAATGCCTCTGCTTGCAACTGAAATGTGGAGGAGTAGAATACCTTCCAAACCTCAGTGCGCCAAGAAATCTGAACTTCTCTTTTGGTTCGTCATTTGCACCATTTTTAAATCCCCCCAACTATATTTTCCATGCTGTTAGAGCAAGAAAAGTTAAAAGAGGACATTAAACCTTCTTAACAAAAAAAGTAGCTTAGTAGATCTTCCGATTTCGCGTTAAGGTTTAAAGTGGTTCCCTACTTCTTAATTATATACCGTTTTTTGTACCCGAATTTTAGAAGGAAAAGGGTGGGTTTCAATATCTGCCAAAAAAAATTGATTCAATATCTTAAACGATCGATTTTGAGTATATTTTTATGCGGAGAAAACAGAATGTTTTAATTTTCATTTTGTTGTAGATTTATTCTTTGCCTCTGTAATTAGCATAATAAAATAGGATATCAAAATAATCGAAACAAATTTAGAACACTTAGATATGTGCTGTTTTTAGATACCTATATACTTTTCCAACTTGAATTTCTACTTGTCCTCGATCTATGTGTTTCCAAAGGAACATGGATCTACTCTGATCATGGAAATATAAACCTCATTCCCAGTGCTTATTTTATCGAGCTAATTGTGAGAGTGTTCAGCTCGACTAGCGGTCTTTGAAACTACCTTTCTTTACTAGAATAAAATACTGGGTGCAGATTTAGAGTGGTTTAGGTTAAAAAACAATTAAACAGATTGTTATGGGTGATCATATTTACTCCAAAGATAGTTCGGAATGCTTATTTTTACTAGAGATTGCTTGAGATGGTAATCTTTATTATGGATTACTGAGAATGCTCATGTTTACTAGAGATTGTAGGAAGTGATTAGCTCTACTAGATACTTTTTGGAGTGCTCATTGTCACTAGAGATTGTCGTAAGCTCTCATATCCACTTGAGATTGTTGGCAGTGCTTTCTTCAGTAGAGATTTTTTGGGGCGCTCATTTTCACTAGAGAAAATTTGGGTACCACCTTTATATAACATTATTAGAAGTGCTCATCTTCACTAGAGATTATTGTGAGGGCTTAGCTTAAACAGAGTATTTGGAGTGCTCGTCTTTAATAAATACATTAGAGAACTGCTCATCTGTACTAGAGATTATTTTGAGAATCCATCTTACTAAAGATTTGTGGAAGTGGTCATATTTAATAGGTAATCCTTAGAGTGCTCATATTTTATAAAAAAATATTAGTACTTCTCATTTCTACTAAAGATTCGAGTGATTGCTACGCTTTACTAGTTTTTGCTATGAGAGTCAGCTTTACTAGAGATTGCTGATAGTGCCCAACTATACTAAAGATTTGTTATCTTAACATGACATTGATGGGAGTGCTCATCTTTATTATTATTGTTGGTAGTGCTTATCTTCATAAAACTTGTCGTGATTACTTATCTTTACTATAATTATCACTGTAATCAGTGTTCAGCCCACAAAATGCTACAGCGCTGTAAAGTCATGAAAATAAAATTCGTTTTCACAAAATGGCTCTAATTTTGCGTAAGTTGCGAAATAAATTTACTGTAAATAGTGAAAATTCGTTTTTGCCCTCACGAAGCGCCAGTTCTAGAGGGCGCTTTTTATTCAAAAGGAGTAAAGTTCAATTGTACCCTTTTAAGGCAATGAAATGACCAATAATACCATGGGAATTATGGTCATTCACGATGGAGATTTCAAATCTGCCATCGGATTTGCCACTGGTTGGCACCATCTAGTGGCAGAAGCCTCATTTAGCCATTCAAAGGCACTTGTAAGTGATTTGAACCATGGGAAACCATCAATACAATAACCATTTTTCATCTTATCACAAAACGCCGCAGATCATTTGAGGGACTTTGACTCTTGTTAATCAATGAAGGTTTTTCTTTTTTTCAAGTATTTGACCTAAATTTCTAAATTTAATTAGAATCATAATAAAATATGCCAAGAAGACTGTAAAAAATTTTCAGATTAATTCTGTTACATATGCGGCTCGTTAAATATGAGAAAAGAAAATGAAAGTTCAGTTTTGATCCCCAAATTTTGTTATTGTTTGTATGCAAAATTACGCTCAAGTTAAATATTAGGCACTGCATATGTTCTACTATATGTTGTAATGCATTTTTTTAAATCGTCCAAAGAGACATGTAGGGAATTTATCACCCGCTATTAGAAGAGAAGTAGCGGCATTGATATACTCTAACGAATAGCCTGCATATTGTAGACTATCTCAACTGGGGTATGTACATCAAAATGTAAGCCATTAAATCAATTTCATTGACTCAAATACTTTAGCTTAGAGGAAAAAATCTAAAAATTTGGCTCTAAAGAAAGATTAAAATAATGAAGAAAAATAAGTAGTGACTCGCCATCATCTGCAGGGTCATTTAGATCAAGTTTGTTAGCGAGTTTTAAAGAGAAAGAGGGCTGACTTTTTTCTTGAAATGTTAAGAGACATTCGTACTGTATTTAATTAAAATATTTAATTATCTTTATTTGTCTTTGTCTTAATTTTTATTGCTTTTATTGCCTCTTTGTCCTACATTACATACAATCATAGTAAAGGATACAATATCTGGGTAAGATAAAATATACAAGCTAAATAAAAATCTGGTCTAAAAGATACAGGCTAAAAAAACTGCTAGGTAGGACACACGCTAAAGAGGCCCCGATATTTTCTTTTATGTGTATCATCTGGCCTTTCTTTCTTAGATTCGCCGTTTAATGGAGGAGACGCCTTTCTGCAAAACTTAACTATATTTAGCAATTCGAAGCATGATAATGAGTTCCATTTTTAAGTTTTCACTGGCGTCCGGTTTAAATTTTATTATAACATAATCGATTATTATTATTCGTTGATAGAAAAATCTTCAGTAAAATTTAAGATGAGCTTCCCCCGCATCAATTGTTGTTTTTTCCTAGCTAAAATGTATTGGAGCTCTTGTTTTGATTGATTGATTGTATAGGTTTATTATGCAATAGCGTACATTTATACATAATCATAATACAAATAATAATAAAATAAATACAAAACAAACAAACAACAAAAAAAACAACAAAAAAGACAAATACAGTAATAATATAATACAATAATATAAATACATGTATAAATGCACACATTACACAAAGCGGGCAGCCCGTCAGTGTTGGCGTGCAGTAAGACGTGGTGGAGCGTCCCACGCGTTTCTTGTCTGCTGCAAGTGGGTGGCGTCGGTCTTCATCACCTGTCACCCGGCTGGGCGCGAGCGGCGATCAGCGCGGAGGGGGTGCTGTTCTCAGCACCTCCAGCAGCTCGTTTGTTGGGGTGTGGCGGACCACCTGGGCGGCTCTTGTCTCTCGCGCCGTCAGTAGGGCGCCTCTTACAGGGGGAGGGGCTGGCGCTCGCTCTGGCCTGAGGCGGGCGGTGGCTGGGCAGGAGAGGAGGTAGTGCACCAGTGGGCGCCGGGAGCGGCCGCCGCAGTGTTCGCATCTCCCTGCCACAAAGTCGGCGTGCAGCTCTTTTCGCGTGGAGTAGCCCAGCTTCACACGCTGTAGCAGCACGCCGTTGGCTCTGGGCTGCTGGAAGGATGGGTTCAGTGGGCGATAGGCTGTGGCTGCAGCATACCACGCTGCTTGCTTCTTGATTGCTTCCCATTTTTGGTGCTGCTGGTGGGCATTGTGGGCAGCCCTGCGTTTAACCTGCACCTTGAGCTGCTGCAGGCTGGGGCGCACGGTCCAGGTGATGATGGGGCCGTGGGCGGCTCGCTTGGCAGCCTCGTCGGCAGCAGCGTTGCCACGCACGCCAACGTGGCTGGGAATCCAGTGGAGCCGGACACGCCTGCCCTGAGCTGCCAGGTCCTGCAGGGTGCACAGGATAGTGGTGGTAAGGTGGATGTTGTCCCGGGTGTGGGCGTGGGCGTGGGCGTGCTGCAGCGCCTGTAGTCCCGACTGAGAGTCAGTGTGTATCACCACAGTGGCCTCCCGGCGGAGCAGAGCGTGCTGGAGGGCGTGCAGGATTGCTACCAGCTCCGTCTGGAGGGTGGAGTAGTGGTCTGATGTCCTCCACGCTTGCGTCAAGCCGCTCGTGACGAAGGCGGTGCTGGACCTCCCGCTGTCGGGTTCGACGGAGCCGTCGGTAAAGTACACTGCGCTGCCTGGCTCCGTGACCTCAGACATGGCCATGAGGGCGTGCTGGCGCAGCTCCTGGGTGAGGCAGTTCGCTTTGCTGTCGGGCAGCTGTGTGGCGGTGAAGTGTGCGGCGGGGGGGTCCCATGGTTGTGGTGGAGCGTAGGCGGGGTTGGGGGTGTCGGGGTCGCGCCACAACCAGTTCCCTGCCCGGTTGAGGGAGTTGGTTGCTAGGCTGACGTTTACGAGCCACCTGTTGTTACGCAGGCACTCGATGCCCTGCGCCACGGCCATTCAGAGTCTCCTCTGCGCAACACCTTTCACGTCGCGCTGGAGCACTTTGGCCACCCGACAGGCCACAATGCAATCCACCCTGGCGGTGAGGGGCACCAGGTTGGCCTCACTCTGCATGACACAGGCAGTGCACCACCTTGGTGCCCCTAACATGGTCCTCATGGCGGTGTTTTGTATTACCTCCAGGCGCTGTTACTGCTGCTGGGGTAGCGCTACAAGGACCGGTGCACTGTAGTCCACTAGGGAGCGCACTGCCTGGAGGTAGTAGAGGCGGAGGACAGGGAAGGATGCACCAGCGCTCGGCCGCGTCATGGCCCTTATCACATTCAGCCGGGCCTGCGTCCGCTCCCTCAGGTGCGTGACATGCTGCGTGAAGGACAGCCGTCTGTCCACCCACACTCCGAGGTACTGGTAGGAGTCGGTCCAGGCCAGGCCGACTCCTTGGACGCGAAGCCGCTGGCCAGCAGGTGTGCAGGTCTTGATGGCCATGGTCTGGGACTTCTCGGCCGAGATCTTGAGCCTCAGCTCTTCGCACTTGGCAGTGATGAGGTGCAGCGCTTCTTGGGCCCGCGCGAGCTTGTCGCCGCGCCCGGTGACGACGAGCGCCAGGTCGTCGGCGTAGCTGAGGAGAATGGTTCCTTCCCGATAGGGGAGGGCGACCAGCTGTTCCATCAGGAACGGGCTGAGGATGCCGCCCTGGGGTGTCCCGTTCTCGAAGGTAAGGTAGGAAGACTTGTGACCCTGGAACTTCACGCGGGCTCGGCGCTGGTGAAGGTAGTCCTGGAGCCAGCTCAGCAGTCTCCCTCGGATGCCCTTCCTCACAAGAGCGGCCATTATGGCGCGGGGGCTAGCCAGCTCGAAATCCTTCTCGAGGTCAAGGAAGACTACGATGGTGGGCTGGTTGTTGGCGTGAGCCAGGAGCGTTTTTCCGGTGCAGCTCAGGAGGGAGATTGGCCTGAAGGTGGTGTGATCCTTCGGCTTGGGGAGGGGCTGGATGTTGGCGTCCTTCCAGGAGGGCGGCAGACGGCCTGCCAACAACGACGCGTTCAGAAGGGCTAGCAGCGCGGCGTCCACGGCGGGCCCAGCGTGCGCCAGCATAGAGTACCGCACTCCATCGGCTCCCGCCGCTGTGTCACGTCGACGTTTCGCCCTGGCCAGCTCCTCGAGCGTGAAAGGCTGGTCCGTCGCGTGCGGCTGGCCCCGCGCCTCCCTGACCTCTTGATCGCGCTGTGGGCGTAGCTGCTGCTGAAGGTAGCTGGTGTGAAAAGGAAGCTGCTCGCTAGAACCCCTCGCTGTAAAGCAGTTCGCCAGCCGATCTGCCTCTTGCTGTGGGCGTGGGTGGGCAGCTAAGGGGGTCGAGGCGGCGCCTGAGGCCTTCCTGAAGCTCCTCCACAGCTGGCCGAGGGAGGTGTGTTGGCTGAAAGAAGCGCACCACTCCAGCCACTTTGCCGCCTTGGCGCTCAGGGACACCTGTCGCGCGCGGGCTACCACGTCCTGCAGGAGCTGCAGGTTGATGGCCGTTGGGCGCTTCTCGTACAACCTCCTGTGTACGTTGACGCGGTGATTGTGCTCCCGCACTTCCTCGTTATAAAACCACCAGTCCGGGCGCCGGCGGTGATTTGAGGCTGTCCTGGGCATGGCCGCGTAAGCTGAACTCTCTATGGCCACCGTAAGGTCCCTCTCCTGCAGGTGCAGGCCCGCCAGAGGCACATACGTGGCTCACCATTCGGCCAGGGAGGCTTGTAACTTTGCCCAATCCGCCCTCCTGAAAGTTACACTGGGGCGGCGGGAGAGGAGGAGCTAGTGGGGCCACAGTGAGGGTGGTGAGGGTCCCGTAATGGTCGCTGGTGAGGGTAGGGTGGACCTGCCAGGTGGCACCGGGCTGTAGGTCGCCCGACACCAGCGTGAGGTCGAACCGCCCCCCATGGACGTGCGTGGCCTCCCCTGTGTTTAGTAGTCGAACGGGAGGAACTTCTTCGAGCAGGTCGGCCAGGTGGCGCCCAGTCACGTTAGTGGGTGACACAGACTGCAGCATGGGGTGGTGGGCGTTGAAGTCGCCCGCTACAAGGAGGCTGGAGTGGGATGCGAGGGAGAGCAGCTCCCCAACATCCAGCTGGTACCGCTGGCTCCTATATATATTGTATACAGGGAGAGTGAGCGGCCCCAGCTGTAGCTACAGTGCCAGGAGCTCTACGCCGTCACCACAGTACACGGGTGTGGCGATCCTCTTGTGCGGGATGGTGTTTCGTATGAGGGCTGCACAGCCACGCCCATTTCCGTCCCTAGCCGGAAGCGAGTGGAGGGTGTATCCTGCGACTCGCCATTCAAAGCTGGCGAGCGTGAGAGTCTCCTGTAGGAGAACCAGGTCCAGGTCTTCTTGGAAGACGGCTTGCAGCAGCTCATGTTTCTTGGAGCGGAGCCCTTGCACATTCCACTGCAGCACCCTGAGCTTGGGTGCCGGTGCGTGGGTTGGGCTGTCAATCCGCGCCTCCATCTTGGTTGTGGGCGTGCGGTGGGTACAGAGGTTGTTGGGTGGGACCTCTCAGCGTGGTAGATGATGGTGGGGGCTGGAGGGCACCCTCTGTGACGGCGGTTAACACCTCTTCGCGGAGGAGTGCGTCCAGGTCCTGCTCGGTGGGGGCTGCGGTGCCTTGCCGGCGGTTGAGCAGCTTCTTCATCAGCTGTACGACACACGCGAAGATGACGTCCACGATGGCTCTGCCCTTCTCATTGAGTCCCTCGCAATAACCTGTGGGTCCACGTTGAGACCCTGTCGCTGGTTGGGCATTGAGTAGCACCGTGGACTGCTCCTCGTCTGGGCGGGCGCGGTGGACCCGACGCCTGTGTCCCTTCCTCCTCTGTGGCTTGGGGACAGAGGGGGTGGGTTGCTGGGTGGAGGTGTGAGCGGAGTTGCTGGCTGTGCAGCTACTGATACCCTCTCTCGCTCCCTGCCTGTCCTCTTCCCCTGTCTCGACCTGACTTGTGCCCGGCTGTTCAGGGGTAAGGGGTGGGTGGGAAGCCCACGCCGGCCTGTTTGGTGGTGGCGCTGGAACAAGGCGTCGGTTGCCTTGTTGCTGGAAAGGCCCACGTGGTTCCCCCTGCCTTTGCCGCTCCCCCTCCTGTGTACCGCCCAGACGTGTGCCGGGCAGGCCGAGAGTCGTGGGTTGATGGTTGATGGTAACCCACGCCGACCCGATTGGGGGTGGCGCGGCAATGAACCGACGCTCTTTTCTTTGGGTTGAGGGGGCACGTGGTTCCATCTGCTGCTGGTGCTGCCGCCGGTTACCCCGTGGCATCCTTCTCTGTCGCTCGGGGCACTTCGTGTTCCAAGCGTGGTGCCATTTGGTGCAGTTGGGGCACCGTGCCTAGGTCGTCTCGCTGACCTTGAGGCGACCGATACACTCCTCCGTCGGGTGCGCTTGGCTGCACACGCCGCACTTAACGGAGTTTTGGCATATGGCCTGGAGATGCGCGAAGCGCTGGCACTTGTAGCATCTCACAGGCTTACCTTGATAGGGGCGCAGGGCGTAGCAGCCCCAGCTGCCCAGGTCCAGCTTGGGTGGTGGTGGCCCCTCGTACACTACAAGGATCTGCCTGGTTGGGACCTTGTCTCTGTGTGCGAGGAGCCGTGTTGCCGAGAGCACGTGGGGGTGAGCCTCGACGGCCTGGAGAGGGAGAGTGGTCGGATACCGTTGAAGCACCAAATTGTGCCTCTTCACTCTGGGGTCGAGCAGGATCACTCGATCCCCCTCCTCGGCAAGGTGGCGCAGCATGGCCTCCGACCCATCGTCCTTCGAGGTGAGGACGCATTCGCCGTTGAGAGTAGGGCGAATGACAATCTGCAGGCCAGGGGGTGCTCTCTCCAGCTCCGTCACAGCCTGGTAGGCACTGGTAGTGTTGCTCTGGTGCACCAGTTTAAAATTGTGCTGATGTCCTCGTCGGGAATGAGACACTGTTCCCCAGCCTGCCTCATTCTCTTGCTGGGCTTCCTCAGTCTGGGGGCTCTCGTCGATGACGAGGCGACCGCTTTCATCGCTGGGGGCCTCCTCTGCCTGTGAGAACTCCGGCTCCAGTGTTTGGGCGGTCCTCTTCGGCGTGGAAGTCGCGTTCGGTGAGGGTGGACTTAACCCATTCCGCGTCTGCTTAGCAGACATCGGCGTGGTGGCTATGGACGCCGACCCTTGCATCGTGGCGTCACTCTTGTTTGCCCATCAGCGCCACGGGTGCAAAGGGGAGAAGAGACCAATGCCCTCTTACAAGCAGGACAGGAACAGGAGGTATCTCCAATCAACCTGTCCACGCTTGCTTCTGTCTCTTTTGAGAGCCACGGAAACAGGAGGAATCTCCAATCAGACCGTAGCTGCCCTTATGAGACAAACGAGGCAACCTTCTTGTTCTACTCTCAAGATTAATAGTTACCAAATGGTAACATTCTTGGGCGATTAACTCTCGTGGAAGTGGTGATGACTCGTCAGTTGCTTGGATGCACTTTTCAGTGCATGAATATGTTGAATACGTCCAAGTTATAATCTGATGGCGCCGTTTTTGTTTTTAACTAGAGATCGCAAGAATTAGCTAACTACCAAAATAAATAATGAAATAAAAAAATGAAAATGAATTTTACTGTTACTTACATTATTCCAGCAGATAGAGATCCGGAATTGTGGCGAGGAAAGCGCAATATCGCTCCCGAAGACCAGATTTTGTGCGAAAGGGAAATCTTTTACAAAACATTTGAGTTGCGAGATATCCATCAAAATGTCTGTTTTTGTTCGATGTCTTGGGTACTGGCACCACTGGATGGGTCCCTAAAGTTCTGGGAATGGTTGACGGTTGGATGCTGTAACTTTCTAATTCCAAGCCGGAATAGGCTGCCCAACAATCCGAAATAATTTAAGTTCCTGGCAAGTACCACTCTTTGATAACAACTAAAAGTGTTTCTTTGGTACGATCGGACACGGTGAGCATAAAAACGTTTTTGGTCTCCCGTTTAAACCCGCCGAAAACCCAACCATCATCAACTCCTCTCCCTTTGTAGCTTAGTTTCCCAAACTTTGCCTCGTTTATTTCTACGACTTTATATACACCGCCTAATTTTTTAGCATTTTTCTCACAAAAGTCAATTGTGATCTCCCTATACAAACTAAACCAATCAACATGTTTTCGTTCCGAAACATCAAATTCTAGTGAAATTCTTTCTAAATTCTTTTGTTTTCCATAGAACCAATATTTGATCTGCAGGAATGTTTCAATACGGAGGCGTGACGTTGAAAATATGTGCCTTTGAGAGACGAACGGTAGAAAAAATGAGTGCGCTCTCACCGGTCTGTTCGTCGCTTGCTTTTCGAACATTTAGAGGTACAATAGCGTTGTATATCAAAATAGTTTAGCTCAATGAGCATAGGAAATTGAGAGAGGGATGATTATGTGGTCACCCAAAAATTGTAATCCTTGATCGCGGTCGCTATTTAACGCGAGAAGTGTGGCACAATTTTGGGGACAAAGTTCACGGAGCGAAGCCATGATGAAAACTAAGTCAAGATTTGGATCATGGCTGTTTGGGCGACAAAAACTAGTTCCCCAAGATGTTTACTTTTTTATTTTTAAATATATTTAATTTCATAAAAAATGAAGGAAGTGAGGACTAAAAACTAAACTTTAAGGTAGAAAATCATGGGCAGAAGAAAAAATATAAAGAATCTTAGTAAACCTTAAACTGATTATATCTGGATTAAATAGTCATGTAAGTATGAAAAAAAGACGCACAAAGAACGATGAGGAAAAGTAAATAAAAAAATGTGCAAAAACGAAAATATAAAAAATAAAGAACAGAAACTGAAACGCCAACAATTTGAACTCAAATTGTATATGCTATCGAGGGATGATCTTTCGCAAATCTCTCTTAAATTAGAGTACATCCGTCTCTTAAAGTAATCACTTTTACATCTTGAAACTTCACTTACCACTGTAGCTCTTTAACAGGCCTAGATCTACCTAAGCTGCATTCCGAAAAAATAATAGCACAACGAATTTTCCAAGCATACATTTAAAAAAAAAAATAATTTCCTATTTTATACAGCCTGATGTATTTCCGTTGTAAAATAGCAAAGCTTTCAGATCCTTTATTAGGTCTGGATTTATGATCTCCATATCTGCGCAAACATCATTGCAAAATATTATTTTTTTGTTTCTGAGAATAAATTAATTAGAGGAGCATATGATCAGAATAAAGGCATATTTTTCTATGTTGATATAAAATAGTACATCATTATATGCTGATTCCTAAAATCTCAGGCTTAATATTAAGCATAAGCAAATCCATTACCAGACAAATAAAACGCGGCTGACATTGATGATACTCAGACGATACACTATAAAGAGCAGAGAAACTTTACAGATACGCTAAATATTAGCAAACACTCATGTCCTAACACCAATTTCAAGATGCATTCACGGGCCTGCAACAACAAAAAGATGAATAAATATAAAAACTAACTTTGAACGATCATATGTCCTTATTTAATGATCAAAAACGCCAAGACTGATTAAGCGACGTACCTTCAGGAGAATAATGACGACATAATAGTTTTTTAAATAAAATTGAATAAATAGAATAATTCTAGCAGTTAGGAACGGATACAATTAATCACATACAAATTAAGAGGGATCTTTCAATGGAAAAGAGATTACGAAAATTAACACTCACATTTAAAATGTCATAGATCTAATCACACCTGCAGCATATGTATGTATGCAGCATCAAGTAAACCGGCTTAGAGAATAAAGTAACAGCATCAAATAAATTGCATGATGAAAAATACCTGAGTAGAGCTCGTCGTCAGAGAGAGAGAGAGAGAATCGGAGATGCCAGCCGGGAATACTAGACAGTCTTTGCCTTATGGAAAGGCCACCCTCAAGAAGACTATTTTAGATAGAGAAAATAGCACGGTTACTTAGCCGGATTTTTTCCAGTTTGCATTCTGCTGCAGCGTCAGTCGATGAGCAGCGGCAAGAAAATGATCCCATTGATTGCCATTAATGCTACTACAATAGAATTGCTAATGAGAATATGAAATTACATCTTGTAACTCTCTCTATTTCCTCACGAGAATGTGGTTGGCGTGAAATGACGGTAGAAAACATTCCTCGAACATATCAAAAGTACGCGAAAGTAGTGAACACAAGAAGCAATGTAAGTGTAGAGAGAATGTTGCAGTTTCGAGACCTCTTGAAGATGAAGTTGAAGTGGCCCTGAGTTTACTTTGTCTGCGAGACAAAAAGCGCTAAATGAGTCAGCGAATAAGGAAAGACTCTATGCAAGGACCGTTGAAGGGATAACGAATTGAGTTAGTCAGCTTTTCCTCAAAATACTAGGAGAACAATGGTTTAGAATGAGCCCCGCATACACGTGTGATGAGATACCAATGCAAGGGAGATATGCGTTTGTTTTGAGGCCATATTTTATCCCAGTTTTATCGTGTATACTGCAGATTTAGGGAAATGTCTACATCCCTTTCTCATAAACGATTGGAACCTGCATAGAAGATTGTAGTTCTAAGAAAGCACCAGCAAGTTTCCCTCTTCTGCTCTGGGGATTCTTCATTGGGAGAATAGTCTCAGATTCTGTTAATGGCCTATATATGAAAGTTTTGCCATTTTGTGATATATACTACAGACGTACGAGTTTACGACACGTAATGAACGAGGTGAACATCTTCCTATCAGACATACAACTGTGCTCCTTTAAAAAATCACGTGTCTGGAAGGTCTTGTTGCTACAGAAGCACCGCAAGTTATTTACCCAATAAAGAGTAAATTACTAAACAAAATCAATCCTTTTATTTTAATTATAAATTTAACTAAAAAGTAACTTTGTAAATAGAGACAAACAGATGTTAGTTAGTCTGGACATGGTAGTAGTAACCGGAGAGCATTTTGTTTGAATTCGATTCATTAATTAATACCAGATAGCTACCAGGTGGAAAACTGGTCAGACCTTCGCTAGATGTGGTGCTAACAAAGGTCACATCTCCATTATATTATGGATGTGCTCAATTGGCTCAATGATCAATTCCACGCAGCAGTGCTGTCAAGTAACCGCTTTGTCGGTTGGTCGGTCATTCGTCGGTCTCGGTTCTGCTTTTTTTTGTTTTGCTAATAACATTGCAACTATTTCACTGATCTAACGAAATTCGAAGCTCTCATGTTGTTTTACATTCTCTTTCGAAAGATATAATTGCCAAAGTACTTCCAAGGTTAGCACAGGAGTTATTTTGTTTGGGTAATAAGATCATAACTATTTCGCCGATTCTAACAAAATTTTAAACTCCTATCTTATTTTAGATTTTCTTTCGCATGATATTATTGCCAAAGTCTTCACAAGGATAGCCCAGGAATTATTTTGATTAGCAATGATATCGTAACTATTTGGCCGATTCTAATGAAATTTTAAACACATTGGGTGTTTTAACCTTTCTTTCGAATGATATAATTGCCAAGCTGATCTCAATGTTATTCCTGGAATTATTTTGTTTTGGCAATAACATTGTCATTATTCGGCCGCTTCTAACAAAATTTAAAATCGTTATGTTGTTTCACAATTTCTTTCGAATGATATTATAGCCAAGGTCCTCCCAAGTTTAGTCCGGGAATTATTGAATTTTTTAAGGTTGTTTGGTGATAAATCAGAATAAGTGAGAGCACGTGTCTTTGGTCAGCAGATCTTGTTTCCTCTATATTTTGCGCGAAAAATTCAGCTATGATGAAATCCCAGGGCTATTAATCCGCTCACTATGAGAATTGGGACTTTTTGGGCCGAAACCGTGAAAGATTTGTGTCGTAGAATGGACTTTCGACGATATACCATATATGACTATTCGTTGAGGGAACTATTCATTTATATTTAGAGTGCGTGGTGTCTGGGTTGACCGATATTATTAATCTTCAATATGCTTAACAAGTGGAACTGAGGTCAAGGTTAATAATATGGCTATCATTAATAAAATAGAGTTTTATTAATAAAAACTATCAACAACACACAAAACGGAAAATAGTGACATAAACAGAGAATGGAAAGGGTCGTGGGAAATCTAGCTAATCCGAGGATTAAGATTTGGAAGAGATTTAAAAAGGTAATACAAATAAAAATTAAAGGGATGGGATGGTTCGCTAAACCATTTAAAGCACAGGATAGGGTTGACAAAAGGGTTAAATACTCAAACGTAACGTTCAACTTACGTAATTACACGTGTTGTGCACAGGGAGGCGACGTGAAGGAATCTTCGGTCCGCTGGCGAGTTTTAGCCGAAGGGAAGGGGAGGGGAACTAAATGATCCTGGCGTGGCGTCTTGGGAATGAGAACCGTTTCTTGGCGAACGGGCTTGAAGAACAATGGCTGTTCTAAGTTGTTCTTTTCTGAACAACAGGAAGGGTGAGAACCATCTCTTTTCTACGGGCCCAAAGAACAATGGCTGTTCTAATGTTGTTCTCTTTCTAAACAACAGGTGGGAAGGGGGAGAACCATTTCTTGTCAACGGGCTTAAAGAACAATTGCTGTTCTAATGTTGTTCTCTTTCTGAACAACAGGAGGGAAGGGTGCGAACCGTTTCTTGTCAACGGGCTCAAAGAACAATGGCTGTTCTAACGTTGTTCTCTTTCTGAACAACAGGGGAAGCCTTGTGGACTTGGCGTTTTGAAGGCTCGAACCTTGGCACTCAAGGGATATTGTCCTCTTTTAAACAATGATGGTGGATCTCGAGGTAGAGGGCCCTTGGTGCACAAGGTGAGACTGGATCGTAGTGATGTCTCGCGAAGAAAATCTGGATCTCGAATCTCCTCTTAGTGGTAAAGTTTCCGTATAAATAGTCGAGACATCCCCTTGGCGTAGGGGACAATGGAGTGGGGGCTTCGAGGGAATGCACAGCCACGCCTGAGAACAATACCTTATCTGCCCATAAGTCTAACTCAATCTGGCGTGATCGGCGCATGGGGCGAACGGGGAAGGAATAAACCTCCTTGGTTAAATATTGACTCAGGTGGCGCGATAATCGCACTCGGCTTCAAGGCGAAGATGCACGTGGGTAGCATCGTGTTTCTAAACAACATGTCATAACGGTTTAAATTAAGCGGCCTCAAACCGTTCTATCACACCCCTCCATTCCGGGGGAAGTTGTCACTTTGAAAAAAAGAGAGAAGGGACAACGATAGAGCTCCGTTGTGGGGAACTCGTTTTCTTGGTCCGACCGTACCTTCATGCACCTAACTAGTATTACCTCATTACATATGATTATTTTGATCTTTTGATTATAAGGGAAACTAACCTTCAATACAAACTTAATCAATAAAAGGGGCATGGAGCAATGAAATGATATAAAATTGGTACATATAGGACAAAATAATTTATACGTAATTTAATGGGTACAAATAGACATTGAGCGTTACAAAATTCAGAAATATACATTAACTAGTTCTTTTACAAGACAATCAAATTTAAGTCGTACAAGACGGTATATACATACATGGAGATCCTAATCCTACGAATACAATTAATCTACGCTATCTGGTAACGCATTCCTACTGAGGGCGTCAGCGACCTGGTTATCGAAACCTTTATATAATTTATTTTAAATTGATACTCTCGCAAGAGTAAACTCCAGCGCATAATTCGGCCGTTGGAGTGTCGTACATTCCGAATATAGGCTAACGGACGGTGGTCGGTTCCTATCTGAAATTCTTTTCCTATCAAGTACATTTTGAATTTGTCTATAACCCAGATAATTGATAGAGCTTCCTTCTCTATAGTGGCATATCTCTTTTTGGGTGGTAATAATTGGCGACTATCAAATGCAACTGGATGACTCGTTCCGTCATCCTCATATTGAAGGAGCACACCTCCAATGCCCTCGTTGCTCGCGTCGGTCTTAATCACAAAGGATTTTTCCGGGTTGAGCAACTTTCAAATGGGGGCAGAAATGAGCTTACTCTTGGGATGATAAAAATAGGAAACAGCGACATCATTCCAACGTAGACAATCGGGGGAATTCTTTTTTAAAAGGGAGCTGAGGGTCGCCAAAATTGCAGCGAAATTCGGAACAAGTCGCCGATAGTAAAAAGCTGATCCTAGGAACGATCTTAATTGCTCTTTGTAATCGGGAGGGGCATGTTGGCGATTGCCTTAATCTTGTCCTCTTAGGGACCTAACTGGCTTTGTCCTATTTTGAAACCCAAGTATTTTATGGTTTCATGAGCAAAATGGCATTTGCTGGGGCCAATGGTGAGGCCATTTTCGCGCAGTCGCTTGAAGAGAGCTAATAGCGACGTAGAAATTATTGAAGTAAAAGGATACATTCGGAAGTCCATCTAACAACCTTCTCATGAGACGGTTATAGTTGCTACCATCATTGACGAGGCCAAAAGGAAGGCGCTTAAATTGCATAAGACCTTTCTCCGTTGCAAAGACGGTATATGCTTTCACCTCGGGCCGGAGGGGGATTTGATAATACGCCTTGCACAAATCGAGTTCTGAGATGAACTTGGCGTTTTCAAAAAGGTGAAGGCTTTGGTCTACCAACAATATGGGCTCGGCGTCAAACACAGTTACCGAATTTAACTTCCGGAAGTCGATGCACATCCGATAAGAGCCATCAGGTTTCTTGACCATGACGATTGGGGAACAATAACTAGAGGTAGAAGGTTCTATTATGTCTAAACTAATTAAATTATCAACTTCGGCGTTAAAGGCTTAGCGTAAATGAATCGGCATGGGATAGGGTTTTGAACGGACGGGTTCTAATGTTGTTAATTTAATATCATGCTCGAAACTAGTAGCGCATCCAGGCTTCTCTGAAATAATGTCGTCGAACTGACATAATGGTTCTTGTAGCTGACTGTTTTGATGTGGTGTCAGCTGCGCGTCAATATCCAGGTCGGAGGGTTCAAAAGGCTCGCCTGGTAGGGAAGGAAGAGTGTAATCGGCATCAGGTTGGATGCACACTGTCTATATTACAGTAAGGGACTCCGCGGGGTAATCCTCTTCGAGCGCCGATGTTTCGTCCAGTGCTACGAACGTATCTCCATGGGCGCGTCGGTGGTCCTTTTTTTGTTTGGGTCCACGGACCATCTCCGTGTCCTGGTTTTCGGCCTTATCACCTAAGGGTGTTAGTAATTCACACTGCTTTTGTGCCGTCCTAAATTCCTGGTTAAGGGTCTCCGAAAATTCAGACGGTATCCGGGTTCTGAGGGGGGTGGGCTCCTGGGCTTCTTTCTTTGCTCGGCCTTGAGAAAGGGCGGCCTGAGACACAGGGTCGGGACTTACTTGGGGGCTCTGTCCTATAAGTACGGAACAGAACTGTATGGGTGCTGAAATGACTTCAGCCCAGCCATTATTATATTGACACTGCAGGTAACATCTAACGACAAGGAATTGGTTCGCCCACCCAAGGTAGTCATGTACCAACGCAAATATTTCGTGGTTAGGGTCCACTGGGGGGAGGAGCTCGTCGGACACGATGAAACACGTACACTCTGTGTCCCTGACGAGAGTCGATACTCGGCAGCCGTTCACGCTGCCCTCCTCAAATTTTAAAGTTCCCGGTGAACTTTTATCAAAAATAAAATTTACCTGATGGCCTGACGGAGGGGGAGAAGTTGCTGCTTGGGTCTGCACCCCTGGGAAAGCCGGGGTGGCATTAATCTGGTGAACTTGGTGGGCTGGTCCGCTTTTAAGCCTAAAATTTTGGGGGCAATTTCAGCTCATGTGGTTTTCTTCACCACAGGTGAAGCATATGATTGGTCGCTTCGGGAAGAGTGATGGAGGAGAAATCTTAACGTGAGGTTCGGTGTCCCATTGTTGGTTTTGAGGAAAGAAGTTTTGGGGTTTTATAGGGCCCGGAAACTTCGTCAGCTTTCCTGAAAAGGGGTGCGAATCCTTCCTTCTTTTGTGGTTATGGGGTTGGTGACAAGTTCGATTCTCCTGTGGCTATAAACTATGGCTTGCGGCATAGACATCCGATTCCTCGGTACACTCTTTAAAGGTCTGGCACTGAGGATCCTTGACGAACGCGCGGATCTCCGTCGGGAGAGACGCCAAAAATTGATCCCGCAACACGAAGTCTGTTAAGGACTCGTAGTTAGGATCAACCTTTGAGGATTCTAACCAGAATTTAAAATTCCAGTGAAGAATGTATCCGAATTGACGGAACGTCTGTCCGAGTTTAATACGACCTCCTCGAAATTCTTGGCGGTAGAAATTGGGAGTCATATTATGAGCGGCCAATAACTCAGCTTTTAAGGTGCTGTAGTTAATTATACATTCACATGGTAAAGATATGAAAATTTCACGCAATTTACAATTTAACAAAAGAAGTAATCTGATTACACCTTCAGCCTCTAGATCCATGTTATTGATTTCGAGGATCTTTTCGAAGTGAACTTAAAATGCTCCGAAATCCTCTCCATCCCTGAAATTGGGGAGCTTAAGTGGAAGATTGTGCGGGGCTTCTGAACGGGAACTGGCTGATTGTATTTCGGCTTCAACACGAGCTATTTCAATCTGATGGTAAAGCTCAGCTTGTCTTTTCCGTTCCTCTCTTTCTTCTCGTTGGATTTCTCTTTCTCTTTCTTCTCGTTGGATTTCTCTTTCTCTTTCTCTTTCTTCTCGTTGGATTTTTCTTTCTCTTTCTTTTTCTTCTCGTTCTTTTCTTTGCTTCTCTTGAACGTACTCAATTAATTCTCTTTCGGAAAGTCCCAAGGATTCTCCTTGCGCTTTAAAGATTTCAAACTGAGTCATATTTGCACTTGAAGGCGCAATAGTCATTTAACTAAATTTCTTGCAATAAGAATTATGCCTTGTAGAAAATTAGCCTACCTAAATATGGGCACTGACCTATTCGTAATTGGTTTCTCGATCTAGGTAACCAATGACTAAAATCACACAAAAAAACACAAACAAATTATTATAACAGTTCCTTGAGCTACTCTAGCTTCTTAAGTTTTAAAAAAGAGGGGATAGCAATCGTTAAAACAAAAGGGAACTACTATACTATATTCTTATAACGAATAACACTATGCTTTACTCAAATGAGACCAGTGTTTGCAAAGATATAGCGTTAAACCCCACACTTTATTCCAAATTTAAATAATATATATATATATATATATATATATATATATATATATATATATATATATATATATATATATATATATTTATATATATATATATATGTCGTAGAATGGACTCTCGACGATATACCATATATGACTATTCGTTGAGGGAACTATTCATTTATATTTAGAGTGCGTGGTGTCTGGGTTAACTGATATTATTTATCTTCAATATGCTTAGGACGTGGAACTGAGGTCAAGGATAATAATATAGCTATCATTAATAAAATAGAGTTTTATTAATAAAAACTATCAACAACACACAAAACGGAAAATAGTGACATAAACAGAGAATGGAAAGGGTCGTGGGAAATCTAGCTAATTCGAGGATTGAGATTTGGAAGAGATTTAAAAAGGTAAAACAAATAAAAATTAAAGGGATGGGATAGTTCGCTAAACCCTTTAAAGCACAGGATAGGGTTGATAAAAGGGTTAAATACTGAAAGGTAACGTTCAGCTTACGTAATTACACGTGTTGTGCAGAGAAAGGTGACGTGAAGGAATCTTCGGTCGGCTGGCGAGTTCCAGCCGAAGGGGGGGGGGGAGAATTAAATGATCCTGACATGGCGTCTTGGAAATGAGAACCGTTACTTGGCGAACAGGCTGGAAGAACAATGGCTGTTCTACGTTGTTCTCTTCTGAACAACAGGAGGGGGTGAGAACCGTCTCTTGTCTACGGGCTCCAAGAACAATAGCTGTTCTAATGCTGTTCTCTTTCTGAAGAACAGGGATGAAGGGTGAGACCTATTTCTTGTCAACGGGCTTAAAGAACAATGGCTGTTCTAATGTTGTTCTCTTTCTGAACAACAGGAGGAAAGGGTGCGAACCGTTTCTTGTCAACGGGCTCAAAGAAAAATGGCTGTTCTAACGTTGTTCTCTTTCTGAGCAACAGGGGAAGCCTTGTGGATGTGGACTTGGTGTCTTGAAGGCACGAACCTTGGCACTCAAGGGATATTGTCCTCTTCTAAAGAATGATGGTGGATCTCTAGGTAGAGGGCCCTTGGTACACAATGTGAGACTGGATCGTAATGATGTCTCGCGAAGAAAATCTGGATCTCGAATCTCCTCTTAGTGGTAAAGTTTCCGTATAAATAGTCGAGACATCCCCTGGGCGTAGGGCACAATGGAGTGGGGGCTTCGAGGGAATGCAAAGCCGCGCCTGAGAACAATACCTTATCTGCCCATAAGCCTAACTTAATCTGGCGTGATCGGCGCATGGGGCGAACGGGGAAGGAATAAACCTCCTTGGTTAAATATTGACTCAGGTGGCGCGATAATCGCGCCCGGCTTCAAGGCGAAGATGCACGTTGGTAGCATCGTGTTTCTAAACAACATGTCATAATGGTTGAAATTAAGCGGCCTCAAACCGTTCTATCACAATTTGTATTGAATTTCATGCTACCTATTTGATAGTTGACAAAATTTTGAAATACATTAAAGAACGTGGTCATCACTTCGAACACTTGCCCTAATCATGCGACTTAACTATCGTTCTACTATCGTGCACATTTTAATTTCTCAAATAGTGACTAGAACTTCAATAAATACTAACTTTGTAATAAATGTGTATTAATTGCTCAAACTTCAAAAGCCGATACCGAAAAAGTATCCTAATTCAAAAGACAAAAGTAAAAAAGTTTTCAATAGCATATTTTTCTATTCGAAATATAAAGATAAGTTCAAAACAATTTTCAATGTCTCTATGCTTAAATATACAAAAATTGTCGTTTTATCGGAAAACCCCCTAGACACAGATACACATTCAAGCTACCAAATTTCTCCTGAGAAAACTCTTCTGAATGAGATACCTTTGTTTCCCTTTTTAATTTTAAGTAACAAAAAAAAAGTTTCGAGAGACAATTGAAGTATTTTAATCTCTCCAATTAGCTGATACTTCCAAGGTCAGTGAGTGTTTAAATGATTCAATTAGTAATTATCCTTTTAGTTGTAATTTGACCACAGAAATTACCTCCCTTCAAGTTTCTTTTAAATACTATATCATTTTGCTTCAGACAAATAAACCTTCATGTTTTTTTCAGTATCTTTCTCATTATATATAGATGGCATAAACAATTCACATTCATTTAATGGTTATAGGTATATTTAGGCTTGATTTCATTCTTTATATACGATGAAGAGAAAGAGTGAATGAGATTCGCTTCCCTCAAAGTTGAAAATAAAGAGATAATTATATCATATATTTTTGATATATATGGTTCTGTAAAATGTGATTTTTTCTACCTTTTGATTGTGAAAATTTAATTGAAATTTTTTTTACGATATTGATACACAAATGGTTTTAGGGAAAGTCAAAAAATTTTCTTAGCAAGGAAGTGAAATAATGAAAATTCGAAGTTAAATATTATCAAATTTACCTACAGAAAATAATCCTACATCAAACACCGCAAAATTCTGTTTTACTTTTCTAATTTGTTTTGATACTAATGGAATGAATAAAATATTTGGTCCTTTTCATTAGTACATCAGTGCATTTCTACGCATCAGAAAAAAAGACTATTTCAGAAGGCCTATTATATCATCCACTTAACAAAAATCAACAAGTAATTGTTATCATAAACATTTTTAGGAATAGCAGTATTGAACAAGCACAAGATTAATTTGAAAAGCGTTTTCCTGATAGGCATCCACCAAACAAGTATGCTATTTTTAAAATGTCTGGAAGTACCAAGAAGAAGAAAAAATCTTAAATTTAAGCAAAGGTCGTTCGGTTAGTAGGAAAAATCTTAACAACAGTAGAAAATATTTAAAATGTTCGATGGCACTTTTTAAAATTCAAGACATATAAATCAGAAAGAATAGCTTCCATTTGACAAGGTGAACATTTACCCGTATTCTTAAACACGACTTAGTATGGTATCCCAACAAGAGGCGTTTTAGTTACCAACTTCTTGAAACTGATTTTCCTCTTCCATGACAATTTTTAGGATGGTTTCTCCATGAACCTGGTAGTTACTTGGACAACATTGTGATTAAATACCAGATTTTCATGAAGGTGAAGGTAAATCGCCACAATATTTGCTAGTATGTGCTGCTGAACAATCTACCAGAATTCGGCTTTGAGAGAAGTATTTGTCGGCAGAAAGTGGCTCTCTGGATTAGAATAAGCGTGCATGGGTTCTCGTCGGCCCATTGTTTTAGAAAAATAATTTTACTGGAGCTGAAAATCAATACACACCTGAAAATCATCTCACTGCTCCTTTGTATTTACGACAATTAATGAAATAGACTTTGCTGTTTTCATGACGGAGCACCAGCTCAGAGACTGCCTTATATGAGAGAGACAGCATTTTAACAGTCGTATTTTCGCGCTGATTGGTGGAAATGAATGAATGTCCCCAAATATCGCCTGATTTAACACCGTGTACTCTTTTCTAATCCCCGGAAAACATATATCAGTAAAAAGATATCATCACATGTGAAATCAATATACTTAATGAAACTCAACAGTTGGTGAAAAGAGTTGTGTAAACAATGCGATCAAAGATGCAAGCGTGATCAGAAAGAAATAAATAACATGTGGAAAGAGAGGATTCTTAGTATATCAAAATATATATTTGTATCACCTATCTGTAGAGGTGTTTCGTTATTAATTGACAGATAATTCTTTTAATTTGCGAATTCGGAATTTTAGTATTTCACTTCCTTGTGGAACAAATCTTTTGCCGCCACCTAAAGCATTTTAATATCAATGTCGTAAAAGGAAGTTTAAACGAAATTTTCTTAATCAAAAGATAAATAGTTTTTAAACAGAATTAAATTTACAGGCCCAAAACCTCTAATAGTTTTGGAATAAAGCTAATACAAAGTTCGCTTAACATTATGCAGGTCGTCATGTATTATAATTAATACCATCAAACCAGATTTAAAAGTTTGTTTCCTATTAATATCTCATTAAATTTAACAACATCAAGTTAAGAACATCATCAAGTTAATCTCTTCTCTGTCACTTATTGTCCTGACATAATTAGATTTTGCCCTAAAATTCAAATTCCTGAAATGACATTTTTTCGGCCCCAAACAATTAAAACTCAATTACTTTACTTCCGAAGCCTATAATGAGTACCCAAAGTCTACTTTCGAGTGAATTTATTTCTGCATCTTTGTTGATTATTATCCCCAATTGAGAAATGAAACATATCAGAAAGTGTTATTCAAAACAATGTAAACTTTTAAACAACATACTTTAATTGTTTTCATTAAATAATTCAATTAAGTATATTTAATTAACAAAATAAATGTGATCGAACATTCCAATTTACTGATGATTTATACTGAGGATGTCAGAGTAGTCTCGTCACAAGTTCATTGAGAAATGAACAGTGATTCCTATCAAACAACATTGACAGGTCTCCCGTTAAAAACAATATCCAATCTTTTTTTTCATAGGTAATAGTTGAAAATAATAAAAGAGAATAATATGGTAAAGTAAATCACAAAATTGAAAAAAAAATACCAGTTTAACGGGTCAGACATCTAACCAACTACAATATCATCCAGCCAATATAAAACAAGTCTAATAAGGTTCTAAAATCATCATAAGTGAAACTAATAACAAAAATGGCAGATTATCAACCCTTGCCACTCGGAACTCCATTAATGTAGTATTACAAGAAAGTGCTCAACTAATGGGAAAAAATACGTGTGAATAGACTTTAATATCCAATTGAGGCAACTAATTGAGGGCCAAGAGAATCGAACAGTGGTAAACTAAATCTATCCCGATTAATAAATAAGTGAATATACTAGGCATATTATATCAGCCATCTTCCCTTTTATCAAATAAAACTTTAAATTGATCCAAATCAATCTCTTCTTCTCCCCCAGTTATCTATAACCTAGCAATAAATTGTCAGAGACATTTCCATTGGCAGAAGATGAATGGTGGAATTCCTCTCGGCTTGAATATTTATCCTGAATTGTTTTATCGGCTAATATGAAGCTTTCTCTCGCCTGGAATTGAGGAATTGAGTGTTTTCCATAGTTTTTCAATTTTTTAGTATCTCTCCGCTCTATGGATTTTTTATAGCAGATTTCCAATGTGTTACTTTGTCACATAATTTTTAGTAATGAACTTTGCTGCAGTCATCCTTTCCTTTCCCTAGCATTTTCCTTATTTTTTGTGTCTACGACTTTTACACATTACTACTCTTTCTGCCAGCAGCCAGAAAAAATGTTTCACAAAGAAATATTTTAAAATTCAGTTATCTGTGACATTAATCAATTCTACATTAGCTCTACTTTTTGTATTATTTCTTTCCACTACTTTCTAACATCTAAACTTTACCACACTTAGGCAAACTCATCATATAGGAAGTATTTTACTGCCAATTGTTTCCTTGACTAAACTAAGCATTTTTTTCTTGGAGTGTTGTTTATCTCCTTAAATGGAGGTGGCGGGTGATAGGCCAGGATATGTATAAATGGTAACTTTGGGTCAATAATTTACATCTAAAATCATGTAGAATAAGTAATATTAAGAATGTTAAATACTAATAAATAGTATCCATACAATTTTCCTTTATATAGTGTTATAGTATTTACTTTCGTTTGAAGAAATTTCATCTTCTGAATAAGTTTTCATTTCATTTGGCCCAAGAAAATATAAATATAGGCGAGAGTATGAAGTCAATATATATAAATTAAAAATGTTTTATGCAAATTGGTCAGCAAAAGGGCCATTTGACTAAACTGAGTTTGCAAACGATGCTCTTAAGGTAAAATATGAAGCCCACTATTAAAATTTTCTTCAGAAAACTCCAGCGTGAAAATTATAAACACAACTCTGAAATTGGTTCAGAAGTGTGATGCATTCCTTATAGATCTCATTTTGTTCATCTATGACCTCGTAAAGTGGCCAAACTCTGCTACGGATGAGATAGGATGAGATGAAAGTCCTTCATGGCTAATGGCTCCGTATATTAATCAGTAAGTAAACTCATTCGTGAAATATTTTTAAAAGACTTCTAATAGATGATGAAAAGTAAGTCTTTTTCGTCACTTCCAACGTGAACTCTGCAATATATCGCAGGGAAGCTCCTAAATAAAAAACAATCAATAAATAAACTAGTGATGACACTTTATCGGAACTAGAATAGTCTCTAGAGCAAACATACTTACATTCCATAATTAAATAAAAAGCCAAGATCCCAACATCCATCAAGAAAATATATATATATATATATATATATATATATATATATATATATATATATATATATATATATATATATATATAGCCTTAACCTCCAAGTCCAAGTCTAGGTGCCTTCTTTTCAAAAGAATCTACCAGATGATTTTAAGAGCTAATTATACGAACAGACAATGAAAAAGATTTTAAAAATATAATGGAAATATATTCTTATGCTAAAATTAGAAAGTTTTTTTATTGATGCAGCAATAATATTTATGATAAATAAAAACTTAGGCATAAAGTAATTCAGTAACTAGTACCTACTAAACAGTTCCTGGCAGAAAGAAACAACCTTTGTGCATCTGAGAAGCACATAGGAACATAACATAATATATATTTCCATGGTGTTATTGAGTTGTAAAGAATGTTTGATGCAGTAATGTAAGGTCATCGAGAAAAACCAGAATAAAATATACAGGATAATTATTTAGGGAAAACTCTAGAATAAGCTTACTAATACAATAAAGAGGTTATTCTACTTTGAATATTTATACGAATCCTTTTGTTTAGCATTTTGTATTAATTCTAAACTAGCCCTGACATAATTTATCGTGATAAAATGTGGATAGTGATAAGACAAATATCTGACGTGGTACAATCAAATGCTACAGGTTACAATTTTTGTCCACCAGAGAATAAAAACTCTATGAAATTGTTAAATTCTTTGCTAGCAACAACAGGTCAACTGAATTTCCAAAGTCAATTATTGCTCTTAAGAATTTATTCACAATATTAGCAATTGTGATAATAAGAGAAAAGAGGTTTTTATGACAAGACTTAATAACACTTTTAGGAGATGATCAATTCCGTTGGAACGCTTCCTCATTGTGGCAATTATGTCCACTTAAACTGAAGTTAACATGATTTCAAACATAGACAAAATCCTAAATAACAAAAAATAGCAATCCTTCATAAATTTTAGAAATCAAAAACCAGAATTGTTTCCAACATAGCTGTTTACTTACATATTTAACTTTTTTTCATACCATGAAATGAAATTAATATTTTTAAAATATAATAATTTCACATTTAAAAAAAGCCATTTTGTAACTATCAACTTTTCAAATGTGATATACACATTTTTTATTTCATTTGTAAACTAACATGTATACAATTTTAGATTAAAATGTAGCCTAAAATTTATTTAGTCATTTAACTCACTTCAAAACGCATTTTTAATTGTTTCGCATTCTATCGTAAAAATATAAAAACAAATTTATAATGAACTTTTTATCGCTTTTATTCTATAATAGGAGTAAACGTGTATCACAGTTACTAAGGTCGGCCCTAAACCGATCCATTGAAAAGAAATATAGGTAATATGTTAATCAAATTTATTAAATGGTAATATCTAATTAAATTAATCTCAAACATTATCATTTTTTTGTGTTCTATCATAATACAATTACATGTTTAATCAAGTTTTGAGTCAGATTTAAAGAATGTGAGTACCATCAGAGTAATTAAGATTTCACTCAGATTCAAAGAACGGCTCTCTCCAATCTGTGAATAAGAATCGCTGCCTTTGCAAAGAGTAATTCCGAGTATTGAAGAATTTCATCACATATTCATTGTTCATTCACTTGTTCTTTCAGTTACCCATTTACCTGTTTTTACTCTAATTCCATAGAAAAATCCTGCAAATTTTCTAGTCACTTAGGTTTCACTAATCAGGATTTGATGAATCAATAAACCTTTTTTAATTGATTTTTAATAATAAAGTGAAAAACAACGAAGCTACAAACTGGAAGGTTCTTAAATGGGATTTTAAAAGAAAATGGTTAAGTTATGGAAAAGGGAATTTATGGAATTGTACATATCCCAAGTGGAGTGATAGACGTAACAAAGAGAAGGAAAAAGAGCAAACGGCTTAAATCTATCCTGGTCCGCTACTAGGCTGCTTGTAGGAGAACTAAAATGGTAAGGTAAAAGGACCTCAGTTACCCTCAGCTTCCAAAATAGAACAATATCGAAATGTTTGGTACCTTTACGATCCCTAGTACTCCTAGTAGTAGCTATGTACCTTCTATATACTTTCATTTCCTTAATTTTACAACTTTTTGCCTCTCATGATATTTTGGTAAATAAATAACAAAAATTTTCAGCGGTTCGAAATAAACTCCTATCAATTCACTACGAGCCACATTGAGTCGTTTTAGTCTCCACATATGACCTTATTAAATATGCAGCCAACACTTTTCATTTTCCATTAACTTAATCGATGAACTGTCGATGAATCTCACTTTATTTCATTCAATTTATCATCAGGAGGCCTCTCCTAATGGACTACTCACTTGCTATGTCAAATAATAATTTTTAAAAAACCTTAAGCGAACAAAAATGCCGCTTTTCACAAACTGTCACCAAATTTTTCTTTATAGGTCAATTTTATTCATCCTGTTCGTATCAGAGACAGCTATGTTTATGGGCGTAAAATTCGATCGTATCAAAAGTCAGAATAATTTAATGCCATTGACACATAAATGAAGCCTTTTTCAACTATATTCGTGAGGAAACGTCGGAAACCCGGATAGAGGGTCATGGAGTATCAGTCACTTGCCAATATTCCCTTTCATTAATCTTTTCATAAATTACCTAATTGATTGTTTTATGTTGGCGTGAGTTCTTCTTCTTCAAATCTTTTTCAAACCTTCAAATCAAACTTACCATTCGAATCTGGTTATATGAACAATACTCATCATCAACTCTTTCTTATACATATCTTCTTACAATTCGAATCTTATTTTTTTACCATTCGAATTTTCTCTTTTTCATCATCTTCTTCTTCTTCTTTTTCTTCTCCTTCGAATTTTCTCCTTTTTCCTCCCCTTCGAATCTTCACCTTTTTCTTCGAATCTCCTTTTTTTTCATTCACACCCATCCTTGTTTCTGACAAGGCGTGATTTTAGCGCACTCCTTAAAGTTATCAAAGTGTGATCCACTATCGAATTTTTCGTCCTTTCAAAACAACAGGATTAAAAAAATTTTAAATGCGATAAAATCGATCGAAAAATAAGAACTGATTTCGGAATAGATAATGGTAACAATTGTGGGTGGAAATTATGTGCATCGGTTTGACAACACGTCATTTTAGATTATTCACTGATAAGCTGACTTAATAGAATTAGCAAAGGTGAAAGCAAATATTATTACAATAATTGAGTTTATTCTTAGAATTCAAACATTATTAGACTTCATTCTCAAACTATTCACACAAATGACATTGCAGCTGAGTGGGAGTTAAATTTCAAATTGCAAAATAATTAGCAGGAATTTCTGGCCCTTACTTAAAACTTATTGACAAAATAAAGTCTGCGATAAATTAAATGGGCTAGTTCGTAATGTTTATTGAATGAGAATGAATTCATTTAGGAATTTAGAATAATTTAATATAATTTATTTCATCTACTTCAGTGAGATGTGGATAGATGCAAATCAGAAGCAAACTCAGTTGTGTACACATACGGGTGCATTTTAATAAATAAATTAACTGTATTTAATGCTTTTGATTTACTGAAAACTTTGGCGTAGTCGACATAATTAAAGTTGGCTGGATTCTAAGAATAAGGAATTAATTACCGAATTTAGTATTGTATTGACGGTTGCAAAATGTTCAATAGAGAACGGAGTCGGAAAGTGGTAGAGACGTGCTTTTTTAAATGAAATAAGAATAATTTCGAAAATAAGCATGAAAGTGCGAGTTCCTATGGTGGAGGTTGCCTACACCGACATTGAATTAAATATAAAAGCTGTTTATAGACCACCGTTTCAAATCCAAAAGGATGGTAAAACGTTCTTTTACGGTTTCCACTCTATCATTAGTAATTAATCGATGAGTCTGCGCTCAAAGGCCAACATGCGCCCCAGGCGAGACCCGAAGACCGCTCACACGTTGCGGACGAAGTCCTATCTCATAATGGCCAAGAGGCAGTTGACGGTGGAATTCAGCTTGTTGAGGTTGCCGTTGAGGGTAGTAAGGTGGAGCGACTGCAGGGCCAAAAGCCTTTCGAGTAGAGGCTCATGCTCGTCACTAAACACTCTTGCACAGTTTTGGCCATGTGCGCTCGGGTAACGTACTGTTGAAAGACGTATACGGCTATGTTTGTGATATTTTTCACCAAGGGCAGGAGTTTCCTTTCTTCACCGAGATGTCCCTATACTCAGCCGTGGTGAGCCTGTAACGGACCACAAACCACACCGGTGGCATCTTATCGCCATTCGAAGTCACGACGACAATCATCATCACGGATCCCGGGTGCCTGGTCGTGGAAGCGTAGCGGACTTTAGAGACGTCATTGCCGAAACTTACAACGCGTTAATTTCACTTACTAATGAACGGATGACCTTGAATATATTTTTCTTTAGAAAAAATGAGAATTTGATTGTCATGAGACACCAGCGCTCCTGCCGTTGTTCTCGCGTACGGTCGGTGAAGAGAGGCTTTTCCAGGGACTTCACCTCCCTCCGCGTTTCTGTTTGACAGGCCGGACACTGTGGCCACCAAGATGTTCTTCTTCTTCGTGAGTGCAGTCATTTTGAGCTTCGGAGCAGTTTATAAGGCCGTTCTTACAGCCAAAACGGTTGACAACTTGAGGTTTGTACGAGGTCGATCTTTTTAGGTCTTCCCCTTTCTTGAGCCTCTCTGGGAGTCTGTGGGCGGTCATCCGGCTGAAGTTGAGCCGTTTGGCGATTTCGGACTGCTTGCGGCTCGTGCACAGGAAAGTAGAGATCTCATTCTTCTTACTTTCATCTCGGTACAAATGCACACAACGGAAACGACGTTTTAATGGCACACGCTAGAAAATTAGAGCTTTGAGTTTGTTTGACAGAACTTTTCTCATACACACGCGTAAACCTCCTCAAAACATAAAAAACCGAGTGTAATAGAACTTTAGGAAAACCTTGTATGTCGAAATTTTAACTTACTTTAATGTTGAATTGATAGCGAAATGCAGCGGATAAAGATGATAAAAACGAAAAGACTTTCAAATAGGAGAGCAGCTGCAGACAACTGCTCATAACATAACTTCCATATAAATGCAAACAAGACTTAAAATGAGTGTAATCGATTAATACCGTTTTGGAGAACCTGAAATTTCGATGATTTTCACGATCGAGTGAAGCCAATTCATTTGTGTGGTTCATTTCACAATAAGAACCCTAGAATTATGCCTTCAGAGTTACGGCTCAATGTAGATGTTGTGTTAGATAAATACGTGCGCAGAAAATTCCGTAAATTAAAGTGAGATATTTTCTTAGATTATTGAAAGAAAGTGATAAATTCATGATCGAAAAAGATACTACGACGCTTTAAATAATAAAGACTCAGAAGTAAACGGGCAAAATATATACTTTATGGTTGATTGGTAGAGCAAAACATTTAAAAGGTGAAAAATATTTTTAAAAAGCTTGCATTTGCTCTCAAAGACGAACCTAAGCGTCTATACAGTTAAGTTAACAACACAAAAGCTACAAGAAAGGCTATAGGTCAAATTAACAGTTGAGAAAGAATTCTTACCGATAAACCTGTGTTAAATTAAATAATCTCGGTTTATTTACTATTGATTACTTGTCAGAGCTATCTTTACAAAGCTTATTAATTGTTTTAAAAACGATCGTTTCTCTTCAACACGCGAGTAAACGAGGAAAAAACCCACCTATATTAGAAAATTCTACTATCGAAGGCGCTAGACCGGATTGATTTCAGCCAACTCACATAAATTAATTAAATAACGAATTAGTTAAATCTTTATGTACCAACCTAAACTTGTTCATTAGAAACACAGAGCTTCATGCAGTGCATAAAATAGTTAACTCCATAAAAAACATAAGAATACCTGATTCACAAAAAGTCCCTGGTTCTTATCTATAAGAACACATACACCAAAATATTCTAGACTAACAAAACTTAAATCTCAATCACAGAACAATCCAAAGGATTGTTCTGTGTTTATACCGCCCCAAAATGAGAACAATATATCCAAAGAAGTTGTCATTCCATAAATAAAACGAAAATTATCTAGGATTAAACGGTCCTATTCAAATCATATCTAAGCTATCCATATTGTAGCAGAATGCCCCTTTTGATCACTCCGCACCTGACACCACTATTGTCGTGGTATTCTTTGTGATCGTGATATACTTCTTTGATGAAATAGGCTTTGTTCTAAGAATGCTAATTTTGTTGTTTAAAAGAAGAGCCGCTCCAAAGACGTAAGGTTATAGAGAAACGCACAGAAATTCCCCAAATAAACTTATATTTTAAATTTAACAAGTTACTACACAAAAACAAAACATAAACAACAGAAATACTCCGAATATTATAATACACAATAATTCTTCCAATTAACTTGACCCTCTAAAATTGACTAAATTTGATATCCACTTCAATATACAAGATTTAGGCTAATTGTCTCTACTGGAGTTTAAATACCTTGGTTGTTATGGTGGCGGGTTTGAGTTTGACCTTGAACTCAATGAGCCTCAGCCATCACAGGAATCTGGTAGGTCCTTTGACGCGTGGTTCGATCAGATTGTTGGAGGTGGTCGAGATCACGAGGTACTTTGGCGAGTGTAGCAGATGGGGGTCCACATGGTATTAAAGGGGACTTTTCAAGGGCGAGAACAATCACGGTGCTTTAGGAGGCACCAGGGTAGGCGAGAGTAAGTTAAACTTGGTTCTTAAACTAAGTAAACTTAGAGTTTGGTGTGACCACCGGGTAACGGGCTCGAGGGTGAGCTTTTCTCCTTCGTTACGTAATTCCTCATGAGCGAGGACTGTATTCGGGGGGTTTTCTTCAAGGGCGAGGACTATATCGGTGTTTTAGGATACACCAAGATAGAAGGGGGAGGGGGTTCTCTGACGAGAATAAGTTGAACTTTGTTCCACAACCAAGTTAACTTATGAGTTTGGTGTGGCCACCGGGTAACGGGCTCGAGGTGGAGGCTTTTTCTCTTCTTTTCGTAATCCCACAAGGGCGAGTAATTTACCTGGCTTTTACGATGCACCAGGATAAGAGGAGTCTCTCTGACGAGAGTAAGTTGAACTTGAACAAGTAAACTTAACGTTTGGTTTGATAACCAGGGACTAGCTCGAGGATGAGCTGCTTCTTAGCCCTCTAGGTAGCCCTGCCTCTCTTGTAGGGGACTTTGTAGTCTGGCAAGTCACGTAATTTACCTCTCCAGTCTTGGTAGCCCGGCCTCAGTCCGGAGACTTCGTAGCCTGGAGACTGGCGTATTCTACGTCGTTTTTCCCAAGTGTTCCTTATTTATACCTCGTCACCCCACTGGGGTAGGGGTAGGATAGAGGGCTTGTGGACGTGCCGCATGAGGGTTGTTACTCCAACGGTTTTTCTCATCAAGTCTCAACTCTGCTCCAGCTGGCTTTCAAGCTTGAGAGAAACGCGCCTCCAATTTCTTACTTGAGGTGAAATTGAATATACTCTTGTAGGGGAGATCTTGCAGTTTACAACCTTTCGGCTTTTCATAGCAACGAGTGGCGAGGCGCTGTGGTTACGATTTTGACCCACAGTGCCGGGCCATATGTCTTAACGGTTACCGTCCCGTGTCTCCACTGAGAGAGAACGAGGGAGTGACGATTCCCCTACATATATAGTGGTTCAGGTTGAATTAAAACTTCCCAACGGTGTCACTGATAACTCCTCACTAGTAAGACTAATCTAGAACCTCACCATCCTCTAACTAAATTAGGTAGTTCTTTCGGATATCCAATCTAGACTTCGGTATCTTCAGTTTCCCATCATGACTACCATGTCCTTCTTTCATCAGAAACCTAAAAGATTCTAGAAACTTTACTTCATCTGAATCAAAGAAAAACTTAAATGCATAAATCCTATCACTTTTAAGCCTTCGGCGCCTGACAGAAAAAAATTTCAATTCCTTCAACCAAAATTTATAACCTTACTTACTGTGTCCTTAAAGTTCATTTACCACCTATCATCCCAATTTTTTAGTCCTGTTGGATTAGATGCGCGAAAAGAAATAACTACAACTGCCCAAGAGATTGCCAGGAGGCTCAGTCAGTTGAAGGCTTATAAATCCCTTAGACCTGACGGCTTCCCGCCAAGAGTGATGGGTGAGGTGAAAGATCAGGTGGACACCCATCTTTCTGACATCTTCAACGCGTCACTCTATAGTGGTGAACTCCCTACGGACTGTTGTATGGCCAACGTCACCCCGATCCACAAAAAAAAAGAGACCGTGGCACCGCTGGAAACTTAATAGTGGTTAAAGTACTGGGAGGCATCATAGCGGATAGAATAATGGATCATTTAGAGTTTCACAACCTGTTGAGGAACACTCAGTACGGCTTCCGAATAAAGCGGTGGTTACTCACAAACTTGGTCGAATTCTTTCACGGGATGATGAGCGAGTTAAAATGAAGTCAAGCGGTGGACATTGTTTATTTGGATTTCCAAAATGCTTTCGATAAAGTCTCCCACCTTCCACTGGTGGCTAAAGTACTCGCCTTGGGAATTAGAGGAAAGATCGCAAACTATTTTGAACGTTGGTTGTCGGACAGGCGACATATTGTTAATATCGGCGGCCACACCTCTAGGTGGGTATCAGTAACGAGCGGTGTCCCTTAGGGCTCCGTGATGAGCCCTCTATTATTCATCATCTCCATCAACGACATAGATAAAGGACTAGTAAGCCGCCTCTGGAAATTTGCCAACGATACAAAACTTGGAGCGAACGTAGTGGATTCCGAAAACATCGGAGGATTAAAGGAGGCCCACAGATGATCGGGGAGTTGTCTTACAAGTGGCGGGATGACTTTCAACTTAGGTAAGTGTTAGGTGATGCACATCGGGTATGCGAATCCCCAGTCAGACTACGAGCTACAAGGTATGCATCTTGGGTCAACTGATATCAAGCAGGACTCATGTAGATTGATTAGCAGTGATCTTAAATTCTCTAAGCAGTGCTTACATGTGGAGAAGAGGGCTTAGCGCCCTCTGGGTTACTTTAGGAGGCAATTCAGCTTTCGGAACAAGGAAGAGGTTTTGTGTTTGTACAAATCACTGGTGCTGGCTCACCTAGAGTACGCGGTTCATTTCTGGTCTCTTCACTATCGAAAAGACTTCGATCGTTTGTAAAAGGTGCAAGCCATGGCCAAGAAACTGATCTCTTCGATAAAGAACAAGCCATACCCAAAAAGATTGCAAGAGCTTGGCCTTTTTTTATCTCGGGACTCGAAGACTGCGCGGTCGTCTCATAGAGACTTTCAAGATTTTGAAGGATTTTGAAAATGTCGACTACACGAAGTTCTTTACCCTTAACCGGAATGCTAATCGAAATCACGGGTGGAAAGTGGAGTTGCCCAGAGTTATTAGACTTCCGGTGGATAAGTCCTTCCCATACGATATCTGCGCCAGTTGGAGTAGTTAAGTAGGGAGTCTGGAACAATTTAACAGACGCTGAACGTTGTGCGCCGATGCAATTCACCTTAAGAATAGGTACCGTTACAATTGGCAAAAATAACACTGGACAACCCAAAAATATCTTTTGTCTGGTGCCTAAAATATTTCAACAAATTCTTAAGTGATGTTTCCTGCTAAATTTGGAATTAACTTCAGTTTTCCTCCATTAGGTCTAGTTATCTGTATCTCCGTATCTCTATTTTGGCTCTAATAGATGCTAAAATTGCGCAGAAAAATATTTCCAAAGGTGTACAAGAGTTGATATTAGTGATTTTTAATGCAATTAAACAAGACTATTTCAATTCTACAAAAGGGAATTAATTTGAAGCAATTAAGAGAGTATAACACATAAACAAACAAAGCACATGTAAAAATTAAAAATTGAAAATGCATGTTGGCAAAGATTTTTGGCAGAAAATTCAGGGATAAATTTACGTTTATTTGCGCACCGTTGATGTTAAACAACAGGAGTATCTCATTTTAAAAAACAGCAATAGTCTGCTATCATCACAGGGTCCCAAGGTCGTTAGTAACAAGTTTCGATCTCTTTGATGTTCTGATGGAATCGTTCGCCTTGTTTGTCGCTAACATCTCAGAGATTTTCAGGAAAACGATCAAGATGCCTAAAAAGAAAATGCATTTTGATGCTCATATTCACGCCAATATCACGAAAAGTTGATAGCAAGCTGGTAACAAGGTCGTTATAGTTTTCACTTTTTTGTTTCCATAACACATTTGGTGAATTAATGCAACAACTTTTTGAAGAGGACATCTTGCTCATTTTCTATTGCTTAGTTCACCACAACATCTGCCAAATCTGAAAAAAAAATAATTAGAATTAGGATTAAGTAAAGAATCCAGTGTATTGGACGTACACACATGCATATTAACTAATTTATAACATATACACACTCATACATATGTACATTAACTCTCACATATATTTATATACATATGGACTTTGACTCAAACATAATATATGTGTTATAAAAGGATGTTTAATAACTTAAAAACTAGACTTGATAGATCAAAATAAAGAGGTAATTTTCGATTCAGGATACCGATAACTTACAGGAATGATGTCCATTTCCTAAACACCAAAAACCTTGTAGACCAGTGTCATGATCATAAAATATATACAACACTGGACTTAAAACAGATATCTGAGACACACTCTTAATCAAAGGCTCTGACCTGATTATGACACTTTAAAATCACACTCTACATTCTATTTCTCAACTAATTATCAATCCAACTTAACAGACTTTAGTTACTAATCAAGTTTATCTGTGGCACTCTATTCAGAAAATTAAAAAATTATGGTAAACTACATCAAGACCCATATCCTTATCGGATTTACCAGTCAGATATTCTTAGAAAGCTAGCAAATTTAATAAATATGACACGAAGATAGCGAACAGCATCGTTTTTACATTCAATGTGTCCAACCTACAAGATAATCTAGATGAAATGGTTGACTGAGTAAAAAATGGCAGATGAATTTTGAGACATATAAATGTAACTACATGCCATCTAAATGTCTAAATTCAAATTCTATAGTCCGTTATAATAAAAAGGGCGCTCATGTTTTTAATCTCGTAATAAGTTAAAAGATCGAAGTAGTGCATCAAACCTACTATGGTCCATTCAACGTCATACCGGCGCGCTCTCGCGTTTCTGCAATTTCATGTACGCAACTCTCTTGTCTCTCACTCGTCGACATTACGATTATAGCACCTACTAAGGGTTACGACATAGATACATATAGTTTCTTGATTCGTCTCAGGTCGACGTTTACTAAGTCGAAAAGTAAAACTACCTTGTCAAGCTTTTCCGCTTAGACTGTATGACTGTCCTCATCCTCTAATTCATCTTGCCTACAGTAAGCAATTTTTGTCCTTATTCATGGTATTTCTCTTCCAAATGTTATAGTAACTTGAATTTTGATCTAATGGCCCTTTTTTTGTTACGAATAGATGTTGCTATTTTGATTGAATTAATGAATTCAAGTATCATTCACCGTAAAAATTATTTGCAAGAATTTTCTTCGTTGGTTTCAATTTTAGCGAAATGGTTCACGTAAAGATCAGCCAATTGATCAAGTAGATCTTTGCGCACTACCTTTTGAACACATCAAGCTGATAGCTTGCTGAGAACAAGATGATGACTTAAAAAATTATAAACTGAACAAAGTAAAATTCAAACTTTACGCTTTCAACCTTTCCGAAACTGCAGCGACTTTCATTTTATTCAATCACTGACTTTGAGGGTCTCACTACTTACTCTTGATCTTTCAAATTTTTTCTACGTTATTTAAATCGCTTTGTCCATCTCATAACTGTATTTCTCTCTAAGAATACCATCAGACTTGTTGCGAAGTATAATTTAAATTCAAATAATGCTAATCAAGTTTTGTCAAAAGGTTAATGACTGCTCTGTTCTTTTATGAAAGAACAGCCGAATCAAATTTCTTTATGATGAAGCACATTCATGGAACAAACGAAGATTAGTGAATGTGAATAATTAAGAAATGCATGCAGTCTTTCATATATATCGAAGACATGTATGGAAAAATCTGGTAAAGCATAGACAAGAACTTTGGCACGAAACTTATTAAATATCCGTAGTATATTATATAATAGCCAAGCGAAACCTTATAAAATCGGAAAATGATTACAAAAATTTGATTGCACCTAGTTTCTACACTAATTACATCAACAGTACAAAGCCCTCGTAGGAGTTGAGTGCATTTTACAATTACCCCTAAGTTATAATGACGATTTTGACAATAGACTCAATAACGAAATTGTTTTTATTGAAAGACCCGATTTTAACGATAGGCTTATTAACGAGAAGAAAATAATTGTATATATAATTAAATTGATACTATCGAAAGCACCAAGGCCATATTATATGCTACAGATAATTATATGCGCAGAAACTTTGGTTTCCGACTATCGCTGCAAATCTGAGCTAAAGATCCCTGGGTTCTGTCAGCTCCTGCTTATTCACCGTAACCCAGGAAATCGTCAGCGGGGAATGTCCGTCTATATTCGTGATGGTTTCTCCGCTCATAGAAAAACTAACTATGAATGTGGCTGCCATGAAGTAATGGCCTCGCGCTTTTGTACCCGAATCCACAACTTTTATATTTCGGGCGTTTATCGCAACCCCGATTGCGATGATACCATATGTGATTGCCTATTAAAAGCCATGGCCACCATCCAGTCTGATGATCGAAAAGCAATTTTTGTTTTTGTTGGTGAGTTCAATGCTCACCATGGGGAATGGCTTGATCTTAGGCAACCTGTCCCTTCTTATACTATTACAAAGGAGAATTATCTAAAAAAAACGGAGTTAACTGGAATAATGTCCGTGATGATGTTTCCAGGATCCAATTAGAGTCCATTCTTTGCAGTGCTGAGCCCATGTCCGCTTTCAATGAACAGATACTTAGTATTATTTCTTGCCGAGTCCTTGTTAAAATGATCTCATACCGGTTTAATGATAAAGTCTGGTTTACAGTGGAATGCAAACTGCTCGGCATGGCAAAGAGGCGGCATACCGGCACTGGTCTCAGCTACGCACAAGAGAATCTTGGAACGAGTATGTACTAGCAAGATCTCAAGAAGAGATGATTTATCATGATGCGGGAAGGAAATATCTCAGCTCTGCCAAGGATAAATTGTTAAGCGCCACTGATCCAAATAAATGATGGTCCACCCTTAAATCAGTGGTCTTTGGCTGCAGCTCATCACTTCCCCAACTGCTTTTTGAGAACGGTCAACTTATCAGGAGTCCAAAGGAAAAGGCTGATCTTTTGAGGAAGCACTTTGACACTAAACTTAGTAGAGATCAATTAATTTTCAATCAAGAAATAGCCATTGTGCCTACTCTTAATAAAATTGCATTTCGATCCAAAGAAGTGAAGAAGCTACTCAATGCTCTTGGTCCATATAGGGGCACAGATCCCCGTAAGGTGTTTCCTTTATTTTTTAAGAAAACTTTTGCTCTAATCGCAAAAAAACTGAGTGCAGTGTTTAGATGCCTCATGCGATCTGGATCGTTATCCCCCGAGTGCTGGAGGGTGGCTCACATAACGCCTATTCCTAGGTGAACTCCTTCCCCTGATCCCTCCAATTATTGTCCAATCTCTATTACACCAATACTTTCTAAAGTTTTTGCGCATCTCGTTGCAGTTCGCCTTTCCCGCTTTCTTAAGAGATCGGGTGTTCTCCCTTGTAATCAATTTGCTTATCGAAAAAAGCTTGGTACAACGCATGCACTTCTTACAATCTCTCACAAGATCCAATTAGCACTAGGCCAGGGACATGAGGCACGAAAGGTTTAACTGGATCTCTCAGCTGCCTTTGATAGAGAAAATCATAAAGACTTGCTGAAGAAGCTTAGAGATATTGGTGTTAGTAGACGGAATTAATCTATTTTGGAGCAATTCCTGGTGGGTCGCACCCAAAGAATTTGTGTTGATGCCACCTTCAGTGATTGGCATCCTGTCCACTCGGAGGTTCCGCAGCACATTGTTCTCGGCCTCTGCTCTTCAATATTTACACTGCTACCCTCTTTAGCATCACAAAAAATATTATGTATGGCTATGCAGACGACGTAACTCTGCTCGCGACTATTAACTCCCCTCACTCTCGCAGCATTGCATTTAATTCCCTCAATGAAGATCTTCGATGCATTTCTAGATTGTTCCATACATGGAACATGAAGCTTAACATCGCTAAATCTAAATGTATGTGTATCTCACGATCTTTTAGCCCTTTTCCTTAACATGAACCTCTCCATGTTAATGGTTTAGCATTAAACGATGTGAACGAACTGGACATCTTGTGCGTCAAATTTGATTTTAAATTAACTTTTGAGTGTCACGTCAGATCTCTTGTGACTACTGATTCGCAAAAATTGGGAATCATGCGAAAGGCCTATGTCACCTTCAATGATGCTTCCGTGTTCACCACTTCCTTCCGAAGCTTTATTCTTCCAGCTTTGTAATATTGTGCCCTTGTCTGGTCGTCTGCTGCTACCTCACACTTGCAGCTTATTGAGAGAGTCTCTTATACTCCCAGCTTTCTTTGTGGCGGTAATGTCCAATGGAACCTTGCACATCGCCGGAAGATCAGCGATGTATGCATGCTCTATAAGATACAATCCAATCCGCATCACTTGCTGTATATTTCCTTGCCAAATCGCTTTGTAGCAATTAGAAACACTCGTCAGGCTTTGGCTTGGCATCCTCTTTGTTTTCTCTCTTTAAGATTCCGTACAAGCCAGTTACAGCGTTGCTCTCTGCCAAGTGTTGTTAATCTAAGGAATTCCTTGGACGAAGAGACTTGTACATCGAATAGTGTAGTTGCCTTCATGAAGAAAGCTAATAGGATCTTGTGTTCATCATGAGCCATTATCCTGTTATTTTGTAAATGGTTATGTTTTTTCTTGTTTTAATATTCTATATACAGTATATCTTGTTTTGCTTGAATGTTGCTATATATTGTTTTTCAGTTTTTTATTTAATTTTATTACTCAATTTAATTTAACTGAATCCATAGATGACTGGAAGCCTTGAGGTTTTTCTTTACCTATCTTTTCTCAGTTTGTTCTTCTATCCCACTTCCTTTTCTTCTTACCTTCGTTACCTCTTCGACGTTGCAGGTGTGCGGGGATTGCTAATTGCAATCTATAGTTCTTGCGTTCTTCCTGTCTCATCATGTGTAATAATAATAATAAATTGATATAAACGAGATAAAACCGAATAGATTATACCATTTGGCGAGATCTTTAATCAATGCCATAGGAACAGGAGTGAAACAACATAGTATAAAAGTATAATGTCTTGCATATCTCTAAATGCGAGAAAAAGTGAGCAAAGCGATTCTAGCAAATGCTGTTATATTATTTTAACTTCAAATATTGTAAATATTTTAAATCTATAAATTAAAATCTATTACAGAATCAGCTGGAACTCTTTAGTAAAATTTTAGCATCATAGACGATACGAAAAGGGAAACTTAGCCGTGTAGTCATGTGATGTGACCAAGACACAAAGAGAGCTATTATAGACAATGCTGTTAACTGACGCATCACTTATCAAGTTTAATTTACACAAATACGAATTCATGTTCTTAGATTTTCTTAAATTTGACGAGAATTAGCAAATGAATGGAAAATTCTAATTTGTATCTAGAGATCATATGCAATACTTCTTTAGCATCTCATCCTTTTCCAGTAACTTTATGTTGTTTTTTTATCAGATACGTTTATTAATGTAATAAGTAGGATTTAGTAGATTTGCGCAACAATAATTATCTGACATATTTAAGAGGTTATAGACGATTTTCTAAAATTCGTTTATAACAACCGTGAAGACATCTTTTGCAAAAAGAATTTTCTGATAAAATTGCCAGGAAAAAATAATTTTCACTAGAAGAAATGAATTATTTTGTAAAGGAATTAGGTAAATGAGCGTCTTCTTTCTAAATTCCAAAAGATTCGAAACATGATAATTGAAATGTGATGGAAACTATAGAGCATGACATTCAACCGAGAAAGAAAAAGGTTAACCAGAATTTTGAGATCTTATTCCTAGAGATCTCTCATAAAACAGAGGAGGAGTAGCTCAAACCCTTCATGCTACCAGCAAAGCAATTTTTTAAGCTAATAGGAATATTTCAATCTCGAAAGAAACAAAATGTAGGTCTTTTAAAAAATATTGTACCATTAATAATAAAACCAAAAAGCCATTCCTAACCAAAAAAAAAGAAACACGAGCTCCTGTTGTGGGCCCAGACATAGGTACAAGAAATGAGACTATAGAAAACTTACTTTCTCCTAGGTGGCAAGAGGCTGAGTTTCCAATCGATGTCCAGTGAAGTATCCAACATGCTATAACAAAGAGAAGAAGTGATTGGATGATTCGGGTTGAAAATGTTGAAGATAAGCTAATAGAACCATTCTAACTGGATAATAGTGTCAAAAATGGATTTTCTGGCGTACTGCGAGTTCCTTAAGAAAAACTTCCTATCGTGGTTCAAGAGACAGTCATTAAAGCTGACTTAAAATTCATGATCACAAGTTCTCTAAGCAGTGGCTAGACTCGAAAAGATTCCCAGGAAACGCAATCATGGACTGGTTTCCCAACCATTGTTTCCTAAATATAATATAAAATCTTATTGAGCATCCGGAAGATTGAAGTTTACACAAATAGAAGGCAATTTAACAGCAAATATCACGTTTGTGAAGCCATCCAAGATGCTGCAAATAATGTTTTTGCTGATTTCATCAAAACATTGACTTTACCAGGAGATAACAGACTGTTCAAACTTATTTAGAATGCTTCATTTGTCCATTAGTTCTGAAAACAATTTTATTTAAAATTATGTTTTTTCGAATTCCACTTCGGGGTATATGCAAATTTTCTTCATAAACTCGTTTAAACCTTTTTACTTTGTTATTATATTTAGGTTGAAAACTATTCATTCCAACTAATTAAAAATCTTCAAACTTTCTCTCGACATTATAATAGTTATTCAAACAATAATTTGGCTTATTTTCCTCACATATGGCGTTTAGATTCCATAAATTCACACTACATTTTCTGTTAATAATTGACTTATCTCTGTGAAGAAGGTTACACAAAAAGCATTTAAAAAACTTTCAAGCTTCTGAGAAGAATGTCAAGCTCCTACGATATATTCCTCAAATTTCCAATTAAAATCCAAAGATGTTTATCTTCCCCTTTATATTTATAGCCTACTTCTCCTTGATCCGACATATAAGCTCTACGATTGTGTTCTCCTTACCTAATTAAGGATGATGCGCTAACTGAACCGAATTCAGAGAAGAACTAAATGATTTCCACAAACTTAGGAAACAAACCATATGTAAAAAAACTTGTTAATAGACTTATTATTACGCGCAAATATGGGACGTAGGGTGTAACTAATAAAAAGTGTTTAAATACTAAAGGTTTTCTGTAGAGTTAAATATTGGTTCTGTTCTAGCTGGACGATAGAGCAAACACTCGCTAAACTCAAAATGTATTCAGATAAAATTACGCAAACGGGAATAGTATATTTTCGCAAGTAGTGAAGAGTCTTTAGTTAATGTGTTTAAAAACTATTAGATGATATTTGGTATGTAAATTTTTTAATAATAGAAATCAAAGCTTCTAATGCTTAGCTAACGAGTGAAAAGGGCAGCATGGAAAATAATTAAAAAATGGCAGCAATCAGTCACCTAGATAGCATGTGTATGAAGTCTTTTTTTCATATTTCTTTCCACTCTCTTCCTACAGTACAATCTGTTTTACTACAAGTGCTACTAGCCCTGAGCAACTTTATATGAATATATTTGTAGGAATCTTTGGAATATATATATATATTAATTTAAGTAGTTATTCTATGTCATAGATGTAATACTAGGCAAAAAAATGAACACATACAAGAACGTAAGTGTGTATACGTAGTTCTACACTAAACAATACAGTTATTAGCGCCAATCTTTTGTACATAGGTAGATTAATGCGTGGGAAACTTGCCAGTGACAAATATGGTGAGGAAGGGAGATTGAAAAGGCGCAAATTCCAGAGAATTGTTTTATATAGATGTTTTGGGGGCGCCCAGCTGCTTCGGAGAGCAGATAGTCATTTGGATATTAAGCTGTTATTTATTATCGAAAAGAGGACTTCAACGGCAGAATCCCCCTCTATGATTGGATTTTATATCATCTTTGATTTACTTTTTTTCGTATAGAATTGGTTTCTCAAGTTATTACAATAACTTTCGGATTTTCTAGCAAAGCTCTCGGAAAGGCAGATGCTAAAAGCGGACCAACGGCATTTAACATTAAAGAAAGGTCACGTTATTTAGGACTCTTGCGTTTTTTATCGACTGGAGATAACTTAGGTAATTTTATGAACTATTATACGAAAAAACGAAAAACAAACAATCAAAGAGTATAGTTCCAGCGTTGAGATTACTCTTAGGAATCTAATTTACAGCTCAATATCTAACCAGAACAAAACTTCGAAATAAACAATCACTGGGATTTAAGCCTCCTGATTCACCATCCTTTACCAATAGCTCTAGATAACGTAATATTAAATTTTAACTCCATACCTTTAAGGACCTTAAATTTAACTAATCTCTTTAATCATTTAATCAAGTTGGTTTGCATCAAAGATTTCATTTGAACTATTTTTCCTCTTCAGCGTACCTTGCTAGTATTCCTTGTGTATTTATCTGTTAGTATAATAATAACTTGTTGGCCATCTTGGCCATATCTAGAGTGGTTTTTCCAAGCGAGATTTTTAAAAGACGAATATTACTTAATAATTATTCTTAAGTCATAATATAGTACTTGAACTAACTTCATTCAAAGAGTGGCTGGTTGTTGATTACTTTATGGGTATCAAAATGGAGGGCTCCAGTTAAGAAAATTAAGCCAACATGTATTGATGAAATTTTCTTAGAAATTTCTGAGAAATTTGAGATGTAGCCTAAATTTTTCTTTAGTGTTATAAACTGATATTATATAATAATGAATTAGTTTATTCGTAAAACTCCATAATCCTCATACGTATAAGATATAAATGCTTAGTAGGTGTAATAACTCAGTTAATAAAATATTGCCAGCTAATTTGTATCCATTTGAAAGGATATTCAAGAGGTGTATGTAATGAAGCTACGTACCGAAAGAATGGTAATATATAGCTTTGGGAACCATAATCTTTGTATTATACTAAGTTGATCGAAATGTCTTTGAATATTCTTTCCATGCGCAAAAGATTGGGTTAATGAAATTTGTAGTCATACGTTTTATTCTTTCATCTCTTCAGTATTTCTTTTCTCTCAATATCGAACCTCATTCTTTCCAGACGGAATATACAGTCATGGCAAAGTGTTTTAAGACTAATTTATACTTTTTTGCCTTTTTAGAATCTATGTCATATGAATAATTATTCTAATAATTAAATTAATGCTGGTTCATTAAAAAGTCATCATTTCAAAAATAATAAGAAAACTGCATTAGTTCGCGGAATTCAAACTCGCCATCTGAAGCTTTGCTTTTGGATAAAAAGGGTGAAATGATAACAAATATCGGTTAAATAAATTATAATGTGTAATTATAATCTATTTTGTAATATTTTGGGGTAAAAATAAATATTTGAATCTCATTCAATTACAGAAATGCTTCACTCTAAAGAAAAGAATACAACCATTGTTTTTTTGCACCAAACTGACCTAAAATGCAAGCATATAGTTGCTAAAGGTATGCATCAGAAAGCTCCATCTTTAGCATCATTAATGACTTTAAAAAGACTGGTTACAATCCTATGAAGCAGACTTCTGGACGCCCAAGTACTTCAAATGAACGCCAAGATTGCCCCTTGGTAATGTCCCTGCTCAAGAATCGTGTTGCCACAAGTGCCAAGCTTGCTCACGATTCAAATCAAGCAGGTATGTACGCTTCAGAGCACAAAGTGAGGCTGATACCTTTAGATAAAAATGTAAAGTCGAGAATGGCTGCAAAGAAGCCTCATCTCACCAAAAAGAAACCTACGGATTGGATCCACTTTTGTAGAAAATATACAGAATGGACTGTTGAATATCGGTTGCTTTACCAGCCTTACTAAGCCGGGTTTGGCACAGGTTTGCAGAACATTATAGACAAAACTTTAGGAGCACTTGACAGTCTCTGCGTTGATGTTGTGAGAAAATTGGACTTCGGCAGGAAGTTCGAAGCAGGCGACGAAGTAGACCAGTGTTTGTTACTGGCTAGACTGTGCCAACGTGAATATTACATACAACAAGCCAACAAAATAGGTTCCATACGTGGCCAAATACACATTTTGCAACCTGAATCCGGTCGGACAATGTACCTCGCAGCTCTGATTCCACGATCAGTCAGTCTGTATTTACTCTATTTGAAAGACCATATTGGCGGTCCAACTTTATTACGATCAACTTAAAATAGATAGACGAGGGACATATTTCTTAGACATGTTAACTGGACGACAGCTGGTAATAAAATGGCTTACTATATACTATATTGAACTGTAGTTACTCTTTATACAAAGAATTCCATTTCTCTCTACATAAATCTAAGCGTTCGTATAATCTTTGAATATGATTTGTTTATACCTGTAAGTTATCGTCCACGAATTTCCGAAACCTTGTATTTTCTAAAGCAAAATTTATGGAAGAACTTATGATAGAAGTAAAAACGTTCTAATCTTCTGAGGTAGTAATCTATGTGGATACGGGGCTGAAGCCTCTGTTTACTTTGTTGCAACAACACTGACATCTAGATAACACCTAGGAGTTCAGCCACTGACGCCTCTTGATCATTATTCCCTTATTTTTATAGAGAGAGACTTTAGTTTGGTGGCTTTATACGAAGTGAAAGAAACATCGTTGGAAAAAATAGTTCAAGAAAGAATGGCTTCAAATAATAGCAGATTTTATGCCCTGTGGGCGGTTGAAGGGTGTGTTGTCCTTCTAAAATGTGGCCATATAAGACGAGGAACTTATCCTCCTAGGTGGCCGCCTTGGGATATGTACCCTTCACCAGTTTTTACTTTCCTGAATTTTACCACTCTATCCACCTCCATTTAAAACCTTTCTTTAGTCGATGTATTGTAATTTTTCCGTAAAATATTTAATCATTCCTAGGGCTATAAATAACATATTTAGCTTTGAGGTGCTTTTGCCCAATCTATAATCCTCACTCGAAAATATTTCCGTAGGAAAAGAAAGAGTATAGGAAGAAGAGAAAAACAAAACAACGGAAAAGATCCCTGTCTAAAAGACTTTTATACCAGGGTTTGTCAACCCGAAAAACTGCAGTCAGGAAGAGTGTATAAGAAGTCTCCTGAAAAATCCATTGAGAGAGCATAAAAATTAATCCTCCCACAGAGCCACCTACTAATAAAGGAGAAAGTGTGTTCGTTCACTCAAACTTCGTTTCGAGGAATCAGGTACACCATTGGATTAACTTTGATGTCCAACAGCCATCTCCGTATCTCAGTGCGATATTTTATTTAAGAAGATATTATTTTCCTATTAGATGAGCCTCCTGATAGCCTACCTTTATCTAGTGGCTTTACTAAATATGGAAAAGAAAAGTTTCAGGTGTATTTGAGTTAAAGTCACCGGCAACTACGGCGAACAAGTATTAGATTTTAGGAAATGACTGGAATGATTCTCCCAGTCGGACCACGAGATCCAGATCCAAGGCGACAGCCAACATCGTCGTTATGTAGGGGGTGCGAAAATGTACGAGAGAAATTCCTTCCAACTCGATAAAATAAATGGCCGATCAACTTACCAACAATGGAACGGACTAAGGCCAGTCGCGTGGTTAAAGTATTGGCATTTAAATTAAGAGGTATCGCGTTCCAAACTCAATAGTCCCAAAACTTTTATGAAGACCACTCAAGAAAGAAAACGGAAGAAAACGCTTGAAGGACCAACTCAACAAGCAGCACAACAAAATCATCAACTCAAGATAAATGGAAGAAAACGAAGATTAAGGACGAACCCAGCCAAGAAGGATACGGAGGTCAAGAAAAAGTGAAGCCAAATGTTTGAAGGGCCAATTTAAAGAAAAGAAGAATTTCAGTCAGGAAGAAGAAAATTTCGAGGAACACAACCTGCAGCAAGAAAAGAAAAATCAAGTGAAAAAAGTAAAATAAACGTGATAATAACTTCATAATGGGAATAGTGCAAACAATTGGAATAACCTAAAGAAAAAGATAGAAAGTGAAAACCTTAGAGTGAACGCAATTCCATTCTGAACACAGCAACCATTGTAAGATGATTTTGATTTATTTCAAGCAGACACCATGGGATTTTCTTGAGTTCATTTTGTTTACATACTTTTGTAGTATTTTAAGTAACTAAAATTTTGAAGTCGCTCTCAGTTATTTGAATAACACGGGAGAACAATTTTAATCATATTTTCTAGTGACTTAGATTTATCTACCAATTATAATTCGTTTTTTAATGCTAATTTTAAATATATAATCCATTTTTACCTACGAGGGGCGGTCAATAAGTTTTGCAATTCGGGTTTAAAGAAACGAGATATGAGGAAAAGTGTTTTATTATTTTTCAATATAACTACCCTCGACTTCAATGCACTTGCGCCACTTGTCTCTGAGGCTTCGAATTCCCGACAACGAGAAATCTCCCGACTGCCGTTCAATCCACTCCTGGACGGCGAGCTGGACATCTTCATCGTCCCAAAACCGGCGTCCACGCAATGCAGCCTTGAACTGGCAGAATAAAAAGTAGTCGATAGGAGCTAGATCGGGACTGTAGGGGGGATAGTTGAGCTCCTCGAATCCGCACTCACGCAGGGCAGTTTGTGCAACTCTGGCCTTGTGGACTTTGACAACGTTGAAGTCGACCATGGGGCGTGAAGTTTCTAAGGACCCAACAGGCAGAGACCTTGGTCATGGTCAAATTGTCGTGGATGATGTTGATAACACTACCATGTGATATTCCAAGTTCTCGCTCGATTTTTTACCTTGACCCGTCGATTTTTGAGTATAATCCTCTCCACACGGGTCACATTGTCCTCGTTGGTCACGTCAGACTGGCGTCATGGACAGGGGTAAACTTCAAGGGACTCACTACCATGGCGGAACTTCCTATCCCAGCTAGCAATGGTTGCATAGGAAGGGGCGGTGTTGGTGTACACTGCAATCGTGCCTTTATAAATCTCTTTTACATTCTTGCATTCCTTGTACAAAAGTTTGATCACTGCGCGGTGCTCAACCTTCTGCATTGTTGAAAAATTTGTGACTGACGATCTGCGATCAGCTACTGCTTCTTAAATATAGGAGGCATGAGCGTGCGACTCAGGTCTTGAATTGCCATAAGTTGTACTAACACCTCCACAAACAGCCATCCCACTTCTTCTGTTTTTCCCTACCGATTCGCAAAACTCATTGACCACCCCTCGTACATGCTATTGTTATTCTGTAATTTCTATTTTCTCAGTTCCCGGAAACTTGCCCTTCAGATGGACAAAGAGGGTGCTTGTAGAAAGCAAATACTTCTTAGTACTTAGTAGTAAGAGAGTAATACGTGTTATTGTACAAAATATGGACATTTTGTTTCTTTTTTCATATCTCATGTTCGAGTGATGGCTTCGTCAAAAGTAAATTGCGTTAATGATTCAAACAGCTTCTGCTACATATGTGGCTGTTACATGCTAGTTCGTCAAAGGCGCAATATAGGAAACTTTGTGATCCTCACTTATAAGGCATATTTTGATGTCCCTCTTGGCGATCAAGAGAAGAAGTGTGCCCCACATGCTGTTTACCATAGTTGTGAAAGGAAAGAGAAATGGTCTTTCTTGTGGAATTTCTATGGTGTGGCGAGAGCTAAAGGATCATGTATCGGACTGTTATTTCTATCTAGTGAGCCCGTAAAAAGACTCTGGTCCCCAAAAGATTGCTCAGTTCGGGAAACTTTAGAAGCAGGAATGCCAAACATTGTTAATGAGCCAATTGTAAGTCGAGAGAAGATCGTTTTTTGTCCACTTCATTTCAAACTGAGGTTGATGAAGCAGTATGTCAAAGCGTTGAGCACTGATAATGATTGTTTTAGTATATAGTGTCGGCGTTTCCTGTTTTGTCATACAAAAAATTAAAAGCAGGAGCATTTGATGGTCCCAAAATCCGAAGACTTCCGAGTGATTCTAGATTCGTGAACACCAGGAATAAAAAAAAGAAGGCAGCCTGGCTCTCATTTTCTGCCGTTGTTCGTAACTTCTTGGGAAACATAAAAAGCACATAACTACGAGGATCTGGTTACTAATATGCTTTTAGCACATCGTGATCTGAAATGCAACATGAGTGTGAATCTGCATTTCCTAAATAGTCACCTCGACCGATTCCCAGAGAATCTGGAAGCCTTGAGCGACGAACAAGGGAAACGCTTCCATAAGGATTTCATGGAGATGGAAGAACGCTACCAATGTAACTGGGATAGACATATGATGGAGGACTACTGTTGGGCGATTAGAAGAGATCAGCCAGAAAAGACTTACAAGAGAAAGAGTTACAAACGCAAATTTTGCCCGATTGAAATCAAGAAGAGGTCCTCCAGTCTGATGTACGGTCATTAATAAATTAGCATCTATTTGATTACAGTATTTGTAATCCTAATGTGTAATTCAAGTTTCTTCTCATATGCAATCAAATGTTTGTGCAAAAAAAACTGCTTTTCTATAAATAACGCAAATGATAATTCAAAATTACTTCCGGCATAATGATAGGCGTGATAAAATGAAAATTTGTGTAAAATATTTGCTATTGATATTACGAAAAATCTGTAGCAAAAGTTAAATGGATGTCATTCGATTCAATTAGTATCTGTCATAATTTCCCCCTTATAGCTGATATGAGTCCCAAAAGGACTCGTAAGTTTGCAATAGAGCTATATCATTTTCCTATGTTGCGCGAACGAATAGAAGACCATATTCTTGAATGTTAATCTTGATGCACCACAGATTGCACACATGCACTGCTATTTTACTTGCTCCCGACCATCGCAAGGGACAGGAACAGAAATCCTTGAATCCTTCCTCAAAACCACCTCAAGGAATAAATATAATCTCTCTTTCACAAAACGTTTTTGTGCTAAACGAAATTATCACAGCAACAAAGGCTCAAAGGTGTTCTTAGAAGGCCTAATCAAAAATAAAATCACTCCATCTTTATTGCTCTCCAACAACGCTTTACATTTACCTTAGAGCATTTTAAAGAACCTTATAGCATTTTTGAGAGCCTAAGGCATATTAGAGAAATATGTCTCTTGTGGGAATTTGACTAGGGAAATTCCCCAATAGGACCTTGCCAAATTAGGTGAATGGTGTAACAATGGTAATACACCTGCTACAACTGAAACTTGGAAGAGCCGTTTAACCTCTTGAACCCAGCGTCCCAAGGGAAACTGGAGCGCTCGATCGGATTGTGTTTTGCATCTCTATGAAATCTCCTACTACCTTTTCGATGCCAGTATAGAACCCCAAAAGGGTGAAAGGTGACTTTTAAACTTAATTTAACAATAAACAAATGCAACTCGGCTCGTTAAGCGCCAGAACCACGAAATCTTTGAATCCTTACGTGATTTTCTCGTCAGCACATTTTAAGCATGTGATATTAAATCAAGCCTCGTACAGATCTTCGTCAGGAACTGGCATAACGCGTCTGTTGACGATACCGACCAGTTTGCCTTATACCATTATGTCATAATTTATGTTTATCTACCCAGCGATCCACAAGTTTTGGCGATCTTAAGTCAACTTCACTCCGATCTTGAGCAAAGAACATTATATATTCTTGAAGCCATCCGAATATATCTAGTCAGACAGAATAAGGAAGGTCAAATTACCTATCTCTTTATGATTTTTGAAGCAACGACAGATTGTTATGTGTACGAACGCAGTGATAGATTACTTTTATAAGACTGCCTGGATTATCTAAGGAATCCATCCAAATTCTGGTGGACTTTACCGCACCATGAGAGATCTAGAAATGAACGGTTTCGAAATGTTTGTGCTACAAACTCAATCTCAAGATCACACGGTGCATACGACCCTAGGAACTAACGAAACATCTCATGCACCGTCGCAGCCAAACAGATAAAAAGCCCTAAATCTGCCTACGGTACCCCAACATGTCACCAATTGTCATATCGCTATATCAGGTACCCTTGGAAATGGTCGGCATGTCTCCAGGCTGGTTTTCTCGCCTCCCCGCAAGTGCATATGCAAAGTTCTTCAATTTTCCCCTCTTCAGTTTCCTGATCCCAACATTAACGGAATATCCCTTACCCGTGTCACTTGAATTGGCAAGTCCACCGTCTACTCATTCACAACCTATGTCTGCAGACCCCATTATCTCTCCAATACTTTTAAGCCTCGAGGACTAGAGATAGGGTTAAAAGGTGAGGAACTCCATGAACGCTGCTCAGCGTAGAAGACAACTTAAACAGCTTCATCCGAGACCACGCAGGGTTCCCTCTAACTACTTGCGCAAACCACCATGAAGTTCTTCCTCCTGTTCCTTCCCAATTATGTAAGCGTATTGGTACAGTAATGGATTAAATAGGCGAAGAAAAAATTCTCGAAGAATACACTGAACTTAAGCTAAATCTAGCCTGCCGGCAGGTATAGTGGTTAGTGTGCTCGCCCGGTAATCGTTGGGTCAGCAGTTCGAAGCTCCCTGCGGATTCTTTATAAAAGGTGACTATTTACTAGGGGTGTTACCTCCGTGACTGGGCATCACGGTGAAGACGGGTAGGTGGAGCTCATAGACATGACAGGCAGTCCACTTAAGAGAAGGACAACTTTGATTTCAAAGTTTTCCTTTGCTGTACTGCCGATCCAGCAGGAAATCTCCGGTTATATAGATCGTCGGCGGGCGGCGAAATAGACTTGGGCCACGGCGTGCTCTCCTGGGATCTGATGTCGCCAGCTTCGGCTGTGTGTGATGATGGGGGGGGGGGGAGATCCGAGATAAGAAGCCGGTAGAATAGCCCTTCGGGTTCTCTCATGTCCCGAGTAGGGAAAGCCAGCTTAAATAGCCTTGGGTGCAGGAAATAGGCCTCGCAATATAAACACAGCTGTTTTGAAGAAGCTATGTTCATCCGATTCCTTTCTTGCTTCTCTCGCTTTATGTTTCTGGGTTAATGCCACGTGACTATTCTGAGGGTTCAAGCGGGACCACTAGATCATATTAGACTCTATTCTTCCACATTACCCATTTGAAAAATAATGGTACGGTATTATTAATTTCGGAAAAATGTGACCATAAATAAAAAGCTGTGTGCTTTAATTCTTTTCAAAGCATTGTAGAAAATTGTAAACCTTATTTTAAACAACGCATTGGTATGTTATAGAATAATTTTTTTTTAAATAAATCATCCAAAACTATTCTAGATTTAATCAGAAATTTTGATAATTTAGTCGAATTTTCTGAAGTTTCGAGAACGTTTCAGAATTTACCATAACACACCCTTAAAAATATCTAGAACTTTTTAGAATATCTTGTAATATTATTTCAGAAATATGTATACAAAATTCCCAAGCTGCTATCATTTCAGCTCTAGATACCATAGTACATATGTCAGAAGAGAAATATCATCAAGAAGCTGCAATCATTCTCATGAATTATTTTATATTGGCGGACAGTTCGTCAAAACAAGAGCAAAAATGTTCAATGAATAGCATTTATGAGTGTGTCAAGCTTACAAATCCTACTGTGGTATGCCAGTTGGGGACCAAGACAAACCATGGGCACCTCATTTTGTTGTGAACTCTGCAAGCAATCTTTGTACTGTAAGAAAATTGTTTATTATTAATAGTAAAATATTAAATGTCACAAGTATTTAAGCTATTATTGTTTGTTTGTAAGCCAAAAGAGTAATAAAGTATATGATTTTAGTTTTACAGGATAGTAAAGAGGATAAAGAAGAGCCAACAACTTTGCCATTCCAATGATTTGGCATAAACTCACTGACATCTCAAGTAAATGATATTTCTGTATGGTGGACCTTTCCAAAGGTCGGAGTGTCAAATATGCACCTGCTCCTTCCTATCACGATCTTCCATCCTTTATTACACCAGTACCGCACAGTACTGAGCTTCCTGTACGTACCCCTTCAGAAAGTAATAAGTCAGCCTCAGAAGCCTACAGCAATTCATAAGCTGAACTAATCTGTGAAGATTTAGATATAGTATTAGAGATATGGCTGTTGAGAGGAATCTATACTATCCAAAACAATGGATCCTCGATGACCTTATCAAAGATTTTGTTATGTCATTGAAAAATGTTGAGCTATTGATTTTCAAGCTCAAAGAGTGGGATTTGCTGGATTAAAATGCGCAAGTGACAAGCCAAAGGAAACGTCATAGACATTTCTCAAGCTTCTTTACTTATCAAGATTGGCTTCTCCACTGCAATAATGTATCTGGTCTTTTTGAGGCCATTAAAATTACATGTAATGCAGATTATTGGAGGCTCTTCATTGAAAGCTCCTCATGAAGCATTAAAACTGTACTTCTGCATAATTGGGATTAGTATCAATCCTCTCCCTTGGATCATTCATATCTCAAGGAATGGTACAATATTATTAAGTTCCTGCTTCAATTTCTAGTGCAAGGTGTATGGGTGGGAAGTGATAGGAGCCTTAAAAATAGTAGCATTTTTGATTGGCCTCCATGGAGGTTTTACCAAGTTTCTATGCTCATCTTTACAAGTTTAAGGAAAATATGAAAGCATATACAGAGATACTCAGAGGAGCAATGGGATCGCTTCCAACAAGATATATTGAAGTTTGAACATACGAGGGGCAGTCAATAAGTTTTGCGAATCGGTAGGGAAAAACAGAGGAAAGGGGATGGCTGTTTGTGGGGGTGTTAGGACAAGTAAATTTGAGAAGCAGTAGCTGATCGCAGATCGTCAGTCACAAATTTTTCAACAATGCAGAAGGTTAAGCACCACGCAGTGATCAAACTTTTGACCAAGGAAGGCAAGAATGCAAAAGAGATCTATGAACGCATGGTTGAAGTGTACACCGACACGGCCCCTTCCTATGCAACCATTGCTCACTAGAATAGGGAGTTCCGCCATGGTCGTGAGTCTCTTGAAGATGACCCCCGTCCAGGACGCCCGTCAGACGTGACCAACGAGAACAATATGGCCCGTGTGGAGAGGATGATCCTCAAAAATCGACGCATGAAGTTCGAAGAATTCGAGCGAGAACTTGGAATAAGCATGGATGTGTTATCAACATCATCCACGACAATTTGGCCATGACCAAGGTCTGTGCCCGTTGGGTCCCTAGAAACCTCACGCCCCATGATCGACTTCAACGTCGTCAAAGGTCGGAGGAGCTGCTTCTCCTGTACAACCAAAACCTAGCGGGATTCGAGTCACGCATAGTGACAGGTGATGAAACGGGGGTCCATCACTGGGATCCCGAGACCAAGCTCGAAAGCATGGCATGGAAGCACAGGGGCTCTCAGACCCCCATCAAGTTCCGGAGCCAACCCTCAGTCTGGAAGATCATGGCCACTAACTTCTGGGATTCTGAAGGAGTGTTGATGGTGGACTATGCGCCTCGTGGAAGGACCATCACAGGCCAATATTACGTTGAGGACTGGCTGGGTTGAAGAAGTGCATCCGTTAGAAACGGCGCGGCAAGTTGACATGCGGTGTCCTGCTTCTCCACGACAATGTCCCTGTACACATGGCCAGAGTTGCACAAGCTGCCCTGCGCGAGTACGGATTTGAGGAGCTCAACCATTACCCCTACAGTCTAGATCTGGCACCTAGCGACAACTTTTTATTCCGCCACCTCAAGGCTGCACTGCGTGGACTCCGGTTTGGAGACAAGGAAGATGTTCAGCTCGCCGTCCAGGAGTGGATTAAACAGAAGTAAGCCATCCAGTATGTTAGGTGTAACGACTTTCTTATTCGAAATGAAATAGACTACATTCTCGTCCAGAGAAGAATTGAGTGATTGTCGAAGAGGCAACGAATAGCTAGTCGTCATTCAGTGTTGTTCGTGGAAATAGTTAGGCGCACTTTGACCCTTTTTACCACGTCTTTGGATTTTAAGGATCAGAAAAGCCATCCCCGAAGCACCCTCCATTTGCTTCTAAAGAAAAAGAGCCTCACCCCCCACTTCAGTTTCCCGAAGTTGAATTGAGCGTCACGTAAGACGCCCACAAGTTCAAGGTCGAACTTACCTACCTGGTCCTATTCGCCGCACATCAAGGTAAAACCGATATAACCCCCGCTTCGTCACGCTCCTCCCACCCTAACCGCTTCGAACCTCAAGGATCCCCTTTGCTCTAGAACTTACATAATTGTATAATCATTACTTAATTAATTATCCCTCGGTTTAAACTAAATTGATAGTATTATTATCTTAGCAGTGAACCGTCAATATTTAATGCATTGTCATTTAACATGCCCTATATGTATATGTAATCTTTACTCCTAGTAAACTATATTTTTGTAACCGAGTTTGAATATTCCTTAGCCTAGTAACTGTGCATGTAAAGCACTCTTAGAACCATCTCCAGGTGGATCCTTAATTTCGATCAGCCAGTAGGCATGTGTGTGTATAACGGCGTACACTGGTCATACCATGACAATATTTTTAACCTATACCAGGCTTTGGTCAGTCAATAAACGCATATTTTCTGTATAACTGAGGAAGTTTTGATATTTAAAAACAATGTTAAAGCTATCACCATATATCGACAGCTATTTTAATATGAAGGCAGCTATCACTATATGTTGCGAGCTATCACCATATGAGTTAGAGACTAGATGGGGAAATTCGAAATGCACAAGTTCCACGGTTTATGACCATTTTTAAACATCTATGGTACTGCAAGAGTGTTATCGTTTTCAAATATATTTTTATGTGGACAACATTGAATGCTTAAAATTACTGTGCTAACTAAGATAACTCAAAGATAGCAATTTATAAACAAGGTTTGCTGAACAAACCTATCACCATATGAGTTAGAGACTAGATGGGGAAGTTCGAAATGCACAAGTTCCACTGATTATGACCATTTTTGAACATCTATGGTACTGCAAGAGTGTTATCGTATCAAATATATTTTTATGTGGACAACATTGAATGCTGAAAATTAGTGTGCCCATTAAGATAACTCAAACATAGCAATTTATAAACAAGGTCTGCTGAACAAAAGTCGCGTGTCATCACTTTTTCTGATTTATGACCTTGCGAATTTTAATAATACCCTGACTAACCTTGGGAGGACATTGACAATTATATCATTCGAAAGTGAATATAAAAAAATATCAGAGTTTTATATCTCGTTAGAATCGGCCGAATAGTTATGAGGTAATGAAAAATAATTCCCCAGCTAAACTTGGGAGGAATTTGATAATTTTATTATTCAAAAGATAAAGTAAAACAACATAAGGGTTTCAAATTTCGTTAAAATCGGACAAATAGTCATGATGTTATTACCAAATAATTTCCATGCTAACTTTGGCAGGACTTTGGCAATTATATCATTCGAAAGAGAATGTAAAACAACATAAGGGTGACAAATCTCGTTAGAATCAACTGAATACTTATGATGTTATTTCCAAAAGAAAATAAATCCATGGATAACCAGGGTAGGACCTTGGCAATTATATCATTCAATAGAGAATTTAAAAGAACACAAGAGTTTTAAATTTCGTTAGAATCGGCCAAATAGTTATGATGTTATTGCCGAATATCTAATTTCATGCCTAAACTTTGAAGAACTTTGATAATTGTATGATTCGAAAGAGAATGTAAAACAACATAAGTGTTTTAGATTTCGTTAGAATTCACTGAAAAGTTATGACGTTATTGCAAAACAAAATAGTTCCTAATGTCACTTGCCCGCCGCCGCTCATTCAACCGTTGTCGATCTAGTTTCTATAATTACAGTGTTTTCACTCTGGATAAAGTGAGCGATATAGACAATGAAAAAAATAGTTAATTGAGTCCTATTAGCAATTTCTATTGAAGTGAATAATTTTACCTTTCAAGTGTTACCAGTGGTGCATATAAATCTTTTGTTGGTTAGAGAAATTTTTCCTCTGTGAGAGAAACTCACGCCGTTATCGATGCTTGGGTTACTGCTAAACTATGGACATTTTTTGCAGATGGCGTCAGCCAACGCCAAAAGATGGTAAAATTAAATACAAATAAAAGAGATTATTTTTAGCATATTTCTACAACTGAACATTAAGCATAGTTTCTGGAATAAATGTCATATATTGTTCAAAACTTCGAATACAATCTTGTATTTTTGTATATTCCACTTGTATAATTTTTTAACAAGTTCTGCTAACCCAAAAAGTTGCGTGCTGTCACTTATTCTTATTTATGACATAACCACCTTCAAAACTTTGAAAACTTCCTGGACTAAGCATGGGAGCACCTTGGCAGTTCTATCACTCGGCAAAGAATGTAAAAGCACATAAAAGTTTCAAATTTCGTTAATATCAGCCAAATAGTTATGATATTATTGGCAGAAAAAAATAATTCCCAGGCTAACCTTGGTAGGACTTTGGAAAATATAATATTCGAAAAAGAATTTAAAACAATATAAGGTTTCAAATTTCGTTAGAATTGGCCAAATAGTTATGATGTTATTGCCAAAACAAATTAATTCCCGGGCTAATTGGGATGACTTTGGCAATTGTATCATTAGAAAGAGAATGTAAATCAACATAACGGTTTCAAATTTCGTTAAAATCGTCCGAATAGTTATGATTGCCTAAAACACAATTATTTCCGCGGTAACCTTGGGAAGACTTTGGCAAGTATATCATTCGAAAGAAAATATAAAACAACATAAGGGTTTCAAATTTCGTTAGAATTGGCCGAATAGTTATGATGTTTTAGCCAAAACAAAATAATTTTATGGCTATCCTTGGGAGGAATTTGGCAATTATATCCCTCTAAAGAAAATGCAAAACATTATAAGGTTTTCAAATTTCATTATAATCAGCCGAATAGTTATGATATTATAGCCTAAAATAACATAATTCCCAAATTACCTTAGGAGGACTTTGGCAATTATTTCATTCGTAAAAAGATATAAAACAACATAAGGGTTTTGTATGTACTTAGAATCGGCTTAATAGTTATTATGTTATTGCTAAAACAAAATAACTCCAGGTCTAATCTTGAGAGGACTTTGGTAGTTAGATCATTAGAAAGAGAATGTAAAACAACATAAGGGTTTCATATTTCTTTAGAATCAGCCGAATAGTTATGATGTTATTGTCAAAACAATATAATTCCTAGGCTAACTTTTGGAGGATTTGGGAATTATATCATTCGAAAAAGAATATAAAACATAATAAGTATTTCAAACTTCGTTAGAATCGGTTAAATATTTACAATGCTATTACAAAAATAAAATAAAAAGTAAAACGGGAACCGACCTACATACTCGTAGCTAGATGTAGAGTTGCCAGTGAATAGCTTCGCACACGACTAATAAGACTCCATTTATCAATATGTGAGGATTTATATTTAAAATTCAGTTATGTTATTGATACGCCATAATATGATTATTTGAACGACAAATTTTTATACCAATCATTCAAAGGGTTCACCATCACCTGAGTCTTATTTTTCTGTTCGTGCAACATTTAATTGCACTTAGTGTGACAAATTTTATGGATAATAGTGAACATTTTGTGGCAGATTCTGGACAATAAATATCGGCAATTTAAGACACTAAATTTGCAAGAGCTACTGCCACTAAACTGAATGGTGGTAGAACCTATTTGCTTGCTTGAATACGCCTCCATTCATGACGCTTCACTTTAGGCACCTAGGTGCCTAAAGTGAAGCGTCATGAATTTAATGTATTTAAAAATACTTGATTTTCAGTCGCAATTTTCACTGTAGTAAAACTTATGTTTTATGTGAAACTATATTTTTTAATATTCAATTGATAAAGTTAATTATTTCATGAAATAAAGCAAAAATCCCAATAAATTTCGTTCCTTGTAACATTACAGAGTAAAAGAGTATATATTAAACTTCCTCAAAAATTCACTACGAGTGGAGGCGTATTCAAACAAGCAAATAGGTTCTACCACCATTCAGTTTAGTGGCAGTAGCTCTTGCAAATTTAGTGTCTTAAATTGCCGATATTTATTGTCCAGAACCTGCCACAAAATGTTCACTATTATCCATAAAATTTGTCACACTAAGTGCAAACACTAATAATGTGCGAATAAATAAGTGAAAACACTAATAATGTGCGAATAAATAAATATGCTTTCGCCGCATGTTAAAGGTTGTAAACGCGCGAAGTGAATTAAATGATTTTTTACTTAGGTGAGGTTACGTGAATGAAAAATCGTGCCAGAAGAGAGAAAAGTATGCATTTTCGTTGAGACACAACGATGAATCAAAGAATGCAGTGAAACGCAGCGACCTTGACCTTGAGAGGCAGACGCCGTTTACCAAAGATACTAGCAGGAGTTTTCAGAGGCAGACTAATTTCTCGGCGCGTAGAGGATGGATCAATTCTGACTTCTGAACTGTTCTGAAGAGATTCAAATGAATATTTCTGTTCCCGACAAGCTAGTTTTATTCCTAACCAATTTGAGAGAGTCTATCATGTGCCCTATTTAAAGACGAGTTTTATTTGCAAGTAAGTTTCCTTGCAGAAAGGAAAAAGAGATTACGAAAGTTCTTATCTGGCTAAGAGTAGAGAAAAGGTGGCATTGATGGGAATCTAAAAATATCAACAGGTTCGAAATATTGTAAAAATAAAGGAGTAATATAATTTTTTACGAATATTCGCTATCAAAAACTCCATACGATTTAATTTTCACATCAATATGTTTAAAGTCTGACAATGTCAATATTACATGAGTAGTTTCTGCGGCCTATCCAGGAGTGCACTAAAGCATGGGCTTTAAGAGCTTCAGACCAGAGCCCTCCACCAACAATAGAGCTTCCAGAGATTAAGTGAAAATTGATTTCATTTTTGAAAGCGGAATTAAAGTATCTTATTAAAAGGAAATTGAGAGAACTAAACAATAATGTTTAGCCTAGATATCCTATTGAGTTTTCAAAACATTTAAAAAATGCACATAGATCGGCAATGGCGCTGAACCACTAAACAGACTATTTTTTGATAACATTTGAAAACGATTTTTAACAACTTACAATTTACTTATGTTTGAGAAAATTGTTTCCGAGATATTGTGTAAAGAAAATACGTGAATTTTAATTACATTTAACCTTGTAAAAATCAATTTTAATTTATATAACTCTGTTCCTAAAATATAACTGGGGGGCATAAAGATATCTGTAACCCAGAGACCTATAAAAAATCAATGCGAGTCTGTTTCTATCTATAATTTGGACTAGTCTGAGATAGTCTAAAAAGTTCTAACAACTCTTTCTTCAGCATTGTAAACTCGACAGTCTTATTCCAGCATCAAATCATGAATAGTTACGAAATCCAAATCAAAGAGTAGCTAGAAGAAAAATCTGAAAAACTAAATGTCCCCAAATCTACAGTGTAGTCAGTAATATTATCATTAAAAAAAATTCTGAGGATCATTAAATCTGATAAAAATGACCCAGGGTTGAGTAGAAAGGAGGTAAATGATCAGGAAGGAGAGAAACGCGTCAGTGATAGTTTGATCACAGTGTCTAATGTGTTGCATTAAGCGGAAATACATAGACGTCGTCTGGGAAAGAATCTTTATAAAAAACCTTGTTTTGAAACCCTGTCTGAAGTACGCCGAAGGTCAGATGAAACAAAGAATGAGTTGTTTAGCCCAAAAGATGTCAAGTATGTTCGGTGTAAAAGTAATAAGGCTGGTCTTCCAAAAAAAACATTTTTCATAGAATAAGATCTAAGTGGATCGATTATGTCATGTGGTAGTTTAATTGTAATAGGTGATTGTATAGTCCATCGATTGAGTGAAACGATAAATACAGAAAGATATTTGAAGATTATATAAATAATGATGTTAACAATGTTGGCCTATGAAGAAAATGGGTCTTTCAACACAGAAAAAAAGACCCCAAACACATCGAAAGTGGTTTCTTCCTGGTTGAAAATAGTTGAAATAAACGCTTTGAAAGGGCCATCACAGTCGCAGAGCCTCGAACCCAATAGAAAAGTTATGGCCTGAACTGAAATTCCTCGTCCATGCACGACAACCCTAAAACATTGATGAAGTGGAAACGTTTTGCAGATGAACGGGACAAAATTCTATCGGAAATTTGTTTAAACCTAGTCAAAAACTATAATAATAATGCTAGAGCAGTATCATTAAGAAAAACTCATACTATGAATTATTAATTATTAAATTCAATAAGTTATGAATATTTTTTTCCACATATTTTCACTTTTCCTATATCTACCGATTTATTTACACCTGTTTAAAAGTTTTTATATGTTCCTACCTAATGCCACATTTTTCGTTATATTTTAGGAACCATTTATTTTAAGGTAACTAAGGTTGAACATATTTTGAGGAATATATTAATAGACATACCCACTAAATTTTAACAATTTTGACTGGAAAATACAGGAATAATAATAAATAAATTATAATACTTGTTGAAATTTTGTGAGTATGTCTATAAATACGTCCCTTAAAATTAGTTTAAACTTCCATACCCTACAACAAATGGTTAATGAAGTATAATGAAAAATGTGGCATTAGGTAGGGATATGAAAACTTTCATGAATAATTGTAAACAAATTGGTAAAGTTATGAAAAGTGAAGATGTGTTGAATGTTCATAAGCCGACAGAATGTTCAGAATAATGCATAACGGGAGATTGTGCAATTCCTTCTATCCCATAAAAAAAGGGAATTTTCCTTCAGGGACTAAGAATTTAAATACCTCTAATATCAACAAAATCGTAAATCTCGTCTCAAGCCTCATTTTAAGATACTTCAAATAAGTATGAATAAAAGATATCTCTTTCAAAATTATTTCTCATCATGAATCTGTACATATTCAACTGAAATATTTGAATATGTATACAGCTCTCATCTTCTATTTCATTCAAAGCCTTTGACTTCATCTGAAATAATTTTAAGCCTGTGCTATCGATTCATTGGGGTAAAAAAAAGATTTTAGATGAGCACGATACTAAAAGGGCAATCTTTTTTCCGCCTCTTCTTTATCTTTTATCTCTATTTTCCCTTGATTATTTACCTCTTATTCCAATTTCTTATTCCCCACTCTCCATTAATGCAAATTTCAGCCAAGAAGAATTTTAAGAGCCATTGTTCTTACAATGAATATGTTCATTTTCGTCAATAATGCGCCCTTTTATCTCTGGTATCAAGAATTTAAGAGTAATATTGCCTTTAGGTGAAATTGCCATTGAATGGTACATCAGGTTCTTATTTTCGCAACCAAATCTATCTCAATCTTTGTCATGTATTGTATCAGTCAACTCTTTGTTCACTATTTGAATTGTGAGAAGTGAATGGTTTTGCATCGTACAGTAATGAGGAGAGTCATTTTTGCGTGGCATTCACTCTTTATAATTATTATAGTATTTATAATTGCTTCTTCTATGAAGGTGTATCAATGAGTGTTAGGGTGGGATAGGTGATAATTCAAGGATTATTTATATTATTAAGTTAAGTGTTAGCAATTGTTTTCGGACAACCCGAAAACATTTCTGAATTCAGTCCCCAACCCTTTCTGCGGGGGAACTCAATGTTTCAAGGAAATATTATTTATGCGACCTTAAATTTCAATTTTCATGGAATTTGACATTAATCAAGCTTGTTTTTGTCAATCTTGTTGATTTTTATTCTTTCCTCGTCTTTAATAACTTGCCCAAAGTGAGTTTTAGAAAAATCAGTTCGTAGCCAACCAATTAATATCTATATGAATTACATGAATAATAAAGAAAATTTGTTTCCAAAATGAGCACATTTCTAGAGGTTAAGAAATACCTAGGCAGGCTGTCCATAAAGGTTACATGATCGTTTTAGTTGTCATTAACTATATATAAAATTATAAAGGGATTTAGTTCTCTTTATCATGCTCCATCTTTGTCCGATTCTCTTGGTTTCTTATTTACTCTTATTTACTCTAGTTGTTTCTATTTCTGCATTAAGTTAAGCAGGTATTGATGATGGAGATACGACTCACACTATCCAGCTTTTTCTCAAAGGCCAAATATCTTATTTAAAGCATTTCTCTGCAGAGACACGTAGCCGAATATTTCTTCATTATTGAACACGTACTTTTCTTTGATGGAATTCATTTTCATTAAATTCCACAATATCGTGAATTGTTATACACTTTTTTTTCTATTGCAGAGTTAATGGGACATTTGTGTGCATTCTATGGTAAACATTAAATAATTTAAGCTTTCAACTCGATGTCATTTACCGTCAACCTTAAAGTTAATTACCCCGTGCCGGTCAAATTACCTTCCTCGTAAACTTGACACTTAGCTATGGTGGCCATCTATTGCCCTTGCATTACTTCACTTTTCCCTTCCACTCTGCAACACCGTACATCATTTTATGGTGCAAGAAATCATTCTACCCCATTACGATAGCCACATTAATTTACCTAGTAGTATTCTGAATAATATTATTATGCAAATTTATGTTGAATGAGTCATTCTTACCCTAAATATTAGAACAATGATGTCAATTAAGCTAAACAATTGAAGAATAACCAGTTTAATTCGTATTCTTTCAAGATTCAATACAAGTAATTTCTCAGCTTTGATGCAGCAAACGAAAATATGTTTATGGTTACAAGATTTTTTTCGTCATCTTCATTGGCTCCAACTCGTGTCCGAGCGTTGGTTCTGTCGTCAGTTATCCAGTCTCCTCGGCTAATGTTTGTGCCGGATGAAGGGGAAGGGTCCAAACCGAGAAAGAAAGAACGCCGGAAAGAAAACTGAGACGAATGCATGTCGGTGAGGAATTTGTTTTTGGCAATAGTGGCTGTGCGACAACCATGCGTGCGCACTTAGCCAGTAAAGCGTCCACTGCGGCTCAAAACATTGAGATGTGATTTCGGCGAGGCTGGTTGCATAGGGCTACCGGGTTCTTGGTCTATCAAGGCCCGTATTTGTTGCGCCTGCGCACTGCCTCCGCCGGAGCCAAACAAAAGAATCTTATATGCCCCATGTATTGTTATACACATTATTTAACAAAGAGGGCGGCTTTGCCAGACCTCCTTAGAGGATGAGTTTGTACTTCACAGGCAGATCTACAACCTATTTGGCTCTAACAACAAGTTTTTTGTCAAAACAAATTTCAAAGATTTCGAGTACATATGTCGTAAAAATGTATTCAGGGTCATATTTCTTCGGATACATGCTTATTTTCTGGGCCTAAAGGCAAGATAAATCTTTGATCTAAATTTTTGTGATTTACGTAAAAAAACATAATCTGAGCTTTTTTTGCCATCTGAGTTTTGTTTTATATGCGAAAGAATAAAGAAGGTTTCAAATTTATTTAGAATCAGCCGAATAGTTATGATGTTATGATCAAATAATTCCCGGGCTAACCTTGAAATGACTTTGGCAATTATATTATTTAAAAGAAAATGTCAAATAACGTAAAGGTTTCAAATTTCCCCCCAAAAAAGAAATTCAAATATGGGACTGATCGACATAGTGAGATGTAGAGTCGTCCGTGACTAAAAATTGCATTCGTAACATATTAGATTTTGAATATCTATCAATGTCTCGATAATTTTAGGCATAATTCTCTGCCATTTATTCTTCAAAATTAACTCAATATAGAAGAAAGTTTAGCTACAGAAAAAGGATACACTTTTTTGTTGTAAAAAACAAAGTTCAGTCAGTTTAAAATCTTATTATAAATAACCATCATAATCATCATCACTAACTTAATAATTTAAGAATTTCATCTTAGTTTGGTTATGACTTATGTTTTTTATCAAATTATTTCTAATAATTCTTTTATAATATGAAAAAACAAAATGGTGAAGTTCAGGAATAAATATAAGTATCGAAATTTTGGTAACTAAATAAATTTGGGGGAGAAGTAACTCATGACTCTGTGGCTGTTTTGAGTTTTGACAGTTATTTTTGCTATTCCAACCATTTGCCAAAAAAGAAGCTAGAAAGATTTATCTAAATTCAGACATTACGGAATATCTGTCCGGACGATAGATCCAGTACTTCGCCATAACAAGCATCGACGTCTGATCGTCCATACAAGTAACTGATATGCACTTATTCAGGGGTGGACGGTAGAGAGAATAAAAAAAATGGTAGCGTCGGGAATCTCAGATGACCCTAATAATTATGGATCTTTAGAGCTAAGTACTGGTTCCATCTTACCAGATTATATTCAGGGAGAGCACATTTGCCAGAAGATATTCATTTGAAGGTATATACTTCATAAATCACCTCTTCTATCACCAGTATGCTTGGTGATATCGCCTACTATTAATAGTCTCAGAATTAACTAGACATATCCCCGAGCGCAATGAATTTAGCCTTCCAACTTTTCTCTTCCTAAATGCAAAACCTTTATATTTGTGGCTTCAATATGACTTCTGTAAAACCACCCTGTGTCATTTCCAGAATACCGATTCCGGAGCATTTTCTCCGTTCCTTACGTTGGCTTTGGGAAGTCCATCGAGATCGATAATGATGGATGTCTTCTTCAGGCCATCAACCTGCACCAGGTTTAAACGGGTAGAAATGTGTGCAGTCTTCGGACCCATATCTTGACAGAGGGGAGAAGGACCCTGATGCTAGGAGAGGCTCGAGACGATCAGGCTTCTTCCTTGACTGCAGGGATGAATTAATTAATTAATTTAAATCAATACAAAACCACAAGCTACATAGGAACGAAAAATAATCTACCTAGATTATCAAATATCTGCTTTCGAGGTCCATTCTAACTTAATAGTCATTTGTATCTCCTGATTTTTTTAATATCTTTAGAGATGTTAGGGTTTGTATAGATGAAAATCTTCAGTTAAACTATATTTTCTTTACATTTACTTAGTATTTTAATTTCCTATTCATGTTGCTTTGTCAGTGTGTTGATATATAGCCTCTCCTGCATCTTTGGCATATTAGTGGGTTTGTAGGTGCAGGAAACTCGTAACATTTTTATTGGAGTTTCCCTCAGATATTTTTTCTTGAACGGCTGGTTACTCGAGTGAGTAGCCGGTGACATTTTTAGTTTTACGATATCCTTTGGTTTGTTGAGTAGCTCCTCAAATAGATGGTTGAATAGCCGGTTACTCAAGTGAGTAACCAGTAGCATTTCTAAAGATACAAAAAAAAGTGCCCACACAAACCAAATAGAGTCGCTTTGAGCCAAGGCAAAACTAAGGAATAAAAAATGATTCTGGAACCGCTGGTTATCTGATCAACTCATATATGTGCAAATTTTTATGGAGGCAAGGAAATAAAGAAAAAGACTTAAAAAGATTTACAAAGACATTGTAACGTTTTATCCATTAAATAATGCTTAACCTTTACTCTTTTTTTTTGCTTTCGTTAACTTTTAATTTTTTTACTAAATAATGTTTAGCTTTTACTTTTTTGACTTTCCTCCTATTTTCCCCATCAAAACAACTAAATAAATATAACAAAAATAATCCCATCCCTCAATTCCCGCGCATGAGAAAGGTACTTCACACATCTACCTAAGGAGCTGCTGATTCGAGTAACTAGCTGTTCAGCCATCTGGCTGAGGAGACAAAATTGCGCCATAATAAGATAAAAGATCGAAGACGAGATTATTATTACAATTTCAGAAGAAAATAAAGATTACGATTACAAAAGAGAAAATAAAAAAATAAGTTATTCAAAGATATATTGAAAGGTTTCTACTGGGAGAAGATATAGAAAAAGAACAAAGTAATAAATATATTTCAAAATAATTAGACACTATATGAAAGGTAACTAGTCAATTTTATCCTAAAATAAAAATTTATAACTTTAGCTTATCCGTAGGCACAGACTGAATGCCTTCCTGCAAAGCGCAAGCTCCTCCTTTAAAAAGGAGTGGAGAGGCTACTCCTTTTATTAAAAGATAATCTACTTAAGTTGCTTATTTAATATTAGTCAGATCCATTTGGTTGGTGCTTTGCCGCTAAGTTTCGAAAAACTTGAGTTAAATTGGTAAGTTTTCGCTTCATGTCTCCTCTTAGGCATATACCAATTCTATTTCTTATTTCTTTTTTCGTCACGATTTCAATGACTGTACTAAATCCACATTCAAAACAATTAATTTTTCAGGAAATGCTTTCAGAACACGCTATCAACCTATCAACGTTCATATAAACCTTGAAGCTGGCTGAATTGAAACTTCATTTAAACTTTCGAAAGTTTCATACCAAAAAATGGCAAAAACTTTCATGTTTTTTTATTTCCTGTTCGAAATCCTCTTCCTTTTTTTTCCAGGAAGTTAAATACACTATCAAATAGTCTTAGAAATCGTGCAAATCAGTTTCCCTTTAAAAGCCAGCGCAATTCCGTATGCAGAATAAGACTTACGCAATGATCTTCCCTATCTCTGGAAAACTTTAGAAAAAGTTTTTCATATTTACCGTGTGATTTCAATTTATTTACCGTTTTAATAACTATTATCAGTGACTCATAAAAATTCGGATTTATATTTTTGTCAACTAATTGATGGCAGTGTAGAATACAATTCACATTAAGAATAGAAGGGCATACCCTTTTTTTAACTAAACAATAAATCTTTTATGCTTACCAACCATAGATGTAGCTCCATATGTCGCAGAGATTACTAACTTTTCCAACTGTAGATATTTTCTTTAAACCAATATTTTGTAGCCTCTAAAATAGATAATCCAGTAGGGTCAGCTTCGGAAAGTTTAACAAACACTTCTTCAAAACTTTGCAGACATCATCTATGAAACGGATGTATGCTATAAGAACTGCTCTGTTATCACTTATTGTAGATTCGTCAATTTGAAGTCAGAATTTATTATTTTTTTAGTTTCTGAAAAACTGGTTTTCTAATTCAGATTCGAATTCGTCAATTCTTCTCCGAATTGAATCATTACTCACAATTATGCTTTTAACACGTTTCCCGAATTTTGATGGAAAACAGTTTTCCTGAGAATTTTTAACGAAGGCCAATTATTTGCAATTATTGCGTTATTTTCTAAGACGCAATCAATCCACTTTCATTTGTTTTTGCACTTTAATTTAAAAATTAAGAAATGGCATTTCACTGGTTAAAAACTTTTTTTCAAGTTCTCGAAATAAGTATGTGTTTGCTTATTTTATCAGGATGTTTTCTTTATAAATATTCTATAAGCCTTGAGGGGTTCATAACTTCTTTTGAAAATGAGTTCTATATCAGATACATGGGTTGCTTTTGATCATATGTTGTTTGTACAAATCCATAAGCTAAATACTCCTCAATATATAGTCTAAACTTATTTTTGGCTGACATAATATCTGAGGAATGGATTGGAAAATACAATAAACAACAATATTATCACAATACCGAAAAGGAATTTAGTAAATCTGTTATGTTAATATTAAAACCATTAATTTAAAAAATTGCAGCAAGAACAATATTTCTCTTTAAATTAAGCACCAGAAATTAGTTACAGCTGTAGTACAAATAATACCAACAGAGTTGCAATATTTTGAAAACTTCACGGCCAGTGAGTCATAGCAGACACCACTTACTAAAATATATAAAACCAAAGAGAAATAGTTGTGAGAAAAGCCATTGACCCTTGAAGTAATTCTTTGAGATTGTGCCCGCTTAGGTATATAATTTTCATTAAATGTACTTTATAACTTCATTCAGAAAAGGATGATATTTATTTATATTCTATAGTGAAATTTATTTGAATAGTGAGGTAAAAGATATAAAAAATAATATTACAAACACTCGTTTAATTAATCAATGAAACACTGATTTTTCTACCTCTACTAAGAATGGCTTCTTTAATATTTACACTCCCTCTACCGCACTACGATTCTCCGCTAGAAACATCAGGCCCATTTTAGCGAAGTTAAGCATTACTTAACATTATTTGGCTTCTGGCTACTGTATGTTTTGTGATAGAAACCAAAAACATATATATATATATATATATATATATATATATATATATATATATATATATATATTTATATATATATCAGCTTAGTCTTTACCGAGTTATAAAAAAATGGGTGATTCCCCAAAAAATGACTCTTGAAGCAATAGCATTTGAAGAAGATATCGCTCGTTGGCTCATTTTTACGCTAGGACTTTAAAGAATTCCAATACGTTTTTTATGGCTTTGTATTGAGATATCCATTTTAAACTTTGCATATATATGGGGTAAGAGCAAGAATATGCAAATTCTCTCGAAGATAAAACAATCTGGTGAAAGTTTAACATATTTCATCTGAGGTCACAGCTGCTCCCAAAAGTTTCTAACAAATTTTTAAGAGGAAGAGTGGTTTGGCTTCGTTTGAAATTTAACTGCATTTTTCTATTGTATATTTCTTTCCCTAATTTTAGTCAACTTGCTTTCAAGTTAGGGTCGTTTCGCAATTTATTATCACAAATGAAAATTAGTAGCGATTCAAATATTTTAATAACAATACAAGAATTTAAATAGATTCTCGCCTGCGAGCCACTTTTTTGTTGGCTAAAAATATATAATTGCTGGGTAAGTACATTAGTATGTGATGATAATTTCCATTTTAATTTATTAATATAGTGATCCATTGCGCAAGTTTTATATTGACTGGCAATTTTAGCATTCCCTTTTATGGACTTTTTCTTCTTTTTTTTTATATAACAAGTTTGCTCCTGTTATATACTTCTAGCCTATTGAAAGGTCATTTCACATTGAAATCAACTTTAGAAATTAATTGATTTTTGATCAGTCACAACAGGCAAAACTTCTAAATCCTTTAGTTATAATCTCTTCTCACGTCTTAATAACCATGATGCGAGTAATGCTAAGAAATCCCACGAAACATATTTTTGTGTCCTCTCCACCATTTATTTTACATAGAAATGATTATTATATTTTTAAAAACAACTTTCCCTAACAATATAAAATAAAAATTCAAAACGATAAATTCTGACTAATACATGATATGTGATCTTACAAACGAATATTTTCTGAAAATTGCCTAATAATTTAAAAAGATGACGTTAAATTTTATACTTTACTCGACAGAATTTCATAAGTTTATCATCGTCCAAATTTGGATAGATTATAAATGAAATTTGAAAGGGGGTATCAATGTGCCAAATAAGCCTCTTTTGTGACAGTGACGAGCTCTTTTCCTGTTTTCTTGTTATAATGGCATCAGAAAGGAATATTTTGGCAATGCTATGGAAATTAGGATCCTTGGACGAAGGGGGCGAAATATTGAATTGCCAATCTAAGTGAAAGTATGAAAAGGAAATCGGCTGAGAAAACCATCGAAAACGCGCTACTAAATTGAGAAATTGAAGAACTTGCAGTCGCCAGGACTTTCATTACTGTTAAGAAAGGAATACAAGATATTAAGGAAGAAATTAGAACATAAAAACTAGTAAAAAGTCGGACACTATTAATAATAAAACATATATCTTCCAAGGGGGTTGGAATTAGTAAATTTTATTATCTAAACTCCAGCATTTCGGGCTAAAGTCTGGTAATGCTGACTTTACCAAACTTAGATTATTTGATACCACATTTGTTTTTTCCATTTATACACTTTTTTTGAAGCTATCTATAATTCCTGTCATAATTTCCTCCTCGTTGGTTTAACCACTCTCTTTTCTCAACCAAAGGATTACGATAATGTGACAAGGTACATAAACACAAACCGTTTTTCTAGCTAAAGCAAAGAGAGGTCAATAGAGAAAAATATAGAGAAAACGATAGAAAAGACAATTGGGGATAATATAAAGGAATATAGAGAGGATAATAGAGGATGAAATAACGTGGCCAATAGAGAAAAATATGAATTAAAAAAGAAGACAATATATATGACAACAGAAAGGACAATATAGAACGAAATATAAGGGATAATAGAGTACGACAGTGAAGACAAAAGGATACAACAAATTATGGTACTTTCAAACTGGTTCCGGGACATACTACTGCACCCTAAAGGTAAACAGGTAGACGGCTAGTACCCTAGTTTTAGCCCACCACCCAGCAAGTAAGGAACCCTTCGGTGGCCGCGGAAGAGCCACCAGTTCTGCGTGAGGGGAGTATGGAATTGAAACTCCCTTTGAAATGTCTCAGGGCGGAAGAGTGATATATTTTATGTGTGAATAGAGGTGGTAATAAGAGACAGCGCTGTTGTGCTTGGCTATATGTGTGATAGGGGGTGTGGTCAGAGTTATCTGCTCGTATGCCTCAGACTAGACGCTCCGCCTGCGGTTGCAGCTTCCCGCGAGCGCTGAAATTATTTGTGTCGCCTCTCGCGGGAAATCGAAAACGTTATCCAGGTGCAGAAATCCAACTCTTTATCAACTAGGCTCAGTAGAGCTCCACCAGATTGAAAAAGGAGCGAGGGGCAATGGACACTACGGCCTCTTGTCCATCTAATTGGTTTCACCATATTAAGATGCTAGCATCTGTATCGGGTCTCTCCGCAGTGCTGTTTCTGCGTACGCTGTTTGCGGCCCCTGCGAAAGAATAAAAGGGGCTGAAACTTTTTTAATAGGAAATCGTTCGAAGGCAACTACAAGGAAGTGGGTGGAGAGAAAACCCTCTCACCCAATGACATAAAATAAGGGAAAGCTTCCTCTTCGCTAGAAGAAATTTGGATTGGCAGCTGAGAAAGAATTGCTGGGCCGCCTCCGTTGGAGATTCCGAGAGCGTTTCAGAATTTGGTAAATGTGAAACTTCTTTAGCAGTTGTGAGTAGTGGAAGGAGAGCCCATCAACCAGTAAAGTGTGCATTGTCGGGATCATTACTAATCCCAACATCAAGGTTACGCGATGCTTTACTACTTGCAATGCAGTAAAAATTCTTGTTATTGGCCAACACACAAAAGTTCTGAGGATTTTAGCCATATAAAGTGTAAAGAGTTGGTGAGCTACATTTCTGCGTCCATCCGTTTCCACCTATCTCTTTTTAAATTTTCGGACCTTTCAGAGGTTTGCAACTCTAGGCGCGTTAAACGATCATGATCGCTTCTGTGCCTCAACTTACACCGACAAGAATATTCCCAGAGGACGGTCACTCCCCGAAGGCTGCAACTCTAAGCTAACAAACCAGAGGCAGGTCAGACAGAGTAGGTCCTTATTAAGTCGTACTAGCCCTCGAGAGAAGGCCAGGATCTGAAGAACTAGAGGCGGGAAACGATACTTTTAGCTGGCTTGGTAGCCAAAAATGCAGTATAACCTTATGCAACGAAGAATGACCTTATGAAGGTGGTAATCCCATTAGGCGCAGTGTACATGTTACTGAGGCAAAACCACTCTTCCCATTATTCGTGCCAAAACTCCAAGGACTCCACAACCTTTTATCTTACAATCTACCATCCTTAAAGGGTGTTGTTTAAAAATAACCCCAATGCCTCTCTCATACCGTTAACCAGGTCTCTAAAACTAGATAGTAGAAATAAGGAGGAGATACTCCTAAAAAGTTGTAAAGAGGAACAGCGGAATCCACTAGGTTCCCTAGGCCTTAGCAAAGAGTTGAATTCAACTCCATGAATAAAGCCTTCATTAAGGTGCACTCGGCTTAAGCCGCGAGGAGGGTGTCGCTAATTCAGGTACCAATAGCAGTCTACACAGTCTGGATTTAAACAAGATTTAATATAACGTAAGATATAAAGCCGCAGGTCCTGCAAACACTGGAACAGAGAGAGTGCATACCCGCGGTCACTGGAGCTGAGATAACGTGCAGGATGGTGCTTAACTGCAGACACATTGGCCGGAAAGACGTGTCTCTCCTCCAATTACCAGATGTAGCAGTCTACACAGCGTCATCTAATGCGAGGGAGTATTTTAGAAAGTGGCCTGCTTTAGCATCCAAGAAATCTATGAGAAAATAGTAGAAAACATCACACTAAATATCTTATATTTGGAGTAAACTAAGTATACAAAGAACTCAAATATATTAGGTAATTACATAATCAGGCTGTTATTTGGCACAAAAATAACATATAAAAGAGAGGAAATTTAACTTACGAGTACATATGACATTTTGATTTCATTTTATTGAGCTTCGCAAAGGAATTGTGTGAAAAACACTAAATCAGCTAAGCGAAGAGAGAAAAAGTGTGAAAAAGAATCGACGGGGAGAGAGAAGCGAGGTCTCGTGTTAGTGTTTATTTATTATAAGTAATTTCTTTATTATTAATTCTATTCCTGTCAACAAACGTAATTTATTTTAAGAAATATGCAATTAAAAGAAATGCAACTAAGGCTTAATAGTGTGGAAATGGGATTGGGAACAGATCAAATTAAAATAAAAATGAATAAAATCGAACATTGAGAGAACCAAGAGAATGTACCCCCCACGTTCCATTCCCACATACCACAATCTACCACAACCCTACCATCCCTACTCATATCTCCAGTATACTAGCTTGTAAAAAAGACTTAATAATCACGAAAACAAGTAATTAGCGATTAAACGTAGACTAAACTTTAGAAATAAAACTTATTGCTTTAGCCATCGAAAAATAAGAGTGAAATCATCAAAATGCCAAGATGGTGGTTTGATTGTTTGCATCATTTTAAAGATTGACTTTAAATCAGTCAGATAAGAATAACTCATCACCTAGGGCCTAATATCTTAAGAATTTGACGTAAAAACATAAATCGAAACACGAAGAGAATTCTTTTGACACTCCTACAAAAGTTGTAGATATTTCCTACCCCTAAAGATTTAGTGGCACTAAAATGAGGAAGTATATTTTTATAAGATGTTGACGAGGGCAACTCACTCAACTTCATCAGGAATATTCGAACGCAGATCAAATTTCAAACTTCGTTGTTAATTTCGGTAAAAATTAAGAAAACCAAACCACAAATATTTAATACCCTTGAACCTAACTAATGTAATTTAACTATAAATTTCTTAAGGTTTTTTTACCTTTGCTTGATTAGTGAAAAAAAATAGCGACCAAGCAATATTCAACCCATGGATCTTTAAAGGTTTAAGTAGTTGTAGAGATGTAAAAGTAAAAAATGAGGAAGAAATTGGATCTTGCAGGAATAATTGCTATATTCAATTTCTTGCAGATAATATTGTTAATATTGTGGCTAAAGAGCACAATTGTAAACTTGGATTATTTAATACCCAATCGGCATTCATCATATTAAAGAAGTATTATCAATTACAGTGTAAGTTAAAAAGTCAATTTTCTTAACAGGTATGATATCGCACGTCGAGATCTGGCTACCGATTGGTGGATGCGCTGTGCTCACCCCGTTTTCGGGTGGGTAGATCTTACACCTCTCACCTCATAGATAGCGAATCACAACACTACTTTCGTTCCTCTCCCGCTTTCACAACACAACACACACAGTTTCTGTTCCAAGGAATCCTACCGATGGGTATCTATATCCACGTAACTCTGACGCAAAACAAGTCCATTGCCCCCGAGGTGACGAAGGCTTTCACCTGAATGTTACCATATCATAACGTAAATTAATACAACCCCCAAGACTTTATCTGCGGCAGGTAATTTGGGGCTAGATTGTAATACAACCACCATTATTACTACTCAAGTGAGGTTGCTGCAATTTCTGTCAACAAAACTGGTCGAGAGGTTTAATTTATGCATCCAGATTAGATCTGCCACCAGCTTCAACGAGCAGCAAACCGTCCTATTATTTCCACGATCTCTCATTTTAAGTATATTTGTTCTGTTCCAAAATTTATCATCACTTCATCACTAACTTTATAATTTAAAAAGGAGATTTTTTGAGTCGTTGAATAATAATTTCATCTTAGTTTAGTTATAACTTATGTTTTTTTTATGTAAGTTATTGCTAATAATTCTTTTTCCAGGAAATGGCTTCGCCACCCTCCCCTACGGGGGGAGCTTGCGCTTCGCTACTAAGATTAAAAATTGAAATCTAAAAAAAAGCAGCCATGGTTAAATTTTTATAAATTCTCTGAACTTCACAAATTATAATAATTTTAAAAAGAAACTCTAAACTAAATTTCCCTCCTTTCAAAATATCACGTTGCTAAAATATAGAGTTAGGTTATAGAGAAGATATATAAAAATACATTTTCTGAACTTTACCATTTGTAATTCTTTGGGTTTTAAAAAATTCACAAAATTTTAGTACTTATATTTATTTCTGAGCTTCACCAATTTTTTTTTATATTATATAAGAATTATTAGAAATAACTTTTATAAAAAAAACATAAGTCATCACCAAACTAAGATGAAATTATTATTAAAATACTCAAAAAATCCCCTTCTTAAATTATAGAGTTAGTGATGATGATGATCATGATGATGATGAGGTGATGATAATATCAAAAAAAAAATGGTGAATTTTTTAAAACACAAAGAATTACAAATGGTGAAGTTCATAAAATTTCTTTTTATATATCTTCTTCTATAATTATATTTTAGCAACGTGATATTTTGAAAAGGGGGAAATTTAGTCTAGAGTTCATTTTTAAAATTATTATAATTGGCGAAGTTCAGAGAATTTATAAAAATTTAACCATGGCTGCTCATTTTTTGATTTCAAAATTTAATCTTAGTAGCGAAGTCCAAGGTCCCCCATAGGGGCGGGAGTGTCGAAGCCATTGCCTGGTTGTTAAATAGCACTAGGCCAGAATTTGAGAGAGAGTTTAAAGACGCCATATTCATGAATATACAGGATCGGAGTTCGAAAAGTTACGTGAGCTTTTGGAAATTCAAATGGTGGGGAATAAGTGACCTCCTGTTTTCTAAACTACTTAAATGAATTAGAACGAGCTGAAGGTGCAATATCTAATGGTCGAGAACACTTATTACAAAAATATCATGTAAGCAGTTTCGTCCATTGCTGACGATTTTGGGCCCAAAAAGCTAATGTAACTGACTAAGATTTTTTTATTCGCTTTCTTTACATTCATATTTAATAATAATAATAATGTTACATAATTTTTTGTCTATGAATTTGGCTACAGAATTTGATATTTGCAATCGTAGACTAAGATGAAAGAGTAGGTCTCATTTGAGAATTCAAAATGATGAATATTCGGGCAAGTTGATATGTCTCTTTCATTCCTTTTTTCTTTATTCTACTCATTCTCTTTTATTCTGTTTACTGACTATCAAACCATCGTACAGGCAAGAACAAAAAGGTGATTAAATTTCCAGGTGGCAGCGTTATGTTTTTAAGCGGTGAGCCTGTCTGTTCACCCTTTTACACGACAAAGTATACGCCGATGTATAGAAAAATGCCCTTGAGGAAAATTTGATTCCTCCTCTCTATCTCAATATTGGGAGTGTGAGTGAAGTTGTTTTCATGCGGGGAAATGAACGGTCTGAAACAGCGAGATGCTGAGGCATTACTTGGGGGCTGAAAATATCGTTATATGAACGAAGTGGCGCAGAGCCCGGATTTGAACCAGATTAAGAGAAGATTCAGGGAAGATAATCTGTTTGAAAATTCTGGCTCTGAACCGACGAATGATGAAGATTACTGGCACAAAATGAAATATGGAATAAAATCACGCACGAACAATTCTTCAACTTGGTGATGTTCTTCAGCCAAAGATGAGCTAATTTTATTCTGAACAATGGTCAGCATGCTTACACTATTAGTATTTTGTTCAATTATACATGAGATACATATGTTGTTTTCTGTTTATGCCTTCATTTATACTCACCATTCTCTAGTTTTGGACGCACCAATCCTTCAAATCCTTATTTCTTTCCTTGTAACTTATTCTATTCCATAGAAAACCTAGAGTTTGGTACTATGTTCGCTAGTTTTGGACAGTAATTTATATGTTAAAAAGTTGCAACCTTTAAATGAAATTCTTGGACAAAAACCTGCTTCACTGACCAACACAAAAGATTCTTTGCTTCTTGACAATGCACTCCAACGCGTGGCAGGTTTAAGTTGTGATGGACTTCTTCATCCTAGGTATTGACCGGACCGTGGACTATCTCATTACCACTTATTTAAATCATTTCAAGATCACTTGGTGGCAAGGTTTACTTCCATATAACGGTGCGTAAGGATATTAAATCATATATTTCATCAAAACTAAACGACGTTTCAAGAAAGGTTTCAATAATGATAGACCCTTTTTGCTCAACATTTCTTGTGTTCATTAAAAACTAGATTCTTTTACAAAAAAGTATGACATTGATTTCTTAAAATCCTAATTGTTTAATGTAAGATCCGAACCATCGTTTGACAGCCATCGTAAACCTGCTTCTAATCTGTAGCCCATCCATCAACTTCTTAAACTCAATGTCGCAAAACTTCGCTATAATCAGAAGCGATGATTCCCTTTGGTATGGCCGTTTCTTAGACCCAGGTATTATAAGTATTTATTTTAACTATAAAGGACGGAGCATTATTGGGTAGTATGTAAGTTGTATAAACACTCTATTTAGATCAGGACATTAATTTCTCTATGGTAATTTCTTTGATAGCAAATTATGAAAAGACCGAGAGTGGGGTCCTAATGTTCCCGAAACCATTGATTGAGACATTTTGGACTTATCTTATAAAATTAAAGCCATAAGCCATCTCCTTTTTTATAAAATTCTTGTTCGTTCTGTTTGCTCCTATCATCTAATCCTATTACCATCCATCGTATTCTTGGTTTTCAATCTCCTTTCACTCAATTATACTCTCCTTTCAGGCACTTCTCGGAAATTACTCATCTCTCCATTAGAGCCCATTCTCTCATTTTGGGAAAAGCTTGAAAGTGATTCTGAAATTGTTAAATTCATAATGGCCGTTGCAAGAGGATTCTCAATATTATTTCTAGTTTTAAGATATGGTTAGATTTTCTGTACAGGTAAGAATAGAAAGTGTAGATCTGATAAACTTTCTGTTCCAACCACAACTCACGGAATATAGGGAATGTTTGGTTAATTGAAGTTAGCTGCTATATAAAGAAAGAATAACAACGACACCCACCTCAGAAAAAGAATGTAATAGGCCGCTTGTCGAAGAATTCTTCCTTTCGCTAGAATACCTTCAATGTTCGTTTGAACTACGCAACGTAATCTTCCGTTCTTCTTCCTTCTGCCAGCCGGCTCCGTCTTCACCTCCGCTTTTTGTATCGGTGCTCTCCACATAGATTAAATGAAAACACCGTGTCAAAGAGGTAAGGAGCCGGATAGGAAAAGAAGAGAGGTGGGTGTCCGTAATACTTTATAGTGAAAAATATTCAAAACACTCCCCCTCAGGAAATTAAACTGATAAACACAGTTTAACAGTTTAATATTTAATACTAATACTATTTACATTTTATATTACATAGCATATCTATGATATGCAGATAAATTTTTATCAAAGGAAAAGCAACTCCCTGGGAGATAAATTTTGTTTAGTCCCCCAGCGACCTACCCTCTCCCTTGTTTAAATATTTCTTCATCAACAATATTTGATTTTAAATTTAAAAATAGTGTGCATATATTTTAGAATATTTAAAAGTCTTTCAAATATTAAATTTATGGGATATCTTTTTTCCTTAATACATATAAGTTTTTATTTGTTTAGAAGTTCATGTGTCTGCAGTATTTACTGTATAAAGTTTAAATGTTAACACATTTTTAAAGATTATAAATATAAAGCTATCTTGAAAAGTTTCATACATAAATAAACTAAGTTATTCTGAAAGTTAAAGTTGATCAGACTTTAACCATTCATCCATTCTTTCTTTAAATTTTACTGCAGCTTTTCTGCTAGGTCGAGAAGCTGAAACAACATTCTCAACAGCAATAATTTCATCAGGATCCGCTTCAACACCAGAAAGAGTTTCTTGACTACCTAACTGCTGCTGACCGTCCCCACTATCTAATTCCAACGGATACAGGTTAGTTACTGAAGTAGTTACAATATTATTATCATGTTTTAAAACTTTAACCACACGAATTAAATTGTCTTCACCTGGGAGCACTTCTACTATTTTGCCAATACTCCAGTATGGGCGAGGTTTAATTGGATTTTTAATAAGTACCACAGAACCTACATATAAATATTTATTATTTCCCTTATAACAATCTACAAGCGAGAATAAATTACTATGTTTATTTCTTAAAGAAAGAAGATAATCAGTATACCATTCCTTTTGAAATCTGTTAACTATTACATCTCTTAACTCAAGAGAGTTTAATAAATTGTCTCTAATTTCTTCTGAATCAATATTGCTATCAATAAATTCTTCAGAAATAATTAATGATGGGAAAGATACTCGGCATGACATGAGATGATTAGGAGTGATTACCTTTATACTATTCTCTTTATCCCTATATGTTAAAGGACGGTTGTTTATGGCCAGTTGAATATCTGAAAGGGCTGTTATAAAATTAGATTCCTTTACAATTGATCTTCCAAAAGTTTTATATATGCATTGTTTTACAGTTTTAATGAGTCTCTCCCAACTGGCCCCAAACCAAGGGGAGTATGCTGGGATTGTCTTATGCACTAAGTTATATTTAACAAATTTTTCTTGAAAAATATCTGAAGCAATGAGATTTGATAAAAGTGATGTGCTTGAAGTAAATGACCTTGCATTATCTGAATACAAAACTTTTGGCAGACCATATCTATTATAAAATCGGACAAAAGCCATAATAAATTCTTCCACAGACATATTGTTTACAACTTCTAAATGAATAGCTCTTAAATTCATACATGTGAAAAGTAATATATATATTTTATGTTTGTTACCAGAAAAATCAGAAGCGAAGAAATGTCCAGTAAAATCTATGCCAGTATGCTCAAAGGGATTAACAAAGTTAACTCTATCTTTTGGAAGAGAAGGTGTAGCTGGGGAATGGAAATGGCTAGAATTGTATTTATGGCATAAAATACAATTTTTCAATACTTTCTTTACTGCTTGTCTAACTTTAAGGACCCAAAAACCAGTTTGTCTAAGATGATTAACAGTGGAACCCACACCCAAATGCTTGCAGGAAAGATGGGAATTTCTTATGATTAATGTTGTTAAATGATGTTGATCACTAAGAATGATTGGGTTTACTGCATCATAACTTAAAAGTAAATTCTTGGACATCCTTCCTTTAGACCTAAGAATACCATTACCATCTAGGAACAGGTTGAGATTTTTAACAAGAATGGGTACATTTTTATAAGAGGTAGGAAAATTTTGAAGAAATTTAATTTCTTCTGCAAAACAAACACTCTGCATTTGTTTAATAAGAAACACAAAGCTTAATTCTTTAATTTCTGCTACATTTATTACCAATTTTTTTAACATTTTAACAGCTGTTAACACCTTTGAAGTTACTGAAATTAATTTGGTATATGAAGAAAATTTATTTAAGTTAATAACTTGAGTATCTTCTGCCACAGGTAGTACGACAGGAGAAGATTGTTCACCTATAGAACAACTTCCCTCCTTAAATGGAGCTGGAAGACAACCTAACTGACCTTTAGGCCAATCTTTCACAGGTAAGGTAATCCAAATAGGACCATTAAGCCACATAGACACCTGATTGCGAAACTTGGAAATAGACACAACTCTAGTTAAATTATCAGCTATATTATGTTCAGAAGGAACATACTTAAAGGACAGGAGAATGTTTCTCTTTTCTAGCCTGTTTTGGAATATTTCCATATCCTTTAACCTATTATTTACAAAAATATTCTTTTTCATAGCTCTTCCAGTCAAGGTCCAAGCAAGAGCCACCTGACTGTCAGTGAGAAAAGTAATATTTTCAACATTAAGATTGAAATTTGAATCACTCACAATTGTATCAATACACTTTATAGCCAAAAAAATTGCCAACAATTCTAATGATGGCAATGTTTTTTTAGGCAATGGAGTTAATTTAAATTTACTGAAGAGCAACTTAGAATTTCCATTTTGGACACAATAAATTGAAAAACCATAAGCTTGTTTTGAGGCATCAGTAAAAGTAATTAAGGAGCATGGTAGATCATCGTTGGCAACTTTGCGGGATACAGAGATATTTTCCTGACCAAGATACTTGTTGAATTTAGTGGCATAATGCTGCCATTCAGATAAAATTTCTTCTGGAAGTTCTTGATCCCAAGAATATTTATTGGTGCATAACTTCCTTATAAAAAGTTTTGCTTCAACTAATAGAGGGGAAATAAATCCTATAGGATCAAACACAGATGATACAGAACTGACTATTTGTCTCTTGGTATTACACTTAGGATCTACATGATTTACTTTAAGAGACATTTTATCCTCCTCAGGTTTAAAGACATATCCCAATACTTTGGATTCGTTAGTAGTTAAAGTTTTCTCACTTGTGTTAAATTGGTTGACAACATCATTAGCATTGCTACACCACTCTCTAAGTAATAATCCTCCCCCTGACATGGTACTGGACACTGCATGTCCAATCTTAATCAGAGTATCTTTTTCCCTATTAGTTAATATGAGGTTATCTACATAAAATTTATGTTGTATAATGTCTCTTACAATGACATTATTACAGTTTTGGGCATGATGATATAAGACATAATTTAATATAAAGGGTGAACAGATCAATCCAAATATAATGGTGGAATAACGGAAATAATGAAATTTATTATTATAATACACAACAAAACTAAAACAGTTCTTGTCACTATCCTTATTTAATTTAATATTGAGAAAGGCTTTTGCAATATCTGCCAACAACACATACTCATTGGTCCTAAAGTACATCAATAAACTTAACAAGTCATTCAGCATGTCAGTACCTGCATAAACAGCTTCATTTAGTGAAGGACTGTTTTTAACTTTTAAAGATGCATTAAAGACTGGGCGAATTTTTGTATAGTTAACTAATGGATCTTTCCTTATGATGGGTCTGTGAGGTATCCATTTATGGTCATCTGGATTGGAAGGTTCCTTAAGTTCCTCTATTATACCTAATTTGAGGTTGTTCCTGGAATACTTCAAAATAATTTGAATCTAAAGGACCATTCTTACTGGAAACCTTTCTAGCAATAATTTTGGCTAAGTTATAATTTGATGGGACTTTATCCAACACATCTCTGTGCCAAGGTATATCTATATAATAATGCCCATTTTTAAACTGTATTGAATTTTTAAAGTTTTCTACTTCTTTCTCATCATATAGGGAAGTATTTTCTTGCCTAATACCTATGGTTTCTAGGGAATACAAGTTTTCCAGATTAAGTTCTACATCTGAATTAGGAAATGCCTCAGACATAGGGGAGAAATAATTTGATTTAGGATTTAATACAAAATTAACTGCATTATTATACTGTTTAGGTATTTTAACTTCTGTATTCACAGAAGAGGACTTTTGAAAAGACTTTATTAAAGGTCTGACCTTTCTCTTAACTTTTCTCTTTTCAGGGATGTCAGCCTGACAAGAGACATCATGTCGGACAGGACAAGAGGGATCAGCAGATGCTTTTTTATGTACATTAGACAAATTGGTCGAATCAGCAAAATTTCCAAAGTTTCCTTCCTTTCTAAAGGGGGATTCTACTTGGCTAGAGACATTAATTTTATAAGAAATAGGCAAAGAAAAATCATGGTTTGGCAGATCCTTGGTATTGTTACAATGTTGAAATTTCTTATTGGAAATGGTAGCAGTCAGGGATTCAATAGATCCAATGGGTATAAATTCATTTGATAATCGAAGCATCCTAGCTCCATTCAAATTTTGTAACTCAAAAACCCTGAAATGTTGCAAAATATCATTGCCTAAAATTCCACAAATATGGATTGAATCATTATGGTAATCTGGTATATTTTTACTCAGAGGAAAATCCATAAGTTTAAGCTTGTCTAAAGTTGAAGAGATACCTTTTACAGTCAGATTTAAATTTAGGTTTGGTACACAGAAAAAATTTACGTGAGCTTTATCCGAACTGGGTAAGATAATGGAAGTATCAAAGGAATAACCTTGGATGGACCTATTAATGCCCAGGCTAATTATAGGCCTTGCAATTGCTTTAGCTTTTACACCATACTTTTGAAGTTGGCTATAATCTATTATTGATAACTGAGCCCCACAATCAAGAAGAAAAGGCATTCTCTGAAAACCTGTAGGAGTTTTAAAAAACAAGGATAACACTGAATTTGCAATATCCGCCTTTGATCAAACGGTTAGTCATTTGTCACCTCCTTCCCCCTTCACAGTTTTTGCAGAAGAAAGTGACAGAAGCATGGAAGGACACATTGGGTTTACATGAGTTGAGGTATGGCAACTTTTACATGAAAAAGGTAACCTACTATTAATACCTGAACAAGCACTCTCTCTATGATTTAGGCTAAGACATCTGATACACATCCCAAGTTCAACAGCTCTTTTGGACCTGCTTTCAAAATTGGAATACTTTTTACAATGTATTGACGAATGATTAGTCAACTAACAAAATTTACACCCAAGTGGTTTATTCTTAAAATGAGTGTCAAAATGCACATAAGTTTTATTATGCTTTTAGGTGAACTCAACAGGTCGGTTAGAAACAGACCTATCACTTTTGACCACATTACCATCCCTTTTGGTCTCAAAAGATTTTACACATTCTCTAGGTTTAATCAGTTTATAAATAGATGAAGCATGTGAAAAAATAAGAGCAGCTGATGGAAAGTTATTTTGTACCTTCCTACATAATTCTTTAAGGAAAGGTGAAAACAGTTTAGCTCTGACAATATTACTTAAGAGAACTGACCCTGAAGAACCTTCCTCGGTAAATTTTAGACCAAATTTTTCTAGTTCAAGAGTTTTTGCTTTAAGATACGAGATGAGGTCCATGTTCATTTCAAGATTAGTACAAGGACTCCAAGTAATAATTTGGGTTAGGGTTTCATTAATCAGTAAATCCTGGTCAAAGAATTCTTCCTCTAAAATGGTCTAAGCAGCTTCAAAGTTTTCATCTGCTATGGGAAGATTCTCAATTAATGACAAAGCCCTATCTTTAAGGTATGCCTTGAGGTAAACTAACTTGACTGAGTTTTTCAAACCTTCAACACTATTAATGGCATTGAAAAAAGAAGCCTTAAATCTAAAAAACTCAAATGGGTCTTGCTCAATTTTTCCAAAGGAGGTAATTTTGAGTTCAGGCAACTGAACTTTAAAACCTGGTATAGAATGAGAAGTGGAGATGGAGTTATTATGACTGCTGCTAGGAGAATTTGGTTCCATTAATTTGGATTCTAGAGTGCTGATACAGGATAGTATTCCATCATTGTAGTCAGTATCCAGCTCTGACAATTCTTCCAGCTTAACATCTATTGCCTCTTTCCCTAGCTCTTCTAATGAAGTAATGTACAAATAGTGGGCATTTCGGGCTTTCTTGAGAGCCTCAAACTTTTTCTGAATGAGGGCTATTATATTTTTGAGGTATTGAGGGGTGAGGCTTTCTTCGGGTTTTTTGAGGACATTCCTAGTTATTTTAGTTAGGGAAATTTTTATGAACCTCAACTCCTCCTTGGTTGGTACTTTTACAGACATATTAAATATAATAGCGCACAAAAATACAAAGATTATACAGACAAAATAATACACAAAAATTGGACAAGGAAAGGATCTGCCAAGAAATCAAAATGGAAACTTTGCTGATGGGGAATGTTTGGTTATGGTGCAGCAATCTTAATCCTAACAAGGAAATAGGATGCTGCAATAAGTTGAATTCTTCGACTTAATTTGGTTAATTGAAGTTAACTGCTATATAAAGAAAGAATAACAACGACACCCACCTCAGAAAAAGAATGTAATAGGCCGCTTGTCGAAGAATTCTTCCTTTCGCTAGAATACCTTCAATGTTCGTTTGAACTACGCAACGTAATCTTCCGTTCTTCTTCCTTCTGCCAGCCGGCTCCGTCTTCACCTCCGCTTTTTGTATCGGTGCTCTCCACATAGATTAAATGAAAACACCGTGTCAAAGAGGTAAGGAGCCGGATAGGAAAAGAAGAGAGGTGGGTGTCCGTAATACTTTATAGTGAAAAATATTCCAAAAATGAAAGCTTTTTCCACGTTTTGCCACCTGAACTTTTCAAATTTAGCACTCATTCTCTCGGATATCATTCAGTTCGTCATTTATTGCAAACAAAATCTGAATTATTTGCACCAAAAACACTGGAAATTCGTGAGAGTTCGGAGTTTTGAAGAGAGAGAAGATGCAAAACGAGTCTCTTGTGATGAAAGAAGCCTCGAATTGTTAAGAGTTGAATGAGAAAATATAGGAATCACTATTATCATAACCTAGCCTAACACAGTAACCGAACCTAAGCTAGCAACCAATCCTATCTCAATGCTTACAAATGCTCACAGAGGGATACAAGTAAAACAAAATGACGTCTCAAATGCTCCAGAGCCATTCGTAATATTTTAAAATTTAAAAAAGATATCTCATAAAAGAAGAGTAAATTACTTGAAACTCTCCGAGTACCATCTCAATAACGATCAGAATGTTAAGGTAGCCCACACTAACCTATCCTAACTAAAACAAAACTAAACTAACTTAATCAATCCTAACCTATCTAGCCCTAAACTAAACTAACCAAACAACATAATTTTAAGGAAGATGCTTTTAATTGTATCGATAAATAGAATTAATGATAGATAAGATTAAAAAATAATCCATAAAACGGGCGGAAAGAATTTACGCACTCGGATAAAATGCCTATTTGGTCGCTTCAAAATCACACCAACCTATTCCTCTTACCTTATGTGTGGCGTCTAATAACGAGTGCATCTCTGCCAAACTACTATTAAGTACTAGCTTGCTAAGATAATAAAAACGGTTGTCAATAAATGAGTCTTTATTTAAAAGGAAAATAATATTTTTTTAATATACAAAAGATTGCAATTATTTAGCAAAGTTCGTTCTATCATTATTGGCGATATTCCACTATCATTTAACATAGTTGGGGATACTTTATTAAAAGAATTCCTTCGGATTTTTTATGAAACTTATGATTCGTAATCCTTTTCTATCTCCTTCATATCAGAGTGAAATTTCAAATTTAATTTTGATTGAATAAGTAAAATAGTGTGTAATCACATAGTGGGAGAAACATGTTATGTTTGGGATAAAGGCGTAATTAAATATTCGCGTGATAACGGAGATTGCCTAATGTTGGACATTTTGTCCGGGTCGGTGGCTTTGAGTCTCTTTTAAAATTTCAGAACAATATATCATAAGATTTTGTACACTTCTATGTATTAATTTACCTCTCAAACATCTTTTTCTAAACTGATTAAGATGGGCCATTCTACTCTCGTCTCAATAGTATGAATAGATAATTCCAGAATCAAATTTATTGCCCAAGCTTGCACCTTGAGCCTTTTTTTCAATATCTTTTTGAAATTATTGTGTCGAAACCTGAGTACAGTATTCTAATTGTGCTCTTATTAATGGATTATACCTATTTAAAATTGGAGTTTTATTTTTTCAACTAAATTGACGCGTGATATAGCCAAGAAGCTTTTCTGCTTTCATATCTTCTTCAATAGACTGCTGAGAAAACCTAAGATAGTTTGATACAGAGACATTTTCATTATTAGTTACTGTATTATTTTATCAAAGCATTTATTCCGCCTCTGAGTTTTATAACCCACATGCATTAGCTACTTTTCAGCTCTTAATATATAAGAGCAGGTCCCATTCTACAGATCATTGTGCTACCATTTTAATATCATTTTGAAATTCGAAAACATCCTGTACAGGTATTATGTCTTCTCCAAACTTGCAGTCATCTACAAATTTAGTTGTTGACAGCAATGTAACATCCATGTACATCATTATAATACATATTTAGAAGCATAGATCCAAGGACCGAATGATATAAACTCTACTTTCCAAAAGGGTCCATTCGGACGTTTGTTTGCTAATGACTACTCCTAGCTTAAGATCAGTGAGCCATAGCTCAGTTCATTTTGCTACTTCTCCTTCTAATCATAAGACTCTTACTTTAAACTTCAACATCTTATGCGGTATTCTACCGAATGCCTTTTTAAAATCTAAATAAAAGATATCAGTGAAACTCTTAGTGTCATACACTTTATTTATTTAGTGAAAGAAATCTAATAAATTTGTCAAATATGATCTATGTTCCCTAAAACCATACTTATAATGTAATAATTTTAATTTTCTAAATACTCAACAAGTCTCTCATTAATACAGTTTTTGAACATTTTTTTTAAATACTGAAGTTAGTATTATTGGGCGAAAATTACTCCCTAGATCTTTACATCCATCTTTTAATAATAACGTCACATTTGCTAGCCTTTAGTCTTGAGCAATGATTCTTGGAATGATTTCTAGCGATAAAGTAAAGATCAGCTTTAGAGGTTCAGACACTTGTTCTTTTGTCTCGATTAGAATTCTTGGAGTTAGCACACAAACAGGGAAGATATATATATATTTATATATATATATATATATATATATATATATATATATATATATATATATATATATATATATGGCCCCTGTGATTTATATTTATTCATTATTTTAATAAGCTTTCTAATAGTGTTAACGGGGCATCTAACCAAGTCAAGTTGTTTATTGCAGGGATTTTAAATAGTTGGCTTGGTAATATAATTTATACTTCCTTTTTTAAACACTAGTATGAAGTATTCATTCAAAGTAATATCCATATTAACATCAGTATATTTTAAAATATAATATTAATCTTTTATTACGACAATACTGTACTCTATCGGTTTTCTACTATTTCTAAATGAAAAACCCTCTTTGAATTTATTTTTACAATTTATATATCTACTCTATCTCCTCATTCCGTTTGGCTTATCTAGTGGCATTTTTAACTTTTCTTCTCAATTCAACCTAACCCTTTTTTATTTGGGGGGCTCCTGTTAGAATTTTGCATTTTATACGCTTTATCTCATCTCTCAGGCTTTTCTTAACCTCAACCGACAAATATTTAGGATCGTAGACATACTTGACAGTATAGACTTTAATGATCAAAATTTAACTCTTTTATTTATGAGATTTTTTTTTAAATTCATAGAAAAATTTATTAATTTCTTTATTATTAAGCTATAATTACACAAACTCTTTCTTAGCACAAGCAGCCTAAAACTATCTCACTTGAAATTAGTTTGGTGATGTTAATCTCTTTGCTATACTAGGGAATATTATTTTCAAATTCGATTAGATTATGCTTGCTATTGCCAATTCTATTTCTTACATTTAAATTTGTAATTATTCTCTCATCAAATTTTAACAATTAATCCAAGATATTTTCTCCTCTTTTTTGGTTCTCTCAACCAAGAAAGTAGAAGATTTTCATCTATGAAACACACCGAGAGTAGATATATATATATATATATATATATATATATATATATATATATATATATATATATATATATATATATATATAAGAGAAAAAGAGATAGAGTGATAAGGGGAGAGAAAGAGGTAAGGTATCAAGGAGTATCAAGAAAAGGAAGTACCCGAGGAGACTTTACGGTCCATTCAAAGAGGGTACCTTTGGACTAGCAATCGAGCGGGCACGTGGCTGCTCAATTGTTTTGCGTCCCTAAACGGCCACTTTTCAAGACTTTGTCTAGTCTTGACTTGAACTGGTCTACAGATTCACTGTTGACAACTTCGACTGGAAATAAGTTCCACTTACCGCAGATACTGTAAGTGAAAAGATTTCCACACAGATTGCGGTTGTAACGCTTCAGTTCAAGTTTGAAGCCGTGATTGCGCGTTCTGTTCTCACTGAGTGTGAAAATATCTCGGTAGTCAACATTGTCGAACTTTCGAAGTATTTTGAAAACTTCGATGAGCTGACCACGCAGTCTACGGGTTTCCAGCGACAACAGATCTAATTCCCTTAGTCTATCCGCATAACTTTTATATCAGATATAGGGAATCAGCTTGGTTGCCCTGGCTTGTACGCGTTCCAACCTTGCAATATCCTTTCAAAACGAAGGACTCCAAAATTGTAAGGCATACTCCAGGTGCGGCCGAACGAAGGAGTTGTACAGAAAAAGTACTATCTCTTTGTTACGGTATCCAAACTGGCGCTTTATGTAGCCTAACATCCTTTGGGCTTTCTTCTCCACCTCAATACACTTTTTCAAGAACTTGAAGTCACTCATCATTCTCAGTGTCGGTGGATTCGAGTGCAGTGCCCTTAAGGATAAAGGGTGATTGAGGATTTCGGTGGCCGATATGCATCACTTTACACTTGTTTACGTTGAAAGGCATTTGCCACGTATCAGACCTCTCCCCAATCTTTCGAAGATCATCTTGCAGGCGAGCAGTATTTCCATCCTTTGCAACGTTCATACCAAGCTTGGTATTGTCGGCAAATTTAGAAATCTTGGCAACCATGTCACCGTCCATGTTGTTGACGTAGATGATGAATAGTAGTGGTCCTAGGACAGAACCTTGAGGCACTCCGCTAGTAAAGGGCACCCACTCAGAAGCCTGTCCATTCATCACCACCCGTTGCCGTCTGCCACTTAACCAGTTCTCTATCCAGCCGGCTACTTTTCCGTCTATGCTTAGCGCTCGCACTTTCCGGAAAAGGCGGCCATGTGGTACCTTATCAAAGGCTTTCTGAAAGTCTAAGTACACCACATCCACCGCATTGTCCCGATCGTGCTCACTGAAGACGAAGTGGAAGAATTCCACAAAGTTTGTCAGTAATGACCGTTGCCTTCAGAAGCCGTGCTGGGAACTCCTCAGTAGCAGCTTTGACTCTAAATGCGACGTCATTTTGTCCACCATTATGCTTTTCATTAGTTTACCCACTATCGAGGTCAGACTGATAGGTCGGTAGTTCGACAGTTGGCTACGGTCTCCTTTCTTGGTGATATGAGTCACCTCCGCTTTACGCCAGTCTCTAGGGATGCATTCGGTCCGGATTGACATGTTGAAGATTGCGCTCAGGTGTAATGACACTTAATTGCGCACTCCTTTCAACACTTTAGGTAGAAATCTATCCGGGACAGGTGACTTATTCGTCATTAGGTCACTGATCTTTTTTATTTCTCCTTCGGTGAAGTCTAAATCCTCCAGCTTTTACTCCGAGTAGGAATCCGTTGGCTGAGGGATGGGACCACACTCTTCAGTAAACACTGAAGAGAAGTAGTCGATGAGGAGGTTTTACATTTTCTGCATCTGAGTGCTTTAATGTCCCCTCCTCATTTCTCAAAGGGCCAATCGTTCGACATATTGGTTTACGGCTATTTACATATCCAAAGAACTCCTTGGGATTCTCTTTACAGAGTCTTGCCACTCGGAGTTCCTCAGACCGCTCAGCCGCCCTTATGCTGGACTTTACTCTCCTCGCTAGCCTGCGGTATTCGTCAAAGTCACCCAAGATCTTCGATTGCCGGTACACATTTCTTTTCTCCCTAAGCAGTTGGCCGATTTCTCGATTAAACCACCTTGGTTGAACAGAAGACCGACGGGGGAATTTCAGAGGGATGAAACGCGATTGAAGGAGGGGGAAAAAATAGAGGTATTGAGAGAGAGAGTTATATATATATATATATATATATATATATATATCCAAAAAAGTACAATAGATTACATGTAACTATAGAGATAAAACCACAGTAATAGGACTAATTTTATATGAAAAACCAGGTTTCGACGGAGACCTTCGTCATTGCCAATCGCTCGTGAACATGTAAGATACAAAAGTTGCTTAACATACAAATAGACAAATTAGTTGCGCTAAGGTGGATTATGCGAGAAAGTGTGGGCATTTTTGAGAAACGAAAGTATGAATTTCTTGCTTATTAAGGTATTAGTATTGAATTGGTGGCGGAAGTATTAAAGTTGGGAATTTCCTTTATAAGTGCCGATTCAATTAAGCGTTGATGTATATAATTGTGAGACCTATAAACTATTTTAGCATTATTAATATCAATTTGATGATTTTCATTGGACATAAGTAGAAATAAACTCGAGGAGAGGGCACCACCTTGCAAATCACATTTATGTTCATTCATTCGCTTAGAAAACCCACTGCTTTCACCGATATATAACACACGGGAACAATTTTAATCACATTTCCTGGTGACTGATTTATCTGCCAATTTTAATTCGTTTTTTATGCTGATGTCAAATATATAATCTATTTTTACCTACATGGTATAAATATTCTGTAATTTATATTTTCTCGTTTCCCGGAAAAATGCCCTCCGGCAGGACAGAGGAGTGCTTGTAGAAAGCGAATACTTCACAGTACATAGTAGTAAGATAGTAATAAGTGTTATTGTGCAAAATATTGACATTAGTGTTTCTTTTTCAGCTCTTATGTTAGAGTGATGGCTTCGTCAAGAGGATATTGCGTCAATGATACAGATACCTTCTGCTAAATATGTGTCTGTTATATGCTAGTTCGTCAAAGGCGCAATATATCAAACTTTGGGATCCTCATTTATATGGCATATTTTGATGTTCTTCTTAGCGATCAAGATAAGAAATGTGCCCCACATGCTGTTTGACATAGTTGTGTGGAACATCTTCGTGAGTGGAAAGAGAAATGGTCTTCCTTTTGGAATCTCCATGGTGTGGTGAGAACGCACCATAAATGAATGTGCCAAAATTGAGGGAAATTTCGAGTTAATGCATCAGGTTTATCGGATGAATCTCGCAAAGCACATCCGACTTTGCATCTCAAATGGTGGGAATCAATTGAAAATGTTATTAATAATATTTCAATTAAATAAATTGTAGTTTATTTTTATTTTTTGAACAAATTTTTATGTATCCAAACTTTAGGGATAACCTATATATGAAGTATATATAGCACAGTTGATAGCTTGCATTTGTGAATCCTACGAGTGTGGGGTTTAAGACTTTAAATTAATCTATCATAATTAATCTTTACGATCACTTCAAAAACTTCTGAACATGCTTACCATTCTTTGTTTACGTCTTTTTTATTCATTTTATGATTTATAATTACCTGGCAAACTTTTGTTTAGAGTTGTTAGCCACTAGGTTCATTATTTTCCCCTCTGGTTTGTTTAACCATCCCACGTCATTAATGCCCTTACTATCACTTTGATTCTGTCCATGAAAAATTGAGTATGGAGATTTGGGTGGTATCCATTAATTTGGGACAAACGCGAGACTGCTTAAGTACAAATACCCTTTTACGATGTTCTTAGGTGATACAAATATCTTTTGGCTGAGCAGGCGTTAAAATGTGTTCTAAATCCCTTCCCCTACAGTGTTAGGTTCACATAATTAGGTTTACTTAGCTCAATGGCCTTGACCTTTCAGTCTGAAAGAGCGTATCGCTGATCTGAGTACTTATGGCATTTCTTCTTTAGTTGTATTTTCATCTTCTCCATCTCTATTTTCATACATTTCCAAACGTTTGTTCTCTCAAGCACTGCATCAATTTCTTCCACAATTTGAATTTCAAATACCAGGTCAAATCCAGCGTTAATCTTCTGCGTAATATTATATACATTACCCCCAAACTTATTTTGACGTCATATATATATATATATATATATATATATATATATATATATATACATATATATAAGTGGTAAACGAATTGATAGACGCAAACTTCAAACTTTAGGCGAAGTATAAACAGGATGACCAGGACAGAGCCGAAGATGGCTCGTAACATTTATTTCAAACGTTTCAAGATTATAACTAATCCCATCATCAGTGCTAAAGAAAGAATACAAAATTCAGATTTAAATATATACATAAAAAGTTAACACAAGCAATATAATTGTGAACTATAAATATTAAATTTGAGACGAATTGATTACATTGGAAATACGGAGAAAAAACAACAACGAGGGAATTTATAATAGGAAGGAAAATAATTGACAGCGGATTTTATTCTTACAAAGAACAATGTAAAATTTAACAAATTAGCATGGGACAGATAATGATTTATTATTTAGACTGACTATCATGAAGTTCTCGAGTGTAGCCCTAGAGCCACACTGTGACAGATGGTTTCGAATTGGGGATGGATCAAGTTTTGCAAGGTGTAGTCCAGTTCTTTCAGATCTACCCATATGCTGCATGAAGCGGGAGTAAAGCGTACGCCTCGTCACCCCAACATATGATACAGTGCTACTGTACGTACAACGAAAAACGTATATAATTTTAGATTGCATACTGGTGGGTGGTTGATCTTTGAACTTAAATAATAATATCAGTCTGAAGTCATTAATGAGAACAATAGATGGTAATAATTGAGGATAGGCTGAATTCAACAGTTTTAACAACTCTTTTTTTTAAGTTTTTAGGATTGGTAACCAAAGTATGGTAAATAAAAGAAGATCTTTAATTTATTAACAGCTTTGAGTGGAGGCGGAGTCGAGTATTTTTTATTGAGAAACAGACTAATTTGTCTCTGAAATAGCCCTTTGGGGTAGCCTGCGGAGGCAAAGAATTCGAATTCTAAATGTAGGGCTGCAAAAGTTCAATACAAGTTATATGCTATATGGAGAAGAGTATGGATGGTATTAATTTGGAATTTAAAATACCAGAAACTAAAAAAACTTAAACAACGTTGGAAAAGGTAGGTGTTTGTTAAACATTTGACGTGAAGTGATTGTCTACTCGGGTAATCTTCACGTCAAGAAACGATATGCTATTATTCTTTACTAGCTCACAGGAAAATTGAATATTTGTGTGTTTCGAATTTAAATAATTGAGGAAAAGTGTACAATGTGACTTATGTCTAAATAATAAAAAATTGTCATCTACATAGCGCCTATATAAAACCTGACGAAAATTAATGGGGGAAATCATCAAGCCAAAGTATTTTATAATAATACATAAAAATATTTGGCAACGAGGGGCCTAGGGGACTTCCTCTAGGAGATATATACTCTAAACTTTTTAAAAATGTTATTAATCGCTCATTATTACACCTTCACAAATGAAATAAAAATATGCAAAAGAAAACAATTTAGAGTTTTATTATATCCTACATATGTTCAAAATGACTTCCTTGGACATTCTTACATTTCCCACAACGGGAAAGAGAGAGTTATTTATTACATTTTCCAAAGCGCTGCATTCAATGGACTGTACACTCTCTATCACCGCTTGCTTTAATTCTTCGATACAGGTTGGGTCTCTCCTGAATACTTCATGCTTGACAAATCCCGAGGTAAACAAGGTTATAGGTAATATATCGGGATATCTTGCTGCCCAGGTAAACTGCAAGCGATGAAGATGTTTCTTTGTTCAAAACATCTAATTAAACATTTTAGTGAGGTCAAGTTTTGCTGCTGCTCCGTCTTGCTTAAACCATTTGTTACTGCAGTGTTCAAGATTACTTAATACGTATCTTTCTGAAGTTACTAAAAGCACTCTCATATGTGGGTCTTCAAAAAAATAAGTAACATTAACCTTATTGTTATTCAAACCAAACCAGACAGTAACTTTTGGCGAAATCAGGGGTTTCTCCACTTGTATATTCTTGTTGTTTTGTGACCCAAAACCCGTAATTTTCTCTAATGATGACCTAATTGAGATATAATTGGCATTCATTACTGAATATTATCTAACTTAATCTTAGCTGGTTTTGTTCAATTACACTGGTGAACAAATTTTAACTTTTCTTCTGAAGACTTAAGTTTAAGACCTGTTCTTGGGAAATTTGGGGTCACTGAGTTTAAAAATGGCAATAGTTTTCTTTTATCACGTCAAATCATTTATTTATGGGCTGGTCAATATTGGTCACACTCATAGTAGCATGCTATCTTACGAACAAGTGAACGGAAGTGTAGGCGTTTAGTATTCTTCTTATTTTATTTTATATATGTAGTTAGAGTTCTCTTTTTCGCAATCAAAGCAATTGTGTATAATATAATTTTGTGTTTTTCAGATTTGTTTTATGAAGTAACATTCAGTAGTATGGCCTCATTACGAAGGAAATGTTTGAATTCCCCTGACTCGTTTTGCTATATATGCGATTGTTTTACTGCACCAACTCAAAGAATGAACATTAGTATATTTGTGAGAAGAGCATAATTGCCTCACTTGAAGATTAAATTAGGTGATCAGGATAAACTGTGGGCCACGCACAATGTTTGTAAACCTTGTGTTTAAAATCTACGCCAATGGACAAAGGGCACAAGGAAACAACTAGGAATTGGCATTCTTATGGTGTGGCAGGAGCCACCAAAACATGTAAACGATTTCTACTTTTGCCTTACAAAGACTTCTGGTTATAGTAAGAAAATACGACATAAAATAAGTTACCCAAATCTTGATTCAACAATTCGTCCAGTGCTTCATTCAGATGAAATCCCAGTACCTGTATTCAAGGAACTTCCTTCTCTGGACGATGTAAGTGATATACGTGAATCTGATCCAGATTGTGTAGATACATAAACCCTGAATGTGAAAACTTCAGCCAATTAGAACTGAATGATTTAGTTAGAGACCTAGGCCTGTCTAAAGAGTTACAGAAGTGTTGGCTTCTAGACTCAAAGAGGAGAATTTGTTGCAGGAAAAAACAAATGTAACTTTTTATTGGAACAGGAGAGAGATCTCTTTGTATTCTTTAAAACTGAAGAAGAATTTGTTTACTTTTGTGACAAGACGAGACTGTTAAACGCGATGGGTGTTTCAGAGTATGATCTAAGTGATTGGAGACTTTTTATAGATACTTCAAAGAAGAGTCTAAAATCTGGCTTACTCCATAATAGAAACTTGTTCGGTGGGATTTAAAAGAGAAGCATGAACACAGAAGATCTGTATTAGATTTACTTAAATATGATATACACAAAGCGGGGGTCTCTAGATGAGGAGCGAGATCTTGGGGTAGCGCTTTTCATTGTTTTGATTTGAGCCTGGAACAACTCCCCTGACTGAGGATTGTCCGGAAACCACATCGGCTTGAGCCCGTTGCGAATCAACATTTTATTAAGTTCGGTAGCGTAACTACCTGGTTTGATCACATTTGCAAAGTGCGCGTGTAGGATGCACATTACTAAGTCAGGCCTCATTTCCGGGTCTATGTTCAGGAGTGTACTATTATGTTTTTCCGTTTTGGTTGCTTGAACGTATGTTGTGGTAGCCTTCTTATTTCTCTCCTCTATTGGCTGCTTTTTCTTTTCTGTAACTATGGCTTTCTTTAGTGGACAGGCCATGGATAGGGTACGATGTTGGTTTCCACAGTGAATGCATCTTTTTTGTAGGCTCATACACTCTTTCCATGTATGGTCTTTACTAGCGCATTTAGAACATACTTCACCCTCGAAGTGGCACTCCTTTGTAGAATGTTTCTCTAGGGAAAAACATGAAAAACACACCTGGACCGGAACGAACATCTCAGGCTCTATGCAGGATACAGATACTTGGTAGTTGAACATCACTAGTCCATTCTCGCAAGCTTTGTTCGCCATCTTGGTTGTTTGGAATGTAACTTTAAAAACGTGACTATATTCCTCTCCTTCACGGTTTTGAAATTTAAAAATTTCATCAATTTTAGCTCAATCTTGCTTTGACTCAATTTCATATTGCATTTCCTGTATAGAGTGCAAACCGACGTAAGGGTCTATGCGTCGACATATGATCGAACGCTGAGCCGCAACTTGAGGGAGCACCTTAGGAGCGAGGCCGATCTTCTCGAATTCATCTTTTGACTTTGTACTTAGTAATCTGTCAATATACTTGGACGTGTCGCATATGGCTAGGTAACCATACACTTGATCTTTGACTTGGCAAAGCGCAATTCCTAGCTTTGAAAAGGCAAGTTCAAAAACGTTTTCCCGTGTATGTTTCTGATAGCGCTCAATCACCCTGAGAAAAATGCGCTTTTCACCATAGGGGTCGTTCATGACGGCATCAAGGCGGTAGTATCCTCTGCGAACCTAACAGGCCATTTATGCGTGCAGAATTCTCCACGACTCCTTCAAATTTTGAAAGACGGAACTTAAATGAGTAGGACTTCTTGAATTTTCTTGATAGGCGTAGAGCAGCTCTATTCACGTGAAGCGAAGTTAGTGACTGTCAGTCAAGACACTGATGATACTCATGAACTGATGATTGTGATAGATAAATCTGTCATTTCTTTATAAGTATAGATTTTTTATCTCAGATATCGAAAAAAGTAAATAAAACTTTAAAAAACTCTTATTTCGAATGCTTTTATTTCATTTGCAAAGCTATAATAATGATTGAGTAATAAGCGATTAAAAATAGGGACAATATTTGTGGTCTCACCTTATATAGCAAATGTAAGAGATAATTTTAAATGGTATGTCATAAACCCTCTCTAATCTCTCTAACATGAAGTCTATCTCCTTTCCTCATTAGCAGCTTCTTTCCGATGTGTCGAATCAGAGTTTCATTTGCGCGTTGCTAGTAATCACATTTAGAAGTTTGTTAATAGTATAAAATGAAGTTAGATAAAGATTATTAGATACAATTCCTTAATGTTTCCTTAATGATGAAGGAAACGGTATAGTTATTAGAGATGGACTAGTGATTTGTGAAAGGATGAAGTAGGTCAAGGAAACATTCCAGATGTGGGCTACTTTCCATGTTTTGTCTCCTATTTGAAACAGTTTTCTTATTAGCCCCTATTTCTTCCTATTTATGAGTTTTTAAACTCAACATTTTTCTGGAATTAAAACTCAATTTCCTTTGTTATTTCTATTACAAATACACAATATTAGACTTAGTACTGCCCTCGTGTCTGTATATTCAATATAAATTGAAGACATTTCTAATTTTCAAAGCTATTATGTTTTTATAATCTGCTTTTAATTGCATTTATGCTTTTAGATACATATATTTTATATGCTTTGTATATCGTGTTTAGTTTCCTACTTATTTCATGTTATTGCTTCGTCGGTAGTTTGTTTTATTGTCATTTTCTGTTATGGTTTTCTTATTCGTGTATAGTTCAAATTCGGTTCTCATTGTTTTTTCGTCTTTAATTCGGTTGGGATTATTCATTGATTATTCCCGTAGGATTATTCGTTTCTGTCCGGTATTTTTTGTTGTTTTCGGTATGTTTTCTTTTTTCTTCTCGGTGAATTTTTATGTTCCGTTTTCTACTTTTCCTGAATTCATCACGTATATATTGGCTTTTCTCTTCTTAGCTTCGGAAATGAAGTTGAGTGCGGTGGTCATCGCGGACATAAATATGTTCCGAGAATGCTTGTGGGAGATTATTGATAGTTCATTAAATCCTCTCTCATTGGTGACTTATGTATCCTTTTGATATTTTTTTAGACCCGAAGCTTTATCCTCGGATCTATTATTGTACATTTCTACTTCATATCTGTTATCGGCTGTTTTTCTTCTTGCAATAGGAATTACGGTAAAATTATTTTAAAGATTTTTTTTCTTCTATATATTGTATTAATCTTCTTGTCATTATCTTTTTTAATACTTTTCCGCTAAAATCTAGTAACGATATAGGCTTGTAACTATTTAGGTGGCTTAGAGGTTTCCCTGGTTTTGGAAACAGCAATAATTTTGCTGTTTTAATGCCTCAGCTGTTTAAACTTGCATTAGAGATATCTTTAATGATTTAATGATGGTATTCGGATTATTGGTGAAGTTAGTCTTTCTGAGCCTCAATGGTTCTGGCGTTTCTGTTTAAATGAGTAAATTACGCTGATTTTTTCTTCTTCGGTTGTTATAGCCCCCGGCCCCATCTGTGGTTCCCTGTTAGGGTCTACCGATTCGGTTGGAGTAATCCTGTTGATGTTATTACGTAGATACTCGTGCACCTTTCTTCCGTTTCAGCATAGAATTCTTTGTTTTCTTCAAGTGATCTTGAGAAAACTAACTCACAGTTGCGTTGAAATTTTGTTCTATTTCCTGATCTTTCTTGCTTAAGTTACCATTCTTGTCCATCAGCTTTATTTTAATTTTTCGTTTAAATCGTCTTGTTCTATATATTGCTCTCCCATTTTAGCGGCAGTTTTGCTGAAATCTATCTGCCTAATAAGTTTCTCCCAGCTTTTTTCCTGCTGTTCATCTATTAAGTAGATTTTTTCTGTTTTTAAATATCCCATTTCGTTATATTTTTATGGGCTAGGTCCTCCTAGCCACATTGAATTATATAATCTTTTAATTTGATTTTTTTTTTTATTTATCCTCTCGCTACTCCTATCGATCTGTTTTTTAATTCGGTAAATTGGTTTTGGTACGTATTTCGTGTTTGCGGGCACCAGGGCATCCATTTACTGCTTCTTCTCTGCATAATCTTCTCGTCTGAAGCGTCTACGAGGTATTTAAGAATATATCTATTTAATTCATTCTTGTAGATGCTCCAATTTTCTCGGTGGCACTGTTTCCTTTTAATTGTAGGTACCTGTATCGGATATTAAATATTTCTAGCAGTGTTCCTACATGGTCGCTGCCGGCAATTGATACCGGTCCCGTATGAAAGTTTAACGGCATATCACAGCTGTTTAGTATTATGTCTTGTTTTGTAGCTGTTTTTGCTGAAAAATATATGCGGTGGTCTGGTTCTACTCTTTTTATGTTGTTTCTTTCTAACCTCATCTCCAGATTTGTGCCCGCATTATTAAATGTTTCTTTAAACAGATGCATGGCATCTTGCATTTAGGTCTCACATAATTTTAGTTGGATGACCTTGTCCGAATATCATAATGAAGTTGCGTACAGGTAAAAAAATGCTCCTTATTGGTTGGTAGCCAATCGATATAATTAATGTAGTAATTTCTCGTTATATTTTGATGGCCAGGTATGCTTTGTCTACTATTGGATTTTGGTCTATTTGAGGCCTCTTTTGATAGCTATAGCCACAACGTCAGTTCTTTTTCCTGATTTGTTTTCGTTTTTACGGTACAGTTATATATTTTTAATACATTCTCTTCGTTACTTATTCCATGGTCCAAGATTAGTACTATACCTGATGAGTACTATACCTTTATTTACCGATCCATCCGTTTTGTATTTGTTTGCAGAATATTTATTGTTCTAAATCTTTCGCTTCCCATTTACCTCATTTGACTTCAGTAATATTTGCTTCTTTGGATCCTAATTTTATTTTTCCTTAGTCTGGGTTTTGCCTTGTGCTTTTCTTTTCTGTCTCCACTGTTTCCACAGTTACGACATCTGGGTAGGTAGGTTAAATTTTCCACTGTATGCAATTTCATATCTATTTTCTGTCTTTTTTCTTTTGAGAGACTTACCACATCGCTTGGGTATACTCTAATTCTTCTTTCCTTTAAAATTTTCAACTATTTTTTTATTCTGTTCTGATTTTATGAGTATTTGCACTTATTTTCGTTTAGTACTCAAACTATATCAATCTGATGAAATTTTCTTGGCAGGAGGTCTTCAAACGGAGATCTTTCGCTTCGCACATCATTCCTATTTTTTGATTAAGCTATAATTGTTTTTGGTGTTGCTTTTCTTCTGTTTACTTTGTTCATGTCGAATTTTCTGGTTATTAGTATTTTCTGTCTTTTTTGGGGGGTTGAACTTTCATTCTTTTATGGCTTTCTTTTTTGTATGTAATGTCCATTCCCAAGATATCAAAGGAGTCTGGATTTTCTGGGAACCGCACTTCTTTGATTGCGTTTTTCACCAATAACTGGCCCAGCATGATTGCTAATATTCCTTATTTGCCTATGTTGACCAAATGTGCATTGACTATACAAACTAGAATGTCTGATCTCACTCCTTGTGGTATTGTTATATTTGTTCTCTCTTCCCTCATTCCATTTATGTTTTTTTTTCCCCTCCTGCATGTGACAATTTGCACCCTTTGATTAGCTTATTTTTTTTTCTTCCTTTCTTCTCTATAATTTCCTTTATCTTAGGACTGCTCATTGAAAGGAAGCGATGGTTATCCTTAAAATTAGAGCATTTCCTTATGGTGGATTTAATTTCCCTCCATCCATAATAACCCAGCATTCTGAATGTCTTTTTTTCGTCACTTGGCAATTTTTCGTATTAGCATTTTTAAATGCGTAGCAGTTTTAGCACATTTGTATGTTTTTAAATTTTTCCTTTTCTCTATTTTCCACTGGGATTCACATATTACACAAGAATAGCCCATTTGCGTCTCTCCTGTTTGCCATTTCGGTGTTTGCACACACCACTTTATTTACGTGGGTATTTTGCCCGAATTTGATTATGATGAACTTTTATATTTTGATTTCTATTTTCACTTTCTTGCTTCAAGTCTTCGGCTGAATGTGATCCAACCAATAGATCTACTTGCTTGCAAATTATGCATCTATTCGAGATAATTTGTGGAGGATTTGCTGGCTTTAGCCCTATTTTTCTAAGGGATTCGATTCCTCCGTGTGAAACTAATCTTTCAGCATCTCTTTCTTGATGACATATTGCGATGTATCCTGTTTCGTTGTGGAATAATTTCACTAGCGCTACCTTAATTTCACCACATTTCACCTATCTGGTTTCGGGTATTCTCGAATCTCCAGGAGTGAAACTCTGTTGCATTCTATCTTCATTTTCATCTTGCAGCGCTTTAGCTAGTAATTGCTAGCGTGGGCCCCATGGCCATCTTTTGAGCGTTGTTATGTTAAAAGAGGGTGCATGTAAGTTTATATTTCACTTAAGGGTCAGTGAGCATACATCCATTTATTCATTTTTATTTCGTTTAAAAAAAATATTCAATATTAGTGTTTCTACAAACACTCCCAATTATCAACATTAACCATGGGTTCATTCATTTGACAGATCAAATATTGTTAATAGTTACTTGGTCATTCTGAGTCTTAGCCATTTTTAAGCCTTCGTTTAGATACGCAAAGTAGAAACGCTTTATCTTCTAACCTAACTTTTTTTTTTAAATTATGTATAACTAGACTAGAATTTTCATTTTTCTTTCACTACCCCGTCATTTTTTAGGAATAATTATCCCCTCCAATAATATTTTTCAATAGTTCTGTTACACTCCGGTATTATTATTTTATAAAAACAAAGTGACACCACTGTACCTTAGTAGTTGTTAAATCCTTGGCGGTGGTTGTTGACGTTATTCATGAAATTTCTTACTGTCGTTTTTATACTTACGTTACTTTATTTTCAGTGCTTGAATTTATTCATACTCATGTCGGAAAACTCGCTAAAGCCGAAATAGAGACAATATAATATCTAATATCTGAAGTTTAGATTTATTACTTCTCCTAAAAATGGACAACAGCCAATGTGACTTCTTTGTGAGAAAGTATTTTCAAACGAGACTTTCTAATCATTTAAAGATCTATCCTGGTAAAATAAATGAAAATTAGTCATATTTTTAAAAAAATATTTACTCGAATTATCTCTAAGATGAATGCCAGATTAGGGAAACATTATACAATTAGAGAACGATTCCTTTTGGCCAGCTCAATAAGAATCCCTTCGTACAGTACTGCATCATCATTCCGCAAGTGGAATTATCAAAGCTATTCCACTTAGTATTTGTTATATTCAAAGAAGAATTAATAAATAGCCGAGTCCATTGAAGATACCTTCTATATCCTAGTTAAAATTCAACAGTTTGGTTTACAATGGGATAAATCTACTCTCCTAGATAATGAAGCACTACTTTTAGCATATATTCGTTTTGTGAAGACAAGAAAAATTGCACAAGAATTGCTGTTTACAAATAACCTTGAAACCAATACTATAAGTGAATCCATGTATATTATAGTTGAGCAGTTCTTTTACAGCAAAAGAAATCCCTCTGAACAATATAATTGTTAGTGCAACGGACGGTGCTTCAGCATTAACATAGTAATATAACGGTTTTTTTACATTTTTGAAGAAAGCTGTAGTCAAATTCTTTAGAATAAATTTCGTATCTCATCATCAACATCTATTTACTACGAACAGAAGGTATATCCTTCATAAATCTTTATGTATTGTTATTACTGCAGTAAATAAAATAAATAACTCCCCTTTAATTCCCGAAACTTTCGACAACTCGATTACACTATTGCTGAAAAACCTTACGTCTCCTTTTACATACTCTAGTGAGTTTGTTATCCAAAGGAAACTTCGAAGCGATTTTGTTCTCTTTTCAACACTATGATACAAATTTTCCATGAGAATAAAAGTAATTATTTGAGTGACGAATTCTCAGCTGACAAATCTGAGATTGCCTATTTAACAGATTTATTCAATATATTCGATTTTTTTAATTTACAATTGCAAGGCTGTGATGTAAATCTTATAAAGCAAAATCTGTTATTTGCATATTTATTGGGCAAGCTTTCACTCTTTTGGCATAAAATTGGTCATCAGTAGCTATCCAAATTTCTAAATCTTGATCGACTAGAAAATGATTATGATGTTGATAACTCAATATTAGATGACAACCTTTTTATTTATTGCAACTATTTGAACTCTTTGCAGGAGGACATTTGCTGTAGGGATCCGTATCTCATCAATATAGAAATGCCTGTCTGGTTGATAATCCCATTTATTGATGCTTGTAAAAATGGCATCGACTCTGCAATGGCTGAGGAGTTAAGTGTTTTAAAAAACTAGTTCGAATTAAAGCCCCTCTTCAAACAATCCTAACAAGAATTTTGCTATAAAAGGAAATTTTTGAAAGGTATCCAATACTGTGGGAAATGATTAAGCTTTTTTCCATTGCTTTTCCATCTTTTCTCATGGCTGAACGTGGTTTTATTGTAGTTACTAAGCTTCTTACTAAACAAAGAAACAGCCTGAGAATTGCAAACCAAGGAGATCTGAGATTACTTCTAAGAAGCCAGAACCTAGAGTAAGAAGAAGCTTTATCCAGTAATCACAATCATCAACCATCGAACTAGAAACATTGAGGTAAACTCAGAAATAATTTTTTTTTAGCATTTTCATCTTTAACCTCAATAATAGAAACAAAAACTACATTTAAATTCTTTTTGAAATTAAACTAATATCCAAGTTTTATGGAAGAAAAATTTACTATATTATTCCAAATTTAATTTGACAGAAGCGGCGATGACAAAAAATTTGTGTTTCAAGGGAGCACAAGTCAGAAAAAAGTTGGGAAAGAAGAAAAATTAATAGGAGCGTCTAGGCCAGCGCCTAGGCGCTCCTATTAATTTTTCTTCCGCTCTTTTTAGTTTTTTTCATTCTCTAAAAAAATCCCCTACTATGATTTATTTTTCCTTTTATGGGAAGCCTTTCTTATTTAAGCCAATTTCTACCATTCTAACCTTTTAGTAGTCCCACACTCCTCAATTACCCTACCGAATATTCCTAGCCCTAATAACCGTCCACAGTTGCTTCCATGGTCGTGGTCGATAACCGACACACCTTTTTCTGTCCTCCTAACATGGTTTCCTGTATGGGTTCACTAAGGCTTACTTTCACACTGTATATTTCAATGCTTTGACACTTTCCAATTTCCAATTTATACTCAAACCTTACACACATCTCGGCAAAAAGGAGTTTCAAACAAAATTAAATTGCTAGATTTAACTTACACGTTTTATTGTTACACATCATTTTGAAATAAAATAAACAATGCTATCTTACAATTTCTCTTTTAAATCAATAGAAATATTGATATTTGAATAAGTAAAAATATATATGAATGATTACAATGAAGATATTTCGGAGCCATCTATTAAGAGGTGCCAGTGGTTGCTATTTCCTTACTTCATTTGGATAATTTTGCTAATTATACAGCGAGCCAAGTGTAGAATTGTACGAAAGTTAGATACTGACTGTGAATATCAATCCATCTGAATCTATGGCAAGGCTGTTGCTTTGCAAGGGTCTTTAACCAAAGGTAAAATCAAATATTATTCTTTATATTAATCATATTAATGTTTATATCATATTATTATTAATTCTTACTTGCGCTACAGGGTACCCTGTACACAACTGAGTTCCTTTTGATTTTCTAGGTAGTTTGAAGCCCGAGAACTCCTATAATGCTAGGATCGCCTAAAACTGATAAGCCTAACATCCCAATGCAACCCATCACTTCCCGGATATGCAGCGGCCCACATAGAGTGGCCAAAGTACTTGCCCATCCACTGGCATGTAAGAAGGGTAGCATTAGCGGCGTCCATCTGAAAAACTCACCAGACATTTTTTAGAGGCTTACTATAAGGGAATAAACCTCAAGAACAAGAAACTCCTTAGTTTCGATGTTGTCTCTCTCTTCATTAATGTTCTCATTGAAGATGGTATGGAAGCAGTCCGGATTGTTACAAAAGAGAGGTCTGAGTGTCTACTCCTCCCTCTTCATGACTTTTTGAAGCTGGTTGAACTCTGCCTAAGATTGAACACCTTCGCTATTCATGAGCAGGAGTACCAACAGATGTATGGGATAGCGATGCAATCGCCTCTCCCCGCCGTCTTAGCTTGCATGTTCCTGCAGATAAAGGAAGCGGGACCGTTAATGGAATTGCTTGGGCCACATATCAAAAGGCTGGTGTAGGAAGACAACACGATCGTGAACGTTCCACTACTCTTCAATCATGAGAGATTGGCCTGCAGGGTCAAATAGCTTCACCCAGCCATCAAATTCATCACGGAAAAAGTGGGAGACAACGCCACGCTTCCATTGTTTATGTAAAATCACCCAGAACTAACGAAGGTTTGAAATTCTCCACTTACAGCAAGCCAACAGACAAAGATGACTTTGTACCCTACCTGTCTGCCCACAATCCTCAGACAAAAATCGATATCTTCATCGGGTTCTTCCTACACACACGGAGGATTTTCAACCTAGAGTTTTTAGCTCAGGAGAAAAAGACATCCAAAACTTCTTCCAGAAGCTAGGGTACTCTGTGGCTTTCATCAGGAAAGTGAGGGGCAAGGCCATTAGCATCGGCAAACGTAGTGCAGCAGGAGGGGACATAAACGACTACATCTGTCTCAGAGAACGAGCTTTCCAAAATCATTAAGTGATCACAGTCAACTATAAAAAACATTCTAGTTCGCAATAATTGTAATAATATTGGGGGAGACTATTAGGTGGAATGTTCTGTTTTTCCAAGTAAATATTTAGGACAGACAGGAAAGCAATTATCTGTCCGTATTAATTTATCATAAATACAATGTTAGGAGAGCTATAAATATTAGTGCGGTTTTTGTGCTATGTCCGAAAAAACACTTGATTAATTGGAATTCAGCAAAATTTATTTTTCGCTCAAATGACTCACTTAAAAGAAACCTTGTTGAATGGTCATGTATAAGCCAATTTAATAACTTTAACATTTCCCGTGGCCTTTTTAAAATTGATGTTGTTATGAAAAAACTCATCCTTAGAAGAAATTAGCTTCGACTTATATTCCTATTTTTTTTTATTTTGGGAGCAATTTTCATTTTTATAGGAACTCGATGTGTCAATTTAATTATTGCATTGATTTTGTATTAACATTATTTTATTTCTCTTCCTCTCTCATTGTCCCTCTCCCCTTTATTCCAATTAAATTCTCGTGTTTCTCCTAATCTCCCTCTTTATATTATCGCTTTATCCGTTAATCGTTTTAACCCTTTTGGCTCTGTTCTTGACTTTTTTGCACTTCGGTTTGACTTTGCCACCTGTTATAGCTAAATCTTAATGTGAATTTACCCATCCCCCTCCTACTTCCTCATTGGTGATTTCTTGTCTTAGAGGTGGTCCTTTATCTTTTACTAGCTTATATATATATATATATATCCTTATTATATTATTTTCTCTAGTAGTTATCCTTGAGAATGAACTGAATAAAGTTTGAAAGTACTTAGATGCACCTTTTAATTTTTCCTGCGGGACATTGCATTCATTGCGAACACCACTTGCTACTTTGTGAGTAACTCATTTCATATATATATATATATATATATATATATATATATATATATATATATATATATATGGATATGAAAACCTCTCAAAGCAGCGCGTGAGTAGAGTAATAAATGCAAAAAAATCACACGGGAAAATGAAAGCAGTTCAGTTCAATATCAAGGAATAACGAATTACTTTACAAAGGTGTCATATATAAGAGATTACAAAGAAGTGCCTTGCTTATGTACAGCGAAAGGACACAAGGGATTAAATACTGGATAGAAAGGGTAGAGACATACATATAAGATCTCTTCCGGAAGTTCTAAGTTTGAGAAAAGAATGTAAATATATAGTACACACAGTTATGAGACATACACATGCAATAATAAATACATTGAAATAAACAAATATTTATTATATGTATATATATATATATCGATAGATGGGAAGAAAATGGTTGTGGCGGGTCACCAGTTTCTCGTTGCAACAAATATTTTCCCCTGCATATAAATCCTAGTTCGTTTATGAAGGTGTTCAGCAAATAAGTTCATATTTGTAATTATAAATAACTTTCTTCATAACTTGACGTTTAATAAGATGAATGACTGGAGCAGTGAGTTTAAATCCTTTTACGGTGGAATGAGTAAATGTGAATGCAGATAGAATGACTTTTTAAATCTATCCACCGAAGACTACTTGAGAATATCAATGGGTGTACTTTAGGTGAGTAAAAAGTCCTTCCTCTTCGAATGAAGCACAATGTGAAACGAATGGAATAGATATGTGCTTCTTGAATATATGAAACTGACTGTGGTAGGATGTTCTATAATGCCCAAATATTTATGTGAGAATAAAGTGAGCTTGTAGTGAATGTTTTTTTTTATGTGTGCTCGAGAGAGAAAACGAGAGAGAGAGAGAGAAACTATCTGAATTTTCTATTTAAAGAATTTGTCTGAGAAAAGGATTGACAACAAGCAGGGAAGAAAGTTTGGATAAATGTTTATGGGGCTTATGTTTGGCGATAAAATAACAAGATTTCCAGTAACAATTTAACCTCCTTCCGTATTTTTAACACTCGATTCTTAACATTACCCTTTGAAAGCAGCGCACTTTGGATTGAAATAAAGAGAACTTTATGCTCCGAATCCATGTCTCTACAAAGGTTCTGGAAAAGCGAGACTTCAGATCTCCAGCTTTGGGAAAATTGACTCATTTGACCTCTACCTGTAGGATCTTGCAAAGTTCATCAAGGAGGGTTTTCAACGCCAATGCAAAACGATGGACCAACCATCTATGATGGTTAAATTTTGCCATTAACTATTCATCCATGTGTTTCTTTTATTGTACCATTAATTATGTAACTGTTTGTTTTTTTTTAGATTTAATCATTCAAAGAGGAAACTTTTCTTCTCCTATGACAGAATGACTAATGCAAGTTTTTTAAAAATTCTGATTCCTAACATTATTTTCAACTGTATAATTTCTAACAGCTTGTCATGGTTCCAAGTTGAAAACCGCTGACCTATATAAAAGATTTGACAAAAGAAATGGCCGAGCAAACTTGCAAGCCTATAATGAATGAGTTGAAACCGTACCGTTTTATATGGCCTTGTGCTTGGAAGTTAACTCTACTTGTTTGACCGTTGGATGAGAAGTATGCCGCCGTAGGTAGCATTATGTGAATACTATAAGTTGAGAGACATGTTGCCTTTAGTAGCATTATGTGAGTGCTAATGAGTTGCTGGCATGTTTCTATAGCACTATATGAGTGCGAGTGAACTACGTGCCGCATTGTCATTGCACTATGTGAATGCTTCAATGAATTGTATGCGCTTTGCCATGTGAGTGCATGAGTGCAATGAAATGATGCAAGATAAAGCGCGCCGAAAATTTACTGATCTAGCATGTCAGCTTGAGAGGGGGTTTACGACCATATTTGCTGTTGTAATTTAAAATTGTTGAATATGTGGAACTTACGGGATTTCAAACAGCAGTAAAAGCCAACTTCCAGACTGGAATCCCTTTACATTAAATTTACAAACCCCAATTCGAAATCAGACACACGCTCCTCTACACTATTACTACACCTATAAATACCCATGTACCACACACGCCCAAACCACTTCCAACAAAACCAACCAATATCGTTCCCATGTTTTCATTCTTGTCTCCCTTTTGTACAACGAACACAAAAAACAGGTCATTCTCAGTTTTTTTAAAATTATACACATATTTCGCATTCACTCCCCGTTAAAACGCCTGCATTTTCACTATTTCACATTTCAAAATTGTTAAGCTGCTTAAAAGTCCACGAGAACTGATACCCTTATACTCAATTTTAATAGCTCACCTCTGCTGTTTCACAGACCCCATATGATATCTTTTTAATTTTATATTTATACATATTTCTAATTTTAGGTGTTAGAAAATGAGTTCCCACCCGAAACCACGGTATCAAGAAATTAAAATACATAATGGAAATCTTAAATACAGCCTTTTTATTTATCCTCAAACTTCATTAATATTTATTCCACTAATAGTGGAATTCGTTCATGCAGAAACTTGTGGAGATTGAGTCTTTTGAGAGAACGTCAGTAATAAATTCGCTCTCTTTGCCTTAAATTTCTTCCATTTTTGTCATGGTCCTCATATCCGTAAGGGACTCTGTTGTTCGAAATTTATCTCATAACTATGACCAATGTTCTTCATTAGATTGTCCTATGTTTTGACTGTTATGACGATGATCACATGTATTTCTCTACATCTCTGTGTGTGACATTTCTAAATAACACTTTATTGATTACCAGTTTGGTCGTTAGCGAAGGATTTTTAGAGCTTATACTAGTTATCTTTGAGAACTTGTTACTACTGGTTTATAATACACCTTGTCGATTTCAAGGGTTCTCTATTCCGTCCTTGTGATATTTATAGTTTTTTACTCTTTTTCTTCTTTTCAATCTAAAAATATTTTGGGTTCTTTATTTTGGTCGGTATTATTTTTCCTCTAACCTGATTTTCCTTTCGTATTTTTATTTTATCTCATTTTATAAATGTATTTTTTTTAGAAATACACCTATCGATTTAGCCTTTATTCATAAAAGAAGGATTTGTGACACCAATTGCTACCTTCAGAACTTTTCTAGGGATTAATGCGGTTAAATCAAAACTATCCTAACTCTTTCTTCTTGCTTTACAGTTAGAATCCAACAATTTACTTCGTGTGAGAAGTTCCTATTAACCTTATACAGTTTGGGATTTAATTTAACTTTATTTAAAATTGAACATATTTTCCAGTACCTCAGGCACTCACTTTCTCCTCACATTGTTAACATTATGAGTCTTTTCCCTTTAATATGTTGGCTTGTTTTCATCTACATGTGGGGACTTCAAAAACTTTCAGTATTCCTGATGGCTCACTTCCCATATGCCTTTCATACTGTTTAACTGAGCAAAATCAGTGAAGAGACAAAATAAGTATTAAAAAAGCATGCTGTTGGATCAAGTTATAGATCCGTTTTGTAAGAATTACATTCATAAATTGCTTTTTATTTATAGGTAAGAAAACTACGAGAATATGTGATTTTAATGCTCTGCAACATCGTTTTATTACGGGAGGTTTTATCTCTTGGGTATACTGAGATCAAGGCAATATTCGTGCATTGTTGATCCTGTAATATTTATACCTAAACATAAATATGAGATTATTTCGTTAATGAAAGTTCTATTTTATGTAAAAATTAAAGGGATAAAATTATAGTTCTCTAACTGAGTTTCCCTCAACCGTAATTTGGAATTTTTCACGGGTGACTAAGTCTTAGAAAATTTTCTAAGAGTTTTTTCCTTGACCTAAATAATGTCTCTCATTTTGTCACGGTCAATTGCTCTTTTAGGAAGGAATTCGGTAATTCAACATTTTACAATAAAGTTCCCTCTTTTCTGAATGAGCAAATAGCGATGAGGGCTAATAAAGTGAAGGTACGAGTAGCAAAGGAATTTTTTCTCTTTCATTTTTCTTTTCCTCATTTCTTCAGATGGAAAGATGCTTTAGGAGAGCACAGAAAAAAATATTTGTATAAGGCAATAATTAAAAGGGTAAGAGGAATCTAAAAGGCAAGCACGAAGGCGTAATTTCGTGTATATAGCATTGAATGGCGAAAATGGAAAAGCATAAATATGGATCTGCAACGAGATATGAAATTCTCTTTCTTGGGTGAAGGCAGAAAAGACCAGGCTGAAGCTCTAGTGTAAAGCCATTTGAAATAGGGAAAAGTTATTACATACAAAAAAATATTGAATACCTCCGCCGTTATTATACGCTATATGGACAGACTGGAAAATAATATAATTAATGATGTAACCAACTAAACACAAATGCAAATTATGATGTAACCAAGAATGTAACTTTCTTTCCGTGGACAATGAATGAGTACAGAGCTAAAAAAAATAGATAAAGACAAAGTAGTGAAATAATGTAAAATTATAAAGATATAAAACTCTGTAGCTGAACATTTTGATGCACGTAAATAGACGTAACTAACTACTACTTGTACCAGACAATATCACAAACCTACAGCAACAAGTTCGTAAAAAAATGCCCCTGTGGTAGTGAAAACAAGCCTTGTGTATTGACTAGAAATCTAAATAAATCACCAACGAGTGTTATATAACAGTAATAACAACTTCATACAAAGATTAGAGTCCCAAACTTAGGGACTCGATATCTCTAGGGAAAAATCTCACTTATAAACATCGCAAATTGATCCGTTCCGCAAAAAGTTAAATTAATAGACTCTAATCTCCAATATGGATCGAATCTAGTACCAAATATGTGTTCTAATCAATCTTTTATTTTGAAAATTGAAATTAGCTGTGCAATCATCAAAATGAAAAGTATTCGTTTGTTCCTTATGTAAGAACACGAGAATTCTCGGGATTGACTCGTAATGTGGTTAAAATGGGCTTTACTACCGATCTCTAATATTCTACTGGTCTTATATTTATCAGTGTTGAGGGAATTTAACGTGTAATCTAAACCACAGGTATCTAAATGATGTTACAGCACTGAAAATGGAACCAAAGGGAATCCATCTAGGTACTAACCACACCTGATGTCGTTTAACTTCACCGTAATCGAATTTGGCGTTACAATTAAACTATGGCGTTGCCTATCAGCTTGTTAAATTAATGTGATAAATACGTTAATTATTACTTTTAAAGATTAAACCGAGAAATCGCGGAATAATCCGAAAAGATTTTAAAATTCGATGAATTATGTGAGTTCTAATAGAGATCGATTGTCTCTGTGATTAAACATCCCAGTCCATTGTGTCTGTAGTTACGAGAATTATGCTAAATTACTTAATAGCGTCTAGTTTTTTTTCTCATTTTATTTTCGTGATCAGGCATCCCTTTTCATTCCTTTCTGATTATTTCATTTATTACACTTGCCAACACAACTGTATTGTTGTTTTTTTAGCCTAATTTATTAAAATTTTGATTTACTCACTACAAAACTCACATTGATTTTGCACAGCCAGGGCAACTTTTTGATTTATCGCCTCATTTTTTAAAATGTACCGATATTTTCTATTTCTTTTTTCTTTAAATAAACGAATTCTGAAGAGTTTCCATAAGGATCCTTTTCACTAACTGGTATTTTTCTTTTCCAAGTGAATGAAATGGATTTGGCCAGTGGATCTTGCAAAAATAAGCCCGATGTGTTCTGCTACATCTCCGCCGAATACACAGGTGTTCCTAGCTTGAATCCTGTCACAAGTTTCATAAAGCTTGCTTATCATGCTTATTTTGGTATTAATCTTGGTAACATGGATGAAGCTTGGGCGCCACAAATGTTATGCAAGACATGCACCAAGTATCTGCGTCTTTGGACTAAGGGCAATTATCTGAAGTTTTGAATTCCGATGGTTTGGAGGGAGCCGACTAAATATGGCACCTGGCTGATACTTTTGCACTATTGATTTCAAAAGGAGTAGCCTCAATATCATGAACATCAATCTACACGTCTTCTTCTAGCTCACTGTTATGAAATTCCAGTATGTCTTTGGAGAACTTCTTAAAATTAGTGACTAAGATTCTTCCAGTGTTGGCAAAAATGAATCAGGTATTTCTGATGATGAGCTGCACATTCCTTTTCTTAAAAGGATTTATTTAACGATCTAAACTTGTCAAATTTCTCTGCCAAACTGTTAGCATTCTCTTTAAGGAAAAATGTCCTATCTGAAGGTGCATGCATCACCTTTTACCGCAACAGATATCAAGAGTCCCTCCATTTTTTTTTCTCTAAAGATAAGGGCTTGATGTATTGTACAGATATTGCACAACTTCTCCGCAATCTCAGAATGCCATAGTAACAAGCCGAAGGTTAAAGAATATTAATTGACACCAGCAAACATTTGTTGAAATGTGCTTTTCTCACAAAAGTTATCAGTTTGCCTCTGTACCAACTCGGTCTCTCTACTAAATTGAACAAGTATGAAATGGTAAAGTACATACTGGAGAAAATTCATTCTAATTGGCATGAGCGGTTGATTTGTGTTGACGGGAAGATGGTGAGCTTTTTGTTTGGACAACAGTCCGGGTTCCCTTAGCACCTGTGCATTCGGTGCATGTGGGAGAGAAGTGAACGAGTTCAGTATTACGAGAAGGACATTTCTGTATGGGAGGGAGTGGTGCCTTGCAGAGCAAGGAACCTTATAAACAACCCTTTGGTAGACAGAGACAGGATCCTCTTCCCACCGCTGCAGATCAACCTCGGCTTAATACAAACGGTTCGCCAAAGCTCTGGACAAGGATGGTGGCTGCTTAACTTACTTTTGCCACGTTTTTCCATGACTGGTCATGGAGAAGTTGAAAGATGGCATCTTTTGACGGTCCGCGATGCCATCAGCTCATCATAAATCCAGACTTTAAAAGCTCAACGACGAAGCGGAACTGGAAGCGTGGAAGGCTTTTGTTCTAGTCGTAAATAAATTTCATGGCAAAAAGAAGGCCAGGAACTACACAGAACATGTCAGCAATATGCCGACTGCTTTCACAAACCTCGGATGCAAATTAAGCATCAAAATGCATTAATTATTTTCACATATGGATCGGTTTCCTTAGAATCTGGGATCAATGCGCGATGAGCAGGGAGGGGGGGGGGGGAGATTCCTTTAAGACATGAAAGAGATAGAGACCAGGTCTCAGGGACGTAGGCATGCAGTAAATAAAGATGGCTAATTACTGTTGGACTCTGAAAAGAGATATCCCAACCCTGAGTATTCTAGTAGTTCGACGTAACATAAGTTCATCCTATGAATTCTGAATAATGTTGACCTAATATCCAATTTATATGTACTTACCTTTATCAATGTGTACTATCAATGTAGATTAATCAATTCTTGTAACATCTGATTAATAAAATGTTAAAAAATGACTTTCTTATCGGAAAAACCTATTTAGGATGAGAAATATTACCAAAAATAAATCGAAAATGTCAGAAAAATATTATTGATTTTGTTCTAATATCGTATTTCTTAAAAAGTCGACACCAAAACAAGATCCAATGAGAGGAAATGGATGTCACTTTTGGATTCAGCGGTGCAAAATTGTCTTAAATCCTTTGAAAAATCTTAGACGACTTACATAGATTTTTTGGGGGGGATATATTGTTATTCATATGTATGTCTAATAGAATCTCGCTGTATTTGACTTTGACTTTGTGTAAGTGCGGGTGCATGTGAGGGGAGACGATAGGGTGTGGGGGGGGACAGAGAAAATAGACAAGTGGAGAAGAGAGAAAGAAGTGTGAAAGAGGTGCAAAGAGATGCCCAGGGTCTGGTGATCAGACTTATCACTTTTATTTTTTTTCTTGCTTGTGTGAGTTCATTTTTGTTGTTTTGGGTTTTTGGTAATAATTATAAAGTTATAAAATTATAAAATTATAACTATTATGGCGTTCAAGCCATTTGTCTTAGCAACTTTAGTTTTTTGGGTTTGTGTTGTGCATTGCCTGTTTTGTATATGTTTTTAATATATTTAAGTGCGTGCTTGTTGTATTGTTTTATTGTGTGTGTATTTTAGTAGTAATATTGTTTCTTCTTTCTTCTTGGTAGATTACTTCTTTCGAAGTTCTCGTCGTAAACGTTGGGTTCTTTAATTTTTGGTAGGGTTGTCTTCATCGGTATCTTGTCGTAGTAGGGTTTCGAGTTTTTTCCAATGTTCTTGTGATTGATCTTGTATCACAGGTTTCTTCTTTCTGATTTTACGCATAGAACGGCACTTCGTCTCCGCCAGCCACTCGGTTGGCGGAGCTGGGAAATCTGGGGGGACATTCAGCTCTTCTGTTCGGGTTAATCATCTGGGTGATTTCATCACTCAGTTCACGATTAACCAGAACCTGCATTTTCCGGGTTCGTTCTTCTATGACTTTGTTAATGGGAATTATCCCCGCCTCTCTGTGCAGGTCTTCTTGCCGTCTTCTTTCATGCCTGCGTGTACCCGTTATTAGGTACATGCATTTATTTTGCACTACTTGAAGACGCCTCTTTTGTGTTTTTGAGACACATGAGAGGGTGGAGGCGGGGTAAAGCAACGTAGATCTTACAAGGGCATTGTAGATCTTCTTCTTGTTGCTTTCACGTAGATTTCTGAAGCGGTATAGAGTTCTGACAGCGGACGAGGCTCGAGAAATTCTTTCTTCGACGTGCTTTTTGTACCCGGTAGAGGTGATTTTCATACCGAGTACATTGCATTCGTTGGTGTAGGGGTATCGCGTATCCCCCACACGCACGTCTGCCCTTGAGGTGCGTCCGATGGGGACCACCTTGAATTTCTCCTGGTTTGTTCTTATTTTCCACTGAGCCTCGTAGTTGTTAAGGTTCGCGATTTCCATCGCTGTCATGCGAGCTTGCCACGGCGCATGCCTCCATGGAGATACGATTATCTGGCTGAAATCATCGGCGTATTGAATATTGAGGGAATTGGGGTACACAGGGTCTGGGACGTCGGCGGTGTATATCGAGTAAAGGGTGGGGGACAGACACCCCCCCTGCGGGAGGCCCGCAGTGAGCGGAAACTTTGGTCCATCCGTGCACCCTAGACTGACATACGCCGCTCTCTCCATGACATAGTCACAGAGAGTTCTTTCTAAGTTTTCACTTAGACCCAGCCTTAAGATCTTATACTGCATGCCCCGCTGCCACACCTTATCAAACGCCTTTGACACATCCCGACAAACGATATCCACATAACTCCTGTCCCGTTTGGCTTGGGAAAGCTTTTCCGTTATGACATTAATTGCCATTTCCGTACTTCGCTTCTTTCTAAACCCGAATTGGCAAGGGTTGTAGAGGGAGTTTTCTTCCAGGTGAGACACCAGTCTTCCGTTGAGGATCTTCTCAAAGAGTTTCCCGCCAAATTCCACGAGTGAAATTGGGCGGTAGCTCTCTCTCAACGTAGGGTCCTTTTCATGCTTGGGCAAAAAGATCATTTTTGCCGTTTTGTAAGCATCTGGAAAGTAACCTGAATTCAGACATGCGTTAAAAATTCGTCTCATTCCTTCGATGATGTTGGCTGGTGCCTTTTCGAAGTTAAGCTTCGTAAGCCCCGATTGGCCTGGGGCTTTCTGTATTATTCTGTATTATTCCTTTAGAAATCCAGTGTATAATTTTCAGAATCTTTTATTATTACTTTCAATGAATGATACCAATTTCCAAATTTATATTTTCAGGAGTGTGTTTTTGCCCAGGGATTCCAATTCCTCCACTTTTATGTAAATCATTCCAGCATAAAAGGACTTACTTTTTTAAACTTTATTAATTCATTTTTCGCAAAAGCTCCTGGAAGAACATCCTCTGGCTATTTGCAATTAGACACGAATACAAACTTATATAGTTTCAATTGTCTGCTTTGAGGCAAAAAAGTTAAAAATATCCTTTGGGCTAAAATTCAATTTATGTTATTAGTGAACATTTTGTAGATGTATGATAAACATGAATAACCTTATTTCAATATTAGGATTAATTTATTGCGGTTATAAGAACTAGATTATTCTTTTAAAAAAAAATTGCTAAGGTTCCCGCAGGGGATATAAAAAGTAAAACTAAAGGCATATTTTACTTGAAAAGTTTTCTATACATCCATTGTCGATTAGGGGAGGTGAAAATCTATATGTACCCTAACTGTGTTGATTTTGGCCCAAATTATAAGAATATCTAAGAAATATATTTTCTTATCTATTTTACCATACACTCGGATGACATTTCTACGATAAAAACGTGCACAAAGGATCGAATTATTGTAATTTTACATTTTCACAATTTATAAAAGAAAATGGAATATTTGAATTTCAAATTCGAAATGTGTCTGATATATACGCGAGATATTTCCTCAAGTTCAGAATAACTTTTGAATATAAAGACGAGATATCTCGTGATAATGCGAAAGAAGTTAATTATTTGTGACCAAACAAATAACCTCTTTCTATTGTGTGAGAGCAAAAATCCCACACCATTTATGTCAGGTTGGCATCGCAGATGCAAACCTGTACGTGAAACGGATGTAGAGTATTTTTTTGTACAATAATATCACGAACACCTTGGACACTTAAACTTGGCTGGGGACTTCTTGTTCTGACCTACAAGGGGCGGTCAATAAGTTTTGCAATTCGGATATAAGGAAACGAGATATGAGGAAAAGTGTTTTATTATTTTTTAATATAACTACCCTCAACTTCAATGCCCTTGCGCCATTTGTCCCTAAGGCTTCGAATTCCCGACAACCAGAAATCTCCCGACTGCTGTTCAATCCACTCCTGAACGGCGAGCTGGACATATTAATCGTCCCCAAACCGGCGTCCACGCAGTGCAGCCTTTTTCTGGCGGAATAAGAAGTAGTCGCTAGGGGCCAGATCTGGACTGTAGGGGGAATGGTTAAGCTCCTCGAATCCGCACTCACGCAGAGCAGCTTGTGCAACTCTGGCCTTGTGGACTTTGATGACGTTGAAGTCAATCATGGGGCGTAAGGTTTCTTGTCGTGGATGATGTTGATAACACTTCCATGTGATATTCCAAGTTCTCGCTCGATTCCTTCGACCTTCATCCGTCGATTTTTGAGGATCATCCTCTCCACACAGGCCACATTGTCCTCGTTGGTCACGGCTGACGGGCGTCCTGGATGGAGGTCATCTTCAAGGGACTCACGACTATGGCGGAACTTCCTATTCGGCGAGCAACGGTTGCATAGGAAGGGACGGTGTCGGTGTACACTGTAACCATGCGTTCATGGATCTCTTCTGCATTCTTGCCTTCCTTGGTCAAAAGTTTGATCACTGCGCGGTGCTCAACCTTCTCCATTGTTGAAAAATTTGTGACTGACGATCTGCGATCAGCTACTGCTTTTTAAATAGACGAGGCAGGAGCGTGCGGTTGCAGGTCATGACTTGTCATAACTTTTCCTAACACCCCCACAAACAGCCATCCCCCTTTCTCTGTTTTGCTCTACTGATTCGCAAAACTTATTGACCGCCCCTCGTAACTTATAACGTCTTAACCTTTCTCCTAATTTCTATGTAATATTTTCTCTTTCTTTTTTGCGACTGATTGGGATTGATGTGTGATAAATTGTGGCTATGATGTTACTTCTATTATAGTACTAGTGAACATTTCGTAGAGTGGAGGATGATAGACCTCGATCTTTAGATTTATTTATGAACTCTCAAACAAAGATCGTTTATGCTGAAATAATTTGCCTAATTCTATCCCGTGTAACTCTTATGCTATGACTGGACAATAGTCTAAGTGATTTAGAAGGCAATTAATTCAATCATTTTCAATTAAGCCATTTTTATTTTCATGTAAATTGGATTTTCGGTCTTACTAAATGATTTATTTTAGTTCATGTTTTAATTCAAATCAATTATAGTTAAATAGTTGCAAGGAGCAAGGATTACTTAGTTTACTCAAAAGCTAGTCCCATTCTATACTAATAAGCTAGTAGTCCTCTTTTGCACATTGTGGCCCCGATGCTTACTCACGCGTTATTCAATCCACAACAGGACTCCTTATTTAAAAAAAATATCACTATTTGTAAAATAACTGTCAATTTTGTTTTTTTAAACTATTCACACTACTAGCATTAACTACCTATGCGTTGTGTGCATTCCATTTATCGATGATTTTTTAAGGTGAAAAGTTTTTAGCTATGTTCGTTTGAATCTTCCCTCCTTTGAGCTTAAAACCGTTGGTACGTGTAATACCATGGTCGTACTTAAAAAAAATACGTTTTCAAATTTATTTAAAATTTTGAAATTGCGAAAGCTGACCTCGCAATCGCCTAGTTTCGAGTTGGTAGTTTTAATATATTTAATCTTTCAAAATACGACTTATTATTCTCAAGGGAATTATTTTAGTTGCCCGTCGTTTAATTCTTTCAAATTTATTTATGTTTACATTTGTATAAGGTGACCACAAATGTATCGTGTATTCTAGGTGTGACCTTACTAAATTTTTATAGAAAGGAATGATTATATCATGGTGTTTGTAGTGAAAACTTTTCACAATACATCCAAGCATTCGGTTAGCCTTCTTACACACTTTGTCACACTGTTTGTTAAACTTAAGATCCTTTGAAACCCGCAGCCTTGAATCTTTGTCTTTATCCACCGAGATAAGATTATTACCACCCATTTCATATTTAAAACTTGGGTTATTTCTACCTACGTGCAAAACTCTACACTTGTCTATATTGAATTTCATCTTCCATTTAAAGTTTTTATCTAGATCCCGCTTAATTAATTTGCTATCGTCTTCATTTAAAATTTTAACCCTAATTTTTATGTCGTCAGCAAATTGGATAATCTATTAAGTAGGCCAGTGTCGATATCATTTATATAAATTAGGAACAACAATGGTTGCAACACAGACGCCCTGGGCCGCGCCACTAGTTACATTTTCCACTCCGAAAATTTACTGTAAAAAACCTACTTCCTGCTTCCGATTACTTTGCCACAACTCTATCCATTGTAAGAGGTTTTCCCTAATTAAAAGAGCAAAACCTTTAGTTAGTAATCGCCTAGGAGGAGCGGTGCCGATACCTATGCAAAATGTTATTTATTATATTGACCACCTTTTCTGTATGCAAAGCTAATTCGTTATTGTAATTTTTGATAGGCAATCTTGTATAATTTATCGGGGTTTTATTGGATACATAATCGAACAACTTCTTAAGGTTATGTTTACTTCCTTTGGCAAGTTGGATTTCATATTTTCTTTTAGCACTCCGTATTTCATTCTGACTTTACTTTATTCGAGCTACCTAAATTTTATTATTTTCTTTGGATTTGTTACGCTTATGATACTCTATGCACAGTTCTTATCCTTCAATTTTACTTCGATATCATGATTCCACCATTTTGGTTTAATTGAGAAGTTCCGTTTGTTCTCACGGAATGAATTGCTCATTTAATTCTCTAAAATGCTTTGTGCAAAAGGACCAGCACTGATTAACATTTCCTAACGTTGGATCCATCTTGATCTCGCTAAACTCGCAGCTGAAGCCATTAAAGTTTGCACGTTTAAAATTCAGCCATTTAATATCATTATTTACCTTGTAACGAGGTATATTCATATCGAACTCTATTTATTTGTGATCGCTGGAATCTATACCTTGCCCAATACTAATATTCGAGATAAGATTAACGTTGTTAGTTAGAATTAGGTCTAGGTTATTTTTCCCTCGGGTTGGTTCATTGACTAAATATGTTAAGTAGTTTTCTTCCATGAACCTTAATAGTCTATTCCCCTCCCCTTCTGCGTTCAATGAGTAATAGTTAATATTTCTACAATTTAAATCCCCAATCAATAAAGTGCAATTATTTTTTATGTTACTTCCAATAATATTATATAATTCTGTTTTAATCTCAATATGTTGTGGTGAGGGTCTAGACACTACAAAGGTATTGTTGGAAAACCATTCGTTTTAATTTCGGCGAATATTACTTCAACTTCTTTGGCAGATTCAATTTTAATTTAGGTTAAACTTATAGGATTTTTGGTAAACAGTAGTACTACTCCACCTCGTTTATGCGTTCGGTATTTAATGATTAATTTATGCCTTGATATTGTCTCTCCTACATATTTCTGCTCGTGATCCCGTTATTGATATAATATCTAAGCTGCGTAAGTGCCCTAAACATTTCAATTCGTCGAGCTTACTTTGAATTCTACGCACGTTACAGTAGTAGACATGTAAATTTATTTTTCGAAATGGTATATTATTATTACGGTGTGGTAAGCCACTGTCCCATATGTGCTTTCTACTCTCCGATGCTGCTCTGTCTGAAAATTTACTAGAGAATTATTAATTATTCTTGCCAGCCTTGCCGCACCCACCCTGTTTAGATGAAGGCCGTCTCTCCAGAATAGCTCCATTTGTTCGTAAAATTAATCCCCAAAATTCAAGGAAGTACATCTCTCTTCCTGGCAAACAACTTTAAGAGAGTTGTTAATATACGATGATCTTCCATAGAAAACATTCACGATCCTAATCTGGAAAGGATGCCTGTAAACGCTACGTTATCAATCCTTTGTTTTAGCTTCCTCATCAGTTGTTGGTACCTTGCTAGAAGTTATTTGCACCTTGTAAATAAAACATTATTAGTCAAGATATGTATTATATAAGCTGCGTCTTTGGTAAAATCTTCCAATGGATCGACAAGATCCTCAACTCTTCCTCTAGGATAACAATGACTCCTCCATTTCATTGGTTTTCTGCCACAAAATTCAAGTTGGCCCCTAATAATAGAATCCTCTACAGGTCAAGCTTTGAAATCGTGGTCTTGCTCGGTACCCAAAACGGAAAAAGTTTAGTCACGATTATTGGAAGTTTGCCTAGGCCCACATGGAGGGGCTCCTCTACGAACTATAACGGACCCATCATCCCTGGCTCCATAAGGCCGGCAGGCTATCTCGAGGAACTGGATTAGGCGTGATCGAAGGTTGTCGTTCATCTCGCTTGCACCTTCCATTACCTGAGTGTTGGAATCAATCAAGGCTGAGGGTCACTCGTCATCCACCCGGTGATCTCCAGCCGGACCCTCCTTTAGCTGAGTGTCGAGATGCCTCCTCAATGACCCCATCAAATCGCAACACCTTCATTTCATGTTCGAGAGATAACTTTGACTTACAAATCGTTTCTCATTTCACAGCCTATGCAGCCTCCACTCTCTCCAACGAAGTGAGCAAACAGGAAAACGCCATTACAGACGGAGCAAGTTCGCTTTTTGGGCGGCATTCATGCAGAGAATTACACCTAAAGGAGAGCGAGAGAAGCGATGGAAATCATCCATTAAGCCACGCAGCAGAAGCTAAGTTAAATAAGTGACTATTCCTGAAGAATTTGGGGGGCGGAATTAGGTAATTAACGCCGTCAAAGGAACTGAAGTCTTCTTAGGATTATGAAGAGGAAAGACCGAAAATGTATGTGCGCATGTGTACAATAAGGATACAGAAGAGGAATGAGATGTAAATTTCAGGCTGAAATACTGAGTAAACAGGAAAAGGTTTGTAAAACTGTATAAAATTAGAAAAGCAGGGGAGAGATAAATTCGCACACGCTAAACGGATCAGAAAGTAATGAAACAATAGGAGCATACTGAATTCAATTGAATATGGAACGTGGTAAAAGAAAAAAAAAGAAAAAAGAGGAGATACACTTAGGATTTTCAAATAAACTCAGCTGTGTTCAACATTGTATCTCGATGCTACTATCAACCTTAAATGATCAGCAACTGCATGTGTACCCGAATAGTTTAATAAATTAACTAACTACTTAAATAAACACTCTGCCGTGTTAATCAGTGTATGAAAATATGACTAACCACTTTCTAACACTAATTAACCACTTTAAAAACACTCAGTGGTGTTCAGCACTGTATGCCAATGTAACTACCACTTTAAGAACACTTCGTAGTTCATGATCAGCACTGCATGTGTACCCGAATAGTTTAATAAATTAACTAACTACTTAAATAAACACTCTGCCGTGTTAATCAGTGTATGACAATATGACTAGCCACTTTCTAACACTAATTAACCACTTTAAAAACACTCAGTGGTGTTCAGCACTGTATGCCAATGTAACTACCACTTTAAGAACACTTCGTAGTTCAGTAGAAACTAATATTTAATAAATAAATATATATATATATATATATATATATATATATATATATATAAACCAAACTAAGCCGGGAAAATTATGTTCCTAAAACTCACTATCCGAAATGTAAAACAGGGTGCGGGCGCAATAAACTGCTAAATATATTTATTATCAGGGATCTACAGGTAAACACGTCTGTTCGCCACGAACGATCGCCACCAAAGAAAAAAAATTTTTACAAAGAACTTTGGCATGAATTAAAAATAAAAAAGATATTTGCGAGTCATGACCTTCTCTAAGGTTATTTGAATACTCAGTATTAAATAACTTGTAAAGGGTCTTTCAATAAGGGCGCTCGATTTTTAAATGTAAAGTAAACAAGTTGTGTATAATATATGCACTCAATTTATTCTAAATTTAAAGTACATTTTATGGCATTAAGTGTGGAATATGAAGTCGTTCGAATGTCCGCCGTGGCTTTGCTTGGTCGAACGTATTCGGTAGGCCCAATTTTCGATGACTTTATCGCATAAATCTGGCTGAATTTGCTGGATGGTGTTCGTTATGTTGACTTTGAGGACATCAACTGTTTGCGGATTATTCGCATAGACCTGCAATTCAAGATGGCTTCAAAGAAAGTAGTCTAATGGCGTTAAATTGCATGATCTCGGTGGCCAGTTGACGTCGCCACCGCGCGAGATGACCCTGCCCTGAAATCGCTAGTGCAAAATGTCTATCGTGGCATGCGCAGTGTGGCACGTAGCGCCGTCCTGTTGGAACCACATGTCGTTATCATCGATCTGTAGGTCTCGCCGTTGACGGTTATGGCAATCCGATCTTCGATCTCAAAAACAACGGACCGATTATACCGTTAGACGAAAATCCTCACCAAACAGTGACTTTTGGGGGATGCAATTGGTGCTGGTGTATCTCATGTGGATTTTTTTCGTCCCAAATTTGATAATTTTGCTTGTTCACAAATCCATTCATCCAAAAATTGGCCTCGTCGCTGTGGTGAGGATAGAAATCACGTAATGCGCGGAACGTTTGTCGAACAGAGCACTGAATTTGATAATAATATTTGATAATTTGCAAACGCTGTTCGATGCTATAATCTTCCACCGAGATTTGCCAAGTACTATTGAACAGTTCACAGTGAGGTTGCCAAATATCGCTCTAACAGCATGGCCACTATCACCTGATAAAGCTCGAGCGTCCTTGTTGAAAGACCCTTTAGAATCTGCCAAACAAGGAGCCCCGGTTCTACATCTTTAGCAGACCCGGAGCTTGTTTCGGGGGTTTAGGCACTTCTTTCGCCAATATTCACTTCTCTTAACTGCATTACTCTCCCCATATAATTTTCTCTATATATTCGTTCATGTCAAATAAATTTTTATTTTATTTTTTGCATGCTTTCGCGCCCGGGGTGAGGCTCCCCCCCCCCAGCGGAAGAAGGAGCGTGCTTCCTTCTTCTGTCTTTTTTGCATCATATGTTGGTTTTGTTTTTTAGTCTTTAATTTTGTGTTAGTTTGTTTTGAGTTTGTTATTGGCGTTTGTTTTAATCTAGCATAGAATTAAGCTATAAAGTAATTAATGCAACTTATGCCCTTGTAGGGAGTCATAATATGGACGCTATTAAAACAATTGCTTTATTTATTTTAAATTTAAATTTTTTTTTTAATTTTTAAATATCAAATACACTGATTATCCGGTTAATTTAACTATTCATTTAAAATTTTGGTTTAATTGCGTTTTTCTTTGATAAAAAATCCTCTGGTAAATAAGAAAGAAGATATTTATCTGGAAATTTGTAATGAAAAAAAAATAAGAAAAAGAACGATTGTGGTGTGATGTTTAAAAGCAGGTACTATCATTTCAAAATAATATTTATTGAATATTTACTGTTACAAATAAGGAGTAAGAGGAAGAGGATAAAGATATTGGAAACAGTGTTCATGGTCACGCCAAAATGTTTGAACACTAACCCATTCGCCGTGAAAAGTTCATGGAAACAATTTTTCGGCTATGGTCAGCCTCATACACTGGTCTGGAATTATCAAAAACAAACAATTAAGTGACGAACTCGGAAGCTGGATAGAGTGATGTTTAGTTCTTAGCGAATAGCCTAGTGTACACCATAAAGACGGCATACACTGAAACACAGACAAAGAAGACGTATCTGATGATTCATAACGTAAATTTGACAAAGTTCCTGACATGTATTCCATGCGCTCATGTTACAAAAATGACCAAGCCAAGAAAATTCGCAAAAAAAAACTAAAGCAAACGATGGCTTAAATAATATGAGCGAAATGAGGTTCCCGGACAACTTCCCATCATGGTATGTCCTGCAACTGCATATGGTCCCTAACCAGCAAGCAAACGAGCCAGGAAAGACAAAACGAACGCGACCAAAGCGTCAACTCAAAGTAAAAGACCAGACCTAAGAATATAGTATATCGTGATTTACGTCTGATTACGTATGTACGTTTGATACGTAAATGAGTAACTCCGTTCCACTTTTCTCCAAGACTGCTTAACTTAATTCTTTAACCAGGGAGGATTCGTATTATAGTATATCTATTGCCATTTGCAGCGTTCGAGGATCTAATTAAACAACCCAGACAAAAATATACTTTTAATTACATAAAAGAATGAGATATTAAATTTTTAAATACACTTTGGCACGGAATGGGATATAAAAAAAAAATGAATAAGTTTTAGATTCGTTTTACCTTTAACTCAGAGAGAGTCGACAGTTGGGTGACCTTGAAAGTGATTCTTCTCGCTGAGGTGACCTGGTGCGAGATGGACTGGAAACTGCTTTGCTGAGGTAATTTGAGCGTGGTGAGGTGATTTGGGAAAAACAGCTGATGCTTCTCCTGGGGAGGTGGAGGCGGGTAGCGATGCTTCTCGACTTGAAGATGTGAGTGGATCTTGGATGAATGGAAGTTATCCCGATCCCTGTGTTACCAATTCGGGCTTCTCGATGATTGGACTTCACCAATAGGTGAATCTTTTCTCGAATGGGAATTCACGTTGGTATTGCTCAATGGTAAGGGGGTATCACTGTTTTTTCCAGAAAACTGAGATAAGGGATTTTTTATGGACGAAAATGGTATGAGAGTTGGTCTCGATACCATTGGTCTGCTCTTCTAAGCGACAAAAGGAACGGCATCAGGAGTGAAAGTCCCGCTCGATTCCAACTATCTTCTTTGTTCTCTGTTTGACTCAGAGATTCGTCTTCCTCTCTCTATTGTTACGCGCATTCTTCCTAAATTTCAACAAGATCGAACTATATATACGTTGATTATCCCCTGGGAGAGGGAAGAGCAGGGAGTTTAGGGGGGGGGGCGAACCCTCACTAACTCACAGTTAAGTTTCTCTCCTAGGGCCTAAATTTTCAACGCTACGACACTTCGCCCCTCCAGGTTTACGGGCGGGGAAGGTGAGATTTCGTCTATTTGGCAAAACTAGAGATTAACATAGTTTTTCTGCTGACGAAGCCCTAGTCAGGAAGATTTTCATTATAAAGGCTTTCACGCCCTCGTATGTTTATATTAAATCTTTCTTTGCGAGCGACTTCGAAGGATGTTGGGGCAACGGAGAAAGGTGGGGGTTAATGTCTTGGCCCATGTGGAGCGTAATGGTTGACGCTGTATCGACAAACTAGCGTCTGCTTGTCTTCTTGATATTAATTCCTCCACATATTTGAAGAAGAAATAGGATTCAGCTTTCAAGAAGACAGCAAAACCAATTAGAAGAAAGAAATCAACCGAAAAGTCAAGGACTGAAACTTCGAACTCCTCAGACTCCTCCGACTCAGATAGAAGCGAGGAACCGAAGACCCCTCGATGCTGATGAGAATACTCTCACAATTTACGCATCCGAACAGGTCCCCTTCCCTGAAGATATGGACATCATAATGTTTTTCCACGGAGACAAATAACAGAAGCTACAAGTGGGAATTTGATGGTCTGGGGGATGGGGATAGTATTGAAGAAGCTCTGCTAAGACAAAACGTGATCCTATACCAGGACACCTGTGAACCAGTTTACAACCCTGACTTTAAAAAGAAAAATAAGAATATAAAAAGGTCCACAACCAAGAAACGCTAGGTCAAGAAGAATATGGAGAACGAGAATACTAGGATGAGAAATCAGACATAACGATAATGGATGAGAGGGAAGAGCAAAGTCGCATGGAAACATATTCCGAGTGCTCGGCTCCGACATCATTTTATTTATGGAGCGCGATTTTCACGCAACATCTGGCCAATTAAAAATACTGAGGCTATAGAGTGCTTATGAAGAATCACTCTCAGGGAAGGTTTGATGGTGATACGTTAGCTATCAGAGGGAATAACTCATTCAGGCGTCTACCAGGGCTGGACGACTCTGTAGAGTGAAACTTCCCACATTGGTGGGAAACCATTTGATAGCTGCAGCCTAATTGCCAGCAACAACTTTTACACTTCAGTTGGGTACTGCTGAATAGCATATTTAGGGTGTGACATCAATGACAGATGCTGAACGGTGTACCTTGGTACCATGAATGAAAAAGGTCTAAACTTGGAATGATTATGGAAATAAGAAACATCCAAAGGATAGGGCCCGGACTTTCCGACCTACATCCACAACTAAGCTTACCATAATCATGACAAGCAACAAATTCCCCTTCAATTACCATAGCAAGCAGCCTCCAGCAGTACCCAGTAACTACATAGTGATCCTAAAAATCTATCTCACTTGCACATATCCAGTCCCTTTCTGAAAAACTACGCCGCCTTAAACTGAGAACGTTACAGACGACTATAAGTCGAAACGTACTGCTGACCTAATGAAAGTAACGTTGGAGAAGATTGACGAGGAGCTGGAAAGAATAACCGCTTCTATCATAAAGGCAGATCGTTAGTGTGTAACCCCACAATGGTCCATAATGACCACCAACATAAATGGATCGAGTGGATGGAGGAGATCGCTCTTGTGCAAAGGGAGGAGTACGAGAAAGTTAGAGGGGTAGGACCGAACTGGGAAGACAGTTAGCTACTAAGAACCCTACCTGAAGAACTTAAGAAGGCTATAAGCCTTTAACAGACTGAAATATGGAACAGCCTAAAAGCTAGAGTAAACAGTTAGTTAAGCCGGATTAAATTCTATCACGATATCAAGAAGATGAAATATCTGCCAAGAAGGGAAAATACTTGGATAGAGGAAAACGGGGAGTACGAGTATATAGAGGAGTGGCGTTTCTGGAGGAGAGATTATAAAGTGTCCAAGTGGTAACCAGTTGTATGTCGGATGACGATGGTCTCAGCATTATTGGGTATATATATAAATATATATATATAAATATATATATATATATATATATATAATATTGAGGATAAATCCCAGAGCCACGAGAAACGGATGTAGCATCTTTTAATTTTTCACTACGTTTCGAAAACTATAAGTTTTCATCTTCAGGCTAGAATAAGTTTACAAAGTTAATATGTATAAAGAAAACTTGAAAAGGCCAACAAGACATTATTTTACAGGTGACCAATTACAGAATATCAGTAGAAAGTACTACAAGTTAAATTGAATATGACTTGGCAACAGTTAAATTTGCTTTAAGACTGACTCAAAAATTAGTTCATAAATTTAAAGATTATTGTAGAAATTAATTACAAACTAAAGGGAAATTGACCTGGCATTATTTAAAGATAATAAATTTAAACTTTTTTTTTTTTAATTTTGTAAAGACTGTAAGAGTTAAAAACATTCAATATATAAACGGAAAATTTTGGTACTTACTAAAGCGGATCCATCCTAGAGAGTGAATGGTAGGTTTAACAAAGGGGCTAGTATATATAGGTTACATTGACGGTTGGTTTATTAAAAGGCAAACCAACTAACAAACTGTAGTTAAAATTAGTTAATTAATAATGATATTGCACTTAAATCTTCATTGAGTGTAGGTTTGTAGTGTTAAAAATATAGAGATTCGAGGGTTCTTAGGCAATGTTTGTTGTTGTTAAAGGCTAATACTTTAAAATTCTCAATAGAAATGTTAGTTTTACAGCTTATGGTGTGTTCCCTAATAGATGAATTTTCCTTTCTATTTAAAATTTTGCTTGTACGCCAACTAATCCCCATATGAGCAGAGAACCTAGCTCCAAGAGACCTAACAGTGCTACCAATGTAAGAGGCTCCAGTACAACTGGGACATTTAAATAAATAGACATTATCACTGCGGAACTCCAAAGAGATAGGATATTTACTGTTAAAGAAACTTCCTATCGATAGTTTGTTTATAAAAACTATTTTGGGGTTGATTTGGGGAAAATATCATTTAAAAATAAATAAGATTTTTCTTTTAAAAGTATCGTTCAAAAAACCCATCTCTGAAATTAGTAAATATATGGGCATTTTAGGAACTTTTATGCAGGGTTGAGGGGGGTCAATGAGATTATCAAATAGCTTTTTTAAAACTCTATCATATAGGTCAGAAGGAAATAAATTATTTATAAAATACTTCCTAAGAAAAATAAATTCATTATGAATTGATTGGTAAGTGGATGATAGCGAGAAACTTCTATGTATTAAAGTTTTTACTGTGGATATTTTATATCCGAAATCACAAAAAATAAAGTAGTTCAAACCTAGTCCTGTGAATGTTTTTTTAAGGGAAATGGTTGTTTGAATTTTTCGTTGGTCATTATCTCTGTTGATTAAAAGGTCAAGAAAGGGCATCTTATCATTTGACTCCACTTCCATGGTGAATTTGATGTTAGGGTGTAAAGTGTTCAAAAAATTAAAGAAAAGTTGGCTATGTGCAGGATTATTAAAAACTGCCAAGGAATCATCAACAAAACGGCGGTAGAAGGAGGGTTTGTAATCTAAATTAGTGGAAAACATTTGATCTTCGAGATGTGTCATAAAAAAGTCAGCTGCAAGTGGTCCCATTGGAGAACCCATTGCAACACCATCGATCTGGCAGTAAACTTTATTATTATACGTGAACCAAGATTCAGAAAGACTTAATTCCAGCGCTTTTTTTAATTGGCTTCGTGAAAATCCATGAAAAGTATTTTGGGAATGGAATACCTTATTTAATATAAAACTGATTGTATAGTTTAGGGGAATGTTGGGATTAGTTGGCGTACAAGCAAAATATTAAATAGAAAGGAAAAGTCATCTATTAGGGAACACACCATAAGCTGTAAAACTAACATTTCTATTGAGAATTTTAAAGTATTAGCCTTTAACAACAACAAACATTGCCTAAGAACCCTCGAATCTCTATATATAAAACACTACAAACCTACACTCAATGAAGATTTAAGTGCAATATCATTATTAATTAACTAATTTTAACTACAGTTTGTTAGTTGGTTTGCCTTTTAATAAACCAACCGTCAATGTAACCTATATATACTAGCCCCTTTGTTAAACCTACCATTCACTCTCTAGGATGGATCCGCTTTAGTAAGTTTTTAACTCTTACAGTCTTTACAAAATTTTTAAAAAAAGTTTAAATTTATTATTTTTAAATAATGCCAGGTCAATTTCCCTTTAGTTTGTAATTAATTTCTACAATAATCTTTAAATTTATGAACTAATTTTTGAGTCAGTCTTAAAGCAAATTTAACTGTTGCCAAGTCATATTTAATTTAACTTGTAGTACTTTCTACTGATATTCTGTAATTGTTCACCTGTAAAATAATGTCTTGTCGGCCTTTTCAAGTTTTCTTCATACATATTAACTTTGTAAACTTATTCTAGCCTGAAGATGAAAACTTGTAGTTTTCGAAACGTAGTGAAAAATTAAAAGATGCTACATCCGTTTCTCGTGGCTCTGGGATTTATCCTCAATATTAAATGCAGGCTTCACGGCCTAGCTCCATATGGATATATATATATATATATATATATATATATATATATATATATATATATATATATATATATATATATTTCATGAGTGCGAAAGAAAAAGATTTTTCCCGTTTTCTGTTTCTTTTGGTTTGTTGGATTCATATAAGAGGGGCGGTCAATAAGTTTTGCGAATCGGCAGGGCAAAACAGAGAAAGGGGGATGGCTGTTTGTAGGAGTGTTAGGACTAATTATGACAAGTCAGGACCTGCAGCCGCACGCTCCTGCCTCATCTATTTAAGAAGCAGTAGCTGATCGCAGATCGTCTGTCACAAATTTTCAACAATGGAGAAGGTTCAGCACCGCGCAGTGATCAAACTTTTGACTAAGGAAGGCCTGAATGCAAAAGACATCCATGCACGCATGGTTACAGTGTATACCGACACCGTGCCTTCCTATGCAACCATTGCTCGCTAGAATAGGGAATTCCGCCATGGTCATGAGTACCTTGAAAATGACTTCCGTCCAGGACGCCCGTCAGACATGACCAACGAGGACAATGTGGCCCGTGTGGAGAGGATGATCCTCGAAAATCGACGGGTAAAGGTAGAGAAATCGAGCAAGAACTTGGAATATCCCATGGAAGTGTTATCAACATCATCCACGACAATTTGGCCATGACCAAGGTCTCTGCCTGTTGGGTCCTTAGAAACCTCACGCCCCATGATCGACTTCAACGTCGTCAAAGTTCGGAGGAACTGCTGCTCCTGTACAGCCAAGACCTCGCAGGTTTCGAGTCACGCATAATGACAGGTGATGGAACGTGGGTCCATCACTGGGATTTCGAGACCAAGCTCGAAAGCATGGGTTGGAAGCACAAGGGCTCTCCGACCCCTAGCAAGTTCCGGACCCAACCCTCAGCGGGGAATATCATGGCCAGCTTCTTCTGGGATTCTCAGGTAGTGTTGATAGTGGACTATGTGCCTCGTGGAATAACCATCACAGGCCAATATTACGCCGAGAAACTGGTTGGGTTGAAGAAGTGCATCCGTCAGAAGCGGTGCGGCAAGTTGATACGCAGTGTCCTGCTTCTCCACGACTATGCCCCTGTCCACAAAACCAGAGTTGCACAAGCTGCCCTGCGAGAGTGCGGATTCGAAGAGTTCTAACCATCCCCCCTACAGTCTAGATCTAGCCCCTAGCGACTACTTTTTATTCCGCCAGCTCAAGGTTACACTGCGTGGACGCCGGTTTGGGGACGATGAAGATGTCCAGTTTGCCGTCTAGGAGTGAATTAAACAGCAGTCGGGAGATTTCTGGTTGTCGGGAATTCGAAGCCTCAGGGACAAGTGGCGCCAGTGCATTGAAGTCGAAGGTAGTTATATTAAAAAATAATAAAACACTTTTCCTCATATCTCGTTTCCTTATATCCAAATTGCAAAACTTATTGACCGCTCCTCGTATATATATATATATATATATATATATATATATATATATATATATATATATATATGGAGGAACGGCACTCTCACCAGTAGTAGGAAGCAAATGACCGGCACGAGCTTTGTCGGCGCGACGAGGTCGTAACTTCTGAATGATGTGTGCCGTTGCGATAATTTATTAATTTGACTCCAAAGATTAATAATTTTCAGGTGTTCTTTTTCTTGGCTGTGCTTAACGAAGGCTTAAGGCAAAGATGGACTTACGAAAATAAAAAATTTATTTTATAACGAAAATTATATTATAACCGACGCGATTATCGAGAATATTCGACGGGAGACTGGAATGTCTAAGGATAAAAACAACGCAAATGTGTAATTTTCGCCTAAGGACTTTACACATATTGCTAAGGAAATACTTCTGTCAAATAAAATTTCAAATTGCCTTTGTCAACATAATAAATATAAAATCTTTCTTTACAATAAAGGATCCGGTTCCAAAGAGTCTTCGGAGTTCGATTATATACCTATTTAAATGTCCTGGGTATTCCCAGGGACAAATATATCGGAAGCTCCGTGAGAACTCTGAAGGCAAGATTCTCTTCCCATATGGGTATAAGTAATAGAACCAGTAAGATACTTGAAACCGAAGAGAAGTCGGCAATAGGAGATCACGTAATTAAGTGTAAAAGTGATATCTCCATAAAAAACTTTGAAATTCTAAATTCGCACAAATGTCCCATTATCCTTCGAATCCTAGAAACACTTTATATAAAACAGCTCTCTCCGAATTTAAATAGTGATCTCTCGTCGGTTTCACTCCTTGTTTCATGAAATCGTTTGGATGTGGGTTGCGGGGCGCAGTTTTGGTGCTTTTGGGTCGGCCTGGAGCACGGCACCCGCTCGTTGGCAAGGTTTGTGATTTTGTACATTAGGTTTTGCCAATTTTTACTTCAATTATTCATTTAAAATTCATTTTAAAACAGTTTTATATAATCATTAGATTCATAAATTAAAGCACCCCTACCTTAATAGATTTTATAAATTCTACACTGACTAACTAATTTAAATATTTAAAATACTTCCCTAGTCTCTTCATTGTAAATTTTAGTCCCATTTCTAAATATTCCCTTTAACTCTAAATTTGCAATTCAAAGCTAATACTAGCTAGTAAAGTTCTAGATGTACATTTAGCAGTGTGCTCTCTTAAAAGTGCAAAATATTTTGTTCGTTTATTTGTATTTTAGGCCTAAGAAGATGACCGCGTTGTGGTCGAAACGTAGCCGGTAAATAAAAAGGATGATGCCAGCTATTTTTCCCACCTTGGGATTTCTGTTAAACATTATATATATATATATATATATATATATATATATATATATATATATATATATATATATATATATATATATATATATATATATGAAAAAGTTCACGTAAGTCAAAGTTATGCAGATACACCCACAAAGGAAAAGTGAAAAACGATACCGAGCGTTTTGGTCTTTATTCTTAAAGACGAAAGTGCTCGGAATCGTTTTTCACTTTTCCTTTGTGGGTGTATCTGCATATATATATATATATATATATATATATATATATATATATATATATATATATATATATATATATATCGATCGGGACTATGAAAGAGAAATAAATTAATAAGGAATTAAAAGGACAAAAAGAGTTGAGGTAAACTCACGGCGAATATACAATGTATAAATCTTTCATGAACGTGAAAGAAGAATGAAATGAATCCAGCAAACCGCAAGAAACAGAAAAACAGGGTAATTTTTCTTCGGACCGTGCACACTGAGGCAGCAAGCATCCGCTTTGATCTCAATTAAACCGGTTGTCCCTTAGACCAGTCTTCTACGCGGAAGACAAAAAAAATCTTCCGAATAAACAGGCTTTTAAGGCACGCTTCGTAAGGTCAATCGGGACTATGGAAGAAAGAGAAATTAATAGGGCGACTCAGCGCGGGACTGCTTTCTCTCGAAGATTCTAAACTCTCCGCGCCAAGGAATAAGTGGTTTAGAGCGAAGCGGCTGAAAGGGGTATTCCTAGGGGGGCTTCCTCTCACGCTGGTCCTTCGAGAGCTTCCCCTCACTTATACCTACTCAAAATTCTATTTAAAAATGTTTTTGTTACATTTTAAGGTTTCAAGCAAACCGAAAATGAATCGAGTTCATTCTAGTTATTTAATTTTATAGCGCCTACATTTTTAAAACCGTATTTTTTTACCTCTTTTACATTTTTCGTGTGAGACCTTTGGCAGATATCCGTCGGTTAACTATTGTTTTTGTAATGGAGGCTGATTTAAATGTACGATCGTTATATTTGGTGCCAGAATTCTGTAAGGATTCGTCGGATTAAGAGAGATTTCGTTCTCTGGCAATAACGTTAGTCTCCTGGGCCTGTGAGAGTACCACTGTACCAGTTATTTCTTTATTTTTGTATACATATATAGGACGTATTCATCTTCAATGTCAGCCACAAGAAAATTAAAGTGTCTACAGATATTCATGTACGTTTATTTCGAGGACACAATTTTATGTAAATAATGCGTAAGAAGAGAGGTTGTAAAATGTTTAATCCTATCATGTTGTTCTTCAAGTTCCATTTAGATTTAAACTTTAGACTTTTTAAAGAAAGCGGTTGATATGAGGTATGGTGAGGATAGTAAAGAGTGGTTGCTTGGTCGCTTCCTACACAGTTTTTAAATACAAATTCAATGTTATCAATATTTTCCAAGTGCAAGATTTTTGTAGTAAGCATCTTCTTTGGAGAAGATGACATATACGCGATCATTGCAGACTTTGCTTTCATACCGTTGTATGAAAGCAAAATAAATGTTAAAATAAGAGAAGGCACGTTACAAACAAACCAAATCCAATTATTACATATGAAGGGCAAAGATATACATATGTATGTAAGTCTGTATGTGTTAGCTAATGTTCCAAAACAGAACCATTAAATACCGCGCATATTGACTCCCTCGTTATATAAAAAATAGACTCCTGCTGCCTTGGATGAATTTGTATTATTTTTATCTGAAATTAAGATGAACCAATAAATAAATTCATAATAATCAAACTCGGACATTCAATTTCGCTCGTGTTATCTTAATTTTATTGATGTGGGAGAAAATAACATCAAGAATTAGGTTTCGGTTTATTAAATAAGGGAAAAAATGCTAGTATTAAATTGTTTCCAAGAAATGTAATTTTTTATGGTAAGATGAAGATGGTATATCAAATAATTAATATTTTATCACAATATGAATTTTATGTATCAATAACTGTCTTCTATTATTGAATATTTATTGCGAATATGCATTTCAAAGTGCTTAAGAAGAGGGTAAATGCCAGAAAATATGGTGGCTGCTTTAAATATGCTTATAAAAAATCTTAAGTTAGGAACAGCCATATGAGAGCTGTAAACCAGGCTTTAATTTGAATGTATTTCAGTCGAAAAAAGATTTTCCTTCCGTTTTGAAAAATGAGCAATGGTGATTTGCTATTTTCCCAAACTGTAAATAAAATTTTTTGGTTGCAGCAATGGACTTATCATAGGGATGGATTTTATATTTTATACAGTATTCAGTACACTCCTTCCTATAATCGTATAAGATCTATTTTTCATAACAGGTTACATTTCTCTTAAAAATGAATCCCTATTCTCTTTCACAGCATGCAATGAACATATTTAAAAATGTTGCCATTTCTTAGTTTATTTCAATTGAAGGGGAATCCACTTTTCCTTTTTTTAATTTTCTATTGCCTCGAAATTAGATTTTATAGTTGCTGCTAAATGCAGAACCTCTTCTTCAAGTGCTCAACTTGTTGCTAGTGGGTTATTTTCTACTACTGTCTATTAAGATCCATCCTGAATTACATGTATGGTTCTCCTTTAAGGTTAGAATTGTTGTCCATACTTCGAGACCTGAGCTTATTGATTAACGCTGAACTGTTCTTACTGTAATTGTGTTTAACCAAATGCTTTTATGATGTAAAAACAGATCGAAATGCAATATGTCGCAATTTGAATTCGTAGTTAAAAATAATAATTTTTTTTATTAGATACTATTGGTATTGAGGAGTAAAAATGCTAAAGATAATCAGTTCCACTTTAATTAAATTAAATATAGTAAAAATATGCAAATGCATTTGTAAATCATTGATTTTCGTTGTTTCCTTCATGATGTAAAAAAATACCACTTTCATGTATAAAAAATAATATTTGCAGTGAGTTCCCAAGATGGGGACGGCGGATGAAAATGCGTGGTCATAATCGCACATTATATCTCTATTGTCTTTTCAAAAATACTTTTCCAATTCAATGAGCAAGTGAATACTATTTCACAATGGCCGATGCCCTCCTCTCCCAAGACCCTAATGTTTTTTGTTGTAGAGGGAGAAGAAGCGGTGGCGTACGCGGAGAGAGGCTAGAGGAAGAAGAGAAAATATGTGACAAGACAAGACAAGACAAGAATAGCATATTCCATTAATTGGAATTATTGATTAACATGGAATCCGATTCCACGAGTCGCTAATTTGTATCTGTCATTCCTCTTTTATCCATCCTTTCATTCAGCGTAACCCCTCTATAGCTTTCGGATAAGTCGCCCATCTTTGTCACTCTCTCTGTTATTCATTTTCTCTCATTACATTCTTTTTGAAAAAAAACTGATAAGAAGTCCTTCTAATCTCTGTTTTCATTTAGTCACTGTTGTATTCATGTGTATTCCGGTTTTAATATTTCTCTTGTACGTGAGCCTACCTAAGTGTCTTGTTTCTACATATGAGGTTCCTGTTTGCTAAGATTTGAGGAAGAATTCTGTGAGAGACACCGATTTTCTGCAGACTTTCAATTCCGTCAGCGGAGACTAATTTCTCTACAAAGCACTTTGCGTGTTAGATTACAATATATCAATTAGAGAAGTCCAGGATTGACATCATGGCAACTTTAAGAGTTCCATACAGCGTCTCGACGAGCTTTCCTTTTTCTATTTTTTGTCTCTTCTCGATGGTCCTTGCGGGTACTCGGATTCATTAGAATCAAGTCCTTTTATCTTGAATGTGAGGTGTTCCCACTATTTCCTCTTTTACTGACCGCCCAGGTGGTCGGTAAGAAATCTGAAAACAGTGTGTGTCATGACTGTCAATTTATTCCTTTTAAGCCATCTAATCGTCCTTAGTTAGATTGCTATTCTAGAATCACTCCTCGAACACCCAACCTATATAGGTCTACTTAGATTTGCCACCTCTACCAAACTTTTGGCCGGAGCTTCTAATAACTACCCACCTTTGCGCCTCCTAACAGAGCTTCCATCTGGGGTTCACTATACCGTACTCTAAAGTAGTTATGAGCGCTGTGGTGGTCGAATTAAGGTGCTTTAGGTGTTTAAAAATTCCTTGGTCTTTGCAAGATTTATATATATGAGGCTGTATTGGATAATGTTCAGATTTTCTAATGGAAGAGTGGAGGAATTCTCTCTGAGTTTTACGCTGATTATTGATTTCTGTCTTCAATCTCGTTGATGAATAATGCTTCTGGTGTCCTTAGGCATCAAGAATCTAAATTTCTTCCGAGAATAGAAGTATTTTTGTACAATATTTTTCTGTCTATTCTTGGACCATGTGTAGTTTTCACATTGTAATATGGAATAAGAGACTTAAAAACTTAGAAAATGAGCACTTTGATGTTTTAGGAAATATATAAGGGGTTTACGTCGTATCAAAATAACATTTGTATTAATCGAACTCAAATGGATAATAGTGCTCTAAAAAGATAACTTCTTCCGGAAGTCGTATTATCTCACTTTTGGAAGAGTGCGAATGGACAGTGATCAAATGAACAGGTTTTTGTTGTTCCTTTTGCTGGTGCGATCTGTGCAAGCGGTGCAACTATTAAGGTTTAAAGTATATTTGGAGCGGGAAATACAAAGAGTTTTTACAAATATTCAAAATTTAAAATATTTAAAATTTCAATACATATATGTAAAGATAAATGGTAATAGTGGTGAAATATTTTGTTTAATTAGCGAAGAAGAGTAAGATATGAGTATCAATAAGAAAAAAATAAATGAGTTTTCCCCAGAATTGTCAGGGGATCATATATTTTTAACTTTTTGTAGGTGGACATTTTGACGGTTTGAATGCACGGGTCCGGGAGAAACATCGCGCGCTCCATCAGTAGTCCTCCTATTTCCTTCGGCGAACAAGATCCATGGTAGGTCCACATATAGTCGCTACAGTAGATGCCTTGGAGCAGTTTTTCTACGTTTCCCTTTGGATGTCTGCACAAAGCTGCGCAGAAGACTTCGAGATTTACGTCCTGGGCGTCAAAGAAGAAACCCTGCAGCAAGATGTCCCTTTTCTCTGTGAGGGGTACTCCAGGATAGCCTAGGATTTCGTCTTCATTTGTGCTTTTTTCCGCTTCTTTACTCTCTTCCTTCTCTGTTTCTAGTCTCAATTCGCTCTTCTTATTTTTCCTTTCTCGTTTTTTTCTTCGGGCTCTCTTTTGAGTTTCCGTTCTTTTCCGTTTCTTCTTCCTCTGTGTGTTTTTCTCTATTTTTTGAATCTTCATCTTCTCTATTTGGATCATATTGTTTTTTGTCGTCGACAAACTGAATTTTTAATATTTCTTCAGACGCGGGATTGGGCTGGAACCACAGCTTTTTCTCAACCCCGTTCTTTTGTAGGAGATGGTTTAATGTATCTGAAAAGGTTCTGGGGTTGGCTAGGTTGGCCAGGTGGGCAACAATGACCATCGTCATTATTTCCTTATACTCACTTGGTATCACCAGCTTGGGTGCCGTTGTTTTTGTGACCGTGGTTCTTGTAGCCGCTGCTGCTTCCGCGTAATTCTTTGCCTTTGCCTCCTTTCCTTTTTTTGACTTCTCTCGTTTTGCCCGGATTGCCTCTTTGTGGACGGAACACCACATGGCCAAGGCCCTGTGGTCCCCTCCTCAGTTTACACAGCGTTGTTTTTCTGAGGCACACTCCTTCCATCCGTGTCCTGGTTTGGAACAGGCAGAGCATGTGACCTCGGTAGCTAGACATTCACTCGTGGGGTGTTTTCTACTACTAGGCATCTGAAGCAAGTTTCTATTTAGACGAACTCCTCTGATCTTATCTGCTTAGGGGCTACTCGGAGGTAGAACCCCAAGAGTCCTTTCTTTATAGCCTTTTGAGCCATCTCAGTGCTTGCGAAGATAATTTTGACAATGTTTTTGCCGAACTTTTCCACCTTGGCAATTTTCGCCCATTTTTGTTGCTTAGAAAGCTCGGCCTTGATGTCTTCACAGCTGTTGTCTGTGAAGAAGGGGTCGAGCTTTTAGAGGATGACTGTTCGATGGACTATGATCTCATGGGGGATGGAAGCTTCAAGTCCAATCTTCCGAATGGGCTCTTTAGCTTCATCGGACACGATCTTCTCGATGTCTTCGGGAGTCCAACATAATGCTGCCCAGCCATTAGGCATCTCAATAAGTCTTATAAGGGCTACATTGAGCGCGCCAAAGATTGTTTCCACGACTGATTACGACTTGGTTTTGTTTCCCCACTGATGGTACGGAGGGAGATCCGTTTTACCTCCATGGCGGGTGGCCTCATGAGCCCCTTTGCGTAGTGGACCTCCTGTTTATTCCTGGTTTATCGTTATTCGTCTTCCGGATAACTGTCTCCTTTTCCTTCCAAAAGGAATATCTGGCAAGGGCGTCTTTAGTTTTTCCCCTTAACCTTTCCTTTTTTGCCACGAACAGACATGATAAATTCGACTAAGTCTTCAACTAAGATCAGTAGACATGCAAAACTACAAAATTATAAGAAGAGCTTATAGCTACTTCCTAGGCCATTTAAAGAAATGAGGACACAAAGCACGTCCAAGAACGGACTGCTCTGGTTGCCTTAGCAAGTCTGATTCCCGCTTTGACAGCATTTTTTACGGATTTTTACATAAAGTGAATTTTTAGCGAGAAAGTGTACAGAGTGACCCGCCTTGTTGATAGTGGCTCGATAGTTCGTTTATAAGTGGACCACTGGCCTTCTTCGTTGAAGACGGTTACGGAAGAATTCTTCACTCATTCGTGGAAACAGAGACCGAAGCCTCCCCTGGCCCACACGCTAGCCTCACGAAAGTTTTCTAAGGTAAAGTAAATTTTTATTGGACATTGGCCCCCTTTTTCTCTCTTACCCCTTTCTTTCTATGAAACCTCAAGTGAACACATTTACACATACATACCATAACGCATCATATGATGCAGGTGAGATGAGGGAAACCTTGCGAATTACTCTTCGGGTCCTCCCGGAGGGCCCGAAACCTGACCGTGAAAAAGTTTTCGAACAAGTATATGGAACCCTACACATTGCCCTTGTTAGACTCATTGACCTTAATAATGGATACTCAGCTATCTGCGCGAAAGAGGCCGACTGCGAAGCCTTGACCTCCGGGAAAGCTGTTGAATGCTCTAAAGACAATAAATCTAAAACCGACCACACCGCCACAAATAAGGACTCACCGCAGTTTGATCTGCATGCGCCTCGACCCCTGGGTTGGGAGCCACTCATTGGACTCAATAAAACAGGAAATCGAGAGGAACCACGAATGGGCAAAGGTAGCTGAAGTGATCAAATTTAAAACTTACACGCACGTGTTTAAGGTTGTATTTGAAGACACGGCTATGGCTCAAAAGGCTAAGGACAACAGATTGCTTCTTTTCAACGTGAGAGTTTGCCCAGAACAGATGGAACGTGAAGAGTTTGTTAATTTTCAGATGTGATTTAGGTGCTACGAATACAACAAACATACAACGTCCAACTGCCCTAAAAACAAAGACCTCAAGTTATGCTCCATCTGCGCTGGTCGCGACCATTTTTGGCGCGTATGCAAGAACACTACCACCAAATGCTTGAATTGCGAAGGCTCGCACCGGCTTATGTCTATGGCATGTCCAATTAAAAAGCAGAATATGAGCAATCAAAGTAAACTCAAAGGTGAGACGGAGGAAATTAAAGCAAAATCAAACTACACTAAAGTTGCCAAAGCCGCCATCGCCGAGTCGAACAGCCAAAAGACATATCTACACATTGAAAACGAACACTCCATTAAGATTATGTGTTGCATTTATTATGCACACATAGCTAACATTACTCGCCCTGGTACCTTTGCGACAGAAGTCAACCGCATGCTCGTGAAGAACGGGCTTGCGGAGATGTGGTTCCCCGATAAACCCACTTTAGAGGAGGTTATGCGTATAACCGTAGCTCCTCAGGGCTAAGACAAGTTCCAAAAAGTGCCAGCCCCAAACACAGCCATCTCACGTGACCTCCGACTTAACAAAACAAAAGAAGCACAAACACAGAAACAAGCACCACTCACTTCCAAAAAATCCACACCTGTAAAAACAAAAATACACACCCCCACACTAACAAAGGAGGCAGTCCGACCCAAGGAGATCAGGTCTCCTAGGTCGAAGAAAATCTCCAAAACTCGTGGCCCACGGTCTACTTCCTTATCACGGGGAATTGAACACCAACTCAAGTACCATTCCAGAGGCTTCAACCTAAAATTTTACGCCCCTGAATCGGCTTCGACCCAGCTGAGATTGACTCCCGTGAAGTATCGGAAGGTCTTAGGACCGGACGATACAAGTGGGAATGCTCAGACGAGGTTCCGGAGCGACAGGTTGAGGAGGCCCTTGCACAAAATAAGGTAAAGCTGACCACGGACTGTTTTCACACGATAACCGACACCGAATTTTAAAAGAAAAGAAACGGCAGGGAGCGCACCCCGCCCAGTACACCACATGGGGCTAGAGTAGATCGCGAATAAGCGTCTACTTTAATCCCACACACTAAAAGAACCTACATTACTCAAAATGACTAACAGACTCACGATCATACAAATGAATGTTGATGGATGGGACGGTAAAGGTTCCATCTATGGCAACATTCTGCTACAAAGTGACCCTGACATTATACTTATAAACGAACACGGAATGACCACACAAAAATAATTAAAAATATTTCAATACGACGTCATTAGCAAAAATTATAGCCAGAAACGGTATGACGGCTGCGCAATAGCCGTCAAAAAAGGACCTACCCTGGCACTACCCTGGGGGTCTGGTCGTGGCCACGGGGTATCAACCCCCAAGACGTGACTATGTACCCTTGCACAACCTTCTACAGGTCTTTAGTCATAAGAAAAATGTAATCTTTGCTGGAGATCTGAATGCAAGATGTGCAGCATCAGGGTATACCTCCTACAACAATTCAGGTAGAAACATCGAAGTCTTACTTAACAGAAAATACGTGACTAGAATCGGACCAGAATTCCTGACATACATTACAGAAAATGCAGCAACGAAACCTGATATTGTTTTATCCAGTATCAGGTTTCCGTACAACTACTACATTGAACCAGGCCCTATTATTCCGAGCGACCACCAGGCTATTAAAATCATAATTGGCGTAAATCCCATTCAAGTTGCAATCCCAGAACGCAAAAGCTATAAGCAGGCGAACTGGAAATGCTACAAAAATTACCTTCTAAATTATATCCCAGACCCCTTTACTGTATGCCAATTTCGAAGAGATAGATGAAGAGCTGGATAAAATAACCGACCTCCTAATTAAAGCAGAGGAAAATAACATTCCCCGTATCAAATATAAAACCCTTCCAGCTCCTATTTGGATCCCTCCCATGAAAGCCCTGGCCCAAGAATATAGGGACCTGTCCAATGTAGTAGCGCTGATAGGCCCCAACCACAATGCCTATAGACGAATAAGACAGATAAAAGACGAACTCCAGACACTAATTACGGACCAACAAATACAGGTATAGGACAGACTGATTGAAGGACTCGAAATAGAAAGAGACTCACGCACATTTTGGCAGATATAAACGATTAAAAGGACAACCCACACAGAAGAAAATTACACTCAAACATGACGATAAAGAAATTGACGAGACTATAGAGATTGAGAAAAAACTTAGGATTTTCTGGTCTTCAATCTTTAAAATTACCCCCGAAGAAAATGACAATTATGACATCGATTTCGAAAATTACATAATCCAACAGCTAAACACACAAATACATAAAACCTCCCCTCATCATTGTGTGTCGCAGAAAAGAGTGATGGAGGGCTATGGGAGTAAAATAACTGCCCAAAAGCTCTCCGTTGCACTAAAATCCTTTCGTCAAAGAGCAACGGGTACCACGGAGCTAACCAGGGAAAATTTCATCAAGGCCCCGTCTAATGTTCTGAGTGGGCTTCTTAACATCATGAATGCCGCTCTGAACACGGGCTATTTTCCCGATCAGTAGAAAGTGGCCAAGATGATCTTCCTGTCCAAATCGGGAAAGGCCCCGGACTGCCCGGCCAGCTTCCGGCCGATATCTCTCTTAGAATTTGCTGGCCAAGTCATGGAGAAGTTATTGGCAAATAGGGTCAACTCTTTTCTCGACGAAGCTAACTTGCATAACGAGCAACAACGCGGCTTCAGAAAGAAAAGACGGACTGACACGGCACTAGCTGTTATTACGGAAAAACTTGCAAACATCCTCGCAAGCAAAAGGCATGCCGACCTGGTGCTTTGCGATGTTAAAAAAGCTTTTGACAAGGTTTGGAAGAGAGGGCTGCAATTTAAGATCCTGCAAGTAGGACTCGACCCCATTCTTGAAAGGATTCTATGCGATTACATAATGGAGAGGAGAGCATATATACAAATCAGAAAACACAAAGGCCCCGAATTCGAGCTCGAATCAGGGGTCCCGCAAGGGGGCTGTCTCAGTCCCCTGTTATACAACATCTATACACGTGACTTACCACAACCTCTCTCCGAAGGTACGATATACGTCCAGTTCGCTGACTATATATTGCAAATTTGTACAGCCGCTTATGTTCACAGGGAATTTATGGCGAGAAACACGGCTAGGGAGATATCTAACATCAACTCTTACGAGAGGAAATGGAAGATATTAACCAATGCCCATGTTTCGCAAGACCTTTAACGATATTTCTGGGGCTCAAAATCACCACAGGGGGATACGGAAGTCACATCGGGCGGACAGTCGCGAATAGCAAGAGAGATTTGAGGGAGTTTTATAGGTTCATTGACCTAACTCGTTTAAATAAACTCAAGATATTTAATGCGTGCATTTGCTCGAGACTTTTATACCCCCCGGTGCCGTTGAACGCGAGCGCCAAGACCCACATTGCGAAACTTCAAGTCATCCAGAACAAAGCAGTTTTACTTATTACAAACACCCGAAGAAGAGAACGCAAATGACAGAGGGAGCTCCACGACTCGGTTGGATTATCTCCGATCAACGTGGCGCTCCATGAGAGAGCTAAGAGGATATGGCAAACCATTGGCGCCCGCTTGACCCCTGAATTCTTTAGGACACACTTAGAAATCGAAGTAGACCGACAAATAAGACCATTCAAAAGTAGCAAGTTACAGACAGACAATGACGTGATTCCGAAATACACTTGACAGAACTGACGAAACATACAAAGTAATGCGCAGGCTCCTTTAGCATATTAAAATTCAATTAAAAATCACTTGCAAAACGCAATCTAGAAATAAATTCACTTTTAAATTCATTTAAAAATGATAACGAAAAAACTTTTCAAAAACTTTGCAAAATTCACAGCGGGAATAAAAACCCCGCCAAAAATAAAGGCTTGAATGCCTAAGATCAATCGATCAATAGGATCGAAAATAATAATTAAATTTACTACGATTAATTTAATTAAATAAACTATAAATTTATAATTTATAGTTTATTAAACAATGAAAAAACAACCCCAAAACACACAAATCTAACACATTGACAGAGCTACCCTTTCACCAGGGATCTTTTTATTCTGTCTCCTACACATCATCTATTCTTTAAATTCACCCTTTAACCACTTTACTCTCTTACTATTCTCTCTCTAATTCTACCTATATTTCATCTCTTATTTTGTCCAATGTCCAATGCACGTCCAAGAACGAATCAGCAAGGCTACTGCAGCAGTCAAGACTCTATATAGGTTCAGAAATCTTCGTCAAAGCAACAAAAAGAAGATCTATACTGCACTAGTAAGATCGACGCTGCTATACCCCGCTTCCGCCCTCTCGTGTGTCTCAAAGACACAGAAGAGGAGACTACAAGTGGTGCAGAACAAATGCGCGTACCTAATTACAGGTACACGCAGAATGGAAAGAAGGTCACAGGAAGACCTACACCGGGAGGCGGAGTTAACCCCCATTAACGTTGTAATCGAAGAACGGACAAGGAATATGCTGAAAAAGGTCAATCGAGAATTGGACGATGAAATCGTACAAATGATTGCCCAGAATAGAAGAGCTGTATGTCGCGCTAGGTTTCCAAGCTCCGCTGGGATTTTAGCTTGCGGAGCAGAAGTGCCGTTCTACGCAAGATGAGATTTTTTTGCCCCCAACCAAGACGAATTAACCAAACTAAGAAACCAAACCGATTTTGACAAAAAATCCCCGATATCGACAAAACCCACCGATTAAGACAAAACTACCGAAGAAGGAACACTACACAATAAGATGAAACACACCAATCAAGACTACAAAAAAGAAACAGAATACACAAACTACACACACTACAAATTTACGAAAAAAACAAAGACACTAAAACAAACATAGCAAGTTATAATTAATGAATTGACAAAACAACAGTAAACGCGAACAGCATAACCAAATACATTAGCTAATATGAAGACAAATGGCTTGAACGCCAAATTATATAGATTATATATATAGGTATATATATATGCATAAACAAAATGATAAACAACAACGGAACTACGAAACATAAAAATTTTAAAGCGATAGGCCTGATCACCAGGCTCTAGCATCACTTTGCACCCTACCACACTTCTTTCTCTTTTCACCACTGGTCTACTTTCCGCTGTCTATCCACACACCCTTTATATCCCCTCACCTGCATACTCTCACATACCTGGGTGGTGATGAGTCTTAAGAGCAATAAGCTCAGGGCTAAGATCAACACTCTCCTGAAGTTTAACGTTGGTCCAATAAAGTAATTAGTAAAATATGACAATAAATACCGTCAAAATAATTAACTTTATGTTCTGTAACTTAAAATAATAAACACCCTGTGTCTTATTTTTCCACGTATTGTCATCTTGGTAGGCAATTTATTATTTTGTCATTAACTAAATATTTTTTCTTTTTCTTAACTTGAGGAACTTTAGTACCGTTTTAAAAGAAAGAAAAGACAGGGATATAATATTTTAGGTTAAATAATTAGAAAAATTTGTGTATAAGAGTGTAGGTAATAATTACAATGAAAAAGCCCCTATATATTTAATTTAAATCAAATGAATGGAGGATTTAGTAAAGATAACTTGTGCACTGAATACTAAAATTAGAAATATGGCTGCATTTAGCAACTATTGAACGTTTGTTTTCCAGATTTCACCATTTCAGCCTATTAAATATTAAAACTTATCCCACTATCCCGCTAAAATTAATATGTTTTTAATTAAAAAACCCATATCCGATAAACCCAATTAAAAAAAATCCTTTATTAAAATCTATTAAACACTCTAATTATGATCCCATTTAATAAAGTAATACTATGGAAAACTATATTATTAAACTCTTGTGTATAATTAAATAACACTTGTAAGATTCTATAATAATGTAAAACCTTGTGAAATAAATAAATGCCAGTAGAATATACAAATTTAATGTTGCTTGAAACTCATATCGAATGTACAAAAATAAATTTCATTTTTTCTGTTGTTGCCGCGAAATGTGTGGGCTATTGATATAAAATGGAAATTGGAAAGTGTCACAAGATGTGACAGCTCGCAAGTCTACCGGAGGTAAAGCTTTGCGTAAGGTGGACGCATATAAAGGCGGTCCGCAATAAGTGTTAATTTTTTATTCGTGCATAATCTTTACGTACACATCCTCTTTCAAGAACAGCTACTAGAAGACGGGCCTCAACATGGGGGCAGCCCCTCAGGACTGCAAAAGGATCCTCCTCCGTACCATAGGGAGGGCACCAAAACTGGAAAAAATGGAGGTGATACAAACAATTTATAAAAAGATCCACGTGGTGCTGATCAGACTCCTCGACACTCCCAATGGTTATGCAACCATTTGCAGCACAATGGGGGACGTCGAGAGGCTGGTCTCCGATGAAGCTCAAGCTCATCTCAAGAAGATTGGGCTTGAAGCAAGTGTACCGCAAGAAAACCTGGCCCAACGAACCATCATACTGACAAAACTGGACCCAATCTTCACAGAAAATTCCTGTGAAGATATTAAAAAAGAACTCGAAGCGAAGCAAGAGTGGGCTTGCATCACAGCAGTGTACAAATTCGGTAAAGGAAACGGCGTGGTAACAATTGTATTCAGTACCATCGATATGGCAAACCGAGCCAAAAACGACGGGCTGCTCGGCTTCTTCCTGAAGGTCAGCCCTGAGCAAATCGTCAAAGAAGAATACATTCAAATCGACTGCTGCTTCAAGTGCTATGCAGTCAAAAAACACGCCACAAAAGATTGCCCAATTGCCGACCCTGCATGCTCCAACTGCGCCAAAACTGGGCACGGTTGGAAAGAGTTCAGGGAAAGGGTGCAAAAGTGTATAAATTGTGGGGGTGACCACAGGGCCCTGGCTATAAGGTGCCCAATTCGTAAACAGGTCATCTGCAAAAAAGAGATAGGATGATGGAAGAAAAAGAAGAGAGAAAAAATCCACGTACGCGGATACGGCAGCAAGGACTACCACTCCGACGCGAACGAATATTACGAAGTTGGTCATGCCTAAGGAAGGGCAAGAAATCATGGCCATGGTTATGGTTGCCCACCTCGCAAACCTAATAAACCCCGGTACCTTCTCTTCCCACCTCAACCTTCTTCTTGAGAAGAACGGTTGCAACAAAAAGGTTTCGTTTCCCGAAAACCCAGACTCGGCGGGCCTTTTCAACCTCGAGTTCATCGAGGAAGAAAAGAAGACACCCTCAATTAATGAGGTTAAGGAAACTGGAAAAGAAGAAGAAAGGAAAATTCAAACGCCTTCGGAAGAAGAAGAAGAAGAGAAAAAAGGCGCGAAGAATAAAAAGAAGAAAAATAAGAAGACTCCAGAGAAAACACCGCAGAAGCCACAATATACTTCGGACGAGGAAGAGGAGGAGGACGAAAGGCATGAAGGGTATCCCCTCAGCGAGAAAAAAGAAATCCTCAAAAGAGGTCTCTTTTTTCAAAGGGAAAGACGTGGGTCTACGTGTCTTCGGCTCCCCACTGTCTCCGGCCCCCAAAGACAACCTGGAACTACTCATCATCGGCCTAGCTGCGGGTGAGTACAAATGGACGTACGAGGGACCATACTCCAGGAAAGAAGTGTCGGCCCTACTCTTAAAATCCCTAGTGTATATCAACCCAAGAGACGTACACAATGTAAATATGACAACATTTAAAGCCATAAGGAGTGGTCAAAAAACATCGCAAATTAAATAGTGAATACCGAAAAAAGAGCAATCAAAGCGAATAATAACTGTGAGCAAATGAACTAATCCAATTAGTGAAATAAATCTAATTCAATGAAAAGTTATATAGTGAAAATATTAAAATAAATAAATTAAATACAAATTAAGCAAAAGTGAATAAACAGAAAATTATAGGCAGTAACAGAAAATCTAGTCTTAACATAAAGTAACGAACAATTAAAGTGTTACTAAACTAATTTAGTGAAAATAAATTATGTAGTAAATAAATAAGCAAAAGTTATAAATTTATACAATAATAATAAATCAAATTTTAATCGATTTAATGTAAAACTAGATTAACAAATTACAAAAACAGAATTAATAAGCATTAAAAACTAACGTAAATATAAAGTGTAGTGAAATATAATAATCTAACGAATTAAATAAAAACATGATTCTTTTAAATGCAAAGCACTTTTTTTCAACAAAGACAGAAGTAACTTTGTCAACAAGAAGAGAAGGGGGAAAAATACAAGTATTGAAGAGATACATGCACTCACAAGGCTAATTAGAGATTCGTCCTGTTCGTTTTGAGCAAGCTTGGTCACTGGGAAAGTCTGAGTTGCAGTTGGTACTAGGGCAGGGTGGGCAGAAATATTCTTTGGGGGAGCAGCAAAAATAGTTTTCGGAGCTGCAAAATCCTTTCTTCATTTTCTATGAAATTATTATTTAAAGGGGATACTAATTTTTTTCTGTACGTTATTTTCATTCTAAATATAAACTTAGATATTAAAAGGAAAAAGGCCAAGTAACATGCACAAAAACAAATAGCTTTAATAAAATGAATTAGCTTTAAAACTAAAGGATGTTTTTACATAAATTGACACTAAATCAGCACTAATAATAACTTGAAAAAAAAATAATTCGAACGATAGTAATTATGTATAAGATATTGTATAATCAGTAAATTTATGGGAGGGCTTCATGAAGGTCGTCCCTGATTATGGGAAAACCTTGAAGGTAATCGTGAGGACAACCCAAGAGCCTTGGAAGGAAGAAGCTGGTTGCCAGTAATGATGGTAGATTACTGAGTTATCACGTAATCTTTTGGCAGGAACTCCGGTTGATTTAGATGCTCGGATTGGTTTGCGTTGCCCTTCCTTATTTCCCACTAGAGTTATTTTGTTGATTGCTATGGGGTGACCTAAGCTGAGGGGCGGTCTTATTCTAGCGACGGGGTCAAATACCCGGGAGGATAGTGAATTACCACACCAGGGTAGAACACCGGTATTTCGGGAGTTATGTAATGGGGAGGAATTGCGATTGACGAGGAGAATGTGCAACGGCTGTTTTCCCGATTAATAAGGCCTTGAAGCAGGAAGATTGAGGAACGTCAGGATATTGAAGTCACCAAAGCAAATATAAAATTATGATTGAACTCGATCTTATTGCACTTTACAAAAGTTCTTTAATTAAGTGTTAAGTTCTAAGTTCGAGGTCAAGGGCGAGCAAGGTCTAAAGGAGGCCGGATGAATAGAGCCTTTAAGAGTTACACCTTAATGTCTGCGTTATGTACACGACTATATACAAAGATGAATTGCGCGAATCCGAGAGATCGGACTGAACAATATATAACGCAATATATTGATATATAAAACAGTAATCTAATTCTCCTCTTTTTCTGGCTTCACACAGTTATATATTCAATTTAAGCCACGCCCCACAAGTTTCTCATCAAACTAAGCCACACTTCTCTCTTATGTACCAGCCTGTTGATTTGTAGGTATTAAAATAACTCGACGTTTGATTGGCTACTGCCAAACATATTGATAAGGAAGACACTCCGACTATTGGGTAAAATTCTCTGTGGGCGGTGGCATGTTGCCATGTAGACAGCTTCTTGACCTGGCTTCTATTTTTTTAACTGTGATAGCTATCCGGTTTATTTTGGATTCTGCCTTGATTATAATCTTTGACTAAGATTGCCTCGACCAACTCTAACAGAGATAGCTGGGCTCCGTTTACTACCGTGTGACATTCTCGTAAACGGCCCTAACTTTACTTCTCTCTCTCTCTGTACCTTATGTGTGTAGCGATTCTCACGTGGGTCCTATTTTGGACGTACACGCCGATCGCTACAAATTACTTAAGATTCAATGAGGTGGCCGTCTGACATCACGCTGTCAGACGGCCATGATTGAAAAAACCTTTAATACGTAAGGTGGGCACGGGAGCTGCTTTCAGGGCCACAAACTGCTCTCAGAGCCACATTTGCCCACATTTGTAGTAGAGTATAGTGAACCCCTGCAAGAGACCATGTTAGGGGGCCAGAAAAGGGTGGCCAATTCACAGCCACGAGCCGTTACCCAACTGCGTTCTGCTTATAGGGCTACGTCTAACAAGGTAGGCAGACCCCAGAGAATGCAAACCTCGGAAGATAGACGGAATGGTATTAGGCGATATAGATTGGCTCTGCCACTTGATGAGTAGGGAAATCTTTCCCTTTAAGAGGTAACTACTAGGAGTCCCACACGAAGTGGGTCACACTTGAATTCTGGAAAGCGAATCTTTATCCCTTAGACGAACTGAAAAGACTGCCACTCTAACTAATACGCAAGCAAACAACACATCAAGTAGCACTGACTATATTCTCGGTTCTTAAAATTTTACCTGCATATAAATTAAATCGAGACGCTAAATGGATTTACGGTAATCTGACCAAGGAGAATAAGTTGAGCAGAGGCTGTCGGCAGGAAACATAACATTCAGAAAACTGGAACTGGAGCAAAGATCCCACCACCGATCATTTCAAACAGGAGATTCGTATGTAGAAATGTTGAATTATGAGTAAGAGCTGACTTTTGCAAATAAATTAGACAAGAAATAATGGAAAGGGCAAAGATGAATTAAAGTACAAGGGGTGATCAAACTTAGAGATCACACCAGTATTTAAAGTAATTTGTGAAAATACAGAATTAGCAGCTAAAGCACAAGTAAAAGGACTGGTTGCAATTAAAATACTAATTCCCATCGCAAACATACAGAGGGATGTTTTTGTGAAAATATAAATGTGCTTGAAATGTTACGCCATAGAAAATCATACATCGACAAACTGCCTTAAGAAAGGAGTGACAATATGTTCTTAATGCGCTACAGAAGAACACACTTTAAGGAATTGCATCATTTAAACCAACAAGTGCATTAAATGCGCGTGCAACCATAGAACGATGGCCATACTCTTTGTCAAAAGAGAAAAAGTTATCATCAGAAAGGAAAGGGAATACAAAGAAAATAAAAAACATAAAAAATAACACCTCAAACGCTGCTGCAACTAGAACGAAAATGTCAGAGAAAGCAATAGCAGCACTAACAACTATAATTGGAAGCATGTCTGCCAAAAATATATACATGCGTAATTTACGCATATGTACAGAATGCCCTTCAATTTCGGAGATGAAAAAAATGCTAAACGCATTGTTCCAGGCAAACGGACTGGAACCAATCAACCAACATTTCATGCTATGTCGACTCATCTGCAATATTGGACATGCCGATGTCAGAAACAGGCACCAATGATAAGTCACAGGAAGAAGAACACATAATGGAAACAGAAGTACGCGACACCGAAGAGAGTTGTGAATCCTTGCAAAAAGAGGATTACAATGAAGATTACAAGAAAAATGCAAAGGAGGGAAAAATCCAAGCCAAGTAGGAGCCCAACATGGAGGATGAATTCCTTCAGCCCCGCTCTCGTAGATACAAACAAAGACGGATAAGGAAGAAGAAACAAACAAAAGAAAAAACAAATTGAAATAATAGTTATATAGTTTTACGGAAAGAGTACAGCATTAAATGGATCGGCATTACAATGGACAAGATAAAACTTAACATTCAAAGAGAGAAAATAAACTAAAATACGGGAACATTGTTAGAAGAATGGTTACGGACATCATCTTAATTTCGCATCATGGAATCAAACTAGAGAACGACGAGATATTAATTTAGAACTCTGACGTCAATACAGTAAATCCTCCTTGGGAAATATATGACGGCGCTGCTATTGCAACCAATAAATAAAAATAAATATAACAAACATCATAACAGCTACAGAATATCAGTGCAAGGAAAACTGATTTTCAATGAACAACTTTATCAACATCTTTAATAAATAGAAACCCGGTAATATTCATGGGCGGCTAATATGCCAACTGTCAAGAAAACAGATATAGAAATAGAAACAGAGGAGGAAGGAACCAAGAAACACTGTTTGCAATAGGCATCTGCCATCGGCTAGGACCTGATTACCCAATTTATGTAACAAGATACACAGTGAAGCTAATAAAAGCATACCAGAGAGGACTGGGAGAGATACTGAAGAGAATTACATATACATATTCTAGAACCACTAAAATGAGCAATATTAGATTATATAGATGCAGAATTGGAAAAAATAATGAGCTTGATGTAAGCAACAGACGAAAAGCAATACCTGAAATCGGCTATAAGACTATTAAGAACTTCACATAGATTACAGAAATAGTTCAAAAGAACAGAAGATTAGGAGGGATCTCGGATGAAATAAGACGAAACGGAACAAAGTGGGAGCTACACGGTAACAAGGACAAATTGAGAACTGACTATGGCATAACAGAAAAACAAAAAGAACATTGGAACAAACAATACCAAAGATTGATAATGATGCATATGTAGCAGAATGAGGTCAAATGGTGGCCATATGCCCTTCTGTATCCACGTGGATCCGAATATCACCGCATGGAGCTGGGAAAACATGTCTGAACGTGGGCAAGGAGGCTGCCGACGCCGTTATCACACGACCCCAGCTGTATTGTGCTAGAGACCGATGTCGCCATCCCCCCCTCCCACACGGCCACCTCTCCGCTTGCATTCTGACTTTCCGCTCGAAGATTAAAATCCGTTGGACATTCCAACGAACGTTATCACGATTTACCCTTCCCCCGAAGGAGTCACAGACATTTCCCTAAATTCGCGCGCGAGAATAACGCCTATATAACGCTTCGACTGAGTTTAGAGAGCAGCACTGTTAGACTTCCACCTACTCTGAAGAACAACCTAAAGGACGTTCTCTCCCTCCCCTCCCTCCCAGCGGCGATTTTGATGCAAGTTGAAGGATAAATCAATCCGTGAGCTCTGCCTTACTCAATCGGCGAGCTACGACATCAGTGAACTCTGCCTTAGTCAATCAACAAGGACTTGACAAGGATTCTAAACTCTGAAGGCGACAAGTGCTCCCTCGTCTGAAGCAAGAGGTAAACCGACTTCTTCCATCGCATTCATCGTAACCCGCCTGCCCCCTTTTCGGCAACAAGCCCGTAAGATAATCGTAACCATTGCCACCTGCAGATTGTTCTTGAATCTGGCTCACCCAAATGTTCCATTATTTAAGTGAACGCCCCAGTTTAAAATCCCCCTATAAATCACCAAACCGAATCTGACCTCGTTAATCCCTTAATTAACCTACCTGATCGCGTATGGGCCTTTAACCCCGTCTTGGCGGCCATTCCCTTTAAACTCAATTTTTATGTATATATATATATATATATATATATATATATATATATATATATATATATATATCATTTGGTTGTTAGTAAAGTTATATTTTCGTTATTGTCTTTCTTTTGCAATCCCAGCGCGTATCAGCTACCTGTTAATCTTTGACCAACTTGCACTCTGAAATATTTGTTTAAAAGGACCCCGCAAAGTTAAGAATAAACCATCCCCCACTGGACTCATAACAATTTCTCCTTTCACTAACGGTCTTTAACCAACTTCGGCCCTAAGCTCCGAAGTACCTACGTACATATAAATATAGAGTCTGGCCATTCCACGACAGTCACCATCATGAAAGAATGGGTCTTGAAATCCAAAAGTGTTTTGATATTTTAGTATTGATTTGTATTTGAGCGAAATTTTCTAAATTGCCAAATATAGGAGGCTACGAGGGGTGGTGAATAAGTTTTGCAATTCGGATATAAGGAAACTAAAAATGAGGAAATGTGTTTTATTATTTTTTAATATAACTACCCTCGACTTCAATGCACTTGCGCCACTTGTCCCTGAGGCTTCGAATTCCAGACAACCAGAAATCTCATGACTGCTGTTCAATCCATTCCTGGACGGCGAGTTGGACATCTTCATCGTCCCCAAACCGGCGTCCATGCAGTACAGCCTTTTTCTGGTGGAATAAAAAGTAGTCGCTAGGGGCAAGATCTGGACTATAGGGTGAATGGTTGAGCTCCCCGAATCGGCACTCGCGCACGGCAGCTTGTGCAACTCTGGCCTTGTGGACAGGGGCATTGTCGTATAGGAGCAGGACAACGCTTGTCAACTTGCCGTGCCGCTTCTGATGGATGCACTTCTTCAACCTAGCCAGTTTTTCGGCGTAATATTAGCCTGTGATGCTCCTTCAACGAGGCGCATAGTCCACCATCAACACTCCCTCAGAATCCCAGAAGATGGTGGCCATGATCTTCCCGGCTGAGGGTTAAGTCCGGAACTTGATGGGAGTCGGAGAGCCCTTGTGCTTCTAGGCCATGCTTTCGAGCTTGATCTCAGGATCCCAGTGATGGACCCACGTTTCATCACCTGTCACTATGCGTGACTCGAATCCCGCCGGGTCTTGGTTGTACAGGGGCAGCAGCTCCTCCGAACTTTGACGACGTTGAAGTCGATCATGGGGCGTGAGGTTTCTAGGGACCCAAAGGGCACCTACCTTGGTCGTGGCCAAATTGTCGTGGATGATGTTGATAACACTTCCATGTGATATTCCAAGTTCTCGCTCGATTTCTTCGACCTTCACCCGTCGATTTTCGAGGATCATCCTCTCCACACGGGCCACATTATCCTCGTTGGTCACGTTTGGTGGGCGTCCTAGACAGGGGTCATCTTCAAGGGACTCACGACCATAGCAGAACTCCCTATTCCCGCGAGCAATGGTTGCATATAAAGGGGTGGTGTCGTTGTACACTGCAACCATGCGTTCCTGGATGTCTTTTGCATTCTTGCCTTCCTTGGTCAAAAATTTGATCACTGCGCGGTGCTCAACGTTCTTCATTGTTGAAAAATTTGTGACTGATGATCTTCTATCAGCTACTGCATCTTAAATAGACGAGGCAGGAGCGTGCAGTAGCATGTCATGACATGTCCTGAGTTGTCCTAACACCCCCACAAACAGCCACCCCCCTTCCTCTGTTTTGCCCTACCCATTCGCAAAACTTATTGATCGGCCCTCGTATTAAGCGGGAAATGAATGCAAATCTTAATTTCATGCTAATAATAAATACACGTTGCATTAAAATTGCGAAGACCGTGTCTCGATAGTTGGCAGAGGGATATTTCGCCTATGGATATTTGGTCAAACTGAAAGTTGGTTGAGGCACATTTAGACGAAATTAGATTTGATCGAACTTACATCTAACCACTACTATTTTGCTGAATATGAAAAATATAATAATGGGATGGAAAATAATTTTGATCATTATTTTCTTGATCTTTGCTACGCGACCTTCTATGCCTCCATCAATTCTGTTTTTCTTGCATGTTAGATTGCGTGTCTCGAGCCTAGAATAGCCTGCCTGGTAATATTCGATTCTTTCAATTTCTATCTATTCCAAGAGGGTTTCAAAGACCTACCTACTATTTCAGTAACTCTTTCCCTTTCCACATTTTTTCTTCTCCCCTTCCAGGCTCTACTTCTAATGACGCTGGTGGGTAACAGGGAAGGGACGGACGGATATTGAGAACAGCAAGAAATTAGGAGGTTGAAAGTAATGACTAGAATCATGAAAGCCACGTGGAAGCATATAGGCACACAGTGAGGGCACAGAGCAAAGATCCACCCCAAAGCAAAAATTATTTCTTAAATAAAAAATTATTAGTTTTTAAATATGGTTATTTTTCGATCGGTTAGATATCTGTCTGGGCAGATTGTCCGAGAACCACGCAGATGATTGTTATGGTGGATACTAAACTGATTATCCATCATTGTTTTAATTAGATTAACCTTAAATATAGGTTTTTAAGACCCTTACGAACTTGATTGTTAATACATTATGAATTCATGGAATATTTACTGGGTTTTGCAAAAGTTATATTACACTTGATTTTTTATCTTTCGATAGATTTACGCGTGTGATAGAAAAAGGTTTTGTCAAAAAAACTTAAAGTTCTACTTTTCGAGCAGGTATCATTCAAACGTCTTTTCCAATATATGCAAGAGTGTCAAGATGTAAGTGAAAAGAATCGAGATCTGTGCTCTACTACGCATAGGCCACAACAAGTGTGACATCGCCAAGCTGCTCAAGGTTAGCTGAATGACCGTCAACAGAATCACGGAGAGGCTTAATAACGGAGAAGAACTCAAACATTTACCTGGTTCAGACATGCCTTATGTTCTCAACCGTTTGGTTGTGACAATAGCCTTCGAAAGTGATACGAAGATCAAAAGAACTGCACTCGAGAAGAAGAACAAAATCACTGTGGCAACTATGTCAAAAGGCATCAATGAGGAAGGCTGCAAGAGCTTGAGTTTTGTGCAAAAGCCTTTGTTGGCCGAATGTATGTGCGAACAATGTTGGAAGCGGTGTCGTCGCTTTCTCAAAGATTTAAAGATTTATGGCAATCGAATTCTCTTTTTTTCATCTGAAAAGACCTCTACCGTCTATCCTGTCATCAACAAGCAGAACAACCGCGTGGTAAGCTTCGGCCAGAACGTCACCGAGATTCGCACATGTCTACGACCAACCACTCGACCTCCGTGGTGATGCTCTGCGTCGTTGCTTCGAATGCCATGATGATGCCGCCGGTTACATTCGTGGATGGTTACAGACTCACCGCAGCCGAGTACAGAGACATTTTTGCCACGAAAGACCTGCCCTGGATGGAAAAGATCACGAAGAAAGCAGACTACGTATTCCCACAGGGTGGTGCCCAGGCCGATACGGCCAAGACCATGCAAGAGTCATTGTGTTCGAACGTGAACTTCTGGTCGAAGGAATTTTAGCCTCTGCAGTCGCCCGACTTCAATTTTCTCGACTAAAGCGTGTGGCCGCATGTCGAGGGGAAAGCACGCGAGGTCCGCCGAGACAACTTCCACGAGCTGAGCTTTTTCCCTTAACCGCGAGTCGGCCAGCATGAATTAGGACTTCGTCCGCAACATGTACGTGGCCCTCGGGATTCGCATGGACCGGATGCTTGCCGAACAGAGCGGCCACATTGATTAATACAATTTAAACATATATTTACATGTTAAATCAATACAAACATCTGACCGCACCAAAACTATCAGTGTCCTGTGTAGAGAGCGTGGTAACAAGTGTAACATACTTTTGTAATATATATATATATATATATATATATATATATATATATATATATATATGCAAAGAATCCCACATGAAAAGGAAAGGTGATTCCAAATACTTTCTAACTTGTTCAGTTCTTTCTCAAGGAATAACGAAATGAGAAACAAAGAAAGGACACAAAATAGCTAAACCTAAATTCCTGATGTATTTTGAAAATATTTCACGCAAGGTTAAGGATGTACCTATAAAAGGAAAGATTACTATCTTTTGTTCTGAGTTATCTTCTCTCTCCAGCGAATTTTATTCTAAAATAGATTCATCTACAACTTCGAATTTCATAATTAAGCATAAAGACAGAAAAGTATTACGGACACTTGCGGGCAAAAAGGATATAATAGTTACTAAGCCTGATAAGGGAAGGGTGCAGTGATCCTTGATAGGGAGGACTATGTACAAAAATCCCATAGTATATTTAAGGACAGATGAAAGTTGAACCTACCAATGCTTTAACCAAAGCGATTCTTCTACGATTCGAAGATAAAGTTAATCGTTTCTTAACACAACTTAAGCAGGCATCATTTATTCCTAAAGATACCTATAATGAATTATTTGTATCTTCCAGTTATTTAGCATCCATGTATTTTCTACCTCAAATACACAAAGAAGGAGTCTCTTTGAGACCCATACTTGCCTTTTATTCTTTAACATCATAAAACTGGCCAAATATTTAGTTAAACTACTTTCACCTTTATCTAAAAATCAATTTTCCATACAAAACTCCTATAGGTTTAAAGAAGAATTACTCAGCAAAGTTAACGATTGATATATAGTGAGTTATGATGTTGAATCTTTATTTACTGACATTCTCCTTAACTATTCATTCAATTTAATATTAAATAAGGTATTCCATTCCCAAAATACTTTTCATGGATTTTAGCAGTAAAGATCCTATCTCTTTAGAGTTACGCAGTGATAATGTTTATTTATTTAAATGTTCCAGTTGTACTGGAGCCTCTTACATTAGCAGCACTGTCAGGTCTCTTGAAGCTAGGTTCTCTGCTCATATGGGGATTAGTTGGTGCACAAGCAAATTCTTGAATAAAAAGGAAAAGTCTTCTATTAGGAAACACACCATAAGCTGTAAAACTATTATTTCTATTGATAATTTTCAAGTATTAGCCTTTAATAACAACAAACATTGCCTAAGAACCTTAGAATCTTCATATATCAAACACTACAAACCTACACTCAATGAAGATTTAAGTGCAATATCTTTATTAATTAACTAATTTTAACTACAGTTTGTAACTTGGTATGTTTTTTAACTACTGTTTTTAACTCTTACAGTGTTTCCAAAATTAAAGACAAAGTTTAAATCTATTCTTTAACTATTGCCAGGTCAGTTTATCTTATAGTTTTTAATTAATTTATAAAATAAACTTTAAATTTATTAACTAATATTTTGAGTCAGTTTTAAAGCAAATTTAACTATTGCCAAGTCATATTTATAATTTTAACTTATAGTACATTTAATTGATATTTTATAATTGATCATCTTTTAAAATAATTAAATTTCTGTTTGGCCTTTTCATGTTTTCTTTATATGTCTTAACTTTAGTAAATCTATTCTAGCCTGAAGATGAAAACTTGTAGTTTTCGAAACATAGTGAGAAATTAAAAGATATTGCATCCGTTTCTGGTGACTCTGGGATTTATCCTCAATATTTAATGCAGGCTTGACGGCCGAGCTTCATATATATATATATATATATATATATATATATATATATATATATATATATATATATATATATATATATATATATATAATCGATTGTCTTGCTGCTAGCCAGAGCCAGACGAATCTTTAATTTGACAAGGAATGAGAGTACATAGAATGCAGAGAAATTCATCTTTATTTATTGGGTATAAACAAAGTTTCGAGCTGTCGTTCATCTTCGGATTTTATGATATAAAAGTATAAAGGAATACATAATTTACAATGATTTATAATATTTAAAAAATTGTCTAGAAATTAGAATATTAAAAGTGTTGACAAATATCTACAAAAAGAAAGATTTTTTTCCTATAATACAAAACCTAAGAAAATACATAATTTATAATGAGTTAGAATATTAAAAATCCTAGAGGAATATAAAGGAGAACCATCAAAACACTTACCTATGTTGGTCTCACTCCAGAGAGAAGTGGGAACAGGGAAATTGAAGTAGACATAGGTAAAATTGTATTGGTAGTAGAGTAATGTCATGAATAGGGAAGCAGCGGACGAGTCATAATTAAGACTAGGGACACGGGATTTAATATGAAGGGATTCTAGTATTCTTAAGCTTTGCTCATTGTTATCTTCATCAATTATTGAAAAATTATCTATAGTTATATCCGCGTTGCATTCGATTGCATGTGCTCTGATAGGGGATGGCTCTTTACGAGTAAGTGGTTTTTCAGTACGGACGCTGATGCCCATGTGTGAAGAGAACCTTGCTCTCAGGGAGCGAATCGTGCTGCCTATGTATCTTCTTTGGAGAGACCGAGGACAAATAAATTCGTAAAAAACTCGACTGAGAATCCCTAGCAGAGGTTTATCCTTTTGGCTAAACCAACTGCCAATATTGAGTTTGTTAATAAACATTAATTCGAAATTTGTATGGTGAAAATAGCGTTTAAATAATTTAGAAAACTAATTTCTTGACATTTTTTTAATATTATAATTCATTGTTAATTATGTATTCCTTTATACTTTTATATCATAGAAACCGAAGATGAGCGGACAGCTCGAAACGTTGTTTATACTTAATAAATTAAGATGAATTTCTTTGCATTTTATGTACTCTCATTCCTGGTGAAATTAAATTGTATATATATATATATATATATATATATATATATATATATATATTAAAGCTTACAATATTTTTGTCTAGAATATACTTACTAAAATAAATAATAATGGAAAGAAAACCTTTTGAAATAACGAGGTAAAATCATTAAAATTTACTCTAAAGTCTTTAATAATATTATCATAAGTATTATTTTAATTTCTTTAATCTTTCCTGTTAAAGCGAATTTCATTTAAGAAGAAAATTTCTAACTTTCACTTAATTTATATCTTTTAGTAATCCCATGTTTTTCATATTAATATTACTTATAATAACAATTATTATCAATCTAAAATATTTCCTAAAGAGATATTAATTTTAAGGAGAAACGTTCTGAAATTCAATTACACGAACATTTGGGATACCTACTTGCCAATGCAATTAGTAAGAGGTCTCGTTTAGATTATTCGGGGGATATAAGAAAGTTAGGGCGACTATGTTTGCTTCGAGAAGATAACTACAAAGATTAAACGAACATTTCCTTATTAAAATTTGATTTCACGATCCAAATCTAGTTGCTATGTACGTCCAGTTGGCATAAACCTACTACAATTCACAATATTTAGGTTTCGAAATAACGAATATAACTTAAAAAAATACTAAAACTACAAAATGACGATTTTAAACCTTGTTATTTAACATCTCAGATGACCCGCAGCCAGGTAGTTGCCCAAACTAGTTAATCGGATGTAAATGAGGAAAGGAGGCCATCAGACGAGCTAAAGGACGAAAGGGGGCCGTGAAACGAGGGAAAGGAAGAAAGGAGGTGGTGTAAAGAGGAAAAGGATAAATAGAGAAAAGGTGGCAGAGGGACGTTGAAAAGGGTCTCATAACTGACGAGACGCTCTTTTACATAAAACACTTATAATTATGAGGAAAAAGATCTACTTTGCTACTTGTTGATTAAGACGTAAAACTTACAATAAAATCATTTATTTTGAAAGGAAAACATCAATCATTAGAACTGTATTAGCAGACGAGTGCTACGAGCATCCGGCTAAAAGATCCAGCAATTTGATCATGAGAGAAATGGCCCCGAGTATGTACATACTTTTCATCATTTCCTTTCAAATATCTGCCCTGGATAGGTATATATATATATATATATACATATTTCACATTCTTAGAAGTTGACCGAACGATTTTCAGTTGAAATTAACATCTATTCCTGAACTTCTTTAAAACTTCACAGTGTAATCTAGTATTGCAATTTACGAGGGAGGGATTTCATGTCTACATCAATGTGTGCATTTGAGAGATGTTCTTTTCGCATTTTGTGATATTAATATCACAAGAGAGCATTTTTCTCATTTTTTGTTGCCTTTGATTTTTCAACTAATCCTAATTAGATTTAACGCTGATTTCAAACCTAAAATTTGAAGGGGTCTGTATTTTCTAGTCTTCATTTTATTTCAAATTTAGCATTGTTATGACCTTAACATTATTTTTTTTTTTTTCAGATCTAATGATGGTTTCTTCAAGTAGATATAAATCTATAAATGATCCTAAAGAATTTTTGTTACATCTGTGGCTACTACACACTTGTTCATCCTAGGGGCAATCTAGCAGGGTGTGTGAGCTGTGCCTATACGGCCTATTTTGACCTTCTCCTTATTGACACAAAGTGGATTTCACAAATGTTTATCACATTTGCGAGGAAAATTATCGTGATAGGAAAAAAAGGAAAGCAAAGCGGTCTACCTTTTGGATTTCCAGTGGTTTGGCGAGAGCCAAATGACCACAAAACAGTTTGCTAGTTTCTCCTGATCCGCAGTAATGGGGTTGGCAAGAAAATACGGCATATCTCCTATATAATTATTTCCTTTACAATTTGACAGTTGCATTCTGAAGAAAGTCCAGTTCCAGTTTTTAATAGTTTGGTTTCTTCTAAGGCTTGAATCAGTAAATCTGATCGGGAGTTTCAAAACAGAGTCTCAGAATACGAAGATTCTTCATCTATTGCAAAACAATCATTAGCTCTCAGCGTTCTACTCAGGCGAAACTAAATGACTTAATACGTGATCTGGCACTCTCCAAAAGAGCAGCAGAGCTATTTGTTTCCATGATAAATGAAAAATTTCCTCTTGGTAGCTCTGCAAAGGTTATATTTCAGAAAATAGGAGCAGAATTTTGTGAACTTTTCTCAGAAGACAAGAAATTTGGTTAATGTCACGATATCCTGAATATGAGAGTTAGTTTACAGCTCATTTGCAAGTAAAGCGGTGCCCAGGGTAGACTGGAACACCCGGATTATAAACGTAACCAGTATTCAACATAATTATTATAGCTGCAGAAAAGGGAGAGGATATAATAGCAATTCCTCTCGGCCTCAGTTACCGCGTAAGTCTCAATCTAGTTTCAGACTACCTCGGCTTTATTCCTTCTACATATTTCCGTCTAACCCTTTTATTGCCACTTCCTCTATAATTCACTTCTCACCTATTTAATTACCGGCGGCTACTTATGCAGTATGTTTGCCGACTAGCCTACTTTTATTCATCCCTGTTATAGGCCTGTAGGAGGGGAGTAGCTGGCCTTGTGGTGGGAGAGTGCACATATCTGAATTCTTCACAACCTTTTCTCCTTACACTCCCCGACTCCCCCCTATGCTCTCGCAAGGGGATGTACGATGGAGCATGAGCAACCTTACTGCCACTGCTAGGGAGAAAATTGTTTAGCCCCCCACGGGCCCAATGTCCACAGTGTGCCCTCCAAGGCCAAATACCAACTGGCGGATCTGCGACGCTATGTCTTCCACCTATTTTGACTTTTCTTAACTTCACCACGTTCTTGAGGATCTCTCCCCACAAACCTCTTGCTAGATAGGGTCTCGATGGTCTCATATCTACCTTTAAATTCGAGAATTAATTCGGGCCTTGTCTTTACTCGAAGGGAGAGATTTCGGAAGGTCTCGTAGTAGCTCCCTTGACTCCACCCTTAGGGCACAAAGAAGAAGCCATTTCTGTCGTCCTGCTATCGCAGTTACTATGGCAACGGTCGCCACCCTAACACTGCCTACGGCACGCCTGGTGGGACTGTATCCAATGGACCTATCTACCAGCCCTAAAAAGGACCGTATCATTGGAGCATTTTAATCTTCAGTGTTGCCGTGCAGTACACGTGATTGTTTTTACCTCTTGTGGAGGTACGTTATATCTTATGATATAATGAGTCGTCAGAAAAGATCGCCGCACTTTACTACACTAACTGCATTCCATCACCACTAGGCACTGCAGTTTTCCTTAGTCCTGGTATTCGTTGAGTTATTGTGCTACGAAGCTTATCGGGCCCCGATAAGCAAAAAGGTTAGAAATTCAGCAAACTTAAAGCACTATCTTGAGGAGACGGATCAGTAAATTGTAAATTAACTCTATGTATTTTGGAATATTCGTTCTTTCTAAATTTATACTTTGATAGTGGAAATTATATTACAAATCAATTCAAGGTGTAACTTGACTCTATACAAAGTATATTTTGAAACCAAGTCGCAACAAACGGTTGGTACTTCTCGATTATCAACAGCCATTTTGGTTTACTGAACACCAATAATTCATTCTAAAATAAACTAATCATTTAGTACGAAAATATTGGCTGTTGTTAATCGGCAGTATCAAATGAATATAGTATTTTCAAATCTTAAAAATCACTCAAAGATTTGGGGAGGAAATATTAGTAAATTAATAAATAAATGCGGTGAAAAGCTAATTTTACTACCCAAAGTTGCTTATTTTCAACATAGTTACTAATTTTGGGAAATAACAAAATGAAGGATGCAACCGAAGAAACAGTTTACTTAATCAAGAAACAAAGAAGAAGAGGAAGAAACCAATGAAAATATATAAAAACAAACTACTTCAATGAATGACTACGATTTCAAATGCCAGAATCTATGATCTCATTAATATAGAGGGCGTATTATAAACTACTGGAACAAGTTCATTCTCTGGTTATAAGTACCCAAAAGAACAAGAATGAACCGTCTAATAGGAGGTTAGTAAGAATCTAAGTCCTGCCATTTAGACTAGAAATAAATTCCCTCGATTTATTTAAAAGGATGTAGCGAAGAAAGTTTTATTAAATATATGCCAAAATATTGTATTCATAAAACTATTTTAACAAGGAAAGAGCAACATTCCCCCGAAAGGAAAATCTTGCAACTGAAAATATTTTTCCTTTTTCCAATTCATTCATTTTTAAATCAATGACTCGTGAACGGCCATCAAACCGAGAATTGAGTCCGCGCTCCTTCAATAATTCTTCAAATTAGGACGAGGAGACAGAGTCAAATGTCTCAAAACAATTTCAAAATAAAGATTGGATGTAATATTTGACAGGTACCGTCCGAACGGCTAATTTATAGCGCATAACTAGTTTACCTCTTCCGCCTTAAGATAATTCTTTAAAATGACCTGACGTCCAAATTTGGAATTCATAATAAAACTTAGAAGAGGAAGTAACTATGAAAGAATTCAGTTTCCCAATTTCGTTCACGTACTTATAGTTTTATTATAGAGATATTTTTCACCTTTACTATTCTAGTCTTGCGTATTATTCTTATCTGTTCCCTTGCTGCTCCCTACCTCCCTACGCCTTACACTGGGGCTATATATCATGTTTGTATAACCCTAAAAGGTTAATCTATTTCATCCCTAATTAACATTATTTTTATGTCAGGCTTAATTTTCCTCAACTTGTGACCACCAATTTTAAAATATTCATCACTAACATTTCCCTCACGGCACCATATGACTTTTCTATAAGGTCTTTTTTCTGGTCACTTCTATATTGTGTTTCTTGTCCAAATTAGTTCTATCACTTCATGAAACCTTATACTGCAAAATCGGAATTTTCCTCAAAGGAAGAAAATTTACTGAAGATAACATCTACGTGAGAAGCATCATTTGTTGCCTTAAACTGTTCAAGAAAAAGCTTTCACTCACCATTTTCTGATGTAATTTTTTTTGTTTGCTCTTTTGTCAATTTAATTTGCTGATAAAATTTCGAGGCAAGCGTTTTGTGATTAGTTTAGACTCTCCAGCATTTCTAAAACAGATTACGAAATAGAGAATGCAAGAATAAATTGATAAGTGAAAATGCCAAGCCAATATAGTCCTAAATATGCATACATGAGGCACTTTTACTTTCACTATAATTTTTCCGACTTATTTTAGCATGTAAAATGTTACTGACGTTTTGAAGGTAGAAAAAATTAAGGGAAGAATTTTGTAAAAAAAAATTATTGGAGCCAACGGTTTTATGAGAGTCCAATACAACCAAGCGATATTAAGTAATAAAACTAAATAAAACGGAAAAGCTTTAAACCACATTGAAAGAAAACTTAATGAGAGATGTAACTTGAGGAAGAAAAAAATGATTATATATTGAAAAGGATCTAGATTCGAATTCTGAATCACCATCACTCTTTCTCTTTCTTGAACAATGCGAGTGCATTTTCTCACATTCGAAAGCTAGCACCACCTTTGATTCCCTTTCAGTAAATTTTTCGCGTTACCTACGGTAAACTTTTTTTGCGACTTCCATATCGATGATTGATATATATATATATATATATATATATATATATATATATATATATATATATATATATATATATATATATATATATCAAAGGTTGTGCTAGCTTTCGAATGTGAGAAAATGCACTCGCTTTGTTAAAGAAAGAGAAAGAGTGATGGTGATTCAGAATTCGAATCTAGATCCTTTTCAATATATAATCATTTTTTTTTTCCCAAGTTACATCCCTCATTAAGTTTTCTTCAAAATGTGTCAAAATATCTTTTGAGATCTTCTCTGAAAAACCTCAAAGAAATATATGTACACTGATGATCCGCCAAATCGTTTGGCGATATAAAAATTATGTGTAACTAAGCATAACTGTTTGAAAAAATAGGGAATCTGTTTATTCTATAAAGTAAGCAATAATTGATTATTTAACGCGCTCCCCCTCCCCCAAAGTATTTCATTTTCCTCTAATTTTTTTTTCTTTTTGGGAAAAACAAATATTTGCAAAAATTCTAAATACAGTTAGGCTACATTATGTTAAAATATTGTCTTGTAGGTCTATTGTTTACTAAGATATGATATGTTGAAAAATGGAGCCTTTTCAACACTACTACTGGCAGCTAAAGCCATAATTTTTGCCGTCCCGCTCAAATTATCCATGGACAAACATGGCTATCGCATTGAAGAATGTTCGAACAAACTGTATCTAAAGTGGTGATGTGCCATCTTACTAAAAAATATACCCATGTTTGAAATTTTTTTAAATTGGAACAAATTATTTTTATATTTGCACGTACATATCAGTTATTATTGTGGCTAGGAAAAAATCTAAGTCAATATGAGTGTCTCGCATGAGGTATACCAACCACGTATAAGCTTTTGGCTATCTCTCTCTCATTCAATAATGGCTTGTGGATTTGAAAAGATACATCTTCAAAACGTATATTATGTCTATTAATTCTTCCGCAAGTGTGAAACGAGGCGTGGCTTGCAAAAGGCAAACTAGCTATTTGTTGTTTACATAAATACAACTTGAAACCTCTGTATTAAACTCAGCACGGCTCATGAAGCCATCCAATTTGCGTATATTTAACATGCAAAGTTTTATGATTTTTACATCTAGTAGTGTGTATCCATGCTATCTTTTACAGTTTTTTTGCAGAGTACTCAGTAATATCATCTTATAAAACTAAAGAACACCTTATGCATTAACGTCAATTCGATTCACCTGACTGAGGGATCACCTCGATTATTAGCCAGTGCTTCCAAGTAAAGTAAAGAATCAGATTAGTCTTTACTCAAAATTCTGAAAATTGACCGACTACAATTTAATTCTTGAAGCAGAACAACCCCAGCTATTTTCACTTGTAAATAAGAAACTCAGATTCTTCTCACTGAAGATAAACAGTCCCAGGAAAAAAGCTATAACATAACAAAATACTCGATTACCAATCCAACCAGCGTCCATTAGAGGCTATCTACTTTAAAAAAAAATTAAATCTCTGCTCAGAAGGAAAATTCAAATAAACAATCTAATACCATTAGCACCATTGAATAGAATCGAATGAATAAAATGAACAGAAGAGGGATCACTGCAGAGGAGCGCAGGAGATCGTCTAGGAGAAGAGGAAAAGGTTCAGAAAAATCTTTTGAGGGGATAGGCGTAGGTGTTGACTGGTTGGTGGCTAGGCACCGAGGCGTGATATTTTTGTGAGTTTAGATAGGGGTAGTGTGTTTAACTAGAGCAGGGGGAGGATGTGAGTGAGATTGGTCGTGTTCATGGAAACATTCTGTTCATCTTTCCCATAACTTATGTGTGGATAAGTATTAACTAGGGATGGTTTAGGGCTGCGAAGAATCTCAATGTCATCCTGGCATATTGTCTTCTGTGTATGTGTATGTATGTGGGTTCTCTTGCGAGTTTTCATATTTGTGCGTTAGGCGCATGTGGCTAGTATGGGTTGAGTGCTCATGCGTGTTTACATGTGAGAGCAACAAGTGCGTTTTAAAGCAGAGTTCTGAATGCGCTATATCTCCATTTGCATTGTACATATGAATCACAGCTAAGAGTGTGATTAGTCACTATGTGAGGAGTGGTATAAATAGTGTTTTTTATAAGTGTAGTTGTAGTTTACGGCTGACACAATAGAATCTGCGAGGCTAATTTTTTAATTTTTTATAAGTAAATTTTAAAAACTAAACGGCGTCTATTTGTTGGCAGAAAAAAGACATTGTACAAATAAGAAGAAAGCAAATAACAGGTGGAATAAAAATACGCAATGATGACGAATGTTGAATAAATTTGTCATTCTTCAATAATTATGACAGCGTGGGGCACTTTGAAATCTTCCCTAACAAACCCCTGCAGAAAACACAATGAGGACTAAAAAATATGGCGTTTTTCTTCTTCAAAATGCAATAAAATATAGTATTTTCCCATCTTCACTAAGCTTCAAGCATCAAATAAAGGCCCACCATCTGCAATAAAATTCCCCTCTTCTTTCCAGAGATTAAATTGTTCTCATGAGTAGAATAGCTAATATCTTTCTTGTAAGGAGCTAAATAAGCTTTGCGATATAGAAATAAAGAGCAGTAGGAAATTCTTAACTGTTTCTCTCTTTCTTAACGTCCCTAGGATAACATTGTTTCCCTTTTAAAAATTGGAACCCAAATTATACTGCTACATTTAACCATGAAGTGAATCTAAACATTTTTCTTTAAATTTTGCTCCGTTCGGTGTTTTGGTGGAAGAAAATGCTTAGGCGAGTGAGAACGGTTACGAAACAGGATATTTGGCTTTATTGATAATGGAAATTAAGAAAGTAGGAAATTTTGGTTACGCCTAATACTGAAAAAGGCTAATAGACTCGAAACTAAATTTTAAAATGTTAAAGAACAAAGAAATATTCTGCCTTAAGCCAAAAGCAAAAATGAAAAATAAATATTTTAAAGCTAATTATTATTTTTCATCAGGGTATTAGCAAAGATGCAAGAATGAATAAATAAAAATTAGATAAGAAATCCTTATGATCTCGCAATATATGAGTATCGACACCTGCACCATCTCTTATGCGCTATTTTTTGTTTATTTTTAAGTTGGAAGAATTTTGTGGAACTCATTTTTTCTAAAGCTTTAAAATATTGCAATATGAAGATACTGATCATGATCTGATTCTCCACGGATTGCCTTAAAGATTTATTACTTTTATCCTACCTTTCGTTTTCTTCTACCTATAGACTCGGAAGAGAAATCTAGAAATTAACACATTATATTTACTTTTTATTCCATTATATATATTAATTTAATAATGAGGATAGAATTTACATTAAATACGCCTACAGTTACACGTTAAATAGATTTGAGATCTGGTGTAGAGCTTCATAAAATCCTTATAATTATTCCAATATTCCATAAATCACACTATTTATTTAAATACTAAAACATAAAATTAAAATAGAAAAAGATTTGTATTTAAATCAAAATATATTATTCTTCCATTATATAAGGCGCGTGTAAAACCTTAATTAGACTATGCTGTTCAATTTTGTTCTCTTCGTAGCCACAAAGACATATCTACCCTAGAGCGTGTTTAGCAGAGAACAACAAAATTAATTCCTGAGTTTAGAAATAAAACGTATCAAGTAACACAGGCGATCTTAATCTTCTTTCACGGGAATATCGTCGTTTGCGTGGTAAACTTGTGTAATCAAAACTAAATCCTGGTGAAAAATGTTCCAAAACTTTGTCCGACTAGGTATCAAATTAAACAGTCAATCAAAGAACTTCACGATCATCACTGCAAAGTGTGATACAAGATAGAGTTTCAAGCAGCTCCTCAAATGAACCACAATGATAGTTGAGACTACCGTTTATTTTGGTCTCTTTGCGCTCAGCAACAATCCGAGATTTCGACCATCGCTTAATTTTGCCAATAGCAATGGTACCTATATACACACTTGCTAGACTCAGTCAGAATCGCATTGGTGCGCAATGCTAAGCGCCTGTACAATTTTTACAGACTACCTACCAACTTGACCCCCTATAACTGGTAAAAACAAACTGGATTCTGAACCCGTGTTACACACCATTTTCGTTCCGTCAGATTCATCTTGAAGAAGAGATTCTTTTCCTACTGGAATTTTCTTCGAACCCAGTGTTACCCCATGCAGTAACCCCCAGCAGTGGACACTCGACTATCGTTTCGATATGTGGCACTACTTTAGCTGTAAAATAGACGGCCTAATCAACTATATCGAGATTTTTCTCATGAAATCAAGAGCAAAAAACTCTCAACTCATCGAGATTTTCGTTCCAAACCGTCACTCCCTTAACTTTTCGCTTTCTCGCAGCCCCACTAATCCATCTCAAAGAGGTTTTCCAAGGGATTTGGTACCTGCATCATGGTACTTTTATCAAAAAGTTAGAAGAAAATGTGCCTAAATAAGTAAGTCTCGATCTAGTGGCACACTCATCCCCTCTCCCTATCCATCTTGTGGGTAGAGCTACTCATAGATTTGAAACCCTGCCTTTGGTCCCGAACCCCAACACCAGATTGGATTTTCTGTCAGTCATCAGTCAACAGTCCTCAATATCCTGGCGTTGCAAGATAATATGAAAAATCGATAATTGATTCCTCTCTACAAAACGTATCAAGCGAGTAAATTCCTATGCCCGCCCCCTCCCCCCAGACTCCCCCTTTTCCTATACTTCAGCCAGCCTCTGTTGAATTTTTTAATTGAGAATTTCCAACACTCGAATTTATCGGGCGATTTATTACTTTTCTTACTCACTTTGCACTTTAAAAGACAAGCTTTCAAGGTCGTGGCGAGCAGATGGTTTGTTCCTGGTTGTTCAGCTTTCATGTGCAATTTGTCGGTCTGAACCCACCTGTTCGATGAGTTGGCTCACCGAGTTCAATAATTCGCGTCAATTACACTATGCTACTTGCATCTTTCCCTGACTTGATCTCTCCCCTGGTGTTTGGGAATGCAGTTCAACACACACAAACACAATATACAAGCAACTGGTCCACCTGGAAAGCATCTGCAAAAAGAAAGGCCAAAAAAGGAAAGTGCAGAAATGTAAAGATAGGTGTATTTAAGCAAACTCCATCACATTAGGTTTACTTTTGCACCTAGATTCCAAGAAACAGGTGCCATTGTATTTGTGAAGCAAAATCTTCTAAAACGTTCATCAAATACCTGTAGAAGAATCGTGCGTTGGGAAAACGGCATTTTCTGACACCTTCCATGAGCTATGAATTCCTTTTAATAGCAGTTAGTCGAGGGTCGTGAGCCTAAATGTTTTAGTCTTTTGTAAACATTTATTAGGTAATATTTCTTATGTCTTCTATTTCATAGATGACATTCCGGTTTATTCATCTGAACAAAGAACAAACATTTCACACTTAAAACAACTCTCTGAGAATTTCCCCCTTATGGCTAAACCAATCAGCTACAAAGGACACTTGTGGCAGAGAAGCTCGAATTCCTCCTGTATTTTTGAAGTAACAAGAGCATTTAACCACTTCTAAACAGAGTAAAGGCTATACAAAAAGTCTCGATTTCTATAGCATTATATCCTTCATCAAATTTTAGGCCTTTTTAACCTTCTATCGTAAATATGTCAAAGAAACAACCATTAGATTCAGGCTTCTTGGTGACCTTATTAAGCATGTGTTAGAACGCACCAAATTCTCTAACGTGCTAGAGGCACGACTTGCATTAACATACGGTACTAACGGAAATCTAATTAATTCAGGCATTGATAATATCGGAGCCTCCTTTAAAACGTTATAAAAAAAATGAGTTACATTACACTTTTTTATTGAAGCTGTTCGCCACTGCACATATAAAAGGTCCATATTTTCTTGATAGCTTTGGGTAGAATTTTAAGGTGTAAAATGTTCTGTCTCTTAATTCAAGGTCAAGATGTAACCATGGCCACCGCCCACAAGGCACGTGAGCTTGCATTTTATTCAAGCAGGGTGAATCATCCTACACTTCTTGCTAGGTAGTTGGACTTCATTAGCCAGTTTGTAAACGAAGGGATGCAGTCAAAACTGGCAGGAATATTACCTGACACCATTTCGAGAGCTAGGCAAACTAAGGACAATTATTGTTGTTGTGCTGACTTCCTAGAAAGTTGTTTTGAGTGCCTCAGCACAAATTCACCTCAGCCCATAGAACAAAATTCCTTTGACTACAAAAGTTCAAGCAACCAGCTCTGATCAATTCACTCCTCACCAGTCTTAGGCTATTGAACGAGATTGATTCCTTCGCACTCGCCACCAAAGACAAAGCTGCCACACCCTCAAAATTCCGTGGAATGGTTCGCAGATAAATTTAAAAAACTTTTCTCTCTTTCCCTAATATTACGAACGATTCTCATCGATTTTCCTCAAGAGACACTTGAATAATTGTTCCTAAGTCGTATAAAGAACATGTTTTCAATCTCTTAGAGTGATTAGCTTACACAGAGCCCCACGCTCTCTTGGTTTGTTTTTCTATACATAAAGGTACAACAAACTTCTCCTTACTGACATATTTTGCAAGCTAACACGCCCGAACATATTAACAACTAAAATTTAAAGGCAAATCACAATGCCAATTGACCTGTAATCTATCATTTACATAGATATTTCAAGTTTTTACCCTTGATATCATAGTTTAATTTTCTCTTATCCATCGTTAATAGATAATACGAATGAGTGGAAATTATACCAATAAGACATCTATCTGGCGGAGAACCCATACAAACTATTTGATACGGGTTTCTTTTGTTGAATGGATCCTAAAATATCGTTTTCGAGAATGAGAATAATTTTTGCTCTCCCTTTTTCTCCTACTCTACAACGCTCCTAGGTAGCCAATAGATCTTTAATTTGTCGTACAACTCGAGGATGAATGCTATTGTCGAGTCGTTCCACGGGTTAGCAAAAAGGTCTTTACTTGTTGGGTCTCCTCTAAATCAATGACAGCATAGGTTGCTCTAATTAATACTCTACTTGCCTATCCGTTATAAATTGATGCTCCTTAATCAATATTTAAAGCACAAGTTCTCTAAGGGTCATCATTCCGACTACCATTTAGCGTTTCTACTTCTACTAATGTCTCCATACGTCTGAATGAATTTGCAGAAGCTCTAAATTCTCAACATGGGATATATGCGCCCTCTCGGTTTTTAGAAATCCTACTTAGATTAAAAGGTTTACTTATATAACTACATTAGGACATATTACCATGTGTACATAGGGGATTTTAAACGTTTTCAAGATATCGATAAGCAATTTTATTGGCTTTTACCAAGAAAATAAGGGGTTAAAATTCTTGAGTATCCAAGTTATCCCAAATTTCATCTAAACAATTGCTATTAGAAACATTAAGTTAACGAGCGTTTGCTCATTTTTTAACTAAACATCGCTTATACCAATGTTAAAAAAAGTTCCACAATCAGCAAGGCGTAAGCATTTTTATTTCATTGTAAAAATAAAGTTCTCTTCCTTTTCCGAACTTAATGAACTTGGAGAATATATACAATATAAGCCACATTGACATACATTGACACAGATGGAGTCAATCTAACATAAACCTATACTGTATATCTATACAGGTTCCTGTAAACCACACAAAACACTGGATAAAAACCAAACTCAAATTGTCTAGAATGAGTGTAGGTCATAAGATATGTGAGATAGCACTCACTGACTCACGTGTATTTTAGACTGCTACTGATTATATTACTCATTTATCAGAATTGCGAGAGGAGTTGCAGGTAAATGATTTTGGGGAAAGTAGATAACCATGTTAAGAGTGAAAGAATGACGCTCGCTTACATTTCAAGGCATTGTAATTGGTCATATTTTATCATTTTACGCATATTAATGTACCTTGAGGGTACCAGATCCTGCAATGAAGGAAGACTTTCATTTCATGTCAAGTTCCTGAGAAAGTGAACTTGAAAGTGTATTGCCAGATTGTATCACGTCACTTGAAAGAGCTGGGACTCATAGCAACCACACCCTTGGTGACATGAATCTACTTATAAATAAAAAGAAGAAAGCTGATAAGGTTAGCTATGACTAATCAGTGTGTTTTGTAGAGTGATAGAAATAGTGACAGTGTTTTCAGCGACGAAAGGAAATAAATTTGGTTAGATCTTTTGAGGTGACCTCGTTATGGTGTGAGAGATGAGTTTAAACGTTAGAGTCTTTCCGCTCGTATGTTTGCGCTACAGTATACAAGAATCTGATTCAAGAACATATGATCTCTTTTTCCTGAACATCAGAAATACGTGAAGCTGTTTTCATGTAGGACATTGCTCCATGCTACCACAGTGAATATGGCGAATCGGTTCTTGGATGCTGAAGAGATCGATGTGATGAACTGTCTTGTATGGTAGAATAGTTAGAGACCCTCTATGAAACACATAATTTTATACATACGTGAGAAAAAATCAGTTTAAATTGTTCAAAAGGTCTCATGGCAAAAATTGGAACAAAACATAAAAGAGTCGAGAAGTAAATTTATAGCGAATATTAAACGAGCGTGAAAGCAGATTATTGGAATTTGCAGAAAGAGCAACCATTCCTTTTATTTAATATTTTTCTCAAAGAACCTAAAACAAGATGAAGTATATGATCCGGAGCAAATGAAGCCGATTTAAGAAATCAATTATATGCTGTTTACCCGAAAAAAACTATTATGGTCATATTTATCAGCGTTTTAGAACCTATTTATCAACCAGAAATGAATCTAAAGAAGATATGAAGAGAAGAAAAACAAATAAAGTCAAACTCGTGAGAAAAACAACATAAAAAGCACCGAATTTATGAGAGCAAAACCAACGGAACCAAAAAAACGTGTGTATCCCTTAATACTGTGTAGAATCAATAAATTCACAGCCACCACACCCATTCGTGCAATGAACACATGAACTAAAGTAGAAACCTAAACACGATTTCAGGGGGTAAATTCGATGACAGGACTTTTCTAAATTGTATGAAGACACTTTATCAGAGACTTTGATGTAAAAAAAAAATATATTCAATAATATTTCTATCACTATTTTTACAATCTAGTTAATAAAACCAAAAAAGTAAGAGATAAAAGAGAAATAATTAGCAATACGAATTCAATATAACCTTTTTTAGCAAAAAAAATCAGATTAAAATGAAATAAATTAAAAGTTAGTATTTATTATTTATTTTACTGCTGCAAAGATTACAAAAGCCACGGAAAGGTTAAAGGGTCTTATTAAAGCCTAGTAACTAAGGAGAGAAATAGGTTTTTACATTTATCGTTGATCGGAAGCAGGGTCAAAGGAAAATTCAAAATTCGCAATGCGCCGCTTAGTTCAAACCAAGTTTGAAATATATTCGAAATGACTGAACTCAACTGTAAATGATTAACTGTTAAATCAACGACTCATTCTATCTGAACTTTCCAGATTAGAGGAATGTCTATGTCATGAAACTGGAAGGGGTAGGAGTACATTTTGAAATTACTCCTTTAATATTGGGCAATACAGACATGTAAGCATATTGCACCAATATTTGAACACTCGGGATTGATATATTGTGTAAATAGCAAAATCTAAAAAAAAATATTTAGCGGTAAGTAGAATTGGTCGAGGATTAGAAGCTTTTGAAAAAGGTCTCTTGGGAAGCTATCATTGGAAGATCCTTGTCCCATATAATTGTCCCTTACCCGTTGTTATTCCGTAAGTGTTTTCTATTTTTTTATTTTAAATAATATATCTTTTTGCTGGCTAACTACTTTACATGAAGTACTTGGTATGCGAGAAAATTTCCTCGACACTATGTCACAGCTTGATTATTTGCATAAAATCTTACTTAATTGTTCATTCACTGGTCCAATTTTCGTAAGATTAGAGACGCATGTTTTCTGTTTCTCTTGGAAAAGTTCGAGAAACAATTTCCAGATGCTCATTAGTGCCACCCAGACGGGGAATCGACGAGCTGGTAAGATGGAGTTTTTATATACTGCAGAATATTTAGTAAAAGATTAGTATTTTCGGCGCTTTAGCATCCAAATTAGTTTTGCCAGCTTTTTTGTTTTGGTTTTGTTTCCATAATCATTATTTGTTTATTATGAGAATATTTCCGATTATATAGAGATCAAAATCTAATATAGTAACTGCAGTATGTAGATTAAGACACAATGAGAATATCCAAGCGTGGAGGATAAAAACATTCATCCAAAATGCTGTTAAAATATTCTCCGATTATTAATTCTACGTGTGACTGCATTTCCAAATTAATACTCGTAATTACGTCGGTTTTTACTTTACATTTGAGAAGCTATTTTTATCTAATTTTAATTCTTATTTCCTAATTTGAATGCAGATATAAAATAAACATCAATAGTTGTATATACATATATATATTGTCGTAAAATTCCCCCCCCCTTTTTGTTCTATCTCTAAGAGTGCTAAGTGTGTCTAATATATATTGATATCTGAATATCTTAAAGAACAGAGCCGTTCTGAAACATGTAAGGATATATAAGAGAAACGCAAAATAATCCCCAAAATAAACTTATATTTTACCTTTATCAATTGAATACATAACATTTATACAGTAACTACAGCAATACCCTGAATATTATCCTAAACAAGAATTAATTAAATTAGTTTACCCACAAAAATTGGTTAACGTTTTCTCTACACACAACAATAATATAAGAATTAGGCTTATGGACTCCTGTGGAGTTTAAAGGCCTCAGAAATGTTATTTACTCTCGACGCGTGCTGCCGGCCAGATGTAGATGAGCGAGATCACACGGTTGTTTTGGCGAGGGTGGCAGCTGGGGGGTCCACAAGTTCTTCCGGGGGGGGGGGGGTTCTTCAAGGACGAGAACCAATACGGTGCTTTATGCAACACCTAGGCAGTCGTGGTCTCTCTGGCGAGAGTAAGTCGAACTTGGTTCTTAAATCAAGCTAACTTGGAGTGCGGTGTGACCACCGAGTAACGAGCTCGAGGAGGAGCTTTTCTCCTTCGTTACTTATTTCCTTATGGACGAGGACTGAACTCGGGGAGGGTCTTCTTCAATGGCGAGTATAATGGAGGGAAGTTTTCTCTGACGAGAATAAGTTGAACTTGGTTCCTTACCAAGTTAACTTAGGAGTTCGGTGTGGCCACCGAGTAACGGGCTCGAAGGGGAGCCTTTTCCTTCTTCTTTTCTTAATTCCTCAAGGACGAGGAATACCCCTGGTGTTTAAGGTGCACCAGGATATGAGGAGTCTCTCTGGCGAGAGTATGTTGAACTTACGAAAGTTAACTTATCGTTTGGTTTGATAACCAGGGACTTAGCTCGAGGATGAGCTTCTTCTTAGCCCCTTAAGTTAGGTAGCCCTGCCTCTCTTGCAGGGTACTTTTTGGTCTGGCGAGCCAAGTTCGGTTTGATCCGAAGACTTCGTCACCTAGAGACTGACGTATACTACCTCGATTTTCCTCAGAGTTCCTCATTTATACCTCGTCACCCTACTGGAGGAGTGGCAAGGGGGGGAGGGGCTTAAGGACGGCCCCAGGAGCGTTCTTTTTCCAAACGGTTTTTCACACGAAGTCAAACATCGGCTCCTCGTTGGCCTTCGAGATTGGGAGAAACACGTCTCCAATTTCTTATTTGACGTGAAACTGGATCTCACTCTCCTGGGGGGAGATCTTACATTTTGACCTTTAGGGTTTTTCATGGCACCGAGTTGTGCTACACTGCAGTTAAGCACTGAACCCGCCGATGCCTTCGACGGATGTCTTTGCGGTAACCGCCTTGTGACTGCACCAAGAGTGAACGGGGGGGGGGGGGGCGGACGATTCCCCTACACACCTCCCATCGAAGAACTTAATGGGGGTGGGGACTCCCGGGAACTCAAAACAACTTACTCAACCTAGTCGAGATTAGCCAAGTTGTATTTCTTGAGCCCTCTCATACATTAAGTTTTCTTACACATGTACGCTCTCGCGCGCGTTTACACAGGCAATGTGTCGAACTAGACATACTCGATTTACAATTTTACATAAAATTAAAAAACCTTAATTCGTCGATTACCCACAAAAAAAAACACAAAAAAAAACAAGCTACTTCCTTACATTTCTAAGTTTTTGAGAACTTAAATCCTACCAATAAATATTAACACGAACAACAAATGAAAACATGGTTTCACGCTCATTAGGTGCTGAAATAACCCTTAATGGTATTTCGTCTCCACCTATAGAGCAGCTGTCCTTTATCGGCTCCTATGATGTAGCTGATCCTAAAATGGTGCTCTAAGACCAATACTTTACCGCGCTTGAGTCGGCCGTTCGGGTTATTGAGTCTACCCCAGTATGTTACTAAATGGTAGCGGTATTTCAACCTACTCGAATTACCCTTCTTATGGTACTTGACTACCTTTAATCCGAACATTATGGCTAAAGCGGCCTGTTGCAGCGGGGCATAATTGATGGGAGCGTAGGTCCCGTAGCTCTCCTTTAACCAGGGACACTGGAAGATCGTGTCTAGGTTCGATCTTTGGGGATCGAGAAAACTTTTCCCTGCGAGGTCGTTAATGGGCGTGGCGCTCACTACGACTTGGCGATTTAGAGGTAACTCCGTGGACGTTCCGTTTGGGGAGGAGACTACTAGGGGTAGGGGATACTCATCCACCTCTACCCTTTGATTAGTCTTACCTGGGTGTATCGCAATAGCACCTCTTTCCTCCTTCCTCGTCAACTCATTTGACTCACTTCTCTTAGTAGGTAGTTCCTCAGGTACACCTGCTCGTACCTCTACCCTACCTCCTACTTCTTCCCTGATAACCCCATTTGGCTGGGTTCTCCTCGTAGGTTTTCCTTTAGGTACTCCTGCTGCTACCTCATCCCTACTTCCTACTTCTTCCATCGTTACCCCATTTGGCTGGGTTTCCCTCGATGGTCCTTTCTTAGGTCCAGGCCAGGCTACAACTTCCTCGGCCTCTATAAGATTCTCGATAGGTGCTCTTTCGAGTGCGAGCAATCTTTCCTTTTCTTCTCTCTCTTCTCTTTCAGCTTGAGCAAGTTCTTTTTCCCTCTGTATTCTTCTTTCATCTATTTCTTTTTTAATCTTTATTCTCCTCTCTTTCGACTCTTTTTCCCTCTTCATTCTCCTTTCCTCGGCTTCTTTTTCTGTTTTCGCTATTTCGTTTTCCCGTCGAGTTCTTCTTTCTTCATCTTCCAGCTTTATCTTTAGTCTTCTTTCTTCATCTTGCATTTTTATCCTTATTCTAAATTCTCGTGCTTCTCTTTTCAACAGTATTATTCTTTCGCTTGTTTTACCTCCTCTCTGCATTCTTCTTTCCTCTGTTTCTATTTTCCGCTGTATTCGGGATTCTTCACTTTTTCGGTTCATCCGTATTTCCATTAATTTACGTTCTCTTTTATCCTCTCTTATTATATCCTCTGTTTCTCTCTCAAACTTTATTAATTCTTGTTCTTCTTCTATATCCAAAATTCTTTTTTCTTCTTCACAATCTATTCTTAGTTCTGCCATGACGTAGTCATGCATCTCTGTGCCTTCAAGTCACAGACTTTGGGCTTGTTGGTAAAATCTTTTGACCGGATTCATTTTGTGTTGGTCCTTCGATTTTTCCTTTCTGTATTCTCAGGTAATTATGCCACCACTAACCACGTAGCGCTCAGCATAACTTACCCTTAATCCTACTACTATGCTGATTGAAATACCACTCCCGACAACAAATTTACCACTTGACCAACCAATTACCTTTAGATTATTACCACTTCTAACTCTACCAATTTTCCACTCTTCAATTATTCTCTTATTCCTGATCTGATATTCCTTTACGTGTTGGTTCTTTCTTAATTAGACACTGCTGGGTTCTTTTCTAATAACCGCCCCACAAACCTGACACCACTTTTATTTATGTCGTAGAATTCCCCCCCTTTTTGTTCTATCTCTAAGAGTGCTAAGTGTGTCTAATATATATTGATATCTGAATATCTTAAAGAACAGAGCCGTTCTGAAACACGTAAGGATATATAAGAGAAACGCAAAATAATCCCCAAAATAAACTTATATTTTACCTTTATCAATTGAATACATAACATTTATACAATAACTACAGCAATACCTTGAATATTATCCTAAACAAGAATTAATTAAATTAGTTTACCCACAAAAATTGGTTAACGTTTTCTCTACACACAACAATAATATAAGAATTAGGCTTACGGACTCATGTAGAGTTTAAAGGCCTCAGAAATGTTATTTACTCTCGACGCGTGCCGCCGGCCAGATGTAGATGAGCGAGATCACACGGTTGTTTTGGCGAGGGTGGCAGCTGGAGGGTCCCCACGTTCTTCCGGGAGGAGGGGTTCTTCAAGGACGAGAAACAATACGGTGCTTTATGCAACACCTAGGCAGTCGTGGTCTCTCTGGCGAGAGTGAGTCAAACTTGGTTCTTAAATCAAGCTAACTTGGAGTGCGGTGTGACCACCGAGTAACGAGCTCGAGGAGGAGCTTTTCTTCTTCGTTACTTATTTCCTTATGGACGAGGACTAAACTCGGGGAAAGTCTTCTTCAAGGGTGAGTATAACGGAGGGGAGGTTTCTCTGACGAGAATAAGTTGAACTTGGTTCCTTACCAAGTTAACTTAGGAGTTCGGTGTGGCCACCGAGTAACGGGCTCGAGGGAAGCCTTTTCCTTCTTCTTTTCTTAATTCCTCAAGGACGAGGAATACCCCTGGTGTTTAAGGTGCACCAGGATATGAGGAGTCTCTCTGGCGAGAGTAAGTTGAACTTACCAAAGTTAACTTATCGTTTGGTTTGATAACCAGGGACTCAGCTCGAGGATGAGCTTCTTCTTAGCCCCTTAAGGTAGGTAGCCCTGCCTCTCTTGCAGCGTACTTCTTGGTCTGGCGAGCCAAGTACTCTACCTCTCTAGTCTCGGTAGTTCGGTTTGATCCGAAGACTTCGTCACCTAGAGACTGACGTATACAACCTCGATTTTCCTTAGAGTTCCTCATTTATACCTCGTCACCCCACTGGGGGAGTAGCAAGGGGGAGAAGGGGCTTGAGGACGGCCCCAGGAGAGTTCTTTTTCCGAACGGTTTTTCACACGAAGTCAAACATCGGCTCCTAGTTAGCATTCGAGATTGGAAAAAACACGTCTCCAATTTCTTATTTGACGTGAAACTGGATCTCACTCTCCTGGGGGAGATCTTACATTTTGACCTTTAGGGTCTTTCATGGCACCGAGTTGTGACACACTGCGGTTAAGCACTGAATCCGACCGATGCCTTTGACGGATGTATTTGTGGTAACCTCCTTGTGACTGCACCAAGAGTGAACGGGGAGGGGGGGGGGAGTGAAGGGACGATTCCCCTACATATACAATGAAAGAGAGAATGCAAATTACGTGGGTGATTACAACGATTACAGTGCTTTCTTCATATTTAATTTCTGCATTTTAAAAACATTTTGAAAACAGAAATAAATATGACACTTTGTATTGCAGACTCCATCTATAAGCATATTGGACAAGGAAGGAGAAATATGATCTAAATGTGCAATGAGAAAAAAGAGTAGGATTTAAAGGCAAAACAAATGGACATTGGAAGACAAAAGAATCAAAAGGAACAAAGGGGGGGACAATGAAGCCAATCCATATTCAGTAGACACAAATAACGCTAGGAGACAATGTTGGAATTATCCTGACCGGAAATTGAACCCGGTTCTGCTGATTGCACGTCATATACTCTATTATTAAGCTACCAGGCACAACATTATACTTTTCCTCTGGCGTTATTTTTGTCTTCTCATTATGGATTACATTAATTGGGTGGCTCTTTGCTCTATTTGATCCTCGTGTCTTCCAATTTCCTTTTCTCTTGCATTTAACAAAAACTTCTGTTTCTTATCTAATTGCGCATTTACGTCATATTTCTCTTTTTCGGTAGTGTAATGCAATGGTTAGTGTGAATAATTTTAGAACAAAAAGTCCGGGGTTTGATTCCCAAAGCGCCTTCCCCTCGGAATAAAAAGAAAAAACTTTCGACTACTTTCCCTGACAAGTTTTTCTACCAACCTGCATTGGGCCAAAATAGTTGCCAATTTTCCATAACTTCTCATGATGAAACAAATCCTAAAAATTTTCGCCCGTTTCTGTTGGATCAGCAGATATAAACTAATATCCAACCAAAATGCTTATGTAAACATAGGGCTCTGAGCCAGATTGCGACTGAATACAACAACCGCATAGCTTGTGTAGATATGGGTGCTGTGAGTCAAAATGTGACTGCATACAACAATTCCAATCCCAAAGAAAACATCAGAAAGCTAAATAAAGACTTGTACATTGCCAAATGCAAATGCAGAACACTATCTGAAGAGTTACATCTCACTGAAATCAATGATGTTAAATGGGATTTGTTTAGTATGTGTGAAACCCGACAATTCCGGGAAGCTATCATTGACATGAGTGAGTAGCACCACAAAGGAAAAGAAGATCAAAGATAGCCGTAATTTGGATTCCTGATACATAGAGAGCTCAAATAAATGATAATAGAGTTTCAAGCCCTATTGGAAATAGTAGATTACGTAAACGTAATTTTCACTATAAAGGACACCTAGAAATAGTCCAAATGCACCACGGCATCTACTAATACGCAGAATGAATTATAGTTTTTTATGATGACATCAGAATAAGCCTAAATAGAAAACAAAGCTCATTTTATTATTATAATGGGAGATTTCAATGCAAAAGTCGGGCAGAGAAATGAGTCATCATTGAAAAGTTCTCAATGGGGGAACGAAATGAAGGGGACAGGATCTGATTAACTTTACACTGGTTCAAGACCTCAAAATTGCCAACATCATTTTAAAAAGGAACCAACCGCAAAGATGTACTTGGAGAAGCCCAAACTATGAGATATACAATGAACTTGCTTAGATCCTGGTTGACAAAAATTCACCGTCAATATTTTGTCAGTAAACAATAAAATCAAAACCAATGACTATAGAATGATCAGATGTTGATAAAATATTAACATTCAGGAAGAGAGAAAAAGGCTTTCCATAAAAATATATCCCATTAAGATTTATAAAAATCTGGTTCAAGAATTCGATCGCCATCTTCAGAGAGCATACCATGAAAATCTCCTTGCCCCCGGCAACATTAACAATATACAAGCTATGGACAATAGCTTTGCAAAACACATTATAGACACTGCGGAACAATACAAAAAGAAACAAAAAGAAAAATAACAACACAAACTCTCAGAAGAAACCCTAAGAAAAATGAAGAAGGACAAACACAATAAAGCAACAAAATCCAACCAAACAATTTAATTAGGAGTACTAAGCAATTTCATTAAAAATAACCAGAGTTCAATTCATAGAATTTAATAGAACGAAAGTTGAAGACATATGAAAGAAGGAAAGAATATATATAAGCTAAAAAGAGACTTCTAAAAGGAAGATCTCGCATAGTAGCTATAAAAGAGCAAAATAGAGTACTCATCAGAGGTCCAGACAGAATAGTTAACAGAACTAAGGATGACTATGAAAAGTTGTACTCAAGTACCATTATCATTCAGAATCACAACAAACCCACAACTCCCAATAATGTCTTTCTCAAATCAGAAATTCAAATTGTAATTAATTAAATAAAGAACCACAGACCACCAAATTAGACAACATCTCTTCGGAAATGCTGAAATATACTGGAGATATCATTGTGGACAAATTAATTTTCCTCTTCACTGAACGTATAAAACAAGCTGAGCTTCCGGCGGACTGGCATTAGCATATTAATCCGTTTGCACAAAAAATGTTATCAAATAGACCTTGCAAACAACAGAGCAATCAATCTTCTTCCGTGTGTCTATAAACTCTTCAAAAGAGTCAATAGTAACCTACTGCAAAAGCAGCTAGATGCCCAACAATCGAGATAACAAGCTAGCTTTAGAAAAGTGTTCTAAACAATTGACCACATATATACTATCCACCTGCTCATTGAAAAAACATAACATTACAATAAACCTTTATACTTGTTATTTTTAGAATACTAGTAAACATTTGCTTCAATAGACACACCAGCGGTCATGACAGTCTTGAAGAATCAAGGTATAGATCCGGGCTACATAAATATCATAGAACACTTGGACCCAAATTCTAGATCCTACATTAGAATCCATAAGGATTAAGACATCTTCCAATTACAGAACGCTGTAACACAAGGAAACAATATCTTTCCGAAGTTATTCAATTCCTGTTTAGAAGAAATCTTCAGGGGGGTAATGTGACAATCAAAGGCATTAAGATCGATGGGGATCACCTAAATCACCTAAGAAAAGTAGATAATATTCTATTCATCGCTGATAATCTAAATGAGATCCAACAGTGCTTCAAGAACAACCATGAAAGCAAAAATGTCAGCCTAAAAATAAATCTTGGAGAAACAATTGTGTTGACAAAGGAAATAAAGGTTGATGATAGATATGACAATAAACAACATGAAAATTGAAATGCCAAATAAAAATATCTATCCAGGTAAACAGATTACAATATCACCGAGAGTAAATCAGGAAATCCAACCCAGAATTACTTTAGGCTGGAAGGCCTTTAGAAAGGCAAGCATATTCTTCAAAATAAAAACGCCTATTTGACTGAAAAGAAATATATACAACTAATATATGATCCCAACAATGACATATGGAGCAAAAATTTAAATTTAGAACCTAAGAAAAAATAGACATTAAAATTTAGAAGAAAACAAAGATCCCATAACCGCAATATCATGAAGGTAATTTGGAAACTATAAGAATCTTAAAGTAGAGCTAGACAGGCCATGTGGCAAGATTCCAAGACGGTAGATGGACCAGAAAAATTAACGAATGGAAGCCTCTCCTCTCGATAAAAACAACCCCCAAAACATAAAAAGATGGAGATATGATCTCGAAAAATATGGTAAATATTGGAAATACACAAGACGACAAAAAAAAGAGAGATGAGAAAGTGCTTCTCTCAGCTTGAAATGATATTAATGATATATTCATATCATCTTCCGCAAAAAATGGAGCATCATGTCTGCTCAGAATTCTTGAGAGAATCTTACTGGCAATTGCCGTCTCGATATCTGTTAAAAGTGTTAATGGCACTCGGAAGGAAGAAGAGAAAGTCTACTGTACTTCTATTTGCAGAAATGGGTTGTTAAAAAAGAGAGATACGGTCCGTTGCACTAATCACCCATCATTTGATACATTCAGTTTCAACTGTTTTGCTCTCGGCTCTGTTTAGCATTATGATTGTCTAAGCCCCCGGCCAACCCTCTTGCATGACCTGCCTCCTTATGTGAGAGGATTGCCATACAGTTTCGTCCGAATATTGCCTTGCATTTGCAACTGGATATTTGAGAGCATTGTAGGAAGTTAGTTTAAGTAATAAGACTGCAACCTATAAGAATGTCAGAATCTTTCCGGACAAGAAACTGAATGCACACACATAACTGTTTCTGTGTACAGTGGAAACAATCGCAATTTTCAAACCCTGAGGAGACAGCGTTGTCAATAAGTCCCTCATGACCTCCCCGAGACGAACTCACCCGAGTCATCTCATCCATCCATCCTCATCTCATCCTCAGGCAACTTCTTTATCAATCGAGGCGCCGATGAAATAATGGGGAGGGGGGGACACTTCCTCTCCAAGAAAAGTAGTTAAACCCAAAGCTAGCCGCTATACCTGGAAGGAATATCTTCCAAAAGGTACAAGGAAGACACTAATCATATCTTCGTTAATAATGAGGCCCAACAGTAACCTTCCACACAAAGAGGCTGCATTCTTGGTAGTATGGCGTCCCACCCCGCTAGTAGAATCACCACTAGAGTATAATAAGTGGGGAGGCAATTCCAGACAGAGAAAAAGTCTTCGAAATATTTTCGGGCAACTGAATCTGGCTATTCTAAGACTTATCGATCTCTTAGCCGGCTATATCACTATTTGGGAACGAGAGGAAGCTATAGAGACACTGACAAAGGAGACGGAGAAGTGAGCGCTGTAGAAGATATACCTGCTACCCAGCAGCAGCCCCCGCCCCGCCTACATACACATACAGATACAAGCCCACAGAAGTGTCATCTGAAGGGAGTTTGACCACTGATTCGGCCAGTATTTCAAAACAGACATCGTAGCGGAAATTATGAGAAATCCAAAATGGGCAAACGTGGCACAAATAATGAAATTTAGAAGTAAAAGTGACAAAAGACTAACGGCATGCATTCAAGGTCATCTTCAATGAAACGGGCATGGCAGAAAAGCCAAAGAGATAGGATTCCTTTTCTCTAAGGCTAAAGGAAGTGGAGAGTAAATCGAAAGGGAGGAGTTTACCTCTATTCAAGTTTGCTTTTGCTGTTACAAGATTAAGCAATACGCCATTAAAGACTGCAAGGAACGATCCCCACAAGGATCCCAAGTGTGAAGGCTTTAAAATTGTGAGTGAAACAAGACAAATAAGCTGAAAGAGAAGATAGTACAAGCTCTTCATCTGACTTAAAGGAAGAAGAGCAACACTTGGAAGCCGCGAAAGTCACTAAAAGATCAAGCAGCAGGCAAAATATTTACACTGTCGTGGTATAACCACTCTATACCATACACTATTCCTATATGATGTAGGGGGGTTCTTAATCACCTACTGCAACGCAAACCGTTGAAGGACTGTTCGCTGGAGTTAACGACCGACTAGGAGGTCACACTTGAGGCGTTGGGTTTCAAATCCTTAATAATCAGACAGAGGGCATAAATGGTTGGCGAGATTTACTTGAATAGGCCGAGAGTATCGTTCAAGGTTATTAAAGATGAAACAACAAAAATATAATTTTATTTACACAGATAAAAATAAGAATAATTATAGGTAAAGGAAAATTATTTAAATTAAAAGAGTCTCTTGATTAGTATTATGAGAAGGGATTCTCAAGTAGAATTAATTGATTAATGTTACTATGCTTAGATCAAATGGAAGGCACTTGATAATACTAATAAGGGACAGGGTTTCAGTCTTACGGGTCGATGACTTTGAGGAAGGTCCTACTTGCGATGAAGGGAGTGTGGAACGATCCGATGAAGAAAGTGGGGCACGATCCTAATGAGGCAGGCGGGGCATAACCCGAATCAACCTTCTGATAAAGATAGCCAAACTTCAAAGATGACGTTCGAAGGGGAATGTGGGAATTCTCGATATTCCACTGGAAGAGGAAACCTTTTTTCCTCAAAAGTAATCGATGGAGATTTTCTTTGATTCGATTAAACGAAATGAGACTCTTGCGTAAATTCAAAAGCTTGTCAATCAGAGAAGCTACCAATCAACTTGAATAGAATTACGGCTGAAGAAGTCTGATGTCTGACGACCGCTCACGGGACGAGACGATAAGGACTGCCTTGAGGTGCGGGCTAGACTCTCCGAACTACAAAATAACCCGGGGATTTGTATGCCCGATTCTGGAGGGGAAGGTGGAGTTTGGAAAAAGGAGTCACAAGAGTCAGAAATCTTAATCCGGAGGTGGAGTCGATTCATCATTTAGCAGTGAGGTGCGCGACATCGCGGCTCTTTCTCACCACGTCACCGGGGGCGGGGTAAGGAGGCTTGGGAAGAGTTCGCAGGATTGGAAAATATTTTCCCTACTTGCTCAGGAGTCTAAAATTTACAAATTTTCGAGCAGGAAGTGACGTCGTCAATGACGCGATACCATAGCACGTGGTCTCCGATAAATGAGGGGATAGGGGTAAAATGTTGTTCTTTTACATACACCTTGGAACAGATGTGGTTCCCTTATACCCGTCAACCTCAGAGATCGATGAGAGAGTGCGCACCAATAGTTTTAAATGTGTCTTAGAAGCACGAAACTAATAATCAGAAATTTAAGATGCCCTCTCCGCGGAAAATATAAAACTTTACAAGGCATCCTTCCCCACACAAAGAGCCGCAGATTTCAAGAATATCTGCAATGTCAAATGCTGTACTAGAATGTTCTTTCTACAACAGAAGAAAACGAACACAATAACAAGAAAACAAGAAGAAATCCAACAACATACTTAAAATACTGGCACTAAACTTGGGTGGATAGGAGGGGAAATCTACATATGGAAACATATTCCGAACAGTAGATCCCGACATTTTCCTTATCACTGAACATGGAAAAACTAACAACCAACACATTTAAATACCGAGTTACACAATTATAACGAGCACCACACCCAAGAAATGTAAAATATTCTGGCCATTGCCATCCGGAAAAACCTTCACCCCATAAAGCTACAAGATTTGGACAAATCCTTTGTGTCTATCTAATTACCGATTCTGGTTCGGCGGAGTTACTACATATATCAACGGTATACAAGCCGCCCCGTTAGCCTTACTAGCAAATTAACAACATACTTACCTTCCTTATCCTGTTCGGAGCCGGGAGATTGACGTTGCTAGGTGGTAACATAAATGAAGATGAATAGCTTCTGGTTACATTAACACGGACCAGAAGGGAATAACCTGGAGCTACTACTCGGATAAAACAAACTACTGGAGATTAGACCAGACATTCTGACCTTCCTAGCCCATCCTTCACCAGTTAAACCGGACATAGAGTTAGTAATTAAAAACTTTCCCTTATAATATAAGCAACAAACCAGGACCGATGTTCCCGAGTGATCACATCCTTATATTACTTACCTTGAAGGTAACTGGGATCTCTACAAATAGAGGGTCAGCACCTCTCAACCAGTTGAACGGAGTGATGCTAATCGCGATGAAATAAATGAAGAGATCGATAAGATAATCAATCTTTTCACTGTAGTCGACGAGAGATGCGTATCCATGTTCTCATATAAAATTCTCCGACACCCTAGTAGGAGTAAGGTGATGAGGAAAGTTCCTCGGGAACATAGAGTAATCTATGAGGAAATATGAAAGACAGGTCCAAACCGCAAAAAAGATTACAAATGCGCTGTCCCAGCCATGCGCTAAAATATTTAAACCTAGAACAACAAGAGAATGTATGGAATGGTATTATCTGTAGTCTGGACAGAGAAGGAAATCCAAAAAAGTTTTGGAGGAATATCCGAAAAATAAGGTTGGGGGGTTTCTCCGAAGATCAAGATAAAAATTGATTGAAGACAGATATGAACTCTTAGGACCTGGAAAGTCTTGAGAGTAGATTCCAGGTACATTGAAAGAGATATTCACAATAACTCATGGGGAAAACAACGAATTCGACCAGGATTCCGAAGACCAACTGCTGGACGACCTCGGCACGATGTTACATAGAGCTTTTCCCCATCCTTCTGTCTCCTAAGAGAGAGAGAGAAAGATATAGTTAACCATTGGTACCCCATTACTTTTGAAATGACCATGATTCCCATAAGCTCTTTCAAACAAAGGACGCCAGGCTGATCTGAGCTCACCAAGAACAACATCGTGATAGCCCCGCAGGAAATTTTTTTGGGCATCGTTCATTCCATGAATGCTACCCTGAACACAGACTTATTCCAGGAAAGGTTAAAGATAGTTAAATTCATTTTTATCCTGAAAGTAAAAAAGCCCACGTACCAGTTGTTTGACTTCTCCCCGATCTCTCTTCTAGAGATAGTAGGCCAAAGTTCGAAAAATCATGGCCAAAATGCTTCGAGCTCAACTGAGTGATTTACTATCACACAACCGACAAAAACATGGGATATGTAGTAAAAGGAGCATGGATACGGCCCTGGCGCTCCTCACTGAGAAAATCGCCCATTGATGAGTCAAAAGAAAACAATGTGGACCTTGTGGTGAGAGAGACATGTAGAAGGCTTTTCACAAGATGTAACTGGAAGAAATCCAATATAAGATATCTAGTCTCCAATTAGATCTAATCCTGAAAATGATCCTTTGCGACTTATGCACGGACAGAATGACTCGTCTCATGTTAGAAGGATTCAGAGGATCCGAGTTTAAATTAAAGGCTGGCATCCACCAGGAAGGTTACCTGAGCTACTTGCCCTACCTTGCTCTACTTGTACTGAAGGATGGGCAGAAGGACTTCAACAAGGACTGGCGGGAAAGAATCCAATGCAAGATATAACCCTCCAGCTAATCCAATCCTGCGAAGCATCCTCTGCGATTTCATCATGAAGAAAATAATACGTCTCATGATCGAAGAATGCAAAGGATCTGAGTTTGTATGAAAGGCGGGAGTCTTCCAGGGTAGTTGCTTGTTCCCCTGTTATACCTGGTATACACAATTGACCTGCCAACTCCTGTGCATAGGAACGTGATGTATCTTCAATTCGTAGATGACATCGCCCAAAGCCTCACATCCGCGAAAAGTAATGAAGGGCACAGGCAGAGCAAACTAGAGCGAAAATTCCCAACACCAGACAGTATGAGTGAAGGTAGAAGAACAAAACAAACAGGGACAAGTTCAAGAATATCTCGTTGTGCCGCAAGAGAACGTGGCCTTTTGTAGCTGACGGGGGGAGGTACTACTATGGATAAGAAAGCATAGTCATAGGCTTAATAGTTCCGCCTACATGTACAGGATATCTTAGATATCTTAGTTCGGCCAACATTGAGAAAATATACACTATATAATGTATGTATATCCGATCTACAGTACTTGCAAAATTATTATGGAATTCTTTTAAAAAAGAGAATTTTTTCTACCAAAATGCTAATGAAACTAATTTTATTGATTACAAATAGATTTATTTTGATAAAGTGGCACAGTTTTAGTCTTCTACATTCATTAGTAAACAGTTTGGCCACATTTAGCAACCAAGAGTCCTTTAACACGTCTTCGCATGTCATTTAACGATGTTTTGCACATTTCATGGATTCGCTTGGATTTGAACAAAACTTCGATGAGAAGGCCTATGAGTTGCTGCTTGGTTGAAATGGACTCAGTATGTATTTCATCACGCACGATAAACTCTAAATCGGATTCATTTCCGGAGAATTTCCGGGCCCTGAAAGCAGCTGAACTCCATTTTGTTTTTACCTTGCCTTTACTGATTTTGCTGTAGACAAATGCGGCACTATTAAATTTAGTAGGGATTAGTGGTTTTTTTAGGAATTGTGGGTAACTAGTTAGCTAGGTGTGTCATTCTTATTTTTCTGAAGTCCATTCAAGGTAATTCTTTGCCAAGGAATAGCATGCCTTCATCATTGTTTCCGTAAGTCGCAGCTTCTTTTTTCTGGCGATATGATTTCAATCCAGCTTACAAAAGCCTATCATTCACCGCTCTTCGGGCAGGATGACACCCTCTTCTACCCGCTGAACAGAAATATTCCTGCAAGATGTTCTTTTGCCCTTAAGTCTGTTGTATTAATTTTTTATCTGTTCTTGGAGTTTTCTTTCGTTTCAGACCACATTTTACAACCCCTTTTGAAACGAAGAGAAGCCTTCCATAAACATTCAGGCCACAAGCTGGAATAGAACATTAAAATTGTTTTAAAATTTCACTCACCAGATTGGCTTGTTTCCTTTGACGTTACGTTTAGGCGAGGAGGAATAAATATCCACTAAAAACCGTTTTCTTTCTAGTCAAGGAGATGTATAAATTTAAAAATCGTGAAGGAGGCGAGTATTCTCATCTGTTTAAAGCCACCTTCCAAACCTCTGAGATGGCCGCTAAGGCAGCTGAAGCTGGTTTCGTCTTGTTCTATACAAAAATTTCTGCGTCATGCATCGAGGGGGAAACCTTTGTGTCGGTTCAAGTGTGCTTCTCGTGCTATGCCCTGGAGCAGCACGCCACTAAAGACTTTACCTCTCGTGGAAAGGTTTGCCTCGAATGCACCGGAGATGGCCACACCTAGCGTAAGTGTACGTGCGTGGCTACCAAGAAATGCCTAAATTGCAGCGGCCCTCACTGTAACCTGTTGATGTCGTGTCCTTTGAAAAAGACATAGTCACCGACAAAAAGAAGAATATTCAAGAGAAGCCAGAAGAAGGAGAAGACCCTCCTACAAATAGATCTCTCGATGAATCTGGATCTTGTGATGTGTGTTATACACGCTTACTTTGTGAACATCGCACAACCAGGAAGTTATGCTACCAAATTAAACCGTATGTTGACTCAGAATGGGATGAAACCAATGTGGTTTGCGGACAATCCCCCCTCAACTAAGCTATACCAGATCCAAACAGGAAGTAGGCCTACGGCTGAGGCAAAAAAGGCGTTAAAAATCTCGGGATCCGAGACTTAACAAGCCCAGCACATCTGGCACCCCTACAATAATGGAGACCGACCAACCTGCAAGAGAGGATACTGATTCCCAGAAGGCGTCCCAAAGAGCTAAGAGCCCCAAGAAGACCAAACCACCCTCCCCAGTCTACAAATCTACCGAAATAAACCTACGTGTATATGCCTCCCCATCGGCCCCTTTGCCGAGATCGGCGAAGATCAAAGACGTCGTTGATAGGATGATCAAGGGAAAGTACAAATGGGACTATGATTTTGATATCACTGATAAAGAGATGAATTCGGCACTCAGGCAAGGCAGAATTGAGATCTGTGGCAAATCATGTCTCAACCTTTCCCACGATCAATTCAAAAAGAAGAGAGCTGCCAGAGTGAGGTCGCCTGCACACGCGGAGCCAGCTAAAGTGTCAAATCTTCACGGGGAATAATATGGACAACGTATATATATATATATATATATATATATATATATATATATATATATATATATATATATATCAACAAACTAAAGATCTTTTCTCTTAACGTTAATGGCTGGATGGGAAAAAAATTCGTCTACTACAATATAATCCGTGAGGTAGACCCAGATATCGTCCTTATATCTGAACACGGACTTAACCCAGAAACCGACCTAATAAAACTGTATAACTATACCACCATCATGACTAGTTACACTAATGAGAGATATGACGGCGTCGCCCTTGCAGTGCGGAAGGGCATCAAATTCAAAGAGAGAAGCGACCTAGAAGAATTGTATCTAGTGGTAAAAATAAGTACGCTTATCGACGATTTAGTTATTGCAGTAGGGTACCAGCCACCAAGGAGATCGTATTTGCCCGTATTTTCGAAGGAACTGCTTAGTGATTCTCATCAGTGACCTAAATGCTCGCTACAGGGAAACAGACATTCAATGGGGCAGGTAACTCCCTGAGGCTTCTTATGGAACGCGGCGTGGTAAATAGAGCAGGTCCAGATTTCGCTACGTACTTAACGAGGAGATCTTCAACTACTCCCGACATCGTACAAACGAAGGACAGTTTTGCGCTAAACCAAAATACCGTCCCTGGCCCTTATTCTCCATCTGATCACCTTAGCATGATCACTATAATCTCGATCTCACCTATCCAGGTCAAAATCCCCTCCCGTAAATGCTTGCCCAAGGCTGACTGGCTCGAATATAAGAGAGTCCTCCAAGATTATCGGATAGATCCGTTGGACGGATCTACCCTCGAAGACATAGATTGGCACTTCGAAAACCTCACCACCAAGATCAAGGAAGCAGATAGAGTAGCTATCCCGAGGGTTGAATATAAAACTCTCCCTGCTCCACGATGGAATGAGGAGATTACGTTAAGGAAAGACAGACTGGAGGAACTTATTGCAGAAATAAACGAGAATGGGAACACGGCGGTACGATACCGTGAACTTAGGAACCTGCGCATGGAAATCAAATATCTCATCAGCGAGGAGTCTAAGACAATCTGGGATGGTATGATTGATAAGATGAACGTGGAAAACGACCCCATGAAATTTTAGTTTCAGATTAGAAGGTTAAATGGCACTCAGCAAAGTAAGACCAATATTACCATCACAGCTAAGGTTAGAACGATCACCGAGGACCAAGAAATAGAATTCCACTTCAGAGAGTACTTGAAGAGAAAATTCGACATAATGGAGGAAGAAAATGACGAATTTGACTTGGAATATGAGGAAAAAGTCTTGTCAAACCTGGAAGAGCGAGGATCAACCATAACGCCGTACCACTTCGTCGATCACACCCGACGAGCAGAAGCTGAAGGAGAACCGTTCACTCATGAAGAATTCGAGAAAGCTTTACAGAACTTTAAGCAGAGGGCCCCTGGCGTATCAGGTATTAACAAGGCGCACTTAGGGAATGCCCCTCTAAACCTCAGTGAAGCCATACTAAGTCTCTTCAATGACTGCTTAAACGTTGGCTACTTCCCAGATCTACTCAAAACCGCCAGAATGATCTTTATCTTGAAACCAGGGAAGCCTAAAAAGGAAGTCAAAAGTTACAAGATCATTCCCCTTCTAGAATTTATTGGGAAACTTTTGGAGAAACTTCTGAACGACAGGCTAAAAAACCTTCTTGAAATAAGGGACGGATAAAACAGACAACAACATGGATTCCGTACTCACCTCGGTACTGAAACTGCCCTTGCTCTTATGGCAGAGTACATTGCAAATGCAAAGGCCAAAAATAGGAGGGTGGACGTCGTACTCAGAGACGTGGCCTCTGCATTTGACAAGGTCTGGGTGCCTGGATTGAAGATCAAATTATGTAACCTTGAGATTGAAACCAATATCACCAGAATCCTTTGTGATTATTTGGAGGGTAGAGAGGCAACCATAAAAATCAATGATCAAGAAGGGCAACCCTTTTCATTCAACACAGGGGTGCCTCAAGGGGGGTGTCTGAGCCCAACATTGTATACCATCTACACGAGTGACCTCCCTTTTCCTACTCAAGATTACGCTATATATGTCCAGCTAGCAGACGACATTACTCAAATTATAACAAGCGACTACCAAGCTCCAGTAGACGTCGCAAATAGGACAGCCGGGGAAATCAACAATCTCAACCTCCATGAAAAAATGAATAAAATCCGCACCAATATGGATAAATTTAAAATTCTCCCTATCGGACGTATCGAAACGGCCGACATTATATCAAATGACGAGTACTATCCATATACACGAGAAGCCCTAGTTCTGGGATTGAAGATTACATCAAATTGGGTATACCAATCATATTATCATATTAGAGATAAGGTCTCGCAAGCCAAGATCAGACTTGGACAACTTTCTAGGTTCAAAAGACTCTCCTTCCGCAATAAAAGGAAGTTGTATTTGGCCTTAGTTAGGCCAATCTTGCTATAACCCGCCGTTCCATTACATTTGGCAAGCAAAACACAAATTTGCATGGCACAGGTAGTACAAAATCAAGCACTACGCTTCATCCTCGATGTCAGTTTACTAGACATGATCCCATCGATTAGATTACACGAACTCGCAGGAATCGATCCCCTGAATGTGACGTTACACAGCAGAGCGACAAGAATATGGAGCATGCATGATCACTTACCCGAAAGAGTCATGTAGGATATAGAAATACCCGTAATTGACGACCCAAATAGACATTACCGACAAGGATTTGCCAGCAGCCAACAGCGGTTGCAAGAATACCTGGAACCGATTTACAACTAACTATTTCTCACCGGAAAAACAATAAATATAAATATCCGAATAATTGGATGTTAAACCAAATGTTACAAAATAAAAAGATCCGTAGTGGACAAAAAAAAATTCCGTAGTGGACAAGATGGTAAATGAATAAGGCACAATAAAATTATCCGTAGTGGACAAAACTACGTCAAAGTAACTAGATGACCAAGTAACAGAGATAGCTCTCGCTACAAAAATACAAAAGTATAAAAACAAAGGCTCGAATGCTCAAATAACATGTACGGAAGCATCATACAAGTGCATGAAAAGCCATATCCAGACGTACTGGCACATCATTCTCTTACTAAAATACCACTTTTTCTATATTTTCCCTTTCGTACTATCACACCCCTTTTCCTTTCTTTTATGATCTTTGAATCCTTTCTTTCTAGATTTTTCAGTATAGAGGTAGAATATTGATCGTTTGTGATGTGACGGACGCGGTAAAGGACGTAAAGTCGCGGGTAAGCTCATAGCCTATTCCAGTCTTTTTTAACCGATTGCAAGGCGAAGTTTCGTTATCTCGGAAGAATAAACGAATCCCACAAGTAGGGGAGCTCCTTATCCAAAGGAGACTCATGAGGTTAGCCCCACAGGAAAACAAAAAGGTGTCCCTTCGCACCTTAAGAAGGGGGAAAACCCGACGAGGATGACTGTCATGCAGTCTACCTTCGGAGTCCTAAATATTTCGCCAATACAGGTAATTAGAACGCCCTCTGAGTACACAGCCATCTGCGATATCATGGAAGACGTGGAAAAGTTTGTCTCAGAAGAAACTAAGAATAGCCTTAACAAGATTGGACTCGAAGCCACAATTCCAAACGAGATATTGGTTCAACGAACTATAATCATGCGATGACTAGACCCATTCTTTACTGACAACTCCACTGAGGAAATCAAGGAAGAATTAAGTACCAATCATAAATGGGAAAAAATAACAAGAGTGGAGATATTCTGCAATCGGCAGCACATTGTAAAAGTATTGTTCTCTAGCATTAAAATGGCACGAAGAGCTATGAGCGAGGGACTGCGTAGGTTCTACCTTAGGGTTTCACCCGATCAAATTGCGGCAGAAGAGTTTATCTCGATCAACTGCTGTTTTAAGTGTTACGCAGTCGAACACCATAACACGGGAGACTGCCCCCTAACCAGTATCGCCTGCTCCAACTGATTCAGACTCGGGCACGAGTGGAAGGAATGCAGAGCAGAAAACCCGCAATGTATAAACTGCAAAGGAGAACAGAAAGCTATGGTCATTAGATGCTCCGTCAGGAAGAAAGCAATACAGGCGCAAAAGGAAAAACTGAAAAAAGAAAAGGAGGCAAAGTCAAGGACATACCTAGAGGCAGCGACGACGCCGATAAAATTTTAAACCAAAGCAACGACTCTATAAATGCCAAAGGAAAGGAGAGAAATTATGACTATGATCATTTTTTCACATCTAGTAAACCTGGCATACCCCGGAACGCAGGCGGAAGAATTAAACCGAGTTCTGCAGATGAACGGGGTGAGAAAGAAACTATGGTTTCCACCGAACCCCGCGTCTAAAGAATTATGAAAATACAATTTGCCGATAACCCAGGGAAAAATAGTATTAAATAAATAACAGAAATAGAAGAGGAAGCACTATAAGAAGATGAACAACAATTGAATATATCCTAAGGAAAAATTCCGAAAAGCGAAGGCCAAAAGAAAAAAAGGAAAAGAAAACTATCGAAAGAGAAGAAGAAACCACTACTACTGAGTAAGAGTTCGAGATAGAAGAAGTAACGGAATACAAAAGTTCAAACTAAAAGGATAGACATAGACAAAAGAAGATTGAAGAAGAAGAGGAAACACCCGAGGAAGAGGAAGAAGAACGCTCGGAGTACCAGAGGGTGCCCCTCACGGAGGAGAAGTACATCCTGGAAGAAGGATTTTTCTACGAAGCCAGGGACCTGAACTTCCAGGTCCTCGGGACACCCACGCGCAAACTCCCAGTAGGAGACGAGACGAAACTACACCATGGAATCCGTGATGGGAAGTTTAAGTGGATCTTCGATGGACCAAACTCACCGAGGGAGATCGAAGGAACGCTGGCGGACAACACGCTCTACATTTTGGATTCGTGCTTCCGTGTGGTGAGTAAAGAACTCTTTTAAAATAATTAGAACCGGACAAAGGATAACAACGTCAGCGGGGCAATTAAACTTCCTCCAAACCTAACAGAAGTGAAAGAAAGTGTTATAATGTAAATAGTTAATAGATATGGTGTTAAAAATATAGGCATTTAAAATTATCAAGGAAATAAATTAATAATTTGACTAAGTCAATAAACAAATAACGAGTGAATAAAAATTCAAGCGAATAACCACGATAAAAGTAGAATAAATGAAGTGTTAAATACTGAACTAACTAGGATAAGAAAAATTAATTTGATAGAATAATACAATATTGTAAAATAAAAGAAAAAAAGCAAGAGAATAATTACGAATAAAACAAATTAAGGATGATAACGTGTGAAATATAGTAATTAATCTGGAAATTCAAAATGTGATATATAGAAAAGAATATAATAAATCTGTTACCTTAAAGAATGTAGCAAAACAAATATAATACAACAAATTATTTTAAACTCCAAACATATATATATATATATATATATATATATATATATATATATATATATATATATATATATATATATATATATATATATATATATATATATATATATAAATTAAATCTCTAAACTGAAACAATTATGAGTGTTCTCCACCGATCATGGAGCTTCGTTCCTCTTACTTATCGATGCAACTTTCCCATCTCTACTGTTCTTTTGTGTTTGTGTTCTTCACCACTATTAACCTAATTATTTTTACTCATGTGTTTGTAAAAATACTCATTATAACTCTTTTCTTAATAAATCTTATCTTATCTTATTTTCTTTCAGTATAGCAGATTCTGACTTCACCATTCTTCATCAGTAAAGAAGGAAAGATTACATAAAGAAGTTCCGAAGATGATCAAATTGATCGAAAGCTTAGCAATTTAAGTTTGGTTTTGACCAAACCCATTTATTAGAAAAAGAGATGAATATAAGACAAGTGATCTACCATCTACAAGATGGACGAAAAAATAATAGAAAGTTGCCAAAGGAAATTGATCAAGACGAAATATACCATGGTATTTAACAATATATATATATATATATATATATATATATATATATATATATATATATATATATATATATATATATACATATCCATATGGAGCTCGGCCGTGAAGCCTGCATTTAATATTGAGGATAAATCCCAGAGCCACGAGAAACGGATGCAGCATCTTTTAATTTTTCACTACGTTTCGAAAACTACAAGTTTTCATCTTCAGGCTAGAATAAGTTTACAAAGTTAATATGTATTAACTTTGTAAACTTATTCTAGCCTGAAGATGAAAACTTGTAGTTTTCGAAACGTAGTGAAAAATTAAACGATGCTACATCCGTTTCTCGTGGCTCTGGGATTTATCCTCAATATTATATATATATATATATATATATATATATATATATATATATATATATATATATATATATATATGTGTGTGTGTGTGTGTGTTTGTGTGTGTGTCGTGGGTTAGCCGAGATTATTTTTTTATTATTATTATTATGATTAATAAAGTGGGTCGTACGTTCGTACTTCCAGTGATCGCTTCAGGATCGATCTCTAAGAGCGCTTTTCTTATTTTTATTCTATTGAATGAATATAAAAGGGAGTTCTCTCTTTAATATACTAGCTACTGCGAACGCAACTCTTTCAAGGATAATTTCAACACTTCAACCAAAATAGACCTTTACTGTACATTAATCAACTCAAACAAAATTAATATATACACGTACATAAATACAACTTAAAATTGTTATTCTTAATTCCCGTTACCGACATTTGATTTCTTGTTGCTTTAAGGAAGAACAATTTCCTTCAAAAAAATTCTTGTTTAAGATATACAAATAATCTACGTTAAACGCACGGGGACATGAAAATTGAATTGATTACTCATTCGAATATTGTCAGGAGAGGTGTTGTGAGTCTAGTTTATTTGCTTCTCAATAGAGGGTGTTACTTCGATCGAGGGGGGACAAGTGACGTCAGGCAAATTTCGAGGTGACGGAGGAGAAGGAACCAAAACAAAACGCCGATTGAAGAAGCGATGCGTCTGGCATTTATGAACTTGAAAAGGTTTTCTCACACGAGGCTTAAAGATGGATGTATGATTTTCTAGCGATTTGATTTCGCTTGTAGAGCTTCTCTTTTGGGTGAGAAATCTATCTCTAGTTTGGGGTGTCAAACTCAGCTAGGATAAGATCACTTGGCGATCTTTGGTAATCAAACTGTGCCGACGGTACTTGGAGGTGAGATCACTTGACGATTTTTGGTAATCGAACTGTGCCGATTATTTTGGCGCAATCTGGTATTGCCCAAGAAAATGAAAGTCTTTCCTAACTTGCAGTGGGAATTCTATCCCGGCATGTTCTCATCGATGTTGTGACGAAACAAAAAAGTCCTCTTTTTCTCCTGACGAACATTTTTATACTAGAATTACTCCCGCGAGTATGGGAGGGGGAGAGGGATAACAAAGGGGGACTTGAGGGTTCCCTGGCTTTAGGGCGTCTATTATTTCTCATCCTAGACCGTTTCAACTGGGAAACTGGATCTCATGTTGAATCGACAGAAGTGGGTATCAATTCAGCCGTGCTTGGCATCGTGTCGCTCTGGGATAGCGTAATACAAAATCAACAGTTTGAATTTTTGACTTGTTTGTTTATAAATACACCCTCGGAGGTTAGGCCTTTTGAGCAGAGGTCAGGAATAACTGTCTCCTAAATTTACCATTTTTATCGTACTTGTATGTGACCGGAGACTAGGTAGAGTGGCTTAGAGAAACCCAGGTGGGTTTTGTTTTTCTTTCATTCTTTTTCTTCGCCATATGAAAGACCTTGATATATATATATATATATATATATATATATATATATATATATTTATATATATACACACACTCGCAACTTCTTAACTGCCTCTGTTAACTCATATATCTCTACAAAAATGTGTGGAAAACTCCAAAAGTATCGCGTGAGTAAGCAATAAATTCAACAAAGCCCACAGGGAAAATTAATACGAGGATTCCAAGTAATTTCGAACTTTATTTTGAGTTCTTTATCAAGGAATAACAGAAGTATTGAAAATTATAATATTTATAATGATAGAGAGGAGAGGAAACGCCCACAAAAAAGCCAAAAATCAATCAACAAAATGAATTAATATGAAATGGAAACCTTAGGGGAGCGAAGTTAAATACAAAACATGATCTTATTTTGTATTTAACTTCGCTCTTCCTAAGGTCTCCATTTCATATTAATTCATTTTGTTGATTGGTTTTTGGCTTTTTTGTGGGCGTTTCCTCTCCTCTCTATCATCCTTATAAATATTATAATTTTCAATACTTCTGTTATTCCTTGATAAAGAACTTGAAATAAAGTTCGAAAGTACTTGGAATCCTCGTATTAATTTTTCCTGCGAGCTTTGTTGCATATATATATATATATATATATATATATATATATATATATATATATATATATATATATATATATATATATGGCCTCCCCTATTTGGAAGGGGCATTAATCTTGACTTGTGGGAGAGGTACAACTGTGGGCGTGGAAGTTTCAGGTCCGTGGGATCATGTAGGTTTAATTACCAACATGTTATAAGGGCAGAGTATTGTCCTCTTGTTGTCAAAGTGTGTCAGGAATGGTATATCAGCGATAACAACAAAGCCAGCCTTCCGGATACATTTTGCTCGTGTCTGTTATGATCCCGTTGCGGATGGAGAAAAATTATGGTTGGGTCTTAAACCTTAGGCGAATAGGGTCAGCTTTAACATGAAAATGTCCTGCTGGACCTAGGACCGCAACATGGCTAGAAATGTGACAGCTATGAGAAGTTCGATACAGCATTCTCCCAGGCATTCTCCATGGAAACACGCGAGTGCCTTACACGTGTCTGATCGAAGTGTCCAAAGAATTTTATTCAGGACACTCTAAATGCCTCCCTATGAAATAATGGTTCTGCAGTAGTTGAGGGATAGAATAATGGAATCCGGAAACTTTGTGTGGAGACATTCTCCAAAGGGTTCTCCTAACAGCTATTCTTATCTTTAGTATTGAAGCTCCTTTCCATTTTTCAGGATGGTCAACAAATAAAATATTAGGTATTAGTCTAACAATGACCCTCGTGAACTCTACCGGCGACCAGTCCACAATCAGAAACTCACTGACTGGTGTGCTATAGGTGATTTCGGTCTGAGGGTTGCTTATTTTTTTGGAAAAGGATGCTGTTAGGTTGAAGGTAAAGTCATGTTATTATTATGAATTGATCAAAACTTTTGCCGTTAAAAATTCAATGAGTTACTCAACGATTATATTCTAGGAGATGTATTTTTCTAGCAAGATGGTACCATATCGGATACATCTCGACGTTAACTCGAAATTCTCAGAGAATTGTTTCTGGGTCATCTTATCTGTTTCTAGTGTGATATTGAGGGGAACCTCATGTTCGCCGGATTTGTCATTTTCTATGGGAGTACCTGAAATCACATGTTTACCAACACCCTCCAGGAAATATTCAAGAATTCAAGATAACAATAACGCAGGAATTCCCGGTAATTCCACGCAATATGGTCTACAGATCAATGGAAAACTTCTGAGAGACAATTCAATACTCCATCTACATTTGGGGCGGCTATTTAATTGATGTTATTTAGAAAATATAAATCGTAATATCGTATGTTATACGTTTTGTCGTTCCATTAAGCGAAGGTCTTATTGCAGTACCTTGTATATAAAGGGTCTCTAAATAAGGTCGCTCGATTTTTAAATGTAAAGTAAAGAAGTTGTGTGTGATATATGCACTGAATTTATTTTAAATTTGAAAGTACATTTTATTGCATTAAGTTTGGAATATGACGTCGTTCAAATGTTCTCCGCAGTTTCGTTTGGTGGAACCTATTCGGGAGGCCCAATTTTCGATGACTTTGTCGCATAAATCTGGCTGAATTTGCTGGATGGTGCTCGTTATGTTGAATTTAAGGACATTAACTGTTTGCAGATTATTCGCATAGACCTGCGATTTAAGGTAGCTCCAAAGAAAGTAGTCTAATAGCGTTAAATCGCATGATTTCGGTGGCTAGTTGACGTCACCGCCGCGCGAGATGACCCTGCCCTGAATTCGCTAGTGCAAAATGTCTATCATGGCGTGCGCAGTGTGATACGTAGCGCCGTCCTGTTGGAACCACATGTCGTTAGTATCCATATCAGGCATATAATCCTGTTGAGGCCACAAGAAGCTGCGTATCATCGATCTGTAGGTCTCGCCGTTGACGGTTATGGCAATCCCATCTTCCTTCTCAAGAAAATACGGACCGATGATTCCGTTAGACGAAAGTCCGCACCAAACAGTGACTTTGTTTGGATGCAATTGGTGCCGTTGTGTCTCATGTGGATTGTTTTCGTCCCAAATCTGACAATTTTGCTTGTTCACAAATCCATTCATGCAAAAATGGGCCTCGTCGCTTTGGCGAGGATAGAAATCACGTAATGCGCGGGACGTTTGTCGAACGGAGCACTGATTTTGATAATAAAATTTGATGATTTGCAAACGCTGTTCGATGCTATAAGCTTCCATCGTGACTTGCCAAGTACTACTGAACAGTTCACAGTAAGGTTGCCAGATGTTACTCTAACAAAAGGGCCACTATCGCCTGACAAAGCTCTAGCATCTTTGTTGAAATACCCTTTACAATTGAGAAAAATATCGTATTTTAATTCCTATGGTACTATATTTGGAGTTTTTTGTGGACTTGAAATTCCCACCAGTCGGTGGCATAGTTATCTGTAGCTGGCTAGATCAGCCTTCTTTCCATATCCGCTACTTGGATTTTAGATATTCAATTTCCCATAAAGGCAATAAGTGCATTTTCTGCATATAGGAAGAAGATTCAAGATATTTGTGCTCTCCTCTCCCTCCCTCCTCTCATTCCTAAGTCTAAATTAGGCTCCTCTTTTATCTCCTCGCGCTGTCTCTTGCACATATTTTTACTTCCTTCTAGTTCAACATGTTAGTAACGATGTTATTTTAAAACAAGTTATGGCAGAGACAGTCAAAATGGATCTCGCTTTAATTGTTTTAAAATATAATCAAGATTTTTTTTTTCAGTACTTTTAGTCTCTCTAAAAAAAATCATTCATCCATGCTCATATGTCCGTCATTAACGGTATTCAGTTCTTTTTAGTCGCGTGTGCCTCTATTTCACACTATTTCGATCGGTCGGCCTATCGTTTCCCGTTTTGCTTTTTAACGTTTTGGTAATAACATTGTAACTATTCGGTCGATTCTAACGAAAATTAAAACCCTCATATTGTTCTACATTCTCTTTCGAATGATATAAGTGGCAAGGTCCTTCCAAGGTTATCCATAGAATTATTTTATTTTGGCAATAACGTCATAACTATTTGGCCAATTCTAACGATATCTGAAACACTTATGGTGTTCTACATTCTCTTTCGAATGATATAATTGCCGAAGTCCTCCTAAGTTAGGCCCTGAAATTATTTGGCAATAATATAATAACTATATTTTGAATGATATAGTTGCCAAGGTCCTCGCAAGATTAGTACAGGAATTATTGAATTTTTTTACGGTCGTAAGCTCATAAATCAGAATAAGTAAGAGCACGCAAATTTGGTCAGTATAACTTGTTTTACTAAATTTTTACAAATGACGATCCATATTCTTTACATATGCCTCAAAGGCAGAGTAGGCTAAGTGAAAAATTGGGGATAATGTTGATTATTAGAATTTTTAATTCAATGAAGGAATAAATGAATTGGTTTGACTAATTTACTACTTGTGTTTCCTTACTGAAAAGGTTTTATCTCTTCTCTGTTTTCTTCTCGAAAAATACCTGGTTTTGAAAAGCTCCGTTAGACTTTTTTTATTTCCGAGTATTTCTAGAGGCTTACGTGTGTGATAGAAAAGGTTTCGTCAAACAAACTCAAAGTTCTACTTGCCCAGCACGTGTGCAGAACGATCCAGTGTTAAGTTTCAGCCCAAACACCTGACCTCCGTGGTCAAGCTCGGCGTCGTGACTTCGAATGGCGAGAAGATGCCGAGGGATGTGTGGCTTGCGGCTGGTTACAGGCTCACTGAGCCAATTAAATGGGCATCTTGGCAACGAGAGTCCTGCTCTGGGTGAGAAAGATCACAAAAAATGCGGACTACGTCTTTCAGCAGGCCGGGGCTCCGGCTCACACGGCCGTCGTCCGACCTCAATTCCCTTGACTACAGCATGTGACCGAATGTGGAAGGCAAGGCTTGCAAGGTCAACCATAGCAATGTCGACGAGGTGAATTCCTCTGTCAACCGTGTGTGGGCCAACCATGAGAAAAGAATTTGTCCGCTACGAGTGCGCGGGATTCAGATCTCACCTGGAGCGCGTGCTCGCCGTCGAGGGCGGCTAAATTAATTAATATTATCATTTAAACATATTTATAATTCAAACAATAAAGACGTGTCTAACTGAATCAAAACTATTAGTGTCTCTTTTATTGAGAACGCGTTCACGATTGTAATAGCACTTTTGCTATATGCGGAAAATGTTAACATTTTTAGCGAAATCTGATTGACTGTAGCGAATTTTTTAATTAATCAATCAATCCAATATGTTGTTCATTTTGCTGAATAATATCAAATAAACTATTTTTATTGATTTTCTAATTTCTTCAAAGCATTTAGCGGTATGTTATTGAATGTAGAACATGTTATCCAGAAAGAGAAACAAAGTACGAAAATAGCACTCATTTAATGGCAAATAATTTAAACTAAACATTAAGTTTACTTTTGGGTGCCATTTAAATGTTTATGTCTCTGTTTATTGATATCTCATGACTACATTTTATAAACGATATTTAAAGAAAATTGCAATGTATCAACTTGTATTTAATTGAAATTGCAATACTTCAATATAAAGTCTGGCAATGTGACTGATCCCTTTTAAGTAGTAATTAGTAACCTGCCATTTTCTATCAACAAGTAATGACATTGATTTTTGGCAAAGCTCTGATAATAAAGTGTTATTAGCGTTATCTTTATAGCCACTTACAAAGGCATACGCTGAGAAAAGCTACTCATTTGAGGGTATTCATGATTCTGTTCAGGTTTGTGGTGCATACCATTTATTGCTGCCATTTTGGCCCCTGATCCACCTAAAATTGCAGCCACCACTCTGATTGTACCCAAAAGGTGGAACCTTTAAAGGCGCGTAAAAACAATGACATATAATAGAGCTTTCACAAATTGTTGGCACTCACATACACACCCAGACAAATCTAGATACAATTCTACATTCGTTTTTCAGATTTGAATGAATTTCACTAACCAGCTATATTCGGGAAGAGATTCTAAAAGTGGTGATTAAAAACTAATAAGAATCAGATCAAAGTCAAAAAGAAATCAGTTTTTTAGACCTATAAATATTACTTCCATTTTGAAGAGGACCTCATGAATTTCAGTTTAGATTTCTTTATCTTATTCAAACTTCTTGTAATAATTTAATGATTCTTTTAAAATATATATTTGGGTATTGGTTTTACCAACGAGTTGCACTTTTTAAGGCCTTCCTAAGTAGAGACCTACATCTTAACCTCGATTCCAAAGCTTGGCTATCTACAGCGTATTTTAGCTGTTGCAATGTTGCAAATTTCGCCTAAACTGGGATTCAAACCGGCGATTCACTACACCCGATGAACTTAATATCGCTCGAATGGAAATATTTCCACTTGAGCTACGAAGTCGATTTTTTCGAACAATTTCGGCTCCTTCCTTTTCTTTACGAAGTGGGATTTAAGGAGCATTCTAAGTACAAATTCCTTCCTATTAGTCCATTATTTTATACCAGGAACTGCTCAAACTTTCTTAACTTCCATAGATATTCCTCAGTTAATCGCTTCTTCCACATAATTTGTGATTGCTTACGTAAATCGTGTGTAATAAAAATACGGATTAATTATTAATCCCACACTATTACGATTTGATATGGATTAGTATGGATCGATGCTTTGCTTTTGCATTAATTATATATTCCGTCCCTTAAATAATACCAATTGGTCCTTTAAGCATTTCAATACCTTGAGTAAAAGACTTAAAAGCTTAGAAGTATATTATTTGTAACTTATCAGTAAAAAGAGGAATTTATCAACATATAAGGTAAGGGTGGATGATTTTCGTGTAACGGAATTAATGAAATTGATATAAGAGAGATTGGAAGGGATTGTGTTAATATATAACGCTATAGGATTGATATCTACGGAACTTAGGGGAAGATTTGTAATGGGCCAAAATAATAGAATGCTTATATTAAAAAGAAAGCCAGAATAGGAATAAATAGTTTAAAATTAGCACACTTGATGAGGTTTTTCAATAAGGATATTCTTAGTAAAAATTCAGAATATAGCTAATAAAGAGAATAACAGTGCATTTTCCTATCAACTTCATTAATAGTGAGAAGAATAATATAACCAGTTCATTTAGCTTCATGTCATGTTCACAAAATAATACAATTAATTCTCCCTTCATTTTAATGTACAAAAAAACAGAATGCTAAAGCATTTAAATTATTAAGGGTATGACCAGTTGACTTGTGGTTATTTGCCCGAAATTAATTTCGATTTTAACGCTGTAATATTTGAAAGCTCTGGCGTGATTGGTCGATTGCGAACTGTACAGGGAGTTTTTAAATATTTAATATCATTTCGCAATCTAATAATTTTGCAATTTTTGTTCAATTGACCGCTAATTTTAACAGCATGAACATTGAAATTTTTTCTCTGCGGTTATATAAAGGGACTGGCTTATTTCTCACCTCCACTCCTTACACAAACTGAGGGAATACAAGATGAGACTCACTGCAGCACTAGATAAATTACCAAAGACAAGCTGCAGCGTGTTTGATAAGAGTTGGAAGTGTGCCGTTTCTCAAGCGGCGTGCTTATTGAAAAATTTTGAAATCCTTCATGGAATCCACATACCTTTGAATTTCTGATTCAAAATTTGAGGAATAATTCTTTTATTGATCAAAATTAAGCTTGTTTAGTTACATTTGCTTAGAGTATGGAGTTTCTGGAATATTTACATCTCAAATGATATAAACCTTTAGAAACATCATGTTTTCATTACGCATGAGGAATTCAGAGACTGAAACATATGTACGTTGCTCCAGCATGTCCTTATAACCTCAATAACCATTGTTCTTAGCCCATGGGCTGTTTCTTAGCATTTTGTTTAGCTTTTGGCACTTTCTCTTAAATATTATTATCTGTTGTTACATAACTTTGCTAACAAAGAACGTTTTAAAAAAAAGGTTACAGAAAGTGACTTCAAAATGTTTTTTTTAATATCTTTTGAGGATATAAACTTCCCTATCACCGGTTGGTGAAAGACTATCGAAGCAAATTAATGCCTGAACTTATTTGACCTGTCCAAATAACTGAATAGTCTTATCATTACAAAAATAATCCTGCCCTCCCCCCAATGAGAAAAATGCATTTAAAGTATTGTCTTGTAATTTTTTAAAATGCAGTTTCTTTATTAGTTAGGAGTGTCGAGGTATAGCCGATATATATATATATATATATATATATATATATATATATATATATATATATATATATAATATATATATATATGGAGTGGATTTGATTAGCCGAGTGGTGTAGAATACAGCGAAAGGACGCTCAGTAGACCTCTCCTCAGCTCCATTACCAGATGATGGGGTTGAGCTAGTGAGGGAAATGGTAAGGAAATCGTTCCCCTGAGTACGCGGACAAATAACAAAAAGCGAGTGCTGATTGGCCGTTAATTACTTAGCTATGGCTGAATGCTGTTCTGGGTTATTTAAAAGAGTAGTACAAAAATACTATTTAATAACACATAAAAAAGATAAATATTTACACAAATGAAATAAATTAGAATATCCAAGACTATGGGGTATTCGATAGTCTCGGAAAAGGGGACAAGCATATGAGCTTAAGTCAAGTAAATGACCAAACTCGGATTGAGTTTTCAAAGGCTGCGCTGAGCATAAATACTAATAAATCTTTATGGGATGACCGGATTAAAAGTGATCTCCGCACGCGTCGATGCCTTGCAGAAGTTAATGGTCGGGTGATGAAGGGAAGAGGCAATTCGAGAAGGAGAACTGCAGGACGTTGAAATTTACCTCAGAATACCTTGACAAGGGAGTACTTGCGCTGGTGAACGAGAATGGCCGTCGCAAGGAAATCGGTAATTGACTGGGCCGGAGTTCCCCCGGGAGAGTTTATTGCCTTTGCGCTCCTGTAGACGAAAATACAGCCCAAATCGAGAAGTGACGTGTCTCATGCGTGATAGCGGGCCGGTACTAACTTTTTGTTATTAAACTAGTTCCCATCTAAAATATAGAACTTGGAGATAAATTTTCCAAAATTTATTTACTATCAATTTTTCGAAGTTTTAGAATTCGAAGAAATGATTTTGACAAAATGTCCGTAACCCTCAAATATCCAACTGCAATTCCTTAAGAGCACACTATCTGTGCTGAAAGGGATGCTATGTAAAGTGCTTTGATGAGGATTATCATTCTGTAGAGTCACAGCGTCACAGAACCACATGGTATGATTATGAACGAACAAAATGAATCTTTTTCGAAATCCCTTAATGAAAATATCTTGTGACATTACAGGAACTAACTTTGGCTGGGTCAAAATTGTGTTCAGTTAACTTTGTTAGCACCGAATTATGTTATTGTTATTAATAATTAAATTATTTGCATAAAAATGGTTATTTTTCTTGTCACTTTAATCATATTGCCCAATAATATTAGTGTTGTGAAGGGGCGATACCATTGAAGGGTCGGCAAACTTGCTAAACGAATCGAAGGCAATTTAGCGTCGTCATAATTCTATTATATAAAGGAAGGACTTTTATCTCAGAATCTTTGCTCATTTTACATATTGATGAGGTCACATTTACCTACTATTTGCGCCTTGCAGCTGAATTTATGGTTATATTTTGACGTCATCATCATATTTGCAACGATTTCATTTATGACTCAAAATTTATATAACGGGGTGTAAGGGTTATTACGTAGGTAGGGAGGATGATTCTATATCTTATTTGGCCTCACACATAGTACACATAATATAGCACAAACGAATATATTTAAGGTTTCATCTAGATACTCTTTCCTCGTGAATTTATTATCCTTAAACATATATTTAAAAAGAGAATAATTAAGACAACTTCAGCCAGTAAAGTGTTACTATTCCCGTTTTCTTGTGATGTAAATTATGGACTTCATTTCAGTTTCCTTGCAAAGAAAACATAGTTAATTCTCTTAATTTATAGACCCCAAAATAGGTTTCCAGGGAGGGGACAATTCTTGGTTTGGGAAGAGCAAGTTAAATGAAATTTCTAACTGAAAAAAAGCAATTAAATTACGGCCAATGGCAACGTTATAATTAAGAAAAGAGAGCCGGGTGCAGTATCAATTTTCATGACCTTCCGAATCTATATATATTGAGATTCACAAACAAGCAAAATTTATCAAATTGTTCTATTTCTTTTATCCCTTTACCAATTAATTCCACCTAAATACACAAAACGTTTAATCGTAGCTTTGATTCTACTTTTAAAAGTGATATTTGAGGTCATTCACCAATGGTAAAGCCTTTAAGATCGTAAAACGAACCTTCTGGTTAATAGCAAGGAGGACATTAAAAATTTCATGGATTATAGAGAAGATAGGAGTTTGTATTAATATTAAATCGGTCACACTAAGTCTCAAATATCGATAAAATAGAAAATTTAAACCGTTTATAAGAGAATGATCATGAATTGAAGTACAAAATACAATCTCATAAATAATAAAAGTGTATCTTTTTAATTATTGGGCAGAGTAACGGAGTTGATGTATTTCAATCAGTTCATTTTCTTTCGGCAGGAAAAATGTCAGCAGACAAGATTAAAATATAAAATAATTGGCAGAACTGAGGTAAACAAATTCATCAACAATTCATTCTAAACAAATGAAATATGAAGTCAAAGACCAATATAAGGTGTCTCCATGGATAATGCGGTATTTTATTCATACTAATCATTATTTTTTAGATAGAAAAATGGAAAGCAGGAATCTGTATTTACGAGACTAGGTTAATAAATTTGAAGCCTAGTCTTAACCTATTCTTAGCTTACTCGTCATTTTTCGAGGATTATTATGTATTGTTATTACTTAAATGTGACTTATCTTTAAGTGATGAATATTATTGAAGTGTCACCTGAGGACATTCGAACGTTATACTTTGAGAGTTTTGACTTGGCACAATATTAAGTTAAAGGCAGAAAGCTTGTGTCAGGCAAACGATTAAGGAACAATTAGTGTGAGCAAATACCAAGGATGCTTTCACGATTTTCATTCGGGAAACGGTAGTCTCAAAGATCAGCCCCGTTCAGGGCAAGCAAGTTCAAGATCTTTTAAAAAAAACATGGGAAGCAAATCCGATAGTAACTGATGAACAATTGGCCGAAGAACTACATTTAACTCATCCTACCGTGCATTGTATATTAAAAGAGACACGCAAGGTTTCACGATTAGGTCAATCGATTCCTCAAGAACTGTAAGAGGTATACTTGCAACAACGAATATCCCTTGGTAGATCATATCTTTATGATTGTTACAGGATACCAAGGTTGATCATGTACAATAAAATTAAACGTTCTTTTGTATATAATGGATTAGTCCTGCGGAAAATCCAATATACCAGCCGAAACCGGATCTTCGTCTACGGAAGAATGTCTTGTGCCTTTGCTGAGATATGAAAGGCATAATCCATTTTGAACTTCTTAACTCAAATCATACCTTCACCAAAGATGTTTATAGCACTCTGTTGGACCGTTCACATGCAACGTTGGAAGAAAAAAGAAAAATAGTGCTCTTTCATCAGAACAACGCGCGACCTCGTATCCCAAAGGATACCATAAAAAGTTTAACAATCTCGATTGGTAACTACTGACACATCATCCATACGAGCCCAACTTAGCATAATCATATTACTATCCACTGAGTAGTTCAGCGAATCACTTAAATTGAATGAAGATGACAACAAAAGTAGAGTTCGAAACAAACAAAGTAACTTTTTAATCAAAGTAAAAAGACGTTTACAAACATGATATTGAATAGTTAGTAGAAAGATAGAAACTAGCGGAAATTATATCTTATATGAAAGAGCTGAATAGAAAATTATTTAAATACAAAAGTTTTGTATAGTTGTTGAAATATTTTCATAAAATAGTAATAAACTTCCAAAACTTTGTCGCATCTGGTTGAGTGAAAGTCTGCCGAAATGTGAAATTCTCGTGACATGAGCGAGGAGAATGACAGTGGAAAGCTGCGATCTTATAAAGCACGATTTATGTCGTGCTCGTTCCTTGAATAGGCCATCCTGCCCCGTTTATTTCCCTAATAGTGGATTAAAAGGGAGCCAGTTTCGAGAATCACCATGAAAGTTGAAAATAAGTTTTTATGATTGAAATGAACACTAAAACATAGACAATGCATGCAGAATGGACTGTGGAAATGAAGAAACAGTAAATGTAGTGAAGATAAAAGAGAATGCAAACAAATTTAACGTAATAATACAAAATGAAGTCAACCGAACCACCATCCTCCTGCAAATCCACTATAATACAATTTCCTATCAGTTATTTCCTTTGTGCGTTTCTCACTAAAAAATATCTAGGAAATATTTGTTCGTCATTCCTTCAACTACTTCCCATTTCAACTCGTTATTCGGTCTCCCTTCTTTAATTACCTCTAACTTATCGGCGGCTAGTCATACAGCCATTCACAACAATTTGTTTGGTTCCAATCATGTATACTTCTACCGCACTATCGCACTCATCATTTAGTTGTTACCATTCATAAATAAATTGGTATCTCACCAATACTTATACCTTAAATTAATTTAGATACATTGTCAGCTTAATCTGGTCCATATTATTCAACCTGGTTCGAGGATATAGAAATTTACCCACTGAATACAGTTCCACACCATCTATATCCCCTTTTCAGGCTTAAAAACCTGTACTTTTATATTCTTATTCATTTTACATTAGGCTTCTGGTCTCTCCTCTCTCACACACGCGTTCTTGCACGTTTAATTCTTTTTACATCACTCTCAGCTACGATATCGAGACTAGATTATTTTAAGACAACGCAAGTGTTAGTCTCTCACAATATTTACCCAATTCTTATCAACTCTTTTCCTTATTTGTTTAATTGTACAATCTGTGATTAAATTAGAAACAGCGGTAACCTCACCCAAACATGTCTCTCACCACAATATATTATACTAATGGACACCTTACCTTTTTATTTGATCTTACACACTATACTCTCTAAATTAAGTAATTCCATTAAAATAATTTGAGTGTACTTTCTTAGCTGTATTGTTTCAATATAGGACACCCGCTCCCTTCCCTCATCCAGAGGCATGAGCTATACCTTCTTTGTACGATATACAACATTGTATGTTTATTCGCTTTTTTCTGCATGCACTTTGGTATTACACCTTAATAGCATTGGCACAAACCACGTTCCTCTGTTTTAATTTTTCATATCCAAAGTGACTTGTATGCTAAATGATTTGCCACTTTGATAATGATTCTTAACACGCCATCAAAATACATCATATTTACGTTTGCTAAAGCGACACCTAGAAATATTACTTCTTTAAGAATATATTAACTGTATCTGAAGTATATTCATTATTCAAAATGAATAGGGAGCTCTTTTCTGAATATTTAAATAGAAATCTTAACTAGTAGAACTCAAAGAGAAGTCGCTGCTAATATTAGAAATGTCTTCTCTGGTGTCCCTCAGGGTTGTTCTTTGAAGAATTGAATTTATTATTTGTAAAAATGCAATGTTACTCTGCTCATAGAACAAGGTTGTGGCATATGCTAAGAATGCCACATTCGTTGCCAGTATACAAACTCCAAATTCGAGTTTTTCTTTTGCTATCTCCGAATAGAGATCTTACACGTATGAGTTATCTAAGTTTTGGGTATGAAGTTAAGTGCCGCCAAATTTCAAATCCCTAATCATTAGTATGTCCAGAACGCCTTATCGACATCATTTAGATTTAAACATTGATAATAGTAAGTTTGATAATAGATTTACTTAAGAGAAACATATTTGAAATTTTACTTCGGGAATATAATAAAAAAATGTTATTCTCCCCTTATGTTAAGGTGCTATAATTCCTTTATTCTTCCTTGTTCAGAGTATTGCGCTCGGTTCACATATGAAACTGTAGAGGAATGAACATAACAAGGACAAGCAGACGCTAGTTTGTTTATACAGTGTCAACCGTTACTCTCGACATGGGCTGAGACTTCCCTCCCCCCCCTTTTCCCGCTTCCCACGATGTGAAGTCGCTCGCAAAGAATGATTTTGGCTAGAAGATTTCGTAGTCCGTTAATATAAACATAGGAAGGTGTAAGAGCCTTTAGAATGAAAATCTTGTTGCCTAAGCCTTCGTTGGTATAAACTCTATGAACAGGCTCACTCCTCTCTCTAATTGCTTATGTCTATTTTCGCTAAAAAGACGAAATCTCACCTTCCCCGTTTGTAAACCTGAAGGGACGAAGTATCACTACGTTGAAAGTTTATGCCCTAGGGTAGAGGCTTAACTGTGGGCTAGTGAGGGTCACCCCTCCTGAACTCCCTCGTCTCCCTTTCCCTCCCCCCAGGGGATAATTGATGTATATACAGTTCGATCTTGAGAAATGAAAAAGAGAATCCACGTAGCAACCGAGAGAAGAAGACGAGTCCCTGGGACAAATAGGGAATCAAGAAGCTAAGTGGAAGCGAGCAGAACTTTCCCTCCCGAGGTCGTTCCTTTGGTCGCTTAGAAGAGCATACCAGTGATATCGAGACCCACTCCCATACCATTCTCGTCAAGAGAAAATCACTTATCTTAGTTTTCTAAAAAAAAAATAGAGATACCCCTCACTATTGAGGAATACTAATATGAATTCCCATTCGACAATAGATTCACCTCTGGGTTAAGTCTCATCATCGAGACACCCGAATTTGTAACACGGATCGGAATAATTCGCATTCATCCAAGATCCACTCACTTACATCTTCAAGTCAAATAGCCTCGCCACGCGCCTCCACCTACCCAGTGAGAAGCATTAGCTGCTTTCTGAACCCTCCTCACGTCAGCAAGGAAGTCTCCAGTCTAACTCGCCTCAAATCACCAAAGCGAGTGGACTCACTTTCAAGGTGACCCAACTCTCGACTCCCTCTGAGTTAAAGGTAAACGAATCCAAAACTAAATAATTTTTTTGTTATTTCCCATTCCGTGCCAAAGTGTATTTAAAGATTTAATATTTAATTCTTTTATGTAATTAAAAGGATATTTTTGTCTGAGTTGTTTAATTAGATCCTCGAACGATGCAAATGGCAATAGATATATCATAATACGAATCATCCCTAGTTAAAGAACTAAATTAAAGCACTCTTAGAGAAAAGTGAAACGGGTTTACTTATGTACGTAACAAACGTACATACGTACTCGGCCGTAAACCCCGACAGAGACTAATGGGACTACTGTCCACTAATATGTTTCTTATTTTATTAAGCATGGATATAACACTAATCAATATCTAACCGTTTTATCCCTGCCCGAACAAAGCTTTGGAATACGCTCCCTAATTTCATTAAGGAATCAATTGATGTTTAGAGGAGCAAACTCGTTTTCATTGAATAAATGATATATTTTTCCTATCAGTTTCCGTATCAATTCCATTCTATGATGGAGACTTATTGCTCGTAGTCTTCGGACTTTTCATGTTTGGTTTTGATTTGTAATAATAATAATAAATAGTCCAAAAATTATTATTTTTAGGATTTTTAAAAACGATAAGGCAAATGTTGTCATTTTAAATTCCTCATATATATACAGTTGATTTTATATACTTTGGTCTCGTTTACACTTTTTTAAAATTAAATAGAAATTTAAAATACTGTAGTAATCAAAATATTACACTGAATAATTCACACATATTACAGTAAATCCAATAATGGTAAAATCCAGTCAAGAATTTTGAGCTTTCGTCTGAATTTCATAAAACTCTTGCAAGTATTAGAATACTTGGAAAAGGATACTCATCTTTAAATCAAACTCCAAACCATGGTTTGATATTAAATTTATAGGAGGTTATAATCCATAAATAATTTAAAAGTTTGTAAGTATACAAGTCCTATAATCTTTAAGATATAACACTAATTAATTAATTATTCCAGAGACAAGTCATCGAAGCACCCAAGGGATTAGCGGCCTTGGGTGAGGCCTCTACGCTCAGAGCCAACACTTTGCCTACAGGATTTCAGAAAGATAGATTAGCCGGACATCGGTCCCCTTCTCCGTCTATCTACGTGGTGAAACAGACGCAGGCTGAGGGATCACACCAATATCTACCCTTTGCTTATCCTCATCAACCCCTGGCTGGGCTGCCGCCTACGCCATGCACTTCAGTACTACCGCCACAAAAGAATCCTACAGACGCAGTTGCGTTAACAATTTCAAGAGAACCTACAAGGTAGTCAGTCGTGTTTTCTGATCTCATCAACCACATTCACACTCCGGCCTTCAAAGGCGGCACCGTGATGATATCTCTCTCCTCCTCACGGTCTACGGGGTAAACGAGGTTCTAACCTCTGCGGAACGACAGACAACGTATCAGCGTCTCTGTCTATACTACTATGCTCTTCAGTACGGCTGGAGACCGGCCCTGCGAGATGACAAGACAGTCGACAAACAAGCCTCTAACATTCAACTCTCAGAGCAGCTGTGCAGGCTAGCCAACACGCCGTCCACAGTAAATTGTCTTTGCCCGTTCAGTCCCAGTGGGTCTAGGCCGCGGAATGGCATGTGGCGGCCGGGCTAAATCTCGCAAGAAGAATAGTGGGAACCTAAGATATAGGTCTCCAGTGTCTTGGAATCCTACCGCGATATCGAATCTTGATCGGATCGTCGTTGGGACACCTCATCACCGAAGCCTTCCTCCTCATCTCCGGCTTCATCTTCGTCTTCGTCTTCGGCCTACAACGCAAATTTTAGCGGTTATTACTCTATTAGTATTATAAACGGTGCTTTCAGTGCTCAAAATTAATTAATTAATAGAAGCAATAGGCCTTCAGGCAACCCCACAGGTGATACCAGTGTTAGTCTCGATTCTTTACGCGGGTAGTTATGTTCATTAGTTTTAGATGGTTCTTCTATTCAAGTTTACTTAACTGTGATAGTCAGGAGAAGCTTGTGCCTTTATTTTATATTTGACCGCTTTCCTCCGATCTTACATATAGCGTCACCTCAGAATGTATCAGTCAGTGAAGTAATCGATGTCAAGGATGAGGATTTTCAAGTGCTGAAATTATTTAGGCAACCTTCTCCCGTGTAAGAGTCTTTCTCCCTTCAGAATATTCGTGATTATTTTAACAAGATAAGGAACTTACTAGGTGGCCTTTGCATCTACGAGTATGGCGCTCCCCTCCCAGGCTTGACCGTACCAACTGTACTGTATGTAAATAGGACACCATCTTCGGCGCTATCCTTATCCTTTGAGTCTACGGTATCGACGGGAAATGAAAGATTCGTGGCAAGTGGCCCACCGGATATTAGGGATCCCAACCGCAACAGAGGCGGTAACAACGGCTCAGCCAACGGGGAAGGTCACGACGGTAACAACAGTGGAAAGAACAACGGTAACGGGAATGAGCAAGATGAGGTGGTCAGGACGGTTATCGAACCCCTACAGTCGAAGATTATAAGATTTGTCGGATAAGTTAGAATACAGAGACCGGGTGACCGATGCAGTGTCCCCGCGGCAAACAATATTGTAAGTAGTGCCCAAGCAGCTGGCATTAAAGTCTTCTTACCTTGGAAGTTTCATCACTATCAGTCGTTGAGTTAAAATCTTCAAGACGCTATTTACGAACTTGTAAAAAGTGACGTTTTCGTAGAGTCTACAGAGGTTACCAGAGCACACCCATTCTGCGGAGTACCTAAACCGGACGGGATTATGCGGTTAATTTCTGATAAGACCGCTCTTACTCCTCTCCTTAACCCACCTTCCTTTATTTTACTGGGCATAAGGTAGGTGCTGCGGACCTCTTCACCCACAGACGTGGCCGTCAAGATCGACTTCAAGAATGGGTTCTATAATCTCCCTCTCCATCCAAGTACCAGACACCAGTTTGGAATTGTAGTCGGCAACAGAAAATGATCTTTCAAGCACTTACCAATGGGTTTTTAGGGAGCTCCATACCTCATGCAAATTTACATGTGCTTTAATGCCAACTCCTGGGCTAAGAAGAATTTCACTTATATAGATAACGTCCTTATTGTGGGACAACTTGATGACGTTCTAAACACCTTGCCGGACATTCTGTCTAGCAGCCTGCAAGTAAATTACGCCAAGTCGATACTTACGCCTACCACTTCCTCGGAATACCTGGACATCCGAATATAACTCCAAAAGCAGAAGGCCTGCCTTTACAGGCCCCATGGTTGCTAAAGTCCGCAGTGCCCTGTCGTACTACACACATCTAGCCCTGGACCAAGTATTTTGGCTGAGACTCGGTGGCCTCTTAAACTTCATAGTTTATTTCTTCAACCTCCAGTTCTTCTGGGTCCAGCTCTGCAACAGCAACATGAGAGACGGCCACGTGGATCACCGGTTTCTTTACCTGATCGCTCTCGTGGATGTGCAATGGTTTTATTGGTTTAGGAAGCGCGTTTCCGCGCTCACCGTCAGTTGTGAGAGAAACACATGTGTCTTCCCCCACCTCAGGAGTCAAATAACCAAGGATAGCCTTCTACTATAAAACTTTATCTCTAATGCTGACCTGGGTCCTGTTTCCTTCCGCTCGGATCTTCTTGGACTATCGACTAGCCATACACAAGACGCTTAGGTGTAATATTCCTCATCTTCCATCAACTGTCTACTTTTAACTTAGTCGGATTGTCCCAGAAACTTCGGAACTTTACCCGGAACATACGTTTCACACGGGAAAATAATAACATCGCTGATGGTCTTCCCGGACCTTCAACACCTCGGAAGACTGGTGATATTTTCCGGTCCTGGTAGCCTATGCCTTGCCCCCTATAAGGCTGCCAGGCCCAGGAGGAGTTTCATTTGCTTTAGTGTCCTCGTAGTGCACGTACTCTCCGTGACTACTCCAAATTTTCTCCTCTGGTCGCCAACCTTCGATGCTCCCGACCGCCACCCTGCGTCGAAATTCTTCCTATATTTATCTTGTTTACTCTCCATGTACTCACTTTTATGTAATTTTTTTAGCTATCCTCTCACACTTCTGTCCCTCACTACATTACTTTTTATAGTTACATTTCTTTTGGCATATATTCCAATATATGAGGGCCGATTTCTCATTCACGTTTATTTTGTATTTTTTCTCTAGAATATATTTGAGGTCATCTCCCTCCAAATATGGGAATGACCAAACCTGGATTTTAGTAGAATATAGTACAGCATTGGACGAGCTCAATAGAATTCGAAGATACTAGGAGGTTTACACGAGAGAATAAAGGCATAAACCATCATCTTTGCTTAAAATCCACTCCGTTTACCGATAGTCTCACTCTAGATTGGGAATTCACACCTTCTTCCGCAGCCTCCCTTCATCAGATCGAAAAGGTAAAGTCAAGTCAAGTCCTTTGGCAGGATATTAGGATTGAGGATATGTCATATGTACCTTTTAAAACAGCGATTTTTTTTACTCATAGTACCATTAAATCTAAAATTATTCTGACATTCAATTGAAAACTCCTTCTTCTAATAAGATAATCAAATTTGTTAATGTATTATGCCTACAATTGTTCGCTTATGTCAGTGTTTCTGCGCTTTAAAAAATAGGATGAATGAGATTGATGCGCATCAATTTCGACCAAGAGAATTATAAGTTATATTATCGACTCAGAACGTTAAAGATGAACCTCAGTTATTTGACTCAAGAAACTCTTACAGATTCTCTCATTTAATTACTGAGAAATTATAGTTAATTTCGTATGTAACGAATAAATTGGTTATCTTTATCCTTCGTTTCACTCTTTTATCTTTTCTGAAAGTAGTTTTTTGTATAAAACAATATGTAATTATTTACTTAGGAGAAAGGTTTCGGAAGTGACTGGCTTTCATAACGAACTAAGTTAACTGCTTCTCCAACTCATTTTAAACCTCGATACTGAGTTAAACAATTTACATCCATAACTCAAGCCTCCTCACCTCCTCCATCCTCATTGATTAATTCGTATTCTTGAGCATTATTTACATGGCAAAAACTGACCAGTACGTTAACGTGTGACAGAAAGAACACAGATTTTTTCTTAGAAATTTCTCGGGAGAAAACCTATAAGACGCGATTTCTTGTCATACAATATCCATTGAAGCGCCACCAGAGGCGCAATATTAATTACTCATAGCCTGCTCCAGTGAATATACGAGTATCACCATTCATCTCACCTCATATGGCCGAGAGCGAGAAATTATATCAAAACATTTATTTGTGTTTCCATATTTAAGGAATCAGGGTCTTGTTTTTATTTTCGTTGTGGTGTTGCAAAGGAGGTGTATAGACTAGGGTAAAATATAGAGTTGGAAATAAATAAATAGCATTAAAAACATGAGAGTAAATGACGAGATTCCAGAGAGTTAGAGAAGAGTCCTAATTCCTCTAAACCTTATTATTAATATTTTGTTTTTTTCTAATATTTTTTTAGGTTGATTCTACCTTATTAACTCGTTAAATAATAAATATTTACTTAACTTTTTTCCCTCTTACTCATTAAAAATGAACAATCATTCGAGAAAATAAAAGGCCATTATCATCAAAGTCGATCATTTTTATCCCCATATGGCCAAATTATAGAATTTGAAATCGCGATAACAAATGTTTTAATAAAGGGCTAAGTCACGACTTGTCCATTTTTGTTTAATATGACTAAATTTTAAAACATTTCAAGGTTACTTTCCTGGATCACTTAAAAGAGCTCTTTTTCGTTAACACTTTTTTATGAACCGGATTTTTTGGTGGTTTGAATTATAATAGATATTTTCTCTTAGTTTGGTTATAACCTATTAATATTTTAAGTTTTTATCCTAGTTTTTTTTCTAAGAGTTCCTTTAAAGTTTTGAAAACAAAAGAAGAAATTAAGAAAAAATAAATATGATTATCGAAAGTTTGGGAATTATTTGGATGCGGGGAAATGAGGCGACAAGCAGGCGCGGGGGAATGACCCTTTTTGAAGTGGGTCATAACGATATATATACGAGTGCTTATTCTACCTTTGGCCGATTTCAGTCAATTGGCTATATGGTTATGAGAATCAAACAGGGAGAACAGAAATAATCTTTACTACTATACATACAATAAAATATTTCAAAGGAGACACTATGGGAAATACACCAGACTAATTGGAAAGAAAAATTAATTTAAATGGATGCTTCGGCACACACCGCGAGCATGCACAAACGACTAACCGAAAGTAAACGGGAAGAGGAAAGCATTGGTGAATCTTTGAGGTCGAATAGCGTCGTGCCTCTTCGAAGTTGATAGAGAGAAAACGTAATTGTCTTACAATTTCCGTGGTGAGCCTCGAGTGTTCGGATCGTGGGAGTATTCTCGCCAGAAGGAGCTGAGCTGGTTTTTGCAGAAGGACGAGTCTTCACGTTGCTTGATTCTCGTTAATTCTCAATAAATGTTTCTCACCTGCGAGCCCTTGGGGTGCGGGAATCGCTTGAGAATTTGATCGTCGTGTCCTGGGCTGATTCCGTCGAATACTGGAGAGTACTGATTTTCTCATGCTGGGGCTGGGAATTATATACGGCGTCATCGGAAGCAATTTCGCTGGCCGACGGAAGTGGGTCACACTCCATCTGAAGGGCTGCGGCGGACGTGAACTTCGTACCAAATAAACCAAATAAAGGTTAGCTAAATCACAGAAGACCTAGAATGGACTACAATGTCCGCCAAATGTAATTTTTATAATAAAGAAAAGCTTTAGTGAAAGAAAACCTGGCAATTAAACAGCAATCTCTAATGGTATTCTGGTGTGAACCTAACATAAGTACTAACAAAATGAAATTAAAAAAAAATTCTCATGAAAGAGTAATATACATAAACTCTCCTTGCTTGTCCTTCATGTGTTCACTTTCAAGGATAAATTTGTATTCATATTGCTTCTGCCTTTTGCTCTAATTCTTCCTAGATATTTTATCTCAAGCCAAAATATTTTGGATATTTATATTATAGGGTTGTTCTTAAACATTTTAAAGATTCCTTTTCTTCCTCTCTATAAACCTCTTTTATTTATCTGTGTTTATTTTTTATAATTCTCATTTTATCCGTGAAAATTCCTTGCTAAAATGCTTGAGGTATTCATATCTTGAAATGACCCTGCGAACATCGGTAGACGCAGACTCATTGCATTTCATGGGTCTAATGCGGCTTCCTAGAGTCCCCAGGAAGAAATTCTCCTGACTCCACTGGAAACAAAGGAGGGTAAATGAGTTAAAGACCAAGACATTCAAATTCCAAGTGTTTCTCTCTCATTTAGAAAAGCCCTCCTTATTTGCATATCTTAAAGTACAAATCTTTACAAATATTCGCAAAAGCATTTGTAATCCCATTATTCCTTTTCCAGCACGGCTATTTATTTAATATTAATAAAAAATGAAAATAAAATACTAATGAGGAGTAATGATCATATAACGAATTTTTATAACGAAACTAGAAAAGGCATAAAATATTAGGAGTACTTGGAAAATAAAGAATAGAATTACTAGAAAAATATTCAAAGACGAAAAAAACTGACAAAAGAATAGGTAGAATACTGTGGAGAAGCATGAACATATAATTAATAAAAACGGCCTCTAGTGTTAACGCTTATGCAACCAATCTAAAATGAAGGTAGAAATAAATTGTCCTGGGGCAAATTGGAATATATGTTGTAGACATTCGGAGTGTTCCCTGTTGTGAATTTCACCCTGACTTTGCCTTGGAGGAGAGAAAATCACTTAAAATCTGGCGAAATTCATAAGAAAATAGAATTTAGTTAAATCGAAAAAGTTAAATTGAAGATAGGCAGAGAAATTTGGCAAATTGGTCTGCAATGTTATAGTCACAAAATGGAAAAGAGACAAGAAAACGAGGATAATCTTGAATTATTCATAATGAACCAATGATAAATGAATGTTAATGAATAATAAGAAAATAACGATAGTATTTTGTTTGCTATGAGATTAAATGCTAGTCTACAAAAGCAGCAAATTACATAATCTATTTCTTGATAAACTATTCATAGCTTCTTAGTCTTTTGTTCTGGCTAATTAAAATGGAGGCTACCTTAAAGGGGCGTGCCCTCTTAGTTTGTTGAATATATAATTAGTTAACATTTTAAGTTTGTGGAGCGAGGGAGAGGCTTCATAGACGGCCTATAACTTGTATGATCTTGTTATTCTAGTGATAATTTGCTTGAATTAGTGTTGGACCATAATGATTCGTGGCTAAGGTGTGACCAAATTTAATTGATGCGCAAACTCTCTGCTTGGGCTGAGACTCGCTACATAGACCCAGACTCTTGGTTGGAGTCTTAATGCAAAATTATTATCAAAGATCACACCTATTAAATAAATATTTAAATCACTAGATGGTTTACATCTCTATCTGATAGTGAAACATTGAAAAATAAATATTAAAAAATAATAGTTATTAAAAAGAACAGAGAAATATTAGAATTATTATGAAGACTCACAAGAATAGATTCTACAAAATGTAAATAAAATTGCATAACAATTGTAGTTCACTCTAACTAGGTTATACCTTAATAATCAGTGCCTTAATTAAGCCAAAGATATTGAGAGAAGTTGACCTTAAAAAAGGAAAAATCCATGTGTATAAGTATCTATTACGTGCTGATTGAATATAGAATGTAGTATTTGGGCTAAGGTCCAATCCACAGCCATCTTTGACCGTCCAGTAGAAAGTTGTAGGTCGGTTGTTGTGTTTAATGATTGTGTAATTATGAAAGCGTGCTTTAGTTTTCTAACATGTGCCATCAGCTGCCACTTGCTCTCATCTTGATGTGCGTAATTGTAAGGATGCAAATTTCTAGACGAACTGGTATAAGTTGTGGACAAGTTGGAACATGCATGGTTGTTTCATACCAAGAGGATACATGATTCTGGACTACATATGTGGACACCTAGCACTAAATTGTATGCCAGTAGCACTTATTTTGTTTTGATTTCACATTCCGCTCAGAATGAATTTTGATAACGTTTATTGTAAAACATTTAACATGGAATGAGGTTTAATTTTTTTCTTAATAAGAGAAAATAATTAATTTTATTTCAGCAGGAATTTTTACTGGGAAAAAATCACTGTTAATTCACATAATTCAAAAGTTTCAAGTACAATATTTATACAAAGAGGGAATTAGGCTTTTCACAGCAAGTTAAAGGTTCAGAGCTCTCACTCGAAGTGAAATAAATGTTCGTTAATTCGATGGAGTTAATGAAAACGTGTTTGTAAAACTTGTCAGGAAGTGGTAATGTAGGCTTAGATGCGGCAAGCCTATTTCTAGGAGAGTAGCTTGACTATAAACCAAGCAGTAAATTAGTTACATACAGAGTTCAGTTAACATGGAGTTCAGAGTGCCCACTCTCCGTTCACATTCTTCCCATGAAAATAAATTCCCGAGCAGTAAGAGGAAGGAAATTAGGTGGGAAAGGGACATTGCATTTATATCTCATCACTTGTAAGTTAAAGGGAATTTAGTGGTATGCTTTAACTGGGTTTACATTGAAAAATATGGAATTTCCATTTAGTTTACCGGAAAAATCTATTACGTTTGGAGTAAAGTAACGGTCGCCTTTTGTCTGTGTATAAAGGTTCGTAAAATTGCCTCGGCCTTTTTATTTCCCTAAAGATTTGGTAATCATGCGCAGAGCGATATGTTCAATCGCTCTTGGAAGGCCGGATGCTGCTGGCAGACATCATATGTTCGATCTTATTATTTTTTGGTGCGAGTTTGTGAGAAAGCAGTATTCGCGCACGAAAGTAGGCGGAATGATCCTGTGTCTCAATATAGTGAGTGACTGCATAGTTAACAGTATAATCTCATTGAATTGAGCACAGTTAGGTCAGCTAAATCGAATAAAAACTGTGTACCTTGATTATACTACAGTAAATAGTTGAAACATGTCATGTCTGACTGTAACGAAAAGTTCAGTCTTTTTTTCCCCTAACCTACGCCACCTGAGTTCAACCTGTCGGTCAAAATGAGTTAGAAAATGTGCCCCGAGCATCGCGTGTGAAACCTTTACCACAATAAAGATCCATGTGAAATGTGTCTTAACCGAAATCTAAGTATCTTTCCTAGGTTGAGATTAAGGTGCAGTTTGGCGCCTGTAATTTAAGAGATTGAGCTCACCATTTCTCTTCAGAAAAACACAATTCTGCCACGCTGGCGGATGCCCAGAATCCACATAAAACCGACTCATTGCGATCAGCTGAACCAATAGAAAACATTGTTCTTTATATTCGTTCACAACACCCTTAGCGAGGGGGGGGTATTTTTAACGAATGAAAAAGTGAAATAAGCACTTACGAGACTTCTATTTAAATCGAGGTTAGTACCAACCGTGATATTCACGCCTGTTTTGGGGAAAAGTTTGAAATCGGCTGAATTAGCAGGTGAAACTTTGGCGTGCATGGCTGGCTCGCAAAGGAATGAGAACAACAACCCGAATTTCTCTGAGAAGATTTATTATTTACCCTTTAAATTATCGAGGTTGCCTTGATGGTCCCTGGGCAGCATCAATTATCAATTGGGCTACCAAAGCATAAGAAAACTCAATGAGGGTAATGGCCATTTTAGCTACCTGCTCCAAACTATTGATTAAAGGTAGGTTAGCCGTCACTTACTAATCTGAGGCGGAAACCGGTGTGAAAATAGGTCACTGTGGAGATTTGCGCCTATGAAAGCCTAAAATGCTTCACTGAGCGACCTTATTGAGTACAACAACTCCTAGACTCTGCAATAGCTAAGCTTACGGTAGGAGCTGGCGTAAGAACTGCTTGGGAATTTCGTGCCATACCCGTAGCAAGAGGTCGTAGGATAATATCGTCGTAAAGGGTCACAGCGGCTGAGGTTTGCACTAAAAGGACCGTGTATGCATATTTCACTTTGTCCTTCACAGTTTTATGAGTGTTGAAAATGGCCTGCTTCCGTGTACTCAATGAATCCGGGTCGTCCTTCTGGTAGAGGGGCAATGACTTGCATAATATCTCGAACGGAAAGTGTTTATTTAAACTCCTCGATAAGTGAGAATTGTTACTGGAACCAATCCGCTTTTAATTCATTTAATTTAATAGATTTACTTTGAGCACTGGGAAAAAAAGTAATTAGATTTATACCAGTATATAATTAAGCTTTTCATCGTATGCTAAAGTTTGGGAATATACAGAGTGAATTAAATGGTTTTATGTTTTAGTGGAGTTAATGCAAACACGATCTTATTTAATGAAGAGGAGAGATCATTTCAAACTGACTGACCTTTTGACAAACCACAAATAATTGAGAACTTAGAAGAAGAAAAAGTCATTTTGTGAAATTTTAAAAATTTGAAGGTTTGAATAAAAAGGACGTCAATTTATGGTTGAATATGGAGGAATAGTTGAAATATGAAGTACAAATGGATCTAGACAGTTTATCTAAATGAAATAAGAAGACAAGAATTCATTTGACGAAATCTGCACGCCCCCAGATGTAAAAGATTCGTGAATGCCAAATATGTGTATGATAACACTTCTGTTTTGGCTTATATATTCAACGAAAAAGGCTATATTTGTAGAATTCTTGGTGCTGTGTAAGCTGAATGCTAAAATAATTTCCTTGTGACGACTCAACACATGAAATATAGCACTCTCAAGATTGCTACCAAAATGCCCCATAACTATGTATATACTAAAAGTTGACAAATTAAAGAACCCCACTGCGACGTTTTAAAAATGTTCCCAAACCCGCCCAACATATACCTGATGCGCCTCTTATGAGACGTAAGAAGACAGATGTCTTAGTATGTATTATAAAGTAGGTTTATGGAACAGAATATTTTATTTTAAGAAAATTTATCTTTTGGTTCGTCGTCACAAGCTAAACAAGAATTGGACGACGTTTATTTGCGTGCTTAAGAGCTTAGCGAAAGAAAAGAAAATAGCATCGCTGTTGGACAAGAATTTCCTTAGGAAGTTAAACAGAACCAGGAATTGTTTTAATTCCCACAAAGTGGAATGGCGTGGTAATGGCCTAATTGCTGATACTTGAGATATTTATTTTGGTGGAGGTACCGATATAGACGGTATATAACGTTTATGAGACTGACATTCTAGTACTAATATACATATCATTACAGCTAGACATTATTTTCCGAGACACCTGTGCGTTGGTTCTAAGTCTTTCATCGGATAGGCGCGATAGAATCTATAGATTTGCTCATAAAACACGAGATCGCTTCCTGGTTTAAGTGTGAAAATTTTGTATTGGTTAGTAAGCCTCTTTTATAGCTAGGGAGTTGTTGCATTTATAAGGGGGCAAATTCATTATAATCTTTTAATGTACTCCTTAAGGCCACAGACCTTCACAGAGTACTTAACAGATCAAGATGTAATGCCTTAAAATATTGGAAGCTTAACGAATCATACTGACAATATTTCATTTAGATTGAAATTTTTAGTAGAGTCTAATTAATTATTTATCTCATTTTGGAAAACAATGCGTCCTAGTCTAATAAATTCTCCATTTGAAAGTAATTTTATAATACATAGAGATAATCTCAGACAGATCTATTGCATTTTTTCTGCTAAACATTAGGACAAGATAAAACCTTCGATGCCATTTTAAAATCATTCTTCTTTGTTAGTTTAAAAAAATACGGAGAACATTTTTAAACAATCCTTTCCCTTCATCACTAAAATCAAAAGCTAAAGAAATATCTCTCCTTTTTTGGGGAAACCTTTTTGCAGTCAATTTTTATCCTCCAATATATAATACTCTCAAGACATTGTTTTAAAACGAAAAAATTGGGGGGGGGAGCGTCGTTCCCTTAAGCAACGTACACCTGTAGAAACTCATTTATATCCACATCGAAGGAACATGAATACTTTCAAGTTCATTTTCCTGTCTTTTCAAAGTAAAGAAAGGAGGCATTTCTTACGTCTTTTACCCCTTTAAGATCGCGGCAATCAAGACTAAACCATCGGCTCGCAATCAACTTCGTAGAGGAAAGCACCATTTCAAAAAAGGAGATTACTCTGGTCACTTTGCTTCTGTTGCTCTCAAATCTCCATGGAAACAATTTCTATCAAGCAGAGTTGGTAGTCGAGCTTCTCCAACTTGTTGAGAAACAAAACTCGCTTAAGAATGTGTAGACAAAAAAACAAGAGGAAAAAATGCCACGAAAAAAGGAACTCCATCCCTCGTCAATTTTCTCCATGACGCAGTTTTCGCGGCAAGTTTGCCTCAATAGAGAACGAGAAAATTTCGCTCTTTCTCACGTCGAGTCAATCTTTTTATTAACTTCTAATTTCACGAGCCACTTCGCAGTACAGCCGCAAAAGCCTCTGCCCGCAACTTCCTTAGGCGACCAACTAGGTTTCCCACTACGTTTCTTTCGGGTAGTCTATATGTAGTGCAGTGCAGTAATTTCATTTTAGTCTACATAAATCTAATTGAAATAAATAGTTATCCAGATAAAAAAAACTTTCATCATTTCTAGTGAGTTGAAATGTTTACATAAATTCACCTGTGCATTCTAATAACTTATTTATATTTAAATTATTCATATAACTGATAGTGTAAGGGATTGTTACCATCAAGAACTGTGCGTATCCTGAATTACAGTTTTCGTTTACTCATTTATGTGATAACTCTCGCGTAATAAATCGATTTTATTAACTCTATAGTAGTAAAAGTAAAACCAAACTTCAATCCTTTTTCTTTCACTCTTCAAAACGTAGCATATACAGTTAACTTCTTCTAACTCCTGATTTAGTCAATGCTTTCTTTTTATTTGGAGTAAAATTAGAGTCGCATTAGGTTGTGGTTGGTTACGACAGAGGTCAGAAGGACCTCAATAATGGTGCCACAGGCTCATAAAATCACGAGGATTTCTTGGAAGGGTGAGCTCCAAATATCATAAAAGATAATAGAATACCCGAAAAGATTCTTCCAACTAAATCTCAGTTCTGCATTGATCTGATGGAATTTAAGAATTAAATGAAGTTATTACCATAAATTCTGCATTTTGTTTGCGAAGAGACTGGAAGCGGATCATGAAATTGTGAATTAATACAAACTCGAGAGACATTCAAAAGCATTTGAAAGTTTTATACATATGATTGATCATCTTATGGAAAAAATAGTTTTAACTTTTGGTCTCTCCCCTGAGTAATAAATCTATGTAGTTTGGCCCACTAAAGGCTGCTAAAAATACGGTTTTCAGCCTCACTGTTTACATTTGACGAGATATGTTAAGGCAGTCCTTCATCATCATTGAAATATTTATGCATTCTTTCTCTCTCAATGTTTGTTCCTCTACTCAAATTTTCCCTTAGAATAAAATTCCATCATTGTAATGCTCTAGTTTCCTTTCCTTTGCCCCAAACCATTACGAAATAATGGCAAATCGTTGTTACTGAGCTTTGATAGAAAAGAGACTTGAGGGAAATAGCCTGAAAATGGAAATCCACTATTTCCCTTCGTACTATGATGGGAAATATCAACATAACAGTATAGAAAGCTGAAATAAATCGACGAAAAAAGATATATGAAATAATGAGGAAAAGATGAGGCAACTGGGTCCAATGAAAACTCGAATATGTTATGGGCAAGAATTTGTGGTAGTAGAGAAACAAATAAAAAAAAATCTGGGAAGAATCAACAGTTAAAAACGATTGTGATTGAAAGCCTCAACGAACAATCTTTTCTAAAATAGAAACGGATCAAAGCATTGAGAGACACATCTGAGGGACTCTGGGGAAAAGCAGAAGTATAAGGTAGTTTTATATTCACTTGCGACGGAAGATGGAGTAATATCTTTTCTAAAGTGAGCTAAGAAAGAGAAACCCAAATCAAAATTAGAGAAAAGCATCTTTCTCTAAACCCGGATGTCAGCTATTACAGATTATTTCAAAAAGGAATTCGTAAAGTATTGGGTTGAAGAATAAGTTCTTGCGGTTTTATCAAATTTATTCATTACCATTAACGATTTTAGATAAACTTCATTTTTAATTAATAACAATAAGCAATTTAATCAATAATGTATTCTCCGTTGTTATTTACGACTTCTTCCCACCGTTCAACTAGTTTTTCGATGCCTATGCAATAAATATCTCTGGATTTTGACTCGAAGAATTCGTCTAATCAGGTTCTTAATGCCACATCAGTATTGAACGAAACGACGCGCGAATTGTTGGGGAGCAATTGGAACAGATAGAAATACGATGGTGCCACAGGCTCATAAAATCACGAGGATTTCTTGGAAGGGTGAGCTCCAAATATCATAAAAGATAATAGAATACCCGGAAAGATTCTTCCAACTAAATCTCAGTTCTGCATTGATCTGATGGAATTTTAGAATTAAATGAAGTTATTACCATAAATTCTGTCTGGCGAATATGGAGGATGTGGCAGAATTTCCGAATTAAGCGTTTAGATGGTGTCTTTTGTTATATTGGCAATGTGAGGACGAGCATTGTCGTGTTTCAGAAGTACTCCATAACGTCAATGAGGTCGCTTTTCACGAATAGCTTCGGCGAGCCGATACATTTGTTGAACGTAGAGTTTTGCATTGACCATCCCGTTTTTCGCAAGGAGCTCATAAAGAATGATGCCTTCACAATCTCACCACACACACAGCATCGTCTTTCGTGGATGAAGTCCTTGCTTTAAAGGCGGAAGCGTTGCTTGGGGGGATAAGGTATTTTTTTCGATGGTTCATGTTGACATAAACACACCACTTTTCGTCGCCAGTGATGATGCGGTGAAGAAACCTGTCCTTATATCCACGAGTAGCCTTGTAAAGAGCAAGCAAACCTGCGGCAATCGTGGAGCGTTGAAGTTTGTTGCTTTGGCTCAAAGCGTGCGGAACCCATGCACCGAGTGGAGTGAATAAAGGTGATTCACTACAGTTTTCTGATCACACGCCAATTGTTCAGCCAATTCTCTAGTCGATTGACGATGATTTTCATGAAGAAGGTCGTTCAATCGATCTTCATCTAATTTAATGGGGCGACCAGAACGTTCTTCGTCATTAAGATTGAAATAACTGTTTTTGAAACGTGAAAATCACCATTGAGCTTTCCTTTCTGATAAAGAATTTTCTCCGTACACAGCACAAATATCGCGACGAGCTTTGGCTGCGTTTGCATTGTTCCCGTCTCGATTAAAAATGAATAACAACAGGTGTCGAAAATGCACTTTTCTTTCAACTTGACATTCCATTTTGAGGGTACAGAACAAAAATTAAATTAACACAACTTTTAAATAAACCGCAATGTCTTATTATTCAACTTCAAGACGTAGCCTAAGCAAAAGCTTAATAACCTACGCTGTTAAGAGACGTTGCCTAGCATTTGCAAATTTTGCTCTCATTATTTATTATTGTTTCCTAATATGTGCACAAATCACGTCAACAAACTTAAATCAACACATTAAAAAAAACCGCAAGAACTTATTCCTCAAACTAATAAATGGGCTTTATGAACTTGTGGTCACGTAGCTCTCTTAAACGTCTCTCCTTTTCGCAAGACAAACGGATCTCCTTATGTGGTCAATATACGAGTAAGGAAGGCATTTTAAAATTAACCTACATAATACCACTTAGAGGTTGGTGCGATGTTGCCTAATGATTCTTTACATATGTTTTTTGCGAGCTATCCAAGTGGAGACCCATATCAAGACTACTCTAAAGCTATATACAGTTGCCCCAAACAATCATGTCACACTTTACACTGATTTTCGTTCAGAAAGTGACAATTTAATATATTATTATTTGGTGAGAGATGGAATGTTTGAGGTATATTTAGTTTTAAATATATAAGAAAGGACATTTAACAATAAGTATAAATACTTATGGAATTATTTTACGTCAGTGTGGTAATGTATGCTCTAGTGTCGAAACATATTGACATAGTTTGTTTTCAAAACATGAATGCCCAATTTCTGAAATGTAGCCTTATCCCAGCTCATTCACCTTTATATATTTATTTAATTATTAATTATGGAAAACATAAAACTTAACTTGTGACTTGTGAGGAAAGATATTATTAGTCGGTAACACAGCAGAGCAAAGTTTAGTGGTATCTATTCAATGTTATTCGAGGATTTATAAAACAGACACACACACACACATATATATATATATATATATATATATATATATATATATATATATATATATATATAGTCACGAATGGTTTAGGCTTACCTTGCAACGGCCAGACGTCGGGTTGTTTGATGTTGTGAACTAAGATGAAATGTCGGGTTCATTGGGAGGTTTGTAACGGAAGGTCAGTGAAACGGTGATAAAAGGAAACGAGAAAATTTCATAGAAGTTGTTTGCATATAGTTTGTTCTTATACTTATGGACTTTAAGCTTATAGTCTATTATGCCTATGGTCGTGTTGAATCCATAAAGGTGCACCCTCTATTGGTGTACATACTATTAATGCGTTTTCAAACCATTGCATTTTCCGTTAGTGGAACTCAACATGGTTTGATAATATGATCTAAAATATATTTAATAAAAAATATTAAGAAAAATGATATTAATATTATTACGCATCACAAGAAATTAAGGTCTTTTTAAACAGAATGTCAACGAGAAAGTTTATTTAGCAGTTATTTTTTTATTAGTTTAAAGTTCAAAATTCGAACTACCCCAAGACATTTATTTTTACCCTTCAAACGCTCTATGCGATTTCTCAAATTTTAGCAGCTGTTTGCGCATAAATGGTGAAAAGAATGTCCCTGGGATGAAAAAGACTGGGTATTTGATGAATATGTATGGTGTTAGGTGTTGGCGTAAAATTTATTTGCAATATAAATGTCAGTCCCTGGTTACAAGCCAAACTTTTTTGTTTTACAAAAAAAAAAAACGCTCGGTGAAGCAAAAGATAAACTTGTCCCACTAGTTTAAACCTGGGCCGTTGCTCTCCTAACATCAAATGCATTCAAATAATTCAAGAGATGCGATAAATTTTCAACTATGTTTCCGATCCGTATTATGTCAAAAGATATTAAATAGAATAATATTCGGATTATATTATGCCCAGAAATATTTGGGGAGAGAAATACTACAATCACCGCTGCCCCATGTCAGTAACAGTCCTCAAGTCGTAAGAGGCATTACTTTATTACACCAATCATGTCCTTGTTCCTTGAGTTGTGGTCGCAGCCATCAGCCCCGGAAGGATCAAGTTCTGGGTCCCCTATTTCAGGCGATTTGATGGAAATTGGGAGGTAATTTGTGCTAGCTGTTCCTCTCGTCTTGGATTACATAATGAAATTCACATAAAGATTCGAGTGCCAATCACTGGCATACTCGAAGGCACCTCGGGCCGCTCCTAGTTTGAGGTGGAGGGTGAGTCTAATTGATATCGTGTTTTTTACACCCATCTTTAATGATGGTTCCCATTTGTTCCTCTATAGTAGGTGGTTCCCATTCCGCAGCAGGGGTATGTTAATATGCTTATACCCATAAGAGATATTAATATTTTCTCAGCAGGTCTCCAGAACATGGGTGGGTGGGTGGGTGGGGGGGGGGAGTGAGTATATTATGTTCTTAAGGTGGGAAGAGAATGATTGCGGTGTCGTGATTGGCTATGTTCATCATGATGCATGTAGAACTTCGCACCCCTGCATGGGTGAATATCAGTATATTCGCCTAGTGGGCGAGCAGCTCATAAGTGCGCGAAAAGTTTTGTGGCCGCACCTCCCAGTATCAAAACCGCGCCTTGACGTTAGAAATCCAACACTGGATCCAAGTGAGAGCTCCGTGGAATTTAGTTACACGCGATAGGCATTAATTACACACTATTTAAAGTCAATTTTACAATCAATTAATGTTACAGATTTTAAATAACTACATTTTTTAAAAAAAATGCCCACAAATAATAGCAATAATATTTTCCTAGAAAGGTTTTAAAGATATCTAAAATCAATTTCAATTAAGATTGACTTAATTTTTTTTTTAATATTGTGGGCGAAAAATAATTGTATTTGTTTGTTTTTTCCTGGCGCTTTATCTAAGATAAGCAAATAGGAAAATAGATTAAATTCGAAGGTGGCTCTTTTTAAATTTAAATTCTGGTTTTTATTTCATTAACTCTGATCCTATCATTATTTACTTTCAATTTTGTTCAATATTCTATTTTTTTTAGGTTTTGAAATGAAACGCCTACGAAGATGCAACGAAAGAAATTTAATTTCATGAGGGGTTATTTTTTATTAAAATATAACTTTAACTTGTAGTCTATCTATTTCACGAGTAGTTAAGCATTTTTTAATTAAAAATTACCATTTCGGAGAGAATTGTGCGTTCTGTTTAAGAAAACGACGTTCTTCTTTCTTGGAATGCCTAGTTTGTGAAATATAAAGATTTAAATATTATCTCACAACCAGGAAATTTCCAAGAATAATACATGCAATTTTATGAAAAATAAGCAAATTGCAGAGAAAACCCTAATTCGGTATTAATCTTACCTAACCTAACCGAACCAAACCTACCTACCTAACTTATAACAATTAACCGGCCTCCCTATCCTAATCTATTTAACCAAACGTGGCAATCACAAACCTTAAAAACGTTAAAAGTAAAATTATATTAACCAGAATTTGTTTGTCGATATATGTTTCTTGTCGTCTCCATAAAGCGTGAATCTTTGCGGTGGGATGATAATAGCGGGAAAGATGGTTTCGAGCAAGATAGTTTTGATATTTTTTTCATTGAACCGAAGCAAAATCCAACATTTAAAACCTTTCCAGCATCTTTCTATAGTGATTACGAATGATTGACTCTAAACCCAAGTTTGACGACAAATTTCACACGAAATAGCCACTGTAAAAACAAGGGCTTCAAATAATTCTAATTAATTGAAGCTGCATCATCTTAATGGAATACTTTGTCAATATCCAAGAGAGACAAAAAAAACACGATTCATACTGCACTGTTAACGCATTTTGTTTACATCCTTAAATTGTATCTACGCGTTTCTTAAAACAGTTCTGCGCCTTCAAGTTACTTAAAACTTCCTAATTAACCTAAATCAATATGTGTCACAGTGTCTTCATTGTAAGACAATATGTCTCCGACAGATGTATTCATTTCTCGCACCTAGAAAATATGAGATTAAGGGCAGGGCAATTTTGTAGAAAATACTGAGAAAATAGGTCAGCTAGTAGAAGGATTTAGTCTCATTAATAATGTGAGTGAGTGTGCAAGTAAATGATTATTTGCAAGTACTAAACTAATTTTCTTTAGTAAAACAAGAATAGGGTTGAGATACCCCAGGTATGCATTTCCCCAGATTGCTATTCTGTAGGAGAGAGGGCGAGCGTGAAATGGAATGGGTGTAAAAAGTCTTAGTTGCTAATGTGCCTTGATTGTGTGTAATGCATGAATGTATGGAAGTTTAGTTCGCACGCTATTTCTATGATGTTGAAAGATAGGTTTATTGCCTATGTCTAGACCAATGATTCTTACTTTATCGATTTGCTCAAGCAGGTTACAACTAAATTGTAGGTTTAGGAAATTGGTCATATGCTGTTAGATAGGATCATAGGGGATGACTATCAAAGTTTAGTGATAGGTTATTAGTATTAAGTCATTAATGTACTGATGAGATATCTTTATTCGCGAAACAGAGGAAGCATAAGGGACATAGCATCTTCCACTAGGACACGCCATACGTATTGCCAACTCCAGTGTATTACATCAGTTTAAATCAATATATTACTTTCTTTTGGTTAAATATGACATGACCCTTTGCAGTATGGGCCATCATCACATATTTGGCCAATTTATTTCTTAAATATACAATATTTATTGTGTCAGAATGATTTAGATAAATCCCAAAAAGATGGCTTAAACAACCTTATGGTTGAGAATATCTCAAAACTTCGGTTTGGTATCGACTTTATTTCTTTCTGATCGTGGAATTGAGCATAAAACCAAATTAGCGACCAGATAAAAGAGCCACAGTTAAAAGGAAGGATACGAACTGATGGCAAACAATTTTATAAGTAACTTCTTAAGTGTTGGAGAATGGATATTGGGCGATAATAAGAAATAGTGCTTGGATCACTCATTAAAAATTGTAGTAATTAGAGCACTTTTTAATAGACAGGATGAATAGCACTTACGGAGAAGAAGAAACTTAGCTGATTGATAATTTTTTAAGTTTCACTAGCACTGTGTGAATATGCGGATTATTTAATTTATTGTTCTTCAGCGGTCTTTCAACTTATTTATACCTTTGGTGGAATTACCACAATTAAACTGCTTAGGATGTACAGATGATCGGAAATATTAAAAAAAACAATGTTTGTAGGGAAAATAATTTGAGATTGTCATGCAAACTGAGGAAAAATATGAATTAATTCGTTGACAATCGTATTTTTGCCCTTCCTATATAACTCCAGTATTTTCTTTTTTGATCACTTTGGTCCTACAAAACTCACTAGTGATCTCCAAGTTTAATTTCGCGTCATAAAAGTTTATTTGGAGTTTTATTAGCTTTGCATGATTGAATTTGTATGACTGATAATCATCGCAGGGAATAATTCTTCTTTTGCATTTATATATAATTTTAGTCACTGATTACCGACCCCATTTACGCCTGAGTGATAATTTTCATGCGTTCTGATTACCCCATTTTTGATTGATGGGATGAGTGGCACTATAGGCACAAGGAAACATAGATACGAACAGCTGAAATCTTATTTTGTTTTCTGGGTCTTTTCGTACGAAATTAAAGTCATGGTCTTCGACTTCTTTAAATAAGTTTATGACTACAGAACGTGATAGTAGAAAATGTGAGAAGAAGCCAATAATTATTAAAAGACAGGAAAGTTAACGGAATCTATTGTTTTTAAGAGGCCTTTGAAACTCTTCCACATAATACTTCTCAGAAAGTTAAAAGCTTATGGCATAAGGAGGGATAGACTTAAATTGATCGAAAACAGGTATGTAAATAGGATCTAATCACCCTGATCATCGTTTTCTAGAGCTGCCCTTCAGGGGAAAATTCTAGGAATATTATGGTGTATAATCTAGTTCAACGACATTGGAAAAATAATTGGTAATGAAAAATTTCAAAATTTCAGGATAACACAAAATTAGAAAATAAACAAAGATATCGCTGTAATCAAGTAGAATTACCAAGCTTGTAGATATACTAGTTAAATGTTCTTTAAAATGGTCAGTGCAAGATAACACAAGTAGGGTACCACAATCTCCAGGAAGTGTAGCATCGGGATGTCCATAATCTAAGTACTGTAACGTTCCTAAAAGGGAGGTAATAATTTCGACTGACCTTAAACTTAGAAAACACTACGTTGTGCAGCTTATAATGTAAACACACATCTGATATATGTATATAGTCATCAATTTTATATATAATCATAAAAATATTTTTGTTTCACTCTATCAAACCCTCGTCAGACGTCACCTGTGATCAGCCTGTCAATTTGAGTCTCTTCTGCTTTGGAAAGAAACCACGAGGTCAAGCACAAGGTCAGCCCATGTGAGCAAGCACCGTGGGAACAGTCAAAATACGTAACTGCTTTCTGCAATAAGCGAGGAATTGGAATCTCAAACACACGCTTCTGTCGTCTCCCAGGGCGTTATCAAGAAACCCCAGCGGGAGTACTTCCCATTCCTCAAGCCCCGTGTTGGTTCGTGGAGAGATTCCTCCGCGCCCACCCTTAGCGGGGGCAACATAGGTTCCGACTGGGCCCTATATATTGTTGGTCCCAATTGGGCATCGACAGTATAGGCCTGCCTTTTTTAACGAAACACGTCATTCTCTATCGCGCTCCATTTCTCTACGAGCCGAAGGTTAGAATTATACTGAAGGATCTGAGCCCCAGTCAATTGGCCCTTCCTTGGTTTTGGTACATTTCGTTTGGCACGAATACTCTCTCCAGTTAGTGTTACTACTACAGGTTAAATTCCCCGCGGTTAACGTCCTTCGAAAAAACATCCGTCCTCCGTTTCATCTCTTAAAGCATCGAACCCAAGATAGGCTGAGACGAAGCATCTGTGGCTACATTACCAGTCACCCCTGTGTGGGTATGTACAAGGGTTCATATCGTCTCTCGCAAGACCCCACCCCCTCATGCCCGCCCGTAGAGTTCGCACCAAGTAGCTCTGTTAGTTTGGTTATTGTATAAATCGAGTATCCATTGCCATTATCCTATTTAATCTATTTATTGTGTGTAACTGTGTAAATATTGAAGTATATTTTGTTACTACTTTTCCATAAGCCTCATAGCCCGCAGCCTTCATTAGTTTAATATCAGCCAACTGCACTCAATTGTTTTATATTTAAATCCTTCGCACTCTTCTAGGAAAGTTGGACCCCAACTCCCCCTACTTCAAGCTCCTTAGGGAGCTTGAAGTTTGAGACCCGATCAGTAAACGGATGACAGGTCTCCACCTTTGTTCAGGATACAAAGTGTAGATGTATTGTTGTGTCAGGCAAGCTGCTCCCACTGATCGCTCCGAACCATGATAAGTTTGTGGTAGTACATGCCTATCTGGGGCGTGCAAATTGATTCCTCATCGTGAAATGCTTTATTGAATAGCTGTATTATACCGGCTGGTCTGAAGAAGTAGCGTCCCCAATAAAGTTATGCGCGGTTTTGATTGGACAGTGCCCACGTGTCACTTCCACCCTTGTGGTCCAACCCATCCTCACGCGTTCCCGGACGAAAAAGGAAGCAGAAGAACCCGCTCCCCTTGAAACCCGCTGCAACTCCGAGTTTAGCGGCGTTCTGAACAATGAATTCGCTAAAGAGCAAGCGGACTGTGATTCACTCCGCCCCCTCTGGACAAAAGCTCGTAATAAGACTCAGGATTCCATCCGCGGTAATAAAGTCGTTTCCTACGTCGTGAAGAACGACCTCATGTAACGCACTTACTTAGAAAGCAATAGTTTCGATGCCCAAGCACTATGCATTCCCCGTTCGCAAGTACCCCTCATATTAAAGACGTCCCATGATAGTCTTTTATCTGACCACTTCAGCCATACTAAAACCGCTCAGAGAATCTTTAAATATTTTGGGGGGCCCAGTGAGGCAGATGACATCCTTAATTATTGCCATTTGTGTGATGTCTGTCAAAAGACCGCCTCTAAACGACGCGTCAGGCTTGCTTCGCTGCAGAAGGGATCCATCACATCTGAACCCTTCGCCCGTGTGGCAATCTACTGGATTGGGGCTTTTAACCCCATAGATCCGCTAAATGTGGTGTAAGTGTTTTGCATTGAACAGAACAAGGAGTACACTTACCCACCGTGACCAGCGCTACCGAATCCGTCATCAGACTTAGATGTTAACGCCCAGCTGCCTCCCGATTTGAAGAGTCAGCTACAGCAGTTGTTGAGTCACTTTGGAGACGTGATTTCCGAGATTTCGTGCTGTGCCACTCAGTTCGAGCATATTATTTTGATCCCCCTGAAGCCTATTTGCCCTAAGCCGTACCCCCTGCCCATCCATTTAAGAGAGGTCTCCAACGCAGTTGCTAAATTATTAAATTTAAGGATTATAGAACCCTCTCAATCTAATTACTGCTCCCCGTGTTTTGAAAAAGATGACAGAGGCGTCATACAGGTTGTGCGTCGATTTTCGGAAACTTAATTTGATGACCTTGTTCGATCAAAACCTCCATCTCCTTGAAGAGGCTAATTACATTACCGAATTTGATCTATGAAAAGGCTTATTATCAAAGTCACTTTAAAGAAGGTTTAAAGAGATATACGGCTTTCTCCACAGACAAAGGTTTAATGCAGTTCCGCCGTCTCCCGTTCGGCTTGGTGGCGGCCTGTAGTAATTACAATCGCATGATGCAAAGAATAAAAGAGGGGTGGGCAAATGTGACTTTTTATTTCGATAACATCTACGCTGCCAAAAGCGAGTGGGACCATCACGTGATCGTCCTCCAGGCCCCGCTGCCTCGCCTGCGCGAGTACGGATTCACAATCGGCCCGAGCAAGTGCCATTTTGCTTATAGTTCGATTGACTACCTTGGCTTTAACATTGAGAACAACCGATTAACCCCCAGGAGGACAAAATCCACGCCATTGTGGAAATGCTCCCTCCATCCAATAAAAAGCAGATGAGATCCTTCAAAGGATCTGTTTTTTTCTCCTGCCGCTTCGTCACCCATTTCGATTCTCTCTCGGCCCCTTTGTGTGATTTGCTAAAAAAGAAGTCCCCGGAACACTTTGTCTGGTCGTCACTAGCTCTCTCCTATTTGGAACAGTTAAAGAGAAAATTAGCTTCCACCCCTATCGTCCGGCTCCTCAACCCTAAGAAGACGTTTGGTATTAGAACTGATGCCATTAATGAAGGGTTAGGTTGCGTTTTACTACAGTATAGCGATGATGGCGATAGATAAGCCGTTGCCTACGCTAGCCGTAAGCTTCTCACGCGGGAGAAAAATTATGCCGTCTTGTTCATCTTGTTTAGAATGTATGTATTCTGACAATAAGTTTCTCTGTTCACATATCAAGAACGATCCAGTAACCCCTTGTATCTTTCGGATCAATTAATTCCCTTTATTTTATATTTCTCTTTATATCTTTTTGTATTGTGTTTTTTGTCTGTATTATTATTTTTTTTTTTGTCTGTGAGTGTGAAGATCTTGGTCGTTATTGACCTTAGGTAGGCAACCAAAGTTTCAACTAATATTAGTTTTGTAGCCCTTGTGTTCTTGTCGAATTCATTTATTCCTTGTGTTCCCGGATATGCTTTGTACGTAAATATGTCAGAGCCACTAAAGCACGATCGTTCAAAGTCAGGTATCCCCCAATTGCCCTCCCCTTGAGCTAGGGCAAATTTGAGACTTTTCTTACCAATCCAGGGGTTGTCAGATGTACCTTTTTTTTAAAGTAACATCTTGTGAATAGAGGAGTTGTCGAGAATAGAGGCTCCTTGCCGCCATTTGCCCCGTCAAAACCAAGAGGTCAGGCACAAGGTCAGTTCATGTAAGCGAGTACCGTGGGAACAGTCAGAATATCGACCTGCTTTTTGCGATAAGCGGGGTGTTGGAATCTCAAACGCACGCTTCTGTCGTCTCCCAGGGCGTTATCAAGAAACCCCAGTGGGAGTACTTCCCATCACTCAAGCACCGTGTTCGTTCGTGGAGAGATTTCCCCGCGCTAACCCTTAGCGGAGGCAGTAACGGTTCCGGCTGGTCTCTATATATTGTTGGTCCCAATTGGGAATCGGCAGTATAGGCCTGTTTTTTTTTTCAACGAAACACGTCATTCTCTATCGCGCTCCATTTCTCTACGAGCCGAAGGTTAGAATTATACCGAAGGATCTGAGCCCTAGTCAATTGGCCCGTCCTTGGTTTTGGTACATTTCCTTTGGCACGAATACTTCCTCCAGTTAATGTTACTACTACAGGTTAAATTCCCCGTGGTCAACATCTCTTGAATAACCATCCGATCCCCCGTTTCATTCCTTAAAACCTCGAATTCAAGCTAGGCTGAGACGAATCATCTGTGGTTACATTGCCAGCCATCCCTGTGTGCGTATGTACTGAGGCTCGTATCGCCTCTCGTTCTTCCTCCCCCATAGAGCTCGCACCGAGTAGCTGTGTTAGTTCGGTTATTGTATACATCGAATATCCATTGCCATTATTCTATTTAATCTATTTATTGTGTATAACTGTTTAAATATTAAAGTATATTTTGTTCCTACTTTTTCATAATCCTCATAGCCCGCAGCCTCCATTAGTTTAATACTGGCCAACTGCACTCAATCGTTTTCTATTTAAATTCTTCGTACTTGTAGATGGTCCCCAACTCCCCCCATTTCTATCCTCCCCTATCTTTTTCTTGACCAGAGTTGACTCAAGGTCACTCGTTGATCTTGAGCTTCCATGCATATCGGGTAGAAGTGACGTATACGTCGGGTTCATTCTACGACATCATAACTATTTGAATGATTCTAACGAAATTTGTAACCCTTAGGTTGTTTTACATTTTCTTCTGAATCATATAATTGCCAAATTCTTGCCAAGGTTAGTCGGGAAATTATTGAAAGTTTTAAGGTCGTAAGTTCGTGAATCAAAATATGTAAGTTAACGCGAGTTTGGGTAAGCAGACCTTGTTTAAATTTGTATTGAAATTTGACCTCAAAATACAATGTCTAAGTCATTTATGAAAAAAATTCATTTGATTTTCTTTCGAGTTTGACAACTATTTACTTTAATTAGCTCAAATCACCTTTAAAACTAATTCTTGTTTTAATTTGAAGGAGTACCAATACCTTTTTTTTATTTTAATTAACTCTGTCAAGCCAAATACAGACTGGAAGGCAACTGTCTCACATCCCCAAATAAATGTCAGAGAGAAGGGAGTCGGATATATGATTGACGTATCATCCTCGCGGTCGATGCCGTCTCCAGGAAACCTCCCGAAGAGGTTTGAGGAAAAAATCCCAAAATTCCTTTATGCTAAGGCATCTATCATTCAAATTCCTTATATAGGATCCTAAATATTGCTGAACTCATGATATAAGAGAATAAAAGACCTATATGTCACATGTCACAAATATGATGTGCTAATTGATATCGGTATTGAAAATTGACTCATCTATCAATATATTCCCGGATATTGAATAATTGATGAATGAACCCGGAATGGGGCTAGGAATTGAAAGAGAGAATTTCTTTAATATAATAAATTTTCTAGTAATATATCTGGTGTTGTTTAACGGAATAAATGGTACCGAAGCACAGTTTCATCTGTAAATATTTTTCTTTTCTGTGGGGATTTCAACTTCTTGACATATTAATAATAAAAATAATAACTGATCCTTTATAGACACAGGAAGTATTCAAATTACCCTCATCTGGCATGTGTCGTGAAAAGCAACTTATTCCGGATAGGAACCCCAAGTGGTAGAAAGCCCCAGCACCCAAACCTTTTTGTCACTAATCGTATTTCGTAAAGGCTTTTATAGGCGGAGCTACGAAGACCTCCGTTTTGTCGTGTTGGCACTGGTGTTGATATATGCGAACACTTTGTGGAAGACTAGTTGATAATGGCGATGAATTACTCTCTTTAAAAGATTTAACATAGGAATCTGTGATCACACAAATGTGATTATAAGCTTCAAAGAACTAAGAGAAAATGGAAAACTCTATACCCATTTATGGTAAGCCTAAAGAGGAGAATATTGATCATTTTGATATAGTCATTGAGAGAAGGGTTGGACTTATTTACAGAAATGCGATTATTACAATTTTAAGGATGACCTTTTAAAAGATATAAGCTTGGTATGAATAAAAAACTCCCTAGGATTGGGTTCGAAATGTTGATGTTCACGGTTGTATCTGTTGTTTATTGTTACGTTTGTAGAAAAAGTTAAAATAAGGGTCTAAATGGCCTTTCAAAGGACCTTATTTCGCTGTGAATTGGGCCCGATCTAACACAGTTGCTAAAAAGTGTAGTTCCATTCTGCTTCGAATACTCTTTTTGATCGAATTATTTTCAGGGCATTCTTACTTTGCCTGACTTGATCACATTTTTAGGGAACGTTGTTCTCCCGAAAATCTGTCGAATAGGCGTTCGTCGCTTATTGTCAAAATTTTGTATATACTCAGGAAATATAAATAGGAATTAGGTCCCTTTCCCTCATACTCGGAATATTTTGTAAAAGTTTGGTGCAATTTGATCGTATAAAGCTGAAAATATGCTAATGTTTTGTAGACTTTAGTTAAATATTCCTTAAATCTTCGACTCTATCAGAAAAAGTCCTCCAATACAAGTTCCATGACTAGTACATACTTGCTCTACATAAAGAGAGGAATCTCAGGACGATATACTTCTGGAAATAATATTTTGTCAAAACTATGTTATCTCAAAATTATTTTGACCCTTAAGGGTTAAAAATATAATTCTTTTATAAAAGAAAAAACATGCTACAGAATATGCCCAAAATGCTATAATAATTAGGATAGAAAGTTAATATAGAGTTATATTTTTTAATCTGAAAGTAAGAAAGGTGGAAGAATGTTACAACCAATCAGTTTTCTTCTCGTAAAAAGCGAAGAAAAGAAGACTACATAGGTAGAAAGAACAAAGCAAGAAGGTCAAGTAGTTTGGTACCAAAGTAAACTATTGCACTCAAATAGCTCCCGTATTTTCTAAATAGATTTCATAGTTATAACAAATATGCTATAAGTTTCATTTTGGAATTTAAAAAACAGTGCTAGTTTAAACAGATTTACGAATAAAAGTTTAATATTTATATGTGGATTAAGTTTAATAATATGGAAAACTTAAACAGATAAAAGTTGAGAAGAGAGCCAATTTGAGGCTATACCAAATATCCTTACCAAAATCGAATGCTGAAAGTTTGGGGGTAAAAATTTAATAATAGAGAAAATGACTGTTCGTGTACATCAATATTTATTTGCTGCCTAAAAGTTCGATTCTATAACGGTTGGTGGAATACCTAGAAGAAATCAATCGTTTTTTGGTAATTTAAGAGAAAGAAAGCGCCGTCATTTCCAATGTTTTAGACTTCTAATCAAAACATGTTATAGAAGCAATGTTTTTCAGCTCACCGAATTACATAGGAATACCTATTCATTTATTCAACTCTAAAGTAATTTATTTTTCGAAATTTTGTTAGTTTTTCTAATTACGGAGAGGTCATTCCCTGGTCTCTACGATAGGTATCCCTTTCTCTTAGGTCAGGCAGCACGCCGCCAACGCATGCCCAATATGGCAAAGAACCACTGACGCATGCGTGGCCGGGCAACAACACGACTATGCATGCGTGACCAATCGCAAGTCAGATAGTTTTAGACGCAATATGCTTTTGCCTAGCGCATTTATTCTAAATGACTTGTGAAGGAGGGTGCGACCTTAATTTTGAGCGCTTATTTACCAAAGTTCTGTGCAATCGCGAGTCTACTGTTGCCCTTTAGTTGATCACGGTTTTCTTAAAAACAAATATAACTGTCCTAAGTGTAACTCTATGCTGAACTTGAATAATTTAGGTGAATTTCGATGCAACAAACGCGTGCATTGTGGCAAGGATTTTACACGGTATCAAGTTCAAACTTCAGAGTCACGCTTTATTTCTTTTGCCGAAAGGTTCCTTGACTAAAGGATCTTGTTCACCATTTTTGGAAGGCAGTTAGCACGTCGTATCCGCCAGCAGAAACATTAAGTAAGGAGGCGAGACACTTTTGTTTAAAAATCGCCTTATGCATTCGAATCTGCAGTAGGCTTTCAAGTTAGGAATATTACTAATTATTTTTTTAGATAGCGGGTGATGCGAGGGGTGTAACCCCCCCACAACTAAGTGTGGGTATGGGTCCGAAGCTTCCCACTTCAAAAGTGCGAAAAAAAATTTAATTTTGACGCAAATAGCCTAAAGTATGCGGTGCTATCGTCGTCTTAAATTACGCAGGTTTTCTTTTATGTATCAACTCCTTTCTTGGCAAAATTGTATAAATTTATTTATAAATTGGAAATTCATACAGATTCCTGCTTCCACTAAAGAGCTTCAGGAAATCAACACTTCAAATGTAATCGATTTTCCACAAGGTCGCCCCAAAGCCAGCCATCATTTCTTTCCACACCAAATCGGTTTTCCATAGTGGTTAGGTGGTATTTGCTGTAGGATCTAGTTCAGCCACAGTTCATCTCTGAGTAATTATCCGTAATCACTCGTCAACAAAACGCTTCCATACACACTTATTTTTCAAAGTATCCTCTACCCTTCCCTCTAAAAAACTCACTCACTTATTAAACCGAAATTAACGTCGTTTTCAAACCTATCGTACACCATACAATTTCTTACGAATACTTTTCTTCATAATTCTATTTCCATTAAATGTTCTTACACGCCAATACCACCTCATATCCTTATCAGTCACAACATCGTTCTCACACCTATTACGTTCATGTCCTTTGCTATATTTTCTTTTTGTATAGCAAGCACCCATTAGAAATGGCCCAATCGCACTGCACGCATAAATAAATTTCCCTCTATGGAATTTCATACCATATAATGACACATTTGATACCTAAATCTTCAACCATTTAATAACAAACTGATTGATCTCTAAAATTCAATATCTCAAGGGAGCAATCCAGCTATCATTTATTCAAACTATATTTACTTCTAAAATGCACCCTGTTCAGACCATTGAAATTATAAAAACACACATCGCTCCTATTGTGAATTCGTAGGAAGCCTGATGAAGTTCTCCAGATATTGAAAAGAGCTTCTTAGAATAGACCGGAATTAGCTGATCTAAGATATTTTACAACGAGGAGACCATCGGAGGTCGATCTCAGTCCTGAAGTGAAGACGGTTGAGCCACAGTCAGTGAAGAATTTTAGCCCCGTACGTTAAACTCTGATCGAGAGGCAGGGTGTCACAAACTGGGGTCAGGTGACATGCCCAGATTCTTTAACCCAAAAGTTGATAGCCAAGGATAGAAGATGCGTCGACTTAAAACGAAAAAACTTTATTTACAAATGTTTGATAAATGAATCGACTTGAAAATGCCGATATATTCCAAGACTAAATTATCAGGGAAAGGACCTAAAAATTAATTACAAACTTGATAGTTCGAGCTAAGGAATGCCCTTTTGGAACATGTAAAAATATTTAGAGTATAGAAGACACAAGAACAAATATGTACACAAAAATAACGCACGTATGATATTCCTATCTATGAGACCACCGAGAAAGAAGGTTAAGCCACAGAGGGAAGCACTTACCGGTAACGTAACTACAATGTACCTACGCGTACAAAAATAAAGGGGCACTCACGACCACCAATATCAGGCCTAGTATGGGCGACACAAAACAAGGACACCACACACGGTTGTCCTACCAAAGATGCACGAGAGGCACAACACTCGCGGTAAACCCGCACTAAAATGCAAAAGGGGTACAACTCTGCCGGTTGTCTTACACTAAGTCAATCAATCACAATAAACTTAACTGAGGGTAACCTTAACTCAGGGTAACCTTAACTCACGGCAACCTTAACTCACGGCAACCTTAACTCACGGCAACCTTAACTCACGGCAACCTTAACTCACGGCAACCTTAACTCACGGTAACCTTAGCTCACGGTAACCTAACTCACGGTAGCCTTAAATCAGGATGGCCTTAAATTACAATAGCCTAAATAGCAATAGCCTTCCGAGACGCACGAAACCGGAAAATAAGTACACGAAATCCACTCTGCTCCCGAACACAACTTTCTTCTCCAAGCACAAAAAAAATGGTCTGCCTTCTGTGAAGAATGAAGGCCTCGACATTGAATTCCACGGAACACTAAAAATTACGGATCATTCAAAATCCCAATGCTACATCAACATACAATGAAAGTTCTTAACACTAAATATAAGATAACTTTCTTTCATGACAAAATCGTAATAATCTTAATCCAATTTAATATTCAATAAAATAATTAGGAGGGAAACTGGCTGATCAAAGCGAACGAAAATTCTAGAATTCCTTTGGATGACGTGTCAGCCTCAATTAAGCGAACGTAGTTCCCACGATATCACGTGTCAGCTCTCGTCAGAAAATAAAGTCAAATCATCAGATATTACGTGTGTGAAACAGGGGTTCGAGCCCTGTATTGCTCCTATTGTAACCTCGTGGGAAGCCTGATGTAGGCCTCCAGAGGAAGACTACTCTGAGGTAAAATAGGGCCTGGAGAGTCGAATGACATCTCTGAGGAGGTAAGTTATGTTTTGTATTTAACGTGAAATACGGTTGTATTTTCCCTTGGATTTTCTTACTGATGATTGGTGAAGTTTGGTAGTGCAAATTTCGGGGTTATGTCAGAATGAGGCCAAGTGGATAAGTTGGTAATGAGGAAGGGTTTGAGATTTTAATTTAATGAACTTTGTCTGTTTTTCCTACACAAAGAATTCATATGGCGACAGGCAGCGATTGTCCTCATCTTTGAATTTATGGTGATATCAGCACCAGCTTGATGGCTTAGTCTCTAAATCACGTAGAGGAAAATCCAGACTGAGCTAGGAAACGACAGCGTGAGCGAAAACCAGGACTCATACTTCAGAGCAAGTTATTACCTCGCATATCTTGCCCAATATTCTGGACAACCTCGGTGAGTTTGTCATTCTTTGCTTGGGAGTAGGAAAGAGTTGCCTTCCAGTCTTTACTTGGCTTCACAGAGTTAATAAAAATCAAAGAAAGGTATTGGTTCTCCTTAAAATTAAAAGACTAATTAGACTTAAAGCTGATTTATTTAAGATGGCTAAAGTAAATAGTTCTCAAAATCGAAAGAATGTAATTTTTTTTCTAGGATGATTTAGACATTTTATTTTGCGGTCCAATTTTAATAGATATTTAAACAAGGTCTGCTGACCAAAAGTCGCGTACTCGCACATATTCTGATTTATAACCTTACGACCTTCAAAACATTCAATGATTCCCAAACTAACCTTGAGAGGACTTAAACAATTATATCATTCGAAAGAGAATGCAAAAGAACATAACGATTTCAAATTTGATTTGAATCGGCAGAATAGTTATGATGTTATTGCCAAATAATTCCCCGGCTAACCTTAGGATGACTTTGGAAATTATATCATTCAAAGGAAAATGTAAAATAACATAAAGGTTTGAAATTTCGTTAGAATGTGACGAATAGTTATGATGTTATTGCGAAAACAAAATCTTGTCGGAGGGTCATACGAATTTAGGTGCTAACATGATTCCTTAAGAAGTCCGATCAGAAAAGGTTCCTTAATAATCTGGTTTTACATATCTAATTTTAATATGAGCTTATATTTTTGATGAAATATTTCTAACCTATATCAATTTGTATTTCTAAATTTCCTATTTTATGTTTAATTAGAATTTATTCGTAAACTTAATCCCCATTATTATTAGTGACTTCATTCCAACGATTCAGAAGCTTCTCAATATAATTTTTTACAGAACTTTTTAGTTTGTGTGTAAAACAGTCTATGGTGGTAATTTCCACCTTTTCATATGTTGTATAGACCATTAATCTGGCTCTGTAAACTCAAGAATAGGTAGTAATCAGATAAAACAAAGCCTCGGGAAGAGGAAGTGCATGGGAGTTTTTCCCATACGCGATCTTCCATCAACAAAGTTGTGATATTTGTTGGATCGGGCTCTACTGACAGAGAAGTTACATTTTTTTCAAAGCTGCTGAAACTAAATGTCTATTGTAATTATTTATTTAATTAGTAGCTTGAAACGTATCAATCTAACAAAATTCTCAGAAACATCAAAACTTTCCTCGAATGGAGTTCCTATATGGAATGTGCATTAGTTAGTAACTTTGTTAGCAATAAATCCTTCCCTTGCACCCCTTTTCCATTCCTGTATAATATCCATTTTTCTTCTATAGTCACTAATAGTTAGAAAAATTATAAAGCGTGCTGAAGAAATTTCTTTAGCAGTTTTCGTCTATCAATCATGAGGAACTCATTTTACAAGTTTAGACAGCATTCCATATTTTTGCAAATGATGGGAAACGCTGAATGATAGGATTTCCGCTTAATTGGTAATTTTTCAACTATCCACTGCGTTTCCCATATCCTCACCTGTCTCTTGTTCTCTTGCTGATCATGGTTCCCCATTTGGCAAATTCTTCACTTGCAATCTTATCTTTCTCTCACCTAATGTATGCTCGAACATTCAAAGGAATTTTCCTTTTCTTATGCAGAAACAGTTACTTGACAATGAACTTCTTATTTGCTTTAGGTTTACCGTTCATAATAGAAAACCTCAGTACCTATTTCCAGACCTTATTGAGCCTTGACATGGTGGCAATTATTCCATTGATAACAGGCGTCTTAAAACTAACATTAGCTTTGGCCAGCATGCACTTGAAAGTTCCATCTAATATCTTTTCTTTGCTTCTTCAAGTAGATGCCGTACTTAAAAATATCCCTCAGAGTTGACAGTTCATACACATACAGCTCCCGCTCATGGAAAACAAAAGTCCTCTAATGAGAACATGATTCATTCCTCTATCTGACTTTCGTAATTTTATTAACTTCAATTAAAAATGTTATAAAACAGGAAAAAATTTACTACTAAGATGTACCTAAGTATTACATAGGTAAATATCATGGAAAACTTTTAAAATATTTGATTCGCAAGTACTTATTCTGCTTCACAGGTAAAATGGGCTAGCAATAAGGGAGTATAGGCAAGAAAAACTAACTTACCGCATCTACAAGGAGAGTTAATATTTTCATGCAGTTTATGTCTGCAACGAAGATCTGCCTTGTTTACTTACTCATATGCATTTTATTTTTTCGTGGCGTCATATCACAAAATGTATGTCAATAACATTTAATTGGAGTAAGGTTAATTTTCCTTTGAATATTTAGCTTAGATATTTTATTAATTAGCCTTAATAATCATCTATGAAAAAAAATAAGGGCAGCTCTCATAATGAATTTTAGAATTCATATGTTTGGGTAATTCCTATAGCAAAATGATCAACAATTCAATAATAATCAACTGCAAATTGATGAAGGTTAGATTCGCGAAAATTAAACTTTTTCTTTAGATTTTTTTATTTCTACACAACAAAATTAGGATTTGAATTCTTTTCTTCAATGATATAAAAATATATGATATGACCCTCCCTAATGGTAAAGATTGTGATATGAAATTCCTGATGTAGTCCATGAATAATTACATTTGTTTAAGTATCTAGGATGCATTGTGAATCATAATATTATTAATGAAGCCGATGCGACAGGGTTTAGAATAGCAGTAAAGGCTCAGATGTAATCAGAACTTTAGCTAAGTCTAATATTTTGAATGATAAATGTGCCAAAAATTGTGTGATTGAAGTTAAATATGAAAAAAAAAAAAAAATGCATATGAAAGCAGTGCAATTGGGACAATTTTATGAGGATTTATTGTCTAATAAGTGTAGATAAAAATAAATTTGTAAAAATATATATGGCGCGAGGAAAAAGATGAATTTCGTTGGAGGCGAGGATGTTATGAGGAGATAATAAGAATATAAGAAGAAAGAATGTGAGTAAATTTGAGGGTTGGGAAACCATGTAAAATGTAGAATGAATATGAAAATGGATATTTAAAAGAACAATGTGGCTGGCTGATGAACATGTCGATGATATTTATTTCTAATAGACATGTAAAAAAATAGTTTGTGAAGAAATGAGGAAATAACAGATTAATTTCGAAAAAGCATTCAATGAGAAATTGCGAGATCTTCTCGCGGTTCTTCACTCAGATCTTTTTCTATAATGAAATATAATCTCGATGTCAATTCGCTTAGGTAGGAGTAATAGGAAGAATTTCTTAATTCGTCAGAAGATCTCACAATTTCTCGTTTTCTGTTAAAGTTTAAACCCCAATTCGTACAAAGGGCTTCTTAAAATTTCTCTTTTTAGGTAAATGGATGGTAACCCAGTCGTATAGGTGACGCTCCTGAAGAGAGCTGAGGAACTCCAGGAGAATTATCTAGCGGATTAAGGAATTCTTACTATTTCCCTTACCTGACCGCATATAGTTCCTTATCAAAAATTAGATGGCTGAAGAACCACAGGAACATTTAATAATTTCTCGTTTTTTGTTAAAGTTTCAAGCGCTAACCATTCCAAAAGGCTTCTGGAAATTCCCTTTTTAGAGAAATGGATTTTACCCCATTCATATAGTCAACTTTTCTAGCGGATTAAGGAATTCTTAATATTACACCTACCTAACCGTATATATATATATATATATATATATATATATATATATATATATATATATATATACATATATATTGACAAAATTAGTCTGACGCAGCCTAAAAATCTAAGAGATTTCTACATTTCAAAATGTTTATTTCTATAACATACTCTGAGCTAATTCACTTTAAATAAAGAAAAGAGAAAGCTTGCAGTCGCAACACACTTTTTAATTTCTTCGATGAATGTGATTTTAACTAATGTTTAACATCGATCAGGAGAACCTGTGTTAATCAATGTTTGCATAAATCTGTCCTGTGAGTATGGGTGTGCTATTTGTCTTGTGAAATGAATAGGAAGTCCCTGCTCCTCATTTGGTATCGGCATCTGTGACGTTTATTTCGGAGGTGATGGGAGCCTGGCAAGTTCCATATTAAAACAGCAATGGTTCTGAAGGATATATGAGTAATTTGAATGGTAAACAAACTTTTTTTCCTAATTTTGACGGAATAAGAGCTGTAAAATTGTAATTTTATTTCTGGCAGTGTTTAAAATTCTTCCCGAATATATGGAAGAGTTTATTACCTCTTTCGGGACGTGTAATTGTTTTTAAAGGGGAATTTTGCACAATGAGGTAGACATAAATCTCCCATGTGTTTCGTCAGAACTTCCAAAAATTTACTTTGAGAAATTGAGTTGTCATTCAGCGTAAAAAAAGGTAGAAGGAATTCGCCGGGAAGAGCTATTGACTGGTTAAACTGGAGGGATTGAGTCTTTGGCCTTGTTCTGCCAACATTAGGTAAATAAATTCGAAGTTAGCTTTTGGCTCGTTTTCTTGTATACCACCATCAAGGAGACTTTTTGACATTACACAATAGGGCAACGTTATTTCCTTCGTACCAGCACTATAAGAGCAAGGATAGATAGGTTGAATGCCTTAGGAAACTTGTGAAGTCAGATAAAAGACTGAAAAGAAAGTTGCTAACTTTCTTGTAAATGATAGTTTTATGTGCCATATAGCTAGAACCCTTTTGGGATTCAGATGCAGATAGATCTCAGATAGGGATACCTTATACCCATTTGGTGTATCTCTCTATGATAAATATGAGAGAGTTGAAGCCCTAAAAATCATGGGTAGGAGTAGAAATGTCTATGTAAGTTATTGAAAACCGAGCATCTGTAGGGTAGGTTGTTAATTTTGCATATTTTCAGGTAGTCTATGTAAGTCGTAACTTAATCTATTTACTCCTGGATAGCTATAAAAATATTCACTTAAAAGAGAAAGTGTATACTTAACACTCGAGCGGGCTAATCCATTTATAAAATATAAAAGTTGTTCTTTCAATGATACAGGTACAAATACTCGAAGTTGGCCTTGAAAGAAATTAATGGGGATCGTTTCATTCGCGTTATGAATCTAAAAAAGAAAGTTTATTTTAATTGTGTCCCCTCTACCTAATATATTATTGTCGTAGGGTAACCGTGAAGAGGGCACGCTAGAAGATAGGGATACAGATCCCAGTGCGAGGGTTAAATAAACAAAATCGAGTGCAGTTGGCCTAAATAATCAATTCTTAGAGGTTCTGAGATTAGAGAAACTAATGGTAGAAAAATATATATCTTTACTATATACAAAGAAAATATTAATAGCACAAGTAAATTAATGACCATAAATAAAATGACACCCGGGGTACCAAACGAGGGAGGAAGATACAAATGACTCGACGAGTACGAGAGTCCGAGAGAGGACGTACGGTGATTGTTTCCAGAGAAAATGGGAGAGTGCAATTATTGGGGAGATTCACGTAAAGCCCAATTGACTAGAGGCTTGAATACGGCGAGTAAACGGGGCGCTGCAAAGTTGAACTTGAAAGGTTCCTTCCTCTTTAACCTCGCTGAGAAATGAGCGAGGAAGTACCCCAGTCGTTGAACGAAGTCGATAACCGAATGATAGATGCATGTCCGTGTCTATCGTCTGCCGGCGGGAACTCTGGCATATATAGGAGCAAGGCCGAGTAGAGATGACGCGTCACGTTCAAAGATGGAAGCCGTTTGGAGGCGAAGCAGGGTGCACGAGACTGTATTTGGCTGCTAACTAAGACAGGGCTGTATGGTATTGGTTTCTCAAAGCTTTTCTCGAAGTATTTATACTGCTTCAGCGGATGTGGGTCGCCGGGTGCCCCGCAAATCGGGACTGGGATCTCATTAAACTTGGCGCGCCAGGGAGCGGGGGGGTATTCTCGGCGGCCTCACAGCTTTGCACAAAGGTCCTTGGCGCCGTGGGTCTGGCACCGATCAGACGGTGCCACGGCGAGTAATGAAACCCAAAAGGGATTACGTGGTCCACCGAAAATCTCGCGGATCCCTTGGGTCTGTCTGGCCGTGCAGGTGTATTTCCTAAGGCGCCACAGGTAGACGTTGGTTTCTAGGCGGAAGGGGGTGGGGGTAAACCTTCCCTCTATGAAAATTATATATTTCTTCCTTTCTTTGTGTATGTAGGTTTGTAGCAGAGAGGTATCAGCAGCCATTTGAGTGTTTAAAAGGTTTTCACCTCTCAAAATAATCAAATTGTGGGAGGGGGAAGGAGGTAGGGAACACGAATGATATTAAAATTTTAAATAATGTCGGCAGGAATGTGATTTAAATTGGGGAGGGTGGTCAGCACGTATGATATTTAAATTTCGGGAGGGGAGAAAAGGGAACATGAAATAGATTAAAATTGCAAATGATGTCGGTATGAATTTGATTTAAATTTGGAAGGGTGTAAGCACGAATGTGATTTAAATTGCGGAAAGGATAGAGGAAGTAATCATGAATAAGTTCGCAAATGAGATTAAAATGAGCATGAATGTATTCACAAATGAGATTAAAATTGGGGGTGATGTCAGCACGAATAAGACTCAAATGAAGAAGGAGGAAAGCGCGAATGAAATTCAAATGTAGCAGAGGATAACCATGAATCGGATTGAAATTATCTTTATGATTATTAATGAAAAATGTACATTAAACATGAATTACTTGGGTACAACGTTACATGTAATTTATCTGAGCGTAATATTCACGGTTCGGGCGGCTTACGTAGATGGACATTCAATTGAATTTTTGCGTCGTCTAATTTCCTCACCGTAATTCACAATTACAGTGCAATATATTTTATCTTTACTTGTTAAGTGACTGGCCGTGGGTACAATGGGTCATTTTTCTAATTTGTCGCTTTAGAACCTGTATCGAAAGACACTCGATCTGTTTGTGCGGCCACAACGTTGTTTACTCATAACAAACGGTCACTCACGGGTGCGCGTAAGCTGCCGTACTCGCGAGGTGAAACTTTAATCATTGTAAGTATATTATATGATAGGAAGAGTGCGTGACAGTCCTGGATCTTTCTTCACCCCTCAAATATTAATAATAATCAGCAAGTAAAGATATTTTTTGTGCTACAATCTAAGAACTTCAATCAATATGTATCTGTATTTATTTGCGATAGGACTTTTTATCCCGGTCAACGCCGAGTACCTATGCTAGTTTTAGGATGATTTCCTTGTTCGGTTGCGAGCTCACTAGAGTCAATATCTTCAGAAAGGGTGGGAAAAGGCGTGACCTAAGGCTACATGAGCCTATAACAAGAGCGTTCTTTTGGTAGGGGTATCTTGGAAAGTGGACTAAAGCTATTACGTTGTGAGGAGATTTACCCCACTTTCGGTAGTGCTCTCATGAGAACAACTATTCTCATGGGTTGGTGTCGTTCTCGAGTAATTGTCGGTGGATAAAATTCCTGCTGTTTTCGACCACATTACGTCATTTTTTTTATAAAAAATAACCTAACATAACACAATTCGACAAATTACAAAAGACGCAAGGCTCTATCAGAGGTCATCTGAGTCAACACCAGGCCCTGTAAAATACATCCACAAGATTACATCCAAAACAATGGTTAAAAATGCATCACTTCTATAGCTCCTTTTGTCGAAAACTAAATCATAAAGTCACAATACGCAATATCAATATCATAAGATATAATTTATGAAAAAATATTCCCATCCATCAAAATCTCCCTCAAGAATTCATTTAGATCATTACTTCTATTATACACTAATTTTGATGCTACAATACTTAAGTTGCCCCAATAAACTCAAGAATCATAATAACATATACTCGTCTAACCTGCGCTTGAAAAAGTTAAATTTGGAATGCTTATTTTCTCATATGGTAAACTATTCTAGTAATTTACTACATCCAACCTACACTTGTTTTTTAATTTTCAAGGTTTTTAATTTTTCATTTTCCAGTAAATTCTGATGATTACAGAAATACTGGACTCCTTTCTTTTGGGGGGAAGCCGGGATCCAAAGAAGAGAGTTAAAATGTATCTGTAAGGAAATAGAAGTGAAAGAGGAATATTCCCTTAATTTACTCCTTTAATTTCTTCTCTCACTCAGTTCTAAAAATCTAATTCCACGTGTAGTAACGTGAGAGTCCAAAGAAGCGGAGAATGAAAGAAAGAATTGGACTATCCGCAAGATGCCTCGCAGGTGCAGTTAATTAAGTTGAGCGCGCTAAAAGCTTTAATTCCACCGTGAAAACGGTAATCTTCGTATTTTGGAGGCTGCTCGCCCATTCTCCCGCCCACGTCGTTGGAGACCATTAAGACCTGGGTCGGGTGACAAACACTAATCCTTTTCGGCGCCACAGGTCTTCTGCCTTACGTTTGTGCCTTCCAGTGATTGGGCATCAAAAATGGCCGTCATCTAAATACCATGAGTTTTCGAGTCTCTGGTTAGATCGAGAACCCGTCACTTTCGGTTTATATCGTTGTCTGTGTCCTCATGTTTCCCGGTATTCAGTTATACATCGAGATTAAATCTCACGATCTCTTTTGTGAAGCCTTACTCTGTTCAGAGCAAGCCTCAAATAGTTTCGTCCCCGAAGGATTGGCCGGGATTCCTCTCGTCTCATCTGAACCCCCCCCTCCTTTCCTAAAGGATATCCAGTTTCCCGTGTGAGTCTTCGTGCCTAGCCGCTGCAGAGTCTCGATTTGGAGGTTGTACTTCTCTAGAGCAGAGGTGCTATCGTCCGTCTTCAAGAAGAATCGTGAACTCGTCTTCTGGTCCCTCCTCCCCTTCATCCTCATCCTCATCAGGATATTCGACCTGTGGCCACGTCTATTAACCTTTTCCATTCCTCGCGCCGAACCGCTGAAGGATATTCACTCGAGGGCCGCGTCCGCTGGCCTTCTCCATTCCTCAAGCTGACCACATTAAAGGTAAACGACCATTTGCTTTAATCTCACAACAATCGACCTAATTTCAGATACTTAAATATTGCCACTGTATTACTCATCTATAATATTCCATTTAAAAGCTGATTAACAGCAATTAACGTTCCTCGATTGCCCATTAATCTGTATTCTGCCAGAATTGTCCTTTATTTACATTACCTATATTTCCCGTATGTATGTATAAATATATATATATATATATATATATATATATATATATATATATATATATATATATATATATATATATATATATATTAACTAGTGGCTCATTAAAATTATATTTTTAGTTTTCATTCTTTAAATATACCTTTGAACTGCAACTGGGTAAACTCCGTTAAACGCTATTGGCCCCTGAAGTAAATCGCACTCTTATACCTTGTAACTAAGGGATTACTTTTACGAAGTGAACATACTTGTACGTAGCAAGTACGTATACGTACATTAAAGAATATATGTATGTATAACTGTATATATACATATTTCCTTGGTCTTTATCTCTTTCCTCCCAACCAATATATACATATATATATATATATTTATTTATATATATATATATATATATATATATATATATATATATATATATATATATATATATATGTATAACTGAATCACGAAAATAAGGAACGTGAGGAATTTATGAATAACGTTACAGCCACGAGGAAAATGAAACAACGGAGAACTGCGAGGCCTTTCGACAAATGGTCGAAAGGCCTCGCAGTTCTCCGTTGTTTCATTTTCCTCGTGGCTGTAACGTTATTCATATATATATATATATATATATATATATATATTTATATATATATATATATATATATATCGATGAGGATTACTTCTAGAGAGCCTAAATATAATATTTAACAGAAATCCCAAGGCGAGGAAAATAGCTGGCATCATCCTTTTTATTTACCGGCGACGTTTCGACCACAATATGGTCATCTTCTTAGGCCTAAAATACAAATAAACGAACAAAATATTTGGCACTATTAAAAGAGCACACTGCTAAATGTACATCTAGAACTTTACTAGCTAGTATTAGCTTTGAATTGCAAATTTAGAGTTAAAGGGAATATTTAGAAATGGGGCTCAAATTTACAATAAAGAGACTAGGGAAGGATTTTAAATATTTAAATTAGTTAGCGAGTGTATAATTGCTAAAATCTATTAAGGTTGGGGCGCTTTGATTTATGAATCTATTGGTTATATAAAACTGTTTTAAAATGAATTTCAAACGAATAATTGAAGCAAAAATGGGCAAAAAACTAATATACAACGAGCGGGGGGGGGGGGGTTTCCCCCAACACTGGCAGCCTCTCCGCTTTGTGTAATGTGTATGCTTATGTAATGTGTATTTATATATTATTATGTCATATATTATTATTGTATTTGTATTAGATCATGTATAAATGTATGCTATTGCACAATAAACCTATACAAACAAAAAACGAACGGGTTACGTGCTCCAGGCTGACCCAAAAGCACCAAAACTGCGCCCCGCAACCCACATCCAAACGAATTCAGGTAACAAAGAGTGGAACCGACGAGAGATCATTATTTAAATTGGGGGAGAACTGTTTTATATAAAGTGTTTCTAGGATTCAAAGGATAATGGGACATTTGTGCGAATTTAGAATTTCAAAGTTTTCTAAGGAGATATCACTTGTACACTTTATTACGTAATCTTTTATCGCTGAATTTTCTTTGGTTTTAAGTATCTCTACCGGTTCTATTACTTTATCCCCAAATGGGAAGTGAATCTTGCCTTCAGAGTTCTCACAGAGCTTCCGATATATTTTCCCCTGGGAACACCCAGACATTTAAATAAGTATATAATCGAACTCCGAAGACTCTTTGGAACCGGATCCTTTATTGTAAAGAAAGATTTTATATTTATTTTGTTGACAAAGGCAATTTGAAATTTAATTTGACAGAAGTATTTCCTTAGCAATATGTGTAATTTTCGGCTAAGAACTTTATTGTAAATACCCAGCTCTGGCATTATTAAAATAATGTTTGTCTTTTGCTACTGTTACGAGGGGTGTTCAATATGTTTTGCGAATCGGTAGGACAAAGCAGAGGAAGGGGATGGCTGTTTGTGGGGGTGTTAGGACAACTTATGACAAGTCAGAACCTGCAGGCGCACGCTCCTGTTTCGTCTATTTAAGAAGCAGTAGCTGATCGCAAATCGTCAGTCACAATTTTTTCAACAATGGAGAAGGTTGAGCACCGCGCAGTGATCAAACTTTTGACCAAGGAAGGCAAGAATGCAGAAGAGATCCATTAATGCATGTTTTCAGTGTACACTGACACTGCCCCTTCCTATGCAACCATTGCTCGCTGGAATAGAGAGTTCCGCCATGGTCGTGAGTCCCTTGAAGATGACCTCCGTCCAGGACTCCCGTCAGACGTAATCACGAAGACAATGTGGCCCGTGTGGAGAGGATGATCCTCGAAAATCGACGGGTGAAGGTCGAAAAAATCAAGCAAGAACTTGGAATATCACATGGAAGTGTTATCAACATCATTCATGCCTTTAGACCATGGCCAAGGTCTCTGCTTGTTGCGTCCCTAGAAGCCTCAGGCTCCATGATCAACCTTAACGTCGTCAAAGTCCACAAGGCCAGGTTCACAAGCTGCCCTGCGCGAGTGCTAATTCGAGGAGTTTAACCGTCACTCCTACAGTCGAGATCTGGACCCTATCGACTACTTTTTATTCCTCCAGCTCAAGGCTGCACTGCCTGGACGCCGGTTTTGGGAGGATAAAGATGTCCAGCTTGCTGTCCAGGAGTAGATTGAACAGCAGTCGAGTGATTTCTGGTTGTCGGGAATTCGAAGCCTCAGGGACAAGTGGCGCAAGTGCATTGAAGTCGAGGGTAGTTATATTGAAAAATAATAAAACACTTTTTCTCATATCTCGTTTCCTTATATCCGAATTGCAAAACTTATTGACCGCCCCTCGTATGTATGTCACATCGCACTTGATATCACTCTTCGATCACCACGAGGTCTTACTGGTAGGACTCTGCCTGTTTATCACTTACATCTCGAAGTTTCCTTGGGAAATGGTCTTGGTGAATATTCAGGAAATGAATCTTGACACTCATATTTCATCTTGTTTCCTTATATCCGAATTAAAAAACTTATTGACCGCCCCTCGTATCTCAGGGTGACTTGTTTGATACAATAAACTTAAAAATGTGCGGATTGGCTCTTCTACAATAAAAGATGAAAAACCATTGTGCATTTAGAAAGATTTAAGGTAGTGAAATTCTTTGTCTATAAAATTGTAGGATGAACAGAGATTGTATGCGCAGTGAAGAAGGGTCTTGGTGGGTGAGATTTTGTACTTCAAATCTAAGCAACAAAAAAAGTTTAATCCTAACCTCCTATTAGTCGGTTTCCTATATACTGATAATTCTAGATTATTTTGATTTTTTCTCATTAAAATATCTAAAAAGGGGAGGGTGTTATCACTCTCGGATTCCATTGTATATTTGATACCGGGGTGGATGGTGTTTAAAAATTAAGAAATTCTTAAGCTTGATCTCGTTATTTAAATATAGCTATGGAGTCATCTACAAAACTTCTATAGAAAGTTGACCTGCATGAATCACGAACTTCAGAAAAAAGCCTCTCCTCCAAATGAGTCATAAAAATTCTGCTGCCAAAGGGTCGATTGGGGACCCCATACCAACTCCATCGATTTGTTGGTAAATCTGGCCATCTTTTATTGTAGAATAGTCAATCCGCACATTTTTAAGTGGATTGTATCAACCAGCCTCCTTGTGGCGGGCGACTTCAATGCCCACCACCCCGTGCTGCACTCTGTATCACGCACCAACGCGCCTGGGCGCCACGTGGCCGACCTGCTCGAAGAAGTCCCTCATGTCCGCCTCCTCAACACCGGGAAAGCCACGCACGTCCATGGGAGGCGGCTCGACCTCACGCTTGTCTCGGGTGACCTACAACCCGGCGTCACTTGGTAGGTCCATCCCACCCTAACCAGCGACTACTACGGGACCCTAACCTCCCTCATTATGACCCCACCAGTTCCTCCTCTCCCGCCGCCGCAGTGGAACGTCAGGAGGGTGGATTCGGCCAAGTTTCAAGTGGCCATGGACCAGTGGTGGTCCACGTACGTGCCGCCCATGGACCTGCATCAGCAGGAGAATTACCTCACGGCAGCCATAGAGAGTGCATCAGACGTGGTCATTCCCAGGACAGCCTCGAACCGCCGCCGGCGCCCGGACTGGTGGTTTTATAACGAGGAGGTCCGGGCGCACAATCACCGCGTCAACGTCCACAGGAGGCTGTATGAGAAGCGCCCGACCGCCACCAACCTGCGGTTCCTGCAGGACGTGGTGGCCCAGGCGCGGCAGGTGTCTCTGAGTGCCAGAAAGGCAAAGTAGCTAGAGGGGTGCTTCTCTTTCAGCTAACACACCTCCCTCGGCCAGCTGTAAGGGTGCTTCCGGAAGGCCTCAGGCGCTGCCCTAAACCGCCCAGCCGCCCACCCACGCCCACAGCAAGAGGTAGATCGGCTGGTGAACTGCTTTACAGAGATGAGTTCCAGCGAGCAGCTCCCTCCCCACACCCGCCACCTCCAGCAGCAGCTATGCCCACAGTGCGACGAGGAGGTCAGGGAGGCACAGGGCCAGCTGCACGCGACGGACCATCCCTTCACGCTCAAGAAACTGGCCAGGGCTAAGCGTGGGCGTGACACAGCGGTGGGGGCCATTGGAGTGAGGTACTTCACGCTGACACACGCTGGGCTTACTGGACATGCCGCGCTGCTGGCACGTTTCAACGCGTAGTGTCTGGCAGGCCGTCTTTGGCCCTCCTGGAAGGACGCCGACATTCAGCCCATCCCCAAGCCGAAAGACCCCATCACATTCAGGCCAATCTCCCTCCTGAGCTGCACTGGAAAAACAGCGGATAGGATGGTGCTGAGTCGCCTACAGTGGAGTGTGGGGAGCCTTCACCCCCACGTGTTTGGCTACACCAGGGGGGTGAGCACGGCGGATTGCCTCATCACCCTCCTGGCTCACGCCAACAACCAGCCCACCATCGTAGTCTTCCTTGATCTCAAGAAGGCTTTCGATCTTGCCAGCCCCCGCGCTATACTAGCTGCCCTTGTGAGGAAGGGCATCAGAGGGAAACTGCTGGGCTGGCTCTAGGACTACCTTAATCAGCGCAGGGCCTGTGTGAAGTCCCAGGATCACAAGTCTCACTACCTGATCTTGGAGAACGGGACGCCCCATGGTGGCATCCTTAGCTCGTTCCTTTTAAACGTGCTGATGGAGCAGCTGTTGGCGCTCTCTATCGGGAAGGAACCATCCTTCTCAGCTACGCCGACGACCTGGCCCTCCTCGTGACCGAGCGCGGCGACAAGCTCGCGCGGGCTCAAGAGGCGCTATACCTCATCACTGCCAAGTGCGAAGAGCTGGGGCTCAAGATCTCGGCAGAGAAGTCCCGGGCCATGGCCATCAAGACTTCCACGCCTGCTGGCCAGCAGGTGCGCGTCTAGGGAGTCGTGCTGGCCTGGACAGACTCCTACCAGTACCTCGGGTGTGGGTGGACAGGCGGCTATCTTTCACGCACCATGTCCCGCACCTGAGGGAACGGACGCAGGCCCAGCTCAACGTGATGAGGGCCATGACGCGGCCGAGCGCTGGTGCAACCTTCACCGCTCTCCGCCTCTACTATCTGCTGGCAGTGCGCTCCCTGGTGGACAACAGTGCACCAGCCCTTGTAGCCCTACCCCGGCAGCAGCAGTAGCGCCTGGAGGTGGTGCAGAACACCAGCATGAGCACCATGTTGGGGGCACCGAGGTGGTTCAGTGCCTGTGTCATGAAGAGCGAGACCCGCCCGGTGCTCCTCACCGCCAGGGTGGACTGCATTGTGGCCTGTCGGGTGGCCAGAGTACTCCAGCGCTACGTAGAGGGTGTTGCGAAGAGGAGACTCCGGATGGCCGTGGCGCAGGGCATCGAGTGCCTGCGCAACAACAGGTGGCTCATAAACGTCACCTTATTAGCCAATACCCTCAGCCAGGCAGGGAACAGGCTGTGGCGGGACTCCGACACCGCCCACCACGCCTACGTTCCACCACCACCATGGGAGCCCCCACCGCTGACTGTACCGCCAAACAGCTGCCCGCCAGCAAAGCGCACTGCCTCACCGAGGAGCTGCGCCAGCGCGCCCTTAGAGCCATGTCTTAGGTCACGGAGCCGGGCAGCGCGTTCTATTTCACCGAAGGCTCTGTCGACCCCAACAGTGGGAGGTCTGGCGCCGCCTTCATCACGAGCGGTCTGACGCGGGCGTAAAAGACATCAGACCACAGTTCCGCCCTCTAGACGGAGCTCGTAGTAATCCTGCACGCCCTTCAGCACGCCTTGCTCCGCCGGGAGGCCACTGTGGTGATACACACGGACTCCCGGTCAGGGTTGCAGGCACTGCAGCCCGCCCACGCTCACGATCACGCCAGGGACAACATCCACCTCACCACTACCATCCTTTGCACCCTGCAAGACCTGGCAGTGCAGGGCAAGCGGGTCCGACTCCATTAGATTCCAAGGCATGTGGGTGTGCGCGGCAACGAGACTGCTGACGAGGCCACCAAGAGAGCCGCACACGACCCTAACAGTTCAAGGCGCAGGCCAAGCGCATGGCCGCCTATAATGCCCACCAGCAGCTCCAAGAATGAGAGGCGACAAAAAAGCAAGCCACGTGGTATGCTGCAGCCGCAGCCTATCGCACACTGGACCCAACCTACCAGCATCCCAGAGCGAACAGAGTGCTGCTGCAGCGTGTAAGGCTCTTTCCACTCGGAAAGAGCTGCACGCCGACTTTGTGGCAGGGATGCGCCCACTGGTGCACTACCTTCTCTCCTGCCCAGCCACCGTCCACCTTAGGCCAGAGCCAGCGCCAGCCCCTCACCTTGCAAGAGGCGCCCAACTGAGTGCACGAAAGGCAAGAGGCGCCCAGATAGTCCACCTCACACCGACACACAAGCTGCTGAAGGTGCTGAGAACAGCACCCCCTCCGCGCTGATCGCAGCCCGCGCCGAGCCGGGCGACGGGTGGTCAGGACCGCCGCCACCCACTAGCAGCAGACAAGCCACGCGTGGGACACTCCGCAGCGCCTTGCTGCGCGCCGACACCGGCGAGCACCCCCACTTTATGTAATGCTCATATTATGTATTTATATGTATTTCTATATTATTATATCATATATCGCTATTGCACAATAAACCTATACAAACAAACAAATATTTTCCTCGCCTTTGGATTTCTTTTAAACATTATATATATATATATATATATATATATATATATATATATATATATATATATATATATATATATATATATATATTAAGAAGAAGGAGCAAATGCAAGTTCTGCGGGTGATAACAACCACCACAGGGCTTTCGCCATATTCATTTTCTGCCTTTCGGTAAAGGATTGCCTTCATTGTGCCGCTCTCTGCTCTCTTTGATTCTAGTCTTCTTCTAATGTCCCTTTCTCTTACCTCTAAAAAAACTCCTGTTTCTTGTCTCATTGCTCATTCGCGTCCAATTTCTCTTGTTCTATATATATATATATATATATATATATATATATATATATATATATATATATATATATATATTGGTTGGGAGGAAAGATATAATGACCAAGGAAATATGTATATATACAGTTATACATAAATATATCCTCTATCCAACCTGGAATTTTGCAGTAAGAGATTTGGTAGTAGCTAGTCGACACCTGCACATGGAGAGCATGTGAATGTTCTGAGAGATCAATTATGCGCCCACGAAATTCCCTCAGCTTCTTTTTTAATACCATTGGGAAGTAGTAACGTGTGGATGGTTTTGTAGATTCTGAGGGAGTTTCTTATTTCCTGAAAAATGATAGATATTTATTAATTGTAATAATTATTATTATTCAAGTTATACTCTTTTATTTGATTCCTAATTTGTTGCTTCATCACATTTAGACCAAATGTGATAGGGCAAACCATTATTGAAAGATCACCGGTAGTAATATTTTGGGGTAATTTCAAAGCCGAAAGCTTAAAGGTCCATGTGTAAATGCTACCCATCACCTTCGCTTAAAATAGTTGTTATTTCCGCTGTTTTAAGTTCAAAAAACATGGGAAAAGAAACCTATCAGAATTTGAAAAAGTTCAATCTTGGAAAGTGATAGCAAGACTCTTGGAGAGAGATATGCCTGTTCTATAACTAACACCGTATGCACAAACCCTCGACTAATAGGAGCGAATGGTGTTTCCTATATAATATTCTTGTAAGCAACAATATTACGCAAACAAAATTGAGTTACACCTTTGGTATGAAAGAAATTACGTATTTTTAAATGAAGATCATTCGAAAGTGAACTGGTGGAAAGAAGCTTAGGAGAATCTTGCGGCATTGTCTTGAAGACTCTGGGTGTGAGGACCAGGATACGGAAAATAAAGCAAATCTTTAGGGACAGTGATCGCTGCTCTCTTTGGTTAAATAAATCAAGGAAGAACGAATAAGGGTCAAAAAGTTAAATTTCTTAATAGTTTTGTTTCTCGCTTTAACTCTTTGTGTATCGCTTTATTCTGAAGATGGATAGTGAATACAAAACGATGAGAAGCAAAATGCCTGCTAGGATGTTATATACGAGTATATATGGTAATTCTCCAGATGAACGACCCTATTGTTTTTTAAGAAGATTTTTTTTAATCTATTCTCTAGGCATACCTGAATTATTTATTGTGACTTATTCGGCAAGCAAAGCACTATTTTCCGAGTTATTAACAATTGATAACAGCATTTTCTAAGGCATAAAGCTGTTATTTGCCGCTGTTATGTCGTCATAAACCCATTTGTTTCCTATTATCGGGTTACTTTTAAACCATAAAACACACTTGCTCAAGGATTTACTTCAAGTGCAAATAATGTCACTTGATGCCTTATAAAACAGACTGTCATCAATAAATGTGGGTAACCTAGTAATTACTAGGGTTAGGAGGCACACGAAACTTCTCGATGATGATCTCAATTTAAGTTGAAAGAGAAGGAATTCATATTAGCCTTAAGGTGTATAGGCCGTCGTCTTCTCTAATACATTCCCAAAATCAAGCTTGGAAAAGTCTTTTACATCTGTACTATTGGATATAAAGGCTAAAATATAAGGAATAAAATATGTATCAGCCTTGGTGCATCTATATAGATCCAATGAATCACAAAATGCCGTATAAATACCATCTTTCTTTGATAATAGTTGCAGAGATGACGCAATTGCTGATCTTGAATTCATAATAATACCTTCTGATTTCATCTTTACAAATTACTTTTTTGAACCAGCAATCAGTTGACGATGACCGAAGTAAACAGAAGAATCATTTATATGAATGTAGTGTTTAGTTACGAGTTTAACTGGTGGGAAAGTCAGATAAGAGAAGGATACGAGAAGAGTTATGTACTAGGCGTGGCTGATAGGGAACGCAAAAGAAAGGATGACTGTGTAACTAGGTGTGTCAAATCACTGAAGAGGCGCATTCAGAGAGATCTGAAACATGAAAACTTTGATTTGAATAAAGTAAGCATTCAGATGCTGGGTATTTAAGACCAGATTGTTTCAGATCAAGAATTAGTGAAAAAAGTTGCATAAAATCAGTCACTAATATAGGGGTTACTGACATCTGCAATATAGCGAAGGTAGAGTACGGCCTGTATATAACCGCTGTCAACTACAAATTACAATCCTTTGATGGGGTCTCCGTTGAAGATACAGGAACTAAAAGCCTGCACTGGCCCAATGGGTACTGCAAAGGCAGACTGATTGTATCCTCCAAGTCGAAACTTGCAAGGAAGAACACGTTTTCTGGCTTATTGATGGCAGGTGCGATGATACTAGCAACTGCACCATAGGTGCAGTTGGTACTGCAGTCATAGGCTGTCGAAGGGAAGAGATTACAATGGAAACGAGAAACTTATTGAGTTGGAAGATTCTCGCTCTTTAGTTCCAGAGTAACTTATTTGAAAGCATTAATAATGCCGTAGATTCGGCTAAAGTGAAGCCGCTCTTTAGCAGAAGTGCTGCTTGACTCCTGGTGGAGTTGATGCGGTAGCTCAAAGTCGCGGCGTATTTAGTACCTGAAGGAGAGATGTAATTTTCTATGTAAATTTAGCCATATTAAAAATTCGCGTTGAGGTTCCAATAGATTTCCGTGTCATAAAATGTTGAAAAGGTTGGTATGTTAATTTTTAATATACCCTGGGATTAGCAGCCGATACAATTTTTGTGTGTTGTTTTGCAAATACTATATATAAATTTATATTAACTCTCAATGGAATGTCTAGACTATGGTCCAGGTCTCGGAGCGTTGCTGAGCGTAAAGAACAAAATAAATGGTAGACTGACCTATCTTTCAGGTTTCAGTAGAGTTGCTACCCTAAAACCTTTCACATTTCGTAGTGTAGTGTTGTTGATTGAATTTCCTGTTTGGTCGCTTAAAGGTTGCTTGAACTGAGTTGCTGACCAAACAAGATGTAAGTCACCCTGGTGAGAATGATTCATTTTTTAACATTTAATCTTGCACTAAGTTCTGACTAAGTTCTGATTACTGTTCACACACTGCATGTTAGCAAAACGACTGGGTTACCAATATCGTCTTGACAGGCTTCACTGATTTAAATTAAGTGTTCATTGCACGTAAATGTAACCAATCAACGGTTGTCACCAATGTCGTGGGCTGCTAAGGGAATGGTAATCTTGGTGAGGGAGTAAGAGAGAGGTATAGAATACAAACTCAACGATAGAGTGCAAACGCCTTAGCATACGAGAGATAGAGATTTGAGGTGGCCAACGAGCAAAAGTAAGGTGAATTAAGTCTTTTCTTTAGCCAATGACTCATATGTGGCACAGTGATTATAATCCCAGACGGCTCCTTGCGCAGCAAGATAATACTAACAATCCAATAATCATAATTGATTAATAATTTAATTTACAAAATGCTTATCATTCAAGTAAAAAAAACGACAATCGATATTCTATTATTAGAATCTATTTATATAAAAAAAATTAAAATCTGAGAATTGAAATGGATCTTTTTATTATGGTTTTCTGCAACCGTTTTGAATACCCCTCGTAAAGAAAAAATACTGATTTTAAAAGTTGTATTAAAAATTATTAAACAACAGAGCTAAATGTTTAAAATTAATGATTTCAAAAGTATACAGTTTCTTCCATTTATCTGAGAGTAGTTGCTTGAAGGAGGTAGTTGGCAAATGTGATACAGACAGAAATGACTAAATCAAGTTGGTAGACTTAAAGGAAAAAGAGTGGGGACAAAGAAGAAAAATAAATGGAGTGCTGGGATGATTTTTATGATTTTTAAAGTAGACTAGTCTTATTATTTAGATAATTTATTTTCCTTTGTTCGAGTCAAAATATTTTTAAAATCTACTCAGAGATGATCAAAGTAATTAATTTTTATCTATTCCACTATTAAACACAATTTTTGTTCCTGACATTACCTTATTTTCCAACTCTGTTTATTGCAAAACAATAGAAAATAGCCATTACTTGCTTTAAAATTTAAATTTGTGGCTTGTATGATGAAATATCAACTAAAAATAAGTAAATTTGTGTATTTTCATTTATTATAGTACTAAAAAAACATTTAAATTTATACAATTTTATTAATACTACCTCAAGAAATATATAAAAACAAGTTAAAATATTAAGCAGTGAACAGTTTTCCCTGATTTTCGTTTGTAATGTAAATCACTCTCCCGTCGAAAAGAAACAAACAGATTTAGTTTTCCATCCTGATACATTTCATGCTCCTTGATATCTATGTTTAAAGTTAAGTATATCATGATGGAAGCCCTTCCATTGCTCCCGTATTCTTCATTTACTTGTCAAGATTGACATCAAGGATATGCACCTTTAGCGATATTCTGCAGCCACTTTAGCCACAGGTTTTCACTAACGTCTCAACCTGTTCTACATAATTGTCAGCCTTCTTGCTGCACCTAAACCCCTGAGACACGGAAACAAAACTCTTTCAGGCTTTTTTTTTCTTTTAGTAAGCTTCTCATAAAGGCGGCTAAGCGGTCTGAGGAACTCCGAGTGGCAAGACTCTGTAAAGAGAATCCCAAGGAGGTTTTGGATATGTGAACAGCCGTAAACCAATCTGTCGAACGAGTGGCCCTTTAAGAAATGAGGAGGGGGCATTAAAGCACTTAGATGCAGAAAATGCTAACCTCCTCAACGACTACTTCTCTTCAGTGTTTACTGAAGAGTCTGGTCCCATCCCCCAGCCAATGGATTCCTACTCGGGGGAAAAGCTGGAGGATATGGACTTCACCGAAGGGGAAATAAAAAAGAAGATCAGTGACTTAATGACGAATAAGTCACCTGGCCTGGATGGTTTTCTACCTAAAGTGTTGGAAGAAGTGCGCGATCAAGTGTCACGACACCTGAGCGCAATCTTCAACATGTCAATCCGGACCGAATGCGTTCCTAGAGACTGGCGTGGAGCCGAGGTGACTCCTATCTTCAAGAAAGGAGACCGTAGCCAACCGTCAAACTACCGACCTATCAGTCTGACTTTGATAGTCGGTAAACTCATGGAAAGCATGATAAGGACAAAATGACGTCGTATTTAGAGTCAAACCCTCTACTGAGGAGTTCCCAGCACGCCTTCCGAAGGCAACGGTCATGCCTGACGAACCTTGTGGAATTCTTCCACTTCCTGTTCAGTAAGCACGATCGGGACAAGGTGGTGGACGTGGTGTACTTAGACTTTCAGAAAGCCTTTGATAAGGTACCACACCGCCGTCTTCTCCGGAAAGTGCGAGCGCCTGGCCTAGACGGAAAAGTAGCCGGCTGGATTTAGAACTGGCTAAGTGGCAGACGGCAACGGATGGTGGTGAATGGACAGTCTTCTGAGTGGGTGCCCGTTACTAGTGGGGTGCCTCAAGGTTCTTTCCTGTGACTACTACTATTCATCATCTACGTCAACAACATGGACGGTGGCATGGTTGCCAAGATTTCCAAATTTGCCGACGATACCAAGCTTGGTATAAACGTTGGAAAGGATGGAAATACTGCCCGCCTGCAGGAAGATGTTCGGAAGATTAGGGAGTGGTCAGACACGTGGAAAATGCCTTTTAACGTGAACAAATACAAAGTGATGCATATCAGCCACGGAAACGCCTAATCTCAGTATATCCTTAAGGGCACTGATATCGAATCCACCGACACTGAGAAGGACTTGGGTGTAACAATCACTAATGACCTCGAGTTCTCTAAACAGTGCATTAAGGCAGAGAAAAAGGCCCAAAGGATGCTAGGCTATATTAAGCGCCAGTTTGGTTATCGGAACCAGGAGAAGAAACGCCTAATCTCAGTATATCCTTAAGGGCACTGATATCGAATCCACCGACACTGAGAAGGACTTGGGTGTAACAATCACTAATGACCTCGAGTTCTCTAAACAGTGCATTAAGGCAGAGAAAAAGGCCCAAAGGATGCTAGGCTATATTAAGCGCCAGTTTGGTTATCGGAACCAGGAGATTGTACTGTGCTTGTACAACTCACTTGTCCGACCGCACCTGGAGTATGCCGTACAATTTTGGAGTCCTTCATTGCGAAAGGACATCGCGAGATTGGAACGTGTACAAGCCAGGCAACTAAGCTGATTCCTTCTATCCGACATAAAAGTTATGAGGATAGACTAAAGGAATTAGATCTGTTCTTGCTGGAAACCCGTAGACTGCGTGGTTAGCTCATCGAAGTTTTCAAAATACTTCGAGGGTTCGACAATGTTGACTACCGGGATATTTTCATACTCAGTGAGAACAGAACGCGCAATCACGGCTTCAAACTTGAACTGAAGCGTTACAACCGCAATCTGTGTGGAGATTTTTATCACTTACAGTATCTGCGGTAAGTGGAATGCACTTCCAGTGGAAGTTGTCAACAGTGAATCTGTTGACCAGTTCAAGTCAAGATTAGACAAGGTCTTGAAAAGTGGCCGTTTAGAGACGCAAAACAATTGAGCAGCTATGTGCCCGCTCGATTGCTAGTCCAAAGGTACCCTCCTTGAATGGACTGTAAGGTCTCCTAGAGTACCTTCTTTCCTTGTTGTTACTCCTTGTTGTCACTCAGCTTTCATGTTTGCCTGAGAGATTGGTGCATTCATTTTTAGGTACTTGAATTCTACAGACTCTTTGTTAAGAACTTTAACAAACTGCTTTATGAGAGCAATTTTTAAGTGGAATGGAGGGAACAACACATTTTAAAGGTCCATCAATTGATCTTGCTTGGCATTATGTCCCTCAATAGAGAACTGACTCCTTTGTGGCCAGTGCTTTTTGTGGTAATGTGCTGTGTTATTTCTAGACTTAGATGACATAAAACTTGGTAAAATCTCCCTAGAGACCGCTTAAAAATGCTACCATTTTGATGTCTCCAATGACTTCACAGCCTTAACATTTATAATTTAAGGCTAGTCGAAGGAGCTTGGCACTGTTATAGTCATCTTTGAAATATAGTGAATGAGCCAAGGGAAGGGATGTAAGATTATCCCACTTATGGAAAGTTTTGCCTCAATCTTCTTGACAAGCTCTAAATGAAGAGCCTCCTTGTATCTGGATTACATGTAATTGTAATTGCATCAAACAGAACAAATACATCTTTTCAGTGGCATTGCTCACATTGATACTCGTAAGTAAAGAATTGTGAGAAATGTTTATGAAGTTTTGTTTGGCTTGTAACTTAAACAATTTCATCAATAAAATCACACTCTCTGAGCCTGGAAATCAAACACTTGGCATTTCACTTGAACAAGCCATGATCGTTAACAAGGTCATTGAGGTCTCAGGTTTGGATAGTATGGATTCCTCTTAACAGCAATATCTATGACACTCTACTCTCTATCTTCACTGATCTTTTCAGATTTTAAATTGTTCCTTTCTTCTGAGGGTAGCCTACAACTTTCTGAAGGTGTAGGCATAGAGAGATCAGTACTTTGTATTACTATTGCAATAGATGATTAAAGATTAGGATAAGAAATAGGTGCATTTTGGCCTCTTCGACCTTTGGGAAACATCTACCATGTAGTTAGAATCAGCAGTTGGTTGGGAATGGCCTACTTCATCGTTCATCATTCCTCTTTATACCATCATGTTAAAGTAAAAAATATATAATTTATTACCCTCTTGGATTACAAACAAACATAATAGCTTAAATAATTTTGACATTTAATATTTTAGTGTTTACAACAAACAATTTATTACCGTTCAAAGCATTTATGAATTGCTCCCAAGCAAAAGTACTTGCCCAGAGTTTGTATTGGTCACAACTGGCATGCTAAAGTATGCTTTTGCTCATGATATTTATCGACTTCCTTTAATTAGCTCCACTGGACATTCATATTCAACAGGGAGCAGACGTTTTAGATATTTAAGGTGAAGTTTTGTATATACATAATTTAATAGTTAACTCCTTAAGTTTTAAGAAAGGATGATAAAGTCGTGGGGTTTCTTAGTATTCTGTTTTTTCTCCATAAATCTTGGGAAACTTCCTAATTGCAGAAAAATTTCAGACACTTTTGTCTATAATGTAGAACCCGTTTGCTGAGTTCAGAATTGGAAAAAGGACACGTCTCAAACAAAGCTTGAAGGAATAAATGAGCTGAACTTTGAGTATATAGACTGACCTTAATGAGATTAAACAGGAACCGAGCAAGATTCAAACAGGAACTAACTGTTTATAAATACTTGTATTTCGTGTCCTTTTACTCAAGCCTATCAGAGTCTGATATGTCACCGGAATTACCTTGAACCTTGCAGAAATGAGTAGGCCTCGCTTATACGTGACTCACTGCCTCCTCGAATGTGGTTGTCTGACCATATACGAAAGGAGTTGTTTACATTTTCGTTGCAATTGTGTGGGTGCGTGATGTAATTATCGGGGGCATTTTATTTCTCTAATCGATTAGGTAAGAACTTCTTGATAACCAAAATGCTTATACAGGCAAACGAGAATCAGGCGAATATCCGTAGTTGAAAATATATGTGTCGTAGAATAGACTCTCGACGATATACCATATATAACTATTCGTTAAGGGAACTATTCTTATATTTCGAGTGCGTGATTATCTGGTTGACCGATGTTATTTATCTTCAATATGCTTAAGAAGTGGAACTGAGATCAAGGATAATAATATGGCTATCATTAATAAAATAGAGTTTTATTAATTAAACTATCAACAACACACAAAACGGAAAATGTTTACATAAACAGAGAATGGAAAGGGTCGTGGGAATATCTGGCTAATCCGAGGGTTAAGATTTGGGAGAGATTTAAAAAGGTCAACAAATGAAAATTAAAGGGATGGGATGGATCGCTAAACCATTTAAAGCACAGGGTAGGGTTGACAAAAGGTTAGATACTCAAAGGTAATGCTCAGCTTACGTAATTACAAGTTGTTGTGCAGAGGAAGGCGACGCAAAGGAATCTTCGGTCCGCTGGCAAGTTCCAGCCGAAGAAGGGGGGGGGGGAAATTATCCTGACGTGACGTCTTGGAAATGAGAACCGTTTCTTGACGAACGGGCTTGAAGAACAATGATTGTTCTGACGTTGTTCTCTTTTCAACGACAGAGGGGGGGTGAGAACCGTCTCTTGTCTACGGTCTCAAGGAACAATGGCTGTTCTAACGTTCTTCTCTTTCTGAACAACAAGGGGGAAGGGTGAGAACCGTTTCTTGTCAACGGGCTCAAAGAACAATGGCTGTTCTAACGTTGTTCTCTTTCTGAACAACAGGGGGGCCTTGTGACTTGGCGTCTCGAAGGCTCGAACCTTGGCACTCGAGGGATATTGTCCTCTTCTGGACAAAAATAGTGGATCTCGAGGTAGAGGGCCCCTGGTGCACAAGGTGAGACCGGATCGGCGTGATGTCTCGCGAAGATAATCTGGATCTGATCTGATCTAATCGGTAAAGTTTCCATATAAATAGTCGGAGCCATCCCCTCGGCGTAGGGGACAATGGAGAGGGGGCTTCGAGGAACTGCCCCAGCCGCGCCTTGGAACATACCTTATCTGCCCATAAGCCTAACTCAATCTGGCGAGATCGACGCATGGGGCGAAACGAAGGGGGGAAGATGAACCTCCTTGGTTGAATATTGACTCAGGTGGCGATAGGGCGCCCGGCTTCGACGCGAAGATGCACGTGGGTAGCAACGTGTTTTTAAACAACATGTGATAGCGGTTGAATTTAAGCGGCCTCAGACCGTTCTATCCCAATATGAAAAACATGCTAAAATTTAGAGCTGTCCCTTTTTTGTGTGATTGTTTTGTTGTTGGGCGTGGGGAAATTCTATGGCAATATGATAAGTTTAAAAGTAATTTTATGCATTGTAGCATATGTGTAGGGTGGTCCATAAGTTCCAGGACATTCCATGTACAACTTTTGTATAAAATGTTATTTACGGAAAATAAATGTAATTTTTTTATGTAACTCTCCTTGGACTTATGTGCCACTTTGTATATGTATGGTTAAAGATAAATAGGAAAAAATAAGGAATATTCTTATAATATATATGACGTATTTAGCTTTGCAACTAACATCAACCCTACACGGAGAGTCAGAATAAATAAGAACCGGGATCTCCCAGTTCTTATTTATTCTAACATAAAATAGCAAATATTTATATGAGCATATTTAATAAGGTTATTTATAAATTCCTGAAGAAAGTATTCCTTCGAACGTTAACAATTATTTTGGTTAAAATTATAAAATATTTTGCAGTACCTGAAATTCACCCTCCTATCAATAATGTTTAGTCTATTATATATTTTTTCGAAGGACTAAAATGTATATACAAAACGTGTATCACTTTTTGTATTGTTTGTAATTTGAAAATCGTGAAAGTACTAACATTACAGTTCTCATCTTGACATTAGTTTGCGAAGAGTCAATATAGTTTGAAAAAATTAAAGACAGAAATTCGCCATCAATTTATTACGTGTTGAAGTAATATTAATATTAATTTATTAAAATTCTATAGGTCTTATTAATTACCTTACGTTGCCTAGTGTATTAAGTCATTCGTTTCATAAAATATGACGCCACTCTCAATTAAGATGCTACTATATTCCCAAGATTAAATGTTCATTACATCCTCTTCATCCAAGTAACCGCTATTATTTTTCCCCAAATTTCACTTATCTACCTCATCTTTTCTTCATTTAAGGACTCTTCTCTCGAACACTTTTTCTGTCTAGGAATCTTGGAAGAGTTAAATATTTTAGGAATAGATCAATATTTAGACGTGTTTGTTCTATATATATATTCATGTATATATTCATGTAGCACTTCAGTATTTTCTTCTTTCGGTTCAGCCCTCTCAGTCAGTTTTCTGGTGTGAAGTCAGATAACTAAACACAAATTGACCTGACTTTGACAAGCGAGATTCAAAAATATCTTACTGATTTTCTTGTTTTCAAGTGAAACAGACCTAAATGCATAGGGAACCATATAACAAAAAAGAGTATATTTACTAACATCGGAGCAACTAGAACACTCCTACATTAATGTACACTCTGCCTCGCATGCTTAGGATAATCTTCAAACAAGAAATGCTCAAGCCTGGCTCCAAAATAGAAAAATATAAGCTACGTTTCAGATTGGAAAAGGCAAAATAAATTGAATGATCATTGACGCACCTAAAAAGAGGCCATCAAGATTTAGTGCTGTTAATTTCATTTATTAATATTTTGCCTCAAATCGCTCACTAGTCATTCGTTTAGTCAGTCGTTCAATCTATTCAATTCCTTATTAATTCGATTAATTTATTCAATCCATATAGCTTAAATCACTGTTCGCATTCATGACATAATTTACCATTCAATCCGTTTACTCTTTCTCATTTACTCACATCAGAATTATTATTGTCAATTGAGAGAATCAATCTTATGCCATTCTTCAGTGACGTTCACATTACAGGTGAACAAGGGAAAAAAAAAGGGGGAGCATAATGAAATTTAACCATGAACACATCTCTACTCAACCAAATGTCACCACAAAATACATATAAATTTATCTCCCATGACCAAAATGAGACGTAAAATAGGTGTTAAGATGAAACACTACAATGTGGTATACCAACTGACCACGAAAACTCCAAATATCTGGCACTATTAATCGTACCCTTACTCTCCACTCTACAGCTCATCTACACTCAAGGGCTGGCTTTTAGAGGAATAACTAAGGTGCTTTGACACTCAAGGCATTAGATAAATTTTCTAAATTAAATGTCAACAGAAATTCCTCTGTTAGTTTTGATTTTTCTTTTCAATTCTCATCCAAAATGGAATGTATTTTATTTTACCTTGTGCAACATTTTCATAAGTATTACAATTTTTACTTTCTCAAGTTAACTGTATAGGAGGCAAATAATTTCAATTTTATGTTCATTTCAAATTATGTGTCAATATTTCAAAAAAAAGATTTTGAAAGGCGAGCCTCTAATTGCAAAGTTTTCACGATTGGCCATTCTACCTGTTTTCCGTCGGAGTTTCAAATACATAAAAACGAAACTCACTATTAATCATTTCCTTCACAAAGCGGGGAAATTTGGGGGATGTCAGCCCTCCTTTCATTCAGTTTACAACTACAAAAAACTTTTCCCCAGAGAAGTCATAAAACTAAATTCATAAATTACATAGAATTGCCAAGCGAGATTTAGGAACGTCTAACTCCCTTTATCGCTATCAAGTCAAACACAGCTGAATGCTTAGGGGACCTCATATCAAATACAAATATTGTTTATATCTACTAACATTAGAACAGATATTCGTGCATTAAGCTACACCACCAACACATTCTTTGGCTAATTCTAATTCCTAGAATGGACAAGTCACTCCCACTTAAGGATAATCCGTCTCACATTGGACACGACCATATAAATTGAGGGATTTAGGGCATTATTCTAAAGGTTTACCCACGTAAAGTGGATACAATTCAGTGAATATCATTCATTAAGATCCTTCCTCAAATTAATAAGCATTCAATACCAACATCGATTTACATATTCTGATCGTCATTCACTCTGTTCAATTAGGTGATCTATTCAGTTTAATTCGCTCATAATTCATACGCGACTTCTCATTGACCTTGGAAGCTATTCCCTCTTAGTCATTGATTAAATCCAGCATCATTATTGTCAAAATATCAATTAATTTTTTTTTTATTCTTTAGTGACTCTCAGTACAATTGATCCATTGTAATTTCAGCATTTACTTTCCTGTTCAAACTTCATTTGTGTTATTCAACCAGGATTCAAGAGATTCGTTCAATTTATCCTTGTCAATTCTCAGCAATCAACCATCGTCATCATTGCTTCATCTAAAGGATGAGTGAGATTAATAATGTTTTACAATTTGACTCATATTTCTTATTTTCCTTAGTATTGGGAAAATAAGGTCGAGAAGGAGAACACCCGACATCATAATTTTACATTTCAGGTCCTTATAAGCAAAATTTAATTGTTATTATTCCTGCCATTTGCTTTGGATTTAAGTCGTATAATTGGTATAATTCCAATGTGTGTCATTCTTTGTTTCATACTACCTAAGGATGGGTGCCTGTGAAAGAAAGGTCATAGATATTTACATATAAATAAATATTGCCGTTTTTTGTCCGTGTTTATTAGGAAAGTTTAGATACCTCAAATCATTTAATCCTGTTGATAATTTCACAAAGAAGATTCTAATCTCATCCAATATAATCTTTCTTTTCCGAGGAGTTCCACGCTACTCGTATACTGCTCTCTTCTTTTCCGATTGCAGTTTTTGTCCAACTCTTTCTGCCCACAAGGGACTGTGAGGTATACCATGGCCCAGCATTCTTCAGATTGCATCAACAGGATTGTTGTTCCTAACATTTTCAAGGATACAGAAGGATCTGCAGGTATGTAGCTTGCACACATTATCATTTCATCTATATCTTTTCAAATTTCTCCGTCGCCAGTAGAAATTATTTATCTACTAAATCGCTCTCTAATATGCATTATAAAAAGATAAACCAAAGCTTAATATATTGGTCCATTTTTTCGAAAGTTAACACTTAATTAGGTCAACAGACATAAATAACAATTTAGTTCCTAATCACATAAACAAGGAAACAAAGCCCGAGGCACTGAACCCTTAAAAATATAAAATCGAGTCCTCTCCACAGGGACACAATGGCTCGGTGTAAACTATTTAAACCTCTTATGGAGAGCCATTGCCTTTGTCTGTCTCCAGCCTTTGTTCTTTATTCCTTGCAGTCAAGTTCAGAAATAATAAATACACTGCTTGGACTATCAGCCATAAGTGAGAGAATTTAAAACTTTATTATTATGAATTTTTGAAAGATAATTTTAGCTTTCAAGTTGTCTATCATTATTATTACTTTTGAGATAAATAGACACAAAGCTTTCTCGGGTCTCGTCAATAGTTACTAACATCCGCAGTTAAATTGAAATATATAAATTTATACTTATTTATATATACAAGAAGAAAAGGTTAGGTTAGGGGTGCAGAATAAAGGAGAAGGATGCCATGGTATTAAAACATAGGTTGACTACGATCAATTTTGACATTGAAGGTTCATTATTTGAATTTGTTTTTAATGATCGCTTGATTGACCGGATCAAAATTTTAAATACTTTAAGTACGCCATGCCTTCAGTGAAATTGGTGCTTAATGTAGCTTCGTCCTGATATTACCTAGTATTAATCACGTTTGTGTGACCAGTCCCCTTTCTGTTCTGCGATGGTCCGTACGCCCCTTTATGACATCAGGAGTGAGACAAAAATTTTCATTCATTCAGTCCAACTCAGTGCTATGCAAAGCAGATATGCAGATATGCGCCTGCCATTTTAAACATCAAATGTAAAAAAATTATTAAAATACGAATTATGAAATTAATGAGGGATATATTCCTTCCAACTATCTGAGTGAAATACAGCTTTCACTTTTCAGTGTTGAAACGATTTCCAAATCATAAGCGATCATGAATAGTAAATTCATTCACAATAACTTTCAAGATAGCTCCATTATTTTTCCTTTTTCAAGTAACGTAATTTTGTGAGTCGATTTCTAAATTTTATATAAGGAATTATATGGATATATATGTAGCATATATTACTTTTAAATAACGTGTGACTGATATAAAGGGCATGAAAATATCTATTAATTTGGATCCAGAATGGATTTTACCATTTTAAACCAACTGAAATTAGTAGGTTGACCATAGAAAGACTTTTGAACCTCTGCACTGAACCAGGTTGGAAATTCCTAGAAACTGCAACAAACGCTATTTTTTTACGTCTATCGGTTGCGAGGTTCCAGCAAATATTTTTCTTCAATGTTTTAATAAAGATTAAAAAGAGTTATTGGGTTTTCACCGAAGCACAACATCAATTTGGACCAAAGCTGATCTCAGGCACGCAGGGAAATAAAAGTTCCGATAATCGAAGGAGAAAACAAATAAACTTGGTAGGGATAATTTGAAAATTTATTTGTGTCGATAAATTGAACTATATTTGCTTCAATTGGGGCTTTGGGAAATAATGCATAATGTCAGCTACACGTGAAAAAAAATAAATATAGGTGAAAACTAAGTGAATCAATAAAAATCAAGTGAAATAGAAAATAAGGAAATAAAAAGAGTAAAACTTATTTATCAATATACTTTGATGATATAATGGAAAAGAGTTGAGTGATTTATTTATATTAAATGCATTTATCTTGATGATGGAAAGAACGCAACCTAAATAATTCAATTTTGAAAGATCAAGCGAATTGTTGGTTAATCTCTGAATGGATTGTCACAGTTGTAATGATATAAGAATCGCAAAATTCCAATATTTAATGCTAACAAAATAGAAATATAATTTATAATAAAACGCAGTATATAATTCAAAACAATTTCTGGTAAACCTGCCATTTTTTTAAATAGTGATAATTTCAGAACAGAGTTTTTCGTCGAATCCTCGTGGGTTTTATATCACTAGATTTGAGGGTTTGTCTGGGGATATCTTTATGTTTATTATTTGCCTAAATACTAGGAAAACTTTCTATTAAGTGTAAAAACAAATGTTATTTACTATCATTTATTTACAGATGAAGGGGATCTTAAGTTTGTCGATATAGTTGCAATCACCACCCAGAGGGTCCTTGCTTTGCTACATTTTTTTATTCGCTGTGATTTTGATTAGTATAGCCTCAACTGCAGTCACTTGTGGGAGTATCATATGCTACGTTGTTTCTCACTCATTTACGTTACCATGTGAGATACATCCCTATTATTTGCATTGCAGTAATACAATAAAGTTAGTAATAGTGAGAGTTTATGATACAAAAGAAGTTCTGCAATAATTAAATGCAAAGTCTGGTCTCCAAATGGGTTGCTTTAGCACCAATAGAGAAGCCAGCATTGGTAGCTGATTGTAGTGAAAAAAGATATAACGATGAAGAAACCCAAGCGAGTCCTTCGAAATGTTTAAAGAGAGCTCATACTTACTCGATGCTACCAACTTGTATTAAGAAAGACACAAAAAATTAGTGTTTCGCTTTTAGCTGTAGATGGGGTTCTTCTGAGCGGTGTGTAAAAGTGAATTGATCAAGCAAACCTTCAGTAATAAATGATATGGTATCTTCCAAACCTTAATTTATTTATGTAAACGGCGCATAAAGAATATGTGATTGTAAAAGAAAAAATTACTAAATAACTGAAAAATTATTTTACAATTATAAGATGATCTTTCATCACTTAGAAACATGTTTGAAAATTTGTATGGTACTAATTACTGGTCGTGAATGCTGAATGACTGAAGCAGTTAAAGTCACCTTGGTAGAATTCTATTTAATCATTTACCCAAATTGTTTCATAGGCGATAAATGGGACGAGTTTTACGGTCAAATATGGACAGTTAATGGATGGTGATGATCAGCTATACTTTGGCCACGTTATATATCTTTCTGTGGCGACGCCCTCTATAAAAACCAGGATGCTGTATACAATATGCTAGAAATGAAGTCATCTGAATGCACTCCTAAAAATCTTTTAGTGTTTCGAAATAGACGAGATTTACCAACAAACATTAACTTTGAACATATTTCTGATGACCCAATATATGATATAAGAGATAATCTGGTTCCTGAAGAAGTTAACATAGAATCATCAAAGACAAAAAGTTTGTATGCTGGTTTGTAAACGATTATACTCTTCGGATTCATGTGAAGTCCGAACAAAAATTTGAAAAATATCTGAATATAAAGGACATAGTGTGCAAAGACTTTTGTTCACGTATTTTTATAAGAAATCCCAGGTATAACTCTATCAAAGGAACATTTCCCTCAGTTAATAATGTGCCATATACAAAATACCACCCGGGTATTGGAAAAAAATTGGAAAATGCTTAGATAAATTATGATTTTTATTATGATTAACAGCACACACTTGGCAAAGACACCATTTTGTCTTTATGTGATTAAAAATATATATATTTTGCATTATTCACTTAGTATATTAAACTAGTTTTACTACAAAAATAGGTAAATACTTAGGCAAATAATTTAATTAGCGCCGTTATAGATTTGTCTCATGGGGTTTAAATGCTGTTCTTAATTAACTTCAGTGATCAGATTACTAAGATAATCACTAAGAAAATCACTGTTCAACGTGCATAAAATTAAGCGAAACTCCGCTAAACTCCGACAAAATTGCTGAAAGGAGTCGGCCTTGATCACAACATGACCATATGTAGACTACAACTGTTCACAACTCAGTCACTGCGGGTCACGGATGGCACCCAAGTACCAGGATCTACACAGTACACACGTACTAATGCTTGAAACTACTGCCTTTGCATCACAAACTAATGGCAAATTTTAGGGTTTGAAGAAGAATTTCAACAAGAGCAAAACAGCCATTTTTCCTAAGTTAATTGCGACCGTCAAAACCGCACTTCAAAAGACGATTTCAAACATTTGGATTAGCTGCTTGCGATAAATTTGAACATTTATTCAACTGCAAAAGAATGGAATTCTTAGCAAGTAGGAGATAAGTCTTTAGATCACATCTTCGTAGATATCCCTCGTAGATCGCTAATAGTGGCCTTCAGCCTGTAAAAAACCTATTGGTCACCTCTCAGGGGGCATAAATTCAATCCTGAAAAATTTGATGGCCTACTGGATTAAAACTAATGTGGTGTTTTTATTTAACATGTACGTTTTGTTTACTCCTAGAATTATACGGTCCTTCTCAGAACAAAGAGCTAACTCCAATGACAAGTAAAACAAGAGGCTTGGAGTTGATTGATCCGCTCTGCTGCCATCATTTTCTCTAACAGCCGATGATTTTGAAGTAACTTTTCAGATTTGTTTGGTTTTATGACTGAGGACTCCTGTACCCATAAGCTAACCCTCATTTCTCAGTCTGACTTGGGACCATCGTGAGCAGGTTTTTGTTAAGTAATGTATATTTAATTTCACTCTAAATCATTTTGTTATTATAAAAGAAAAACAAGGTCTATAGTTCATTCTCTTGTGTATAATCATCATCATTAACCGAATATTCAAATCTAGGGGTTGGCGCTCTCTAACGCCAATGAACAGCCTCTCCCAACTCCTTTACCACATCAAAGACCCTTTTTAGGGAAGGATGCTATGTACTGCAGCATAACGTCTAAGTAGGGTTCATCCCTGGGTAGAAGGCCCCACTTACACTCCCTCACAAACCCCTCTATCTATCATACCCAATATCATCCAGTTCCTCCTTGGTTAGTCCTTTCTCTCTCAAACGCCCAATCACACAATCAACTCATCTTATGTGTGGTCTTGCAGCCCTTCTTACACCCTGACACTCGCTTAGTATCTTTTCTTCACGCTTCTGTTCATCAATTCATTTTACATTTCCATATCACAGCAGAATACTTTATGTCACACTCTCATTCAAACTATTCTTCACAACATAAATATCTATTACACCATTGTTTCCCATTGTATGCACCTTTTGCATACTAAACATCCTTCTCAATTAGGATTGCTCTTACTAGAGATCTTTCCTTATCGTTCCATGGTAGCAATCTCATGTTTGCATTCGCATCCTCTCTTACAGCTTCCTGTCACATTCCACCAATGCCTCTGCGGCCTCAAGTCGTTGGCTGTCGTCTCTGAATTAGGCACAGTCGCAAACGCACTGCTATTTGATGAAGAGCTCTTTTGCGCATTACTACGACGATAGCATGGTTCCCAACACTATTCGGCACATTGAAGTTGAGTATCCCAGTATGAAGGTTCTTACCGCACGTTACCTGTCGAAGAAAAGGAACAACCGGAGTCGCTATCGCTCGCCTCTAGTACCTCGACAGATTTGTGCACTCTAGAATTTGGACTGACTGACCTTTTCAAGGAAGTTGGACTCCTCCATCTGGTTCGACCTTTCTTGTTGTTCAATCTATTCTCGGGTGCCGGGGATAGGTAGGATAGACCTCGACGAGTGACCTTGCCTAATACTTATTTTTTTTTGTTCTTGGTATGTTTCTGTCTACTGTTTGTGTGCTTTCTTTTGTGATATTATCATAGCCAAATAATAGTCTTAATTGATTTCACGATTATGTCCTTGGTGGCAATAGCCAGATGGGCGTCTAAATAAATCCTGGTCTATTCCACACTGAAATCCTTACTCCCTAATCGCACCAGAACCTTTCATACCATAGAAGCCTTATCTAAATCTGCTTTGTCTACATTTCCGCCCGCTGAGTCATTTCCGCCCGCTGAGTCCTCATTTCCGCCCGCTGAGTCCTCACTGAAAAGACGTGTTATCTCTGTGCTCCTGCTTAATTCATCTGTGCCCATAAATTTCGTTTTCTGAGTAACTTAATAATTATAGATACTTCCTGCGCTCATATAATATTAGTCGCTGTATTAAAAAGATTGGCCGTCTTATTCGCTGTGTTAATTTTATTTATCTTCATACGTATTCTAGAAATCGACAATGCCCGTGATCAAGTTTGAATGTTCGAGTTGTGGGGCTTCCTTTAATAAGGAAATTTACGTTCCTTCTAACATGGAACAAACTAGAATTTGCCGTTTTTGTATGTTAAACGATGCGTTGGAGCGTAAGTTTGCTAACGCGATTAGCGAAATTAAATTAGAACTAAATTCCGTCGCGAGGGACGTTATATCGACCAACCGTAAAGTCGACGAATTAAATTCGAGTCTAAATTCTACCATTCATGACATGCGTGGGAGGGAAAATAGAAATCGCGACAATCGGCCTACTCGTATGAATCATCAGACAATTGTTGACCAGCAACAAAGGATTTTGAACTCGTTTGGACCCCAGGATTCACAATATAGACCCCAAGATTCGCAATTTAGGCCCGTTAGAAATGGGGCTAGACCATCGAGGGAACAACATTTCACATTACCATGCTCAAACCCCTTCGCACTGCTAACTCCTATCGAAGGGGAAGAAGAAACTGTACTAATTGGGGATTCTCTAATTAAAAACCAAGAGCCGGAATTCACAGCGCGAAACCCGTCAAAACGAAAACGATTTTGCTTTCCTGGTGGCCGCATAGATAAAGTAGTTAGTGAAATTGAAAAATTGGACCAAACACGTGACGGGCGTACGATCCTCACGCTCGTAGGGGGGAATGATGTGCACAGATACGACAGCACCCCAGAAGGAATAGTAAACCGCGCTAAGACTCTGATTCATACTGCGAAAGTTAAAGCGGATAACGTAGGAATAATTGGCATTTTACCCCGACTAAAATCCACGTTGCGTCTGCAGTCCCGTGCTATATATACAAACGAGTGCCTTAAGCGCTTGTGTCGCGATACTGGAGTTAGCTTCTTTAACGTTTGGGATAAATTCCAAGACCAACCTTCACTTTATCAAACGGACGGAATTCATTTAAGCGATGTGGGAAACAGTCGGCTGGGTAGGATTTTAGACCAGTCAGTACGTAGCATATTAAGTAGGAGAGTTGCGGGGCCACGTGATGCCCATGCGCCAGACCGTTCCTCGCTTGAAGGGGCAATGAGTATTGGGGAGCAGGGAAACGGAACAGATTCGCGTGTGATAGAGGAGTCCACCTAAAGCGCAAATTGAAATGTATATATTCAAATGTTCGTAGCTTAAAAAATAAACTTGCCGAAATAAAAGCCGTAATTCTAGAGGGAGACTACGATCTCGTATTCTTAAGCGAGACTTGGATAGATACACATTCGGGGATCAGTGTTTGCGAATTTGATATACCAGGTTATAAAATTCATTATACAAATAGACAAACTGGTAGAGGAGGGGGCGTATTAGTGTATATAAAAGATGACTTAAACGCTATAACGATCGACTCGTCTACGGCAGATATGAGAAGTGAGGCCTTATTAATCCAATTATGTTGTAATGCAAAATATAAAATTAATTTAGCCGTCATATATCGTCCTCCATCGCAAATAGAAAGAGAAGATGCTGCACTCTTTGATATGCTTTCATCTTGGGTTAGAAAAGGAACCACATTAGTCTGCGGCGATTTTAACTATCCAAACGTTAATTATAGTAACCTAACGTCAAATAAAGCTGGGGAGAGACTACTAAACTTTATTCTGGAGAATTTCCTCGTTCAAAAAGTGGAGGAACCAACTCGTGATGATAATATCCTCGATTTAATCATGGCGACTGACGAGTCACTGGTAGAAAATGTTTGTGTAGGAGAGCATTTAGCCTCGAGTGACCATAATGCGATTAGATTCGTGGTTAACACGTGTGTAGATGTAAAAATTAGTACACAGCTCATGCCACGTTTTGGTAGCTGTGATTTTGATACTTTTCGCGAAAGGATTAAGGATGTAGACTGGGGAATGCGCTTCGAGAATAGGTCGGTAGGAGAAATGTACACTGAGCTTCGGCGTACACTCCTTAGTGTAAATTTCGACTTAGTAAAGTATGTGCGCCGTAAGAGCGGGAAGTCGATGAGAGCGCCGTGGGTTAGCCCACTCATATTAAGCTTAATTAAGGACCGAAATAGAAAATTTCAAATACATAAGAACAACGAGTCATTTATAAGTCGGCAAAATTACATAGATTCTCGAAGAGAAGTTAAACGGGCGGTTAGAGATGCGAAGCGGAAATATGAAATAAAACTGGCGAAGGATTCAAAGAAGGAACCGAAACGGTTTTACGGCTATGTAAACAGTAGGAAACCCTTAAAAGGTTTAATAGGGCCGATTAAAGACAAAGATGGTCGTTTGACGGAAATTCCGGCGGAAATGTCTAAAATTTTAAATGAACATTTCACAAGCGTCTTTACTATTGAAGATTCGTCCCAATTAGGATCGTTAGTTGAAGAAGTAGATAATAGTGATATTTGCATATCCGATATAACGGTTAATGAAGTGGAAATTCTTAAATATATTAACCTGATGAAAAAGTCGAAATCACCCGGGCCCGATGGCGTTTACCCCACTCATTTAAAGGAACTTAAGAATGAGCTTGCGAAGCCGTTGCGTGCAATTTTCAATCGCTCATTAGAAGATGGCGTAGTCCCTGTAGACTTCAAGCGTGCAAACGTTACACCAATATTTAAGAATGGGAATAGATACGAAGCAACGAATTTTCGTCCTATTAGTCTAACTTCGGTAGTTGGAAAGCTTTTAGAATCGGTAATTAGAGATAGAATAGTGTGCCACCTCGAGGTAAATAATCTGATTAAAGATTCCCAACATGGGTTTAGGCGGGCGAGATCGTGCTTGACAAATTTGCTCGAATTCTTCCATAAAATGATTTGCGTTTACGACGAAAGCAAAGCTGTAGATGTAATCTATCTAGACTTTAAAAAGGCGTTTGACACCGTTCCGCACGAGAGATTATTAATGAAAGTTAAAGCAGTCGGTGTGAAGGGTAAGATATTAAATTGGATTAGAAATTGGCTGAAGGATCGTTCGCAGCGAGTAGTTATAAATGGTGAATGTTCAGATTGGGTCAACGTCAGTAGTGGAGTGCCACAAGGCTCCGTTCTTGGCCCATTATTGTTTCTAATATATATAAACGATTTGGATAATGGCGTATTTAGTACGATTTCTAAATTTGCTGACGACACGAAGCTGGGCAACCGTGCCTATGTAAGATCGGATGTAGAAAAATTACAAAAGGACCTAAACTTGATTGTCAGATGGGCGGATAAGTGGCAAATGCAGTTTAATTTAAGTAAATGTAAGGTGATGCATTTGGGTTGCCATAATTTGAGGGTAGAGTATACCATGAAAGGCCAGGTCCTCGACGTAGTTAAATTGGAAAAAGACCTGGGAGTTTTAGTCTCGGATGACTTCAAAGTCACGAAACAATGCGCGGATGCATGTAAAAAAGCAAATCGTGTGCTGGGTTATATCGCGCGTAATTTCACGTTCAAATCCAAAGAGATAATTTTACCATTGTATAAATCACTTGTGCGTCCACTGCTCGAATATGCGGTTCAATTTTGGGCTCCATACTTAAACAAAGATATCGCGCAATTAGAAAGAGTGCAGCGTAGGGCTACAAAATTAATTCCCGAGCTGAGAAACAGGCCCTATGAGGAAAGACTCAGGGCATTAGATTTGCCATCTCTCGAAGGCAGAAGATTACGTGGCCAGCTAATTGAAGTATTTAAAATATTGAAAGGATTTTCAAACGTTGATTATAGGAATTTGTTCGAATTGGATCATAGGGGAAATACTCGGCAACACGGATTAAAATTAGTGAACAAGCGATTTAACACTAGTATAGCCCAAAACTATTTTACGTTTAAAATTACTCAAATTTGGAATAGGCTACCCACCCACGTAGTGGATAGTAGGTCGGTAAATATGTTTAAAAACCGTCTCGACGCGCACTTAAATAGTATAAATATAACGTAGTCTGAGCACAGTAAATAATAACGTCTTTGCAAAAGGAGTTTGGAGCGGAGGAACAACGAGAGTAAAAATGATGACTAAAAATGATGCCAGCGATTTCTCTTGCATGTGTAGTTTAGATATCCATTTTCTTTTCCGCCTATCCTATAACTAGATTTTCACCACTAGCAGTCGAGGGCTGCGGAAGTTGAGAAGAAAAACTTTCTATCACCCCCCCCTTAGGTTGAAGTAGTTAATATGCCTGACATTGTACACATGTAGATAAGTGTGTACAGTAGATTATATATTAAAAAAAAAAAAAAAAAAAATATAGCATGTTAGAGATACACTCGTAGATAAGTGTGTATCGTAGTTTCGGATGTAGTGTAGCGGACTAGCCTCGAGCGGACCTTAGGGTCTTTGTTGGTCCTAGATTCTGTAGTTCTGTAGTTCTGTAGTCTAAAACAATTACAATGAAACATAGTTACTTAAAAAGCTTCGCACTTTTTCAAAGGAGATACCATGGATTCGAATATGGGATCCTACCATATTGGCACCCTCAAATATCATGATCTTTATATTTTCATCACTAAATTTTAGCCACCTACTCTTTCACACCATTTCAAATGCTTCGATCAACATTTCTGAATCTGTTTCACCCACAGCCACCAACATGAGGCTATCATCATATACCAACATAAATAGAAGCCATCCTCCATCAAATTCACACCATATACCCCCATTCAATATTTACGTCTCTCATTCATCCATCCATAAAAAGTATTAAACACACATGCCGACATCATAAATCCATGTCTCACCCCCCCTTCCCATCTACGCACACACACGTATAACAAACTACTCAATCTAGCTTACACAATAAGGCACAATTCGCTTCCAATATAAATAATCTTTACATCATACAATTGTTTACCACCCAGTCCATACATCCTCTGTTGCTTCCATAATGCGTCTCCATCTTCACGTTTATAAGCTTTCTCTGGATCAATCAACTCTATCAATACATACATTCTATACTTCTTATCTATTAATTTTTATCTAGAGTTTTTAGTGTAAATACTTGGTCCGCACACAACTTACCCGATCTAAACCCCTCAATTATCCTTCTTTTTTACCTACAACACAACAAAATTATACCACTATTCTATAGTTCATGTATTTACTTTTGTCAAATTTAACTTATAGAGTGGCACAATTACTGCACTCTTTCAGTCCATAGACACTCTTACACATCTAACTACATCTCAACACAGCCACCAGAACCATTACATAACAAAATCACCACCAAATATTAGCCTCTCAGTGAAGATATCATTTACACCTGGTGCCTTACAAATTTTCATAACTCTCACAACACTAAAAAGCTTACATAATGGTCTTTTTTACGCCACGATGAAACAAACGATTTACAACAACATTATCTTCCATACCCACCCCATACAGCTGATCAAAGTATTCTCACACCTACTGTTGACCTCTTAATTGCTTACAAGTACCCTGGCATTTGTGGTTTTGATGTTCACATAAGTCATGTTCTCCTAGTTCTACACTCATTTCACTTCCTTTCTCAATAACTTGCTGTTCCAATCACAATCCTAATTCATTTTTTCCAAATGATTCATTTTTTTGCTTTCTTACTCTGCCAAATCACGTCTATTACCTTCCTTTTCATTTCTCCTCTATTTCTTATTTCCTTTCCTTTTCATTTCGCTGACATCATCAAACTGACTTGTTGAGAATATGTAAGTACACATATTTTCAGCCTTACATTCATTCAAGCTAGTACTACCTCAAAAGCACTGCCACATCTTAATTTCTCCTACAAGCCTGTTCTATACTTATTTCCTTTATCCTAATCATCCATTCCATCCCAAACAAAATTTCATCACATTTATTGTTTCGCTCAAATAGAGGAAACATCCGCAACTTCATTCATTTAAAGACAGTGACGAGCACTATCCTCTCTCCCATAACACATATACTTCTCATACTCCAAACATCCACTTTATTCACACATCGAATTATATAGGCCTACCTGGATGGACAGGATTTGCAACATTCTTGCCTTTCACCATCATTGACCCTTTCGCTCGTAGGATAACATTTTCTGTTTTCCTATGGCAGCGGCTCCATATCTCGGGTTAGTCTTCGTGAGGGAACAAGCACGTGAGGGGAGAAATAACGTCGCTTTTAAGCATTGCCTCCACGTGATGGGCCTCGTGTTGTTTACAAACAATTTTCGAAGCTCAAAAGCGTGAGAAAGTATAGAAGCGGGTTCATGGAATGTAGCCCTTATCAAGGCGAGTATTTGAACAAGACAAGAAGTCTCCCCCCAAACCCCCCTTTCAGCCACGCTGGGAGCGGTTGAGGCAATCGTCATTCGGGCCGCGTCGCCATGATTCAAACGATGTGAGATAGTCCCTCCCCCTCTTCTATGGAGTAAGCTCCCTCACTTTTGGTGTCTGTATCTCCCCGCATAACGTGGAATAAGCAGATTGGTGCGAGAGACGCTCCCGAGTGCAGACCTTCTTACTCCCTCTCGATTCGGGTTTGTCATACGCCGAAGGCAAGGAAATGTTGTGGAACAAAACCAAGCATCCCTTCTTGGATAAAACAAATATCCACCCCCTAGAGTTAGTTAAGAACTCTTCTCCCCGTAAGAATACCCGTCCGACTCCGCTCATCGACGCTATCTCCAAACAAGAACCAAGTCTTAACCCAAAAGGCTCCAGTAAAGTTTATCTTAGCATAATACCCCCTTGACTATGCATCTCCGACCAAAAAAACCGTTGACGTCTCGGAGAAACTCCCCCTCCGTTTTCTTCAAAGGAATTTACACCGGAAAAATTTCCAACCTTCCTTCTCGAAGACTCTGCTCCCCCGCCCACCCACCTCCGTCTTCTTCAAAGAATATTTCACTACAAACAAGTTGACCTTGGACCCCGTCAAAGTGACCCAACTGTCATCTCACCGTTTCGCCGGAAACGACCATCGTCCCCTCCAACCCCTCCATTTGTGTACAAGGTATCGTAACGAATATTTTAGCTTCTCCAAATTTATAATTGCCGTCTACCGTTCCTCATTATCATTTGTGTAACTATGTGTCGGGATTAACTGTCTATTATTGTATAATATTAACTTTAATTATTAATATTTATTAAAGTGTATTTTCGCGTATTCCTTTGCTTTCTGACCCTCGAGCTCATCATAGTCGTATAACAATGGCCTGTAACTAAGTGAGATTTGGAACTCTCAGCCAATACGAAGCTTTAGAGTAGCATCTTTTGGACTAGAGCCTTCCTTACGAGGATCTGACCTTGTAACCGGACCTCGGCCTACCCAAACTATTTAAAAAAGGAAACCCCCGCGCACTCTAAATCAAATATAATAGATGTATGTAGGATATATAGAGCTATACCACGACATATAGTAATATATATATATATATATATATATATATATATATATATATATATATATATATATATATATCCATTATAAAATCTGGTGTCAAGTGTGTTAGGTGGATTTAAAAGGTTTTTACTTAGATCTTTTATAGTCCCATCTAATTATTTTTTGTGTTAAGTGAAAAGGCTAAAGATGTGATCAAAGGTTTAAGGAGAATAATTTCTCATTTAAATTTTAAAGTTCCCGCATTTAAATAGTGTGTAGGTGTGTACCTAGATCTCAACAGAGTCGAGCATAGAGTTTTCCCAGGCAGATTAGGTAAAGTGACCGTTTATTCCTTTTTTTTCGTGCAGTGAGATTCTCCTAGAGATAGGATCTCGAATAGTTCGTTGAGTGTAGGTAAAAGTTTGCGCACACGCTGTAGGTACCCGTTTCGTGTGATTTTTTATTTTTAGTACAACCAAAGCTAAAAAAAATTGTTTTTAAAATATGGCCTCATTTGAAGTTTTTAAAGCGCAAAGCGAATCTCTTAGCTTCTCTGGAAGAGATTTAGTAGAATATAATCAAAATGAAGAAAGACATGTTAGGGAAGAAAGAAGAAGTAAAGAGAAACTAGAACAAGAAAGAAAAGAAAGAAAACGTGAACAGGAAGAAAGGCAACAAATACGCCAGCACGAAGTGGAAATATTGCAAGCACGATCAGAAACACAATCTGTGAGTGGCAGATCGGAAGTCTCGCAAGGTGTCCCCCTTAAACTTCCCATATTTAAGGAGGGAAAAGAATTTTCTTCATTCCTAACACATTTTGAGAAAATTCTCGAAATCAATCACATTGATTTGGAAGAGGAAGGAGTAGCAAAATTGCTCCCATTGAGAGATATCTTCATCTCATTGCCCCAAGAATGTACAATTCATTATTCTACCCTCAAGTTTGAATTACTCGCGGCCCATAATATGACCCCTGATTACTTCCGCCACAAGTTCCGTGGTGCCAAGATCCTACCCGGTCAAACCTTCCGACAGTTTGGGTATACCCTCCAAAGAAACCTTAAGTTTTGGCTAGAGTCGTCAAAGATTTCCCCCAACTATGAGTCATTATTAGATTTTGCTTTAAGGGACTAGTTATTGGCTTCGCTGCCCCTAGAGATCCACGCAGCCGTAAAGGATCGGCGTTGTCGATCCTTCAAGGAATGCGTTGAAGAAGCAAACGTCTTCGCGGCAAGTCATAACTTGTACCCAAAGGACTCCAAGAAGCGCTCCCCACCGTCCCCTAAATCGAAAACCGGAAATCTCTGATTTAATAAAAATTCCCAGTCCTAGTTTGTTAAAATTCCAGGCCCCTTCAAACCAAGAAGTTTTTCCTCCACTGAACCCCGAGACATGAAGCCCCCTTCCCAATCGTTCCCTCCAGCATCCTTCCAAAGGAGACCCATTGTATATAATGCGTGCGAAGTAGCGAACCACATAAGTTCAAACTGTCCCCAGAACTCTAAATTTCAGAACAACCCCCCTCAACAGGTTCACCAAGGAAAAGCCACTGCCACTTCGCCTCTTCTTCCCGTTGACCCCCACGCTCCTTCATCTCCCCAAGGCCTGCCAGATCACAAAGTAAATTTTATATTTAATAAGAGCTAACCAGGAGTCTTAAAATTTGAGAATATCAGTGTAAAGGGCTGTCGTACGTCCACTATCGTCCATGATACAGGGTGTACTTGCATCATTGTGTCTGAGAAGCTTTTCTCCCCTGTCTCCCTTGACAACGAAAATTTGCAGAAGCCCAGGACTACTTAACGCGTTCCAACCGCTTTCCAATTGTAAGCTGCTACATCGACTGTCAGTACTTTAAGGGGTGGGTCGAAGCAGTCGCCCAGCCTGTCGCCCAGCCTGTCATCACACGCGCAGGAGCGAGCAAAAGAGCCCAGGATCCTGCCCCCTTGAATTTCCGGCTAACTCAGAATTTAAGGGAATTCTAAACTCAGAATTCGTCAAGGCCCAGAAGGAGTGTGGAATTCTCCTTCCCTTGTGGGAAAAGGAGCAAAATAAAGAGAAAGAGTCGGTTCGTGGGAACAAGACCGTATCCTACGTCGAAAATGATAGGCTCTTTTCCAGAGAGACTACGGACGATGTTAAATCTAAAGATCGCCGCCTCAAAGCAGGAGACAAAGTTCTCTTATTGCTGCCCACTGAGAGCAATAAACTCCTAAGCCAATGGAAGGGCCCCTTCCCGGTTTTGGAGGCACGCGGACCTGTAAACTATCTTATCCAAACACTCTCCGGAGAAAAATTATTCCACATCAATATGCTGAAAGGTACCACCACCGTGCCTACGTTAATAATATTGTGGCCCTCGATGAAAGATCCACCATGGAACTGAATTACTTCGCCGAATCCTTTGATATTGTACAAACGGTATGTGTTGAGCAGGACGAAGACTATCCCTTACCGTCCTTACCAGGAGAGAGTGACTTATCCACTGATGGTCTGAAAATCGACGAGCGGCTGACACCACATCAACGAAATCAGCTCCGGCTCCTCCTTAATCGGTTTAGTGACGTTATTTCCAATAAAATTGGATGCGCCACTCAGTTCGAGCACGACATCAAGCTTACGACACATGAACCGGTTAGATCTAAGCCTCTTATCCCGTACCTATTTACTTGAGGAAAGCTTTTAATTTAGTGAAGAATTTTCTCCAATTAAACATAATTGAGCCCTCTACTTCTGATTATTGCTCGCTGATAGTCATGGTTAAAAAACCCGACGGCTCTTGTAGGATGTGTGTCGACTTTCGGAAACTAAATTCCGTCACCGTTTTCGACGCCGAACCCATCCCTCTGATAGATCAAAGCCTCCATCTGTTTGATGAAGCGAAATTCATTACTGAACTCGACCTGTGTAAGGCCTATTACCAAGTCACGCTCAAGAAAGAAGTGAGGAAATTTACTGCGTTTGCTACTGACAAAGGCCTTATGCAGTTCAAGAGGCTTCCCTTTGGGCTCATAACCACTTGTAGCAATTATAATCGGTTAATGCGGAGAATTTAGATGGTTTGCTAAATACTTCTATCTATTTTGACAAAATTTATATTGCCACTCGAGACTTGGAACAACATTTAGTATCCCTGCGAGGTTCGCTGACCCGGTTGCGAGAAAACGGTCTTACTATTGGACCCGGTAAGTGCAACTTCGCCTTTGAAACCATTAAATATTTAGGGTTTAATATTCGGAAAACCAACTTAGTCCCCAGAGGAGAAGATAAAGGCCATCGTCGATATGCCTCTTCCCTGCAATATGAAGCGGATCCGGTCTTTCATGGGATCCGCTTCATTCTACCGACGCTTTGTCGCAAGTTTTGCGTCCCTGGCCGCCCCCCTCTGCGACCTTTTAAAAAGAAACTCCCCTGACTCAATAATCTGGAACCCGAAGGCCACCGTAAATTTTAATTCCTTGAAAATGAAGTTAGTTTCTGCCCCAATTTTGAAGTTGCCCAATCCTGAAAAATCGTTCGGGATTCGAACTGACGCAAGCAACGAAGGTCTTGGTTGTGTGCTACTTCAATATGAGCACGGAGGCAAATGTTATCCTGTAGCCTACGCTAGTCGCAAACTATTACCCCGCGAAAAGAATTATTTAGTTATTGAAAAGGAAGCATTAGGAATAATCTGGGCAATTCAGAAATTCAAAATGTACTCAGTAGGGAAAGATTTTCGTGTGGAAACTGATCACTGCTCCCTTGCGTATCTTCGGAATGAAAAACACACAAACGGCAGATTAATGCGCTGGAGTCTCCTTCTCCAGGAGTACCAGTATAAAATTAATTACATTAAAGGGATAGATAATCAAATGGCCGATTCCCTCAGCAGAAATGCGTTACCCGCTAATCCCGATTTGTTTCTGAGGAAAATGGCCCTAAACAAATGTTGATAGTTGTATATATTTATATCCGTAAGAATTTAAGGTACTGTTAAATATTTTGGGGCAGATAATTGATTTTTTTTTTAGTACGCCCATTTCTTTGTAATTTTATGTTTTAACAAAGTGAGAATAACTGTCCTCGCGATATGATTTGGGAATGTCTCCGTTATTTTCATGTCTTCTTTTGTGTTTAAACTCCCCAAGTGGAAACCATATGTCGTATGATTTTAGATTTTTTTTTTATATATATACCTATGTCGGTTATTAAGTATCCTTTTCCTTGGTAGTATGTATAGTATTCTGTGTAGTCACATGACAATTTCGGAATAAGCTGATCAATTTTCTGTTGTAGTGTTTAGCTTAGTAACAGCGTATGTATATTGTGTATAATTCCTTTATGTTTAGGTATATAATGACGTAATTGAGTCCCCCCCCCCCGCACTAAAAAGTGTATCGGGTTGTCCCTTTTCTTCCTTGTCCCTTTTTTTCTTTTTGAATGAGTAAAGGTCCAACTTTCGAAAAGGGAGGCGTGTGAGGGAATAAGCACGTGATGGGAGAAATAACATCGCTTTTAAGCATTGCCTTCACGTTATGGGCCTCGTGTAGCTTACAAACAATTTTCGAATCTCAAAATGTAGCCCTTATCAAGGCGAGTATTTGAATAAGACGAGAAATCTCCCCCCCCCCCTCCCTTTCAGCCACGCTGGGAGTGGTTGAGGCAATCGCCATCCATGCCGCCTCACCATCACTCAAACCGTGTGAGATAGTCCCTCCCCTTCTTCTATGGGGTAAGCTCCCTCACTTCTGGTGTCCATATCTACCCGCGTAACGTGGAATGAGCAGATTGGTCTGAGAGACGCTCCCGAGTGCAGATCTTTTTGCTCCTCCTCGATTCCGGTTTGTCATACGCCGAAGGCAAGGTAACGTTGTTGGACAAAAACAAGCATTCGTTCTTGGAAAAAACAAATATCCACTACCCCGTTCTCTTTCAGTGGAGACACGGGACGGTAACCGCAAAGACATCCGGGCCCGGCACCTTGGGTCAAACTCGTAACCACACCGCCTTGCCACTCGTCAGTTGTGGCTTTTAAGTTATTCGTCCGCAACCTCCATCTGGCCGGTCGGTACACATCTTGGAGACAATAACCGAGGTAAAGTGCTCATTGAGTTCAAGGTCAGACGCAAACCCGTTCCAAGGGATTCCACAAAGGTAGTTGCGGCCAGTAAAGGCCGTTTGCATTTTGTTTTATTAAATTGAAGTGAGCATCGAATTAGCCAATATTAGAGGGTCAAGTTAATTGAAGTAATCTTTGTGTATTTTTAAATTCGGAGTATTTCTGTGGTTCATGTTTTGTTTTTGTCTAGTAAATTGTTAAATTTAAAATATAAGTTTATTTTGGGGAATTCCTGTGTGTTTCCTTCTTATCCTTACGTATTAAAGAGGCTCTTCATTAAAAACAACAAAATTAGCACTCTTAGATCAAAGCCTACTTCATCAAAAAAGTACTTCACGTTCCACAAGGTATACCACGACAAAAGTGGTTTCAGGTGTGGAGTGATTAAAAGAGGTATTCTACGACATTCACCCCCTAGAGTTAGTTAAAAACTCTTCTCCCCGTAAGAATACCCGTCCGACTCTGCTCATCGACGCCATCTCCAAACAAGAACCAAGTCTTAACCCAAAAAGCTTGAGTGAACATTCATCTTAGCGTAATACCCCCTTGATTACGCATCTACGACCAAACAAACCGTTGACGTCTCGGAGAAACTCCCACTCCGTTTTCTTTAAAGGAATTTACACCGGAAAAATTCCCAACCTCCCTTCTCGAAGACTCTGCTTCCCCCACCCCCACCCCCGTCATCTCCAAAGAATATTTCACTACAAACAAGTTGACCTTGTACCCCGTCGAAGTAACCCAACCATCATCTCAACGCTTCTCCGGAAACGACCATCGTCTTCCCTAACCCCTCCATTTGTGTACAAGGTAACGTAACGAATATTTTAGCTTCCCCAAATTTATAATTGCCGTCTACCGTTCCCCATTATCATTTGTGTAACTATTAGTCTTGATTAACTGTCTATTATTGTATCATATTAACTTTAATTATTAATATTTATTAAAGTCTATTTTTGCATACTCTTTTGCTTTCTGAACCTCGATCTCATCATAGCTGTGTAACAATAGCCTGTAACTAAGTGAGATTTGGAACTCTCAACCCATACTAAGTTTTAAAGTAGCATCTTTTGGACAAGCCCTCTCTTACGGGGAGGGATAGTCCAAAAGATGATCTTGTAACCGGACCTCGGCCTACCCAAACTATTTTAAAATGAAAACCCCCGCGCACTCTAAATCAAATATAATAGATGTATGTAGGATATATAGAGCTATACCACGACATTCTTTTTTAATGCTATGTTCCGGAGGACGGTATGGGTGTTCTTCTTTCTTCAAAAGCGACAATTAACTTATTGTCTCGATAAAAGGTTTGCTTTATTTATAATTAATTTAATTTAATCCGATTGCACAGAGCGTAGCGTAAAGAAATAAGTGAAATTTGCAACTTTAGACGTCTGACAAACGCCATTGAATTCGACCCTAATGCTAGGCTTTTGAATTGTGCATATTTCGAGTTGATTAAACTCGCTGGTGGTTCAGATGCAACCTCCACCATTAAAGGGAGATATGGGAGGGGGGCAGAGCCACCAAATTTCGAAATAATCCTATTAGGGTTCAAATTCAAATGCGGTTGCCCGACGTCTTTAGGCGCTACAATGTACATTCTTTTTTTCACAGCCAAAATACGGATGAGCGCCTTCTTTTCAATCGGATTAAATCGAATTATTAATAAATAAATCAAACCTTTTATCCAGAACGTAAGTAAATTTTGGCGGTATAAACGTAATATTAATGTTCTTTACATCTTACAATGCAAGAAAAATACATTTTAATGCCTGAAATAATTGTTGGGGATATTCTTAAAATTTACCAAACCGTATCCTTTGGTTCATCGAAGGATATTACCAAACTAATTACCGAATTTATGCAATCACTTGATAAAAAATTGATGATGTTTAACCTTTTTTAAATTGACACATTAAGATTATTCAACAGCAATCGAATGAGAAATACTCAAAATCAAAGATTCTAACGTAAAACATTTGAAATAGTACTTATAAAGATGAAATGCGAAATGTAAATCACTAAACAAGATTAAGGATATTAACTAGCTATAAAAATGTGTTCTTAGCTGTTTTCTTGAAGCAAATTCTAAAAGAATTACAAAAAATAAAGTAAAATAAATAGATTGCATTAGAAACCTACATATAACACGGGTGCATGATAGCTAAATGACGCATATCTACATTTTTCATTACTAAAATTAGTTTGTATTTGGTTTGTATCAATTTTACTTTTATAAACTACCAAATAAGCCTTAAAGCGTTTTAGATGCATTTTTTTCTTAGTACAAATCTTTGTTTTATTATCCCTTGTAAACGTGCTAACCAGTTTAACAAAATTTTATCTTAATCCTCTTGGGTTTTTTTAAACTTTAAATCATACCATTATTTCTTCGGCTTTCAGTTAATTATATTTTTCGACAAGAAGGTATATCATCATTAAGCATTTTGGCATTTAATTATTGACTATTAGTTGAATCGTTCGAGGCTTTTCAGGCATAAGCTTTCAGTATACAAACTTAACAAAGAAGTACTTATTGGCCTTTAGCCTGATATTTCCATGTGTCTGACTACTTTATTCTACAATAAAAATTCATCCATGAAAAGGTCGTTCATCAGATCCTGATAAAACCAGCTAATGATAAAAAATATACTTACCAAATACATCATTTAACGGTGATTTGTTTTAAAATCCTTAAATTCTTTTTAGCAAAATGAAATTAAACTTAAGTTTTATTTGATTTTCGTAAAAAAAATATAAGGCTTTTAAAACAGGTCAGCGTTAAATGGTGCATTTGGTAAGTAAATGTTTATGATTAGCGAGTAAACATCGAAAGAACATATGTAATATAAAGTTTTAGGGCTATAATATTAATTACTTTTGTGATACTAACCATTTACATAATTAAAACCCTTTTATCGCATTTCGACCCTAATTTAATCAAAAGCTGCTTCATTTTTTCAAATACGTTCATAAATTTATGTTGCTTTCTTTGCTAGGGGTGAGATCGAGAGATCGCGACGGCACGGTTATACATAATAGATAACCTGCAAACATCCAATATTTGGGCGGTGTCGCAGCGAGTATGTCATAAATGAAGAGAATGACGTATATGTGACTAGAAAAACTGCCAAAATTAGAAATATTCATCATTCTTCTTCGTGTCGATGTCTCACCTATTATTTTATCTTTTCCAAGAGGATCCTCCTCCTAAACACATTAATATAAATTTCGTGCATCATTCATATCGGTAACAATTTTACTCGGCTCTACGGGGCATGTGTCTTATATAGATTTGCCTGTATATAGATTGCGAAGCCTCCCTACTAGTGCCGAGAAGAATTAAACCAACAGACGATAGGGACGAATAAATGAAAGTAACTCTCGCATCATGATTTAATCTCAATATATATTATCTTGGTAGCCTAGTATAATAAATAGAACCTTAAATTTCATTTTCAATAAGAATAAATAAAGGGACAGAAAAAAGTGACTTTGAGAAAGTAACTCTTATCCTCTTCCCTAGTGGCAAACCTTGCAAAGCACCGACTAGTTCTCCCACCACCCTTCCACCGGCATAGAAGAATAAAAGAATGTATATCAATCGAGGATTCATTCTTTTAATCATTATTCATATTTTACATTGGTATTTAAAAAATTATGTATATCGGTGTGTTTTATTTATATTTATAAATTTGCATCATTTAAGTCACAAACAAATGTAATCATTTAAGTCACAAACAAATGTAATTTCCATACACCAAATCAACCATCTTTTAGTGAAACCGCATCCCCCCCACCCCCAGGAGAAATTCTTCAGATTATGTAGGGGTGCGAGCACACCCATCTAATGATCCTATTTCCTTTTCTGAGATTCCCTATTTTAATATAACTTGAAACTGTTAGTTTTTTAGGAAGATTAACTACACAGACATAATTTTAATGAATAAACTGTAGAAAATGAAACTGTGACTTGGCAGAATCCTTTACTCAACATAATATAAACTTAGGAAATAATAAAGAAATATTTACTTCGCTTCTCAAGATGGGAAACGGGGGCAATAGGACGAAGGTTGAAACATAACTGTTGAGTAGTATAAAAAGTTAAATGGATGGAAATAAAGGGCGATCTACGAAAATGGTGGGATCCCCAAGGAAAGGAGTGTAACTCTTAAAGTTTAATTTTTATGTAATCTTAAATATCATTTCAAAGGTAGTAGTTTTAAGTCTATCAAATAGTATAAAGAAAGGCAGATAAATAAAAACAAAATTTAAAGCCACCATCAGCAATGGGATACAGGCCATATCACCAAACTCTCTTAATTAGGGATGCGGCAATTTCATAACACTGAAATGCTTGGAAACAAATGAAACACATTTGAAAAATATAGGTTTGAAAAATATAAGAGCCAATGAACTTGCTACTGTATTCTTTCGATTGATATCTTTTTTAGGAAAAATATTATTTATATTGGCTTATTCTTATGGTTCATATATTTCTGAAGCACCCAATATATGCAAAGATAGTGAGGAGAATGCTAAGAACTAAAATAAAAAATGCAATGAATGTATAAAATAAACGGACTTTGTAAAGATCGGTAACTGGAGTATAACCATGAATAGATTAGCTAACTAACATATTAGCTTGTAAAGAACCGCAACCCATTTACTGAGCTTGTGAATAAAATCTTCAAACATTTACGATCAATTACTCAAGGACAGGCAAATAACAAGAGAGTAGAGCACTCTTATTAAAAAAAAATTTCAAGATTTAAAAAAAGCGAACAACTAACAATAAAACGTTAAATATAATTATATTGATCAGCAATAACCCGCAGAAAGCGTGAAACGTCTCATGTTTATTTATTCACATAATTTTTGTTTAATGGATTGTTTATGTATACCTGTATCAGGATTCATAAATCTTACAAAATGCTTCATTGTGTGATGCTCAAGACCTAATTCTAGTTGAGTATTTGAGTATGTTTTCCACTAGTCACTTTGAAAAACTGTTCCAGGCCTGACCACTTTTTTATTATGGGTAATAGGGTCATAGCACTTCGAGATTATCCTATCTCCACTTAACCTAAACAAGACATTGTACTTGTATCCAACATACCTGGAAACCTTATGGGTTCATTTAGGGCTAGTCCTTTATATTACTTTGGCTTATGGGAAAAAAAGTGAACATTCAGACCTGCATAACTAAGTTTAATGGGATGTTTTTCGAAGTAGTTTGTGTATATTTCATGAAATAAAGTGTCCTGTACTGTTACTCTTGAAAGATTTAAGAATTTTACAGTCTGAGTAACACTTATATCTTCACACCAATAGAATATTACTTCTATCCATTTCTGAAGTGACAATCTTGATCGGAAAAGGAACGAGCCCTTACAAATAGAAGTGGTTTTTTTTTGCATTTTACACAGACTTTCTATTGACATTTTCATATTAGTAGATAGTGAAATGAACAGTAAAGTATTAAGTCCGCAGGAAACGAGTAATTCACAAATAAATAAAATGTCTTGTGGAGAAAAGAGACGATACTGAAGATGTTATATTCAAAGACCTGGACATTGGACATTGGACATATAAAGTGAGTAATATAGTAGAAGAGGATTTTAGTAGGAGAAATAGTGGGGAAATAGGGGAAAATAATAGGAAAGTGAAAATGAAAAGAAGTATGAAAGACAGGTCCCTGGTGAAAGGGTATCTCAGGCTTTCTTTGCGTTTTGGTTATATTTTTTTGTGACAATATATAAATATACTATCGGGTAATGCGCTGGGCATTCAAGCCTTTGTAGTAGTGGGTGTTTTTTACTCTCTACGTGGCTTGTTGAAGATTTTCATCTTCTTTTCCGGGTATTTTACACGCAGATTTTGTTTTTTTGTTTTATGTTGTTTTTTTTTGTTTGTTTGTTGTTGTTTTTTGCCGATTTTTCGCACAAAAATTTTGAGGAAGTATTTAATAAAAGCTAATATTAACAAATGCTAATATAGTGGCTAATTTCGCTTGGCTTTGTTAGTGATTTGTGTTGTGAATTGGGTTTTTTTACTTTAAGGAAACCTTGGGTCGACGTCAATGTCAATCGGTAGTCTACTGCTTTTAAACGATATTGGTCGTCTTGTGTTGTTTAAGTTGTCAAAGTCAATGTTTCTCGAGCACAAAGACCTTCTCGGCTTCTCCCAAGCGGGCGGTCGCCATTTTTGATGAGTAGTTTCCAAATATTTCTGTTTAGTGCACTTCTATTTATTCCTTTTTCACTCATCTCACTCAGAATTCAGTTACCACATCTCATTTTCGGTCTTCTTCTTCTTCTGGACCCTCTACCTCCATATTCATCACTTCCTTTGCTACATGCCGCTCTTCATCTTCTCTCCTTGTAATGTACTCAAACAACCATCTCCTCTTGCTTCTTGTACTTTACTTGATAGTTGGTTGCTTTCACCGATCCTCGAATGTGTTCGTTTGTAACTTTCTTTTTCAGAGTCATTCTTGACATCCACCACATCGAGCTTCTTTCTTCCTTTTTCTTCAGTGGTGCTGTTTCCAGTGCATAAGTCATTGCCTCCATTTAGTTTTAAGGGGACTCTCCTGTCACAAATTACTCCTGAGACCTTTCTCCAATCGGCAAATCAATTGTTTGATCTCTCTTATTTGGCCGCACCCGCTCTTGATGTGGTAGCCCCCGTAAGGGGTGCGGGGATTTGCCATCCTGGCCGCCGTGCTGACGGGACTCAGCACCCCGTCCGACCCCAGCTTAGCCTCTTCTCCTTCCTTCAAAACACTTGTTTCCTCGCTTTTCATACAACCTCTCCCACAACTTTCTCTGGTCAGCCTCTAATTTCACAGGGTAGATGCTGACCTTCTTCTCGGCCAACCGTCCTAGATCGGGGCTGAGGGGGGAGGGAACAATGTTCCCTAACCCCTGAGCTCCGGTCTGGGGTGGTTGGTTTTTGAAACCTGTTCATCCCCACCTATACCTTACTCACATCCCTTTTCCTCTCGTCTTCAAAATCTATCTTTTTTACGCAGTGTCTAAGGTGGAGCCGCCATGCTGATGGACTGCCAGGCCACCAGGCGGGAGGGGTGGTCTGAAATAGAGGCGCATGGCTCTGCCAGGCCTGTAAGCACCTCTTGCAGTGCGTGCAACTGCAAGAGGTGATGAGATATTGCGTCCCGTGTAAAAGAGAGGGTCGCCATGCCCAATGATGAAGATAAAAAAAAACAACCCCCAACTTTCCCTGAAACAGCGACGGAGCCGCCCTCGGGCAGCTCCAGCAAAAAATGGAGGATCCCCCTGTGTGCTTGCGCAGGAAACCCTCCATATCTCTTCAACCGGAGAGGAGGCTTACTCCTCTTTTACGCCTACGGGTGAAGGGGATTCTCCTTCACCCCCTTCTCTGGAGGTGCTTACGGGCACCTCCCTCTTACTAGAGGCAGTCCCCTCTGTTCTTAACAAGGGGCCCGCCAAGAAAGCCAGCAGGCAGCCCTTAGCCAGCCGCTCCACATCGAAGCGGCTCGGTAGGGCAAACCCCCTTATGGGGGAGAGGAAAGGCAGGCTCTTTCGGTCGCTTCCCTCAGAAGACCTGCTGGCAAGAATATTGAACCTTGTCGGGGTCAAGGCCCATGCCTCCCCACACAAGACTAGTGACGATACTGCCAACGGGACCTGCGATGTCTTGGGGGGGATGGCCAACTGGAGGCCCCCCTTGAGATAGACATGGTCCTTGAGGAAACTCAGCATCAGACGGTAGGGCCTTCCATGGGGGGAAATCCGGTCTGGGCGCCAAACACCAAACCCGAATCCGCCCCTATGCAGGGTCCTCCTCAAACGGCTGTGGTATCCGAAGCAGTACAAGGAGGGGAAAGATCTCATCCGACTGGTGCCCCCACGACTACCAGGACCTTTTCCATTTCGGAGAAGGACCTGGTTGAGGCCGATCCATCTGGCCTGGGGGCTCCTTCCAGCGGAGGTGAGAAGCGGGTTCATTCCCCGCCCTCCTCTCCAAAAGAGAAAAAAAAGACTTAAAAGACAAAAAAGAATCGGTGATCCTCTCCATCCGTGGGGGCTACGGGGACGGATGGGTCTGCTGCCACTTTAAGAAGCGACTAAGCCAAGATCGGCACATCCGGCCCCTCTGCCCCCCCCCCGGTTGCAGAGCCCCTAGCTAAGACCGAAAGTGCACAGGGCGGAGCCTCGAAGACATCGTGGCCCTTGATTCAGAGGTTACCTGGCGTTTTCGAGCCCGCTGGCTTCAAACGCTTCCTTTTTATTCGCTCCACTGATGGCACCATGTTATCCAAGGGCAACAGGAATGAGCAGAGGTGAGGATTAGCTAGTGAAAATGGTAGAGAGCCGAAGGTATCCCGTTTCTCGGACGGGAGCCTTCTGGCGAATGCGGTGAGCCGCCGAGGCGGCCAAGATAAGTGCCGTTCGGACACTTCATGGCAGCCCGGTGAGTGTGACGCCGCACTCTACCATGAGGTTTGTGAAAGGAGTAGTTTATGGGAGGGAACTTGTTGACTACTCCATTGAGGACATCACCTTAGAGCTGGCCGACCATGGGGCCGTCAAGGTCGAACGTGTGATGAGGAAACCGGGAGGGGCTTCGAGACCTACCCCCTACACTCTTCTTCACGTTCGACTGTAACAAGCTCCCTGAGTCAGTGCGTGCCGGTTGGTACAGTTACCGCGTGAAGGCATTCGTGCCACTGCCGCGGCGGTGCTATTACGGTCACCGCTTCGGCCATACTAATCGCTCATGTAGACGTGCAAAGTCGGGGTCACCCGAAGTCTGTGTAAATTGCTCCAAGGTCGCACACGATAAGTCCAAATCGTGTGTGGCAAAGTGTGTCAATTGCGGAGAGCCGCACCCCGCTTCCTCGAAGCAATGTGGTGCATATCTCCTTGAGAAAGAAATCCTGGCCGTTCAGGCCCAGGATCGACTCTTATTCCACGAGGCTAAGGACTTGGTCCTGGCGCGCCTGGCTCTGCCTGGGACGTCATATGCTTCAATAGTTAGAAAGGCACCCTCTGCTCCTGGCCCATCCAGGCCAACGAGCACGGTTGTTTCCGTGCCCATTCGGAGCCCTTCTGCGGGCTCTACTCAACTCGGACTCTCCCCTGGTAAAGCTGGAGGCAAAAAGGGTTCATACCCAGCCCTGGCTAAAACCAGGGCTCCCCCCTCTTTCCCCAGCGTGACCGTTTCCCGTAAGGCAAAACGGCCACGTGCCTCCACCGAGTTATTAGACTCACAGGAGGCAACACCCCTGAATATGGTCGCTAGGCCATCTTTATGGGATCCTAAAGCTGTCCGCCGAAAGGAGGACAGCAACAAAGGAGCTTCGGCTCCTTCGCCCACGCCCCGAGGTGGAGCACGTGGCTCAGAAAAAGTGGTTCCTCAAAAAGAGGGCCCCCCGCATCCGAAGCTGCAACGCCCGCCTGAGGTTTCGAGGCGGAGGGAGGAAATAACTCGCATGGCGAGCCCAACTTCCCCCAATAAGTCCTCGAAGGTGACAGCGCCTTCAGCGCTTTGTCCGGCCAACAGAGCCCAGGGCTCTGCCCCTAGGAAGCGTACGGCCATTCCAATGAGGGTCATCTTTTCGAAGAGATCCCCCGCGTTTCCTCCGAGCTAGGCCTGGAGGGCATATTCCTTCAATGGAATTGCCGTGGACTCTGGGCCAACTGGGAAGAGCTGAGGAGGCTCGTCTCGTCCCGTTCCCCGTTAGCTATCTTTTTGCAGGAGACCATGCTAGGCGCGTGCCCCCTGCCTGCCCTCCCGGGGTATAAGGGTCTTGCGACCCGACCACCGCGGGATGGCCGACATGGGGGATGCGCAGTTTACACCCGGCACGATGTATCCGTTCCTCCTTTCTCTTTAGATACCTCCTTTCAGGAAGTGGATGTGCAGCTGCACCTGTATAGGAGGTATACTATCATTTCTGCGTACATTCCACCGTCAGCTGACTTCAACGCGGGGGACTTCCGCCGCGTCGTGGCATGGTTGCCGAGGCCCTATCTCTTGCTTGGAAATCTGAACGGCAGGCATCCTCTCTGGAGAGATTACTCCATAAATCCCAGGGGAAAAGTCCTTGCCGATCTGATCGAAGAGCTCGAGATGGGTGTCCTAAACGTGGATGAGTTTACGCTACACTGTCTGAGAACCGCTTCATTTTCTTGCCTTGATCTATCTCTGTGCTCTTCGGATGCACAGCCTGATTTCGATTGGGGGGTGGTCGATGACCTCCATGGTAGTGACCACTTTCCCCCTTAAATATAATTTTCAGGGCAACTGCCGCCTGAGAGACCACCTCAGTGGTGCTTGGTGCGGGCGCGGTGGCCTGCATTTAAGGAAAGGACTGAATTCTCTATCTCAGTCGAGGAGTTTAGATCGGTAGATGAGGCCGTTAAGTTCTTCTCCAGCAACCTTATCGCCGTGGGCCTGACTACTATTCCTAGGACGTCTGACCGTTTTGCACGCCAACCACTCCCATGGTGGGCTAGGGCTAGGTTCCGGTATATTTCTAAGCACGCCCGCCGCTCTTCTTTGCGGTCATACGTGTCTTCACTTAACGGGAAAGACGCCTTTAGCTGAGGTTGGAAGCGAGTCAAAAGGATTCGGGGCAAGTTCTTGCAGGACCCCCCTCCCGTTCTGTAGGAGAATGGGACCGCAACCTTGGACCCCGCGTCCGTGGCAGAATCCTTAGCGACCGCTTTTTCCGCATTCTCTAGCCGTGATGCTGCTCCGCCAGGATTCAATGCACCTCGTGATATCGCGGAAGGCCGCCGGCTGGACTTTACATCCAAAGGCGGAGAACCCCTCAACGACAAGTTTACTGTGAGTGAGTTGCATTCCGCTCTCGCTTCGTGCACGAACACCGCCCATGTTCCGGAAGATGTCCCGTACGCCATGCTTCGACACCTGAGTGAGCGAGGCAAGGCCTTTCTGTTAGATTTGTTCAAGAGGAAGGTGGAAGGTCTTTTCCCAGACTCCTGGCCAATCTCTACTGTGCTCGACTTTCGCAAACCAGGGAGAGATCACTCTACTCCGACTGGTTTTCGCCCAATCTCTCTAACCTCTTGCGTGTGCAAGTTGATGGAGAAATTGGTAAATGTTAGATTAGCCTATTTCCTGGACAGTGGAGGCCATCTGTCTTCCGCACAGTGCAGCTTCCGCAACTTTCACTTAACGTCGGATGCTCTGTTCCGTCTGTAAAATGCCGTCTGCGAGGCTTTCCTTCGTAGACAGCACTACGCCACGGTGTTTTTCGATCTGGAGAAGGCCTATACCGCATGGCGATACGGTATCATGGAGACTCTTTACACGATGGGGACACCTCCCAATGTTTATATCTGAATTTTTGCGAGATCTTCGATTCCGCGTACGGGTGGGGGGAGCCCTCTCCGCCCAAAGGAGCAGAAAGAGGGTGTCCTGCAGGGAAGTGTTCTCAGTGTCACACTCTTTGCCCTGAGCATCAACGGCATCACCTCGGTGCTGCCGGAAGATGTTCTTGCTACGCTCTACGAGGGAGGCCTTTCGATCTCTTTTGACGCAGCCCAGATGCCAACTCTGGAGCGTCGACTCCAACAGGCATTGAACTACGTCTCTCGCTATGCCGAAGCACACAGGTTTCGGTTTTCTTTGGCCAAGACTAAGGTGGTGCACTTCTGCTGCCACGGCTTCACTCCGACCCAGATTTGTTTCTTGATGGGGTGCGCCCTGATGTGGTTGAGTCGCACCGTTTCCTTGGTCTTGTATTCGACCGACGCTTCACCTCAGAGGCTCATATTCGCAGTCTTAGGGTCTCTTGTACCCGTGCTATGGACAGTCTCCGTTCCGTGACGTTCAGCGCTTGGGGCACTGATAGGGCTACTGCCCTACTTATTTATCGATCTTTTGTTCGTTCGAAGCTCGACTACGGATGCGAGTTTTATGCATCCACAGTCGAGCGTTTATTGCGGAAGTTGGATTCGATTCACCACACCTGTCTTCGCCTTGCGACCGGTGCCTTCCGCACTTTCCCCATTGAGAGCCTGTTGGTCGATGCTGGGAAGATACCACTCGCTCTGCGCCGCGTGCAGTGCATCACTCGCCTGTACGTGCGAGCGTGGCGCTTCCCTCAGTCGCCAACAGCTCTTACTGCATCCGCAGCTGATCTTGATGGTGCCTATGCTACCGAGAGACGTCAGTCATACCCTAAGCCCTTTGGGTTTAGGGCCAGGAAACTCCTTCGAGAGCTAGATATAGCTCTCGGGCCGGTGGCGCCCCTGGTTCTGCCTAGGACGCCACTCTGGAGGGTACCAGATTTGGCTATTTTTCGCCAGTCCTCTGCTCCCAAAGCTTGTGCTGCGCCGGGAGTATTGCGTTCGACCTTTTTGGAGCACACTTTGTGTCACGCTGGAACCGTGCCAGTGTATACGGATGGCTTCAAGTCCCAAGAGAGGGTCGGCTTCCACGCCGTATCCCCTCTGTTTGAAGTCAACGGGGCTCTACCAGACTCTGCATCTGTCTTCACAGCCGAGCTGGTGGCAATACACCACTCGGTACGGGAGATCACGCGACGTGTCCGGTTCACAGACCGGATTGTGATCTATAGCGACTCATAAAGCGCCCTGAGTGCTCTTGGGGCATTGGAATCTCCGCATCCCCTGGTTCGCGAAATCCGTGACGCTACGGTTTTGGTGAGCCAGTCGGATGTCGATATTCTCTTCTGCCGGGTTCCTGGACATGTAGGAATTGCGGGGAATGAGCGCGCCGATGAGAGCGCCAAAAAGACCGCGGGGACTCTGCGACCGGCCTAGCGTTTCGCTCCTCCTCACACCGACTACATGGCAGGAATACGGGCAGCTCTTCGGACTACTTGGCAAAGAAGATGGGAGACGGTCGAAGGGAACTTAAAGTTGCGTGCCATTGCGGCGCGACTGTTCCCATGGACCTATCCCCCAATGCCGCGGCGGCTTCAGGCTGATTTCTGTCGTCTCCGAATCGGGCACACTCGTGCTACGCATCGCTATTTGATGGAGCGCTCGCCTGTGCCCTATTGCAACAACTGCGTCGTCCCCCATACTGTTCGGCACATTCTTGTCGAATGTTCTAGTCTGGGTGATGTTTGCGCACGATACCTGTCCCGGTACCGGGATGGGCGGGGTCGCGACCGCCTGTCCCTTGTACTCGGGATGGATTCGTGCACATTGATTAGTGGACTTGTTGACTTTTGGACGAAGGCCGGGCTTCTCCCCTTTATTTAAGGTTCTTTTTTTGTTATTGTTTTGTTTTTAGGTTGCACTCTCCTGCACCGGGGTGAGGGGGACCTCCCCCCGCTGCCGGAGATTGCTTCCTGATTGTTAAGTTTTTCCAATTTATATCATTGGTTTTCATAGTTTTATTTTAAAGTACCCTAGTTCTAGGCTGTCGTGTTTTTCGGCGACTACTGCCTAAGTGGACAGTTGCCAGATGGGCTCTATAGAATTAAAAAATAAAAAAAATTAGGTGGTAGCCCTTTCTGGTCCACAGAGTAAGGCGATGTTTCTGTGGGTCGCTTACGGTCCACGTCCTAGCGTTAATCTCATTCGGTAATAGACTAATCCATTAAGGTTTTGGCAGTGACTTTACGGACAGATGCCCTTCCTGACTCCAACCCCCTTCCATTTATCCTGGCTTGGAATAGACGCTAAGTTGGGCCGTTCCCTCCCCAGTGGCTATGTTTATTCAAAGATCCATCAGTATTAAAGTAACAGGAAGAACTTCGACCTTCCATGCTTAGATTAAGGAGGGCTCAACTTTAACACCGAAATAGTAAAACTCACTAAACCTATCTTTTGAGTAGGTACTCGTATATGACATCGTGTTCAACGTTATGATGGCAAATAAGTGTTATGTTTAAATACTATAAAGTTACTGGGCCAAGATCAGCTGGAAATGAGGGAGCTGGCAAGAGCTAGAATTAGTCTATGCAAAACAAAACCTGACAGATCTATATCGAAGGTAATGACAACAACTTTAATAAATATTATATTCATCTTGCTTGTTGAAAATCTTGTAGAAAATATATCGATGGCATTTATACCAATTAAGGAACTTTTGTAAAAATTGTTTGATGGCAAAAAAAAGAGGCTAAAATGACCTCCGAAAAGTGTCTTTTTATCCTCTTTGCGAAAAAGCCGTTTCATTCTTTCATATACATGTATAAGTTTAACTTTTCAAAGGCTTCGATAGAAGGCCAATACTAATACACAATGTAGATATGTTTTATTAATCCCAAATCATATTAAACATATTATTATGCCACAAATATGCAATATTTTAAATAAAAAATAAAATATTTTATGTCGAATCTAAGGAATGAGAGTTCACTAAAATTAAATATAGTTTGGTCTTCGTGAAATTAATTAAAGAAAGAAGCGATTTTAATTTCTTAAAAATGTGAGCAGCCAAATGGAAAAAATGAAAGTTTTATTAATTTTCTTTGTGAATTATGCTCAGTTTTTTTCTGATACAGTTTCGGTTCGAATTTTAATTATCTTTAAGGCTATATTTTAAAAACAGAATTCTTTGGATGGGTTAAATAATAATAAATATTTTTTTACTTAACATTTATGTATAAAATGACCAAGAGCAAATGGTGCATTTAAGAAAAAAAAATTAATACAACCAATTAAAAATAGTGAAATTGAGAAAATTTATTACACTTAAGTTATAGCTTTTTTCCGTATATTCGAATCCTTTTTCGAACTTGTTTCTAGAAAAAAAATCCATTTTAATCTTTATTTAACAGGAGGAAATAGCTACCCTTCTCTAAAAAACAGGAAAGCAAAATGAAACTATTAAATATCATTGAGATGCTAAAAAATGAGCTCTGATGATTCTTTTTTCGGTATTTGAAAAGAATTATTGTTTTGCTCTTTCCTTTGGGCCTAGAAAATACGGTTGGATCTGAAAAAATAGACCAAGAGTAAATTATTAGGAGACTAGGCAATGGCTTCGCCACTCCCCCTTACGGTGGGAGGTTGCGCTTGGCTACTAAGATTAAAATTTAAAATCTAAAAAAAGCAGCCATGGTTAAATTTTCTCAACTTCACCATTTGTAATTCTTTGGGTTTTAAAAATTGACAAAACTTCGATACTTATATTTATTTCTGAATATCATTATTTTTTTATATTATTAAAGAATTATTAGAAATAACTTTGAAATTATTATTCAAATACTCATAAAAGTCCCCTTCTTAAACTATAGAGTTAGTGATGACGACAGATGGTTCTTCGTATATTAAATGCTTTTATCAAAGCTCTTTCTAAGAGATTATTCATATATAGAAAATTAGAAGGCAAGGATGATTTTTTAATTAAAAGCTTTTATTAAAGTTATTTATAAGAGTTAACTAAGAGTTTGGAAAAAAAGTGCTATTAGTGCTGTTTTTTCGTATATTTAAAACCTTTCTCTAACTAATTTATAAGAGTTATAGTTTTTTTCTCGCCTTATACTCTTTACTCACTGAATCCGGGAATGAAAACAAAATAATTAAAAATCGTGTAGATGATAAAATTGGTTCAAATTAATATATGGTTGTTTTATTAGTGTTATTTTTGAGGATATACAAGATAACTTAATGGAAAAAAAAGAAGTGAGGATTGTTTTTACGGTATATGAAAATAATTTAGCTAGGAGGTTTTTCTTAAAATTGAGCCTAAAATATAAGTATGGATATGAAAAAATAAAATAAATCAATTAATAAGGAATATGTAATAAAATTTGGTTTAAACCAAAACTTTGTTGTTAGAGTGAGGTAGGCTACAAGCTGAAGGTGTTTCTGCGAAGCGCAAACTCTTCCTGTAAAGAAAAGTAGCCATGATAAGTTCTACCACGATTCTTTAAAAAAATATAAAAGAATTCTCTAAAGGCTGAGATTCCTGCCTTTAACTTAACACGTTTGGTGATAAAAACATGAATGTGAACTATTTTACTAAGCATTGAATATGACTCTGTTCGGCCCCAGCTTAGCCTCTCTTCCTTCCTTCAGATAGCCTTTATTTTTCCCCTACTTCGTCGCTTTTCATACAACCTCTCCAACAACTTTCTCTGGTCAGCCTCTAATTTCGCAGGGTAGATGCTAACCTTCTTCTTAGCCAACCGTCCTGGATCGGGGCTGAGGGTGGAGGGGACAATGTTCCCTAACCCCTGAGATCCGGTCCAGGATGGGGAGTTTTTAACAACGTGCTTCATCCCACCCATACCTTCCTCACATCCCTTTTCCTTTGCTCTTCACACACTATCAATTTTACGCCGCGTTCAAGGTGGAGCCGCCATGCCGACGGACTGCCAGGCCACCAGGCGAGAGGCATGGTCCTTGATGACGGCACCTGGCTCTGCCAGGCCTGTATTCACCTCTCGCAGTGCGGGCAACTGCGAGAGGGGATGATCTATTGCTTCCCGTGAAAAAAATAGGGTGACCATGCCCATGTATGAACAATAAAAAAAAACCCTCAACTTACCCTGTTCCATCGACGGAGCCGCCCTCGGGCAGCTTCACAAAAAAAATGGAGACCCCCGCCACCCCTGTGCTTGCGCAGGGGACCCTCCATATTTCTTTAACCAGAGAGGAGGCTTACTCCTTTCCTACGCCTACGGGTGTAGGGGACTCCCACTCACCCCCTTCTCTGGAGGTGCTTTCGGGCACCTCCCTGGTTCAAGTGGCAGTCCCTCCTTTTCTTTCCAAAGTGACTGCCAAGAAAGCCAGCAGGCAGCCCATAGCCAACCGCTCCCCATCAAAGCGGCTCGGTGGAGCAAACCTCCTTAGGGTGGGGAGGGAAGCCAGGCCCCTTCGGTCGCTTCCCTCAAAAGACCTGCTGGCAAGAATATTAAACCTTGCCGGGGTCAAGGCCTGTGCCTCCCGACACAAGACTGGTGACGCTGCCAAGGGAACATGTGATGTGCTGGGAGGGGATGGCCAACTGGAGGCGCCTCCTGTGAAAGACATGATCCTTCAGGAAACCCAGCCTCAGACAGGAGGGCTTTCCATGGGTGGAAATCCGGGCTGGGCTCCAAGCACCGAACCCGAATCTGCCTCTATGCAAGGTCCTCCTCAAACGGCTGGGGATTCTCAGGCAGTACAAGGAGGGGAGGGATATCCCCCGGATGATGCCCCTGTGACCACCAGGACCTTCTCCATTTCGGAGAAGGACTTGGCTAAGGCCGGTCCATCTAGCCTAGGGGGTTCTACTATCGGAGGTGAGAAACAATTCATTCCCCGCCATCCTCTCCTAAAACGAAGAAGAAAAAGACTAAAAAGAGTCGGGGCTCCTCTTGATCCGCGGTGGCTGCGGGGACGGATGGGTCTGCTGCCACTTTGGTAGGCAACCAAGCCAAGATCGGCACATCCGGCCCCTCTTTCCTACCGGGTCCGGAGCCCCCGACTAAGACCAAAAGTGCACAGGGCAAGCCTCGATAACGTCGGTGCTCCTCAGTCAGAGGTTACCTGGCGTTTTCGAGCCCGCTGGCCTCAAACGCTTCCTCGTTAATCGTTCCACTGATGGCACCATGTTGGCCAAGGTCAACATGATCCATCAGGGGAGAGAATTAGCTAGTGCAATTGGTAGAGAGCCGAAGGTGACCCGTTTCTCGGACGAGAGCCTTCTGGCTAATGCGGCGAATCCCGCCGAGGCGGCCAAGATAAGTGCTCTTCGGACACTTCATGGCACCGCGGTAAGTGTGACGCCGCACTCTACCCTGAACTTTGTGAAAGGAGTATTTTATGCGAGGAAACTCGTTGACTACTCCATTAAGGACATCACCTTAGAGCTGGCCGACCATGGGGCGGTCAAGGTCTAACGTGTGATGATAAAACAGGGAGGGACCTCGAGACCCACCCCTAGACTCTTCGTGACGTTCAACTGAGACAAGCTCCCTGAGTCGGTGCGTGCCGGTTGGTACCGCTACCGCGTGAAGGCATTCGTGGCACTGCCGTGGCGCTGCTATTACGGTCACCGCTTTGGCCATAATAATCGTTCTTGTAGACGTGCAAAGTCGGGGTCACCCGAAGTCTGTGTAAATTGCTCCAAGGCCACACACGATAACTCTAAATCGTGTGTGGCCAAGTGTGTCAATTGCGGAGAACCGCATCCGGCTTCTTCGAGAAAGAAATCCTGAGCGTTCAGGCCCAGGATCGACTCTCATTCCACGAGGCTAAGGACTTGGTATTGGCGCGCCGGGCTCTGCCTGGGACGTCATATGCCTTAATAGTTAGAAAGGCACCCTCTGCTCCTGGCCCATCCAGGCCAACGAGCACGGCTGTTTCCGCGCACATTTGGAGCCCTTCTGCGGGCTCTACTCAACTCGGGCGCTCCCTTGGTAAAGCTGGCGGCAAAAAAGGGTTCATACCCAGCCCTGGCTAAAACCAGGGCTCCCCCCTCTTCCCCCAGCGTGACCGTTTCCCGTAAGGCGAAACGGCCACGCGCCTCCACCGAGTCGTTAACTCACAGGAGGCAACACCCCTGAAGTTGGTCGCCAGGCCATCTTTCGGGGTTCCTAAAGCTGTCCGCCGAAAGGAGGACAGCAACAAAGGAGCTTCGGCTCCTTCAGCCACGCCTAGTGGTGGACCGAGTGACTCGGAGACGGTGGTTCCTCGAAAAGAAGGCCCCCAACCTCCAAGGCGGCAACGCTCGCCTAAGGTTTCTAGGCGAAGGGAGGAAAAGACTCGCATGGAAAGCCAAACCTCCCCAAATAAGTCCTCGAAGGCGATGACGCATTTAGCGCTTTGTCCGGCCAACAGCGCCGGGGGTTCTGCTTCCGGCCATTCCCGTGAGGGTCTTCTGCTCGAGGAGGGCCCCCGCGTCTTCTACGAGCTAGGCCTGGAGGGCATATTCCTTCATTGGAATTGCCGTGGACTCTGGGCCAACTGGGAGGAGCTGAGGAGGCTCGTCTCGTCCCGTTCCCCTTAGCTATTTTCCTGGAGGAGACAATGCTAGGCGTGTGCCCACTCTCTCGCCCTCCCGGAGTATAAGGGTCTTGCGACCCCACCAACACGGGATGGCCTGGCTGGGGGATGTGCTGTTAACACCCAGCATGATGTCTCCGTTCTTCCTTTCTCTTTAGATATCTCCTTTCAGGCAGTGGCTGTAAAGCTGCACCTGGATAGGAGGTATACTATTATTTCTGCGTACGTTCCACCGTCAGCTGACTTGGACGCGGGGGACATCCGCCACCTCGTGGCACGGTTGCCGAGGCCCATTCTCTTGCTTTGAGATCTGAATGGCAGGCATCCTCTCTGGGAGGATTACTCAATAAATTCCAGGTGACAAGTCGTTGCCCATCTGATCGAAGGGCTTGAGATGGGTGTCCTAAACGTGGATGAGTTTACGCATCACTGTCCGAGAACCGCTTCATTTTCTTGCCTTGACCTATCTTTGTGCTCTTCGGATGCACAGCCTGATTTTGATTGGGGGGTGGTCGATGACCTCTATGGTAGTGATCACTTTCCCATTCAAATATCATTTTTAGGGCAACTGCCGCCTTAGAGCCCACCTCTGTGGTGCTTAGCGCGGGTGCGGTGGCCTGAATTCCAGGAAATGGCTGAATTCTCTATCTCAGTCGAGGAAATTAGATCGGTAGATGAGGTCGTTGAGTTCTTCTCCGGCAACCTAATCGCCGCGGGCCTGACTACTATTCCTAAAACGACTGGCCGTTTTTCACGCCGAACACTCCTATGGTGGTCAGCCAAGTGTAAGATGGCCCTCAAACAGAAGCATTATGCCTACATGCGCTATAAGCGCTGCCCGAACGATTTCACTGTCACTGAATTTCGTCAGGCTAGGGCTAGGTTCCGGTATATTTCGAAGCAAGCCCGCCGCTCTTCTTGGTGGGCATACGTGTCTTCACTTAACGGGAAGACTCCTTTAGCAGAGGTGTGGAAGCGAGTCAAAAGGATTCGGGGCAAGTTCTCGCATGACCCCCTTCTCGTCCTCCAGGAAAATGGGACCGCAATCTTGGACCCAGCGTCCGTGGCAGAATCCTTCGCGACCGCTTTCTCCGCATTCTCTAGCCGTGATGCTGCTCCGCCAGCATTCAATGCACGTCGTGATGTCGCGGAAGGCCGCCGGCTGGATTTTACCTCCAGAGGCGGAGAATCCTTCAACGGAAGGTTTACTGTGTGAGTTGCGCTCCGCTCTTGCTTCGTGCACGGACACCGCCCATGGTCTGGACGATTTCCCGTACGCCATGCTTCGAGACCTGGGTGAGCGAGGCTTTTCTGTTAGATTTGTCAAACAGGATCTGGGTGGAGGGTATTGTCCCAGATTACTAGCGAATCGCAACTGTGCTCGCCTTTCGCAAACCGGGAAGAGATCCCTCTACTCCGCCTGGTTTCCGCCCAATCTCTCTAACCTCTTGCGTGTGTAAGTTGATGGAGAAATTGGTAAATGTTAGATTAGCCTTTTCCCTGGACAGCGGAGGCCAGCTGTCTTCTGCAAAGTGCGGCTGACGCAAGTTCCACTTAACGTCGGATGCTCTGCTCCGACTGGAAAATGCCGTCTGCGAGGCTTTCCTTCGTAGACAGCACAACGCCATGGTGTTTTTCTACCTGGAGAAGACCTATTATACCGCATGGCGATAGGGTATCATGGAGACTCTTCACACGATGGGGGCGAGGTGACGGCTCCCAATGTTTATATCTGAATTTTTGCGAGATCGTCGATTCCGCGTACGGGTGGTGTGAGCCATCTCCGGTCCAAAGGAGCAGGAAGAGGGTGTCCCGCAGGGAAGTGTCCTCAGTGTCACAATCTTTGCCCTGAGCATCAACGGCATCACCTCGGTGCTGTCAGAAGATGTTTTCGCTACGCTCTACGTGGATGACCTTTCAATCTCTTTTGGTGCGGCCCAGATGCCAACTCTGGAGCGTCGACTCCAACAGGCATTGAACCGCGTCTCTCGCTATGCCGAAGCGCACAGGTTTCGGTTTTCTTTGGCCAAGACTAAGGTGGTGCACTTCTGCCGCCATCCACGGCTTCGCCCGACCCAGATTTGTTTCTTAATGGGGTGCTCCTGGATTTGGTTGAGTCGCACCGTTTCCTTGGTCTTGTATTCGACCGACGCCTCACCTGGGAGGCTCATATTCGCAGCCTTAGGGTCTCTCGTACCCGCGCCATGGATATTCTCCGTTCCGTGACGTTCAGCGCTTGGGGTGCTAATAGGGCTACTGCCTCACTTTTTTATTGATCCTTTGTTCATTCGAAGCTCGACTACGGATGCGAGTTTTATGCATCCGCAGCCGAGCGTTTATTGCGAAAGGTGGACTCGATCCACCACAACAGCCTTCGCCTTGCGACCGGTGCCAGCCGCACTTCCCCCATTGAGAGCCTGTTGTTTGATGCTGGGGAGATGCAACTCGCTCTACGCCACGTGCAGTGCATCACTCGCCTGTACGCGCGAACCCAGCACCTCCCTCAGTCGCCAACAGCTCTCACTGCATCCGCAGCTGATCTCGACGGTGCCTATGCCGCCGAGAGACACTAAGGCCTTTGGGTTTAGGGCCAGGAAACTCCTTCGAGAGCTAGGTATAGCTCTCGGGCCGGTGGCACCCCTGGTTCTGCTCAGGACGCCGCTCTGGAGGGTACCCCATTTGGCTATTTGTTTCCACGCCTCTGCTTCCAAAGCTTGTACAGCGCTGGGAGTATTGTGTTCGACCTTTTTGGAGCCCACCTCGTGTCACGCTGGAACCGTGTCAGTGTATACGGATGACGCCAAGTACGTAGAGGGAAGTCGGCTTACACGCCGTCTTCCCTCTGTTTAAAGTCAGTGGGGCCCTGCGTATGTCTTCACGGCCGAGCTGGTAGCAATACACCACTCGGTACGGGAGATTACGCGACTTGCCCGGTTCGGAGACCGGATTGTGATCTATAGTGACTCACAAAGCGCCCTGAGTGCTCTCGGGGCATTATAATCTCCGCATCCCCTGGTTAGCGATATTCGTGACGCCACGGTTTTGGCGAGCCGGGCGGATGTCTAAATTATCTTCTGCTTGGTTCCTGGACATGTAGGAATTGCGGGGAATGAGCGCGCCGATGAGGGCGCCAAAGAGTCAGCGAGGACTCTGCGACCGGACCAGCGTTTCGTACTTCCTCACACCGAGTACATGGCAGGAATACGAGCAGCTCTTCTGACTGCTTAGCAAAGAAGATGGGACACGGTCGAAGGGAACTTAAAGTTGCGTGCCATTGCGCCACGACTGTTCCAATGGACCTATCCCCCAATGCCGCGACGGCTTCAGGTCGCTTTCTGTCGTCTCCGAATCGGGCACACTCGTGCAACGCATCGCTATCTGATGGAGCGTTCGCCAGCACCCTATTGTTACGACTGCGTTGTCCCCCAGACTGTTCGGACATTCTTGTCGAATGTCTAAGTCTGGGTGATCTTCGCGCACGATACCTGTTCCGGTACCGGGATGGGCGGGGTCACTACCGCCTGTTCCTTGTGCTTCGGACGTGTTCGTGCACATTGACTTGTGGACTTGTTGACTTTTGCGAGGAGGCTGGGCTTCTCCCCTTTATTTAAGTAGGGTTTTTTTGGAGGGGGGGGGGTATTGTTTTCTTTGTAGGTTGCACGCTCCTGCGCCGGGTTGAGGGGGACCTTCCCCCGACGCCGGAGAGTGCTCCCTGATTGTTCCGTTTTTCCCAAGTAGCCTAGTGCTAGACTGTCGTGATTCCGGCGACTTATGCCCAAGTGGACAGTCGCCAGTTGGGCTCCTAAAAAAAAAAAAAACATTGAATATGATTAATTCATTTGCATTTAATTTATTCTTAAAAAATTCCTTAATATTGTTCCTTAAGTGGACTCTATTGAATATTAGACAATTTTCTACAGATTTAAATAGAACAAACGTAATTAGACATGTTTACTCCCATTTTATACTTAGACCCGGTAATGGCTTCGCCCCTTTCCCCTACGTGGGAGCTTGCGCTTCGCTACTAAGATTAAAATTTCAAATCTAAAAAAAGTAGCCATGGTTAAATTTTTAGAAAATTCTCAACTTCGCCAATTATGATAATTTTAAAAAGGAACTCCGTACTAAATTTCCCCCCTTTCAAAATATCACGTTGCTAAAATATAGAGTCATAGAAGATATATAAAATTAAATTTTCTGAACTTCACCATTTGTAATTATTTGGGTTTTAAAAAATTCACAAAATTTCGATACTTATATTTATTTCTGAACTTCACCATTTTGTTTTTTGATTTTATACAAGATTATTAGAAATAACTTTGATAAAAAAACATAAGTCATAACCAAACTAAGATGATATTATTATTCACATACTCAAAAAATCCCCTTCTTATATTATAGAGTTAGTGATGATAAAATATAGAGTTTTGAGAAGATATATAAAAATAAATTTTCTGAACTTCAGCATTTGTAATTCTCTAGGTTTTAAAAACTTCACAAAATTTTGATACTTATATTTATTTCTGAACTTCACCATATTGTTTTTTGATATTATAAAAGAATTATTAAAAATAACCTTGATAAAAAAAATGTCATAACTAAACTAAGATGAAATTATTATTCAAAAATCCCCTTCTTAAATTATAGAGTTAGTGATGATGATGATGATGATGTCTTAAACTAATCATCACTGACTCTATAATTTAAGAAGGTGATTTTGATTTTCTGTGAGATAAATAGAGTTATGAAATTCTCTGTTAAGATAATTTTAGGAATGGAATAAGCACAACTTAGATGATACTCACAACACTATTTATCTCACAGAAAACCAAAAGCCACTCTGAATTGCACGGATGGTTGTGAAAGTAGCTGAGAATCAATGAATATCAGATTGAGAATTTCCTAAGCGACAGCAAGGAGGAAGAGAAATGATATTTTGGGTAGCAAATTTTCGGGACAAGTTGGTAGGACGTCAAAGGGTCTATGATATTCTCGAAGTGGATTCAAAGGTGAACTGCGAGTCTGTGAAGAAATACTTCCTACCTTGGTTCAAGAGTATTACATAAGAGAAAGAGAAATGCTCCAGTAATTAATTTATGTTCTCTAATAATTAGGTAAAATCAAAAGTATTTATTAAAGACTCAATCATCGACTAGCTTTTTAGCAGTTTCCACCACTATACAACACAAAAGAGATGTTAGTCAGATGGAAGGCAATTTAATAACAGATTGTCATTTTGAAGCCATCCATGATTCATCCAAGAATCCAAGATTTCGTATCATCAGTAAGTAACAAATTGATTAAATTTATTTAAAAATATCTATCAGTTAATCTCGCTTCATTGCATTTCTTAAAATTAGTTCATATAAGTCTTTAAACTTACTATAATTTGTTTATATATTTAGGTTGAGATCTCTTTACATTCCTAACTAAAAATCTGCAATTAAAATCTTAGCAGTAAAATAGTCAATCTGTGAGGGAATTCCACGTGGAATTTCTTGTCCAGCACGGAACTTCCTTGCGCTGTAGAAGGTTCTGTTAGGCTCAAATTAGTAAGCCTAACCCCCCTTCCCTTGCGCAAGCGGTAGCCTCAAACCGCGTCCACCACGATTCACCTTTACACGGGTTAGAATAACCTCGGCAAGAAGATTCGAGGCCATTCGAGAGTAGAGCCGTTTTCCACTCCCCCATCCCCCCCCCCGTCCCCAGCGGGGAGAGCCTAAGACATATATATTGCTTGTTTCCCATGAGACAGACACAGAGTTGACAAGTCTCGCCCGGACCCCAAGAAAATTCCCCTAGTTCCAAGTCAGGTGCTAACAACAAAGCAAAGTGACAGCTGAACTACTTTGTGTATTAGAATTAGCCCCAGCCAGTGAGGTAATTCCATTGACCGATCGCTACCGAGTTGTTTTCCGACTTCTCTCGTCAACTCCTGTCGAAGGCCTCCCCGTTCGCCCCTCGTTTTCTGGTGGCCGAGATAGTTTCCCCTGGATCGGACGTTACCGCCGCCCCCTCTTTTTTTTTGGAGAAGTGTTATCACTTTAAATTCCCGCTCAAAACTCCGAGCGGCCTCGCCTCACGTGCAGAAGACATCCGTAAAGCCTTACCCCGACTTCTCAACCGGAATCCTCCGTGAGCCAACCCCTCTTCACCTTCACTAACCCATTTGAGTTAATTCCCCTCCCCCCCCCAATTTGAATAGTCTCCCCCGGTAATACCATAAATTTTAACTTCGTAGTCTGATGCATAACTACAATTCCCCCCCTCGTTTACTGATGTAATTTTGCCCATCAATTCTCTCATTATTTTTTGGTAAATAAAATTATATTTTTGTAAATGCCTCTTTAAATAACCGTGAGCTTTGTCATTGCCCATAATATACCTGACATCGTTGCACTCTTATTTAGTTGTTTCGCCCGTCGAAACTCGTGGCGTTGCGTCCCTTTTGTCGGTTCGCCTTTAAGTTATTGGTCCCTCCCCAATAGATATAATATGGTATTTATATAATGTAATGTCATACCACGACATGTATATTTATTAATATACATATTATATAATTATGGTGTCAAGTTGGTTTGGGGTTTTTACGAATCCGTGTCATTTTAATTCCGACATAGAAGTTCCCTTGCTATTCACGTCTACCCCTTTTATTTTATTTTTTGTAGTGTACTGGCGGAAGGCAAATTCAAGTTAATTGAAGAGCAGTGGAACGTAATCTATTAAGATTTGGGTTGGACCCCAGGTAATTCATTTTTTTTTATTGTGTTTGAATTTTGGAGACTCTTCTGGTTATTAATCCAAAAGAGTTAAGGTCTTCGGTGTCCTAATTCCGGTAGGACCATTTAAATTTTTTCCGCCTAGAAACAGCAGAGCTAGGTAGCTGTATCTTAATTTTTTTTTGTTATCAAGGCCTTCACGAATATTCAAGTATTCGTTTCCCGTGGGTAGTGTCCTGGCTCGTTCGCGTATCAATGTTCCCACAGTTAACTGTGTAACAATGTCATCTTTCGAAAAATTCAAGAGTCAGGGCGAAATGTTAGGTCTTTTGGATCAAAGACCAGCTAAATTACGTACAGGAAGAAGAGAGGAACGAACGGACAGAGCGAAGGGAAGAGGAACTAAGAAAAACTGAAGATCGAGATGGAGAAGAACAAAAGGGAGGAGAGCAAACTGAAGATCGAGATGGAGAAGAACAAAATGGAGGAGAGCAAACTGAAGATCGTGGAGAACAAACTGAAGATCGAGATGGAGGAGAACATACTGCAGATGAAGATGGAGAGGAATAAAATGGAGGAGAATAACTGAAGTTGCAGATGGAAGAACGTGAACAAGTTAGGCAGCATGAGCTGGAAATGAGCCGAAATCAAATGGATTCTCAGTCCATCGGTTCCCGGGCTGAAATTCCCCAAACTCTTACACTCCACCTTCCCGCTTTTAATGATGGAGAGGACCTTGGGACATTTTTTACCCATTTTGAGAGAATCTTTCAGATCAATAGATGAGATCTCGAAAATGATGGCGTCGCTCGCTTACTTCTTCTCCTAAATGCCAAGTTAAGGGATATCTTCATATCCTTTTCCCCGGAAGCAACTTTGGACTATTCCACGTTAAAGTCCGAATTGTTCGCCGCTGTTCATATGAATAGCGAATTCTACCGCTCCCGATTCCGCCAGGAAAGGATCCACCCTAGCCAAACATTTCGACAACACGGGTACTTCCTCCAAAGACACCTTCAGTGTTGGCTGGATGCATTCAAGATTCCCCAGGTCTACGAATCCCTTTTGGACTTCTTCCTTAGGGATCAGCTTTTAGCTGCCGTGGCTCCAGAAATTCGCGCCTTCATTAACCCTTAACCACAAAGATGGAAATCTTGTCACATAAACACAAAAGTGGGGTGTAGCATACCCCATTTTTGGATCAAGAAAAAAACCACTTGCGTTCAAAATCTTTTATTTCTGAAAAATCAACAAAAAGTTTATTCCTTCCTCATTCTTTTAATGATTAAACATCCTTGAATAACTGAATTCTTCTAGTACTAAACATTAATAAAACATAAATATTGAAAATTAATTTTTTTCCTGACAAATCGAAAATAAAAATTTCCCATAAATGAAATTTCCATAATAAACAAACAGGCTTCCTGTCATGGCGAGGTGGGTCCTCTCGCCTTCCCTTCACCAGCCCTCAGCTCTCTGGCACCACATCTCACTGAAATAAAGATTAAAAAAAAGGGTCAAGATTTAACACAGAAAAATTACACTACTTTAACTTTATGTTATGTATTCAGTCATTACTCCTCTGAATACGTCCTAATTAATGCTTAGAGTGTGTATTACAGATGTATGATAATATAATATATATATATATATATATATATATATATATATATATATATATATATATATATATATATATAATATATATATATATATATATATATATATATATATATATATATGTATATATATATATATATATATATATATATATATATATATATATATATATATATATATTTATATACATATATATATATAATATAATATAATAATATCATATAATATAATATCATATAATATGTGTGTGTACTTACCACCTCCTCAAGAGACTTGGTACATGTAGGGTAGAAGTGGGACTGGCACACGGGTCGTTGGCATTTCACGCATCTGACGCGTGTCTTCCGGTCTGTGGAGCGGGGGCACTCAACACACCGTACTTGGGGGTACTTACAGTTAGCAAGTACTTGGCCAGGTGGGTACTGTGTGTTAGCAACTGATGAGAGATTACAGACAGTAAATACCAGTGTTCTTAGTGGCCGTGGGAGATTGGCAATTGACAGCCTCTTCTGAGCCCATGGCTGAATAAATTTTCTTGCAAGGTCTACCATGAAGCGACGGCGTTTTGGAGGTCTGTTACCTCCTGTTTTTTCTAGATTTGACTTGTATACTACCATGGCATTGATAGTAGCGGCATTCAACATTCAGAAAAACATACAAAGGGGCCATCTTCTAGTTCTCCGGTGGCAGGAGTACAATGCACACATTTCGTCGAAAGCGTCAAGCCAACCTTTGGTGCTGTTATAATATTCTATTATCTCTGGCTTTCCTTTCTCATTTAGGGTTGGCTGGAAATGCATAGATGAGAGTAAGAGAACCAACTTCTTTTTACCTGTGGCTTTCCCTTCAGGCACATATGAAACCAGGGTCATATCTTTGGTGAAGAGAAAGGCACTTGAAGCACAGTCTCTCTCGTCTTTACTCTTATCTGAGGTGGAAGTTCTCGCTTGTTTGCCTTTAGTGTTCCAACCAAGGTCATGCCACAATTCTAAAAAAGATCAGTGACTAGAGCTACAGAAGTGAACCAATTATGAGTGGTCACATTTCTGTTTGTGTGGTGTTATGACTTTGAAAGTTCTTTCGTGAAATAATGTCCCAGTCCTACTCCAGCTGTGAGCCGTGTCGAATCCTTTCCTAGGTATGGCATGCATCCTAATAGATATTTGGTCATGCAGAAATTTATGAGGACCATCTTTATGCCATATTTCCCTGGCTTGCTACGTATATACATTTTGAATGGGCATCTTCCACGAAATGCAACCAGCTGCTCATCAATACAGAGATCTTCATGGGGTATGTAGTGGGTTTGACACTTTTCCATAAATTTATTAAACAGTTCCCTGCAAGGTGCAAATTTGTCAGTCTCTTTTCTTGTCTCTCTTGTCTGTAGGTCGTCAAAGCGTAAACAGTTTATTAGAAATTCAAAACGGGCCTGCGACATAGCAGCACGGTACAATGGTGCACCTATATCAGTAGACCACATGTCGCAGGTTGAGATATGGCCATCCTTCTGGCATCCAGAAAAAATTAACACCCCAATGAGTGCCCGAAGTTCCTCCGGTTCCAGACTTTTATGTGCTATTGTTTTCGTGGCGTATTTATTGGCTTCACTCTCAATCCTCTTATTTGTCCACTGACAGACTATATCCAGAAATGAATCATCCATGAACAAGTTGAAGCACTTCTCCGGGGAATCACAAGCTTGTGCTTCGGAACTTGGTCCGGGGTTACCAGTAACAATGTTCCTGGCTAGACGATGTTTGCTATTGGACTGTGGGCGGGTTGACCATCTGAACCCACTCTTACTTTCCAGAGTAGTAGTCTCAAATCGTACTAAAGATGGACCATCAACTTGAGCTCGTTTCCGTTTTCTCCCACGTATCCTACCACCACTGGTTGCAGAGGAAGAAGGGGTAGCATCAGAAGAGCTGCCTGTAGCGGTCGTTTCCACGTTAGAAGCAGCATCATTAGGGGCAGCTATAGGTGAAGGAGGAGAAGTTACATCAGCTGAGGTGGAAGGAATACTATCTATAAAGTTCCGTGGGTGTGGTCCAGCAACAGTGCATTTTTTTTTCTTTCGGGATGATGTGCGAATTGTTTTGTTGCTGGTTTGCTTCTGTTTTTTCTTGTTCCCCGTCTCAATTTCAACATCCTCTGGCTCTTCATCTTGTTCATTACACGATGGGACATAATCCTTATCCTCATCACTATCACACAACACATCTACCTCTATTTGATCCTCCTTCTCCCCATCACTTGCCGATACTTCAGCAACATCTTCGTTGAAGTCTTCATTTTCATCCTCAGAATCCTCACCTAAGTTTGACAACACAGCAGTCACGTTCCCCATATGTGATAGCTCCCTATCAGTTAAGAATTTCTTTGACATTTTCACTGTTTTTATTGTCCAAATTTTTTACCTGGAAAATTTTTAATATCCCTGTAAAAAAATAAAGATAATAAAAACTTATTCTTTGACACTTTCACTGTTTCTAAATATAATTTGCTTTTATTGTCTTTTTGTTTTATTTATAAATATGATTTATGTAAATATAACCTAGGACACTTTTTATTTGACACTTTTGCTGCTTTTAAAGTACTTTCTTTTCTAATATATGTAATTTCTGTAAATAGAACCTGGAACACTTTTATTCATGCCTGCAAAGAAAAACATAATTAGAAAAGACAATAAAAATATAGTACAACAATACATAACTCACCAAAAACTGACCTAAAAACACATATTTCGTGTGGTATGCACCACCGACATATCATAAAGTGGGGTACCATGCACCCCATTATCTCTCCAAAACACATATTTGGGGTGGTATGCACCCCAAATAGATTTATGCTAAAACAATTAAGGTATTGTGTGCTGCACCAAAAACAAGAATAACAACAACAATAGGAGCACAGGACACTCACACACCTACCCTCATAGGGCAACCTCTAGACTAAACCGACAGTGACCGGTGAAGTGCTGGCAGCTACTATGGCAGAGTTGCTAATGTTTGTTTTTTCTGTGGGTTGGACAGAACCCCGTGTTTGTGTTTAAGGGTTAAGAATAAACGTTGCACCACTTTCAAGGAGTGCTTGGAAAGGCCGATGTCTACGCGTAGTCACGATTTAAACCATAAGGATGTTAAAAAGACTCCCCAATCGCCCCCCGAAACTAAATTTTATGGCCCTAAGACTTCCCCAAAATTGGTTCTAAGATTTACCAAAGTTCCTAGTCCCTCGAAGCCAAGAAACTTCCATCCATCTGAACACCGAGACGTTTAGCCCATGGTTTCTTCTCCCCCGGGTGGGCCGTACCAAAAGAACCCGATCGTCTGCTACACCTGCGGAGTTCTCACCCATTACCGCACGAACTGTCCTCGAAACTCCCGATTTGCAAACTCTCAGTCCCACCAAGTGCACCAAATCTGGGCTGCCCCTGATCCTCCTCCGTCACCTCAGAAGAATCCCGATCCTCCCTCGCCTGTCAAAGACCTGGTCCATCAGGTAAACTTTCTCTCTAATGAGAAAACCCCTGGTGGATTAAGGTTCAAGAACGGAACTGTAAACGGTCGCCGAGTATCCACCCTCGTCCGTAAAACCAGGTGCACCTGTATTATAGTGTCTGAGGACCTACTTCCCCCTGTTGGGCCCGACCACAAGAAATTTGCGTTGGTCGACGACTACCTTGGCCGGGCCAGTCATTTCCCAGCAATTCGTTGTCACATCGAGGGTGACTATATATCCGGTTGAGCCGAAGTGGTAGTGGCCTCAATCCAGTTCTGCTCCGTTTTGTTCAGTCAGAACCCCGTAATTACCCGCACACAGGCAGCCCTGGAATCCCGTGCACCTGTTTCTCTGGAAATCCCTATCGACTCGGAGTTCCAGGCCCTCCGGAGCGACAGGTTTTACCACGCCAAGAAGGAGTGCGCAACTCCCATCCCCTCTTTGGGAGAAAACTAAAGCCCTCGAGCGTGAGTCCACCCGATGTAACAAACGAGTGTCGTATCCCGTGAAGAAGGACTTATTGAGAGGTATAAGACCTAGTTGGACCTTAAGTCACGAGAACGAAAATTCAAGCCTGGCGCGGAGGTGCTGGTGCTATTTCCCACTAGGAGCAACAAACTCCTTAGCCAGTAAAAAGGGCCCTACCCCGTCTTCGAGGCTAGAGGACCCGTGGATTACCTCATCCATACTCCGGCGGGAGCGAAGGTTTGCTACGTGAATTGTATATATGTTATCTCATTAATGTTCCTAATTATGTTTTTGTTTTGGTCCACTAAATTGTTTAGTCTTTAGTCCCATATTTATGCCTCCATTTAATTGTATCCCTTTTTGGTTCCACTGAAATGTCGCCCATGTTCTCCTGTGATTTTTTTTTTGTTTAAAATTGTACTAGCTAAATTCTCTAGAATTGACGTGTTCAAGGCTTATGTCCATGAATTCTCCGCTGAGCTCAGATTTACGTTTATTTGTGTACGTACACTTGTCGTAGCAGGTCAGAATTTCCCTAGGCCCTTCATAATTCTAGTTTGACGGGTGGGATGATCCATTCCTACGCAACTGCTCTGTAAAGCATCATCTTTCGGTTGGGAGATGTGTGAGGTAATTCCACGTGGAATTTCTTGTCCATCACGGAACTTCCTTGCGCTGTAGAAGGTTCTGATAGGCTTAAATTAGTAAGCCTAACCCCTCCTTCCACAAGCGGTAGCCTCGAACCGCGTCCACCACGATTCACCTTACACGGGTTAGAATTATCTCGGCAAGAAGATTCGAGGCCATTCGAGAGTACAGCCGTTTCACACTAACTCCCCCCGTCCCCGCTCGCGGGGAGAGCCTGAGACATATATATTGCTTGTTTCCCGTGAGACGGACACAGAGTTGAAAAGTCTCGCACGGACCCCAAGAAAATTCCCCTAGTTCCAATTCAGGTGCTAACAACAAAACAAAGTGACAGCTGAACAATTTTGTGTATTGGAATTAGCCCCAGCCAGTGAGGTAATTCCATTTAACGATCGCTACCGAGTGATTTTTTCCGACTTCTCTCGTCAACTCCTGTCGAAGCCCTCCCCCTTCGCCCCTCGTTTTCTGGTGGCCGAAATAGTCTCCCCTGGACCGGACGTTACCGCCGCCCCCTCTTTTTTTTGGAGAACCGTCATCACTTTAAATTCCCGCTCAAAACTCCGAGCAGCCTCGCTTCACGTGCAGAAGACAGCCATGAAGCCTTACCCCGACGTCTCATCCGGAATCTTCCGTGAGCCAACCCCTTTTTCCCTCTAGTAAACTATTTGAGTTAATCCCCCCCCAATTTGAATAGTCTCCCCCGGTAATACCATAAATTTTAACTTCATAGTCTGATGCATAACTACAATTCCTCCCCTCGTTTACTGATGTAATTTTGCCCATCAATTCTCTCATTATTTTTTTTAATAAAATTATATTTTTGTAAATGGCTCTTTAAATAACCTTGAGCTCTGCCATTGCCAATAATATACCTGACCTCGTTGCACTCTTATTTAGTTGTTTCGCCCGTCGAAACTCCTGGCGTTCCGTCCCTTTTGTCGGTTCGCCTTTAAGTTATTACCCCTTCCCCATAGATATAATATGGTATTGATATAATGTAATGTCATACCACGAAACAATCCAACAATAATTTGTCCAATTTTCTCCTTACATGGCATTTAGATTTTATTTACCTCACATTAAATTTTCTGTTAATTGCACTCTACAACAATGAAAAAAGAAACGGAAATGAGAATAAACTTTTCTAGTGTTTTTTTTTTGCGTAAATCACGAATGTAACATCCGTCTTTCTACGACCCTCCAGTTTCTCGTAAATTGTCATCTTACTCACCTTAAATACATTGATGGCTCCGTAGGGAATGAATGCAAACAGGATTGGGGCGAAACTGACAACTCTAAAAGTTATAAAAGGATTTTGATATAATTTAAATAAGGTGTTTGTAAGGTATTTTTCAACCTAACCAGTGAAATCTATTAAAGTATACTTAATATTTCTTTAGTTATATTGGTCCAAATCCGTGGTATCTCTTATGCATCGCTTAATAGTTTTGTAACTTACTATAAATGTTTCTTATTTTTACTTATTTGATTTAATATTTGTTGCTGTTACTATTTATATTAGTTTTCACATACTAGTGTTTTTTTTATTTACAGGAGACAGAGCTAAAATGCTTATAGCATGCAAAATTCCCCAGACAGTTTCTGTTATATATGTGGATCAGTTTCATTAAGAAAATACAAAAGACAGTTGACTAAACATGTGATATAATTTATTGATTGAACAATACGCATTAGGTAACATTTTTATATGTTTTACATAATATAATAATCAAGGGACCTTACTTTCATATTTTTCAATATAACTACCTTCGACTTTAATGCACTTGCGCCACTTGTCCCTGAGGCTTCGAATTCCCGACAACCAGAAATCTCCCGACTGCTGTTCAATCCACTCCTGGACGGCGAGCTGGACATCTTCATCATCCCCAAACCGGCATCCACGCAGTGCAGCCTTGAGCTGGCGGAATAAAAAGTAGTCACTAGGGGCCAGATCTGGACTGTAGGGGAGATGGTTGAGCTCCTCGAATTAGCACTCGCGCAAAGCAGCTTTGCAACTCTGGTCTTGTGGACTTTGACGACATTGAAGTCGATCATGGGGCGTGAGGTTTCTAGGGACCCAACGGGCACAGACCTTGATCATAGCCAAATTGTTATGGATGATGTTAATAACACTTCCATGTGATATTCTAAGTTCTCGCTCGATTTCTTCGACTTTCACCCGTCTATTTTCGAGGATCATCCTCTCCACACGGGCCACATTGTCCTCGTTGGTCACGTCTGACGGGCGTTCTGGACGGGGGTAATCTTCAAAGGACTCACGCCCTGGCGGAACTTCCTATTCCAGCGAGCAATGGTTGCATAGGAAGGGGCGGTGTCAGTGTACACTGCAACCATGGGTTCATGGATCTCTTTTGCATTCTTGCATTCCTTGGTCAAAATTTGATCACTGCGTGGTGCTAAACCTTCTCCATTGTTGAAAAATTTGTGACTGACGATGTGCGATCATCTACAGCCATCAGCCTTCCTCTGTTTTGCCCTACCGATTCGCAAAACTTATTAACCGCCCCTCGTAATATCTGGCTATAATTTTGTTTTATGTGAAATTTAGTGTTTCTAAAAATAACAATGAACCAAATAGAAGTTGGAATGACAATTCATTGGCAAATAATGTTAAAGAAAATAAATTACCCAGGCGGAAAGAAAAGTTTAGTCTACATACATACATACCAAATTAAATTGTAAATTTATAAAAATCAACACCCGTTTTATATGACTGTAAAATGAGTAAAAATCGACTACCTGTAAAGAATCGGGAAGCCAGCGGGCGTTATTTTCAAAATGTTGAACTCCACTGCCGGAAGATCTTCTAGTTAAAGCTACCAAACGGCTTAAAAATACAGGCAGTTGTCTTCTAAGAGTGTGTACCAGCCAGTACCAATCAGCAACGTCCCCAAGTCTCATCAAGAACACGAAGTACGCGACCTGGCGAAAGACAAGGAGTGCCAGACATCTTTCTTTGGATTTAAAAGTGAGCCAAGTGATATTGCAATAACTGCTGAAACGTGTACTGAAACTTTGTAAATTCAAGATAGCTAAACGACATCTGCTTTCCAACCCAACTATGAAGAATTGAGACGAACGAGAAAAGCAGCAGCTCCACTGGCTCCTTGATGAATGACAGTCTCCAGTTCTGTGGACAGATAAGAAGTTGTGTACTGTACAGGCCACACACGAGGCAGAATAATTGTGTTTGAGTACAAAATATAATAACATTTTAACTATTGGGCCGATTCTAACGAAATTTGTAGTTTTACATTCTCTTTCGAATGCTATTATTGCCAAAGTGCCCCCAAGGTTAGACTGGGAATTATTTTGTTTCGGCAATAACATCATAACTTTTCGGCCGATTCTAACGAAATTCAAATCCATTAAGTTGTTTTACATTCTCTTTCGAAGATATAATTGCCAAAGACCTCCCAAGGTTAGCCCGGAAATTATTTTATTTTGGCAATAACATCATAACTTTTCGGCTGATACTCTGCTAGACTAGACTAGGCTATTATATGCTATACTCTGCTAGGTAAGCCTAGACTAGGCTATACTATGCTATGCTAAGTTATAATGTACAAGGGTAAGATATAATATGCTAATTTACGCTATAATATGCTATACTAGGATAGCATATAGTATGTTAGGCTAGACAATAATAAACTAGGCTTGACTAGGGTATAATATGATAGTATAGGCTATACTTGCCTAGGATAGTTAAGGCTAGGCTAGGTTATACTATGCAAAGCCTAGGCTAAGCTATACTAGGTAGGGCTTGAAAGGCTATACTAGACTAGGCTACGCTATGATATCCTAGGTTAGGTTATGATATACTAAGCTATGCTACACCCGTCTAGGCATCGCTATACCAGGTTAGGATAAGAGAGGCGTTGCTTGGGTAGTCTTTTGATAAGCTAGTCTAGGCTAGGATACACTCTGATAAGTTCAGTTATACTATACTAAGCTAGGCTGAGTTATACTACACTAGGCTTAGTTAAGCTAGGTTAGGATATATATACTATGCTATGCTATATATGCAAGTCTATACTAGGCTAGGCTAGGGTATACTATGCTAATCTAGGACATTCTATGCTATGATATAGTAGGTTGAGCTATACAAGGGTATGCTATGCTATGCTGGACTATACTACGCTAGACTTGCTAAATTATAATGTACAATGCCAAGCTAGCATAAGCTAGGGTAGGGTAGACTAGACTTTGGTTGAGAGTGTTATGCAAAGATATACCTGCTAGAATAGGCTAGGATGTACTATGTTAAGCTAAGCTATACCATGCTATACTAGTTTATACTATGCTAGGGTGGACATACTATGCTTATACTACACTAAACTAAGCTATATTAGGGTAAGGTAAGCTATGGTATATAGGCTATACAATGCTAGGTTTTGCAAGGTTAGCCAAGCCTAGGTCTATACTATGTTAAACTATTTTAAACTATACTAGGTTAGGCTATGCTATACTATACTATTCCAAGCTAGGCTATACTAAGATAAGCTATAATTTGCTATACTATGGTAAGCTTTACTATCCTATATATGCTAGGCTGTACTAGGCAATGTTAGGCTAGTTTTTCTTAGGCGAGGCCTTACTATGGTTTCTAGGCTAAGATAGGCCATAGTATGCATTTTCTGATAGACTAGGCTAGATTAGTCTAGGCCAAGTCATACTATGCCATGCTAAGCTATAGTATGTAAGGCTAGGCTATACTATGCTAGCTACGTTATAGTATGCTATGGTAGTTCTACTAATATAGGGAATCCTAGGCTAGACTTGGTTATGCTAATCTATGCTAGGATAGACTAGGCTATCCGATACTAGGCTAGGCTATACTATGGTAGGCTATGACATAATATACTCTGTTATACTATGCTATGATATACTAGGCTAGGCTAGGCTAGGCTACTCAGGATTTACTATGTTAGGCAATATGTCTGATATTTTTTTTTAAATTAGCTTATTCTTATAACATTCCTACTAAAACTATATATAGCTTTTAATCGATCTTTTATCCCAAAATGCACTTCAAGAAAAGTGAAGGTAAATAATGATACGATGAGGATTAATGAAATAAAAACAATAAGTGTGAAGAGAAAAAGAGGCAGTCTAGAATTTAATCCAATTTTCGGAGAGGTTTACTTAAAATATAAACCTCTAGGCGAAAAAGTTCTGGAAGTATTTTAGGTCCCACTTATTTGGAATTGATTTTCGATAATGATGTCGCAAACTAGATTCGCTTAAGACGTCTCCGCCAACTTCCAATTAATCGGTTGGAGTGCAAATAATGAACAAGAAATAATAGATTTCGATAATTACATTTGACAAGATTGAATGATAGAAAGGTGTGACGGGAGGAATATCGTGGCAAGGTTCCTTTGGGTGAAGTGGACAGACATTGATTAAAAAATCTTCCATACGGATATATTTAAAAATAAGAGCACTAATAAAGCAGAAAAATAATATTAAATGGTTAAGCATCATTTTATACAATACGGAAGAGGCTATGTTTAAAAAGTTCATTTATTATTCAAATAAGTTTGATGCTAGGAGAACTCTAGACCAAAATTAAAGGAGTTAGCTTAAGGCAGATTTATATATTGCATCGCACAAAGCTTCCTTAAAAGGGCATGTATGGAATTAAATCTGGAAACTTTTGTGCAATATCAAAAAAGTTGGGATTCCTTCCCCGTTTCTGATACCGATATTACGAATAAATTAAAACCCATCGCGCAACACATATGACTCACTCCCAGTCTCTCGCACTTAGAATATCACATGAGCATAGAACCATGATAACACTATGCAACAAAATTTAACTTGTTTTCTTGTTCTTGGTTTAATTGGTTTACTTTTTCCAGTTGTTCGTAACTAAATGAAATGAAAAAGTTCCTTTTTATCCCCGAACTTTGCTCTTGTGGGTATAGCACTGAATTTGTACATTTTCCCATCTTGAAAATAATAATAGGGTATTATTAATTCCAGAAAACAAATTGAGAGTATATAAAAGACTATATTCTTTATTTTTTCAAAGCTTGATAGAAAATTGTAAATCTTATTTAAAATAAATAATTAGAATGTTATAGAATAATATTTTTTATAAGAAAGCCTTGCGAACGTTCTAGATTTAATGAGAAATTTCTAGTTTTGAGTAGAATTTTATAAAGTTTCAAAAATGTTCCATAACTTGTCAGAACACACACTTTCAAACATCTAGAACATTCTGGAATATTACTTCAGAAATAGTAATACAGGGATTTACAAATCTGCTATTATTTCAGCTCTAACTACCACAATGAACATATCAGAATAGAATTGGCATAAAGAGTCTGCAATCATTCTCCAGATGTAATATGTTATATCTGCGGATAGTTCATTAAAGCAAGAACAAAAAGCTTCAGTGTTACAGCATCTAAGAGAAGGTGTAATGTTACAAAGCTTACTATAGCATACCAGTTGGGGACCAAGACTAACCCTGGGCACCTCATTTTGTTTGTTTGTAAGCCAAAAGAGTAATCAAGTATATATTTTTTACTTTTTCAGGTTGGTATAGAGGGAAGTTCACCAGTCCTAGGATTTGGTGTAAACACACTGAACACTCAAGCAACTGCTACTTTTATACGGTTTATCCTCCCAAATGTCGAAGTGGCAAAAATGTACCTGCTATATCCTATCGAGATCCTCCACCTTCTATTATACCAATACCACTCAGTGCTTATCTTCCTGTGCCTATCCCTCCAGAAAGTGATAAGCCACCCTCAGAAGAATGCAACATTTCAGACACTGAAAAAATCAGTGAAGATATTGACTTCAGTTTTAGAGATATGGCTGTTGAGAAGAATCCATATTATCCAAACCAAGAGCCCGCAATGGCCTTGTTAGAGATCTTGGATTGTCAAAGTCAAATGCTAAGCTTTTAATTTCCAGGATCAAAAATTGGGATTTACTGGATGAAAATTGCAAAGTGATAAGCCAAAGGAAATGTCATAGGCATTTTTCAAGATTATTTACTTATCAAAATGGATATGCAACTGCAATGATGGATCTGGTCTGTTTGATGCAATTGAAATTACATGTAATCCAGATGAGTGTAGGTTCTTCATTGGCTGCTTTTTAAGAAGCATTAAAGCTAGCTTCGCAATAATTGGATTAAGTATATATCTCTTACATTGGTTCATTCAGTATATCACAAGGTAAACTACGATAGTATCAAGCTCCTACTACGAGCTTTGAATTTTAAGAAGTATGGTTAGGTAGTGATTGGAAAATTCAAAATGTCAGCATTTTTTATTAGTCTCCAAGGAAGTTTTACCAAGTTTCCATGTCTCCCCTGTCTTTGCGACAGTATGGATTCAATAACACATTACCACCAGAAGCAAGAGCCACAAAGGACTGGGTTCTCTTTGTGAGGATATAATATCAAGCAGTAATATTTGATAGACCCTCAAAAGGTGTTCTCCCCCCATTGCATTCATAACTACTCGTAGGTCTCAGGAAACAGTTTGTTAGAGCTCTTAACAAAGAGTCTACAACCTTTACGTAACTTCACAATTTTTACTAAACTTTCCGAGGCAAACGTGAGATCTAATGGCTTTGTTGGAGCACAAATCAGGAAAGTTATACATTACTCATAATTCCCTAGAAAGCTTACTAACAAATGGTAAAAAAGCCTGCAAGAATTTTTTTTCTCGGTGCGTTATGGCTTTTGAGGCTGCCACAAGAAACACTTATTATGGAACTGGTTGAGAACTTGGTGAAAACCTATGGCTAAATTGACTGCCGGGTGGCCCTGAAAGTGCGCATCCATGATGTTGCTTTGATAAGTTCTAGGAGAATATGAAAAAATTATCAGAGAAGCAAGGGGAGCACCTCTATCAAGATATACTGAACTCAGATACCAAGGAATATACAATAAAACATTATGGAAGACTACATTTGCTTTTCCAACATTATAAACTGAAATCGAGGAGAACTTTTCACTTCTAACATTTTTTACTTGTTTTTATATGTCTTGCCAAATCTACAAGGGATAAAAAAACAAAGATTGACTTTTTTTATTGAAAATCTCATCTTACAAGCCATAAAAGCGAAGTTTGAAAAAATAATAGCTATTTTCTATTTTTTTGTAATAAAAAGTTGGAAAATAACAACTAATAGCCAGGAAAAAAATTGTTACATAGTGTACGAGAGGTGGTCAATAAGTTTTGCGAATCGGTAGAACAAAACAAGGGAAGGGGGATGGCTGTTTGTGGGGGTGTTAAAACAAGTTATGACAAGTCAGGACCTGCAGCCGCACGCTCCTGCCTCGTCTATTTAAGAATCAGTAGCTGATCGCACATCGTCAGTCACAAATTTTTCAACAATGGAGAAGGTTGAGCACCGCGCAGTGATCAAATTTTTGACCAAGGAAAGCAAGAATGCAAAAGAGATCCATCCATGAACGCATGGTTGCAGTGTACACCGACACCGCCCCTTCCTATGCAACCATTGCTCGCTGGAATAGGGAGTTCCACCATGGTCGTGAGTCCCTTGAAGATGACCCCCGTCCAGGACGCCCGTCAGACGTGACCAACGAGTACAATGTGGCCCGTGTGGAGAGGATGATCCTCGAAAATCGACGGGTGAAGGTCGGATAAATCTAGCGAGAACTTAGAATATCACATGGAAGTGTTATCAACATCATCTACGACAATTTGGCCATGACCAAGGTCTGTGCCCGTTGGGTCCCTAGAAACCTCACGCCCCATGATCGACTTCAACGTGGTCAAAGTCCACAAGGCCAGAGTTGCATAAGCTGCCCTGCGTGAGTGCGGAATCGAGGAGCTCAAGCATCCCCCTTACATTCCAGATCTGGCCCCTAGCGACTACTTTTTATTCCACAAGCTCAAGGCTGCACTGCGTGGATGCCGGTTTACGGGCGATGAAGATGTCCAGCTCGCCGTCCAGGAGTGGATTGAACAGCAGTCGGGAGATTTCTGGTTGTCGGGAATTCGAAGCCTCAGGGACAAGTGGCGCAAGTGCAATGAAGTTGAGGGTAGTTATATTGAAAAATAATAAAACACTTTTCCACATATCTCGTTTCCTTATATCCGAATTGCAAAACTTATTGACGGCCCCTCGTACCCTCAGTGCGAACATTCCATTTTGCCTTACTTCATCTACTAAATTTAAAATGGCAATTCGCTTCTCATTTCTCAGGAGTTTGTTCCCTCGATAATTTAAGTTCATCTTTCAAATTATCTTATATATTAGGCTGTTCAACAACGCTTTAAACACAGGCTTTTTATCTTCCTCAGAAATCCCCTTTTTAATAGTCAAACCTGTATATTCGTTTTTTTGTCTACTACCACATATTTTACCTTACATTTACCTTTGTTCGATTACACAAACTGATATCATTTTCTTTTAAGTATTTTATAGTATTGGGGGGAGGGTGCCAGTTTGTATGCTATTAATTGATCTTTCTAATCATCTTAATGGAAATCCAAGATTTCCATTTTCAAGCTATTTCCTCCTGTCTCTTATCTACCAGGAGATATTTCCATCATTTTGACATTTATTTAATGGATTTTGTTGAAAAGAAACGAACTGGCGAAATGCATTGCACTATTCTCATTCAGTCTAGAATGAAAGGAAAGAAAATCAGTGAAGAAAAAAGTACAGAAATAATGAAATAGTACAAAAATGATATGGACTGCATATATTCACGGAAGAGGATGGGTTGTGACCTTAGGGGAATTTTAATAGAAAATGTGAAAAGATTGCAGGAAATGACAACCTTGCTAAATATAATTTTTAGTCAACGCCTTTGAGGATGATAACTGGAAATTATTTTTAGTGAAGAGCATGCGCCACATATTTGATGATCAAACGAGAGGACCATATGACGGGTGATGTAACCCTCTTTTTAAGAATCAAGGGCATTTTTATTCAGAGTAAAAGGAATTACTGGTGTTGATAGGGCTTCGTATATAAATCTTTAAATAAGGTTGAAAAGGGGAACAATATTCAGTGCATGTATGCCAAAATATTTAGCAATGATACACGTCAACCTCAAATTGTTGAAAAGGGATTACTAATGATGTAAGTAATCACATGAACACATGCCTCCAATAGAGGCATACAGCTCAAAATGGGAGAAGAGAATTAAGAATAAAAGAGTCTTTGTGAGAAAGCTTATTAACTTGATAGAATGGGCTTCGTCCAAAAATAGGTCGAGTGGAGGATTAAGTCCAAGAATGTCTGAGGAAAGAGTAAGAATGTGTGCCATTGGAGGAGGGTGCAAACACTTACCATAGGGAGTGTTTGAAGTATACGGCAACGAGGAGTGTTTCTTCTTAATTAGACAATTCTTCGACCGAAGAGAGATGACTTTCTCTTTTTAGGAGGCCGGACAATTGGCAAAAAAACATAAATTAGGAGAGCCTTAGTTTTAGCCCATCTTTGTAAAGTGATGGAAGGTGATATAAACTCCGCACATTTAATCATCCCTTACTTTATCATGTTATTTAAGAACACATGTAAAAATTGTTGGGTCGATAATGTTCTCTTTGTGTTTTGCTTAATCTTTTATAGAAATTTAAGTATTTGCCATCTATTTGTAAACATATCGGCATATTAAGGCTGTGCCCTGGATTTCATTTTGGGGTTTGGTTAATTTAATAATTTTGTCTTCCCTAATTTTTTCGCTCATTTACTTTTCTCTATTCAGGAAAGTAATTGTTCCTTATAGAATTTATGTGATATAGTCAACCGGGATTCACTCTAGGTCTATTTTACTGGTTTCTACAAATCTTCATTGATCCTTGTTTATTAGGGTTATATCTTAAGCTTTTGAAATGGGTTTAAAACCCATTATTCTCTGACTTATTGGGTTATGAGATATTAAGCATTTTGTTGGCTGGTTGCCAGAAAACACAAAAACCTTTCAATAAAAGGCTCATTGTGGAAATATGAGGCAAAAAAGCTTTCCTTTTTTATCCAGTACAGGAAAAGGCTCAGGAAAAACAAAAGATTTTTTTTCCACCATGAAAATACATACATTAGTCACAATTATTCCAAAATACAGTTTTCACAGACGAGATCTTTTCGAAATTTCTATGACTATGAAGTTACTTGTCATTTTCTGTTCTCGAAGGATTGTTCACTCCGATTGGGTGTCAACAGGAGCATAAACAATCAACATTATTTGTTTAATGTATGTTCTAAAGAGGTTTCCTTTGTAAATGAAGAAGAATTATTATGAAAAAAATATATATCTTGGAACCAGATTCAGGAGAGCGTACCAAATATGGCCTCTCGTTAAGCACTATGGCAAGTAAATTCACGCCTCTTTTCTGCCCACCGTCGTTAACTGACTTGGTCTCATAAAATTGTCTTTTATTCGTAGCTTATAAAGACATTAAAAGAAGACCGCTTGATTTTCAAACGATTAATGGGGAAGACTTTATGTACTGGGGTAGGTAAGGAACAGCAGGCTGCATTGTTATTTAACTTCTACTTGCTTCCTCGTTAAAGGATAGATAAATAAGGGAAGAAAATATGGAGAGCGGGGGCGGGTCAGGCGTGTTATAACCCTCTTCCCTCAACCATAGCCAAGAGGGAAGGTTAAGCTATTAGCCGCCGACCAAAAAGATAAATGGCATGATACTTTTGAAGAGAGTGGAGAAATGAGGGTGTAATGAAAAATCATAGAAGAAATGTATCCCGGTGGAATTAGTTTGACACTGCCGAGGGTAGTGGGGCCAGAAGGCCATGTCGCTCGTCCAAGCACCAGGTTTAACAGTCTACATGTGGCAACCACTTGCGGAGTAGTGGAGGGGGCGTTTCCTTAGAGCTTATCCTTAATTAACTTAGGTCTAAGATGAATATGCCTCCTAACGAGGGATCCTCCAGAAGCTCCCAACAAATGAGCTTTATCAGAGAATATCACTTCCTCCTCATTCTTCAACAGTGCATTCTTTATATTTCCTTCAAAAGTGGCTCCTATCCTTATGGTGCTTGTTGGTCAAATGAGTCTTCATCAGTCCTTCTCATCTTGAGACCTTTTTCGAGAAAGCTATTCACTAGAGACAACCATATCCTTGAGCTAGGAACTTGCCGGGAGGCGATGGTGGCGTTCATTTGAAACTCTCGTGAGGTATTTTAGGCCACTTTGGTGCAAAACAACAATGGTTTCACGCGTTTCTTCTGAAATAACCATTTATGGAATAGAAAAAGATTTTTTAAAAGTTTTATCAAATATTATTTCGAAATAATTACATCTGATCATTCATTTAAACCATATGTTTCATAATTTTACCCTTTTGATCGAATAGCAAAGCTCTAGTGACTGAAACTCCTTCCCAAGAAGAAGGACCAGAGGGTCATTTTTGATTCATCGTAGAAATGCAGTTTTTATCATATTGTTTTTGAAATTATGACTTTTTAATGAACTTATATTTATTTAATAATAGAGTAATTATTCACCTCACCTAAATTTTAAAAAGGAATGGAAATAAATTGGAAATATATATTATTTTCAAAACTTCTGCCATGATTCTAATCTAATCCTCAACTTTCTCGTTCTTTGAATCTGCATAATATCATGTTTCATTCCTTCAAAATCGTGGCGTTAGGCAGGTGTTTGCGTTGAATTTCGGTAAATTTCATCTTTATCCACACTTTATATGCAGCACAGATTTGAAGCTTATCTTATGCTTTTTGTCGTCATTCTTTTAAATTTGGTCTTTAATTTCGTCGCAAATGAATCATTTGACTATGTTTCCAACCCCAAATTTCCAAGTCGCTTCACTACACGAATAGAAAAAATGAGAGAAATCATACTTTAGAGCGGCTAAAAGGGCAGACTGATGAATCTGCAATTGCAATTAGCAACTTAAATTCTATGTTGTGAATCAATTCCATAAAATATTATTGAAATTCAAGACACTGTACGCTTAGTTGATACCACTGAGATTTTAAGTTACGTTTTGACCTGTTTTTTTTTATAATTTGCTCACTTTTGAGATCGTACGAATAAGTAAAACATCTCAATGAGAATTTGAACATTTTTGAGTTGCGTCGGCTAGCGTGCATGTTGGCTCAGTGCTGTTTTGTTTTTGTTTACGATTTGAAACCCTGAATTATATAACAGGACATTACAAATCATTTAAAATATATATAAATAATGACCACCCTTTAATTAACCTCCTAACCTATAAAACTTAATATCTTTACCCCGCAATTCAAACCTTCTCCAATGAAATGCTATTTTCCCCGCCACATCGTATAATTATTAAAATAACAACACTGAATACATTGGTTTTTAATTAAAAGGGAGGCTCAGGATTGAATAAAAGCCAAAAATTATTCTTTCTTCACAAACTCCATAAACGTAATCAATTCCTAAACACCTTATCCATCAACCGTTTCCAAGAGAATTTAAAAAATAACTGCGTTAATATCAAAGTTGCCAATTAGGATTAAAAAAAATCGAAAACACATTCAGAGTTTATCCTCATATTATAAAGCGTAAATGAACCTAACCAGTAAAATTTTAAAGTAAGAACTTTAATGAAATAGGGGGTGTTTACCGAAAAGAAAATAGATTTGTAGCACCTAACTTACAAGGTAACGTAGGTCCGTGACACCTAAATTGATGGATAAGGTAGGCCTAGCGAGGAAACTCAGAAATGAGCAGCCGGTTGGACATATGAAATCCTGAAATTGGGTACACGCATTAATTACTGAGATAATATACCATGCAATAAGTAATGAACCAATGTAAAATAGAGAGAAATACTTATATCACAACTGTACATTTATTAAAAGAAACATGATATAAGCAAGCGAATATCTAGAGTTCCATGCGGTCACACAAACATATACACGCAAGGAAACAGCTGCAAGACGAAACGATCTCAATGATATTTAACAGGGCCAAGCTGAGCAAATATAGGGTGGTATGTGCTTTAGCCGGTTAAGTTGTCGAGGACCTGTGGAATGTAAACGGTCTTACTGATAAAGGGTCACAGACCGGCTTGGGAAAAATATAGGTAATTACATTAAAAGCGCACACGCCGCTTGTGACTCCACCCAACAGTCAATAAAGGAACTAACGAACATATTTTTTATCATTAGCTTCGCCCCACGCCTAGATTAGACAAAAAGAGATCACGCCCCCCGGAAGTGAGGGGCCTATATATAAGTGGACCTAAACATATAAGGGGAGACTAAGATACAGAAAAAGAATCAGTTAAGTCGTCTCTCAGTATAACTCGCTTGCTATTTTGTTATTATTAGCGTCACGAGTCCGTCCCTCGTCCTTAAGTCCTGCCTTAGCCCCAGCTAGCTATATTAAGGAAAAACTTACACACAGCCGCATAGGACTCGAACTATTTCGCTTGCTCTAATTTTAGGTAGGCCTAAACTAAGAATAAAGCCTACTTATCGCCCCTTTCATTTTGAGTCGTTTTCCTTAACCCCGAGATTAACAAGGCACCTTCTGGAAACCAGGCTAGAAGCTTATTCTCCGTGAGATTCTTTGGAAGTCAGAGCAAACTCGACTGGAAGACCAAAAGTAGGCCTACTACATACAAACTCCAATACACCCTTTTATCCTTCCATACCTGCAGCAACCACACTCCCCTTCCTATAGATTTCTGATGCGTTATATAGTTATATATCATGTTGAGTTATAGCTAAGTAATTTCCGTTTTAGTGAAATATATTTTTCCAGGAATAGCTGTACAATTAAATAATTTCAATTAATAGTATATTCGCTCTCTTGCCATCTATCAAGTAGCCTGTTGATTTCAATCAGGTAAAATTCAGCCAATTCTGAGTTCAAAAGTTGTTTTCGAACATTTTTTACCTGGCCTTCTTCAGAATTTTAGTGAACAAATAACATTGCAATCACTTGGTGTCAGATCTGGTAAATATGGTGTTTGGGATAGAACAGATCAGCCCAAATTCAATATTTTTTCTGCGTGATTCTCTCTCAATGTAGTCTTGCGTTATAATAAAAACGCAAAACGTGTCTCTATTGACAAGTTCAGGGTGATTTCTTAAAAGTTTTTCATGAAAACGCTGCATTTGTTGATAGTATAAGTTTGCCTTCCACCAGTTCTCTTAAAACATCTTCGAACTCTAATGAACGTCCTAGTCTTGATTCATCTGTCAATAATTAATTCCCAGAATGAGATTTGAAAACCAATTTGGGATTAGCGATCAGTAATGGCACCTTGGCCATAAACACCATAAATTTTCTTGGCCGTTTCTCAAGCTTTGTTGTTATTTTTATACTCCCACAACACCACATGGTGAATAACAAAATAATTTAATGTAAATTGGCCATACATATCAAGTCTATTGCAATATATATATATATATATATATATATATATATATATATATATATATATATATATATATGAAATGAAAAACTCACAAACTATCACGTGAAGGTAGCAAATGAATGTAATGTCCCGCAGGAAAAAATTAAATGGTGTTTCCAAGTACTTTCGAACTTTATTAAGTTTTTATCAAGGATAACTACAAGAAAGAATATTATATTAGAGGTATATATACTCTACTCACAGCCCTATAGTTAAATGTTCTGTTTTTTCTTCTATGTTTCTACGGGCATTACGAGTTGTGAGCCCGGGATATATGGATTTGGAATTTTCCAATATCTTTGAAATTGGCCATAAACTTTGTTACCCTTACCCATTTCTTCAAAACTGTCTTTCTTCTGCTAAAAAGAATTTCATCAAACTGTTCCTACTCTCCATTTTTATAATAATAACATTTTAGTTCTACCTTTTTATCTTTGTTTTAGTGATCTTCCCCGTCTTTTGAATAACATCAAATATGAGACGACCATTTAGAATTTATTAGTACGTAATAATTGTAATAGTTTGATGGGGGGAGTTTATTCAGTTGAGTGTTCTGGTTGCTTAAGTAAATATTATGGACAAACAGGTAAACAACTTTCCGTTCACATAAATCAACATAAATATGATGTCCAAAGAGGGGAAGATAACAGTGCTTTCTTTTTCCACATGTCAGATAAGGACCATCTAATTAAATGGAACTCGGCAAAATTTATTTATCGTTCCAATGACCCTATAAAAAGGAATATCATTGAATGTGCTTTTATAAGCCAATGTGATAATTTTAACCTTTCCCCTGGCTTATATAAAATAGATGCCATAATTAAAAGACTAATACTTAAAGAAATTAGTTGTGACATTTGTTCTTAGTTTTTATATATATACAATCTGTAGTTATGTGGCCCCCCCCCCTTATTTTTTAATTGTCATTGCTGTTATGTACATTGTATTTTCCCACCTTTCGCTCCTAGTGTCTTATAATCTCCCTCGTTAGGCTATCTCCATTTCTTTTAATCTGTTACCCTTTTGTCTTCTCAGTTTGACCTTACTACCTGCTTCTTGTAATTCTTAATGTGAATCTTTACCTTGCCCCTTCCCTCTTCCTCATTGGTGATTTCTTTTTTTTGAGGCGGTCTTTCATACTTTTCTTTCGTATATATACCTCAAATATAATATTATTTCTTGTAGTTATCCTTGATAAGGAACTTAATAAAGTTCGAAAGTACTTGGAAACACTATTTAATTTTTCCTGCGGGACATTGCATTCATATATATATATATATATATATATATATATATATATATATATATATATATATATATATATATATATATATATATATATATATATATATATATATATATATATATATATATGTATATATATATATATATGAAATTATTTCGCATTATATTTTGAGGTAATTTGTAGGAATGCAGACAAAGACACATAAACAATCAGAGAAAAGAAAATAATCGCATTCAAAGAGTTAATGAATAATGTTTCGACCATATTATAATGCGAAATTCCATTAAAAAATCAGAAATACATCGCATGTCGTAAAAGGCGACTAAATCAGGATATGGGGCCACTGGCCGAGGCGCATTGACAATAATGGGTATGGAGGTCTCGGAACCCGGCAGTCAGGCTACGTCAATGTTAGAATTGAGTGTATATAAGTTTTTATGATAAGACAAAGAGGGATATGCGTCAATGTCTTTTAAACATGGAAATGGCAGATGCTCTCTTTCAAATATGAGAGAAATAGAGATCAAAGATAGGACAGGTAGGACGGAAAGAACCCGCGATCGGCTTCGTTTTGAGGTAACTTCCGTTTGATAAGACGTCCTATAGCGAGCCTAATTGCAACAACGAGAGGTTCCGCGAGATGGCGTCAAGGTCTCAATTTACTCCCGGCGCCTCTATATAGAAAAGAAAATCCACTTCCGGCGCCTCTTTAACATTCAATTCCGGCGAACCCATATAAATAATTAAGCGTTGGCCAAAGAGGACGGGGCGTGGAAGAATTGTTTCTCTCGGACTCCCTTACCCCAAGAGCCAAAAGACAAGAAAATTAAATAAGAAGCAATAAGGACTAGGAACTAGGAGACTTCCAGACTGTTGTATTCTTCTCCGCGGTGATATACTCCCTCGATCCCTCCTTTTGAGGGGAGCAGTGGTTGTTAGAAGACAGGTTGTATTCTCCTTCATAACTTTAATCAGGCCGAGTATTAATCGGTCAAGTGCAAACACAACCGTGCCGTTGGAAATCAATCGAGCTCGACGTTCACCCCCCACCAAAAAAAAACCCTTCTCTCGGGTACAAATTCCTCGGGCGGCAGATCCATCCGGAATGGTAGTTTCCCTTTTGTCGGTCGTGTATGTTTTTGTGTACGTGCTCACGTCTCCCGCCTGGAGCTGACGTGTGTAAACTTTTTGTCCATTTAGTTCTTTTGTATTTCTATGTTGTATCCATTATTTTATTTTTGTTTATAGAGTAGTAAAGATTATTTTGTTTCATCCAGTTTGATATCCAGAACTCCTAGTTAGTTGATTAAATTCAGCAAAGGATAAAAATAGTCACTCTTATTTGATTTAGTGCAACCCACGCTTAAAGTACATCATTCAGGGCAGGGCTAATCGCAGTGTCCTGGGGGCTTGCCACGTTCTCTTCTGAGTGAAAGGAAGCAAGCGGAGGTCATGAAATCTAACCTGACCTCCAACACTTTCTCTATGTGAGACAAACAAGAAATGGAATGAAGATTATGCGTGTTATGTTGTGAATGGAGCGAGATTCGATGAATATGAGGATTATAAGAATAAAATGAATTTTGCCATTGCTTTTGAATTAGATTTGGCATGATAAATTGATTGCTTAAGACTGTGTGAACGCGATAATTATGTAGGCAAAATCGTGATTTGTAAGGCTAAAAGACTGCTGGGTTGGAATTTATGGAGCGTGTAATGATAGAATTGGAGCTGTAAAAGCGAGGTTCTGGAATGACTTAGAACGATTGATCGATGGAATTGAGTATTGGGGGCGGTTGATTGTTGTCGTCGAAGATATGAATGGAAGAAATAAATAAGAACATGTGTGAAAGGATAAGTGGAGAATTTGTACACTGGCAGAGAATGGGAATGGAAAGTGGGTGGTGGGGTTCTGGACTGAATGAAATCATTCAGCACAATTATTTTTTAAATAGACAAGGTTTGGGCATATGAGAGGGGAAGAAGTTAAGAGCATGATTAATCTATGCCTAGCAAGAATGAATATCCTGCGGGACATACTTTTTGTGGAAGCTGTGAGTTATGATCATAGAGCTATCTATTCAAATAATTGCGCTGTGTCAAGTGAAATGGTTTGTGCAGAATAAGAAGCCGAAATGAAAGTGGAAAAGAAGGGATATTGCATGGTGATAGACTTTAAAGCATAAAAAGAGGTGAAACTAAATGGAAACAAGTGAGTAAACAGAGTATAAATTTAAGAGTTTGGACAAAAAATCAAGGATGCTCCTGATGTGAACAGGAAGCTATTCTGGAAGAAAGTGAAAAAGGGGAGGAAGCAAGAAAACATAGAGGACATGAAATGTAGGGTACTTGTGGGGAATGAGGAGGGCGAAAGTAAATGGCTAGATTACATAGATAATTTCGAAAATGTAGACATAGAAACTAATACAAATGTTAATATGATTGGTTTCTTGGTTGTAAATTGAGTAGTGTGCCGGGTGTGGAAAAGATAAACATGATGAAAGTGGCTCTGAGTTTTGAGTGCTTTTAAAAATGTGAAGGCAAGCAAAGTAGATAATATAGTCATTGCGTGATAAAATGTTGTGGTGCCTCTTTTGTGAGTATTTTGAGGACTCGAAGAAAGCAGTAATAGTGCCTTGCATAGAAGTAAGGAGTGAATTAGCAATTCAACCCAATATACCAAAATCTCTTTTGATGTGTTGTTTGTGAATTGTAGGAAAAATTCTCATTGCAAGTATTAGAAGTATAACAGAGACTGATAGATTATGGACAAATAGGATTTAGACCAGTTAGGGGGCTTATGGATTAATTAATTTCACTAAGACAAAATGAAAAATAAAGGGATAAGCAGTCTATAGGTTATTTTGGACTCATAAAGTTGGAGAAAGCACATGAACGCGAACATAGAGAAGCAATATGGTATGCGCTAAGAATGTATGGAGTGAGGGAGAAATTATTGGATGGTATCATGAGTATAAAATTTTGAAGTAAGGCGTACGTTAGGATCTCATATATCAAGAGTAAGTGGTTTGAGATACGGGGTGGTTGTGTAAAAAAATATATTTGGTTTAGTATGGCTGTTTAATAGCTTTAATAATTGAGTAATGAGAGCAGTACCTATGAGTATTAGGGAAAAAGATGGCAGGGGTAAGAATGTGAGGAGAAGTGGGATATGTGTTCATTCTATTAGGAAATAGTGTGAATGCTCGAAGGGAAGAGGGATTTGAAGATGTTGATTCTAACTTTGGACAGGATTTGTGAGAGGAGGGTTCTAAAAGTGAATGTAGTAAAGAGTATGGTAAAATAGTATTTGGGGATGAGAATAAGGTTTGATGTGATATCCGAGTCAGGGAATTTCACACCCTTAAGCAACTGTGAATTTTAATTATCTAGGAAGCGTTGTGAATGAGAGTGGGAAGGGTGAAGCAGATTGCGACAACAATCTCAAACTATTGACTGCCAATGGTTTGAGGGTGTAATATGCCAGTATAGTGCATGAGAGTATTCTTCTTCCAACATTGTTTTATGTCTGTGAAACTCTTCATAGAAGGAAAGATTTCGAGTGAGATCAGTGTAAATGGACAACTTAAGAGGGGTGTTAAGTGTGCAAAAGGTGAATAAAGTGAGGAAGAGGTGTGCATGAGATGTTTATGGTATGAATGAGGTTGTACCCGAAAGTGTCCAGAGGCGAAATGGGATGAAAAAAGAATGGATGGAAATAGACATGTGAAACGAATATAGGAAGGCGAGTGTCACTCTGTGAGATGAGTTGGCGGTCAGCGTAAAATATGGGTAGAAAATGAATGCAGGGATCTCCCAAAGGAATTTTTCAAAGGAAATTTGCGAAAAAAAATAAAATTAAAATGTGTGAAAGATATCTAGGTGCAAGTCCATTTGTGAGCATTGTGCCAAGCGGGGGGCTCGTAGGATTGCAGATGGTAGTTTTAGCTGAGACCCATCCGCATCACCTCACCAAGTAAATTTCATAAGGGCAATAATTGATGAAGGCATGAATAAGAATTTCCACCTGGGAATCGGCCAATGGTTACAGTAGTGGAGCTCTGCTCGCTAAAGAGAGTAGTTTCACTGTGGTCACAGAATGGAGAGGTGGAGCTCTGGTCACTGAAGCGAGTAGTGGAACTCTGCTCGCTGAAGAGAGTAGGGGAACTCTGCTCGCAGAGTAGAGTAGCGGAGCTCTGCTTTGAAAATAAAGTAGTTTCGCTGTGGTCGCAGAATGGAGTAGTGGAGCTCTGCTCGGAAAAGAGAGTAGTGGCGCTGTGTTCACAGAATGGAGTAGTGGAGCTCTGCTCGCTGAAGAGAGTAGTGGAACTCTGCTCGTAGAATAGAGTAAATTCTATGAATTGAAAATGCCCTCCTTTAACATGAGTAACTCTTCCCCCAGGTAATTAATTACCATCGCCCATCCATTTTGTCAGGTAAAATAGTAAGAATAATAAATGGTGAGTAAAGTAAAAGTTAAGAACAGAGAAATTGTTTTAGGATTCGATGAATGAAACATAAAAGTATAAAACTCAAATTGCGTAGATTTTTTTATCATATAAAAAAACAATCGAGTAACTGACAAGAAAACTTAAGAATTCCCCCAATTAAATGACCTTGGTAGGTTACTCGATATAGTAGTTACCAAATCATAGTAAAGAACTTTTTAAAAATGAAAAGTTTATTATGTTTGAATAAAACCAAATTAAAATATTAATTTAAATAGTACGAGTACCACTTCATTCATTAAAATCCCAAAGCATAAAAAATAACAATAATTTCATTGTGTGATGGCTAATAAAAAATGGATAACGACAAAATATGGAACATACCGGAACGCAGGCATATATGTATATGTCTTTTGTTTAAGATTCTGATCGTATCTAGCAAGATAGTCAGCAATGAAAAAAATTCTTTAAAAATTTAGCCCATTTCGTGATAAATATTTCATATTATCACGACAGAAATTTTAGGTTGAAAATATAGAGAAACTGAGTTAGTTATTGCTACAAGATAAAAAGCTAAAATAGTTTAATTAAACATCAGAGTTGGGTTCCCAGGCAACTGAAGCTATGCGCATTAGAAAAAAGCTCATTGAAGAAGTGATTTTTTTCAATTTGAAAGCGTTACTGGCGATACCCATCAAAGACATTGTCGCCGACAAATCATATTTGCTAATACTTAGGCTATAGGAAATGAACTAACTAATACCAAAAATGTAAAAAAAAAAAAAAAAAAAAACTAGAAACAAAAGTAATCAACCAAACCCAAACTCTAAATAAACAATATGATCCAGCGTAGGAGTTTGGTCCGCCTCCCTCTAACGCCCGAGCATACGAGGGGCAAACAATAAGTTTTGCAATTCGGATATAAGGAAACGAGATATGAGGAGAAGTGTTTTATTATTTTTCCATATAACTACTCTCGACTTCAATGCACGTGTGCCACTTGTATCTGAGGTTTCGAATTCCCGACAGCCAGAAATCTCCCGACTGCTGTTCAATCCACTCCGCGACGGCTAGCTGGACATCTTCATCGTCCCTAAACTGGCGTCACGCAGTGCAGCTTTGAGCTGGCGGAATAAAAAGTAGTCGCTGGGGGCCAGATCTGGACTGTAGGGGGGGATGGTTGAGCAACTGGAATCCGCACTCGCGCAGGGCAGCTTGTGCAACTCTGGTCTTGTGGACTTTGACGACGTTGAAGTCGATCATGGGGAGTGAGGTTTCTAGGGACCCAACGGTCAGAGACCTTGGTCATGGCCAAATTGTCGTGGATGATGTTGATAACACTTCCATGTGATATTCCAAGTTCTCGCTAGATTTATCCGACCTTCACCCGTCGATTTTCGAGGATCATCCTCTCCACACGGGCCACATTGTACTTGTTGGTCACGTCTGACGGGTGTTCTAGACGGGGGTCATCTTCAAGGGACTCATGACCATGGCGGAACTCCATATTCCACTGAGCAAAGGTTGCATAGGAAGGGGCGGTGTCGGTGTACCCTGCAACCATGCGTTCATGGATCTTTTTTGCATTCTTGCCTTCCTTGGTCAAAAATTTGATCACTGCACGGTGCTCAACCTTCTCCATTGTTGAAAAATTTGTGACTGACGATCTGCGATCAGCTACTACTTCTTAAATAGACGAAGCAGGAGCATGTGGCTGCAGGTCCTGACTTGCCATAACTTGTCCTCCTCCCCCCCACAAACAGCCATCCCCCTTCCTCTGTTTTTCCGTACTGATTCGCAAAACTTATTGACCGCCCCTCGTATAGCTAATCCTCAAAAACTATATAAATACAGTAGAGGGGGCCTTCATCCTTTAAAAGTCGATTATGTCTCCCTCGGATGAGAACGAATCCTTCTCGAGTACAAAGGAAAGCCGTAGCGTCCCTGCTCTTCCTGAGACAGGGCAAATAGCATGCGCGAAAATCTTCTAGACGGAAACACTCAACAAGAATGTGTCGGAGAGTCTGGAAGACAACACATCATCGCAGTATGATGCAGGGAAGCGCTCCATCAAATAGTAGTGCAGCTCGCGTGTGCCTGATTCGGAGACGACAAAAGACGACAAACGGTAGTGACGGGGGATTACGGGTTAGGGTCCACAGGAACAGTCGCGGTGCGATGGCGCGCATCTTTAAGTTTCTTTCAGTCGTATTCCATCTTCTTAGATAAGCAACCCAGAGATATAATTCTGCCTTGTAGCCCAGTCCCCGTGGACTCTTACGCCTCCATAGGCGCGCTGAATACTCGCAATTTTTATATGTCCAGGAACCCAACAGAAGTAAATTAAGACATCGCTTGTGCTTGCAGGAGCTCTGGAGTTACGGTTAATGTGAAACAAGTAATTCGTATATTCCAATGCCTCAAGAACACTAAATCCACTCTTTGAGTCAATATAATCACAATTTTGCCCCCAACTTGGCACGATGCGTAATCTCTACTACCAAGCGGTTTATTGCTACCAGCTTGGTGGTGAAGATAGACGCAGCACTTTTAAATCCCCACCATCTTCAAAAAGAGTGAATTCGGCAAGGAAACTAACCCTCTCTTAAGATTTGGAGCCATTCATTTACACTAACACAGCTACAGCAGGACACTGCGTCTGATCCAGAAAGTTCAAAAGCAATACTCCCGGTGCTGTGAAAGCTTTGGGAACAGATGCGTGATGAAAAATGATCAGTTGTAGTATCATCTTGGGTGTCATCTTGCCTAGAACCAGAAATGCCACTTGATAGAGAGCAACACCAATGACTTGCCAAACACTAAAGTCTAAAGCGTACGCCTAGCGTCTCTCGGCGGCAACGGCATAATCATGATCGGCCGCGAATGCAATGAGAGTGGTTTGCAACTGATGGGGGTGCCGGGTCAGCACGTACAAACGCATAATGCAGTATGTAGAGCGCACATCGAGTGGCATTTCCCCAAAATGGATAAAGAGGCTCTAAATAGTAGGCGTGCGGAAGGCATCGGTCTCCAAGTGGAGAGCATTGTAGTGGATTGTGTACATTCCGCAATTCACGTTCAGCAGGTTATTCATTATACTCGCATTTGTAGTCGAGCTTCGAACAATAAAGGAATGGTTAAAAGGAGCAGTAGTTATATTAATACACATGGTGTCGAATGCCACGAAACGAAGCATGTCCTTCGGATCCTAAACTGCGAAAATATGCTTCTCATGTGAGGTATCGGTCGAAAGCGAGACCAAAAACTGCGCAATGATAAAACTTCCTGCCAATCCCTGTTTAAGATTAGATTCCAATCGGGATGGGGCTAAAGATGGAAACTAGGAAAACGATAGCCGAGCCCTTGAGCCAAGCGTCAGATGCGGAACAAAAGAGATCGAAAAGTCGGCCACGTATAGCCTAATGAAAACATCTTCCGGCAGCACTGAAGTGATACCGTGAATGTTTAATGCAAAGATAACACATTTAAAACTTCCTTGCAGTATGTCCTCATCTTTTCTTAATGGAACGAAGAGAGATTCACCTACGCTTACGTGGAATTAACGATCTCACAGAAACTCCGATATAAAGATTGGAATTGGTTTCCTGCTTGCATGGTGTAGATGGTGTCCATGATACGTTGTTGCTATGTGGCATCATAGGTCTTCTCCATATCGAGAACAACCGTGTTGAAATACTGTCAACAAAGAAATTGCTCGCAGACTACATTTTCTAGCTGCATAAGGTCAGAAGACGTGGTCTGGAACTTGCGAAAGCCACAGTGTGCGAAAAACAGGTGGTCTTCGGTGTCCAGGAATTAAATTAAATTAGTATTTAGCTTTTTTTATCGACTTACACACGCAGAATGTCAGAGAGATTGGACGTGAACCGATATGGTAGAGTGCTAGCCCCATGTTTTTTTATAAGCAAGCACGCCGCCTATTCGCATGGTGTGTGTGAGGATACAAACAGTACAGATAGTTTTAATTTAATTTAACTAAAAGCCATGCTTCTTTTGCTCATGTAGTGGAACATGGTGTATGTGATATCGACCGGAAAAAGTTCGCCATACGCACATGCAAAGAGTAAGGAACGCAGCTAGCTAAGCGTAAACAGGTCTTAAAGTGTTTTCAGCCACTGTATGTCAAATCCAACCCGTGGCCTTTATCGAACAATGGATGTGCAACAAATACTTGTTGGAGTATCATGGCTAATATAGAAGGCAGAGAAAGAGGACGCTAGGTCTCCACCACAGCCACAGAGGACCAACGTTGCGGTACTGTCCTCCTGAAGAAGGGGAGGTGAGCCCAGCGAATACCTTTCCAGAATCCTTTTGCCACGCTTATAAACCTCCTCAAGAGAGGTCTTTCCCGTTAAATTAAGTTATCTAACCACGCCAAGAAGTGGGTGGGCAAGTTTCGAAGCATACAGGAACCTATCCCTCACTCAAAGAAATTCACTTCAAGTGGATTCGTTCCGTCCGGACCTAGTAGCGCATATAGGCGTGTCGCTTCTCTTTGAGGAACGTCTCACATTCAGAGGATCACAAAGGAAGTCTACGGCGTGAACAATGACCATATTTTCTGTGGAAAAGAACTTAACTGAATCATCCCCCAACCTAAACTCCTCAACTGAGATATCAAAATCAAATATTCCCTGGAATACGAGCCTCCGCGCTATTTCTAAGCACCACCGAGGTGGTTTCTTTGGGAGCAGCTCAACTGAAAATGATATTTGGATATGAGTATGATAACGACAGAGAAGGACATCGACAACCACCTATCCTAAATCAAACTGTACGTCCTAAGGACCCATGGGGAGATTAAGGAAATAAAATGAAGTGGTTCTTATTTAGAGATGCTTATACTTACGAGTATCTACATACAGGACACTTATATATAACTCTTCGAGCAGTATAAATCATACTCCTGTGATTAATTGTATAGTACCCCCTCCCCAAATATGCTGCCTACCGTTCAAATCCACGAGTAAGATAAAGGATCCCTGCAAACCTGCCAAGACACGGCGGAAGTCCGCCTAGTCAAAGTCGACTGGCGGTTGAATGTACGCTGAAATAAAAATATATCTCATATCCAGGTGTAGCCACGGTGCCAATGCCTGAACGGAAGTATTAATGAGAGAAGAAGAATGGATATATCAAATTTGGTGTAAATCATCCATACCCTTGCCCGATCCCCATCGTCCTGGGTGTGATTTCAAAAGCCTTATACCCAATAACGGCTGGCAGGAGCCATGTTCCCAACATGGTCTCCTGGATACGAAAAGCTAATGGATAGTGGGGGGACACAAACCTCCGCGCTCTTTTTTATTATCCCTGTGTAAATTTAAAGAATCCACTGAGCCTTCTTCGAGCAGGAAACCCCCATAGGGAAGGGTTTTTCTTCCCAGAGGCAGAAATCTGGGAGGTTATAACCAAAAAAGGCACCGTTAACTTTAACAACTCATTGCGGAGAAGATTGGTTCGCTGGTCGAGACAATTCCACGCCTGCTTCCAATCGTTTGCCAGTCTTCGATTTATCACTTACACCTTCCACATTGGTGAGGAAGCTGAGAACTCTATAGTGCTATCTTCTTCAAGGAAAACGATTTAAAATTCATTAGATACGGTTTCAATGAAGCGCGCGACCGTTTCGTTCTAGGATAAGTCGTCACGTGGGAGAAGGGAGAGTCTAGGTTTTTAGCCGTAGTGGAGAGTGAGCCTGTAGAGCCACCATGGTGTCTGGATGGCACCCAGGGTGGTGGAACTCAATACCATATGCTTCTGCCGTTTAAACTGCAAGGAATCTTTTTTCAAGAAGATACGAACTAATTTGCTTTGGAAAAGCAGGGTGTGCTTCTCTGCAATACACATATTTGAGCTTATTTAAGAGATGCGATTTTTATGACCGAAACGTTGACATCAATAAAACTCCGATTTGAGTAGCTCAATGCGCGATTCACTGTTTCTTCACACACGTTTTAACTTGAACCCCTCACAGGTCAGCCAAGCCTTCTCTGATGTCTTCTAAGGCGTAGTCCATAATTTTCATCGCGTAAACTACTCATTTGACAAAATTCATATTAGAGTGTGGTATAGCTACACCAGTAAGGAATTAAGTGTCTGATACAATTTAACTTGGCGGCCTACGCATGTCAACCGCATTCATTAGAAGAGTCGAATTCGAGAAACGGGTAACCTTTGTTTCTCTAACAAGAATTCTCGCGAGAAGCTACGCAAATTAAACTTATGCACTTTGGACGACATTTTTCCATTAGTCGAACGAATAAGTATAAATCGCTCAAATTTGGCAGGTTCGCTTACATCTAGTAAAACTTCAATTGGAAGCCTGGCGTCCCCAAGGTTGTGCTCACCAAACACATCTTCGTGAGAGAGCCGCTAGAACGGAAGGGCCTTTTTTGGCCTGGGATCTCGCCGAATTAGTGGGTCATCCCTCCCTCCGCACAACACTCCCAAAATGAGAAAAACCCTTGTTCTTCATTTTCTTTGATTTTCTTTATTTCTTTTATTGCTATGAAGGAAAGCAGTGAAACCTATAAGATCTCCCTTCAGAAAAAGATCCGTGAATGGACAGCTTAGTCTTTATCTTATCCTATTCCGAAATGGGAAAGGATTTGGTTGATTTGCGAGTCCGATCAGAGGAAGAGCTACCTTCTTTCTTCTTAAATCCTCGGTGTCCTGTGCCCCCTCAGGAACATCTTGCTCAGAGGCAAACTTTGACTCGTGAATATTTCTAATCAAGACAATATTCAATATTCTGACTGCTGCGGTGGGATGACCTAATGTCGCTTGTTCACATATGGGGGTGGAGACCTCTAGATGACCATCCCTCCTTGGTCCCTAAGATCCCAATAGGGGACTCAAAAGGTCCGAGTATGCAGGAGTGATCTTCGCCATGAGGGTCGTCAAGTCAATCTCCTTTGGAAAAACGAGGGAGCCATGAATATTTGGCTCCAGTAAGGTTACTAGTCTACGGTCAAAGAGTTGAGAGGCAGGGTCTAGTGGACACTACACCGCGTTTCCGATTTAATCTGGTTTACTAAATTAATTTTACCAATCAGGTGCGCAAATCTCTGGCTGTTTCTCTCTCTTGGAGATTTTCTTATCCTGGCGGCCCTTTGAGAAAGGAATTGGGTCTGCCTCCAGTAAAGAAAGAGAATTCATCAAAAGACGACTCTCAGGATTGAATTGAGGGGTACCTTTACTCATAGAGGAGTCTTGAAACATACCCTGAGAAAGAGGAGGGTGGGCGCTCGGATTTAGACGTTGAGCTGCCCAAAGGCCGCTTAGAAGATGGTAATGGAAAAATCCCTTTACCTCAATCGTATGGTTGTACTGGACGACCTCCAATTATCGGAGGGGCTGCTTCGAGTTGCCTGTTTCTCCCCTCCAACTAAGGGGCACAAATTTCCACTTGGACACGGCTCTCCTCTCATATGCGAACACAGACATCCATTTACTCGTTTGCAGTCATGATTATAGTGAAACAAAGCGAGCAGCTCAATGGATGATAGATATTTGAGCTCCCAATGCCTTGAGAGGTTAAAGGAAAAAATTCTCATCAAATTTTAGAATGTGATAATTTACCCATATTCGGCCTGCCGATTCGAGGTACTATGCGCCTTGATCACCCGACCGGCCGTAATGGCAACTTTGTCCTGAGGGTTTTATTCATAAAAGATGGCGCCGGTGTAGCAACCTTATATGCTGCCTAAAAAAGAGTGAACAGAGTTAGTGCCCTAGCATACCCCGTATCAGGAAGGGACCTCGCGTTATACCCAGCTACTGGCCTTTTATTTGGCGAATGCCAGATAGGGTATAGCTGCAGATATTTAAAAAGGAAGAGAGGATAGTATTAGATAAAGTGAGTTTCAGAAGAGGAAAGTGGTAGCACACTCGGGGAGGGAGGATGCACTACTCCTCCAGATATCAGGTGTAGCACGCTAGACAAACTACTCCCATGTAAGGTAGAGGAAGTGAGTGATTCTCTCTTTCGTAGTTGCAAGCCAGGAGGGAAAAGGAGGAGAGAAGCTGCGAGTGGTAGAACGAAAATTAACAATCAATTTATATTCAGTGTTTCGTCTTGTATATTTTTGGGGGGATCTTTGTAATCTATTGTTTCCTACACGGCTAAATATCATTTCAGTTCACTTCCTTTTTTTCGATATTATTACTAATTTATTAAGCATGAACTGTAAATAAGAGTAACATAAAAAAACTGAGGTTAATTCTATGAAAATTAAGTTTAGATATTCTCGGATAAAACTAAGAGGGAGAGAGATTTAGAGTCAATAATGAAAGTTTTAAAATTCAATAAAAGTGTAAATGACAACTTATAAAAATCAATTAAAATGTTAAATGTTAAGAGAATACTATCGTAGGTATCTGGCATTGCCTGAGATAAAAAGTCCTGTGGCAAATAAATGCAAATGCATTTTGTTTGAAATTTTTAGATTGTGACACGAAAATATCTTTACTTGCTTATCATTATTATCCTTTGTTTGGTGAAGGCAGATTCAGCAGATCTTAGCATTCTTCGTATCATATAATATCATATAATATACTTATATTGAGTAAACGTTTCACCGCGCGCGCCCGGCAATTTACATACACGCCTGGTCGCAGGAACAGATCGATCGTCTTATAGGTTCAGATGGGCAAAATAGATATAAATGTTACTAAACAAAATATCTATCTTTATAAATCGTACGATTTAGTCGATATGTAGAACTAAGTTGTATTTTATTGCATACCACAATTCATGGAAGGATATTAAATGCTAGAAAGTGGGTAGCCTCTTGGCCCTAAATTGATATTCACCTAAGGCTCGAACTCACACGATAAGAGGAAAAAGAAATTGAATTTCAATTCGTGCGAAGTATCCAAAGCTGTAAATTCTTGAACAACGACAAAAAATAAATGGAATTGCGCCTGTTGAAATTGGATGGTTAAAATCAACGATGCCCATCTTATAATATTTAGACTGTTGGGAAGGACAGTAACATAACTGTTGCTAGTAGTGATCTAATTATAAAATTAATAAATAGTTTGATTGTCTATTTTATTAGTCATGATTTGCTAAACATGGATTGGTAAGGTAGAAAGAATAGAGGCCATTGGGGCTAGTTTAAAGATAGATTTTTTTTTAACTGCCGCCAGGATTATTAATCAAAGAAAATAAAAGGAAACACTTTTAAACCCATTAAAAATGGCAAGTTAGGAAATAGATTCAAATCATCAAGTGAAAAAAAAAAATTTTCCTCTAGGAACCATTTGTTTTTGTCTCAGTTATATTCTTCGGGTGAGTTTTATTATTTTCTCTCTCTTTACCTCTTCTTAGACATTATGCTCCTTATGAGATTTTATTACCATTCTAGATGTGTCTAGTTCTTATTTCTAAGTATCTTTGTTTTTTCTCCAAGTTTCTTTCTAGATTGATGTGGTTTGCCTTTGCATTGTTTGTCATATTTACTATTTTAATACTGCTAAGATGAGTTTCTTGTCTTGGCCGATTTAAAGGGGAAAAAAGACTGATACAGGTAAAATGCGTGGCTCAATCAATTTATGTAAAGATAAGTCATCTTAGTGATGAGTAATAAAGATAAACCATCTCTAAATTGATGTAACAAAAATTAGCCATCTTTACGATTACCCAGAAAAGATAAACCAGATAAAAACTTAAGTTGAGCTAGGGGTTTATCTTAAACTGATCTTATCAGTCTTTCCTGCAATTCTTTCTTGTCTATTCCTATGATTCTAAATATTAATGAAAAAGTAATTATTGTAATTAATCAAAGGCGTATTTACACGCTTAACAGAACTATACACTAAAAAGACAAGCAAAAATGTTAATGAGTAATAATAAACGAAAACATAAAAGATACCAATAGATAAAATAGAGACCCAGCAGCATTTACTTCTTCCCCTTAGAGGAGGATATGTTGCATCTTGAACGAGATTCCTCAACCGGATATTGCATTACATATAAAGATCTGTCTGACAATCGCTTGAAAGCCTTAGATCCCCTAGGTTCAAATACTCGCCAGGCTAGGGTTTGGTGTCTGGTAGTATGGTGTGGTGGGACCAGAAAGCGACCATATGACCCTTCCTGGTTCGGCATCAGGAGTATGTATATATAAATACCGACATAGGAGACACTGGTGCTCCACTTTGATACTTAATAAGAAAAACATACTACCATAATTTTTTTTTTTTGTAGAGAGAAGTGCTTTATGTTTTCAATCCAAGGGAAGGGACTGCCAATGTAGACCGCGGCAAATGTATGCAGAACTTGGTCACGAGTCTGAAGAGTCGGCGGACCTTATGGACCCGCAGTTTAATTCTCAAACTGAGATCTGGTGTAAGGAATGGATCTTGATCAAAGCTTAGTTTTAAGTTCGCTTCGTTTTGTGTCGAGAATTAGTTCTTTGTGTGCAAGTCTCGAACAAGGGAAAATATGAGAGTACTATCTACTTTAGGTTCTAGAGACTGCCATGACTCATGGGTAGACTTACCTTACCGATGCGCCCTGCCTACAAAGAAATTGGCGACCATGTAATGCCATTTATTTCTGGGGAGGCATTTTAATGTGCCTAGCTTTGTTTTCTTTTATTCTCCTAAGATTTATGATTATGACAGTGTTTACAGTGTTTACAGTAATTATTTAGTTATAAATCTCACTAAATATTTTTATGAAGCCTAAATGATGCTTAAAGTTTATGTAAAATCGGCACTTTGGCTTGGGTAATTTACTTCTTAATTACTAATATTAATTTTCAAGTGTATACGAGAGAAATAAACGACTAGTAAGGTAAAGCTTAGCTAAATAGGCTTGTATTTTATGAAAAAAGATATTGCATATTCTTGCACCATAACTTTGGCTAATATAGTTTTGCTTAACTTTCGGTTCTTGTAGGTGACTGCATGCTCATAGTTAGCTTGACGTAGGACTGGAAAGCACAACGCAAAATATGTTTCTTGACCTTCTTCATAAGCCTTGGGTTATACCTTATCCGAATGGAAACATTGTTTTCAATTACAGCAAAGTTAAGCAACATCAGGCGTGATTGGCCACGACTGAATGTCGCCATTAGAGTTGTCTTTACGACGGCTGTCATAAGCTCTCATACGTTTTTAAAATGTCCGTGATAATAATAATTATTCTAATATTTGATTTATTTTAGGTTTATTAAAAGTCATCATTTCAAAAATAGTTAGAAAAAAATGCATTGTTTCTCTGAATCCAAGATCGTGCTCTCTTCCTGTTCCTCTAGGTCCTAGGAGGTTAGTTCCAGTCAATGAACCTTTGCTTTTTCTCCAAAAGGGTAAAATAATGACAAATATGGCCTAAATGAATGATATTGTGTAAAGATTATCTCTGTCATAAGTTTTAATTGTAAAAAATGTTTGAATCTGTTTTAATTTCCGAAATGGTTGTTTCCAGATGTCGTAAAATAGGCTCTCGACGATATACCATATATAACTATTCGTTGAGGGAATTATTCTAATATTTCGAGTGCGTGGTAATCTGATTGACAGAGGTTAGTCCAAAAGGGATGGGGGGCCTGGAGAGGCTTATTTATCTTCAATATGCTTAAGAAGTGGAACGGAGCACAAGGATAAATAATATGGCTACCATTAATAAAATAGTTTTATTAATTAAACTATCAACAACACACAAAAAAATGTTTACATAAACAGAGAATGAAAAGGGTCGTGGGAATGTCTGACTAATCCAAGGATTAAGATTTGGAGAGATTTAAAAGTGGTAAACAAATAAAAATTAAAGGGGCAATAGTTCGCTAAACCATTTAAAGCACAGTCTTGCGTTGACAAAAGGTTAAATGATTAAAGGTAGTTCTCAGCTTACGTAATTACAAAGTTGTTGTGCAGAGGAAGACGATGCGAAGGAATCTTCGGTCCACTGGCGATTTCCAGCATAATGGTTCTTCGGGGGATTGTCCTTAACGACGGGGAAGGACTGTCTTCGAAGAGTGAGAGCGAAGTGGGGCTCGGAAGTAGGAGTGATCTTTCGGACAGCAAATTGGAGATGTTCTAGATGAACAATGGAGGTTATTGTTGAAACCAAGCGTTCTCTGAAAGAACGTTAAAAAGGGAGAAATTAAATTATCCGGACGTGATGTCTTGAGGACGAGAACCGTTTCTTGACGAACGAGCTTGAAGAACAATAGCTGTTCTAACGTTGTTTTCTTTCTGAACAACAGGAGGAGGGGTGAGAACCGTCTCTTGTCAAACGGGCTCAAAGAACAATGGCTGTTCTAACGTTGTTCTCTTTCTGAACAACAGGGGGCCTTGTTGACTTGGCGTCTCGAAGGCACGAACCTTGGCACTCAAGGGATATTGTCCTCTTCTAGACAATAAGGGGGTTCTCGAGGTAGAGAGTTCCTAGGTGCACAAGGGAGACCGGATCGGCGTGATGCCTCGCGAAGATAATCGGGATCTGTTTCAATTGGGAAAAGCTATTGTATAAATCCCCGGAGCCATCTCCATGGCGTAGGGGATAATTGAGTGGGGGACTTCGGGAAAATGCCCCGTTTGCGCCTGAGGAAATGACTTATCTGCCCATAAGCCTAATTCAATCTGGCGAGATCGACGTATGGAGGCGAAACGGGGCAATGAACCTCCTTGATTAAATATTGGCTATGATGGGAGATGGCGCGCTGCTGCTCCCTCTCGCAGGCAGGATGCACGTGGCTAAGCATGGTTAAAATGTGATAGAGGCTGAATTAACGCGGCCTCAGACCGTTCTATCACACCCCTCCATTCCAGGGGAAGTTGTCACTTCGAAAAAAAGACAGAAGGGACAACCATAGAGCTCTGTTTTGGAGAACTCGCTTTCTTGCACCGACCGTACCTTCATGCACCTAGCTAGTATTACCTCAATACATATGATTATGTTGATCATTTGATTATAGGGGAAACTAACCTTTAATACAAACTTAACCATAAAAGAGACATGGAACAATGAATTAATATAAAATTAGTACATTTGGGACAAAAGAATTCCTACGTAATTTAATGGGTACAAGTATATACACATATGAGGTCAAAAAATAGACATTGAGGCACAAAATTCAGACATACACATTAACTAATTATATTACAGGATAATCTAATTTAAGTCGTAAAAGATGGTATATACATACATGGAGATCCTACTCCTCGAATTACAAATTAATCTTCACTATTTGGTAACGCATTCCTACTGAGTGCGTCAGCGACCTGATTATCGGAACCTTTTATGTAATTTATCTTAAATTGCTACTCTTGCAAGAGTAGACTCCAGCTCATAATTCGGCCGTTAGAGTGTCGTACATTCCGAATATAGGCCAAAGGGCGGTGGTCAGTTCCTATCTGAAATTCTTTTCCGAACAAATACATCTTAAACTTGTCGATAACCCAAATAAGAGCTAGACCTTCCTTCTCCAAAGTAGCATATCTCTTTTCGCGGGGTAATAACTTGCGACTAGCATATGCAACTGGATGACTCGTTCCGTCATCCTCATATTGAAAGAGTACACCTCCAATGCCCTCGTTGCTCGCGTCGGTCTTAATCCCAAAGGACTTTTACGGGTTGGGCAACTTCAAAATGCGGGCAGAAATGGTCATACTCTTGAGCTGGTTAAAATGAGAAACAGCGATATCATTCCAACGTAGTCGATCGGGGGAATTCTTTTTGAAAAGAGTGCTGAGGGGCGCCGAAATTGCAGCGAAATTAGGGACAAATCGCCGATAGTAAGAAGCTGATCCTAGGAATGATCTTAATTGATTCTTAGTATTCGGGAGGGACATGTCGGCGATTGCCTTAATCTTGTCCTCCTGTGGACCTAACTGGCTTTGTCCTATTTTAAAGCCAAAGTATTTTATGGTTTTGTGGGCAAAATGGCATTTGTTGGGGCCAATGGTGAGGCCATTTTCGCGCAGTCATTCGAAGAGAGCTAATAGGGTGGTTAAATGATGACTCCATTCACGAGTAGCAACGTAGACGTTATCGAAGTAAAAGGAGAAATTCGGAAGTCCATCTAACAACCTTCTCATGAGACGGTTATAGTTACTACAAGCGGTCACGAGGTCAAAAGGAAGGCGCTTAAATTGCATTAAGCCTTTCTCAGTTTCAAAGGCGGTATAGGCTTTCACATCGGGCCGGAGGGGAATTTGGTAATACGCCTTGCATAAATCAAGTTCTGAGATGAACTTTGCGTCTTCAACTTCCGGAAGTCGATGCACATCCGATAAGAGCCATCAGTTTTCTTGAACATGACGATTGGGGAACAATAACTAGAGGTGGAAGGTTCTATTATATCTAAACTAATCAAATTATCGACTTCGGCGTTGAAAGCTTGGCGTAAATAATTCGGCATGGGATAGTGTTTTGAACCGACAGGTTCTAAGGTCGTTAATTTAATATTATGCTCGAAACTAGTAGCGCATCCAGGCTTCTCTGAAATAACGTAATCGAACTGAAAAAAATAATTCTTGTAGCTGACTCTTTTGATGTGGTGTCAGCTGCGTGTCGATATCCAGGTCAGAGGGTTCAAAAGACTCGCCTGGTAGGGAAGGAAGAGGGTAATTGGCATCAGGTTGGATGCACACTGTCTGTATGACATTAAGCGACTCCGCGGGGTAATCCTCTTCAAGCGCCGATGTTTCGTCCAGTGCTACGACGTATCTCCATGGGCACGTCGGTGGTACTTTTTCAACAAGTTGACGTGGTAGAGCTTATCGCCTGCTGGGGTACCAATGAGGTAATTTACCGGTCTTCGTACCTCGCGGACCAAGCACGGACCTTTCCATTGGCTCAGTAGTTTATTACTCGCTGTGGGAAGGAGCAGGAGTACTTCATCACCGGGCTTAAATTTCTGATCTTCGGACCTGAAATCCTGGTTAAGGATCTCCGAGAATTCGGACGGTATCGGGGTTCTGAGGGAGACGGGCTCCTGGGCTTCCTTCTTAGCTCGGCCTCGAGGAAGGGCGGCCTGGGACACAGGGTCAGAGCTTACTTGAGGGCTATGTCCTACAAGTATGGAACAAAATTTTATGGGTGCTGAAATGACCTTAGCCCAGCCATCATAATACTGACACTGCAGGTAACATCTAACGACGGAAAATCGGTTCGCCGGCCCAAAGTATTCATGTACCACCGCAAATTTTTCGTGGTTAAGGTCCACTGGGGGGAGGAACTCGTCGGACACGATTAAACACGTGCACCCTATGTCCCTGACGAGAGTAGATACACGGCAGCCGTTCACGCTGCCCTCCTCAAATTTCAAAGTTCCCGGGGAACTTTTATCAAAAATGAAATTTACCTGGTGGCCTGACGGAGGGGTAGAATTTGATGCTTGGGTCTGCACCACCGGGAAGGCCGAGGTGGCATTAATCTGGTAAACTTGGTGGGCTGGTCCGCTTTTAAGCCTAGAATTTTGGGGGCAATTCCAGCTCATGTGGTTTTCTACACCGCAGGTGAAGCATATGATTGGTCGCTTCGGGAAGAGTGATGGTGAAAAAATCTTAACGGGAGATTTGATGTCCCGTTAATGGTTTGGGGGGAAGAAGTTTTGGGGTTTTACGGGGCCCGGAAAATTCGTCGGCTTTCCTGGGAAGGGGCGCGAATCCTTCCTTCTTTCCTAGTAAGGGGATTGGTGAGAAGTTCGATTCTCCTTGGGGTATAAATTATGGCATGCGGCATAGACATCCGCTTCATCGGTACACTCTTTAAAGGTCTGGCACCGACGATCCTTGACGAACGCGCGGATCTTCGTCGGAGAGACGCCAAAAATTGATCCCGCAACACGAAGTCTGTTAAGGACTCGTTGTTAGGATCAACCTCTGAGGATTCTAACCAGAATTTAAAATTCCTCTGAAGAATGTATCCGAATTGACGGAACGTCGTTCCGGGTTTAATACGACCTCCTCGAAATTCTTGTCAGTAGAAATCGGGAGTCATATTATGAGCGGCTAATAACTCAGCTTTTAAGGTGCTGTAGTCAATTGTACATTTAGATGGCAAAGATATGAAAATGTCACGCAATTTACAATTTAAAAGGGGAAGTAATCTTACTACACCTTCAGCCTCCAAATTTCAGGTTATTGATCTCGAGGATCTTTTCGAAGTGTGCTAAAAATGCTCCGAAATCCTCTCCATCCCTGAAATTAGGGAGCTTAAGTAAGAGATTGAGCGGGGCTTCTGAACGTGAACTGATGATTGTATTTCTTTTTCTCTTTCTCTTTCTTCTCGTTAGATTTCTCCTTCTCTATATTTACCAGATGAAAAAGTCGAAATCACCCTGGCTCGATGGCGTTTACCCAACTCATTTAAAGGAACTTAAGAATAAGCTTGCGAAGCCGTTGCGTGCAATTTTAACTCGCTCATTAGAAGATGGCGTAGTCCCTTTAGACTTCAAGCGTGCAAACGTTACACCAATATTTAAGAGTGGGAATAGATACGAAGCAACGAATTTTCGTTCTATTAGTCTAACTTCGGTAGTTGAAAAGCTTTTAGAATCGGTAATTAAAGATAGAATAGTGAGCCACCTCGAGCTAAATAATCTGATTAAAGATTCCCAACATGGGTTTAGGCGAGCGAGATCGTGCTTGACAAATTTGCAGGAATTCTTCCATAAAATGATTTGCGTTTACGACGAAAGCAAAGCTGTAGATGTAATCTATCTAGACTTTAAAAATGCGTTTGACACCGTTCCGCACGAGAGAATATTAATGAAAGTTAAAGCAATCGGTGTGAAGGGTAAGATACTAAATTGGATTAGAAATTGGCTGAAGGATCGCTCGCAGCGAGTAGTTATAAATGGTGAATGTTCTGATTGGGTCAACGTCAGTAGTGGAGTGCCACAAGGCTCGGTTCTTGGCCCATTATTGTTTCTAATATATATAAACGATTTGAATAATTGCGTATTTAGTACGATTTCTAAATTTGCTGATTACACGAAGCTGAGCAACCGTGACTTTGTAAGATCGGATGTAGAAAAATTACAAAAGGACCTAAACTTGATTGTAAGATGGGCGGATTTAAGTTAATGAAGAGGAAATTCTTAAATATATTAACCTGATGAAAAAGTCAAAATCACCCGGGCCCGATGGCGTTTACCCCACTCATTTAAAGGAACTTAAAAATGAGCTTGCGAAGCCGTTGCGTGCAATTTTCACTCGCTCATTAGGAGATGGCGTAGTCCCTTTAGACTTCAAGCGTGCAAACGTTACACCAATATTTAAGAGTGGGAATAGATACGAAGCAACGAATTTTCGTTCTATTAGTCTAACTTCGGTAGTTGGAAAGCTTTTAGAATCGGTAATTAGAGATAGAATAGTGAGCCACCTCGAGCTAAATGATCTGATTAAAGATTCCCTACATGGGTTTAGGCGGGCGAGATCGTGCTTGACAAATTTGCTGGAATTCTTCCATAAAATGACTTGCGTTTACGACGAAAGCAAAGCTGTAGATGTAATCTATCTAGACTTTGAAAAGGCGTTTGACACCGTTCCGCACGAGAGATTATTAATGAAAGTTAAAGCAATCGGTGTGGATGGTAAGATATTAAATTGGATTAGAAATTGGCTGAAGGATCGTTCACAGCGAGTAGTTATAAATGGTGAATGTTCTTATTGGTTCAACGTCAGTAGTGGAGTGCCACAAGGCTCCGTTCTTGGCCCATTATTGTTTCTAATATATATAAACGATTTGGATAATTGCGTATTCAGTACGATTTCTAAATTTGCTGACGACACGAAGCTGGGCAACCGTGCCTATGTAAGATCGGATGTAGAAAAATTACAAAAAGACCTAAACTTGATTGTCAGATGGGCGGATAAGTTTAATTTAAGTAAATGCAAGGTGATGCATTTGGGTTGCCATAATTTGAGGGTAGATTATAGCATGAAAGGCCAGGTCCTCGACGTGGTTAAATTAGAAAAAGACCTGTGAGTTTTAATCTCAGATGACTTCAAAGTCACGAAGCAATGCGTGGATGCATGTGAAAAAGCAAATCGTGTGCTGGGTTATCTCGCGCGTAATTTCACGTTCAAATCCAAAGACGTAATTTTACCGTTATATAAATCACTTGTGCGTCCACTGCTCGAATACACGGTTCAATTTTTGGCTCCATACTTAAACAAAGATATCGCGCAATTCGAAAGAGTGCAGCGCAGGGCGACAAAATTAATTCCCGAGCTGAGAAACAGGCCGTACGAGGAAAGACTCAGGGCATTAGATTTGCCATCTCTCGAAGGGAGAAAATTACGTGGCCAGCTAATAGAAGTATTTGAAATATTGAAAGGATTTTCAAACGTTGATTATAGGAATTTGTTCGAGTTGGATCATAGGGGAAACACTCGCCAACACGGATCTAAATTAGTGAACAAGCGATTTAACACTAGTATAGCCCAAAACTATTTTACGTTTAAAATTACTCAAATTTGGAATAGGCTACCCACCCACGTAGTAGATAGTACTACAGTAAATATGTTTAAAAACCGTCTCGACGCGCACTTAAATAGTATAAATATAACGTAGTCTGAGCACAGTAAATAAAAACGTCTTTGAGCAGCAGACTTCGGAGGAATGCCCCAGTCGCGCCTGTGAAAATACCTTATCTGCCCATCAGCCTAATTCAATCTGGCGAGATCGACGTATGGAGGCGAAACGGCGGAGTGAACCTCCTTAATTAAACATTAGCTATGATGGGAGATAACGCGCTTCTGCTTCCTCTCGCAGGCAGGATGCACGTGGCTAAGCATAATTAAAATGTGATAGAGGCTGAATTAAAGCGGCCTCAGACCGTTCTATCAGACCAGAGAAGAGCTGGACACTATTGTCGTTCTGCACCAAAGTAGCCTGTTACTGTATGAAATCTTGTGAAAGATTGAAAATAAAATTACAGTAACATGTATACATTATATTTTTAATGAAGCGTACTTCTGCAATATTTTCAGTAACATATGTAGCTTTTATTACCTATAATTCCTACAGTAAGTTAATTTTCACAAAAAAAGAGTAAGCATCCATATAGCTGTAAAATTACCGCGAGTTAATAGCTGCAAATCTGACAGTAAATTACTGTTAAAACTACATTAAACATTTGAATGTGTACCAATTTGCCAGTGGTTTTCAACCTATAAGTTTAAACTCTTCGCGAAAAAATTATCAGCACAAAGTACACATACGCCCTTGATTTGGTTGTGGCATATTTATGATATCCTGTGTACCTGGGCTTATAATTTATATGTCAGTACCTTTACAGCAAAACTAAAATCTTGATCCCATCAATCAAATTCCACCCAGATTGTGCGAACGATTGAATTCTGTCTTTCCTAAATATTTTATCTTATAATAGAACGCCTCAAGTTTCAATAATCACATCTAAAGATTTATATTCTATAATTATTTTACCATAATAAGCTGAAACGTAATTTTTATATTTATATGTTTTCATGTACCCTTATAAAATTAAGAATTCATGTGTTTTAATTTATGAAGGAATAAAATTGTGTATCCTTTCTAATTTTCAATTTTTCTGTAAAATCAGTTCGTCGTTAATAAAAAAAATTAGAAAATTTGCGGCAAAATGCATCTTGACCTTAAGTTAGATAAAACATTTAATATGTTTGTGTTTTTCCCTGCAACATATTCTTGTTAAAAATGCGTTCTTTCCTAAAGTAAAGAATTATCGGTTTCATGGATTATTGCTATCAGTACAAAATATGATTATGGACAAACTGTTTGTAGCAACAGATAACAATGGTAATAGTCAGAAGGAACAGTGTCTTATTTATGCATATGTCTAACTTAAATCATACAATTAATGAGAATTGTGCTTAATTCAGCATAAATTGTAGCAATTATACATATAGAAACATTTTTGCATTTTCAGGCATTACGTATTTCTCTAATTTCAATACGAATCATGGTAGTCTTGATCGATTTATCATGCAATAAATAACGTTCGCAAGTATTTTTTTTATAATTCGACGCGTTTTTATCCCTTCCTTTTACCTTTTGAGAAAAAGTGAGTATCTCCAAACTCTTTCCTTTTTATTTGGTCAGATGTTTAGCATCATTGAATTCACTTCGCCTTCGGCTTCAACCACGGTCACCAGACGGCGTCTGAGCCTGCAGCAGGCCTTCTCGATGGTCCCCTTATTTAACTGGGTGAAAACTCTTGTTATTCAGTAAATGGGTTCTACCTTGGTGGTTCACGGAGACCCTCTGGTCTCTCTCGCAACCACATTTCACACATAATAGTTCCTGGGTATGCAGTCTGGAGAGTCGGGAGGCCGGATATTCGGAGTGATATGGTCAAATCAATTGTCTGACAGCCGAGAATAGGTCCTTCTGCTTGTGTGGCATACTGAAGAGTCTTGCTCCCACACGTACGTCCTTCCAGTGGCCAGATGATTAATCTAGGACAACAGCAACTCCTCCAGACACTTAATGTAACACTTAGTATTGAGTCTAAGGGCCTCCGAGAATATATATATATATATGGGGCATAATGTGGACCTAATTGTTTTCGTTCAGCCTTGGCCTCGTAATCGCAGCTTGCCCCATATAATGCTTTCTTGATCGTCTAAACCGTTCACTAATTGACATCCAACGCTCGTAGATCTTCCCATTGAAGCTCCCTACTTAAACACCAAACATAGCGACTTGCCTTTTCCAAATTTTGGAGAACTAAATCAATCCATGTGATTGTTTCCTCCACAAACGATGCACAACTTAGTATACTACAATAGGAAGTAGAGAAAACTGACGCCAACACGCCTGCGCGGAAGTCAGGGTTGCCAACGGTGAAAAATTTCCCATCGCAACCTAAATAAATATATATATATGGTTATCGAAAAATGATGCACTCATATTTGTAATGCAGGAGGCAAATAAATGACTACCGAATTGCCTTTTTCGGATTAAAAAATCTTCATTTATTTAGAATTCGCATAATTAAGTCCCCTTCAAGTTGTGTTGTGGTTTCCCCAAAGACTTTTTTTGATCAAGCTGAAGCAAATCTAAGTATAGGTGTTTTTTGAGGGGGTGTTAATTATTATCATTACTATAGTGGCAAACTCTTCAGTATAGAAGAGATTAGGTGGATAATAATAATAGAGAAAATGGAAACGTGGTTGTGTGAATGATATCAATAGAAGATGCCAAATCTTGGGGGAACACATGGGGCAAGATGAATGTAATGTTATACTGAGCAATATATGCCTGTGGATGAAGAAGGAGAGTGAGAGTACTACATTTAATAAAATGGAATAAGTTAGGGTGAAATTATTTCACAAAGAGAATGGGAATGTCAGGGAAAGGATATTGACTGAGAGATTGCGCATATAACTCTTGGGCTATATGCCATGATATTGTGGGGGGGGGGGAGGAATTTGACACGAGTATCTAATATATATATATGTATATATATATATATATATATATATATATATATATATATATATATATATATATATATATTAAGAACTGGAGTAGCTCAAGAAACTGTTATAATAATTTGTTGGTGTTGTTTTTTTGTGTTATTTTAGTCATTGGTTATCTAGGTCGAGAAACCAATTACGAATAGGTCAGTGCCAATATTTCGGTAGGCTAATTCTCTAGAAGGCATAATTCTTATTGCAAGAAATTTAGTTGGTTGACTATTGCGCCGTAAAGTGCAAATATGACTCAGTTTGAAATCTTCAAAGCGCAAGGAGAATCCTTGGGACTTTCCGGAAGAGAATTGATTGAGTACGTTCAAGAGGAGCAACGAACAGAAAGAGAAAAGTAAAGAAAAGAAAGGCAAAGAGAAGGAGAAATCCAACGAGAAGAAAGATAAATTCAACGAGAAAAAAGAGAGGAACGGAAAAGACAAGCTGAGCTTCACCATCAGCTCGAAATGGCTCGAGTACAGGTTGAAATACAATCAGTCAGCTCACGTTCAGAAGCCTCGCCTAATCTCCCACTTAAGCTCCCCAATTTCAGGGATGGAGAGGATTTCGGAGCATTTTTAGCTCACTTTAGCGCCATTTTCCTATCTTTACCATCTGAATGTACAATTGACTACAGCACCTAAAAAGCTGAGTTATTGGCCGCTCATAATATGACTCCCGATTTCTACCGACAAGAATTTCGAGGAGGTCGTATTAAACCCGGACAGACGTTCCGTCAATTCGGAAACATTCTACAGAGGAATTTTAAATTCTGGTTAGAATCCTCAGAGGTTGATCCTAACTACGAGTCCTTAACAGACTTCGTGTTGCGGGATCAATTTTTGGCGTCTCTCCCGACGGAGATCCTCGCGTTCGTCAAGGATCGTCGGTGCCAGACCTTTAAAGAGTGTACCGAAGAAGCGGATGTCTATGCCGCAAGCCATAATTTATACCCCAAGGAGAATCGAACTTCTCACCAATCCCCCTACCAGGAAAGAAAGAAGGATTCGCGCCCCTTCCCAGGAAAGCCGACGAAGTTTCCAGGCCCCGTAAAACCCAAAAACTTATTCCCCCAAAACCAACAACATGACACCAAACCTCCCGTTAAGATTTTTCCTCCATCACTCTTCCCGAAGCGACCAATCATATGCTTCACCTGCGGTGTAGAAAATTACATGAGCTGGAATTGCCCCCAAAATTCTAGGCTTAAAAGCGGACCAGCCCACCAAGTTTACCAGATTAATACCACCTCGGCTCCCCCGGTGGTGTGGACCCAAGCATCAACTTCTACCCCTCCGTCAGGCCACCAGGTAAATTTCATTTTTGATAAAAGTTCCCCGGGAACTTTGAAATTTGAGGAGGGCAGCGTGAACGGCTGCCATGTATCTACTCTCGTCAAGGACACAGGGTGCACGTGTTTAATCGTGTCCGACGAGTTCCTCCCCCCAGAGGACCCTAACCACGAAAAGTTTGCGGTGGTACATGACTACCTTGGGCAGGCGAACCGATTCCCCGTCGTTAGATGTTACTTGCAGTGTCAGTATTATGATGGCTGGGCTAAGGTCATTTCAGCACCCATAAAATTTTGTTCCGTACTTGAAGGACAGAGCCCTCAAGTAAGCTCCGACCCTGTGTCCCAGGCCGCCCTTCCTCGAGGCCGAGCTAAGAAGGAAGCCCAGGAGCCCGTCTCCCTCAGAACCCCGATACCGTCCGAATTCTCGGAGATCCTTAACCAGGATTTCAGGTCAGAAGATCAGAAATTTAAGCTCGGTGATGAAGTACTCCTGCTCCTTCCCATGGAAAGGTCCGTACTCGGTCCGCGAGGTACGAGGACCGGTAGATTACCTCATTGGTACCCCAGCAGGCGATAAGCTCTACCACGTCAACTTGTTGAAAAAGTACCACCGACGCGCCCATGGAGATACGTTCGTAGCACTGGACGAAACATCAGCGCTTGAAGAGGATTACCCCGCGGAGTCCCTTAATGTCATAAAGACAGTGTGCAACCAACCTGATGCCGATTACCCTCTTCCTTCCCTACCAGGCGAGTCTTTTGAACCCTCTGACCTGGATATCGACACGCAGCTGACACCACATCAAAAGAGTCAGCTACAAGAATTATTTTTTTCAGTTCGATTACGTTATTTCAGAGAAGCCTGGATGCGCTACTAGTTTCGAGCATAATATTAAATTAACGACCTTAGAACCTGTCCGTTCAAAACCCTATCCCATGCCGATTCATTTACGCCAAGCTTTTAACGCCGAAGTCGATAATTTGATTAGTTTAGATATAATAGAACCTTCCACCTCTAGTTATTGTTCCCCAATCGTCATGTTCAAGAAAACTGATGGCTCTTATCGGATGTGCATCGACTTCCAGAAGTTTAATTTAGTAACTGTGTTCGACGCCGAGCCCATCCCGTTGGTAGACCAAAACCTCCACCTTTTTTAAGACGCCAAGTTCATCTCAGAACTTGATTTATGCAAGGCGTATTACCAAATTCCCCTCCGGCCCGATGTGAAAGCATATACCGCCTTTGCAACTGAGAAAGGCTTAATGCAATTTAAGTGGCTTCCTTTTGGCCTCGTGACCGCTTGTAGTAACTATAACCGTCTCATGAGAAGGTTGTTAGATGGACTTCCGAATGTCTCCTTTTACTTCAATAACGTCTACGTCGCTACTCGTGAATGGAGTCATCATTTAACCACCCTATTAGTCTTTTCGAGCAACTGCGCTAAAATGGCCTCACCATTGGCCCCAGCAAATGCCATTTTTCCCACGAAACCATAAAATACTTGGGCTTTAAAATAGGACAAAGCCAGTTAGGTCCACAGGAGGACAAGATTAAGGCAATCGCCGACATGTCCCTCCCGAATACTAAAAATCAATTAAGATCATTCCTAGGATCAGCTTCTTACTATCGGCGATTTGTCCCGAATTTCATTGCAATTTCGGTGCCCCTCAGCACCCTTTTAAAAAAGAATTCCCCCGATCGACTACGTTGGAATGATGTCGCTGTTTCTCATTTTAATCAGCTTAAAGAGTAAGCTCATTTCTGCCCCCATTTTGAAGTTGCCCAACCCGTAAAAATCCTTTGAGATTAAGACCGACGCGAGCAACGAGGGCATTGGAGGTGTACTTTTTCAATATGAGGAGGACCAAACGAGTCATCCAGTTGCATATGCTAGTCTCCAGTTATTACCCCGCGAAAAGAGATATGCTTCTTTCGAGAAGGAAGTTCTAGCTATTATTTGGGTTATTGACAAGTTTAAAATGTATTTGATAGGAAAAGAATTTCAGATAGAAACTGACCACCACCCGTTGGCCTATATTCGGAATGTACGACACTCCAACGGCCGAATTATGCGCTGGAGTCTATTCTTGCAAGAGTAGCAATTAAAGATAAATTACATAAAAGGTTCTGATAATAAGGTCGCTGACGCACTCAGTAGGAATGCGTTACCAAATAGTGTAGATTAAATTGGTAATTCGTAGGAGTAGGATCTCCATGTATGTTTATACTGTCTTGTACGAGTTAAATTAGATTCTCCTGTAATATAATTAGTTAATGTATATGTCTGTATTTTGTGGCTCAATGTCTTCTTTTTTTTCGTATGTGTATATATTTGTACCCATTAAATTACGTAGGAATTCTTTTGTCCCAAATGTACTAATTTTATATTAATTCATTGTTCCATGTCTCTTTTATGGTTAAGTTTGTATTAAAGGTTAGTTTTCCCTATAGTCAAATGAACAACATAATCATATGTATTGAGGTAATACTAGCTAGGTGCACGAAGGTACGGTCGGTGCAAGAAAGCGAGTTCTCCACAACTGAGCTCTATGTTTGTCCCTTCTCTCTTTTTTTTCGAAGTGACAACTTCCCCTGGAATGGAGGGATGTGATAGAACGGTCTGAGGCCGCTTAAATTGAGCCGCTATTCAATGTTTAGAAACACATGCTACCCACGTGCATCTGCGAGAGGAAACAGAGCGCGTTATCGCCAACATAGCAAATATTTAATCAAGGAGGTTCATTCCCCCGTTTCGCCTCCATACGTGGATCTCGCCAGATTGAGTTAGGCATATGGGCAGATAAGGTATTTTCCCAGGTGCGACTGGGGCATTCTCCCGAAGTCATCCACTCAATTATCCCCTACGCCATGGAGACGGCCCCGGGTACTTATACATAGCTTTCATCGATTGAAGCAGATCAGATCCCGATTATCTTCGCGAGGCATCACGCCGATCCGGTTTCCCTTGTGCATCTAGAAACTCTCTACTTTTAGAACCGCCCTATTGTTCAGAAGAGGACAATATCCCTTGAGTGCCAAAGTTCGTGCCTTCGAGACGTCAAGTCAACAAGGCCCCCCCTGTTGTTCAGAAAGAGAAAAACGTTAGAACAGCCATTGTTCTTCAAGCCCGTTCGTCAAGAAACGGTTCTCGTTCCCAAGACATCACGTCAGGATAATTTAATTCCCCCCTTTTAACGTTCTTCAAGAGAACGCTTGGTTTCAACAATAACCTCCATTGTTCATCTAGAACCCCTTCAATTTGCTGTTTCAAAGATTGCTCGTATTTCCGAGCGCCACTTCGCTCTCACTCTTCGAAGACAGTCCTTCCCCTTCACTAAGGACAACCCCCCGAAGAACCCTTTTGCTGGAAATCGCCAGTGTACCGAAGATTCCTTCGCATCGTCTTCCTATGCACAACAACTTTGTAATTACGTAAGCTGAGCATTACCTTTAATCATCTAACCTTTTGTCCACGCTACCCTGTGCTTTAAATGGTTTAGCGAACCATTCCCTTTCCCTTTAATTTTTATTTGTTTACCTTTTTAAATCTCTCCAAATCTCATTCCTCGGATTAGTCAGATATTCCCACGACCCTTTCCATTCTCCGTTTATGTAAACATTTTTTTGTGTGTTGTTGATAGTTTAATTAATAAAACTTATTTTATTAATGATAGTCATATTGTTATCCTTGTGCTCCGTTCCACTTCTTAAGCATTTCGAAGATAAATAATCTCTCCAGCCCCCCCCTCCCCTTTTGGACTAACCTCAGTCAATCAGATTATCACGCACTCGAAATATTAGAATAATTTCCTTAACGAATAGTTATATATGGTATATCGTCGAGAGTCTATTCTACGACACACTTTAAACTACAGATAATATTATGGCTTGCCAAAAATTTAGAATAAATTAGCAATAATTACAGAAGAAATTTTTTGGGGAAATCTATTAAAGCACTTCTTTTGAAAAACACGCTATCAACTATAAAAAGGGTGGGTGAATAAAAAATGCCATGCGGTGTATTCATTAATAACTCTTGCTGAAGTCGATAGAATAATGAGGAAAGAGGTTTAGGGATTTGCCAATTTTTAAAGAACCTCTTCTACGACTATCAAAAGAAAAACAAACTGAAGTTGAGTCGGCAGTTTTAACTTTCAACAAATAAATCAAAAATATATGTTCACTAGAGCAGCAGTCGCTATTCTTTCGGACTTCACGGACCACTAAATTTATAATTTTAATTCTAGCGGACCACTAATATGAATTCTTAAAAAAGTAAATACATTTATAAAATAATAATCAGAGTACTTTTATTTTATTAATATGAAATGCACCTCTTAAATATTACAAAGTTATAGTTTAATTATTACAAAATAATTTAAGTTATTTAAGTATTACACATTTTTAGTGCAATATTTGCTCCTGCTTGCTTGAAATAAGTTTATGGACTTTTGGCTCCAATGACGTTACTGCAAGACGGAGAGCCGTTTTTATTTCGAGCCAAGACTGGTACCGAGTCTTAATTGCTGTGACAGATGAAAATGTCTTTTCGCACAAATATGTTGTTGAAAACTGAATCAAAATTTTCATTGCTTTTTCACTCAGTGCCAAAATGAGATCTTGATAAAGATGTCTGGAGTTAAGCTTTGAGACTGTCGTCGCATGATAGATCGATTAGGCTTTCTTTTTGATTTTTCATTCATGCTTACTTAAATTGCTATCTTCAATGATTGTTGCAAATGGATCTATTATTCACATTTTGCCATGCCTGGGATCTTCATCCTTTGGGTAATAACAACCCAACAATTCTATCAGTGACTGTAAGTGCTGTTGAACAATGGGTACCACTTGCCAGTTGAAATCCTTCTCTCACATATATTCATTGAAATTTGGAAACATTTTCAGATCTTTTTCAGCCAACTGCGTTTGCCACAGTGATATTTTCTGTGTAAAAGCATCTGTTTTACTTCGTAGTGTGAACACGTCCTTAATTTGTCCTTGCAAGGATATATTTAGTTCATTTAACAGCGAAAAATATCTGCCAGGTATGCTAGCTTGGCTACACACTCATCGTCAGACAAGAGTTCCTAAAATTTCGGATTATTTTGCTGCTGGAAAAATAATTTGATTTCTTCGCGCAGGACGAACAGTCGGGTTAGTATTTTGTCCCTCGAAGGCCATCTCACCTCAGTGTGAAGAAGAAGGTGAGTATACGGGGAACCCATTTCTTCACAAAGTGTTTCAAATATTTGAGAACTGAGCGCTTTGTGTCAAATTTCATTTATAATTTTAATAACATGTGATAATACTTCGTGTAGTTCTGGGGACATTTTTTCGCCGCAAGTTGCTCACGATGTATAATGCAGTGTGTAGACAAAATGTCTTGGTGACTGTCGTAGAATGACTCCCGACGATACCATATATATCTATTCGTTGAGGGAACTTCTTTAAATATCTCTAGAGTGCGTTACTGTCTGGCGGCCGATATTATGTATCTTCAAAATGCTTAAGAAGTGGAACTGAGCTCAAGGATAATAATATTGCTATCATTAATAAAATAGAGTTTTATTAATAATAACTATAAACAATACACAAAAACGGAAAATATTGACATAAACAGAATGGAAAGGGTCGTGGAGACTCGGGCTAATCCAAGGATTTAAGGGATTAAAAAAAGGTAAAACAAATATAGAGTTAAAGAGATGGGATGGTTCGATAAACAATTTAAAGCACAGGATAGAATTGACAAAAGGGATCAATACTCCAAAGGTGACGTTTGGCTTACGTAACTTTTCATTAGGGTGCAGTGGAAGGTACTTGAAGGAATATTCGGTCCGCTGGCGAGTTCCAGCCGAAGGGGGCGGGATAAAAGGATCCCGACGAGGCGTCTTGGAAAGGAGAACCGTTACTCGACGAACGGCTTGAAGAACAATGGCTGTTCTACTTTGTTCTCTTCTGAACAAAGGGGGGAATGAGAACCGTCTCTTGTCTACGGGCTCAAGAACAATGGCTGTTCTAATGTTGTTCTCCTTGAACAACAGGGGGTGTGAGAACCGTTTCTTGGCGAAGGGCTCAAAACGAACAATGGCTGTTCTAATGCTGTTCTCCTTTGAACAACAGGGGGGGATGAGAACCGTTTCTTGGCGAAGGGCTCAAAACGAACAATGGCTGTTCTAATGCTGTTCTCCTTGAACAACAGGGGGGGATGAGAACCGTTTCTTGGCGAAGGGCTCAAAACGAACAATGGCTGTTCTAATGCTGTTCTCCTTTGAACAACCGGGGGGGGGGAGGCCTTGGGGACTTGACGTCGGAAAGGCGCGAACCCTTGGCACTCAAGGAATATTGTCCTCCTTCTGGACAAGTGATGGTGAATCTCGAGGTCGAGGTCCCTTGGCGCACAAAGAGAGAGAGGGTCGTGGTGATGTTTCGCGACGAAAATCTGGATCTCCAATCTGATCTTAGTGGTAAAGTTTACATATAAATAGCCAGGACATCTCCTTGGCGTGGGGGAAAATGGAGTGAAAGCTTGGAGGGAACGCACAGCCGGGCCAGAGAAAAATGCCTTATCTGTTCATAAGCCTAACTCGATCTGGCGAGGTCGGCGTATGGGGGGCGAACGGGGGGACGATAACCTCCTTGTTTAAACATTGGCATCCGGTAGCTGAGATAAGATTCCAAGCCTCGAATCGAAGATGTACGTGGGCAGCATCGTGGTTTTTAATAATATGGGATAGGAGTTGAAATTAACTCGTTCTATCACACCCCTCCATTCCAGGGGAAGTGGTCACTTCGAAAAAAAAAGAGAGAAGGGACAACGATAGAGCTCCGTTGTGGGGAACTCGTTTTCTTGTACCAACCGTACCTTCCTGCACTAACTAGTATTACCTCAATACATATGATTATTTTGATCTTTAGATTACAGGGGAAAATAACCTTTAATACAACTTAATCAAAGAAAAAAAAAGGGCATGGAACAATGAAATGATATAAACTTAGGACATACGGGACAAAATAATTTATACGTAAATTAATAAGAACAAATATATAGACATACAAAAAAGTAGACATTGAGCGTTACAAAATTCAGACATATACATTAATTAATTATATTACAAAAGAATCTTAAATTAAGTCGTACAAGACGGTATATACCTACATGGAGATACTAATCCTATGAATACAATTATTCTACGCTATTCGGTAACGCATTTCTACTGAGGGCGTCAGCGACCTGGTTATCGGAACCTTTTATCTAATTTATTTTAAACTGATACTCTTGCAAGAGTAAACTCCAGCGCATGATGCGGCCGTTTGAGTGTCTCAAATTCCTAATATAGGCTAACGGACGGTGGTCGGTTCCTATTCAAAATTCTTTACATATCAAGTACAGCTTGAATTTGTCTATGACCCAGATAATTGATAGAACTATCTTTTCTCTAGTGGCATATCTCTTTCCGCGTGGTAATAATTGACGACTAGCATATGCAACTGGATGACTCGTTCTGTCATCCACGTATTGAAGGAGTACACCTCCAATGCCCTCGTTGATCACGTCGGTCTTAACCCCAAAAGATTTTTCCGGGTTGGGCAACTTTAAAATGGGGGCACAAATAAACTTACTTTTGAGCTGATTAAAATGGGAAACAGCGACATCATTTCAACGTAAACGATCGGAGAAATTCTTTTCCTGAAGGGGGCATAGGGAGGCCGAAATTGCAGCGAAATTCGGAACAAATCGCTGATAGGGAGAAGCTGATCCTAGGATCGATCTTAATGGCTTCTTTGTAATCGGGAGGGGCATGTCGGCGATTGCCTTAATCTTGTTCTCGTGGGGACCTGACTTGCTTTGTCCTATTTTGAAACCCAAATATTTGATGGTTTCGTGGGCAAACTGGCATTTGCTGGGGCCAATGGTGAGGCCATTTTCACGCAGTTGCTCGAAAAGAGCTAATAGGGTGGATAAATGGTGATTCCATTTAATTAGTTCTTGGAGCTGACTCTTCTGACGTGGTGTCAGCTGCGCGTCACTATCCAGGTCAGAGGGTTCCAAAGACTCGCCTGGTAGAAAAGGAGGAGGGTACTCGGCATCAGGTTGGATGCACACTGTCTGGATTACCTTAAGGGACTCCGCGGGGCAGTCCTCTTCAAGCGCCGATGCTTCGTCCAGTTCTACGAAGGTATCTCCATGGGCGCGTTGGGGGTTCTTTATTTCTTGGGGTCCAGGGACAGTCTCCGTGTCTTTGTCTGGGGCCTTATCACCTAAGGGTGTTAGTGATTCACATTCCTCTTTTGCCGTCCTAAAGTCCTGGTTAGGGGTCTCCGAGAAATCGGACGGTATCGGGGTTCTGATGGGGACGGGCTCCTGGGCTTCTTTCTTATCTCGGCCTTGAGGAAGGGCGGCCTGAAACACAGGGTCGAAACTTACTTGGGGGCTCTGTCCTATAAGTACGGAACAGAATTTTATGGGTGCTACAATGACTTCAGCCCAGCCATTATAATATTGACACTGCAGGTAACATCTAGCGACGGGGAATCGGTTCGCCCGCCCAAGTTGGTCATGTACCACCGCAAATTTTTCGTGGTTAGAGGCCACTGGGAGGAGTTCGTCGGACACGATGAAGCACGTACATCCTGTGTCCCTGACGAGAGTCGATACTCGACAGCTGTCCACGCTGCCCTCCTCATATTTCAAAGTTCCCGATGAACTTTTACCAAAAACAAAATTTACCTGGTGGCCTGACGGAGGGGGAGAAGTTTCTGCTTGGGTCTGCACCACCGGGGGAGCCGGGGTCGCATTAATCTGGTGAACTTGGTGGGCTGGTCCGCTTTTAAGCCTAGAATTTTGGGGGGCAATTCCAGCTCATGTGGTTTTCTACACCACAGGTGAAGCATATGGTTGGTCGCTTCGGGAAGAGAGATGGAGGAGAAGTCTTAACGGGAGGTTTGGAGTCCCGTTGTTGGTTTTGGGGAAAGAAGTTTTGGGGTTTTACGGGGCTCGGAAACTTTGTCAGCTTTCCTGGGAAGGGGCGCGAATCCGTCCTTCTTTCTTCTCGTTGGATTTCTTTTTCTCGTTCTTCTCGTTGGATTACTCTTTCCCGTTCCTCTCTTTCTCTTTCTTTTTCTACCTTTTTTCTTTGAACTTCTGCTTTAATCCGAGCTAATTCAATCTGAAGCTCAGCTTGTCTTATCCGTTCCTCTCTTTCTCTTTCTTCTCGTTGTATTTCTCTTTCACGTTCCTCTCGTCGGATTACTCTTTCCCTTTCTCTTTCTTCCTCTTTTCTTTGCTCCTCTCGAATGTACTCAATTAGTTCTTTTCCGGAGAGTCCCAAGGATTCTCCTTGCGCTTTAAAGATTTCAAACTGAGTAATCTTTGCACTTGGGGGCGCACTAGTCAACCAACTAAAATTCCTCGCAACAAGAATTATGCCTCTATAGAATTAGCCTACCTAAATATGGGCACTGAACTATTCGTACTTGGTTTCTCAATCTAAATAACCACTGACTAAAATCACAAAAAAAAAACACAAACAAATTATTATAACCGTTCCTTGAGCTACTCCAGCTTCTTAAGTTTAAAAAAAAGGGGGGATAGCAATCGTTAAAACAAAAGGGAACTACTATATTCTATTATTATAACGAATAACACTATGCTTTACTCGACTGAGACCAGTGTTTGCAAAGATATAGCGTTAAACCTTACACACCTGATACCAAATTTAAATAGTATATATATATATGTCGTAGAATGACTCCCGACGATACCATATATATCTATTCTTTGAGGGAACTTCTTTAAATATCTCTAGAGTGCGTTACTGTCTGGCGGCCGATATTATGTATCTTCAAAATGCTTAAGAAGTGGAACTGAGCTCAAGGATAATAATATTGCTATCATTAATAAAATAGAGTTTTATTAATAATAACTATAAACAATACACAAAAACGGAAAATATTGACATAAACAAAATGGAAAGGGTCGTGGAGACTCGGGCTAATCCAAGGATTTAAGGGATTAAAAAAAGGTAAAACAAATATAGAGTTAAAGAGATGGGATGGTTCGATAAACAATTTAAAGCACAGGATAGAATTGACAAAAGGGATCAATACTCCAAAGGTGACGTTTGGCTTACGTAACTTTTCATTAGGGTGCAGTGGAAGGTACTTGAAGGAATATTCGGTCCGCTGGCGAGTTCCAGCCGAAGGGGGCGGGATAAAAGGATCCCGACGAGGCGTCTTGGAAAGGAGAACCGTTACTCGACGAACGGCTTGAAGAACAATGGCTGTTCTACTTTGTTCTCTTCTGAACAAAGGGGGGAATGAGAACCGTCTCTTGTTTACGGGCTCAAGAACAATGGCTGTTCTAATGTTGTTCTCCTTGAACAACAGGGGGTGTGAGAACCGTTTCTTGGCGAAGGGCTCAAAACGAACAATGGCTGTTCTAATGCTGTTCTCCTTTGAACAACAGGGGGGGATGAGAACCGTTTCTTGGCGAAGGGCTCAAAACGAACAATGGCTGTTCTAAGGCTGTTCTCCTTGAACAACAGGGGGGGATGAGAACCGTTTCTTGGCGAAGGGCTCAAAACGAACAATGGCTGTTCTAATGCTGTTCTCCTTTGAACAACCGGGGGGGGGAGGCCTTGGGGACTTGACGTCGGAAAGGCTCGAACCTTTGGCACTCAAGGAATATTGTCCTCCTTCTGGATAAGTGATGGTGAATCTCGAGGTCGAGGTCCCTGGGCGCACAAAGGGAGAGAAGATCGTGGTGATGTTTCGCGACGAAAATCTGGATCTCCAATCTGATCTTAGTGGTAAAGTTTCCATATAAATAGCCAGGACATCTCCTTGGCGTGGGGGAAAATGGAGTGAAAGCTTGGAGGGAACGCACAGCCGGGCCGGAGAAAAATGCCTTATCTGTTCATAAGCCTAACTCGATCTGGCGAGGTCGGCGTATGGGGGCGAACCGGGGGACGATAACCTCCTTGTTTAAACATTGGCATCCGGTAGCTGAGATAAGATTCCAAGCCTCGAATCGAAGATGTACGTGGGCAGCATCGTGGTTTTTAATAATATGGGATAGGAGTTGAAATTAACTCGTTCTATCACAGTGACCAATATTTTTCACCTTTGCAACAATTCCTGAACGATGTCCAGTCATGTTTGCGGCACGTCTTTACATATCCCCAAACATTTTTTCCATTCAATTCCGTGTTCCAGGAAATAACTATCAAGTGCTTCATAAATCTCAGAGCTGATTGTTCTACCCGGCAAGATGAGCGAACAAAGTAGTTAGTTCTTTCTGTAACTCTCCTTCACACTCAACCCTCAAAAAACAAAGGAAAATTGCCTTGTTACTTACGTTCGTTGATTCGTCAATTCGAATTAAATAAAATGGTAAAATATTTACCATTTTTATAACTTGATTTTCAATATCTTCAGCCATGTCTTCAATTCGGCGCTTGACAGTGTTAGCAGGCATAGGAATTACTTTCAATTTCTGTACAGTCTGCTTTCCCAAAACCTCTTCACAGGCTTGTAACATGCAAGGCTTGATTAATTCTTTTCAAATCGTACACGACTTTTTATTTTTCGCGATTTGAAGTGTTTTTGCATATTTTCGCTCATTCTTTGAAAATATTCAAGTGGTTTCGTATCTAAATCTGGGTGCTTTGATTGCAAGTGTCTTTCGAGTTTCGAAGGCTTCATAGCAGCAGAACACAGAACACACAATACAAACGGCCGTGGATTCAGCTCACTACCAGGTTTTTGAATAAATCCCAATTTCAAGTAGTTTGAATCATATTCCCTTGATACTTTAAGTTTTTTGTTTTCGCCTCTAGTTAGAATGGTCTTTCTAATGGTGCCTGGCGAGTACTGTGGTGGTTCTGATTGATTGATCAGCTCACAGTTAAGTAAAGTATTACTATTATCATTAGTTATATTATCTTTGGTTTTACTAAATCAATGCAAAATATTCGCTTGCTTCTTCTCACTCATTATGGGTCTATTACCTATTTCATTTGAATCTGAAAATCCCAAAAAGGAAGAATTAGTAACTTGGAACAACAGTTGCGCATCGGTTTGATAAGCCTCACTTATAAATTATACACCAAAAGATTTGTTAAACAATCCAGAATAAGATCCCATCCTGTGTGTATTTAAAAATAAAAGCTCCGATAACGAATAAAAATATAAACATATTCCCTTTATTTTTAAATGGGGCCTACTTCTCACAAATAGGCTATTCGCTGAACTCGTTGCAGCTGTCGATAGATGAGGTAATTGTAAGGGAAAAGCCCCATTTAAAAATAAAGGGAATATGTTTATATTTTTTATTCATTAACGAAACATATTTTCAGGTTAGGTTAGGTATGTTATGTTAGCTTAGGTTAGTTTTTGTGTTGATTTGTTCGATTTTGACGTGCGTTTTCTTCGCAAAATGCTTGTTTGGTTTCCGTTCACCCTCGAACTTCTGATGGGGAATAATGGCTAATCAAGTAATTTCTGACGGAACGAAGGTCAAAATCGAATAAATCAACACAAAAAAAAATTAATACTCATAGCCATGGATGCGCATGCGCGCGTCTTTGTACTGAATTTAAGAAAGTAAACCATTTTTGTAATTAAAATAAAATTTATCATCAAATAATGATGTTTTGCTCGATAACCTTCTTAGAAATTACAGAGGCAATAATTTAAATCAAGAAAGATTGGGTAGCAGACAACGTGTTAAGTGATTAATAGACCGAATTAACATGCACACACAGCCGAGTGTTTAATGTCACACACACACCCTCAAGGACTGCTTATCAACAACTGACAGCTCTATGGGGGAGGGGGGCATTATGATGATGATTTTACTTGGTTGTTTTCAGCTATAGTTGCCTCTGGAGTGGTAATCCTTCGTATCAATAGGAGGTTTGGTTGCCTGGTTAGTGGTAACGTTGCCACTCAAGAGAGTGAGCTTGGCAGGATTTGGATAACGCTTGCCACCGGCAATGGTAGCAAGTTATTTGAATGCACAACGGAAATATCCCTTTAGGTAGCCTTGTACTTGATCCAAGCAGAGGGTACCAGCTTGGATGAATAAAAGAATCTGTTTATATATGTAAACGAGTCTCAGTCTATTTATTTTACTTCGCACCAAAATAAGAAGTACTCCGAGTATAATTTCACGATTCGATTTTACAACAAAGTAATGCGGGAATATGGAAGAACGACCGGGCGATTATAATGATCGACTTATTGAATAAAATGAACACGTAACAATTAAGATAGTAGTAATGAAAGATTCTCTCTTTTAACCTCTCTACACCACTTTATAAAGGAAAAGAAACTTTCATCAAGTCAGCCTCACGCCCCACCTACAAATGACGTTGGTGGACGTGATTGACTGTTCATTCCTTTATTTCGCCTCCTGATTGGCTTAAATTAATCCTTTATTTAATTCTGATTGGATGGCGTCTACACTGCCGTACCTCGCTATTGGCCAATATTTCTAGAAGGCGGATCTTTATTATTAGGCTTATATTTGTTTAACTTCTGGCTATCTTTGTTACAGAATAGTGAAATGCTTTCATCACACCCCCTTTTATTACCTCCATACATTCTCAGTTTCCTTATTTACTTCTCTGGCGCATGTCTGACTTAAGCCCAGATATAGAGACTACCACTTTATTACATTGAGAAAATTGAGCCTTGATCTCGACCTTCTAAACTCGCTCTCTCTTCCTTACCTCGGGTTCCGTTGTGTAAGGCATCTACATGTACACCTTTCAGTTGAATACGTGTGTGCCCTACAGCTCTCTCTCTCTCTCTCTTTCTCTCTCTCTCTCTCTCTATCTCTCTCTCTCTCTCTCTCTTTCTCTCTCTGCTGCCTGGCTCTTGTCTTCTGTGCAATTTGTATCAGGGTTACCTGAAGAGGGTTAACAAAGCATAAAAATTGCAAATAATGTCCCAATTTTTCTGCGGACCATCAAAATATTTTCGTGGAACAGCGGTTGGCAACTGCTGCACTAGAGTGGATAAAAGCTTATAAATTTAATGTTTTGAAATGGTCACCTCAAAGAATATCTAGAATTGGATTCTGTAGGATGAAGTGGAAGGAGCTAAAAAACGCATGTCCATTTAAAAAACCAATAGATCAGAGCGTTTGGATTTACTATACAGAGGCATGGAACAAAATATTTAGTGAATGCTGCTCTATCTTATGGAAATATATAATAAACGTTTTATATCTTTTATTTATACCAGAGGTCATGAGAATAATATTAATTATTATTTTTTGCAATATTACTGAAATAAATTCTTCAGAGATCCGGAACACCAAAAAATGATTTTTGTATTACTTTAGGAATGTATATTAAAAATTTAAAATAAATCAAATGCTATCCAAGGAAATATGTGAAAACCTAAGTTACGACGTGTTTTAAAACTTCTCCAAACTGTATTTATTATCATAATTTGGGGCTAACAAAGAACATTGGGCTTATTAAAGGTCAACTTTACACAGTCCATGTCAAGTCACTAGAAATTATAATATAGGCGATTCTTAAAGGAATTATCCAATAACCAATGGCTGGTAGTGAACTTTGTTCCATTACCATACCAGAGGATAAATTTATTGGTAAAAAAGTTCTTCACAATTATTCTTCTTCGAATAATATTGGGCACAGTTAGAATCGATTACCTCTCGTCCTATCACTTGTTTTAGTTATACGAAAGTTTTCCGTTTTATCCGAATGGAAGCCATACAAAATTATAAAAAGCGCGATTAGTTCTCGTCTACTTTGTAATGGTTTTACTTGGTATAAGTTTAATTTATTACTCTCTTGTCATAGGATCTAAGTTTTAAGACAGGTATTTTTTGGTGGCAGGACGTTGCGCTCTCTCCAGCATAATAACTTGTCTTTCACATATGACGGCTAAATTGGTTTGCATGCTCTAAAATGAAACCAGATATGCGGAGGTAAAAAAATGTTTGTATTCACAGGTAAAGCTTTCGTAGAGAATAGAAATTTCGACAGTTGTTTGGTGTCTACCAAAAATTAGATATAATGATTTGATTATCACTATGTAAAAAAATATAATTTTGTTATCGTCCTTTGGTTCAAAGTGTTATTTCCCAATTTTTCATGGCTTTATTGAATAAAAAAAGTCAATTTTAATCCCCAAACTTTGCTTTTGTGGCTAGAACATTGAAATTTAAATTAGCCCATTTATGGTAAATAACATTATTTTGATAGAAATAGTAAAAATATATCAAAAGTTTCAGGGGGAATATATTTTTCAGTTATGATACAGGATCACTCCCCAAAAACGGGCCCCAACTTTCCATAGGCCTCATTTCTTAATTTTCTGTAAGGATTAAATGAAACTTTGGTGATAACTAGTTTATTGTGTTTAAAAACATCATATCAAAACATGAGAATCTTTGAACTTTTCTTCTTTATTCTAGAGCGCGTGTTCGAGATGACCTCCATTTAGCTCTACGCATTTCTTGAAGCGCAGCACAAAGTTGTCCATGACGTCCTTACAAACTGACCGACTAATGACTCTCATCTCCTCTCTGATGGCTTTCTTGAGTTCAGTGATGGTCCTGGGTCTCCCTGCGTACACTCTAGCTTTAAAGTAGCCCCAGAGAAAGAAATCTGGGGGGGCTGAGGTCTGGGATGTGAGGTGCCCACTCAAAATCAGTCTTGAGATTGATCATACGGCCACCAAAGGTCTCTTTCAGCCAATCTCGGGACAGGTTTAAGTTGTGAGAGCTTGTTCCATCTTGCTGGAACCAGAACTTTTCAATCAGTGACGGGAACATGGTCTGCAGCTCCCTTCTAAAGGTTTTGAGGAACTCAACATATAGCTCCTTGGTGAATGTCACTGTCGAGCCAGATTCCTCAAAGAAGAATGGTCCGATAATGCATCTGGCTGAGATTGTAGTCGATACCGTGAACTTAGGGGGGTGTAGAGGCTTAGTGGCTACTTCATTTGCACTGGTGGTTCCCCATAAGGCATTTGTCTGCGAGTTTACCTTTTCTTCAAGAGGGAATTGAGCTTCATCTGAGGTCCAAAGAAAGTTAAGGAAAGTTGGGGTCTCCTGAATCTTCTCCAATATCTTGACTGCTATAGCCTTTCTCTGCTCCTTCTCTGAGACTATAAGGGTCTGCTTCGTCTGCTTTATTTATGGGTAGGCCTGTAGATCCATTAATAGCACTCTCCTGCAAGTCTCACGGGATATACCGAGGGGCTGACTTCGCTTGCGCATAGAGCGTTTTGGGCTCTGCTTAACTGACTCACTCACGCTCTCGACCAACTCAGCAGTACGCTTCCTGGGAAGTCCTGAATGGCTTGGAGGCTTGTCACTGGCTGTATTAAGGTTCTACGCTGTCTCATAGTTCTCAAAGTGGTCCATCCAGAATTCTGTTCTTGGAGGGGGCTTTTTTTACATTCGAATTGATGCACGAAAGTGTCCTGCACTTTCTTGGACGAGCCTGTCTTGTATTAATGTTTGACGCAGTATATTCTTTGCTGTAACTCCCATCAAGATCAGGTTGTGTTTACAGGCATTGTTTCTCTCATTTCCTTCAAAGTAAGGGTGATTAGTGAATGAATGAAGCATATATCACAAAAAGTGTGTGCAGGCCCGTTTTGGGTGGGTCACCTTGTATAAACATGCAATGGCAGTTCTCTTACATTGAACATAGATTCAGCACTAATTTGGGGAAAAACAAATTAGAGTTTTCTAAAACTTCCGAGAAATTTTTATATGTTTGAAGAATTTCTAGAACATTCTGGCAACGTAGAGGACTGTATAAATACAAAGAATCTCTACTCAACAGATCAGTCTAAACCTAGCCGTCACAATAAGGACATCGTCAATCGTCATTGATAGAAGCATTCGTCACACATAGCATCAAGAGGTTGTAAGCATCCGACAGACGCACTTTGCTATGTCTGCCGTGAATTTATTAAGACAAGAGTGAAAAGTACTCTGAAGAGAGATCTAATAAAATGTGTGAGGCCTACGAGGCATATTTCGGTATGCTAGTCAAACCTTGGGCATTGCATTTCACGTGAGAGATCTGAAAATGAACTCTGGAGGTTTTCTTTATTTGGATACTGGATTTTCTTTTTGACATTCCTAAAAACACAAAGGGGAAATTATTTGTATATTTATACCTATATTTTCACTTTGTTTTTTACAGGATGGTACAGAAGAAAAAAGAGAGCTATGAATTTCACAATCCCACGAATTTAAAGTGAACCAACTGACCAGTCAGGCAATTGTTTCTTATGCATGGTGAACCCTTTCAAACGTCAAGCAGGCAAATATGCGCCTGTTATCATGTATTTAGACTTTCAATTATCTATTGCACCAGTGTCCCACTATGTCAAGTGCCCACTCCCCAAAAGGAGAGCAACAGTTTTTAGAAAAGAAAAATAGTACAGAAGAAGATGAAGTCATTGATCCAGATTACAGAGGTGTAACTGAGGAGAGAAACCCATACTACCCCAGCCAAAGAGAACTCAACGACCTGGTCAGAGATCTTGGTCTCACAAAGTCCAATGCCAAGCATTTAACTTCGAGATTCAAGCAGTAGGATTTGTTAGGTGACAGTGTGCAAATATCAGGACAGAGGAAGCGTCACCAGTGTTTTTCAAGATTTTTGGCATGTCAAGATGAGCTTTGCATTTGTTACAATGTTAACGGTCTGTTTAAGGCAATCGGAATCGCCTGTAACCCCAACGAGTGGCGCCTGTTCACTTTTCAGGTTGTCTAGGAGCCCCAAGGCAGCGCTGCTTCATAACGAAAACATGTATACTTCTCTTCCCTTTGCTCACTCGGTCCAGCTCAAAGAGTAATACAGCAGTGTCAATGTCTTGCTATATGCATTTAAATATAAAGAGTACGGTTGGGAGGTTATTGGAGACTTCAAAATAGTGTCCTTCTTGATGGGTCTACAGGGCGGCTTTATCAGGTTTCCTTGTTATTTTTGCCTTTGGGGCAGCAGGGACCCCCGAAAAGTACGGTTTCCTCCTCTACACTTAAAATTGGGCCTTATAAAACAATTCTTCTGAGCTCTAGATAAAAAGTCTGAAGCTTTCAAGTATCTCTAAGATTTCTTTCCTAAGCTATCTGCGGCAAAGGTGGAAGCCGGGGTCTTCGTCGGTACACAAATAAAATAGATCATAGAATGCAAGTTTCTCGAGAGGCTCACTAGAACGGAAAAGGCAGCGTGAGACAGCTTTATCGCAGTGGTTCTTGACTTCCTAGGTAATCACAAAGCCGAAAACTACGTAAAACTTGTTGAGAACTTGGTGAGAAACTACGGCAAGATGGGTTGCAGGATGTCCTTGAAAGTCCATATTCTTGACGCTCATCTTGATAGATTTAAGGAGAACATGGGAACGTACTCCAAGGAGCATGGCGAGCACTTTCACCAGGATCTAGTGGACTTTGAATGCCGCTATCAAGGATCGTATGATGAAAACCTGATGGGAGATTATATTTGAGGGCTGATTCGTGAAACTAATTTACAGTATAAGCGTAAATCACGGTAAACTACTCATTCCTAATATTTTAGTTGTCTCACTTAGGCAATTCTACAATATATAAATGCTATTTTTGTATCATGTCGTTTTGTTCTACTTTATGCAAATGAAAGTTCAAATTCGCCACTTCCTTCCAGAGGAAATAGGTAAATTTCCTATAAATATCATTATCCTGGTCACAAAAATCAAGTTTGAAGTAAATAACAGTGTTTTTCATGTATTCTAGACAGAGGAAAATAGAAAATAACAGTTACTACCCAACCACAAAAATGGTGATACACAGTGAATCATTTGAAGTATTTTTCACTATGATTTTCACTTTTCGTCGAAATAGCAAAAAAGGATGCGATGATTTTTCCCATTTTTACATTGTCTTCATAACTCTTTTCATCATTAATTTTATAAATTGTGGTACACATACCATTGTTTTTATTAGACTGCGGGCTAATATATTCCCTTCTTTTATAACTACAAAAACCTGATAAATATAAACCAACAATAAAATAAAATAATCATTATAATTAGTTTTTTCTTCAAGACAATTTTTCTAACCTATGGTGACGGAATTTGTGCCTCTTCTCTAAAATACAATGAGATGGCACTGACACAACATCGATTTTCATCTCGTTCAGTTTAGAAATGTCATCTTTTACAAATGAAATGAGTTTCGTCTTCAAATAGAAAAGGACCTCTTCAGTCAGACACATCTTGTGATTGGTTCTATATGACTCACAAAATTGCATGTAAATATTCTAGATGTTTTCTGTCATCTTTTTCCAAAACTTTGGCTTTAGAAAGCTGATTAATTCATGTTCATCAATATGAGGTGAAGAATTATTTCGATTGAAATCTGAATCTACTTTTGGAAAAAAATAATTCCGCAAAGGGATAATTTAGATTGCTTATGTAGAGCTAATTTGCTGTGGCCAATTTGTTTTCTTTTCCTTTTCTTAAATTGATTACTCCCCTTTTGCCAAATGCTGAGGTACTGAAAACTGAGGCTCTTCATTAACTATTGTTTTCTCTAAGGTGACATCTAAAAAGTGTTTATCTCCACCATATATTTTATCTGCAATGTTTTCATTGCCACCGGATCGATGTAAGCACCCTCAAAAGATTCGGGCCAAGTTTTAAAACGCCACAAAAAGGAAAAATTCCCTTTTTCGGTCCGTGCTATTTTTATTTGTGCAGAACGCCTTCTGATTAGAGCCGAATGGCAGATTATTAAGAATCCGTGCAAACACCGTATATATAATCATGGGCAGAAGTTTTGAGGGTGCTATATTTTTCATATAAGAAAATAAGTAGAATTAATTAAAATATACGTTTTGTTTTACTATGTTTGTATGATAATTTGAAGGTGAAATATATAAATAAATTTAGAGTTCAATCCCTTTTTTTAATAACTACTGTCCATTAATGCGCGTATTCAATATTTATAATGATGACCCTTGTTCTTCAGGACTGCTTTAATTCGTTGTGGCATTCTGAAGACTAAATTTGAGAATATATCTTAACTAATTTAGTTATATCTTTTGTTCCATCAACACTCGCAACTGCTCACAATTGATTTCTTCTTTTTATCAAGCGCCAATTTGTATAATTCCCGGTCCAATATCACTTTGACCCATTCCTTCAAAATTCTTTCTTTATAGTTTTCTAAAAGTGGAGTCTATCAGTAAGGTTCTTCTTGGTGAGATAGCACATCTTTGCAGCCCTTCTTGACTAAAGTCCTTAGTTGAAGAGTCTCCGCCTCACTCTGCGTTCTGAAGCGTCCATACGTTTTCTTTCCAATCGTGAGCGTTAGGCACTGGAGACAACCCGATCCTTGAGATGGGACTTTGCAAGGAGACGATCTTGGCGTCAATTTGAGGCTTTTCTTCACAGCTGTTTGAACTGTCTTTTAAGCTAAATAATCATAAGAAATATGGTGCTCTTTGATGCAATAACCTTAGCAACTCTCTCTTTTCATTTAAGACCATTTTGCTGACTAATAACAATGGTTGTACGCTTTTATTTGGAAGGAACCATCTTTGGAATTGAAAAAGATTAAAACATTTATTTTTACAAAAGGTATTACGAAATAGATTTTAATTACACACTATCATTCATTTAACCAATATTTGCCATTACTTTGCCACATTGATTCAATAGCAAACCTCGAGGGACTGAAACTCATCACCTACAAGAATAAGATCAGAGCGCATTTATGGATTCAGCGAAGAAATGAAGCTTTTCCTTAATATTTTCTAAATATTTAATTTTTAATAAACCTGCAAAAATATGAGAGTTATTATTTTTCCTATTAAATATATTACAAACGAATGAAAAAATAAATATATATATTAGTCTCGAAACTTTTGGCGATGACTCTAGCTTTGAATTAATTCTAATATTATGCCATTAGAGCTGAGCACGGAATATCAAGCATATCGATAAATCAGTCATATTGACATATCAGGCATAATATTCTCAGAATTAGATTAATGTAGGGATTAATAACAACTTTCGAATATGCTGCAAAAGGTTTCATGATTATCTTCTATATGTAATATCCCACCAAGTATTAATTCTACCAATTTATTTTTATTTTCCCTTTTTTTTAATACAGAAACGGGATTATACCAATCCATTTCTCATTTTGGCCTTTGTTACTTGTTTACTAATCCGAGGACGTTATATAAATAATTTATTCCTTTCAGCTCTCTCTTATATCAATGTCGGAGCTGAACGCTAATCCCATTACACGAAAATCAACCTGGAAGAGAACTTTGGTAATCTCCTGATAAATTACTGTTTTTACCGATATTTTCTGCATAATATTCTATCAATTTTATTATTTACTATCCTTGTATTTAAATGTTGAAAGGAGAGCTTCATAAATGAGTCTTTCATGACATTTAAGATACAGGATTCCAAATTGTTCAAAATCAATTCATTAACCTATAGTAATTTAACGTAGGTATGGAATATGAGGAGTAAAATCATTAGTTCTGTTTATGTATTGCATTAATAAGAGCAAATGATAAACAAGAAAATATGTAGTCACAAAAATGGTGGGTAAAGAATTTTAAAGAATTCCTAGATCAATAAGTGAAAGACTAAAGAAATTTAAAGGAATGAGAAATAACTCTTCGTAGATGAATTTCGTTATGCTATAGGAGGATATTTAGCCTTTAAAAGGAGTCCTTGCTCGTAATTATGCCTAGCCAGCGAGGGCAGTCCTCACCTTCTACGGTGATATCTTGGTAAGGGTTTCAAACCCGCATGCCTGAAAAGGAAAAAGAATTCTACAGTGTCATTGAATATGGCAGACTTCTTCTAATGAGATGTATCATGGAACAACATTGTATAATATCATGGATCTTGGTAAAACTTTCTCACTTCGTTAATTCGGAATATGGAAAATATAAGCTAGTATAATATTCTAAATTTTTGCACTATTGTATAAAAATTGGATGTAGCTGCAATATTGTTAGTACTCAACCAGATATCTTATTTCATTGTCTACAATATCTTACTGCATTCAGTAAATGATTCTCTATCTATGCAATTAGCAAATTTAATTTGTGTTGTAATTATCCTAATCTAAAGCTTTTATATATGATTTTGGTCTTAAAGTGGCACTGCTGGAATCACATAAAACTGGCTTTCTGTGGATTTTGCGACGAGCTTAGGGAACAAAGCAGTAAGGATTTTTCTTTTGTGTATTAAACCTTTTAAAGAACATAATCTCGGGGTTGTGTTTTTTAGAAATTATTAAACCTCACTATTCCTTTCGTCACGTAGACCTAAGTACAGAATTAAGTCATTTTATTATAGGGAGATCTGGTCTTAAAAAAATATTCAATCTAAGGTGTTGAAATGTACGATATGATGTAGTTTAAGCCCATCACCCTAAACTACTGAGGGAGTGTATGAGAGAACCGAGGCCCTTTTCATTACGTGACCAAAACATTTTTTGGGCGCAAATCCAGATGGGCTTTTCTGTGTGTTCAATTCTCTGTCTTCTTTACTGGATTGAGGTTATTCGAATGTGTGCTCTCCCTTTATGTTTCCTTTCTAGGAATTGTTTTGGTCCAATACCCACGACATTAGTGTTCATGCGCACATTTTTCCTTGGTCTAATGTGGGGGATATTTGAGAAATGGCAGTAATGTTTTTATTGTTCCTCTTACAAATAAATTAATCTGGCCTTTTCACAGGTGTAAAAATGGAATAAATGAATAATGGTATGTAAATTTGGTGATGAAATGCTAGAGTATCTAATTAACACCACTGTTGCATTGTCTTTGAAAAATAAAATTGATGAAAATGAGGCTAGTGATAAGGAAACAGAAGATGTTCAAGAAAAAGAGTTATTGTATGATTTAGACTTAAATATAAATTAAATTCCATCATGTAGTGAGTGAGATAGTGATAGTCAGTAGCAGTCCCGTAGGAGAAGGAAGAAGCTTCACACCTCCACCTTAATCAAAGGACCGTCTTCCATTTGTGTGGTTGACCAACACACAGCAGCATTTGTTGATTCCGTTCATGTACATTCAAACCATGTAACATCCCCTTCTCCCACTTCTGCTACCCCTGCAACTGCCCCTTCTATTAATGCAACCCTTGCTACCAGCCCTTTTACCATTTTTGTTACCCCTGCAACTACCCGTTTTACCACTTCTACTGCCCGTTTGACCACTTCTGCTGCCCCTGCTACCCCAGTTGTTGCTGACAGCAGGAGACGTACAAGAGGTGTTGACGGTTTTCCAGTTGCTGCACAGTTTCATTCCAGCACATTGTCAAGTCATTCTGTGTTTAGGTGTAGTTTTCGCCCATTGTCCATGGACAAACAAATAGCAGCACTGAATGTCGTTGCTTCCACCCCAGGGCCAAAGAAGGTAGCAAAAAATTGAGAGACACTCCGGGGAAATGTTTTCAGTTGTTTATCGGTGATCATATTTTGGAATATGGATGCGAATGTATCAACAAAAGGATTGCGACTGTGGCAAGTAAGTATGCCGAGAAATCATCAACGCTCAAAGATATCACCCGAGATGAATTACTGGCATTACTAGCGGTGCTAGTATTTACTGGATAACAGATTGACAATCATCTCTCGGCAAAAAAACATGTGGGTCGTTTACATTGGAGCTCCATTGCACCATGCTGCTATGTTCCGAGCACGATTTGATTTCTTAGTGAACTATGTGAGGCTTGATAATGCTGGTAAAAGAGACGAAATAAGGGCAACAACAAGTTTGCCCGTATAAGGGGAATTTTTTATAGATTCCTCAGGAATCTATCTTCCAGTTTTACTATTTATACTGCCACTTCCACCCCTTTTGCTGTCTCTGCTACCCCTGCCCTTGAACACCTCACCTTCGAATATAAGTTGGTGAGGTTCCATGGAAGATGCCCCTTTAGGATATACATACCCAGGAAACATGCAAAATATGACATAAAGCTTATTCTCATCAATGACAGTAAGTATAATTACTTTCTGGGTGCAATACCGTACTTGTGAAAGATGGGACAAGGCTCGAAGATAGATTAGGCCTTGGTCACTAATAAAGTCCTGTCAAAGCCTTACTACCATTTAAATACAAATGTTAGCACAGAAAACTAGTTTACGTATGTAACACTAGTGACTAATGTCCCGACAATCTGGGGCATCAGTCTAATTGGACCGTTGAAGGCAAATAAAAAGGAGTACCAAAGGAGATGAACAACACGCAGAATCGTAAGCTGGGGTCAAGAATATTCCCCTATACAAAAAATATGTCCTTCGTGTCATACACGCCTTACACATACAAGAAAAAGAGAATTTGAGGCTGTTAATTTCCTCGATACATACATACCTAATACTGGGCGAAAATTGAAAGCCAGAAATAATTGACTATTACAATGTTACAAAAGGTGGCGTGGATATATTGGACCAATTTTTGCCTCGTACTCACCTAACCTAAAGATCACAAATGGCTCCTCTCTGTCTTTTACCGAATGCAAGTTTATTTACAAAGCAAATATGACCAGGACAGGTGGAAGACAACTCCTTAGGCGTCTATATATGCTACACAAGGCAAAAATCTTAATCAGGCCATAGGGAGAGAAGAGACTAATCTCAACCAACCTTTAAGACTCATAAAGGTTTTGATTAAGACCGTCTGTGACCGCCTATCGCCAGGCAGTGTTGGACGCCCCAGAGTCCGAGGCTCTGCAGAGTACTAGTCGTCCAGTGTGTGCTCACAGTACCCAAAGCGTGTTAACAGGAATACAAGTTATAGGTGCCTGAGGTGTCAGAAACCTGCAGGACAAAGCAACTACTACCCTGCCTGTGTTGACTGTGTGCAACTCATGGTAATTTAATATTTTTTCTTTTCATCTACTCATCTACTCTCATCTATATATCTACATATTTATCTACAGTCGTTATTATTGTTAACATTATTATCTATATATATAAAGAGGAGGTGGGGGTGTACAATTGGGTTAAAAATTAATGGGTATAGCTTTACAGACATTTGCATATCATTTAGTGTGCATTTTGAGGAATAAAAAGCTGCCATAAAATTTATTATTACATGTATGTCCATTTTTGTCTCTAAATAATATGCCCCGTTTTTTTTATCTCCCGCTACCACAGTGAGCTGAGCTGCCAGTGAGTTGTTTCTATGTCCGCTGAGACAGTGTTGTCCCAGAAGTGTGTTTATGACACCAGAGGATTCATCACTTGCACTGATGTCGACTGAGAGATTTATAATCATGTATGTAAAAATGCAGGTTACCGAAAACAATTAACGTAGCTCAATAACACTTTGCGTCAAATTTTAGCTTTCAATCGAAAATGAAGAGATTGAAGTAAGATTTTAACAGGATGATAGATGAATTTATATTTTTGAATGTAAGGGCCAATAATCTTAAATGACAATCATTATATCAGACTTTTATTAAAATTATTTTTCAATTAATGTTAAAATATTTCGAGACTGTTTTAAATATAGTACATTTGAATTTTCAGTCTATTGAACTACCATACGCCTAATGGCCTCTTTTCACTTTGGCGCAATTTAGGTGAAGTAGCATTTCATTTCATTTTAAATAAAGTAGGGGGCACTCCAAATACCATGTACCCAGTGGCACTAATGGATAACTTTATTGCAATGATTGAGTCACAATTCAGGTCGACTTTGCTGCGAGAGCGACCCATTGTGGCATTCATCTATCGTTGAGATTTCGAGTTGAACTCTAAATCTCAAATTAAAAAAACAGACATCTTAAATCGGTAGAAATTCCTATAACATAAGCAACCATAAATAATTATTATTCCATTTTAAAAAGGGAGATACAAGAAGATATAAAAATCTAAACTAAAATGTTGGTTTTCTTTCTTAATCTGGAGAAGATATGACCTTTTACATGATCTTTATTATAAAGAGTTGTCAATTTCGAAATCTATTCTCGAGCTTACAAATCACTTTGAGTTTCTTAATGATAAGATATCAAATTACTGCAGGTTAAAGAACGAACTAGAGGGAAATATTTGGGGGAATGCGAGGTAAGTATGCTGGTTTTTGTGTGTAAAAAACTATTAAAAATCGAATATATGAGATTTATTTTGTACTACATATTTAACTCCCATCAGGACCATAGATTAACGCTGGTCCTGAAATAATGTTGGCAAAGGTATATATCAGACACGGCAAAACTTACCAAAATCAAGACTCTTTTCATACGACTAATCATATCCAATATATGTTTTTCAACTCCAAGATTTTGCAAAAGTTCTGTTCTACTGGGTATTTTATCTTCCAAGATAGAGGTTATGTGTGTGATAGAAAAAGTTCTGTCCGAAAACTTTAAAGTTCTACTTTTCCAACAGGTGTCATTAAAACGTCTTTGCCTAGTGTGGATATATGTCAAGATACAAGTGAAATGAATCGAGATCTCTGTTTTCCTGCGCGCGGGCCACAACATGTCTGACATTGCGAAGCGGCTCACCGTCAGCCAGATGGCCGTCCACAGATTTGTGGATAGGCTCAAAACGGGGAAGAATTCAAAACATTGACCTGGTTTAGGAAGACTTCAAGTTGTCTACCGTTTGGCTGTGAGAAAAGAATTCAAAAGTACTCTGACGCTCAATAAGACCGCGTTCGCGAAGAAGAACATCTCTGTAGCCACGGTGGCCAGGGCCTTCAAGAAGAAGGGCGGGAAGAGCTTGAAGTACATAGAAACGCCTCTACTCACCGACCCTATGCAAGAACAAATCGAGAGCGCTGTCGTCGTTTTCTCAACGGCTTAAAGTTTCTTGTCAATCGAATTCTCAGTTTTTCTAATGAAAAAATAAATCAGAAAAACTCAATGGTAAGCTTCGGCCAGGACGTCTCCGAGGTACGCTAACATGTCCATGACTAAGCACCCCGCCTCCGTGATGATGACATCGTGGCTTCGAATGAAAAGAAGATGCCGCCGCTGTGGTTCGCGGCCGGTTACAGGCTCATCGCAGCGATTACAGGGACATCTTGGCCACAAAAGTTATTTCCTGGGTGAGAAAGAACGTGAAGAAGGATGACTATATTTCAGTGGAACGGTGTCCCACCCACAAGGTTAAGACTGTGCAAGAGCGGTTGGGGCCGAAGATGAACTTCTGGTCAAAGGATTCGGGTTGCCGCAGTCGCCCAACCTCAATCCGCTCGATTACAGCGTGTCGGCGCATGTCTAGAGCAAGACCGGAAAGGTCCACCACACCATCGTCGACGAGCTAAAGTCCTGTCAACCGCATGTGGGCAAGCATAAGGAAGGACTTCGTCCCCAACATGTGCACTGCCTTCAGGTCACGCCTGGAATAGGTACTCGTTGCTGAGAAGAGCCACATTGATTCGTATTACAATTTAAACATATATATATATATATATATATATATATATATATATATATATATATATATATAATGTTACGGGCAGGGTTAAGTCCCAAAACACTAAAGAAGATTAAGAAGAAACTTCGTTATGAATACGAGATAGGCTAAGCTGGACTCTATGCCAGTCTTAAGAAACCCAAATGTGTACCGATGGTTAAGTAACTTAAATCAGAGTTACACTTATAGCACAGCCTAGCTTTGGCAATGCAAAACTAAGAGAATATATAAAATGATATATTAAGGTTATATATAAATATATGAAATCATGAATATGATATTTAAAGTTTATACAATAAAATCTTAATAGTACTTATCACACGTGAGAGAGAGGTCTAGGTAAATAGGCGCCAAAAAACTATAAGGGACTTACGTAGCAGTAGTAGTGCACTGAATGATAACAAAACAATACAGGACATTAATTTAACAGTTACACGAAATCTATAGCAAATTAATTGAACAGTTACACGAAATATATAGCAAATTAATTCCAGTAGGAGCGCGTTAAGTGGTTGGAGGTGAACTGTCTAAAATTGGGAACTTTAAGCTTAAATAAGTATCGGTAGCAAGTTAGTTGGTTGTGTAGGAGGAGATAGTCGGTTGCAAGGGAGGAGGTTAATTGGTTGTACTATGGGCAATTAATTAAGGAGTTGAAGATTGTTGCTCCTATATATATTAAACGTTATAAATATAGATTGCAAATATACAGTACAAATATACATATTAAACATTACAAATATATACAAAATTACATAATTTTACATTACTAGTATTTTACATAACAATATATATATATATATATATATATATATATATATATATATATATATATATATATATATATATATATTAAAAACAAACGTGTGTAACTGCATCAAAACTATCATTGTGTACTTTGTTGAGTGTTGTAACGTGTGTAACAGGAGCTTTGCAATACACAGTATAAAACATTCGCACTTAATTGTAAGAGAAATTTAAAACATCTTCGCGAAATAATTGTTGGGGTTTCTCTCGTGCCTATTTTGCTCGGTGAATTAATGTTTGCTTCGGTTTATTCGTAAGGCTTTTTATTATATTTTTATTTGGATAGCTGTAAGCGTTTTAGTTTGTGCACTAGTAAAGCTTCGCTGGTTCTTCGTTTATACATTGGTCATTTGACATCTCACCAGGTTATTAACTGGTAGGTTTCAGTATATATTTAAGTCTCAGTTGTTTAGATTCATTCTTTTTTCCTTTGACTCATATAGAACGTTACACATTGCATCTGTTTGAGGGCATACCATCCCAGTACCAGGGATTTCGGTAATAATAAATATGATTGAAACTACATAGACATTTTTCTTCTATATATTTACATTTTACACCTTTTACGACATATCAATAGCTCTTAGTCATCTATATTTCTTGTCTTGGTGGGCAGTTAATTTTGTAGGATAGTCGCAGACCAGCTTTTGTCTACTCATTCCTGGTAGAGACTGGCCGAGGGTGAGCACCCCCACCCTGTTGACCTCGGTGGAGCGATGGTGGCATTTAACATATCTGTTTTACGCCTATCTTTTTTTCCATCTATTGCTCTCATTTTCCTTTTTTATTCCTAGCCACTTCAAGTTGGTGTCGTGTGAAACCATGCTGTAGCTGACATCCGGATGATTTCCTGCCTTCACAGTCCCTAACGACCGCGGGTGTATTCCCTAACTGCCCCAATGCACGAAGTGGGATCAGCCTCTATCTCGACCACTTTCATTCCTTACAGACTTTCTACCTATTGATTTTAGCTTCAAAATTTGAAACATAAATTCTCTTGTAAATAAAGTCTTCATCTTCACATCTCCTTTTCCACTTCCATTTTTCTATTCTGAAAGCCTCCTACTCGCTTGAGTGGTTAAATTTTTTTAAGCCCTTTCATTTTCTAACGTTATGATAGTTGTTTCTTCTTCTTTTTTCTTCTTGTCATAAGGCAGGAGCTGTTTACTTACAGATCTAGGGACTTTTATCTCACATTATTTGAACATTCCATTAATTAAATTTGAACATCCGTATGATGATTATTGAGGACAATTCTTACCCATTTGTGGCTGCTCAAGTTAGAGATGAACAGTAGTTAGTCACTGCTTTAGATTTATTGATACATAGGTCTTGATACAGTTTTTTCTTACAGAAGCTCGACTTAGTGTTTATTAATTCCTTACCTTCAGTTTTGTTTACTTTTTAAGGATTAAAGTCTAGAAAAATAATTTATTTAAACCATTAGATTGATTAAGGTTTAGATTAGTTTTTAATCCCAATACATTTAATTTGGATCAAGACTTTATTTCAACCAGTCTGGCAAGTTATGTACTCTGATGAGTCATTACAGCTTAAGATCTTTTATGTGTTTCAATACGATCCTTTTCCGTAAAGTTTTTATCCTTTTTGGTTGCGATCTACTTCATTACGGCATCAAACAAATAAGTTGGGTTCGTTGCGAGCCCTCTCCTTTTATATATACCTTCAATGACATCATTTAGGTGTGTATGTACATATATAGGTAAGTGTGTTTAATAAAATATTTATCTAAATGTTTGGATTATTTTATATCACTAAATTCCTTTCTTAATTTAGAACCACATTTCTCTGACTGGACTCTCGTGTGGCAAGTAAGCGGGGCTAGGTCTTTTGAGGGAAGCTGAATACCAAATATTTTTCTAGTAGATAAGAGAAGACGGCTGTATGCAACTATGCTCTTCCTGAGTAAGGCTTTAGAGAAGAAGAGCCTTCTATACAAACCCGTGATAGTTAAAATACATGGATTTTGTAGTCGAACGCACTTTCGTTTTTCATACAACATTTTCCAAATAATCTTACAATTTTCCATTTTAAGAGATGCAAAATATAACTTAACTCTATGTACATTGCAAGAATGACTTCTTCCTTCTTTTCTAAGGAACTAGGGTTGCTTATATTGAAATCAACCTAGATGCTTCATACTAGTTTAAAGGCCACATGTAATTTCCGAAGAATTATTTGTTAATATATTTTATGAAATTTAATTAATCAAGATATAACATATGAATAATTACGAAAAATGTTTATTTGTGCTTAATATCATGCTATATAGAGGTATATTCATTTTTGTAATCCCTATCGAAAATTAAATATATGCTGAGATAATAACAATAAATATATAGAATTTACCAGTTGAAAATATAATAAACCTGCTTCTGATTATTAATTTTTAAGGGCAGTCATGCATAAAATTTATAATGAAAGAGTAATCATAAGAATCATCTTTTATGACTAAATAATAAAGTATTCATTTTCATTTGAAAATTTAAGTAATTTTTGCAACATTTACAGTAATTCTTTTTATTCTTTACGCTCCGATAACCTCACTGTGATTTAATCTACATAATGTCTTTTTTTAGAATTTATTTCTCAATTAATGTGAAAGGCTTATCTTAATAACACGAAATTATTCTGAAAACACAAAGGAGCGAAAATAAGCCCGATAAACAATTTTATGCCTACATTGTACCAGAAATTCTCTTAACTAATATTCGACTAAAATTCCTGCAATATATTAAAAAAACCAACGTTCCGGCCAATGATTCTCTTGTTTAGGATATCATTAATGCGGATCTCTTCTTGTGGATTGCAATAAAATTAATCTGGAAATTTTTTTTCAAACCTTTCAAAGAGAACGTCCTTCAGATGCTGTGAGAATTCAGCCTTAGCGTGTAGATTCAAAGTTTCACCATCAAAGGCCAGCTATCTTTCATCTCATCTAAGAAAGTGTCAAGTTTGAATAACACGTGTTCTTTCCTTAGGACTATCTACAAGCCATGAGTCTGTCAATATTGATGTGTGAAATAAATGAAAGAGAATAAACTATGGATGGAAATAAATATGATTATCCTATTTGCTACTTAAGAGCTTTAATAACTTTCCTTCTAAGCGGTTCAAGAGATAATAAAATATTTATACCGCTCATGGTTCCTTCGATTAACTTGACGTTAATATACAGGGTGAAAGCCAAAAATGTCCCTTTTTTATTATGCTGTAATTCGCTAGCCTTTCAAGCTTGAAGACAGAAATAAGTATGATTACAAAGAACAATATTTGAAATTTTATTAGCTAGTTTAGGTAGGCTAGGCTTGCGGTGGTAAGTCAATCCAGCCTAAGATATCCTATCTATGCAAATATTAAACAGTTTTGTTTTAGGCTCTCAAAAATGGCACAATTAATTCTTGAACAGCGCAAGTTTATTATGGAATTAATGATTCGACACAGCTCCATAATCAAATAAATTCGTCATTATCAAGCAAGATATGGTATACGATTGGACAAAAACACAATCCAAAGAAATTGAGCCAAGTGGAATGCACACAAAACAATTCGTAAATCAAATAAAGGAAATTCCGGTCTTACGAAAAGTGTGAGGACGGAAACGAATACTGACAAGGTGAGGAGTTTAATTAATGCTGATGAAACAAAGTTAGTGAGAAAATTGGATGGGCTGCTAAGACATATTTGAATAGAGAAGCTGTGCAAACTATTCTTCAAAAACTATCTTAATTTAAGGCCACACCAAAGTCAATATCGACAAAAAATCTCAAGGCAGGATAAGCAATGAATGTTACAATTTTGCCTCACAGTTAAGGAAATGTGCGAGGATAAAAACCTATCATTGAATGACAACTTTTAGGGATGAATGTCACGTTTACCTGAAAGGGATGCCAAATAAACAGAATTATTGGAAGTGGTCACTAACTAAGCCAAATAATCACTTTCAAAAACTTTTGCACTCCCCAAAGATAACAGTATGGTGCCGACTAAGTGGAAAAAAATTTAAGCGCCCTATTTCTTTGAGGACCACTGAACAGGACAAGCTCAATCAATTATGGCCACCAGATAGCTTGACATGTTTAAAATGATTTTTGCCAATAGCACATATCCTGATGAAGGGTTTCGGCAAGAGGGCGCTACATCTTATACTGCATGTGCTACCATGACATGGTTAAAGCTCGATTTCCTCAATGACTAATGTCGTTTAGAGCAAATTTCCCCTGGCTGGCCACGTGACCTGACTTGTCACCTTTATTTGGGAGTTTTGTCAAAGAAAGACTATTTTGAGCTGCACCATATAGAATGTTAAAAAACTAGCTAATATAATATCAAATATAGTTATTTGTTTTGATACTTATTTCTACCTTCAAGTTTTAATGGCTAACAAATTACAGCTTCATATTATACCAGGCTCTCACCTGGTATATTATAGTAGAAAAGAGGTGGATTCGCAAAAATAGGGAAGATAGAAAATTTAATTTAATTTGAAATAAAAATAATCTAATAACACCTTTTTTGTTATTGAAAACTAATTTAAGAATAATAAAATCAAAGTTGCCTATAGGACTTCACTAGAATCTCCTCATCCTGGTATGATGAGATCTTTTTAATAACATATTTTCTGTATTATAATTCAAGTATTTAATCAGAGTAGAATATACGAATTGTGGCCTTGTCTGTGTAGCATGTGCATGTAATATAATAAAAATTTATAAAAGTGATTGGCTCTAATATGCAGTTAGCTAATTAAGCTCATGTAAGATTTAATCCGCAGGATATTAAACTAAAAGATAATGGTAATAATAACCCAATCAGTAATCATAAAAAAAGGTGAAGTTAAAATTCATTTTATAAAATCCTTCTTTTGTCGTTTGTTTGTGATAAAACTGCTCTTAGGAATGTTTGCAAAACCTTTAGGTAAATGAAGAAAAATAAAAATTATGAGTTAATGCTACATAAAAGAATGTGTTTGAACACATAATTTACTTATTTAATTATGGTCCAAAAAGGGGAGCAACGCATAAGTGTACGTCGCCAAAAAGAAAGAAATTTAGCAGACTAAATTTTTAAAATTTAACCTCTAAAATTGGCAGGAAATATTTTTAAAAATTTATGCTAAAGACATAAAATGTATTTTCGTTGTATCTAAAATATTCAAAAGGATTTAATTAATTATAAAGAACAAATAGAAAATCAGATAAGCCATTGATTTTTCTTCCGAGGTCTTATTTTGGTAAAAAGAGGTGTGTAAGTTTACACGTTGTAAAGGACAATGTGAGATGTATAGAAATTCTTAACCCTAATATTTCAGAGCATATTATGTAAAAAATATGGCAAAAGTGACGATGGCCATATATTTTTATCATCGTTATTATGTTCTCTTATCTTACTTCTCTCATGGCTTCGAGATATTATTATCACATAGAGGAGAAAAGTAATACTTTAAGGCTTTATTTCACTTTTTGTTCGATTTGCCTAAGTCTGTAAAATGTTTCAGTCTTTAAAAAACTTCTTCCCTTGCCTTGAATCCCTCAACCGAAATATGCATGTACGGTTTATAAAACACGCAGGTGCTCCTCTTCACATCAACTAAGCTTATTTTGTTCTACTTTGAATATACGAGTATCAAGGAAACACTAAAAAAAAATAAGAAAGTTTAATGTAAAATTCATATGAGAGTAAAACGTTGTATTAGAATTTAAGACCTGCTATTTGAAAGGAAACTGCTATACGATGGAGGTCGAGAGTGATCTAAATAGTTCGGAATTCGCCCTTTGTCTCTCTCACCTTTAGTTCTCCTATAATATTTCAGTGTCTAAAGGAAAGCGGAAAATAAATGGTGTATATATTGTTTTATTATTTATTATGTGATCTTTTACAGGAAAAATATTTACCGGAAGCATCATGAGGTGCTATAAACTGTGGCATTATAGACTATCCTAAGTATCATCCTTAAAGTGGATAGCAATTCTAATTGTGATTACATTCAAATCTTCGAAAACGAAAGGAGGAATATTCTGGACTGTAATAATTGGCCTGAAAATTGAATGAAATGAGAAAGGAAGTATCTTAAGTTCGGAAATTGAGGGTTAAATTTTGAAGCCTAAGGAAACATCATAGAAGAGAAAATATTAAATTCTTCTTTTATGAAAAAAGATAAAGATTTTCTTGATCATAAAAACATCGTTTTAAGCAGAAAATTTTAATTACTTGTTTTCACCCCCGAATTTGTTCGAAAGGTTCGAAAATATATAATACTGAACCTATGTTTAATGGTTGTCAATTTTGAGTCCTAGTATTTAGACCTGCTAGTTTTTATTATTTTTACTCTTTTCATTTTTTCCTAGACTCACAGCCTTTATTTATGCAGATAAAAACTCTTTGTTTTTTTTTCTAATTTGATGATTATAAAGAGAAAATTAATTTTCGGATTACTGATTGTTTTGAACAATTTTCAAGGCGTCCAATTTTGAACACAAGCATGAAACTGAATTTTTAAGGAATCTGGTGTAAGATTTGCCCCTTTTTTCCTTTTCGTACACCTATGGAAATAATTTCAATAGAATGATTTTCATAACAATCTTCTACATCAATACTGTCACTGTAAAATTGAGTGGGGAACAGAAGAGGGAAACTAGGTGATAAATAAAGCAGTAAGAGAGCTGTCAGACAATTAAAAACGATGGACAGCAACAAACAAAATGGTAATCAATCTAAAACTATAATTTTGTCTGGTTGATCATATTGAGTAGGACTTGTAAATCTCAATGACAAAAAGTACGTGTCAATAGAACAGACCGGGAAACTCTCCGACATGACAGCCATTGTTACCACCAGTTGCTGAAGAATTTCGACCAAATTGTTCTATTAGTTCACTATGGAATTAGTGATGGAGAATGTGACCAGGGCTTAACAAATTAATAAAAAAGCAGTCTGCCAGTGGGGTGGTAGGTAGGGAACGCCCTGCGTTTCATTCCTTCCCAAAACGAATAATAAAATGGATATAAAGATTAGATTTATGATAACGCTGGTGGCTTCAACTCTCTAGGGTCACGGGGTCTTTGAAGGGTAAGGTAGCGTGTCCTGGTTATTCATAAAATTTATAGATACCAAGCATTCAAATTAGGGTTTGTTGTAATGGCTGCTAAAGGAAGCCCTAGCACTCAGTTTCCATTCCCCTTACAACCTTCCTGGATCACTAGCAACACTTACTTTCTCTCTGACTCAGCTCAAACACGAGCATAAGCTGATGATAGTATTATTTGCCACGTTTGTTTGACTAGATTAATCTCGTTCGGGGTCTCTGTTTCCATATTTCTAATAGTACGAGTACTATTTGCAATTCATTTTGTGAATCAAGTATATAAAATCACTGCTGAGTAAAACCCAGTTAAACTTCTAATCTTAATGTTACGGTCTGTCAACGAGTTAGTTACGTGTTCTTTGCTTAAAAATTTCGGAAAGTTATATTTGAAAGTAAATCCCACATAAACTCCAAATCAATGTAGCGTTTGTTCTTATCGATGTCATTCGATTGGTTTTCATTTGTTCGAGAATTGCTAGTCAGTGTAAATTGAGCATGGAACATTTGCATACCTTCCTGCAAACAGATTAAATTGAGAAGCAGCACTAATTTCTCAGCAAATTAATTTTAAAATATATATGAATCATTAGTTCAGATAGAGGTTAAAATAGTGAGATTAAATTGAAAGGCGATTGGCTATAGGCAGATTACTTCCAATTAGTGGAAAGAGAAGCAATTCGTAGAGTTTGTTTAATCAACGTTTGCAAATGGTTCACGTAGACGTTGCTTACAGTGGGTTTCTTTCTTTGGGAATTATTTATACCTATCAGGCACTATATGAATTAAAGAAATAATATTAAGCTATTAATCCCCAGAACATATTTAATCATACTCAAAAATATAAATAACTTCGTAAAATATAGAAATAAAACAATTTGTTTTTCCGTAAGGTTTATATGATTTCAGCAATATATTTAATTTTTCTAGAGGTATACGGCAATTTTTATCTTCAGGTGTCCTAATATATTATAAATATGAGCAATCGTTCAGTCTTAAATTTTTCTTGGTGATAAATTCTATATTTTAAAGGATAATTTAATTTTAGTTCTTATTAGTTCTTATTAGTAGTTTCTCGTAGTCACAAACAATTTGCATAAATGTTATACATTGGGAAGTAACACGTATACTACAAATACATCATTACAAGATATGTGTTATTGAATAATCTCTATATATTCTATATATTCACTATTTTTGTTAAAATAATGAGCCAAAATTAAAATTTCCTTTATATCTTTCTTGAATAAACTTTGATTTATTTATCCTTTTTCAGGTAAATTATATCGACATCAAAGTTTGATAATGAGAGAGATGCTGGAGAAATCTTGACTATTCTTGGAAGGTGCGAGCAGCCAGAGGTAACTAGTTACCGAAAAAAAAATCATATGGAAGTGCAATAAGATATATGGAATATGAGCAGAAAGAGGATTAATTATTAAGCATATAAGGTTTAAAGAGGTTAGAGCCCAAAATATCAGAAAATAAGCTACTCCAGGAGTAATTTAGAAGATAACGAGAAGAGACTGAATCATGTTGATAGGAGACTACATGACTACATGACAAGGACTTACTCATTTTTTCTTCTCTCACCATCTTTAGAGTGTGTCGGCTTAGGGAATCTTAAATCTCCATAGATGTCCATACAACCAGGAGCCTATATGAATCTTGCGGCTTACTTGCCGAGGTTGCTGCACAGCAAGGGAGGGTTAGAGACCTGTGTGAGTGGCGGCTTTGTGTGGGTGGGATAAAAAAACTGAGAGAGGAGTAGGATTGGGCTGCCGACACGCTAACAGAATAGACCAGAACTTAAAATGGATCTTAAATGCACTTTTCTTACTTTCTAACCTATCACTACCTTTTTATTTTATGTAGCTACGAGGATATAAAAACAATGAAGATCGGATAAACCCCAATGACCTAGTCAAAATGGCTCCCTTTGCGTATCTTTAAGGGTAGACAAAAAGACGACAGAACTAACGTATTTAAATTATATATGACAAACTTGGCATTGTGCTAATTAAATTACTAGACTTTGCAACCACATACATCACGATATGGCAGACTGGAAAAGACGTTTAGAAAATACTTTCCGAAAAGGCCACAAACGAATAAAGAACAATTGGAGTGGAAACCAAAGTTCCACTACACATCGAGGCACAGAAGGCTGTATACCTTCGACAGGTTGGACCCATGGATAAACGAGCATAATTGGGAAGAAATTAAAGAAGAAATTGAAAGAGGACAGAGCCGGGCCAAGGTGAAAGAAGTGGTGAAGTTTATCAAGAGAAATACGAGTGCAGATTACTCCCGCGTGATCGAGGTATTGTTCAGAGACAACATAATGGCCATTAAAGTCACATAAACAGGGATACTATAATCTGAAGATAACATCTGATCAAGTTAAAAGTGTGAGATTTAATCAGCATTGTCGGGAATAGAGGTTAATACCACCATGTAGCCGAGAAGCCATGAGGCTGGGCACGAGGTCAGGTGACGGAGAGTAAAGTCCTGGGAACGGTGAGAGATTCAAGCCGCTTCAGCTGATTAGGGCGCAGCAAGAATTCTAGGTGCGTGGGGGCAAGAAGACTGCCCGACTTTCCGGGCGATATCAAGAAACCCCGCTGGAGTTAATCCCTATCCCCGGTGGAAAAGGCAGTATAGGCCCGCCTTTCTGCACGCGACACGTAGTTTTCTCGATTTAGCTCCGTACCTCCTTTTAGAGCTTGAAGGTAAGAATTTTCAACTAAGAAATTGAGCCCGAGTCAATTGGCTATTCTTGGATTCGTTTTTAACCTAGTCTGGCGCTAGTACTCCCTTGAATTTACTCTTCGAGGTTAAACTCCATCGATTACGATTCACTTGTTCAAACACTGATCCCTCGCGTCGTTTCATAAAGCCTCAACCCCCAAGCTAGGCTCCATCGACTAAATTGCGGTCTCTTGACCAGTTGACCCGTAAAGTGTATTTTCTTATTGGCTCAACAGCAGCCGCTTATGAGCTCACGTTTGAGCTTATCTAATCAATCCCGGTAATTGTTTAATTTGATCCCTGTAAATATTAACTATCCGTTTGCAATCTTTTCCATTTGTATACATATATCCTATATCTATTGTAATTATTAAAGATTATTTTGGGTACCCTCCGTTTCATAGCCCCAGAGTCCCGCAGCCAATGGCCAATTGCACTTGATTCTTTAGATAAATCCTTCGACGTACTCGATTGGGAACCCCGTTCCCTTATATCCCCTTCGTATGATTTCAATTCGTTGCTCTTTCGTCAAACTCATATTTTAGGTATCTGAAACATATAAAATATATAAATTTTCCTACGTATGGATTTTAATATTTATTTATGGATTTCACCAAATTTTGACAATATTTTTCAACATAGTTGGAAATTTTCAAGCAGTCCTGTTTTATTTGTACTATTAATAGTTCGTTTTGTTTACCAAAGCACTTCCTACAAGTGTTCTATTGTCTTCAAGTTGTGGCCACTGCTTATTGGTGATCCCCATTTCTCCAAACCAATTTTTGGTGTGGTTGGATGTATACCATGGCGAATTTCCCTGTTGAAATTTAATTTCATTTATTGGTTTCGTGATATGCAATTTATAGATAAATGGAGCTGAAACTTATAAGAATATGTTGGTATAAGTTGTTGGCGTTCATTCTTCCCTGTTCTAAAAACCTCTCCCCAGGCCCTGATGGAGACATGCAATCCCAAACCATGATAGAAACACAGTTACAAGGTGAAATGCGCCTCTACAAACACTATGTCTCTCAAACGTTAAATTTAAAAAAAATTCTCCCAAAATATACTTAAATGGAATTACACAAATTACATGTAAAACAACAATACACTATTTTTTTACATACCTGATAATTAATTACATCTAACCAGATCATTTTAGAGACCATTGTTTATGTGTCCAAATTTTGCGAACTTTGGCCCACCGAAGACGTTTTTTCTGTCGACATCAGATATTAATGGCTTCTTTCTCGCCTTGTATCCTTTTAGCCCTTAATCTTTAAGTCTCCTTTAACTGGTCTCGGTGATATTTTTTTAACTTGAAGTTTCATTAAACTCCTTACCAACTATACAAGATGTTTTTCCGCGAATGAAAGATATCTTTACTAGGTGTGTCAAACGTTTTCTGCCATTTCTTTTACTTGATGCAAAGCTCTTGATCTCCTGATATCGTTTATAGTGGTTGATACATCATCTTTTGAACATGTTTTTATAGCAATTTCTACATGTGAAAATTTCTGGCTCTCTGTGTTTCTGTAATTTCTCTTGTTTTATTTATGTTACTAGTATAGAAGATAGTGAATACAAAATAGTTAGAAATTTAAGTTGAAACAAGAAATTTTGTTTATATTCTGATTTTAGAAAACATACCATTTTATTAATTACACGCTATCTAGTGAAATACTAAGTAATTCAAAACATTAACAAAATATTCAAATATATGAGCACAATACACATTATTATCGTAGAAATTTATAAACAATATGATAAATTCTATACAGTTTGAATAAATATGTGAAATAAAAAAATCATTGAGTAGTGCTTTGTATCCTTTGGCTAAGAGTGTATAGAGCTGCAGATCCTCTTGCTGGAATTGATAACACTGGTCTGCGTCAAAAATGTACCTTAGGTTTTCTATAGTGTTTCTTAATAAAATTGACCTCCTAAATCCGAATCTGTCATCCGTTTTTCTCTATCACCTCCAGTTTTTGTGATACAGGGGGTGATAATAATTTTATAGTTTATACATCTCCTATATTACATCAAATTTCAATAGTTTTTGCACTGCTCTATTCGCAGTAAATTTTGTGTACATTTAAGTAATTATGCAAATAGGTTTATATTTTGCAGGTTAAAAATTGCTTAGCATTATAATAATAAGAATAATAATAATAGTGGTTGAGTTAAAAATGGACAGAAAATGTAAGAATAGCTCCTACAGATTTTGCTATGTTTGCGGCAAAGTGACTTTTTCCGAGCAGCAAAGTACAATCCCTCCTGTAATTAAATCTTTGTATCATGCATATTTTGGAGTAAGGCTAAAAGATCAAGATAAAAGTTTTGCACCACATATCTGCTGCAAGGGATGCTACATAAGTTTAAGACGCTGGAGTCAGGGCGAACAGAAGTCCCTCTCTTTTGGTGTTCCCATGGTGTGGAGAGATGACAAGGACCACACTACGGACTGCTATTTTTGCATGACAAATCTTAAAGGTGAGCATTGTATCAAGTATTTAAGCTTTCTGTATTATACTGGCTCCTGAAAATGTCATTATTATGTAAAGACTTAGCATAAAATTAAAAACTAACATAGTTCACTTCAGCATGAACATATCCTTTATTAAACATTTATGTACTATCTGCAACTCCAAATCAATTCCTTTATGTAATATGCAATTATATTTTCCACAGGTATAAATAAGAAGAATAAACATAGTGTGGCATATCCGGATGTTCCTTCTGCCATCAAACCCTTGCCCCATGGCCCAGGAATTCCTATAACTTCTCCTCCTGAACATATAGAGGTACATGAAGAGATTAATATGGAAGTTGACCAAAATTATGACACATCTGAGTCTTATCAGGTTTCCACACATGATATGGTCGCAAGACCATTCACTCAAGTTCAGTTAAATGACCTGACCAGGGATCTGGGGGTTTCGAAGGCAAATACACAACTTCTTGGCTCTCGACTTCGTGAAAGTAATCTTCTCGCTTAAAAAAACAACATTAAGGGGGGTACAGAAATAGAGAACAAGAGTTTCGAAGCTATTTTTTACAGCATTCTTCCAGCTCTTTAGTATACTGCGCCAATATTAAAGGACTTGTTGAGGCCCTTGGAATTCCCTACAACATATTAGAATGGAGACTGTTCATATATTCCTCCAGTAGAAGTTTAAAAGCTGTGTTACTGAATATTGGTAACAAAATAGCTTCCGTTCCTATAGGCCATTCAATCTAACTTACTGAAAGTTATGAAAATATGAAAAAATTGCTGGATCCAATAAATTACTCTAGCTATAAGTGGAGGATATGTGGTGACTTAAAGGTAAGATCATTTTACACTTGGCATTTCTAAGCTTTTTGATATTGACATTTTCATTTTTAATTGTTAATACTTGTATACACCTTTTGGTCAACTTACATGTTACAAGAATGCTAATCTGGAAATCATGAGTCATTTTTGAGTTATATTTTTTGTTGAAGTGTGTCCCTATAGGTTAATGCATCCTATTGGGTTAATGTGGAACTTATCCTAATTGAGAATGTATACAACACAACTCAATAAACTCAAAATAAGATGTACATATATACAATTAGTTCCAATACGATAATTTAATGCATCGGCATACAGGATTTTTCAGTACATATTCATATTCTTATTGTTTTAAGAAATATTACTTTGAATTTGTTTTTAGAAATATTACACTGAATTTACATACCGTGCTAAATTCTTTTCAGGTAGTGTCTCTTACGCTTAGGACGCAAACAGGCTACACGAAGCATCCCTGTTTCCTATGTTTATGGGACAGTCGTGCAGATAGTATGCACTATGAGAATAAGGTTTGGCCTCCACGAGAAGCATTTAGAATTAGATCAAACAATGTGATAGCTGAACCTTTAGTGCCTCCTCAAAAAATACTCCTCCCTCCACTGCATATAAAGCTTGGCATAATGGAAAATTATGTCAAAATCCTTAATAAACTAGGCCAAGCTTTTAAATTTCTTCTTCAAAAATTTCCACAAATCAGTGACGCTAAGCTCCATGGGGGAATTTTTGATCGACTTCAAATCAGGAACTTGATCAGCAAATTGATGCATCAATGAAGGACATAGAAAAAGAAGCCTGGAAAGCTTTCAAAGCTCTAGTTAACAGTTTTATAGGCAATAAAAGAAGCCTAGAAGAATATATTGCCCTAGTCAATCAGCTCTTAACAAGTCTCAAACATTTGGGAGCTCGAATGTCTATAAAGATACACTTTTTACAGTCCCATCTGGATTATTTTCCCGACAACTGCGGGGATTACAGTAAAGAACAGGGGCAAAGATTCCCCTAGGACATAAAAACAACGGAATCCAGGTACCAGTGTAAATGAAACGGAAACATGCTTGCTGACTACTGTTGGTGTTTGAAGCGTGATGCACCAGATGACAGGCACAAACGAAAATCGTCAAGGGCGTCTGTTCTTCGAAATTATAATTATTTTCTTTATTATGTTGCATTCTTTTATTTTTTGTTTATTAAAAGAATTATAGTTTACATACGTGTATTCCTGTTTATATGATATAACAGTAATAATGCATTATTAGATAGAGAATTTTTTTTTTTTTTAAATTCAGAAAAAATGAGGTAATCTCAATGAAAATGGTGTATGCTGTACTGAGAAAATCTGACCTGATTGAACAAATATACATTCATTTTTGAGCTTAGGAGGTTGGATTCATTAAGAAACCACAAAGAAATCCTGGGGAACATAAAAAAAAATTTCAAACGCAGGCCTGTGTAATTGAACGGCAATGTTCGGTTTTGGTGCCAGCAAGCGTACACTCATCCAAATGTTAGCAGCAACGATACCTGAGCTAACTAAGTTATCCCCATTCGAGCTGATGCAATGTTAATGCAACACTTCTTAATGATTCGCTCGATATTACTAATTCCATTAAACATCAGTGTCCATTATATACGTTTACTAACTTTGCATAATATGTTGTAGTGAACTTTACCCCAAATAAATTAAATTTCATACAGGAATAATAAAAAACAGTTTCATATTTACTTAGAGAAAGTGAGGTAAAAATCGGTTTAGGTCTGTCTAGATCTTGAAATTGATTGTAACCGTGTTGGCAGGTTACGGCCGTTAGGGGATCTGGTAATCCATTTGGGATCTTCGGATTTGGACAGAGGAGAAAGGATGTTCCAATAGAAGGAAAGGAGACTATTTGGGAGATCCCGTGGATATATTTTATTGGAGGAAAGCTTTTCTTGGGCAAACAAAGGAAACGTACGGGTAAATCTACAACTTAATGTAGGATTAATATGACAGGAGAGGATTAGGTCTCAATATTTGTTTAATGTACGCATCGAGGCAAGTTGTAGAGGGGCCTCACGAGATGTGGGGACAAATGAGAGGAGAAGAGAGAGAAAAGAATGAGAATGTAATAAGATCGAAAATGAGGAGAAATGATCCCACAAAAATATTACCTCTAATCTTGAGGCCAGAGCTGTCGTATTCATTGTTTTCCGTGATAGGGGACTGAATTACTATTACCTGCTGTCAGCCGAACGTCGAAGTAGGCAACTAAATGTTATTGTGAGCTTTGTAAACCAGGAAAGCCTGAAATATCCAAACACCCATGTACAAATTCCTGGATGAGAACAATAAGCCCTTCCACCTATGTTAAATATATATATATATATTGTTGTGGCAAAATATAAGGATAATTAGTGTTTCCTTTTTTCAGGAACAAGTTTATTTATCGGTAAATAGTCAAGGGCGTTGGATACAAAAAAGAGTAAAGTTTTAGTTGAGAAAAAGTAAGCTGACATAGAGAGAAGGAAGCCATCTGAATATTGGAAAAGAGTTATCTGCATCCTAATCAATGGCGCTGAGTATCAAAAGGCCGACATCATAACTAGTTTCCAATGCTCATTTAACACTTTAAAGGCTGTAAGACGTGACATGGGCAGTTGTAACGGAAACTCTAGAGCCGTGGCCAACAAAAAGGGCCACAACAGGTGTTATGAGTACAGCTGCACGCCGGAATTTACCCAATAACTGTGGGACAAGGTGATGGAAGACCCAAAATTGGCAATCCGGGTTTAGTGAGAGAGATAAGTGTTGGAGTCACCTTTTTGAAGCTGGCCTTAAATGAGGAACTTTGCTGCACTCCTACAAGAAGGTCGAGGGAAATGTTTTGACAGACAAGGCCAAGGAGAACGGCTTGACCAAGGCAAAGAAGCTCTTGAAAAACTTGAAACAACTTGTTGAGCGGGGTACGATCTGCTTTTTTCAGATCAAAAGAGTCTCAGCCAGTACCAGCTTTACAACACAGAACAATAGGTAGCTTGCCTATAATCCATGCGATCTTCCATGTATCGTGAGGACCAGTTCCCTCAAACTGTGATGCTGTGTTGGGGTGTCTCCAGGTAGGGTGACGTCAAGTCAACCCACATCTTTGAGTAGATCTCAGGCTCAATTCAGAATAATAGGAGCAACTGATGGAGATTATGTTTATACCATGGCTAAAGAGGGTTACTGCTGGAAGGCCAGACATCGGCAAGCGACTCAACGTCAGCCGGATGACCGTTCACAGAGTTCCGAAGAGGCTCAATAACGGGAAAAAAGCAAAAGGATCGATCTCGTTCAGGCATACCTGAAGTTGTCAACATTTTGGCTGTGAAAAAAGAATTAGAAATTGCTACCAACCTCAAAATGATAGCGCTAGCGAAGAAGAACATCGGGGTGGCTACGATGTTCAGAGTAGTCAAGAAGGAGGGTGGCAAGAGCTCTATGTGCGTGAAAAGGCCTCTGCTCGCCAAGCGTATCCAATGGCAATCGAATTCTAATTTATTCTCATAAAAACCTTCACGGTCGATCAGGTCATCAAAAAGTATAAGGGCCGCATGGAAAGTTTTGGCCATGACGTGTCCGATGTCCGTTACGTGTCCACGACCAAACGGCCAGCATTCATGATATTATTAGGGGCACCGTTGGTTCGATTAGTGAGAAAATTCGGCTTGTGTGGTTCGGGGCCAGTTACAGGATTAACACTTCTAATTATACGGACATCTTGGCCACAAAAGTCATGCCCTGGATGAGAAAGATCACGAAGAAGAAGAAGTGAGTTTTTCAGCGGTACGGTGCCCCATCCCACACGGCCAAGACCATTCAAGAGTGTCTTTGGTCGAACATGAGCTTCTAGTCTAAGGAATTCCGGAATCTGCAGTCGCCTGACCTCAATTGCATCTACTACAACGTATGAGCGCATGTCGTGGGCAGGTTTTGCAAGGTCCGACACAGAAACATCGACGATCTGAAGTCCTCCGTCAAACGCGTGTGGGCCAACAGGAGAAAGGACCTCGTCCGCAACGTGTGCGCGGCCTTTAGATGTTGCCTAGCTCTCGTACTTGCCACCGAGGGTGGCCACATTGATTAATATTACAATGTAAAAACCTATTTATGTACAAAAATAATAAAAACCTGTCTAACTGCATCAAAACTATTATTGTGTCCTTTGTTGAGAGCTTAGTAATGAGTGTAACAGGATGCTTGCAATACCCAGTACATCTTTACACATATAAAAAATGAAAGAAACAAAGAGAAAAGCGAAATTACAGAAAAGTAAAAAAATCTAATTACTTTGCATTGGCATAAAATAAAATTATATATAAGGAAGAGATCTCGCCAAATAAATTTGTGAATCGCTCTCATCCAGAAAAAGATTTACTTCAAACAACCTCATAAAAACTCGCTCGACTAATGTACATCGATCTCTATCGAATGGAAAAATATTGTTATGTAGATATATGTTTATATGAATAAACGGGTGAAAAGTCTAAATGATCTGCCATGATATATGCACATACCTGTGCATGTGTATAAGAACATATACATATGTATATCCTGAATTTTTCAACGTAAGGGGCTAACATTAGATTTATTGCATTGAACTTACAAATATAAGATTAGAAAACATGTACATACCTACGTATATGTGCAAGAATTTGCACTCATATCTTTGTGTTCGAGTATGTGTGGTAATAGGGAAAGATGTAGGGAGATGGGCTGGTTGAATAAGAAAGAAGCCTTGATTTACCAGATTCTAACCTTTCCTCCCTCCGCGTCTCTGTGATCAAGTGGCCGGGACGCTTAATTCACTTGGCTATCTCTAAGCAAAAAGGACGCAGTTTGTGCATAGCTCATATGCCGCTAACTTTGCCGTCGCCACCATACGGACGTACCTGTCACTTTGGGGGTAAGGGGCAGGTTTTGAGGGGTATCACACGCATGACAGAGATCGTTTTGTTGCATCATTTCATTTTGTTTACCTCCTTGAGTTCGACTTATCCTACCGTCTATACTATTATATGAACATGAAGCACGGGAGAAGAGAGAAATTCCACTCTCGCGTTTTCTTTTTTACATGATCAAACAATAACTGCTTTTTCTCTTCACACACAATTATTAATACACTATATAAATGTTGAAATTTGAAATGCGTAAAGTATTAAAAGAGACTGGAATAATGCTAATTTTATCATGAATAAAATGTTTTTTCTCAATCAGAAATCGTATAAAAAGTTGAAGCGTTATCCACTGAATGACCAAGAAGGCTGAAATTGCGATAAGTTACGGAAGAAAGAAATGAAAAATGTGTAGAACTCTGCCAAAACTTATTTAAAACTTATATCACTGAGAGATAAATGCAAATCTAGACGTTAACTATCTTCAGGTCGGGTCCAAACTTTGGGAATTAAAGTTCAGTTCGTCTCTCAAGTAAATAGAGGGTAAAGGAAAATGGATCTTACTGCTTTTCTGGCTATCATAAAAAGGAAAGCATAATTATTAAAAAGGAAAAATCAAAATGGAATAAGAAAAGGAAATAAGATAAATTTATTCTTAAAATTTTGATTTTATCCTATAAAGAGATGACATAATGTAAGAGTGGATACAGAGCTAAAATAAATTTGTGTAAACCTGCAGTGGAGGATAGGAAAAGCTCTATTAACGTAGAGGATTGGCTGTTAGTTAATGTAATTGGAAAGATGAATGAAAATAGACATAAAAAATGAGCGCTGAGAAATATTCGATAAAGACTGATCAATCATGCACGCAATATGGAAAACGCTGTTTTGCATCATAATAATGACCCGCAAACACAAGAATCCTTAGATTGCATTAAAAATAAGATTGCATACTGTCATATAAGCCAATGGTGGCGATCCTGACTATTCGCTATAACTTTATGTAAAATCTAAAATGTGTCAAATTTACAATTAATCTATTTAGCTTTGAAAAATACTTAAAAAACATAAGCGTTTGTTTTAAACTAACATACCAACCTGTCTAAAAGCTTCGCACAGTAGTATTTATCTTGCTCTAAATCATATATTTAATTTAGCGGTAAAGTAAAATAATTATTTTTACTTTTAGGTCATTTTATACAATTGTACAATTTCAATAATAAATCCATCCTAGGCTTTGGCAAATCATGAGCTAACTAGGAAATCACTTCTAGATTCTTAGCGAATCAAAAGTCTTTGCATGGCAAAATTTTAACGTGGATAAACCTCTTTGATTTTAATGAGATGGTGAATATTTTCGTGAGGATTCATTATGTACGTTAACTACGGTTAGTCTCACATTGTATTGAGATGATTAATGTCTGCCTATCTTGTTTGGTTTATATTGTTAATTGTAATAAACCCAGCATTCCGCAGGAAATAGAAAAACAGGATAATTTTTTCTTCGGAAAAAATTATTTCATAATTCAAAAGATATACATTGTTAATTGTTTGCAGACTACTAACACTACAGTATTTTTTTTGGCAAAATAAAAATACTTCTGTCTAGTTTTCTTTTGTGATATATATATATATATATATATATATATATATATATATATATATATATATATATATATATATATATATAGTGATTGGAGTCTATGAAAACAAGTGGAGAGGGAGAATAAAAGAAACCAGGTTGTTTACTACTGACGTTTCTCTCCACAGGAGCTTCCTCATGGACAATTAATCAATTTCAAGTTCAAGTTAATGTAAGTGATGAAATGTGTGGTCGGTTTCCATAGGTGTGAAATTGTTTACTAGTTTGCCCTGGTGTTGAGGGCATCACTAGCATTTCTCTCTTTTTATTTTTAGTTTTTTACGTCTCATCCTTCTATAGGTTTGATGACTGCCCATGAAGACCATGTTCTTCCTTATGTATAAATACTTTATTAACTCTTAAGTTGGTTCCTCCTTCGTGGCTTTGAAGCCTTTCAAGTTATATTTTGCTAACTGGTAGGATGCCTCGTCGTTAATTTATGTTTATGTTTGTTATTTTAGCGTTGGGCATTTCGACTCCTTTATTTAAGCTTTTTATATTTGTTGTTCCTTTATTCTTATCTTAATTTAGTTTAAATATTAATTTGGGCACTTGCCTCTTTTTATCTATGTTCTATATTGGTTTTATTATTTACTAAAGTTTTTATGTTTGCTATTTGATTATTCTCTTACTTATTTTAATTTAAAATTACATTTGCTCAATTGGCCTCTTTTTATCGATGCCTTTAACCCTAGTTGTTAATTTCTATGTTATTTATAATTTAACCTGAGCACTTCGCCTCTTTTTATTAATGATTATTAACTTTTATTGTTTGTCTATTTTATTTAATTTTTGTGTCAGAATAATTTGGGCATTTGCCTCTCTTTAATTATACTTATTTTTTCTTTTTGTTTATTTTTACCATCACTTTTTTTATTTAATTATTTGGGGGGTTTACATTCTTAGGTATAGATCGGTCTTATTTGTTCCCTCGCACAGTTTTTTCCGCTGGGAAACAGTGCTGTTCTTTCTACTTTGTGTTGTCTGCGTTTAGGTAGGTTGATATTATTGTTGATATTTGGGAGTATTTCTTCCTCCACCTTATCCTATGTCTTTCTCCCTAGCTTCTAGATCTCCATTTTATTTGGCTTGAGTCCCACTCTTTTGTGTAGGACTGAATGCCTAATACGATCGATCCTTCTTGCGCCGTCAATGAGCAGTGGCTTTATTCTGCACCCTCTGCATCGTCCTGTGAGAGGTACTACTTGCCATTTGCGTGACCACTGCTGGGTACACCAGGGCAGAGCGTACCAAGGCAATGTAGAGCTTCTTTTTGTTCGGCAATTGATGCTTTGGAATCTGTAAAGTTTTTTAGCTCTCTTTTAGCTAGGTAGACTCTGTTGTTAATGTTGGTTTTATATCCTGATTTGGTGAGTTGTAAGCCTAGAACTTTTCATTCGTTAGAGGGAAATGTTGTACGAGGATGTTGTCTACTTTCTGGCGATTCATTGAAATTACCTGGATTTTCTGGTGGTTCGTTATAATTTTGCACCTTTTTCAAATTTGTTTGATATTTTCTATCTCGGCAACTGTCGCCCTTGTTTGAACTGCAGGGCTCCTGATGGGTCTTAGGACGATTTGAGTGATGTCATCTGCGAAGTGCAAATACATCTTATCATCCAGCACTAAAGCAGGGAGTTCTATTGTGTAAACGAGGTAGAGCAACGGACTCAGACAGCTGCCTTGTGCAACACCCGCCTCGAGCTTGAATTCGGGTCTTGTGTAGCCCTTTATCAAAATTTGGGCTCTCATTACCATGATAGGTCACAGAGGACCCTTTCTAGGATTGTGTTTAGCCGAAGGTTCAAGATCTTGTATTGTAGACCCCTCAGCCAACCCTTATCGTAGGCCTTTTGAACATCTCGCAGTGCCACATCTACGCATTTCCGCTCAGCTTTGCTGCTCGCGAGTTTTCCCGTTAGGAGGGCAATGGCAATTTCCGCTCCCCGTCTCTTATGGAACCCGTGCTGCTGAGTATTAAGGGCTCCTTGCTCGGCTAAGCGGTCTTGAAGCTAGTCAACCAGGAGCTTCTCGTAGATCTTCGCCACAAACTCAAGCAGTGAGTATATCCTGTAATTGACCAGTTGATCAGGGGGTTCACCTCCCTTAGGTATAAAGATTATTTGAGCAATCTTTAAGCCGTCTGGGAAGTAACCTGTATTCAGGAAAGCTTCGAAGATGTTAGTGATTCCATGAATGATCTGCTATGAGGAATTTACTAAGTTACATTTAGTGATGCCCGTCCAGCCTGGCGCCCTTTGTTCAGAGGATTTATAGTGGCCATGGCCTCCTCAGGTGTTATGGGTCGGCCTTGCTCAGCCATCTTACTTCCTTTATCTACCTGGTGATGTGGATTCGTTCGATGTATGATCTGATTCAGTCTTCTATCAGTTAGCTTTCGAATTCATGGTTGAACTCTTCATTGTCTTCCGGAATTATGCTGAAGATATTTTTCCAGTACGTTAGAAATCTTTCTTCCAGAACCGCCGGTTCCTCTATATAATCTCCGTTCTCTTTAATTCGGGCCTTCGTTTTTCCTGTTTGTACTTTTAATTTTCTGATTTGTTGCCAGAATTAAGCCGGGCTCAGCTTGTTGGAAGTTGATAGCGTCATTATGCTCGGCGCTTAGGCGCCGTAGTAGCGAGTTTCTCTTCCGGTTTGGACTTGCTGGTAACGAGCGATTACCCTCATCTTCTCTGTCCATCTAGGTTGAGGAGGAGTTTTGTACCCTATCTTGGGTATGTACTCGCTGTCTGCTTCAGGAATAGTTTCATTATTCTCTCCACCTCTACATATATCTCCTCCAAGGTTGCATCACTCATGTCAACTGGGGTGAATAGACTGAGTTGTCTCTTGTAACATTCCCAGTTCGCCGAGGCGTAGGTGTTTCGAAAAGTGGCTGGTAGCTGGATCGGCGCGAGTAAGATTGTGGTAAGAATGGCTATGTGATCACTTGGGACTGTTGGAACCGACTCGCTATGGTATTTGAAAGGGAAGTCTTCACTTTTTAAGATTATGTCAGGTTTGGTGGCTGTTGTGGAAATGAAATAAGTCGGAAAGTCCGGCCCTATTCTTTGGATGTTTTTCTTTCCATAGTCAATTGCAAGTTTTGGTCACTTTCGTTGGTTTTATCACAGCCTGCCGCAAGGCATCTGGCATTGAGTTCGCCCCCTAAGATTGCCATTCTGCGATGCCCAAATAGCGTGTATAAGTTATTTATGGGCAGGTAGGATTAATTTATAGCAGTTCTATAGTCATTTATATGATATCAGGTTTCAAGTGGCGGGGGAGGTTCTGAAAGAACCCCCTGTATCTCAAAATCGGCGCCGTAAGTTATTATGATTTTGTAGGAATAAAAGGGCTTTTAATTAGCTTTAATTTTCTATATGATAATCTAACGTAGTATAAAGTTGAAAAAATAAATGTGGTATCCCCTTAATATGAAGTCAGGATCCAGCACACGAAATATGTTTCCATATGCCGTTGCTCTCCCCTCTAATCCGCTTATGTTGAATGTCAGGATACTCATTCTATTGCTTACTTTCTCCATATTATCCTTTTAGTGTTTATGGATACCGTTTTTCTTTCTTCCGTTCCTATTCTTCCTGAATTCAGCATTTGAGACCTGCTCACACGTATCATCATGTAGAACGACTCTGTTGCGGAGCAGTAGTTCTTCTGCTGCTTCTGTGTCAATTTCAGCATCTCATTTCCACTTGTATATTTTTTATTTAATCCTTTGAAAGATTTTTCTGTGCTCCATATCCTCGGGGAAGAGAAACTGTTCGCACGCGTAGATAAAGAGGTTTATTTTATGTGTGGCCAGTTTTTTGTGTCTGTCATTCTTCTCCTTGGCTTTCTTGGTTTGAAGAGCAGCTTCGTGGCCCGATGAATTTGATGACTCCGAGGAGTCCGATGTATCCGTCTCTGTTCTTTCATTTACTTCTTTATTCTCTCTGTTTTGTTTCTGTGCCGGAGTTTTTACTTCTACCATTTCTTTTGTATTCTCATTTTGCGTTTAGTTTCCTGTTTTGGGGTTTTGCTTTTTGTGTGTCTTGTTCCACTTCTTCTGCCTGTCGGTTTAATGCCATCTGAAATTGCAGGACATCGCCAGAAGGGGGATTGTCTGGAGCCACATTTGGTCCATTCCGTTTTTCGCGAGCACTACGTTTAGTTCTTTTGCTAATGTACTCAGTTGTGTTAGATACATGACGTGTGTGTGGAAAGTGCACATCAGAATCTTAGTCGAATTCTCGTTTTGGATCTTGAGGTAGGTTTTCTTTGCGTCTACTTGTGTTAGTGCCGCCTTGGCTGATTGGGCATATGCGGTATTGGACCTCTGCATCTCCTCTTGTGTCCTTTCTTGCTGCTTCTCTTTGATCAGTTCTTTCAAGATTGGACATGCCATGGCTATTGATCTATTTCCATGTACACAGTTGATGCATTTTTCGAATGCGTTTGTACATTGTTTCCAGTGATGGCCCTTCTCGCTGCATTTGGAGCACGACTCCAGTGGTTCTTTGCAGTCCTTGATCACGTGTTGCTCCATCTTATAGCCCCAGAAGCAGAACTGGACTGAAGTAAATTCCTCTCTCTCGACTTTTTCTTGGTTAACTTTAGCGTTGAACATGAAGAGTCCGTGTTCCTTGGCCTTATGATCCATTGCTGTCTCACCCAAGACTACTATGAAGACATGTAAGTAGTAACTGTTCTACCTTAAATTTCTCAATTTAATCACCCCGACTACATTGGATCAGGATTTTTAAGCTGTATTTCTTCTTGTATGTCTTCTTGGTGTGCTGCCCTATCTATGAGTCTAGATGCCGACATACCACGCTTCTGTGGGCCAAGATTTATGGTGGTATGGCCGGTTGCAATCCGATTCCACGAAGGACCTCTACTGCCTTTTCTTTAGTGATGGCCTCGATGTCTCTCTCCTTTTCGCAGATAGCAACGTACCATGAGGTCAATTCCACTAGCCTAACCATGGCTATGTTCAGTTTTCCGTACACTACCTCGGAAAACTTTACCCTAATAGGCTTGAGTTGTCCATCTATAACACGGAGCGGGATTCTAGTAGTGTTTCCTTGGGCCATCTCTTCCAGAGTGTGGCCCCTCGGGGCAGTGTTCTTCTTATTCTCTCTATATTCGCTGACCTAAGTCGTCTTGCTTATGAGTTAAAGTTCGTGCTCCCTCTCTTTAAACGATATCTTTTAGTACTTAGTTGTAGGGGGGACTCCCTCTTCGTCGCAACTATGCTTCCATGAACGTGAACTGCCAGATGGGGAGGATAAGATGATTATGGGTGAACCCGGAGTGCCCTCACGAGATGTGATTGTATGGCGGACGTTTTGTTTGTTAGCGCGGAATCAACCATCGCTAACCGGGGGTGCTGCCCCTCACAGGTTTGGGTATCAGAACTGCAGCCAGCATACATAGAGACGGGTGTTGCTTTCCTTTATGGTACTGGCTTAACTCCCGGGGTAAAAAAGTGGTTTGGAGCGGCATATGTCTCCCCTTTTGACATCTACTCGAATAGGGACTCTGGTGGGAAACATCTGCCGCTCCAAAGACTCGACGTAGAATAACAGGAACTGCGTAGTATACAGGGTACCCTGCAGCGACTGCCCCCTGGCCTACTTTGGTGAGACACAGGGGCGTGGACACCAGGATAAGAGAGCACAAGCAGGATATTCGAGCTGGAAGGTTCAGCAACGCTCTCACCAAACACCTGCGAGATGCTGACCACTGCATCAGCTGGAGTAAAACGAGAGCAGTCGCGTATGCATCCAACAAAAGGAGGAGGAAGGCATTGGAAGCGGCATTCATAGCCACGTCTGAATGCCTGAACGCCAAACCCGGATTTTTTAACGTAAGTCTGAACGTAGCCGAGCAAGTAGTCTTTCTCTCTCTTGTGCCTCCTTTACCCTGAAAAGGGTAAAGAGTGGCTTCTCCGAGCGGGCTGGGCACGTACGTCTGAAGTAATTCTTTGTACTTATCCCAATCCGCTCTATGGTATGCCTTTCATTTCTTCAAAGGGATTTGTATATGATTCTTGTTTATGTGCATTAAAGTCGCAGTGTGGTCACTGCCAGGAACATCCACTGGTTCCAAAAAATTGTTAAAGGGCAGATTGAAGTTAGCCAGGCAGATGTCTGGTTTTCGTGTGTGTTCTCTTTGTAAGAATGTAGGGAAATTGGGTCCCAGTCTTTGCAGTATAAGTCTATTGATAAGCGTGTTAAGTTGTCTTCCGACGTTGTCTGTATTTCTGTACCCAGAAGCCACGCTATGGGCGCTTAAATCGCTCATCAAAATGATCGATATCCTATAGTTGAAAAGTTTAGTAAAGCGCTAAAGTAGCCCACACGACCAATCCAAAGGATGAGAAGAAAGTAGATACAGAATCCTCTGACACCACGGACATTTCCGACACCTCGGTCTCAGAGAACTCTAACAAGGAAGTACGGCGCAAAAAAGGTAAAAAGGGGGCAAAGAAAAAGCTAAATGCTGACCAATTCACCTTCTATATCTACGCCTCCAAGCATTTCCCCATCCCGTGTGACTGGGACAAAAAAACAAATCTGCGTGGAAATAAAAAAGAAATTCTACAAATGGCACTTCGACGCTTAATGCGACGAAGAATCGGTTGAGGAGGCCCTGTACAACCAGAACGTCGTCTTCTACCGGGAAACATTTGTAGAACTCTCCCCAGCAGAATAAAAAAGCACTTTTCACTCTTTGTATATCAATCAATCAATCAACCTCGGTGCCTTCAGGCCCATAAGGACGATAGCGCCGGGTCAACTCGGGGGAACCGGGCCTCCCCCACCCTCCCAGGTACCTCATCCGGGAGGGACTGGTATGAGGGTGGCGGAGGGGCACGGGGATCTAAAACTTTTTCTCCCACTTTCCCTCTCAATTCATTTCATTTCTTGCCACTAGACGAGCAGCAGATCAGAAAGATCGATCGATTTCACGTGTCTACATAACACGCTCTATCAAGCCATAGTACAGTCTGTGATATTTTATCCAACCATCACGATGTACACGATCTCGAGAAGTAATCTATTAAGACTCCAAAAAGTCCAAAACAAAGCTATATACTTAATAACAAACACTAGAAGAGGAGAAAGAATAAGACTACGAGACCTGCACAGGGAGGCAAAGATAAAGCCACTTAACAGAATAATTGCAAAAAGAGCCAAGGAAAATCATAGAAAAGACAGAATGAAGTAGGAGTTGAATTAAACAACCAAATTGCCCGAAGAGAAGAATGGAGATTACACAGACTATTCTCAAGTTTCTCAAAAATAGTAGAAGGAGGAGAAGAGGACGAAGAAGAAATCTACACCTAGAGAAAGAGAATAATACTCGACGACGACTAATAGTCAATAGAAACCTACGCCAGTTGTTAGTAAGAATAATTACTAATAACAGTTTGAAAGCCTCATAAATATCAACCCTACTTAGACATATTAAAAATTGATACATATACAAAAAAAAATAAATAAATAACACTGCAATGCGGGACAATCACGAACTTTATCACGCTAGTTATACTACCTAAAATGGACAGAGATAAGCCTGACCTCGAGGTAACTAGCATCTCTTTGCAAACCTCTTACTTCCTTCAGCCTTCACCATCTATTCTTTTTTACTATCACATTCGCACACGAGACTCACAGTAGATACGTGGGACAGGGGTTACGATAAACTGCATGGTTATAGTTAGAGACAAGGGACACATGGTGGTTCGGATTCCACGTTAAGCTGTAGGTCCCATGACTAACTAAGTCCACTTTTGTCTCCTACCATTTTTTTCGCTGTCCTATCCTCAAACTTTATTCTCCCTCTCCCTCTCACTCCTATCCGCTGTACTCACAGTGCTTGGAGCCTACTTTGGTTCTAGACAGTGTCACTATGGGGGTCTATAAAGGAGTACCGGGCCTCCTCCCTATCCCTTATTGGCTGCTTTATGAGGGCCAAGGGGGTGGGCGGGGGAAGGGGCGAAAGAGCTGTTCTTTGTCTCCCACTTCTCTTTTCATTTCATTTCATTTCTTGTTTCTCGTTATTCTGAGGAAGCTCCTCGGGAGCGAAACGTCAGTAGTAAAGAACCTCCAACCACTCCTGGCTTCTCTCATTCTCCCTCCCCATATATATATATATATATATATATATATATATATATATATATATATATGCAAAAAAACACGAGGAAAATAAAAAAATTATTCCTAGTAATTTTGAACATCCATTATCAAGCATAATGAACTTAAAATATAGTTCGAATGTACTCGGAATATTCGTTTCTTTTTCCTTGTACTTTGTTGCATTTATTACCTCCTCACGTGCTAATATGAGAATCTTCTCTCTCTCTCTCTCTCTCTCTCTCTCTCTCTCTCTCTCTCTCTCTCTCTCTCTCTCTCTCTCTCTCTCTCTCTCTCTCTCTTTTATATATATATATATATTTATATATTATTATTATTAAATCCAATGACAGATTCCAAATATGTTAATAAAACCACTGTGGAGGAGCGTAATATTTATTATCTCGAGACCAGTTTTGGTATGGAGTTTGTCATGCCAGCCTCAGTCGAAAACTAAGAATACATGCAGTCACACCAAGCATACAATATATATATATATAGTTTACAGAGATCCAATTGAAGTCCCTAATCACGAAGTGTGAATTTAGGTTCATTAAGGATATCTTTAAGTTTAGATCTTTGACGTAGGGGCTGCATTTGTATTGCCCATCCGAAATGCTAAAGTTGGGGTTTTCATCTATAAGGGGGGATTCAATGACCTTTCTTTTGCGGAAGTCCTTACATGGGTAGATTAGTTTAGCCTGTGGGAAGTCTATCGGTTGGTTACAGTTATTAGTGTGTGTGAAAAGACTAGAGGCTGTGTTTCTCCGTCTAATGTCTCCTCTGTGTTCCTATATTCTCTTATCCAGATTTCTTCCTGTTTATATATATATATATATATATATATATATATATATATATATATATATATATATATATATATATAATTATTTATATGTTGCGTAGCCTGGAACACTGTATGTGCGCTAAATATTTTTCGTTGGCTCACCGAAACAGTTAATAAATTATATCCGTATATGTTTCGTCGTTGCTAATACTTTTATCGTCCGTTCTTTCTCTTGTTCATACCTTTTTATGTAGTGTCAATCGGGCATGAAATGTGGTCAAAACGAATTGGAAAAACATTCTTTAATTAACATTGGTGATGTATTGGCATTAAATATCTCCTATGGAAATAGCAGAATGAATGACAGCTCTCCCTCTGGAATATCTTCGCACTGGTGAACGTTTAGACATTTTTAATTATAGTAATAATGACAGTAAATTATCATTGCATCCATATATTTATTCTCTTAGCTATATTCTGAAAGTCCCTTGCGATCTATCTAAACGACATTATAACAGTTGGTTTTCATCTGTCGTTAACAACGTATGAATTTATCCTCATTCCAAAATTCTTACTCCTTTTTATCTCAAATCACTAAAATAAAGCAGAAGCCCAGCTAAATTATTTATTATAGTTTCATTCCTATGAATTTATTAATTTATTTCCACCTCAGATGGAAAAATAATGGAATTCATCACAAAGACCCAATCAATTAAATTTCTTTACCAAAAATTATTATTTCCCTTGCCTAGGTTAATTGATGGTCCATTCGCGTGAATTATCTTATCCAAGACAGTTCTAGTTTATTTTCAACGTTACTTTGGTTAATACAAATTCTCGTTTCCATTAGAACAACAGTTTAACGAGATTTGATAACTTTGTTGGTATTTCGTTCTAGTAAGGAGGAATATGCAAATAAGGCATGAAGGCAATCAAAGGATCAGTCGTGTAATATGGCATAGTCTGAAAAGCACTCTCGTTTGAATAAATACATAGAATATTTTATCCTACTTTGAAAGCTGATGCTTACTAGAGAGCGCTGGGCATTGGATAACCCTTGGTAACCTTGCGTTTTTATGTAAAATTAATTCAAAATGGCCTAGGGAATCAAATCTTCTTGTAAAATGTAAGAAACATCCACTCGTAACGTTATGTTGTTATTGCATAAGACATCGAATTTCTTCGAAATCTCGATTTATGAAGGAAGTCTCAAATTGAAGGCCAACTCTTTATATACATTTTCGGCTATTGATGTAAATGTACACGTAAATGGATATTGAATGTATATTGATGTGAATAGATATCTTCCACAAATTTTCAATTTCTGTAGTTTCACCACTCTCTACAAACTCTGTGCGCGAGGTGGCTTCCTGACTATTTTGCTTCAAATTCGAATAATAGTAATGCCACCTTTCTCTTTCATCTTACCTTTATGTTTCACTCTAAATGCGTAACTGTAGATTTCATCATTATACCCAAGCTAGGTTCATTGTATTGAATTTGAAAAAAGCAATTTCGGTTCCTAGGTCAGTATGTATGCCTATATACTATAATAAGTACTGTCCCTAACTAGAGAACACAATTCCCTTATCTACATATTCATGAAAATATCCTTTGAATTTCCATATGAATTACACAATATTTTATGGACTTTCTATTCAATATCGTCCAAGCTGCAAATCACATAACATTGAATAAAACATAAGAAAAGTAATTTATATTTAAGAATCGCGTCCAAATCAAGAGAACAATAAATTTTAACTATCAGTTTACTAGCCAAAAGTAATAAGATATATATATATATATATATATATATATATATATATATATATATATATATATATATATATATGACTATCACATGCATTGTCACTGCTACTGATGGTATTACAGCTTTATCAGGATGGCGAGAAGAGTTAATGTCGGCAAGAGTTTCATAAATCAGGATGTTCAGTGAGAGAGTGAAGATGATATTGTCTGATATATCAAGGCATTGTAAAGGGTCAAAAAGTATGACTTCCCGCTTAATATTTCTCCATAAGGATACCAGAGTTTCTGTCCTAGGGAAAATCGTACCAGAAAATGGATGTTGATGAAGGACCGGTTTTAGACAACAGACAGTATTTTACGTCAAGTGGTAGAGAACCTGAATTTGGATATTTCTTGACAGACTCTCTCTCACGTCCGTTGAGAGAGGTGAAACTCATACCACACCCATATTCTAAGAAACCACTCATAACTAAAACGATTAAAGCAGCTATGTAACCTTCGCTACTGACCACGTTCTCTGAAGTGTTGAAAGTGGGAAATATATCATCTTCTTAGTCATGAAAACAAATTAAATTTGTTTAGATTGAATGGAAAGCAGCATAGAAGACGTCATAAATGTGATTGATTGAATTTCATATGTCCAGAATTGGTGGTTAAATTTATAGGTGTCCGCGTTATGGTGTGAAGTATGGTCTATTTGTTAGTCCGTTTGCGTGGCAAAATCAACTTTGCGGTATATAAAAATTCTGCTACAGGTTTAGAGGATCTCCTTTCTTCGAACATCTGAAGTACGTGAGCCACTTCTGTATGCAAGACAATGCTCTGTGCGACATAGCAGATTCGGTCAAATACATCTTGAATGCTGATAATATAGACGTGATGAACCGGCCTGGGCAGAACCATGATTTAATCCCGATAAAAAACCTTTGGAAGGTTATGGATCATAATCGACAAATGTTGAAGATCTTGGGGAAAGATGGTAAGAAGAGTAGAATGAAATTTCGCCCGAACAAGGCAAAAATTGATGAATTCTTACGGCTGAAGATGTGATCAATTCATTCATGGAAAGGCCATGCATACACCTTAATAATAAACTGTGGAATTTTCCATTGCAAAATTATCTTGTGTTTTGTTTATGACGACAAGAATACTTATCGTTCTCTAGTTTTGGACGCATCCTTTCCTCAAATACCTTTTCGTTTTCTCAAACTTTTAATCAGCTGTTCTACGAAGCTCAACTAAAACCCTATCAGAAGCAAATTTCAAACAATATTCTGAGTAAACTTTATAAAAATTAAACAAATATTTTCAAGAAAATGTAGAGTATAGTATTTTTTCTCTAGTTAAGGGCGTTATTGTACAAATTTCTCTTAGATTCTCACCCCGATGCCGATCTAGTTCTTTTTCTCTATTCCTCTTAGTTACTTTTATTCCACAGTTTACAAGAGGGCGAAAAAGATATATCGGTTCCATTTTCAAAATTATTACTACCCTTTGCAGATTTCATGCTATAGTCAATCTCTCTATTTATCCAAACTGCACGATGAATTGCCCTGGATAAAAACTCGTTCACTTACTCTCGATGCTCAGAAAGAGTGGATTACATGTCCCTGAAGCAGATTCTTCTATACTGCAGAATATACTTTGCTGTGTAAACGGATAATCGGACAGATTCTAGCGCTTGAAATCATGCCCCAAGATATAACGCAGCCGCCTCTAAATTTGATCACCGTTTTCGTGTACAGGAGATTCAATCTTACACCTCTCCGAAGTGAACACTCCACAGGATCTAGTCAGTAGTGAAGGCTAACATACCACTTTATTCATGTTTCGTATAAGTGGTTTCTTAGGCTTGGAACATACATGGAGTTACACTTCCCTCAAGCGACGTGACACAGCCTGTCCAGAGAGATTCTGTTTCAGGATCTAGGCATTTTAACCTGAGATACCAGCTACTGTGTTCAATCGGTCCTCCATCAACATTCATTTCATGGTGCAATCTTCTCTGGGATTAGCCTTATGAGGTTGCCTATTTTCTTCATCAACTCTCACGACCCGGTATCTTCATGGAACCTTATTATGGATGAAATCCAACTATTGACTATTTAAAATGCATCGAAATGTCAGAAAATTCTTTCATTCGTTCACCTGTAACTTTGCTTTCTGAAAGATTTGTCGACTATAACTCGGCTCGCCATCCTGATATAATTAGTAATACCATCAGTAGCTTTCTACAATACAGATGAAGCAGTATTGCTATACATACTTTAAGAATTTTTAATTAGAAACTGAAAGTTCTACATATTTTTTGTCCTATAGGGATGCATCGTTTCTTAAATACACATTAATTACCTCATAACTTTTTTTTAGCCACCGTTCTATGAAATGAAATTATAACAAGATCAGAGTTAAATTTCGAAGAATATTCTTTCCGATTCTTATGCGGCACCTCAGGGAGTCTCAGACACGAAGGAACGGGAGTTTTGAAGGGGGTCAGAGATAAGGTGGGCCGCATATTTTTCCGGGAAGAAGGTGACCCGGTAGCTTTCCTCTGAACAAGGGCCAAAGCTTCACGAAGGGAGATCTGCTGGTGAAATCTTAACGACGAGGTGCGACTTGAACAGGGGTTGCGGCACTTTGCCGGGAAACAGAAAAAACGGTTTGAATTGAGGGACTGACAGACTCAAGGTTAATTATACAGCTAGCTGGTCCGATAGATAGCCCCAGGGCATGGCCGTCCCTAGAGAATTTTCGACGTCAGTCTATGTAAACTTACTTCGAGATAATGATTCGGATCGGAGAGCGAAGTTAGTACGGCTGCGCTTGCTGGGAAATAGACATGCCTGGGAAGCATGGGGGCGAGAGCTAAGCATTATCACCGAGGGGGGAGGGGATAACGAGGAGCGTTCAAAATCAAATAAAGCTGGGTCGGGTTACTCAGCGCAGGACTGCTTCCTTCTCGAAGATTCTAAACTTTCCACGCCAAAGAGCACGTAGTTTAGAGCGAAGGAGCTGAAAAGAGTATTCCGATGGGGCTTTCTTTCGTGCTGGTCCTTCAAGGGTATCCCCTTACAATAATCAACATGGGTTTCGGTGTCATGGCTTCGGTTTAAGTAATCTGTTAGAATATTTTCACAATGATCTCAACCTTGGAACATCATAAACTGTCGAAATCTTTTATCTCAACTTTCACAAGGTATTTGACACTGCACAGGGGACTTGTTATAAATTGAACAACACATATTATATGGGTACAGTTTATTAATTAGATCGAATACTGTTGTTTGGTCGAACTTAACCAGAGAGTTATGTTAAATGAGATTACTTCAAGCTGGGCAAAGATCACTCGCAGTTTCGCTCAGAATAAACTATTGACCCATTGTTTTGCTATAATCTATATTTACCATTCCTACATTAATTTTCAATAAAAATTTCCTAAGTTGAAGATGATATAAAATTTAGAAAGAGCAAATTATTGTTAATATATTAAATATGCAAAGAGACTTGTGGTAAGGTAATGGAATGGAAAATGTAAGATAAAGTGCAATGTACGTAGGAAGCCAAAAGCATCGAAGGTGGACAACATCGGTAGTTATAATATAACCACATAAATAATGGTAAATAATTGGTTGTATTAATTTCACGACACTTGAACGTTTTAAAACAATAAGTTGTAACAGCCCCAAAATCGGACAGACTTCTGGGATAAAGAGTGAAGAGCCTCGGTTAGTTGAGAAGTTAAGTTAATGAGTTTACAGTCAGCTTAAACTTACTCTCATGTTATGCATGTTTTCTTTAAAAATAAGAATGTTTATCGAATTTAATAACAACGAGTGAGTATTACGCAGAGAGTCTGTAGGTGCAGATCTGTTAAGAAAGTTGTGATGATAGAGAAAGTGGAAATGTGTGGAAGACATATTTCCGCAAATCTTTCTGCTGGCATAGACGCCAACAGGGTAAATTGCTTGTTTGGGGGTGAGAAGAGCTCAAAATCCTCCAGGTGAGAGTCGCAGCAATGTTGTCCGTGCTCCATCTGACATCTCTTTGCGTGTTCGAAAATATGAGGATGAGGGTTGCGTATTGGTTTTAAGGGTCATCCTAAACCTCATCTTGCCATAGCTCTACACCTTCCTCCACTAGATTCACATAGAGGTAGACTTTTATTTTGTGATTGCACAATATGATGTTGATATTTAGAAGAATCTTTTATGCAGAATAGTCACTTTGTGTAGTTAGTTGTTTCTTTAAGAGAATAATATAAAATTTGTATCTTCAAAGTGACAGATTGAATTTTAGTAAATGATCAATTGTATCACCTTTTTGTTAATAAAATAATCAGCGACGCCTTTTCTTCCATACAGAGATGCTTCCTTTTACCTCAGTAATGTCAATTTATTGCTATTATTGTATCATTTCCCTTTTTTATTCAGGTGATTGAATTTTACGCGCTGCTCAGCATAAACTTCCTCTTTCAGCAACACACAAATCGAATAATCCATCGAGTTGTAGTGTGATCTTTTTGGAGATCACTCATGCTTTGTAAAAATCTGAGTCCAAAATCATTCAGAAACACGTATTTGTCCATATTTAAATGTGAAGGTGCCCCATTATCTGGATTGAGACAACGACTGTGTGGCAAAGAGATTTTCCAAGAAAATTCTGTAGATATCATCACTTTTTGGGAAAATCTTGATGTCTCATGATACAAACTATTTACTGGAATATCACATTATATGAGGGTTTCATGGAATTTCAAGTATAAAATCCTTTTAATCCGTGAACATATATTAACAACATCAACTGAAAAATTATCCAAAAACGATATACACCCTGCTTACCTTTTATCCTTTACATTATTGTTTTTTATTGAAGTTGGATTTATTTTGGATGCTTTTAGATTCCACGATTTTACAACACGTTGCACAGAACTCTTACCAAGATTTAGATTTTTTTGCAATTGTCCGTTACGATAAATGGGTCCTTGAATTGAATTTTATAAATTATGTAGTTCACATGTTTGGAAACTGTAGCAATTTTAAGCCTACTACTATCCGATTACTTGGTGGTATTTTCTGTAGAGCGAATTTTCTTTACAAGTTCGTCATGTGTAGTTCTTTTTTAACCTCTGCCGGGGAACTTCCTTTATACAAATTAACGCTAACGAATCCGAAGTTTTGACGGAAAACGTTGAAGGCGTAGCACTTGAGATTCTTAAAGGCAGAATTTGCACTGAGCTTTTTTTTATTAAAACTTTGGAAAAAGGAAATCGATGGAGGGAAAACTGTAGAGATGGTTCATTAAGTAAATTTACTTAGAAATGATTTTAGAGTTCTAAGTAATTGAAATGGTTAAAATTACGAGAGTGAAGTCTTAATTATCGATACTTAATAAAACTTAGGCCCTTAATTTAAATACTGCTAGTATCATTTTAAACCCCGATCTATTTCGAGGATTTTATGTCTTTTATGTTAAGACTTAATCTAATTGTTATTCTTTGGAGCGATGTGACCGACTTTTCAAAATTTCGTTCTTCGATGGAAGTCATCAAAAGTAACAGTCTGGTACAGAATAGCAATCATGCCCGGACTTCACTAATCCCTTCCAAACTACATCCTTTGCAATGATTTTTTTTATGGAAGATCAAATGCTCGTACAGGGCTAGAGCAGTCTACGAACCTTTGATTTGATGGTCCGGAATCACTCTTCTTCCTCGATTTTACAAACAATATAGCTGTTTTATATCTGATTTGGATTGCTCTTTTATTTATATGGAGGAAAATTGTTCAAGTGTTGAACAGATAGCTCATTATACTAAATGAAATTCAGCATTTTAATTGCCTCTGCTCGATTATTAAAGGTTAAAACCTAATTTTATAGAAATTCTAACCTACCGAATAACTGAATTTTATCTAGAAAAAGATAAATACTACCAAACTACTAAAAAATGTCCTTATTAAAAGTTAACATATGAAATTGATTGCTTGCATGTTGCTCTTAAAGGGGAATTTAAAAAAAATATATACAGAAAACTACTAAAGTTTTCTTCTTTCCTTCCTGTAACGAATTTCACACATAATTTAGGAAAAATGGCACTAAATTAAGGAGAGAGAAGGGAACAACTGGTGCTTAAGTGTAGTGTATAGAAATGAATTAGAAGGACACAGAGTAGGAAAACCTCGAGAATACAGAGAACTAATAAATTGAACTTCGTAAGCTCAAAGGAATTGGAGTCAATAAGATTCAAAATATAAACAAAGTTTCTTGAACAGTATATTTTATTCTACTCTTAGGTAGATATCAGAAAATTAGATCTTTCAAATTCTAAAAATGGCAGAAATTTCTTTCCAGATAGAGATAAAATCTCTTAAATTGATTTCCCAAAAGATTTTCCAAAACTTCGATCGTCCATTGCTCTAAATAACATTTAAAACTTCTTTTGCGAGAAAAAATTGGCCAGGGTCTATATGAAGAAATCTGACTTCTTTCCTTCTTTTAAAAAAGGGGAATATATATTTCCATACTAAAATCGTTGATGAAAACGCCGTACTGCTCTCCTTGCCCCCAAACTTCGTATTACTCTAATAGTAAGCCTCGTAAACAACTTTTCTTCCTGAAGGATCTTCAAACAACCATGAGGCTATCAGAATGCTATGGCTGAACGAGTCCTGATTCGTCTGATGTTCTTCCATTATTTTTTAACTAAATTAAGTATTTTATGACAGTAGCCATGGTATCCTGTGATTTCCATGCCATTTTTTACCAGAACTACCCAACTTGCTTATTATCAGTTTGTCCTTACCTTTTCTCTCATAATGTTGTCAATCAACAACACTTTAAAAATATATGCGTTTTCTGTTAGTTGACAAATCTAAAAACGCATTTTTATGTCAATGTCGTCAACTGACCTTTACATCAGAGTACTTAGGATGTTAAGTTGGCTAAATAGCTAACTCTACTCTGCGTAAAATATAGTTGAAGATGAAAAAGAAAGTTAGAATCTGCTTGACAATCCACTGAATTATTCCGTTCTAGATTTTAGTTAAACACAATAACGGCGAGTTTAAAAAATTAAATCTATTAATCATTAACAAGGACAAAAAAAATGGAAGATATTATAATAATAATAATAATAATAATAATAATAGTAATAATAATAATAATACAAAAAAAAACGAGGACATAAAGCAGTGGGTCTACTTTAAGCTTCTGTTGAATTCGTTCCGACTCCTTATAGTCCTTATAATTTCACAGCAGCGATTATGCGTTAGCTGGGCTTAGCGAAGCTGCCTTTGTGATCGGGGCTAGAAAAGGACTTCGAAAGGACGCGGCAGAAGAAAATAACTTTATTCTTAAATTGGCTTACCAAAAGGAATGGAGCTAACGTCTCGAGTTCTTTGCAGTCAGTGATGTAGGCTTCTGTTTTACAGAAGGTATCGAGTCTAAAGGCGGCAGGATTTAGAGGGGTTAACTGGGTTTCGTAACGCTATTACGGAACTGATTGATTCTCTGATTGGCAGATGCTAGTTGACTGATCTTGACTACTAAATTTTGACTTAAAGATCGAATGAAATAAATGCTGAACTGAATGTCTGTCTCTCAATCTCTCTCTCTCTCTCTCTCTCTCTCTCTATATATATATATATATATATATATATATATATATATATATATATATATATTGTGTGCCGTCTACGTGGAGCGGACCCAGGGATCAAATTGGTTCGTCATTTCCACCCCTCGGGCGGAGTTCTGATAGCTATGTGTACGTGTTGTACCTACATATTTCCAATGTCTCAGATTAATCTTAATTATAGGGAATCGCTTGTCTCTTACAGTTCATTGTGAAATTTTGCTGGTCAAAGCTTGTATTTGTTCAGATTGCCTGTTCTCTCCCGTTGTGACCTCTTTGGCTGATAATTATTCTTAGCACGCGTATGTATGTGCGTGTGCGAGACTCGTATTTGTTCACGTGGTGAACTTTGATAGCTGTTTCCAGCTTGCGCATATTCGTGTGTTTCCGCGTGACTTAGAAGAACCAGTTGCTTTATATTTATTTGCTAGATGTACAATTTGATATATATCTTTTCTTTTTCTAATCCTTTTTGGTTCTTTATTTATTTCACGTGGTATATTATTCCTTTAATTCACACAAATAGCCATTTTTAGGATTTGGTGGATCCACCGACTGTCCATTCGTGGAGCTCCTCGCTAGGCCTATTAAATCCTGCGATTTGGGTGCCACAGGCCTACTTATTTTACAACATAAGTACCACAAAGTCTCCCTTACCAATTATGGATTAAGTGAGAAATTCGCATTATAAATAAATAGATAGATACATATTAATTACCAACTTCATACAGGGCATTGGTATTCGTACGCACATACATCGGTACTCAACAAAACGGGCCGATTCATTATGCTATGTTCTGCCATATAATACACAATATATATATATATATATTTTCTCTTACAATTGGATCTCATCCTTTTTTCTACTAATATACAAAGCTATATTTGTGACACAGTACATATATACATAGTTTCGACACGCAAGAAAGCTATAGAGTAATGAGGCGTGTTTATATTTAGGCCTCCTATTCTTTCATTATAATACGCCGCTGCAATATAATGACTACAATGAGATACAAAAATATATGAATAACGAGTTTCCTGCAAACGTGACTTGTCGCCTGGAGCGCGTGAAAACGTGTGGCTTGCCGTTATTCTCTCCGGTTCCTGTAAAGGTGTCTCGTCGACTTCCTTTGGCATCATTGTCTTTTGCCATATGCACTACAAGAGGTGAAGTGCAACCGGGCCTCCTTCTGTTATCTGCGTGACTCCTGATCGTTGCTGATTACCTGGCACGTTATCACTATATGAGGGAGGAAGCCTCGCCGGTTTTAGTATGTCCATTGAGACAGTGTCCCTCTTGCCATCAGGGAATTCTAATTTGTAAACCTTGCCGTCGCGCTCGATCACTGGGAAAGGGCCAGCATATGACGCTTCCAGCAGTTTGCGAATGCGGTCTATTCGGACCCACACATGAGTCACCTAACGAAGATCTTTAGGTACGAAAGGCTTGGCCACCGAGTGCAGGTGCCCTACGATGCCAGTGTAAAATCGACTTGTGACATGGTTTAGGCTAATTCTTTAAAAAACTTTTAACGAAACTAAGGGTCTCGGAAACAGAAGTGTAGTTCCCGTGACTGCCGTGAAAATCCCGAGTCATTAGGCAAGTAGCGAATGTCCAAAAGGATAATTGAAGATGCCTTCAGCCAGCTTTGTCAACTAACCATTATAGAGCACTTCAAAGTCATGTGTGCCCTTTCCGCCATTTCGTTCGTGGACGGGCGGTACCCCATGGTGATGAGAAGATGAGAGCACACAAGTGCAGACAGTTTCTTGAATAGCTCGGATGCGAATTTGGTGCCTCTGTTGGTCATTACGTAAAGCGGGACTCAAAATTTGGAAATCCACCCCTCTAAGAAAGCCAACGCGACCGTTGAGGCATTTATATCCGAAATTGGTATTGCTTTAATCCATCTTGTAGCACGGTCGATGCACGATAGTAAATAACGATTGTGTGACGGATAGGATTGTCCAGGCAGTGAGCAAGGTGAAAGTGATCCAACTATATCAATATGCACTCTTTGGAACCTTGAAGATGGAATATCAATGGGCAGGATCGGGGTTTTCGTATTGCGACTGAGAGGCACTCACTTGTCCAGGAGCGAATATCTCTGTGCCTATTAGGCCAGAACTATCGAGATTTGATAAGACGAAGTGATGCCTTGACTTCAGGAGGTGAAAAATTATGCCATCAAAGCTTGGAGGTCAAATGAGTAAACTTGAACCGAATAGACGTTCGTCGATTGCCATTCATTGAAGACGTTGTCTTTACCAGGCACGTAGGTGATGTCGCTGATACACTCCAAAATAGCCATCAAATGGCGTTGCTGTCTGTCCGTTTTTGCATTTAATGGCGACGAAAAAGCCGATACAAATGGTTTGTGATCAATGCACAAGGTACCATGGAGACCTTCAATCATGTGCATGAAGTGGATAACAGCAAGATACGCCGGTAGGAGCTCTCTCTCGTAGGCGTGGTATGCTTACTTTCTCTAGTTTAGTTTGCTCTAAAAGAATGTCACCGGTCGTGGCAATCCGTTTACAATTTGGTGCAGGGCAGCACCTGCCGCGTATTGGGAGCACTCCTTTACCAGCTGCTTTTTCGAATCATTGGGCAATGTGTGGCAGGGTTTAACGGAGTTGATTAAAGCCGATTTAGTATTCTCAAATTCTCCTCATGCCTCCTCGTTCCATTCTAGCTCACGAACATTAGGTGTCAGGCGTGCAAGCTCCGTCAACAGGCCTGCAATTAAGGAAAAATTAGGAAACATCCTTCGGTAGTATCACAACATGCCCAAATATCGTCGTAGTTCCTTCTAGTCCTTTGGTAAGGGCATGTCTCCAATTTCCTTAATTTTTTTTGTCCGGTGGGCAAATTTTTCAACCGAAATGTGACGCTCTAAAAAAATGATTCCTTCCTTTACCAGCTCGCATTTCTCCAGGAAAATCCTCAGAGCATTTTTTAACAGGATTTTGTATATGGTCCGAATGCCTCAAGGGGTCGTCCAAATTGTCCAACAATATCAGGATGTCGTCTAAGTATACATAAACGAACCCTATTTCCCGAAACAGGTTATACATGTGTTGTTGGAATGTGCAACTTGCATTCCAGAGGCCGACTGGAAGCTTCACGTACTCCCATAATCCGAACGCCGTTATCACCGCGGTTTTCTCTATATCCGCGCATGTAGGTGTAACACTACCTGTCTCAATTGTGTGCGTTAGAAAGAGAGAGAGTGAGAGTCATGCGGACGTAGAGACCTGGGGAGTAGCCCACAGACGAGAAGATCTCCAATCGAAGTCTTTGGTAAAATTCCAGGGCGATAATACGAGCTGAAACGAACCAAACTGGAGCTCGGGATAAGATTAGCGAGAAGGTGTGAAGTTCACGTCCGTCGCGTCCCTTCAGATTGAGCGGGATTCGCTTCCGTCGGTCAGCGAAATTGCTTCTGGTGACCCCGTATATAATTCCCAGCACGTGCATGAGAAAATTAATATGCTCCAGTATTTGCGAGAATCAGCCAAGGACACGACGCGCAAATTCTCAAGCGACTCCCACACCCCATGGGCTCACAGGCAAGGAACATTTATTGAGAATTAACAAGAATCGGCAACGTGAAGACTCGGCCTTCGGCAAAAACCAGCTCAGCTCCTTCCGGCTAGAATACTACATCGATTCAAACCATTAAGGCTCAACACGGAAATTGTAAGACAATTACGTTTTCTCTCTATCAACTTCGAAGAGGCGTGACGCTATTCTAGCTCGAAAATTCGCCCATGATCCCCTCCTCCCGTGTTCTTTGGGTTAGTCGTTTGTGCATGGTCGCGGCGCGTGCCGAAGCATCCATTTAAATCAAATTTTACTTTCCAGTTAGTCTGGTTAGTCTTGTGTATTTCCCATAGTTTGTCCTTTGTTGTTAAATTTTATTGTTTGTACAGATGTAAAAATTATTTTTGATTCCCAAAACCACATAGTCATTTGACTGCAATCGGAGAAAAGTTGAAAAAGTACTCGTATATAATTTCGTTGTGACCCACGCCAAAAAAAGGCATTCCATCCCACCTGCTTGTCGCCTCATTTCCCAGCATCCAGGGAGGCAAACGAATGCCAGGAAGCTCATATATTACCTACAACATAGAATATATATATATATATATATATACTTTATTATTAAACTGGTGTCAGTTTTTGAAGTTTTTTTTAAATGGTATAAAAAGATTATAATATTGTTGGTTCTGGCTATCAAGGAAATCGTGAAACAATAATTTTCAGGCTAGGCTACTTACAAAAGTTTAATACACGATCTCAGTGACTTTTTGAATTTATTTACTTCTGTGTTTATTAATTTTGGAGACTGAGCATCACTAGCTTTCCAAAGCCGAGTTTATATTTGTTTCTTTCGGCCTCTTATACTGTGCCATTTGAAAGATTTACTAAGAATTATATTGTTCGGTTTTGTTTGGGGTACTTAAGGGATAGGCGCTTTCGCTTTTTGTCTCAGTCACAGAATTCGTATCGTGAGAAATAAGTGAGTTTTTTCGCGTGTGTTTTTTATTATTATCCCAGTTCAACTTTTCTGTATTTTGACTCAAAGAATTCGTCTAACCAGGTTCTTAATTCCATATCGGTATTGAACGAAACGCCGCGCAAATTGCTGGAGAGCGATCGGAACAGATCAAAATCCGATGGAGCCAAGTCTGGCGAATATGGGAGATGCGGCAGGATTTCCCAATTAAGCTTTGGATGGCGTCTTTTGTCATATTGGCAATGTGAGGACGAGCATTGTCGTGTTACAGAAGGACTCCATAACGTCGACGAGGTGGCTTTTCACGAATAGCTTCGGCGAGTAAATAAATTTGTTGAACGTAGAGTTCTGCATTGATAATCTCGTTGTTCGCAAGGAGCTCATAAAAAATGAGGCCTTCACAATCCCACTAGAAACACAACATCGTCTTTCGTGGATGAAGTCCTTGCTTTAATCGCGGAAGTGTTTTTTTTTATTGGGGGTAAGCCATTGTTTTCGATGGTTCATGTTGACATAAACACACCCCCTTTTTTCGCCAGTGATGATGCGGTGAAGAAATCTGTCCAAATATTCACGAGTAGCCTTGTGACGAGCAAGCAAACCTGCGTCAATCGTGGAGGGTTGAAGTTTGTTGCTTTCGCTCAAAGCGTGCGGAACCCATGCACCGAGTTTTTTAACTTTCCTCATCGAATGAAGGTGATTCACTACAGTTTTCTGATCACACGCCAATTGTACAGGCAATTCTCTAGTCGATTGACGAGGATTTTCATGAAGAAGGTCGTTTAATCGATCTTCATCCAACTTAATGGGGCGACCAGAACATTCTTCGTCATTAAGATTGAAATGACCGTTTTTGAAAGGTGAAAAGCACCATTGAGCTGTCCTTTCTGATAAAGCATTTTCTCCGTATACAGCACAAATATCGTGTCGAGCTTTGGCTGCCTTTGCATTGTTCCCGTGTCAATTGAAAATGAATAACAACAAGTGTCGAAAATGCGCCTTTCTTTCAACTTGACATTCTATTTTGAGGGTACATAACAAAAATTAAATTAACACACCTTTTAAATAAAGCGTAATGACTTATTACTCAACTTCAAAACGTAGCCTAAGCAAAGCCTAATAGTCTTCGCTGTTAAGAGACGTAGCCCAACCTTTGCAACTTTTGCACTCATTATTTATTATTGTTTCTTAATATGTGCACAAATCAAGTCAACAAAACTTAAATCAACACAACATTAAAAAAACGCAAGAACTTATTCCTCAACCTAATACTCAATGTCCTATATTCAAGAAGAAGATAGAAGAGTAAAAGCGGAAACAAAAGAAAGGGAAGGGAAAGAATATGAAGAAAGAAGGGAAGAGAAAGATAGAGAAAAGGAACGAGAAAGAGAAGAAAGGGAGAAAATTCGTTTGCACGAATAAGAAATGACAAAGGCAAGGAACAAAACAGTCTCTATCAAGTCGAGAACCGGGATACAACCACCTGCATCTATAAAACTGCCCGTGTTCAGGGAAGGGAAAGACCTTGGTTAAAATCTAACCCACTTCGAAAAAATCTTTGAAAGTATATCACTGGGACATCGAAAGGGACAACGTAATTAAATTGTTTCCCCTACTTAACATCCCACTAAGGGATATCTTTATTTCACTCCCGTCAGAGGCAACTATCGATTATTCCACATTGAAGGGAGATTTACTTGCTGCTTACAACATCACCCCAGAGTTTTACTTTGCGAAGCTTAGACATTGCCGCATTCAGCCAAGTCAGACCTTCCGTCAGGTCACTTATACCTTGCAAGGACACCTCATTTTCTGGCTTGACGGATCCAAAGTGCCCCATGACTACGATGCTTTGAGCGATTTCATCCTCAAGGATCAACTCTTAGCGTCATTACCATCATAAATTAGATCTTTCGTCAAGGACAGGAGATGTATAACTTTTAAAGAATGCGTAGAAGAAGCTGATGTTTACACAGCAAGCCAAGATTGTTTCCCTAAAGAGGAAAAAAAAATGGAACCATTCTCTCCCAAATCTTAGGTAAACAAACAAATTCCTTCCCCACAACAAGAACAAATTTATTGAGATAACAGGTCATTCTAAACATAAACTGGTTCCATCACCCGTTAAACATAAAATTCAGCCTTTCTCCTCTAATCCCCCTGCGTCAGCGTTCAACAGGAGGAATATCATTTGCTACTCCTCTGGGGTCGAGGGCTACGTAAGAACTAATTGCCCTCAGAACTCTCCCTTGAGAAATAACCATCCCTATCAGGTGCACAATGTAACTGCTACACCTTCTCAAACCCCGTCTCAACGGAAACTCCTCACCCTTCAAACGCACTGAGTCCCGCCGGCCACTAGGGGAACTTTTTGTTCGACAAAAGCACCTCCGAGGGCCTCTAATTAGAGAATGGAGCGGTGAAAGGTTGTCATATTTCTAGACTCGTACGAGATACAAGTTTTACATGTATCGGGGTCTCAGGTAAAATAATCCCACCTGTAGCTCCAGATCACGACAGGTTAACAATTGTGCACAACTACCTAGGGCCTACTAATCGATTCTCCATCGTTATGTGCCACATCGACTGCGCCTACTTTATTGGCTGGGACCAAATCGATGTAGCACACATCAAATTTTGTGCTGTTCTTTTTGGTCAGTCCCAATTTTCCACACCCTCTGTGGCTCAACCCGTGATCACCTGCTCACAAGCAAAGGGCTATTTGGAAGCGAGGGCACCCTTGAGAACTCCCGGTGCTTCAGAATACAGCAATTTCCTGAACGAAAACTTTGTGAAAAAAACAGAAGAATTGTGAATCCCTTCGTCCTCTGTGGATTAAGGCCCAAATTAAGACACAATAGTCTATTAGAGGTAACAAAGTAGTTTATTTCCTTATTAAGGATAACCTCCTCTATCGTATATGCCCAGAAGGAGATTACACCGAGTCCCGAGCATTATTTATTCCCCGCTTTCATGTTTAACTTATTTTGCAAACCTCACATGACAGTGTCTTCTCGAGTCATTTTAGCAACACGAAGACTGCCCGAGAATTCTCAAGTATTCTTATTGCCCCGGAGCTTCGGATGAAATTCGGCACTATTGTTGATCATGTGAGATATGCCAGAAAACTGCAATTAAGGGAACAGTTAAGCCGGCCGCATTGCAGAAGGGCCCAGTAATTTCAGATCCCTTCTCCCGAGTATCAATTGATTTGATAGGACCAATTCACTCACTGCCCAGTGAGGGCCATAGCTACGTACTCAGTCTGTTCGATTTTGCCACCAGTTTTCGCGAGGCTGTACTGCTCAAGAAGATAGACCTCATCTCGTGTGCCGAAGCCCTTATTACCATTTTCTCCCATATCGGATTACCAAAGGAAGTATTGTCGGATCGTGGCGGTTAATTTAGAGCCCATTTGATGGAGCAAGTGGGCAAGTTGCCTTTGATAAAAACTTTATTTAACACTCCGCATCAGCCTAGTGGAAAAGGTATGCGCGAGAGGCTTGATGGTAATCTCAAGGCCAACTTGCAGAAGGTATGTGCCGAGCAGCCAAGAGAGTGGCATTGTTAGCTTCCGGTGGCTCTCTTTGCCTACAGAGAGATACCACATCGCCCATTAGATTTCGTTCCATTTGAATTGTTATACGGAAGGAACGTAAAGGCCCTTTCAGCATTCTTGAAGAGCTATTTACCAACCAAAAATTGGATAAGGAAGTCCAATTTTCGTATTCGTACCTGATCGAACTCCGTCAGACGTTTGCAGAATGTGCCGAAATAGCATATTAAAATGCGAACATTAACATGGACAAATGCCAAACTTATTTCAACTGCAAGTCCAAAGACAGAAGGTTTAAGCCCGGTGAATGAGTTTTTTTATTACTCCAGACTGAAAATAACAAACTGCTAAGCCAATGAAAGTGCCCCTACCAAATAATCACTAAACGCAGTCCAGTCGATTATTTTGTTGAAACACCATCAAGAAGGAAGCTTATTTATATAAGCTTCCTTAAGGGGTATCACCGCCGCGGAGGGCCTAACCAAATTGCGGCGATAGATGAAGAATCGCAATTGGAATCGAATTACCCCATGGATTACCTAGGCGTAGTGCAAATTGTTTGCATAGAGCAAGATAGTAAATACCCCTTGTCCGTTTTGCGAAATATAATGGAATCCTCGTCAGCCGAGCTAAGATAATCGACAAGCTATCGTCCGCTCAGAGGACCCACCTATATTCGCTCCTAAATCGTTTCGGCGACGATATTTCGTAAATTCCAGGTTATGCTACCCAATTTGAACACAACATTCAGATGACCAGCCAAGAGGCTATTAGGTCCAAGCGGTATCCGTTACCCGGACCTTGGGGAGGAGCCTTTAATGACCAAGTCGATAAATTGTTAAATTTAAAAATAATGAACCCTCAAAATCCGACTATTGCACCCTTGTCGTTATGGGCAAGAAACCTGATAATTTTTAGCGAATGTGCATCGACTTTAGGAAGCTTAAATGCTATTACTGTGTTCGATGCAGAGCCGATTTCCCTCATTGATCAAAATTTCCATTTGTTTGAGAAAACCAAGTTTATAACATAACTGGACTTGTGTAAAGCATATTACCAGAGCTCATTACGGGAAGATGTTAAAATGTACACTGCTTTCCCAACTGAAAAGAGGTAATGCAATTTCATCGGCGCCCCTTTGGTTTCTTCACCGCCTTCAGCAACTACAATAGAATGATGAGACGAATACTAGATGGGCTACCCCATATATCGTTCTATTTCAACATTTACGTGGCAACAAATGAATGAGACCAGCACCTGACCGCCCTCCAAGCTCTGTTGCAAAGCCTCAGGGAATATAATTTAACAATTGGTCCGAGTAAATGACATTTTGCATTTGGCACCATAGACTACTTAGGCTTCCGCATACGGAATAACCAACTAGCTCCTCAGGAAGAGAAGATCCAAGCCATCGTCAAAATGCTGCTGCCCACGACCAAAAACAGTTGAAGTCATTCATGGGTTCTGCCTCCTTTTACCGGCGATTCATCCAGAGTTTTGCCACCCTTGCTGCTCTTCTGTGCGAACTGCTGAAAAGGAAGGCTCCAGAAGAACTCATGTGGAATCCGCTTTCAATAACCAGGTTCTACCAACTCAAAACTAAATTAACGTGTGCTCCCGATAGTTTGGTTGCCCAATTCCTCCGAACCATTTGGCGTCCTGGCGGACGCCAGCAATGATGGTATAGGTTGTGTGTTACTCTGGTACGGGAATAATAACGAGAGTTTTCGTATCGCTTACACCAGTTGGAAGTTGTTACCCCGCGAGAAGAACTATGCTCTGATTGAGCGAGAAGCCCCTGCAATAATTTGTAGTTTCAAAAATTCAAAATGTTTTAGCAGGAAAAGAGTTTATAATAGAGACACACCACAAACCTTTGTCTTATCTCAGAACCATTAAAAATAATAATGACCTATTAATGCGCTGGAGCTTATTCCTCCAGAAATGATTCCAATCAGAATAGAGTATATCAAAGGCTCTGCAAACTGTTTGGCTGACAGCTTAAGCCGGAATCCGTTGGATTCTCCTCCAAACGAATCTTGAGCCTAATATTTTTTTATCTTCTTTTATATGTTCAGTCTAAATTTCTGTTAGGTTAAAGAAACATGCAACCCTTTTGTATTTATCTTTCTGTTAATCTAACTTTAAATTATTGTGAACCGAGACAGATGTGCCTCCTCCCCTCCCGAAATTAATGGTAAATAATTGTGGTTATTGTAAATTAGTATTTTCTTTATGACAATCATTGACCCATGTATATTTTCTAAATCCCTCTATTGGTATTTATCTATTTTTTGAATTTAGTACCATGTATTCTTTTTTTTTCTTCTTATTTTGTGAAGCGAATTTAATATGCACACCCATTTTTTTACCCGAGATGTCACCTCTTCAGGAAGTTCCATCCTAAGGGGGGGAGAAGATGCCAGAGAGAGAGAGTCACGCGGACGCAGAGGCCTAGAGTGACTCCCGCACTAAAAGGGCTCGCAGGCAAGAAACATTTATTGAGAATTAACGACAGTCGAGCAACGTGAAGACTCGTACTTTTTAAATAACCAGCTCAACTCTTTCCGTCGAGAATTACTCCCTCGATCCAAACCCTCACGGCTCACCACGGAAATTGTAAGACAATTACGTTTTCTCTCTATCAACTTTGAAGAGGCGCGACGCTATTCGACCTCGAAGATTCACCCATGATCCCCTCCTCTTATTTCCTTTGGGTTAGTCGTTTGTACATGCTCGCGGCGCGTGCCGAAGCATCCATTCAAATCAAATTTTGCTTTTCAATTAGTCTGATGTATTTCCCATAGTCTTTTTGTTGTTAAATTTTATTGTTTGTGCAGTAGTAAAGATTAGTTTTGTTTCCTCTGTTTGATTTCCAAAAATACATAGCCATTCGATTGAAATCAATTAAAGGTATATAATTTCGTTGTGACTCACGCGAGAAAGGGGCATTCCCGCGCGCCTGCTTATCTCCTCATTTCCCCACATTCTGGGAGGCAAGCGAAGTTTAGGCAGCTCATACATGACCTATGACAGTGTGCGTCACTGAGTTCGGCAAAGATGGGGAAGTATTAGCGGGCGCGTAACTGTGCAAAGCCTGAGATTTCTCCAATATGGCTTTGCAATGGGGCGGTAGGGGCTAGAGGTCATTAATGATTAAAGCTAACGCAGGCTCTCCTGATAGTTTCACTTCTGATACGAATTTGGTTTGTTCGTCGATAAGTATACCGCGCGCACAGTCCACTAAGAGATTAAAATGCCTCAGAAAGTCAATTCCTAATAACGGTGAAGTGGTATCCGCAACCACAATTGACCACATGAATGACCGGCGAAGACGAGGGATAACTATATCCGTGTGTATCTCGCCCTGCACTTTAATTTTTCCGCCATTAGCCGTTATAATATTTACACTGAACTCACGCAATTCACCCTTATTTACCAATTTAGCCGGAATAATCGACACACTTGCTCCCGTATTAATTAGAAACTCACATTTATTTTTAGTCACCTTGGCGGCGACAGTGAAAATAGATGGCATACAAGCGGCCGCGCTTACAATGGCATGCCCTGCTAGTTTTCAGCTGGGGCTGGGGAAGATGTCTTGGAGGAAGGTTGCATTGCCATGTGTTCTCTTCTCTTTGGCCACCTGTACCAGGGTTTGCATAATTTCGCATTCTCACCAAAGTACAAATGTGAACGGCAGACTGCAGGTCTTTTGTTCCTGCGAAAAGGTTGTAATCCTACCGGTATATTATAAGCACTATGATCATTATTTCGCTGCACAAAATTGGTACGGTTCCCATTAAGGGACGCACCATAGTCACTGACCGCGCATTTCCGCCGAATTCACATTTTTTATATAATCATCACTTTTACTGTTATTAACATTAGACATATAAGCATCGGACACGGAAGCGGCACCACGTTCTATGACTCCTGGCAGGTATTTACATAAACCCTTCAAATACCACGCCTTGGAAACTCGAAGCTCCTTCATTACCCAAAGAATTTAATTTAAAAATGATTTGTAATTCACTTCTTTAAAAAAGAAAATTTCTTATCAATAAAAAAATATATAAAATATGTACATATTAATCTGACCTGTCTTCCGGAAATTGCATTACTAAATGAGCTTTAAATGGTCATTTAGATTGCCTGATTTGAGTTCGAATGTAGTATGTGGCATCAACACATTTTGTCGTAGAATAGGCTCCCGATGATATACTATATATACCTATTCGTTGAGGGGATTATTCTATATTTCGAGTGCGTGGTAATCAGATTCCGAGAATGGTTCAAAAGGATGGGGGGGACTGGAGAGGGCTTATTTAACTTCAATATACTTAAGAAGTGGAACGGAGCCCAAGGATAAATAATATGGAAAACATTAATAAAATAGAGTTTTATTAATTAATCTATCAAAACAACACACGGAAAATGTTTACATAACCGGGGATTAAAATAGGAGAAACACAGGAAATGAAAAAGGTCATGGGAATATTTGACTAAGCTGAGGATTAAGATTTGGAGGGATTTAAAACGGCAAAACAAACAAAAAGGGGGAATGATTGGCTAAACCCGTTTAAAGCACAGAGTTGCGTTGACAAAAGTTTAAATGGCTAAAAGTAATGCGTAGCTTACGTAATTACAAGGTTGTCGTGCAGAGGAGGGCGATGGGAAGGAATCTTCGGTCCAACTGGTGATTCTTTTCCAGGAGAAGGGGTTCTTCGGGGGGTTGTCCTTAACGAGGGGAAGGACTGTTTTTGAGGAGTGAGAGCGAAGTGGGGCTCGGAAGTACGAGCGATCCTTTGGCTAGGATATCGGAGATGTTCTAGATGAACAATGGAGGTTATTGTTGTAACCAAGTGTTCTCTTGAAGAACGTTAAAAAATGGGGAAATTAAATTACCCTGACGTGATGTCTTGGAAACGAGAACCGTTTATTGACGAACGGGCTTGAAGAACAATGGCTGTTCTAATGTTGTTCTCTTTCTGAACAACAGGGAGGGTGAGAACCGTTTCTTGTCGAACGGGCTCGAAGAACAATGGCTGTTCCAAAGTTGTTCTCTTTCTGAACAACAGGGCGGCCCTGTTGACTTGGCGTCTCGAGTGGCACAGACCTTGGCACTCAAGAGATATTGTCCTCTTCTGGACAATAAGGGGTTTCTCGGGGTAGAGTTCCTAGGTGCACAAGGGAGACCGGATCGGCATGATGCCTTGCGAAAATAATCGGGATCTGGTTCAAATGCGAAATGCTATCGCATAAATAGCCGGAGGCAGCCCCTTGGCGTAGGGAACAAGGAGGAGGGGGATTCGATGTAATGTCCCGGTGGCGCTTGGGAAAATATCTTATCTGCCCATAAGCCTAATTCAATCTGGCGAGATCGACGCATGGAGGCGAACGGAGGATTGAACCTCCTTGATTAAACTTGGGGGTGGGGGGGGAGCGGCGATAACGCGCTTTCTACTTCCTCTCGCAGCATACACGTGGGGAAGCATGTGTTTCGACATGTGAGAGGGGCTGAAGCATGGCGGCCTCAGACCGTTCTATCACACATTGTTTTTTATCTTGTCTCCCCCAACCTCTCACCAAGCGGGTTACTCTCAACAGTTGTGCCCACTAACCGTAAACATTCCTATCGAACGTACAAATATACACATAGCAAAAGTTTTTTATAACTAAAGAAATTGTTAAAAAAATTCACAGAGTATTGAACGAAAATATAATAGTCTTTACATTAATTAAAAAGAAAAAAAATAATAACAATAATATTTTTTAGGGTTTTTTTAGAGTTAAAAGATAAAATTTAGTATGTATGTATGTAAGGATATACACAAATATACACACCCTTCTTATACATGCTTTTTTCACATCTCTTGGGTTGTATGGTATTGAGAAAAGCAGGGCTCCATGCACAGTGGCACTTGACAATGTTTGCACCATAATGTTGTGCAATTTCTAATATTTTTTTAGCACAAAAATAGCATTGCCTTTGAGCCGATTTTCGTTCTCCTACAGCTGGCATTGAAGCGATATGTTTTTCTGAAAAACCTATTCCTTGTAGTCTATCAAGGGAATTTACTGAAGGTCGAGTACACAGTTGGTTTGAAGCCTTATGCACTGAGTAATGTCTGTCAAGTAATTGTTTTATTACTTTCATTAAAAATTCTCTAAAAGAAAGCATTTTTTGGAGTACAGTCAAATTCATCAAATGCATGTTATATGCATTGAGTATGGGAACATCAACAAGACGGTAAAGAGCTTTTTGTACCATTTGATGGATTTTCTAAGACATTTGACAGAACTGGTCATCATATCTGATTTGTCAATTAAGCGTATATTTATATTATAATCCTTTATTGCATACGGTTTCTTTATTTTTCTCCAGTTCTATGATTTTTTTCTCCAGAGTTTACTGACTTGCCTTCGTGCACGGAGGTAATAATCAAAACTTCAGTCTTATCAACCAATCGAATGGCTAACATTCCTTTTTTTGTAGTTCAATGGTACCTTTAGTTACGGCTATGCCTAAGTTGGGCATATTTTTGCGGTTTCTTTTTATTGTTCCACAGAGCCTCGTATTCTGATCAAGAAGGAAAAAGCAGAAAGCAGGGCTTGTGTACCAATTATCTGTATATATAATATGCCCTAATCTTAGATATGGTTCCATTAGTCTTTTCATAATTGCCCCAGATATTTCTAGTGGATCATTGTCGTCAATATTTGTGTTTTGTCCTGTGTAAAGTATCATATCTAAGATTATCTCTGTCTCACAATCACACAAAACAAAAAGTTTGAGCCCAAGGCTATGTCTTTTTGAAGGAAGGTATTGTTTGGGTGACAGATGACCCTTAAATAAAATGAGGGATTCATCTATCACTATTTTTTATAAGTGGAGAAATTCTATTTTGAATTTGTCTGTCAATGAATGAAAGAAGTGTCTTATTTTCCACACTGTCACTCTTATTCATCCAAACAAACTATTAGCAAGTGAAGAAACCTTAAAATTAACTGATATCGATTCCTTGACATAAATTTCCTAAAAATAGAAGTTTCAATAAAGGCATTAATTGACCAGTAGTTAGCTAATTTATGCTTATTCACATGAGGCATTAGGAGGGTGAGGCAATAAAAACGTAAAGCTTGCTTACGGATAATTTTTTCCATCTATGTGCGGTGGATGAAGGAGAGAAGGGGGTTTCAGAACTTTGTTTATAATAGCGATTTGTTTCCATGCATACGTCTGATAGGATTTCATAATTAATAAATGTTTTAAAATTAGCATAATGCTTACTTTCCGAGATTAAAGCAATGTGCGCTTGGAGTATTGAGCGGAAATCCTGAAATATGATGTTCGTGGAGAAGAAATAAAGGCAGGGTTGCCACGTTTCATCAATTTTATGATTTTCAACGATAATTGGCTCTAATTCGTCATTGGTTGAGCCTGAAATATTATTATCAATGTCTGTTAGTTGCAAATCAGAATCAAGTTCATAGTAGATATCAATCCACAACTTTAGAAGGATTAGCCATTCTTTAATTAATAAGAAAAACTAATTAACACAAGTTAAAAATACGTGTGATATCTACAACTCTCTTAGAAAGACTAAAGTAAGCCAAATACCGAATAAACATTACAAAAGACAAAGTAAATGCACCGTTACCTAAACAAAAGGACACCTAATAGGCCTAAAATACATAAGAGCCTCGATTGAGGCGCTGAGTACTCTAGCGCTCAGCCTCTTTTGAGTCGCTGGGAATCACGAGGGTTAAGGCACTGCGCTCTATAGGATTTATTTAGTTCATCTGCAAGTCTACCTAATTGTGCCACGGTTAGTTCCTTTTGTGTGGCAATTATAGGCACGATGTTGACCTGCAGGGATTAAATAAACCTGTGCCTCACAAGATCCTCCCCAACTCCTACCTGTAGGGTCGATCTGTGAGAATGGAGGATGTAGCGAGCTTCTTGTATAGCTTGGGTTTACTTTGCTGGAAGAGCTCAATCACTTCATTCCTTAAAAGCTCGTAATTTGGGGTAGATATAATGGCCACCGGAAGACGGTTGGCGGTCTCGGGAGGAAGTGCATCCAATACATGAAGGAATTTAGTTTCCTCCTTCTCTATTCCTGAAATGTGAAACAAGGGCATCCACAATCTGGAATCAAACTGCAACTGCAGTCTTATTAAGGATGGATGGCTTGATGGTGATAGCCACTCGATGGCTTGATACGTCCATTTCTTCGTCAACTTCACTGTCTGGCCAAAAAGAGGGTCACCAGTTTATGTGGGGATGAGGTTCTATTATTAATTGCGCAAAGTTAACCAATTTGTGGGTGCGCGGTCGGTAAATATAGAGGGGGTGTAATAAAGATAAAACGTTGTTGTTGCACTGTTCAAAATCACCTGTCTAGAGCAGTGAGTGGGAAGAGGGATCCGGTAGAGTTGACTTGACAGGTAACGAGGAGATTAAGCAGTGGGCCTAATTTATGCATCTGTTGAATTGGTTCTGACTCCTTATAGTCCTTATAATTTCTCACGAGGGATTATGCGTTAGGCTGGGCTTACCGAAGGCGTCTTCGTGATTGAGGTTAGAAAATGAATTCGATAGGGACGCGGCAGAGGAAAATAACTTTTTTCTTAAATTTGCCTACCAAAAGGGCAAGCAGTAACGTTTCGAGATCTTCGGGGTTATCGTGTGTAGGCTTCTTTTTTACGCGAAGTCTAGAGTCTAAAGGCGGTACGATTTAAGCGAGTTAACGAGCATTCGTAATGCTACTAAGGGACTGATTGTTTTTCTGATTGGCTGATTCTAATTGAGTGAGCTTAACTACTGAATTTGACTTAATGATCGAATGAAATAAATACCAAACTGAAGTCTGTCTCTCGATCTCTCTATATATATTGTGTGGCATCGCCAAGGGGCGTGAACTTAACTTGTCTGTGGGGCAGACCCAGTGATCTAATTTGTTCGTTATTTACACCCCTAAGGGGGAGTTCCGACAGCTATGTGTCAGGTAGTGAGCTATGATAGCTGTTTCTAGCGTGCGTATGTTCTTGTGTTTCCGCGTGACTCACCAAACCACTTGCTTTATATTTATTTGATAGATGGACAATTTGATTGATATATTTATATATATATATATATATATATATATATATATATATATAAATATATATATATATATATATATATATATATATATATATATATATATAAATATATATATATATATAAATATATATATATATATATATATATATATATATATATATATATATTGTTTCGTTTTCTAATTCTCTTGGTTCTTTATTTATTACACGTCGCATATTATTTCCTTAATTTACACAAGTAGCCATTTTTAGCATTTGCTAGGTCTCCCGAGCGTCCATTTGTGGAATACCTCGCTGAGCCTATTAAATCTTGCAATTTGGATGCCACAGGCCCATCTATTTTCAAAATGAGCACCACACTCCTACATTGATTTTTGTCTACGAGTATAACTAAATAACATCATCAGTAAAGAATGTAATATGCTTTGGCATTTCGCAATTTAATAAAATTATGGGCAAACGGTGGAATATCGGCCTAATTGATTTCTTCTTCCTTTTTTTCATATAGAAATTATTGCAGACTCAAGAAATCAATACTATAATCTTAAATAAAGTTTGAGAGGACGTTGCCGTTCCTGATTACTTTCCAGCTGAAAATTTTTAGGAATTTTCTGATAAAGAGCAGCAATTGAATCCACAAAAATGGAAGCAGAAAGCACAACTGGGGATGTGAGCAACAAAACAAGACAATGATGCAAAAGAAAACCAGCTGCTGTTATACAGTAGTTGTTTTTTGGTTCAAATTTTTCAGACGTAAAAAAATAAATGCCACCTTTACACTATTTAAAAAATATTTTATGACGAAACTATAGAATTCATTTCTGTAAAGACCAACATTTAATACATCAAATATAAAAATTAAAAGAACTTAAATTTTAAGTTATTCGGAACTGATAAAAATGAAATAGTGCTATTCATGAGAATACTATTTATTCATTGGCAGTTACCCTCTACTCCAATTTAGAATAGAATGGAATTCTCAATGCAATTTATCTCGAATAACACAGGCGCTTTACAGAAAGTAGTCAATATAATTGAGACCCAAACACGTTTTTTGCACTTCAACAACAACAAAAACTTACCAGATCTCAATTCTTCATCATATGATAAATTATATAAAATATGGCGAAAACCAGTCCTTCCAGACCGTCTTTAGGACAGTAAAGAATATCTTAGAAACAACTTGCATAAAAGCTTCAAATATACTTAAATGACTCACAAACTAAAATTCAAAATGTTCAAAATAATTGCATTCCTAAAATATAGCGTTACAAGAGGAGCGGCTTTGCGACTCCTTACAGAGGAGCTTGCGCTTCGTAAGCAGACCTTCGGTCTGTCGCCAAAGTCTAATCTAGCATTAGCAGCGGCCTAATGGTCTAAATATTTTTAAAAAGTTTCCAATACATTACCGTTACCTCTGTGCCATATCCTTCAGGCCGCTGGCAACCAAGGACTTCCGTAATTCTTGACAATTTCATGGTTACGTAGTGAAGGCTCCACTCCTCTTCTACGGAGACTGGCCAATAACTACTTTTGATGCCTGGTTCGCCTTAAGGTGTGTCACCCACCTTGCTGTCACATTTACACTGTTCCAGACTTTACTTATAGAGCTGGCATTGCTTAATACCACAGTTTGGAGTTGTGGTGACCACTCACCTAGTTTAGCCCATCAGCTGAGATGGTGTCCCGGGATGTGACCGTTGTTCTAAGCTAACAACTACTTGGAGCCACAGATGAGAGTCGGGGGTGAGTATTAGGGGTAAGGTAACTGTGAGGGGCTGGAGGTACGGTATTGCTGCTGCGGCCTTCCTTCTCTCTCGGGCCTCAGTGACACATGAACGTCGCTCCTTTTTAAAGCGGTTATGGGCCTTCTTTATCAGAGCAGGTCAGTAGATTCGGTCTTGTGCACTTTCCTCCAGTTATTTTGCAGCGATTCCTAATAATCCATATTTTAAGAACGAGATTTTTTGAAGGTTTGAATAAGATTTTTTTTTTAGTTCGGTTGTCACCTAAGTAGATTTAAAATTTTTATCAAAGTTATTTCTAATAATTTCTTAATAATATAAAAAAAATAAAATGGTGGAATTCAGAAATAAATATAAGTATTGAATTTTTGTGATATTTTTTAAAACTAAAAGAATTACAAATGGTGAAGTTAAGAAAATTTATTAAAATTTTGGCATGGAAATTATTAGAGCCAATTTAGATGGAGAAAAAAAGAATCGTGATAGGCCGTAGGACACAGACCGAAAGTCTGCCAGCGAAGCGCAAGCTCCTTCTGTAAGGATGAGTGGCAAACCTGCTCCTCTTGTTTAATAATAATTTACTCTTGGTCTAAATCCGGAAAAAACAATCCTCAGGATTCTTTTTTTTCTCCATTGATATTTGCTCTAATAATTTCATTTTGCTTTCCTCTTGATATTAATTAAAATTGAAAATTTATTTCAGAAATAATTTCAATAAAACTTTCAAATTTAGGAAAAACAAGGCAATGGCTTCGCCCCTTTTCCTACGGGGACAGCTTGAGCTTCGCTACTAAGATTTAAGTTTAAAATCTAAAAAAAAATCAGTCATGGTTAAATTTGTATACATTTTCTGAACTTCGCCAATTTTAAAAAGGAACTCTAAACTTAATTTCCCTCCTTTCAAAATATCACGTTGCTAAAATATAGTTATAGAAGAAGAAGATATATAAAAATAAATTTTCCGAACTTCACCATTTGTAATTCTTTGTTTTTAAAAAAATCGCAAAATTTCGATACTTACGGCCGTATGCTAAAACAAATGTGAAATGCACATTTGAGTACAAAACCTATTTTTTAAAAAAAGAATTTTACATTTTAGCCTTTTGCGTATAGTAAATTTATAAATATTTGTGAAGTTACACTAAATCTGATAAAAGTGTATGTCACATTTTTCTTAGCATACGGCCGTTATATTTATTTCTAAACTTAACCATTTTGTTTTTTGATATTATAAAAGAATTATTAGAAATAACTTTGATAAAAAAAATCATAAGTCATAACCAAACTAAGATGAAATTATTATTCAAAGATTCAAAATATCCCCTTCTTAAATTATAGAGTTAGTGATGATGATGATGATGATTAGCAAACATCCCTAAATTTTAATAAATTTTCTGAACTTCACCATTTTATTTCTTTTTATTTTATAAAATTCCAAACTTTGAAAGAACTCTTAGAATGAACTTGAATAAAAACTCCCAATATACCTAGGTCACAACCGAACTAACATAAAAAAACATTATATTATTATTTAACCCCTCCCAAAAATCCGGTTCTTAAAATATAGTCTTATGGATGAATGAAATTAAATTTATTTTTTATTTAGACTAATAAATACCATCCCCGTCGACTTGTTAATATGGATTAAATAGGGTAATATTTATATTTTAAAAGTGTTACAAAGCTTTTGTAGATTTCTAAATTAAAAGTTTCCCATCGCAATATAAGTTGAGAGATCGTTGAATACGACTGACTCCGTATGAAAACATTGGGGTTCTCTCATATTCTCAAAATGTGTGCTTATTATGAACCTATTATAAGATAAATTGTTTTCTTGTCATAGCTATTATTATATTATATAAATGCTTAATATCCTGCCTACCACTTATGATTACTCTCATTATTTATATAAACTAATAACTATAATCTAAGGAAACATCTCTATCAGACAGCTTTTAAATAGGTCGTTAAAAAAGTGAGGCTCTTATTGGATGTGAATAGTTTGGGAAGGTAATGAAATTTCTAAAAGACTCTCGTAGAGATTGATAAAATTAATTGAGATTTTGGGATAAGTCCCTCAGTAGAGCATATTCTAAGTCGCCAGTAGCAGAAGTGTAAAGGAATACACTACTACTTAAACATATTGCTAATATATATATATATATATATATATATATATATATATATATATATATATATATATTATACCCTTCAAATAAATCTAACTTAAGGACATTAATGTTACGGCACGCTACCCTCGTCGTAGTTGTGCCCCTATGTTACTACATATATATTACGGCGCAACTCCTCGTAGTTGCGTCACTAGGTTACTATGGACCTGGGTTTGTCCAGCTGCAGACTCGTAGCTCGTTGATTAGGAAACCTTTATCCTGCCTGTGTAGGACGTCCCTGATTACAGCTTCTTTCACTGTCACATACTTCACGTTCCCTTTCCTTCGACGCTCGTTACTCCAGGTGTCGTTGCGATTCTTGAGGGAGGATATAAAGAGGCAGGTTTCTACCTTAATTTACTTGCTTAAATGAGATTCAATCTTATAATAGTGGCACAAGCTGGGGAGGTTCAATGGTACGAGGAACAGAGTTTTGATAGTACAAACGCGGGAAAGGTGAGGTTTGAGAAGACGGGGTCTTCTCATCAGGAAGTCTTAGTCACCCTCGAAACTTAAGGTAACTCACACCAAAATCAGAGTGTTACTCGACTAAAATCTGACCAGGATTTAATCAGGAATTTATCTTAAGGATTTCGAGCGAACGGGTGGCCAGTCGAGAGACTCCTGCACAGCTACCTACCCTGCTTTGGTTGGGCTTGTCTTTTATACCCGATATTACATGATTTCCGGCCGAACTAAAGGAATCTTGAGAATCTGGCGGTGAACCCCCCCTTGAGAACAAGTAATGGCTTGCATAGATTATAACGGGATGGGGGAAATGCTGAATCAATTACTTGGCGAAAATGGATGGCGCATTTGCGTCGGTCCTTCAAAACTTTGTTCCTGAGAAATTATATTCATATATATACAACGTTACGGCCAGGGGAGTTTATGGGTTAGCTACAAATACGAAACTTCCATATATTAATTTAACACAATCTATTCTTAGCTTACGCAAGTACAATATAAAAAATACAACGTCCTATATATAAAGGTGAAATATCCTATACATAAAAATGGAAGCTCTTATACACACATGTGCATTCGTTCAGTTATGGAGCGAGGCCATGAGCAGCATAACATTAATTTTGATATGTATGTACATAATATAAACTTCAAAAGTAAATTGCAATACACATTAAATTTCAATACGTTACATATGGAATGGGGGCGTTTAAACAGGGATGTACGGCGAAAGGAAAGGAGAATCAAGTCATTCACCCCCTAGAGAAACGTAAAAAAATTTAGGTTTTGCTATCGGCATTTCTAGTGTGAAAATTTGATGCAATAAAGTGATGAATTAATGAGAGGGATTGCATCGGTAGCACAAAGGAGAAAAACTCAATTCTCCACTTTCGGATCGATGTCAAGAAAGAAGAAAGCTGCTTGGATGGACTTGTCGCAAGATTCCTGATTCGCTGAGAGGGAATAATTTATTAATTATCTCTTTCCTCTGAGGGGAATGAGAACATTATAAATATTGCATAATTATGTACAACACTGGATGACTAAAGAAGAGATAACCTGGTCATATTGGGACAGAGATGGTACATAACTCATAGACCCGCCTAATCTCTACATTTGAGGCCGATTTCTATGCGTGTCTCCAATGGTCGGTGAAGAAAAATACATAGAGTAAGTTACGCCTCGTTAAATGTGGATTGTTACTCGCCTTCATGCGTAGTAATTCCATTAATTCATTAAATCAACATGGATCGGGTTACCGGATTCGCCGTCTCCACCCTTTCTTCAGACGATTTATCCTCTCCTCTTTCGATATAATGCCATCATCGCTTGTCATAGTGATGTAATTTGCCAGAGCGTTCAAAATCCCACTACCGCCATCTTTATATATAAGACGCTCGATCTGTTCGGGCCGACATAACGTTGTTGGTTGATAACTAGCTAGTATTCACGCCTGCGCGTAATCTGTCAGGGGGATCCGGTAAACGCTTACTCATTGTTATTATATGATAAGAAGAGTGCGCCACTCTCCTAAATCTGCTTTCACCCCACAAATAATAATAAAAATCACCAAGTAAATATATTTTTGTGCACAATATAAGAATTTTAAACTATTATACCCTTCTGCCTATATTTGCCACAGGATTTTCACTACTTTCCTCAAAACCTTTATTTAATTGGAATATTATTTTTCTCTCTAGTTGACTTAATCCTAGGTTTGATTTTTTTTATCATCGGATAGAGTTGTTTTTAATGAAAATGAAATTGATCGATTCCGCACTTCACTTCTCATCATTCACGTTGATAATGAATTTTAACTTTGGCTAAGCATATGCAATTCTATTTTTCTTGAAATGAGGAAAATCCCGTATATATAAAATTGCAAAGAAGAAGATTAAAAACATTATATGTAAACTTTTCGGAATGAATTCAATAGAGTAATCCAAATGACATATATGGGCTGATCTACAATACCAGAGATATTTGGTAGAGACTTCGTATGTTGAATATTAGTGAAATGACATCAGTTACATTGGCTCAACATTGAAGAACCGTACCACAGCCCTCCTCCCCATCTTCGCCCTGTCCGCAAATAGACGCCAGCGGTAGTGGAGTCCAGCATACTGCACTTTACATCTAGAGGATCGCGTGCCTTCCTCTCTATATGCAGGTTGTCCAGCAGCTAAATTGTTTCTTTCTTGCTCTTTAACTTTCTCTATTTTCACATGCAGAATTTTCTTTACAATCCTTCAGTGTTCGAGACGCAAACAAGTCCATATCTTATAACTAATCCAAAGAAATCCTCGATCAAATCATGAATTGTAAACAATTCAATCAAGTTCGAGGCTCAAATACTTTTTCCCTCAATAATGAATATATACACTGCGCTAAAAATCCGAGAGTTATAAGAGACTTGTTCCTTGAGAAACGATTTGCTAATAATATTTCCCATTCTTTACGTTGGAACTTCCTGCTTCATATATTGAATTACATAGCGTGAACCCAATAAGTATCGAGGGGAGACATTACATTAAGGAAACCAATGACCAAAGTTCTCTTCTTGTTTCTACTCAGATTCGTGTAGTAGTGGTTATTTGGAGTGAATACAAGTTTAACATACATATATATGTGGAGAGCTATCATTTTAATCATACTTGCAACAAAAATCCCCCACCCCTTCCCAAGCTTTATAAAAATTATAAAATTCGAAATTTGTCTCATTAGAGAAGTTTTATATAATTGAAAAGTAACCTTTAATTCATAGATATTAAATAATTGGCTATTTTTTGGAGAAAATTAGCATTAAAACCAAAATTATAAACGAATTATTATAGAATATAGCAAATCTAAATAAAAATACTATTAAAATTATGTGTGGATTTAAGGTAAAGTTAGCTTTTAATTTCTCAGTTGTTCCTGGAAATGTCTTGACTCAAACAAAAAAGAAGTCTCATGAAGTTGAGAAATTTCGCTTCAGAACATCTTCTCCTTATTCACCTCCTTAACAGATTGGATAAATGACTTTGCTTATAATTTAGTAGTAAATAGCATCAATCATTTTCCTTATCACCTCATGGATTGTAATTTTTTAGACCGAAAAATATTTGACGTAATTTAACGCTAGTATTATTAAGAAAAGGACTTATACTAGATTATTTTCTTAGAAATCCAGCTCAATGGTCACCCAATTCTTTGGGTAATAGAATATAGCATGAATTATACATTAAACTCTTAACCTAACATTACTGTATGATATCTCTTAGCAACATATTAAAGCAAGTATATTGGAGCAAAACTATATTATTTTAATTTTATCCTTTAATGAGAAAAAAAAGGACCATTAATTCTTCTATTTTCATGACACAGTATGTAAATATGTATTTGCATCTCCACTTTAAATGTTTTCTTTGCATACAAATTGTTCCCTTTGCAAAGTCCACAGGAAATAAATCTACCTAAAACTTAATCTGTAAAGCCCCTTCATGGATAGGCGGCGAAACGATGTTTATGTTGAACCAAATATGTGGTATATATTATTGTAATTAGATTTAGGAGGAGAATCGTACATATGTTCTGCTCGTGGATGAAATTGCGTCTTTAAATAAGAAAAGGCGTTCAAATTATCATATTATCTACACTGTACCGACAGCTCATGAAGAAGATAATGGGGTAAATTTTATGTTTATATGAATATCTGGAAATTGTTTGTATTTATTATTCTAATACAAAAAAAATAGCATAGAATTTTCCCTCAACAATTTGTTAAAGATCGTTGCTAATGAGGTATCTCTACTGCTTTTTAGGGAGTTGAAAATATTCACTCTAATAATGGACAATAAAGGAATTAGAGACACTATGCTTAAGCGATATAAAGAATACTAAATATTAAAATGGTCATAATTTTAATTCAGTTTCTTTCACAAGCAAATATGATAACATTCTATTAGGAAATGAATGCGTGAATAGTCCATATTAAGTTCTTAAAACTATTCCTTCTCTGCCTCGTTTAAATGACACCATGAAGCCTGCATTTATATTACAATGAAGCGCTAGGTTTATGATATAGGATCGGTAACTTTAATCGTGTAGGCGCCAGGTAGCGCGGAAAAGAGCAGCAACTCGACGTGCCATCGATTCCACAATTGGCCATTAAACCTCCGGAGAGATGTTGACCCATGCTTTGTCGATAGATGTCCACATTTCTCGGACACAACAAATCCCACATGAACACACCCCACGCCAGCATGGAATCGACACTGGCATGCATGGGGCGTTATTGTCAATTGAGTTCCGTGGCCTTATGGGGTCTTTGCCATTCATGAGCCGTAACATCAGTACAAAACATCTTGAATCGTGACTCAGTGTAACACCCTCCCTTTTGCCAGTTCTCAAGAACCTAATTAATATAGTCATGATCCGAGCTGCGACTCTGTATCCGGTGTCGTCGTGTTTCAGTGCCATTATTATAGGATTTTGATCCCATATGCCATGGAAGTTCAAAAAGCAGCATTGACCTGATAGCTATGGTCTGTTACCTCTTACATTGAATGTTAATGCGATTTTAATTAGTTTTCTCGTGGGCGATTCCACCCATACGCCGCTGCTGGCAAACATTAAGCACCTGTGCCCGGCCAGTGTGGTATCCACGGTGTGCGGGAATTCCTGCCATGAGGTATTCTCCGTAAAACCGTGACACCATAGATCGAGGGATATTAAATGTCAGCTCATTTCAGGAATGGAATGTCCCATCCTTCTGGTATTCACAACCATGCACCATTCAAAATCAGATAATTAGCATCACCTAACCATGATCAGCCTATTTGGTGATCACACTGACCGACAAGAAGTCAGGTCACAAATGATATAGGCCTGATTCATTACTGTTATCCTATGACCTTGATATTCTTTATACTTTTTCAAAAACAGTAAATTCCACATAGTCTATAGGAAAATTTATATTGATAATTTCATGTTGTACCTCCACACCCGTCAAGACTAATAAATACTTATTCTAAATTATAAAATTATAAACTTAAGTTCAAATCTATGAAATAATGGTATTTATTTCTTTGGGGAAAATAATTTAAGTAATTTGAATAAAGGTATCCATAATAAATAAGGAAATTTTAAAAGGTCTAGCAATATTCAGATTTAATGAAATCCCTCATAATTTTTACTAATGTTACAAAAAGGTTGTAAGACAAAACATCACTGCTTAATACTACATAAAACGCCATGATGCAAAAACTGGAATAAGTGAATGAATTGTTATATTATTCCGAAAATATTCCTCTACAAAAGTGTTTCACATCTCTCTCTCTTAAAGAAAGTAGAGGGACAGGTGACGCACCCTTGTCGCGGGAAGAGAGCTTGTGTGTACCTTTGACTTTTCGAGCTATGTCGGCGGGAGAACCTCTTCTGGGTACCCCTGGTAGGGCTTCCCTTGTCGATTTGGTCGGAAACAAGGTTCCAGACTAAGTGCGTCATTCATTCCTTTTTCTACTCTATCCTTCTCCTTTTTAACTTTTATCCTATCTCTCCCACTTATACAAAAGAAAAAAACAAAAAAAAGCCTACTCCTATCATGTCACTCTTTCCCTTTTTTCCCTCTATCTACATATAAGGACCTGGCAGCTACCTCACGCGTCAGAAGAGAGGCTTTGGAACCTCTATAAACAACGCCAATCGACGTTCACTGGTTGCGAGAGACTAGTACTAGAGGTGTCCTAGGCGTTTGGGCACGATGAATGGGATGAGGGTAGTGCCCCGTTAACCCCTTCCCTGACTCGTAATTATTGACCGTTCCCAGTGCCCGTTGACAGGTGCCTCTGGTAGCATTGGTCCGAGGTGACGGCCCTTTGTTCCCAGGTTGGTTGCCAGGCCAATAAAAAGCCTTGGGTCGAGTCTCTTGGTGGGGTGGGATATCCATTGAACGCTGCTTCGAGATCCTGGCCGTTGTGAAGGGAACTAGTAGGAGTTTAGTAAGGGGTGTGCTTCGTTGTTGTTCACCTGGTGACAAATCGATAGACCCTTCGGGGACTGTCTGTGCTGCTTGGTTGGGAGCCATGGCACGCCGAGGCTTGACGACTCAGTCGGACGAACAGCAGCACATGGAGCGTGCCTTCTGAAAGATCCGAAACGTCTCCGATCGATAGGCGGGAGCGACTCACGCAGGGAGAACTCACCAACCCCCTTTTTTCTATTGATTGGTCACAAAGTTTTGAAAGAGAGAAAGTGTTCAAAATGACAGGCAAAAAAGGTCCAGCTGCACTCAAATATACATGTGCGATATGCCAGAAGGATAAGTGGTGCGTGGACTTCCCGGAAGGATGTTTTTCGAAATGCCACCCGGGAAGTATATGCACCGACTGCATCCTTAAAGGAGAGGTCCGAGAGGCAGTGGCATACTGCAATGAACTAAAGGATCTCTTCACAACCTCTGAAGAAAAATCTAGGGCGCTGGAAAGTATAGTACAGACCCTAAAAACGCCACACGCGCTTCAGATTCGGGGTATCGAGGACAAAATCCTAGAGCTAGCCTCTAAACTAGAGGCTCAGTCAGCTCAAGCTTGAGACGAAAGTCCCACTGACTTGGGTAGTTCCGCCGATGTGACTCCAGCCCAAGGAGGTGAAACAGCATTGGCAGCCCCACTTCTGCCATGCGGAGCCAATGAGAAGAAGAAAAAGAAAAAGAAGAAAAACGACCTTAATGCTGCTCACCCCAGTGTAGAGGATTCGAGCGTTACTGGTGCACAAGGGAAAGTGGAAAGAGAAGAAAAGAAAAGAGAAACGGAAAAAGAGAAAACAAATGAAGACAAGAAAAATGAGATGAAGAAGAAAAAAAGAAAAATGTAGAGATACAAGAGGAAAGCGGCAAGTCGCTTCCGAGGGGAAAGAATAAGTCGCCTGCTGACAAATGTGCAAGAGTCACCCTTATTGGTGATTCTCAAGCACGGGGCCTGCAGTCCCTGCTAGCGGCCCGCCTTCGCACTAGTGTGAAGGTAAGCTGCCGGCCAGGATGTGGTAACCCCCCCTTTAGAGTAGAGGCTCAAAAATCACAGATTTCTGAGAGCTCAGTCGTTGCTCTGATGGTCAGTGGAAACGACCTCTACCTGAGAGGAGGTAAGGTAGGCCCTACAGATAAAATCTTCCACACGTTCATGGGTTCTGTGAACGACTGTGGGCTGAAAACCCGCAAGCATGTGATAGTCGGGATGCTGCCGAGGAGAAGTCCAACACGGACCGCTCACTCGATGAATGTCTCTTTAAACCGGCGCCTGGCAGATTTGTGTACGGCAGAGGGGGTCTTTTTTGTGGTCCCGTACCGCACCTTTTATGGTAGAAATGATCTCTACTAAAGGGATGGGGTACATCTTTCCTTTAAAGCAAAGGCCTTTCTGTCGAACATGATCCAGGATGTCGTAGAGAGGACTGAAAGGAGTATCCGGCCCAGAGTGAGGGTGGACGTACGCCAGTACGCCTGTGTCACTCCAGGAACGACCTTCTTAGAGGTCGCCAAAAGGGGTGCCTCGCCAACAAACAAGCCGGAAAACGGAAGAGCGTAGGTAGTCCTACAGTCGGGGACTCCCTGAAAGTTCTTCTGTTCAATGCGAGGTCAATCAGGAACAAGTATCATGAGCTCCGTGGCCTCGTAGCGACGGAAGAACCCGAAATGGTAGCCATAACAGAATCGGGGATAAAAACCTCAAACCGAGACTTTGAAGGCGAATTCACGGTTCCTGGCTACCAACTCTTCCACAAAGATAGGCCAGACAGAGAGGGTGGCGGTGTAATGTTGTATGTCAAGGATACAATCAAATCTACGAACTCCAACATTATATCCGATCACGAGCTCCTAGGCGTTGACCTAGAGATAGGTCCTGTCAGATACAGGACCCTGGTGCTTTACAGACCCCCTTCCCAACCAGTTGAGAAGGACAGGGAACTGTACAAGCTGCTGGGTGAGCTTGTTCAAGGCAGAGTGTGCATCCTTATGGGTGACTTCAACAGACAAGTTGACTAGGAAACCAGAGCAGCCTGTGGTGAGAGCGCGCTACTCCTGGAGTTCGCCAACAACGAGTTCCTTACTCAATGAGTCAGAGAACCGACGAGAGGAGACAATATCCTCGACTTGGTCTTCACCTCTGAGGATGATATCGTTGAGGATGTCTCTGTAGGCGAAGAGCTTGGTGGCAGTGATCACCAGCTAGTTAGATTTATTGTCAAGATCCCGAAGGTAAGGTCTGTTGCCAGTCAATCAAGGAAACTTGACTTTAGAAGAGCAGACTTTGCAAGCCTTCGTGCTGGGCTGACTGATGTAAGGCTAGCGGTATGCGAAGAGGTTGAGGATTCGTGAAACAATTCCAAAAATAAATTCATGAGTCTTCAATCAAGTTGCATCCCTCTGAAAGGCCTTCGTCGGTCTTCTGTTCAACCAAAGTGGTTTAATCTAGAAATTTGCCAACTGCTTATGGAAAAGAGAAATGCGTACCGGCGATCGAAGATCTCGGGTGCTTTTGACGAGTACCGGAGGCTAGCCAGGAGAGTGAAGTCCAGCATAAGGGTGGCTAAGCGCACTGATGAACTCTGAGTGGCGAGACTCTGCAAGGAGAATCCCAAGAAGTTCTTCGGCTATGTAAATAGCCGTAAACCAATCCATCGTAGGATTGGGCCCTTAGTGGACGAGGAGGGTGCATTAACTCAGTCAGATGCAGAAAATTCTAACCTTCTCAATCACTACTTCTCCTCAGTGTTTACTAAAGAGGTGGTCTTATCCCTCAGCCCACGGATTCCTACTCGGGGGAAAAGCTGGAGGCAATGGACTTCACCGAAGGAGAAATAAAGAAAAAGATCGCTGACCTAAAGACGAATAAGTCCCCTGGACCGGATGGGTTTCTACCGAAGGTGTTGAAGGAAGTGAATGATGAAGTATCACGACATTTGTGCGCTATCTTTAACATGTCAATCCGGACCGGATGCGTTCCTAGAGACTAGCGTGAGGCGAAGGTGACTCCGATCTTCAAGAAAGGAGACCCCAGCCATCCGTCAAACTACCGACCTATCAGTCTGACTTCGATAGTCGGTAAACTCATGGAAAGCATGATGGTGGACAAAATAATGTCGTATTTAGAGTCAAGCCCGCTACTGAGGAGTTCCCAGCACGGCTTCCGAAGGCAACGGTCATGCCTGACGAACCTTGTGGAATTCTTCCACTTCGTGTTCAGTGAGCACGATCGGGACAAGGCGGTGGATGTGGTTTACTTAGACTTTCAGAAAGCCTTTGATAAGATACCACACCGCCGCCTTCTCCAGGAAGTGCGAGCGTTGGGCATAGACGGAAAAGTAGCCGGCTGGATCGAGAACTGGCTAAGGGGCAGACGGCAACGGGTGGTGGTGAATGGACAGGCTTCTAAGTGGGTGCCCGTTACTAGCGGGGTGCCTCAAGGTTATGTCCTGGGACCACTACTATTCATCATCTACGTCAACGACATGGACGGTGACACGTGGCAAATGCCTTTTAACGTGTGGAAATGCAAAGTAATGCATATCGGCCACAGAAACCCCCAATCTCATTATATCCTTAAGGGCACTGCTCTTGAATCGAGTGACACTGAAAAGGACTTGGGTGTTACTATCATTAGCGACCTCAAGTTCTCGAAACAGTGCATCGAGGCAGAGAAGAAAGCCCAAAGGATGTTAGGCTACATAAAGCGCAAGTTTGGATACCGTAACAAGGAGATAGTACTTTGTCTGTACAACTCCCTCGTTTGGGCGCACCTGGAGTATGCCGTACAATTTTGGAGTCCTTCGTTTCGAAAGGACATCGCAAGGTTGGAACGCGTACAAGCTAGGGCAACCAAACTGATTCCCTCTATCCGACATAAAAGTTATGAGGATAGACTAAGGGAATTAAATCTGTTCTCTCTGGAAACCCGCAGACTGCGTGGTCAGCTAATCGAAGTTTTCAAAATACTTCGAGGGTTTGACAATGTTGACTACCGGGATATTTTTACACTGAGTGAGAACAGAACGCGCAATCACGGCTTCAAACTTGAACTGAAGCGTTACAACCGCAATATGTGTGGAAATTTTTTCACCTACAGTATCTGCGGTAAGTGGAACGCACTTACAGTGGAAGTTGTCAACAGTGAATCTGTTGACCAGTTCAAGTCAAGACTAGACAAAGTCTTGAAAAGTGGCTGTTTAGGGACCCAAAACAATTGAACAGCCATGTGCCTGCTCGATTGCTAGTCCAAAGGTACCCTCTTTGAATGGGCTGTAAGGTCTCCTAGGGTACTCTCTTTCCTTGTAACTCCTTGTAACTCTCTCTCTCTCTCTCTCTCTCTCTCTCTCTCTCTCTCTCTCTCTCTCTCTCTCTCTCTCTGAATAACTTAAATAATACGGGGCTTTATACAACTAATAAATCTCAGTAGCAGTTCAATCGGCTGCTCCACTCATGCCTATAATATTTTGTCCATTTCAGATCTTCAATAGTTAATGATTGTTTACTTCTTGTTTACAATATTTGTGAGCAACCCAATACATTCTTTATAGAATTCATTTCGGAGCGTTTTGCTGGTCACAAAAGAATTCAACTCCAACTGCATGAAAGAAGTCTGATGTGGTCTTTGCCATATGAATTTGGGCATAGTCTTGCAGAAAAATGATCTTTTCTCCACAGAGCCTTCTTCCTCTTTCTTCAATAAATGATCTATTCAATAAATCAATGTACCATGGAGCATTGAAGCGTCCATTCATGAAAATTGTGGTAACTTGCCATTTTCAAATATTCTCCCCCACACAATAACGCCTCTTTAAATGTTTTAACATCTCTGAATAACTAGTATCAGGATCCTTCAAAAAATTGTTTAATGAAGAATTGCTTTGCATAATTCTCTTAAAAATATCGTAGTTGCTTAATCATTTACCTTTCACTGCAATAACCTTCCTTTGGTCAACCTAGAAGAGTTATGTTGGTTTAGGCATAGTAGAAATTACATTCAGATATCTATCAAATTTATACCCTAGAGTAAATTAATAGAGGCACAGTCGCTTTTTTAGTATAATTTAATCCTTAACTAAATTGTGGCTTTATAGTTTTAGACTTGAGTTTATAAATATTTCTATGGTAAAAAGCAATCATTAGTTAAATTTGATTATTCCACCATTTAAATAAATGTTAAAAATTATTTTCTTTAGACGGCAGTACCCAAGTTAATCACTTTGTTCCTCATCGTCTTGACGAATCCCTAAGGAATCTTGGAAGTGCCATTGATTGGTTCGTTCATACCTTTCGTTTTGCATTTATTTATTTGATTTGGCAGTGATATATCTAGACTGGATGATGTGCATTTTGATATTTTGCATGGCTGGGTTCTTGTTCCTTGGTTTACCTTTCTTTATTTCCACCCTTGTTTGCTGAGACTTAAAACCATCTACCTTTGCATTTTTTGACACCTAAACTTTGTAGTCCCTTTTAATAGTCGACAATCTCTCTCTTTTTTCAGTTATATTAGCAGTATCAGCTCCCATTTTTAGCACAATAGTTTGGAGACCGCCATCAACGTTTTCTTGCCGCTCACCTTGACCACAGAAAATACCCTTCTGACTGGATCCTGTATTTCATCTTTTCGACACATTCATCTTGTTCACACAATTTAAACCAGAGTTCTTTGTTGGAGGGCTTCTCACGTGCAATCTCGTTGTTCCGTCAAGACACACCCACCTCCTATCTCAAATCTTTTTTTATTCTTATTTTACTTCTTCTATTTATTATTTCATCTTCATAAGACCACACAATATCTAAGTAATGCGTCGGAGCTGAAGTGAGTAACTATGCTATAAAGATGTTTGAAAGTATTGACAAGAATCTCAAGTTTAACTCTAAATGTATCACCCTGCCGTCATACAGACCGCCGTAAGTCTTTATATCGAATGAATGTGCACTTTGATCTCCTTTCCTAAATTAGGACTCGATGAGCTTAAAATACTAAAGGTTTTCAGTAATATAAATTATAGACTACTGTTTAAAATAGAGGATATAGTAAACATTGGTCAAAATGGATTTAAATTCATAAAACAGTATTACAAAACAGCCATAGCACAATTTTACTTTAGTTATAAAATCATCCAAAGGTGGTATAGAAGGCATGTCCTAAAATATGATTATAAATCTAAATGAAGGATAGGTATAAAAAGAAGGAGAACTTTAATTATTAGGAAATTGAGATGAGAACGTTTCCTACTGAGTTGGGTTAATATATTTAAAAATTGACTTTAGTATTTTTTAACTGTAGATTTTATATAATAGACAGATAAGAATGATCACTAAATGAGCAATAAGGGTAGCAAAGAAAATGAAAATAATGATGCCAGCGATTATTCCTCAAAAAGACAATTTGAACTGTCACGGAAATTTGCTCATAGTCAATCCATTTTCCACCCACGAATTGGTAAAGTCTATTTTAACTCACGTGGTCGCGATTCTATAATTTACTATGTCAGGCCTTAGATCGGTTGGTAACTTTTTTACTTTTCAATGGGTTCGAGAGCTAAAACATCGTAACTCTTTGACCAATTCTAACGAAATTTGAAACCCTTTATGTTGTCTTGCATTCTCTTTCGAACTATATAATTGCCAAGGTTCTTCCAAGGGTAGTCCGGGAATTATTAAAAGAAAATTAAGTATGGGTCGGATTGCCTCCACTTGTTGCAAGTTTTGAAGGTCGCAAGGTCAGATAATTTGTTTTATAAATAAAAATATGTTTGTTAATTAATTCTATTTCAAATTATTGAAAGAATATAGAGCACGGGACCTAGGTATGTTGATCTTATTAAATTATAGATAGGCAGAGTGAGTTTGCGTAAGCAATTCTGAATGTTTTTTCCGCCTAAGTAATGAAAGATAGATCGGTTTATTTTAAAATTTCTTTTCTGCTTGATTAATTGCTTTAGAAAATATTAAAAGAAATGATAGGAGCATTTTGAGTAGGTGGAGGCAACTTAATATACAAAAAGTATCATTAAATGTAAGGGTTAATTGATGCGTACGATACGTTCTTAAGTTGCTTTGGCTAACTTATACCATCTTTTTTTTTTATTACGTCGCTCATTAAAAAGGTTTCGAGTTATTTTTCTTTTCAATATTAAAAGAAATTGTTTAGAAAAAATTAAAAAGAAATAAGACACTGAATAAACCAGACCTAATGCTTAATTGGAAAAGATAGATTATTCTCACTTAAAATTAAGAAGCGAAACCCAATTTTGGAATTCTCGCGAGAAAGGTCGAGGAAAGGCTCGAAAAACGTCTTATTAAGATGGGGGAAGTTTTTTAATTAAATTAAAAAAAGAACGAAGGCATCGCCCGCAGAAACTTTGGAACGAGAGATCTGTACAGTAAATAGTAGAAGGGCGGTGATAGCAGTCAGCTGTAACATACTTCTCCGTGCTACACATAATAACACCTTGAGGGCTTTGTGAGAAGTCAGGATTTGTAAGAAGTATATAGGCCAAATAGTAAACTAAATGTTTTGTCCTTGTTCTTCCCTTTCTAGACCTAATAGTATAAAGAGAGGACTAGCTGGAGCATTCTGCATAAGAAGACCTGAGGAAAGAAAGAGGAAGCAATTTTTCTCTTGGAATAAAGTATACGTGCAGAAAGAAACATATTAAGAAATAAAAACTAAACGGAAAAGTAATAATTATTCGGCAAAAGTACGTTAGCAAACAATCATTTTCATTCTGTGAAAGAATCATTGCAGGAAAATATTAATTTATCGCCAGGTTCTAAGTGCGGTTGTAGAAATAGAGATTAATTAGCGATAAGAGAATGTCATTAATGCTAAACACAAGATATGTGCGAATCCTCACTTAACCCTTACACCGCTCCCTAGTGAAAACTTTTATAATGCAGCTCACTAGCAGTAAGATTCATTTCTTCTTTTTTAATAAGAGGACGGTTTGGTAGAGTTTCTTTAGCTATAACTTCATAAAACGACGAATAATCCACTAAGGCATTGCAGCTCTCATGAAACTTTAAAACTTTGCCACTATCAAGATCAACAAAGGCAGAGAACTGGATGGCAGCTTATTTTTATTTGCTTGTCTTAATTTGCTTGCAGTTACATCCTAAATAAGTGGCCTAAATTATAATACCTTATTTATTTGATGTATAAAATTTCATTGGGTAATTTTAACATTTAATTATGGGATCCACATTCACGAATTATGGTCCACTTTAAGCTACTAAGATATTTTTTTAGCACTGTTGTTTAAAGATCCGCTGCCAACTGTGCATTGAAGGAAATTATTTTACCAAGCATAGAACATGGAAAGAAGTAAATGGGAATTTTTCAGAGAGAAGGAAATAATGAGAAACTATATTTTGAGTTCTCCCTGTAAATTGCTACTCACTATAAATTCACATAAATCTTCTATCGAGTTATTTTTTCGTTAATAGTCCTATTCTATCGCCATGTATAAAATAAATTCTATTTATCAGCTACAATTGATCTTAAATATTGATCTCGAAAATCTGAGTTCGTAACTGCTGATCTTGCAAACGTCACTCCAGCCCGTCCTCAACTTCATTTCAAAAAGATTTTGAAGGAAATGCCCTCGTTGCTCCACACTTTTTTCATCAACATAAGTGGCTAAAATAATGTTTGTGTTGAATTATTAGTTCTAAATTTAATAAATGAAAAATGATCCCAATTTTGACCAAACCTTTTTCGTTGTGAACATTTTTCAATTAGGTAAACTGCATTGTCGGTGATGACTAGCTACGTGAATATCTTGGAGAAGGACACTTTGCCTTGATCGAGTCTTGTTTATTCATATCATAGCAGTGATGGGCTGGTTGATGAATACTATCACATAGATATAAGTAGGATGGGGAGGAAATATCTCAAGGAGTAGCTAAAACTCAACCCATTCGTCAGTCCCAGCAACTACCTATTTGAAAACCAAGGAAAATAGGCCCAATAACGGAATCTAAATTTCTAGGCATCGCTGGAAATGCTTGCACCAAATTAGATGCAAGTAGAACGTATTTGTTTTTGCTTTGATTCATCCCCACCTCGGAGTGAATTTTGAGGACGTTTAATGTATACGATTCAGTAACTCTGGGAAATTGCAAGGAAAAGGATTAAATTTTGTGGTTTATTGCAGAAAATAATTGATCTACCGATATTAATTAAATATATGACATATTTTTGTAGGACATAAAAGATGGAATTATTAACTTCAGTAGGAATTGCTTCTGAGAATTAAATCTTATTTAATCCACTGAATTTATTCCCTAAAATTTAAGCAATTTTAAAAATACTGATAGTTGAATTAATATTTGTGCTTTTCATTATATGTAACAATTAGGGAAAGCGGAAGTGAATTAAATGGTCATTAAGTTGGGAGAAGTTAATGGAAATGAAAGGGTAAAACTTGCCGTACTATGGAGGAAGTAAGCTTGAATGTAGAATACCTCGACGCTGGAAAATTTAGTGATTAAAGCGACCTCGAAATACAGTAAGAAAGCGGTTAGCTGTGGAGCTTTAACGTGGTTACTAACGATGGAGAGGGATGTCTCAGGGGTAGTTTAGCCTTCGCAATTATTTGAGAAAAATTATAAACTCTCTCCTGACTCGACTAATCTGATCTCTATGTCTCACGACAAGCCTGATTTTTTTCTCTCCGAGAAAAGTTATTTCCTTGGCAAATTTGCTTCCAAGGGAGAGAGAAAGGCCTGAACACGTGGGTCGAGTCTTGTGGAATAGCCGATGGCCAACATCCCTCGCAAAAGCATAACAGAAGAAATAGGCAATTAAATGGATGGAAGAGGGTAGGTATTGCATAAAAATTTCACTAAGGACGATTGTGTCAGTAGAATGGGGAAAAGGCGAGGAAAAGGCAAGCATGTTAAACGCCATCATCGCTCAAAAAGAGTAGAGGGAAAAGAGTAATGCCCCTTCCAATGCAGATCCTGATAAATGGAGGAAAGCTACTTGCCGTTTATCCTTCCAATTTAGTCACAAACCCAAAAACTTAGGTGAGATAGATCTTGTAAAGGAAGTGGCGAAAAGAGGTAAAGGAGAAGATGTCAAGAGGAAATAAGACCTAATTAATTTCAATCTAGCCTGAGGCTATCAGGAGTATTGGAGCCAGGGGGTTATGCTACTACAATTCATGTTGCCAAGTGCAATAGTCTTCTTGTGCAATCGCTTGCCGGTGATTGGCTGGATAAATACTGTGCTCAGGTTAATTGGATGAATTTATATCTAATTCAGTATTCTAGACATAAGTGGTCATTGCACAAATCGTAAGGAAGTGGTTAGCTTACTCAAATTTCAACCGTGATTCTAGCTGGCGACGGAACCTGGTGCAGTATTATTATTTTGTAAACTTATTTTGGATTTGGTTTAAAAAATTTATTTCATCAAAATGTAATGAAGGGCAAAAATCATAAGATGGCAGTATGTAAAGATAAAAGTAGGCAAAGCCAACCAACCTTTAACTTCATGAAAATTACTAGATATCTCTTTCATGTGTGATCTGACTTCTCATGAGTCACTGTTAACACCGGCTAGCCTGCCCTTAGTAATGTAATGTGAATTATTGAAGTTTTAGCAAGGATGATAATAGGTGCCAGGTGGATGGGTCATTCCATTTCTGAAGCTTTGCGGACACAATATCCCTTGATCAGCAGTGCCACGTCTGTACCGGGAATACTTCACGAAAGATATAGCAGACCTTCGCGAATAATGCAGTGGCAGACTACAGATGCTTAATGATGGTGACTAGTGGCGTCTGGCTAGAATTCTACATGCTAACAAACCTGCAGCACTAGCTCAAATCGCATCAACATGAATGTTGATGCGATTATATGACACCCCAGATTTCCACTCTTAACACCACAGCATCTGAGGTCTCTAATTATAACCTAGAAGATTGTCAACATGTGTTGTGATCCGATTAGTCATGTTTCAAATTGTGTTGGGTTGATGGTCGTTTCGAGTGTGGTGCAGACTTCATTAACGCATGAAACCGTTTTTAATATTTCACCATACAGCCTGTTTGTTATTCCATACTTGTATGGGATGCATTCACATTGCTTCGGCGACCATTTGTATTTATTTATGGACTCCATGTACCTGAACAACGATGTGATATTCCAGCATAATAATGTACAATTCATCACGCCACTAATGACCAGAATTGTTTTGTGGGACTTTCTAAGGTTTCGACGAATGAAGCAACCCGACTTTCACCCGATATTAACACAAAGTCCAGCACCTACAAATATGAGGGAATTGCAGAGTGATAACGACACAACATAGATCAATTGTCTCTCAAGAGATATTTATTCCACTTGTTAAATCGATGCCATGTTGAGTTGCTGAGCTTTCCTTGGCTAGACAGGATCCTACACAATTTCCAATACCTATCCAATGAATTTGGCAGCTTAGTGTACAGCCGCGGTCAAAAGGTTTCGGACATCTGGAATTTTTCTTATTCCTTGTTATGTCTTGCAATATGTTAGTATGAGTTTTCATGCATGAGCCCAATGCATTTGGAAAGCAAATTAAAAGTACAAGCTTCATTTTTTGAAATATCTGAAATGTCAATGCCAGTAAAATGTATGAATGCTTGGTGGTATCTGCATGCGGTATGCTACAATTAGAATGCCTTCATATAAGACAAGATATATTTTTATATAAAATACTTCATGTGGACAGGATTTTAATATAATATGATAATGGAAAAAACATAACTGTACCTTTGAGGAAAAAGGTCAGATAGGCACGCTGCAGGAAGACAAATTGCCAGGATGGTCGGCGTATCACATTCAGCTGATGCAGCATTGTTGAAGATGATTTGAGATAGTGTAGAAATCCAAGAGTGGCCTCATTTTGGACGACCAAAAGTCAGGGCACAACGTGACGATATGTCATTGCGTCACATGAACCTTCACAATCGTAAAAAAACCGCAGTTCAGTTGCAACATGAATGCACATTGGGCTGCCAAGTCAATGCATCTGTCGGAATAGTCCTTTGCTGCCTGCGTGTACGAAGTGTGAATTCATGTAAAGTCCTACAGAAGCCGCTGATCAACCTTCAGCAGGAGCGAGGTCAACTAGCTTCGGCACGTACTCACCGATTTTATGGTCTAACTAATCCACGTTCCAGTTGTCCTCGACCCCAGGCAACGTTAAAGTCTACAGAAGGCCGTTGAATCGAGAGTACATAGTGGCTACAGTAAAGTAATTTTGCCGCACTGTGATGGTATTAAGATGCATTTCATGCTTAGGAGTGAAATGTCTCACTGTTTGAGATGGCACCATGAATTCATAGAAGTATCAAGCTGTTCTCAGAGATTACATGCTGCCGTCATCCCGAAAACTCTATAGTGATTCCCAAAATAGGATTTTCCAGCAGCAAAAGCCCCATGTCACAATATCTGATACGATACATTGGTTCAATGACAACATTATCACGCTGATGAACTGGCCCACTAGTCTCTGCATATGTATCCACTAGAAAACCTCTGGCAGGATCTAAAGGATGCCGTAAACGTTCGTTAGCCAACCTGCAATGAACAATTGAAGGCAGTCATTATCGAGTAGTTGGCCAGCATCACAGACCTCAGGTGTTGCACTCTCATGAAGAAGAAGAATAAATACTCTTGACACGCTAATGAGCTTTCTGTAATAGTTTATTATTTTTGGAATTCACATAGAACCTCATCTGCTTATGTGTTATATGTTGCTGAGATTACATATTTTGGCAAATTTTGTATTTTGTTAATTCTTGTTTACTGCGACGGGCCTATATAAGTTTTTTGTTATTTATTTTTCCTTGATTAAGTGTTATATTCATATTAATTAGCAAAGAAATATTTACCACCCGGCATTTATCCAATTTCCCTTAAATTTTCGAGGTGTCCGGAAACTATTGGCTGCGGCTGTATGTTCCATTATACTTATTGTGTAAACGGCGGCTTGCTCGAGGAGACAGTTCTCATTATACCGTCCAAACCATGTGCCTTAAAGTATAATGCATTGGTCTATATTACAGTATCTATTAGTCATTTGACTAAATAACATATCAGCCAGATATAAATTACATGGAAGCTTAATTTTGCATGAGAGATCTTGAATAAATAAGCGCGAAATGAAATTGTCATTATCCTCAGAACATGTTTGTTCGTTGTTGTAATTAAAAACAAACAGCCAACCTAACCTAACCTACCGCTCGTTGGTTATTAAATTTTTGTTAGGTAAATGTTGTTAATTGTTCTTATATTCACTACGAAGCAGAATGTCCAAAGATATATTTTCTTTAATGTATGAGAGCGAGAAAGTAATATGGGAGACTAAAGGAAGACAAAAAAGGAATAATTTGATATGGATTGGTGAACTTCAAAATGTGTAGGTAGAACAAGGAATAAATGTGCAAGAGGTACTTAGGGTGAAAGAGGAGATGTGAGCGATGTTGTGCATGATAGCTTCTACGAGCAAGCTGTTACACCGGGAAGGCTCAGTGCGTCCGCCAATATGCTGCCTGTCTTTCACCTAAGTAAAAGGATTGTGTCTGCCCTCATCCATCAGAGAGATGTTATGGGAGGATATCTTAAGCCCTTTTTATATCAGTTATACGTACGCTACAGGAAGTCATTAAAGAATCGCTTGCAGATTCTTCCACCTTTCCTTTATCGACTAGCCTTATATTTAATAACGATAAGTTTGTTTAGGTTTATTTAGGTTAAGTTAAGTTGGATAATGCTACATTAGATTAAACTAATTTTCACTATTTTTAACCCATCAATGTCATGTGACTTATAGAGAAGTTTACTCAAATAAACACCTGTAGGGGAAAGATCCGTATTTAAGTTTCGTTACGTTGAAAATCTTACTTTAATTTAAGATTGATAAATTTTTCGAAAGCCTTAGGACAATCGATCTCAAAGTGCAAAGGCCTTTATGGACTATCTCCGTTTACAACTAGTCTTAATTCCTGCTAAGCATTAGAATAGGACTAATATTCTAGTTTGCTCTGCTGTGATCGCTTGTGAATTTTGATTAACAACCCCACTGGATTCTTCCCCGTTATCATGGCGTCTGTGAGGATTTCGATCTTTAATCTCTTTCGTCCCGTGCCAATTATCATGGAACGTGTCTAACTTCGTTCTATGTCTATGGTTCTAGGGCGGGTCATACTCTAGAATTATATGAAACTGGTGAGGAGGGGTATTCAAATGATGAATATTGGTGAAAAGAACATACTTTTGGCAAAAAGGTAAAATTCTGATTGATCTAACTTACATCAATTTGAAGTTGAAATATTGTTAGTTCTGGGTCATTTACTATATTTTACTATTATTTTAGTTACCTATAAAAGATTAAATTTATCGTTTTCTATCATCAATACATTTATGAGTCTGAAAGATATTTGTCTAAAAAAATGTAAAAATGTATTAAAGAGACATGAGAAGTAGGAAACCTGTTAAAAATGACCCTTAATTTAGTTTGGTCTAACTCCAAAATTGCAAGTAGCCAGGTCTCATTACTCAGTGGAAGGCAATATTCCAGTAGTGTTGCCAGTTCTGGTAACTATTGTAATTGGTAACTGTTTATAGAGCATTTACATTTTTGAATGCTAGTAAAGGCAGTTGATCATTTTAGAATAACATATAATTATTTGGTAGAGATTATTTCTTAATCTAAGTACCATCTTTTCATTTGCAGATATTTCTGCTATAAGTGTGACAATGGCGAAAATCAAGACAAAGTCCAAATCAAGTTCTCATCTGACTAATTTTGTTGGGACTGGGCAAGAGCTGATGGTGTCTGAGTTACCCTCAATAAGATATATTTTGAGGTACGGTATCTACCTGAGGGAGCAAAGTAAAGATATATTAGCATGCAAATGTCAAATTTCCAGTTGTGGGAAAGTAGGTTGTAATGGCTGTGAGACTGAAGCCCACATTATCTGCTGTTGTAGTAAAGAGAAAAAAATACCTACTAGGGAACTGGCCTTTATTAAAGGACAAAAGGAGAAGGTTGGAAGTAAAGGTACCTTTCAAATTGGAGGTCCTGATATTCCAGAGCATAATAGACAATTAAGAACTTTAATAGATGTTGGATTCATTACTAAGGAAGTTACAAGTAAATTAATTGATAAGAGTAAAGTTAAGAGAGCACAGGAAAAGCTAATGACAGTTATTGAACATGAGTTTGAGGAAAACTTAAGGAAGGAAGGGGGAATTTCTTGTGTTCCCTTTGATGGACGAATTGATTTTACAAATTTTATGATAGAGACAGAGGAAAGTGAAAAATTGTTTCCAGCAAAAACAAAAGAGGGGCATTACGCTGTCATCAATGAGCCTGGGAGCAATTACCTCTTCGACTTTGTCCCGGAAAAGGCTACAAAAGAAGAATCACATGCAGAGAAGTTCGCTAAGGATATGTTTCGATCGCTGAGGGGAAGGGGTTTGGATAAAAACTTAATTGCCATTGGAGGCGACTACACAAATGTAAATACAGGTGTAAATGCTGGATTAATGAGAAAAATGGAGTTCCATTTGGGCATGAAGTTTGTTTGGTTGGTCTGTAACCTGTACACTATGGAATTTCCTCTCCATCATCTAATTATCAACCTGGATGGCCCAACACTATCTTACAACAGATACTCCTTGACTCTGTTACAGACTTCGATATCAACCCAAATTTCACTCAAATATCTTTAGGTCCTCCTCTTACTAAGATAACTCAGGAAGTGGTGCAAGATCTTTCCACTGATCAACACTACGGCTATAGAACTGTAAGGGCTTTCTCTATTGGAAATAGGACCAGTAAACCACATTCGCTGGCTGACCACAGCTAACAGACTTCTTCGGCTGTGGGTCTCAAAACATGAGCTCAAAGGAAAAGCCTTTAAGAATCTAGTACTGATTGTTGAGTTCATCATTGGTGTATATTACCCATGCTGGTTTAACGTTGAGATTAAGCACTCTCGGACCGAGGGACCTAGGAACATTCTTTATCAACTTCACTGCTTTAACTCTCAAAGTAAGGAGGTGTTAGATATTGTTTTGCCAACTGTTAAGAGATCAGATTGGTATGCATAGTGTGAATCCATCCTCCAAACCCTCCTATGCTCTGAAGGTCAGGCGGAGAGAACTGAAGGAGTGAAAAGAATCCAGACCATCAGGGAAGAGGGGGACCCAGATACTCAACTGGGAGACTCCTTTGTAAGGCTTAGAAGGACACCAGACATCAATTATGATGCTACCAGGAAGGATTGGAGATTTGAACAATTGGTCAGAGGAGGTCTCTGAGCCACCTCTCACTTGCTCTTTAAGTAATTCTGAATTGAAAAACTTCATTGACTCTCCTATGAAAGTACCTGACTGGTCTTGTCACACACAGAGCATTGAGATGGTTGTAAGGATGGTGACTAAGGCTTCTTCCAAGTATTTCTCACATGAAAAGAGGAATGGAGGAATCAGGGCACAAGAGACAAGTAGACGTCTGATGTCCAGGTATGAGTCAAAGCAAGATTTGTGTGCTCTGGTGAAGTTTAACTTTTGAATACGGCCCAAAGTGACCCAAGCAGCTATATGTTGAGCTTTGCATACACTTTTCTCACTCAATAAACACGTAAATTTGAGGTTACTTTGTGTTTGTGTGTACTTTGATTAAATAAAAATAGGTTACATAAGCTCGTGACGAAAGGGAAAATTTACTTTTATTTAAATGGAAATTGATGGAGGTAGGAGCAATTGTATAGCAAAATAAAGTTCTTTTTCAAAATCTATACCGAAGAATCTATCATTTAAGCACCCCTTATTAAAGAATTTAATGAAAATATATGGTTGCACCAAAGTATGACCCGCCCTACTATTGTACCCTATTTCGAGACTAAAATTTCTGAGAATTCCTCTAATCTCAACCCTCATTTCATCCAGCACATTGGCAATAATTAATTCAAACGCTTGATTGAGCAAACTAAAACAGTAGATTCGATGACCATTATCGTTAGTTGGAAGAACCTCAAATAACACATCAAAACTCAATCACTGCCCGTATGAATGAACTAGAACACAATATTTTCAATATCTTTGAATGCTATATAACGGATCCTCAGAAATACCAAGGACATGACCCTCTTCTTTGTTACCAAGTAGGTACTGTTTTAAAACACGTTTGACTTATTTTTCTAACTAGTAACCAATAAATAATTACATATATTCTACTTTAGTTTTAGATATGTGATCACAGCCAAATTAGACAAATACAATTTTCCAAGAGTACCAAGACACTTCAAAGTATCACAAGTAGGAACTGTTTATGAGCGCAGTTGTTTCACGTCATATCGGGATAAAGGCAGGACAGGGAAAATGGTAAAAAATCGTTGGAGGCAAAACAACTTCCAGTAACTTCTATTATATATCAAAGCTTAACTTTTCACAAGCCTACTTACAAACATGAGAAAAACTTGATTCAATAAAAGCCACTCGGTTTGAAGAAGAAACCATGCAACTTTATACACTTTAACAGGGTTTAGCGAGCAACGAACTGTGGACGGAATACCACTGAGCTTGTGGACCAGGGCAGCCAGATAGTAAATTAAAATTCATTTTTTTATAAAATATAAATTAAAACTTATTATATTGATATTTTCAATAGTTTTTATAACAATCTAAAATTTAAATTCAAATTAAATTTATTCTACTCAAAATTAGAATTCCTTAAAAACTTCTCCCTCGAGATCACATTTTCTTCCAGAAAATCAGAATCAATACATTTTGACTGGAATCAGATCCACCTTTCAAACGGCTTTCACACACCTTTTAGTGTCACTGTCACACGCTGCCATCACTCGAGGATAAAAAAATTAATGTCCAATATCTCCCAAACTTCAGGTCCTTATAGACGCAGCAAAGGGGGGAGGAGGGGGCGGGGGTATAGAATATTATCTGTTTGTCTCTCTATATATGTTTAAATGTTAATTAAGGGATTAATTTTATATTTAAAGCTTTAGGTTAATGAGTGGATGAGTCCCTAATGCTACCAGAAACTCAATAGGAAAATGGGCTGGGAAATCAAAAACCCAACAAACCTTTAAAAAATGCAAGATATTTGAAATTTAAGAGAGATGAGAGAATACTAGAATTCATACAGAATCTTACCTTACATTGGTTTGACAACCTAATTGAGCAAATGATTCCTTTATCGTGAGATATATCCTCAAATTATTCGGGGCCCCTTTTTCAGTAGGGACTTGAGGATAATTTCCTTAATTTGTTGAATAAAGATAATAATTGTATGCTTGCTTGTTGTTAGTCTGATGGACAATCAGCTACTGGACTGGTTAGAAAGATTTCATCCAGACATGGTTCTACTGCCTAGCTTGCTGAGTGGCTGACAGCCATTTTGTCAAACTAGTGTTTGATTATCAACAGAGGCTAAGTAATTAATATTTCTTTAAAGGTATCTTCTGCCTATCTTTGGAAGATTTGTATATATTGATACATGCATATGTATTCACATGCATAGTATGCATTTTTAGTCGCGTGCGAGTCTAGTCGCGAGCGACTCTACACCTCACTATGTCGATCAGTCGGTCGGTCCCCGTTTTGCTTTTTTGTTGTTGTTGTAATAACATCATAACTATTGGGCTGATTTTAACGAAATTTGAAAACTTTATGTTATTTTACATTCTCTTTCGAATGCTATAATTGCCAAAGTCCTCCCAAGTTTAGCACGGGAATTATTTTGTCTTGGCAATAACATCATAACTATTCGGCCGATACTCTGCTTGACTAGACTAGGCTATAATATGCTATAATCTCTTCTAGGCAAACCTACAATAGGCTATACTATGCTAGGCTATTATAGGCTAGGCTATACTATGCTAAGCTATGCTAAGATATTATATACAAGGGTAAGATATACTATGCTAATTTAGGCTATAAAATGCTATTCTAAGATAACATATAGTATGTTTGGCTAGGCAATACTAAGCTATGCTTGACTAGGGTGTAATAGGATAGTATAGGCTATACTTGTCGAGGGTAGTTAATGCTAGGTTAGGTTAGACTATGCTAAGTTATGCTAAGCTATGCTAAGCTATACTAGGCTAGATAGGGCTATACTATGCTATGCTAGGGTAGACTGAAGAAAAAATAAACTAGTGAGGGCTGTGCTAGGCTAGGCTAGGTATTACTATGTTAGGCTACGATAGGCTAGCTAACCAATGATATAATAGGCTAAGCTATATAAGGTTATTCTAGTCTACGGTATGGTATGATATACTAGTCTAGGATATACTAGCCTAAGCTATAATATGATACGCTTGGTTATATTATGTCATGTGTGGTCATAAATCAGGATGAGTGAGGACACGCGACCTTTTGGTCAGCAGACCTTGTTATAATAACATTTAAATTATATTAAGAGGAATTTTTAATTAAATGTAGAAGCTTATTATCGAAGGTTTGTTAGAGTTTTTGAAGACCCTGATTTTTGATAAGGTGGTCCTCTTCTTGATAAAGGTTTGTAGAAGCGCTTTTATTTCTTCCAGCTGTCGATCTTTGATGGAAGTGTGGGCGCATTTTTCTTTCTAATGAATGAGACGGTGTAAGGCGTCCCCATTTCTCGCTTGACAAATTTAGAATCTTTTATTTAAGAAGGCCTATTAGAATCCATGGTTCCGATCTGCCTTATTTTAAAGTGTAATTAACAAGGTGGGATCCTTCGTTTCTTTTATATTTTAACTTTCACAGCAAATTAATTTCTTTCATAGTTGAACTTAAATAAATTTTTAATGAGTTATTTTTTAACCATTTTTTACAGTAAAAAATTAAAGGTGACAGATAAAAAGTCTTAACAAACGTGGAAAGAAATAACCAATTTTGAAAAGGAAAAAAATGAAAGTAAAAAGACACTAAAGCAAAGCGGTGAATATAAATACAGAAAAATGGGGAGAAATGTCTCTCACATATGACGTTATTCATACCTTCACCATTGATCGAATGGTATATCTAGGTGTACCACTCACCGACACATTCTCGATCGCCAAAACTCAATGACAGAACCATTCAAAGAAATTCGTCAATTATCGTAGCACAGTATGGACAATGCATCGAAAGAATCTTATTAATCAGGAAATGGAACAAAAATTATCTAAATTCAATAAAGTGGACTGAATTCTCATCGAAAAAACACCCAAACTATCTATAGGGTGATCCAATTTGGATTTAAACTCACAAATGGTGTCACTGCGCAGCATCTGACTGGGAAACAATTCCAAACACTATTACCTTTTGACTAAGTTCTTTCGGATATCGAATCGAAACTTTTTTCATCAGTTTCCTATCGACATCCGTTCTTCTCCTTTCAACAGATAACTAAAGAATTCTAGCAAGGTTTTCTCACCCAAATCTGTGCAAAGTTTAAATGAATAAATCACATTAGCCCTAAGCAACCTGCGGCTAAAGAAAACATTTTCAACTTCTTCAACATTTGTTCGTATCCTAATTTAATGAATCATGGAATAAGCTTATTGAATCTATTCAATTATATCTACATCTTGCCCTTGGGTATGGAGCCAAAACATTAGGCACAATATTCTAGGATGTGATATACATAACAATTTTAAACTCTCATAGGCAAAAGATTTTAAACTAATATATATATTTTTTATTATTTCATTCGTTAGTAAAATTATTGTACGTTTATTAAAAATGCAGCATTTCAAAAATAAAATAATAAAACAGTATTTCTTCGCTGTATCCAAAATCGCGCACTAGTCTTGTTCTAATAGAAGAGAGTTTCTGTCCTTGGAGGTTTGTTATTCGATCAAAAGAGTAAAATGACTACAATTATGGGTAAAATGAATAATGTTGTGTAATTAAAATCTATTTTGTAATATAAAAATAAATGTTTGAAGCTTTTTAAATTACAGAAATGGTTGTGTCCAAAGAAACGCGTGCTACCATTGTTGCTCTCAACCAAAGTGATCTGAAATGCAAGGAGATATTTGCTAAGAGAATTGAATCAAGGATCATAATGACTTTAAAAGGACTGGTTGAACTAGGTTGAAGAAGAGTTCAGGACGCCAAAATACTTCTAATGAACGCCAAACTTCCCTCCTGATAAGATCCCAACTCAGGGTTCGGATAGCTTCGAGTGCCAAGTTAGCCCACGATTGTAGAAAAGCAGATATAAACGCTTCAGCTGGCACAGTGAAGTAGATATTTTTTACAAAGATCTCAGGTAGAGAAGAGCTGCGAAAAATTCTTCCTCTCACGATACGGATAGGATGCACTTTTTTAGGAAATAGAAAAAATGTACTATTAAAGACGAACAAAGTGATATTCTCTGATTAAACTCCCTTCCGCTTGTTTGGAGTTTCGGATATATTAAAAATGTCTGACAGTAAAGAGAGATAGGTATGGAAATTAGTAAGACAAGAGATACTGAAAATGTGTGAAAAATATATATATTCACAGATCCTCAAGCAGGCATTGCGGCCGGGGAAAAGAGCACACATTCCTTCATTCCTCACTGGCTATAAATATCGAGGAAACGATTGGAAATTACTTATGAGTACAGAATATTGAAGGTTGGGCTCAACCCCATGTTGGTGCACAGATACTTAGTATTTAGTGGCTGAGAGGGATTTGGAAGTGTTGTTTGAAGAATTTGACAGAGTATGTGTGATGAGTTAGCTACGAGCACGGATAATGCAAAATGCTATTGCATGTTTTTAAATGGGAAGAAAGGCTTAGGCAATCAGAACATTAATGAATGTTAAAAGTTTGAGTGTGAAATGCATACAGGAAGTTGTATAAGATTATGCTTGTTCCCATTTTAGTGTAAGAGAATGGGCTTCGGGCAAAGCGAGAAGAAGGAACTAGACTTAGAGCAATACAAATCAACAATTTGAGAGTTACGTTTGGCTTGCAAAAAGTTAATAACCTGACTACTTTGGATGATAAAAAGAAAGTTAGTGTGCGGGTGTGTGTAGAGGTTTAGTAAGCTCCTCCCCCCCGTCCAACTGCTTGATTGTGTAAATAAGTGTCTGAGAAATTGATGACCTAGGAAAAAATAGATGACATTCTGTATTATAAGTGAATATTGATGTTTTTGTGAAGGGTGTTTAGTGCATTTTGATCAGTGGTAATCCATGGACAAATTAGTGTTGCTCATTTGCACCCCATAATTATTCAGGTTCAATTTAGCGCGGAATAAATTATGCATATACTTGTACCTGATTAGGGTAAGTTGTTTTATTAACATCCCATCGCGGAAAACGAACTTCGAGAAAACCTTATTCTATAGAACCTTTTAACAATTTACTTACACTTCAAAATAGTTAAACATTGCTTCACTGCAATTTTTGTAAACATAATTTATTAAATGGATAATGTTATTGTAAGGTAAATGGCGTGGAAGTAGTTAGTGCAAAAATTTACGCTTATAGCTTTCCTGGAGTGTTCAACATGTGGACAATTTCGCTTTAGACTCCAACAGTAGCCAGACAACATCTTTTCATCTCATCTACCTATTTACCGTTCCTGCCTCCGCTTCAAATCTTGGTGGCATTTTTCAATTTGCTCATCATTGAATTCAGTAAGGTTTTTCCGGGCAATTGGCAAGATGGCTATGCATAAAATGCAAATTGATGCTCATGTTGCAACTAAGTGTTCTGCAGTTTCTGGACAATTTTAGTGTAATATTTTGCACGTGTATTTCCATAAAGCTCTGGACAAGGTCTTTGAATGTGAACCAAGCGGGGGTTTTTTTAGTTCCGAGATTGTCCCGATGAAATGTTTATCTTAGTGAGTTGCCGAATCTGTGGATCATCTAACACACCTACCTTGATTTTTTCAATTGATAGGCAAGAAAATGGCATAAAGAGGTAGATGAAACAGTATCCTTCAGTTGGCAATACCTTATGAATAGCTTGAGAAAACTCAGTTTTATGTGCAGAGGTGAGAATGTACTTTTCTTTATGTCGACAAGTGGCTTATTTAGAATGCTCGGAAGAGAAAAAACTAAGTTCAAATCATGGAGGCAAATTCCTTTTTACCCAATGCTTCTATCGAGCTCTGTTGTCCCACATGCACAGAAAGCAGGGATAGTTCGTGTATAACAGTTGCTGAATAAGAAGGAAGCTTTCCATTTTAAGGTCAACTCAGATGATCCAGTTGTGTTTGTGTCAATTCACCAACTCAATGACTTTCTTTATGTCTCTATGTTTTTCCTGAAGACTAACTGAATGCCAAACTGAGCATGTATCATAAAAATTATAATCATTGTGGAGGAGGATACACTTTAAACTACGCATATAGCTACTGATGAACAGCTACCACTTAGTTGAGTTCTAGATCGAAATTCCAAATTCCTCCAGTAAATGCTTGTGTTATGGCAGTACACAAATATACTGTCACTATGAAAGTAGTGCAGAAATGCACTTTCTCTGAGGCAAAAGTAGGATAACATCGCTTCAGTTTTGAGCACATTTTTCTGATAAACTTTGATGCTAAGAGTTCTGAAGCCTTTTGGAGAGTTCTAAATCTCTTGCTAAATCACTCAACTTGGGCTGATCGAATCCCTTACGCGCTGAATTATCTTCAATCTCAAAATCTGCATAACCATTGATGTCAATGATTTCTTCTCCATGATGCAGAGCTTTGAGAGAATTTAATAGAACGAAACCTGGCCCTGGGCTTTCCGTTGAATTAGTAACTGTACGTATAGTTAATGGTACAGTAGGATACTCGATTTTACATTCTGTTATTTTTTTGGGGGGGAAGGTTATATCCTGAAGATGCCACGAAAAATGTATTAGTTCTATATATGGCAAATTTTATTGTTACGCTAGGAGAGATTATGGTTATATTATCCTAAAGTATGGTTTTAGTGGGGTCTAGCTGTGTCGTGATTCTCACCTAAAATTAGTAAGAACTTACTTTGACACAGACGAGAATTCCAACCTAAAAAATTAATAATTACTCAGATACGCCCTCGAAAATACGACGCTTTGTTGAACATAAGACAATTCTCGGTTTAAAATAGTTATTATTTTTGCAGAAAAAGGTGACATTTTAAGTAGGTTACATTCTACAACACCAAGCATTTTTACTCGACGATTTTTCTTTATTAGAAGTATCTTAAACTAATATAATTTTAGTCAAAAAACGCTTATAAAGGGTCTTTCAATAAGGTCGCTCTAATTTAAATGTAAATAAAACAAGTTGTGTGTAATATATGCACTCAATTTATTTTAAATTTAAAAGTACATTTTATGGCACTAAGTGTGGAATATGACGTCCTTTAAATGTCCACCGCGGCTTTGCTTGGTGGAACGTATTCGGGAGGCCCAATTTTCGATGACTTTATCGCGTAAATCTGGCTGAATTTGCTGGATGGTGTTCGTTATGTTGACTTTGAGGACATCAACTGTTTGCGCATTATTCGCATAGACCAGCGATTTAAGGTAGCCCCAAAGAAAGTAGTCTAATGGCGTTAAATCGCATGATCTCGGTGGCCAGTTGACGTTGACGTCGCCGCCGCGCGAGATGACTCTACCCTGAAATCGCTGGTGCAAAATGTCTATCGTGGCGTGCGCTGTATGGCACGTAGCACCGTCCTTTTGGAACAACATGTCTTCAGTATCCATATAATCCAGTTGAGGCCCCAAGAAGTTGCTTATCATTGATCTGTAGGTCTCGCTGTTGACGGTTATGGCAATCTCATCTTCGTTCTCAAAAAAATACGGACTTATGGTTCCGTTCGACGAAAATCCGCACCAAAGAGTGACTTTGTTGGGATGCAATTGGTGCTGTTGTATCTCCTGTGGATTGTTTTTATCCCAAATCTGACAATTTTGCTTGTTCACAAATCCATTCATGCAAAAATGGGCCTCGTCGCTGTGGCGAGGATAGAAATCACGTAATTCGCGTAACGTTTATCGAACGGAGCACTGATTTTGATAATATTATTTGATGATTTTAATACGCTGTTTAACGCTATAACCTTCCAACGTGATTTGCCAAGTACTACTTAATAGTTCACAGTGAGGTTGCCAGATGTCGCTTTAAAAACATGGCCACTATCGCCTGATGAATCTCGAGCGTCCTTGTTGAAAGACTATTTAGAACCATTAAGGAAGGAAGAGACCTAATCCTCGGGCATTGCTTGTTAAACACGTAATCCGCCATTTTTCATCTGCAGTATGATTCACCAAGCTACACTTTAACCACCTTGCGAATAATTTTGCAAGAAAATTGCAACAGAGTGCAAACCGCTTTTCCTTAACTCAAATCCAAGACTAAACCATTATTTTCTCCAAGTCACATTTAATCAGCCTCGTGCTTACAGGCACAACAATAGAGATGCTGGGGATAGTTTCCAAAAAAATATAACTATCAAACATTTGCGAATACTTGTAAAATTTCGTTTGAATAATTAATAAAAAGATCATTTGCTAAGTAATTGTTCGTGATATAGTCCGACATTATGCTTTTGTTAGCGATTTTTTAGGAGTAAGGGGCATTTGTTACAGTTTTCATCTTTCTTATGCCCTACTTTGATTGTTTTTATACTTTCGAATTGAATACCTAAAGATATGTTAGAGTTAGAGAAGGGACCTGAGGCAAACTTTGTTTCCAATGTTCGAAATGATTTCTTAGGCACTCTAAACCAAGAAATCCATACATACAAAATACCATGAATGGATTCTGGGATGGATAGATGTTGGATGGCTAGAGACTGGAAAGGTCTATTATATCTTTGATTGGAAATCGAATATGAAGTAGGAGAAGTTGTTTACATGATGTATATTTCCGGACAAGATGCTTGATATAGTTACGCATCGAAGGGCATAAATATGTTTGCTAATCAGAGATGTATTTGCCCTGCCCTCCGATTATGACAGTTAATAACAAAGATTAAAGATTTGCTCTTCAAAGGAATAATGGACACACAAACGCACCCGTCCTAAAAAAGAGTAAATCATAATAGTCTGCTCTGAGTTAAGATGAGAGAGAGAGCAGAATGCTATAAATTTGAGAGCCCATTCTCGTGAAATTTCTGAGAGCAGGGCAGCGTTCTTTTGCCGATATCAAGGAAACATAATCACTCTCCTTGAAAAAGGTGAGAAGGTCAATGATCGAAGCGACCAGAAGCATCCCTTCGAACGCTGTCAGTTTAGGTTTACGAGTAGGTTAGTCTCAGGAGAATTTGTAGTGATGGAGTAGGTGATTGCAGATCGTCAGTCACAAATTTTTCAACAATAGAGAAGGTTGAGCATCGCGCAGTGATCAAATTTTTGACCAAGGAAGGCAAGAATGCAAAAGAAATCCATGAACACATGGTTGCAGTGTACACCGACACCGCCCCTTCATATGCAACCATTGCTCGCTGGAATATGGAGTTCCGCCATGGTCGCGAGTCCCTTGAAGATGACCCCCATCCAGGACGCCCGTCAAACGTGACCAACGAGGACAATGTGGCCCGTGTGGAGAGGATGATCCTCAAAAATCGACGGGTGAAGGTCGAAGAAATCGAGTAAGAACTTGGAATATCACATGGAAGTGTCATCAACATCATCCACGACAATTTGGCCATGACCAAAGTCTTTGCCCGTTGGGTCCCTAGAAAGCTCACGCCTCATGATCGACTTTAACGTCGTCAAAGTCAACAAGGCTAGAGTTGCACAAGCTGCCCTGCGCGAGTGCGTATTCGAGGCGCTCAACGATCCCCCCTACAGTCCAGATCTGGACCCTAGTGACTACTTTTTATTCCGCCAGCTCAAGGCACTACGTGGACGCCGGTTTGGGGGCGATGGAGATGTCCAGCTCGCCGTCCAGGAAGGATTGAACAGCAGTCGGGAGATTTCTGGTTGTCGGGAATTCGAAGCCTCTGGGACAAGTAGCGCAAGTGCATTGAAGTCGAGGGTAGTCATATTGAAAAATAATAAAACACTTTTCCTCATATCTCGTTTCCTTATATCCGAATTGCAAAACTTATTGACCGCCCCTCGTATATCATTGCAACTGCAATCATGTATGCATATATGTATATAATAGTGGAAGATAGATAGGTAGGGATAGATTTCCCTGATGAAAAGGATTGAAGAGGTAGAAAATCCCTGGTGATAGGGAATCTCAGGGATTTGTCAGAGGTTGGTGTTTTTCTCTTTGTTATTTGATCTAATATTCTTTTCGTTATTCGTACTGTTTTTTGCTTCCTTTTGTTTCGTTATTGTTTGGGTTGCTATTGATTAGCATGTTTGTTTGTGTGTTGTTTGTTTTTTGTTTGTTTTTTGTTATTGGTTGTGTGTTTATTATGTTTCTTGTAATTTGTAGTGGTTTTTGTAGCGTTCAAGCATTTGTAAGTTGTTGTTGTAAGTTCTGTTTTTCCCTTGTTGTTCGTTTAAGTGTCTTCAGTGTTCTCCTTCTTGTTCAAACTTGTGTAGTCCATTGTTTGGTGTGTTTAGTTTTATGTGAAGATTGGGTCTTCTCGTTTTTCTGCCTGTGCTTTGCTACTGACAAAGTCCAGTCTTGTTCTGTTTAAGGCATGTAACGGAATGTCGATGTGTCTCTGTCTGATTTCGTCCGTCATGAGTCTTGGGATTTTCTCCCAGATTTTTCGGGCTCTTCCTTGCAGCTCCATGTTGATTGGAGTTAACTGGATGCCTTGGTGAAGGTCCCTCTGCCTCTTTCTTTCTCTCATCCTGGTGCCTGTTATTAGCCGTACACCTTTGTTTTGAACTCTTTGGAGGAGTCGTACTTTGTTTTTGGAACTAGTATTGATAGGTATTGGTGGATACAGGAGCTTCGATCTTATGAGCGCGTTATAGATTTTCTTTTTGTTATCCGTGTTCAAGTTACGGAACCTAAACAGCTTTGTAAGCTCTACTTGCGCTCGCGCTGCTGCCCAAGCAACGTGACTACCGTATCCCTTACTACCTATCTTTAGTCCAAGTACTGTCCCGTCGTTACTTTAAGAAATCCATGCGTTATCGGTCTCGATGTGTGCCCGTTTCTTACGGAAGAATGTAATCACCTTAAACTTTTAAGTGTTAGTGGTGATCTTCCATCTTCGTTCGGACCTGTTGATACGGTCGATTTCTCTGGCGGTAATCTGTGCCATGAGATCGGGATTTTTGAAGGAGGCAGTCATAATCTGAGAGATGTCATCCGAAAACTGAACATACAGGGTGTCCTCTCTGACCGGACCGGGTAGGTCGAGGGTATAAATATTGTAAATTAGGAGGCTTAGGCACCCCCCCCCCTTGCGGTACGCCTGACGTCAGTTTGAAGTCTGGGCCAGTATGGTCGTATATTTGTAAATATGCTTTCCTGTCTGTCACGTAGTCGCAAATATTTTTTTCCAATCTTGGGTTTAGTCCGAGTCGTAGTATTTTGAACTGAAGCCCATTCGTCCATACTTTGTCAAACGCCTTCTTCACATCTCTGAGCACCAGGTCAGCATACCTTTTTTGGCTAGCAATCTTCGCCAGTTTTTCGGTGATGACTGCTAGCGCCGTATCAGTCCCTCTCCCTCTTCTAAATCCATGTTGGTGTGGGTTATGGAGGTTGTTTTCCTCCATAAAATTTTGGATTCGACTACCAAGGATCTTCTCGAAGACCTTGCCAGCCACTTCGAGGAAGGAGATGGGTCTGAAATTTGCTGGTCTGTCGGGTGGTTTCAGGGCTTTTGGAATGAAGATCATTTTGGCGATCTTCCATTCGTCCAGGAAATATCCGACGTTCAGGCACCCATTCATTAGATTGACTAGGCCCTCTAAGATGTTATGGGGGGCGTTCACCTGGTGCTCTCTGTTTGAAGGAACGTAGCGTCGTCAGTAATTCTTCTGTTGTTACTCTTCTTCCGTAACCTGTCATCTCTCTGTCAGCAGTCGCGTTATTAAAGGGGTATGTCCTGTTTAGTATAGGTCTTAATTGGTCATGAATTTATTCTTCGAAGTCTAGGTCGAAGAGTTCGTTTTCTTCTGGAGTGATAGAAAATACATCTTTCCAGTAGCTTCTGAACTCCTCTTCCATTCCTGTCGCGTCCATTGTTGTCCCGTCATCATTACTGAGGAGAATGGTTTTGTCAGGCGGCTTACCCTTCAATCAGGATAGTGAGTTCCAGAATGTTCGTAGATTCGTTTCTTCGTCAAGTTTGTCGACAAAGTCATTCCAAAGCGCTTGTTGTACTCTGTTATGAGAGTCTTCATTTCTGTCCTTAGTTTTCGTAACCGTCTGTTTTTAATTATGTCTGTGCTAGTCAGTCTAATATCTTCGAAAAGTTTTTTATATTCGTCTTTTAGGTCATATAGTTCTTGTGTCCAACTTGGTGCTGGTAACGTTTTGAATGAGGTTTTTGGGACCGTTGCGCGGTCTGCTTTAACCATTGCCTCCGTCAACCTTGCCAGTTCCTAGGCAATCTCCTCCAGGGTGGCTTCTTCTAGGGGCTGAGCTCTGAACTCATCAAGAAGGGTACAGTACTCTTTCCAGTTCGTTCGGGAGTAGCATTTTCGCTCCCTGACGGAAATTTGCATGGGGTTTGATGAGATTTTGATTAAGGTAGCTACCTGGTCGCTGGGGATTAGAGATCCGGGCTGGATATGGTAGTTGTAGGGAAATTGAGGGCTGGTTAGGGTGATATCTGGTTTTGGTTGCGTAGGTGTCGGTGATATAGGTGGGGAAGTCGGGCCCGATGCTGGCAACGATACCTCTGTCAATAAGGTTCTTCAAGTTCTTTCCCTTCTTGTTTAGAGCTCCGGTATAACCGGATTACTGGCATCTGTCGTTGAGGTCATCCCCCGAACAGGACTGTTCTCCCGTGTGCACACAGTTGGAGAAAGTTGTGCATCGGGATATAGTCTCGTCTTGGGGTTGGTACCCTATTGATACTACAAGTGGTCCCAGGGTGGTTTGGAACTCGATGGCCAGATAGGATTCGTCTAAAGAAGGGAGTGGTCTGAACTGAATACCTTTCTTGACTGCGATGGTGGCGCCATCAAAACGTTCCTGGCTATGGTTCTTAGTCGTCACGCAATAATTAAATATCTTTATAGTCTTCTGTGAGGTGTCTATACCGTGTTCTGATATCAGAACGTTATCAGGGTCGCATTTTCTAATAATATTGCCGTAAGTCACTTGTTTGTCGATCCATCCGTCAGTATTCACCTGTAAGATTGTCAAGTCCTTTTTTAGTCTGTCCATGTTGTCTGTCAATTAGTCGATTCTATTAACGTATTTCTTGGGGGTGGATGGGCTGGCTGGAGGAGATCGGCACTTGCCGGATCTCTTTTTGTTGAACTCAGAGTTCGTTAGAGTCACAAAAGCGTCCTGGTTGAGCCGGACCATCCCGAGGATGAGGGCCTCTTCAACAACCTTCTCTGGGATGTCCTCGGAGTACTCCCATTTGTATCTACCGGTGGTCACTCCGTCGCTCACATCTTTGTCGGTTTTTGATTCTGAGAAAGGGGCGTTATCAGTGGTGAAGATCTTGAATTCAATTCTCCTCTCGTGGTAGGCATGATTGCCTTCCTTCGACGAAGAGGTTGATCTGCCCGTTTGTTGGATGGGTGAGCGCTTGAAGCTGCTACCATGGCGATGCTTATTTTTCGTTCCTCAGGGTGATTTAACCTCAGGAAGGGTAGTGGCGGTTTCAGTTTTTGTTACGGCATTTGATTCAAAATTTTCTTGGGATTGGTTTGTTGGAGCGGGAACATCAATTGTTTGTGGAGCGGCAGGTCTTGGTTGTGTGGGCTGCATCTTTATGCGAAGGACTTCCTCCTAGCGTGGGTTCTCGGGGAACCACATCTCATCCATCCCGTTGTTTTTTAGCATCTGATTAAGCTCTCTTTTGAATGAGCCGGGGCTTGTTAAATTGGCTATGTGCGCATAATAAATGCAGCACATGATCTTAGTCGACAGCTCGCTCTCTACCTTAAGGTAGGTGCGTTGAGCCGCTGCCTCGCCGATTGCCGCCTTTGTCACTTTGGCATAAGTTCTATTGGTCCGGGCCTCTTCTTCCTCTTTCTTCTGCTGCTATTGTTTTCAGATAGCAGCCTTCTTTGCCTGGCAAGAAATTGCCATGGCTGCATGCTCCCCATTGCAATTAATGCAAAGCTTTTCGGAGCTTCTGCAGTCACGCCAGATATGTCCAGTTTTGCTGCAGATGAAGCAAATGGACTCTGTTTTGGGGCAAGATTTTGTGGTGTGCTCATTTATCATGTCAGTGAACATGACTTTGAACACGTAGGTGTAATCATTAAATTTGATCACCTCCGAGACTTTAGCTCTGGGGTGATTCCACTCAATTTCTAAAGAGATCTCCGTGCTTGAATGATGACCCACCCATGAGTCAAGCCGGTGGCAGACGACACTGCGGTCTGCCTGGATTTAGGGAGGATTTGGGGTGACAGATTTATTTCACCGAATACTTTCGCTCCCTTGTGCGAGGCCAGGAGCTCGGCATCACTCTCCTTCTGGCATATGGCCGTGTACCCGAAAGGCGTGTCGATGAGTCTAACGAGAGCTACATCAAGCTCCCCGTAGACAATGGAGAAGACGTCCCTCCGATCAGGCTTAGTCCTTTCGGGGAGAGTCCTCAGGCTGATCCTGATTACGTCGTCCGTCATTTTAGCATTATTGTCGTTTCAGTCATAGGTGTAGAAAGGTGCAAGATCAGAATAGAGAAAAAGATAGATAGAATTTCCAAGGTCCACTTAGGCACTTTACCTTTTGAAGAGGAGAACTGGAGTCTGGTAACTTGCCGTAATCCATTATTATATGTGGCACTGGCACTTTGTGTAGTATTGTATATATGCCACACTCACTGTTTATAATTGGCGGATGTAAAGATTCAACACATGAAGATTTCACTTATCGAAAAATCTTCGGAAGCGTTAGGTAATTTCTGGAAACAGTTACCTCCTTTTGCGAATGTCACATACCGAGAGAAACGTAAATTGTTACAACAACGGTTCAACGGTTTATTAAGTAAATAAATACAAAAAGGTAATTACATTAATTGTTATAATGATAGAAAATAGTGGTGAAAATAGATTTTAGCAGAGGAGGTAAAAGCACTGAGTAGAAGTATGAAATGATAGCTTCCCGGAGACATGGAAATCATTACCAATTTACTTTTCGAAGTTAATTTAAATACTATAGAAAGATTAAGGATAATATACTATACATTCTTCAGATTACTGTTATTATATACTTGTTATAGTTCATTTAATTTTAGTTTATTTTATTTCACTTTATATTTACAATTCAAATACTATAGAGAGATTAAGGATAATTTACTATACATTCTTAAAATTACTGTTATTGTACACTTGTTATAGTTCATTTAATTTGTTAGTTTATTATATTTCATTACACATTATATTTACGGTTGCTTTTAATGCTTATAAAGTCTGTTTTTTGTATTTTTCTAATATAATTTTACATTAAATCGATTAAAATTTGATTTATTATCACTGTATAAATTTAAAATTTTTGCTTATTTTATTTACTACATTATTTATTTTCACTGAATTAGTTTAGTTACACTTTAATTGTTCATTACTTTACGTTAAAACTAGATTTTCTGTCACTGTCTATAATTTACAATTTATTCGCTTTTGATTTATTTGTACTTATTTTATTTACTTTACTATTTTCACTATTTTAACTTTCAATGAATTAGATTTATTTCACTAAATATGATTAGTTAATTTGCTCACTATTATTATTCACTTTGATTGCTCTCTTTTCGTATTCACTATTTAATTTGCGATGTTTTTTGACCACTCTTTATAGCTTTAAATGTCGTCATATTTACGTTATGTACGTCTCTAGGGTTGATGTAAACTAGGGCTTTTAGGAGTAGAGCCGACACTTCTTTCCTGGAGTATGGTCCCTCGTTCGTCCATTTGTACTCACCCGCAGCTAAGCCGATGATGAGTAGTTCCAAGTCATCTTTGGGGGCCGGGGACAGGGGGGAGCCAAAAAGACGTAGACCCACGTCTTTCCCGTCGAAAAAGATACCTCTTTTTCTCGGTGAGGGGGAAACCCTCCGTGCCTTCCATCCTCCTCATCTTGCTCGTCCGAAGTATATTGCTGTTTCTGCGGCGTTTTCTCTGGAGTCTTCTTATTCTTATTCTTTTTCTTCTTTGTGCCTTTTTTCTCTTCTTCTCCTTCCGAAGGCATTTTTATTTTCCCTTCTTTTTCTTTTTCAGTTTCCTTTACCCCATTACTTGAAGGTGCCCTCTTTTCAACGACCATGACACACGCTTCTACACACACTTATCAGCAGGTCGCGAACTACTATCTGACCACATACCGATATGCCTTATCATATCCACATCTCCCATACTCATACCTACACCACCTATCTACGATTAAAAAAATACAATCTGGGGAGAGTTCAAGAGACACATAACAGCAAATACACCACAAAACCTCGACCTGGAGGACACCAATCCAAACCTAATAGACGAGCACTGGTGTTCAATTCTGAACACCATAACCGCTGCACGCAACCTACACTCACCACAAAAAAATACACTTGCATAAAAAATTTTACATTCTCCATACACACTCAGAGACTCATCACACAGTACATTAACCACTACACCAGATGCCCACGAAAACACAACATAAATCACCTACGTGCCCGCATCCTACAGTGCGTGCAGCTTGACAGGAACCGGCAGTAACGTGACCCTTCCTTCTTCTGGCGGCACGTAAAAAGATGTTAGGCACTGACCCATGGAAACCCATCACCCTCCAAGTAAACAACCAAACACTCCAGACACTAACGTCATCCTTGACGCATTTAGGTCCCACTGGGACACGATACACACACAACCCACCCAAACCACACGCGCGGGAGCACTTCTAGGAAATCCAGGAGTGGTGTCGGGTTCACGCTCATGAGCTAAGGCCTGCCCCCTGATAGGAATGGAGGTGCTCGACTACACATCCACATTAACCACTCCAATCACCGTCGAGGAAACAAAACACCACATTAAAACAACACCAAAACGCACCCCCGGCCCCTCCGGGCTACCAGCCACACTTATACACAACCTCCCCGTAAACATATACCCCACACTTACACATCTATTCAACGCCTCACTAGCCTCAGGCCACTTCCCTAAAATATTCAAAGTCTCTCACAACATACTCCTACACAAACCAAACAAAGATCCTAAACACCCAAATAACTACAGGCCTATTGCTCTATTAGAGCACCTAGGCAAAATACTCGACGAATGGTCAAGTGCCGCCTATGGAAGTTCCTGCAAGAGAGGGACTGGTTCTCCCCCTATTAATACGGGTTCAGGAAAGGCCGGTCCACTCAGGCGGCTGTGACCATCGTTCACGACAGAATACACAAAAAACGCCAGGTACATCAAAAGACTCTGTCCATCAGTAAGGACGTAAAGAAGGCCTTCGATAAAGTGTGGCACAAGGGACTGCGTTGGAAACTCGCCAACAATACGGAGTTATTTCTCTGCACCAGAAGGCTCCTCTCGCACTACCTCACTGAACGGAGTTGCCACATAAAATATAATAACACCATCTCACGACCCTTCACACCACGCTAAGGCGTTCCCCAAGGAAGCGTACTGGCACCCACACATACATTATGTTCACAAATGAGACCCCCCCCCCCCCAGAAAACTGCTGTCACACATACACAGTGGCCTACGCCGATAATGAGACCATTTTCGTCAGCGGCTGAGGTCCAGAAGAAATTGCGCTCCACGCACAAACAATACTAGACGAGAAGACAGATTACGACGATAAATGGCTGATTGCCACGAATCCTCAGAAGACACAGATCACACTCTACGGCGCTAGAGACCACTTCATGCACAACCTACAAATCTACTCACATACACCAGACATGAACCACCTAAACTCAACAAGGCTCGAATACACTCAACGTACCAAAATCCTCGGGGTAACTTTTGACAAGACCCTCAGGTTCAACATACACCAAAACATAATACAAACAAGAGCCTCACGAAGAAAGGTATCGCTGGGTAGGTTTTACTCTGCGATCAAAAGACTAAAACTACACCTATACAAAGCACTCATGCGACCTATTCTCATATATGCCCCACTGTCGCTCGTAGCCGCGAGCAACACGTGGAAGCGGAGGGCTCAGCGCATTCACAACTCTGCTCTGAAACGCGCTTGCCGTTCACCGTTGTATTCAAGAATGGACGCACGGCACATCAACAACAAACTAGCTCCTCTCAACACTTACGCTCACACCAGACTCAAAAAACAACTCGGAAAACTCACCAGAGACCCACTATATACGGTGTTACACGTAAGAAGGTACGCAATGGCGCCGCGATATCCCGCGGCCTACGAACACCCGCCACCCGTACTGTTCTTCGCATAACCAGTAGGCATCATAAAGAACGCGTTACAAACTGAGCAGTCAGCCTCGCCCTCCTGACCTGCCTCCAACCCTCGTCCAGTCTAAACCACGAAACCAACGCTGCTACAACAACACCACGCATTGGTTTATAGCCACCGACCTATCAGCCCTCGCTATCTTTTCTTAAATGTTTTCCGCAACCCTCCTCTCTGACTACCTGACCGTCTGTATCACATACAGCGATCCCTCTCTGTCCTTTTTATATACATAACGTAACGTTTTTATATCATACAACAAAATTTCAAAATTTCAAAATTTCTTTGAAGCTCGGATACTCGCCTGTTGGCACTCTCCAACGATAAAAAAAACAAGATTCATAGAGAAGAAGAATACATTAAAGAATCTTTTCTCGCTCCAGCATCCCATCATCAGTGAAACTTTATCGAAGTCAACGTTGCCTCCTCCAACGTTTTCATCCTCGTTTCCTTTCTACCTTCTCTCACCTCTTATTCACATCACTCACTTCCCCCCACCGAAGAGAGAATAATACTTTTCATCCAGCCATCATATTTTAATATGTCCGGCTAATTTCTCCACACTCCCCTGCCTATGGGGAACCTCGTCCGGATCAGAAAGCTGTCTATCATCACCGCCTATTTCAAACTATGCCCTGCACTGTGCAAAGGCATAATTTGAGGTTCCAAGGAAAGCAGGTTTGAAGCCTAACCCACTTCAGAACTCGGATTCATGGGCACCTGGTCTATGGGACTACGCTGCAAGCCCCGTCTCTATGTAAGTTGGACGCAGCGTAGAATATCCAAAACCCCGAGTGGGCGGCACCCCGGGTGGTGGGAGTTGATTCGACCCCCGTCCATCAAAAAGTCCGCCATACTTCACCCCTCGGAGGATCCCACCCAGGTTAACTCATTCAATCATTCATCCATTCACTCATCAATCATCATCCCATTAACTCATCTAAGGCAGCAACCCTAATCTGGGCACGAGAAGTTTCCAAAAAAGGTAGGGTAAATTCACTTATTCAATTATAAATATCACAATTTTTCTACCTGAAATAATATTAATACAAACACATAAATTAAAGGAAAGTACCATTTGGAAGAATATCCAGTACTTGGAAACAGGCCTTCCTCTGGCCTAATGGATAACTCCGACGGAGCGAAGAGGGTCCCACTTAGGGTTTTGGAAGGACATACAAAACCAGATCGGGTAAAAATCCTCCAAACCATCTTCTCAGATATAGGTGTGGTCGTCCAAAGATTAAAAGAACAGTATAACGGCTACGTCGCACTATGCGATAATGAAAAAGATCTTGATAACTTGATCAGCGAAAACGCAGCTAAAAAGCTAAAGAAAATAGGACTAGCCGCCAGAGTACCCCCTGCTGTCGCAATTAAGAGGTCGGTAATATGTAGGTAACTTGACCCGTGGGTAGGAGAACACTCTGCAGAGAAAATTAAAGAAGAGATAGAGAAAAATCAAGAATGGGCAAAAATAAAGGAAGTAATTAAATTTAGAAAACAAAACGGAGAGGAATACTCTCACGTATTTAAAGCAATATTTAAGGATACAGAAATGGCGTCAAAAGCTGCCGAAAGAGGAATACTCGCGTTCTACACTAAAATAGCCCCCGAACAGATAGATTGAGAAACATTCATCTCTCTCCTGGTCTGCTTCAAATGTTACGCCCTCGATAACCACACAACCCGAGAGTGCACGTTCCAGGGCACGAGATGCTCAGAATGCTCGAGCACAGAACATAGATGGGAACAGTGTAAAAGCGAAAACAAAAAGTGCGCAAACTGTGTAGACCCACAGCGTACACTCTCATTGGCATGTCCCCTAAAAAAAACAAATACTAAGGAGCAAAAGGCTGCAGTACTGGAAGAGAAAAAAAGGAGGAAGACGACGACCTATGCAGCAGCAACAGCAAAGCCAGCACAGGAGGTCAAAACGGTCGTTAATATAGAAAAAAATATGAGGCCTGATCTGATACTATGCATTCTCCATGCACATTTTGTGAACATGGCTAAACCAGGCTCATATTCCGAAGAGTTAAACAAAATGTTAACAAAAAATGGCCTAAAACCTATGTGGTTTCCCGATAACCCGCCTTCCAGCGACCTGTATAGAATATCTATGCCAACAGGAGAAAAGACAAAAGAAACAACAGAAGAACAGGTAAACACTGAAATCGAAATTAATAATGAAGACTTGGAAGTTATCGAACAAATCAAGCTGATGAAGCAAAAACTCAAAAAAGAAAAAGAAAAGGCAAGGACAAATAATACTGAAAAATTCGACATTAAAATTTATGGAAGTCACACATCTCCACTTCCCCCAATTAGTAGACATAAAGAAATAGTTGAGGACTGGCTAAAGGAAAATACAAGTGGGATTATGATTCCGAATACGAAGAAACCAAAATTAATAATGCCCTTAAACAAGGACATATAGAAATTTCGGCGAACTCCTGTTATAATCTCACTACGGACCAATTTAAAAAGAAACGCCCAGGACATATCAAATCACCCGTGAATTCTGAAAAGGCTAAAAACGGAAGAACAAACAGAAAATAAAATGCCTAGGAACGTACAATACATTAAAAATCTAAAAATCTTTACTCTAAATGTCGACGGATGGAAAGCCAAGAAAATTATATACTGCAATATAATCAGACAAATTGATCCTGATATAGTCATTATAAATGAACATGGTATTGATTTACAAACGGAACACATCAAAATTCCAGACTTCACAGTTTTAGCGGCAAGTCACACACATTCACGCTTTGATGGAAAAGCCATGGGAATAAAGAAGGAAATCTCTTACACCGAAATTAGAGATCTGGAGGAGTCATATATAGCTATTAAGCTAAAAATGACAACAGGGGATCTAGTGGTAGCCGAGGCATATCAACACTCCCGGCGCTCGTACCTCCCGACCCCGAACTTCATTCGGATCTTCCGCCGACCATCCTCAGCGATCCTCCTAGGGGATCTAAACGCAAGATGTAGATCTGCCGGGTATACTACCGCATTCAAGGAAAATGGAAAAACCCTAGAACTACTCTTGAAACAGCAGATGGTGCAAAGAGAGGGCCCTGACTTCCCCACCTTTGTAACACACAGTTCTTCAACCACTCTAGACATAATATTAACTAATCTCAACTTCGCGTTTAATATCCCCCCTACTCCAAGCCCCGCAATACCTTCTGATCACATCGGACTCATTACGAAGATTTCAACCTCGCCTATCCAAATTGAAATTCCCCAAAGGAAGGCATTGTCTAAAACCAACTGGACAAAATATAAAAAACATCTAGAAAACTTTAGTATAACCCATTACAGAAAGCTCCATAGAAGAAATAAACACGCAATTAAACAACATTACAAGCCTCATCATAGAAGCTGACAGACTTTATGTCCCAAAATCTAATTACAGAACAATCCCTGCTCCCCAATGGTACGATGAAATCAAAACTAAAATGTAGGAAATTTACAGCACATTCGAAGAAATCCGCCGACATGGTAGCAGTAGAGAAAGATATATACGTTTAAGAGGCCTCAGAGACCAAGTGAACAACCTAATATGAATCAATGTAAATACAACATGGAATAATCTAATTGAAAACATGGATATAGAAAGAGATCCAAGAAGGTTCTGGAACCAATACAAAAAGCTTAAAGGTTCCATACCTAAAGAGAAGATGTACCTGAAAGATGGTGAGGTAACAAAATATGACAACAGGGAAATCGAAGAAAGGTTTGGAGAGCATTGGTCTCGGATCTTCTCTATTACGCCGGAGGAGAACGAAAATACGATGCGGCCCATGAACAGTACGTAAAAGAAGTATTACAAAATAGAGAGCACGAACACTCAACATTCCCAAAAGTAGACGAATCCCAAGTTCAAAGGAATGAGGGAATGCCCTTCACCATGATAGAATATAAAGCAGCCCTAGCATCATTCAAACAAAAAAAAAGGAATTAATGAAATTACAAAGAATCATATTACAAACGCGCCCACCAATATCCACCAAGCACTCCTCAAAATCTTCAACGCATGCCTGAACACAGGCCATTTTGCACCAGCATTGAAGACAGCGAAGATGATCTTCCTTCCCAAACCCGGAAAACCCAAGGGCTACATCGAGAGTTACAGACCAATCTCCCTGTTGGAGTTCATTGGCAAGCTAATGGAAAAGCTACTCAATGAAAGATTAAAGACCTTCCTGGAAGAAGGAGATATGCACAGCGTACAACAACACGGATTCAGAAAAAAAGAGGTACAGAGACAGCACTAGCACTCATTACCGAGAAGATCGTAGTCGACGTAGCAAGATTTAACAGGGTGGACTTGGCACTCCGCGACGTCGCCAAAGCTTTCGACAAGGTATGGGTGCCAGGCTTCAAAGTTAAAATAATTTAACTGGGTCTCGAAACAAACCTTACCAGAATACTGTGTAGCTATCTGGAAAACAGGAAGGCAAAGTTGACTATCAACAATTACACTAGCAGTACTTTCACTCTAAAGGCAGGGGTGCCGCAAGGTGGGTGCTTCAGCCCGACGCTGTACACAATGTACACCAGGGATCTCCTTCAACCCTTAGAGGAAAGTACAATGTATATCCAACTGGCCGATAACGTCACGCAGATCATTGCCAGTGATAGGAAACATCCGCAGGATATCGCACAACGCACTGCCAGAGAAATAACAAACATAAATGAATACGAAAAGACGCATAAGAGAAAAACAAACATTGTTGATTTCCAACTAACACCAATGAATAGAAGAAAGACGCACCGAATCACCGCCAACAACATCTACTACTGTGAGGAAGGTAAGGTACTCGGTTTAATTTTCTCTAAGAACAGGTACAGTACGCATGTGAGCCAAAAGACTACGCATGCGAGAAATGCCCTTTCCTCTCTACAAAGATTTAGAAACCTATCCGAAAACAAAACAAAAGAAAGCTATACCTAACTCTAGTTCGTCCCATTATAACGTACCCTGTCATTCCGATGAATACCCTAACCAAAACACAAATATCCAACTTACAAGTAATCCAAAACTACGCAACCAGATTCATAACCAATTCATCAAAACTGGATGCAATACCATCAGTGGAGCTACACCGAAGAACAAAATTAAAACCAATTAATCAAGTCCTTCACGAACGTGCTAGAAAAATATGGCACAAATTAGAAGAGGAACTCCCAAACGATATAACCGATAAAGTTATACCTCCTGAAAGAGAATATAGAAGGCTACATTTTATACAAAGATTTCAAAGTAGCCGAAAAAATATACAAAATTATGTCGAACCAATATATCGATAGAACACCGGAAAAAGACCCTATATGTACATATAATTATCTTTTAATAATACAAACTAGTAATCACATAATAGTAAAAATAAGATAAATATATGTATACATGTGAAAAAAAAGTGTATTTAGATTTAAGTGTAGATAGATCTATACGTGAGAAAAATAATAATAAAAAAGTGCATGTAGATGTAAGTGTATATAGATCTATGCGCGAAAATAAAAATAATGATATAAAAAAGTGCATGTAGATGTAAGCGTATATAGATCTATACGCGAAAATAAAAATAATGATATATAATAAAAAAAACATATATATATATACATATTTGCATAAGAAGATAAGAGAAGATACAGTAAGAAAATTTACAGAAAAGTAAAAAAAATCTGATACAGCACTCGAGAGTAAACCATCTATAACATTAACTATTGAAATAGTAGAAATACTTCAAAGAAATAAAAAGAAAACAAAGGCTCGAACGCTTCCCTCGAAAGAGAAAACATCGTACAAAGAAGTACAAAAAATATGAAAACAAAGGCTCCTAAACTGTAAAATATAAAACAAAGCAAAATAAAGTAAAGCAACACAAAAGCGATTGTCAGGCGACCTGGTACACACTCACTCACACATCAAAAACATACAACATCGACATTATTACCCTAACATTACAAACACATTAACCATCTCTCCTTCTACACTATTATTTCCATCCATCCTATATTATTCTCCCTCATATTCACCACTTTTGTTATCCCGATCCCGATCATACAACAGACACATCAATCGGAAGAACCTTCACCACTATCTAAGAGAAGTCTTAGCCGGCAAAGGAGGAAAATTTGAGGGACGGCACATCCAAACCACCCCGATTTTCGTCAAGCCTTACCGTGGAAGGTAACTACGACCTGCCAGAAACCTACCAGACCTAAAGAGATCCTCGAGACACACACCCCCTTTCCTCCCACCCCCCTGAATAAAAATACCTTTATTACCCTGGATCGTCATATTGATATGACGTGCTAAAGCCTCCCTCATCCCTGCTCCGACGTGATGTTTTGGCTCCGTGAACGTAACTCTACACATAATAACTTCGTTGCAACTATGCGGTTCTACTTAGAAAAGGCATAATTGCAAACTTTGGGAAAAGGAGGTCTGAGGCTTAGCCCACTGCGGAACCCAAAGGAAGGAGCAACCTGGAATGGGATTCAGTTACAAACGCGGGGAGGCATAACAACCTACCCTGTGGTTACCGTCCAAGACTACAGAGGGAGACTCTACCGTCTCTGTGAGATGTTGGATGTAACTGTTAAATACCCCAAACCCAATAGAGGGGGCGGCACCATGCCTGGAGTCAGTTGATTCTGGCTTTAGTCATCATTAAGTCCGCCATGTTTTTACCCCCTCTGAGGAGCCCAACCAGGTCCATACCTACCTATCATCAATCACCACATCCGAGTCATGTTCACGGGGTCCTCATCGGCGGGGCGGGGTTAGGCCCCAAAGTAAGTAACATCAAGCAGTAATAATGGCATCAAGTACATCCCATTTCATGTTAGCACACACTACAGGAAAGACACCCACTACATTCGACCATCACACACTACTCAGCCTAGCCGTTACCCACGATACCCCCATCACAAATATCATTAAAACACACACAGGCCACAAGATTTTCTTCCACTTACAGGAGGACGGGCTAACTTTTCACCAGAAAATAGCCAACACACTCGCCACTCACAACCTCTATACCAAACTCGCAGACGGTATCCTAAAAAGATACCAGATACGAGTCACAAAGACCAATTCCTTATGGTTGGCCTTCACAAATGATGACCTCCGTACGCACCTCAGACAGGAGTATTGGGAGGAGGTCATCAAAGACCTATATTTCAACCGTACGAAAAACTGGGCAGTGGTCACACTTTCCAGCGAAAACAGCAAACAAATGCTGCTAGACCAAGGCATCAAGGTCTGCGGCACACTCACACACCCACATAAGATGGAATCACAACACAAAATAGGACCCAAGCAATGCCATCGGTGCTACAAAACCGGACACACAATAAGTACATGTCTAGCAGACCTAATCTGCTCGAAGTGCAGTGTAGTGGGGCACCACTACACCACAGGCACTGCAACCACAGCCCACTGCTCCAACTGTGGCGGCGACCACGTCGCCGTCAACTCCAAATATTCTTGCTCAAGTAAGGCCCGCCATGACGCCGTTGTGGCTATACGGCACCCACAACCAGTCCACATAACCACACACTTCACCCCCGTCCCCCTTCCCCTCATCAGAACATTCGCCACAGCAGACGACGCAACACTTTCTGCTCCCCCTGCTCCACCCCAGACAAACCCAACCTTCCCAGCAGCACCTCCACCTCACCCACCCATCCCTTTCTCCCCCCACCCTAGCACCTTACACTCAGAGAGCCCCACTACTACCGACAACCACTCACCACACAGCTACGCCCATCCGAGACCACACAACCACACCCACTCCACATCACACAACTAATGAGACCACAAACACGAAACTACACCTGGCCACCTTGCTCTTAACGGTGTCAAAAGACATGTCGAGGGGCGGCCCCGTCTATACTCAAACATACTAAACACATTATTCGCCTCACACGGAATAGATTAGATCACCTTTCTCTGAGAAGGTGTTCGCTTTAATAGACGAGCAGATGGACAGAATAACCACACTCCTTCCCACTCCGGTGGGCACGCACAACTCTCAACCTGCACCCACCGGCCCCCCCTTTCACCACGCTCCCACCGCCTCCCCCCCTTCTGTCCCTGATCCTTCCGTGCCTACCCCTCCGCCCACTGGCCCACCTCTCTTTCAACCACCTCTCATGCCCGCACTCATTCCACCTCTCAAATAAAACTCCCTCCTACCCCCAGAACCTTCCCTCCGGCAAACTCCACTCCTCCCTCCACTTCCAGAACCCCCCTCCAACCGTCCCCGGTCCCTCTTCCACAGCCTCCAACCACATTCCACTGACACCACAACCCCCACCTCCCGTCAGCCCACAACACCCCGTGCCAAACCAAATAAACCTACCTCACCCCCGCCCCCGCACACACAAGCACGGGCAACCCCCCCCCCCCCTCCTGTTGTTCCCACTCCTCCTTCGACCCAACCTCCTATCTCCCCCGACACCCCACCTCTCATAATCTGTACCTCTCCTACTATATCTAGCCCCTCATCTCATAGCTCTACTCCATCCACCTCTGCTACTAACTCCCCTCTAAGACTCTACACTTTCCAAGCCTACTACCACGGCACCTCCTTCCACAGAACACACTCCTCCCTCCACCACGGCCTGCCCACCCAACAACACCGCCGACAAGCCGCATAAACAACAGCCGACATGGGAAAAGGTACTGGCTTCCCACGCCTCCTGGGCAATAACCAAGGAGAGAAGAACTGTCCCGGGCAAATCAGCCTCACGCGCACTCCGCCCACGACAATAGGTCGCCTCAACGTGACACAATTAAACGTACGCAGTTGGCACGGTATTCACCATACGGTTGCCAACTGGGTGCTCAAGACACAAAGATCCAACATAGACCTACTAAACTCAACCAGCCTACTTCCTCCCAACAACAGACTCCGCATCGCAGGCTGCCACACTTACCTATCTCCACAGGCGCGGCACCTAGGATCAGTGATTCTAGTAAAGCGCTCTATACACCACTCCTACGTGAAAACACAAGACGACTCCTTTCTAGCCTGCAAGATAGAAACAAGCTCCTGTTCCATACTACTGGCCACAAACTACAGACCACCACGCCTACAATTAAATATAGAAACCCCACTCCGGGCCCTATCAAACCATAACCTCCCTATCTTCTTCGCGGGAGACCTTAACGCTTTTCACCCGACACTCCTTTCGAACAACACGAATGACGCTGGAAGTTACCTGGCCGGTGCCTTGTGGTGCTATCGCTGCGAGCACATCGGCCCGGCCTTCCCCACATTCTTCGGTCCTCGTGGAGGTACCACGTCCCCGGACGTTGTCTTCCGCAACGACCACGTTACACGCTTCCACACACACATATCACCCGGTCCCGACATACTATCTGACCACCTAGCGATATGCCTCATCATATCCACATCTCCCATATTCATACCTACACCACCTCTCTACGATTACAAAAACACAAACTGGGGAGAGTTCAGGAGACACATAACAAACAAACGCCACAAAACCTCGACCTAGAGTACACCAATCCAGACCTGATAGATGAGCACTGGTGCTCAATCTTAAACAGCATAACCGCTGCACGCAACCTACACTCACCACAAAAAATTACACTTGCATAAAACATTTCACATTCTCCATAAACACTCAGGGAGATTTCACACAGTACAATAAGAGACTGCACTAGAGGCCCAAGACGACACAACATAAATCAATTATGTGCCCGCATCCTACACTGCGTGCAGCTAGATAGGAACAGGCAGTGACGAGAGGTCGTCCGCATCACGGACGACACCCTATGCAGGGACCCTTCCTTATTCTGACGTCACGTAAAAAGATGTTAGGCACTGATCAATGCAAACCCATCACCCTCCAAGAAACAACCAATCACCCACAGACACTAACGTCATCCTCGACGCATTTAGGTCCCACTGGGCCCGGTACACACACACAACCCACCCAAACCACACGCACGAGAGCACTTGCAGGAAGTCCAGGAGTGGTGTCGGGCACAGGCTTACGAGCTAAGGCCTGCCCTCCTGTTACGAATGGAGGTGCTCGACTACACATCTACATTAACCACTCCAATCCCCGTCGAGGAAACAAAACACTACATTAAAACAACACAAAAACACACCCCCGGCCCCTCCAGGCTACCAGCCACACTTATACACAACCTCCCTGCAAACATATACCCCACACTTACACACCTATTCAACGCCTCACTAGCCTCAGGCCACTTCCCTAAAATATTCAAAGTCTCTCACAACATACTCCTACACAAACTAAGTAAAAACTCTAAACACCCAAATAACTACAGGCCTATTGCTCTATTAGAGCACCTAGGCAAAATACTCGAACGAATGGTCAAGTGCCGCGTACGGGAATACCAGGAAGAGAGGGACTGGTTCTCCCCCATTAATACGTGTTTAGGAGAGGCCGGGCCACACAGGGGGCCGTGACCATCGTTCACGACAGAATACAAAAAAAAACACCAGGTACATCAAAAGACTCTCCATCATCAAGGACGTGGAGAAGGCCTTCGATAAAGTGTGGCACGAGGGACTCCGTTGGAAACTCGCCAACAATACGGAGTTGCATCTCTGCACCAGAAGGCTCCTTTTGCACTACCCCCCTGAACAAAGTTGCCACATAAAATACAATAATACCACCTCACGCCCCTTTACACCACGTTCAGGCCTTCCCCAAGGAAGCGTACTGCCACCCACATTATACATTATGTTCACAAACGACACCCCAAGCCCATCCGAAAACTGCTGTCACACATACACAGTGGCCTACGACGATGACGAGATCATTCTCGTTAGCGACCGAGGCCCAGAATAAATCGCGCTCCACGCACAAACAATACTAGACGAGAAGACAGATTACGAGGATTAATGGTTGATTGCCACGAATCCTCAGAAGACACAGGTTGTGCTAGAGATCACTTCATGCACAACCTACAAATCTTCTCACATACACCTGACATGAGCCACCTAAACCCAACAAGGCTCTGATACACTCAACGTACCAAGGTCCTCGGGGTAACTTTTGACAAGACCCTCAGGTTCAATATGCACCAAAACATAATACAAGCAAGAGCCTCACGAACAAACGCATCGCTGAGTTCTACTCTGCGAGCAAAAGACTAAAACTACATCTATACAAAACACTCGTGCGACCTATTCTCACGTACGCCCCACTGTCACTCGTAGCCGCGAGTGACACGTGAAAGCGGAGGGCTCAGCGCATTCAGAACTTTGCTCTAAAGCACGCTCGCCGCTCTCCGTTTTCTCGAGAATGGACGCACTACACAACAACAACAACAAATTAGCACCCCCTCAACACATACGCTCACATCAGACTCACAAAACAACTCGGGAAACTCCCCAGAGACCCATTATGTACTGCACTACACTTAATAAGGTACGCAATGGCACCGCGATACCCCGCGGCCCACGAACACCCGCCACCCGTACCATTCTTCGCATAACCAGAAGGCATCATGAATAACGCGTTTCCAACTGAGTAGACAGCCTCGCCCTCCTGACCTGTCTCCAACCGTCGTCCAGTCCAAACCACGAAACCAACGCTGCCACAACAACACCACGCATTGGTGTATAGCCACCGACCTATCAACTCTTGCTATATTTTCTTAAAGGATTTCCGCAACCCTCCTCTCTGACTACCTGATCGCCTGTATCACATACAGCGATCCCTCTTTGTGCTTTCTATAAACAAAATGAAAATGATTTTTATATCTAGATGACTGGTCGTAATTCTTGGCAGAAATACTTTGTAATACGCATCTCCTGATCTGGTAAAGGAGGAAAGGTTCTGGGTAATCTTTGCTTATGCCCCTGAAAACCTGGGTTCTAATTTTAGAACCAGATTTTAAAAAAGAGAGTCTCAATCTTGTGTCCCACTCATCATCATCATATCTCATCACTAATTCATCTTTCTTTACAGTGGCCCCACTTAGGCAGATGACTGCTTAAGTCCCCGGCCTACCCTCCTGCGTGAACCGCCGTCAGATGTGAAGGGGGATTGCCATTCATATTTCGTCCCAACTATCTCAGGCAGTTGCTTGGCCATAATTAGGGGCATTAGAGGAAGCTGGTTCGAGGAATAGCCCACAGTGGAGAACAATGTTAGAAACTCTTCCACGGGCTGGACTGCTACTCCTGCTGCTCACCACAGTGAGGCCCCTTCCAGGACCATAGAGGGACATACAACCGTCTCTATGTTATGTTGGGATGCGATCGCGATTAAAACACCCTCGGGGGTGGCGTTGTCAATAAGTCCGCCATACAATCACACCCCTGAGAGGATCCCACCCGGATTCGTCTCATCCATCGCCATCATCCATTTAAAAGGCAATTCTTATTTCCATCCAGACGGCCGGTGAACGTGGGGGGGAGGCTCTTTTCTTCCCCAAGGAAAAAACTAAACCAAAAGCAAATATATATACACACATACACACTCATAAACCCGAAGCTGCGTAAACACTAAGGAAAAACAGAGCCAAATCAAGAAGATTTGCACCCCCGGAGGGAGGGACTGCAAAAGAACCAAAATGGCGGCCCGCCGAGCCACAAGAGTCCCGTTAAAGAATATAGGTGGGCACCCTGAACCGGACTGAAACACGGTGTCTGAGACGATCTTCGGAAAACTGAGCGTGGGGATCCCGAGGCTGATCGATACCCCAGTTGGCTACTCCGCAATCTGCGAAAAAGAGGCAGATGTGGAGACGCTCACAACCGAGCAAGGACAAAGGGTACTAAATAAAATAGGCCCCCAACCTAGTACCCCTCCTCAGATCCAGGCTCACCGCAGCGTGGTGTGCAGACAGTTATATCCGTGGATCGGACAGCACACCAGAGAAGAAATCAAAGAAGAGATTAACAAGAACCAGTCTTGGGCTAACGTGGTGGATATTGTGAAATTCCGAAACAAGTGGGATAACACTGAATACCAACACGTGTTTAAAATCATATTCAGTGACACACAGATGGCGCAAAAAGAAAAATAAAGGGGGTTACTACTCTTCAACGCTAAGGTCTGTGCATACCAAATTGAAAGGGAAGAGTTCACTGCCATACCAATGTGCTTCAGGTGCTACAAGATGGAGCAACACGCAACGAAAGATTGCAAAGATCAGACTGTCACGTGCTTCAGGTGCAGTGGTAAAGGCTATGGTTGGCGCGAATGCAAGGCGCCGGCAGAAAGATGCCCAAACTGTGGACTTAACAAGGGGCGATGGACATGTCCTGTTCCCAAAAGAAATACATTATAAAGAAAAAGAGGACATAGGAAATAAAGAGGAGCTCCAACTCGTATGCCCAAGCAGCTAGAACGGCACCAAGAAAAGCTGCAGAAAAACAGCCGTCGAAAAATTATCTCAAACTTGAGAATGAGAATTAGACAAAGATACTCACGTGCATATTATTTGCGCATGTGAATAATCTCACCAATCCAAGATCGTTCGCGAAGACACTAAATCTCATGCTCAAGAAAAACGGCATGTCTGAGATGTGGTTTTCGGACGATCCACCATTGGGAGAAGTGCTGCAGCTGCAGTTTCTGGCAAAGGAAGCAACCGAGGCACCGGCTACTCCATTTCCCCAAGAAAATAGAGCAACGGAGCCCGCAAAAGAAACGAAACCCACGACTGTGAAGGCAAACACTTCTAGGACAGACCCAAGGCTGGAGGCACAGAAACGTCGTGACAAGAAGGAGAGAAGAGCAGCCAGAAGAATAAAGGAAGCAGAAGACAACCTAGCGAGCCAATTGTCTTCGCAGTCTGACGATGAGGAGGTCGAAGACAGGGTGACCAAGAGCCTCGTAAGCTCGAGAAGTAGGTCAAAGACCTTGAAGCGTACTTACAAGTACGACGGAGAGGAGATTGACCTCAAAATAATAACGAGCAAGCTAAACCCATACCCCCAGAAGCTCTTCCCCAAGGAGATATTTCAGGGTATCCAACAAAGAACTTTCAAGTGGACCTACTCAGCATGAAAAAAGAGTCAGACATTGAGAAAGCAATGCTGGAGGGCACCATAAAACTTCATAGAGACTCCTGCATCACCCTAAGTGATGCAGAATTCAAGAAAGTTAGAAAAGGCAAAGAAAACTACACCTAAGACACAACAAAAACTAGAACACAAATACAAGAAAACATGGAAAACAGAAACAACGCTCTAAAAATACTCACTCTGAATTTGAATGGATGGAAGGGAAAGTCTATTCTTCATGGCAACATCTTCCAGAAAGAAGACCCAGACATCATTCTCATATCAGAACATGGAATCAACACAAACACTGACATTATAAAAATAAACAACTACACAGTTAGACAAAAAAATCACACACAAGAAAGATAAGAAAAACATTAAATTCAAAACGCTTCCAGACTTAGATGAATCATTCGTGGCTGTCGAAATTCCAAACCTGGTTGGAGGTCTAGCGGTGGCGGCAGCCTACCAGCCGCCCAGGAGACAATACCTGCCGATTAACAACTTTTACACCCTCTTCGGGTACAAAAGGCTAGCGTTGCTAGGTGGGGATCTAAACGCCTGTTACCGTGCATCTGGCTACAGGTGCGTCGACCCAAGGGGCCGAAACCTGGAGCTACTATTTGAGAGAAATAAGCTCAAGAGAGTTGGACCAGACTTTCCAACTTACCTAACACGGTTTTTAGTGACAAAGCCGGACATTTTGTTGGCAAGTCCAGAATTCCCCTTCAACATAACCAATGCCCAAGGCCCTGTGGTCCCAAGCGATCATATCCCAATTATCACCAACATTTCGCTTGCGCCAATGCTCAAGTTACGCGAAAGCTAACTGGGAGCAGTACAGAGAAATGCTCAGCACCTACCAACCAGCTGACCTGGACGACGCTAATCTTAAGAAAGTTGATGAGGAGATCGACAAGATCACTAATCTCCTCATTCAAGCTGACGAAAGATGCGTCCCCAGAGTCTCGTACAAAATACTCCCGCAACCTAGGTAGACGGACGAAATGAAGGATATCGCCAGGGAACACAGGGAGATTTATTAGGAAGTCAGCAGGACAGGCCCGAACCGGGAAAGGGCAGCCCGAATGAGACAGCTTAGCGAGGAACTGAAAAACATAATCCTCGATAAACAGGAAGAAATCTGGGAGGATATCATAGGCATACTAGACAGGGAGAAAAATCCTGTAAGTTTTTGAACAGCGTCCGAAGACTTAGGGGTATTGCCTCCCAGGAATAAAAATAAAGGAAGGCGAAAATTTTATAGAAGAACAGGACACTCTCAAAAAGAGATTCAGGAGACATTGGAAAGAGGTCTTTGCAATTTCACATGAGGAGAACGAAGATTTCGACCAGGACTTTGAAAACCGACTGCTCGACGACCTCGGAACGATGATACATAGGACCCACCCACAACCGTAAGTATCTAGAGAAAGAGAGATGGTTGACCACGGGCGCCCGATCACGGTCGAAGAGACTATGAACACCATTAGGTCCTGCAAACAAAGGGCGCCCGGCTGGTCTAAGCTCACCAAGAACAACCTGGTGAATGCCCCAACGGCAAATTATTCAGGGCATGGTGAACACCATGAATGCATCTCTGAATATAGGCTACTTCCCTGACGGATATAAGGTGGCTGAAATAATCTTTATCCCGAAGGGGAACAAGCCCCCAGACCAGGTGGCCAACTATCGCCCAATCTCTCTCCTAGAATTTTCCGGCAAGATCTTTGAGAAGATTATAGCCTGTCGGCTATAATCTTCTCAAAGATCTTGGGTTCAGACCGAAAATATTCCGAAAATATTGCGCACTGCCGAGTGAAGGGTCAATATGTTGACATCGTGATGAGGGACGTTCAGAAGGCCTTCGACAAGGTTTAGCTGAGTGGACTACAGTACAAGATCCTAGTTCTTCAGCTAAACCCGGTCCTGGAAAGGATCATTTGTGACTTCATCATGGACAGAAGGGCGCGTATCATGATAGAACAACACAAAGGACCAGAGTTCGAGCTCAAAGCGGCCGTTTCCCAGGGGAGCTGCCTGAGTCATTTGCTTTACCTGGTCTTCACCATTGACCTCCCTACTCTTATACACCGGGACACGATGTATCTGCAATACGCAGATGACGTCATGCAGATAGTCCCTAGGAGGGTCAGGAAAGCGAGGAATCAGGCAATCAGCACAATTGCAGAGATTTCTAACATCAACCAATACGAGAAGAAGTGGAAAATCCGGGCAAATAGGGAGAAATTTATAATCCTCCCGTTGAGCCGAAGGTCAACGTGGCCCATTATAATAGATAGGAGGGGATACGGCTACTCCGCCGAAGGCACCATCCTGGGCCTAAAGATCTCCGACCACGGATACTCGAGTCACTACAAGGAGATGCAGGTTATGGCTAAAAGAGAAATCCCCAAGCTATATAGGTTCCGTGATCTTAGCTCGGCGAACATCAGGAAATTATACCTGATGTTCATCCGGGCTAAGCTCATCTACCCTGCAGTAGTGACTCAAGCGGCCAACAAGACCACAATGAGGAGGCTCCAGCGAGTGCAGAACTCTGCATCCCTCTGCATCAATAAAACCAAACAAAGAGAGCAACTTCGGCAGAGAGTACTGCACCGCAGACAACGTCTGGAGCCCATTAATGTCGCTACACAGAAACTGGCCAAAAAAATCTGGTAAACAATGGACAATGATATCATCCCAGAACTAGAAGAACTAGCGGCAGGATTAACATCCCTGCCATATTATGCGGGAAGGTCGCTCGAAATCGGCGTTTTCCAAGTAGGAGACACTTCTCCGAGGAGAACATAGCACACTTATACACATGAACACAAAATCCACAAAACACAAAACATACAACTAAGATACAGACACCAAACCTACAAGTAAATAAGAAATGCAAACACAACAGAACAAAAAAGCGAAGTATTGAACTATCATTGAGCACTAATAAAGGCTCGAATGCTCAAAATCGCGCCAACACTAGAGTTTAAGACAAAAAGACAAACACAAAGAAGAATACTAAAGAAAAACGAATACAAAGACAAACAGCAAACAACAACAACAAAACAAAAAAAAATAATAAAAACTCCTGCGATGCCTCTTAAACAAGGACAACCCTACCCCTCCTTTCACCATCTATAATCTTCCACTATCCAAATATTTCCAAAGAGTGAATATACCATCAATATCTAGATTTTAGGTAAAGGAGGTAATGGCAAAGGATTCGGGGAACGGAACATGAAAATTTTTTCGAAGGGAAAACTATGCGTTAAAAAACCGTACATAACGGGGAGGGGGAGATTTTATATGTAAATTTTAGGTAAAGGGGGAAAAGGATAAATGGAAGACGGGGAACGGGGAAACTATGCGCTACAAATGGAATAAAGTGTCGGTGCGTGCTTCTTCTAATGTCGCTCAACTTGATGACGTCGAGATTTTGGGAGTAGGGTTTCTGGCTGGAGCTGCACGTTGATTGCCGGTTTCCTTGCTTGTATAATTATGGCTTCGGCCATTCTTAACCTTCATTGATCTTTCAACCTAATAATGATTGAGGAGTTCTTAGTTAACTCCTCGCCTTTCAAGACAGTTCCATGGGAGTGAACGTGCCTTTTTATCGCTCCGTCTTGAAGTTGAGCTGTTAACCGCCTTGAGAGGGTTGTGGATGTTATATTATATATTAAGAAAGTAAGGTCTAAGAACAAATCCCAGAAAAACGTCACTAATTCACCAATAACCATGATAAAATATTTTCATTAACAATATCATTTTTTCCAAATCTTTGTCAGAGAATCTACAAAATAAAAACGACACCATACATCCCCAAGGATCTCCATGCTTCTCTTTTTTTTTGGAGGGGGTGGCACCAATGAGCTGTCATTACAACCATACTTCGCCTTTTACATGTTCCCTATGTACCCTCAAGTAATGCGTAATTCTAAAGAACGGAAAACAAGATAAGGTCACAATTAATCGGCTTAAAACTGCTCAGCTCAAAAGGCTGAGCCCCCAATGTCAGAGAGCCCAACAGGGTGCTCTTCAACGGAACCGAAATGTATGCGTCGTTCCTTTCGCACTTAAATTCCCTCATTTTTCTCTTTTGGATTTTAGTGTTGGGGGGGACATTTGTAGTGAGCAACAGCCCCTGGTTTTCCTACACGACTGGCATCCATGAAACTTTCGGCCTAGATTTAAGATATCGGTGGGTGAGAGACAGAAGGAAACCACCATTCTCTTTCGCATTTCTATTAATATATTTAAACGAATTATTTTCTCTGTAAGTTAATAAAGCCCCAAATCCAATCTTCTTCTTTGCAATCCTCTAGAGTAAATGAGAGACATCCAACCTCTTCCAAATTTTCTCCGAGCTTTCATGCCTTTGTTGAATTTGTAGGAAAATAAATCAAAAGCAAATAGGTCATACTGGAATACAATTCAATTCCAGCACTGTCTATAAAATTTTTGTCAGAATTCCTACTGAGTCTACAACTATATACAAATTACACCAAATAATATTGTCGTAGAATTGCTCGCAGTCTGGTCCAATAATTATTCTAGTCTTCGATCTGGATACACCGCTTTTGTTTAAGTCGATGGTATTGAGACTTTATGACTCAATCTACGATCATATATATATATAGGCTTTAATTCCTACTGAACGTGCGAAGGCTGGTTAGAGGCGAGTTGTGCCACGGCCAGGATTCACACTATAAAAGTCCTACTTGTTAATGGGGGGAGGTTTGTGATTGGTGAATTCGAAGAGTGCATAATACAAGTTGAATAAATTAGCCGAAGGGATTCTTAATTAAAGTCTTGCCAAGGGTACGTCAAAAAGGAGGAGCCACAAATAAACACACGTACAAAAATGAACTTTACTTTACACAAAAATAATAATTAGTAGCAATAGTTAAACGGGCATTTAGGTAAATAGGGATTAAATATTAAACCGGATTAGTCCGGGTTGACAGCAATTATAAATAATAATATCAGGGAATGACTCACTTGTATCTCTTTAAAAAAGGAGGGGAGGATAACACTGACGTTAAGCGTCTAGATTTATAATGACTCAATGGGAGTATCAATCACTGTTAATTAAATAGGTAATTTAAGAATAGAGGGACACTGGGTTTACAGATTACCATTAATTGTGAGGGATTGGAGAGACGACTACTCAGGTCCAGACGGGGTGGTTCGGGTGGCGTTAACATGAGTTCTCGTGGAGAGGGGGGATAAGACGACGGGTTCGGGGATGCTGACTACAGTTCCGGTTAGTTCACTCCTAACTTGATGTGACACTAACAAATAGTAACTTCCAGTAACTATTTGGATGTTCCTTTTTCTTTCTCAAGTTACGTTGAGCAACAGAGCGTATTCTTCTAGTCACAGACTCTGCGGGGCGGGATTTGCCTCAGGAACACTTTGAGACAGCGACAAAGTTAACTCAGCGGCGCGTTGGCAGTCGATACGTTACGGCAACGACTGTCGTTCAAAGTGAGGGCTACGCGAGTTGGTTTGGAACACTTCTCCAGAGGGATAAACGGCGTTGTCATTTATACCGCGGACTGTGTGAAATCGAGAGAGAGATTCCATTTACGACAATTCGCTTATCGCGCCGTCTTGTGGACAATCTCTATGGTATCATAAAGAAGGCAAATAGAATTTAGGCTTCTCTGTGAGATAGGCCTTCTTTCGTTAGACTTCCTGTCGCCTGTTGGGGAAGTTTGGGGAAGGCGGAGGAGGGCGGTATAATGTCGGGGGAGGGTGGGGGGGAGAGAGAGGAGACGAAGGTCAACTCAAACGACAATTTTCTTTCGTTCCCGCGATTGTCTGGCGGCATGCGAGTATAAACGTTCCATACCCTCACAAATATACTAAATATATCCTTATGAGCCTGCCAGTTGTGATTTTGTATAAAACTATCATCATTTGTATCACTCTTCTACAAAAATGTTTTACAAATATTTGCAATATTTATTATCACAGCCTTTCAATGCGATGTAAAGCAAATAGGATTATAATGTTACAATTGCATAGGACATTTAGCGGAAAGCGTATGATATTCTTCAACCGAAAATTACATACTAACAGTAAATGACGGTGATAGAAGCTTAAGATTATTTGGAGGTTTCTTTAACATTAATTGTACTGGAACACGTTCGAATAGGGGAATGAATGAGAAATTAATATTATTTGGCTTCTTTAAAAGTTCACTTGGAATGATGGGTAAGTTGTTTTAATTTTAAAGGAGCAACGATCAAAAACATAGGGCCTGTTAATGAAATAAGAGATTAAATTGAGATACACTGATTTTTGGAAACGGCTCCTACAAAGGCTAGACTTAAATTTCATAGAAAATGTTAGAAAATGATTATTAAAACGCCTCCACTAAAGAAATAAAACAATTAGAAAAGGTTGTGTATTCACGGTAGTTGGGAATGGAGCAAAATGGTCCTAGTAAATAAAGGTATAAGTTAATAGAAAAAGTATAGCAAAGATTTAACAGCTGGAGTTTAATTAATAACAAAGGTCATATAGTTTCTGCAAACTTTTGTTATACACTACCGAGCAAAGTAAGATAACGATTTTCATTTATTAAAATATTTTCAAAAATATGATTAGTAACTAAGTGAAATTTCCATGGTACTCGTATATACAGGCATGAATTTAATCAAAATTTTGAAGACTTCATATGATACAATGTTTAATTCAAGAAATTATACTAAATAAACTAACAAAATAAAATATTTACACATACAAAATAAGAGAACGATCATTCACAGAATTACTTAACTAGCAAATACGCAACAAACAAAGTAAGATTTGACAACAATAAAACATAAAACACTTGATATGGTGTGTTAAAGTATTTGTTTTCTATTACTTCGGCGCAACGACAATCAGAGGACCTCACCAGTTTCTTGTAAAATTATGGTGTGATATTGTTGCGTTCTTGCTTAGTTTTCGTCCATAACTCCGTAGTGGTTAAGGCTGCTGATCTCAAACTTTGTCTACAGAGATCGTATAAAGGTTCTCAATTGGGTTCAGCTCCAGCCTTTGAGTAAGACACTACTTTACTTCGATATCTTGATGTTGGTGATATTATTTTACTCGCTTTGCAGTATGGCAAGGCGCGTTTTCCTGCATGCATACTCGTACTGCTGGCTGGTCAGAGAAACTTGGAATGAAGCTGTAATGCCACTGTGCAAGGTGGAATAGATTTGATAATAAGGCTTTCTACATACGTAAGCATCATATGAATCCTATGAAGGCTTGTAACAGGCACGCTCACAAATGTGCACAAGCAAATCATCTAAATTATGTATAGCCGTCATCATAAAGAATAATAACTCTTTGTGTAAATAATATGTAACAGCTCTGTAAAATAATAATGTAGAGCTTTGTAACAAAGAACCTATAACAATAGTCAAGGTGCAGAGCTGAAGACACGATAGTAGCGGATATTATTTGCCATCGAGAAACCGAGAAGCGCAAAGTCGTATTTTTGGAATTCAAGATAAAAATGAATCTCTATCTCCGTGGATACACAAATTAACACGCAGTGGAGGAAACTCCGCCCAAACGACATTAAGGCTCATGGTAAGCCACGCCCACGGTGTGCGCCGCCGTATATAACATATCCCGTCATCCGCGCCCACCCTAGCACCATACACCCAGAGATCCCCACTACTAACGACACCCATCTCCACTCCACACGACCACCACCCCACGACAACCCCCACCCCCACCCCCACTCCACATCACACAAGTAACGAGACCACAAACCCAAAGCTGCAACTGGTCGCCTTGCTCTCAACGGTGGCAAAAGGCATGTTGAGGGGTGACCCCCGTCTATACTCAACACACTCTTCGCCTGGCACGGAATAGAGCAGATCACCTTTCCAGAGAAGGTGTTCGCGCTAATCGACGAGCACAAAAATAGAAGACCTGCCATTCTCCCCACTCCGGTTGGCACGCACACCACTCCACCCGGACCCACCGGCCCCCACCTTTACCACGCTCCAGCCTCCTCCCGCCCCTCTGTCCCTGCACCTCTCGCCACTGAACCTTGCTTACCTACCCCTCTGCCTACTGCTCCCACCTCTCTGCCAACTCCCTCTCTTGCTCCCACTCCTTCCACCTCTTTATCAAAACTCCCTTCTACCTCCAGAACTTCCCCCTCGGCAAACTCAACTCCTCCCCCTACTGCCACCTACCCCCCTCCAACCATCCCCAGCCCCCGTTCCACAGCCTCGAACCCCATTCCCACTGACACCACAACTTCCACCTCCCCTCAGCGCCCCCCCCCCCACAACACCCCGTACCCCCAAAAACTCTACCACGAACCCCCCCCCCCTTCTTCTGTTCCTACTCCTCCCCCTTCCACCCCTCCTTCAACCCAACCTCCTTTCTCCCCCGACCCCCCACATCTCATAATCTGCAACTCTACTACTATCTCTAGCCCCTCATCTCCTAGCTCTACTCCCTCCACCTCTGCTACTAACTTCCCCTCCTAGAGTCTACCCTCTCCAACCCTGCTTCCAAGCCTGTACCTAGATACCTCCTTCCACAAAACACACTCCTCCCTCCACCACGGCCTGTCCACTCAACAACACTGCTGACAACCCCCATAAACAACAGCCGACACGAGTAAAGGTACTGGCTCTTCACGTATTCTGGGCAATATCCAAGGAGATAGGAACGGTACCAGGAAAATCAGCCTCACGCGCACTCCGCCCACGACAATAGGTCGCCTCAACGTGACAAAGTTAAACGTACGCAGTTGGCACGGTATTCGCCATACTGTTGCCAAATGGGTCCTCAACACACAAAGACCTGACATAGTACTTTTGAACTAAACAAGACTACATCCTCCCAACAACAGACTATCTCCACAAGCGCTGCACCTAGGATTAGCGATCCTAGTAAAGCGCTCGATACATCACTCCCTTATCCAAACACAAGACGACTCCTTTCTAACCTGCAAAGTACTAACAAGCTCCGGCCCCATTCTAGTGGCCATACACTACAGACCACCACGCTAACAATTAAACATAGAAGTCCCACTTTGGGCTCTATCAAACCACAACCTCTCTATCTTTTTTGGCGGGGGACCTCAACTCCTTTCACCCAACACTCCTTTCAAACACCACGAATGATGCAGGAAGGTACCTGGCCGGTGCTTTGCGGCGCTATCGCTGCGAGCACATCGGCTCGGCCTTCTTCACATTCTTCGACCCTCACGGAGGTACCACGTCTCCGGACGTGGTCTTCCGCAGCGACCACGCTACACGCTTCTACACACACATCTCAGCGGCTTCCCACGTACTCTCTGACTTTATACCTATATGTCTTACCATATTCATATCTCCTATACTCATACCTACACCATCGCTCTTCAATTAAAAAACACAAACTGGGAAGAGTTCAAGAGACACATGACAGATAACACGCCACAAAAACTCAACCTGATGCACAATAATCCAGACCTGTTAGACGACCACTGGTGCTCTATCATAAACACTATAACAACAACACGCAACTTACACTCACCACAAAAAAACTATACTTGCATAAAACATTTTACATTTCCCATACACACTCAGAGACTCATCACACAGTACAATAATCACTACACTAAAGGCCCACGACAAAATAACTGATATCACTCAGGTGCCCGCATCCGACAGTGTGTGCAGCTAGATAGGAACCGGTAGTGGTGAGAAGTCGTCCGCATCGCGGACGATACCCATTTAACTAACCCTTCCTTCTTCTGGCGGCACGTAAAAAGGATAATAGGCACTGATCCACGCAAACCCATCACCCTCCAAGTAAACAACCAAACACTCACAGACACTAATGTCATCCTCGACGCATTTAGGTCCCACTGGGACACAGTACACACACACAACTCACCCAAACCACACGCGCGGGAGCACTTGCAGGAAGTCCAGGAGTGGCGTCGGGCCCACGCTCACGAGCTAAGGCTCGCCCCCCTGATACGAATAGAGCTGCTTGACTACACATCCACACTGACCACTCCTATCACCGTCGAGGAAACAACCCACGCACACCCAAAAACTGCTGTCACACATACACAGTGGCCTACGTCGATGACGAGACCATTCTCGTCAGCGGCCGTGGTTCAGAAGAAATCGCCCTCCATGTAGAATCAACACTAGACGCTAAGACAGATTACGAGGATAAATGGCTGATTGCCACGAATCCTCAGAAGACACAGATGACACTAAACGGCGCAAGAGATAACATCATGCAAAGCCTATAAATCTTCCCACACACACCATACATGAACCACCTAAACCCAACAAGCTTCGAACATACACAATGTACAAAAATCCTTGGGGTAACCTTTCGACAAGACCCTCAGGTTCAATATACACCAGAACATAATACAAGCAATAGCCTCATGAACAAACACATCGCTGAGCAGATTCTACCCTGCGAGCAAAAAATTAAAGTTACACCTTTACAAAACACTCGTGCGACCTACTCTCACGTACGCCCCACTGTCACTCGTAGCCGTGAGTGACTCGTGGAAGCGGAAGGCTCAGCGCATTCAGAACTCTGCTCTGAAGCGTGCTTGCTGCTCTCCTTTCTACTCAAGGATGGCCTCACTACACGGCAACAACAAATTAGTACCCCTCAACACATATGCTCACACCAGACTCACAAAACAACTCTGGAAACTCGCCAGAGACCCATTATACACAGTACTACATTTAAGAAGGTATGATATGGCACCGCGATACCCTGCGGCCCATGACCACCCGCAACCCATACCGTTCTTTGCATAAACTAAAGGCATCATGAATAAATCGTTTCCGACTGAGCAGACAGCCTCTCCTTCTTGACCAACCTACAACTGTCGTCCAGTCACAAAACTTCGAGACCAATGAAACCACACCAACACCACGCATCGGTGTATAGCCACCGACCTATCAGCTCTTGCTTTCTTTTCTTAACTTATTTCCGCAACCTTTTCTCTATAACTTCCTGTTCGCCTGTGTTACACAGTGATTCCTCTCTATCCTTTCTATACACAAAATCAAATCAAATCGAGGAGGACACAACTTCCTTGCAAACATATACCCCACACTTACGCACCTATTCAACGCCTCACTAGCCTTAGGCCACCTCCACAAAATATTCAAAGTCTCTCACTACATAGCTCTACACAAAATGAACATAGATCCCAAACCGTCAAACACTTACAGGCATATTGCTCTATTAGAGCACCTACGCAAAATACTCGAACGCATGGTTAACTGCCGCCTACGGGACTACCTGAAAGAGAGTGACTGGTTCTCCCCCCACCAATATAGGTTCAGGAGGGGCCGGTCCACTCAGGCGGCTGTGAACATCGTTCATGACAGAATACAAAAAAAATACGCCAGGTACCTCAGAAGACTATCTCCATCAGCAAAAGGACGTGGAGAAGGCCTTTGATAAAGTGTGGCACAAGGGACTCCGTTAGAAACTCGCCAACAATACGGAGTTACTTATCTGCACCAGAATGCTCCTCTCGCACTACCTCACTGAATGGAGTGTCACATAAAATACAACAATACCCTCTCACAACCATTCACACGACGCTCAGGCGTTTTCCAAGGAATCGTAGTGGCACCCACAATATACATCATGTACACAAACGACACCCCACGCCCACCCAAAAACTGCTGTCACACATACACAGAGTCCTACGCCGATGACGAGACCATTCTCGTCAGCGGCCGTGGACCAGACGAGATCATGCTCTACGAACAAATAATAGTAGATTCTAAGACAGCTTTCGAGGATAAATGGTTGATTGCCACGAATCCTCAGAAGATACAGATGACACTCTTCGGCGCAAGAGATCACTTCATGCATAACCTACAAATCTTCTCACACACACCAGACATGAGCTATCTAAACCCAACAAGACTCGACTACACACATCATACAAAAATCTTTGGGGTAACTTCTGACAAGACCTTTAGGTTCAATATACACCAGAACATAACATAAGCAAGAGCCGCACGTACAAACACAACGCTGCATGGGTTCTATCCTTCAGGCAAAAAACTTCAGTTACACCTATACAAAACACTTGTGTGACCTCTTCTCGGGTACGCTCCACTGTCACTCGTAGCCGCGAGTGACACGTGGTAGTAGAAGGCTCAGCGCATTCAGAACTCTGTTTTGAAGCGCACTGGCCGCTCTCCCTTGTACATGAGAATGTCGACACTACATGACAACAACAAATTAGCACTCTCAACACATACGCTCACACCAGAATCACAAAATAACTCTGAAAACTCGCCAGAGGCCCCTTATATACCGCACTACATGTGAAGCGATATGCGATGGCACCGCGATATCCCGCGACCCATGACCACCCGCAACCCATACCGTTCTTCGCATATATTAAAAGCATCATAAATAACGCGTTTTTGCAAGAGCGGTACGATGGCGCCGCTATTGCAATAAAGAAAGTGATCAAATACAAGCAGACACGGAATCTAGAAGAATCCTACCTCGCGATTAAGGTCGAACTCGACTTAGGAAAGTTGGTCATTGCTACCGGATATCAACCGCCAAGGAGAGATGCGTTACCTATTCACACTCTCACTGGCCTATTTGGCAGAAGAGCCGCCACTATATTAATGACGGATCTGAACGCCAGATGCTGAGGATCCGGTTACAGGGCCTAGAAAGGTATAAAGAGAAGCCTGGACCTGTTGATGGGCAATATTGCCCAGCGAATAGGCCCCGACTTCCCCACCTATATCAGAGAACAAAGTGCCACAAAGCCAGACATCTGTCTGGCGAATCGTCAGCTACCGTTCAATTACTACATAGAACCAGTCCATATACCACGTAGTGACCATATAGGGATCCTACTTACTATCAACAGGAACCCTATACAAGTCCCAGCAGTAGTCAGGAAGAACTACAAAAGAGCAGACTGGGAACTGTACGCGCTTCTTCTCGAGGCCTACGATCCGCACAACTGGGACGAGGCAATTCTCGAGGAGATTGACGAGGTACTCGATGACCTCAATAATCAACTCATCGACGCAGATAGGGCTTGTATTCCTGAATCCGAATATAGGACCATCTCGACCTACGAGTGGACCGAATATATGAAGGAACTATATCGTGAACTGAAGTTAATGTATGAACTCAACATCGTGAATGCATCGGTTCACTCGATGTAGAGAAGTAAAGAAATCAAAGAAGAATTGAACCAGTTGATCCTTGAACAGCAGAATAGAAGATGGAAGGACGCGATCGATAGCCTTGATCATGAAACAACTCACAAAGAATTTTGGAAGAAGATCCGAATTCTCAAAGGATCGACTGGGAAAAAGTATAAGATGGAGCTACAGAAAGATGAGGGAAACATAGAAACAGAAGAGGAAGAAGTTGAAGAAATATTCCGAAGTTGTTGTGAAAAGATCTTCAGTATAACTAAAGAGGAAAACAAAGACTATGACCTAGAGTTCGAAAGCAACATCATCGACGAGCTAAACGAAGAAATACACAAGACGCATCCTCGCAATCAGGTGGATATACAGCTCGACGGAGACGCTGAGATTACAGAAGAAGAACTTTTTGGTGCCCTTCGCTCATTCCAACAAAAAGCCCCAGGACAGTCGGTGCTTACAAAGCTTAACTTTGAAAAGGCACCAACCAGTGTCATCGAAGAAATGAGAAGAATATACAACGCCTGTCTCAATACGGGATAGTTTCCGGATGCTTATAAAACGATTAAGATGATCTTCTTGCCTAACCACGGAGAGAACCCAACGTTGAAGGAGAGATACCGGCCAATTTTACTTCTGGAATTTGGCGGGAAGCTCTTCGAGAAGATTCTTAACAAAAACCTGGTGTCGCACCTGGAAAACTCGCTCTATAACCCACACCAATTCGGGTTTAGGAGAAAGCGAAGTCGGAGATGGCGATTAACGTCATCACGGAAAAGCTAGCCCAAGCAAAACGGGAAAAGAGTTACGTGGACATTGTTTGTCGGGATGTATCAAAGGCGTTTGATAAGGTCTGGCAGCAAGGAATGCAGTACAAGATCTTACGACTGGGCCTAAGTGAAAACTTAGAAAGAACTCTGTGACTATGTCATGGAGAGAGCTGCCTACATCAGTTTAGGGTGCACGGACAGACCAAAGTTTCCGCTCACTGCGGGCCTACCACAGGGGGGCTGCCTGTCCCACACTCTCTACTCGATTTACAACGCGGATTTCATAGCCCCTGTAAACCCCACTTGCCTCAACATTCAATTCGCCGATGATTTTACCCAGATAATCACTTTTCCATGGAGGAATGCGCCTTGGCAAGCTCGAATGACAGCAGCAGAAATTGAAAACCTTAACACCTACGATGCCCGGTGGAAAATCCGTACCAACCAGGATAAGTTCAAAGTAGTCCCCATAGGCAGAAGACTACTTGATGACATCAGATGGGGGATAGACGATATCCCTACACCACTGAATGCAATGTACTCTGCATCAAGATCACCTCAACCGGGTACAAGAAGAACGTCCAAGAACGAATCACCAAGGCCACTGCTGCACTCAAGACTATATAGATTCAGATAACTTCGCCAAAGCAACAAGAAAAAGATCTATACTGCACTAGTAAGATCGACGTTTCTATACCCCGCTTCTGCCTTCTCGTGTGTCTCAAAGACACAGAAGAGGAGACTACAGGTGGTGCAGAACAAATGCGCGTACCTAATTACAGGTACACGCAGAATCGAAAGAAGAAGACAAGAAGAGCTGCACCGGGAGGCGGGGTTGACTCCCATTAACGTTGTCATAGAAGAACGGACAAGGAATATGCTGGAAAAGGTTAATCGTGAATTGGACGACAAAATCGTCCAAATGATTGACCAGAATAGAAGAGCTATAAGTCGCGCCAGATTTCCAAGCTCCGCCGGGGTTTTAGCTGGCGGAGCAGAAATGCCGTTCTACGCACGATGAGACGTTTTTTACCCAAAACAAGACAAAGCTAACCAAATTGTGAAACCTCACCGATTTTGACAAAACTCACCGGAGAAGAAAATATCTACCGATGAAGATTGAAACTCACCAAACAAGACATCCACGAAGAACAAAATACACAAACTACACACATTACAAAATAATCAAAAAAACAAACACAGAAAGTAATAATTAACGCAATTACCAACACAACAGCAAATGCGCACATCATAACCAAATACATTAAAAAATTGAAGACAAAAGGCTTGAACGCCATATTATTTATTTATATATATATATATATATATATATATATATATATATATATATATATATATATATAAACAAATTGATAAACAACAATGGAAATACAAAACAAAAATTTTAAAGCGATAGGCCTGATTACCAGGCTCTAGAATCACTTTGCACCCTACCACACTTACACACCCTTTTTCTATCCCCTCACCTACATATACTCTTACACCATAGCAAAAACGCGTTTTCGACTAAGCAGACACGCTTTCCTTCCTGACCATCCTCCAACCATCGTCCAGTCAAGGAACACCTTGAGACCCACCCAACCACACCACGAATAGGTGTCTAGCCACCGACCTATCAACTCTTCCTATCCCCTCTCAAGATATTTCCGCACTCTTTTCCTCTACGTCTGCCTGTTCGCTTGTGTTACACAGTAATCCCTCTCTGTCCTTTCTATACACATCATTCATTTATTCGAAGAGGACAGTCTGACAGTAATCCAGCCAATCAGAATCACGGGCACTTCCACCATTACAGTCACAGTCACAGTCAGAGTAGCGGACAATTAAGTTACCAACCCAAAACAGGAATAGGCTCGCCCGAATACACGACACGCCCGTTTCGAATTCATCTTTCGCCGAAAGTAGTCGAGTTCTACGCCCTAATAAAGAGCCCGAAAATTCGACCCTCTTAACCAGCCTACCTAATCTCAAGCTGAGGAAGAGTATTATCCTTCCTCGAACAAGTGAAGTCAGCCTCAGGTCGGAGACTGGTTGTCATGTGACCCTGTAACGAGATCTTTACTGATAAGCAACATCTGGGCGGATTAGTACTTGGATGGTTCATAGCTGTAGGCGTACCCATATTTAAACCAGCACAACCTAACGCTACCACCCTCACCTACCACCAATCACACACCTATAGAGGTATAACATGTACCAGGTTTAGGTGCACATTCGCATTTACCGTTCTAATATTTTCACTAGCGTACCAACTGCTTCAGACGAAAACATCCGCCATACCATGACGCTACCACTTCCAAACCTGGCAGACATTTTAACACCTTTAGGGTTAAGTCTGTCACTAAGTGGTTTGGTTGCTGGAGAACCAGCTTTTAAACCAGATGTATTGAGGTGACGGGACACTGCATCGGCTTACTTCCTTGCCACTATTGCTCTGAATTTTTTGAGAATTTCCTATTGCAGTCTTTAAGGCATCTTTCATAGATAAGCGTCTAATAGCCCTCTTTTCTCCGACGGTGGTTATGCGGGGTCAACAGACTTTTTCAGGATATTTATAGGTTGTTTTCATTGTATAACTTCGAAAAACGCAAAAACACACTCCTGAATCTAACAACCTCTCTTGAAATCGAAAAAATCCTGCTCGAAGTCTTGAAGCTAACTCAGGAGCTCAGGAGTCACTTACACATGAGTTGGCATCTCTTCAGAGTGAGCAAGAAAACAAAGGCGGCTGCACTGTTCTTACCTACTGAGCAAAATGTTCCCAGATGATTTTAAGAAACTTATAGAATATTCCTGAAAAACCGTTCTCTTATTTTGCACGTATCAATATTTCATTTTATTAGTTTATTTAGTAGAATTTCTTTAATATACGATTATATTATATGAAAGCTTCATAAAATATATTAAATGCATGACTTTATGTAACATGAAAATTTTATTCCCCTACTCACTTAAAATGTTGCTCAAGCAAAATCTTTCGGTTCGGTAAGATATTGGAGGGATTTTAGGGTTGCCCTTTGAAAAAAATAAAGAACATTTGCTATGTTTAACAACTAAATTATTTATTTATTAATTGACTAAATAATTTAAAAAAAAACAAATGAAGGATCTCTGAATGTTTATGATTTCATCATGGCCACACAAAGATCTTTGCTTTTACTAGATTAGAGTTAATCAGTCATTGGCATAATAGATAAAGTGAAGAACTGAAAAGTCATAGATTAATTTTGAACTTCAAGATTTACCTGTCTTTTCAAACTTTTGTTGATCCTGATAATGTAATTCCCCCTCCATTTAATTGAAATTTGCTTTTATAAGATACATTGTGATGGACATTACAGAAGACGGTGCTACTCGTAGATTAGTATTGTGACTAAATTTAATCCATTGGTATTATTGCATGTAAATTCAAATTAAGGATTTGTAATCATTTCATTCAAAATTTGGTCTCTTAGTGATCCATTATCAAGATTCTGTTAAAATGGTATCTAGGCTTGGTAAATCTACTCTCTTTGGGTTGAGATTTTTATCCTAAATAAATTTAAAATTCAATCTATAGCTGCCTGTATGTGGGGCAGGAGAAGACCCATACACTCCTCAAACGTGAATCGTAAAGGGCGTCTACACCCCAGAATGGTTATTCTAATGTGAGAACCTGTGCTTTCGACGTTGTTAACTCAGATGCGCAAAAGGCAATGCTGGGTAATGGGCCTTTTGCGGGCCCAGGTCAGTCAGAACCGTGTCATTCTCCTAACCGATTGGCTGGCTGGAATGTGAGGGCTATATGTAATGTGGGAAAGAGGTATATCTGGAGAGAATGGAAATGGGGAGCGAGAGATGTGTATAAATACTCATGAGTTTGTTAAAGGGGGGTGGAAGAAGGTAAGAGTATGAGTGATCTGTACCTAGTAAGAAAGAATATATTGCCGAACTAATTTGATATGAGCGGTGTAATGGGTAAGAGTATGGGACACACTGATTTCATGATTTTGCTGTATAAGGATAAAGTGGTTGCTGCACGAAAGAGAATATGTGAAGAAAGTGGAATGAAAGGGATAATTAGAAGTTTAGGTTTAATGAATCAGAGAAAAAGAGGAGACTATGTGAGAATGCTTGAAATTAGAAGAGGGTAAATAAGTGCGAGCATGGAGATAGAGCAAATGTTAAACAAATGTATGGAAGTGGTTGTAAGGAGAGTACGGATTATAAATGAGTGTCAGAGAACAAAGAAAAGGAATAAAGCGATAAATAATGGCTTAACAATGTAAAGTGCGTAGTAAGAGACAAAAAAGAAGGTGTACTTGTGCGAAGTGAAAAGCAGAAAGGAGGTGTATTTGGAAACGCTTAACAGTGTAGATGAGGATATCATAGAGATGCGATTACCTGAACACAATGATATGAAAAGGAAAGTGAATCAAGTGGGTAAACAGAGAAGGAAAGCAACAAACGGAACATTTGGACAAAAAGTGAATGAGGATGCCGATAGGAACAGGAAGATGAGTGAGGATCCCGATGGGAATAGGAAGATGAATGATGATCCCGATGCGAACGAGAAGATAAATGAGCATCTGTATGGGAACAGGATGATAAATGAGGATCCCGATGGGAACAAGAAGATGAATGAGGATCCTGATGGGAACAGCAAGATAAATTAGGATCCTGATGTGAACATGAAGATGAATGAGGATCACGATTACAATATTAAGTTATTCCTAAATGAAGAGAAAATCGTGAGGAATCAGGAGAAAATGATGCACATGTAAATATGTTTCCGTTCGTTGGGGTAATACACGTTGGTGTGCTCTCGCCATGGGTATTTAATATATTTATGGATAGAGTACTGATAGAAGTACTTTTAGTAATAAAGAAGAGGGGTGTGGGGTTGATGAGGAATGGTCAAGTATTTTTTCTATCTATTTTGTTAAATACTGATGACTTGGTGTTTGGAGTTGGACGTCAGAATAATTTGTAAATTTTGCTAGAAGCATTTGGAAGGATGTGTGTGAGAAAAGGGGGCTAAAATTGAATACGGAAAGAATATGGTAATGGAATTTGGGGGAAAATGGGCTGGGGTCTGACATCCTCCACTGTCGGTTTCATCTTTGAACAAGTGCGAAGATTTTAAGTAAAGGGTAGTAGTTCACATAAAGTAGATTGCAACCATGAGGTTTTAAGTGGTAGAAGGTCTCTTGAGTAAATAGGGAGTTAGGAAATGTTGAGGGATTGAATATGAAAGCTTCTAGGATGAGGCCTCAAAGTATGCTCGTGCCAACCTTAATGTTGGAGTGAGGCTATGGTATGAAAAGAGAAGAAAATATCTTGACTGAAAGCAGTGCAAATTGATAAATTGAGAATGATGCATAGTGGGCGAATATTAGATAAAGAGAGGAAGGACTTGATAAGGGATGTTTTGGGAAACCGCATAAGAGTGAATAATTATGAGGAAATGTTGTTTGAGAAAGAGAAGGCTAACGGGTGATCAGGTGTATGAGATTGTGTATGACAGGGGTGCATTGAGGGGGTTTCTGAGGAGCAGTGGGGCTTTGTCCTTTTGAGGGGACAAAATTACAGGAGATTTTGTTCTTAATATGTAGGGCATTAATAAGGTCGCAGTGGGGGATGGTAGGGTTGGTCGTCCTGAAGCGATCCTCTTCCACCCTCCTATCACCACTTGGTGAGAAAGCGGTTAATGTTGATGAATAGTTGATGCTGCACGGATGTCAGTTGATATAGAAATTCTTAGGTCAAATTTTAAAATCTTGATATAAATTCAAAACAGGAAAAATGACGGCAAAGATTTGATTATTAAAATATTTTTCCGAATCTTGGTAATTATAAATTATTTAGTTTTACTAAATTAAAATGGATGTGATATTTTCCCTTGTGAAAGAATTTTATATTAGCACTTAGATTATGATAAATATTGATAAAAACATTAAAAACTTTTTATATAGAAAATTTAAAATAGTTTGATTTATCTCTGATCCGAATTTCCCAAGGTTAATGTACGCTGCTCCCGAGATATTATCATTTAGGGTGTGCGCAATGCAGAAGTGTTTTTTATGCCTTGCCGCGGGTGAAAAAAAAGCTGTCCGCGGGTTTTGGCCATACTGTTTTCTGTGTAAAATACGCTATATTTGGCTTATTTCTTGATAAAATCAGAACTGTTTTTTTGCATTGGGAGGGAGAAATGGGCGTCCCACATCATCAGAAGAACACAGGTGCTATTAAATACATTGGAAATTTGAGCTGTGCCTTATGTATATGGGCTTTGGTCGGTTTTTCAAATATTTGGCAACCCTGATCTCAAGATACACAGTATATTACTCATTCAGTTTTGAAAAAAAATATCTTATTTATGACATTACTGCAGATGGCCAATTTGACACTTTAGTGCGATATTTTATAGCGCTTAGACAAGAAAAAATGAACTAATCGAACATGCTTCAACATAGAGCTCTAATGCTTATACACATTTAGTAAACCTGTTGGGCAATTACTCCAGTGGATGGGAAGTGTCTGCCGTGGAGTATGTATATCTTCAGGGGAGCCATGTTTTTCAACTGTAACTTCTGTTATCAAAAAAGTAATATTTTTATGGATTTATGATATAGAAAACATTTGATATGGCTCATATTTGCTCACAATGTCCTCCTAGATAAAACCAGAAACATTTTTAACTTTTTCCAAAGCTGTACCACACAAGCAATTTGGACAAAGTATGCTGTTTTAATAGACTTTTTAATTAGGAGAAGTTAAAAGTTTAACTTTTCCCGGTGAGAGTTGATCAAAATACGAGGGGCGGCCAATAGGTTTTGCGAATCGGTAGGGCAAAACAGAGGAAGGGGGATGGCTGTTTTGGGGGGTGTTAGGACTAGTTATGACAAGTCAGGACCTGCAGCCGCACGCTCCTGCCTCTTCTATTTAAGAAGCAGTAGCTGATCGCAGATCGTCAGTCACAAATTTTTCAACAATGGAGAAGGTTGAACACCGCGCAGTGATCAAACTTTTGACCAAGGAAGGTAAGAATGCAAAAGAGATCCATGGTTGCAGTGTACACCGACACCACCCCTTCCTATGCAACCATTGCTCGCTGGAATAGGGAGTTCCGCCACGGTCGTGAGTCCCTTGAAGATGGCCCCCGTCCAAGACGCCCGTCAGACGTTATTAACGAGGACAATGTGGCCCGTGTGGAGAGGATGATCCTCGAAAATCGATGGGTAAAGATCGAAGAAATCGAGTGAGAACTTGGAATATCACATGGAAGTGTTATTAACATCATCCACGACAATTTGGCCATGACGAAGGTCTCTACCCGTTGGGTCACTAGAAACCTCACGCCCCATGATCGACTTCATCGTCGTCAAAGTCCACAAGGCCAGAGTTGCACAAGCTGCCCTGCGCGAGTGCAGATTTTAGGAGCTCAACCATCCCCCCCTACAGTCCAGATCTGGCCACGGGAGATTTCTGGTTGTCGGGAATTTGAAGCCTCACGGACAAGTGGCGCAAGTGCATTGAAGTCGAGGGTAGTTATATTGAAAAATAATAAAACACTTTTCTTCATATCTCGTTTCCTTATATCCAAATTGCAAAACTTATTGACCACCCCTTGTAGGTGGCCCCTATCAGGTAAAATCATAAAGAGTTTTCTTTTTCAGATATAAGATGACTACTTTGCGGAAATAGGACAACGTATATTTGCTAGAAAACAAGAAGAAGTCTCTGTCAGGCTGCAAGCTTCCATCCAAAAGTGATGTACTCCGAGTATATCTGCATCGCATGGGCGAAAAAACAGTAGTGAAGCATGAAGCAGCAGTGCAGACTATGAAGTAGGTCGAAAGCTATTGGGGAAAGGCCCGCATTCCCATTCTGCCTTTTCACCATGATGTAAAGGAAAAGGAGAAATCAAAACAAGAAGAGAGGAAGCTATGGAGGATTGCAAACCAGCAGGACGAAGCTTGCCAGTATGAGAGAAGTGTCACCCTAGAGGACTCTTTCTGTAGCTACTCAGCCGAAGAAAGTGAAAAAACAGGAGCCACTGCAGAAGCAGGGCCCAGCACAGCGGGGAAGTGTAAAAGAGGAAAGAAGAGCATTCTGCGTGCAGACGTCTTTTCAGCTCTGGATCGAACCAAGACCAGTGATAGTCACGTCGTACATAATCTCTCTGCTGTGCTCCAAGCTTCTCATCAACTGCTTGACGAGTTTAAAGTCAGCCGATCTTCCATCCTCCGTGCTCGTCAGCAACACAGTAACGATCACTCTGCATATCTCAAGCAAGGAGTTTCTTGCGAACAGTCCATAACACTTCACTGAAACAAAAATCTGATGGCTAATCTGACAGTTGCTTTGCGTACTCAATTTTCCAGCTGAAACTGGTCAAGCAATGGCGAAAGCAATATCTGAGCGGTGGCAGATTGGGGTTTGGAGAACTGGATTTGTTCCATTTATCTCGACACAACTTCGAGCAACACAGGCAGAATGAATGGCGCCTGCATTTTGTTTCAGCAGATGATAGGGAATAACCTGCTGCACTTGGTATGTCGCTATCATATTAACGAGATACTGCTGGAAGAGGTTTTTTTCGTCAACATGGGCGCATTATCTGCTCTAGACATTGGTATCTTCAAGAGATTTAAGAGTCACTGGCACCAAATTTCCTTGGCTAAATACAAGCCAGGAATCAATTACGCTGATGTTGCCAGTGCGTGGCGAATATGACGCGCAACATCATTGAGTTCTGTTTACAACAACTGGAGAAAGCACATCCTAGGAAAGATTACCGGGAGCTGTTGGAACTGACCATCATTTTCCTTGAAGGAATTCCAACTAGAGGAGCTCACTTTGCCAAACCAGGGGCAATGCATCGCGCCCGCTTTATGGCACGAATAATTTATGCATTGAAGAATTTAGTCTTCTGGGATGTATTTAGTCTAACCGCCCGCGAACTGAAAGGCATGAAGGAACTCTGTGCCTTTTGAGTGAAGCATTATTTGAAGTCTTGGTTCTGCTGCCGTCTCCCAACAGCTGCCCCCAAAAGCGATCTTAAACTCCTTAATCGTTGGCTGCTGATGAACACAGAGCTGCAAAAGGTGCCCTAAAGAAGCTGTCCAACCACCTCTGGTACTTGCCTGAAGAGCTGGTGGCACTGGCCTTCTTTGATACAGTTTTCACTGTGGCTGAGAAGAAGGCGATGGTCGCTGACATGGATAGCGGAGGATACCAGGAGCCACTGAGGAGGGTAAATGTGGATCTGCTAACTATTGGAATGAAGAATTTGAGTGATTTTGTTACAAAGAACGCTCGGAAGTTCTTCGAGATCTCAGTCAGTTGTTCTTAACTGAAAATCCCAGTACCTGGGCCCACAACAAAACATACATCGCTGAAGAGGAGATTGTGAAGAGCCTGACTGTGACTAATGACGCGGCAGAGAGAGGCATAGCGTTTATCCAGGACTATAATGGACTCCTGTCAATGACTGTAGAACAGACACAGTTCATTATGCAAGTCTTCAGAGAGCACCGAAAGCTGTTTCCGGACAGCCGCAAGATTACTGTTTTTGAAGGACTCGCCGCACTGTAGAGAAGATCTGCCACATCAGACCTTATTTTGTTGTTACAATTTCACATTTGAACGGCAGTGTTCTAGTTTTGTTTAAATAAGTATTATAACTGTTTAGAGTGTTCTATGTTCTGCTATTAGCCAGTGTCCACTGTCCAGTACTGAAACTGGTGAAATTTAATGTTGATAATGTTGTGAGTTTAAGTTATCAATAATCAGCACTGTATTTCATCGCATTATGGCAGTTAAGAACAAATTTAATTTTCATTAAGCACACCTTAAGCTTAATCCAATCTCAATAAAATTTGCCCTACTTCGTTTATGCAGGAAATGGAATAGATTAAAGTGATGAGATACAGAGATTTCGAAAGTTAAAAAAATAAGAACCACCCTAAATTGTACATGTATTAATAAAAAGAAAGCAAGCAAATAGCTTGAGGTTTCCATGCGAAAACACAAACATACACATGCGAACAAACAGCTGCGAGACGAATGATCTCGATTCAAGATAACGAAAACAGCTGAGCAAACTTAGGGTGATATCTGATCTGACCATCCAGATTTTAGCGTGAACCTGTGAGACGGCATAATCAGCCTTAATATGGCTGTAGAGAAATGGTTACATAAAGCATCCTGGAGGGCCAGTAGGACATATACCTTAAAGTCCCCCCCCCCTTGTGGAGAAAGCTGGATAAGCGAGCCCCATGAGGATAATCGTGGGAACGGTAGCCGGCGAATAACAGTAACTGCCTAGCCTGTTTGATCTCCCCGCTGATTTGTTAGTTAGAGCGACCATCTGTTTTAAGGCAACCACATAAGGCCATTAAACGACGCTCTAACGATCCAATTACCTACGAGATCCATAAACCCGTGATTATGTCACCAAAAATGCGGTGCTAGTCAAAAGGCACGCCAAGGAGTGTGGCGGTTGAGAGTCTCTCTAATTAACAAGCCGACTTTGGCACCTCATTGCCAAAGTCGCGCTCCGCTCTGGGGCCTCGCCCCTTCCCTCTTAGATGGGGGGGGGTCCGCCTATAAATAAGCCCCGGAAAGAAAGAGAAGAGATTATAAGTCGGTAAGAAAGAAGAAGGATCAGTTCGTGAAGATCTATCCTTCAGCCAGACAAGAAGAATTAGAATTCGGTAAGAAAGAAAAAGGTTCAGTTCGTGAAGATCGATCCTTCAGCCATACAAGACGATTTCCGTGAGAAACGATAGGATCAGTTTGAGAAGATCGATCCCCCCTTCCCGGACCGAATTAACATAAATCGTCAAGTTTGGTATCGATGCCATACCGAAGAATCCTTTACAGACTTAGAAGAAGTCTGACTGGAGAAAAATAAACCCACTCACAATCGAGTGAGTATCACATCTCAAGCTCCTTAAGAGTGAGAGGAGAAGAACCCAGCCCCTACGAGGTTCGGTTCTTTAATTACGGTAAAAATCTCACCGAATACCCCAAAATCTTATTGGACACTCTACGTTGAAGAATAAGACACCAAGAGGCTTCAAGATTATTCAGAAGAGGACTCTTGGAGCCAAAAGCACCGCAACTTCCTCTGTCTTCTTAACTTAACCAAAGGCAAGGTTGCAATAAGAAGATGACCTCGCCCGCCTCTCTCCCGCCTTCCCATCTCTAAGAAATTCTATCAGCGGCCACGGCAACCCTCCAAAGCGCAAGATAAGCCCTCCAGCGACATCCGGCAATCCCTGATATCTCCTGCCATGTGAGTTAGCAAGAACATTTATATTCATATTGCGATAGTATGAGGTTAGTACTTTGCACGATTTTATAGAAGTAAAGACAATTGTGCGTGAACTCCGGTCATATTTGTTGGTAAAAGAGAGTACTTTAATTTAATGTTTGACGTTAATCAAAAAAGGTCAAGATAAAAATACTAATCGGCAATTGGCGTGTTTACCGGAAGCCTATTTGTTAATTTTTGTCATTGAAGATATTGTAATAGGCTTAGTTGCCAACCAGGATAGTCGAGTTTAGCTTAGGACGAGGATATAAATGTGATTACTGTTGGTTTTTCATAGTTAAGTGTTAAATTTAAAATATATCTTTATTTTGGGATAATTCCTGGGTGTTTCCTTATAACCTTACGTGTTTGAAGCGGCTCTTCCTTAAAAACAACAAAATTAGCACTCTTAGATCAAAGCTTACTTCATCAAAGAAGTACTTCATGACCACAAGGTATCCTGCCACAATGGCTGCTAGTTTCATAATGCCGCAATCAGGCGGTCAAATGCAATACAGACGTGGCCACACTGAACACACACACACTTTACGGCTGCACCCAGCAGCCTTAACAAAGTACACACGAACATACTTCTCACACCGTAAGCTCCGCTCCACGTACGTATTAGTAGAAATTAAGTCACGACCCTTTAGTTGGAGGGAGTATGAATAGCCTGGCTGAAACGTTCTCAATACACAAACACATAAAGAGAAACAATTATTCATTCATTCAGTAGGTCAATCAGAGTCAAGAGCACCAAGCGAGGCAGTGGGGGCAGATGGTGCTGTAGTCAGAAAGGCTAATCAAAATTCGCTTAGACGTTATTAGACCTGCCACAAATACCCATCGCAAATTCCATCAAATTCTTTCTGCCTAAGCCTACCGAGTCCTCCGCTCAATAAAGAGTTTTGAATCCACTTTCCGTGAATATTTATCCTAAGAAGAACCCATTCGATCCTTTTACACAACCAAGGCAAGAAAAGTATTTCACCACAATTGGAGTCACCCCAAGGTCAGCGCCCGTATTCCGCATACCTCAACAGCGCTGCGTCAAGGTTAAGCAACATTGGGGAAGGTAACCAGAAAACTAAGCCTACTCCCAAAATACTTAAGCCCCATAATTGGCTACCTATAACCCATAACATCATTGGAAATTTATTTTTGCTCACGACAATTATTTTCTATTTCTTTCTGAAATGAAAATTAATTTTGTTATCAGAAACATTTAAAGTTTTCTCTTATTATATTTGTCATACCAATTTCTTGCGTACTTGAATCGTTTTCAATTTATTTCATTTCTTCAAACTCTTTCGATGGCTTTGACGAGTCTTTTAGAAAAATCAATTATTCAAGAACCAATCATTTTTCCTCCTGCTTTTAAATTAGAAGAATTATTCAGTTCGACTATTTTAAATTTTCAAACCTTTGCCCATCTTAGAAGGATATTTTTTTTTTATTTCCAGTATGGGAAGCTATTAAGTCTTCTCATACTTTTGCGTTTTAATATCATGTTAATCATTATATAAAGGATTAAAAATGTGCCTATTAATCGCGTTGATTAATATTAACATATTAAATGATTCCGTGCATTAAAATGATATTGCAGCCCTTTGGGACAAAGAAGTTAATTGTAGATTCAAACCAGAATTCAATTTCATTAGACTCTTGGAAACCCTTATTTTCCTTATCGTTAATCCCAAGCGCTTACTGTCTCTAGGTGTGCCCAAGGATGAACATAATAGTTATGTAATTTCTAAACATTTTAGCTTTTCCCAAATTCACCAAGTGCTTTACAAATCGATATTCAAAGACATTGGGGAACATGCACTCGATTGTTTTTGCTTTTGTTTTCCCTATACAAGAATTATCGATTGATCAAAACTCTGTGGTGCAATTCCATGATCCCGCATTGCCAAAAAATGCCCAAATTTCGAATTTTAACAGGTTTGGCAAAATAGAGGCACAAACTAAATAAAGATTGAAAAAGAAATTGATAAGAAGAGTTATATATGTAAATTAAGAATGAGGATTTAAAAAGTTCAAGAATGAGTTGAATGAAGATGCAACAGACGGAAAGGTCCATCTCTTCGACATGCCGAACATAATTATTTAGAGAGGAAAAGATTAAGACCCTAAGCTGAACTGAGGGTATGTTTAGGAGCGTATGTCTACAGACATAAGCACTGTTCAACGGGCCGTTTACAATCTACAACAGAACCTATCTTAGGTTAGGTTGTTAGGTTCTGTCGCTGACCGTTTACTTAAGAGTGAAACTTTTTGTAAACACCGCAATCATCAAATCACCCCACCTCATTATTTTCTAAATTAAAGAATTATTGACAAAATCAAAGATTATTATATTTTAAACATGCTCCTCCACAACAAGCTTTAGAGGGCGGGGGGAGGATGTTAGAGTGAAAACTTGCAGTGAAGAGAATGCTCAAATGGCCAGTCTTTGGGGGAGCAGAGGATGTACAAGTAATCCTAAGTATATTATCTTCAAAAAAAGTGATCTTTCCAGAAAATTTCAGCAGAAGTGTTGATGTGAGCTTTAAGTGAAACCACGAAGTCAAGCAGAAAAAGTGGAGACTAATCCGTCGTGGTGCCCGAAAGTATCCAACACTAACTACAATAAAGTGAACAGAAAAACTTATGTAAATCTTCTTCATCGTGATAAAATAATAGGTTTACAATACTTGCATATATAGGTTGTGAAGATAGTGAAACTGATAATGTGTGGAAGTTACATAGGCGAAGAATCCCCTACATGAACTGGGGCGGGGAGGCCAGGCAATATTCTAGACTTACGCTCATGACCAAAGGTTTTGAGACTAATATGTAATTTTTTGTATTCATTTTTTTTTTCAATTACGTGAAAGAAATAATTGATTTAATATTTAAATTATTGCTGGTTTATTAAAAACTCAGAATTTTAAAAAATAATAAGAAAAGAATGCATTCCTTCGCTGAATCCAAAAAGCGCTCTGATATTGTTACTATGGCGGGTGAATTTCAGTCCCTGAAGCTTTGCTATTCGATCAAAAGGGTAAATTGAATGATTTTTTGTAATAATATTTTATTTCGTAATGTTTGATGTTAAAATTAAATGTTTGAATATTTTTCAATTCCAAAAATGATCGGTTAGAAAAATAGGCCTGCAACCATTGTTCTGTACCAGAGTGGCCTGAAAATCTTATCAGAACGTGACAAATGCCCACAATTAACCCTAAGCATTTGCACAAAAAAATCATCTTTAGATTAATCAATCGATTTAAAAACCTGAATATAGGCCGGTAAAGATGTCTTCCGAAAGCCCAAGAGCTTTAAATCAAATCTAAGACCACTGCCTAGTAAATTCACAGTTCAAGAATTGGGTTGCTCCAGGTGCCAACCAGGTTTCCTCACTATTGAAAAGAACCAGGTGTGAACGCTTTGCGCGCATAGTGAGAATGAACCTTTTCAACTAAGGTCTTAAGTCAAGAATGGCTGATAAGAAGCCTCATCTCACCAAGAAAAACCTTACGGATAGGCTCCGCTCTTTTTAAGGAAATATAATGAATGTACTTTTGAAGACTATGACAACGTGATATTCTCTGATGAAACTCCCTTCTGGTCTTTTGGAGATTCTGGAAGATCCCTCTTGAGGAGAAGGAAAGAGGAGCGCTGTAACGAGTCCCCCTGTCGTACTCAATCTGAAGTACCTGGTATTCTCTACAAGTTTGGGGCTGGTCTCATCTAAGGAAACTGCAACACTAACATTTTTGCCCAATAACATCGCCATGAACTTTCTTTGGTACCACAACTTGCCTCATTAGCACCTTCTCCCCACAGTTTAAATACACTTTAGTGAGGCTGACTGTAATTTTCAGCATGTTGGCGTATCCCGTCAGAAAGCAAAGCAATAACAAAGTTCTTGGCTGGAAATTACATTGAAATATTGTGACCTTGGCCTAGGAATTCGCCAGATTTGAAACAAATAGCGAACTTTTTGGTGATAATCAAAGTGGGAGTTAAAGGACAGAAGCCATCGAATTGTGAGCAGTTGCGAGTGCTTATTTAACAAAGGTGGAGCATCTTATTCAAAATATCATTACACATTTGGTCTCTACCATGCCAAAACCAATTGAAGCAGTCTAGAAGAACAAGGGACATCATTCTAAACAAACATACTAAACCAAAATGTAAGGTGTGATTATCTCTCTTAATTTTGCCATATGAAAAAAATATAGTAGTCTCAAAACATTTGGCCATGACTGTAATTTGCAAAATGTTCGCCCATGCTAAACCTAGGGGCCCTCTTACAGGGTGCATCTTGGAACCGGAAAAGTGTGCCAATTCTCTCGGTCTCAGCTGCAGCAGATTCTTTATTTCTTTTTCATAATCCAATAACTTGCGTGTTAGCAGATAGAGAAATGGAGAGAAGAGGTGGTCATGGAGTCCAGCATCCAATTTACAATAACAGACAGGAGATAACAAATGATGGATGATTTAATTGTTAATATATATCCTTTAATTATACTACAACCAATCAAAAATGTAAATCTTGGATTCAAAATTCGAAAATGTGATGGAAATTTCAAAGTATACTATGTAAAACCTTTTTAATAACTTGCTTTTATGTTTTCAATACAATGTTGCAAGGATATCATGTATCATTATGCATTAGCATTTTAAAGCTTTGAACGAGAATGTGCTAAACCATGTTTACACTCACTAAATATGTGATAAATTTGGCCTATATTTATCTTCCCATGGATTTTTATATTTTAAGAGAGAACAAACCAATAAAACATTCTTTATTCCTTGTTGTATGTTAAAACTAAGAAGCAAAAATAGAAGGGAACTCAGCCAGAATGGATGAGAGGAGTGGAATGTAAAGAAAGGGGTGAAAAGGATTAAAGTTAAATTTATTTGTATGTTATCTAGTGTGTTTAGTCTGGCGAGTCACATACTTGGAGCTCTCATAAAGTGAGAGAGAGGAGGGAAATCCTATCAGAACGTGACAAATGCCCACAATTAAAACAGACCCCTCTGCAGGGGTAGGGCTTTGGGGCCCTTTAATCCTTCAGATGTCAGTTGTTTAAGGCAGGCAATGCCTCACCTGAAATTATCTTGGAGGGTCGGATTTACGAGTAATTTAAGAAAATAGCCTTGAGCGAAGAGACACTATTATCTTACACTTAACAACCCAATTGTCTCCCAAAGCTTTGTGTATTTGCTAATATCTGAAAACTAATGATTTGGTCTAAAGTCTGATTCTACCTGTGCAATATTGAAGAAAAGTTAAGGGCATATCATAGATCTAATAAGATCAGTCACATTTACAATGTTCGCCGTGAAATATCAAGTTCAAAGGTGGTCTGTATTTGGAGATGTGAAAGAGTGAATTTTTGGAAAGTTAAAACAGCTATATTTAACTTTGGGCCCGAAGAAGGTTCTACTATCAATAGCTTACAAAACGAAACACAATGCCATTCCATCTCTTACAAAGTGGTATCCGTGGTTCGAATACTAGCAAATATTAAATGAGTGAAACTGACATCTAGGCACTACACCAAATTGTATAGGTTAATTAAATTTGGTTCTAACCAAAGAGGTTGAGGCCATTTGAAGGTTCTATAGATTTTCGTTTTTTATCTTTTAGTTTCTCAGTTTGGTGGTTTTGTGGTAAAGAATTGTTGTTTTGCTGATGATAATGAGTTGGACTAATATTTTGTAGAAAAAGGAGATAAATGGCTTTCTACTGCCTTAGTTCGGATGTTGTGTTTGTTTTAAAGTAATTTCAATATTGATTCCTCGCCTAAAAATTACTTAATTTAAGAAATAAATCTGGATTTTCTTTGAAAAGGTATAGCTAAATACAAGGTTCAGCAATAAATACAAAGTGCACTGTTGTAAGATTTACGTACTAAATCTGAATGGCTACAGCTTTAAAGTTGTGTTGAGCTAATAATGAGTATGAGAGATGCTGCGACATGTTTTAACGGCATTGATTTGTTATAACTCTCTTAAGAAGGAAGGGTAAAGGATTTTCATTTTAACGTGGAGTCGTTAATTAATTGGGGAGTTTTATTTGTACACCTGTTTTGGTAACTATTTTTATAGGGTAGTTTGAAATCTGCAATTAGAGCGCGGATATTCCATTGCACGAATAAATTTTAGGGTAAATTTATGATGGAGCAAAACTCATAATTAAAATCTAATCACCCATATTTTTGCGGTGATAGAAGCGAAAATCTAATGACTGGTGCTTGGAAAACCAATAAGAAGTACCATAGGTACAAATAAACCAACTGCATGAAAAGTTACAAGCTGAGTGGGAAAATCCCAAGAACAATAATTGTGTTTGCAATTAATGCAAAACGGTGTCTAACTGAGTATTCTTTTTGATTTTGTTTCATCTGATGCAGTATAGGACCCGATTCTATCTTTCTTGTTTAAATGAGTTGATGTAAAAAATTATAGTCCACACAAATATGTTGTTAGGAAATGTAATATTATCAAAATATCTTTTTATTTAATTAAAAGTGGACGTTCTACAAAATGAACTAAATTTTAATTAATCAAATTATTTTTTTCAGTCCAGATGAACTATTAAGATGTAACAATTCAGCTTCCTCTCTAAGTAGAAAGTTTAAACTAATTACACAGGCCTGCGTTTGAAAAGGATTTTTATGTTCCTCATGGTTTCTTTGTGGTTTCTTAATGAATCAAACCTACCGAGCTCAAAAATGAATGTATTTTTGTTCAATCACGTCAGATTTTCTTAGTATAGCATACAGCATTTTCATTGAGATTATCTCTTTTTTCCTGAAAATAATTTCAAAAACTTTTCGCTATCTAATAATGCATTATTATTGTTATATCATAGAAACAGGAATAAACCTATGTAAACTATAATACTTTTAATAAAACAAAAAATTAAAGAATGTAACATAATAAAGAAAATAATTCTAATTTCCAAGAAAAGACGCCCTTGATGATTTTCGTTTTTTCCTCTCATCTAGTGCATCACGCTTCAAACACCAACAGTAGTCAGCCTCATGATTACCTCCCATTTACCCTGGTACCTGAATTCCATTGTTTTTATGTCCTGCTGGAATCTTCCCCCCTGTTCTTCACTGTAATCCCCGCAATTGTAGGGAAAATAATCAGGATGGGACTGTAAAAAATGTATCTTTATAGACATTCGAGCTCCCAAATGTTTGAGACTTATTAGGAGCTGATTGACCAGGGCAACATATTCTGGGCTTCTTTTATTGCCTATAAAATTGTTAAGTAGAGCTTTGAAAGCTTTCCAGTAATCTTTTTCTATGTCCGTCATTGATGCCTCAAACTGCTGATCTCTTATCAAGTTCCTGATGTGAGGGCCATAAAAAAATTCCCGCATGGAGCTTAGCCTCACTGATTTGTGGAAATTTTTGAAGAAGATATTTAAAAGCTTGGCCTTCTTTATTAAAGGTTTTGACATAATTGTTCATTATTTCAAGCTTTATATGCAGTGGAGGAAGCAGTATTTTGTGAGAAGGCACTAAAGGTTCAGCTATCACATTGTTTGATCCAATTTTAAATGCTTCTCGTGGAGGCCAAACCTTCTTATCATAGTGCATACTATCTGCGCGACTGTCCCATAAACATAGGAAACAGGGATACTTCGTGTAGCCTGTTTGTATCCGAAGTAGAAGAGACACTACCTGAACATAAATTTAGCAGGGTATGTAAATTCAAAGTGTAATATTTTCAAAAACAAATTCAAAGTAATATTTCTTAAAACAATAAGAATATGAATATGTACTAAGAAATCTTGTATGCCGATGCATTAAATCATTGTATTGGAACTAATTAGGTATATGTACATCTTATATTAAGTTTATTAAGTTATGTTGTATACGTTCGTTCCTTATTAATCCCAAAGGCTGCATTAACCTATAGGGACACACTTCAACAAAAAAATATAACTCAAAAATGACTCATGATTTCCAGATTTGCATTCTTGTAAAATGTAAGTTGACAAAATTCTGTATACAAGTATTAACAATTAAAAATGAAAATGTCAATATCAAAGAGCTTAGAAATGCCAAGTATAAAATGATCTTACCTTTAAAACACCACATATCCTCCAATTGTGGGTAGAGTAATTTATTGCATCCAGCATTTTTTTCATATTTTCGTAACTTTCAGTAAGTTGGATTGAATGGCATATAGGAACGGAACGGAATCTATGAAAAGTCTTCATTCTAATGGGTTGTAGGGAATTCCAAGGGCCTCAACAAGTTCTTTAATATTAGCGCAGTATACTAAAGAGGTGGAAGAATGCTGTAAAAAATAGCTTCGAAACTTGTTCTCTATTTCTGTACCAAAAAAAATGTTGCTTCTTTAGCAAGAAGATTATTTTCACGAAGTCGATAGCCAAGAAGTTGTGCATTCTCTTTTGAAAGCCTCAGATCCCTGGCTAGGTCCTTTAACTAAACTTGAGTGAATAGTCTTGCGACCATATCATGTGTTGAAACATGATAAGACTCAGATGCGTCATAATCTTGATCAACTTCCATATTAATCTCTTCATGGACCTCTATATGTTCAGGGGGAGAAGGTATAGGAATTCCTGGACCATGGGGCAGGGGCTTGATGGATATGCCACACTATGTTTATTCTTCTTATTTATACCTGTGGAAAATAGAATTGCATATTACAAAAAGGAAATGACTTGGAGTTGCAGCTAGTACATAAATGTTAGTAAAAGATATTTTCATGCTGAAGTGAACTATGTTAGTTTTTAATTTTATGATAAGTTGATGATAATAATAACATTTTCAGGAGCCAGTATAATACGGAAAGCTTAAACACTTGATACAATGCTCACCCTTAAGATTTGTCCTGCAAAAATAGCTGTCCTTAGTGTGGTCCTTGCCCTCTCTCCACACCATGGGAACACCAAACGAGAAAGACTTCTGTTCGCCCTGACTCCAGCGTCTTAAACTTATGTAGCATCCCTTGCAGCAGATATGTGGTGCAAAACCTTTATCTTGATCTCTTAGCCTTACTCCAAAATATGCATGATACGAAGATTTAATTACATAAGAGATTGTACATCGCTGCTCGGAAAAATTCAGTTTGCCGCAAACATAGCAAAATCTGTCGGAGCTATTCTTACATTTTCTGTTCATTTTTAACTCAACCACTATTATTATTATTATTATTATTATTATGCTAACTAAGCATTTTCTAACCTGCAAAAATATAAACTTACCAGGCAATGGCTTCGCTACTACGACTAAAATTTAAAATCTAAAAAAACGCACCCTTCGTTTAATTTTTTTTAATTTTCTGAACTTCGCCACTTAAAATCATTTTTAAAATGAACTCTAAAACAATTTCCCCCTTTCAAAAAATCACTTTGCAAAAATATAGTTATAAATAAAATAAAAAAACAGCCCTGCTTAAATTTTAATAAATTTTCTGAACTTCCCCAATTGTAATTCATTTTCTTTTAAAACATTATAAAACATTGGATAATCATATTTATTTTTTCTGAACTAAACTATTTTGTTTTTTCAAACTAAAAAATATCTTAGAAATTACCTTGATAAAAATTTTAAATCCCGTTCTTAAATTATAGAGTTAATGATGATGAAGTGATGATGATGATGATGATGATGATAATAATGATGATGATGATAGTGATGATGAGGATGATGATGATGATGATGATTAAGATAATTACTTAAAGTGTACACAAAATTTACTGCGAACACAGTAGTGCAAAAAATATTGAAATTTTGATGTAATATAGGACATGTATAAACTATAAAATTATTATCACCCCCTGTATCGCCAAAACTGGACCTGATAGAGAAAAACGGATGCGAGATTCGGATTTAGGAGGTCAATTTTATTAAGAAACACTACAGAAAATCTAAGGTACATTTTTGACGCAAACCTCTGTTATTGATTCTTCAGAACTTGGAAAAGCAAATTTCTTTTTTTTATCTAGAGGCTTTGCTTTACTGATTCAAAATTTTCATTTTGAAAATAGTTATTAACGATTTGAAATAAGACACAGAGAGAGTTTTGACAATATCTCGAGTTTTAATCATCCTATATCTTCATGGACAATGTTCATAGTAGTGTTTTGTACCAATGTTGGAAACATATGTATATTAGGTGGGTTGATAACTTTGAAGTTTGCTCTCATAACCACTATTTCTAGTCGGCGCTTGGTTATCTATTTTTAATAGAGAATTAATTTCGCCTTTTTCATTGGATTGATTCCAACATTGCAATGTCCTTTTGAATTTATGCTGATCAGAATTATACCGAATAACAATATTATGTCGTACAAGGGCCCTATATATGGGTACTAATGTATTTTAAGTTACACCCAAAATCTTCATCTAGAGAGCTAACTTAGAGCAATAATTGTTATTTGCGAAGCTAAGGTACATTGTTTTGGAAATTTTAGATCATTCAAGATTAACACACCCTAATCCTTATCGACGTTGACAGCATTTAAAATTTGCCATCACATATTATAATATCTTCTCGTAGATTGGTTTAGAAGATAGTATTAAAAGATTTAGTACCCACTAATTTTCTATAATTATAAAGTAGCACATTCGATTAATCTATTCAAGTCTTATCTACATATAATAGTCGCCTTATGAGTACTGAAAAAAATATCTACATATAATAATAGACTCTAAAAGCTTACCCAAGACAGATATAATTAAAATGGTCAGAAAGTTTTCATCTCGTACTTTATTCAATTTGGGAAAATTGGCAAAATTCTTTGCTTCTCTAAACTCAACCGGAATATTCCCTTACTAATAAATTTAAAATATATATATACAAAGGGGTTATAGGAATTGGTGTATTATCTGCACTAAATGGTCCGAATCGTCACTAGAAACTCCCTAAGCAACCAGGGGGTGCCCGATACACTCCCTAACTTGCTTATGTTCATTTACTATCTATAAAATTGTTTGTGGTCGTGTTTTGGCACCGATTTCATTTTCATTTTCATATTTACTTCTGAGTGACAAATTTTGTGTTTGACAAGGCGACGAGTACAAAGGCACGGTTTCGATTTTCAATGGTATTTTTAGTTTTCAGAATGTTATATAATCTATTAACTTCCCTTATAGAGAGTTTAATCTTTATTTAACCACGGTATGTGAATTAATCTATTAGAATTGAATCAATTTATGTTGTAGTTGCTTTTCAACTGTTGTTATTTTAAAGAAAAATTATGAAAATATAGCTTTCTTCAGGAAAGTATTAAGTATAATGAGTGTTACGACTGGTATGGAAGGTCACGCTAGTTTACGGCTGGTAACGTCGTCTGTTACGACTGCAGAATGTACGGTGGTCGGAACGCTGTCTGATACAACTGGTGAGGAAGATTACGCCAGTTTACGGCTGGTAACGTTGTCTTATACAATTGGAGAAGACACGACGCTCGACGGGGGGGCCAAGGACCAGTCGCTTGAATATGTGAATCTGTTATGTCGAATTACACGATGCAGAAGCACGTAATAAGACAACTTCAAGGTGGTAGATTTATGTCTGAGAGTCTCTTCCTCCTCACAAGAATTTTTATAATTTTTAATATGCTCATTTCAAGTGGGTGTGGTTACATAAAATATAAAACATAGTAGGAAAGGTTTTATAATAATGGTCCAGCTATATATGATTTAGTTACTAAGTTTTTTAGATCTTTGCAATTGAGCCAATGGTTATATAGAGCATTGAACACAATGAATGGTTTTTACAATAATTATCCAGTTAACTTTATCATAAGGTTAATGGGGCGAAAATTTCTTACAACTGAGCCAGTGTGAATACATTTTCAAGAGAAAAGATATTCCTGCCTTAGTATTAACCAATAGTATATAATTCAAGGTGATTCGAGGTGGAACCAGACAGGGTTTATCTAGTAATCTGTCTTTTGCAAAAAAAAAACAGTAATACCACATGAAATTAATCGGTAGTATTAAAGAATTTTTCTACCTAAGAGGGAACATTGCTCGTTGTTGCAATAGGGCTTAGCTGAAGCAAGGGGGCTGGGTCAGCAAGAAGGGGGTTGGGAGAATGGAATGCCTGCGTCAGACACTGCACTCTTAGCTTCGGAAGATAATGTACATTTGGGTGAATTTCTGAGCTCCTATCTCATGCCTATATGATAATCGTTTAATTATTATTATCATTATAGTTATTATTATTATTATTAATACCATTATCATCATTATTATTATTATCATCATTATTATTATTATTATTATGATCATTATTATTATTATAATTATTACTCTTATCATCATTATTATTATTTTAACCAGGCAATGGCTTCGCCACTCCCCCCTATGGGGGGCTGCTTGCGCTTTGCTACTAAAATTAAAATCTAAAATCTGAAAAGAGCAGCCCTGCTTAAATTTTAATAAATTTTCTGAACTTCCCCAATTGTAATTCATTTTCTTTTAAAACATTATAAAGCTTTGGCTAATCATATTTATTTTTTCTGAACTAAATTATTTTGTTTTTTTCAAACTCTAAAGAAATTCTTAGAAATTACTTTGATAAAAATTTCAAATATAATAAAGTCATAAACAAACTTAGATGAAATTATCATTCAAAAACTCCCAAAAATCTCGTTCTTAAATTATAGAGTTAGTGATGATGATGATGATGATTATGATAATATAATCCCCAATGGAGTTTGATTATTGGTAAGGATGTAATCTAACATGAATACAATGGTTAATATGCGCAGACTTAAAAGTAATAGCAATGCTAAATGGTCCCAGGTCAAGCTATACAAACCATATGCTTTTTTAATGGTAGTGGGCCTATTGTGCTCGAACGGAACATTACACTCGCTTTCAATAGCCACCTCGTTCGTTTATTTGCGATTTACGAAAAATTTTCTTGTCTCTAGAATATTAACATAATTTGATCGATATACTTAACGGTCTCTTGCTCTTAACTCTAGAAAACAAACTACTTTTTTCACCAAAGTTTTTCTTGCGTGTGCTGACATCGGGCCTGCATGCCTGGTGGTACTAGAAGCATGTGCTTCCATAGATCTTCATTGCGTATTGTCCTGTGATATAGAGTTTCTGTCACGCAGCTCCTTCACTTTGTTTTAGACGCGGGCGAGTCAGGTCGCGAGCGACTCTACATCTTTTGCTATTTTTTGGTAATAACATTGTAACTATTCGGCCGATTCTAACGAAATTTGAAACCCTTATGTTGTTTTACATTCTCTTTCGAGGGATCTAATGGCCAAAGTCCTCCTAAGGTTAGCCCGGGAATTATTTTGTTTTGGCAATAACCTCATATATTGTAGATGCATGATCTGACAAAATCCTATGGATGCATCATGTGGGTGGGATTTGATGGATACGGATGACCTTTGATAGGCCCTTGTGGCTTTTGTCATCCGTGAAATTATGTTATGTTATGTTATGTTATGCTAGCCTAGACTAGGCTATAATATGCTATACCCTGCTATGCTAAGATATTATAGGCTATGCTATACTATGCTAAGCTATGCTATACTATGCTAAGCTATGCTAAGATATAATGTACAAGGGTAAGATATACTATGCTAATTTAGGTTATAATATGCTATGCTAGGATAGCATATAGTATGTTAGGTTAGACAAAAATAAGCTATGCTTGACTAGGGTGTAATAGTATAATATAGGCTATACATGTCTAGGCTAGTTAATGCTAGGCTAGGTTATGCTAGCCTAGGCTAAGCTATACTAGGCTCGGGCAGGGCATGAAAGGCTATACTAGACTAGGCTACGCTATTGTATGTTAGGTTAGTCTTCGCTATACCAGGCTAGGATAAGCGAGGCTTTGCTATGGTAGGCTAGGCTATGTTATGTATGCTATGCAAGCCTAGGCTAAGATCTAATAGTCTAATCTAGGCAATACTATGATATACTATACTAACTAGGCTAAAATCTGAAAAGTTAGGCTATGATATACTCTATTAGGCTATGCTAGTCCAGGTTAGAATATGCTAACTAGGATAGGATAGGATAGAATATACTAAGCTAGGCTCCAGTGAAGTAAGCTAAGCTAAACTATACTAAGATAGGCTATACTAGACTAGGGTAAGCTAAGCTAGGCTAGACTGAGTCTTAATATACAATTGTAGGCTGCACTAAGCTAGGATAGGTTTATACTCTGCCAGGCAGGCTAGGCTATAATTTGTTAAACTGGCTAGGCTAGGATACACTGTGATCGGCTCAGGTATTCTATACGAAGCTAGGTTATTCTAATATATACTAGGCTAGGCTAGGGTATACTAGGCTACTCTAGGGTATACTATGCGATTCTAGGCCATTCTATGCTATGAAATACTAGGCTGGGCTATACAAGGGTATGATATGCTATGCAAGGATATGCTGGACTATACTACGCTAGACAAGGCTAGATTATAGTGTACCATGCTAACCTAGCATAGGCTAGGGTAGGCTAGGCTAGAATATGACTGGGTTTGCTATGCCAAGATATACCATGTAAGAATAGGATAGGATACACTATGCTAAACTATACTAGTCTATACTATGCTAGGCTAGGTTATACTATGTTTATACTATATTATGCTAAGCTAGATTAGGGTAAGGTAGGCTATGGTAGATATGCTATACTATGCTAGGCTTTACAATGCTAGGCTAGTCTAAGCTATACAAGGATAGGCCTTGCAATACTATGTTAAACTATTATAAACTATACTAGATTAGGCTATGCTATATTATACTATTCTAGGGTAGGTTATACTATACTATGATAAGCTATACTGTGATAAGCTTTACTACCCTATATATGCTAGGCTGTACTAGGCTATGTTAGGCTAGTTTTTGTTAAGCCAGGCTTTACTATGGTTTCTAGGGTAAGATAGGCAATACTATACATTCTCTGCTAGGCTAGGCCAGGCTAGATTATTATAGGCTAAGTCATACTCTGCTAGGCTAAGCTATACTATGTAAGGCTAAGCTATACTATGCTACCTACCCTAGAGTATCGAATGGTAAGTTCTTCCATTATAGGGAATCATAGGCTACGCTAGAATAGGCTACCCGATGCTAGGTTAGGCTATACATACTATGGTAGGCTATGCTAAGACAAAATCTACTCTGTTAGACTATGTTATACTATACTATTTTATGATATACTATGCTAGGCTAGGCAGGATTTACTATGTTAGGCAATCTAGGCTAGTCTATACTAGGCTTTATTATACTAGGTGAAATAATACTATGGTAGGCTATCCTACGGTAAGCTAAATTTTGTTAGTCTACTATTCGAGACTATACTACGCTATGCTATATAATGTTATACTATTCTAGATAATACTAGTCTTAGTAGGATATGCTATGCTAGGCTATACTATGCTAGTAGATAATATACTCGATATACTATACTATATTATACTTTACTATACTATGTTTTGCTATGCTATGCTATGCTATACTATATTATGTTATGCTATAATATACTATGCCATGTTATACTATGCTATAATATACTATGCTATAATATGCTATGCTATACTATTCTAGACTATGCAATTAAAGTGTGACCATTTTTTCGCTTTTCCAATTCCATAAATGAGGTATGACAAAAAAGCTAAGGCCCGCCATTTTAATTAAAAGAAATATATCTTGTCAAAGTCCTCCCAAGTTTAGTCAGGGAATTATTTTGTTTTGACAATAACATCATAACTATTCGGTCGATTCTAATGAAATTTGAAAGCCTTATGTTGTTTTACATTTTCTTTCGAATCATATAATTGCTAAGGTCCTCCCAAGGTTAGATAGGGAATTAGTTTTTTTGGTAATAACAACTTTACTATTCGGCAGTTTGTAACGAAATTTGAAACCCTTAAGGTGTTTACATTTTCTTTCCAATGATAGAATTGCTAAGGTATTCCCAAGGTTACTCCGGGAATTATTGAAAGTTCTCAGAGTCCACCCGACGTTTGTGATAGACGATGTTATTTTTTACGGGTAGAAATCATGCGAGGTTTGTGAGGATGAATATTTTAGGGTGAGCTATTTATCTGTTTGCACTTTCCACTTAGTAAATATTAGTTTTCAGAGAGCATTTAATGAAATGAGCTCAATGAACAAATTAAATAGGATTCACAAGTTTCCAAGAGTATATTAAGCATACACCTGCGTCAATAAGAGAGACAACTGACAGAAATGAAAGTGAGGCAAAGGAGTGAGAGATAGCCTTGAATTTGAGGTAAAGTATGGTAGTGATGTTCTTAGAAGTACTGACATGGCTAGACAGCGATCTGGACGGAAACACCTACGGTGTACTTCAAATCCTTCCAACAAACACAGTGCTGCCTTGAGTCCGCTACCCTTTTGCCTATACTTCCGCTGTCCCTGTTTCTTCTACGCCTGGTGTCTCTGCTGCCTCTGACTCCTGCTCCTGCTGCGTCTAACTCCCGTGCCCATGTTGACTCAACGTCTGCTGCTCCCCTGCTGCACCTACATCCGGTTTATATGCTGCCTCTACATCTGCATCCATTGTTGCCTCTCCTACTGACTCTGCTGCTTCTATATCTGCACCAACTGTTGCCTCTCCTACTGACTCTGCTGCCTCCCTTGTTCCTTCTCCTTTCCTTCTGCTGCCTCTAGGGGAAGAAGATCGCTCTGTGTTTACTATGATTAGGACGATGCTCGATCAATGGTTCAGTTCCAAGCCAAACATGTTAGGTTTCAGGTGTGGTTTAGGGCCACCAGTATTTAGCTACAAGAACAGCAGCATGGATCATTATCGCATCATTTACATCAGTGTCAATACGTGAGACACAGACTGCTGAATACTCCAGATAAAGCATCCACGTTATTATTTAGAAAGCGAGTTATTGAGGAGATTGTTGTATGGAAAAACAAGAAAATTGGTCGGTAGGCTGCCTAGTATGTCCGGCAAGCAGCGAAACAATCCTAAACAGAACCAGTAGAGATGCGTGCACTACTGGTGTTTCTGATCTTCATTGGCTGCCAGAGTGACGTCCATCTATCAATATAAAAAGTATACAGCCTGAGCACCGGACCAGTGATGATCTACCTTGTGGATATGTTACATGGTCGTGTCGAGTTCCTGCTGAGATTCGATGTCGTTGACACACGGCCGTAGAGACAGCAAACTGACACCTTTGCACCAATTAGGAATATCTGCGATATCTTCCTTACTCTTTGTAGCGAAGCCAGTAGGTTGCGGTAGCACCAAATGAGGTCTCATGACCTCGGTTTGTATAGGCCAATGATCATGTCTTCAGATGCAGTGTTACATTTACCTAAGAATTTAATTTATAGTCATATAGTAATTTTCAGTATTTGGATTAAGCTTTTCTAAGTCACTCTTTCTATATTAAATTTTGCCTCAAGTAACTTAGGATAGAGGAAAATTAAAGTGAAATAATTATATTTTCCATTTACTTTTGGAAGTAAATAATTTGGATTGCAACACTTTTTCCCAAATTTGGGTACATTCCTCCATGAGCTTTGATGCTGTAGCGCAGATAGAGGGTTTGTGTTCTACTTAAAAAACAAAACAAGGTCAAATGATTTTCTTTTATCCCTAAATGAGGGGTAATTCGGAAACACATACGCACGTATTAAATTAGTAAGAATTAAAATATATATAAAACAAGGTCCGTAAACCTAAAGACCTAAGTCAGGTGCTCTCAATTACTCTGTCTTATGACCCTATGACCTTAAGATCTTCAAAACTTTCAAAAACTCATTGAAAAGTAAAAGTGTTACCATCCAACCGTCCGATATGTAACCTATAGAATCGCGTGCACGCGACTAAAAACAACGTATGCATACAGGCCGACTGACTATAATCGATTAAGAACGAATTTGCAGTATTCCCAAGGAATAGGTTAACAAATTTAAGAACAAGTTTTTATTTATTTTTTATTTCCTGAATCAAATGATATCAATCTGATGGAGTACCGCAATGGAGTTCTTTCCAAAGTTCAAAACTAAAAATCATAAATTTCTCTTTGCTATTTGTATTCATATCTTTGAAATGCCAATTTTTATAGCGCCGTCTATGGCACCATCATGAATATATACATATATTGCACAATCAAGTTAGGAGAAACAAGAGGATCTTAGGTAGATAAAGTCCCTCTACGCGGTGACCGAAGATCCTACGTGGATAAAGTCCCTCTACGTGGGGACCGAAGATCTTACGTAGATAAAGTCCCTGTGATAGAACGGGTTAAGGAAGCGTTAGTTTCAACCCCTATCCCATATTATTTAAAACCACGATGCTCCCACGTGCATCTTCGCTTCGAAGCTTGGCGCCTTATCACAGCCACCGCATGTCAATGTTTAAACAAGGAGGTTATTGTCCCCCCGTTTGCCCCCATACGCCGACCTCGCCAGATTGAGTTAGGCTTATGGGCAGATAAGGCATTGTTCCCAGGCTCGGCTGTGCATTCCCTCGAAGCTCCCACTCCATTGTCCCCCACGCCAAGGGAGTGTCTCGACTATTTAGATGGAAACTTTACCACTAAGATCAGATTGTAGATCCAGATTTTCGTCGCGAAACATCACCACGACCCTCTCTCACTTTGTGCGCCAAGGGACCTCGACCTCGAGATTCACCATCACTTGTCCAGAAGGAGGACAATATCCCTTGAGTGCCAAAGGTTCGAGCCTTTCGTGACGCCAAGTCCTCAAGGCTTCCCCCTCGTTGTTCAGATAGAGAACAACGTTAGAACAGCCATTGTTCTTTTGAGTCCTTCGCCAAGAAACGGTTCTCACCCTTCCCCCTTGTTGTTCAGAGGAGAACAACATTAGAACAGCCATTGTTCTTGAGCCCGTAGACAAGAGACGGTTCTCACCCCCCCCCCCCCCCTGTTGTTCAGAGGAGAACAACGTAGAACAGCCATTGTTCTTTTGAATCCGTTCGCCAAGAAATGGTTCTCACCCTTCCCCCTTGTTGTTCAAGAAGAGAACAACATTAGAACAGCCATTGTTCTTGATCCCGTAGACGAGAGACGGTTCTCACCCCCCACCCCACCCCCATCCTGTTGTCGGAAGAGAACAACGTAGAACAGCCATTGTTCTTCAAGCCGTTCGTCGAGAAACGGTTCTCATTCTCAAGACGCCACGTCAGGATCCTTTTATTCCCCCCCTTCGGCTGGAACTCTCCAGCGGACCCAAAATTCCTTCACGTCGCCTTCCACTGCACCACTCGTATAAAGTTACGTAAGCCAAACGTCACCTTTGTGTACTTAACCCTTTTGTCAATTCTATCCTCTTCTTTAAATGGTTTAGCGAACCATCCCATCTCTTTAACTCTATATTTGTTTTACCTTTTTAAATCCTTTAATCCTCGGATTAGCCCGAGCCCCCACGACCCTTTCCATTCTGTTTATGTCAATATTTTCCGTCTTGTGTTTGTTGATAGTTATTATTAATAAAACTCTATTTTATTTATGATAGCAATATTATTATCCTTGAGCTCAGTTCCACTTCTTAAGCATATCGAAGATACATAATATCGGCCCGCCAGACATTAACGCACTCTTAAAGATAATTAACGAAGTTCCCTCACCGAATAGTTATACATATATGGTATATCGTCGAGAGTCCATTCTACGACAGTCCCTATACGTGGTGATGGAAGATCATACGTAGATAAAGTCCCTCTACGTGGGGACCGAAGATCTTACGTAGATAAAGTCCCTCTACGGCGGTGAACGAAGAGTCATGCATTAGGTTAGGTTTCTCCTAAGGTGGTTCACTATTAGGAGACAATCCACATTACTTGCATTCATTATACCTGTTTGTATAGCAATAATGCCAGTGGTTTTTTAACATTCAATCCCTACCTTTGTATTTAAGGCTGATATCAATTTTTATTGCATTATTTCTCATCCTAAAACTGTATAACTCTTTTTTTCCATTTGTCTTTTATTTCTATTCACATATTTTCTTCGTTGATTATAACAGATTTCTTCTTTTGAGCAATTAAAATAAATGCTGCGAAAATTATATTAGTCTTCTCCAGAAATTTCCGCTGAAGTTTTAGTGACGTGGAGTGGATTAATCTTTCCCACTTCAAATTACTGAGCTCATATATATATATATATATATATATATATATATATATATATATATATATATATATATATATATATATATATATATATATATATATATATATATATATATATATATATATATATTTCTACCACTAAAAGAATAATAAGAAATCAAAGCTTTTTCACCCTTTCCAACAGATGACCATTAATTAAGCGCTTTAAAGTCTTTCTAATCAACTCGAAAAAGAACTTCTTGCTACTTATGTAAGTCAGCAAATAAGTTAAGTTCTGACAGTACGGATAAGAGGAAAGATTTTTTTTTATTTTCTGTTAAAAGGAATTTTGAAATACTAAAGAACCATTTATTTTTTATCTTCGAATGACAAAAAGGAGGCTGGAATGGACGCCACTTAAGAAAGGATAGAGAAGTCTAAATGAACGATCGAGGTGGCGCAAAGCCAAATGTTTAATAGAACCGGTAGATAAATGGAGGGGGGAAAATATCCGAATCGCCCTAAATCCGTTTGAATCTGAAGAAAAACCATAGGAATCTTTTTAAACACTTTCACAAAATAAAATAGATTAGGAGGAAAAACATTGAGAAAGATCTTATTGACTAAAAACTTGGCCTAATTCAAAAGTGATATAGAAGATTCCGAGTATTTAAAAAAAGAATAAAACAGTACAATTATCATTAGTTTATATTTAAATTATATCAATGTTGATTTTAGGTCAATTATATATATATATATATATATATATATATATATATATATATATATGTATATAAGTATATTCTTGTAGATCTCATTTTACATAATTCATTTTATCCCTTTCCTTAATTTTCGGAAGCTCTATATGAACCTACCACGCTCCTAGTAATATATGAATAGACAGGCAAAAGTGTACCAAAATGAAGATACCTAGTACTTATTTAAATATTTCCCAAAGAAAACCACCGTGTTCTTCCCCATTAGTGGCTATTTCGAGGAACGCTATGATGCCAAAGAAATCTATCGTGTGCCTTAGTGATTTTGGGCCTTCATATGGATGGTGCGCTGTACTGAATCATTTCGACCTGTGTGAGTAGATTCGAGGAGAGGGCCCCAACTATGGCTATTTTGACCGCCCTCTTTCAACAAATAAATTTTTAAAAATGTCAAAACTTTCATATGGCTTCCCTTTCTCTTAAAGGTATACTCATATAAACATTTTTTGGTATTCTAACCCTTTTCTTAGCCGTAAACTAAATCGGATACATTTCTCCACCAACATATTCTTATGTATGCATCTTGAATAATGAAGGTTACCACTCTATTCCCACATTATTCTCACAATACATATCACATGCAAAATTTCTATTTGCACTGAATTTATTTCAATAATTCATAATAATTCTAAGCCATAATCTTACTACAACACACATCAGGGCCAGTAAAACTTCATGCATATTTTCAGTACATATCAAACAACATAGCTTTAAAATTTAATAAGGCTCTGATCGCTCTTAAGAGATGCCTTCAATTCCTAATCTGGACGGTGCAATCTGTCACTTTAGACCTTTGAGCAGCAAAATTTATTGCTTGTTCAACACTCAAATATCATACAGCACTGCATCGTCATCCCTCCCTTATATTTTCTCTATTTATATTTAGCCCCATCCTTACCTATTCACAAGTCAGTCTCACTCTTTGCCACTAACACCATCACTTCACTCTTGAAGCATTATCCCCCTCAAATTTCATCATCACTTTCTCACCAAACTCGCTCACCCCTACTTTCTCTTCTAACATATGGAAATTAATAGCAATGGCAATACCTCACCCCTTCCACCATAACCATACGTATAACCCTTCACTTATCCTGCTTTTTTCACCTGAAGGTACACCTAACTTACAACATAAATTCCTTTTCGCTATTTAATCGGCTTCATCTCACGGATTATCTCGATCAATAAACCCAGTAAGCACCTTACACCTTTTTCCTACATTTTTTTAATAAATAATCTCAATGCAAACACATTACATACCTCATATAAACTCATCTTGCCTATCCTTTATTATTATTTCTGTTATCCGCCTAACTTAATCAAGCGAATATTTTCCATATGGCTTAACATTAAGAACCAATGAACGAATTTTCTGGTTACTATTACATTCGAATTTCTTCTCTACCTACTTATGCATTGGTACCATCATTTTTATACTTTAAACATCTAGTAATGCCCATTATAAACTCCACATCAGTCATTTTAGAAACACTTGTCAGCCTCTCTTTAACATTGTAATAGACTGGCTAAATGTTTAGTGAGAGACAATTATGGTCCAATGAGTACCAGTATTAACAATGAATGAAACCAAAATGCCACCAAAGAGAAACTCTTACGAATGATCATAACTATCTTGGTGGTGATCCAGGTGTTTTACATGATAGAAATCCATTTGTAATCGTGATCAAGTAAGGAAGATACTTTTACTCTACTAACAAATATCAAGGTTCATGTCCAGGAATTTTTATAGATCTTCCTCTGATCGTGAACATGATGGGCAGTTGCGCAAAGACGGATTGAGAAAGCAGAATCGAAAAATGTATGGTCATGTCTCGGGATTTGGACCTGAAGTTGATATCCATCCAGAACGAATTGCAGAAAACTATCACTTCTATATTTTCAACTGTAGAGTATATAAACCTAGGAACCTTAGCGGTATTATTTTTATTTCCTTTAAAGATTCACTTGAAACATGTGAATAATTTAGTTAAATAATATAAAGTTTAGAAATCACGAGATTTGCCTCAGCTAAAACCTTTGGCTATGATTGAAAGGTATATGCACACACTTATCCTTAGCCAAATGTCCAGTTTTTAAAATAAAGTAATAAAATAAATTTAACACTTACCTGGATCTCAAGAGCGAAAGAAAATAGTGGGAATCTTCATTTGTGGGAAAAGTTCACCACTAACATTTATTCGTCAGCATAGACTAAACTAGTTTCAACAAACCATCTAACTAATTTAATAGTTTATTCGACATATTAATTTCAGGTCATTGTTTCATAAAAAACATAAGGTTCCGACTATTACCTTTCCTCTTCTTCCTCGCCTGATGGGCTCTTTAAAAAATCTTTTTCTTCTCTTTGGAAGAGCTGAAGATAAATTATTTCAGGCCAATGAAAACTTGAATTCACGAGAGGAAAAGTTTGAAAGAGATTTTGAGCTATTAATCTTAACTAATTTGAGTCTCACATAATATTTGGCGTTGATTTAACTACAGTTGTCTCCATTATTTGTTACTCTCTGTGCGGAAGAATTTTGTAGTGCGTTCATTGTCTATTCTAGCAGGGAGATTGAAGTTTTTAATAAGCTCTGTAATGTTTTTTCTTGTTTACCTATGTTTTTTCTAATTGTATTTTTATTTTTTTCTATTTTGATTTCTCTACTATTTACATGTTTATTGATTTACTAGAATAATATTCCGATCTTAGTTCATTTTTTTTCTTGGACATTTTCGATGTTATAATGTAAATCTACGTTATATGCCATAGTTCTCCTAACTTTATGTAAACTAGAAAAATTTTGATATGTTTTTGTTCTTAACATTTTTGGCTACTCTAAGTTTTGTTTGTAAATTTGTAGGATGTTAAAAGTTGAATAAAATATTATAATATTTCTGATTAATACTCGTAACTAAATACTTTAGAAAGGAAATATAACCAAAATGCAAGACAACTTAGTCGATGACGAATAATTTTTTTCTAACGACTGAAGTGAATAACATTGAAATAGTTTAGAGAGCAACTACATATTTTGATTCCCTCAGCGATTCTAATCGTTGACCAGTAAATATAGTTAATGGCACAGGAAATAAGAGGTTTTAAATTTGCGGTATCTATTTTTCTCGTACTTGCCTTTCTCTCCCGGTGATTATAGGAATTTTGCAAGAAAGATTTCCTTGTTAAAGCTTATAATTATGATATGTGCTGCCATTTTTAACATAATTTGTACGATACTTAATTATTGATGATTTCAGTCGTTGTAATAACTTTACTCTTATTCATAAATTAGCTCCATTATCTTGCAGTAAGAGGGGAACATTGAGAGAATACCCTCGGGAAGAAACTTTCCGCGTTATCAAGAAAACATCTTCTGTTCTCTTTAAAACTATTTAAAAAAATGTTTTTGAGTTTCTTTAATGGAAGCCATAAAATAAATCCAGGAAAGCTTAATGGTTCCCCATATCTTTCCACCCCCGGTTTTTAAGAAGCTCTGATAAATCAGCATTTGCTTCAACATAAAATATTTAATTTCTTCACGATTGTATAACCTTTAAAAGAAGTATATTGACTCTGACGACCAATTTCATCATAAGCAATGTTCGAACGAAAATTTACTTTCGCAATTTATATGCAAGTTACTCTTTTTGATCATAAACAAGACAATGATTCTGTGAAAAAATATTTCTCTCTCTCGTAGTGATCGGACGTGTAAACTCGTCACCCCCCGCTCACAAGGACATCCCTTAATTTACATGTTATTTCTTGTTTTTTTGTTATAGGGCTTTGCTAGTGTCAGTGTATTGTGTTTGGAGTGTTTTAATAGACTATATCATCATTATTTCCTTTAGTTTTAGTTTATATTCATTTCTTGTTTTAGTTTAAATTTCTTTTAACCTTCCAAGTGCCTTAAACTAATCGTTGTGTCGTGGTGTATTGTGTTCATAGTGTTTTAACAGTCTAGAATATCACTATTTTCTTTAAATTTAGTTTATATTCATTTTTTGTGTGTGTTGCAATTTCTTTTGCTCGATCAAGTATTGCGTTGTCTTCACTGCCAGGACAGAACTGAACACAAATATGTTTAACTCTTTTTCTTTTTTACTTTTTACCTTTTTTTTACTGTTCTAGTTTATTGCTATAATTTTCCCCATACTTTATTCAATTTAAATTCAATTTACTCAAAACACTTTAGACTATGTGGTAGTTTTTACTGAGAGTCTTGTCTGAATTTGACAATTTATGACCCTATATCCTGTTTACGTGACATTCCAGCTAAACAATTAAGCTTACTTCCTCTCTCTACTCTTATTATACCAACACAGCACAAAATACACATATCTCTAACAGTCATACAAGTAAGAGAAATAAAAACAAATTACATAGGCACACAAACATACATTCTTTTTAGCTCTTCTTTATTGAAACTTAAGCACACTTTGTCGTAAAAAAGGCTCCCGACGATATACTATATATCTATTCTTTGTGGGGATTATTCTATATTCGAGTGCGGGGTTTAATCAGATGGCCGAGTATGACTCTACGTTAATAAATAGGCCTGGAGAGGGCTTATTTATCTTCAATATACTTAAGAAGTGGACGGAGCCCAAGTATAAATAATATTGCAAGCATTAATAAAATATAATTTTATTAATTAATCTAACAAAACAACACATGGAAAATATTTACATGGTGGGTGATTAAAATGGGAGATACACATGGAATGAAAAAGGTCATAGGATAAATTTGACTAAGCGGAGGATTAAGATTTAGAGGGATTAAAATGACAAAACAGACAAAAAGAGAAATGGTTGGCTAAATCCGTGTTAAAGCACGGAGTTACGTTGGCACAAAGTTAAATAGTTAAATACAATTCGTAGCTTACGTATTTATAAGGTCGTCGTGCAGATGAAGGCGATTTGAAGGAAAGGGCTTCGGTCCGACTGGCGATTCCCTTCCCAGGAGGAAGGGTTTTTAGGGGGGGTCGTCCTTAACGAGGGGGGGAGGACAGACTTCGAGGAGTGGGGCTCGGAAGTACGAGCGATCCTTGAGACAGGATATCAGAGATGTTCTGGATGAACAATTGAGATTATTGGTGTAACCAAGCGTTCTCTTGAAGAACGTTAAAAGGGGGGAATTAAATAACAATGACTGTTCTAAAGTTTTTCTCTTCTGAACAATTGAACAACAGGGGGGGACTTTTGACATGGCGTCTCGAGGGGCACGAACCTTGGCACTCAAGGATATTGTCCTCTTCTGGAAAATAATGGGGTTCTCGATGTAGAGTTCCTAGGTGCACAAGGGAGACCGGATCGGCGTGATGCCTGGCAAAGATAATCGGGATCTCAAAAGGGTGAATTAACTTACCACTGGCATGATATCAGGGGAGCGAGAACCGTTTCTTGTGAAACGGGCTCGAAGAAAAATGACTGTTCTAAAGTTGTTCTCTCTTGGATATTTCACAAATTTTACGCGCCTACCGGAATGAGTATAAACGCTTGATTCACTATCATTATTCTGGGCATTTAGAACAGATTCCACATAACTGTAATTTCTGCCACTACCTCCGAGGATATTTCCTCATTTTACTGTGAGGCATCTAATTCTAAAGGACTATTTACAATGAGTTAATTGTTTGATAGTCGCGAACAGTTTCTATTTCTTTCATTAAATACATTAGGCAATATAGCTGGTTTCACTCTTTCTATAGACATCGTGTTCTGATGGCCATCTGGGAATTCTAACTTAAAAAACTTTGTCGTCGCGTTCCACAACACGGAACGAGCCTACGTATGGCCCTTCTAATGGTTTCCTAACGCAATCAACACGGACTCACACATGCGTGGCGTTACTTAATTCCTTGGATACAAACGTTTTCGGTACCGAGTGCAGGTGGCCTTCAGAGGCTTGTGTGAAATCGGTTTTGGATGAAGAAGAGGTAACCAAAGGCTTTGGGCAAAGAAGGGTCGTCCGAATCATTAGGCAATGACTGGATGCCCAGAAGAACCATTAGTAGTGCCATCAACCAACCTTGTCGGCGATTCATTACAGAGCTCTTCAAAGTCCGATGCAACCTTTCTACGATCCCGATAGTGGTAGGTATGTACGCCGTGGTTCGCAAGCGATGGTAACCAACGAGGGCTGATAATTCTTTGAAGAGTTCGGACTCAAATTGCGCTCCTCTGTCGGTGATTACGTAGAAGGGAACGCCAAATATGGATATCCAGCCCTCAAGAAGGCTAAAGCAACCGTTTCAGCACTGATGTCTGGAAATGGTATTGCTTCAATCCACCTTGTGGCTCTGTCTATGCATGACAGCAGGTACCGGTTATGAGAGGAGTATGACTGCCCAGGAATGGTGCACGGCGGGAGTGTGCCAACTATATCAATATAAACCGTTTCAAATCTTGAAGTGGGCATACTAATAGGCAGGTCTGGGGACTTAGTGTGGTGATTTACTTCAGCAGATTGGCAGGAGAGGCATTCACGAGTCCACGAACGTATATATCTGTCCATATTGGACCAGAAATACCTCGCTTTCACCAACCGAAGCGATGCCTTAATTCCTAGATGTGATATATTATGAAGTTGTTTGAAAATAGCTGATCTGCAGGAAGAAGGAACAAACGGTCGTGGGTATTAAGATGTTACCTCACACCAGAGTTTGGAATCACCGGGAAAGGGAAATGCCTTCAGTCCAGATCGAGATGACTTCACTTCTTTGTTATGCTCTTGTGCTGGTGCCAAATAACGGAGATCAAATGAGTCCACCTGGACCGAATTGAGATTCTGGGATAGGAAGTCAGCAACCACATTGTTTGCACCAGGTAGATAAACTATGTCATTGACATACTCCAAGATTGCGGTCCAGTTCCGTTGTTACCTGTCCGTTTTTGCACGTAGTGGCGAGGAGAAGGCAGAGACTAGGGGCTTGTGATCCGTGCTTAAAGTCACTTGGCGACCTTCAATCATATGCCTGAAGTGAAGCACAGCGAGATACGCAGCCAGAAGTTCCCTCTCATAAGTAGAGTACGCTTGCTGTGTTTTACTTAACTTCCCGGAGAAGAATGCCACGGGCTGGGGAGACCCAATCACCATTGATGGAGCGCAGCACCAACTACGAAATGGGAGCTGCCCGTCCCCAATTGGTACGGAGAGGCATTGACTAATGGGTGGCGTAACTTATCGGAGTTCACCAGGGCCTCCTTAATATCTTCAAATGCTTCCCATGCAGCGTCATTCCTGACAAGTTGGCGAGCCTTAGGTTGAAGCCGTGAGTGTTTAGCCAGAGGTGCAGCGATCTCAGCAAAAATAGGCATCATAAGTCTGTTAAAACCTAACATGCCCAAATATCGACGAAGTCCTTTGAAATCAGTTGGTACGGTCATCTCGCTGATCTCGGAAACATTCCTAGCTAGAAGGCACAGTCCTGCAGCTGAGACATGGTGGCCCAAGAAATCGATTTCTTCCTTCATGAACTCGCACTTTTCCATAGAAATTAGAAAGTTATTTTCTGCTAATATTTTGAAGACTTGATCCATATGCACCACATGCTCGTCTATATTTTCCAAAAATATTAAAATATCTTCAACATACACAAAAACGAACGCCAAGCCACGAAATAAATTCTCCATATGGCGTTTGAAGGTGCAACTAGAATTCTTTAGACCAAACGGTAGCATTAAATATTCCCACAGCCCAATCGGAGATGAGACAGCAGTCTTCTCAATGTCCCCTGGATCCATTGGAACTTGATGATAGGCTCGGACTAAATCCATTTGGGAGAAAACTGTCTTGCCATGAAGATGGTTTGCCATGCTCTGAATCCTTGGCAGGGGATATCTGTCTGGTTTGGTTATCGCATTTTGGGGATCGAAAGTCACCCCACCCCCCCAAAACTCTATACTCGCCTCGGGTCTTTTTTTTGCACAATGTGAATGAGTGAAGACCATAAAGATTTAGATAGCCGCGCTACACCTTTTTTCAACAGAGTCTCAAAGGTTGATTTTTGTAATTTGTAGTTTCTCCATTGTAAGTGGCCTTGGACGGGTGAAATTTGGTGGGGCGCTACCCGTCTCAATGGTGTGAACAACGGAATTAGCTGGTGAACTAATATCAACACACTTCGGGTTATATATAGTCTTATATTTGCGGAGAACTGTCCTTCAATTAGGTGGGAGATGCTAGAGGTCATTAATGATTAAAGAGATCACTGGTTTGCTTGACTGCTTCACTTTAAAAACAAGGCTCGTCTGGTTATCAATTAGGACACCACGAGCACAGTCTACTAAGAGTTTAAAATGAGCAAAACAATCGGCTCCTAATAATGGCGACGTAATATCTGCAACTACTAACGTCCATCTAAATGAACGTAGCAGGGTAGGGATGCCTATTTCCAGTTGGACTTCTCCATGCACTCTTATCTTCCCTCCATTAGCAGTCGCGATGTTAACACATGATTTGTGCATCGCACATAATTGCACTATATTAAATGGAATTAAGGACACGCTCGCGCTAGTGTCTATCAGAAACTCGCACTTCCTCTCATTAATTCGGGCAGCGACAGTGAGAAGAGTCGGCACGCCGGTCGTCGCATTTACAGGGGCCTGCCGATTTCGTTTTCCGAGGATGTAGGGGAAAACATATAGACGATTGCTGCATTTGAAGGTTCTCACCTCGCTTTGGCCAACTGCACCACGGTTTACAATACTTCGCACTAGACCCAAAGTATAAGTGTTAACGGCACACCGCTGTTCTTTTATTACGACGGAAGGGGCGTAACCCTAACTTTACACCTTTTGAATAATCATTATTATTATTATTATAATTATTATGCACAGACCTAGATTGATTACCACCATGATATACGCCGATGGGCATTGAATGCGAATTTTTAAATTGCACATTATTTACCAGCTAGTTGATACTAACAGCACTATATCGGGGAACGCACTATGATTAATAGTTTCACTATTATTTATATTATAACACGGTGCCTTGTAAAACGACATTAGTTCATCAGCCAGTTTTCCCAATTGGGCGAGAGTCAAGTCCTTTTGCGTGACGATGATGGGCGCGATGTTTGGAGGTAAGGATTGGATAAACTTATCTCTCACCAAGTTCTCCCCCACTCCAACTTGCAGAGCTGTCTTCCGTAGCTCTTCAAGATTTACCCAAGGCCGTTCGGCCAGCGGAGAAGACGCGATTAACTTATCGAAGAACTCAGGTTTTATCCTCTCAAAAAGTCCCACGATTTCTGTTCGTAGGAGCGAGTAATTCTGTGGCGAGAGGGCCGCAGCTGGGAGACGATGGACTGTCTTGGGGGCAACGCAGCCAGAATATGTTAAAATTTCGTTTCTTCTCGTTGTATCCTTGAGGTGTGAAATTGCGCCTCCACAATTTTGAACCATCCCGTGACTGCTGCTTCATTAAACACAGGAGGTCTGATGGAGACTGCGTTCGCGTACTCCACTTCTTGGTTTCGAAGAAAATGAGCTTGTTGCCCGCTTTGTGAATTTATCTTGCTGTACCATCACGTTTTGTTTGACGAAAAGGGGTCACCAGTTATAGGTATGGCGTATTTTGACGTTATAGGTCCCTTTTATGTGAAACGTGCGAAAATGGGAACTATTCTCGATGTACCAGGCTGGTTTATGTGATCAACGAGCTTCCTTAAGAAAAGGGAAAATATTGAGCTAGATTCTCTATTCCTTGATAAAAAGCTGGAATAAGCCTCGAAATGGCGAACGGTAATGACTTCTTTCTTTTTGAATAATAAAAGATACACCTACATATATAAATAGTCATTCTATCTACTCATAATTCTACAAAATTGAACCAATCAAGATTTAAATACATTTAATTGTCATACTTATGTTCATTTTTGAAATAAAAGACCTTAGCGTTAACAAATTGACCAATCAGCTTTTAGACATAAGCACTGCAATAACTGTCCAATCAGCGTCACGATAGATTTAAAAAGTTAATAACGTTCAAACCATTTGCATGTAAACACGGCTGAAATCCGACTTAGATGAATCTTACCTTGCCATTGAGGTAGGCACTACCCTGGGGGGTCTGATCGTGGCCACGGGGTACCACCCCCCAAGACGCGGCTACGTACCCATGCACAACCTTCTACAGATTTTCAGCCATAAGAAAAACGTCATCTTTGCTGGAGATCTGAATGCAAGGTGTGCAGCGGTGGGGTATACCTCCTACAACAATGCAGGCAGAAAATACGTGACAAGTATCGGACCAGAATTCCCGACATTTATAACGGGAAAAGCAGCAACGAAACCTGATATTGTTCTATCTAGTATCAGGTTTCCATACAACTACTACATTGAACCGGGCCCCATCATTCCGAGCGACCACCAGGCTATTAAAATTACAATTGGTGTAAATCCCATTCAAATTGCAATCCTAGAACGCAAAAGCTACAAGCAGTCGAACTGGGAAAAGCTACATAAATTATCTTCTAAATTATATCCCTTACCCTTTACTCGATGCCAATTTAGAAGAGATAGATAAAGAGCTGGATAAAATCACTGACCTCTTAATTGAGGCCGATGAAAAAAGTATTCCCCATATCAAATATACAACCCTTTCAGCTCCCCATTGGACCCCTCCCATGAAAGCCCTGGCCCAAGAATATAAGGACCTGTCCAATGTAGTAGCGCTGATAGGCCCAAAGCACAATGCCCACAGAAGACTAAGAGAGATTAAAGACGAACTCCAGACACTAATTATGGACCAACAGATACTCAGATGGGACAGATTAATAGAAAGACTCGACATTGAAAGAGACTCACATACTTTCTGGCAAACACTTAAACGGTTAAAAGGAAGACCTTCCCAAAAAAGAATCACACTTATAAACGACGGTATAGAAATTGACGACCCTGAAGAGATTGAGGAAATGCTTAGGATTTTCTGGTCCTCAATCTTCACAATTACCCCAGAAGAAAATGACAATTACGACCTCGAATTCGAGACTGACATAATCCAACAACTAAACACACAAATACACATAACCTTTCCTCATCATTGTGTGTCGCAGGAAAGAGTGATGGAGGGCTATGGTAGTAAAATAACTGCCCTAGATCTCTCCGTCGCTCTAAAATCCTTTCGTCAAAGAGTACCGGGTACCACGGGGCTGACCAGGGAGAACTTCATCAAGGCCCCGCCTAATGTTTGGAGTGGGCTGCTTAACATCATGAATGCCGCTCTGAACACGGGCTACTTTCCCGATCAGTGGAAAGTGGCCAAGATGTTTTTCATTCCCAAATCGGGAAAGCCCCCGGACTGCTCTGCCAGCTTTCGGCCGATATCTCTCTTAGAATTTGCTGGCAAAGTCTTCGAGAAGATATTAGCCAATAGATCAACTCTTTTCTCGACGAAGCCAACTTGAAAAACGAGCAAAAACATGGCTTCAGAAGGAAAAGAGGGACTGATACGGCAATAGCCGTTATCACAGAAAAGCTCGCTAAGATCAAGGCAGACAAAAGACATACCGACCTGGTGCTCTGAGATGTCTAAAAAGCTTTCAATAAGGTTTGGAAGAGAGGACTACAATTTAAGATCCTTCAAGTAGGCCTCGACCCCATTATTGAGAGGATTCTATGCGACTACATAATGGAGAGGAGAGCATATATACATATCATAGGATACAAAGGCCCTGAATTCGAGCTCGAATCAGGGGGTCCTACAAGGGGGCTGTCTCAGTCCCCTTCTATGCAACATATATACACGTGACCTACCACAACCTCTATCCGAAGGTACGATATACGTTCAGTTCGCTGACGATATATGAGAAGTTGAAGTTGATAAGGAAGTGATCAGATATAGCATTGGACAAATTTGTAGTCGTCAGATTGGAAATAAGACAGTCAGAGATTACAAGGTCTAAAATTTTACCGTGAGAGTGGGTAGGGGAAGAAACGTGTTGGGTGAGGGAGAAGAGATCATGGATTTCAGAAAAGGCTTTGAAATTAGGATTGTGGTCAGGAACGTTGAAATCACCGAGGATTAGCTGAGAACCAGTGGGTGAGAGGCTAGCGAGGAGGTTACTAAATTCATCAAGAAAAAGCTCGAGGGAGGAGCTGGGGGGGGCGGTAGAGGACTAAGATAGTTAGAGAGGGGGTGGAATCAGAGACATTGATGAGCGCCTCAAGAGAAAGAAGAGGGGAAGAGAGCAGATTATTCAGAGGGAAGGAGGCACTGTGAATGAGAGCAATTCCACCACCTCGAGAGTTACGGGAGGTATGGGATTGGACGTAACCATCAGGGGTAGCGAGATTTAAACAGCAAGCAGAAGGGGCAAGCCAAGTTTCCGTGAGTCCAAGGAGAGTGACTCGAGTGTTAACGAGCAGGTCATGAAAGTAGTAAGCCTTCTTCGAGAGGCTTTTGACATTGAGAAGAGACGCTGAGAGAACTGGTGAAGGGGGAGATGAAGAAGAATCAGGGGTAAGTGGGGGGGCTTGATTCAAGTAAAAAAGTTTTCTAAGAGCAGGAGCTAAACGGAAACCACGTTTAGTTTGGCGGCGGAAACAAGAAATTCCCAATGTATTAATGTGAGTAAGGGTGTTTTGAGAAACACTGGTAACAGTTCCATTGAGGGCAAGAATTGTTAACCTATCAATCATAGTGGCTAAGCGACACAATAATGGAAGAAAAGCAAATTAACGATATAAGTAGAGTGGCTTAAGCGACACAATAACGGGAGAAACAACAATCGAGACAAAATAAAAAGTAATTGAATAGTGTAAACAAATAAAATTACGATAAAAACAAGAAACTAGGGAAAAAAATAGTGACGAATCAGAATTAGCGGTCGGTGAGGAGGGGGGAGAAGACAGAGTGGAGGTAACAACGAGGCAGCTTGAAAAAAAACACGTGGGTGCTAAGGCGGGCAGGCTAGTAAACAATACCTAAAAGCACAAAAAAGCAACACAGCAAATGGTGAAAGCACAGTCAATAACACTGCAAAAAAACAAAATTAAAACACAGCACAAACGTGCCAGGAGCTCAGAAACTAAGGCACTGTTTCTTTAAATGCAAAAACATGAGATGGATAATAGACTTCCCAGAGCAGACTTTTGAAAATATAACATGAAGAAGTGTATGTGTGTTTTGCAAGATTATAGAAAAACATAATTCAACGCCCTCGAATTAAAAAAGTGTAATTGTCAAACATAAGACTAAACAAAATCTTCAGAGTTGATCAGAAAATAGTAAAATTGGAAAAGAAGTTGCATTTCTTTCAAACAAAACGGATAATACAAATATACGCGAAAATGAAGAATTTATTGAAGTCAAAAATAGGCGCCCAATAAAACCCAACATAGCAGAAGAACCAGTTATATCAACACAAAATAAATTTGAACTTCTGCCCAAGAAAGAAGAAACATACTTAGTTGGTTATCCAATAATTATAAATCAAAATTTATCACTTCGAAATTTAAAACAGCAAGAAACGCAAATTTTGTTGCTACCCAGGAGTAAAAATAAATCGAGAACAGAAGAAATAAGTAATTTCAAGATAAAGAGCAAAGACTGCCCAATTATAGTTAATGTTGGAAGTAATGATGGGTTTAATGGAAAAAACTACGCTGGATCAGAAAGCATAATAAAAAATTACACGAAAATGGTTTAAACAATCAAATCGAAAACAGATAATGGAATAGTTGTTGGCATATTACCTAGAATATATGAGAAATATAAAATTTAAGCCAAGCTATTGGGATAAACCAACGTTTGAAAGATATTTGCAAGGATGAAAATGTTAAATTTGTTCACCTCTGGCTATTTTTATACGCAACAAGGGCATGTATACTCAAGATGCGATACACCTCTGCGGAAAAGGAAAGAAAAGCTATGGAGAATTGCTACAAATAAACTCAAGAAACCTTTTGGATAATAAACCTCCGGTACTAGAAGCACAATTATCAGGGGGAAACGGCCCAAGCCCCTTGACAGAAGAAATCAGATAAGTACATTAAAAGCCATATTATTAATGCGAAGTCAATTAGAAACAAGTTTTCAGAATTTCGAGCGTTAGTATAGATTAAGAATTACGACATTATTGGTATCACAGAATCGTAGATTCACTGCCACTCGAGAGATTTTATTTCAGAAGTTTAATTACAGGAATACAAATTATTTCATAAAGATAGAGCTGATACAGAGGAAGGAGGCGTGCTCTTGCATGTCTGTGAAGATTGTAGCATTGATTCTGCTTATGAGGTAATAAGAATTAAACTACCCCCCCCAAAAAAAAAAAATATGTCAACTTCGTTTACCTGGAAGCCACATCAACTTCTGGAGGTAGAAAATCAATTTTATAAATTCTTGACCAACATCAGTAGCGATAAGCTTTCGTTGTTCATTGTAGATTTTAAATGCGCTAAAGTAAACTGACCTATGAAAACTGCCGACTCAGAAAGAAAAAGATTGCTCAGTTTCATGGATGAAAATTTCTTAACTCAGTGGGGGAGAGAACCAACAAGAGGCAAATATATACTGGATTTAGTACTAACATCATAAGATGAATTAATTTCAAATCTAAATATTCCTTATGTTAGAAAACAGGTCAACATCACTAAACTAAATTTCAAAAGAGCAAATTTTGCTGGGCTAAGGAAAAGCTTGAGCAATTATACCTTAAATAGTGAAGAAATTAATGAAGCATGGCATGAATTTAAAAACAACCTCCTAAATAAACAATCTCAATTCATACCATTAAATGTCAAAAATGTCAATGAACCTAAATGGTTATCTGCTGAAGCTAAGAAAATCATTAAAGACAGAAATAAAGCTTATAAAAGGCTAAAATCTAACAGGAGCTTAGAAAACAGAAATCATTATATAGAATTGAGAAGAAAAGTTAAAGCTGAAACCAAAAGAGCCAAAAGAAATAAAGAGATAAGAGAAGCTTTAAATTGTAAAAAAGATTCAAAGGAGTTTTTTCTTTAGTAAATTGTAGAAAACCGATAAAAACAGCACTGACCTAATAAAAGACAAATATGATATTTTACAATTTACTGAGATTTATATAGCTAATATTTTGAATAAATACTTGGCATCAGTGTTTACAAAAGTGAGTATGATTAATAATCCCACACTAATCCCACACCAACTAAGTGAAAAACATACTTAATATTTGTTCGTCAATATTTGCTTCTTCACGCATATGTGTGTACTTTTTTCCGTTTGGGGTGAAATGCGTATCTTTTAACGCTCTGCTCGGAGATCTACTTAGATCTTGGTCATATAATTATTTTAATTTAGTTTTGAGTAGTAATTAATGTATCATTATATTTATATCCTTGTCTCTGTATGTTCTTTCGACGTTTCGGGTAATTATTATATACAGTAATTTGATGGATTCGTAAAGTTTTATTTGGTCCCACACATATTTTCAAGAAATAAAATGTTAGTAAAAAAAAAAACTTCTTCCACATTTTAAAGCAGTATATTTAAGTTTACACGTTTTTATTTGCGATTATATATTTCTGATTAGTACTTTTCAGTTCACTCATGGTAGCACCTAATCAAGTTTACTAAGAAAGTTTACACTTGATGTAATAACAGGCGTTCTTACAACCACAGAAAGAAATTGGTGAATTAGTTAACAAGGTATTATTACAAGAAAGTTAGTTTCAGCATAAATTTGACGAAAAGGAAGAGAAATATGAAGCAATAAGACAAAATGAACAAGGGATTGTGACTTGTGAGTGTGAAGAAAAAAAAACGAGTTAAATAAGATGAAAGGTCCTGGAACACTGTTTAATTAACGAATTGAATCGTCGTGGATTTTTGTGATAAAAAAAACGGCTGCATCTAGTGGCAAGGCTGCAGACAGTCCTTGTTACAAGAAGAGCCAAATTTGTTGAAACACATCTAAGCTTCATACCAATATTTTTCTTACTTCATTAAAGAGTTTTCTTTCATCACTATCTTTCTCCACTATTTGTTTTAATAAAATCTTGGAATAGATATTTTTTCTTGATAAAAAGTTAATTTTTTTACTCACATAATTTTATCGAGGCATTTTCCTCCAAACTTCATAACTAACTTTTAATACCGACGATAATAAATATGAATAAAGTTCTCAAAATTGATAAAAATATAGCGTTCGCTACAAAATTTTGTCTGGAAATAAGCCAAGAAATTCATGTAATTCTGAGGTCTATGGCAAGGGAGAGAGAGAGAACTGCTCTCGAGAGGCTCTCTCGAATCCAACTCTCGTGCTCTCACTCACTAACAATGGTTCTCAACTCTCACTCATTCTATCGCTCTCTTCTCTCACTCACTCAAACTCGAAATCATATTCACCTCTAATCACACTCTCTCACACCCATTTACACTCTCTCAAATTCGCTTACACTCACACTCTCACATTCGCTATTTAACATCCACTCTCTGCCTCAATCTCTCACTCTCACTCTCACGCACTCTCTCTCTCTCTCTCATTTTATCAATGTGAGGCATACTGCTGCACCGCAACCGGAGAGAAGTAATGAAATCCCTGTCAGTGACCAAGACCGGTCCCGGGGGAAGAGGATCTAGGCAACACGGATGGTGTTCATGATGATGCTTCCCCACCTAAAAATATCACTCCATTCGAGTCGTCAGGAAATGCGTTGACGGAGGGAGCGTGCGGACTAGCCAGCGTTCCCTAAAAGTTTTATTTTTTAACGCGAGGTCGATGCGAAACAAGTGGGACGAACCTGTGGCAGTATTGGCCTCCGATAGCAAAATAGATATTGTGGCGATCGTAGAAACGTGGACCCATACTGACAATCAAGATTTCGAGGGTAAGTTTGCGATCCCCGGTTATACAATGTTCTACCGCGACCGACCTTGTCGAGAGGGCGGCGGTGTTATGGTATACGTCCGAAACTGTTTCCCCGCTGTCAAATGCAAGGTGAGATGTGGTCACAAAATTTTAGGGATAAACATAGATCTTACCCGCTCCTCTATGGTGGTATACAGGCCACAAAGACAGTCAGAGGAGTCAGACTGCGGCCAGTACACGAAGCTCACCGACCTGACAACTAGTCGCAAGAGTATGGTCATGGGTGACTTTAACTGCCGTGCGAATGACTGGAGGAACTGGCCAGGCGATGGTGAAGTGAGAAGACTAATTAAGTTCGCTCGAGATAACCTCCTGACACAGTGGGTGAAGGAACCAACGAGGGGTTAGAACATGTTAGATTTGGCGCTTGCCACTGAGGATAACATGGTATCCGGACTCAGCGTAGGAGAGTGTCTGGGCAGGAGCGATCACCGCACAGTCACGTTTTCTGTCCACATTCCATGTGACAGACGCTCCCACGTCGCTAACTTCAAACCCGAATTCCGACGCACGAACTTCATAGGTCTTCTGGATGTGATGGATTGGCTTGAACTTGCAACATAATGTGCCTCAGAGAAATGATTAGCGTTTAAAGAACACTTTATGGCCCAAAAGTGCGTTTGTTCCCAGCAGGAGAATGAGCGGCAAACCTCTCTAACTGAAGTGGTTCAATCGTGGCATTGCCACAGCGATAAAGATCAAGAAAATTGCCTACAATAACCGGAAAGCCAACCGTAATGAAGAAAGCCTTCTTCTATACAGGGAAATGTGTATAGAGCTAAGCGCAGCGAGTAAATCCGGGTGGCCTCCCTCTCTAAAGAGACTCCGAAAGAATTTTTCCTGCATGTCAATAGCCGCAAACTAATTCGTCATAGCATATGACCGCTCATTTTTGACAATGGCGTGTTAGGGAATTCAGAACCAGACATCGCCAACATGTTAAAACGACTACTTCGCCTCCGTATTTACGAGAAAGGCGGAAGGTCCGCTCCGAGGCTAGTGGTTCATCTCGAAGAGGGTAAAAACCTATGCGAAAGAGTTTTAGACATAAACGAAGTAGTAGCCAGATTAGGAAACCTTAATCCGTAGAAGTCTCCAGGTCCGGAGGGCTTTCTTCCTAGAGTCCTTAGAAAAGTTAGCGAAGAGGTCGCTCCACACCTTACTACCATTTTCAACAAGTCTTTGGAAACTGAAGAGGTCCCAGAAGGCTGGATAATAGCATACGTAACCCCTATCTACAGAAAGGGGGACCGCGAAAGCCTATTAGCCTGACATCCATCATAGGCAAACTACTCGAGGGAATAATAGATCATATAGTGCAGCACTTAAAATCGCACAAATCTTGGATTCTCAGCACGGATTTCGCAAGTACCGTTCATGTCTCACTAGAAGTTTTCAACAGTATTTTTAGCAAATATGACCGTAGTAGAGCTGTAAATATCTTATACCTGGACTTTTAAAAAGCCCTTGATAAGGTATAACACCACTGGTTGGTGAATAAGGTCCGCACCACAGCATTACCGGCAAGTTGGCTGAATGGATAGAAAACTGGGTCTCGGGATGGAGACAACGAGAAAATTTCAACGGGGTATCCTCGCAATGGGCACCATTCAGTAGCAGGGTGCCCCAAGGCTCAGTGCTCGGGAGTATATTGCCCATCGTCTACATCAATGACATAGACGAAGGACTACTATGCTCGATAGCTCACCGACAATAGCAACTTATAAGGTAGTGTGAGTTCGCGAGGAGTGGAAGGCCTGCGGAATAGCCTTATCAGGATAGGTGAGTGGTCCGAGAGGTGGCAAATGCCATTTAACCTTGATAAGTGCGAGTTAATTCACATAGACCATGCTAATCTTTTGAAAAACTAATCCTTGCTAGGCAAACAGCTAGATACCACTGACCTTGAGAAAAACTTAGGCATGCTAATTAGGAGTGACCTAAAGTTCTCCAAGCAGTTCCTCCAGGTTTGAAAAGAGGACCCAGAGAATGCTAGGGTACATAAAGAGACATTTTTGCTTCTTAAATAAGCAGATTGTTCCTTGCTTTATACAACTATCTAGTCCGGTAACACCTTGAATACGCCGTTCAATTCTGGTCCTCAACATTGCAGGAGGACATTGAACGACTGGAAAAGGTACATGCCAGTGCCACAAAATTAATCCATTCCCTTAGACATAAAACTTATCATCATGAGCTATCAGAACTGGAGATGTTCTCCCTGAAGACGCGCCGGTCAAGCGGCCAGTTGATTAAGACTTTTAAGATAATACCAGAAGTTAAAAACGTATATCACAGGAGGCTATTCACGCTGAACGCAAATGTTACACGTAACCACGGTTACAAAGTGGAATTACCGGAATTCCATAATATAATTTGCAACAACTGTCTACCGCCAGAGGTGGTGAACAGTTCGTCAATCGAACAGTTCAAATCTCGACTTGACGAGATAATCCACACCTTGAGTGAGATGGTACCACCTTGGTAATTATAGTTTAGAGGCAAGTAGATAAGTTTCAATATTTCTATAAAAAATTCCTGATTGTGTTCTTTTTCACAGCACATTCAGGTAGCTTTTCGGCTTTCTGGCTCGCAAAAGCGGCTAGGAGAGATGGGCGGGGAGAGCATTCATCTATGCTATGCTTTCCTTTCTGGTATAGGTTAGGGCCATCCCAAAATAGTATCTCCACGGTATGGTTAGCAATGTCCTTTGAGGTACCACTTTTCCTTGTGACTCTCTCTCTCTCTCACACACACACACACACACACACTCACTCACTCTCTCTCTCTCTCTGTCGTAGAAGGCATCCCAATACAATGATATCATAATGATTCAAACGAATATGAGAGGCGAGACTCCAGTTTCTTTTAGTGACCTTGTAAATCAATTATATGATATTATATCATATTATATGATAGAAAGAGTGCGCAAATCTCTTGAATCTGCTTTCACCTCACAAATAATAATAATAATTAGCTAGTAAAGATATTTTTGTGACACAATAAAGAGATTTCAGACAATATGCATCTGTATATATTTTCGAAAGAACTTTTAATCCCGGTAAGGTCAGGTACCTATGCTATTCTCCTATAAACAGTTCGAGCAAAGTTCACCAAACTTTTCTAATTTTTTAAAACTAAATTTCAGTCGTAAATTCGACTACATCATTGCTGTTGTGGAGAACTATGCTCAGAAAATAAAAAAATTAGTACCTTTTACCTCACATGCTTGTTTTTCTTACCCTCATTTCAGATCTTCAGGGCGCTCTGGTAGTGCAAGCAGCCCTAAAATGGGTCCTTTCTGCCGGCAATCGGTGCAGGGAACACCACAACTTCCAAAATCAGGCCAATATAAAATAAAAATTACAAATATTCCAGAAAAGTGCAACTAAGATTATTTCGAAAAGGTTTTAAAATTAATTTCGGATATTTTAGGCCCATTTCCTTAATTTTCTTTGTTGGCAAACTCCTAAAGTTGATTATTAGAGAGAGAGAATCGTAAAGCGTTTGGAGAGGAAAACTTGGTTAACGATGCTCAGCTTTATCTTCGGTGCTGCGCTGGTATTTAAAGATTTTATAAATTATTTCCACCTTAGAATATCAATAAAGCTTATCTTGATTTTAAATAGGTCTGATACTGTTCCTAATAATATATTTTTGATAAATGTCGTAGAATGCCCCCCCTTTTTGTTCTAAAAGTGCTAAGAGTGCTAATATATTAATATCTGAATATCTTAAAGCAGAGAGCCGTTGGAAACACGTAAGGATATAGAGACGCACATAATTCCCAAAATAAACTTATATTTTACCTTTATCAATTGAATACACAACATTTAAACATTAACTACAGCAATACTCTGAATATTATTATAAACAAGAATTAATTAAATTAGTTTGACCCTCAAAAATTGGTTAATTTCTCTACACACAACAATAATATAAGATTTAGGCTTACGGACTCTACTGGAATTTAAAGGCCTCAGAAATGTTATTGACTCACGACGCGTGCCGTCTGGCCAGATATAGATGGGCGAGATCACACGGTCATTTTGGCGAGGGTAGCAGCTGGGGGGCCCACACGGTATTCCGGAGGGGGGGGAGTCTTCACGGACGAGAACAATTACGGTGCTTTATGCAACACCAAGGTAGTCGTGGTCTCTCTGGCGAGAGGGAGTCAAACTTGGTTCTTAAACCAATTTAACTTATAGTGCGGTGTGACCACCGAGTAACGAGCTCGAGGAGGAGCTTTTTTCATTCGTTAATTAATTCCTCATGGACGAAGACTGAACTCGGGGAGGGTCTTCTTCAAAGGCGAGGATAACGGAGGGGGATTTCCCTGTCGAGAATAAGTTACTTAAAGTTCGGTTTGGTAACCAGAAACTAGCTCGATAATGAGCTTCTTCTTAGTTCCAGTCTTCTTCAAGGGCGAGTATAACGGAGGGGAAGTTTCTCTGACGAGAATAATTTGAACTTGGTTCCTTACCAAGTTAACTTAGGAGTTCGGTGTGGCCACCGAGTAACGGGTCGAGGGGGAGCCTTTTCCTTCTCAAGTTCTTAATTTCTCAAGGACGAGGAATACCCCTGGTGTTTAAGGTGCACCAGGATATGAGGAGTCGCTCTGGCGAGAGTAAGTTGAACGTAACAAAGTTAACTTATCGTTTGGTTTGATAACCAGGGACTAGCTCGAGGATGAGCTGCTTCTAAGCCCCTTAAGGTAGGTAGCCCTGCCTCTCTTGCAGGGTACTTCTTGGTCTGGCGAGCCAAGTACACTACCAATCCAGTCTAGGTAGCTCGGTTTTAATCGAAGACTTCGTCACCTGGAGTCTGACGTATACTACCACGATTTTCATCAGTGTTCCTCATTTATAACTTGTCACCCCACTGGGGAAGTGGTAAGGGGGGGAGGGGTTTGAGGACGGCCCCAGGAGAGTTCTTATGCCCAACGGTTTTTCCCATCGAGTCTTACATCGGCTCCTCGTTAGCCTTCGAGCTTGGGAGAAACACGTCTCCAATTTCTTATTTGACGTGAAATTGAATCGCACTCTCCTGGGGGAGATCTTGCATTTTGACATTTAGGTCTTTCATGGCACCGAGTGGTGCGAAGCTGCGGTTAAGCGCTGGACTCGCCGATGCCTTCGGCCGGATGTCTTTGCGGTAACCGCCTTGTGACTGCACCACGAGTGAACGGGGGGGGGGGAAGTGACGATTCCCCTACAATAAAATTAAAAGTGGTTGGATAGTCAAAAGGTTATGATAAATGATATTAACTCAGCAGTGCATCCATCAGCCAATAGCGGAGTCCCTTTGCGATCAGTTCTTCGTTCATTGCTGTTTATAATCTACATATATTAAGAATATTTACAGTAATTTATTAGGTAAAATAAAAAAACAACTAACCTATTATTAAGAAACAACAAAATATTGCTTTGATCTTTTGAATTTTCAAAGCGACTTAAATAAAGAGTAGAGGAATTGAACAAAAAATTATAGATGAAGTTGAATGTAGATGAATATAATATAAAGAACTTGTACTTAAAACAATAATATCTCTGGGGAGGATGTAACATGTGTGATCATATTGTAAATACTATTACGTCGGAAACTTCTAAGGGGTATTAATTTGTGAGCGAACAAAAATATCTAAAACAGCCATAACATTGGAAGACTTCTTGATTATTCACCAAGGGGCTTAGTACTTTAATCGAGAGTTATTAATCTTCCATAATATAAAAAGCTTGTCAGACGTTACTTCAAATGTACGGTCTAATTTTGGCCTTTTCATCTGCGAAAAAACTGCTTATTCTTGCATAGCGTCCAACTTAGAGCAAATAAATTAATCTCTGAAAATAGGAGTCTGTCTGAGTTTTCTTAATTTGATTTTACTGGAAAATTGTTGTTTGCACGGTAAACTTCATCTAAGTCTTTAAAATTCAAAATGAGTTCACTGGTATAAATATTGCATTAACTGCTATTTGAGATTGACAATCAATTACGAATTGAAATAATGAATTTAAGCTTATTAACCAAAGATTTATTACTGTGATATCACATAAATATTTGGCATCCACAATTATTCAGATAGGAGGAATGAGATAATTAACCTCTTAACTTGTTTAAAGCATTTCAGCTAATGTTTAGCAATATAATTTATAAATACTACTTAAACATATACAATTGTTAAAAAATACATAATCACATAGAATTTATCAATATTACTTTAACATATACAATTGTTAAAAAATACATAATCACATAGAATTTATCAACACTACTTTAACATATACAATTGTTAAAAAGTACATACTTACTAATTAAGCACGGACAATAAACTCCCTTTTCTGGATGTCGAAGTACAAAATGTTAATGGAAAATATATCACAAAAGTGTTTAGAAAAGGTACAGACATGAGAAGATGTCTCAGCGCAGATGGCCCATGTGCCGAATGATATAAAAGGAGTGTAATCGGTTCATACATACGCCGAGCATACGAATATACTGTTCCACTTGGGAACTATTCCATTAGGAGATCTCCTGCGTAAAACAAACCTTTGTAAACAGCGGTTTTCCAAGCAGCATCATAGAACACCAACTTCGAATATTTTTAGGAAGCAATTCTAAGTCACAAATCAAACTGACAACAACCAAGAATTAAAAAAATAACATCAAGCATTTCTAAGGAAACCAAACGTCTACGGCCTACAAAGTAAATGAAAAAGCCATTAAGGAGATCGTTAATCGTAACGCCAAAGTCAAAAATTCAATGAACAAAATACAACTCATCATATATTACAAAACAACAAAAGTCAGCAATCTCCTTAGGAAAAATAACGTCTGCCAAGGCTCCTCAAAACTCAAGTCTACCAATATTGTCTACGAGTGCAAATGCCCACATGAAGACTGCAAGCGTTATAATAACTCCAAGTCTTTTGGCATAACAGCCACGACCCTTTCGAGGCATTTAACAATGCATATTCAAAACGGAGCGTCTAAAAGTCACATGGAGGGCATTCATTCATAAGACCAGCCAAACAAGAGATATATTAGTTGAGAGCACCATGATAAAAAGAAAAGAGAGAAATCCATCGAGACTAAACATCTTAGAAGCCCTCATATTCAATGAAGAAAAGATCTAAGATTTATTGAGATGGAAAAATACCATAAGTTTTTACAAATATTTAAAATCAATCCTCAACATTCAAGCTACAAGTTAGACTCGAACATTAAAACTGTTCTAAAAATTCCATCTTCCTGACTGGCCCATTCCCTTTGACCTTACATTCAAGCTTGGACTAATAAATACCCCTTCAAAACTTTCCTCATTTATGAAGGCCGATATTTCGACGCACTGAATCTGCTGAGAAATTTATATCGGCGGTCATATTTCATTTTGCTTAGTAACGAATAAAGAGTAACGCTGCCAATTTAAAACAGACGAACCGGAGATAACCACAAACAAATGAGGGCTTAAAAATCTCATTGGACCAGCGTGGGAACTTACATCGGTTGTCTGCCATTCATTAATTTCATCTTAACTATGCCAGTCACTTGTGGAAACTGGTTTGAGGACTAGCCCACGGCGAAAGCATAATTGAGAAATTTTCCTGAAACGGTACTTTACTGCAACCTTTGGATGGAGGTATAAGCTTTACATCCGAGAGACCAGCCAGAATCATACAGGCAGGTAACTCCTGTTTCTATCTATGCTGGAAGTAGAACCCGAAGGGTGGTAGCAAAAAGGTAGCGGCAGTTGATTCGACCACTACTTCCATCAAAGTCCACTGTGATCCCACCCCCATGAGGTGCCCAATCGGGACCCGTCCCATCCATCTATCATTAACTATCATCCCGGCAGCATCTGAGTAGGGGACCAACTGGAAAATGGACGGGAGCTCACATCTCAAATTTTCGGACGACACCGACCTAAACTGCTAACTCCTTTATCACCTTATCACTTCACTTCTTAATCATGCCTACTACACTTTAACTACACTTTTGCGTGTATAAAGAAAAGGAAATCAAGATATTAAAGAAAGATGACAGAAGAAGACCATGGAGACCCTCATTAAGAGGGTGCCCTTGAGGACAACCCACGGCCAGATCCTGCCTGAGAAGAGCACGCTCTGTGAAACTTTATACTCACAACTGAAGGTCGCCATGGGGAAATTAATAGAAGACCCATTTGATTCATCACTATAGGCGCTGGACTCGATACGTAGACAATCTTCTGCCTGAATAAGGAGCGAATCTACTTAAGACAATCCATACAGAAGCGAAGACACCCGCAATTGGCAGCAAACAGAACGTTATCTGCTGAAAAGTGAAAATTTGGGTCGGAGGACACATATCAGAATAGATCAAATCGAAAATTGAGAACCGAAATCCCTGGGCAAAGGTTCGTGAGGTATTCAAATTTTGGGAACACACACATGTGTTCAAAACGACTTTTGCCTCTAGAGAGATGGCAAGAAAGGCGGTGACAGAAGGACTCCCGGTATTCAGTATGAAGATAGTGGGAGAAAATATCGAACAAAGGCGGTTCCACAGCATACATATGTGCTTTGTAGGCTACAAGCTGGAGAGCAACACTAATGCGACATGCCCCGAAAAATAAAAAAATTTGGTGCAGTAAATGCGCCACAGCAGGCCACTATTATGAAAACTGTGAAAGCACAAAGAGAAAGTGCTTGAATTGTAAGGACTTGAACCACCTGAAGAAAAAAATGAATAATTAAGAGAAAAGGGTGAACCAAAATACATACGCGAGCGCCACAAAAAAGAGAGCGAAGAGATGCAACAAACGAGAGCATCTGCCTCAGATGTAGGGATCACAAATAGTCCCAGCGCTCGCATTTTAATATGCATCGCGCACGCCAAAATAGCAAACGTCGTTCAAACAGGCTGCTACAATGAAGTGCTTAATTCGCTTCTAAAGGCAAATGGCATACAATCAATCATCTTGCCGGAAACCACATGATGCTCCAATGCTTTCAAAGATTCGGTTATTCAGAATAACGAGTTCAGGAAAGCCGCCATTAACATGAACGAGAAACCACCCTATCCGGAAGAATCCGAGGAGGAAGAAAAAGAAGATGAAGACGAAGAAACAGAAGAAGAAGATAATACCTCTTCGGAAAGTCACGAGGGCCCATGCACTCGTAACAAGGTGAATAGTAAGTCGAAAACTCCAAGCCCACCTCCGAAAAATATAAAGCCTGTACATGCGCAAGAAGTTATACAGGCTAAAAAGAAAAGGAAGAATAAGAAGTAGAAATACCGATAATTAACACTACGTCATGCAAAGAAACACACAAAAGATATTGGAATCAACACCAACGGCTGGATGACAAAAATAACTCTTTACGGAAACGTATTTAGGGAAAATGATGCAGATGTCATCTTAATTTCGGAACACGGGATCGACACACGTAATTCGGATAAGAAGATCTGGAATTACGAAGTGTTGATCACAAATTACTCTCAAGAGCGCTGCGATGGAACAACTATTACAATTAAAAAAGGGAGTAAATACAAGCAAGTAAGAAATCTTGAGGTCAAACTCGCCGTTGGAAAAGTGATGATCGCCGCCGGATACCAGCCCCCAAGAGGTGACTTTTTATCTCTTCAGTCTCTTACTGGCCTATTTGGCAGAAGAACCAGAGTCCGGCTACAGAACCTTTAATGGGATTAGAAGGAGCTTGGATAATTGGCTGAACAGAAACATCGTCCAGCGAATACGCCCCGAATTCTCTACCCTTGTCGGGGGGGGTGCTAAAAAACCAGACATATGTCTGGCTAATTATCAGCTACCGTTTAATTACTACATGGAACCAGTCCAAGTAGCATGCAGTGATCTTATAAGGATCCTACTAGCCATCAATAGGAACCCTATGCAAGTCCCAGATCTAGTTAGCAAAAACTACAAAAAGCAGACTGGACACGGTATGCTTGCCTCCTCGAGACCTACCATACCCCGCCAAAATTGGATGAGGAAATTCTTGAGGAGATTGATGAGGCACTCGACGACCTTAACGACCATCTTATTAACGTGAATAGAGCTTGTATCCCTAATCTGAGTATAGGTCCATCTCAACCTACAGATGGACTGAACACATGAAACATTTATGCCGTAAACTGAAATCACTGTATGAAATCAACATCAGAAACGTATCACTTGACTCAATACAACGAAGTAAAGAGTTAAAAGAAGATCGCATGACAGAGACGCAGAAATACCGGAAGAGGAACCACTCGGCGCGCTTTGCTCATTCCATCAGAAAGCTCCAGGACAATCAGGGCTTGCAAAACTAAACTATGAAATGGCATAATCTAGCATCATAGAAGAAATGAGAAAAGTTTTTAACGCCAGTCTTAACACAAGTTACTCTCCAGATACTTATAAAACAGGAAAAATGATTTATTTCATTTTTTTAATAAAGAATGGAAAGGATCTGAAGTTGTGAGAGAGAGCTACAGTCCAATTTCGCTCATGGAATTTGTCGAGAAGTTGTTCGAGAAAATCCTCAACCGAAGACCGGTGTCTTACTTAGGGGAGAACTCGCTGTACTACCCGTACCAGTTTGAGTTCATTCAAAAGTGAATTACGGAAATAGCGATAAATCTCATCACTGAAAAGCTCTCCCAAGCCAAACGGGAAGGGAGTTACGTGGACATTGTTTTTCGGGCTGTATCAAAGTATGGCAGAGGAGGATGCAGTACAAGATCCTAGGGCTAGGCCTAAGTAAAAACTTAGAAAGAACTCTCAGTGACTACGTCATGGAGAGAACGGCGTGTGTCAGTTTGGGGTGCACGGATGGACCGAAGTTTCCACTCAATTCAGGCCTCCCACAGGAGAGGGGGAGAGGGGGGCCGGCGCCCACCCTCTACTCGATATACACCGCAGATATCCGGTACCTGCGAACTCCACTTTCCTCAACATTCATTACGCCGATGATTTTAACCAGATAAGCACTTGTCCTTGGAGAAACGCGCTATGCCAGCTCGTATGATGGAGGCAGAAATCGAAAGATTAAACATCTACGAAGCCAAATGGAAGATAAGAACCAACCAAGAGAAATTCAAAGTAGTCCCTATTGGAAGGAGACCACTTTATGAGGTCAGGGGGGGGGATAGGCGCTAAACCCACAGTACGTAGTGCAATGTAGTAGGAATGAAAATGACTTTATCCAAATACAGGAAGCACGTCGATGATCGAATTTCTAAGGCCTCGGCCACAGTCAGAACTCTATACCTATTTAGAAATCTCCATGAGAGCAACAAGAAAAAGATCTACAATGCAATTGTAAGATCTACGCTGCTCTATCCAGCTTCCGTGCTTCCCTGTGCCTCTAGGACACAAAAGAGGAGACTAAAAGTAGTGCAGAATAAATGCATGTAACTAATTACGGGTGCAGGCAGGCGAGAAAAAAAACGCCAAGAAGAGCTGCACAGTAAAGCGGTGATAACTTCCATTAACAAAGTCATAGAAGAACGGACAAGGAATATGCAGGAACTGGTTAATCAGGAAATGAATGATGAAATCATTCAAATGATTAACCAGAACAGAGGAGCTATAAGTCGCACCAGATTTCCAAGCTCCGCTAGCCTAGTGACTGGTAGGGAAGAGGTGCCGTTCTAGCATGATAGAGGTGTTGAATTGTCAAAGAATATGACTAAAAAAATCTCCGAATTCTGGAAATTCAATGAAGGTGACAAAACTATACCGACCAAAACTCATCATTTAAAACCCAGTAAAGACACGAAGAAAGAAGAAAGAAAACAAGAAGAAAGAAGAAACGAAAAACCTAGTAACACACTCTAAAAATTAAATAATACCAATACTAAATACCCAATTTTAAAGTAAGTTCATTACAAAACAATAGCAAATGCACTCAATACATCCAAAGTATATTAAGATTTATAATACAAAGGGATTGAAAGCCATAATAATAAAAACTAAATCAAAAACAAGTAAAAAACTCACAAAACAAGAAAATAATGAAATCGATAAACATGATCACTAGGCGCCTTGCATCCCTTTGCAAATCTCACACTACTTTCTCGTTTCACAAGTTTTATTTCAGTCTATCTACCACTTACCCTTTTGTCCCCTACACACACATAGCCACTCTTACACCAATCTGTAATTGTAACTCATTCTATTGATAGTTTCTTTCATGTGGTTGTTTTCTGTATCCGTATCCGGGGCGGATGACTACTCGATTTTAATTAATCCTTTTGTAAATGAGTGTTGGGATTGGGGAGGTAAGGATTCTCCTTCTATTTAAAGAAAAGTATTCAAATATAATCAGAAAATGATGTCACCAAAGCCCTTCTCCACATTAATCCACTCACTGCGCAAGCAAAGCTTCACTCATCTTTCATCTTTTTCTTTTCTCATCTCTCTCACTCTCTCCTTTTCTCATCTCTTTCACTCTCTCTTTCATTCAATCATCCCCTTCACACACTCATCCCTGCATTAACTCTTTATCAATATACCCATAATTTCATCTCCATTTCCATCGCGTCAAGCTTGAGTCGTCTTCGTGTTTGAAGGACAGCTATAACAACAACAACAATTAATGGGTCAAAAAGTCTCAAAATCAATTTCGATCATATGTCGCCCTCTGTTTTATAAGCGGACTTATTATATAGATACGAATGTTTCTACGACACTAAGAATGTTTTGTTTGTCGACGTATTTACAGCTGCTCAAATTCAACTTTTAAAAAAAAAAATCTTAGGTCTTGGGGTGAACATTTTCAAGACATCATATGATGGGATACGTTTTAATTGGATAATTTTTAAAAATATTTCAGTTTTTTATTTTATGATTTAATTTCATGAAATATAATTTCATTTTACAATAGGTGGTATCGACGTTGTATATATGCACAAAAAAAGAAGATTTTTTCAGCTTCAAACCAATTTCATGACCACCATAATGTTGAAAGGAAAAAGACGGGCATTATTAATGTCCTTCTACCTGCGAAGTAGATTTGTAGGGGTGCGATGATGTTTAAGAGAGAAAACTTCCTTCCAACGCGAGAATATAAATAGCCTATTAAATTACCAAGGCAAAACGGACTACGCCGTGTCGTAACGGTAGAGTGCTTGCCTCGGGATAAAAAGACCCAAGATCGATCCCACACAGTCCACATATTTTTACGAAGAAAATTCTCGAAGAAAACGGAAATCGCTTTATGGACAACTCAAGAAATCGACGTAAGAGAAAACCGATGTCAAAGAAAACGGAAAGAAAACGATTTCAAGGACTCGTCTTAACTCATCTCACCTCATCATGAAATCATCATGTCATCAAGAGAAGTAATTCTTATATCAAAAATCATCACGTGATCAAGAATTTGGAAGGAATCATCACATCGAGATAAATGCAAGTTATTATGAAGATACATTAAGAAAGAATTACCAAGATGAAGAATGATATTGATAAATTAAATAAGTTATAAGAAAGAGGCCCTTCTCATAACTAGTGACCCTCAAAAGGCCGAACAATCTTCTGATCTTCGTTACAACTGCACCTCGTCTCCTACTAGAGTTTAAGAAAAAGTGCTGCTGGGAACCGGAGACCCGGAAAAGGATATTACTGATTAGCGTCGAAAACTTAGTTCGGTCTCCTCAATCCCACTTAATTAGCTCCATTCATCCCGCAGACTCGGAGGCTGGGGAGGGAGAGCTACTAGTAATCCTCGATTAAGAAATCCAATACTAGTCTTTCCCCAATCCTCAAATTCGCTCCGCGTTCTAGAAAGGGACCTGTGTAGGGGTGCGAAGATGTAAAAGAGAGAAAACTTCCTTCCAACGCGAAAATATAAATAGCCCATTAAATTACCAAGTCAAAACGGACTACGCAGTGGCGTAATGGTAGAGTGCTGGCCTCGGGATGCGAAAGACCCAAGATCGAACCCCAAAAAGTCCACAATTTTTACAAAGAAAATTCTCGAAGAAAACGGAGAATCCTTCAAGGACTAACTAATCCAGAAAACCGCGCTTAAAGAAAACGGAACTCAAGGAAATCGACTTTCAAGGGCTAACTCGTCTCAACTCATCAAGTATCCAAGAAATCCTCAACGTCTCAAGAAATCATCACGTCATCAGAATTAGAGGGAATCATCTTCATGTCGTTAAAAGGAAGATACATCAAGATAAAGAAGATCAAGAATCTCAGCCTACAAGAATACAAGAGTCAGAAGAATATGGAGTCAATGTTTCGAGGGGCAACTTCAGTCAAGAAATAAACAAGTATAAGAAAGAGCCCCCCCCCCCCTCATAGGTTCTCTTCTACCGATATAAATTCCTACCAATATTTGGAAAAGAATAATTTCCAATCACAATAACTCTAGAGTAATATTATAATGGCATATATATTCCCTAAAGATATTTTGCATATGGCATATACAATTTTTTTAGGCCATATCCTTTATCTAAGGAAGAAAAGATAAGAAATACTAGAAGAGATAAGTAATAGCAAATTTTTATTCTGAGAAAATAGTTCGCCTTTGAAGTATGATTAAAATGTTTTATTTTTCAGCTCATTTACTTGCGTTTTCCACAAGCTGAGGTATATATATTGTTCAAGTAAATTTAGGATATTGGTTATGTTAAGAATAATTCCTAAATATGCCCTATTATAAAATGCTGATGATGAATTATCTTGAAAAGTTATGTCAATAATAACGTGTAAATAATTATTCTTCTTATTATTACAAATATTACTCGTTGTATTATTATGACCTATATTACTGCCAAGGTATGCCTGTGAAGACTCGTTCGGTGCACGGGCGCATACACAAGCACTGGCAGATAGCCGACCCGAGGCCGCCTAGTATATGCTTTGTGGCAATTAAAGGATTAGGGGACCGCCTCCTTGATTTTTATACAGAGTGCGATTTACGGTTAACGGGGATTTATTTATCTAATGGCTTGACAAGTTGCAGTTCAAAGGATATATAAAGAACAAGACCCCAAAATATAATTTTAATATATATATATATATATATATATATATATATATATATATATATATATATATATAAAGGAGGAACAAATTACTTGATAAAGAGATTTAATTGGATTGTGACAATTTATAATATGACAGAGTTAAGCGGGAGGAGCAAAATTAACGTTAATTCGAACAAGAGATATTAATTACGATTGAGCGGGAAGTCAATTCAAAAGTGGATGTGGGTGACGATTGACTACGTGTAATCAAGGGATTACAACACAAGATCGATTTACCTAGAAGCGTGGTGTTGATCTGAGGGGTGAAGACCAACAGCACAGGTCTTCGAGAAGATACTTCGGTGAGTCCTTTACGAGGAGGACGCGTAGATGGGGATTTTGAGTACTCCTTGTTGAAGAACGAGATTTTCTCTACTCCAATGAGATGGAATCTCAAATACGAGACGGTTCTGCGGCTCGGCAGGGAGTATCAGACGCGAAAGAACAGGAGTATTGAAGGGGCACCGAGATGAGGGGGGAGGGCAGTTCTCCGGGAAGAAAGGGTGGCTCGATAGCTTTCCTATGAACAGGGACCATATTTTGACGAAAAGAGATCTGCTGGTATGATCTTAACGACGAGGTGCGACTCGAACAGGGGTTACGGGTCTTCACGGGGAAACAGACAAAACGGTTTGAACGGAGGGACTGGCAGACTCTCGATCTCCTTGAGGAATGGCGGACTGGGGGTTATATAGCCAGGTGGCTGGTCCGATAGATAACCTCAGGGCATGGCCAGCCCTAGAAGATTCTCCACGTTAGTTTATGTAAACTTACTTCGAGATAACGAGTCGGATCGGACATCGAAGTTTGCCTCATGATGTAGGGGTAGAGTTAGTACGGCTGCGCTCGTGGGGGAATAGACATGCCTGGAAAGCATGAGGGCGAGAGCTCGGCGTTATCGCGGGGAGAGGGGAGCAAGAAGCGTCCGAAAGCAAATACAGCTGGGTCGGGTGACTCAGCGCAGACTGCTTCATTCTCAAAAATTCTAAACTTCCCACGCCAAGGAGCACGTGATTTAGAGCGATAGAGCTGAAAGCTGTATTCCGATGGGGCTTCCTCTCACGTTGGTCCTTCGAGGGCATCCCCACACAATTACTTTTTTGAGGCTGCTATATGAATAAATTAAGCTAAAAGCGCGAAAATTTAAGCAGAAAAAATATATTTATATATCTACCTATATCTAAATGGAATTGGATTCTATAGAGTTTGATTGAGGGCTTAATTTTTGCTTTTGATTTGTAGTATTTATCTGATATTCAAAGCTGAATATCCTTGCTTTATCTTAAGTGAAAATTAAAGGATAGAGAGTGAATAAAAAAGACTGGACGACATCTTGATAATCGATTTTCATTTATTTTCTTCCAGGTTAAAGTAATTTGTTATTAAATGGATTAGTTTTAATATTTTAAAACGAGTAAGCTGAACATTTTACCTAATTTGAAAACATGAGTTAAGTGACAAGCATAGAACCACTTATTGTGCATTCTCTCTCGGTATCTGGTTAAGTGGCAGCATGTGAGCTTCCTTTATTCCCTCAGATTTCTTCGTTCCCATCCTCTTGTGTTCGTTATCTAGTATATGGCTTTGTTTTGGAACTTTTCTAACTTTATCTTCTTCATTTTGCGAATGTTTACGTTAGAGTCGGCTGATATGTCGGAACCAAGTGGACCAAATCGTTTTATTTGATCAAGTCGTTTTATTTGTGCTAATAGTGATATTCCGCTTGTTGTTTTTAGCCTAATCTAGAGAGAGATAACCTCTAGTTTTTATTATTAGTCGTTTTACTTTTCCTTCGTTGGAATATCTGTATTTGTGACCGTCTATTCTAATCTGGACTGCCTTTAGTCTTCATAGTTGAATAATTCAATTTTTGTATTTTTTTTTAATGTTTGAAGACATGCGCACAAGAGTGGGCAGGTATATGCAAGACCACAAGGGGGGGGGGGGTAACCTCTGTTTTTGAGCAACTGCTAGCCTATATCTAACGACTCTAGATACTTCCAATAACCGAACACTCTCAAATGATAGTATGCCTCCCTAAGACCATAAAATTATAGGGACATCATTGAACCTATACAAGTAAAGAGGGAATGAGAAGGAAGTATAAAATTGTAAACGATCACATACTCTCCTGTAGGGTTTGAAACGATATACATAATAGTAAGGTATGAATTACACTTGTCAACAAATTTTAACTTTTTTCTACTGACTTAATTTTAAGACCTGTTCCTGAGAAATTCGGGGTCACCCGAGTTTAAAGATGGCAATAGTTTTCTTCTATCACTTCAAGTTGTTTATTTATGGACTTGTCCATATTGTTCCCACTCATAGTAGCAGGCTATCTTACGACCAAAGTGAACGGAAGTGGAGGCGTTTGGTATTCTTCTTCTTTTATTTTGTTTACGTATTCAGAGTTATCTTTATGCACATCTAGATATATAAAGCAATTGTGTATATTATAATTTTGTGTTTTTTGCTATATATGTGGTTGTTTTAATGCTCCAACTCAAAGAATAAACATTAGTATTGTGTAAAAAGAGCATACTTGGCTTACTTTAGGATTAAATTAACTTATCAGGATAAACCGTGGGCCCAGCACAATGTTTATAAACCATGTGTCGAAACTCTACGCCAATAGACGAACGGTACAAGGAGACAAATAGGAAACATGTAAAAGATTGCTACTTTTGCCTCACATAGACTTCTGGTTATGGCAAGAAAACACATAAAATAAGTTACCCAAATCTTGATTCAGCCATTCGTCCAGTGCTTCATTCAGATGAAATTCCAGTACTTGTATTCAGGAACTTCCTTCACTGGACGATGTAAGTGATATACGTGAATCTGATGTAAACAATGAACTTGAGAGTGATTCAGACTTTGTACATACATCAACCCAAGGAAGTGGAAACTTCAGCCAATTAGAACTGAATGATTTAGTTTGGGACCTAGGCCTGTCAAAGGAGTTATCAGAAGTGTTAGCTTCTAGACTTAAAGGGAAGAATTTGTTATAGGAAACAACAAGGGAGAGAGATCACTTGGCATTCTTTAAAACTGAAGAAGATTTTGTTTACTGTTGGGAATCTGATGTAAACACCCATCGCGTCTAGGCTTGCCTTAGAAGGTTATAGCATATTTTAGTCTTGTCTAGCAGAGTATCGGCCGAATAGTTATTATGTTATTACCAAAACAAATTAATTCACAAAATTTCGATACTGATATTTATTTCTGAACTTCACCAAATGACTTTGATAAAAAAAACATAAGTCTTAACCAAACTCAGAAAAATCACCTTCTTAAATTATAGAGTTAGTGACGAATATTGAGTCAATATATGACCTATTTGCAGTCTCTTGTAGACATATAGAGATTATTTATTACTTTAAACTTTAATAATTTCTCTTGATGGATTTCTATTTAATCCTTGACCAACGATGGCAGGTTTAGCTTACGTTTTCGAATAGTTATGGGTAATATATACTGTGATAGAACAGGTTGAGGCAGCGTTAGTTTCAACTCCTATCACATATTATTTTAAAACCACGATGCTCCCACGTGCATCTTCGCTTCGAAGCTTGGCGCCTTATCACAGCCACCGGATGTCAATGTTTAAACAAGGAGGTTATCGTCCCCATGTTCGCCCCCATACGCCGACCTCGCCAGATTGAGTTAGGCTTATGGGCAGATAAGGCATTGTTCCCATGCTCGGCTGTGCATTCGCTCGAAGCTCCCACTCCATTGTCTTCCCACGCCAAGGTAGTGTCTCGACTATTTAGATGGAAACTTTACAACTAAGATCAGATTGGAGATCCAGATTTTCGTCGCGAAACATCACTACGACCCTCTCTCACTTTGTGCGACAAGGGACCTCGACCTCGAGATTCACCATCACTTGTCCAGAAGGAGGACAATATCCCTTGAGTGCCAAGGTTCAAGCCTTTCGTGACGCCAAGTCCTCAAGGCTTCCCTTTCGTTGCTCAGAAAGAGAACAACGTTAGAACAGCCATTGTTCGTTCAAGCCGTTGACCAGAAACGGTTCTCACCCCTTCCCCTGTTGTTCAGAAGAGAACAACGTAGAACAGCCATTGTTCTTTTTGAGCCCGTTCGCCAAGAAACGGTTCTCACCCTTCCCCCTTGTTGTTCAGAAGAGAACACATTAGAACAGCCATTGTTCTTGAGCCCGTAGACAAGAGACGGTTCTCACCCCCCTGTTGTTCAGAAGAGAACAACGTAGAACAGCCATTGCTCTTCAAGCCGTTCGTCGAGAAACGGTTCTCATTCCCAAGACGCCACGTCAAGATCATCTTATTCCCCCCCCTTCGGCTGGAACTCGCCAGTGGACCGAAAATTCCTTCACGTCGCCTTCCACTGCACCACTAGTATAAAGTTACGTAAGCCGAACGTTACCTTTGAGTACTTAACCCCTTTTGTCAATTCTATCCTGTGCTTTAAATGGTAGAGCGAACCATCCCATCCCTTTAACTCTATATTTGTTTTACCTTTTTAAATCCTTTAATACTCGGATTAGCCCGAGCCGCCACGACCCTTTCCATTCTCTGTTTATGTCAATATTTTCCGTCTTGTGTTTGTTGATAGTTATTATTAATAAAACTCTATTTTATTAATGATAGCAATATTATTATCCTTGAGCTCAGTTCCACTTCTTAAGCATATCGAAGATACATAATATCGGCCCGCCAGACATTAACGCACTCTAAAGATAATTAAAGAAGTTCCCTCAACGAATAGTTATATATGGTATATCGTCGAGAGTCCATTCTACGACATAAACTTTAACTTCATTAAATTAATTGGAACATTTCCGGCAGACATGTTAAGAATTTACTTCTTAAATCTTCTAATCTCTAAAGACTAGTAACTCCCGCATTATTAACTTTCTAGCAAAATTCGATATTATTTACCACATACTCCATACTTAAATCATGGATATGACAAGTTGAATCTTTTTATCTCACCCATTTGTTTGTATTTACTAAATCCCTTTGAATTTCCGGCCCTGAGGGGAGTTATATGAATGGGTGTCTATGGGGTCTTAAATCCGGAAAAGGACGACGGCTCACAGAATCCTGGTGCATCGGTCTTTAATAGGAAATTTCTACCTGTCTAACTGGCAACAAGGGTTATCTTCTGACCGGTAGATTTTTCTTCACGAAGCATGGCTTTAATATCAACCCATTACAGACTAGAACTCGTATTCTAGCCCACTGAAGTGTAATACTTGCATTGAATTAGAAAAGTCATATAGTTGTTCAGCCGAATAACTTTATAACATTGAGACCTCAAATAAGACATGACCGTAGCCTTGATTTTATGAGTTTAGCCGAGTTAAAAAGGTTAAAACACGGTATAATTTAATCACTGCATCTTAGCAGGTTTAACTTATGTTAGTGGACCTTAGAAACAGCAGAAAAAGCACATTAAAACTGAGGAGGACGCATAGAAACCTTAAACGTTAAAGTTAAAAATAATCTACATGGACCAAAACGAAAGACATTGATACGAATGCAAACACATGCGGAAGGACAAATATCTAGATGATACTGCATAGGAGTGAAGATGAAAAAACATAACTTTAACACATTCATCTGTAAAAAGAGCTAGAAAGTGTCTAGGGCCAAACCGAGATTAGTGGAAAGTTCGTTGGGAAATATTTGCCCAACAATGGATAATAGGGATGATGATGAAGAAGATGATGATTTACAATGAAATTATGAAGATTCGTGTGACTATATTCGATTTTCTTTTACCCACTCGATTTAGGGTTAAAAAAGGCTAAGTAAAATTCGTTATTATAACAACTATTTTTTTTTCTTATCTCATTCTAATCGTTAAGATATGGTTTAGTAAATTACATAATTGAAAATTTGGGGGTTACGAAGCTTTATAATTACCCATATATACAAATATATTTGGTGCAATCTTCATATTTTATACGCTTGCAACTAAACATTAATTAAGGGGGTCTTTTGTATTTTATCTTGTTTCCGCTATTTTCATATTTTCATTCAACCAAATTGTATAAGAGAATTATACCAATGTCTTCCTTGTAATTATAATGCGGCCCTCGTACTCGTTTATTTTAGGGTGACGGCGTGATTTTACAGCCTCTGTGATGGGCTTTGTATAGCAATGGATTTCCTCCAAGACTCACGTTTGAGGGATACTTCTCATCCAAGCCTCTATTGGATGCTGAGCGGGGATGAGGAGCTTTTACCAGGAGTGTCTGATGCAGTATCTAGGCTGAAAAACATTGCTATAGTATCTATATGCCATCTCTCCTGCCTGAAGGCCTTTGTTATCTTCATCCCTTTTTACAATTCATTTCCCTCTCAAAAATGGCAAACTTTATCGTATCAAACTTCATCAATTTTATATATTTTATTGAGCTATATTTTACACAGCTGCAGGGGAATATCGACCAAAGTCTGAAGGCTTGTATGCCACCCCGGCTCCAATACCTGAATGATGATGTGCGTCTATATAACTTACACACATTTTTACTTTCTGTATCTTAACCAATTTATTGACAGATTTCTTTTAACAAACTTTCTGAGTAATATGGAAAGGTTGCTATTATACTTTAAATGAAGTAAAATAAATATCTCTTTTCTACTGCCAGGCCAACCCCTCCCTAAGAAAGTTCCACTGATTACATAGGTACTTAATTTTGCTATGGTACGGATGCGATGTAGTGAATTTTTACTACCTACCCCTCTGAAGACGCATTCTTGGTCTCCCTATTCTTACACTTACCCAGTTTAGGATGTATATTTATTTTTATGTATCGGTAAAGAAGTTGGAAATAAGAGGAAAGGCACGGATAGAAAACACGATAGATAAAAAGGAGACTTGGAATAGGTTTTGAAGAAACAAGGAAATTCGGGCGCTATGGAGCTTGTTCCTATTTTCTCGAAATACGGAGTCATAACCAGAGAAAGAACTTTTTAATGCAAGTAACATTATTTTTTAATACTTTTGAAGTAAAAAAAGGAGTTTTTAATACCGTACATTAATTAGTAGTTCATTTATTGATATTTTCTCATTAAACACCAGTCTTTCTTGATTAACCTCCCACCCACTCTGGCTGGCCACTCCCAATTTTAGCGATCCTCACGCATAGCCGGCAAATAATTACTATTTCTGGTAACAATTTCGTTGGGATGTTACTAAAATCCCGTAAGGTAATTTCTTTACAAATAAAAGTAAAATGAAAACTGAAGAATTACTAAAGTTCTATCCGTTCAAACGAATTCTAGCTAACATACTCTTGTGAATTGCTGCCTTTTTGTTGAAATATATAAAATAGACAAGAACAATTACTTCTTAACCGCGAAATTGAATATTTTATTTTGCAGGATTTCGTCCTTAAAATCATCAGAAATGAAAATAAATTGAAAATCTTAAGTGAAACTTTGCTCTCCTTTCAATCACTTATAAGCCATAAACCCCTTCTGCAATAGACTCAAATTCTCAAGTATATAATTTATGGGTCACCCTTAGTGGTCTCTCGAATCGCTTACGTAGGAGAATTACGGCAAATTATTAAATTTGATATATTAATCTGTTTAAATGTAATGCTCTCATATAAATTAAGTTCTAACAAATATAATTTTAAGAATTACTCGTATTTATGAAATTATTTGTCTGAAATATTTATTTTTTTTATTCGAAATCTTGGCTAATAATCTTTTGAATGTATATTTGAGATATGTTATAGATTACCAAACTGTAAATAAGATACTTATTTCTAAAACTATGAAATCACATTCGGTATGAAATTTGGCCACGAAGTATGTGAAGACAAAACCTAAGATGTTAGTAAATGGAAATAAATTTATTTTGGATTATATCCTAAAGTTACAAAATAAAAGTGAGGAAAATTTGATTAAAAAGAATCTTAAAAACTTTAGTCAAGACCGATTCATTAACTTGGAGCTATTGTTAATATCGAGTGCTAAATTTCAGGATAGTGTACGATTTGTTCATCAAAATCATTGGTGGTTAATGGAAAAATTGATAATGAAACGAAGCAAAGTAGAGGAACAAAACATGCAATTGTAGTAGATTATTTAGACACGAAAGTACTTGCTCTATAGATGAGCGTGTTCACTACATGCGAGAATACAGGATCGAGATACATATTTTGTAAAAGTCTTTACATATAACTTAGAAGTACAGATTAGACCAAGATTTCAAACTAAATCCTTCCTATATGAAAGTTCAATATTGTTTGAGGTTATCTTATTTTGACCGGTAGTGTATATGTATATATATATATATAAATTTATACTACCGTGCAAAATATGATAACGAATGTCTTTTAGTAAAATATTGTCAATAATATGATGAATAGGAAAATAAAATTTCCATGGTACATAAAGGCATACATTTAATATATTTTATGAAGCTTTCATATTATACAATCGTATATTCAAAAAATAAAAATAAATAAACTAAAAAAAAAAGCTTGACAAATGTAAAGTAAGAGAACGAGCATTCACAGCATTGCTTAACAAACAAATAAACTAGAAACAAAGCAAGATTTGACAAAGATGAAAATTAATACGCTTAATATGAAGTGATGAAGCCTTTGTTTTTGATTATTTCGTTGCAACGACAACCACAAAAACTCACCAGTTTCTTGCAAAATTCTGCTGTTCTTTTGCTCCATTCAGGCTCATGTTTCGTCTATAAATTTGGGACTGATTAAGTTTTTTGGTCTCGAACTTTAGTCCATTATATCTTCCAGAGATGCTCAATTGGGTTCAGGTCCGGACTCTGATCAGGTGACTTCATTACTTCGATATCTTCTTGTTCAAAATAGTATTTTGCCTCGCAATATGGCATAGACCGTTGTCCTGTATAAATACTGCTGGCTGGCTCAGACATGCTAGGCGTTAAGGTATAACATGGTGTACGAGGGTTAGGTACACATTTGCATGTACTTTTTCAATAATTCGCCTGCCATTTGATTTTTACTTATTATAAACAAAAAGGACCGTGACCCTTCCTACTAGAAAGACACTTGTCTTGTCTTTCACTGGATAAAAACCGACCTTTCTTTATTCAAAAGGCTTCTTGAATCAAACATTTTACCGGTTGATGATAGTGGCTCAGTGCATGAGAATTTGACGACAGGAGTTCGAATCCAACTCCTTTCTTCACCTTCTTATAGCGGTTAAAAATATTTTCGCTATTTTTTCCGTTTCTGAATATCCCACTTTCTTTCTTAAGCTTTTAATGGTTCACTTAATATACATTCCTCTACGTTTTAACTGGTTGTGATACCACTTTACCTTTCCTTGGGCTGTTAAGTACATCCATTGTATATCACTTCTTTTAATGTTATTTTCACTTATTATAAACAAAAAAGCTCGTGACCCCTCCTATTAGAAAAACATTTGCCTGTTACTGGATAAAAACATACACTTCGTTATTCAAAACACTTTTTGAATCAATCTTTTTCGGGTTCGAGGATGGTTGGCTCAGTCGATGAACGTCGTAGTTCCGATAGTGATGAGAGTTTGACGACAGTGGTTCGAATCCAACTCCTTTATTCAACTTCTTCACCTTCTTATAGCAGTTAAAATAGTTTTCCCTTTTTTCTTCGTTTTTAAATCTCCCATTTTATTAATGGTTCACGTAATATATAATCCTCATCGTTTTACCGGCTTGTGATACCACTTATTCTTTCCTTGGACTGTTAACTACATATATATATATATATATATATATATATATATATATATATATATATATATATATATATATATATCCAAGCGACCAAGACCAATTGCAGCAACAACAAGCAAAATTGCTCGCGTTAAGAGAGAGAGTCACTCTCCTCACGTTTTTTTAACGCACCTCCAGATTCTTGCGAACTTCAATCCTTTCCCTCATTTCACTCATGCAAGGTTGCTTAGTATTTATAATCCTAATGAAAAAGTTATTTGTGGTATTTGGTTTACTTACGTTTTATTCACGCAAAAATAAAAAAAATATTTATTGGGATTTGAATTTCCTTCAATATTTACCTTTCGTACTTTGCAGAATATATTTGCTCCGTATGTGAAATTGCGTCATAAATTTACTAAAGTTAAAATTGTACTCGTTAAAATGTGAGAATAAAATCTTCAGACGAATATTGGGAATTCGATGTAAATCCTAACAAAAGGGAATGGAATTAAGTTTCTTTAAAAGTGTAAATACTTCCTATTTGAAAGGTTTTTACCAATAACTAGGAAATGAACGACTATAAATTAGCTAAATGTTTTATATTTGTCAATTCCAAAAAGCATTAGCATTATCTATTTTTTTTCTACTTTCTTCCATTCATTATTTTGCTTCCTATAACTCTTTTTATACTCATTTTAAAATTTAAATATGGGTGAAATTAGGTAATAAATGTGTTAAAAGTAACATATGACAAATTAATCTTTTATCCTTAATTTCACTTTTAAAATATGGTGATATCATTAAAGAATATGTTCTTGATCCCCCCGAAATTTATTTAAAAATTTGCACAGATGGCGAATTAAATTTCGTTCTTCCGAGTTGTCCTTAATGTTCAAGGTTGTTGCGATCGATTTAATATACATACCTTGGCCAATGTTTATACTTTCATGATGTTTATTTGCATATTTCCCTATTTGCGTTTTCTCCAACTATTCTGAAGTGAGAGAAAATAGCGCAATCAATAATGACTTTCCCTTTCTTGTCCGAATAATATAATCTAATAAACTTAAAATTAAATAATAAGATTTAGATCTAGTAAATATCGCAAGACCAATGAATAAAATAGGAAACATCCTACAAAAGAGTTGGACTAATAATGATTGATTACGTGTTTAGAAAGATCAAAATAGCCGGAAATAATATAAAAACTCATTGTAATAATGGGGTAACATCCCTCTTATTCAGTGGTACAAACTATTTGGGGTGAATCCAGAAAAGGACGTAACAGAGCGTAATTTGTGGGGCGATGGTTGGTTGTATATCTCAGAGTGGAGACAAGGGGAGAAAAAGGCATGATTGTTCAATTGTAAACCTTTTTTTTTAATAAAATTAATTGAACCTAATTAAAGTTCAACTAAACAAATATAATATTCCAAGGTGTGGTTGAAGATAAACAGCTAAAATGTTTCTCAATCGAGTAAAATATAAATATTTAAGCTACCAATTAAACAATAAATATATTTTTCGATCCAATTAGTGGGAAAATACTAATTAGGTCATGAGCATTAGGTCATGCCCCATCTGATATTGAAGACTCTGCCAACCTCGTCAATTCTTTTTAAGAGAGGTGATGCCACTTCACTATACTCCACTGGCCACTCCACCTTACTACAACAATACGAACACAGGAAAAACCTTGTTCCGCCATAAAAATGCACGAGATGCAACTAAAGCCCAGACAAAATTAAGCACAGTCGGTCTTCTGGTAAGAACCATATTCTCGAAAGAGAAAGAACCGGAAAGTATTTTCCATATCGAAGTGTTCACGTAGAATTTATATTGTGAAGTATTTGTAGAGATTCCTCTACACGCACCCTTTCATACAAAATCACGTTACTCTAAATAGATCACTAGAAACATTATTAAAGTAGAAGGTGCAATGCAAGTTTGATATTATGTAGTAGATTCCGACGATGTTAGGGAGAGAAAATCTTTGAAGGTCACATGCCAATATCTTGTATTGCTAACGGGTTCCCACAGAAACCAGGAAACCTTTTAGGAAATTCAAGAAAAATACGGCGTTGAAAGAACTGATATAAACTTCGTATTTGGACATGGAAATAAGGCAATCAATCATTCGACTTATCGATCGTTAAAAGAGCTGGAATCGTGTGTGAGGATGTGTATATTCAATTATAGACAACTATAAATTTACACTAAAACCAAAAAATTACAATTTGTTACTCTTCGTGCTTTGGGAGATGAAGACCCATTTTTTAAAAATCCGCCGAATCACTAAAGAAGGTTCCTAAATAAATTAGGCGAGATGTATTGGGAGGACATTTTATCTGTTTTAGAAAATTATAGATATTCCATGCATTGGCTTCGCCACTCTACGGGGGCAGCTTGCACTTCGCTACTAAGATTCAAGTTTAAAATCTAAAAAAAAAGCAGCCATGGTTAAATTTTTATAAATTTTCTGAATTCCACCATTTGAAATTCTTTATGTTTTAAAAGATTCTCAAAATTTCGATATTTATATTTATTTCTGAACTTTACCCTTTTGTTTTTTGATATTATAAGAGAATTATTAGAAATAACCTTGATAAAAAAACATAAGTCATAACCAAACTAAGATGAAATTATTATACAAATACTCCAAAAAATCCCCTTCTTAAATTATAGGGTTAGTAATGATGATGATGATGATGATGAAGTGATAAAAAACAGCCTGATTCTTTTAGGTAGTATCTTTTTCTTATTTCTAGTCTCAATTAAGGAAATAATCAATCGTGTAAGGCTAACTTATTCCCATTTTCAGGTATAAAAATGTTGATAACTGACAAATTAAAAAGTTCCCTAACTTATTTCTACACTTGTCACGGTTTGGGGGATATTTCATTCAAATGGTGAGTTAATATTCGATAAGAATAACAAACAAAACAAACATCACTATTTGCCATTCGAATAAATACGTATTTATGTATGTAGTCTATTGGGAAATAAATCAATTTTGCACTTCTTTCCACTATGAAAAGGATTCGTATAACGAAAATAACCAAAAAGAAGACCAAATTTCTTGAATAATGAACAGAGGAGAAGAGGTATCGCGCATTAATATAAACTTGCACGGAAAATTTTAACTAACGTAAAATAAGTTCTTTTTAACAGAAATGTTGTTTTTTATAATAACTTAAAAATAAAATGTTCCTAACAACATTGAATTAAAACTACAAGAGTTTGTTTTTAAATTCCTTTTTCATACTTCCTACGCATTTAAACTTTTTTATACATCGCCTTTGTTCCTTCTCCTCTCCTTTAGAAGTCCTAGATGCATACACTGCCGCACAGACATTCACACAATTGTGCAGGAAATTTATACGAATATATTATTCTTCTATATTAACAGCCTTGATTTTATTAATGCATGTGGAGACGGCCTGTAGCATTTCTTTTATAAAAATATCTTGTTACAAAAAATAATATAACAAGAGATTCATTCTTTTATTACAATATTAAAATACCACGCTCATAATGTCTTTTTTCATGCAATCAACTTATGAATTTCCCTTTTCTTTGTATCTTTTGTTGTTTTTATTAATACCAATCACTCTGCTGTCGAGGCTAAAATCAGTGACAACGCAGGTGAGCAAAGCATTGCGATGGCGTTTCGAACGACATTGAACTACAGGAAGCCGACGGAGCTTGAGAACAAATACAAACTATTATGACCTATATTGGAATTGTACCTAGAATAAGTTAGATAAATGGGAAATGGAGCGGGCACTAAAGGTAATTACTATCTTGAAAAATCTATTCTAGTTGATGAATGTCATTCTTCGTGATACATGAGAACTTTAGGGCGGAGTGCAATCCATTTAAACGGTCGTGGAAATGGACTTGTAGGCATGCTTATTGAAAAGGGTTGGGCTCCAAATTCCGCAGTTCCAAAGCTCAGCTAAAGCATTATTCATTCACAGCTACACAAATTCTGAGCAAGAAGCTTAAAAGGCAAAAACTCAATTAAATATACATACTCAAATGCATTGACAGCGAAAATACAAATGATAAAATAATTACCGGCAAATAATATTTAATTAACGTGTACCATCGTAATTCTAGAAACATTAAAAATAAGTTTTATAAATTTAATTTAGTTAGCCATTGCACAAACCTTGTTAAACACAGGTCAAATGTGACTCATTGTTGTCATTTCTGATAGATTGGTCAGAGAAGAGGGAAGAGCTCTACGTTTCATATTGTAGAGGTTTTTTTCCGAATTCGAGCTGTTAAACCGTGAGCATCATGAGTCATTTTCTTTAAAAATAAGTTATAAATGCATTTCTCTCCTACTGCTGAGAGTATATAGAACACCAAATAGTTTATTAACTTTTAATTAATTTTCTACTAAACTCCTTTCGTATAAAACAAATAAATTTAGTTTTATTCAAAACAGTACAGAATTAAGCAATAAAGCAAATTTCTATATATTATTTAGCAAGTAGTACATTAGGCACATGTTTACATTATATAATGGAAATATTTTTATAGTGCGCCAGACAAAACTCATGCTCTCTTTGAAAACTCTTGATTAAAACATTAATTAAAAGATGTTAGCAGTGCATATACATAAAATTTATGACCATTGAGATTCTTATATATGTTCAACTGTTGGCAAATATATGACTCAAAGCATACCAGTTTCAAAAGTGAATCTGAAAGTGAAACTATTTGCTTTTCTTTCTAAATTTGTCTTATCTCTGATTGCCTATTCACCTTCATAAATAAATTTTAGGTACAGAATTCGAGTTTGCTTTTGAGAAATTACTTATCTCCTGTCTTTGCCAGGATCTACGTGGAGTTCCTTGAATCTGTCTCTTTACCTGAATCTAGCGATATACCTTTTAATTGATTTAGATATACGGATGAAATTATGTGGTTGGCCGAATAATTGGTGATATTAATTCGTTTTTTATTTACAAAAATGACTAGATTCAATAAAATTCACTACCGAAATAATAGATAATGTCAATCACCCCATTGGGATATATTTATTCACAGAATTACTCATTTTTAAAATATAAGATTTATCGCAAATCATTTATTCATTTATTCATTATCACTCTAGCCACCATCAATTTCTTTTTTAAAACAATTTCATCTATGTTCCTTTGTGCCATAAGAAATGTTGGCGTGGAATATTTTGACAAGGAAATTATTTTATATACAATATTAGTATTTTAATACCAGTTTTTAGATGTTGGCAAAGAATCAGTAGAAAAGTAATTTTTTAATAATCATAATACAAGGCAGCTATTAGTAGACAAACTGTCTGTTTTTACCTATAAATTAACCCCTTTTATCATTCCTCCACCATCTTATACAATTTAATATTAATGCTTATTAAGACAAGACTATAATTTGTGCTAAATCTTTGTCAGAAACTCAACATCCCCGACCAGGTCTTATTTTGGACACAAAAAGGACTTAATGGAACGATAAAACAATATCAATCAAATGTCCGTCGTTTTAAGACCAAATGCATTTAAATATGCATATATGACTTCAGTATCATTAATTGCCGTAGATCTCTTCCATTCAGGCAATTATTATTCCTGAAACATCATTGAAACAAATTTTAATATAATCCTCGGTTTGTTTACCCTTAACCCTTTTATTAATAACCTTATTATATTACAAAATAGCCAAACTTTCCCATAAACAAATCTGACTCAGCCCATTTTTCTCCATTCTATATTCTTATTCTTATTAAGTTTAAGTGGGGGTGCATGTGAGGGGAGGACGATAGGGTGTGTGGAGAGATAGAGAAAATAGACAAGTGGAGAAGAGAGAAAGAAGTGTGGTAGAGGTGCAAAGAGATGCCTAGGGTCTGGTGATGGGACTTATCACTTTTATTATTTTCTTGGATGCGTGTATTCATTGTTGTTGTATAAGATTTTTTGTAATAATTATAAAATTATAATTATTATGGCGTTCAAGCCCTTTGTCTTAGCAACTTTAGTTTTTTTGGTTTATGTTGTGCATTGCTAACTTTGTATATGTTTTAAATACGTTTAAGTGCGTGCTTATTGTTTTGTTTTATTGTGTGTGTGTTTTTAACAGTATTTTTGTTTCTTCTTTCTTCTTTTGATGCTTTCTTCTTTTGAAGTTCTCGTCGTAATCGGAGGGGGGAGGAGTTCTTCTTCTTGTTAGGTTAGTCTTGTTCGGTAGGTTGTCGTAGTGATTTTCTAATTCTTTTGTTCTTATTTTTGTTCTTTTTTTCACAGGTATTTTTTTATCTCATTTTATGCATAGAACGGTACTTCGTCTCCGCCAGCCACTCGGTTGGCGGAGCTGGGGAATCTGGGACGACAATCAGCTCTTCTGTTCTGGTTAATCATCTGGGTGATTTCATCACTCAATTCACGATTAACCAGATCCTGCATTTTCCGGGTCCGTTCTTCAATGACTTTGTTAATGGGAATTATCCTCGCCTCTCTGTGCAGGTCTTCTTGCCGTCTTCTTTCATGCCTGCGTGTACCCGTTATTAGGTACATGCATTTATTTTGCACTACTTGAAGACGCCTCTTTTGTGTTTTTGAGACACATGAGAGGGTGGAGGCGGGGTAAAGCAACGTAGATCTTACAAGAGCATTGTAGATCTTCTTCTTGTTGCTTTCACGTAGATTTCTGAAACTATATAGAGTTCTGACAGCGGACGAGGCTCGAGAAATTCTTTCTTCGACGTGCCTTTTGTACCCGGTAGAGGTGATTTTCATACCGAGTACATTGCATTCGTTGGTGTAGGGGTATCGCGTATCCCCCACACGCACGTCTGCCCTTGAGGTGCGTCCGATGGGGACCACCTTGAATTTCTCTTGGTTTGTTCTTATTTTCTACTGAGCCTCGTAGTTGTTAAGGTTCGCGATTTCCATCGCTGTCATGCGAGCTTGCCACGGCGCATTCCTCCATGGAGATACAATTATCTGGCTGAAATCATCGGCGTATTGAATATTGAGGGAATTGGGGTACACAGGGTCTGGGACATCCGTGGTGTATATCGAGTAAAGGGTGGGGGACAAACACCCCCCCCCCTCCCTGCGGGAGGCCCGCAGTGAGCGGAAACTTTGGTCCGTCCGTGCACCCTAGACTGACATACGCCGCTCTCTCCATCACATAGTCACAGAGATTTCTTTCTAAGTTTTCACTTAGATCCAGCCGTAAGATCTTATACTGCATGCCCCGCTGCCACACCTTATCAAACGCCTTTGACACATCCCGACAAACGATATCCACATAACTCCTGTCCCGTTTGGCTTGGGAAAGCTTTTCCGCTATGACATTAATTGCCATTTCCGTACTTCGCTTCTTTCTAAACCCGAATTGGCATGGGTTGTAAAGGGAGTTTTCTTCCAGGTGAGACACCAGTCTCCCGTTGAGGATCTTTTCAAAGAGTTTCCCGCCAAATTCCAAGAGTGAAATTGGGCGGTAGCTCTCTCTCAACGTAGGTCCTTTCCGTGCTTGGGCAAGATCATCTTTGCCGTCTTGTAAGCATCTGGAAAGTACCCTGTATTTAGACATGCGTTGAAAATTCGTCTCATTCCTTCGATGATGTTGGCTGGTGCCTTTTCGAAGTTAAGCTTCGTAAGCCCCGATTGGCCTGGGGCTTTTTGTCGGAATGAGCGGAGTGCGCCAAGGATCTCTTCTTCGGTGATCTCGGCGTCTCCGTCACGCAGTCTATCCACCTGGTGATGAGGATGCGTTCGATGTATTTCCGTGTTAAGCTCGTCTACGATGTTGTTTTCGAACTCTATATCAAAATCTTCGTTTTCATCTTCCGATATGCTGAAGAATTTTTCCCAATAACGCCGGAATATCACCTTGATGTTGTTTTCTGCAGTTTCAATGGATCCATCTTCTTTTTCGATTTCCATTTTCTTCTTTTTCCCAGATGATCCTCTGAGACATTTGACTTTCTTCCAAAAGTCCTTGGGAGATGCATCTTGATCGAGGCTCTCGATCGCATCGTCCCATTGTCTCTGTTGTTGTTCGAGGATCAGCTGGTTGAGCTCTTCCTTGATCTCTCTACTTCGTTGTAGCGAGTCAAATGTTGCATTTGTTATATTTAACTCGTACATAACTCTCAATTCTCTGTACAGTTCTTTCATGTACCCAGTCCACCTGTATGAGGAGATGGTTTTATACTGGGTTTTGGGGATGCAAGCCCTATCTGCAATAATTAGATGTTCGTTGAGGTCATCGAGTGCATCGTCTATCTCCTCGAGAATTGCCTCGTCCAGATCTGGTGGGCGATAGGCCTCGAGGAGGCCAGCGTACCGTACCTAGTTTGCTCTCCTGTAGTCTTTTCTGACTGGAGCTGGGACTTGTACAGGGTTCCTATTGATGGTAAGTAGGATCCCTATATGATCACTACATGGTACCTGGACCGGTTCCATGTAGTAATTAAACGGCAGCTGACGATTAGCCAGACAAATGTCTGGTTTTGTGGCACTTCTTCCTCGAGTATAGGTTGGGAAGTCCGGGCCTATTCTATGGACCATGTTTCGGTCCATCATAGTCTCCAGGCACCTTCAGATTGCGTTGAAGGTCCTGTACCCAGACTCCCGACATCTGGCATTAAGGTCCCCCATTAATATGGTGGGGGTCCTTCTGCCAAATAGGCCAGAAAGAGAATGAATTTGTAAATATTCTCGTCTCGGCGGATGGTACCCGGTGTCGATGACCAGCTTTCCTATATCGATTTCGACCTCTATTGCAAGATAGGATTCTTCCAAGTTTCTTATGGGTTTATACTTGATCCCTCTTTTGATGGCGATGGCGGCACCGTTGTACCGTTCTTGAGAGTAATTCGTGACTAACATGTTGTAGTTCCAGGTCTTCATTTCGGAACTACGAGTGTCAATCCAAGGTACAGAAATCAAGATGACATCTGCATCTATTTCCCTGAACACGTTTCCGTAGAGAGTTTTTTTTGTTGTCCAGCCATTGGTGTTAATTTCCGAGATTCTTAGTGAGTTCCGCTCCATGGTTAGATGAGTTACCTGTGTTTTTTCTTTGTTTTCTTACTCTTGGGGGCCTGTGGGGCGGGTCTAGGGTGCCCATGCTTTTCCTTCTTCGGGGGAGGACTAGGAGTCTTTGACCGACTCTTCGTCGCTCTAGTGCGAGTGCATGGGCCCTCGTCACTATCCGAAGATGTTGATTCTGCTTCTTCTTTGTCGTTTGTCTCGTCCTCTTCTTCGGATTCCTCCGATGAGTGAGACTGCATGACTTCATTCAATCTGGTGGCTTTTTCTTTTTTGTTGTTTCCAATTATGCTATCCTTGAATGCCCTAGAGCACTCAGGGTCATCAGGCACGATGATGGATGGCAAATTATTGGCTTTTTTGAAGCGTGTTTAAAACCTGGTTATAGCATCCAGGTTTTACCGCGTTAGCCACGTTCGCATGAGTGATGCAAATTAGAATTTTTGCACCTAAGTCATTGGTGAAAATCATCGGTGAGGGAGTTGATGTCATGCCTTCACTTTTTTTCACCGTGCTCGCGTATGTGGTTGTCTTCTTTTTCTTTTCTTCTTCTTCCATCTTCTTTATGATTTCTTTTCTCTTGGGGCAGTTCAAGGCCATCGTTCGATTGGGGCCCCTTGCAGTTCATGCACATTTTTGTTGTGCTTTTACAGGAGTCATATCTATGACCCTGTGTGGCGCATTCGCTGCACCAGATTGTTCCTTTCTTCGGGCAGTTGGCGGTGGTGTGCTGTTCCAAAGAATAGCAAACGAAGCACATCTGTATACTGTGGTACTTTTCGTGCTCAATATTGCTGCCTGGGATCGTCATGTTAAAAATGAGGAGTCCCTCCGTCGCTGCCTTGTGGGCCATTTCGGTTGTTTGAAAGGTTACCTTAAAGACGTGGGTGTGATCTCTGAATTTGATCACCTCCCTTATCTTCGCCCAATTTTGGTTCTTCTCTATTTCCGTTTTCAGGTCTGCGGGGGAGTTTTCTCCCACCCAGCTCTCTACCTTACGGCAGATAACACTCCTATTTGCTGAGATCGCTGGTGGGGTTTTTGCTTCTAAGTTTAGTTGTTTTAGCACTTTGGCCCCTTCATCAGATAGGAGCCGGTCTATATCCTTGGTTTCACCGCACATGGCGATGAAACCGTTTGGAATGTCGATGAGTTTAATCAGTGCGATCCTTGAATTCGCAAATAAGGATTCGCACACGGTCTTTTTTTCGGGGGTCTTCATTCCGGGTAAGGTCCGTAGAGGGACCCTCTTAGGGAGGGTCTCCATCGTCGCCGACGTCTTCTCTCTTCTTTCTTGAATTTCTTTTCTTACTTTGTGTAAAAATGTATGTTAAATGTTATATGTGAAAAAAGTGACAAGTGGCAAAGGAGGTAGAGTTAAGGGTTGGTTTTGACTCTGACGTGAGAAGAGTGCTCCCGTCCAGTTTCCTGTTGTTTTCCCGCTCGGATGGTGCTGGGATGATGGGTGATGATGGATGGGGGATGGTTCTCGAGTGGGGACCTCAGAGGGTTGAGCTTGGTGGACTTAATGCATAGCGGCCGAATCAACGACCGCTAAGTTTGTGCCACCCCCTCACGGGTACGTACGCCAAAACTGCATCCAACTACATAGAGACGGGTGTAACTCCCTCTATGATTCTGGCCGGGTCCCCCGGGCGATGATGATTTCTCCTCCGTCCGGGACTCGCAGTTTTGCCCCAAATTCGAGAAAATTTCTGACTTGTGCTTCTACTGTGGGATAGGCCTCAAACCAGTTTCCACGCAAGCCCTTAATTATGCCAGTCCAAGTGGCCGACATAGTTAAGACGAAATTAATGAAGGGCAGTCATCCGAGCAGGTTCCCACGCAGGGCGGTGGACGGGAGCAATGAGGTTTTTTAGGCCATCATTTTTCCTCTACTTCGCAGCGAAAAGATTCAAGAAAGTCTTTGCAGATATCCTGGTCTCCTAATGATACCCAGGACAGTGGCGTTCTTAGATGGCGAAGGCTCAAAAGTCTTTCTTTCTATAGCACGCGTAAGTTTAAACGCTCTTCAAAAGGTAGTACGGCAATGCTACAGCGTACGAAAAATTTGCTCAGCTCAATTCTATAAGTTGTAGCTTTTATTTTATATTAATTCCCTGACTGAGGACTGTCTAATAAAGGTGAAATCGTTTAAATCATATCTTAATTTGTATGCGAGTAATTTGCATAGCATTATGAATATAACAGTGAAATAAAGAGGAATAAAAAGAAAAAGTTAACTCTCAAACAATTGACAAGAAATGAAAAAAATGGCAAAACAAGAAACAACAGCAACATATATGAGATAAGCAGATTAAGTTCCGTGAAAATTACAAAAACAAACTGATGCAGGACACTCAGTAGCGTTATAGAGTCCCTTGGAAGTGATAAGAGTAGAATAGTTGCAGGATCACTAATGGAGTGGTTGGATAGGTAAACACGAACACAATTAATATTTATTGAGAAAGTCTACAATTAGAATTATTCTTGGTTTGAACGAAACGCCGCGCAAATTATTGGAGAGCGATCGAAACAGATGGAAATCCGATGGAGCCAACTCTGAGACGAATATTGAGGATGCAGTAGGATTTCCAAATTTAGCGTTTGGATGGCGTCTTTTGTCATATTGGAAATGTGAGGACGAGCATTGTCGTGTTGCAAAAGGACTCCATAACGTCGATGAGGTCGCTTTTCACGAAAAGCTTCTGCGAGTTTATACATTTGTTGAACTAGAGTTTTGCATTGACACTCTCGTTGTTCGTAAGGAGCTCATAAAGAATGATGCCTTCACAATCCCACCACATACACACAGCATCGTCTTTCGTTGATGAACTCCTTGCTTTAATCGCGGAAGTGTATTTTTATTGGGGCTAAGCTATTGTTTTCGATGGTTCATGTTGACATAAACACACCACTTTTCGTCGCCAGTGATGATGAGTTGAAAAAATCTGTTCTTATATCCACACGAGTAGCCTTGTGACGAGCAAGCAAACCTGCGGTAATCGTGGAGTGTTAAAGTTTGTTGATTGTGCTCAAAGCGTGTGGAACCCATGCACCGAGTTTTTTAACTTTCCCCATCGAATGAAGGTGATTCACTGCAGTTTTCTGATCACACGCCAATTGTACAGCCAATTCTCTAGTCGATTGACAAGAATTTTCATGAAGAAGGTCGTTCAATCGATCTTCATCCAATTTAATGGGGCGACCAGAACGTTCTTCGTCATTAAGATTGAAATGACCGTTTTTGAAACGTAAAAACCACCATTGAGCTTTCCTTTCTGATAAAGAATTTTCTCCATACACAGCACAAATATCGCGACGAGCTTTGGCTGCGTTTGCATTGTTCCCGTCTCGATTGAAAATGAATAACAACAAGTGTCGAAAATGCACCTTTCTTTCAACTTGACATTCCCTTTTTATGGTACAGAACAAAAATTAAATTAACACAACTTTTAAATAAACCGCAATAACTTATTACTCAACTTCAAGACGTAGCCTAAGCAAAGCCTAATAGTGTACGCTGTTAAGAGACGTAGCCTAACCTTTGCAAATTTTGCCCTCATTATTTATTATTGTTTCTTAATTTGTGCACAAATCACGTCAACAAAACTTAAATCAACACAACATTAAAAAAAACTCAAGAACTTATTCCTCAACTCAATACTATATGGTAGAAGTAGACTTGTAACTTGGGGCATTTTCCTTCTGAAAGCTCATTTTCTGGACACTTTTGGAGAGGTCTCGGGCTGAGGGCAACATGTAATCTCTCAGGTGAGCTTGTTAGTGGACTGAACTTACGTTGTTATTACAAATGCTGAGAAGACCTACCCCTGAACTTGACATGCAGCCTAATATCATTAGAGAATGGTCAAAATGCTTTAGTGTTGGCACTATGTACTTCGATTCCACTTCTCTCCTGACCTCTTTCGCACTCTAACCTTTCCTTGGGTCGAGAACAAATAGAACGTAGATTCGTCGGATCATAATTCACGCCCCTACTGAAGCATGTTTCAGTTGCAGTGAGCAGATCCCCAAGCCAGTAGACTTCGCTTCTGCTGAAGATTGACCAGCGGTTTACACCGGGCTTTACATGACTTCAGGGGTTGTGCAGGCATTTTGCGGCAGACTATTCTGACGGATGCAGTAACCTGGCCACCCTCTGTTCATTCATATTCCAGCTGGTCTGCGATTTTATTACGAGCCTGAAGGCTCATGCGATGCAGAGCCTTGCCGTTACTTTGCTTACCAAATATGCGTCGTCCAGAATGAGGTCGGTCGTAGATGTTTCCACAATCTTAGATCTTGTTCAACACGTCTGCAGCACAAAGATGTGATCCGTCAAACCTACTGGTGATTTGTCGACATTAGTGACCCTCGTACTGAAGATTGCTAATCAGACTTTTATATATTTAAAAAAAGGTTATAAGGAAGCTTTTACTTCTATTCTGCTTTCCAGATATATTGGAAACATACATAGAAACACAACTATTAGCAAAAACTCAATACAGTTTCAGAAAAAAAAGTGATCTTGCTCTAGTCACATTTTGCGATCGTGTGGAAACATCTTTCTATTCGGGTTTAAGCTACGAAATCGTAAGATATTTTCGGCCAAATGGCTTGAAAACTGACCATTTATCATGCTCTTTTAACATTACTACATATGCAAAGTGTGGAAACTACTAATTTGATTTCTATGAAAATTGCACCGAAAATTCTTTGAAAACTGACGGATCTTTTGGGTTTGGTGCACGTTTTCAGATCTATTTTTACATTTCACTACTAATTCAGTTTATTCCTTTGATTTCAAATATATATTTATTTTTTTATTGAATTTTAATATTAAAGTTAGATTAGGTGGTTAGGTAAGGTTACGTTACGGTTGGTCTACTTTCCCCGAAATTTTGTACATTTTACCATAAATGTAACTTCTTACTCTGATTCCAAATATGTATTTCTTTTTTTTATAATTTATTAATTTCAAAGTTAGGATAGGTTATGTAAGATTGGGTTATTTTTTGTGTACTTTTTTTGATATTTTTTAAAGTTCATGATTATTGCAGCTAGTTACGCTAATTCCAAATATGTATTCGTTATTCTAGATAAATAATTATTAGTTTCCCAAAAGATCGGAGAATGTAGCCAAACCTAAAGAATCCAATTCGCCTCTGATGGTGTTCAAGTTTCCTTTCATAGAACAGTGCTAAAACAAGTTATAAGGAAATTACTGTTTATTTTAAGAAAGAACACGTCGAAAACTAAGAACGATAACTTATAATCTTCAGTTTAGACGAAGTAGTTGGTATCGTATGTATGACTTCACTGTACTACGTGTATTGTAAACTGCCATTGATTGTTTTACGAGGAGCGGTCAATAAGTTTTGCATTTCGGATATAAGGAAAAGTGTTTTATTATTTTTCGATATAACTACCCTCGATTTGAATGCACTTGCGCCACTTGTCCCTGAGGCTTCGAATTCCCGACAACCAGAAATCTCCCGACTGCTGTTCAATCCACTCCTGGACGGTGAGCTGGACATCTACATCGTCCCCAAACTGGCATCCACGCAGTGCAGCCTTGAGCTGGCGGAATAAAAAGTAGTCGCTAGGGGCCAGATCTGGACTGTAGGGAGAATGGTTGAGCTCCTCGAATCCGCACTCGCGCAGGGCAGCTTGTGCAACTCTGGCCTTGCGGAGTTTGACAACGTTAAAGTCGATCATGGGGCGTGAGGTTTCTAGGGACCCAACGGGAAGAGACCTTGGTCATGGCCAAATTGTCGTGGATGATGATGATAACACTTCCATGTGATATTCCAAGTTCTCGCTCGATTTCTTTGACCTTCACCAATCGATTTTCGAGGATCATCCTCTCCACATGGGCCACATTGTTCTCGTTGGTCACGTCTGACGGGGGTCATCTTCAAGGGACTCACGACTATGGCGGAACTCCCTATTCTAGCGAGAAATGGTTGCCCTCGGAAGAGGCGGTGTCGGTGTACACTGCAACCATGCGTTCATGGATCTCTTTTGCCATCTTGCCTTCCTGGGTCAAAAATTTGATCACTGCGCGGTGCTTAACCTTCTCCATTGTTGCTTCTTAAATAGACGAGGCAGGAGCGTGCGGCTGCAGGTCCTGACTCGTCATGACTTGTCATAACACCCACACAAACAGCCATTCTCCTTCCTCTGTTTTGCCCTACCGATTCGCAAAACTTATTGACCGCCCTTCATACCTATTTATATGAATAGCGAGAAGAGGCAAGGTTGATCCAGCCTTTCGAAAGCAGATTGAGTGGAAAATGAAGAGATGACACTGGCATATTTTGGTGTGTAATCGGATTTCGATGAAGGATCAATTTGATGCACATCCCGTATTTCACATCAATTTGCCAAAAACAAGAATAAAATCTGACTCACCATATTACGTTATATTACGTTACCTTATATTATTGATATGTTCTCACAAATCACTACAAATCATAGGCGATACAATATTATTAATTTTTTACTTATATTGATTTTTTTTATAATACTTGATATTTTACCGTGTTTGTTATCTACGATAATACGACCGATCAATTTACCACAATTAATTTTTTTTGTTCTTGCTAGAAGTGGGTCCCCCAAAATTTGGATCATGAGTTTTTTTTATATTCATACTTATTAGACCAAATGTTTCTGCTAATTTCGTGTTTCAAACATCCCCTTTCGTTCACCTTGAGCATTTTATTAACCTTTAACCTGCTGCCAGACTTAGAACGCTTATATTGGCCCAAATACCCTCCTAACTACTTCAAATTTTAGAGTTTGGCTGAAAAGCCTTTTTACTCAAGTTCCTCTTATCCTACTACATTAAAAAAGAATAAACTAACGTTCACTACCTTTTCAACTATAATATCCTTTTTTAGGATCTTAACGGCCACTTAGCAACCTGATCGGCCAATGTATTTGTAAAGAGCTAAACTTTATTATAGTAATTTGTCCGCTCCTATTATAGAAAGCCATTAAGATCTCCAACCAAAATAATTCAAATTCCGCAAAAACTTTTTTTTAAATTACCCCATTTTTATCTTTCTGGCAATTTTTTCGAATTGAGTGAAAATTTTTATTATATATTTTTAGTTTTATGGGCAATTGATTTTTCCTTGAAAAAAAAAGAAAGGAAATCCAAATAACCAAGTGGCAATTTCCCTTCAATGGAGAAAGACTGGAAAGAAGAAATTGATAAAGAGAATTTTCCGAAAATTAAAATATGTACGTAAATCAGTAAAAGAAATGCGCATACATATTGAATCTAAGAGCCGTTATATTAACCTTCCTAAACATTTGTTTTAAAAATGAATAAATTCAAAAATAACAAACTTAAACCCATCCCTTTTCGAAAAATTTCATTTGAAATAATTCTTTATGGTTGTTGGGTGGATTTTTAAATAAATGGCACTATTTATAGGACTTATCCTCCTCTTCCCCTCTACCGAATGTTCGTCTCGAAAAATGCCCAAAAGAATTAGAGTAAGTTAAAATAAAACAAACTTCTGTTCCGACATCACCTCAGATAAGAGCTGTTTACCTATAAAAAAAAATAATTAAATTTTCTTCTATATTTACTTCAAATCCCAAATACTCTCCTGGAAAATAAAATTCACATATTTAATCGAAGAATAAAAAGATTTCACTGGCAAACAATCAAAAAAATTCACAAACTTTCGAAAATTGACAACGCGTTCTAGGAATATATTTGAGAATGGTTAAGATTGACTAAAATTAAGGTCACAAAAAATAATTACAATTTTATAGACTTGAAATCTAATTGTAGCTTTTATTCCCAATTAGTCTTACAGCAATATTACATATATGACCAAAGAGAAAATCTAAATCAACTTGAATAATTTTTTTTCAAAAAGGGGAACTCTTATGATTAATGCAAAAAAAGAAGACTTTTTTGTTATTTAGGAACATCAACTTTAATGAAGAGTATAAATACTTAGATGATGTTTTATGAAATAAGGATATAAATAGAGCCTATTCAATAGTATTTGAGAGAGGTTAAGATTTGATTTAATTCTTTGAGTACGAGTTATGCTTCACTTCTTGAAGAAATAATCCTTTCTTTTTCAAAATTCTAAAATTATTTACCCAGAAAGATCGTTAATAACTATTAAATCAGGTATTTCTGCATTATTTTTCTGATCAGAAAACTAATAAAATCGTCCTCATTTCCAATATTACCATACAAAAGAGCTTGTTGCTCAACTTCAAACGTTCTTATCTTTGTCAATCCTCCACAGACAAGAAGAGTGCGCTGCTACACAGCGGGTAAAAGGACACTTCAATATCACCCAAACGACCATAAGCTCTGTGTCTGTTTCAGGTTGATTACCTATTGGTGATTCAGATAATATAAAAGGTGAAAGTGTAGGAGAGAGATAAAAAAGGTAGAGATAATATGTTTGGTGTGTGTTGATGAGATGGTTTTGAATGTAGGATAATATATGATGATGGTAAGGTAGAGGTAATAATGAATTGTGCATGGTTGCCTGGCAAACGCTTTGTTTTTCCATTATTTTTGCCTTTTATTTGCTTTATTATTTTTTGAGTTTGTAATTTAAGCATTCGAGCCTATGTTATCATATCCTCATTTGAGCTGTTTATTTTTGTTTGTTTTGTATTTTGGCCTTTTTACATTAACAGTAGTATAATAGTTATATATAAATATATATATATATATTAGTGTAGATTGGTAGCAGTATTTCTTGAATGGAAATTTTGTTGAAGACCATGGTAAATTTCGCCTTAATCAATTTCCTTTGGCAACTTTCTAAATGGCTGAGCTTTCGAAAGCTCAGCAATTCAGTTGGCTTTTTAGCAAACTTATTCATTTAAAAGAGAGATGAATACAGGAGAAGTGATCTACTATCTATAAGATGAAATAAAAAAAGACAGATGGAAGAAGAGAAAGTTGCCAAAGGAAATTGATTAAGGCGAAATATACGTGTGATAGAATGGTTTGAGGCAGCTTAATTTCAACCGCTATCACATGCTTTTTAGAAACACGTTGCTACCCACGTGCATCTTCGCCTTGAAGCCAGGCGCGTTATCGCCGCCACCTGAGTCAATATTTAACCAAGGAGGTCGCCCCCCCCCCCCCCTCCGTTTCGCCCCATGCGCTGACCTCGCCAGATTGAGTTAGGCTTATGGGCAGATAAGGTATTGTTCTCATGGCGCGGCTGGGCATTCCCTCGAAGCCCCCACTCCATTGTCCCCTACGCCAAGGGGATTTCTCGACTATTTATATGGAAACCTTACCAATAAGAGCAGATAGAGATCCAGATTATCTTCGCGAGACATTACGCCGATCCGGTCTCACCTTGTGCACCAGGGCCCTCTAACTCGAGATCCACGATCATTGTCCAGAAGAGGACAATATCCCTTGAGTGCCAAGGTTCGAGCCTTCAAGACGCCAAGTCCACAATGCCTCCCCTGTTGTTCAGAAAGAAAACAACGTTAGAACAGCCATTTTTCTTTGAGCCCGTTGACAAGAAACGGTTCTCCCTCCCCCCCCCTGTTGTTCAGAAAGAGAATAACATTAGAACAGCCATTGTTCTTTTAGCCGGTGACAAGAAACGGTTTTCACCCTTCCCCCCTGTTGTTCAGAAAGAGAACAACGTTAGAACAGCCATTGTTCTTTGAACCCATAGACATGAGACGGTTCTCACCCCCCTTCCCCTGTTGTTCAAAAGAGAACAACGTAGAACAGCCATTGTTCTTCAAGCCCGGTCGTCAAGAAACGGTCCTCATTACCAAGACGTCAAGTCAGGATCATTTAACCCCCCCCCCCCTCCCTTTCGCTGGAACTCGCCAGCGGACCAAAGATTCCTTCGCGTCGCCTTCCTCTGCACAACAACTTGTAATTACGTAAGCTGAACATTACCTTTGAGTATTTAACCTTTTTGTCAACCCTATCCTGTGATTTAAATGGTTTAGCGAACCATCCCATCCCTTTGATTTTTGTTTGTTTACTTTTTTTAAATCTCTCCCAAATCTTAATCCTCGGATTAGCCAGATATTTCCACGACCCTTTTCATTCTCTGTTTATGTCAACATTTTCCGTTTTGTGTGTTGTTGATAGTTTTATTAATAAAACTCTATTTTATTAATGATAGCCATATTATTATCCTTGAGCTCAGTTCCACTTCTTAAGCATATTGAAGATAAATAATATCGGTCAACCAGAAACCACGCACTCTAAATATAATTGAATAGTTCCCTCAACGAATAGTTATATATGGTATATCGTCGAGAGTCCATTCTACGACATATATATATATATATATTTATATATATATATATATATATATATATATATATATATATATATATATATATATATATATATATATATATATACTATTTAAATTTGGTATCAGGTGTGTAAGGTTTAACGATATATCTATGCAAACACTGGTCTCAGTCGAGTAAAGCATAGTGTTATTCGTTATAAGAATAGAGTATAGTAGTTCCCTTTTGTTTTAACGATTGCTATCCCCTTTTTTGTGTGTGATTTTAGTCATTGGTTATCTAGGTTGAGAAACCAATTACGAATAGGTCAGTGCCCATATTTAGGTAGGCTAATTCTCTAGAAGCCATAATTCTTATTGCAAGCAATTTTAGTTGGAGGACTATTGCGCCCCCAAGTGCAAATATGACTCAGTTCGAAATCTTCAAAGCGCAAGGAGAATCCTTAAGACTTTCCGGAAAAGAATTAATTGAGTACGTTCAAGAGGGGCAAAGAAGACAAAGAGAAATCCAACGAGAAGAAAAAGAAAGAGAAAGAGAAATCCAACGAGAAGAAAGAGAGGAACGAAAAAGACAAGCTGAGCTTCACCATCAGATTGAAATAGCTCGTGTAGAAGCCGAAATACAATCAGCCAGCTTACGTTCAGAAGCCCCGCACAATCTCCCACTTAAGCTCCCCAATTTCAGGGATGGAGAGGATTTCGGAGCATTTTTAGCACACTTCGAAAAGATCCTCGAAATCAATAGCATAAATCTGGAGGCTGAAGGTGTAGTCAGATTACTTCCACTGTTAAATTGTAAATTGCGCGAGATTTTCATATCTTTACCATCTGAATGTACAATTAACTACAACACCTTAAAAGCTGAGTTATTGGCCGCTCATAATATGACTCCCGATTTCTACCGCCAAGAATTTCGAGGAGGTCGTATTAAACACGGACAGACGTTCCGTCAATTCGGATACATTCTTCAGAGGTACTTTAAATTCTGGTTAGAATCCTCAAAGGTTGATCCTAACTACGAGTCCTTAACAGACTTCGTGTTGCAGGATCAATTTTTGGCGTCTCTCCTGACGGAGATCCGCGCGTTCGTCAAGGTTCGTCGGTGCCAGACCTTTAAAGAGTGTACCGAAGAAGCGGATGTCTATGCCGCAAGCCATAATTTATACCCAAAGGAGAATCTAACTCCTTACCAACCCCCCAACCAGGAAAGAAGGAAGGATTTGCGCCCCTTCCCAGGAAAGCTGACGAAGTTTCCGGGCCCCGTAAAACCCCAAAACTTCTTTCCCCAAAACCAACAACGGGACACCAAACCCCCCCGTTAAGATTTTTCCTCAATCACTCTTCCTGAAGCGACCAATTATATGCTTCACCTGTGGTGTAGAAAACTACATAAGCTGGAATTGCCCCCAAAATTCTAGACTTAAAAGCAGACCAGCCCACCAAGTTCACCAGATTAATTCCACCCCGGCTCCCCCGGTGGTGCAGACCCAAGCAGCAACTTCTCCCCCTCCGTCAGTCCACCAGGGAAATTTTATTTTTGACAAAAGTTCACCGGGAACTTTGAAATTTGAGGAGGGCAGCGTGAACGGCTGTCGAGTTTCGACTCTCGTCAGGGACACAGGGTGCAGGTGTTTCATCGTGTCCGACGAACTCCTCCCTCCAGTGGACCCTACCCACAAAAAAATTGCGGTGGTACATGACTACCTTGGGCGGGCGAACCAATTCCCCGTCGTTAGATGTTACCTGCAGTGTCAGTATTATGATGGCTGGGCTGAAGTCATTTCAGCACCCATACAATTCTGTTCCGTACTTATAGGACAGAGCCCCCAAGTAAGTTCAGACCCTGAGTCCAAGGCCGCCCTTTCTCGAGGCCGAGCTAAGAAAGAAGCCGAGGAGCCCGTCCTCCTCAGAACCCCGATACCGTCCAAATTTTCGGAGACCCTTAACCAGGACTTTAGGACGGCACAAAAGGAGTGTGAATTACTAACACCCTTATGGGATAAGGCCCAAAACAAGGACATGGAGACTGTCCGTGGACCCCCCCCCAAAAAAGTACCCCCAACGCGCCCATGGAGATACGTTCGTAGCACTGGACGAAGCATCGGCGCTTGAAGAGGATTACCCCGCGGAGTCCCTTAATGTAATACAGACAGTGTGCATCCAACCTGATGCCGATTACCCTCTTCCTTCCCTACCAGGCGAGTCTTTTGAACCCTCTGACCTGGATATCGACGCGCAGCTGACTCCACATCAAAAGAGTCAGCTACAAGAACTATTATGTCAGTTCGACGACGTTATTTTAGAGAAGCCTGGATGCGCTACTAGTTTCGAGCATGATATTAAATTAACAACCTTAGAACCCGTCCGTTCAAAACCCTATCCTATGCCGATTCATTTACGCCAAGCTTTTAACGCCAAAGTTAATAATTTAATTAGTTTAGACATAATAGAACCGTCCACCTCAAGTTATTGTTCCCCAATCGTCATGGTCAAGAAACCTGATGGCTCTTATCGGATGTGCATCGACTTCCGGAAGTTAAATTCGGTAACTGTGTTCCACGCCGAACCCATCCCGTTGGTAGACCAAAACCTCCACCTTTTTGAAAACGCCAAATTCATCTCAGAACTCAATTTGTGCAAGGCGTATTATCAAATTCTTCTCCGGCCCGATGTGAAAGCATATACAGCCTTTGCAACGGAGAAAGGCTTAATGCAATTCAAGCGCCTTCCTTTTGCCCTCGTGACTGCTTGTAGCAACTATAACCGTCTCATGAGAAGGTTGTTAGATGGACTTCCGAATGTATCCTTTTACTTCGATAATGTCTACGTCGCTACTCGTGAATGGAGTCACCATTTAACCACCCTATTAGCTCTCTTCGAGCGACTGCGCGAAAATGGCATCACCATTGGCCCCAGCAAATGCTATTTTGCCCACGAAACCATAAAATACTTGGGTTTCAAAATAGGACAAAGCCAGTTAGGTCCCCAAGAGGACAAGATTAGAACAATCGCTGGCATGCCCCTCTCGAATACTAAGGAGCAATTAAGATCATTCCTAGGAACAGCTTCTTACTATCGGCGATTTGACCCGAATTTCGCTGCAATTTCGGCGCCCCTCAGCTCCCTTTTAAAAAAGAATTCACCCGATCGTCTACGTTGGAATGATGTCGCTGTTTCCCATTTTAATCAGCTCAAGAGTAAGCTCATTTCTGCCCCCATTTTAAAGTTGCCCAACCCGGAAAAATCCTTTGGGATTAAGACCGACGCGAGCAACGAGGGCATTGGAGGTGTACTCCTTCAAAAAGGAGGATGACGGAACGAGTCATCCAGTTGCATATGCTAGTCGCCAATTATTACCACGCGAAAAGAGATATGCCACTATAGAGAAGGAAGCTCTATCAATTATCTGGGTTATAGACAAATTTAAAATGTACTTGATAAGTAAAAGAATTTCAGATAGGAACTGAGCACCGCCCGTTGGCCTTTATTCGAAATGTACGACACCCACCGCCGAATTATGCGCTGGAGTTTACTCTTGCAAGAGTATTAATTTAAGATAAATTATATAAAAGGTTCTGATAACCAGGTCGCTGACGCACTCAGTAGGAATGCGTTACCAAATAGTGTAGATTAATTTTATTCGTAGGATTAGGATCTCCATGTATGTATATACCGTCTTGTACGACTTAAATTAGATTCTCTTGTAATATAATTAGTTAATGTATATGTCTGAATTTTGTGGCTCAATGTCTAATTTTTTTCTCGTATGTATATATATTTGTACCCTTTCAATTACGTATAAATTATTTTGTCCCATATGTACTAATTTTATATCACTTCATTGCTCCATGCCCCTTTTATTGATTAAGTTTGTATTAAAGGTTAGTTTCCTCTATAATCGAAAGATCAAAATAATCATATGTATTGAGGTAATAGTTAGGTGCATGAAGGTACGGTCGGAACAAGAACACGAGTTCCCCACAACGGAGCTCTATCTTTGTCCCTTCTCTCTTTTTTTTCGAAGTGACAACTTCCCCCGGAATGGAGGGGTGTGATAGAACGGTTTGAGGCTGCTTAATTTCAACCACTATCACATGTTATTTAGAAACACGTTGCTTTCCACGTGCATCTTCGCCTTGAAGTCAGGCGCGTTATCGCCGCCACCTGAGTCAATATTTAACCAAGGAGGTTTCCCCCCCCCTCCGTTTCGCCCCATGCGCGGACCTCGCCAGATTGAGTTAGGCTTATGGGCAGATAAGGTATTGTTCTCATGGCGCGGCTGGGCATTCCCTTGAAGCCCCCACTCCATTGTCCCCTACGCCAAGGGGATTTCTCGACTATTTATATGGAAACTGTACCAATAAGAGCAGATTCGAGATCCATATTATCTTCGCGAGACATTACGCCGATCCGGTCTCACCTTGTGCACCATGGCCCTCTACCTCGAGATCCACCATCATTGTCCAGAAGAGGACAATATCCCTTGAGTGCCAAGGTCCAAGCCTTCAAGACGCCAAGTCCACAATGCCTTCCCTGTTGTTCAGAAAGAAATCAACGTTAGAACAGCCATTGTTCTTTGAGCCCGTTGACAAGAAACGGTTCTCACCCCCCCCCCCCCCCCCCCTGTTGTTCAGAAAGAGAATAACATTAGAACAGCCATTGTTCTTTGAGCCCGTAGACAAGAAACGGTTCTCACCCTTCCCCCTGTTGTTCAGAAAGAGAACAACGTTAGAATAGCCATTGTTCTTTGAGCCCGTAGACAAGAAACGGTTCTCCCCCCCCCCCCCATCCCTGTTGTTCAGAAGAGAACAACGTAGAACAGCCATTGTTCTTCAAGCCCGTTCGTCAAGAAACGGTCCTCATTCCCAAGACGTCACGTCAGGATCATTTAATCCCCCCATCCTTCGGCTGGAACTCGCCAGCGGACCAAGGATTCCTTCGCGTCGCCTTCCTCTGCACAACAACTTTTACTTACGTAAGCTGAACATTACCTTTGAGTATTTAACCTTTTTGTCAACCCTATCCTGTGCTTTAAATGGTTTAGCGAATCATCCCATCCCTTTAATTTTTGTTTGTTTACCTTTTTTAAATCTCTCCCAAATCTTAATCCTCGGATTAGCCAGATATTTCCACGACCCTTTTCATTCTCTGTTTATGTCAACATTTTCCGTTTTGTGTGTTGTTGATAGTTTTATTAATAAAACTCTATTTTATTAATGATAGCCATATTATTATCCTTGAGCTCAGTTCCACTTCTTAAGCATATTGAAGATAAATAATATCGGTCAACCAGAAACCACGCACTCTAAATATAATTGAATAGTTCCCTCAACGAATAGTTATATATGGTATATCGTCGACAGTCCATTCTACTCATTTTACTCTTCCTCCTTTTATTTTAATTTATCATCGTTATTTACTGTTCATATTCTCATTAGTGTGTCATTATTGTTTTTTTGTTTTTTTAGGGGGGGGGGGGGTTGGCTATTTCAGTTGTCAATATCAGTGATCTTATTCAGTTGTTAACATTGTTTTATTTATTAATAGGGTTTGTGTTTATTGTTGCATTCTTTCTATTTCCGTCAAATCTTTTTCTATATGTAATCTGATGCACTTCATTATATGTGTGGAGGAATAGAGTCTAATATAATATAGAGCGCCACCTTCAAATCTCAGAAGAGCGATGTTGCCTTAACCCTCGAACAAAAAGCGTGGGAAGCAAGGAATGAATCGGGTAAACATGGCTTTATTAAACCAACTGTGTTTATCTTGCGAGGTCTATTTCCTGCGCCTGAGGCGATTTAAGCTCGCTTCCCATACTCGTGACACGAGAGAAGAGCCCGAAGGGCTCTTCGACTGGCTCCTGATATAACCGGAGGTTTCCTTCTGGATAGGCAGTACAGCATGCCCGCGCACGAAAAAACATTACGTTCTCTAGTCGGATCATCAGTAGATTATTCGGGTACCCACAGCTAGAATCTCTCCGCCGTGGACATCGCCCCAGTCAGTTGGTAGCTCCTCACAACGGTCGTTCTTCCGTGAATTCGTGCCAGTACTCCCTCATCGAGAACAGTGAGGTAAAATCAGTCCTCCTTCATCAGTATCCTAAGGTAGAACTAGTAACTCCATGCTCCCACATCGAGAACCTTGAGGTAAAACTTATTTCCTTGTTGCATCCTTGTCTCCCTGAGTTACCTCACCTTCGACGCTTATCCTGTGCAAGACGTCGACCCTGCGGACCTCGTTATAATCTGGTATTCCCCGAACAAATAACAATTATTTACATTACAGCTTATTGTAGCCCCTTAAAACTCTGATTCAAGTCTGGTAATTAACCGCTTTAATCCCATGGATTTGCCTTTTTGTTGACACCGAATGTGTCCGCTATTTATTTAAACACGTATCTCACATAACAATCCTTTGTATTTATAATTAATATTTCTTTTTTTAGCATCCTTTAAAAAACCTTGAACATCTATCGGCCATAAATTAACCTTCAAACCAATCTGCACTCTCTTATTTTTGATAATTATTACCCACACACTCGGGAGATGAATTTGTCCCACTATTCTCATTATTCCATCTCCAACTGGTCGGACCAAGCCATTAGTGTGTCTCAATGTCCCCTTATATATATATATATATATATATATATATATATATATATATATATATATATATATATATATATATATATATATATATATATATATATATATATATATATATATATATATATATAAGCGATCCCCGACTATTACCGTTCAAAATTTCGACATTCCCGAATCCAACCACGTCAGACGTTCCGTCAATTTGGTTACACCCTACAGCGAAATTTTAATTTTTGGTTAGACGCTTCTAAAATTACGTACGATTATTAGTCTTTAGTTGACTTGTCCTTAAAGATCAGTTATTGGCTGCGCTACCCCCAGATATTCGCGCATTCATCTCCCAAGTCAAAGATTAATAACTTACGATTCCCTTCGCTTAATGCCCCTTTAATTCGTTAAGGTATCGGGCCCATCTAAACCCAGAAGTTTTTTCCCATCGAAACCCAGAGATATCAAATCTCTTACTCCCTATTCCCTTGCGTCGTCATGTGCGGAGAGGAAGGTCATGTGCGTACAAACTATCCCCAGAATTCCCAGCTGCGGAATAACTCCGCTCACCAAGTCCACCAAATGTGCGCCGCTCCTGCTTCCCCATCATCTCGCCCTAAAACTCCCACTCCTCTCTTGCCTTCTCCCCCTCCCCCTCACACATCAGGTCAATTTTCTCTTCGATAAAGCTCACCTGGATGCTTAAAATTTGAAAACGGATTCGTAAACGGATGCCGAATATCGACTCTCGTTCTCGATACAGGGTGCAAGTTTATTGTAGTGTCAAATGAATTACTTCCCCCAGTGGGCCCTAACCACAAAAAATTTGCAGTAGTCAACGACTACCTTGGACGCGCGAACCGCTTCCCCATTGTGAAGTGCTACCTTGAGTGCCAATAATTCACCGGCTGGGCAACTTCAGCCCATATTAAGTTTTGCTCAGGCTTGATCGCACAGTGTTCCCAAGTGTCCCCCAACCCAGTGGCTCACACCGTTGATACGTACGCGGGCCAAGGCAAAGAGAGAATTACAGACACAAGCTCCCCTTGAAGCCCCCTGCGACGCTGAGTGCAGCAGCGTCAGGAGCGAAGAATTCGCTCGAGCACAGGAGTGCGAAACCTTCCTTCCCCTATGGGAGAAAGCTCGGAGCCACGAGCAAAATCCTGCCCGCGGCCGCAAAACGGTCTCTTACATCGTAAAAGAAGGCCTTTTGTACCGAGCCTGCTCGGATGGCAATATCCCAGAGGCTCATTCACTGTATGCCCTACGCTCACACGTCCCGCTCGTTCTTAAGATCGGACACGATAGTGTATTTTCGGGTCAATTCAACCATAACAAGACTGAAGACTGCACAAAGGATATACAGGTATTTCTTTTTTTCCGGGTGCTGCGGTTGACATCTCTGAATACTGCCAGTCGTGCGACATATGCCAGAAAACCAGGGCAAAATGGTGTATTGAGCCTGCCCCCCTCATAAGGGACCAATCATCTCAGAGCCTTTCTCTCGCGTGGCCTTCGACCTCATTGGCCTCATTCACCACACTTCCAGCGAGGCGTATAGTTATGTCCTCACCCCTGTGGACTTTGCAACACGCTTCCCCGAAGCAGTGCCTTTGAAGCGTATTGACAGTGTTAACTGCCCCGAGGCCCTCATAGCCATTTTCTCTCTGGTAGGCATGCCGAACGAGGTATTGTCCGACAGAGGTAGGAAATTTACCTCCGAGTTAATGGAATATGTAGTTAAGTTGTTAATGGTGAAGCCACTATTCACCACCCCTTTTCACCTAGCCACAAATGTAATTTGCTAGAAACTAAATGAGACCGTGAAGTCAATACTGAAGAAACTATGCGCTGATCTACCGCAAGGGTGGCATCGCTATTTGCATGTAGCATTATTTACATATAGGGAAATTCTCCATCGTACACTGGGATTTGCCCCCTTCGAGCTACTCTACAGTCACAATTTAGGCGATGCCTTTAGTATTCTCAATAAATTATTTGCTAACCCCTGGTTAGGCAGAGAAATTTAATCTTCTTATTCCTATTTGCTGGGTCTGCGACGAAAACTGCAAACGTATGCAGATATAGCTTACTAGAACGCGGACCTTAATTTGGAAAAATATCGGACTTACTTCGATATCGAAAGAAAGGAAGTTGAAGCCCAGCGACGAAGTTCTGTTGCTGTTGCCCACCGAGAGCAACAAGCCTTTTAGCCACTGGAAGAGCCCCTTCCCCGTTCTTGAGGCTCAAGGACCTGTAGACTACCTCACCAGAAAGCCCACAGGAAAAAAACTATCCCACATCGATATGTTAAAACGGTACCACCATCGTGCGTGTATAAATAACATCGTGACCCTAGACGAATAATCAGCTATGAGGGCTGATTACCCCGCGGACTCCCTTAATGCAATACAAGTGGTCTGCGTGGAGCCGGATAAGGATTATCATCTCCCTACCTTGACCGACGCCTCAGAATTACCACCAACTGGATTAAAAATTGACACACGGCTGACTCCCGAACAAAATAGTCAGCTGCAGCACCTTTTAAATAGCTTTAAAGTCGTAATCTCTGAAGTCCCCGGTTGTGCTACCAAATTTGAGCATGACATCACTCTTACCACCCACGAGCCCATCCGTTCGAAGCCGTATCCTGTCCCTATTCACCTGAGGCAAGCGTTTAACTCGGAGGTTGAGAACTTGCTGAAGCTTAATATCATCGAGCCCTCCAATTCCAGTTACTGCTCTCCTATCGTGATGGTACAGAAGCCTGATCGTACTTACCGTATGTGCGTCTATTTTTGCAAGGTAAATTCCGTGACTGTCTTCGATGCTAAACCCATTTCCCAAATCGACTAAAATCTCCATATCTTTGAAGAAGCAAAATTTATCTCCGAGCTAAACCTTTGTAAGGCCTATTATCAAATTCCGCTTTGGAAGAGCGTACGATTGGCCCCGACAAGTGCTACTTTGCCTATGACACGATTAAGTATATGGGTTTTAATATCGGAAAGAACCAGATTGGGCCCCAAAAGGATAAGGTCAGGGCCATCGTCTAGATGCCCCTCCCATGTACTACAAAACAACTCAGTTCCTTCATGGGATCCGCCTCGTTTTACAGGTGATTTGTCCTTAATTTCGCGACACTTGATGCCTCTTTATGTGCGCTCCTCCAAAAGAAGTCTCCGGATCCCATCGTGCGGAATCCGAAGTCTACTTACCACTTCCACCAGTTGAAGGGCAAATTAGCGTCCTCCCCCATCCTGAGACTGCCAAACCCTAATAAGCCGTTCGGAATCAGGACGGACGCGAGTAACGAGGGCATTGGTTTTGTGCTTCTGCAGTATGGTGACGACGGTAAAAGTAGCTAGGGGCTTCCGCGAGTCGCAAGTTATTACCACGCGAAAATAATTATGCCATCATAGAAAGGGAATCTCTGGCTATCGTATGGAGTGTCCAGAAGTTTAGAATGTATCTGATTGGGAAGGAGTTCATAATTGAGACGGACGACCGTCCTCTTGCATACTTTCGTAATATCAAAAATAATAACGGGCGCCTTATGCGATGAAGTCGACTCCTTCAGGAATATCAGTTTAAAATTTAGTATTTAAGAGGGTCTGATAATTGTGTAGTAGATAGCCTCTGCCGTAACCCCTTGGCAACTAACCCCAGCTAAACGGCCATTAGGAAACAACCCTATTGCTTATTGTATATATAATTTGAGGGGCACCTTTAATGGGAGGCTAATAAAAGAAAGAAAGAAAAAAGAAAGAACATGTCTTTGTAATATAAACACCACCTGTATATTTTATCTTGTACTCTTATGACGCCAAACGTTCCCTTCTGTATATTTATTTTCCTTGTTTTTGTCAATTTCCTTTTAATTGTATGCGCCATTGTTAATTACTTTTTTGTATGTACGATTTTTTCATTGCCCCTTTGTAAATTACCTTGTTTTTCTCTCTGATGTATACCTAAACCCGGATCAGTCGGTTTTTAGTTGTGTACATCTATTCGACACAGGCCAGGACGTCCCTTTAAATTGTCTCCCCTCTTGACCGTTCGCGTGGAAAAACGCCTTTCCTTTTCTTTTTTATGCTCCTTTTCTTCCCCTTCGTCTGAGAAAAGTGTCATCTTTTGGAAGGGAGGAGATGTGGAGGAATAGAGTTAATATAAATTGGAGGTCCACCTTGAACCCTCAAAAGAGCCACGTGGCCTTAACCTTGGAACAAAAAAACGTGAAGAAGCAAGGAAGGAATCGGGTGAAAATGGCTTTATTAAACCAGCTGCGTTTATCTTGCGAGGTCTATTCTCCACGCCCGAGGCTATTTAAGCTCGCCTCCCATACTCGGGACACGAGAGAAGTGCCCGAAGGGCTATTCGACCCGCTCCTTATATAACCGGAGGTTTCCTACTGGATAGGTAGTACAGCACGCCCGCGCACGAAGACACATTACTTTCTCGAGTCGGATCCTCCGTAGATTATTAGGGTACCCACGGCTAGAATCTCTCTGCCGTGAGCATCGCCCCAGTTCTGCTGCGAATTCGTGCCAGTACTCCCTCATCGAGAACCTTGAGGTAAAATCAGTCCTCCTTCATCTTCATTCAGATGAAAAAACCAGTAACTCCCCTCCTACATCGAGAACCTTGAGGTAAAACATATTCCCTTGTTGCATCCTGACTTCCCTGAGTTACCTCCCTTTCGACGCTTACTTTGTGCAAGACGTCGACGCTCCGGCCCTCGTTATAATTTGGTATTCCATGAACCAATTATATTATTTACATTGCAGCTTATTGTAGCCCCTTAAGACTCTGATCCGAGTCAGGTAATTAACAGCTTTAATCCCGTGGATTTGCTTCTTTGTTGACACGGAATGTGTCCGTTATTTATTTGATCACGTATCTCACACAACCCTCTTTTGTATTTATATTTAATATTTCTTTTTTGTTTTTATTAAACTTTATTTTTTTAGTATCCTTTAAATAACAGTGAACGACTATCGGCCATAAATTTACCTTTAAGTCAATCTGCACACTCTTATTTTTGATAATTATTACCCACACATCCGGGGGACGAATTTCTCCCGCAATTCGCATTATCCCCTCCCCAATCGGTCGGACCAAGCCATTAGTGTGCCATTGTCCCTTTATATATATATATATATATATATATATATATATATATATATATATATATACAGGCCGCTGCTCTCTTCCTTAACAGGAAGAGCTTGGTTACACAGGCACCCCTGCGAGGGGGGAAGGGGCGGCCTACGGCCTTATTTGCTAATCTTAACCGCCTTTTTTAATCCCCTTTATAGACTTTATTTTAACACCCTGAACAACCTTTTCTTCTTCTTCTTCTTCTTCTTCTTTTTTATTTTTTATTTTCTTTTTTTCTTTTTATTCTTCTTTTTTTATTTTTTTTCTTAGATGACAACTGAACTAAAAGAAAAAATCTTATTCAAACACCTTAAAAAAATCTCGTTCTTAAAATATAGGGTTATGGATATATATATATATATATATATATATATATATATATATATATATATATATATATATATATATATATATATATTAGTGTAGTTGGGTAGCAGTCTTTCCTGAATGCAAATTTTGTTGAAGACCATTGTTTATTTTCCCTTAATTAATTTCCTTTGGCCACTTTCTCTTCTTCTAATTCTTTTTTATTCCATCTTGTAGATGGTGGATCACTTCTGCAGTATTCATTTCTTTTTTAAATGAATGTGTTTGGTAAAAAACAAACTAAATTGCTAAGCTTTCGATCTTATTCGATCATCTTCGGAGCGTTTTGAAATGTTCTTGCCTCCTTTACCGATGTAATGAGTGTAGTGAGGATCTGACAAGAGTGAAAGAAGATCAAGATCAAGATCAAGATATATTAAAGCGATAAATATATATGAGTTTTTTCATTTTACAAATATTAAAATTAAAAATTAATACATATATGTAAAACAAAAGAATAGATAGGTGTAGTGATGAAGTTATATTTTTAGGAAAATTCAGTGGAGAAGAGTAAGCTATAAGTATGAGTAGTAAAACAGATTCTCCCGGAATCAACGGGGAGGTAATCTTATTGGTCCTATATATTGCTTTGATAAAATACATGAAATGTTTTTAATTTTAGTTATATAAACTTAGTATCAATTTTTAGGAATAATTTTTCAAAGTAAAATTTTGATATAGACACATTACATTCATAAGAGATTTAATTTATTTTAGCATTTACAATTTTAGTTGAGTTGGGTTGTTGTGTTTTTTTTGGGGGGGGAGGGGGCATGAGGTCATATCTGCATATATTATAAAAATCTTTTGAGTAAATTTTTTTATATAATCACATTACATTCGATTTCATTTATTTTAGCACTTACAATTTTATTTGAGTTGTTCTTGTAGTCATATTTAATTATATTAATTATTCTGGTTTTATTATTTCCTCTAATTTCGTGTAACATTTTATTTTGGTCGCACTTTATGTTATTATTATTTACACACTTAAGTTAAATTATTATCTTATCGGTTAACTAGTTTTACTGATATTTTTATTTTTATTCTCAGAGTTCACTTATTATTATAGTAATTAATTGTTAACTGACTTATGTTTAATTTTCGCGTTTTAGATTAATTTTAATGTTTTGTTTTAATCTAGTTCCTTTCAGCTTATTCATTAATTTATTATTCTATATTTTACACTGTTGGACCATTTTTATTTATTAATTAGTATTTTCTCGATTCATTCACTTTTCGCACTTTTGATTGCTTATTCTACACACTTAAATTTGTTCAATTATTCGCACTTTTGATTACTTGTTTTAATCACCTTGATTTGTTCAATAATTTATATATTCACTTATTATTATTACTTTTGACACTCATTCAATTTCGTCGGAAGTCTTTTGGCCAGTTTCTATCTTCTTAAAGCTAAACATATCGACGGTGTGTACGCACGAGTCCGGGATATAAATCGCGCGCTCCATCAATAGTCCACCAATTTCTTTCGGGGACCATGGTCCTTCATAAGTCCATTTGTATTTGCCTTTGTTGATTCCGTCGATCGAGTAGTTTTTCATGGTGTCCCCTAAGGGGTCGGCATAAGGGAGGACCAAAGACTTTAAGGTCCACGTCCTTGGCGTCGAAGAAACAGCCCCGCAGAAGGATGTCCCTTTTCTCCGTTACGGGAACTACCGGATACTTTAGGATTTCCTCTTCTTTCTTCGTCTCTTGTTCCACTTCTCTTTTCTTTTCCCTTTTTTATATTTTCTTCTTCGTGAACTTTTTCGTGTTTCCATTATTCTCCAAGTCTTTTTCCGTAGTTACTTCTTCCTCCGAGGGTTTTTGGTGCTGATTCGCAACTTCTTCTTTTTCAATGTTCTTTTGCTGGGGCTCGTCAATAAATTGAATCCTTAACATTTCCTGCGATGCGAGGTTGGGCGGGAACCATAACTTCTTCTGAAACCCGTTCCTTTGCAAGAGGCGATTTAACTCATCTGCAAAGGAGCCAGGGTTTGCTAGATTCGCCAAGTGAGCAAAGATGATCATGGTCATGATCTCCTTGGACTCCCCCGGCATTACCAGTCTTGGGGCAGAGTTTTCTATGCAATTGGTCTTGGTTGTTGCCACTGCCTCGACGTAGGTCTTGGATTTTGAATCTTTACCTGATTCATCACTTCGCGTTTTGCCCGGATAGTTTCCTTGCGGATGGGACACCTCATGGTCATGGCCCTGTGGTCCCCTCCACGGTTAACGCTCTTTGGTTACTCGTAAGTGGACTCTTTCCTTCTGTGACCTAGTATGGAACAGATGGAGCAAGTGACGTCAGCCGCAGTACCGTCTTTAGTGGGATGTTGTTCCACGGCAAGGCAGCGTTGGCAGAACTCGAGTTGGATAAACTCCGCCAGTTCAACCTGTTCTGGGGCTATACGAAGGAAGAATCCCAGGTGTCCTTCAACTATAGGATACCGCTCATTTTGATGGGCGATTTAAACGCCCATTGCGGGGCTTCTGGGTACATAAATACAAACATTGTCGGAAAAAAACTTAACACCCTTATCAATAGACGTATACTGCAAAGACTGGGACCCAATTTCTCTACATACTTACGAAGAGATCACGCAACAAAACCGGACATCTGCCTGGCTAACTTCAACCTGCCCTTTAACTATTTTATGGAACCAGTGGATGTTCCTTGCAGTGACCATACTGCGAATCTAATGTACATAAACAAGAATCTTATACAAATAAATGAAAGGCGTACCATAGAGCGGATTGGGATAAGTACAAGAATTACTTCAGACGTACGTGCCCAGCCCGCTCGGGGAAGCCAATCTAGAGGAAATCGACAGAAAGTTGGATAGGATCAGAGAAGAAATTAAAAGAGCAGAGAAGGGGTCCGTCCCCATTAACTCGTTCTAAACCATTAAACAATTTATGTGGACACCAGAAATGGTGGCTTTAAGCGAGGAGATCTGCCGGGCGGCAGAACATATAAGAAGATTCGGAACATCAAGGGAAGCATACAGCGCACTAAGGTGACAGAAAAGAGAACTAATAGCACTAATTTATGAAAAACAGTAAGAGAAATGGGATCAGCACATCGAGAAAATAGATGTGGAAACATCATCAAGGGAATTTTGGAAACATATCAACAGATTAAAGACTCGGACAACAAGGGATAAAATGAAAATTAAGGATGCAGGGAACAACATTTTAGAAGATGAGGAAGAAATAGAGTCATTATTTAGATAGCACTGGAGAAATGTTTTCAAAATTAGCGAGGAAGAGAATGAGGACTATGACATTGATTTCAAACATCAGATCGTGGACAAGCTCAATGGAGAGATCGAAAGGACATACCCCTTCCACTTTGTCGAGGAAAGGAGAAATAACAACGACGGAATAAATTTAATTATTACATCTGAGGAATTAAACGAAACCATAAAGAACTTCTGACAGAGAGCCCCAGGTAGATCGGGACTCACCAGATTAAATTACATCGAAGAACCACCGAACATACTGGAGGAAGTGAGAAACGTCTTCAATGCATGCTTGAACACGGGATAATTTCCTGATGAACTGAAAGGGGCGAAGATGATATTCATAGCCAAGGCGAGAAAACCCCCAGATCAAATAGATAACTACCACCCCGTCTTGCTGCTAGATTTCATCGGTAAAGAATTGTAATAAATAATAAATAACAGACTGTCAAAATTCCTCGATGATAATGGCCGAAGAAACAGCTGCTAATTGGGCTTCATGAAAAACAGAAGCACGTAGATGGCCCTTGGAGTCATCCTCGAAAAGATAGCGAAAGCAAAGAGAGAAAAAATGAGCGTAGATATCGTATGCCGGAACGTCTTCAAGACATTTGACAAAGTATGGCAGAGGGGTATACAACTCAAGATACTCAGATTAGGAATAAACAACAAGATGGAAAGGATTTTATGTGATTATGTAATGGAGAGACGTGCTTATGTGGAAATAGGACAACATCAGGGGGAAATATTCGAGCTCGCTGCGGGTTTGTTCCAAGACGGATGTCTGAGTCCGTCTCTCCATTCAATCTACAAAGCAGATATACTACCACCAAGAAATGAAGGCTGCTTGAACATCCAATTTGCCGATGACATCATTCAAATCATAGTTTGCCCCTACAGGAACGGCCCTAAGCAAGCTAGGATGACTTCAGAAGAGATAAGAAGCATTAATAGATACGAAAAAAAATGGAAAATTAAAACCAACAGGGATAAATTTAAAATGGTACCCGTGTACAGGGGAACATCTCAGATGTATATGTCGAAGGACAGCGCTACAGCTACGACAAAGAATGTAAGGTGCTCCAACAAACCAATACGAAATCAGGTTATAAAAAGCACGTAATTGAGAGGGTAAATTGAGGGAAGAGCGGCCTGACATTGCTGTACAAGTTAATTAACCTAAGGATGAAAAACAAGAGAAAAATTTATCAAGCCATAGTACAGTCCGCGATTATTTATTCAACCATCGCGATGTGCACGATCTCGAGAAGTAACCTATTAAGACTCCAAAAAGTCCAAAACAAACACCATAAGAGGAGAAAGAAGAAGACTACGAGACATGCGTAGGGAGGCTAGGATAAAGCCACTTAACAGAATAATTGCAAAAAGAGCAAGGAAAGACTTAGAAAATACTCAGACTGAATTAGGGGCTGAATTAACCAACTAAATTGCCCAGGGAGAATGATGGAGATCACACAGACTATTCCCAAGTTTCCAAAGGATTGATGAGGGAGGACAAGAAGACGAAAAAGAAATCTACAATTAGAGAAAGAGATTAATACTCGACGACGACTAAGAGTATTTAATTAACCAAAGCTAACCAGAGAATAGCATATAGTAAATCATAACTATGATAGGAATAGGAAAGAATAGATAGGGAGATAAAAACATACACAAGTTTTTAGTAAGAATACTTACTAATAACGGTTTAAACACTTCATAAGTGCCAATACTACTTTCTAACTTTATCACGCTAGCTATACTACCTAAAATGGACAGAGATAAGTCTGACCTCCAGGCAATTAGCATCTCTTTGCAAACCTCTTACTTCCTTCAGCCTTCTGCATCTATTCGTTTTTACTATCATATTCGCACAAGGGACTCACAGTGATACGTGGGTCAGGTGTCAGGATAAACTCTCATAGTTATAGTTAGAGACAAGCAACACATCGTGGTTTGAATTCCACGTTAAGCTGTAGGTCCCATGACTAACTAAGTCCACTTTTGTCTCTTACTATTTTCTTCGCTGTCCTATCCTAAAACTTTCTTCTTCCTCTCCCTTTCACTCCTAACCGCCGTACTCAAAGTGCTTGGAGCCTACTTTGGCTCTAGACAATGTGATTATGATGGTCTATAAAGGAGTACCGGGCCTACCCTCTTCCTCCTTGGCCGCGCCAAGGGGGGTGGAGGGATGGTCGGAAGAGCTGTTCTTTGTATCCCATCTCTCTTTTCATTTCATTTCATTTCATCTTCATTTATTAATATGTCTTCTAAGATGTTCAGCCTCGTTTTATTGACCTCTTTTCTTTTAATAATGGTGTTATCAACGAGCATATCTCTGATTAGGTTAATATTATGGGCACTCTCCATATGATTATTAGGCCCTCCGCTTTGTAGGTGCATGGTTAAACGCCTCGATAATGTAGTGGTTGTCATGCCTATATATTTTGAGTTATTATAAAGCTTACAGTCTTTATCGGGGCAGATGAACTCGTAAACTATGTTGGTTGATTTGAGATTCGAAGAGTTTAGGCAGGTCTGATTTTTCCTCAAGAGATTACTGGTTTTTGTTGTTTTATAATAAATGATGAGTTGGATTTTATCCGTTTGATTTTTAACCTTGATGTTATGGTTAATAATCTACTTGATGTTTTTTTCATCTATTTTATAGGCTGTAGTCATCTAGATTCTGTAATACACTTTGATTTTGTTGACTTCTCCTTGATTACTTTCAGTTTTATCCGCATGTTGGTAATGGTTATTTAAAAATAATTGGAGTTGTTTGTCAATCATGCTGTTTGAGAAACCATTATTCACGAGTATTTGTTTAACTCGTGCAATCTCTTGGTGAAAAGTTCGCACGTAGAGGAGCATTAATAAGCTCGGCGGATGTATGAGCCGATTACGCTTATTTTATACCTTTCAGGGCATTCACTCTCCGCAGTAAGGTATCTTTCCATGTCCATACTTTTCCTATATACATTAATGATGTAGCTGCCATTGATGTTTTGAACCTCAACGTTCAAGAAAGGGAGTTTATTGCCCGTGCTCAATTCATAAGTGAATTTTAGCACTACACTTTCGAGACGTTTAACCATGTATCTAAAAGCAGAAGGCCTAAGAATCTATAGAGTGTCCCCATAATATTAACTTAACGAGAGATATGCTCGTTGATAACACCATTATTAAAAGAAAAGATGTCAATAAAGCAAGCCGAAAAATCTTAGAAACCATATTAATAAATGAAAATAAGCCGGCCATCAACAGTCAAGTGACAAGCTGGGATCTAACATTAAAACTATTTTAAAATTCCACCCACAGGAGTGGTCCATTTCCCCTAACGTTACGTTCAACCAAGGCAGAATAAATACCCATTAAAAACGTTTTCTTTCACTCTCTCAGATCCTAAATCCACTCATTACATCGGTAAAGAAGGCAAGAACATTCCGAAACGCTCCGAAGATGATCGAATAAGATGGAAAGCTTAGCAATTTAGTTTGGTTTTTACCAAACACATTCATTTAAAAAAGAGATGGATACTGGACAAATAATCCACCATCTACAAGATGGAATAAAAAAGATAGAAGAAGAGAAAGTTGCCAAAGGAAATTAATTAAGGCAAAATACACAATATTCACAACAAAATTTTCATATATATATATATATATATATATATATATATATATATATATAATTGCTATACCACGATAATCTGGTACAGTAATCTTAATCTTACTTATTTCGTCCTTGGGTAGCGTTTTGTTTTTTGTTTATCTTTACCAACAGGTTTTGGTCGCGTTCGTGGAGTATTTTATTTAAAGGTTCGAGTCCGGGTTCTTTGATGTAGTTCCTCTGATGTAATTCGGTCCTGCCTTCTCTTCTTTTATATAAATCGCGTTGCCAGTTTTTTTGTACTTTTGGAGCGTTTTTTATTTGTGTGGTTCTCAACGTATCTATAGGGAAGATAGGGTATACCATCTTGGATCGGACAAGGGCTATGTACAGTTTTCTTTTGTTCTTATTTGAGAGGTTACGGAATCTTTGTATCGTCGCAATGGTCAGTTTTGCTTCTGTCACCTTTTTTGTTAGATGAGAAGCATATCCATTTGTTGTTAGTGTGAGTCCGAAGACTCTCCCTTCTGTTTTGTATCGATATTCCTCTCCGTCGACTCTAATTGCAGCTTTTTTCCTCCGGTTTATTTGTATTAGGTTGAATTTATTTAGGTTTGTTTTGATTTTATTCCTTCTTTCGAAAACATTTAAGTTCTTAATTTCTCTTGTTGCCATCTGGGCTATGTCTCTATGTTTCTTCTGATCACTGGAGATGATTTGTGGTATGTCACATGCAAGTTGGATGTACATTACACTCTCTTCCGTTAGATGGGGTAGATCTCGGGTATATATGTTGTACAGAGTTAGAGAAAGGCACCCTCCTTGATGGACACAGTCCCATAGAGGGAATGCCTCACCAATTTGGCCGTTTATTTGAAGAATAGCTTTTATTTCTTCCAGGTAGTGGCATAATATTTTGTTTAAGTTGGGTTCCATATTGAAACTAGTAATTTTAGTTTGTAGGCTTGGAATCCATACCTTATCGAAAGCTTTGGCAACGTCACCGAGTATGACGTCCACTCTGTTGCCTCACGCTGTTTGGTGGCAATTTTTTCTGCAATAATTGCCTCCGCGGATTCAGTCCCTCGTTTGCCCCTGAACCCGTGCCTTTGTGAGTTATAGAGGTTATTAGTCTCGAGGTATCCTTTTAACCTTTCGTTTAGTTGCTTTCGAGTAGTTTGCCGAGGAACTCTAACAGCGAGGTTGAGCAGTAGCTTTCGATTTGCTGCTTTGGTTTACCCGGTTTCGGCAGAAAGATCATCTTTGCCGTTTTGAAGGCCTGAGGATAGTATCCAGTATTCAAACAGGCTTTGAAAATCTTCAATAGTGCTTCATGCACGTTGTTTGGTGCATTAATCAGGTGCGCCTTTGTTATGCCACTTAGTCCTGGTGCTTTCTGCTTAAATGACTTGAGGCTGCCAAGTGTTCTTGCATTGTAAATGGCATTGCCTCTTCCGAGCAAATGGGTCTCTCCTCACCAACTCGTACGTATGGCGTGATATTATCTTGCTGTGTTTGTAAGATTTGAGGGATTTCTTCTTCATATTCTCTATCGAAGTCAAAGTTTTATTCTGGACAAATTGAAAGAAATTTGGCCCAGTGTCTTCGGAAGTGTTCTTGTAGTTCTTCATTTCGTGGCACTTCCTTGTTCTGTACTTTAATTTTTATTTGTTCTTTTGGTTGAGTTCCTCGTGGTCTTTTGTATTGTGTACAGAATTTCCTCGCATCTGTTTCAATGTCAATTTTTTCGATAATTTTATTCCAAGCTTAAATTGACTTTTCTTTTATTAGTACTCTTACTTGTCTTCTAATTGTATTTGGTCTTCTGGATCTTCCCATTGTGATACTCAGCTACATTATCTCCTTTTCAATCTTTCGAATTCTACCATATTTTCTTTTATTTCGTTGTCTCATCGCGGTGCAAGAAGGGTTCTGTGTTCTGTTGTTGGTGCGTAGATTGCATCAGGTTCTGTTAGTTTTTCGGTTAGGTATTCTTTATACTTGGCCAAGTCGGTTTTGTTGAGTGATTTTCTTTGGGGGATCGTAATTTGGATAGGGGAGGTGAATATAGTTGTGATCATGCTTAAGTGGTCGGAAGGGATTGCAGGTATGGGTTCAGTATGGATATTGAGGTTAAAATTGGGGTTGTTGGCCTAAGTCTAATAAACCCCCATTTATATGGAGGAGCCAGTACTGCGTACACCGTAGTCCACAATAAAACTCCATTATGAATTCCTGAATGCAAGCTCAAACAACCGTTCCACTGAAGTACCAAATACAAAAGAGACTTTTCCCTGTGAATGATAAATAATAGGAGAGATATATATATATGTATATATATATATATATATATATATATATATATATATATATTTAATTTCACGACGAAGGTAAGGACACATGAGAGGCTCAGGTACATGTGATTTATTTGGTACTAAAGAAGAACGTTTCAGGCGTATCGCCCATCTTCAGCTTCTAAAATCATAAAACAATAAAGTACAGTTAGACATGATTAAATTGTTAGTGTCAGTAAACTTATAAAGAAGTCAGAAATTCTCTTAAAACTAGAAGTTGAAATATTTTCATAGGGAAGGGGCGTTAAAAAATTTAAAGGCTAAAGTAATGGAATTTCATTAAACTAGAAAAATTAAGACGAGTAAAAATATAAAACTCCCAAATTATGAACAAAACTAACATTATAAAAAGACAATTACGATCTTATTAAGATTATAATATGCTAAAGTAAAAGATCCATATGGTAAAAAAATGACGATATAAAATACAAAGAGTTAAGAAAACTAAAAAGGACTAAAATAAATTTAAACTTACAATATTAAAAATAATCAAGTTAAGAACATATAGATAAATCGAAGATTAAAAAATTACTCAGGAATTTAAAAGGCAAGAGTATCAAAGTATCAATCTAATGAAACGTGAAAATAAACAAACAACAAAAGTAAATAATTAAAGTATAATATTGCTTACCGATGAACTTCAGGTGAAATCACAAAGTGAAGAAATTATAAAGGGAGTGGCTTGAAGAAGGATAGGATTTTGATTGGTTGGTTGTTGAATAAGAGAAAGTTGGTTGGTGTTGAGTAAGGTAATTATAATTGAGGAATAAGAAGGGAAACAACGGTATTATCTATGTTGAGTGTAGGAGATTTTCTTTGTATCAGTAGAGATTCCAAAATTCTTAGACTATATTCATTGTTATTGCGACCAATTATTTTTAAATTATCGATGGAACATTATCTTGTATTGTATAATATGATTTATAATTACAGAAGCCTCTTTTTTAGACAAATATTTTCCAGTGCGATGGCTTATTTCCCTGTGAGAACAAAACCTCTGATTCAATGAGTGAACCGTACTACGAAACGTTGTTCCTTAATACCAAATAAATCAGATGTACCTGAGCCTCTTGTGTGTCCTTACCTTCGTCGTGAAATTGAAGATCAGACTGGTCAGCAGCAACTCATATGACTCTATTTACAAGAAATATGGACCTAAGGGATTAAAGTACTACCGAATTTTTCTAAGTGATCGAAAAGACTTTTCTTGACTGTACTTTCATTGAAATTTGTCGCAACGGTAATGTGTATCCCAGTTTTGTCTATTTCAAGCTTTATCGGAAATTCCTATATCATTCCAAATTTTGCAATCCTCTCTGGATTACTTGTTAAACCATGAAATTTAATTTAATTTTCGGTCATACCAGTGCCTTTTGGTCGATTTTGAACCCTCTAAATTTAATTTACGCACTCATTTTTCATTTTTGGATTTCTTATGCTTTCTTGTCCTAAATTACCATGATATTTCAAGATATTCTCAACAGGTATCTATGATTCATAACAAAAAAACTCCACAAATTATGCCTTGGACAAACTGATCTTTTCTCCAATGGTAATAATGTAAAAAATCTATCTAGCTATCACCTGTCTCGACGAGAAGTGTTTCTATTATCTTTGGGTTTCCAATTTAAACTGCCTAACTTAAAAATCAAATATCCCTCCTACTATTTATACATTGAAAACTTTTTACACGACATTCGCAAACTACCCATAAACTATGAGTACAGTAGATTCAAATCTGACTTTTCAGAAGTGGCACACGAATTTTATCACAAATTGAGGAAATTAAAAGAAATTTCTCTCATGTTCAGAAACAGTGATATTAAAGCGCTAAGATCTCTATCTAATAATTCAGATATTGTCATTACAAAACCTGATAAAGGCAATGGAGTTGTTCTACTAAATCAAACTGATTATGTACACAAAATAGAATCCATACTTATAGACACTACAAAATTTAAACTGCTCTCTGAAACACTAATAAATTCTAAAAATACACTAAAGTTATAGACCAGCAAACTTATGATGCTCTTCATTCTAGTACTTCTGGGCTAGGCTTATTATACGGCCCTCCAAGCTACACAAAACTGATGTTTCTCTCCGACCAATTTTGTATTCTTATTCTCTTGCAACTTTTAACCTTTCTAAATATCTTTCTGTCTTGGTATGACCAGTTGTACGCCGTTATACGCACACATACCTACTGGCCGACCGAAATTACGGCTCTACCTTGGGATGGTTCTAAGAGTGCTTTAAATACACAGTTGCCTGGCCAAGGAATATTCAAACACAGACGAAAAAAATATACTTTAATAGGACTAAAGATTATATATACATATAGGGCAAGTTAAATGGCAATGGAATTAAATATTGACGGTTCACTGCTAAGATAATTAACACTATAAATTAAGTTTGAACCGAGGGATAATTAATTAAGTAATGATTTTTACAATTATGCAAGTTCTAGAGCAAAGGGGATCCTTAAGGTTCGACGCGGTAAAGGTGGAAGGAGCGTGACGACGCGGAGGTTAAATCCCTTTTACCTTGATGTGTGGCGAGTAGGACCAGATAGGTAAGTTCGAATTTGAACTTGTGGGCGTCTCACGGGACACTCAATTCAATTTCAGGAAACTGAAGTTGGGAGGGCCTCTTATCCTTAAGAGGCAAACGGGGGGGGGGGGCTTCGGGGATGGCTTTTCCGATCCTTAATATCCGTAGACGTGGTGAGAAGGGTTGAAGCGCGCCTAACTATCTCCACGAACAACACTGAATGACGACTAGCTCTTCCTTGGCTCTTCGACAATCACTCAATCCTTCTCGGGACGTGAATGTAGTCGATTCCCTCTCGACTACTAAGACGTTACGACTAACGTACTGGATGGCGGCTTCAGACACAATCTGCATGTGAATTCTGAACTGTCGATTATACACCCCAAAATTATTTAGACGGGGAGAGAGATTCATCGCCAACAGACTTCGTTAATTGCCTTGGGTCGTGATAAGGTTCTTTAGCGCGAAGTCGCGATGCCCACTTAATGGTCCTTCCATTGTTCTAATCTTCACAGTATATAGGGCAGACAAGTTTAGAGCGATCAATGGCGAACTGGAGAAGTCAGGGGGGGGGGGGATTCCTTCTCTCTCTCATTCTTCCATAGTTGCTAATTTCCTCTCCGGGTCAGCCATAGGTTAATACACCATAAAAAAACAGCTATTCCTTTGTTATTGAATTATTGTCACACAATTTTGACCCGTAAAAAGTCCTTGTCATTTATGATGTATCCTAACTATTTACAAATGTTCCTGTTAATGAAACAATTGATATTATTTTAAACCTAATTTTTAACAAAACAGACACCTTTTACAATTTCTCTCGTCAAAATTTCGAGACTATTTTAGAAATGATTTTTAATGAGAATTATTTTTTATTTAATAACAAAGCTTATCAACATATAGATGAGGGGGAATGGGTTCACCATTAGCTATAATAGCAGCTAATATTTTCATGATTTATCTTGAAAACAACTTTATGTGGACGAGTTCTTTGCTATTTTTAATAATTTAGAACATGCTCACCATCTTTTTAATTTTATAAATTCTTATCATCCTAACATTAAATATACCATTGAAATAGAGAGTAACAATGAACTTCTTTTTCTAGATGTCATTATAGAAAAAACAGGCAAACTAACTACCTCAATATACAGAAAACCTACCTTTAGTGGCCTAGGAATAAATTTTTTTCAGCCATTGTGACTTGTCACATAAACTCAGTGCAATAAAATCTTTAATATCTAGATGTTACCATCTCTCTTCCAGACTCTTCTAGACTCTAAAGTCTTATTTAAAAATAATTGATACCCCCTATCTTTGGTTGACAAATAAATCAATATTTTCCTAACTAAAACTTACTCTCCATCCTTTCCCTCGTAGGATTCCCCCCCCCCCCCAAAAAAAAAAAAATCGTAGTACCTGAAATGGGACCTTACAATAAATTATTCACTAGAAAGTGCAACAAATTACTCAAAAAATACTTCTTTCATACCAAATTCAAAATCACTTTTGTCAACTTACGTTTTATAGGAAGTTTCTTCTCGTCAAAAAACAAAGTCCTCTTCAAATGAGCAGCCGTGTTGTATACCTTTTTACTTGTCCTTGTTGTTTGCAAGGAGCCTATATTGTTAGTACAGTTCGCTCATTGAAAGAGAGGTTTTGTTCTCACATGGGAATAAGCCATCGCACTGGAAAAATTTTGTTTAAGATGGAGGCTTCTGTAATTTGAAATCATATTATACAATACAAGATAATGTTCCATCGATAATTTAAAAATAATTGGTCGCAATAACAATGAATATAGTCTAAGAATTTTGGAATCTCTACTGATATAAAGAAAATCTCCTACACTCAACATAGATAATACCGTTGTTTCCCTTCTTATTCCTCAATTATAATTACCTTACTCAACACCAACCAACTTTCTCTTATTCAACAACCAACCAATCAAAATCCTATCCTTCTTCAAGCCACTCCCTTTATAATTTCTTCACTTTGTGATTTCACCTGAACTTCATCGGTAAGCAATATTATACTTTCATTATTTACTTTTGTTGTTTGTTTATTTTCACGTTTCATTAGATTGATACTTTGATACTCTTGCCTTTTAAATTCCTGAGTAATTTTTTAATCTTCGATTTATCTATATGGTCTTAACTTGATTATTTTTAATATTGTAAGTTTAAATTTATTTTAGTCCTTTTTAGTTTTCTTAACTCTTTGTATTTTATATCGTCATTTTTTTACCATATGGATCTTTTACTTTAGCATATTATAATCTTAATAAGATCGTAATTGTCTTTTTATAATGTTAGTTTTGTTCATAATTTGGGAGTTTTATATTTTTACTCGTCTTAATTTTTCTAGTTTAATGAAATTCCATTACTTTAAACTTTAAATATTTTAACGCCCCTTCCCTATGAAAATATTTCAACTTTTAGTTTTAAGAGAATTTCTGACTTCTTTATAAGTTTACTGACACTAACAATTTAATCATATCTAACTGTGCTTTATTGTTTTATAATTTTAGAAGCTGAAGATGGGCGATACGCCTGAAACGTTCTTCTTTAGTACCAAATAAATCACATGTACCTGAGCCTCTTGTGTGTCCTTACCCTTGCCGTGTAATTGAAGATCATACTAGGCAGCAGCAACTCATATGACTATATATATATATATATATATATATATATATATAATATATATATATATATATATATATATATATATATATATATATATATATATATATATATATATATATATATATATATATATATATATATATGTAGAGAGAGAGAGAGTACATTACTATTAGATATGTAAATCAAGATAAAGCACCTCGGTGTGCCAATGGGTATTTTGATGAAATGTTTAATAATTGCTGCAAGTGCGATATATGAAGCTGCATCGTAAGATACCTCCCCAAACTTATTTTATTTTGGTCTTTTAAGGCTTAGCTGCTTGATAATTTTCTTAAATGGGATAGTTTATTTGTATCTGCAAGGAAAGACTGATGTTTTATTTAATATCTAGCAAGTTGTTTACTGGACACTTCATTAGTTTTTAAATGTAAGAGGGGCGGTCATTAAGTTTGCAATTCGGATATAAGGAAACGAGATATGAGGAAGAGGGTTTTTTTTTCTCAATATAACTACCCTCGACTACAATGCACTTGCGCTACTTGTCCCTGAGGCTTCGAATTCCCGACAACCAGAAATCTCCCGACTGCTGTTCAATCCACTCCTGGACGGCGAGCTGGACATCTTCATCGTCCCCAATCCAGCATCCACGCAGTGCAGCCTTGAGCTAGCCGAATAAAAAGTACTCGCTAGGGGCCAGATCTGGACTGTAGGGGGGATGGTTGAGCTCCTCGAATCCGCACTCGCGCAGGGCAGCTTGTGCAACTCTGGCCTTGTGGACTTTGACGGCGTTGAAGTCGATCATGGAGCGTGAGGTTTTAGGGACCCAACGGGCACAGACCTTGGCCATGGCCAAATTGTCGTGGATGATGTTGATAACACTTCCATGTGATATTCCAAGTTCTCGCTCGATTTCTTCGACCTTCATCAGTCGATTTTTCGAGAATCATCCTCTCCACACGGGCCACATTGTCCTCGTTAGTCACGTCTGACGGGCGTCCTGGACGGGGTTCATCTTCAAGGGACTCACGACCATGGCGGAACTCCCTATTCCAGCGAGCAATGGTTGCATAGGAAGGGGTGGTGTCGTTGTACACTGCAACCATGCGTTCATGGATCTCTTTTGCCTTCTTGCCTTCCTTGGTCAAAAACTTGATCATTGCGCGGTGCTCAACCTTCTCCATTGTTGAAAAATTTGTGACTGGCGATCTACGATCAGCTACTGCTTCTTAAATAGACGAGGCAGGAGCGTGCGGCTGCAGGTCCTGACTTGTCATAACTTGTCCTAACACCCCCACAAACAGCCATCCTCCTCCCTCTGTTTTGCTCTACCAATTCGCAAAACTTATTGACTGCCCCTCGTATATTGATGGTTTGTATATTTATTGCATTTATTCCCCAAGTCGGAACCATTACAGAAATGTTGCGAATTTGCGCTACTTTTTATGTTATTTGAAATGTGTACAGTTTTTGCAGCCAAGGCCTTAAGTTTTTGAGAAAGTTTTCATTATACAGTTTATAGATAGTATTTTTTGTCTAATAAAAGAATATAAAATATTAAGGGTGCCATCTTCGCCAGGAGGTTTTTGAGGACAGGTTATAACAAATTTGGGAGGCGGAATTTTTTGAAAATTAAAAAATCTTGGGAAAGAGGAAAGTCCCTGAGATGTTAAGGAGTAGCTCACAAATCTCCGGAAGATGCTTTTGCTTTTCAGTTAATGCTCTTTCCTTTTGATGCACTTTCTCAGGTAATAATAATAATATTTGAGCATTTTGCATTTAGCTCATCACTCTCGAATTTGCTATGACAATAGTAAAGTGAAAAGTCTGTTAGAATTTAAGATGGACAAATTTTGGTGGCTTGAATAGCAGTCGCATCGGTTACCATAAACAGTCCCAAAACAGCAGAACTGCACTCTTGCCTACCTACAGTAATAGACCAAAGTTATGAGACTATTATATATTTTTTCATTCTATTTTTTTTTAATTTACTTAATAGGAATAATTATTCTAATATTATAATCATAGCATGTTGAATAAAAGGTAAGCATTTAAAAAATAAAAAGCAGTGCATTCGATTAATTGGGTAAACCGATGACAAATATGGGTTAATTAAATGTTGTTGTGTAATTATAATCTATTTTTGAATCATTTGGAGTAAAAATAAAGGTTTCAATCTTTTTCTTAGCCTGAAATGGTAATCTGATGTCTTCCAGTCATCAAAACAATTTCTCTCATGAACGCAAGAGAATGAAGAAATAGAATGAGTGATACCACGAAGAAACAGAAGCTCAACGAAATATTAATTCTTTGGAATAATGGGGTTTTTTTCCTAATTGCGATAAATCCGTGCGGAGTGAGGGGAAAGAAATTAGTATGGAATTCAAAGGGCACACGAGAAATAGAGATGAACGCACGGTGAATAGATACTATATATCTCTCATGAACGAGAGCGAATGAAGCAATAGAATAAGTAATACCGCAAAGAAAAATTATTTCGTTTATTTTCTGTTTCTATGCACTATGACTCATTGTTTATGAAGAAATTAATTTCTTACCCAGATTAACTGAAATTTTGCCCAACGAGGGAATTAGTTAAATGCCTCCATAACTCAGTAGCTAAACTCCATTCTCTAAGTTTTAATATTCACTAAATTCTGCGAAAATTTGATATCATGAATCAGCCTAGATGAACCAAAACCTTAAAAAATTTATTTCGATTTCTTGATTCTTTTTTGTTTTTAAGCGCTGACATTTTGGCTATGTAAATTTGAGATTATTGGTTGCTAATCTTAAGTTTACTGAAAGTGTAATAATGTCAAGAAAGGCGACCCAATGCTACGGGTTCACTTTTATTCATCTAGTATAATTTTGTGACATCTCGTTCCAGACACTCGTTCTTCATCTGCTTAATGAGGACCCACAGACAGTTGGAAGGACTAAAACTAACTAGTCAATAGACACAAAAAGGCTTTATTTGGCTTTGTTTTGAAAATGAAGATACAAAATTTCAAAGGCTTTAAGGACACAAAAACAGAAAAACTGTATATTTTTACCAAACCAAGATTTCAATTAAGGCATTTTGATCGATGTAATTTATTGTTTGATGTAGAAAATTGCTATAAGAGCCACTAGTCACTATATAAGACTGTTGGCCAAACTTTGAAGAGGCTAAATGGTTAAATATGTTTGGGGGGGATGTTTTACTCTTCCATTTAACCTAACCTTTTCCTTCACCAATAAAGTGAAGATTGTATTTAACTTTTTACTTTCCATGATATTTACACTGAGTAACTTATGGGTCACCTTTCTTGACATGATCCGAAATTGGTAACAAGAAAAGAACAAAAATTGCACTTTGTTGTTTGATATTTTTAGGATATTTTGTTACTAACCAAACAAGTATCGTCTAAAATTTTTAAACACGCGAATCCCAAATATATTAAGACAATGTTTGATTAGCTAATGTATTGCATAAATATTTTCGATCAATCTCTTTAAGAATGAGAACAGTTTGCAAGAAAAATCTAGATTTTAGACTTCCGAAAATATGGAGAGATCACAAAAACCTATTGCACAAAAGTTAATTCACTAAAGTAGTTTTGCGAATTAATGACTATGTGGAATCATAAAACTCAATACCCCGTTATAACACAGAATTTCTCTGGTCAAGACAGATCAACGCAGCTGTGTTTAATTTGGGGTGCTTTATCACCGTCTTTTCCCAATTTGATAATGCTTTCTCACTCCAAGGTGGCAGCCGTGTCTCTCTTTCCCCTCTTGGGGTAAAAGGGAATCCCTGTATTCTCCCTTTTGCCTCGTGGATGCTCCAAATTATCAAGGTTCATGTTTGCTTAAGCCGCGTCCGATATCCCCTTCGGACGCCCTCGCGCGCGCAGCCATCTGTCGACCATGAATGTGGCTCCTATTTAAGGTGCTGTCTGCAAATCCTCAGCAGATAGAGAAAACCCTATCTTCTTGCCGTCCACACCCTAGTATCTGTCTCCCGTGAAGTGGCCCCCTCGTCCTTGTGATCTCATCAGCAGATCGTCTTCGTGTAATCCGCCCTGATCAGAGGAAGATTACGGAAACCCGTTATACCCCAAAAGATTGTCCTGGGCTTCTCTCGTCTCACTACCTTGGTTAAGACTTTCTGCCGTCCGCAGATGAATCTCGATTTCGTGATTACTTCTTCCTGGAGCCGAAGTAATCTAAACCCCTTTCGGAGTCTCTCTGGACGCCTTCGCAGCGAGACCCCATCAGCGAAGACATGGCCATTGTTCTTCCACATCTCCAATTCATCCTCCAGAGCTAACCAAGAATCCTTTCCATGTAAGTCTCACCTCTTCGTTCCCAGTCCTAAGAAGAATTCTCCATTTGGTGTAACGCCAATAGACTTGTTAAATCTTTCATTCAATCCAACTTATTGGATCACTTATATATTTTCCTGAACCTAACTTCCTTAAGTTTTGCCTGTCATAACATTATTTTACCGCACTGATTATTATTTAGATTTCCATATTTATCTGGGCCCTTGTTCTTATTATTTGTATTAAAGTTTATTTTTGTAGAGGTGTTTATCTTTCGAATAACCCTTGAGACGAACCCGGCAAACGTATTCCCTTTTAAAGAGCAAACCTATAATATTGCACTCTAAGTACATAGAAGATCCTTACCTTTTTCGTAATATAAGTGTACCCGAGCGTAGCGCCTATACGAACTGCTTGGCGTACAGTAGTGTGTCCCTCTAGAGACTTTTTTGTCACACGCTTTCGTCCCTCGACAGACTACATAAAACACTTAAAAGAGGTCCATAGCTACCACGTGGTCCCAATCTGCAAAAGATTGATCTATCTAATGGTGAGCTTAACTTAGAATTTCAATGAAATAGGTTTAGGGTTGGATTAAATTCTATTAGAGTGAACAATTTAGCGCATAATGCGAATCTTTCTCTCTCCAAGTAGTATTTTAATGATTTTAAAGAAGATATATTATTATGTACAGTATTCTATGTATAATTCCATCGTATAAATCGTATTTTTGTTTGGTAATTTATTTACGCACTCCTTCGTCGTTTTGCCCGCTATACACAATTTTCTCACAATTTTTGCACCGTATGACAGTAAACGCCTGTTAATATTCTAGAGAAGGCGTGGTTTCTCTATTTTTTGCTCTCTTGTAAAAGATAAAGATAATTTTAAGGTTAATCATATTGACAAGATTGTTTAAGTCTTCTAATTGTTGTTGAAAGGCAGGTCGATGTCGTGAGAGATAAATGTATTAGTGTTGTTATTGTAATTTTGAGACTTTTTTAACTGAAATAATATTTTATGGCTTCAAAACAAGCGTTAATAAATATCTGTGCAGAGTATGAGAGAAAAATAGAAAGACCGGTAATGTAGGGGTTTTTTTTAATTCCGTGTAACCTCCACTGAATATACGAAAATATAAAATACTTCAATTTCCTGGGTTCCATTTTATTATGTATAATGTATATTATGTTTTGTTTTCATCAATCTTTAGTACAAACGGACTGAAATTGATTACTTATGGAAATCAAAACTAAATCAGTCTTTGTTTCCATTATGGTTAAAATATTCCATGGATAACATATATTTAGAGTTGTTCTAAGAGCATTATTCTCTATGGCTATGATTCCTTGAAGAAAAAATGTCTAACTGTGCTAGCCAATCCTAATTATTTTAGATAGGGTAGGGAACTTAACACTAAAATGACATCCACTCAGATGCCAACACTGCATTATGTTCATAAAGCATCTAACTTTACGTATAAACTAAATGAACGTGATATAAAGCATTAGATCCAAGCATACCCATAAAAGAATGTCACCTGAAACTTAGAAACATTGAAACTTGGTTATTTTGACTACCTACAACATTTCCCGATTTACTTTTGTTATATTTTTAAAGGATGCTTATCATTGCTTGTCCGCATGGTTTGTTGTTCATGTTAAATGATCTACCAATGCTCAACCTCAGAGCTTTTTGCTCACGTGCAATGATCCATCACTGCTCGTACCCAGAGCGTGTTGCTGACGTTGAAGGGGCTATCACTGCTAGTCCACAGAGATTGTTGCTCACGTTAAAATATCCATCGTAGGTCGTCCACAGAGATTGTTGCTCACTTTAAACGTTCCATCAATTCTCTTTCACAGAGATTGTTAGTCATGTTAAAGGATCCATAACTGCTCATTCAGAGAGCTTGTTGCTCACTTTAAAGGATCTATTACTGCTCCTCTAAAGAGCATGTTGTTTTACTTTGAAGGATCAATTACTGCTCGTACAAAAAGATTGTTGCTCACGTTAAAAGACCAATTACTGTTCGTCTAAAGAGCTTGTTCTCACGTTAAAAAGGCCATCACGCTTCTTCCACAAGGTTTGTTACACACGTTCAATGATACGACACTGTTCGTGCACAGAGCTTGTTATTCAAGTTAGAGGATCAACCACTGCTTTTCCAAAGCACTAGTTGCTCACGTTAACAGATCTATCATTACTCGTGCACAGAGCTCTTTTCTTTCTTTAACAGTTCGACCACTACTTGTCCACAAGGCGTGTTGCTCACGTTGAAAGATCCATTTATGCTGGTCAACATAGCTTAAAGGATACATTACTGCTGTTCTACAGAATATGTTGCTCACGTTAAAGGGCCCATCACTGCTCGTCCACATGGCTTGTTGCTCATGTTTAATGATCCATCTCTGCTTGTCTCCATACCTTGTTGCTCATGTTAAATGATTCATCACTCCTCGTCCGCATAGTTTGTAGCTCACGTTTAAGAATCCGACACTGCGTAGTAATTTCTCTCACTGTTGAGCAACGTTTTGCTTCAAGAATTTTCAGACTTTTTTTCAATTTCATCCTTTCTATTGGATGATGGCGTCAAGGAGCGTAAGTCACTTTCGGCTGACCACCTGATATATTTCGACCGACTTAAGCATTCTCTTGATTTAGGTGTCACATATATCTGATTAAAACTTAATAAACTATAATGGTTGATCTTTTTTCGCAGAACTTGGCGATCACGGGAACGTTGGGGATAAGGCAAATATGCCAGGATCAGAGGCTCTCAGACACCCATTCTTTCGTGATTCTTCTCTCTCATCCTGCCTGTGAAAATTCCTCTCCCTCTGCTATGTACAATTTCGTCTCTAATCCACAAATTAATCGTAAAATAAAAACATTTCTTCCTAGACAAATCCGGATGTAATTCAAATTTTCTTCTTTTAGACTTCCCAAAATATTCTTAATGTTTAATGAAAAAAAATATTTAAGGAAAAATATTTAAAAAAAAAAATAATTGAACAAAATAATGGGCCATCTTCAGTGTTTGCGCTGCTTTGGACTAATTAGAGATTAAGTAAATTTAATCAAGGATTTAGTTACCATTTTTGTTACAGCCTGCTACCATTTTATTGGCTTGACTAAAAATAAAAAATATTAAAAAAATTATAACATTATTATGCCAAACATTTTGAACCATAAAATTACCCCTCCCCCCTCCCTATAAAGAGAAACCTGTTCGTTCGTTTGTGTTAAAATTCTCTTATTTATTTCCGACAATAGGCTAGCCTACTCCTAGTTTATAGCCTAAATAGGCTAGAATAGTCCTAGTTAATAACGTAACTAAGCTAGTAAGTGTTAGTATATAGCATAATTAGGCAAGCCTAGTCTTAGTTAATAGCCTAAATAAGTTATCCTAGTCGTCGATACTGTCCTAATTAAGCTTTCAAGGCCTAGGTAATTGCCTCACTAGGCTTGTATAGTCCTAGTTCATAGCCTAACTAGGCTTGCGTAGTCTTAGTTATTATCCTGAGTAGGATAACCTAGTCTTCCTCGGTCGCCAATTGGGAGAGAGGTGCATTGTTAGCTCAAAAGGTTAGCATAGCCATTCTTATTTTATAAAGATCATTGTTTGGGACGGGGCTGCTCAAACCAATCAAATGGGAAAAGGTTAGGGAAGAAAATGGTATTATATAATTGATGAAATTTACTTTAAACTACATATTATTTCTTTTGTAATTTTGCTATATAGCTCGAACTTTTTAGATGACCTAATATATTTACGTAAATTTCAATTTTATTGAAGAAATTTTAAGTTTTATTTCAAACTAATCCCTTTAAAACTTCTTGATTAATAAATTACGCTCGTACGCAGGCTTGAGGAATCTTATTTCCACCATTAAAGTGAGCCAGATATTATATACTGGATAATTTGAGTCGAGGCCAGAAAAGAGCCATAGCCATTATGAATTTAATTACATTTTTAGTGAGTTAAGAATGAAAAGTTAGATTGTTATTGAATATCGTGTTAGAAAAGTAATTTAAGATTAAATATTTTATATATTCGAATAAATGGGGGGGGGGGCGGTAACAGGATCATTTATGCTAGACATTTTTCGTCGCGTGTGAGTCTATTGCGGGTGACTCCATATCTCACTATGTCAAATTGGTCAGTTGACGGTCGGTCGGTCCCCGTTTTGTTTTGTTTTTTGTTTTTATAATAATACTGTAACTATTTGGCCGATTCTAACGAAATTTGAAACCTTTATGTTGTTTTACATTTTCTTTCAATGATATAATTGTTAAAGTCCTCCCAAGGTTAGCCGGGGAATTATTTGACAACAAGATCATGACTATTCGGCCGATTCTTTGGAATGATATAATTGGCAAGTTCCTCCTAAGGTTAGTTCGGGAATTATTGAAAGTTTTGTTGGTCGTAAGGTCATAAATCAGAATAAGTGAAAGCAAGCGACTTTTGGTAAACAGAACTTGTTTGAAAAGGTTTTTTATCATGATACCTGTAAGTAAGGGAATTTACAAAGCCTGGAAAGCACTTAAATAGAGTATATCAAAATAAGACCGTAGTGGATACAGTATTAGACTTCTAGCGTTGAGGCAAGAGTTCGATTTATGTGGGGGGTAAAACACAAAACTGTCGGCGGCATCACGAACTACCTGCCCATAGCCCATTAAAATACCCCCCTCCCCCCAACCCTAGGTCATCAGTATGGATGCCTTCTATATAGGGCAGCAGCAATCATAGCACTTAAACAATTAAACTTTTCACTGCAAGCCCCTACCTCTCGCTACCGGGACCCATTTCATCTAAAGTAGCCTCTTTACCCCATGGAGAAACCGAAGTTTCCACATTATCCTTACCTTACTCACCGAAGTGCCGTGCCCTTGCAGACGTTGGCGACCATGGAATGCCACACCTCTCTGTCTCTTGTCCTTTGTAGCATCTGTCCAGCCGTGTTTCCGTCTCCCACTGTCCTTACTATGCCTCTCGTTCTTCCTCCAGTTAGATTCAAATTTTCTATTTTTCCTCTTCGCATAACATTTCCTGCAAATCTCATTTGACTTTCTCTTAGATTTTTCATTAATTCTCTTCCAGTTTCCATTTGCCTTAGTACCTCTTCATTTGATATTCTCTCCATCCACCAGATCTTCAACATTCTCCGCCAACACCACATCTCGAATGCCTCCAACTTTTCCCTATTTGCTTATTGATCGTGCAATCTTCTGATCCATACAACAACACAGACCAGACATAAGTTTTAACAGTTCCTTTTCTTATTTGTTTTGATATTTGTCTATTTCATAAGATATTCCTCATCTTCTGAAATGCCTTCTTTGCTTCGCAGATTCTTCTCTTAATTTCCCCGTTACATCTTCAGTCTTCTGTAATATAACTTCCCAAGTAGCAAAATCTTCTTACCAGCTTAATAGCTTTGTCATTCATTCTTACCATGCACCTAGGGACCTGTGCCTTTTTACTAATTACCATAGCTCCTTTTCATCCACATTTATTGACAGGCTTTTTTCTTTACTCCTCTTCTTTACCACTGTTAAAATGCCTTGAAGTTTTTCCTGGGTGTCAGCAATCAGTACCCTGTCATCAGCATAACCTATGTTGTTTATATTTTGGCCTCCCATGTCGAAACCTTCCCTATCCTCAATTGATCTCATTATCATCTCTTTGTACAAAGAGAACAGATCCAGAGATAGAGAGCACCCCCTGTTTTACTCCTCTTCTTATATCTAAGCAATCACTCAAATCTGCCCCACTTTTATTGCTGCATTCTCATTCCAACATAATTTGTGTATAATTCTCAAGTCTTTTCCATTTACTCCCATGGCCTTTAAAACATCAATTAGGTCTTCATGTTTGACTAGATCAAATGCTTTTTCATCATCTATAAAGCACATGTACAAATCCTTCTGCATCTCACTCCTTCTCTCACTTAACATCCTTAGTATAAATATAGCATTTCTTGTTACTTTTCCTTCTGTGAAGCCATATTGCTCTTCTGCTATTTAATTCCTCATCTTAGCTCTTATTCTCTGTAGAACTACCCTTAGGATTAATTTAACTAATTGATTCATTATATTTATAGTTCTGTGTTTATTGCACTCTAGTGTTCTCGACCTCTTTGGTATAATTGAAAATATTGATTTGCACATATAGTCACTTATTTCTCTTTTATTGTCTATCTTATTTGCAATGCTGGTTATTTTTCTAATACTAAATTGATTCAGAACACGCAGCATTTCCACTGCTACTCCATCTTCTCCAACTGCCTTTCCTGAGGTAATTTTACTAAGTCCTTTTCTACTTCTCCATTAGCAGGTCCAGTCATTTTCACATTAAGCTCTAACTGCTCTGTTCGATCATCTTCAAACAATTATTCGATATACTCTTTCGATCTATCAAGAAATTCTTTCTTAACCATTGCTATTTCGCCGGGGCTTTTTTCCTTAAGGTTTCGCCTGTACGTAATCTTCCTATACCATTATTTTTTCTCACTCTTTCATACTTCATCTGTGTATCCCTCTAATAGATCTTCAATTTCATCACACTGGTCATTTATCCACTTTTCTTTTGCAGCCAAACATCTTTTTATTTCTCTGTTTATTTTTCTCTAACTCAAAACATTAGCCTACCAAAGAAAAATTGCAGACCTAAGATTCCTGGCTCGCACAAACAGAAATATCTCCAAACTTGTTCGACTAAGAAAACCAACTCTAGGCAATGAGCGAAGACAGCGAGAGCTACTAGGTCTACACCCAAAGGGATTAAAGACGCATCTGGAATATACAGATGACAGACTGAAATATCCTCTCTAAATAGTTCCTAAGAACCATCCCCACATACCCCTGGTTATCACCAACGCCTTAGATCTGCCAACTATTTCTCTTCACAATCAGACAAATGATACAACCAAAGGTTTTAACCCAACCTTTCTTTCTAAATCTACCAGAATTTGCACCAATTCTGCTAATACATTTTCACAAACGGATCCTCCCCCATCGAAGTAATGGCCTGTTCATCGGTCCATAGAACCTCTAGAAGAGCCTCAAACTGCCACAGTCCTGTGGGAAACCAGCTGACATCAACCTCCAATGCTATAGGCCTAACCACCCAGATAACAGCTGGTAAGTAACCATTTTGTAAGAATCAAATAGTGCCCCCTCAAAACTGCGGTCCATAAACCAGAGCCATCTTCTAGCCATTAAAATATGTACAAGACCGCTGTGCCTCCTTCCTCAATAATAATATATCTCTCTGTCAGTGGCCGACTCATGTGGATATTGAAGGCAACAAAAAGCCAGACAATGAAGGGCACAATTAGCTTGGACATATAGAAGAGTGGCCATCAATCCCACTCCTCTATAGACAGGAGTGTAATTTGTGTATAATTCTCAATTCTCTAGTTCCAGGTCGCATTGGACCTGGAACTAAGAAGGCATCTTGTATCCTTGGTTGGTGTAAAAAATATATACTACGCTCTCTATACTCTTCCAAAATTGCACGATTTACTTGATCCCGTTAAGCTTGCCAGTGATCTTTGTTCTGATCTTTATTTGCATTTCATTATCACCACGGTGAATATCGTCCATGAACAAAGGGACAGATGCAACAACTTACTTAATATATTCAAAGAAATGTTCGCGATAATGTTCGTTATTTGATGTACGAATAAGGGATCGCCAGGAATGACAAAATCTATCCTGCCCGTCGTAACAAAATACTACAAATTGAAACAACCAAACATAGAGTCTGTGATATGAGACATTAATGAATTGATGTTTAGAACAACTTCCTTGGATTATCTCCACCTATTTTTCGCAGTAGGTTAAAGACATATCGATTTTATATTTCAGACTACTATCCCTTAAGAACCAAATTGATACTCATGTTAAAATACTAATCTCTGTTTCAACATTTTAGTTACACGAAGTCTCAATTTTTATTCTCTTTGCAACATATTAGGATTTTCTGTTTCATCATACCTGTTATATTTCCTTCTCTTCATATCTAATATTTTATTCTAATTGCACATAAAATATTTCACTGAATACATTAATTCGTAGATAAACACAAAATTCATAGTATGATACGATGAGTAAATTGACATAATAGCAGGCGAAACGTCGCAAAATCCAGGGGTGGATATTTATCTGTGGTCATTTTGGAGAGAAGCTTTTCCCAGCAGTAGGATTAAAGAAGCTAATGATGATAGTAATAGAGGCTTTTAATTTATAATTTATAGAGTAAAAAAATTGTGTAGACTGAATTAATTGGAGGTAAAATTGAGAAAATTGATAATAGCAATTATATATATTATAAATTGTATTATTTAAGTGCCTTTTAACTAAAGTCCTACCTCAAGATAGTTGAAAGAAAATGGTCGATAATCGTTCGAGAAATATATAGTGGAAAAAGTAGAAGAAGAAATAATAAAATTAAACCTGTCCACTAGGGTGGTCCAAAAATATATGCAAAAAATTGAAATTAGTTGGAAATGTTCTCCACATGGCTAAAATTATGCTATAAGATGTTAAAAGAACTGATGCAAAATATTGACTAAATTGGTGAATATTTAGAGGTCGCTATGTGTCTCCATATTTTTAAATTTCAGTCAAAATATTGAAACTTTTTAATAGTAGGCATTTATTGGTTGTTACTTATATACTATCATATATTTGTCATTGATAACTCATTCCTTATGAATTACAATAATTCGCAAAAAAAAATCAAGATATTGCATTATCTGAAAAGTGGAATGACATTCACATACTCGGCATATGATACAATAATAATTGTTGTTTCAGCTTGTTGATTTCTGAGCCCATTTGTACATAAAGTGATGACGCAATAACGCCCCTTCGTTTCAAATGGTGATGCAATCGCACCATTTCCTATATAACACAGCGAGGATTGATTAATTGTTCATTTGTAGTTTGAAGTTTAACAGTTGACGTAATACAAGTGAATACAAGTGCTGGTTTATGCAAGTATATATATAATTATTTAGGTAAGTAATATACTTTGTTTATTCATTGTATAGATAATTTGCAGTTTTTTATCAATATTAGACTTACTTAAAGAATATTAGAATTATATGTTAACACACTTTATGTTCATATTTTAATTCACAATATATATATATATATATATATATATATTTTAATTAAAATGACTATTGAATAAATATTGAATATTTAGATATTTTAGAGTATAAAAAAAAAATCTTCTAAGTATAACTAAATGGAGGGGAACCGTGAGCTCACTCAGTTACAATAAATTTTTATTTCTGTTGTTTCAGATTATAGCTGAAAGTACTCGTCCATCTGCGGCAGTCTGGCTTTTAGGACATCCTACTAGTGAGCTTTCATATGCAAGACTACCAGCATGTGGTGATATGCTTCGTGTTGTTCAGTACCCCCATCAAGTTGAGTCAATGACTTTGACACAAAGTTACAAAATTGACTCTTGCGTTAGGAAACTCTCAGGGTTGTATGAAGAATACCTTTCTTTGAAGAAGAACCGCAAAACCGAACTGTACTCATATAGAATGAATGAGCGTAGTTTCGAATCTACTCTTTCAAAACTTTTTGACATAGCCTCAAAAAATACTTTAAATGTGGTAAAAAATGAAGAAGACCGCTAATTTCTGTTGATGCAGAGAGAGAACATTTTCTCCTGCAGTATTCCGTGCAGTATTCCGTTACTTTAGCCAAGGAATCCCGCAAAAGATATCGACATGAGAAGGCTTTACAATACAAAGAAAAAGTATATACTTCTTTAAAATCAAGCAAAGGCTGGTGCTAATGAAGATTTAGAGTCATCATCATCTGAAGGAGAAAGTTTAATTGCGGCAGACAAAGAGTTTTGTCCACCTTCTTCAACTAAAAAAAAGAATGCACAATGTATTCCTTCAAATTCAAAAAATATCTTTTCAACTTCAGGTGTGGCTGCTGTTCTTGATCGTGCAAATATTACGAATAGAAAAGCAACAATGGTTGCTGAATCAATAGCACAAGCCTTGGGTCAGGATATTGCAGCTATGATACTTTCCATCCAGAAAGCAAGTAAGAGAGGCAACATACAATGAAGACAAAGCTTCTTTGTCTGTTGAAGGACCGATCCTTCTTCACTGGGATGGAAAACTACTACCTGCTATTGATGGGGCAAAGGAAACAGTAGAACGAATTGCAATAATAGTTTCTGTAAATGGAATGGAAAAACTTCTTGGTGTGCCAAAAATAATACGAGCAATAGGAGAAGAACTGAAATCTTCATAATTGAGAAAGTATTAGGAAGGGAGCTTGTTTGGATTGCGTGCCGTCATCATATTTTCGAAATTATGTTGTCATGTGCTTGCAATATTTTACTTGGGCCTACTAGTTGCCCAAAGAGGAGTCTCTTTGAACGTTTTAAAGAACAATGGTCGTCACTTAAAAGGGATTCTTTTTTAGAGGCGGATAATAGTTTATTCGTCAATCCAGTAATGCATAATCTTCAAGGAGAAATGGTCCCATATTTTCAGGAAGCTTTGAAGTCTCGTCAGTTGCGTGATGATTATGAAGAATTGCTGCGACTCAGTCTCATCTTTCTTGGGGGCAGTGATAAGACCGAAGTTACATTAAGAGCCCCAGGGGCGACTCATCATGCACGCTGGATGGCTAAGGCTATATATTTCATGAAAATATACTTGTTTAAGCATTAACTGAAACTAACGGAACGTGAAAAGGCCAATATTACAGAGTGCTCTCTTTTTATTGCTTTGGTCTACTCGCGTTTTTGGAATGAAGGCCATTTTGGAACTAAAGCTGCTTGCTCTCTCAGCTGGTATAATAGCAGCCTTATTTTGAAGCGTTCACTATCTCTTTGGCTTAATGAATATGGCCCTGATATGATTTTGTCTGTATTTCTCTATTACGGGTTCCACATTTTTTTTTGTAAGCCAAATATGAAATATTAGAGTAAAGCATAAGTCCTGCTTTTTAATTATCATTGTTTACATAAATCCATGCAGTTAGCGCAGTCTCTCTGACCAGTTCTATCCATAACGATCTTCTTATCACTTTCTTCAAGATATAGTGACCCTTGCTAAGGGATGTGAACAGGTACGAGAATCACCGTATGTGATCGTTTGTGGATTTTGTGCTACAGTCTAAGCCACAATCATTTTGGAGCATTGACAGACCGAGCGTCGACGTATTAATAATTATTTTTATTTTAAATAAATTTCCCGTTGAAAATATTTGGTCTAATTACACTGGGGAACACATTTTTTTGTTGAGTTAAGTCTGACAGCTGTTTTTAACTAATTTTTTGGTGATGAATCCAAAACTGATCTCCGTTTTTGCTCTATCACGTCAAGTTTTTGAAAATTTTCAAATATTGACATACAATGAAATATGAAAGAAACAGGCATGATTGTAATGTTTATTTAACACAATTATGTTTTAACAAAGGATATGGCTACTGTAATTATATAATTATAATTGTATGCAAGTAGTTAAGGTAAAAATTAACGTTTGTAGCTCTTTCTAGGGTGTTCCACTTGAGGACTATCGCGTTTGATGCTCCAACAATAGTCAGCCATCATATGTACATCCCATCTACCCTGATAACGTTCTTCCATAACCTTCAAATCTTGGTGAAATCGTTCACCTTGCTCGTCGCTAACAGCACCAAGATCATCCGGAAAGCTGGCAAGATGGCAATGCAGAAAATGTAGTTTAATATTCATGTTGCAACCAAGCCTTGTAGCTCTCCAATAGATTCTGAACAATTTATGTGTAATTACTTGCACGTGTATTTCCAAAAAAGTTCTTGACAAAGTCTTTGAATGATAACCAAGAATTATTCTTAAGGTTTTACATAGTCCCGGTGAACTGTTCATCTTTGATGAGCTGTCGAATTTGTGGACCATCAAACACAACGGCCTTGATTTTTTCAATTGACAGACCAGGAAATGTCAATATGATGTACTTAAAACAGTCGCCATCAGTTGGCAATTCCTTTACAAACTGTTTCATGAGACCTAGTTTTATGTGCAGAGGTTTGAATATTATATTCTTCCTGTCAACAAGTGGTTCATGTAGAATGTTGGGATCTCCAGGTTTAAGATCAGATCTTGGAGGCCAATTAGTCTCAACCCAAAGCTTCCCTTGAGCTCTGCTATCCCACATACAGAGAAAGCAGGGATACTTTGTGTACCTACGTTGCTGACCAAGAAGGAAGCACACCATTTTAAGGTTAACACAGATGATCCAATTGTGTTTGTCATATTGTAATAACTCAATGACCCTCTTTATATCTCCATGTTCTTCACGAAGAGAGACAGAATGCCCAATAGGAAATGCACCAAATAAATTGCCATTGCGTAGAAGGACACACCTCAAGCTCCGCTTTGATCTGTCAATAAACATTCGCCATTCATTTGGATTGTAGATTGAAAGCCTTAATTCCTTCAGTAAACTGAAAATATTATGGCAATACACAAAGCCGCTGTCACTTCGAAAGTACTGCAGAAATGTACTTTCTCACGTTCAAAAGTATGATACTTTCACTCCTTGTTCTAGTAAGTTTTTCTCATTCAGTCTGATGCTAGGATTTCTGAAGATTTTTTTGATAGGCCCGAATCACGTGCCAAATCATTTAACTCATGCTAATCAAATCCCCTACGAACCGAATCCTCGTGAATTTCTGAATCTGCATCATTGTTGTCACTGCGTTCGTCAACATCACTCAGATCTTCTCGAGGAGGTAGTTATTCGAAAACTGACACTGGAATTTCAGCTGAATGAGGCATTGGCCTTATAGCTGACGGTAAATTAGGATATTCTATTTTACTTTTATTTTTCTTGTTAAATCCTGATGTTTTCACTAAACAAAAGTAACAGTCTGTGCAATGCTCCTTTTGCTCTCGCCAAACCATGTGGTTAAAAAATGGCAAACTTTCACGTGTTCCTTTGGTCCACATCCGTAAACTCTCGACACACTACTTTCACACTTTATGGGGTGCCCATGGCTTGTCTTGATCACCGAGTTTTACTTTAAAATATGCTAAATATGCTTGTTTGACAAATGTACTGATGTTTGCTCTCTGACTTGGAATGGTGAAACTGCCACAAATGTAGCAGAAGGAGTCAGGGTTGTTTAGGCATTTACGACGAGAAGTTGCAGGAGCAGACATGATCTGAAACATAGGAAATATATACATATGCAAATAAAACACTAAGATGGAATAGTTACCAGCTTTGAAAGCTAAAAAAAAACAGCATATAACGAAATAGAACATACAACACACACCTCTCACCACACTGTCTCAATGGTGACTGCACAAACAAGTTGCCACGTAGCTGTAGATGAATTCAATCGTAATCAGCAGGCAAATCTTATTACAGCTAAGCAGTGTAATTTTACTTCTCTGGGGGGTAAGCTGTGGAGAAAAAAATAGACGTGATAGAAAAAAGCTGACTACAAATATGGAATCAGCATGCTAATTTTAGTCTAAATCAGCACAAAAATCTAACTCAACAGAATTTTTTTCAAATTGTTCCCTGATGTTATCAATTGAATAGATTAGAATCGTGCGTATAATTATTTAAGTATATACTTGATAGCTTTAATTGACAGTAAGTTTAACATCAAAGTATTTTATATATCAAGCCTAAATGTTTTCACTCGATAACTTATTTGCATATTAAATATTGTCGTTTATGAGTTTTCTTGGAAAGCTGAGAAACATACCCTCGGACAATACAGCATGCATGGGTTGCTTAGAATCTGCTTACCTCAAGGACCATGTATCATACATTTATTCACACTATCATTCATTATGGTAGGTTTTCAAAATATCAATATTTAATATCAAAGGTATTTATATATTATGCATGTGTTTTCTCGAGAGAACATATCTACAGTCACAGCCAAAAGTTTTAAGACTACAATATGTTTTCATATAAAAAAATTAATAGAACTAATCTAACGTTGCATTTTGTTTTATAATATTTGTATCATAATTTGAAGATTAAATATATAAAGATTTAGAGCCCAAACCAATTTTAATAATAAATACAGTCAATTGATGCAGGCACTAAATATTCGCAATGATTTATTTCTTCTGGACTGGTCCAATGCGTTTTGGTATGCTGGAGACCAAATATTTGTGATGATATCTTGACTTATATTGTTCCATTTTTATTCAATCAGCACCCGTAAGTGCTTACAATTTAATGGGACTGTTTATCATCCCTAGTTTAATTATCGTTTACAAATTCTCTATTCAGTTAAAATCGGCGAACTTCCGATTCAAGGACACAAATGTTCGAGGTTGTTTTCTACTAATGACTGCCATTGCTTTTGCTTTGTGACATGGTGCGCCATCATACTTAAAAATACAGTTATCATCCTCAAATTAGTCCTGAACTGTTTGGGAACGGTGCTGATGAAGCCGCTTCGTTACCATTTTGAGTTCAAGGCAGTTTCTTGGTCAAATATTTTAGTGGTTCAGTTCCTTTAGATGAAAAGCTGCCCTAAAAATGGATAATCTTCGCATGCTTCACCAGTAGCACGACACCGAACTCATGAAATCGCTTCCCTTTCCTCCTTCTAACGAGGAATTTTACAAAAGCTACAAAAAAGCGGAAGGGAGTTTCATCAGAGAATATCACTGCCCTTCCTCAACAATCTATTGTTTATATTTCATACAAAAGTGGAGCCTATTCATAAGGTTAGGTTTAGTAAGATGAGGTTTCTTCGCAGCCCTTCTCGACTTGAGACCTTTGTGAAAAAGTCGCCCCTTCATTATCTACGCATTGGACCCTAACTGGAGAGACACCCAAAAGCCATCACAGTTTGAGGAACTATTTCTTCATGATATATGGAATATCACATAGATTGTAGGCAAGATAATTGTAGTTCCTGGTGTTGTGCAACTGGTATCAGCAAAATTCTTTTCATTTGAGAAGAACCAAATCGTCCCCTACTCAACAGGATTTTCAACGTGTTCATGAGCTTCTTTACCTTCATCAAGCCTTTCTACTTTGCGTTTATTGTCAGAATCTGTCCATTGTACCTCTTGTACGGGTGATAGCAAAGGACCTAATTGAGAGCCAGCTTTATGGTGGTGACTTCAACACCCTTCTCTCTCGCCAAAGCCTGGATTCCCTTGCTTGGGTCTTCCATCACCTTTTCCTTCAAATTTTGGATGAAGATCTAGCATGCTGGTGGAGTCAAAACGGATGTTGGCTTCCTATCTGCTGGCCACGCCTTAATAGTTTCTGTTGAAGCTGCCCATGTCATGTTTTACAGCCTTTACAGTGCCATCAAACCATTGCACATTACCATGAGATCAACATTTTGATATACAGTGCGAATCATCATCATATTCAAATTTTTTCCAGTCATCCATGTCAGCGAACTTTTCTCAACTAAAACCTTACTCTGAATGCTATCCAAGGCTGTTGATTGTTTACTATGAAAGAATTGAATCAAGAAGCCCCACATGGACCCTAAAAACCCTCATAGCTATCACACACGAGGTCAAAGGACAACAGAACGGGCATATAAGCCACACGAGGGGGCTTCGGAACGCAGCTGTATTTACTAATGGAAGTTCCCCCCCCTCTAGCCTTGAGCCAATCTTGCCTCGCACCTACCATCTGGAAGCGTGCGAGAGTGAGGTAGGTCATCCGTTATCACAAATTCCTGGCTGGAAGACGTCGCGCTTCCCCTCCAGGCACGTGTTTACCTTGGGAGAATCCCCTCCGTGGCCGGAGGCGATTTCACCCCCATAGTCCGTAGGTATTTAACGTTAGGTTCGGCCAGAACAAACTAGTACAGACTCGCAATCCAGCACGAGACACGCCTCTTCTTGATTTGGCCCCGCTTCGTCTCCAAGAGCGCAAAAGCAAGAAGTTCTCCCATCTGAATTCCGCCCTAGTCAATTAGCGATTTCCCAGGGTCAGCAGTTCTCGTTCACTAGCGCAAGTACTCCCTCGTCAAGGTATTCCGAGGTAAATCTCAACTTTCTGCAAATCTCCTCCTCGAATTTCCCACTTCGTCGTCCAAGTTTTAACTTCTGCAAGACATCGTCACGTGCAGATTCCTATAATCCAGTCATCCCCCTAATTATTTATTTGTATTTTGGCTCAGCGCAGCTTTGAAGACTCAATCCGAGTTTGGTCTTTTACCTGCCTCAAGCCCATTAGCTTGTCCCTTTAGCCCGACCATCGATCCCCCAAAGTTCTGGATAATCCAATTTCATTTTATTTGTGTAAATATATAAATATCTTTTGTTGTTGTTGTTGTGTTATTAAATATTATTTTTCTTCTTTTTTAATTAACCCGGAACAGTATTCAGGCATAGCTAGTAATTAACGGTAAATCTGCACTCGCTTTTTTTATTTGTCTGCGTATTTAGAGGATAGTATCCCTCCATTTATTCCCCCTCATTATCTTACCTCATTATCTTACCTCATTATCTGGTAACGGAGCCGAGGTCAGGTCCTTGGGCATCCTTCCGCTCTATTCCTCACCACTCGGCTAGTCTAATCCCCCTCCATAGATAGATATATATCGGCTATACTTCTACATTTACATAAACATCAAAATGTTCCTGAGAAAAGGAGACATAAAAATTATCAAATTTTGCCCGAGCACCTTATATCTTTGGTAAATATATCATATATCTGTATAAATAAACTGTATTATTTTTTTATACTGAAGTTAAGCTACTAATTCACCACCACACTCTGTACATCTATGCTAACCACCTACGTCGGAAAGCAAGCAGTTGTTCATCATCTGTCAGTATATATCGAGGATTATAAAACTCATTAAAATAAATTATAAAACTGTTCCATAGTTTCCTGATTGATTCCATTTTGTCAGTTCGCTTCAGAATTTGTCAAGTAGACATACGATCGAAGAAGAGGCAACGCAGAAAAAAGTTGAAACGTCAATCACTAGTAGCGGCTTGTAAATTGGCTGGCCAGTGATGGCGTTGAACGTCTTACCTGTCATCAGATGTTTATCCCTTTGACAGACGCTCAAGATAAGGATAACCAAATAAGCCTTTATCATCTTCTCATGGTAATGTGTTTCTGACGGTACTTGATGCCTATTTAACAAAACAAACACTTGCTTTACTAATAATTGCATTTGTATGGTTTACTACTTATTGTAGGATCGGGTTGCTTATGAACAGCTAGAAGCATTAGGCAGGAGTATCAGTTTGTTTCGCGACTCTCTTCCGATCAGGAACACCACCAAAAACGATATATCTCTTCTCTATTCTACTAGCTATTGATACAAAAGGAACCGTGCCCTTTTATGTATGTTGGAACATTGGATGTGCAGGTTTGAGAAATTCACTACAGTGCAGGCATGATTGGTAGCTTGCGGAGTATGTGTAGACTATGGTTTTAGAACATGAAACAACCTTTGTGCAACTTTTAGTGTTTTACATTTCTCGATCGCTCCTATTTTTTCTAGTTCATGAAATATAGTTAGAAATCTTTCACTCGTTTTTTGAGAATTCATATAACCTTTAGTAGAAACCACTTTAATGCCTTTTTGGCTTTCACTTTTAACTGTAATACGGTAGACAATTTCCAATTTCATCCCTTTGCAAAGGACATTTATATGTTTCTCTAGACCAACTCATATACTAAATTTCGCTTTAATTTTCGTTTGATTTTACTTTTCCTCGCCGTTATGACCCTCATTACCTATTACACCCTTTTTACCTTGCCTGTTTTCTTGTCCTCTTTGTTATTTCTGCAATTGTTGTTTTTATTCCTGGCCTTCGTTTTGGTGTTCTTTCTCTTTTCCCTCGGAATCTTGGTGTGATAGATTAAGATTTAAAGTTCTTTGGCCCTGCAAAATATTTGCTTACCAATATAGATCCGGTGGTGATAGCGGCAAAGGGCCGTTGATAAATTCCATGGGTGGAGATAATCGTGGATCCTGTGGTGTATTATTAGTACAGTGAAAATACAAATGAATAGGCCTAACTTTAATGTGTTGTAACCAAAGGAAATATTCATTCACTTCAAGGGTAGACCTTTCCCGCTCTCGAATAAAGCTTGCCCATAACCGTAGTTAAGAGTGATATAATCGGGACGCATTCGACTGAATCAGCCATAGTCATCTAAATTATCCATCTATATATCTCATCTGAATAGCCAGACCCTCCATATCCTTCCTTTTCATCTTAGAGAGGCCAAGTTATCTTGAAGTTTGATCAGCACAACAAATGTTTAGGGTAATCTGTTTACCAAAGCTGTTTTCTATATAAATGGAGTGAGGATACAAAATAAAGCTTTATGATTTATTCAATTCTCTTTTGCTTGAGTAGGATCTGAGAGACGGATGTTTCTTGAACCAGATTCGATTCTATAGCTAAGTATCTTTTTGACCTGTGGTGCTCATGTTGTAAAATAGGTACGCCTGTCGCACCCGAATTGCAGGATTTTATAAATCCACCGAGCGGTCATTTGTGGAGTTCCTCGCTGGGCCTATTAAATCCTGCAATTCGGGTAAAAACAGGCCTACCTATAGGATACACCAAAGCTGATGCTGTAAGAAGGGCCTGCTGTATATTGGATCCCCTCGCATTTGAAGAGTTTGGTTGTCTATTGGTATACAGCTTCCGAAGAAGCCAATAATTGTTCCAGTCTAGAACAGATACCTGTTTCCGCCCGTGTCTTCTGTTGCTATAGTTCAGTATTGATCCTTGGCGTGTATTACGTTACTCAGGTGCCTCGCTGCTCAGATTACCCTTCTGGGTTACAAAAATTACTTATTCACAAGATTATAATATATCACTGAAAGATTAATGAAGCACATTTGGGACAATTTTGTCATCTGAGTGGCCACTATTTGAAATTGCGGTCTGGTATCAACCAACAAGCCAAAACAGTGTAGGCCAGGATGCAAAAAATACTAGACCTGTCTCAGCATGAGAAATGAACAAACAGTCACGGAAGCGTTTTTTTTCTTCAGCTCAATCCATCAAATTATATCAACAATTGGTAAAGGCTGTGCTTCGCGAATAACATAATTTGATCAGTTGCGCACTTTGTAATCAATTCAGAGCCACATTCATTTCGTCGCACTGACTTGTCGAACGTCGACGAATTGATTAATTTTATCATCATTTACTTCACCATGAAACGTATTTGTCTAATACTGGAGTGAATGAAATCGTATCCAATGTACAGTCATGGCCAAAAGTTTTGAAACTACTATAAATTTTCATATAAGAAAATTAATAAATCTAATCTATGGTTACATTTTGTTTAAGTATATTTATATCAGAGCTGGGCACTAAATACATTTAAATACTAAATATTAAATACATGAGAAAAATGTATTTAGATACATTTTTAAATACATTTCAAATACATGATATATAATGACAATCGATAAGGACCATTGGCATCACAACAAAAAAATATCCATTAAAATGACATTGTATATTATAATTACTAATGTAGGATTTGATGACAATTGACTTAGGTACTGCAAAAAAAATAGAAAGTTCCATAGAATGAAATTTCAGTTAGCTATTTATATCAGCATTACATTTAAGTAATATCAGTTGCTAAAATGTTTCGTCAAGTAAAGAACTCCATTTTCGAGATAAGGTCAATACTCCTAAATATAAGAGCCGTTCCACAGGGGCTGAGGACGGAAGAGTGGTGTTATATTTAATCAATAACTTTTTATTTTTGGATATCTATCTAAACTTTGAAGTGTTTTATTTGAATTCTGAAGGTAACCGAACAATTCTAAATCTGCGGTTGATCGTGTTTGAGTGGATTTTGTAAATCCAAAATAATCGTCACTGTCCGATAAACCACTGGATGATTCAGCTTCGGGTCCCTCTGCTAATTTCTTACTAACTTCAATCATAATATTTTTAACAGAATCTTGGTGGCTTGAATTGTCCCATAAAATACTGATATCTAACCAGCGGTGTTTGGAGAATGGATGGCTTGTTGATGCAATAATGGCATCTGTAACGCTGGCTTCATTTACCAAGGTCAAATAAGATTAGTAGCTCTTTTCAAAGCCCTTAGTGACTGTACTTAGAAGAGGTTAGCAAAATTTTAAAGAACGTGACTGAAGGCTATTCAGCTTTTTCTCTACACTTACCATGGTAGAGGGCAATTCTCCATAAAACAGGTTTGTTCTCCCTGTAGGCGATCAGTTGCCACTGCAATAGGAGCCAAAACTGAGACATACTCTCCCAAAAATTCAATTTCGGGACTTCTGAACACTGAAATTTCAAGGGACGTCATGAGTTGATGTAATTTGTCTTTGTGTTTTAAAAGTAATGACAATGCATCAAAAAGAGAGTTCTACCTTGTAATGCAAGACACCTATAATGAGCAGTTGATAACAGTTTTGATAATCTCTGCTGATTTTAGGCGACCGCTTTTGTTTCATAATGCTGAGCATTTCCCCATCACAGCATGATTGATATTTGCAAAAGCAGATATTTTCAGTGCCTGTTTTGCATCATTTGTGGTGATGAGACTAAGTGTGTGTAAAGCACAGCGCACATGCTTAGGTGTGCTGAAGCTGCATGGGTCAGACGAAAGGTCTTCTTTCTGATCTAAGGCACCTTTCATTAAGAAACTATCATTCAGCTCATGCTCGCCCTGATCTTCTTCATCTACCTGGATTCCATCTTCTGAATCTGTGGACACATTTGCAGCAGTGACTGCAAATTCCTTAAACTCTTATCAATGACGGTACTCGTGATTTTCTGCAGGGGCATATCGTATTCAATTATGATATTCTCCATATGTTCAGCAATTTTGATCTAGTTATGTTCTCCTTTGAAGCTACAGCATGCCAATACTCCACTGTGACGGACAAGAGCAGCTTCCTCAAGCTGAAAAAAAGAAATAACAGTCCAATGTTTGTCTCATAAATGTTTCCATAAATTTTACATATTAATATAATCGAAATAAATTCCATCAACAAATAGATCTGCTTTCAGCCAAGAGATGATAACTCCCAAACTGTAAAGACATTTTCAATTTCATATTTTATAAAAAGCAAAATCTTAACATACCCAATGAACTGTAACACCCAAAAAAATACGATGAAGAGTAAGTAAGAGGTGCTGTCTAGTTTATTCTTCAGTAGAGCCCTTGTCGCTTTCTCTTTTTCTATAAGTTTTCGGCCTAGCGTCTGCCTCTAAATGATGTCAACTGAATGATTTAGACTTGCGGTAGTGGAAAGTCTGATTATTGCGAGTGAAATTGGTTTTCACAGTGAAATAAGAATATATGGTTTGCATATAAAATTTTATATATAAAATTTAGCTATATGAATATCCTATAGCTATATAGGACTGGTACATTAATTCATAAATATATTATTAGTCCTTCATATTCAGAATTACAGTTATTTATTGACTTTCAGTATTGTTAGGAATACATACATTATCAATCTTTATTTCCTACATTTTTGACGGGCGGGCATACTAGTTTGGACATAATGATATACAGATATTGCTACTATAATGAAGAACATTCTTATAGGCATTCATCTAATAATTACATATAATCGATCAATAATTGTACTAATTATTCATGAAATTTTTTATTCAATAATATCTTCTAGTAAATGATAGCGCGCTTTAAGAATATATGTATGTAGATTTTCATGAAATTAATGCATTATATTAACCTCTGTTATTTGTATATGTCTTCCTTTATTTAACTTCGTTATATAGCCTACGTAGTGACCAATGATCAGAACGCTTTAGTATTCGGTCGTTATAAGAGCTTAACCTGTACTACTAATACTATAATTGTAAACAACATTTGTAATTCAGAACTCACCTTTAATTAATCTCACAAAAGTTGGTTGCTCCATGGTTGATAGGGGATGCACACCTTGTATGATAAAATCTGCAATCAGCTTATCAGCAACATATTGTTTGACCTTAGTATTTACCGTAAAACACTCCGGTAATGCCTTTACTTTAACACCGCTGCATGAAGGACCATCGTCTAATACTGAGCATTTTCTTTTTGAATCTTTTCTTCTAGCTGCCACGTAGCTATCCTCTTTTTGCACCAGAGCAGGATGCTTTCTCTGTTGATAAATATGCATGATCAGATAATTGAAGGAGATTTGTTTCACGTTAGATTCAATCAGCATATACTATAAATAAAGATGTTGCAAAAGGAAGCAGGTAGGTTCACGCATGGTAAACCTACGCTACTTAACATTATAGTTAGCTACTAGCAATTTTACCATCACTAACTCTATAATTTAAGAAGGGGATTTTTTTGAGTATTGGAATAAAAATTTCATCTTAGTTTGCTTTTGACTTATATTTTTTTATCAAAGTTATTTCTAATAATTCTTTTATATAAAAAAAAAAATGGTGAAGTTCAGAAGTAAAATTAAGTATCGAAATTTTGTGAATTTTTTAAAACCCCAAGAATCACAAATGGTGAAGTTCAGAAAATTTATTTTTATATATCTTTCTCTGTATAACTATATTTTAGCAACGTGATATTTTGAAAGGGAGGAAATTTAATTTAGAGTTCCTTTTTAAAATTATTATAATTGGCGAAGTTCAGAAAATTTATAAAAATTTATCCATGGCTGCTTTTTTTTAGATTTTAAATTTTTATCTTAGTAGCGAAGCGCAAGCTCCCCCCTTCCCCGTAGGGGGGGAGTGACGAAGCCATTTCCTGTTTTTTTTTAAATAAGAAATAGTGAAACTTGTCAATTTAATTAAGTATCATATAATTAGCTTTAATAAATTCTTACCTTCAAATGAATGCATAGATTGGAAGTAGCATTGCTCGCCGCAGAGATTTCGCCATTATATGATATACATAAACACTTCACTTTTTTTCGTCGGAAGATTTCATTCTAAAAAAAATTACCATTTAGTAAAGGATGACTATAATTACATTATTATTTATCTTCCTCGTCTTTATTATTGTCTAATCTCTCCATTTCACTCTCTTTAGAAGAAGTTGAAGTTGCCATGCGGCAGTTGAAATAATGCTGAGTGCTCTCACTATACAACCGAACACAACTGTGACCATCTGTTAACTGAATTTGAACTGATGCAAGCAATCTTCCCTCATCGGATCACGCAGTCAACCGTTTGTGTCATACAAGTTGCGACAAGCTAAAACATGCATTACACGTTCTTAACAGCTATATAAACCTATTATGAGTATAGTATTTGCAAAAAGTATTTAAATAATTTCAAAAGTATTTAAATACATGATTTCAAATATATTTACAAATACAATTTTAAATACATAAATGTATTTAAATACGGTATTTAAATACTGCTCACCTCTGATTTATATCATAAATTTAAGGTGAAATATACAAAAAAAAATAGAACTCAAACACATTTTATTAATAAATAGTCAATTAATGCGGCCAGTCAATATTTACAATGATGTTCGTTGTTCTTCATAATTGCTTAAATTCGTTTTAGTATGCTGGAGACCAAATTTGTGATGATATCTTGATATTTTTCTCATTATTGTTCAATAATGACCTGCAACTCTTCACAATTGTATTGCTTCTGTTTTCAACCACGAGTTTGTTAATTATCTTCCACAAATTCCCTATTGGGTTCAAATCTGGCGAATTCTCTGGCCAAGGTCGCAAAAGTTTGATGCTAGTTTCAGAAAAAAAAACTTTGTTATTGCTTTTGCTTTGTGACAAGGTGCGCCATTATGCTTAAATTTAGTTATCATTCTTAAATTAGTCCTGAGCCGTTGGGAAGAGGGGCTGATGAAGCACGTTTTGGTACCATTTTGAGTTCATGATAGGGTTCTTGGGCAAAATTGTTAGTGCTCCAGTTCCCTTAGATGAGAAGCAGCATGTCAATGTAATAAAATAATGAGATGGACACTGTTTTTTACGGTGACCATAGCAACATGATATTTTTAAATAATATTTCTTAAATTATGTTAATGTTAATATTACGTTAGTGAAAATATTTAAAAAATCTGCTCTAATACTGAGAATCAAAGCCGATAACTTTCTTATCTTTCCCTTGTCAAGCTCAATAGAGAAACTACTCGTATGTTAAAGACCTAACGTCGCTATCGAAACACGAGAGTAACTCATTTATGATTATGTAAATAAACGTATGCAAATTCGAGAGCGGGATTAAATCAGGCCCATTCATAACACCGAGGGTGTCAAAAGTGGCGATCCGCTAGAAGTTGCTAAGATAATAAATGAAAGTTTAATGAAAAGTTTCCTCGCCCAACCATCGTTATCATTTCTTCCCCTACCATTTTTCTTCATTTTCAAACAGATGCAAATTTAAAAAAATATTTAGTTTAAATTTTTAGGCGGGAAATTCTAAATAATTAAATCGATGCAGTATTTTTAGGAGAATGCTGAGTTTGAAGTTGAATTTGAAATTTTATAACAGAAAGGAAAAGTCAGAAGACCTAATATACCCACCTTCGGGGAATCAAACTGTTCTGAGGACGTGGGGTAATGAAATTCACATTTTGAACTGTACAGGAAATACAATCGCTCGATTCTTACTTAACTTAATGTAAAATATATTTAAGGCAGCCTCTTTTTCAGATATTTTTTTCAAAATACAAGTATGCTTTCAATACAAAGGTATGACATAATAGGAATATGATGAGTAATTCTTCATCTAATCAGGTGGGTAAAGAACTGCCATGTTGTCGACGAAGATCTTTTTCTTCGGGGAGATGGTCATAGCTATGAAGGCTTTAAATAATTCCAACCTAAATACATTCTTTCTAAGAGCGTATAATCTATATGCTGGGATGAGTAATGATGCGTAACATACAAAATCTAGTGCCCATACCAGCCAAGGCTGCATTTCAAAATACTCTTACTTTTGTTCCCCGTTTTATGTACCAGGTAACGTTCCTTGTATGTATAAATGGGATTAATTTAATTATTTTTTAACTCTCAGCTAGAGTTAGATGTAACTTAATAAAAATAAATTTAATATAATGCATTAAAAACTTTAATAAATATTTCTACCATTTGGGGCATTATTTTTCATTTATATTTGTGGCTTTGGTATATTTACCTGCCATTGCATTTTTAAAAAAATTTTTCTTCTTTAGGTGCAGTTAAATGGCAAAGTTTTGGTATTTATATTGCTTTCTTATAGTTAATTGCGGAAGAACTCCTACGAGAGGGTTATTTATAGACTATACCCAGATGGACATGCACTTGCACAAATATCCAAATCACATTTTTCAAAATGTTTCGGATATAAGTAACTTTATATGGTATATTTATATGTTATATAAATTTCTCGATAGGCCTTTTTAGTGCCATTAGGCTTTGCTGTCCTATGTTGCCAATATTTAAAAAAAAGTTTTTGCCTAACGAATTTATTATACTTCTTTAATGACATTTTTAATGAATACGACGAGAGCAAAGCAGTTGACATAGTTTACTTCGACTTTCAAAAGGCCTTCGATAAAGTTCCCCACTCACGTTTACTAACTAAGTTTAGAGCTCACGGAGTTCAAGGCGCCATCGCGAGGTGGATAGAAGACTGGCTGAGCAATCATAGGCAGCAGGTAGTTATAAATGGAAAATTATCTAGCTGGACAGACGTTACTAGCGGGTTACCTCCGTGGTCTGTTCGGGACAAGTTCTATTTCTAGTATACATTAACGACTAAGACGAAGGCCTTTCAGGCATAATATCAAAGTTTGCTGACGACACCAAAAGTGCGAATTCAGTACTCACTAACGCACAGATTAATTAAATGCAAAACGATCTCAACAAATTGCCGAACTGGGTGCAAAGGTGGCAAATGTCTTTTAACGCGGATAAATGTAAAGTACTCCCTATCATATACCGTAATAGCAAAGCAAATTACTCACTAAATGGTACTCAACTCTTAACCGTAGACAGAGAGATGGACCTAGGATTAACAATATCGAGCGACCTAAAACCCAGTCAGCAATGTTCAGAAGTCTTAAAAAAGCAAATAAAATAATTGGATTCATTGGTAGAGCATCCGAGCATAAGTCCAAAAATACAATCCTTACTCTCTATAATTCCTTGGTCCGTCCCATTTTGGAATATTGCGTTCAAGCCTGGTGCCCGTACTACCAGAAAGATATAGTGAAATTAGAACGAGTCCAACGAAGACTTACTCTAATGATACCAAGTTTAAGGAACAAAACTTACGAAGAGCGACTTAGAGAACTAAATCTATTTCCAATAACTCAGCGTAGATTAAGAGGGGACCTAATTCAGGTCTTTAAAATTATCAATGGCATAAACAATATGGATTGCAACAAATATTTCACCCTCGACCAGTCAAATTACACGAGAGGATGTGATTGCAAAATTATAGGTAAACATTTTATCTCGCACGAATCTAAGAATTTCTTTTTTAACAAATCCTCAATTATGGAATGAACTTCTTCGTAGAGTAATAGACTGCAATACCATAAGTACTTTCAAACATCATATAGATAAATACCTTGAATCTAACACCCGACTAACAGCGTTTTCTATGAATAATGAACTCCCTAGCCTTCAGGTAAGAGGTTCACCGATTTTGCAAAGTGTACCATCTATTTTCCCTATAATCTTTATCCCAGGTCACCTAGTATGGAACACAAGGTCTGTTGTGACCTGTTTATCTATGTGTTTCCTCACGTTAGATTTAAAAATCAATTATAGCACTAAATAAAGAACAAGTATCCACTTGTTAATGTGAATATTTGTGTGATATCCATCACTAAAAATGGAATAAATATATAAAGCTAAAAATGGTAGGAAAATGATACATTGCTTAACTTTGACAACATTGTTTTGAAACAAAAGCCATCTCAAAGGGTTTCGACAGTGCTCTGAAATACTGCAATAACGTAGAGATTGTCACCAATTTTAATTTATATAATTGGTATACGTCCTGCCTACTATATTTTTAACTATTAACTAAATCAACTAAAAACACTCCATCTTTTATCAATATATTAAATTATCATTCTCAGGACGAAATTTTGCGTAAAGTATGACATGATAAATTGTGGCAATTGTACATACAATTAGGAGCGTTATATGTCAATGCTAATAAGATTTAGCATATTGAAAAAAATGCTCTTTGTCTTTCATTTAGTTTGGGCACACAGAACAACATTTTCGCAGTATTCACTATTTTACCTTCCTCAATCACACCTATTTTTTCTAGTTCATTGAATATTGGTATACATTTTTTTCTTAGTTTTTTGATAATTCTTATAAGTTTTAGAAAAAAAACTTAATGTCTTTTTTGGCTTGCACTATGCTCCGGTGGACAAATCAATTTAACTTTTCCTAAGGACATTTCTAAATTATCACTTTCATTTTTATTTTCTATTTAGCCAAACATTGACTAAAATTCCAATTTCTTTTTCATATGATTTTCCTTTCCTTGCCTTTATGAACCCTATCTGCTCTTACATCTTATCCATGTTGTCCGTTTCCTTGATCATCCTTGCTATTCTGTGATGGTTTTCCTTGCTTCTGCCCTTCTTTTTGGTTTTCTTTCTCTCTATCAATGAAATATATCGGTGATTAATTCAGATTTGACGTTGTTTGACCCTGTCTAATATTTCCATGGCAAAATAGATCCGGTGGTGGAACAGGCCGAGGACGCTGACAAATTTAATCCGTGGAGACAAGGGTGGAACCGGGGGTAAAAGGGGAGAAATTCTTATAACTGTATGAACCGACAGCCCTTAAAAGGTAATGCCCTATTATATAAATCACCTTAAAAGTCTGCTATCTTGGAATCAGAGACACGGCAGCCGAGGTCTAAACAATAGTGTTATTCACTCTTGATTCCCAAGCTCGGCGGTAGAATCCGTGAAAAAATCCGCTATATATTTGAGATGGTGATCCTTGTCCTAGGTAGTTTCTTCTAGAAATCCACCCAGATCAGTGCAAATATTAGCCTGCATTCAGGGTAGTGTATTAGGCTAGCTATATCCAGAACTTTGTACTCAAGTCGATGTCACATTCGTTTTGTAGCATTGATGTACCAAAGTTTGAAATTTTGATTAATTACATCATAAATCAATTGACTGCTGAAACTCATAATTTAATCCTGAATGCAATTGTATAAAATGTATCTTCTCTTTAATATATACCTGAGAGGATTAATTGGTATGCAGTATTTTAAATTAATGTGGCAGTTTTGTTTGAAAACAAAATTTTTGCTGTATGGAATAAAATGCATATTAGTTATCTTGATTGGCATCCATTAGGTTACGGTTCTTCCTGGTCGAGCTCCGTATAGAGGGCGGCCATTAAAACTTTCTTTGGTGTCTTCTTGAAGGTAATAAGAATGTTCTTCTCACCCCGTTTTGATTCTGCTTCCGTCAAAGAACATTCATCTTTTATTTCTCTATAATTTAAGGGGCCAGTATTTCATCTATTTTTGGTAGGACCCTGGGCCCTTTCTTATATCAAATATTATCAGCTTTGCAGTAATAGACTTTAAAACTGCTTAATTAAAGTTTTCTTTATGATATAATCCAGAAGTGAACGTAAATTTGAGGTGACAAAATCTTATTACTAAATTGGGTCTATCTAAATGGGTTCTCCAGCAAATAGGTTATCATCTGTTATTAAAGGCGATTAATCAATGCTTGTTATTGTACTAAAATGGTGTAGTGCATAATGTTTCTATAATATAATCATGATATTATTCTTTAATATTTTGGGGAAAACTTTGATGGTAGAATTACATTTCTACCAATAATAGCAAGAATGAAAGACGAAACGTTTTTATCATCGTTTTGTTATAGCTAACTAAAAAAAATCGAATGAAACAATGTAAAGAACCTACCGTCGCTGTCCAAACACGAGCCTTTAATATTTTATGTTTATATATTGATTATAAGCAAATAAGGAAGTGCATTGACTCGGCTTAGAATACATCTGGTTTCATTAGTAGAAATCCCTGCCAAGTAGTAAAGACAAAATGAACATTTTCAAATGTTGTTGCCATTAAAGATACACTGAGGTTGCGTCCACCGCTCTGATCCACTGTTAAAGCAAAGCCTTAGAACACTCGGCTACGGGAGAGAGAAAAGATTCTCTAGAATAGACAAGCTTTTAAAACTTACTTCCGATTGACCTATATATATATATATATATATATATATATATATATATATATATATATATATATATATATATATATATATATATATATATATAGTAGGAATATGAAGACCCAGGATATTATACTAATCATTTATTGGCCGGACGTTTCGGACCCTTGCTAGGACCATCATCAGCCACTATATTGACTAATGAGAAGGGAAAGAAATATTAACAATAACAGTTAAAGAGTTAGAAACAAGCATAATATAATGGCTAAAAAAGTGGGGGAAGGCAAGGTAAATCAATAAAATTGACAAATATTGAGAGGAAAGTAAAAACAAAATAAAAATATATAGAATTACATAATACTATCGATGGTAATTTTTATAATATAATAGGTTATTTTATTGTTTACTCCAGTTACCTTTAATTTATAATACTCAAGTCAGTTTATGTTAAAACTTCACTTCTTCCTAAAGCCAACCTCGAACACTGGAATCCCTTTTACATTAGATTTCCAAGCCCCAATTTGTTGTCGGACACAAGTTCTTTTCAACTATTACTACATCTATAAAAACCCACGAACCACACACGCCCAAACTACTCCCACCAGAACCAACCAATATCCTTACCATGTTTTCATTCTTATCTCCCTTTTGTACAGCGAAGACGCCCAAAAGAGGTCAGTCTCAGGTTTTGTTTAAAAAATAAACACGTAATCCCAATTCACTCTCGATTAAACGCCTGCATTTTCACTATTTCACATTCCCCAATTCATCCTTTTATTCCCAATCTTAAAAACTTTATTGATGTGCAATTTCCTACTTAAAAGTCCATTAGAACAGATTCCTTATACTCAATTTGAATATCTCCCCTCTGCTGCTTCACTTCACAGTCTCCATATGATATCTTTAATCTGATAAATATTCTACAAATTTCTTATATATATATATATATATATATATATATATATATATATATATATATATATATATATATATATATATATATATATATATATATATATATATATATATATATATATATATATATATATATATATATATATATATATATATATATATATATATATATATATATATATATATATATATATATATATATATATATATATATATATATATATATATATATATATATATATATATATATATATATATATATATAAGGTGTTTAAAAAAAGTTAGTAATATGCACTGGCAATTTATAATCTCGCCAAGATCACAGTGTTGAGAGACTCTTCACTATCGCCAAGAATTAAATTACCTAGAAGTTTCCTACATCCCTCTTAGAGTTTGGGTCTTTCTTAGTTCTTTATTCCAAAATTAGGTTAGAATAGTCTAATCGAGACGTTAATGTACTTTGAATTGTTAATTCAAGCAAAATCTAACACACTATTCTACATATAGTTTGCTCAAATTTCCTACTTAAATTGTCGGTATTTTGGATAATCTCATGAATTAGCACCAGCGATGGTTAAGGTTATGTTTCTCTCTTTTTTATCTCGTTTGTGTTCATTTTATCCTGTGATTATTTTACTACGTTTTATCCCTGTGATTATTTTACTACATTTGATTCGAATGAGCAGCTTGGATAACTGAGTATAGTGGGTTTCGGATAAGTGAATAGTGAATAATTTGAAAATCGACCAACTTATTTTTTAAGAAGTTTAATTAATTTCTCCGTCTAATGAAACCCATTCCTATTTCTACGCCTCTATTTTTTTACATTTTTAAAAATGAGGCTGATCTAGTATGGATAGACTGTAAATAATTCGCATAATTTTCGATGGATAAGCAATGAATTGTTATTAATTTATATTTAGAACCTAAATGTTTCCCCATAAATAAATTGGTTCAACATACATAAGTTACCGATATGGTTTCTTTATTCTTTCAAGAAAGGATATGACACAGCATGAAATAGTGCTTTATTCGATATATACAAATATGCTTGGAGAATATATGTGTTCTAATAGGGTAGAAAAGATATGAAAGTGAAGTATTGTCGTGGACGTAAATGACACTATCTTTCATGCATTTATTTGTCGGAATTTATATCGACAGCTGTAAATCCGATTGTTGAGTAAAAGGACATTCAAAACGACCCATTTGTTTTCCTTAAATTTATGATTGCCGTAAAAATTGGGTTTTTCGAGATGACTGCAAAATCTGATCGTTAGTGCAGCGTTCATGTAGGAACGACGTCGTTACTTCCGACGGATAAAAAGAAATTACTTTCACATTCTTATACATATATGTAGTAAAGTGACTTGTTGGAAACTATTTGTCTTTGCCATAAAAAATGTACACTCTCAAATGAGAGGTGTCATAAGAAAGAGAATATAGGCGGAGGGGGGGGGGGGGGGAATTATGCGAGCTATATCTAACTATTCAATTTATTTCGTTTAGAGTTTCTGTCTATTGAAAACTTTCAAATTTTTTTGCAAGAAATTAAGATTGAATTTCCTAAAGATGTAAGCTACTCATCTAATCCTCAGTGGATCTACCCTTAGCCTTAATCAGAGTATAAATTCGTGGAGGCCAGTAGCGGATCCAGGATAAAAAATGGGGCCGGGGGGCCTAACCTGAATTCGTCCCTATAAGTAGTCTGAGCAAAGGGCATTGTTGATTGATAATGGATATCTTTCACAAAATTGATAATAAATAACAGTATCTCATCAGAAAATTATGAATTGTAGTTTTGAGACGTCAGCTAAGGTATAATACTGAATTTTATCATTATTTTTGAGATTTACCTCGATTTTAGACATGTATCATATAAGATACATTCGATCGCAACGGTTTACAAAACTGCTTTATTTATATTTTATATTATTACATAACTCTTTCTGAATAGCAGAATACAAGAATGACTTAAAAAAGCAATATAGGCATAATAAACAGGTCTGAAACTTAGAGGGGGGATGGCTTCATCCCCCTGGCCTCCACCTTCCCTGGATCAGGAATTGGTCAAGGCATGCTTACCATGCAGTTTAGTTATTTATTTGTACCTTTTGAGCATGGTTCCATACCCAGATAATTCTTTCTTTTAACTTTGGCTTGGTTTTATGAACTGCTTTCGATTTAATTTTAAACGTTTCTCCATAAATTTCCTTTCTGTTTCATACTGCCAATTTACTTAACCAATCAGTGAGAGGAATCTTTCATGATTGCAAAAATGTGTTGATAGATCTTTCTGTGTGACAAGTTGCCCTACCCTGCATTAAATGGAATGATTATTCACTTTCAAATGAGACGCGGATCCTGTATCCTAGTACTTTTAACAATGTACAAGTTACCTTTATATTTGCCACAAATTATAGACCAGACATTCAGAGAAGCAGGGTGTTTAACTGTAATAACTAGCCAGTCTGGTTGAACTTCCTCATTGATACGTCTAATCACACATCCAGCTTAAAAACGCATTTTCTAACAGACGGATTGATTCATCATGAAATATACCTGCAAAGAAATAAACTAATTTTAAGTATGGATTCTTTATAATGAATATTAAATTCGCAAGTGTACTAAATAATCCTAAAAAATGTTTATATAAACGCTTTTCTCAAATTTAGGGCTCAACTTGGGTATATTTCTTGCTAATTAACGGTAAATCCGTGGACCAAGTCATGTTTAAGTTGCTCAATTGAAAATCGGCTATTGGTCAGTAGCCTCTTTTGAATTAATCCCCCAGTTCTTTAATTTCTCTCCTTTTTCTATTAAAATTGCTTGCATGTTATGTGCTATAACTAGGTTTCTTTTCTCCAAAGTTAACAATAAATGCAAGCCTATCAACAGTACTTTTACTCACTTTCAACTATTCGGCTGTTTTTATGTTGAATTATGCCAGTATTGAATGAATTCTGCCTTTCACTTTGGAAGATATTTCTTTAATTTTGAAAATTATGAAAACACGCACTGAATTTTGAAGAATTTTGGAAAATATCACATTATTTTCACAATCTTTTATTCACCACCTATTTTCAACAATCAATATGCAAGTAATTTTTATATCAACTTTCATTAAAAACCAAAAATAACACAAAGTGACCTCTCATATCACTGTCAGAATTGTACTAACCGGGGGCAGAAAAACTTGACTGCATATCTTATCCTCAAAATCACTACAAATTCTATATTTTCTCAAATGAACACATCGTATTCAAAGTTCCTGTATATTTTACAAAGCGCTCTAATAATTTGGTTAGCGTCTACGTTCAATCATTTTAGGTTAAATCGTCTAAAAATGCGACAACCGAAAAAAATGTAGATCTTTTATTTATCTCAATTAGCATACAAATGCAAGAATCTCTGAAAATCACGAAATACAAGATTATCTGGTTGCTTCGTTTCGTAAGGTAAGAACCTTACGAAACGAAAGCCTTGGGTGATGTTTTTGACAATCAGTTTCTTTTAAAATGAAGTTTATTTTAAAATTAAGTTATTTGGATGAATTTGTTAAGTTACTTTGCAAAATTAAAAAAATCTGTTCAAGGACGAGGAGAACTATACTACTCCCCTAAATCAGCACGTATCACTTAGGGATTTGTGGTAATAATTGTACTGTGAACATAATCAAACCATATTTCCAAAGTGCAGAAGTGCATCTGTACCATAATATGCAAGTGGTTAAGGTAGTCGGAATCATCTATACCCATACCACCCACTTTACTCTGCCCTGCATGAACATAATAAGAAGAAGCGGATGTCTGTGTGTACGATCTCCACGTTGAGCACCTCATTTTGCCCTATATTTAACTCAGCACTTGCAATTCCACTTACGGAAGGCGCTCTATGAGACCAAGGGGGCGTGTTTGATGCCCTACTGCAAGAAAAGATTAAATTTGAGTGAGATATACTAACAACCAGTATTGTTATGGATTGTCGCGTCTGACTAGCTGATAAGAGAGGATCTAGTCGACACATAACTCATGGACAAACACGGCGACACACTTCACTTTGAAAACGAAGTCTCTCCCGTATGTAGGGTCGTTAGAGTCCAATTCGTCTACACAGTAAGACACAAAGAGTAGCCACTTGCTATCCCATCGTTATAAACCTTTTTTCCTGATGACCGACCATTCGCAGCAAAGTTTTCTCAGGAAAACTGTTTTAGTCGTTAGTGTTCTCGTCTATCGATCCATGCTTTTCTCAAACTATTCAGACTAATCACATTTAAAGCTAATTTTAAATTATCCCATTTTGAGTGCAATAAAAAAAAATACAGTTTGTCATCTCACTGTTATATTACTGTAAATAAACCTCTAAAAAATAGCATCTAACTAAAGTTTTAACATTCGCTATTAGTTCGCTAAGAGTCTCAATCATACTTGTAGATTCCATTAGAGATAGATTATACCTACCGTATAATTGAGTTTAATCAAAATCTGCCGCTCAGCTACATTGAAAGTTGTTTACAAAAAGCTTTTTTTGCCAGTAATAATCTAGTATTTAGTTTTGGGAACTGACCAGTATGAATTTGATTTCGAACTTCATCTAGTAACGGACGCTATTACTTGGGAGCAGCTGGAGATATTGTGTGAATGGAAAAACAAAGATTTTGTCCGCTCTGATAGCGTTTCATTCTAAATGACGAACCATATTGGACGAAAATCTTTCGAAAGAAATCGTTGAATCAAATCTTTGTCACAACACAAAATATTTGGCACAAAAGATGAATGGGCCATGTTTATAAGTTCCCGAATTTTAGTTCACCGGAGTTTGGCCATAAATTTCATCATATAAATAAAGCAATAGGTATACAGGGACCAGCGCTAACAAACACGAAATATGTTATTGTCTTACATGGCAAAGCAAGGTCCACTCTGCAAGAAAAACTCAGGGAAAGATAAGATTGTTAGGTTTAGATATTATTACATATCCCATATACTTATCAGATTTAACACTTATGTAATATCACATAGGAAAAGGCGTATCGTTTATTGGTATTCTAACGAGAATAAGTGTGGCTATTTTTTTTCGTGGAAGAGCTGAATACATTAAGATCTCTCTGGCCGTTCTCTTTCAGGAAGAAAGTAAGTGAGCTATTATGAAGAGAGAGGCTGCCACGGATCGGGTTAGAGCTGGCAGGACTGGGGACACTTTTATATAATACTTTGATGGATATAAATAGAGTTACATCAGAGAATGGGAAGTGAATATGAGAGTGCTATTCGTTCTAAAGTTATAATTATGCAAAAATCCAATTTTTTTAGGAGATGTAATGCGAAATTTTCACGTGTTTTTCTCTACAAACACGCGCAGTTTGAAGAAGATCGATGACTGGAAGGGCCTTGTAACGTCGTATGATTTTCATATAATGGCAAGCACGGATACATAGACTCTAGGCCATGAAACCAAATGGAAGGGTAGGATATTATTTTTAACTCTTTTGTCCTTAATTATGCAGTGTCCTCAATTTTCCGAAGGTATATTTTCTAAATAAAATGGCAGGTAATGTATGAAATCACTTCTAGAATTTATAATAATAACTGCCGGGACTAAAAGGTAGACGAACTGATACGCGAACAATATACCATTGACTTAACAAATGAAGATAAATTATACGATTTGGCAAAACACTTGGAAGCAGCAATCACAGTATAACAGTACAATTCGATTCAATCTAAATATTCCCAAAAATGTTCACAAGAGCTTTCACCTCATTCGGCCTCTATATTTTTGTATTTTGATAGTTTTCACTCCGGATAAATCTTAGGAATTGGGACTAAGTTTTGAACTTTGAAACGACAATAAATATATTAGGATATTCAGCATTCATTTTTTTTACTACTATACGTAACTAAATATTGAATTATAATCCTACAAGTTCTAAGAAACCGAACCAGTTACAAGCCCAATTAGAGAGCTTAAAAACTTTAAAAAGGAACGTAAATGGGTGTATATAACTTTGACATATAGGAATATTGTCGAAAATGAAAACAGATGCCTTTTATATCATTGCCTTGTCATAGCAATATAAGAAGAGACAACAAGAACTAGAAAAAAGGAACGAGCGTCGTTGCTAAAACAAAAACAAACGTGCTTAAATGGATATGTAATTAATCGTAAGGCATTTAATTAATCGTCAGGCAATTAGCGAGTGCATTGGGCTCCTTCAGGATTCCAAGGGAGCTTTAGTGATTATCCGACCGCTTACTGAAAATATTAAATGAAGATTTTAAGAATATCTTTACCATTGAAGATGCAATTTAATTTACTCACAATATAAGAGAATAAATTTTATCGAAGACCCTAACTACTCTTTCAAATATTAAGATAACCGAAAATTTATCTCAGGAAAATTCTAACGCACTGGATCCCAATAAAATCTATCTGATTCACTTTAAAGAATTAAAATCTAACTGTTAAAACCCATGTGTAAAATCTCTTTAAAGTTTATTAGCTATGGTATATTTTATAAGGAGTTTAAAAATACCAAAATAACACCAAATTTCAAAAAAGCCATAAAGACTGATGGTTGTATATTTACTCCCCATCTCTCTTACCCTGGACGCTGCTAAACATGTAAGTCGTAAAGATCTGGTTGAATAATGGTTAAATAATTTACTTGGTATTTTCCTCGAAAAGTAACAGCCTTTGACCAAAATAAGGCTATAAATATACTTATTTATAGATAGCGCATAAAAGACTTAGTAAAGCTAAACGAGCATAGAAGATGGAAGGCAACATAATACTTGAGCGTTCCTCAAGTATGTTTTTGAGCCCTGAATTTAAAAGTTTGATGATTACATGAAACTTCTTACTAGAAACAAAATTTATAGTAATTCTGTTAACTTCTGCAAAGCCTTAAATAGAGTAGTAAAATAATCAAAAAGATTGCAGATGCAATTCAACATGGACAAGTGTAAACAATACATATAGGTCATGGTGATCTCAGAGGAGATTACAATATGAGTGGAGACATTTTAACCAAACAACAAGGAAAAAGAGGATGTACGTGTCTTAATCTCGAAGTTTCTCATATTTTCAAAACAATTAACCTTAGCTTCATATTAACACATAGGGCTCTAAGATACATGTTTAGACATTTTGCATTTAACACGTCGACGTTCATTGACGGCTAATAGCCGTAATCAAATTTTTGGACAAATGAATCATTATTTTTTGCATATTATTTGTTATTGAAAACTCTGGGTTAAACAAGAAATAAAAAAGTGTCAATATGCATAGTATAATTATGTATAGAATAATGATATATTCCTATCAATATTTGTAGTATAAAAATATATCAACGATATATTTATGTACAGTGTAAATAGAGCTGTATTATATGTATATATATATATATATATATATATATATATATATATATATATATATATATATATATATATATATATATATATATATATATATATATATATATATATATATATATATATATATATATATATATATATATATATATATATATATATATATATATATATATTAGTGTTTACGTATGTAAGACTATGAAAGTACTCGTACATCAAACCTCTTAAAAAAATAAACTCCCTATAAAACTATAAACAATATTTTAACTCTATGTGATGCAGATAAGCAACTGAGCTAAAATGTCAATGCACCTCCTTTTTAAGCTAGGTGCTTGGCCATGGGAGAGAAAATTTGGGGAGAAAATAATGGGAATATACTGCCTTCAGGTGTGCAAATTCGGGATGAGGAAGTTCCAAATGACGCGCTATTTTATAATGAATTGAAAACTCCGTATTATTAGGTTGAGGAATAAGTTCTTGCGTTTTTTTTTAATGTTGTGTTGATTTAAGTTTTGTTAACGTGATTTGTGCACATATTAAGAAACAATAATAAATAATGAGAGCAAAATTTGCAAAGATTAGGCTACGTCTCTTAACAGCGTACACTATTAGGCTTTTGCGAGGCTACGTCTTGAAGTTGAGTAATAAGTCATTGGGGTTCATTTAAAAGTTGTGTTAATTTAATTTTTATTCTATACCCTCAAAATGGAATGTCAAATGGAAAGAAAGGCGCATTTTCGACACCTGTTGTTATTCATTTCCAATCGAGACGGGAACAATGCAAACGCAGCCAAAGCTCGTCGCGATATTTGTGCTGTATACGGAGAAAATGCTTTATCAGAAAGGACAGCTCAATGGTGCTTTTCACGTTTCACAAACGGTCATTTCAATCTTAATGACGAAGAACGTTCAGGTCGCCCAATTAAGTTGGATGAAGATCGATTGAACGACCTTCTTCATGAAAATCCTCGTCAATCGACTAGAGAATTGGCTGTACAATTGGCGTGTGATCAGAAAACTGTAGTGAATCACCTTCATTCGATGGGGAAAGTTAAAAAACTCGGTGCATGGGTTCCACACGCTTTGAGCGAAAGCAACAAACTTCAACGCTCCAAGATTGCCGCAGGTTTGCTTGATCGTCACAAGGCTACTTGTGGATATAAGGACAGATTTTCTTTCACCACATTATCACTGGCGACGAAAAGTGGTGTGTTTATGTCAACATGAACCATCGAAAACAATGGCTTAGCCCCAATAAAAAACCACTTCCGCGATTTAAGCAAGGACTTCATCCACGAAAGACGATGCTGTGTGTATGTTGTGGGATTGTGAAGGCATCATTCTTTATGAGCTTCTTGCGAACAACGAGATTGTCAATGCAAAACTCTACGTTTAACAAATGTATCAACTCGCAGAAGCTTTTCGTGAAAAGCGACCTCATCGACGTTATGGAGTCCTTCTGTAACACGACAATGCTCGTCCCCACATTGCCAATATGACAAAAGACGCCATCCAAACGCTTAATTAAGAAACCCTGCCGTATCTTCCATATTCGCCAGACTTGGCTCCATCGGATTTCCATCTGTTCCGATCGCTCTCCAACAATTTGCTCTGCGTTTCGTTTAATACTGATGTGGAATTAAGAACCTGGTTAGACGAATTTTTCGAGTAAAAATATAGAGATTTTTATTGTAGAGGCATCGAAAAACTAGTTGAACGTTGGGAAGAAGTCGTAAATAACAATGGAGAATACATTATTGATTAATTTGCATATTGTTATCAATTAAAAATGAAGTTTTTCTAAAATTGTTAATGAATAAATTTGATAAAACTGCATGAACTTATTCCTCAACCCATTACTTTGACGACTTGACATGTCGAGGATCATTTATGGATTTTAGTGATGACGGTTATAGACGTCATGAGCATTTGCTCCACATTGGGAAATTGGCCTTGAGCCTCAACGTATTAATTGGAAACATGTTATTCATCTCAAATATTAACATTTTCAAGACTTTATTTGATGTATACGGTACAAATCTGGTCTCCATCATGCAAACAGACATTGTATTTGAGCGCGTCAAATGGCGAAATTAATTCGTGACGTTATAAAAGATAGTACGAAGAAAGACGGAAGCAGCTAAATTTACTTTCACTGGAAGATTGTCGTCTACGCAGCCAACTTATTGAAGTTTGTAAAATACTAAACATTCTTACTAACATGAATTATGATTTAATATTTCAGCTAGATAACCAATCGCCAAATAGAAATTGCGGTTTCAAGCTACTATTGTGATAGCGCAAAAATTAGGGTGGGGCAGAAGTAACTTCCTTTTTTAATTTTTTTATTCAGCAAATATTGAATGCAGTATATAAGGAAATAAAAATAATGCACTAGAGAACATAGTTAAAGAATGAATACAGTAGTTCAATACAATTATTTAATGTTAAATGACATGCTCAAAATAATTCCCTTCTTGTTCAATACGCTGCTGAACTCTACCAGCAACACTTCTACAAACCATTGACACATTTCTATGGTAATTGCAGACAATTTATCAGAAATTGTTTTTTCTAATTGAGAAATTGTTTTCGGTTGGAGGCTGTAAACTTGATATTTCAATACTCCCCACAAAAAGAGCAGACGGGGTTAGGTTTGGTGATCAGGATGGCCACTCAAATCTTCCCCTTGCCCTATCCATCTCCCCTTAAAAAAAAAATTTAACCACCATATCTTATCAAAAAAGGTCTCATCTTCATTAACTTTAGTCATATAAAGTTCATAAAACTCTAATCACCTAACTCGATCTCCATCATGCAAACATTGAATCATGCGTGGAATGTAAGGTCTCATCTTTAGCTTCTTCAACATTCTCCGAACACTTCAAAGGGGCGTTACTTCTGCCGCACCCTGTATAACGACATATCCTGAACGGTCAGCTTAGGGGTGTTGTTGGAGGCACTTCTTTTTTTTTAAACGAACCTAGAGTGCTTCGTAGTGCCCGGCTGGATCGTAATTCTCTAAACTTCTCTAGATTATTCTATATAAATAGCAAAGTTAGAATTGCACATTTATAGATAAAGTAAAAAGATTCAACGTTATATATATGCTAAAAGGGCAAAAGACGATGACTGTCAAAAGATAAGATGAATCCTTTTCACAGATTAGATGATAGTGGAAACCTGCATTGTTTGAAATGGGATCGATTGCTAAATGTGAGGTAAAATGGAATTCTTTTTTACTCTTATGCAGATAATCGCTAAATTTCCTCTTCCTTTCCATTTATCTTCCAAATCGATTCTTTAATCAAAGTAATCTGGATTTATGAATAGAAAAATGGGAGCCATATTTTCTTTTAGTTGATTGTGCGCATGAATATAAAATAACCATTCGTTAGGATCTATTACGTCAAAAGAAATGGCTAAATGCGCTAAGAATGAAAAATATCGTTCTTTTCTGTACGATGAAAGTTAATGCATTGACCTTCATTTCATCACTGCTTTGTCTTTGCCTTTTTATCCATGGAGATGACCAAGTGACACAAAATAATGACGCTCACCAGATTTCCTTTAGATCTTGCTGGAGAGAATGATCTCGTATCTGTAATATTCAATGGGATAATTAATTGATTTAAGCCCATTGTTTCTGTAAACGGGCATTCTGGCCCATATATAAAGCGGAAGCTAACGTGTATCGATGTCTCTGCGTAATCAAGCTTTTCTAACGTCAATCAACGAATTGATAATTTTAAGAGACAAATTGGAATTAGAACAGCGAGATTATGGAGGCTGATGAGCGGAAGAACAGGAGAAATTTCTCTAAATTATGTCAGAGCACATTATTTAAAATTTTGGTTTATGTATATTAGAAGATCTGATAATTAGAGAGTTTGAAAGTTGAACAGTTCTTCCTTGTTTAAATTAGAAACTATAATGGAAACTTCAAAATTTGGTATCAAACTCAATGTATAAGTAAGCATTCTCTTCAAACTATTAACATCACACAAAGAAAATTCTTTATTCCACATAAGCATTTCAATGGATAAATATTATAGCACTAAGACCAACACTTAGCGTTACCATAAAACGTTTTATTATACTGAATTAACGGTTTAGTTATTTTCTCATTTCCTAGCTATATTCTATTTAATTAATAGCAAAATCTATTTCTGATTTTATATATCTTTCTAGAAATTTTACATCAAAATAGCAGTAAATTAGTGTATTCCAAAAGTTTACTAAACAGACGGGCCATGTTGGGAAGCTTTAATGGCCAAATAAATCTAGGCACTAAAATAATTATGGGATAAATACCATATTAACGCTATTTCCTGGCTATATATAAATATATTGATTTAGAAAATTATAAAACTTGATTAAATACATCTTTACTCAGTGGAAATGCTCGGAATTATTGCTTTTTCTTAACAATATTTGCGTTTGTTCATTCTGTACCATCTAGGAATGATAACACATCATATTAGCGTTCCAAATCCTTAATATCTATCTTTTGCAATTCCGAAAGGTATTTATAGATAATTTGTCTTTAATGTTCATTTGATGTTACTAGATTTTCGGCAGAAAAGTCAAAGTGTTCATTCGATAAAGACTCATTCAGTATCCAGAATGTTTGAATATTCTCTATCATATTTTCCATGAAGCTTGGTATTCTAATGAGAATAAGTGTGGCTATTGTTTTCCGTGGAAGAGTTGAATACATTAAGATCTCTCTGACCGTTCTCTTTCAGGAAGAAAGTAAGTGAGCTATTATGAAGAGAGAGGCTGCCACGGATCGGGTTAGAGCTGGCAGAACTGGGGAGACTTTTATATAATACTTTGATAGATATAAATAGAGTTACATCAGAGAATGGGAAGTGAATATGAAAGTGCTATTCGTTCTAAAGTTATAATTATGCAAAAATCCAATTTTTTTAGGAGATGTAATGCGAAATTTTCACGTGTTTTTCCCTACAAACACCGCACCCGGTATAACGACATATCCTGAACGGTAAGCTTAGAGGTGTTGTTGAAGGCACTACAGTAAATCTGTTTATAAATAAAATTGTGAAATCTTACTTTAAGATATCACCCATTCCCATATATATATATATATATATATATATATATATATATATATATATATATATATATATATATATATATATATATATATATATGTAATTTATATATGTATATATATATATATATATATATATATATATGAAATAAATAACTCACAAAGTAGCACGTGAGGTTCGCAATGAATGCAATGTCCCACGGGAAAAATGAAAAGGTGCTTCCAAGTACTTTCGAACTTCATTCAGTTCATTCTCAAAGATAACCACAAGAGAATATAATATTATAAGGGTATTTACTCGTATAAGTTAGTAAAAGATAAAGGACCGCCTCTAAGACACGAAATCACCAATGAGGAAGTATGAGAGGGATGGGTAAATTCACATTAAGATTTAGCTCTAACAGGTAACAAGCTCTAACTCAGAGGCAAGAAAGAGTCAAGAACAGAGCCAAAAGGGTTAAAATGATTAACGGATAAAGAGATAGTCTAAAGAGGGAGATTAGGAGAGACACGAGGAGTAAATTGAAACGAAAGGGAGATGGACAAGAAGAAAGGAAGAGAAACAAAATAATGTTAATACAAAATCAATGCAATAATTAAATTGACACATCGGGTTCCCATTAAAATGAAAATTGAAAAAAAAGGAATATAAGTCAAAGCTAATTTCTTTAAGAATGAATTTTTTCATAACAACATCAACTTTAAAAAGGCCAGGGGAAATGTTATGGTTATTAAATTGGCTTATATATGAACATTAAACAAGGCTTCTCTTAATTGAGTCATTTGAGCGAAAAATAAATTCTGTGGAATTACAATTAATTAAGTGGTTATTTTCGGACATATGCACAAAAAACGCACCATTATTTATATCTCTCCTAACATTGCATTCATGCTGATTAATACGGACAGATAATTGCTTTCCTCTGTCCAAAATATTTACTTGGACAAACAGAACACTCAACCGAATAGACTACCCCAATATTATTACAATTATTCTGAACTAGGATATTTTTTATAGTTGACTCGTATTTGAAAGCAACTGAAATGTTAAAGTTTTTTAAAAGACGGGGAAGGTCAATGAAACAAACAGAGAAGGATAAAACCAAAATGTTTTTAACATTAAAAGGGATAGCAAGAGCTGTATTATAGAACGTCTTTTTTGCAGAAGAAAGACAGTTTAGAAGAAAGGGATAAGGGTAACATAGTTTATGGCCAATTTGAAAGATATTGGAGAATTCAGAATCCATATATTCAGGAGTAACAACTCGTAAAGCACATAAAAACACAGAGGAAAAACCAGAACGTTTGACTTTGGGATTATGCGAAGAGTAAAAATGAATATAAGAGTTTAAATTAGTAGGTTTGCGATAGATGGAGTATTTAAAACCAGTTGGTGTTCTATGAATAAGAAGATTTAATGGAAGGGACGAGTGAATTAAGTTTGGTAAGGAAGCTATTAACATCTTTAAAATTAGGCCATAGGCAAATCACATCATCAATATACCTGTACCAAACAATAGGGAAGTAGTTGCGTCATGAAGAACAGCTGTTTCACTCCGACAAGCGAACTCCAGGACACTAACGTCGTAAACGAATATTCGGGCAAAGTCAGTGACTGCGAACACCGCAATTCAATGTACATCGGCGTTTACCTCCACAACCCTGCCAAGGCAACTGACAGATCACCTTCAAGATGGTGCGATTAAAAAACACACCCACTCTCATGGCACTACCCTAACCCGTAAAAAAAATAATCAGGACACCTCCATCATCCTGAGACTCCAAAATCGCAGAAGATTGCGGATGGTCGAAGCCGTCATCATTCAAATGAAGAAACCGGCAATTAACGTGCAACTTCAGCCTGAAACCATACTCCTGACATCTCGGCGTCTCCGAGTTGACCGCCGTTAGACGAAGCACGTTTTCAAAATTCATTTTCCTTTGCCTCCTTTCCCAGAGAACTAGATCAGAGCCTTGACTTTAAATTGTTGTAAGAGTAGGTGTGGGTAGGAGATATAGATAGGGTGTGTGGACAATAGCGGAAAATAGACCAGTGGTGAAAAGAGAAAGAAGTGTGGAAGGGTGCAAAGATATGCTAGTGCCTGGTGATGGTGATCAGTCCTATTGCTTTTAAGTATTTTTGGTTTTGTGGTTCCTTTGTTTGCTTTGGGTTAACTTATATATATATATATATATATATATATATATATATATATATATATATATATATATATATATATATATATATATATAATAATAATAATAATAATATGATGTTCAAGCTATTTGTCGTCAAAAAACAACTAATGTCCTTGGGTATGATATGCGCATTTGCTGTTGGGGTAATAATTACTTTAGTGTCGTGCTTAGTGTCTTTGTCTTTTTTGTATATCTTGTAGGGAGTGTAATTCGTGTTTTTTTTCTTTTTCGTGGATGTCTTCTTCGGTAGATTTGGGTCTTCATCGGTGAATTTGTAGAAATCAGTGAGGTTTCACAGTTAGGTATTCTTTTTCTTGGTCAGGTTGTCCATCTGGTTTAGGGTAAAAAACATTGTATTCTCATGTGTAGAACGGCACTTCTGCTTCGTCAGCTAAAACACCGGCGGAGCTCGGAAATCTGACGCGACTTATTCCTCTTCTGTTCTGGTCAATCATTTGGACGATATCATCGTCCAATTCACGATTAACCATTTCCTAAATATTCCTTGTCCGTTCTTCTGTAACAATGTTAATGGGACTTAACCCCGCCTCCCGGTGCAGTTCTTCCTCGCGTGTTCTTTCTAGCCTGAGTCTACTTGTAATTAAGTACGCACATTTGTTCTGCACCACTTGTAGTTTCCTCTTTTGTGTCTTCGAGACACACGATAGGGCGGTAGCGGGGTATAGCGGCGCCGAACTTGCAAGTGCATTGTAGATCTTTTTCTTATTGTTTTGACGAAAATTTCTGAACCTGTATAGAGTTTTGACTGCAGCAGTGGCCTTGGTGATTCTTTCTTGGACGTGCTTCTTCTACCCGAATGAGGTAATCTTCATTCCGTGTACATTGCACTCCGTGGTGTAGGGATATCGTCTATCCCCTACCTTGACGTCGTAAAGTAGTCTCCTGCCTATGGGGACTACTTTGAACTTTTTCTGGTTGGTGCGCATCTTCTACCGGACCTCGTAGGTGTTAAGATTTTCAATTACTGTTGCTGTCATACGAGCTTGCCAAGGCGCATTCCTCCATGGACAAGTGATTATCTGGGTGTAAACATCGGCGAATTGAATGTTGATGCAAGTGGGGCTTACAGGAGCTGGGACATCAGGGGTGTAAATTAAGTAGAGAATGGGGGACAGGCACCTCACCCCACCCCTGCGGGAGGCCCGCAGTGATCGGAAACTTTTGTCCGTCCGTGCATCCTAAACTGATGTACGCCGCTCTCTACATGACATAGTCACAGAGAGTTCTTTCTGAGTTTTCACTTAGGCCCAGTCGTAAGATCTTGCAATGCATCCCATGTTGCCACACCTCATCAAACGCCTTTGATACATCCCAAAAAACAATGTCCACGTAACTCATTTCCCGTTTTGCTTGGGTTAGCTTTTCCGTGATAACATTAATCGCCATCTGCGTACTTCGCTTCCTCCTAAACCCGAATTGATGTGGGTTGAAGAGGGAGTTCTCCTCCAGATGAGACACCAGTCTTCTGTTGCGGAGCTTTTTCTTCTTGAAGAGCTTCCCGCCAAATTCTAGAAGTGAAATTGGCTGGTAGCTCTCCTTCAACGTTGGGTCCTTTCCGTGCTTAGGCCAGAAAATTATCTTAGCCATTTTATAAGCATCTTGAAAGTATCCCGTGTTCAGACAGGCGTTATATATTCTTCTCACTTCTTTGATGACATTGGCTGGTGCCTTATCAAAGTTTAGCTTTGTAAGCCCCGATTGTCCTGGGGCTTTTTGTCGGAATGAGCGGAGCGCGCCGTGTAGTTCTTCTTCGGTAATCTCGGCGTCTCCGTGTCGCTGTCTATCCACCTGCTGGTGAGGGTGCGTCTTGTGTATTTGTTTGTTAAGCTTGTCGATAGTGTTGCTTTCAAACTCTACATCATAGTCTTCGTTTTCCGCCTCAGTTATACTGAAGACTTTTCCCAATAACTTCGGAATAGCTCTTCAATTCTTCCTTCTTCCGCTTCGATGTTTGCATCTTCCTTTTGTAGCTCGATCTTCTGCTTCTTCTTCCCAGTCGATCTTTTGAGATTTATAAACTTTTTCCAAAGATTTTGAGGAGTTGCTTCGTAATCGAGGCTATCGATCGTATCATCCCATCGTCTCCATTGTTGTTCGAGGATCAACATGTTCAGTTCTTCTTTGACTTCTTTACTTCGCTGTATTGAGTGAACTGACGCATTTCTGATGTTGATTTCATACAATAACTTCAGTTTACGGTACAAATCCTTTTCATGTATTCAGTCCATCTCTAGGTATAGATGGTCATATACTCGGATTTATGGATACAAGCCCTATGCGCTGATGAGATGGTTACTGAGGTCGTCGAGTGCCTCGTCGTCCAGGTTGGGTGGATCGTAAGCCTCGAAAAGGCCCGCGTACCGTGTTCAGTCTGATCTTTTGTAGTTATTTCTGACTACAGCTGGAACTTGTATATGGTTCCTGTTGATAGTGCGCAGGATTCCTATATGGTCACTACATGGTACCTGGACTGGCTTCATGTAGTAATTGAACGGCAGCTGACGTTCGCCAGACAGATGTCTGGTTTTGTGGCACTTCCTGCTCTGATAAAGGGGGAGGAAGTCGGGGCATATTCGCTGGGCAATATTTCTGTCCAGCAATAGGTCTAGGCTTCTTCCTATACCGTTGAAGGTCCTTTAACCGGATTCTTGGCATCTGGCGTTCAGATCCCCTATTAACATAGTGGAGGCTCTTCTGATAAATAGGCCAGTGAGAGTGTGTATTGGTAACACATCTTTCCTTGGCGGTTGATATCCGGTAGCAATGACCAACTTTCCTAAGTGAGGTAGGATTCTTCTATATTCTCATTTGCTTTTATTTAATCTCTTTCTTTATTGCAATAGTGGCTCCGTCGAACCGCTCCTGCGAATAATTTGTGATTAACACATCGTAGTTCCAGATTTTCATTTCTGCACTCCGCGTGTCGATCTCGTGTTCAGAAATTAAGATGATGTCCGCAACAATTTTCCTGAATACATTTCCGTAAAGAAGTCTTTTCGTCGTCCAGCCGTTTGTATTAATTTCCAATATCTTCAGTGCGTTCCGTAACATGGTGAATTGTTTTTACCTATGCTTATTCTTCTTCTTCTTCTTCTTCTTGGGGGCTGGCTGGGCGGTTTTACTTTGCCTAGGGTTTTCCTTTTGCGAAGGGGGACTCGGGGTTTTGGACCTGCTCTTTATAGCTTGTGTACGGGTGCAGGGGCCCTCTTCATTGTTTAGAGAGGAGGATCCCTCCTCAATTTCAGCCTTTTCTTCTTCGTCGTCCTCTTCATATTCCTCCGATGAGGGAGCTTCGACGATCTCCTCCAGTCTAGACTTGACTGTGTTGGTTTTTATGACTGAGTCCTTGAATGCCTTGGAGCATTCAGGGTCTGCAGACATAATCACTGAAGGGAGATTGTTCGCTTTCGGGGAGAGCATTGAGTACCTGGTTATAGCAGCCAGACTTCACTGCATAAGCCACATTTGCGTGGGTAATGCAGATTAGTATTTTTGCACTTAGATCTCCCGACATGTTCATCTGTGCAAGTGCAGGTGCAGGCTTTATTTCCGCATTCTTCTTGGCGGCGTTCGTGTATTTTGTTTCCTTTGCTTTCCTCTCTTCTTCTTCCTTTCTTTTTATGATCTCGCGGCGCTTGGAACAGTTTCGAGCCATGGTCCTATCTTCCCCTTTGCAGTTAAGGCATCTCTTCTTACTGTTCTTGCACTTATCAAATCGATGTCCGTCTGTGGCGCATTCACAGTTTTTTTTCGTCCGTGCATGTGGATGTGTTCGCGAAATTTGATTATTTCATGAACTTGAGCCCAGGGATTGCTTTTGGTGATCTCTTCTTTGAGCTCCTCGAGTGTATGCTCACCCACCAGCTTTCCACTTTGCGGCAGATCACGCTTCTGTCTGCTGGCACTTGTGGAGGGGTTTTCGCTTCAAAGCCAGTGTTCCCGAGGACCCTCGTTCCCTCTTCCGATAGGAGCCGGTTCACGTCCTTGGTGTCGGCACATAAGGCGATGAACTCAGGTGAAACTTCAATAAGTTTCACCAGTGCCACTCTTAGTTCGAGGTAGAGGGTTTCACAAAAGTGCCTTTTTTCGGGGTTCTTTTTGTCAGAGATGGCTCTTAGGGGGACCCTCTTAGTGAGGGTCTCAATAGTCTTCTGCGTCCTTACTATGTCCTCTGGTTACGTCTTCTTTTTTACGAAACCAAAGTGTAATTATGGTGTTTTGGAGTGAAAAAGAAAGTTATGGAGTGATAAAGGAGGTAGCGGTTAGTGCAGGTATGTTGGGATACGAGCCCAAAAGATGGTGAAAAAACGACCCCGTCCATTTTCCTGTTGGTCCCTCGCTCGTTTGTTTCAGGAATGATGGGTGATGGATGGATGGGATGGATCTCGAGTGGGAACATCAAGAGAGGTGAATTATGGTGGACTTGATGCATTAGCGGCCGAATCAACGACCGCTAAAGTTTTGCCATCCCCTCTTGGGTACTTACGCCATAACTGCATCAAACTACATAGAGACGGGTGTACTTTCCTCTATGATTCTGGCCGGGTCCCCCGGGTGATGAGGATCTCTCCTCCGTCCGGGACTCGCAGTTATGCTCCAGTTTCGAGATATTTCTGACTTACGCTTCCGCTGTGGGCTAGTCCTCAAACCAGTTTTTACATAAGCCCTTAATTATGTCAGTCCAAATGGCCGGCATAGTTAAGACGAAATCAATGAATGGAGGACATCTGAGCAGGCTCACACGCAGGGCGATGGACGGGAGCAATGAGGTGCTTAAGCCGTCATTGAGTTATCAGTATTCGATGAAGGAGGAGTATTATCTCTTTTGAAGGGTGAAGCGTAATTCGCCGTAAGACTTCCAGAATAGGCGCTCTTATATGTAGGCGGTGCTCAAGGTCCGTTACTAAGCAAATAAAAATGATTTATCCGAAGGTTGTTAACAGAGCGTTGTAGTCGAATATTCGGCCGTCACTCGATCGGAGCGATCTGAGCCTTCCAATTTTATATGCTTCTTGTAGCGCTTAGTTTTCCCTTAAAAATTTCCCGCGCCATGATTGGACAATTTTTGTAATACTTATGTTCGCGTAGAAATACTATATATAATGAAGCAATTTTTTAATAATTCCATTGATGGACAGAATTTGGATTCATTTTTTTTACAACGGAGAGCTGTGAGGGCGCTTAAAGAAAAGTTCACTTTTCATTAAAATTACGTCACCGACTAAAAGCAACATAACACGACCACTGCTGCGCCCAGAGCCACTTAAAGTAGGGTATAGTGAACCCCGGAAGGAAGCCCCATTTGGGGGTGCAAAGAAGGGGATTCTTAAGACCACGAGCCCGAAATTCTGTGCAGGCGCTTTTTAGCTTAGGCCTATTTAGGTAGGGTGGTCGTGAACTAAGAAAATAAGTAAGTAAATAGGGAACCATAGGTTGCTAGGTGATAGGGAACGTTTTAACTGTCCTTTTTAGAAATTGAGAGAGGAAGGAAGAAAACAAACATAGGCTTCGGAGGAATGAACGAAGAAAAGAGCGCCTAGGCGCTCGAATAAAAAGGGATAGGGGATCATCCCTCTCTAGAGAAAGAAGGCAGCCTGCAGCGATGAATGTTCCCTCCTTCCGAGAGGCAAGAAACAGGAAGACATCATTAAGGCAATTAAAGAAGGAAAATGCAAATGGGCATTCAAAGGAAATACAGGAGAAGAAGACGAGGAAGGAAGAAGTACAACAACTCTTAATGGAGGATAAAATTCGAATCTACCCTGGCGACTGCGTTACTCTCAGCCATTCTACATTTCAAAGTATAAAGAATAGAAGGTTTAAAGGCAACGAAGCAGAACCCAACAAGAGATCGACCCGCCAGAAGTCCAGAGATCTCTAGACGACCAAACTTAATAACAATAGAACCAGAAAGGAAAAGAAAGCTCAGCATTCTGAAAATCAACACTCAACGGTGGCTCGGTAAAACATCGACATTAGGAAATAACTTCAGAGAGATCAATCCAGACATAATATTAATATCAGAACACGGAGTGAATCCAGAAGAAAAAACAATGAAATTGTTAGATTACACGGTTATAAACGCGAACCCTTCAGGCGAGCGTCATAACGTTGCGGCCATATCAATAAGAAGAGGGCTGAAGTTCAAAGAAGTTAATAATTTGGATGAGGCATACTTGGTCGTAAAAATTGAAACGGAATTAACACCAATAATAGTAGCTATGGGATACCAAGCACCAAGAAAAAATTACCTTCTCTTGCACAACCATTTAAAATCTTTGGCACAGGTTTCCCAAGCATCTTTATGGGAGACCTCAATGCCAGGTGCAGTGCAAATGGATACCGCTCCAGAAACAAAAGAGGAATCAACTTAGATATGATATTGGAAAGAAACATTTTAAAGAGAATAGGGCCAAACTTTCCAACATATGTCACAGGCAATACAGCTACAAAAACTAGACGTCGTGCTAAGTAGCTTCGATATTCCATACAACATCCACATGCAACCAGCTACCTTTGCATGTAGCGACCATGTTGAAACACATTTGCTCATGAATCAATACCCGATACAGGTACCGGTACCGGAGAGTAAGGATTACAAGAGAGCAAACTGGGCAGGTTACACAAAGATCTTAGTAACTTCGTCCCAAAGGATCTCACTGACGCCAAAATGGAAAATATTGACGAGGAGAACTCAAGATTAACAAGAACAATCATTGAGGCGGACGAAAGATATATACCAAAAACAAGATACCATACTCTTCCATATCCTCGATGGACAGAGGAGATGAAGAGAAAGCATAGGCAACTAAGAAGAATACTAGACCAAATAACTCTCCATCGACCAAACAGAGAACGATACGTAGAAATAAGAAGACGGAGAGAAAAACTGAGGCATCTCATAGAAGAACGGCAAAGCCCCATATGGGATAGCCTAATAGAGAAAATAGACGAAGAAAAAAGACAAAAAAGAACTGGTTACTAATAAATAGACTTAAAGGCAGACCGCCGAGAGAAAAAATAACAATTAAGAATGAACGGAGAGAAAAGATCCAAGAAGAGAGGACCACAGAAGAACTTTTTCGTAATCAGTGTTTTCCATAACACCAGAGGAAGACGAAGACTTCCATCCAGAGATAGACGAAATGGTCCACACAGTCTTGCAAGAAGACATAAACAAGATCACTCCAGCACCAAGTGTAGAGCGAGAAAGGGAGGAAATTCTGGGTACAGAGACCTACATAACAACGGAAAAGATCAAAGGTGTAATACAATCATTCAAACAGAAAGCGCCAGGCCCACCATCAGCAATAACCAGAATTAATCTTACCAAGGCACCTAAGATAATCATCAGAACATTAAAGAATATTTTTAACGCGTGCTTAAACACCGGTTACTTCTCTGATAGCTATAAACTAGCGGAAATTATATTCGTCCCAAAGCCAGGAAAACCACCAAACCACCTCAACAGTTACCGGCCAATATCGCTATTGAACTTCATGGGCAAAGTCCTCGAGAAAATCCTTAACAGAAGACTAAAAGAATATCTTGAAGAAAATGACCTTTATAATGATTATCAGTTCGGATTCAGAAGAGGCAGAGACACCACAATAGCACTTAGCATAATAACAGAGAAAATAGCAAAGGCCGAAGCAGAGAATAACTACATCAATCTGGTCCTGAGAGATGTAGAAAAAGCATTCGACAAAGTCTGGGTTAGAGGAATGCAATATAAGATCTTAAATCTCCAGATGAATAACAATCTGGAGAAAATTCTCTGCGATTATGTCTCGGGAGGTGGGAGCATTCATCGCTGTAGACTTTAAGTATTAATTCCTGTGCTTCCATGTATACTATTTTGTCTCCTTCATTACTTTGCACTGACATGTTTGAAATTGCGTTCTCTTCAGTAGTGTGTTCCTCATTGCTCGTTGGTGCCGACGCTGAGACGACGTTGATTTTAAGGATTTCAGATGAGGGGAGGGGTTGTCAGGAAACCACAACTTCATTCCATTTTCTTCTAGCATTGCTTTGAGTGTTGTAACGAAGGTGCCTAGTTCCCAATATTCATCGCATGGGCATAGAGTATGCATGTGAGCACATCTGTTGATGCCCCTTGTGACACAGTTAGATGGGTATATGCTTCCTGCATTTGCTTCACAGTTGCTTTATTTACTCCTGTGTATGTTGCATTTCTTCTAGTTTCTTCTTTGTTTCTCGCTTCTCTTTTCTTTCATTCTATTATCTCCTTTCTTTGTGGGCATCACATTGCCATAGTCCTATGTGACCCATGACAGTTCACGCATTTCTTAGTACTTTCCTTCGACTGTCTCCATTCGTGGTTCTTCTGTCCGCACTCAGAACATAGTGTATCTTTCTCAGTGCAATCACGCGTCAAGTGGTCCTCCATTTTATAGAAGCGGAAGCACATTTGAATATTAATATGTTTCTCGCGCTCCATGTTCTCTGGTGGAATTCTCATGTTAAACATGAGCAGTCCTCGTTGAAATATCTTTACTGCCATATCTGTTGTTGCACAAACAATTTTAGAGACATGTGTGTGGTGTCCAAATTTAATTATTTCATTTATTTTATGCCTTCATGATTTTTTCTATTTCTTCTTTCATTTCCTCTTTGTCATGGGAACACACCCAAACGTCGACTTTCCGGCATATGATACTTCTGTTTGCAGTTATCTGGGGCGGGACTTTGGGCGTTAGTCCTATTCCCTTTAGTGTCTCTATTCCTTCCCGGGACATTAATTTTTCTATTTCTTTTTCCTTACATGCAATTATCACGTAGCCATTTGAGATATCGATAATTTTGAAGAGGGTTACTTTTATCTGTCTAAATAATGTCTCGCAGAGTTTTCCTTTGTCTGTTTTGATCTCCTGGTCAATTGTCCATAGAGGTACTCGTAGGCATTCCAGGCTGCTTCCTTTCCCTAGAGGAGGATGGTCCCCCATCCTTTTGTTAGTCGAGCGCCCGGGCGCTCTTTTCTTCGTTCCTTCCTCCGAAGCCTATGTTTGTTTTCTTCCTTCCTCTCTAAATCTGTAAATAAAAAGGACAGTGAAAATGTTCCCTATTACTTAGCAGCCTATGGTTCCCTATTTACCTACTTATTTTAGCACTTCACGACCACCCTACGTAAATAGACCTAAGCTAAAAAGCGCCTGCACAGAATTTCGTGCTCGTGGTCTTAAGGACTTCCCTTTTTCACGCCCCCTATTGGGGCCTACTTCCGGGGTTCACTATACCCTACTTTAAGTGGCTATGGGCGCAGCGGTGGTCGTGTTATGTTGCTTTTAGTCGGTGATGTAAGTGGAAGTCAAAGCATGGAATAAGGAGAATTAAGGATGAATTACCCCTTTAGGGTAAGCACCCCGCCTACTGGAAACAGGAGGAATATCCAATCAGTCCAGAGGGCGCATATATTTCTTCTTTCTTGAAGTTAACGTTAACTTTAATGAAAAGTGAACTTTTCCTTAAGCGCCCTCACAGCTCTCCGTTGTAAAAAAAAAAAAAGATTCCAAATTCAGTCTGTCATGAAAGAAAACGATTTTTAAGGGGATATTTATTCCGCCTAGGTTGAGCGTAACGTTAGAGAAAACGGGCCGGTCCGGTGAGTGGAATTTTAAAATAATTTTAATGTTCGATTCCAGCTTGTCGCTTGATTGTTGATGGCCGGCTTATCTTCGTTTATTAATATGACTTCTAGGATTTTCAGCCTAGCTTTATTAACCTCTTTTCTTTTAATAACGGTGTTTTCAACTAGCATATCTCTCGTTAGGTTAATGTTATGTGCACTCTGGATATGAAGAGTGCACATAACATTAACTTAACGAGAGATATATATGTGTTCGAGAGAGAGAGAGAGAGAGAGAGAGAGAGAGAGAGAGGGAGAGGGAGAGAGAGAAAGAGAGATCCATGTGCACAAAAGTTGCGCACACTCATGTACTCGTTCTTTCCCACACTCACGTGTTATGACAGAAGCGATTTGAACTCCCCTTGGTCAATTTATTTTCCTTTAAGTCAACAAACTCCGTTTCCAAAGAACTACCATTCGACCATTTCATTCTATTTGTTTGCTAACGACGGTCCACTACCTATTTCCGAAATTTTGTTATCGCTTTCTTATTTTCTCACCACTTATCTAAAAGTCCTTTGATGGACAATCTCTGTTGTTGTTGTTTTTTTTTCTCTCTCTCTCTCTCAATCTCTCTCTCTCTCTCTCTCTCTCTCTCTCTCTCTCTCTCTCTCTCTCTCTCTCTCTCTCTCTCTCTCTCTCTCTCTCTCTCTCTCTCTCTCTCTCTCTCTCTCTCTATCTATCTCTCTCTCTCTCTCTCTCTCTCTCTCTCTCTCTCTCTCTCTCTATCTCTCTCTATCTGCTGGGACTTGAATATAGGGACTAGCCAACAAGAGAAATTAATGACAAATTTCATCGATACTAATTATTTACACCAATGCGTAAGGGAGCCAACCAGAGGAAATAATATACTAGACCTAGTTATTGCATCCCAGGAAAATTTAATATCAACTCTGGCCGTAGCGGAACATATCGGTACATGTGACCATAAACTTATCCGCTTTGATCTAAATGCCAGGTATTCAACTACCAATAACTATTCAAAAGTACCAGACTACAGTAAAGCTAACTTAGAGGGCCTCAGAGAAGCCCTGGGAAATATTCACGAGCAGCTGATAGAAATAGAAGATGTAAATCAACTTTGGAATAAATTTAAAGAACTATTTTTTATAGCCCAAGAAAACCATGTTCCTCTTAAGACAAGGAATAGTAACGCGAATAGAGGCAATCCGCCGTGGTTTAATAATGACATCAAACGAGCAATTAGAGATAGGAACCGTCTCCACACATTATTAAAACACAATAGAAGCTATCAAGTTAACCAACAATATAACACTAGCAGAAGAAAGGTTAAAACACTCATAAGATCAACGAAACGTCAATACGAAATCGAGATAGCGAAAGCAAGCACCACTAATCCCAAACACTTCTATACAGCAAATGAGAAGCGGGATTGGCCCCTTCAAGTAAATCCGCAACTAGTAATTGATAAATTAAAGAAAATGAACTCGTACAAGACTCCTGGTTCTTATAAATTTTACCCGAGAATCTTAAAACATGTCCATAATGAGTTAGCAGAGTCACTTGCTCTCATTTTTAACAAATCTCTCGAGCATGGGGTCGTCCCTGATGATTGGAGGGAAGCTAACGTCACACCTATCTTTAAAAAGGGATGTAAAAACCAGGCCAGTAATTACAGACCCATTAGCTTAACCTCAATAGTTGGAAAGTTGCTCGAAACGATCATTAGAGACAAGCTAGTAGAGTTCCTCGAAAACAATAACCTAATACGTGATAGCCAGCATGGTTTTAGGTCTAAGAGATCGTGCTTAACAAACCTAATCGACTTTTACCATAACCTTTTCAACCTATATAACGATACTAAATCATTAGATATAATTTACCTAGATTTCAAAAAGGAATTTGACAAAATTCCCCATCAGAAACTCATGAACAAAGTGCGTACGCTAGGAATTAACGGTAATATATACGGATGGATTAGTAGCTGGTTAAAAAACAGGAAGCAGAGAGTGATAATAAATGGCGTGGAATCGGACTGGGTATCTGTTACCAGCGGTGTTCCCCAGGGATCAGTCCCGGGGCCTATTTTATTTACTATATACATCAATGACATAGGCGTTGGAATAAATAATATCATATCTAAATTTGCAGATGACACGAAAATAGTTAACTCAGTATTATGCGAAGATGACAGGGTTAGCCTGCAAGCTGATATAAATAAAATTATCGAATGGTCTGAGAAATGGCAAATGCCATTTAATATCGACAAATGCCAAATCCTTCAGTGCGGAACAAAAAACAAAAAATACACCTATACAATGCAAGGCGGCTTAATAAACACAACCCCGCAGGTTAAAGATTTAGGAGTAATAATTACAGAAAACTTAAAAACATCAAACCAATGCGCAGCTGCTGCAAACAAAGCTAACACACCACTAGGATTTATAAAAAGAAACTTTACTTATAAAAGCGAGGAGATAATTATGCCACTATATAAAAGTATTGTCAGGCCCCATCTCGAATACGCTGTACAGTTCTGGGCCCCTTACTTAATAAAAGACATAGATAAATTAGAAGCTGTACAACACAGAGCGACAAAACTTATCCCGTCAGTACGTAACAAACCTTACCACGAGAGGCTAAAAAAACTCAATCTATTTTCCGTCAGAAAACGAAGACTAAGGGGGCAGCTTATAGAGTGCTTCAAAATACTTAAAGGATTTAACAACGTTAATGCCAATAACTTGTTCACACTGACAGGGGAGTGTCCCACCCGTGGACATGATTCAAAACTTCAGGGTAAAAGAGCCACTATGGATGTAATAAAAAACTTCTTCACTTACTCGATTATTAATGATTGGAATAATTTGCCAAACGCAGTAGTGGACAGCAGAACTATAGATTCATTTAAAATGAGATTAGACAAACACTTAACAAATATTGGAATTGTTTAGCATAAGCTACAAAATAAAATAATATTACAAAAATATAACTCTTTCAGGTTTATGTAAGTGGTTTTCATATTCATTTCATTTAATTACTATTCAATGCAAATTTCCTTCAGGTACTGTCTTCTTACACCTGCAAGGTACTTTTCCCAAATTATTTCATGTACGGCTTTTGCCGGAGGGAGTGGAGGGTGGGGAGAGCCTAAAACTTTTCTATCCTTTACTTCTACTATTCTATGTGTAAGTGGCAGTAGATTTAAGGCCAGATCACCTTAGTCTGGGCCGTAAGGCCCGTGTGATCTGTGTATCTATGTAACTATGTAACTCTCTCTCTCTCGAACACATATTAACAAACATTTACTTCATACGAAGACCCTCATCTGAAACCCATTGATCACGCCCACCCTCTCTACACATATAAACAAACACATATTATTCACACACGTCAGAAATAGATATTCTCATAATCCACACACTCAACTGAATCAATTTGTCTTCGTCATTGTGAATCCATCCACCTCGGGGGATAGGATTAAAAAAGCGCCAGCCCTTCATCATTAAATATCTAAATAAAGTTATTTTTCATCAAGTTGTTTATAAAAATCCAAATACGAACTTATTTGATGGACACCCTCAAGAACAAACTCAAATCACGTAGCAGAAAAGGAATATTGTTCCTTGCTCCAACTTGAAACTGGTGACCTTGCCACAATCAATCATCCAACTACTTCTCTCTCTACAAGTATCATCGACTCATCTTGGATATATATATATATATATATATATATATATATATATATATATATATATATATATATATATATATATATATTTATATATTGAGGTGAACACGCGACAAATAGGCAATGTATATCTTTCATGAGCGTAAAAGAATGATGAAATAAATCCAGCATACCTCAAAAAAACAGAAAAACCAGATATTTTTTCTTCAGAAAAAGTTCTTTCCTAATTCGAAAAATTCTGGACTGTGGTGAGATTCGAGCCAAGTACACTGAGGCAGCGAGTAATCAATTTGATCCCAATTAAAGCGAGCCTTTGACCACTCTGCTACGCGGAAGACCAAAAATCTTCCGAATAATCAAGGTTTAAGGCACGCTTCGCAAGGCCAATCGGGGCTGTGAAAAAGAGAGAAATTAATTGGGAATTCGAAGGAGAAATTGAGGTAAACACGCTGCGAATATACAATGTATATCTTTCATGAGCGCGAAAGAATGATGAAATAAATCCAGCATACCGCAAGAAACAGAAAAAGAGAATAATTTTTTCTTCGGAAAAAGTTATTTCCTAATTCGAAAAAGTGCGTACCAAGCACGCTTTATATATATATATATATATATATATATATATATATATATATATATATATATATATATATATATATATATATATATATATATGTGTATGTATATATATATATATATATATATATGTGTATGTATATATATATATATATATATATATATTGTCGTAGAATGGACTCTCGACGATATACCATATATGACTATTCGTTGAGGGAACTATTCCTTTATATTTAGAGTGCGTGGTGTCTGGGTTAACCGATATTATTTATCTTCAATATGCTTAAGAAGTGGAACTGAGCTGAAGGATAATAATATGGCTATCATTAATAAAATAGAGTTTTATTAATAAAAACTATCAACAACACATAAAACGGAAAATATTGACATAAACAGAGAATGGAAAGGGTCGTGGGAAATCTAGCTAATCCGAGGATTAAGATTTGGAAGAGATTTAAAAAGATAAAACAAATAAAAATTAAAGGGATGGGATGGTTTGCTAAACCATTTAAAGCACAGGATAGGGTTGACAAAAGGGTTAAATACTCAAAGGTAACGTTCAGCTTACGTAATTACACGTGTTGTGCAGAGGAAGGCGACGTGAAGGAATTTTTCGGTCCGCTGGCGAGTTCCAGCCGAAGAGGGGGGAGGGGAATTAAATGATCCTGACGTGGCGTCTTGGGAATGAGAACCGTTTCTTAGGTGAACCGGCTTGAAGAACAATGGCTGTTCTACGTTGTTCTCTTCTGAACAACAGGGGGGGTGAGAACCGTCTCTTGTCTACGGGCTCAAAGAACAATGGCTGTTCTAATGTTGTTCTCTTTCTGAACAACAGGGGGGGAAGGGTTAGAACCGTTTCTTGTCAACGGGCTCAAAGAACAATCGCTGTTCTAATGTTGTTCTCTTTCTGAACAACAGGGGGGAAGGGTGAGAACCGTTTCTTGTCAACGGGCTCAAAGAACAATGGCTGTTCTAACGTTGTTCTCTTTGTGAACAACAGGAGAAGCCTTGTGGACTTGGCGTCTTGAAGGCTCGAACCTTGGCACTCAAGGGATATTGTCCTCTTCTGGACAATGATGGTGGATCTCGAGGCAGAGGGCCCTTGGTGCACAAGGTGAGACTGGATCGTAGTGATGTCTCGCGAAGAAAATCTGGATCTCGAATCTGCTCTTAGTGGTAAAGTTTCCATATAAATAGTCGAGACATCCCCTTGGCGTAGGGGACAATGGAGTGGGGGCTTCGAGGGAATGCAGAGCCGCGCCTGAGAACAATAGCTTATCTGCCCATAAGCCTAACTCAATCTGGCATGATCGGCGCATGGGGCAAACGGGGGGGGGGGATGATAAACCTCCCTGGTTCAATATTAACTCAGGTGGCGGCGATAATGCACCCGGTTTCAAGGCGAAGATGCACGTGGGTAGAATCGTGTTTCTAAACAACATGTGATAATGGTTGAAATTAAGCGGCCTCAAACCGTTCTATCATATATATATATATATATATATATATATATATATATATATATATATATATATATATATATATATATATATATATATATATATATATATATATATATATATATATATATATATATATATATATATATATATATATATATATATATATATATATATATATATATATATATATTTATATATATATATATATATATATATATATATATATATATATATATATATATATATATATATATATATATATATATATATATTATATATATATATATATATATATATATATATATATATATATATATATATATGAGGAATTAAACCACACTTGATTGAAGACATATTTAATCCAGAACAGTTTCAGTGTTTCATACACCCTTTTTAACTGGAAACTAAGAAGAAAACTACGGAGAAACCCATATGCACTTCTGAACAGATGGACAAAGGTCATGTTACATGATCCACTCCCCCGCTTGGGCTAATCTGAGGGGGCACATAATTTACTACCTCATTAGGGTTGGGCAGTTTTACAATTTTGTTTCTTTGTTTACATATCAAACTTTTCAAAGAAAATTGCCCTTCAGATAAATTGAAATTAGGAATGGATGTAATCGAACTTGATTCAACAATTCTTCTTTTGATATAATTTTTTTATTTAAAAACCAATTTACTTCCTTGGAAATCGATGGAATGATTAAAATCTCTGACATGACAAAATACTCCACTACTTTCATTGCCAAATCTGATGTCCCTATTATGTTCATACCATCTCTTATCTAAATTTCTTCCCGTTTCACCTACATAAATACTATCACATTCTTTACATGGAACTACAGATACCCCTTGATCTTTAGGACTCCTGGAAGTCATCATTTGCTTTATAGAATTATTATATTTAAAAACTATTTTAAATCCTGTTTCCTGAAATAAGTGCTATAACTTATTTAGTTTGTCATTGAATGGTAATGTTATACATTTTCTCAAGTCATTAGAACGTGCAGGCTTATTTCAATAGTAGATTTCCCTAACTGTAAAATGAACTGATGATATAAACCAATCTGGGTAATACAGTTCTGAAAAAATAGTCTTGATTCTAACGATTTCTTCGTCTAAATAAGAAGGATGACGTATTATATATGCTCTAAGAAACAGGGTAGATATTACAGATTTTTTAACAGCATCATCATGGTATGAATATTAATGTATACATGCATTAGAGTGTGTTCTCTTCCTGTATACAGATAATTTTATATCATGGCAATCTTTATTTATAAGGACATCTAAAAAAGGTGATTTGTTGTCTTCTTCCCACTCATATTTAAATTTAATTGAAATATATATATATATATATATATATATATATATATATATATAGAGAGAGAGAGAGAGAGAGAGAGAGAGAAAAAGAGAGAGAGAGAGAGAGAGAAAAGTAGTCACCAGTTCCAAGTTGGAACAAATTTTCCTTCCGTGCTACATGATTCGAGTTCGTTCTTGAGGGTGTCCAATAAATAAGTTTGTATTCGGATTTTACAAAACTACTTGATGAAAAATAACTTCTTTTTTGAACTTGAGATTTAATAAGTCGAATAGCTAGAGCTTATGAATACTATCCACTGAGGTGGATGGATCACAATGACGATAACTATGTGATTTGATCGACTATTTGGCTGATGTGAATAATGACAATGATGAGAGAAATGTCTGATTGTTTCATATGTGTAGATAAAGTGAGCATGACCAATAGGGTTTCTTGGATAGATATTTTTTGAAGTCATTGTTTTTTTGAGAGAAAGAGAGAGAGCAGCGATTGTCTATCAAAAGAATTTTATCGATAGATGGTGAAAAGGAACTTATAGTAAGAAAACGATAAGAAACTCTGGAAAATTTGGTGTCAGTGTAGCAGACTTTCGATAGTAAACAAATGTAAGGAAATAGTTAAATGACAGTTCTGTGGGAACGGAGTTTGTTTTAACCCAAAAGAAGATAACGCAATCGAGGATGGCAAATAAAATGAATCGTCGGTCATGGCGGAACTCCGCATTCATGTGTGTGCGAAACCTTTGTTTAAATGGATCACTGCAAACCACCCATCCCTCTGAATTAGCAAATGTAGTTACACATGTGGAGTTACATATAAAATATAAAAATGATGAAATAAGATGAAAATAGCAATAATTAAGAACATTCTGATCAAAATAATTATATATTTCAATCATTATTAATCAATTGAGTAAAAATATAATAATAAAGATTCATTAGCATGGTAAATAGAATAAATAATCAATTGAGTAAAAAATAATAATGAATATTTATCGACATGGTCAATAGAATTAATAAAAGTATGAGGTAAGATGTACAATAATTCGTTGGTTAAAATAATACATGAGTATAAAGTGACTCTTTCAAGCTAAGCTTAAAGCCGCTCGCTTGCACTTCTCGTACGCTACACAACCCCCACCCTAGAAGAGTACCGTATTTTGAAGAAATGAAGATAACCCCGTTTGGAAATGTTATCCAAGGTCTAACGCTCCCCTTCCCAGGTCGGAGCACCATTGTAGATAGAGGAGAGTAGAAAAAGGGCCAAAGAAAAAATAATAGTGTAGGCGAGTTGAGAACAACTTCCTGCGTTGCTGGACAGCGGCGAATCCACTCGGCCATCTTGAGTCTAAAGAAGACTCATTCAAGCGAAGCTTTTAAGCCTCTCGCCTGCACTTCTCGTACGCTACAGAAGGATAGTTTCTGGCTTAAGTTGTATGTTGATTGAAGGTCTGCTTTGAGATATCATAACCGTTTCAGCAATTCGGAGCCTTCTGCGGACAGAATCACGAAAAAAATGGAAGTGTTTTGGACTAGCATTTCTCTTGTGATTGACTTGGTTAGATATTTCAAGACCTCAAAAACTCGAACCCTCTTCATAAAGAACAGTTGTCTCCCCACGACGAACCCCCTCCAAGAGGCCAACCTACTGTATGAATACTCGTGCAATGTCGGTGACTGAATTCACGGCAACTCTAAGTACATAGGGATGACTTCTACAATCTCGTCACGCAGGTTGACAATGCACCTCCAGGATGGGGCTATCAAGCGCCACGTTACAACGCATCATACACCAATCACAAAAAAAAATGCTAATCCAGAACATCTCCATTATTTTCCGGGATTCTGACCGCCGAAGGCTCCCTGTGGCTAAAGTAGTTATGATCTCCCAACGCAGACGAGCAATCAACATACAACCTTGGCCAGAAACTATCCTCCCAACCAGTCACCACCTGAATCTGCAACTTCCAGCTTAGAACTGGAATATACCTAAACATTTGCCTTGTAGAATTCAGAGTGCAAGGAGAGTAGGCCTGTAGCAACCAAATTGCAAGATAGGTAGGCACAGTGAGGAACCTCTACAAATGAGTGCTCGGTGGATCGATGAAATCCTGAAATTGAGCACAAACATTAATTAATGAGGTAATATGCCATTAATAAGTAGTAAACCAATGTAAAATAGAGAAATACTTATATCACAACTGTAGATTTATTAAAAAAAAAGCATAAGAAAGGCAAGCGAATAACTGGTTTCCCACGCGGCCACACACACATACATATACACAAAGGAGCAGCTGCAGGCTGGAAAGATACCAATACTTGATAATTAAGGAAGTCAAGCAAATAGAGTGATATATGCCTTGACCGGTTGATTTCTCGTGAAACTGTCAAACGAAAAATAAACAGTCGTATCTTGATAGGATCTGGCAGCCCGGTCTGTAAATGTGTACAACTAGAGTAGGAACGTATACACCTCTGGTAAGTCCACCCACCGGTCAACGAAAAGACGAACATATGCGTTTCCTATCATTAGCTCCGCTACGCACCTTGAGAAGAAAGAGAAAAGGTCACGCCCCTTAAGCGAGTGAGTTATAAATAAACGAACGAAGACGTGATAAGCATTTAAGTCATTCGGTCGGATAGCCACAAGTCTTAGGCATTCGTCCTCAAGTTTCCTTTTATTATTATCAGCGTCAGATCGTCCTGCCTCTAGCCTAAACATTAAGTAGGCCTAAAGAGGTGGGCCTTGTCGCCAGTTATGGGTTGCTCCTGTCGATGGAGGTAAGCTCCATGACCAGTGACCCCTCAAAGGATGGAGTGGAAGAAGTTTGGCGAATTCTCCATTAAAAATAAAGACTCCGCCACCTCAACCCCCGGTCGGTTCCCCATCGAAAAGCGTAATAACATCAAGGACCATAAGCTAGTGACCCCTTCAGCCGGACAGCGAAGGTGTCAAGAAAAATGGACGCATCAGACCATCAACAGGCAGGACAAGGAAAGATGGAGAGCGTGAACGCCATCAACATCAAGGAACTCATCTTTAATGAAGTAGCGGCTGCAGGTTGGTTTAGGATTGTGGAAACCCAGTTTCACATTTAAAGATTAAGTAAAGAGGAAATTATATTTATTCATGTCTTGGCTGCACTACCTCGCGGGACCGTCGAGCGACTTCCGGCTGCAATTCTATCTATTCAAAATTACCAGCTCTTAAGGACTAAGGTAATTGGGCTCTTCGAGAGGACTAAACCCGAGCTCTTCGATAAGCTCATTGCCTCTTCCACACTCACCGGTCGACCTTCTACCAATTTGAAAGAACTAAGGAGAACTGCTCTACATGTAGGAGTTAGGGAGGAGCTCGTGAGGCACAAGTTTTTCCAATCCGAGCCAGCCGATATCGCGCCATAATTGATACCCAGAAGGAACTAACCCTGGCCCAGCTAGGGAAGCTTGCTGATAAATTAATGCCATTCTATAGAGCACAGTGTCTTAATTTTAATGATAGCAATGAATCCATATAACGTCATGCGACTTCTTTTTCAGATATGTGTATTCCTAATTTTAATAATAGAAGTAATCATTATGTAAATAATGCGAATTCTACAGGAAGTAAGGTAACCGTTCCAATTTTGTACAGCGTAATAAGAAACAAGGTGCCTATAATATACCGATAGGATTGCGACCCCTTCGCAGGAACCAAAGAACTGTGTTATGCCATTCACACTTGTATTTTGGGGAAAGTGCGAAATTCTGCAAACCCTGGTGCAGGTGGCCTAAGAGAGGGGAACACGTTCAAATACAACCTTCCTCCATGCGATCTTCGCCAGCCCCATCGGAAAACTAGCAAGGCAGGCCATTACAAGCGCGACCGCTGGTATACCGTCTATCTTCACTGTCGCCGCTAAAGTGAATAAATTAAAGTACGAGTTTCTAATTGATATGGGGGTGAATTACGCGAAACAACTGTGAACATTACGACGGCTAATGGCTGAAAAATAAAAGTGCACGGCGAAGTACACAGGGATATAGTTATCCCGAGTCTTCGGCGATCATTTAGGTGGTCGTTTGTGGTCGCGGATACCACATCGCCGTTATTAGGAATTGACTTTGTGAGGCACTTTAATCTATTGGTGGATTAAGCGCGCGACATACTTATCGACAATCAAGCTAAGCTCATGTTAGAAGTGAAACAATCCGAGCAGACTGCAGTAGCTCTGATCATTATTGACCTACAGCACCTACCACCCGGTTGCAAGGCCGTGTTAGAGAGGTATGAGGCTTTGTACATCTCCGCGCCCACTTATCCCTCCCCACCTAAGACTAACTCAGTAACGCACACAATTGATACCGGCAGTCCCACCACCGACATCGTGCGGTCGAGACCTCTTTCAATGGAGAAGCTGCAAGTTGTCAAAGCAACGTTCGAAACGCTATTGAAGGAGGGAGTCGCGCATGGTCCCAAAGAAGTCGCCAGGTAAATACAGGGTGACCGATGACTTTAACGCACTTAATGCGATCACAAAGCCCAACAGATTTCCACTGCCATGAATTCAAATTTTTGCAAACCACCTCCATGCTAAAAGGATTTTTTTAAGGTTAGATCTGGTTCGTGCTTACCATCAAATCCCTATGAACTTGACGGACATAAAGAAGACTGCGGTGATAACGCCGTTTAGTTTATGGGAGTATGTGAAGCTACCCTTTGGCCTCCGGAATGCAAGCTGCACATTCCACGACACATGGATAACCTGTTTCAGGGTTAGGGTTCATATATATATATATATATATATATATATATATATATATATATATATATATATATATATATATATATATATGACATCCTGATATTTTTGGAGCATTTCGATCGGGTCTTCAAAATCCTGGTCGAAACGGTCTGAGGATATATGCCTGGAGAAATACGAAGTAGCAGAGGAGAAAATTGATTTTTTCGGGCATCACATTTCGGCGGAAGGAATTTGCCCACCGGCCAAATAAATCAAAGAAATTGGGGATATGTCTTTACCAAAGGACTACAAGGAACTAAGATGATATTTGGGCATGCTGGGATACAACCAAAGGATGATTCATAATTTTGCCGCGATTGCAGCCCCGTTGACCGATCTTGCACGCCTGCAACCTAAGGCTCGCGAGTTCGATTGGAACGATGATGCACGAGAAGCATTTGAAAGTACTGAATCGGCTTTGATTAATTCCGTCAAGCTCCCTCACCCGCTACCCAATAATTCGCCATATCAGCTGGTGGCGGAATGCTCCCAGTACGTGGCAGATGCTACCTTTCACTAAATGTTAAACGGATCGCCGCTACCGGTGGCATTCTAGTCTAGTTAAGCATACTCCACTTACGACAGAGAGTTCCTAGCGGCGTATCTTGCTGTGGTACACTTCAGGTACATGAATGAAGGTCGCCATGTTATCTTATGCACAGACCACAATCCACTAGTATCGGCCTTTTTGTCTCCATTGAATGCCAAACGGAAAGGCAGCAACGCCGTCGGGCGGCTATTTTGGAGTACATCACCTACGTGCGTGGTCAGGACAATGTAGGTGCTGACTGCCTATCGAGGAACATCAATTCGGTCCAAATTGACTCATTCAGTCAAAATTCCTCTTCTACTTATTCTCTGCAAACAATCCACACAAGAGTGTAAGGTCCTAATTCATGTTCTTTCTTTCATTTACAGACTCCAATTCACTTTCTGTCATTGTCATTAGTCTTGTGCTTACATAATTACAATTACATATTTATATACACCTGTGAACACACCATTCTCGTCACGTGCTTTCAAATATTAACTTTCCAAACGCATAACTTGTATCCCATTTCAACTAAAATCATCCACGTATCCTTCAATATTCTTTGTATATCATTTAATTTGTTTCCCTTAAATATCCTCTTCGTATTCAATTCAATTTTGTATAATAATAACTTCAAATCATAGATTATTTGCAAGATTATAATATATCCTATTATCGTTACGGTACGATCAGTCAAAACCAAACCAACAAAATTTATGCATTTGCTATCTAAGGCCAAAATCATTCGTGCAATATATAGAACCACTTCATTAAAATGGTGCCCAGACTTTAATACCAGACCGTTTGTATTCTACATAAAAAAATTGCCCAGTTTAATTTTTCCACTCGCTTAATTATCGAAAATAAATCATTCGTAAGAAAACGGGGCAATTACGGAACTCACGCTACCATTCACGTAGCACGCGCACCATTTTCAATCTCGTGTTTAATATCCCATCCTAGCTTCTAGCTTCATTATAACAATTCAATTAGTATTTACTAACATCCCTTAAATACAGAGAATAAATTTATTTAATTTCTTTAATTTCCTTAATTTCAATCTCTAAGATTTTTGTCTGGAACGATTACAGGCTTACGTTCTGTACGCGCTCATACACACACACGTGCACTCTTAACAACCACAGCTTCTTCACGTATAGAAATACATTAGTTCAACCATCACGTGTTCACATAAATATACAGTACAGACTATGATGGAACAACAAGGGACATCGGCTAGCGGCTCATATGATCAACATAATTAAACGCCTGCATCTAATCCTCAGTCCACGCACAGGCAGCCACATACATATCTCTCCCTTCCCGTATTCGATACAGAAAATCCAATCGCATGGCTAGAAGTTTTAACCCTCCTTCTCAACCCCCAGGACATCACAGAAGAAGAAAAGACAGCAGCAGAGAGGTGGATCAAATACAATTGTATTTGTATTTGAATAGTATTTAGATACAATTTTTGTGTATTTGTATTGTGGCATCAAGAGAAAGAGTATTTTGTATTTGTATTATGGCACCCAGAAGAAAAAATAATTTTGTATTTGTATTTTTATTTTGAGTCTAATCCATTTGAGGAGGATATGCAAGCTCAGAGAGAGAGAGAGAGAGAGAGAGAGAGAGAGAGACTGAGAGTCAGAGAGAACCATGATTCACGAGATGGTACGCGCGAACGCATGAGAGTTTTCGAGAACATTCTCCAACGTTCAGGAATGTTTGGTGCAAAAACTGTGGGGTTTATAAGGCGCGTGAACGGCATACTTTCATTCAGTCTTTATTTGAACGTTCTAGATCTAGTATTCACCACTGAAGATGACCTCGTCTCTGACCTGTCAGTGGATGAGTGCCTAGGTGGTAGTGACCATAACATGGTAAGGTTTGGAGTACGTGCTCCCTGTACGCAAGGTACTAATGAACGAGCACGTAAATTGGATCTCAGACGTGCAGACTTCAATGGGCTTCGGGCGGCACTTGGCCAGATGCAACCAACTAACGAAGGCGGGACGAATTCCAAATGGAACGACTTCAAAAATCGTTTTATGGATCGTAAGCCGAGTGCGTTCCCACGAAGGCAGTCAGACTAGCGAGCATTCAGCCTAGGTGGTTTTCTCAAGAAATCGCTAGTGCTATTAAAGCTAGAAAGTCAGCGCACAGAGCATGGAAGAGGAATAGTAGTGCGATGCACCATGAAGCCTATGTGACCCATAGTAGAACGGTTAAGGAACTATTGCGCACGGCTAAGCGTAACGAAGAAATTCGTGTAGCCTCTTTCTCTAAAGAGAGCCCCAAGGAGTTCTTCGCGTACGTGAACAGCCAAAAACCAGTACGCCAACGCATCGGACCCCTGAGGGACGCCGACGGCGTTCTCCAGGATTCAGATGAGGAAATAGCTGGCATACTCAACGACTACTTCTCCTCGGTTTTCACGAGGGAAAGGGGCGGAGAGATACCCAGACCGCCGATAGTGATAGATCGCGAGTTAGAATCACTAGAAGCAATAACTACAACTACGAAGAAGTTGCTAGAAGGCTAGGTCAGTTAAATGCGTATAAATCTCCAGGTCCTGACGGCTTCCTGCCAAGAGTACTGCGTGAGGTGAAAGATCAGGTGAGCCCTCATCTTTCTGAGATCTTCAACTCATCGCTCGACAGTGGCGAAGTACCTGCAGACTGGCGTATGGCCAATGTCACCCCGATCCACAAAAATGGGGACCGTGGCACCGCAGGAAACTACCGACCAATAAGTCTAACTTCAATCGTGGGCAAAGTACTGGAAGGCATCATAGGGGATAGGATAATGAATCATTTAGAGTCTCACGACCTGTTGAGAGACACACAGCATGGCTTCCACGGAAAGCGCTCGTGCCTCACGAACTTGCTTGAATTCTTCCACGGTATAATGAGCGAGTTTGACAGAAGTCGAGCGGTGGACATACTTTATTTGGATTTCCAAAAGGCTTTCGATAAAGTCCCCCACCGCCGACTGATACCGAAAGTACATGCCCTGGGAATAAGAGGAAAGGTCGCAAAATGGTTCGAAAGTTGGTTGTCGGACAGGCGACAGAGGGTTACCATCGGAGGCCACACCTCTCGGTGGTTGTCAGTAACCAGCGGAGTCCCTCAGGGCTCCGTGCTAGGCCCTCTATTATTCATCATCTACATCAACGATATAGATGAAGGACTGGTGAGTCGTCTAGCGAAATTTGCCGACGACACAAAACTTGGAGCTAATGTAGCGAATCCCGAAAACATCGAGATGTTGAGGGATGACCTACGGATGATCGGCGAGTGGGCTGACAAGTAGCAGATGCCTTTCAACTTAGACAAGTGTAAGGTGATGCACATCGGCTATGCGAACCCCCGGTCAGGCTACGAGCTACAAGGTATGCGTCTTGAGTCTACTGATGTCGAGAAGGACTAAGGTGTGCTGATTAGCAGCGATCTCAAATTCTCGAAGCAGTGCTTACAGGTGGAGAAAAAGGCTCATCGCTTGTTGGGTTACATCAAGAGGCAATTCAGCTTTCGAACAAAAGAGGTTGTTTTGCCCTTGTACAACTCACTGGTAAGGCCTCACCTAGAGTTCGCTGTTCAGTTCTGGTCTCCTCATTATCGAAAAGACATCGATCGTCTGGAAAAGGTGCAAGCCAGGGCCACGAAACTGATCCCATCACTAAGGAACAAGTCATACCAAGAAAGACTGCAAGAGCTCTATCTCTATTCGTTAGAGACTCGAAGACTGCGCGGTCGTCTAATAGAGACTTTTAAAATCTCGACTCCACCAAATTCTTTACCCTCAACCGGAATATGACTCGAAATCACGGGTGGAAGGTGGAGCTGCCCAGATTCAATACCATTCGGGTGGGTAAGTCATTCACATATGACATTTGCGACACATGGAATAAACTACCAGCGGGGGTTGTTGAGAGTAGCAGTGTTGAACAGTTCAAGAGTAGACTTGACAAATTATATTTGAAAAGTTGATGATCTCATAGCAAGTAATCAGTACATGCTAAAAATCGAAAGCACAAAAAGTGCCTCCTCGATATGGGCCGCAAGGCCTTTGAGGTACTTCTTTTCCTTGTAACTCCTTGTAACTCTCTCTCTCTCTCTCTCTCTCTCTCTCTCTCTCTCTCTCTCTCTCTCTCTCTCTCTTGTTTGGTGGGTTTATTATCATAATAATAACATATAATAATATTGTGTGTTATTGAATCTTTAATTATTGAAAGAGATATTCTCTTAGGTTAACTTATTGATTTACCTTTCTGTTTCTCTTTTTATTAAGTTTAATTTTAAGGGTAATGACTGAAAGTACTAGTTAAATTTTATAAATCTTTTTTTCCTTTTCACACATATTTGTATATATTTTTAAGCTACTTTTAATCTATTGGGTTTGTGTTTGTTTTAACCACTTTATTAGCATTATTTTCTGTTTTAGTACTCAGATATATGATTTATGATAAGGTAAATTGAAAAGAAAAGAAGTATATATGTTCATTTATAATAATATAGGAATTAAAATATAACCTAATTTAAATTTAACTTTAATATAGCTCATATTTATTATAGAACATTCTATTGAATTAGAAAATGAAAAAAACAGTAAATATATAAAATCTGAATCTACAATATTTGAATCTACTAAATAATAATTACATGAATTTTAATTGCTTCTCACTTCTAACTTTGCAGATGGAGAACGAAGACATTGTTACACCAGATGACCCTTCAATCGGGGATGAGGAGGTCCGGGAGGACGTACAAATGCCTCAACTCTCAGCTGCACTGGCAAAGTTTTATTCTGTCAATGTCTCAGGTTTACTGACAAGAATCTCATAGCCGACTGTTTGCAGTGCAAAAAGTCGTATTCAGCAGCAACGAAGCCAACATCTAACCGAGTTGTCCACCTTAGAAGAGTTCACAAAGTTCAGCATGATGAATATGAGACCTTGAGAGCTGCAGAGGAAAAGAAGAAGCGTGAGAGCTCTGCGTCACACTCACAGACCAAAATGACCTCGTTCTTCAAAGTCAAACCTGCACAAGAGAATTTATTTTACGCTAATCACATCAAACAACGGTCTATAGTAAAGAAACTCTTAGACTCCATCGCATTTGGCCAAATGCCTTTGAGTATTGTTGAAAGTAAGACTTTTAGAGCTTTTTTGCACGAAGCAGAACCACACTTAGAAACACTTTACTTCTGCAGAGAGCGAAAGACATCGAGTCGCAATTGATGACAGAATTCGAACATCTCAATCGTATTTATCTGACATTGGACTTCTGGACGAATCGGAAAATGATATCGTTTCTTCCTGTCACTGTAAACCTCATCAACCTATCATGGGAGCTAAAGTCACGCGTCTCATTGCTTGCGATCAGCTTATAGAATGACATACAGTTGTGAACATCGGTACAGCTTATGAGGATATAGCCGCTAAATTCGGAATTCGTGGCAAGGTGAGAAAGGTGGTTGCAGAGAATTTGATGTCTGTCTACCAGGATTATATGGAAATGAATAGGGAATGAAAGTAGCGGTGAAAATGAAGACACCACTGATTTTGATACTTTGGAAGAAAAACTTAATCTGAATGAGGTGCTTGTCCTTCTTCCACCGGATCCGTCCAGTTGCTTTGCACACACACAGAAACTCTGTATACGAGATGCCTTTAATGATCCCTGTGTCAGAAATAGTGCAATTGCAACTGTGATACACAAGTGCTGTAGTATTGTAGCTGCAATACTTTGATCTACTGTGGCAGCACCGTTCTTTGAAAAGATTGGGGTTTCACTGCAGTCTGCCAATGTTACTAGATGGATCTCTCAACTGACAATGCTTAAGTCAGTTCTCAAATAAACCGACGGAGTCAACTCAGCTATTCGTCGCCTAAGATCGAACCGAACTGTAGAAGAGTTGAAAGGAATGGAAATACCAATGCTGAAAAAGGTGATACAAGTTTTGGAGCCGTTCCAAGAGGCGATGATGCAAATGGAAGGAGAAAACATGTTTAAACTTTCTTGCGTTGCACCAGCTGTATTTGGCCTTGATCACAGCCTCAAACTATTAACGGAAAGTAAACCTATCTACTGCTTTAACTTGGCAAATGCACTACAGTCTTCTATCAAGAAGAGGTTACATCCATTTCTTGAGAGGACTGATGTCATTGCCGCAGGTCTCATGGTCCCCAGGTTTAGGCTGGCATGGATGCCCTGTACGGAGATGCAAAAGGAAAAGGTTTCGAGGATTAGGGACTTAATTCTTTCTGAGTCAACTCAATCGACCTTGAATGAGAAAGTAATTCAAGAAGGTGAACCTTTCGTCTCCATGAGCATGAATCAAGACGAGGCTAGCGTGAACAAAACGACTTCGTATTTTTGCTTGCATGCCTCCAGCTGGGAAAATAATGGCAAGGTCATCAATAGCCGACACTACAGTGGTGATGGCAGAACTTGAAACGTAGCTAGAAGAAGGTGTCCTGCCTTTTGATGTCAACCCACTGGGGTACTGGCGTGATAAAAAAAAACTTCAAAATTTTGAAGCATTTTGCCAAGAATATTATAGGGTGCTGTGAAACGTCGGCACCATCTGAGAGGGTGTGTAGCAATGCCGGCAAAACTCGGCCCAGAAACCTTCCTGGCACTAATGATGATAAAATTCAAGTTTGATATGTAAAATGTGAACTTGAGTGAAAAACAGTATCTGTTTATGTTTTTTGTATAATTTCAAGAGTATTTTTATTTGTATTTTTGAAATCTGGAATAAGAGTATTTGTATTTTTATTTGTATTTTTTGAACCAGTACTTGTATTTGTATTTTTAGATTGAGAAATAAAAGTATTTGTATTTGTATTTGACTTATAAAAATCAGTATTTACAGCAGCAGTCATCCAGCGTCTACCAATAAGTACATTCTTTGAATTCAGGGAGATTTTAATTAACGGGGGATAGGCTGGCGTTTTGGACCGCCTGAGGGAGGCTTTTCATATGAAGTACGACAGGTCCCAACTAGACGACCTGATAGAGCGCCTGAACACTCAGGAAATGGGAAAGAGGATTCTTTCGACCTTCTTAAAACACCTAAAGGACCTTATCAGGGTAAAAAGTGTACAAACCGACCTTTTTAGCCCTCTCCTCACTGAGATTTTCATGGGGGGGGGAGTCCCAGAGGTGATTAGGACACTTATTTTAAACTCAAACCCCTCGAATATAGAACAGATAGCCATAGCCACCAATAAATTATTTTTTAATCCCTACATGAATTGGGGCAACGGCCAAAATCATGGCCCATCTAACAACACTTCCATTTCTCAGGTTGGGGGAAAAACGAGCTCCTCTGGCGACTGGTCGGAGCGTTCAAGGGTTCCATCTTCTCTTTTGGGGGACCTTAAAGCTTCAATACGGAGGATGAAAGCCGTTATACAGCGGTTAAGGCTGCAAAAGGGATCACAGAGCGAGCACAATCACGTGCTGGGCGATCGGAGGCGCAGGTCCAGCTCTGGTTTCCAAAGGAGAAATCAACGAGAGCATCCTAACGCAAAAGGTTAGGAGCAGCGAAATTTTCAACGTCATTCTTCCGCCTATTCTCTTAACCTTCCACACCATCAGGGCTTATGCTGGTACCATCAAAGGTACGGTCACAACGCTGTACACTATACACATCCTTGTAGCCACCGTTCTTCTTCTTCACATACTGTGACAAGTAGTCTCCCGAAGCATAACGTTTCCTTTTCCTCTCAATCTACTCAATGGTGCTGGTATCATAACAAATATGGCGCACAAGCTGTGAAATGCTTGCAACCATGCACATATTTGGAACTAGTAGCTCCTCCTAACCTCAACCTTACAGTTTTCTTACATTACCTAACTCAACCACTTTCTTCAAATCCTCAAATTTTCAATTATAAATATTCAAGTTCTCACAATCCTTCAAATTCAGCCTCAACTCTTTAATCGCATCCTTTAAACTAGAAAGGCAAGGAATGAACGGTCAACATCCCCCACCTACACCTCATTTCACTTATTCAGGTAGATCCTCACTTTTGCATTTTGACCGACACTCAATCTTCACTTCATATCGCATCAATTCATCACATTCAATTTAATATCACTCGCATACTGCTATGACGCCGCCAATTCATTCAGCACTCATACAGTGCTATGGCAACACGCCATCATTTCATTCAGCAATCATGCAGTACTATGGCAACACGCCATCAATCTATTTAGCACTCATACACACAACTATTGCAAAATGCCATCACTTTACTCACACACAGCTATGACAACACGTCACCAATTCTCTCGCACTCAAATAGTGCTATGGCAACACGCCATCAAACCGCCTATATAGAAAATGTTCACCTAGAACGCCGTTTACCTCCTCTTTCTCCCATTATAACCCCTTCTGCTCCAGTAAGCACCCAAAACAATCTCTAACCCACCCTTTAAACCACCCTTAACACTCAAACTCTACCTTCCGTTTTGCTGCCTCCTCCTTTTGTTTTGCAGGAACCCTCGTCGGCATCGGTGGTCAGTCAAGAGCAAGCCTATCCACCACTGGTCACTCCGTCAGCGAAGAACGGGACTCAAGAGTCACACGTCCCGCTCTACCACATCTTAGAAGAAACCAGCAAGCGGATCACCTTCACTCCATCAACCTTCACACGTGCCAGCGCCTCGTTCAACGCTACTGGAACTGCAACAGCAAATCTGTGTCCCCGTACTCGCAGTCAAACAAATGGCATTGTCACACACTCTGATCGTGTCGTTAGGGGACCTCGGAGTGTTATTTCAATACCCTGGGGCATTCCTATAAAAAGTAATAATCATTGAGAAATTATGTTCATATATATATATATATATATATATATATATATATATATATATATATATATATATATATATATATATATATATATATATATATATATATATATATATATTTGTGTGTATGTGTGTGTAAAAATATAACAATGGTCAACACACTTTTTGCTAACTGAGGTTTTGTGGTTGTTTATAACGAATTTTGAGGTGCTGATTTAAATTATGGAATCCAGATTTTTGTAACACACCAGGTTTTCATTCTGCAGCATATTCCTATTTTACGACGTACTGCATGTACTTACTCGGTAAGGATAGCTTCCTAAGTGTTTTAGCCTCAAACCATAACTTAAAATGTCAACAGAATCTAAAAGGATAAATGCATTGTAAGATAACAGCACTTATTACGAAATACATACAGGTTATTTTTCTAATATAATGGAGAAAAGAGAAGCAATCGTAAACATACATATACATTCCTGGAAGAAATTTTCGCTTGCGAGTGTGTCTGGAGTGTTTGATTTCTACACAGTCTCGTTGAATAATCCAACAGTAGTCTGCCATCATGTTTGTGTTCCATTGGCCTTGATATCTTTCCTCCATAATCTTGATATCTTGATGAAAACGCTTTCCATGTTCATCACTCACGTTGCCAAGATTAGCAGGAAATTCATTAAGATCGCTTTAGATAAAATGAACCTTAATGCTCATGTTGCAGCCTAAACGATGAAATCTATAGAGGAATGTCTCTATCAAATCCTTGTAGTTAGTATCCTTTTGTTTCCAAGAAATCCTTTCACAACAGCCACAAATGAATCCCATGCTCCTTTTTCTATGTCAGTCATCGAACTCGAGAAGTTTTGGTTTTTCATTAACTTTCTGATTTGTGGCCCATCAAAAACTCCAGCCTTTATTTTATCATAACTTAAACAAGGAAATATTGTACATATGAATTTGAAACAGTCGCCCTCCACATTAAGAGCTTTCACAAATTCTTTCATCAGCCTTAATTTAATATGAAGGGACGGGAAGATAATTTTCTCTCGCTCAACAAGTGGTTGGTGTATAATATTTTTGTCCCTAACAGTCAAACTTTCTCTAATTGCCCAGAGTTTTTGTTCCCAATGTTTATCCTTTGCTCGGCTGTCCCATAAACACAAGAAACACGGATATTTTGTATAGCTTCCGTGTTAGCCAAGTAAAAAAATTACCATTTTCAGATCCACATATATGATCCATTTGTGCAAATCTAAGAGATATCCTATGTGTTCATGCTTCTCTTTTAAATGCACAGAGTGACCAATAGGAATCGCCCTGAACAAGTTTCCATTTTGAAATAACACACATTTTATACTCTTCTTTGAACTATCTATAAAAAGTCTCCATTCACTTGGATCATACTCTGATACACAAATCGCGTTTAACGGTCCCGCCACGTCACAACAGTAATAAAATCTTCCTTAGTTTTAAAGAATGCCATGAGATCTCTCTCACTGTTATGATAAAAAGTTACATTTGGTTTTTCCTGCAACAAATTCTTCTCTTTAAGTCTAGAAGCTAACACTTCTGCTAACTCTTTTGACATGCCTTGGGTCGATGTATGTACAAAGTCTGGATCACTGCCAAGTTCATGCTTTACATTAGATTCATGTATATTACTTACATCGTACATTAAAGGAAGTTCCTTGAATATAGGAGTATGTACTGGAATTTCATCTGAATGAAGCACTGGATGAATTTCTGAATCAAGATTTGAGTAACTTATTTTATGTTATGTTTTCTTGTTATAACCAGAAGTCTTTGTGGGACAAAAGTAGCAATCGGTTACATGATTTTTGGCTCCCGACACACCATAGGAATGCCAAATCTTAGTTGTTTCCTTGTGCCCTTTGTCCATTGGCGTAGATTTTCGAAACATGGTTTACAAACATTTTGCGTGGCCCATAGTTTATCCTGATCGCCTAATTTAATCTTAAAGCAAGCTAATTATGCTCTTCTCACAAAGATACTAATGTTCATTCTTTGACTTGGTGCAGTAAAACAACCACATATATAGCAAAACGAGTCAGGGGAATTCAAACATTTCTTTCGTAATGAGGCCATACTACTGAATGTTATTTCATAAAACAAATCTGAAAAAACACAAAATTATATTATATACAATTGCTTTATATATCTAGATGTGCATAAAGTGAAGTCTAAATGCATAAATAAAATAAAATAAGAAGATTACCAAATGCCTCTACTTCCGTTCACTTGGTCGGAATATAGCCTGTTAATATGAGTGGGACTAATATGGACCAGTCCATAAATAAAAAAAACTTGACGTGATAGAAGAAAACTATTGCCATTTTTAAACTCAGTGGCCTTGAATTTCCCAAGAACAGGTCGCAAACTTAAATCAGCAGAAAAAAAGTTAAAATTTGTTGACCGGAGTAATCAATCAATCAATTACTCTGTGACGAGAATAAATTATTTCTATGTAACATCATCGCCAATGCGACAAAATCCCTTTTCTTAAAGTTCTTTCCTTTCACGAACACACATATAAACACACCTTTCGCCATCCGCCTTGAATTGCTGTTCAAGGTCCACTCGTGCGCAGCGTCGCTTCAAAGAAAGGTCAGTCGAAATTCATCTTCCACTTATTCTCTACAAACAATCCACACAAGAGAGTAAGGTCCTAATTCCTGTTCCTTCCCTCATTTACAGACCACAATTCATATTCCATTATTAGTCGTGTTCTTACATAATTACAATTACATATTTATATACACCTGTGAACACACCATTCTTGGCACGTGCTTTCAAATATTAACTTTCCAAACGCATAACTTGCATTCCATTTCAACTAAAATCATCCACGTATCCTTCAATATTCTTTGTATATCATTTAATTTGTATCCCTTAAATATCCTCTCCGTTATTCAATTCAATTTTGTATAATAATAACTTCAAATCATAGATCATTGGAAGATTATACTATATCCTATTTTTGTTAACTTGAATCATTACATTCCCATGATAGCTAGGAGAGTTCAAATCCAGGTTATCGTTAAGGTACGATCAGTCAAAACCAAAACAATAAAATTTATGTACGTATTGACTATTGCATTTGCTATCAAGGCCAAAATCATTCATGCAATAGTTAGAACCTCTACAGAGGTCATCAACTTTCACGACCCTTCGCATGTCTTCAAGTTAATCTTTGAGGAAATCAAGATGGCGGAAAAGGCATAGATGGCAGGATTGAGACTCATCAGTATGGTTATTGCCTCTTCGCAAATTACGCAAGATAAATACTACCACTTTCTAAATTATTTCTCCTGTTACAAAATAGACTATCATCCCACCCGAAATTGGGAGGTAAAGATCAAAATCTATGCTCAGGATGCGGACAGGAAGGACATGCATAGATGCGCTGCGTTTCAAAAGAAAAGAAGGGCCTAAAATGCTCAGGACCACATAAAACCATGAGCATGCAATGCGCTTTCCGCAGACAACACCTAAACCGGAGGAAAACTGCAGACAGGGTATCCTCAAACAACATACGCCGCCTAAGAAAAAAAGCAACCCCGCAAACCACTATAAACCAATCTTAGTCTCAGCCACAAATAGTCCTACAACGGGCAGACTCGAAACCACAAATCTGATGGCGTGCATTCTATACTGAAAGTACGAAGGGGGCAAGGTAGAAACCTTGCTTAACAAAGATTTGTGACAATGAGGGGGTTAGGTAGAAACTGGGCTTAACAAGGAAAACGGTGGAGGAAGGATGGGCAGGGTGAGGTGGGCGAGGAAACATTTCTAAACCCAGAGAAACATGATGCGAATTACTGGGGGAACGAAATTTAGGAGACCAGCCATCCTGGTCATGTCTCCAGAGAGGGACACGCGTTGTTTACAGAGATCGATTTTTATTCTCAAATACGTGAGCGCGCGGGTGGCCGTCAGTGTGCTTTTGGAGAAGTTAACGTTGAGGGAGGAGTCCAATGTCATTCGGATGCAACGGCGAACCGTCCTTTTTGATCCTACAAGCAGAATATCATCAAGGTAGGAGAATGCCCGCCAGCCAGCAAGGTGAGCCCAGACATTGAAAGTGGCGGCTACCGCAGTCTGCATTATGAACGAGCTTCCGGGGAAGCCCATTGGCAGACGCGTGAAGCGAAATTTCTCTTCGCCAATGGCGACACCAAAATACCTGCGCGCCCCGGGATGAATGAGAATATGGTATAATCCATCTTTCAGATCGATTTTTGCAGCGAAATCCGCTGGACCTGCGCAGGAGATAACGCTTTTGACTGGTGGGAACCTGAAGGAGGAAGGTTTATAATAGTCCCCAAATCGGTGCATATCATAAATAATTCGGACCAAACCATTAGGCTTTGGGACGGGGAACAGTCTGTGGGTATGGGTAATTTGTTAGGAGCGTTCCAAAACACCGTTATCCAAAAGATGTTACACAAGCGGGAGTAGTCTCTCAGGGGAGGGGGGGGGAGATCAAATTATTTTAGCCACTCTTAATCCAGAATCTGACTCCATTTTTCTGTGCGGCGGCAACGATATGATTAGTAGAGGGCGTGATGACAAATGATTTAGGGGGAAGGACGTCCAGACGAGCCTGTAGGTTGAAAACTTCTTGGATGGGTTCCAAGAAATCCATGGCAGGACTGATCCATTCCTGATTAGCTGTGCCTTCCTGCGGCTGGACGTTGTTGCTTGTCGCGGTTGTTGTCTTGGTTGTTGTTTTCTTGGTGCCCTTGGTCGTTTTCTTTTTGTGAGGGGACAACACATTATATCCCTCAGAACGTCACCTTGTTCCGAAGGATGAGTCGAAGATCCCGAGAAGGAGGCTGTGTCACCCGGAGCGTCGACTGGAAGGACCGTGGGTACCGCGAGACCAGGAAGAGGGAGGACTTCAACGCGGAAAGGGGTGGCGGGTCCATTTTAATTCTTAAACCACCAAGTTCCTGGGTCGCGTGATCTAGGAAGTCCCTGAGTTCCTGTGACGGGCGATGTGGGTCCTCGACTTGTAGGACAACGTTGTCGTCAATGTTAACGTCGATATCTCACTGACTTGAAACTGTGGGTGATTTAAAGGGGCTTCAACGAGGGGGAGGGGAGGAAAAGGTATAAGTGCGAAATGCGGTCAGGCAAAGAGGAAAATATGGAACTGACCGGTGAGAATGGGGCGTCCTCGCACGACAGTACGATTGAGGCTGGTGACAAGGACCAAAACTCCTCTGATGTATAAGATCTCTTAGAAGGTGGTGTGAGGTTCATGCGGCGCCTCATGTGGTGTACCTGCATTCTCCATCGCCAGTCGAGGTTACCAGCGACGTCTCATAGGAACTACTATGCGCGCCGAAGACCCTCCACGTTTTCTTGCTCGGCCTCGGCCACCCATGGGGGAAGGTTGCGCGAAGCCCCAGGTACATATCTTGGTGATTGAATGCGCACCTGCTGCACGCGTGGACTTATGACGATACCAGACGAGAGAGCCTGTTGTTCGCGTGCGTCACGAAGTGCGATGTGCCACCCGTGCTGCCACACGTTATGAAAAAGGCGAAGGCGTTGGTGGAGATGCAGGAACTCTTCCCAATCCAGTTGAGAGGCGAATCTGAAAAGGCTGATAAGTGTTGAAATTTTCTCGTGATCTCTTACTTTGAAGACAGGGGCAGTCTTGTTGTCTTTTAAGTTTTGGACGACAATTTCCAAATGAATGGCGGCTAGTGCTGACTGATCCGACGGGTAGAGTCCTGTACCCGAGGACAGGGTGGCGGGTGGTCTCCGCGGAGACCTAGGGCTGTCCGGTGCGGTCGAGAAGGCAACGGGTGAGTACGGAGGTGGGCGCGTATTTTCTTCCTCTTCCAGTTCCAGGCGTTGAAGCTCAAGCTCTCCTGGCACGCTTGGGTTTAAGATAGGGGAACTGTATCCCGATGCATCCCTGTCCTGGAGAACTTCAGTTCCTCCTGCCATTCGGTATCTTGATGATGATTCCGAAAGAGCGAAAGGTTTCGTTTGTGCAGACTGTTGAGATGCAGTAGTTCTTGGCCGTGCTCCTGATTCGAGGGGACAACTTGAGCTCTCGACCGCGTGTTCTTGCCGGGTAATTCTTACCGAATACCCGGTAAATGCCCAAGAGCGAAAGGAAGAATCATGAGCGAGGAGCCGGCGAAGCGAGATGCGTGCGCGATGAGAGCCAAAACGACCATCAAAACGACTCTCAAAACATACATGGGGAACGTCGTAGTGCTTGGTTGTAACAGCCGCCAAAGAGAAGGTACCTTCCAAGACCTGTTTACCCTGTTCGGGAAAGCCCACCCCGTCATCCTCGCTGGCGACCTCAACGTTAGAACAAGAATCGCTGGCTACGCCCAAACTGACAGGCAAGGGAAGAACTTGACCTGCTGATCCTGCGTAGGGGCGCAGCAGAGAGGATTGCACCTGACAACCTAACCTTTATGTATCTAGGGACAGCAACAAAGCTGGACTTCGTGCTTGCAGATCCTAACTTTCCCTTCCAACACTTTATTCAGCATGGCCTTCTCACCCCCAATGACCGCATCCCTATGGACATCATGGTAGCTACCACGCCCATTTCTATCCCGACGCTCTCGAGGAATAATTTTGCTGCTGCAGACTGAGAGGTCTACAGAAGGTCTTTCCCGGAGAAAGTTCGCGAGATGGATGGTGCCACGTAAGAAGTGATAGACAAAGAGATCACCAACATCTTCGAAAGCTTTGCGACCACGGACAACTTAATTCCCCACCACAAAGCACAAGGTCTTGTTCAGACGCGCCCAACCCAAGAGAAGATCATCCTGCAACAGCGATTCCAGCAGATTTAGGGCGACATTCGGGCTGTTGGTTACGCCAGCCCAATGAACTTTGTAATGGCCCAGCAGCTCAGACAACAAGTAAATGCTGCGCATTTGCGGGAGATCAGAGAAAAGTGGGACCGTGCGATCTCCAACTTGGATATCGAGGACAATCTCAGAAGATTCTGGGACGCCATCGCCAAGCTGAAAGGACGACCAACATCGAAGGATGACTCTCCCATAGTGCACCTTAACAAATGTGCCAGGACTCCAAAATAAAAAGCCGAGGTTTTAGAGAAGACTGGAGTGACGTTTTTCACATCTCCGAAGAAAAGCAGGGCTTCGAGGATAGAGCTCGGGTTAGCTACAAGGAAGATGAGAAGATTCTCAAAGCAATTATACACCGCAACGTTTACCCAACCAACCACGAGCATAAAATAAACTTGGTCATATATTATAAGACTAGAAAAACACGATCCATCGTTATGAAGAACAATTGTCTCCCAGGGACGAACACCCTACAAGAGGTCAACATATTGTATGAATACTCGTGCAATGTCAGTGACTGCGTTCACCACCACTCGTAAATACATAGGGATGAGTTCTGCAACCTAGTCGCTCAGGTTGACGATGCACCTCCAGGACAGAGCTATCAAGTGACATGCCGCAACGCATCATACGTAAATTATAAGAGAAACGCTCACCCAAAACACCCCCATCATCTTCCGTGATCCTGACTCATGAAGATTCCAAATGGCCGAGGCAGTTAGGATCTGCCAACGCAGACCTTCAATCAATACACAACCTCAGCAAGAGACTCTCTTCCCAACGACTCGCCGCCAGAATCTGAAACGCCCCCGCATGAAACCAGTATTTTCCCTAAACTTTTTCCTCCTTTTGTTTATACCCACACCTATTTTTTTGTTCTCGAACGTATTTTCTCAACATATTCATGTATCTTCATGTTAGTTGATTGGTCTGTTTCATTACAATAATGTTCAAAATATTTTTAAACATAAATATATCCATGTATTTTTCGAGTTAGTTGATTAATCTGTTTTATTACGGTAATATTCAAACATTTCAATATATTTTCCTGTAATATCACATTCACCATTCTGCCCCGAAGATGACCTACTGTAGGGTCGAAAGACGTCTAGGCAAATGAAGTTATATATATAAATATATATATATATATATATATATATATATATATATATAAATATATATATATATATATATATATATATATATATATATATATATATATATATATATATATATATATATATATATACCCGTGGACATTTTAGACAATTTTCCCTATTCCTGCGAGGCACTTTGCTGGTTCAATTTTAATGCCAGGGCCATGCTCTCCACAGACGGAAGATGAAACATAACAGACTAGAAAACTCGACTATTAATTATTCACCGAGCGCGAGCATCCATGGCTTCAGGATCACAAAACACGGTATAGGAAGGCATATAAACTCAAAAGTTCAATTTGAGAAACTAGAACACGACGAACTACACAGATTTCATAACCTAAACATAAAAAATAAGAAAATATTCTATACTACCTTAATAAGAACCAAACTGGTGTACACATCAGTCATCAACTACTGTGGAACGACTTTTCTCTTCAGGAGGATTGACCTTATATCCAAAATGGAGTTCTTTATCTGACGAAATATTTCAGCAACTGATATTACGTAAATGTAATGCTGATATAAATAGCTAATTGAAATTTCATTCTATGGAACTTTCTATTTTTTTTGTAGTGCCTAAGTCCAATTGAGGCGTCTAGTGAGAGAAAGGCCTAAACGCCTTTTTTAAAAATTGAGAAATCGAAGTTGAAGTTTTATCACAGGAAAACTAATAAAGATATTTAAGCGGGGTTTGTGGCATTCGACAGATAAAGTGAATACATTTTTTTCTGATATAGGGTAATATTATGCACTTTGCGTGCGCACGCAAATTGTGACGACATAAGATAGGAATGTATTTTAGTTATTTTGTATATATACATTAACATTAATAATAATGGATGACAGAAAAATAAAGAAAACATTATTATAATTAAAAATACAACGTACGCACGCGCACGCACACCTCAAAAAATGCAATTTGCATTTTATAGTCTCCTTTCTATGAAAAAAAATAATAATGGATGACAGATAAATAAACAGAATAAAAAAATAATACTGTACTCACTTTTGATGGTGCATTGTATCTGCGCAAGAACTTGGTCCCCTCCCCCCTCTTAATATTGATGATTAATGATTATAAGATGTTGTCAAGGACATTGTCCTCAACATCGTCTACCCTCTTTTCCTCTTTATCTTCAGGAGGAGCAAGTTAGAGGTTTTCTTGTGCGTAGATTATGTTGCGGAAATAATCCGCCTTGTGGCTTGGATGAATGTAGATCAGAAGATCCCTTATATCACTGATCTTCCCCTGTGCTAAAGGAATGGCGCCATGGTATTTGGGGGGTAGGTTGACAGTGGCCAGGTTAAAAAGCTGCCTGGAATATCCTTTAAGATCTGGCATGAGACGTACCTTGTGCTCCGGGCTGGCCTCTTCATATTTTTCCTTGATTTTGAAGTCCTCCTTGTAGTTAATGTCAAAGAGAAAGACCCGAGCATCTTGAAAATTCATTTCCTTGTATTTTCTCTTGGTGATACTATTCTGGAGTTGATAAAAATCCAAGAACTGATCTTGATTAAGTTCGAGGACCTTCAATCCAGATCTAACAACATTTTTGATGATCCTCACATAATAATCCTTGCTTTCAATATTTGGCCGCTTCCTCAACTGGAGTTCAATATTACCAAACTGGCGATCACATGGCATATAGGAAGGCCCTGGCACTAAAAAATAATGTTCAATTCTGAAGCACTTTCCTTGATGAATCATTCGCAGTAGAGCGAGCACCATATTAAGGTTTTTGTTCTGTCCCACACAGTTGTCAGAAAATAAATAAGGTGAGTCTCGTCTGAATGATTCTCTGAGATCCAGTGAGATAATGAGCTGACTATCTCAACATACCCCCTCTTGGCTGTTACCTCGTCTCAAATGTACATCGTTGACTTCTGTGTTTTGATGTTGTAGATTCCTAGGTTGTAGATCCATACTTTCCTCTTGTAATAAGCCACACTTGTGGACAATTTGGGAGTCGAGAGTGTTTGCTGTGAATCAAAGCAAGCAGCAAGTATTTCCTCGTCGTCACCATGCCTATCATTAAACTGCGTAAGCATGTGCAAACCTTTTTCAGCTAATTGCTTATGTTCTTGCAGAGTTCCTTCAAGATCGTCTCGTGCCTTCTGGGTGACGGATTGGTGTCATAATTAGCGATATTGACTTGCAGCATGTCACAGGTGTTGCAGGTGTCTGTCTTGACTGAGGCAAAACCAATATTAAATTCCTCATTGAAGATCGACCTGTATTTTGATTCACTGACAGGTTGTAGATCCGGATACGTCTCGTTCATGAAGTCTTGGTACAGCGTATAAAGTTTATTAATATTAAGATCTTGAGTCAAGTACTTCCTATTAGAGGACTTTGCCCTTGTGTAGTGTGATCCTACAGCTGGGAGTTTTTCAATGTGCTCTCGTACGGTTACGACCCTATTTTCAGCAATTTTGATCGCAGGCTCACTTCTCCCTCTTTGATCAGGTACAGCTGTACCTGTAGCAGTTTGTTTTTCCAAAGCATTCTTGACCCTCTTCTCTTCAAGGTCAAAAATATGGAGAAATGCTACACGGCAGACACTAATTTCCTCTGTTCCATGCAACACGGTATAGCTGACACTATGACGACGAAACCTTCCCGCCTTTTCCACTGGCTTACGACGTCTTTTCACTGTTTTACTTTTCAATAACTTTCCCAAATACGCATTTTGGGCATTGTAGTCACCTAATCTCCAAAAGTTTTCATGCAATTCATTCCTGATACGTTCTGGCACTTTATCGTAACGCTTATTGGTACACTGGCATGGCCCTCGAACTTTGCGTGCTTGTATTTCTTTTCGTGTTTTTTCACTATTATATTCTTGGCCAAGATTTCGCTGAGTTTTAGCAATGCTTTTCTTCCATGCATTCTTATCTGCCTTTCTTTTTCTGCTTCTTGGCACTCTTTCCTCACTCGAATTACTATTACTTATTACTTCACTGGGTCCTGGTTGTTCGTGGTCATTCATAATGTCAATAAAATTAATAATAATTCGCCGTAAACTAAGCAAAATAATGAGAAAAAAAATAATGCGAATAATAAAGAGGCACTTTGTTTCAACCACGTGGGCACTTGACTGTACAAATACTGTTGTTTCCATGGAGAATCTGTAGATGGGGGGATAAGGCGTGCGCTCATTGGCTCAGAGCAGATATATGAGTAAACGGAGTCGCGTTATTGGTTGGGACGCGTCTCACGCTGAGTGGCGTTTAGGACTTTCTCTCTCGGAGTATAGTCGTGACGCCTAACGTGAGTCGAGTCGAAAATTATTATACCGTATAGATGATTCTGCAGGGTCCTAAAAACCACGGTAAAAAATCTTTAAGATTTCTTCCACGCGAGGTAGTGAAAAACAAGCTTCAGCCGGTGGTAGTTTTTAGGCCCTTCTCTCGCTAGACGCCTCAATTGTCATCAAATCATACATTAGTAATTATAATATACAATTTCATTTTAATGGATATTTATTTTGTGATACCAATGGTCATTATATATCATGTATTTAAAAATGTACCGAAATACATTTAATGTATTTAGTATTCAAATACTAAATACATTTTCAAAATGTATTTAGTATTTAAATACATTTTACTCATGTATTTAATATTTAGTATTAAAATACTTTAAATGTATTTAGTGCCTATCTCTGGCTACGCCACTGACCCAGCAGTTCTGTTAAACACATCGTCAAGAAGTAAGATGATTTAGATGGAAAGAGTGCAAAATAGGGCCCTAGGCTTCATCTGTAACGTTAAATGGGACGACTACATCTCCACATCGGATCTTCACAGGAGAACGGAAATGAAGATGATGAATGTATTCTTGTATTCACGAAGTACCGCCATCTGGGAGAGTCTAGAGGCAACTCTTCGGCCAGGTACTGTAGACCACCTGTTCACACTAGAGGACTGGGAGAGGTACAAGTCTTACATGCCTCTCGCGAAGTCGGTGGCCACAACGAAGCACCGCCGTCTGGTACATTCTGGAGGCAACTGTCCTTTCTAGGCAAATAAAGTCATGCCTCTTTCGAGTATTTATTATCGTCTAGAGTCATCAATTGAAATTATAGTTTAAGCTTTGAAGAAGCTGCAGTTTTAATTAAACAATGCAGATGTCCCTGTGGACTTTATTGAACCCTCATATATATATATATATATATATATATATATATATATATATATATATATATATATATATATATGCAAAAACTCCCACAGGAAAATGAAAGGCGGATTCCAAGTACTTTCGAACTTTGTGCCCTTTCGTTGTACATGGACGGGGCATTACTCTGCTATCTATCATATATATATATATATATATATATATATATATATATATATATATATATATATATATATATATATGCCAGCTTTGTAAATTCTTTTTGTTATTCCTTGATCATGAACTGAACAAGTTTGAAAGTATTTTGAATCCGCCTTTCATTCTACTGTGGGATTTTTTTTGCATTTATTGCCCTACTCACACGCTATTTTGTGAGTTTCTCATATATATATATATATATATATATATATATATATATATATATATATATATATATATATATATATATATATATATATATATATATATTAATTTGGGGATGATACCAGCCTTGAATATTGTGAGCGCTTTGTTATAAATATCTCTATTTGTAAAAAGAATAGGCAAATGCTATATCGTTTATCTACAATATAGATATACTATATATAGAATATAGAGCATATCTACGATATATACTATATAGCATTTACGTATTTTTATTTTTTAATAGATATAAAAAAAGCCCCCATAATATTTGAGGGCAGGTATTTTCCGAAATTTTACCAATATAAAATTTGCTAAGCTCTTTGGGGAGTAAGCAACTGGCGAAAACTGTCGATTCGAGTTCAAGTTACGATATGGTATATATAATATTACCGGTAATACTTCAGTTTAGGGGCGCACGATAGGGGGCGCTATTTCTGGGCTACAATTTAGGCCTTATTATGTCAGATGGTAACCTAATCTGGATTGGACTAATCACGGAGTTTTATTTGTTTATATTTGTTTCTGGTTAACCAAACGCATATACAAACAATCTATAAATAAGTACTAAGTACGTAAAAACAGTACTAAAGTAAGTACGTAAAAACAGTACTAATGGTGTTTTTAGGCATTTTAGTCGGTACTTGTTCAGTTTATGGCCGAATAATTTTGCGCGCGCTTTACTGTGCTATTTTGCTATTTTGGTGTGTCTTTGCCAGCTATCACACTGGCCAATTTAGCAATCACCTTGTACATTTAAATCTGATGATTGGTTTCGACTTAGTAATATTACGAGTTTCTTTTTAAGTTGCGTGGGTATGGGAGGCAATGTCCCATTTAAAAAAATACCCTAAAAGACGACAATAGCGTCGAATACTTTAGACTATTTCTGCCAAAAAATTAATTCCATTAGGTACTTTCAAAATAGGTCGCCCCTCATTACTTTAAAAAAAAAACCCTGGTAATATTGATTGCTAAATGTGGTTAGAACTCTAGTTTTTCTATCCGATGGTGTTTAATACAGATCGCTGATTGGTCAGTGGGATTGTTAAATGTGATTAGGTCTCTAGTTTTTCTATCTGGCGGTCTTTAATACAGATCGCGATTTGGCCAGTGGTATAGTTGTCAAACGCAAAAGAAAATAGCATAATAGCGAAAAATATCGCGCGCAAAATCAACTGGCCCGAAACTGAACAATTACCTTTTAGTCATAACATAACATAATTTCACGGATGACAAAAGCCAAGTGCCTATCAAAGGTCATCCGTATCTGTCAAAATCCACACACTAAATGCATCCATAGGATTGTGTCAGATCATGCATCTACAATATACAATTCGAACCATACACAGGAATTTGTCAAAACCAAAAAGCATCATCATCAAGACTTGTCAAAATCCAAATCAATCGTAATATAAAATAAAAAACATCCACAGGAATGAGTCCAGAATACCCCCCAAAGTTAAACCTCCCTCCCCATATAACCATCTAATCTGCGTTTGAATACATTCAATTTTGGACTGTCTACCGTCTCAGATGGCAAACTATTCCAGTAATCTACCACTTTATTGGTGAAAAAATATCTTCTAACATCTATAGGACCCATTAAGCAGGTGAAATTTATTCTTCCAACCAAGAAATGGCTGATCTGTTTACCAAGGTGTTCTTTTCTGTATATTCTAGCAGTACCTCTGAAAATCTGGTGGAGCACTAAAACTTTGAAGGTAACCTGAGTAATTTAGTTATAAATCTGCTTGATGTTGCCAATGCTCTGCGTGATCTCAACCCCTCTAGCAGTATGGGGCCTGATGGAATCCAGCCCTGATTGCTCAAACACTGCTCCTCATCCCTTCCATATCCCCTTCTCTGGCTCTTCCATAAATCAGTCCAAACTGGAGAATTCCCATCAGTCTGGAAGTCTTCCCTAGTAGTCCCCATCTTCAAGAATGGTGTGCATACTTCCCCACCTAAATTACAGACCGATAAGTCTCCCTTCAGTGTCCTGTAAGTGTCTTGAGTGTATTATTGTGAACAATTTGACAACCTATTAGATTTTAACCAGTTTGGCTTCCGCAAGGCCCACTCGGTTGATAATCAGCTCCTTGCAACATACGATGACGTTACCTGCTGGCTTGTCCAAGGGCACATGGTCGACCTCATATTGTTTGGTTTTAGTAAGGCATTCGACCTTGTCAATCATGGCGTCATGATCAGCAAGCTATCCCAACTTGGTATAGGGGATCCCTTACTCTCTTGGATATATGGATTTCTGAGTGGTAGAGTAATGAGGGTTATGGTCGGGGGTTCGAGAGTGATTCTTCTTGTGTAACAACTAGTGGAGTTCTCCAGGGGTCTGTCCTTGGACCAACCCTATTTCTCATTTATATTAACTTTGTGGCTCATGGTTTGACCTTTAAATACAAAATTTTCGCTGATGATTTAAAAATATATCAAAAGATTAATATACTTATACTTTCTACGATAATACTTAAGTTTAGGGGCGCTGTTTCTGGGCTACAATCTAGGCCTTATGACATCAGACGGTAGCTTCAAAGGGGGCCAATCACAGCGTTGTATTTGTTTTTTATTTTGTTTTTTCCTTTCTTCTTTATTATTTAGTAAATGCCTGCACTTCTACTTAATTATATTATTTAGTAATGCATTGATTTTTTTATAATTACTAATGTATTAAACTTTGTATGTTTCGTTTAACTATTTTTGTGAAACTAAACTATTAATTTCACACACTGGTAACTCTTAATTCAACCTAATTTCAAACATTGGCAACCTGAAACCGAGCAGTTAAAAGAGCGCGATACCTGTGAATACAGATTGTTAGACTTCAATACGACTTGTGTTAATTCCTCAGTCAATTTAATAGACTTTTCTATAGATCGTGGTCTCATTTAAAAGAAGCGCGGCTCAATTATAATAGTGAAAGGTGTAGATAGGGTAAACCTGAAGATCTGCGTTACGCGCTCGCCTCCGCTTTTCCCCGGTCCTGGCCGCATAATATTTCGTCCATGTTTCAATATGTTTCACCTTTTTTGAGTAATTTCGAGTTACGGCTCGTGAAGGAGATCGCCCTGCGATGACCCGGAGATTTCAATCAATTTGGGGTCTGGGGGGTGCATCCCCCAATATATAATCGTAATTGTTTATAGAATAATGTTCTCACGTTTTTTTTTTTAACGTAACATAAAAGAAACTTGGTCCCGATAGATTTCGGCTGAAATATATTTCCAAAGTAAATATTTTTTTTAAATCTTCGGTGGCAATAGCCTAAATCAGGCGGCGCTATCGTCTTTGTTATTTTGATAAACGTGCTATCGGCTCTGCACGTTTGTCGAAATAATAAAGACGATAGTGTCGCCGACTTTGATTTTGTTTTTGACAGACTCCTATGGAGGCTTTAAATTATATATTGTAGATGTATGGTCTGTCATAATCCTATGGATTGTTTAAATTGTATATTGTAGATGTATGATCTGACAAAATCCTGTGTATGCATTATGTGGGTGGGATTTGTCATCCGTGAAATTATGTTATGTTACTTTAGGCTATTTTCGCCAAAATTTAACATTTTTAATTACTTTCGAAATGAGGGGCTTAGCCTTTTGACGTCTGACGTCATAAGGCCCAAATTGTAGCCCAGAAACAGCGCCCCCTATCGTGCGCCCCTAAACTGAAGTACAGTCGACCCCCCCCTATTCATAACATAATTTCACGGATGACAAAAGCCACAAGGGCCTATTAAAGGTCATCCGCATCTGTTAAAACCCTCCCACAAAATGCATCCATAGGATTGTGTCAGATCATGCATCTACAATATATAATCTAAACAATCCATAGGATTGTGTCTCACCATGCATCTACAATATACAATTCGAACCATACACAGGTATGTGTCAAAAACAAAGAGCATCATCATCAAGACTCGTCAAAATCTAAATCGGTAAATATGTAGATTAGCGACTCGGCCGACAAAAGTGTTTTTGTGGTAAATATTTTCGTTCACCCCTGCCGGAATATTCATGCGCGTTTGAGTCGTCTGGCGTCGGTAAATATGTAGATTAGCGACTCGGCCGAAAAAAGTGTTTTTGTGGTAAATATTTTCGTTCACCCCTGCCGGAATATTCATGCGCGTTTGAGTCGTCTGACGTCAGACCCCACCCTCACACATCTCTCAAATGAGAAAATATTTAGTACCCTCAGTCTATCTTCATATTCAAGGTGTTTCAGGGAAGGTATTATTTTTGTTGCCCTCCTTTGTGTGTACATTGAAACACACACACCCTTTGACTGCCCAGCAACCTCAACAAAGGAACAAACAAACATACTTAACATGTGAGGCTTCACGCTTAGATTAAGGATAGCTAGCTAAGACATGCCGTCTTAATGGAGCTTTGTATAAATAAAACAGGCAGAGAATTCCCAAAGAGAAAGAAAAAGGAACAACATCACTATTATTAGTAGGATATATTCATCCCTCTTGATTCCTGATCCATATTAACCTTATTGGCGTTGTGAGCCTGTTCCTCATCCTTAAATCCAGCCGTCCATAGCCCCAATACATAGAGGTAAACTCACAACAAAGCCATGTAAGACTACTATCTCACTTGCCCCAATTAAGCTTGACCTAAGCCAAGAATAAAGTCTACAAAACCTATTTTCGGTAACACTTCAGTTTCGGGGCGCACGGTAGGTGGCGCTGTTTATAAGCTACAATTTTGGGCTACAATATATGTCTTATGACGTCAGACGGTAGCGCCAGATGTGAACAATTACGGAGTTATATTTTTGGGGTATATGAGTATATACTGATTGAGAATTATGGGTACCCATGATAGCCATAACCTCTAGAAGGAGAGATGGAGGTAACACTTCAGATTCGGGGCGCACGGTAGATGGCGCTGTTAGTCAGCTACAATTTTGGGATACAATATATCTCTTATGACGTCAGACGGTAGCGTCAGGTGTGAACAATCACGGCGTAATATTTTTTTGTATATGAGTATATACTGGAGGGCTGCACCCCACAGACCCCCCACCCCCCAATTGAATGAAACTCAGGATCATCGCAGGGTGTCCCCCTGCAGCGATATATCCCCCGCGAGCAGTCCCCTTGAATTTACTGGGGGGTTTTTCTCCCCAACAGCTTTTTACTGGCAGAAAAACCTAACCTAATAACAAACAATTCTTACTTTTATAGGTTTCTTGATTAGTTTATGCTCCTCTAGATAATCTAAAAGTTTTTCGCGATTATACAAAGTAAAGCCGAATTCGAATAACAAAGAAGCACATGGAGAGTACAAAAACACAATAACAAAAGAAAAACATTTGCAAAATGGGTCCTATTTATAAGCTACGATGTTGCCAGTAAGAAGCTTTTATCGTTCGCAGCAAACAAAAAATACAAAAACAAAACAAAAACAATAAACGACATCAAGAAACCTTACCTAACTTCGAAAAAAAACTATAAACGAGCAGAGCGCAAATATTTAGTAAATAATACACTAAAAGTTACAAATCTCCAAAACAACAAAAAAAATCTAACGCAGTGATTGGTCACATCTGACGCTACCGTCTGACGTCATAAGAGATATGCTGTAGCCCAAAATTGTAGCCGACTAACAGCGCCATCTACCGTGCGCCCCGAATCTGAAGTATTACCGAGATGAGTTATTATGAGTCAGTATCAGAGAAATAACCTTAATTTGATACATATTTGTTGAAATTATAAACATAAATATGAATTTTGAATAAAATAATAAGTAGAATTTATTTCTTGAAAAAAATGTAGTTTTGAAAAAAAAAAAACCCTGAGTATTTTCAAATTTCACTTGAAAAAGCCCCCCAAAACCCCAGGAATAAAACCTGTTTTTTTTTTCTTTTGCCCACCCTGCTGTCTGCAGTGCCCCATCTTACTTTCTCACCAACTTTGGACCCATGTATCTTGAGTCTTATTATCCCAAAAAGCGGTGTCCGCTGTCCAGGGATGCAAGCTTTGGTGTGCCCGGGTTCTACAGGTTATGATGGTGGGTGGAGGCAGCATCTGTCGGATGGCTGGGATTGCTGCTCTCCGGAATTGATGTGCGTTGCTTGCAGTTACTGCCTCTTGTGGCACTCTTGGTAAACATGTAGACGAGGGGCCCGGCCGGAAAAATTATTTTGTGTAAATATTATCGTTCACCCGCTTCTGAATATTCATGCGCGTTTGAGTCGTCTGACGTCATACCTCACCCCCAACCCCTATTATAATTCGCAAAACGATTAAAGGCGCTGACATGATGTAGTTAAAGCATTTACCTATGTAAACGTCAGAACATTATAAAAATTAGGATTATATACTGGGGGATTGTGCCCCCCCCAGACCCCCCCCTAAGCAATTTAGTGAAACTCAAGATCATCGTAGTGCGGTCCACGCATAGTGTTTACCCCCCCCCCCACGAGCCGTCCCCTATAAATGTACTCCAACACATACAGCGATCGAATTTCTCTGTGAGCTCTACAACCTAAGAGAAGTCAAGCCAGCAAAGGAGGTAACGTTGAGGGAAAGTCACCTCCAGGACACTCCCGCTCACCAACGAATTTTCTCCAGGACGAAATTTCACCATCCACGAGATACCCCCGGACCTAAATAGGACCTTAAGTCACCCCCTGCCCCCCACCCCCGAATAAAAATACCTTTATTTCCTAGGCACGTCATTTTGATATGACGTGCTAACCCCCCCTTCATCCCTGCTCCGCCGTGATGTCTGGCTCCGTGAACGTGACTCTACACATATAGCTTCGTTGCAACTATGCCGTTCTACTTAGAAAAGGCATAATTGAAAACTCTGGGGAAAGGAGGTCTGAGGCTTACCCCGCTGCGGAACCCAGAGGAAGAAGCAACCTGGTTTGGGATTCAGTTACAAACGTGGGGAGGCATAACAACCTAACCTGCGGCCACCGTCCAGGACCACAGAGGGAGACTCTTCCGTCTCTGTGAGATGTCGGACGTAACTGTTAAATAACCAAAACCCAATAGAGGGGGCGGTACCCCGACTGGAGTCAGTTGATTCTGGTTTCAGTCATCATTAAGTCCGCCATGTTTTTACACCCTCTGAGGAGCCCAACCAGGTCCATAAAATCATCCATCACCCTTCACCACATCCGAGTCATGTTCACGGGGTCCTCATCGGCGGGGCGGGGGCCTTCCCATCTAAGCAAAAAAGCGTATAGACCACAAAAATGGCAAACACTTCACACCTTATCCTAACGAGCACCACAGAACCAGCACCCGACACAATCGACCACCGCACATTGCTCACGCTAGCCTCCACCCACTACACAAAAATAACCAACATAATCAAACTACGCACAGGCCACAAGCTCGTCTTCCGCTCACAGGAGGACGCGCTAACTTTCCACCAAAATGCCACCACTACACTAAACACACGCAACCTGCAGACGAGACTCGCTGACGGTATCATGAAACGATACCAAATACGTGTCACAAGGACCAACCCTTTGTGGTTGGCCTTCACTAATGAGGACCTTCGCTCGCACCTCCGTCAGGAGTACGGGGAGGAGGTCATCAAGGACCTGTACTTCATCAGGTCAAAAAAACTGGGCAGTAATTACACTGTCCAGTGACAATACCAAAAACATGCTGCTAGACCAAGGCATCAAGGTCTGCGGCACCCTCACAAACCCCACACACATTGAAGAACAGCACAACATAAGACCCACACAATGCCACCCGTGCTATAAAACCGGTCACAGTACCAACACCTGCACTGCAGACCTAATCTGCTCAAAGTGCAGTGTAGTGGGGCACCACTACACGACCTGCACCTCCACCACAGCCCGCTGTGCAAACTGTGGCGGCGACCACGTCGCCGTCAACCCCAGGTGCCCTTACCTAGGCAAGGCACGCCACGACGCCGTGGAGGCCATCCGGCACCCACAACCAAACACACGCACAACCACACACACCGCCCCCGCACCCCCTCCCCTCACCATGTCATTCGCCGCTGCTGCCAGCCCTACGCTTCTGGCTTCCCCTGCTCTACCCCCGACGCACCCCCCCCCCTGCAGCAACCACACCCCACCCACACATCCCTCCCCCCCACCCCAGCTCATAACACTCAGAGACCCCCACTACTACCAACACCCACACACCACACTACCACCCCCACACCACTCTACACGCCCACCCCCACCCCACTCTACACCCCCACCCCCACCCACCCCTGCGACAACACAAAAACCAAACTACACCTAGGCCACCCTGCTCTCAGCGGTGGCAAAAGACATGTCGAGGGGTGACCCCCGACTATACGCGAATATACTTAACACGCTATTCGCCTCCAACGGCATAGAGCAAATCACCTTCCCCGAGAAGGTGTTCGCTCTAATAGACGCACACACACCCAGACCTGCACTCCTCCCCACCCCGACGGGTACACACCCCTGCCCGCAGGGAACCACCGCCCCCCACTCTCACCACGCTCTCCCCGCTGTCTGTCCTGTCCCTGCACCTCCTTAGCCACTGCTCCAGCCCCCATTCACACAACCTATCCTCCTCGCGCTCCTGCCACCGCTCTAACCAAACCCCGCCTACCTCCCACTGCCACCACCCCCTCGCACCCATCTCAGCCTCCTCTCCCACAGCCTCCACTGTCACTCCAACCCCCTCGCAGTCCACTACACCCCGTGCCAACCCCCAAAACCCCACCCCCAAGCCCCACCCGCACAGACAGGCACGGGACAAACAAACCCCCCTCTCTCCTGGCTCCACTCCCTCCTCGCTCCCTACTGCTTCCCCCTCCACTCCTTCTCAATCCTCCCCTTCTCACTCTACTCCTTCTCACTCCCCTCCTCCTCCGCCTTCCGCCCCTTCACCTAAGACTCCTTCCCCTCCAACCCCCCTTCCTTCAACTCCTTCTCCTCCGACTCCTTCCCCTTCTCCCTCCACCACCCCTCCGCCGTCCCTACCTCCTTTCTCCCCCGACACATCTCTCATAATATGCACCTCCATAACCATTTCCAGCCCTTCATCCTCCAGGTCTACACCACCCACCCCCGTCACGAACTCCCCCCACCAAGACACCACCCCACCCAAAGCCACCACCTCTACAGAACACACTCCTCCACCCACTACGGCTCCCCCACCCAATAACACGGCCGTGCCCCACAAACACGCATCAACACGAGTCAAGGTACTCGCCCCTCACGCCTCCTGGGCAATAACCAAGGAGAGGGGGACGATTCCTGGCAAGTCAGCCTCCCGCGCACTAAGACCACGACAATAGGTCGTATTAGTGTAATACAATTCAACGTACGCAGTTGGCACGGTATTCGCCATACGGTCGCCAACTGGGTACTCAACACACAAAGACCCGACATCATACTTCTGAACTCCACCAGCTTACACCCTCCCAACAACAGACTTCGCATTGCAGGCTATCACACATACTTATCCCCACAGGCACGGCACCTAGGATCTGCGATCCTAGTAAAGCGCAACATACACCACTCCCTCGTCAACACACGCGACACCTCCTTTCTAGCCTGCAAAATAGACACAAGCTCTGGCCCCATAATAGTGGCCACACATTACAGACCACCACGAATACAGCTGAACCTAGAAGTCCCACTCCGGGCCCTTTCAAACTACAACCTACCTATCTTCTTTGCGGGGGACCTCAACGCTTTTCACCCGACACTCCTTTCCAACAATACGAACGATGCGGGGAGTTACTTGGCCGGTGCCTTGCGGCGTTTCCGCTGCGAACACATCGGCCCTGCCTTCCCCACGTTCTTCAGCCCACGCGGGGGCACCACATCCCCGGATGTGGTCTTCCGTAACGACCACGCCACACGATTCTACACTCACATTGCACCCGGTCCCCACGTACTATCAGACCACATACCAATATGCCTTCTCATATCCACATCCCCCATACTCATCCCCACATCACCTATATACGATTACAAAAACACAAACTGGGCTGAATTCAGGAGCCACATATCCACAAACACACCACATAACCTCGACCTGGAGAACACCAATCCAGGACAAATAGACCACCACTGGTGCTCACTCTTGGACACCATCACCACCGCACGTAATCTACACTCACCACGCAAAAACTACACCTGCTTAAAACACTTCACATTTTCAATACACACACAGAGACTTATCACACAGTACAACAAACACTACACCAGAGGCCCACGACAACAGAACATCAACCAACTACGTGCCCGCATCCTTCAATGCGTGCAGCTAGATAGGAACCGGCAGTGGCGTGAGGTCGTCCGCATCGCGGACGACTTCCGTTGCATGGACCCTTCCTTCTTCTGGCGGCACGTGAAAAGGATGCTGGGTACGGAACCATCCAAACCAATAACACTGAAAATAAACAACCACACACTCACAGACACCAATGACATCCTCGACGCATTCAGGTCCCACTGGGACACAGTACACACCCACAACCCACCAAAACCACATGCGCAGGAGCACTTCCAGGACATTCAGGAATGGTGCCGGACTCATGCTCACGAGCTGAGGCCTGCCCCCCTGATACGTATGGAGGTGCTCGACTATACGTCCACACTTACCACTCCAATCACCGTCGAGGAAACAAAACACTACATAAAATCGACACCAAAACGCGCCCCCGGCTCCTCCGGCCTACCAGCCACACTAATACATAACCTCCCCGCAGACATATACCCCACACTCACACATCTATTCAATGCCTCTCTAGCCTCAGGCCACTTCCCTAAAATATTCAAAGTCTCTCACAATATACTCCTTCATAAACAACACAAAGACCCAAAACACCCAAACAATTACAGGCCTATTGCTCTATTAGAGCACCTAGGCAAAATACTCGAACGAATGGTCAACTGCCGCCTACGGGAGTTCCTGGAAGAGAGGGACTGGTTCTCCCCCCATCAATACGGGTTCAGGAGAGGCAGGTCCACTCAGGCGGCCGTGACCATCGTACACGACAGAATACAGAAGAAACGACAGATACACCAAAAGACTCTCTCCGTCAGTAAGGACGTGGAGAAAGCCTTTGACAAGGTGTGGCACGAGGGACTCCGTTGGAAACTCGCCAACAACACGGAGTTACCTCTCTGCACCAGAAGGCTCCTCTCACACTACCTCACTGGACGGCGCTGCCACATCAGATACAACAACACCCTTTCAAGACCCTTCACACCACGCTCAGGCGTTCCCCAAGGAAGCGTTCTGGCACCCACACTCTACATTATGTTCACAAACGACACCCCACGCCCACCAGAAAACTGCGTTCACACATACATAGTGGCCTACGCCGACGACGAGACCATTCTCGTCAGCGGCCGGGCCCCCGAAGAAATCGCGCTCCACGCACAAAGAATACTTGACGAGAAGACAGACTACGAGGACAAATGGCTGATTGCCACGAATCCTCAGAAGACACAGATGACACTCTACGGTGCTAGAGATCACTTCATGCACAACCTACAAATCTACTCACACACCAAACATGATCCACCAAAACCCAACAAGGCTCGCATACACACAGTGCACCAAAATCCTGGGGGTAACATTCGACAAATCCCTCAGGTTCAACTTACACCAGAACATAATACAAGCAAGAGCCTCACGTACAAACGCATCGCTGGGTAGGTTCTACCCAGCGAGTAAAAAACTAAAACTACACTTATACAAAGCACTCGTGCGTCCCATTCTCACGTACGCCCCACTGTCACTCGTAGCTTCGAGCGACACCTGGAAGCGAAAGGCTCAGCGCATTCAGAACTCTGCTCTGAAGCGCGCTTGCCGTTCGCCGCTGTACTCGAGAATGGACGCACTACACAACAACAACAAACTAACTCCTCTCAACACCTACGCTCACACCAGACTTACAAAACAACTTGGAAAACTCACCACAGACCCACTTTACACCTCGCTACATGTAAGAAGGTACGCGATGGCGCCGCGATATCCCGCGGCCCACGAACACCTGCCACCCGTACCATTCTTCGCATAAAAACCAATAAGGCATCGTGAATAACGCGTTTCCGGATGGACTGTCAGCCTCCCCCCCCCCTGACTTGCCCCCAACCCTCGCCCAGTCAATTACCACATAACCTACACCCTCACTACAACACCTCGCTTCGGTGTATAGCCACCGACCTATCTACTCTCGCTGTCCCTTTCTTAATTATTTTCCGCAACGCTCCTCTCTGACTACCCGACTGCCGTGTTACAGCAGTCCCTCTCTGTTCTTTCTATACACAAAAATGAAAAAAAAAATGAAACATTTTGGAACACGGACGAAATAGTTCATCTTATCGGCCGGGCCGCTCGTCTACATATTTACCGCTGTCTGTTCCACACTTGTACAGCTCTTGGGAACATGATGTACAAGTAAGAACATAAGAAAAGAAGGAGACTGCAAAAGACCATTCATGGCCTACACTTAGCACCTCCTGTTCCAGTCAACACACAAAAGATTTCTTACCAGAGAAAAGTCATCAACATTGTCACCCTTTACAGGAGTTCGTCAGATCTAATCTACAATATACATAAAATGCATCCAGAGGATTATGTCCATTCATGCAACCGCAAAATATAATCTCCCCACTCCTTAGAAACATATATACATATGTACATAAAAAAGTCAGTCCCATCTAGCAGCTTCATCTATATATTTATCTAATCTATTAAAACTACCCAGAGAGGAGGCTTCTATCACATGTCTAGTGAGCCTATTCCATTCACCTACCACACGATTTGTAAACCAATTCCTCCCAATCTCCTTCCTAAACCTATACTTATCAATCTTAAACCCATTGCTACGTGTCACTGTCATGTTCACTAAGTATAAGAACCTTACCCAGATCCCCTTTATTATATCCTTTTACCCATTTGAAGACCTCAATCAATTCCCCTCTGACTCTTCTTTCCAATGTATGTAGATTTAGTTTTCTGACCCTTTCACCATAAGGTAAATTCCTTAGCCCACCAATCATCTTTGTCATCCTTCTCTGCACAGACTCAAGCAAATCAATATCCTTCCTATAATATGGTGACCAAAATTGTACTGCATAGTCTAGATGAGGCCTAACTAGCGCCAGATACAGTTTTAGAATACTTCAGCACTCTTATTGCTTACACTCCTAATGAATCTCAATATCCTATTAGCTTTATTCTTAGCATTTAGGCATTGCTTTCTAGGACGAAGGTCTGAACTTACCAAAATACCCAAGTCCCTCTCACAATCGGTCCTCCCTAAAATTCTTCCATTTAATTTATAACTATTCAATGGATTATTTCTACCTATACTAAGTCCACCCTTGTGTTTGGGTGGCTGTAAGCGTGCTGTTCATCTTGGCTGTATTTTCTGTTTAGGTCTTGTTGTCCTGGTGATATCCTGTGGCATATGTATGCTCACCAATTCCTGATGCACCTTGAAGAACATCTCTGCCTGATGTAGGGTGTGTCTGGTCTGCAAGGTGTCCCATTTCATTCAAGTTATCCAGCATACTGGTCACACTTGCTTGCCAGTCGTACTGGTGGGTGACAAAACAAGCTGCTTGCCGCTGCACACTCTCAATGATGTCAGAGTTTCTTGAGGTGTGTGGGTTCCAGGCACAAGCAGCATACTCCAGCTGTGGTCATGTATGCCGCCTCCTTCACCTCTCTGCTACAGGCTCCAAGTGTCCTACGGACGAGGCCCAGGGATTTTGCTGCCTTCACCCATACCTGATCTAAATGGGTGTTCCAACTTAGGTCCTGTGAGATGGTCACTCCCAGGTATTTGCAGCTTTCCTTTTGTGGTATTGCTTGCTGGTTGACGGTGAAGTAGTGTTGCAATGGGTTTCGTTTTAAGGTCACACAGAGATGAGCACACTTGTTGATGTTGAACTCCATGTCCCATGTGTTTGCCCATTCAAAAACTCTTAGAAGGTCTTCATGCAGATGATGTTGGTCATTTTTATTTTCAATGTGGCGATAAATCACACTGTCGTCCATGAATAGTCAAATTGTTGACAAGACTCCTTCGTTTTTGTCATTTATATATAACAAGAAAAGAGCAGGACCCAAGACAGACCCCTGAGGAGCTCCTGAGAGAACTTTTTTTGATGTGGATGGCGTTCCATTTACAACCACTTCCTGGGTACGGTCTGTTAGAAAGCCCTGGATCCACCTTTTTGTTTTGCCTCTAATACCATAGTGGTCTATTTTGTAAAGGAGTTTCTGGTGAGCCACTTTGTCAAAGGCCTTACTCAAGTCCAATAACAAAACATCAGTTTGACATCCTTTGTCCATGGTCCAGGCCCAGTCATGTAAGGCCTCCACCAGTTGAGTTTCACAGGATAATTTATTTCTAAATTCATGTTGGTTATCAATCAGGATTCTGTTCACTGCTAGATGTTTTGTTATGTGACTGAGAATAATGTGTTATATGATCTTGCTGCAGAGACATGTAATGGATATTGGGCGGTAGTTGCCCGGGTCGCTCTTCATTCCATTCTTGTGGATGGCAACTATTCTGGCTCTCAACCAGTCCTGCGGTAGTTTACCTGTGTCATAGGACTGCTGCATGATGTGTGTCAGGATAGGACCACACTGCAATGCGTAGTCCTGTAGTAACCTTGCTGGTATTTCATCTGGCCCACTGGCTTTGTTGATGTTAAGTGTCTCTAGTTGTTTTACCACTCCATTTACATCTATTGTTAGGTCTTGTAATGGTAGGTAGGGGGACTGGCCTTTATCTGGGAGTGGTTGGGCTGGGTTTCTCCTTGTAAATACTCCTGCGAATTGATGGTTGAGAGCTTCTGCTTGTTGTTGGTCCAAGGTGTGTGTTCTTCCTTCCTTTCTGAGAGTTGGGATGCCAAGGGTTTCTCTCTTTTGGGATTTTACAAAGGACCAGAACTTTTTGCTGTCTGATTTTAGGCTATTGCCTATGATCTCATTCATATATTCATGGTAGGCCTTTTCCATCATTCTTTGTACTTCATTTCTTTTGGCTTTATACTTATTCCATGATGATACAGTCCCTCTCTCTCTTGCAGTCATGTATAGCTTGGCACACTTATTCATTTCCCTGGTGATGTTACAAATAATGTAAGGGTAGCTAGGCTTCCCCTTTGTAGTCTTGGATGAAATGACATCTTTGATTTCACATCTTTGATTGTGTTCTTAAAATATCCCCAGTTCTCCTCCACTGTGCGATGCTCTGGAGGATGGGCAAAGTACTCTTGGGCGGCTGTTAATAGTTTTTCTATAATATGCACTCTGTTTGCCTTGTCATACCTGTGGATTGTTCTAGGTGGCTTCTTTTGTGCTTTGGGCCTCATAGTGATGTCAAAAAGCACCAGGTTGTGGTCACTGATGCCTGGTAAAACTTGGACTTTTTCAATGAGATTATGATTTGTTGTCATCATCAAGTCCAATATGTTTCCTGAATCTGGTTGTGTGACCTCCTTTGTGTGCTGTGACAACCTGTTTTCATTTAGCAGGTTGATGAACATTTTGTGCTCAGACTGGGTCCTTGTGTTTGTTGTTGTGACAGATTCCCAATCTATGTCAGGGAAGTTACAGTCACCTGCTAGCACATTGTTTGGTAATCTTGGATGCCTTGCTATTATTTTTTCCAGGCTATTCTGTAGGTGTTCTAAGGCGTCTCTTGAGGCATTGGGTGGTCTATAGTAGCTCCCAATGTATAGGCATCCATTTCTGACTGTCTCTAACGATACCCAGCATATTTCCGCCTCGACAGTCAAATTCATGCCTGTTTATTGCAGTGATGTCATTTCTCACCGTCAAGAATACTCCTCCTCCATTCACAGTTTTATCTTTTCTATATACTTCATATTCTTCAGAGAACACAGAGTATGATGGAGTGTTTTCATCCAATTTCAATTCACACCCAAAAATTATATTGGGGTTTGTGATGCGAGATTGTTGCCTGGAACTTTATTTTATTTTTTGTTCCTTTTATGCCATTACAGTTTATCAGCATTGTCTTTAATTTCATCAGCTTTGATCTAGCGGGAGCTTTGTGGTCAATCCTACATGTTAGTAGCTGCTTATTGCTCTCGGATGCATCTCCAATCTGTCTGTCCATTCCATTAGTCGGCTTATCATTATGTGAGCTTGGTTTTCCATGTCTATTATCTTTTGTGCCATTTCCTCTAAAAAAGAAGATGGTCGAGCTTGATGGCCTGATAATGCAGCGCCGTAAGCTTTCAATGGAAGAGAAGAGTGGTGCCCTTGCCCTCCTAGACCAAGGAATTTCTGTGATATGCATTGCCGCAGATATTAAGGACACACCTCAGATAATTTATAAGGTCAAGAATGCTCAAGCCTCACTGCCACCGGGTACCATTCCACCAAGGAAACTTGGCTCTGATGCACCAAGAAAGACCTCTGAGTGGACAGACAGGATCCTGGAGTGAGAAGTGGTATCAAATCCTGCTCTGACTGCATCTGAACTAAAAACAAAACACCCGGCTTTGCTGAAAGACATTGCTGTCTGCACGATTCAACATTGCTTGCAGAAGGACTTAAAAATACCTACTCCACATGCTGCCAAGAAGCCTATGTTGATGGAGCAACATGAAGAAGAAATGGATACCATTTTGTAAGCAAAACTGGGGTTGGACATCGGAGCAGTGGAAGAAGGTAATGTTTAGTGATGAAAGCACCTTCAGACTCATCAGGGGCATCTCCAAAAATTTATGGCATCCACATCGTGTGTCGTGGTATAACCCTAAATATACCATCAAGACCATCAAACACCATGATTCTGTTATGGTTTTAGTCGTGCTATGGGTAGGGGAGGACTATATTTTGTCCCCAAGAACGAAACAATGAGGGGAAGGAATTATGTTATTGTGCTACTTTGCCATTTGCTTCCTTTCTGGCCCCTCCGCAAGTGTGACTTTTTTTATACATGATTGTGCCCCTGCCCACAGGACCAAAACTGTGAAAAACATTTGAATGGAGAATAATATTAATGTGTTGGACTGGCTGGGCAACTCCCCAGACCTGAGCTCAAGATTGAAAATGCCTGTAATATGTCCAGAAATGCAATTGCGAAGGAATGGCCATCGAACATCAATGACCTGAAGAAGCTGTGGGTGACTATGGATGCCTCCTATTTCGGCAACCTCCCACAAGACCACATATACTCACTGCAAAAAGAAAATTAGCTAAACTACCCAAATCATATAAAAGAAAAACTATAAAACTAGTCCATAAATGACTACTCCTCTTCCACATCAACAAATAATAAATGTTGATAGCGTGAAACACATCCCACACAGCTGGAGGAAAATATACAACCTCGACTTCACTCAAGAAATCTCTGACTGCATCAAAACCTGAAACACCCTAAAACAAAACAGGGGCCCCTTCACAACAACAATAAAAGATATCCAACTCCTCAACACTAACATTACTTCTCTAATTGCAAAACAACAAACAGAAAACTGGAACCAATAAACGAGTTCAATTAACCTCAAAACAAACCAGCCCCAACTCTGGAGAACACTAAAGAAAATCCACCCATCACACACAACTTGCTCACCCCCACACTAAACATTGATCACCAGGATTACACTAATATCATCATGAAACTATTCTAACACCGGCTTCTTACCCACCTACAAACCAACCAGGCAAACACCAAAATGTTAAACTACCACTAAAATCACTTAAAACCACCAAAGCATTAAGCCCAGACAACATATCAAATATCTACCTCAATCAGCTAGGAAATGGTCATTACAAACTTTTATAACCACTCCTGGCTCAACAATATAATCTTATACTGACCCATCTCACTCCTATACACCCTATCTATAAAATATTAGAAAAACTCACACACCAAAGAATTAGACCAAACATACCAATCTCACTAACAAAACATGGTTTCATTTAGGAAAGACCACTCTACCACAACACATTCTAGATGGTTTTAATGAACAATGCCCTTCCCCTTCCCCTTGCATGTACCATCATCATTGCAATCAATATAAACAAAGCATTTGACACAGTACCCAAACACATCCTACCTCACAAACAATAATAAGAAATGGCTCACAAACTTTATATTTGGCAGACAAGGCAAAGTGATACACAAATCACATATTAAACAACTACACACCGAAGTTCCCCAATGAGATGAAGAAATTGTCATTATCAGGACCATTTTCTAATTTGTATTACCCCGATTGGTTCATATCGTCTGCCCATTTTGCAGCTAGGAAAACATTCTATGGTAATAAGCCTTCCCACACTAACGACTTCAACAAATGTATAACATTGCCATTTAATAATAAATTAAATAATTTAAAGGACTTATTTGGAAAAGCGGGTATTAATCTAGCCTTTAAATATAATAATTCCTTAAACCAATTGATGATGGCCAGGAAACCCAAAGAACATGATAACATAGGAGTATATGCAATACCATGCAACGATTGCCATAAAGTTTATATAGGGGAAACGGGGAGAAATCTAGACAAGAGATTGTACGAACACAAAAGAGATATTAGAGTGGGCAGCGAAAGCAGTGGAATATTTTGCCATGTTAGAGACAAGAATCATACGATCGATTTCAATGGAAGTAAAATGGTATTTAAATCGGCTAACTATGTCAAAAGAAGAATCGTAGAATCGAGCCTGATATCGTCAGTTCCTAATTTAAATCTATCTGAGGGTCAATTTTCTTTTAATCCTGTAATAAGAAAGCATATAAACAAAATAGTTAAATGTCAGCCCTTCAATATGTTTAGGCCTAACCCCCCCTCCCCCCCAGATTAGCCACAAGTAGGGGATTGGGGGAAAAAAGAGGGGATCTTGTGTTATGCTTATATGCATTTCTCTCAAATTTTCTACCCAGTGTCAGTTGAAAAAGGGTGTGAGATACACCAAAACTGTTCTGAATTAAATTGTCTTCAGAGAATGTGGTTTAATTCCTCATCTTTTCTTGCGATATTGCATTAATTTTCATCATATATATATATATATATATATATATATATATATATATATATATATATATATATATATATATATATATATATATATATATATATATATATATATATATACACCCTTATAATAATTGGTCAATGAATAGATATAAATAATTCACACCACAAAAAACAAATACAATATATATATATATATATATATATATATATATATATATATATATATATATATATATATATATATATATATATATATATATCATAACTACTTAAAAATAAACTTTACATGCAATAGATAAATAATCGATGCAGACAAGGTACTAATTTGGCTAAGGTTCACCAGTTTCAGTGGAGGGGGCTGGATAAGGGGAGAGGAAGACAGGCCCTGCTTTCTTCTGAAGTTCTGTATGGTTCAGGAAGGGGGGACTCTGTGGAGGAGTATTCCAAGCTTATGGAGGAATTGGGAGGCATGACTGTCAACTACTGCTTGGGGATAATGCCAGGTTTTCACACCCAATTAACTGCCAATGCCGTAGCTTGGAATGTCCTTGCTCGCTCTACCACTTATCAAGACTTTGTCTAACATCTTGACTAGTCTCACCAGTCATAAGGAAGTGAAAATGAGAAGGCATTTTAGCCAAGGATTCACTGCCACACTGAACATCCCTACTTTAACATACATACAATCATACCTACTCACACAGACTAATACTCAACTGGTCTCTTATCCAGTTCCTTTTCTTGGTCACACTTCTCAATGGGTAGTCACTCGATGCCCCCCAAATCTTACATGTCTAGTCTTTTAATGTACTAATTTCAATTGCTACAAAATCCACCTGCTATAGAAGAAAGGAATGTATGTGGGGCACGATAGAAGTCTATTGGGTCCCCACTCGCTGGCTCATCCCAGGCACTCTGAAAAAGAAAGTGATTAGGCATTTTAAATTGGTGAAGGGAGGGTAACTCCTACCTAAAAATACAAACTACTACAACAGTTGACAGGAATCTAAAGTTGCATGCCATTGCACTGCAACCTTTTCCATGGACCTACCTCTAATGACTCAATGGCTTCAGGTCACTTTCTATCACCTCTAAATCAGTTGCAGTTGTGAAATTAGCTTTGCACTCACTATGTTATCTCACTGGGACAAGCAGTATCTCTACCACTTGTCCTTTCTACTCAGACAGGTTTGTTCACACCTGACTAGGGTTCCACAGATTAATCAGTTAATCGCCTAATCAGCTGTTTGCCAATTAATTGGTAATTAGCTTTTTGCTGATTAATCAGCTGCTTAATCAATAATTAGTTTTATTGTACTTTTTCATTGTCTGCTAAATTTAAGCCATTTCATTTCAGCTGATACAATCATCATTTAACTTTGTCATTGAAATGGATTATGGAAACATTTTATATGAAAATGTTACCATACTCTTTCACTGTCTGGCAGATAATTTGGCTCATATGCTATTTTTATTATATATAAAAAAAAAATCAGTAAAAACCTACTAAGAAATAACATGCCTTACTAAATGTTTCTATGAATAAAGATTATAGTAACAGTTTTAATATATTTTTTACTACCATAATTTTAATTTAAAACATAAATGGTGGGTAACTTAAACCCAATTTAAGCAAAATGAAAAATATGGTACAAATAAGAATGCTTTTCTCACTAAAATTAATTGTAAACATACCTGATAATATGGACTGAAAAGAGAAAACAAAATTCACACTAGTTTTATTAAGAGCAATCAAATTGCAATGTAGGAAGGAACATCAGAATTTCTCCATTTTCAGGGCATAACCTATTTCTTGCAAGCTCGTATATATACTACCTCCAGTACTAAAGAGTCTTTCACTTTCTACAGAAGAAGCTGGTAGACTTAAATATCTCAAAGCTAGTTTGCTCAGAATAGGTGATGGTCCCTGTATATTTGTCCACCACAGGAAAGGATCATTTTTTTTATGTTGTAATGGCAAATTTAAATATTGATCCAATTCTTTAATGCACCCATGACTAAATATTATTTATTTTGATGATTTATTCTGTTTGTCATTTTCTTTGTTCCTTCGTGATGATCCTGTCTTAGCAGAAGCTAAGAACATTTTTAAAAAGTCAAGAGAACTTACAGAATCTTCATTTTCGCCACCAGGACTGGATGAAATAGTGGATTCTCCTCTAGCTCTCGAGCTTCTAACACCCATTCCTTTATTATTAACTCCATATCATTTCTAGGAAATTTCATCTTAAATCTAATATCTATGAAAGATAATATGCAAAAATATTTGTTTTCCACGTAAGCAGAAAATCTTTTCTTGATTTAGGCCGGAAAAAATTGTAGTTCATCGTTGAGTTACGGATGTTATATATGTTGAAATATATGCACTGAACAGCCATAAAACCTATTTTATATGGTTATCCTATGTTTTAATAGCATTTTATATTTTAAAAAATCATTGTTGCAAAAATGCAATGAATGATATCATATAGCACGATTTGTTGCAAAAAAAATGTAATGTCAGGAGTTTACAGACATATTTCTAATTAAAACATTTGTAAAACCTCTATATTTCTATTAAGGGGCATTTACACCATGCATGTGTGACACGATGCTATTGAAAGCGATAGAGTGATTGAGAATTTGTAGCACAGTGTAGATACAAAGAGTAATGCTTTATAGTTATTATGTAGCTCTGCTGTATACATTTTTGCGTCTATACTAGGCTACAAATTCTCAATCTTCCAATCAGTTGGCCCCCTCCCTCTCTGGGATCTTTTCTTCAGGGGTTGTTCCCAGAGAGGCTCTGGTCCCCTAGGGGACCCATGGTGCTGCCAACAAAACTTTTAACATACCCCTCTTTCTTTCCTCCTCTATTACGCTCTTCCACTGCCCTTTATTTCCCCCTCTTCCTTCGTCTATCTAGTGGTCCTTATGGATACCCGACCTCTGCTCGATTAATGGATTGATTCCGAATTGTTCTTTCATGAAGGTGAAAGAGGCTGGGCATCTCCACCGCCTTCGTCTACCGAATGCCCAAGGAGAAACCCATCATTGGCCCCTTTTTTCCGTGTGTAGGAGAACTCGGGCAGTCTCTTAGGGTTATAAAGATGGTGTGGTGGATCCGTATCCATTCTCCAAGAGGACATACCGGACGTAACTGATTGTATAGTTGCAGTAGCGCCGGGCCCTTGTAGGCCTCCATGGTGGGGAGCCCCGAGGGAGAATGCGAAGTTTTTTTTTCTTTTTGCAATGGCTAGCCATAAACCAAAAACCTCCCCTTCTCGTAAGGGTTCTCGTGCCAAACGTTCCTTAGCTTCCCTTTCAGCCTTTCTTCGCTCGTTGAACCCCTATTCCAACGAAGTAGACCCAGATCTTGATTATCCTCGCTTTCTTATCATGAATTCATCATCTGACATCCCACTTGCAAAAGTCGATGTGTTTGACGTCAATGAATCTTTTGAGTCCCGCTGTGGTGAAGCCCGCCGGATGTGGTCAAGAGGAAGTGGTGATGTCGTAGTCGAGGTGTCATCCCACTCTCAACACAACCTTGTGCGAAATCTATCTTCGATATCTGAAATTCCAATAACTGTCTCGCCCCATCCGCGTCTGAATTTCGTCAAAGGTGTCGTCCGTTCAAACGAACTAAAGGACTAAGACCCCACCCGCCTTCAGAGTAAGCTCAGTACCCAACGTGTCACACATGTACACAGGGTAACTAAAACATTAGGCTCCACTAAAGTTCCAACCGCCACACTGATTTTAACATTTGAACGACAAGAACTGCCGCAGTATATTAAAGCTGGGTACCCCCGTGTCCCGGTAAGTCCCTACATCGAACTACTCAGACGCTGCTTCAATTGCAATCAATTTGGACATATTGACCGAGCCTGTCGGCACCCTCGCTCCTGCGTGAATTGTAGCTCTGACTACCATGGCCCCGAATGCACCAAAATGCCCCACTGTGCCAACTGCAGAGGTACCCACAGTGCTGCGTCAAAACTCTGCTCTATATTTTTATATGAAACGGAAGTTCTCGCTTTGCGCGACTCCCTACGTCTAGATATAAGAGAGGCTCACCAGCGTGCCCGAGCACAAACCTCGCCACTCGGCCGGCTCTTCTCTGATGTTTCTTCTCTGACGTTTTACATCATGACGGACGAAACCGACCATCACACGCGAGTTCCGACCAGCCTGAAGCACTTCACCCTAGATCTACTCGCAGCGTCGAAAACATTCAGAATATGCAGTCGAAACATCGCTCTCACACCAAGATAACCAATGTAGCCCCCCTCTCTCCAGCAGCTCTAGCTGGGAGAGACGCTTAAAGACATCAGACGCTATTTGAAAGAATCCTCTACATCGACCAGTGAAGGTTCATCCACCCGGCCATGAGACCCAAAGCTCAGTGGTAAGAGAAAGGATTCCTCACCTGGGTCATCGACCACCAATAAGCGGGCAGCCTCTGGAGCTGACTCGGCCGAACCCCGAGAATCTCCAATGGACCCCTCCCCTATGGTTGAACATTCTCTGCCCTTAAGTCCGTCTCGCCCTTCACAGGACGTAGGCCCCATCCTGATCCAAACGATGGCAGAAATACACCCAGCTCCACACACCTCGCTCAGATCACCTCTTTGTTCCGCTCACCCTTCAACCCAAGATCCGATGGAAGCAGTTGATACTCCAACATCACCAACTGCAGCAGTTGGACCAACTCCCCAGACACCGAAAATACCCTCGACCCATGAATCCGGATCTACCGGCCAAAAATCCCTTCTTGATCTTCCTTTTCCACCAGGTTGCGAGCCCGAATTACAATCAAGGGCCTCGCTCGGTTCTCCAAAGGAGAACCGAGCTCAGTTACTGCTCCATTTAGGATCTTTCCCTCTGCAAAAGCAGGCTCCTCAAAATCAGCTCCCTGTCTCCCAAGCTCTTTGGGACGAACCTCAAATACAATATCGGCCTCAAAAGAGAAAAAGATATCCACAGTGGTATCTAATCATCACACATAATATCTTCCATTTTACAATGGAATTGTCAAGGAGTTCTTCCAAAGTGGGAAGAACTCAAAATTCTTTTGACGACTATCCACCCTGCTGTTATTTGTCTCCAGGAGAATAAACTGGTATACAGCCCTTTCCGCCGGCACCCGGTTTTCTCACTTTCAACTCTATTGCTCCTGCTGGAAGCCCCTCTCATCTCCCTACATACAATCCCTCCAAGCTGTTGCTGTGAGGGTTTTTCTTACTAAGCTTTTTACCGTTTGCTCTATTTACCTACCCCCTTGTTTATCATTGTCAAGATCCGACCTTTTAGAACTTATAGACCAGTTGCCGTCCCCATTCTTATTACTAGGAGATTTTAACGCCCGTCACCCATACTGGGGTGACATCACTCGAAATGCCAAAGGCAGTGTTTTAGAGTCTCTTTTATTATCTGACCTTCTTTGTATTTTAAATACTGGCGATTTTACCTCTTATCATGTCCAGACGGACTCTTTTAGCTGTGTTGACCTGTCTGTTTGTTCCCCTGATTGCTTCACAGAATTTCGATGGTCAATTCTTGACGATCTCCATGGGAGTGACCACTTCTCTATTGTCTTGTCGGCCCTTCAAGTTAGCCTTCATACAACCATGCCCCTTAAGTGGGACTTAGGTCATGCAGATTGGGAAGGTTTCCAAGAGGCATCCTTCACAAATGCATCTTTGGGGACCTTCAATGGAGTAGACTAGGCAGTAGAATACTTTACATCGACTATCTACAATGCAGCAACACAGACCATCCCACGGAGGCGACCTGTCACAGGCCACTCAACCGTGCCCTGGTGGACCTCGACGTGTGCAAAAATTACAAGTTAGCCCATGCCCGATTCCGAAAGAACCCAACTTTGTGCAACAAGGTCGACCGAAATCGAGCTCGTGTGCTTCGCCAAAGAACCCTTCGTGAAGCTCGCCGAAATTCATGGCGCAGATACGTTTCATCGATTTCCTCTATGACACCTACTGCTAAGATCTGGAAGAGGATTAATAAGATCAGGGGCCGTTACGCTAATCATCATACCCCCACACTCAACTTAGACGGTTCCTTGGAGAATGACGGCCTGGTGGTCAGCAATGCTTTTGCTGACCATTTCCGCGCCGTCAGCAGTGTCAGACGTTTAGATAAGGCTTTTCAATCCTACAAATCAAAGGAAGAATCTCATTCTCTCAACTTCACAACAAAATCTAACCTTCCGTATAACGCTCTATTCAGCATCTATGAGCTGCAAAGTGCTTTGTCCCTTTGCAAATCTACTTCCCCTGGCCTTGATGAGATCCATTTCGACATGATTCGGCACCTACATCCATACTCTACTCTCTTCCTGCTTGATTTGTACAACCTTATATGGGTGAAGCATTTTTACCCGTCATCATGGCGCATTGGGATCATCCTTTCCTTTGTCAAACCGGGCAGGGACGGGTTGGATGCAGATCACTACCGCCCTATAGCTCTCACCAGCTGTTTGAGTAAGTTGCTGGAAAAAATGATATTGGAGCGCCTAAACTGGTTCCTAGAAGCCAATCACCTTCTCTCTCCATTTCAATGTGGCTTCCGCAAAGGTCATAGCACCCTTGACCTACTAGAACGTTTTGAGGGATCAGTCCGGAAAGCTTTCTCATTAAAGCACCGAGTCCTGGCCATATTTTTCGATATTGAGAAAGCCTACGACACAACATGGAAATACGGCATCTTGAAGCAGTTATACGTCTGGGGGATGAGAGGCCTTTTACCTTCATTTATTCAAAGTTTTTTAGCATCTCGATCCTTCGAGACGCATACTCTGACCTGCAACCCCAAGAGGATGGAGTTCCTCAGGGCAGTGTTTTAAGTGTCTTATGTTTTATAATTGCCATCAATGATATTATTTCGTCTCTCCCAGAAGGTGTATCGGAAACTCTGTTTGTCGATGATTTAGCACTATACTGTTCCTCACCTCGCCTTCCATCAGCAGCGCGTCGGCTACAACTGGCGGTCGATGCTGTATCCAAAAGAGCACAACTTAAGGGATTCCGCTTTTCCATTACCAAAACCAAAGCAATGTATTTCCACCGAGGCAGAGGGGTTCTTGTTCCACCATCTATCTTCCTACAAGGCGAAGATATAGAGTTTGTCTCCGAGTTTCGGTTCCTTGGCGTAACTCTCGATCCAAAGTTATCCTGGTTACCACACCTACGCCAACTTTGAACAGGCTGTCTGCGGGCTCTAGACATTTTGAAAGTCCTCTCACACACTTCGTGGGGCAGTGACCGACAAACATTGTGGACATTATACACAGCCCTCGTTCCCACCAAATTTGATTATGGCTGTCAAATTTACTCATCGGCTTCCCCTTCAGCCCTTAAAATGCTGAACCCCATTCGAAACCTTGGAGTTCGCCTTTCTAGTGGAGCCTTCCCTACTTCTCCTGTCAACAGCCTTTACTGCGAGAGTGGGGTACTCCCTTTGTCCTACCATAGACTTCAAATCGGCATGCGATACCTCTGCCGAGTACAGCAAGCCCTTTTATCAGAGGTATACAGATGCCTGTATGCTGCCAAATCAACGGCGGCATATGATAAGTTGCCATCTTTACCCCGCCCCTTGAACCTTCGCATAGGAGATCATCTCTCTAACCTGGGTGCTCCAAGGGTCCTTACCCTTCCATTTTTACTGACCCCTAGGTGGCGTGCTCCTCTCCCCACAGTATGTACCAACATGTGGAACCTGGAGAAGTCCTCCATGGACCCTCGCATCATTAAAAGCCCGTTCTTAGAGCATTCAATCTCCCACAAACAATGCTGCCCACTATACACGGATGGCTCTAAGTCGGACGGTGGCGTGGGCGCCGCAGCTATCTACCCAGAAGGAGAACTCCTAACTCTATCTTTGCCACCAGCAGCATCCATTTTTACCGCTGAACTTTCAGCAATCCTTTTAGCCTTTAGACTCATCCAAATTTTACCTTTTAGTGATTTTGTCATTTTTCCGACTCGGGAGCGTCTTACAGTCAATTAGATCTTTTAATGCGTCCCATCCCCTGGTCACAGAAATTTGCAACTGGCTGATCCAAAATCCAAAATGCATCCCGATATAGAATTTTTTTTGCTGGGTCCTTGGGCATGTGGGGGTCTTGGCAATGAGAAGGCTGATCGGCTGGCCCGTTCAGCACATTTTGTGTCCCCTGAGAACTCGGCGCTGCCTTTTAGGGACTACTTTCCTTCAATAAGAAAATATATTTTTCAACTGTGGCAGATTGAATGTGATGACTGTTCATCATCCAAACTATACAAAATAAAAAATTCTATTCGCTCTTGGCCCTCGAGTCGTCATAGAATGCGGTCGATGGAGTGGCCCTTTGCTGAGTTCGCATTAGCCACATGAGACTTACTCACGGCCATCTTGTTTCGGGTGATGCCCATATCAGCCCTTGCTGTCAGTTTTGCGGTGGGGACCAATCGGTTGCCCACCTTTTATTTGATTGTAGTCATTTTACCATTCTCCGGTTGTCCTGTTTCCCGACCCTTTTAACTATTCCTCAACACACCCGTCTTCGATTCATATTGGCGGAGCAATCTTTTAACCCGTCGTTTTTAAAATTTTTGTCACAAAGTGGTCTCCTCCACCTTTTATAGATGATATTTCTCGTTTCACCCTAGCGGCTATATAGAATCCACTTGGATTGGGCAGCAACCCACCGGTAACTTATCTTAAATCTTAAATCCAATCAGTTGGTCCAGGCTAGCTGTTATAAATTTCCATAGACTTCTGTTCTTTTGGAATTAGTTGTTTACTTCAAAACCCTTTGTGTAATCTTATTAAACCATTTATCCATACTCATAAGATCTCTTGAAAGTTTCCACAGTCTACTGTGCGTGCTTTTCGCAAACCTGGGAGAGATCACTCTACCTCAGCCAGTTTTCGCCTCTCTAATCTCATGCGTGTGCAAGTTGATGCAGAAATTGGTAAATGTTAGATTAGCTTTTTTTCTGAATAGTGCGGCTTCTGCAAGTTCCAATCCACATCGAATGCTCTACTCTGACTGGTAAATCCTGCCTGCGAGGCCTTCCTTCGTATATAGCACTATGCCACAGTGTTTTTTTAATCTAGAGAAGGCCTATGATACTGCCTGGCGATATGGTATCATGGAGAACCTCCACACAATGATGGCATTGAGACGCCTCCGAATCTTTATATCTGAATTTTTACGAGATCGTTGATTCCACGTATGGGTGGGGGGGGGGTAGCCCTCTCCGGCCCAATGGAGCAGGAAGAGAGTGCCCCGCAGGGCAGTGTCATCAGTGTCACACTCTTTGCCCTAAGCATCAACAGCATCACCCTGGTGCTGCCCGAAGATGTTCTCACTACGCTCTACGTGGCACTGTCCACTACAACAGGCTTTGAACTGCGTCTCTTGTTACGCTGAAGGGCACAGACTTCGGTTCTCCTTGGCAAAGACTAAGGTGGTGCACTTTTGCCCCGCCATCCACGGCTCCACCCTGATCCAGATTTGTTTCTAAATGGGGTGCACCTGTGATGGTCATATTCACAGCCTTAGGATCTCTTGCACCCGTGCCATGGATATTCTCGATTCTGTGACGTTCAGTGTCTGGGGCACTGGTAGAGCTACAGCTTTACTTTTTTATCGATCCTTTGTTCTTTCGAAGCTCAACTACGGATGCAAGTTTTATGCACTGCAGCCGAGTGTGTGCTACGGAAGGTGGACTCGATCCACTGCACCAGCCTTCGCCTGGCAACCAGTGCCTTCTGCACTTCCCCCATTGAGAGCCTACTTGTCAATGCTGGGGAGATGCCACTCACTCTGCGCTGTGTGCAGTGCATTTCTCGGCTGTAAACACGAACCCGGCGATTCCCTCAGTTGCCAACAGCTCTCACTGCATTTGCAGCTGATCTCGGCTGTCTCTATGCCGCCGAAGTATGCCAGTCATACCCTAAGCCCTTTGAAAGTTAGGTATAGCGCTCGGGCCGGTGGTGACCCTGGTTCTGCACAGGATGCCACGCTGGAGGGTACCACCTTTAAACGTTTGTTGGCACGGCTTTGCTCCCTAAGCTTCTTCAGCACCTGGAGTATTGGGTTCAGCATTTTTGGAGCACACTTTATGTCATGTGGGAACCATGCCAGTGTATACAGATGGCTCCAAGTCAGAAGAGGGGGGGGGGGGGCTTCCACGCCGTATCCCATTTGTTTGAAGTCACCGGGGCTCTGTCAGTCATTGCGTCTGTCTTCATGACTGAGCTGGTTGCAATACACCGCCCGGTATGGGAGATTATGCGACGGGCCAGGTTTGGAGACCAGATTTAGATTTATAGCGACTCACAAAACTCCCTGAGTGCTTTTGGGGCATTGGAATCTTCCCATCCCCTGTTTTGCGATATCCATGACATCACAGTTTTGGTGAGCTGGGCGGATGTTGAGATTATCCTCTGCTGGGTTCCTGGACATGTAGGAATTGCGGGGAATGAGCGCATAAAAGAGTCCTTGAGGACTTGGCGACCAGGCCAGCATTCTGCTCTTCCTCGCACCGATTACATGGCAGGAATATGGGAAGCTCTCCGGGCTGCTTGGCAAAGAAGATGGGAGACTGTCGAGGGGAACCTAAAGTTGTGTGCCATTGTGCCGCGATGGCTTTAGGTTGGAGTGCTCGCCTGCACCTTATTATGACAACTGCATTGTCCCCTAGACTGTTCGGCACATTCTTGTTGAATGTCCCAGTCTGGGTGACCTTTGCGCACGCTATCTGTCTCAGTACCGGAATGAGCAGGGTCACTACCGCTTGTCTCTTGTACTCGGGACAGGTTTGTCCACACTGACCTGGTTTTTTGACTTTGGGGGGAGGCTGGCCTCCACCTTATTTATCTGTTTTGTTGTTGCTGTTGTTGTTTTTTTGGTAGGTCGCATGTTCCTGTGCCGGGGCCTCCTCTCGACACCTGAGCGCACTTCCTTCTTGCTGTCTTATTATTGTTGTCTTTTTGCATATTATTTTAATTTAGTCTATTACTAGGCTTTCATGAGTACGGCGACTTATGCCCAAGTAGGCAGTCGCCAGATGGGCTCTTAAAAAGGAAAAAATCTATGATCATTGATATCCCATAACCTTTTCCTTGTACATGTTCCAAAGTAGCTTGCAGTTTATCTTTCTCACAGGTCCTGCTTCAGTAGCTGTCCTTTTTAATTGCTTTGAGGTTGAGCCTAAGGCTTTTGGATTTTTTGCCATTCTGTGATCATGAAAGTTTTTGACGGGATTCATCTCATATTAGATTTTGTAAATGTTTTAGCTGTATTTCCTCCTCTTGAATTAGTAACATTGCATAGTAAATAACTACAAACAGTTATATCCATGGGATTAATTTTGAAATATTTCCATGTGATAGTTGGTGCCATTATGGGTTGGTTAAAAGTGAAAATCTGAAAAAAAACCCAGATTAGATACAGTCAATAATTGATAATTAATTGGCTAAAAAATAAGGTAGATTAATTGTTACTCAACCAATTTTCTTATTGGTGCATCCCAATACACGACTGTCATTTTAGTTTCTAGAGGATGCAGACCTCTATACCTGTATAGTATTTAGTAGTTTGGGTTTTGGCTGTATTTTTAGGCTCCTGAGTGAAGTGTGCTCTCTGACTCCTAAAGATACTTTTTTCTAGTGTTTATTTTCTTGGTATTGGTTTTGTTTGTTTTTAATCTTTATCTTTTTATGGTATCCTAGTAATAGGCTTTTCTTTTACACTATTGTGCCCTTGATTGCAGCTACCAGATAAGTTCTATGAATTAAAAGAAAACTACATATAATCAAGTGTGCTATGCCTTTTGTTTGGTAATTTACAGTTTTGATCTATTCCTGAAAAAAATATATTGTACCACATATTATATTTTTTTAATTAAAGGTCTGATCAACATTTATAATTTCTGGATCTGGAATTTATAAACATAAATTTGGATATATTTTATAACTTTTAATTAGCAAAAACTCTAATGTTTGTAAGTAGGGAAAATGTATGTGAATTCGGCAAAATTTAATTCATTCATTTAAAGTGATTTTTGGAGTTGAGATAAATCTATACTTTTTTTGTTTATTTTAATAAGACTTGCCTTAAAATTTGCTCTATATAAAAAAAAGTGTAAAATCATGCGCTTTGAACCTGTGATGTCAAATGCTGTCTCCATTGAAGCTCAATCAGATATATGGGGATGCTATTTGAAGAACTTGTTACTCTTTTTACATTTATACCAAGACATTTTGGATTCATATGTGCTTGTAAGTGTATTGCTATTTTTTTTTAAATATTTGCTATTGTAATCTTTGATTAACTTGTTGTGGATGGCATATTTTATTTGAGTTTTTTAAATGACAATTCTTATTGTCTTACCTTTTGTTTCTTATTTTTTGTGTGATTATTCTAGAAAGAGGAATAGTTTTACCTTACACGATGCTTGCAAAGGGATTCAGACTCATTCAAGTTCTTGGTTTAATTTGGCATATATTTGACCCATTCTCAGTCAAACAAACTACCCATTGATCCAGCATCATACCACCCTATCTCCCTACTCTGCACAATGCCCCCATCCTTCCTTTGGACTAAAAAAAAGCACTGCCACCCCCTGTGCATGCAAGAAAGCTTTACCACCCCCTGTGCACAAAAATGAACTACCTGAACATAATGTACAACAGATACTTATATAAATCTCACCTTGAAACCAGGCCACCATTAGCCCTAAAATACCTTGCAAGGGTGTCACCAGGTAAACTGGTATCTGGAGGAGCGACATGCTCTCCTGGTCTCAGTATATCTGGCTGTCTCAAACTAGATTGAGATTGCCTATGCTTTATTCTTACTAGACATTTCCATTTATGCAACTTTATTTACACCACACATCTCTCATTTTTTTGCCATCATCTAGTTTTGTAGGCTAGTCACTGATCAGCCTCGAGTCTTTAATCCCTGAGAGGGGGTGGTCTCCCCTTGGCTTCAGTTAGGGTGGTGGTTTATAATAACTGCATTCTTCTTTTCTCCAACTTCCTCACCACTTTTCCTTTTTTTTTTTTAGGTATCACCACAGAGATATCAGGTGTATGTGCAACCTCGCTGTAGCCAACAGCTGGATAATTGTGTGCCTTGCCAGCTCCAACACCCGGCATTTGCCCAATGTATGCATCTATGGCTATATGTCTTCCACACAATCTCACTTACTCTAAATCTCTTCTTTCAAACTCTGTGGGATACCCCCTTGTTAGTATTTACTTTACATAAGAAAGGGATGAGTCTGCAAATGGCTAATCAATTTCCTATATGAGGCAGCTCCTGTTCCCATCACCTATTCCTGTCCCACCTAGTATCCTTATCTATAAATCTATCCAATCTATTCATAAAACTCCCCAGGGAGGATGTTTCTATTAAAGGAGATGAAGGTCACCAGTTTATAGGGGAGTGGAAACATGGTCGTTAGTCGCAATGGCGACTATATTGAAGAGTCCTCATTGCTATTGCGCATGACAGGTGGTGAAGACCTTTGGCAACTGGGCTTACTTTATACCTCTGCCGAATTGTTTCTGATTCCTTAATAACTTTCCATGATGGTTGTGATTTAGGCTTGGCTTCCCAAAGGTTTCCAGGTATTCGGGGTAAAGAAGGACGTTGCAAAAAAATATAATTTTATTCTTAACTGGCCTATTAAAGGGGCAAGCAGCACATCACAAGTACTTTGCAGTCAATAAGTAGGCTTTCTATTCTACATAAAATATTGGGTTCAAAGACAACAGGACTTAGGCGAATTAAACAGGCTCCATAACACTACCAAATGAGTAAACAATGTTAATGAATAATGATTCTCTTTCTGACTCTCAAAATAAAAATTTCTGACTATATGTGTTTGTTTCCTAAGGGGGCAGACCCCAGTGGTCTGGCTTTTTAATTTCTACCTGTAGGGAGGAGCTACTGAACAGCTGTGTATGTATGATATACTTACATATTTCTAATAGTTTTATCTTTATTTTAGGAATCGCTAGTTACAGATCTGTCTTCAAATTTCTCTTGGTCAAAGTCTGTATTTGCTCAGCTGCTCTGTAACCTCCCGTTTTCTAATAAATCTTTCCCAAGATGTGAATGTTTGTTTATGTGTGACCTTCATATTGACTCAGGTGTTCAACCTCATATCTGCTTTCCGCGTTCATATTTTGCGTGATCCTGTGCGTGACTCTAATGACCACTTGCCTTAATATCTTCATCATCATTTTTGAAGGCTCCATACATTATTTCATTTGTCACTTATTTACCTAATGGTGTCTCACCATGCTTCCTGTGTAAAGTATCATTTCATTTCATGTTGTTCTGGAAGAGGCCTTCTTGGGCTTGTGCATCCAGGTCTGATATTCTGGTTTCTATTGTTGCAGTGTTGAGGCTGCATTCTTCAAGTAGTCAGACTCAATTTCTGCCCTATAATTTAACTTGATTCTCTAAGGGTTCCATGCTCTTAGGTTTTTTTTAAACTCAACTGACTTAGATTCCACCACATATTGAGGTATAGTATTCCAGTTGTTCACCACTGCTGCCAAAAGAATTAGTTTTCTTTGCCAATCTTGTTCTCTCCTTGAATATTTTCTTTGAGTGTCCTCTAGTACCACTATCTTCTTGTAAGTTAAAGATATCTCCACAAACTTCCTGATCATTTGTTCCAGACAATATCTTGAAAGTCTCAATCATATCTCCTCTTGCTCTCCTGTACTTGAGTGTTAAGTCCAGCTTCCTCAATCTCTCCTCATAAGTCGAACCTTTCAAGGATGGCACCTAGCTCTTGTCTGCACATTTTCGATTATCTCAATATCTTTGATTAAATAGGGTACCATACCTGGTTTACATACTCCAGCTGAGGCCTCACTAAAGCAACACACACTCTTAAAAATTTCCTCATCCAGAGATATAAGTGTCCTTATTAGCCCCACCAGCCTGTTTGCTATATTTACTTTATGAGCTGTATATTCTGAAAAGTCTTAACTTATTATCTATTATCACACCAAGATTCTTTTCTGAGTTTACTTTGCACAAATTTTTTGCTCATATGGTTGTTCACTTCTTTTGTGTTACAGGTACCAATCCTCATGAACTTATATTTTAGGGGGTAGAATGGTAAAATCCATCTCTTAGACCACTCATCTATTGCACTGATATCCTCTTGAAGTTTTGCAGTGTCTAAGTCGCTCTTAATCTGTCTATAAACTTTAAGTGTCATCAGCATACAAATAAATATTAATACCCAAATTCAATATCTCTGGAAGATCATTTATATATGTGACAAACAGTAATGGTCCTAATACCGAACCCTGAGGAACTCCACTCTTTACATCATACCAGTTAGACTCTTGTCTTTTACAACTACATACTGGTACCTGTTTCCTAAGAAATTTCCAATCCATTTCACACATTTTGTTTCAATATTGTAGCTCTTGACCTTTTCTATTAATCGTTTATGTGGTACTTTGTCAAAAGCTTTCACAAAGTCATAATAAGCCACATCAATTCCATTTTTTTTCTTCCAGTATCCAGGTCCAATCATCATTAACCTTATTTAGCTGCAATACTGTTGACTGCCCTGGTAAAATTCTGAATTGTTTCTTGCTGAATAATTTTTGTAGCATATGTTGCATTATTGCATGCTTTATTAATGTTTCTATTAATTTACAAATCTTGCTAGTCAGACTTACTGGTCTATAATTTTCTGCAAGATATCTTGCTCCCTGCTTATAGATTGCAGTAATTTGCGCTGTTCTCCAGTCTAATGGCAAGTGTCCTCTATCAAATGAATACTGAAATAGTATAGTAAGTGATCTGCAAGTTGTTCACATCCCTCCTTAAGTATTCTACAATGTATTTTATTTGGTATAGGTGATTTATTTTTTTTAATTTCTTAATAGCAGCTTTTGTTTTTGAGATTGAGAATTCCATAGCAGGCATCAAGGGAAAATCTCTTACTGGCAATCTTGGAACTTCATCCACTGTCTCTTCTGTAAAAACTTGCTAAAATTTTTGCCAATGCTCTGCCTTTTCAGTATCATTTTTAGTCTTGGACGTGTTATTATTTTGAATATTCATAGACAAATCTGGTACACCTACCTTTGTTTTTAGCCTTTCTTTTACATATCTCCAAAAAACTTTTGGCTTTCCTTTTGCTTGATATGCTATATCCCTTTCTTTCTTTTTCATTTCTTCTTTTTCATTTGATATGCTATGATACTTCATCTCTACTTCCTGTGGTTCTCTAAAATTGGTATTTATATTATTTTTAATATGTTAGTCTAGCCCACAGGCACTTCTTCCTTTTAATTTTGCCCACAGCTTCTTATTCATTGGCAAACTCTTGTTTGTTGTCTTTCTCAGGAGATCTTTCCATATTTTTATTGGGACTGACAATTTTGTTACCTCTTCCAACTTGGTTTTTATCTTCTGCCACATTTCTCCAACATCGTCTTTCCTGAGATACTCCTTCCAATTTATGTTTTAGTCTTTTTCTGAGTAAATCATATTAACCTCTTTCATAATTATATATCTTCTTATTGTACAGTGATACACCACATATAAATCACACTTGAATATTATGTATACATGGTTACTTTTCCCTAGAGGGCACTCACCTATTTCTTCCTCTTTAATAATAATAGATCCAACAAACTACCTCTCACCAGACTTCTTTTTCTTGTAGTCTGCCTAATGTGCTGAATTAAAAAAACAATCACTCAGAGTTTCAATAAATGTGTTCTAATCTATTATTCATTATTGTAGGTGTGGTACACTTTAACCAATTGATATTTGGTAGATTGAAATCACCTATTATTAGGTTGTGCTGCACTTTCTTTCACTTATTTCATGAATAAGTTTCAATAGGCTACTGTTTTCATTTAAATCATATCTTGGGCTATATAGAGGTTATCAGTATCGATTCCTTTTCACTTTTTAGTTCTATACTTATATATTCACAATACCCTTATTTGAAAGTTATTTCCATGAATGGTATATTCATCCTTACATATATGAGTAAACCTCTTCCTTTCTGTGCAGAAGTGGTTTTTCTCTAATAATTCATAATCATCTATTCTATACTCATCTAAGGTTCTTTCAGGTTTCATATTCTTAGGTCTTACTTCTTGTATTGGTATAACAGGTGGCTTTTCATTATTGGATGATAATCTTGCTTTGAGTCCAGCTTAGCCTCTCTTCATTCCTATAGATAGCCTGTATTTCTCCCCTACTTCGTCGCTTTTCATACAACCTCTCCCACAACTTTCTCTGGTCAGCCTCTAATTTCACAGGGTAGATGCTGACCTTCTTCTCAGCCAACCGTCCCGGATTGGGGCTGAGGAGGGAGGGAACAATGTTCCCTAACCCCTGAGCTCCGGTCTGGGGTGGTTGGTTTTTAACAACCTGCTTCATCCCCACCCATACCTTGCCGTTGCTCCCCAGTGAAGCGGCTCGGTAGGGCAAACCCCCTGAGGGGGGAGAGGGAAGCCAGGCCCCTTTGATCGCTTCTCTCAAAAGACCTGCTGGCAAGAATATTGAACCTTGTCAGGGTCAAGACCTGTGCCTTCCCACACCAACTGACTAGTGACAATAATGCCAACGGGACCTGTGATGTCTTGGGGGGAGGGGGATGGCCAACTGGAGGCCCCCTTGAGGTAGACATGGTCCTTGAGGCAACCCAGCCTCAGACGGTAGGGCCTTCCATGGGGGGGAATCTGGGCCTGGTGCCAAGCCCCGAACCCGCCCCTATGCAAGGTCCTCCTCAAACGACTAGGGTTTCTGAGGCAGTACAAGGAGGGGAGGGATCTAGTCCGACCGGTGCCCCTACGACTGACAGGAGCTTCTCCATTTCGGAGAAGGACCTAGCTGAGGCCGGTCCATCTGGCCTGGGGGCTCCTGCCGGCAGAGGGGAGAAGCGGGTTAATTGCCCACCCTCCTCTCCTAAAAAGAAAAAAAATGATAAAAAGACTTGGGGCTCCTCTCCATCTGCAGGGGCTGAGGGGAGGGATGGGTCTGCTGCCACTTTGGTAAGTGACCAAGCCAAGATTGGCACATCTGGCCCATCTACCCCCCCGGGTGTGGAGCCCCCAACTAAAAGTGCACAGGGCGGAGCATCAATAACATCGGGCCCCTCATTCAGAGGCTACCTGGCATTTTCGAGCCCGCTGGCTTTAAACGCTTCCTAGTTATTCGCTCCACTGATGGCAGCATGTTGGCCAAGGGCAACATGATCCATCAGAGGAGAGCATTAGGTAGTGTAATTGGTAGAGAGCCGAAGGTGACCTGTTTCTCGGATGGGAGCCTTCTGGCAAATGTGGCTGATCCCTCTGAGATGGCCAAGATAAGTGCTCTTTGGACACTTGATAGCACCCTGGTGAGTGTGATGCTGCTCTCCACCATGAACTTTGTGAAAGGAGTAGTTTATGCTAGGGAATTCGTTGACTACTCCATAGAGGACATCACCTTAGAGCTGGCTGACCATGGGGCGGTCAAGGTCGAACATGTGATGAGAAACAGGGAGGGGCCTTGAGACCGACCCCTACACTCATTTTCACGTTCGACTGTGACAAGCTCCCTGAGTCGGTGCATGCCAGTTGGTACCACTACCGCATAAAGGCATTCGTGCCACTGCCGCAGCAGTGCTATTACTGTCACCACTTCAGCCATACGGATCATTCTTGTAGACGTGCAAAGTCGGGGTCACCCGAAGTCTGTGTAAATTGCTCCAAGGCCACACACGATAAGTCTAAATCGTGTGTAGCCAAGTGTGTCATTTGCGGAGAGCCGCACCCCGCTTCTTTGAAGCAATATGGTGCATATCTCCTTGAGAAAGAAATCCTGGCTGTTCAGGCCCAGGATCGACTCTCATTCCGCGAGGCTAAGGACTTGGTCCTGGGGCGCCTGGCTCTGCCTGGGACGTCTTACGCCTCAATAGTTAGAAAGGCACCCTCTGCTCCTGACCTATCCAAGCCAACGAGCACGGTTGTTTCCGTGCCTATTCGGAGCCCTTCTGCGGGTTCTACACAACCCGGGCGCTCCCCTGGTAAAGCTGGCAGCAAACAGAGCTCACACCCAGCCCCGGCTAAAACCAGGGCTCCTCCTCCTTCCCCTAGCGTGACCGTTTCCCGTAAGGCGAAACGGCCACACGCCTCCACCGAGTCAGACTCACAGGAGGCAACACCCCTGAAGTTGGTTGCCATGCCATCTCCCGGGATTCCTAAAGCTGTCCCCCAAAAGGAGGACAGCAAGAAAGGAGCTTCGGCTCCCTCACCCACGCCTAGTGGTGGGCTGAGTGGCTCAGAGACGGTGGTTCCTCGAAAAGAGGGGCCCCCCCGCCTCCGAAGCCGCAACGCCCGCCTAAGGTTTCAAGGCAGAGGGAGGAAAAGACTCGCATGGCGAGCCGAACCTCCTCCAATAAGTCCTCGAAGGCGAAAGTGCATTCAGCACTTTGTCCGGCCAACAGCACCCGGGGTTCTACCTCCGGGAAGCGTACGGCCATTCTTATGAGGGTCTTCTGTTCGAAGAGGGCCCCAAGCGTCTCTTCCGAGCTAGGCCTAGAGGGCATATTCCTTCAATAGAATTGCCGTGGACTCCGAGCCAACTGGGAGGAGCTGCGGAGGCTCGTCTCGTCCCGTTCCCCGTTAGCCATCTTTCTGCAGGAGACCATGCTAGGCGCGTGCCCCCTGCCCACCCTTCCGGGGTATAATGGTCTTGCGACCGCACCACCGCAAAATGGCCGGGCTGGGAGATGCGCGGTTTACACCCGACATGATATCTCCGTTCTTCCTTTCGCTTTAGATACCTCCTTTCAGACAGTGGCTGTAAAGTTTGTCCTGGATAGTAGGTATACTATCATTTCTGTGTACATTCCACCGTCAGCTGACTTCGACGCGGGGAACTTCTGCCGCGTCGTGGCACAGTTGCCAAGGCCCTTTCTCTGGCTTGGAGATCTGAATGGCAGGCATCCTCTCTGGGTGGATTACTCAATAAATCCCAGGGGACAAGTCCTTGCTGATCTGAATGAAGAGCTTGAGATAGGTGTCCTAAATGAGGATGAGTTTACGCATCATTGCCTGAGAACCGCTTCATTTTCTTGCCTTGATCTATCTTTGTGCTCTTCGGATGCACAGCCTGATTTTGATTGGGGGGTGGTCGATGACCTCCATGGTAGTGATCACTTTCCCATTGAAATATCATTTTCAGGGCAACTGCCGCCTGAGAGCCCACCTCAGTGGTGCTTGGCGCGGGCGCGGTGGCCTGCATTTCAGGACATGACTGAATTCTCTATTTCAGTCGAGGAGTTTAGGTCGGTAGATGAGGCCGTTGAGTTTTCCGGCACCCTCATCGCTACGGGCCTGACTACTATTCCCAGAATGTCTGGCCATTTTGCACGCCGACCACTCCCATGGTGGTCGGCCGAGTGTGAGACGGCCCTCAAACAGAAGCGTTATGCCTACATGCGCTATAAGCGCCGCCCGAGCGATTTCACTGTCGCTGAATTTCGTCGGGCTAGGGCTAGGTTACGGTATATTTCGAAGCACGCCGATCCCTCTTCTTGGCGGGCATACGTGTCTTCACTTAACGGGAAGACCCCTCTAGCAGAGGTGTGGAAGCGAGTCAAATAAATTTGGGGCAAGTTCTCGCAGGACCTCCCTCCCGTTCTCCAGGAGAATGGGACCGCAATCTCGGACCCCGCGTTCGTGGCGGAATCCTTCGCGACCGCTTTCTCCGCATTCTCTAGCCAGGATGCTACTCCTCCAGCATTCAATGCACGTCTTGATGTCGCGCAAGGCCGCCGGCTGGACTTTTCCTCCAGAGGTGGAGAACCCTTCAACGACAGGTTTACTGTAAGTGAGTTGCACTCCGCTCTTGCTTCGTGCGCGGACACCGCCCATGGTCCGGACGATGTCCCGTACGCCATGCTTCGACACCTGGGTGAGCGAGGCATGGCCTTTCTGTTAGATTTGTTCAACAGGATCTGGGTGGATAGTCTCCCTCCCAGATTCCTGGAGAATCGCTACTGTGCTCGTCTTTCGCAAACCGGGAAGAGATCACTCTACTCCAACCGGTTTCCGCCCAATCTCTCTAACCTCTTGCGTTTGCAAGTTGATGGAGAAATTGGTAAATGTTAGATTAGCCTTTTTCCTGGACAGTGGAGGACATCTGTCTTCTGCACAGTGTGGCTTCCGTAAGTTCCACTCCACGTCGGATGCTCTACTCCGACTGGAAAATGCCGTTTGCGAGGCATTCATTCCTTCGTAGACAGCACTACGCCACGGGAGAAGGCCTATGATACTGCATGAAGATAGGGTATCATGGAGACTCTCCACACGATGGGGGCGAGGGGATGCCTCCCAATGTTTATATCTGAATTTTTGCGAGATCGTCGATTCCACGTACGGGTGGGGGGGAGCCCTCTCCGGCCCAAAGGAGCAGGAAGAGGGTGTCCCGCAGGAAAGTGTCGTCAGTGTCACACTCTTTGCCCTGAGCATCAACGGTATCACCTCGGTGCTGCCAGAAGATGTTCTCGCTACGCTCTACGTGGACCACCTTTCGATCTCTTTTGGCGCGGCCCAGATGCCAACTCTGGAGCGTCGACTCCAGCAGGCATTGAACCGCGTCTGTCGCTATGCTGAAGCGCACAGGTTTCGGTTTTCTTTGGCCAAGACTAAGGTGGTGCACTTCTGCCGCCATCCACGGCTCCACCCCGACCCAGATTTGTTTCCTAATGGGGTGCGCCTGGAAGTGGTTGACTCGCACCGTTTCCTTGGTCTTGTATTTGACTGATGCCTCACCTGGGAGATTCATATTCGCGTTTATTTCGGAGTGTGGACTCGATCCACCACACCGGCCTTCGGCTTGCGACCGGTGCCTTCCGCACTTCCCCCATTGAGAGCCTGTTAGTCGATGCTGGTGAGATTCCACTCTCTTTACGCCGTGTGCAGTGCATCACTCGCCTGTACGCGCAAGCCCGGCGCCTCCCTCAGTTGCCAACAGCTCTCTCTGCATCCGCAGCTGATCTTAACGGTGCCTATGCCGCCGAGAGACGCCAGTGATACCCTAAGCCCTTTGGGTTTAGGGCCAGGAAACTCCTTCGAGAGCTAGGTATAGCTCTCGGGCCGGTGGCGCCCCTGGTTCTGCCCAGGACGCCACCCTGGAGTGTACCACATTTGGCTATTTGCTTTGTACGCGGACAGCGCCGGGAGTATTGCGTTCGACCTTTTTGGTGCACACCTCATGATACGCTGGAACCGTGACATTGTATACGGATGGCTCCAAGTCCCAAGAGGGAGTCGGCTTCCACGCCGTATCCCCTTTGTTTGAAGCCAGTGGGGCCCTGCCAAGCGCTGTGTCTGTCTTCACAGCCGAGCTGGTGGCAATACACCACTCGGTACGGGAGATTACGCGACGTGCCCAGTTCGGAGACCAGATTGTGATCTATAGCGACTCACAAAGCGCCCCGAGTGCTCTTGGGGCATTGGAATCTCCGCATCCCCTGGTTCGCAAAATATCTGTGACGCCACGGTTTTGGCGAGTCGGGCGGATGTCGACATTATCTTCTGCTGGGTTCCTGGACATGTAGGAATTGCAAGTAGGCAGTCGCCAGATGAGCTCTTTAAAAAAAAAAATCTTGCTTTGAGTTCTCTCAATTTGTCAGCAGTAAAAACATCTACATTGCTAAACTTATTTTGAGTTTTTGCAAACACTATTTTCATTTCCTTTGACATTCACATTTTCCTGTCCAATTGATTTGGTCTGCTCAGACAGACCCTGAGCATTTGTTAGGTTTCTTGTAGGAATAACTTTATACTTTTTATCATTCTTTATTTTTTTTATCTTTTAAAGTTAGGTACAGACAATTTATTTCATTAATATGGCCTTTTGGCCCTTTTTTACGTTTCCTGACTTCATTAATGAACTTTGTATTTTATATATTGCCTGGCCAAAATAAAGGTCATTCAGTGTAATAATTATTTAATAAGCTATTAGACCTCCTATTGATAGAATTACAGCTCTCATCCTATCTGGCATTGATTCTACAAGCTTTTGCATCTTCTGTAGTTTCAATTTCGGCCATAATTCCAGCAGCCATAGACCCAAATTATTCAATGATGATGGAAGAGGCGATGAGGCACACAGGTCCCTCTCAAACTCTTCTCATAAATTCTCTTAGACTTAAATCTATGGACTGAGGTGGCCACTCAATATACCAAAATGATCCCTCATGTTGGATGAACGAATCTTTGACGAGGTTAGACTGGTGGATGTGCACATTATCATCCTAAAACATTCCATCGCCATTAGGAAAAAAGAAGTCCATTGAAGGGTGAAACTTGATCATCCAAGATCTGCAAATACTCGCGGGACTTCATCTTGTTGCTGCAGAGGGTTTCAGATCCATGTCCAGCCCAGGTAAAACAACCCCAGACCATCACATCACACTACCTCCAGATGTCTGCACGGAGGGGACAATGCATGAAGGATCCAATGCTTCATGAGGTTCTCACCATACTCTAATGCATGCATCACTCTGAAAGAGGGTAAACCTAGATTCATCAGACCATGTGACACATTTCTAATCCTCTATACTCCAGTTTTTATTTTCTTTGGCAAACTGAAGCTTTTTTTTTTATTTGTTGGTCACAAGTGGCTTCCTGATTGAGGCGCAGCTGCGTACATTTATTTTTCTCAGTTCATGACGCATAGTTCTCATTGAAATCGGTTTTGGACCTTTACAGAACATACTGCTTAACTGCTGTGTTGAGCAATGCTGATTTTTCTTGACCAAACACTTCAAGGAGTGCCTGTCTCATTAAGAATTTGATCTACCACATTTGCTACAAGATGAGAACCAGCTTCGCCATCTTGTTTCCAGTGTGCAATTGTTCTCTGTATAGTCCTTGTGCCTATACCTGTTGCTGTAGAGATAGCATGTGTTGATTTGCCACATTCATGGAAGGCGATGATGCGTCCTTTATCAAATGGTGTAATGTTTTTTCCATGTATCTTCATTCTTGCACCTCCTATAAAAATTAGGACAGTTATAACATTTATACCAGGTGGTTGCTACATCAGACACTAATGAATGTTGCCATATATGTTTACTTTAAACTAAAGGACTGTGGAACAAATTAGTGACAAAAACATACAATGTATCAGAACTCAGTGAACAATTTTTTGGGGGGCCAGGCAGTGAATCAGCCAATACTTTATCCCCTTTATAGTTTAAATGAACTCCATCCACTTGATATAGATTATATCTTTCTTTAAAGTACTGCCAACTATTAATAAATCTAATATCCATTTCTTTACATAGATTTTCTAACTTCCTATTGACACAGAACATACAGTCCTTCCAATATACTTTATCATTTTCTTTCAGCAATATTTCTATTAAAATAAATTTTATTTTTTCCTCTATTTGCCATTATTTTGGGGGTGTAGCGCTATTTACCACTTGATCTATCTATATTTACAATTTTTGCCATTTTAGTTCCTTCTTTATCACTGTATAATTCACATATTTCTTCTATTTCATCCTAGTCTCTAAGACTAGGTCTTAACCTCTTTATAATTGGTTTAATCGTAATATTTAATCATTTTCTCAGTCAATTTCATTTGATCTTCCAAAAGTTCAAATTTGTTACTGTGTTGCATCTGATTATCCTTGGGTTTTATATCTTCACTTTTATTTCTATTTCTTACTATTTTCCATTCATTTTTTATTTCTTGCATAGTTATTCTTATTTGTTTTACATTATTATCAACTTTTTACTTTTTTCTAATTGAGATTCAGATTTCCAATATCATTTTTTTTTATATATCAATGTATAATTCAGAGTTGTGTTTTATATCTTCACTTTTATTTCTATTTCTTACTATTTTCCATTCATTTTTTATTTCTTGCATAGTTTTTCTTATTTGTTTTACATTATTATCAACTTTTTACTTTTTTCTAATTGAGATTCAGATTTCCAATATCATTTTTTTTTATATATCAATGTATAATTCAGAGTTGTGTCTATTTATCTATATTTCTATTGATTTCTTTAACTTTGTTTGCAGGTCACTTTTTGTTATATTATCAACTTTTCCTTTACTTGTGTATGGACAGTTTTCAATCTGTTTATTTCCTCCTTCATTTCAGATATTATACAACCTAGGCCAATTATAATTTTTCTTTCATAACCATATCTTTCACATAAACAGTATATATTTCCAATATCTACATACATGTTTCCTTCCATCTCCATTGTATTCATGTTTTCCTCTATCTAAGATTATCCATCTCACAATCACACAAATTTTAAAATAAAATAAGAATAATCCAACACAACCTTAAAGTACACAGAGAAATAGAATTTCCCCCCCAAATTTCCCTATTTTTATCAAGTCTAATAGATATTAACAAGCTTTTCAAACACAGAAAGCAATCCCCACTATACCAGTTGATAAAATGTGACGGTTTCAAACTTATTAGTTCATCTATTACTTCAAGAATTCTGGCATTCCTTTACTTCATATTTAAATTTCTATTATCTTTAAGACATAGTCAAAATTCAATTGTTTTAAAATAAGGGTGAAAAATATAATAGAAACAACTGAATATAAATAAACACTCATTTTTATAGCCTCAAATATGAAGGGTGCAGTGGTAAAAACTTGGTGAATATGCTGATTTTCTACTTATCGCCAGCATAGAGGTAATCTTGTTTGCTATCTCATTGTTTTTAATATCTGGATTCTGATTATTCCTTGGGGGGCATTCACTTTTTCTCTTCCAATTCTATAACCAAGTAATCTTTTCATCAGATTTCATTAAGTTCCTTATCCTAATCAGTAAATATCTTTTTAGTAAATTATTCAAAATATACTTGACCAATAAGATATCAGAAACTAACTTGAATCTTGCATCTCACAGGATTTCTATTCTAAACAACTTTGGGATCATTTTCCTCTCAGCTGGAGAAGTTTCTTTGAAGATTTCTCACCAGTGGAGTTAGCGCAGTTTTTAAGTGGAGAACCATTTTGGTAAAGTACTTTTTTTTTTCTTTTTTTTTTACTGAAATTGGTAGAATTAACTACATATGTATATCACATCCTTTTACAGGAAGAAAAGTACAAAAGTTATACCTCTCAGTTTACTTGCTTTCAAAACCACTTGCACTGCATTTGCGATTCCAAGAAACCCAATTTCAGGGGTCAAAGATCTTGATGAACTATACCACCAGTCAACCGGACAGTAAGTTGATTTATAAACTTGACTTATGTTAAAGTATTTGAGGAAACCTCGTGTTCAAAGAATCCTTGATTTTGAATTTTAGTCAGAATTCATTAAAAGAATTTACTGTTAACACTGTGTATCTGAATAAGCTGTTGTGCTGTTGCCGAGATTAATATTTTCTTTTAGTCGCATGCTTGTGACTCTATGTTACTCTGTCGGCCCATCGGTTGGTCTATCAGATGGTAACCATTTTACTTCTCAATGAGTTTTGAAAGTTTGGAATGTTGTAAGGTCAGATATGTTTGTTAATTGATAATACATTTGTTAACTAAATCTTTCTTTTTTTTCTTTTTCAAAATTATTGAAATAATTGAGAGCACTCGACTTAGGTCTGTTGACCTTGTTTAATGATAAAAGGTTTACCACCATTGGGAGCTCATTAAGATGGCTTTTTTACCTACTGATTAATGGGAGATCCAAACCATAGGGAACTACAGCATATAGTTGTGACAATAAATTCAACCCAAATCAGGATTTAATGGTGTCACCAACACAACAATAGTTTGCGTGGTTTTATCAGTTTAGGGTTGCTGAAACAGAGAGAAGTATTGTGTGTGATGGTGAAGGGAGTTGCTTATATCTTGCCACAATTCCAGCTAATTTTTCTCATCAGAGAGCCACTTGCAATTCTACACAGGCCTGAAGTTGCTGTTTAGTGATTAATTTCCTGCATATAATTTGGCCAAATTACAGTAATGCTACTGCTATTAAAGTACCCTTTAGGGAAAGTTAAACTCGATAGTTTTATCTTACACTATGCAAATCTTTTTCATGTGCCTAAAGTACATTACCTCAAATGTTATTTGGGCCTTCTTTCTTTTTTACTTTCTAGTAAGTCATTTCCTCTTTCACTTCTCTTTTTTCCACTCTCTTTCACTAGGAAACTTGCCTTTAATGTGTAATAGAACCTGTTTGAGGAGAGTTTCACATGCATTCCTAGTCTCATGAATCCTAAGTAATCTCTTGTTTTAACTCAATGGCTTCTGTCACTTTCGTGATGCAGTATCATTTGATGGAAGCGCTTTTCTGCCCCCTTGTTAAAATACCTGGGCCCCCAGATGATAAAACACCTTTTTCTTGAATGTGAGTGGTGGTACATGGTGCAGTACCATCACAGGTGGGAATCACTACTGCCTGTCCTGAGTCATTGGGAAAGACTCCCACATACTGTTGAGTTTTGGGAGGAGATGACCTCCTCCATAGTATTTAATTTATTGTTTGTTATTTTTTTATAATTTATATTTTCTTTTCTTTCACCCCCTCCTTTCTTAATCCAGCCTAAAAATATGATTCCTGTAATTTGGCGACTGTGCCATCGTTGGCAGTCACCAGAATAGAGCATAAAATTATTAATAATAATAAAAAAGATGCATGTACCTTAGATTTTCCTTTATCTAACTTTACTACTTTCATTACAAACCTATTTTCAGAATATTTTAGAAAAAAAACTATAGTCTGCTACAGCACATATTAGTACCCCACAACTCTGATGGGCCCATTTGATGTGAGGGAAAATGATAGGTGATTATGCATTCAGTAGGGCATAAATGGGAAGAGGGGGATTCAGTTTTTAGTGCCATTGATGCATCCTGACCCCATTTTGTGGGAAAGAAGTTGATAATAATGGCATTATGAAAGTCTGCACACATGTCATAAACTCTCAATAGCAAGCAACAAACTCATTCTTAGAGGAAACCTCACATACTATAATCCTAACTCCTCTCTTGAAATCGACACATTCTTGTCAAATGTCCCAGTCTGGGTGATCTTCGCGCACGTTACCTGTCACGGTACCTAGATGGGTGGGGTCACTACCGCTTGTCCCTTGTACTCGGGACGGATTCGTGCACACGACCTGTGGACTTTAAGACATTTTGGAGGAGGCTGGCCTTCTCCCCGTTATTTAATATTCAACTATGGATCGCGGTCTTCTTCGGCGGGGGAGCTCGCTCTATATTTTTTCAATTTGTTTGTTTTTTTTTCTTTTTGCTTGTATTTTTGTTTTGTTCTTTTCATTTGGCTTTTAATATAGCCTAGATTTAGGCTAGCTTGAGTACGGTGACTTATGCCCTAGAAGACAGTTGCTAGATGAGATTTAAAAAAAAAACCTTCCCATTCAATCTTTTTCTCCTTGACATCACTCCATCTTCAACTATGCTGAAGGCATTCAGCGTCTACCCTCAACAATCCAAGTACACCTACAGCTCTGTATCACAAGTTCTAATGCTCATTGCAACAGAAATTAATGACCTTCAAAATACTCTTTTAACTTCTTCACAACCCACCCCATCCCCGAACCACTTATCAATACCCCACTCTCCTTGAATAAAACTACAGTGCTCGCTGTCACAGTAGATACAGGTCTTTCTGACATCACACATGAAACAACAAAGGGGCTATACAATGAACACACACCCGAACATTCACAAGAACGATATTTAGGATATCCAATGAATCCATCATCCACACAACCTGGGCATTCAATCTCATATCCCCTCACTCAGCATATTATTGAAAACAAAACGCTGCCTTACTACAGGATGCCTACCTCAGCACCCCAATAAACCACTTCCACTCTGACGAACATTGGCTGCACCCATGAAACACTATCTAGACCTCCATGAAATGCAATTTTTATTATGCAAAAGCCAATTCACCCATGCCATTACACACAAGACCCTTTTCATTCCTTATGAAACCTGCACAAAACTTCAAGAACATACCACATAGAGACACTTCAAGGAATCTCACCCGATGTAACAAGGCCACTTTTACTCATAACACAGCATAACATCCAATCTCTGCTGCAAAACCACATCCACTCAATATCAACCCAGAGGTAGATGCATCTCTTCCACAACATCCTTGGCTCTGATGCAGTCAACACCCGAAAGTAAATGCATACAAGGACTGCACTGGCATAACTGATACAGATATTTGTCCCTATTGCAACCAAGAACCAGACATGTCTCCCCACATATTCACAATATGCAGACCTTATCTAGAGGAAACATAACCATGATGATGAGAAACTAAAGCTATTGAAATGTATACACCTTCTTTGATTAGCTTTCCCCTTCTTGTGGTTGTTGTAAATATTTACTTAAAACTACAAAGTGCAAACTCACAAAAGCATTGCCATCAGAAAGTTTGTGAGGATAAGTTCATAAAGAGGTAAAGATGGGGAAGTGTAAATGTGAGTTAGGGATACAACTCTCAAACCTGCCTAATCTCCACTATAAACAAGTTTCCCTATAGGCATTGGGGCTGGAATGGCATACAAACCTGCCAAGGTCAGCTGCGGCATCAGAGCCTTTGTTGGCTGCTTATGTGATCCCAGAATCTACCTATAAGATATATACTACATGGGTTTATGGTATTAATAAACACTATATTATTGCCCCTCAAATTAAAGAAAAGTTGGAAATGCATTGGGGTATCTGAAAATAAGTTTCTTTTTATTGGATAATTGCAGATGTAAGCAGGACAAGGGGAGAGAGAGTGCAGAGTCACCCATACATATATCTGAATCAAGTTGGAAAAGTGCCGATAAGGAACTAAGTCCAGGTTTGTTTGGTTTCTCATTTTAGTATGGTTTCCCACACTGAAAATTCGATTCCACAGTGAAATTTGGATCAAAAGTATAAAAACAAGGCCAAACCACCAGGGCCTACCAACCAAGTTCCTCCATGTCATGTTTCACCCCAAATTCATACAGATATATTGACATACAATGCGTACCATTAGTCATCTATCTAAGATCAGTCAATTAAATCTAACCAACCAAATTGTGTGGCCCAGCTATTTTGAATTTTCTGTCATTTTACTCCTTTCTCTTAAACACTTTGGCTTTTACACATTCTTCTAACCTTTTATCCCCCAGCACAGTCACTGATATGATCTGTTTTTGTAGTCTTCTCTTTCATTCCTCCTATATATACCCATTCCACCTCAGAAAATTGTCATAACCTCATTTGCATCTTTTGGCACACAATATACAAGGCGTCTTCAAAAATGATACTTTAAAATATTCTCTTTCAGAAATGATACTTTAAAATATTGCCTTGCAGAAATGATACTTTATATTATGGCCTTGCAGAAATGATATTTTAAAATATGACCATACAAAAATGAGTTGTGGATCTGATTCCTTATTCCATATACTCTTCTCTGTCCTTCATTTCTGACTTATATTCTTTTTCCCTTATATTTGAACTAACCTCGAGTAGATCTTATGATCTTGATACTTCATAATTCTGCATTGTTGGCATTTTGTTTAGGCAGTGGGTTGTTCTCAAGTGTCATGGTAGGGTGACAGTTATGTTCTTTTGTAAAATATGTGAATTAGTGAAAGAAATGTGAGAGTCATCTGGTTGTTATTCACTGTTTTAGTTTAGTGTGTCTGAAGAGCCCAGCACTAGTATTGTGATTACATTGGATTAGGTGTAAAATTGTTTGGATCCCATAAGTAGATGTTAAGGGGCAGATTGAAAAGTGTTGGAGATAGAGGCATCCTTGTGTCATTTCATTGTTTATGTTTAGCATTTTTAATGCCTATGTCTATGCCTCTAAAGAAATTGTCAGGTCCTTTCCTGTATTTTGTGTTTATTGTGGTGTTCAGTGTTTTGTTTATCTCACTACTGTCTTGGTATTGTGTCAAAGTCTTAGTTGATGTCCTTTGTTCCGATAATGGTGCTGTGTTAAAGCATTATCAAAAAATATTGTGCCAATGTTATGGAAGAAAGAGTGGTTAAAAATTAAGTTATGTGAATGTCTTGTGCTAATGATTAGTTATGATAAAGAAAATAGAAATAAAAGAAATTTTGTAAGTACTTGTATATCCTGCTTTCTAGCATTACTGTCTAAATCTATATGTAAAAGATGACTGCGAAGGATCTAAAGAAAAATTGCCATTTGAAAAAATACTCATATTTTTGTAATATTCTATTTTGTGTTAAATTTTCTTTGCAAACTCAGAAGGAGGTCAACACTACTTATTGGCGCATATCTTCAGGAAACACCTTAAGCCCAAAAAACAACATGAAGTACTTCGGATGGCTCAAATCTCATCTAAAATCTCACTCACTTCTGGAGCTGATGTAGTCATTGATGTTGGATCAGGGCAGGGACACTTGGCGAGGTTAATCTCATATGGGTTTAACATTCCAACCATTTGTCTTGAAGCAGAACAGAACTTTGTTGAAGAAGCGAGGTAAGAGTCAAATCATTATAACTTGTATTTGTGAATTTTCTGAGTGCATAAGATGGCCATGATTTGCTTGGAGAAGTATTACCTCTAGAAATTGTGGATTAATTGTGATAAAGGTACATGATAGTTTTTGTAATGACTGACCGAGGAAGTGTGTGGATGAGAAGAGAAGTGTCATCTTGCATCATACTAGTGTAGTTAGTATAGCAATAGTTGTCCACCTTCACAGTCCATTAGTCATCCCGAGTGGCAAGCTCTCCTTCAACACCAATTAAGTAACTGTGGTTTGGGAGTATACCCCAATCATTCCCTGATGTAAGAGGATGTACCCAAAAGTAACCAGAATCATTCTCTGCAGGACAGTTCCCTTGTAGTTCAGGCTTCCGCCACTAGGAGCATCTTAATCCAACCCCAGGGCATTAGTTTGGCATCACCGAGTGAAAGAAGCATTGCCATGTGGAGTGTCTTTGTTTTGAAGTGCTTTCATCTGTTCTTTGAGGGCTGAAGAAAAGGAACTGCGTGTTTTGGGAAATTCTGTTTTCTGCTGGGAAAAATGGCAATTGAAACAGTTGTTATGCTTCAAACAGCCTACAGGGACGCTGCCATGATCAAGACACAAGTTTATGAGGGGTTCTCACACCACTTTAAGAATGGTCTCAACCTCGTTTAGGGCTGCTGTCAACCACCAGAATGGATGAAAACATCAGGAAAATTCATGAACTCATCTTGGAAGACTGGCACCCAACAATTGACTAACTTGTTGATTTGTCCCATGTGTTCTGGAGCTCCTGCCAAACAATTGGGAATGAAACCTGTGGCGAAGTGGAGAGTGGTGGTTTAGATGTGTAAAAACCAATGAGTAAAATGATATGGGAAAATTCCGTTTTCTTTGGGGGTACCCCCTCGTAGTGCTAAGATGGCTAATCATTGCTAAGGTAACCACATACTATGGCTGTGTACATTGCAGTATAACTAACAATTTTAGGTATATTTGAAGACTGGGTGAAGGGGTATACTTGGAGTGCTCTAGTTTGGGAAGCAGTAAACCCTGGCATGAGACATAGAGGTCCTGGTTGTCAAGGTTTTGTGATCCTTCAAGTAGATAAATGCCATTACCAGATGCAGGTTGGTGGAGGGAGGGCATTTTTTTAGTCTCATTCTATGGCATTAACACATGCCACTAAGTAATGTTACATCATTCATCCCTCGCATCATGGATGAGATCCTCTTAACTGGATAATGAAATGTGGATAAAGATCAGAATGACAATTGCTGTAAGCCCAAAGACACAAGGGGAGGGGGGGGGGGTCCTTATTGGGAAGGGGGATTTTTTATCAACAGCAATTGTGGGACCCATTCATGACCCTAGGGTTGAGCGTGGGGATAATGATGATAGCCCATGTCAGGGATATGTTAAGCGGGAAGGGGGGGGGGTAAACTACTACTCCATCACCAGCACTCCGGAACTGAGGAAAGAGTGGGTATGTTGTGCTGTGAAGCTAGAAAAGGAAAGATAGCAAGATTGCAATTGTCTATCTGCTAGTATTGAACCTGTGCCTAGATGCTAGAAATCCAATGCTATATCCACTAGGCAAGCGAATGCACATGCCAGTATCCATTCTATAGACATTTGCAGTGGTGAGGATTAAAAGTCGAAGCTAATTCTATAACTTTGTTTCATTTCTTGACATTTTTCTCCTGATTTTTCTTTGCTTAAATTTTGTATTCTGTACTCATCGCATGCAATGAGGATTTTTCACACTTCTGATGAATTAATATTGTAATATGCAGGTGGTTCTATTATACCATGGGAAGTCAAAAAGTATTACTAATAGAGTTCTAGTTCATACATGGCCTGATTTATTCCAAATGAAATGAGTTTAAACTTCTCTAGGACCAGTAAATGATTGTCTCATGAGGGTGCACCAATGTTCATTCAAAACAATCTTCCCAGGGTTTTCTTTCCTCATTTTCAAGCAAAAACCAATGGTGGCATTTGCAGAAAGTTTGTAAGGAGAGATTTGTACAGAAAGTGGTTAAGATAGTGAACATATATGGAAGATACATAACCCCTTTTCTTTACTGGACATTGATGCCGGGAGGGCACACAATCCTTCAGATGTAAGCTGCCACATGGTTTCTATGCTACACCCAACAACCCCTACCAAGGACGAAAGCTCATCAGTGACTAGAATGCAAAAATTAACCACCAGTCAAGAGAAATCTGTGAGAAGGGCAAAAATTGGAGTAAACTTGAGACCTCTGGAAGGAAACTCTTCCAGGTAGTTTCGATCGAGTACTGCCATGGTACTCTGGCCTGGTGTGTGTGCCACTTCTTCAGGTGCCAGGTGTAACAGTCTACAAAGGGCGCCCCCTTGAGGTGGGTGAGCTCCCCAGGGGATCTGCTGGCCTAATCAAATGCAAAACAAAGAGATCATTTCAGAAGATATTGGTGACTGTTTTGTTGGGGTTCCAAAAGAGTAATCCTGAAGAACAAAAGTCAATCCTGCAGGTTTGTTTTTTAAAAAATTGAAAACCTTTAACCAGGAAAGGGCGCAGAGGGATTTTGTTCCATCCTAACAAAACACAGGTTCAATCTTTGATGGGAGAAAGAGCTCTTGAATGAAGGTTTTTGTTGTCAAATCTTACCCCGCCCACCTACAGCTGTTTTTTCTCCTAATCAGATTCCTTTTTGTTCACTAAACCTCAGAGAACTTGAAAATAACGCAATTTTATTCCCCAGGAATGCCATTTTGTTATGGAATAAATCAAAGAGCACAATTCTTTATATGAAGGTTAGAAGGCTCGAAACACCATCTTCAGAAATATTGTTAATAGATTTCCAGGACCAATGATCTCTGCTCCCTTCAACCATTTGAGAGATTAAGGAAGAAAGCTTTGACCCTACATCCTGTGATGTAGGCTCCCCCAACATTACTACAATCAACTGTGGTTATTGGGACAAAACTGATCTTTACATTAGTCACACCCCAATGCTTAGGACCCCTCAAGTCCTGGTCTCTTGTGACCTGAAGGCAGCAAAGGATGTGTTTATAGAGGTTCCAAAGCCTCTATTCTGACATAGTAGTTTTTAATATGTGTGCCTTGGGCATAAATGTGAGTAGAAGGGGATAGAACTTTTTGTTGTGTTGAAGATCACCAACCACTTTGTGGGAGATCAGTTAACACATTGACTGCCATGGTAGGCATATATGCCTGCTAAATGTTTTGCCATGGCAGGCTTTATAGCTACCACGGCAGGCAAGTGTGGTTGACAATACAGGCTTAAAACATATTGTTTAAAATGTGTGGCTGCTGAGCAAAGTTTTGGTGCCTGCCAGTGGCTTATGAGGGAAAAGATATGGAAATTATTCTAACTTTCAGTTAAAATACAATTTTAGTGTTTTATCCAGGTTCCAGCACATGGAGCCAGTTAGATGATGGAACCCATTATTTTTTTATGTTTATATATTTTTTTATTATTTTTTTATTTTTTTATAATTTTTCTTTTTGTATTTCTCAGTTTTTTACATTTTTTACTTTATTTTTTATATTTTTTTCAGTTAACATTTTTTCTACTTCTTAATTTTTTTTTATTATTTGTGCATTTTCTTGAAACAGGGCAAGCATAGGAATGGATTTTCCGGGCATGAATGGCAAAATGTGAAGACCATGGCTGCAGGGGCAAAAAAAAGTTTATAAATGCTAAATTTGGTACTTGTTGGCAGAATGACCTACACCATGCTAATTAACTCATTATAACCTGCAAAAAAATAAATAAAAAATTGGCTGCAACAAACATTGTCTGGATTTGGCTTTGGTAGTCAATGTGTTAATGATGATGTGTGAATGCATTTTGATTGTCGTATAAATTATACTTTCTTCCATCATAGGAAATTTGATCGTCAGCTTGAGGAAACGCAGAAATCAAAGTTGAAATATGTCTTAAATCCTCAAGAAATGATGGTAGGTCCTCATCATGAAGCTTTTCATCTACACCCACATGTACCTCATGAAGAATTCTCCCAGGTAAAATATTTTTCATTCTGTTGTGCCAAACATTTCATGTATCAATTCATTTTTCTCTCATCTACGAATTGGACACACTTGGGGGACACAACATCACCTGATGTAACACTCCTGCCCTGTAAGGGGTGTGGCGATTTGCCTTTCTGGCTGCCATGCTGACGGGACTAAGTGGCCCACTTTGCCCCCAGGTTAGCTTCTTCTTCTTTCTGACACCCTGTGTTCTTACCCTGCTTCCTCAGTTTCCATACAACAACTCCCACAACTTTCTCTGGTCAGCCTCTAATTTCACAAGGTAGACGCTGACCAGCTTCCTCTCAGCCAACCATCTCGGATTGAGACTGAGTGGGGAGGGGACAACGCTCCCTCACCCCTGAGCTCCAGTTTGGGCTGGTGGGTTTTTAACAACCTGCTTCACCTTCTTCACATTCCCTTTCTTTCTCCTTTCACTATCATTTTTCTAGGCCATTCCTAAGGTGGAGCCGCCATGCCAATAGGCTACCGGGTCACTGGGCTGGAGGAGTAGCCTCAAATGGCAGCAGCTGGTTCTGCCAGCCCCTTATCCACCCCTCGCAGAGCGGGCTACTGCGTGTGGTGATGAGCATGTGCACCCCGTGAATTACAAAGGGTCACCATGCCCATTGATGAGTCCATTAAAAAAAAATCTTCTCTCCCTTTACCATCCCCAGAGCTGCCTTTGGGCAGCTTCACTGAAAAAAATGTTGGTCCCCTCCTTCCCCCTGTGTGCTCTCAGGAGACCCTCCAAATTTCTTCTACTGTAGAGGAGGCTTACTCCTCTCCTTTGCTTACAGGTGCAGGGGACTTCCCCTCACCCCCTTCTCTGTCACTTTTCCAATGGCAGTCTCCCCATAATTGACTGCTCCTGGTTGGGGTGACTCAATAGGGCCAACCCCATTAGGGGAGCAAATGACACCAGGGCCCGTCGGCCTGTGCCCCTTAATGTCCTGAAGGGGGTCAGTGTACCTGCCCCCTCTCTTTCTCGACCGATTCCGGTTCGCCGGCATTAGAAGATAAAAAAGAACCTCGAATGGGATGTATTAGGTGGGGATAGCCGCATGGAGGCCCCACCTTGAGATGGACTTGTTCCCTGAGGTGACCCAGCTTCAGATGCTAGGACATTCCATGGGGTAGAACCTGGGCTCAGTGTCAAGCACTGAACCCAAGTCCGCCCCTGTGCAAGGATCTCCTCAGACGGCTCGGGCCCCCGAGGCCTTACAAGATGAGAAGGGATCATCTCCCCCAGCTGGTGCCCCTATGACAGCCCAAGACCTTCTCCATTTTAGAGAAGGATCTTGCTGAGGTGGGTCCATCTGGCCTGGGGGCTCCTATCTGTGGAGGAGAGAAGAGGGTTCATTCCCCGCCCTTCTATCCTAAAAAGACTAAGAAGACTCGGGGCTCCTCTCTCTCCGCAGGAGCCACGGGGAGGGACGGGTCTGCTGCCGTTTCGGTAAGCGACCAAGCCAAGATCGGCACGTCTGGCCCCGTTTATTCCCCGGGTGGGGAGTCCCAGGCGAAGACCAGAACTGCGCAAAGCGGAGCTTTGATTATGTCGAGGCCCCTCATTCAGAGGCTACCTGGTGTTTTCGTGCCCGCTGGCTTCAAACGCTTCCTTGTTATTCGCTCCACTGATGGCAGCATGTTGGCTAAGGGCAACATGATCCATCAGAGGAGAGCTCTAGCTAGTGTGATTGGCAGAGAGCCGAAGGTGACTCGTTTCTAGGACGGGAGCCTTTTGGAGAATGCGTCGAATCCCTCCGAAACGGCCATGATTAGAGCCCTTCGGACACTTGATGGCACGCCTGTGAGTGTGACGCCGCACTCTACCATGAACTTCGTCAAAGGAGTAGTTTATGCGAGGAAACAAGTGGAATACTCCATAGAGGCATCACCTTAGAGCTTGCCGACCATGTGGCGGTCTAGGTCGAACGTGTGATAAGAAAACAGGTAGGGGCCTCGAGATTCACCCCTACACTCTTCGTCATGGTCGACTTTGACAAGCTTCCTGAGGAATCGGTGCGTGCCGGTTGGTATCGCTACCGTGTAACGGCATTCGTGCAACTGCCGCGGGGGTGCTACTACTGTCACCGCTTCGGCCGTTCTAATCGCTCCGGTAGACGCGCAAAGTCGGGGTTACCCGATGTCTCTGTAAGTTGCTCAGCCGCACACGATAAGTCCAAATCGTGTGTGGCCAAGTGTGTGAAATGCGGAGAGCCGCAACCCGCTTCTTCGAAGCAATGTGGTGTGTATCTCCTTGAGAAGCAAATCCTGGACATTCAGGCCCAGGATCGGCTCTCATTTCGCGAGGCTAAGGAATTGGTCCTGGCGTGCCCGGGACGTCCTATGCCTCAATGTTAAGAAAGACACTCTCTGCTCCTGGCCCTTCCACACCTACCCGCACGGTCGTTTCCGTGCCCATTCGGAACCCGTCTGCGGGTTATACCCTCCCCGGGCGCTCCTCTGGCAAAGCTCCCTCCCCAAGCGTAACCGTTTTCCGTAATGCGAAACGTCCGTATGCCTCCATAGAGTCGTTAGACTCACAGGAGCCAAGACCCCTGAAGATGATCGTAAGGCCATCTTCCGGGGTTCCTAAAGCTGTCCCCCGAAAGGAGGACAGCACTAAAGAAGCTTCGGCTCCTTTGCCCACACCCAGTGGTAGCCTTGTTGGCTCGGGAACGGTGCATCCTACAAAAGAGGGACCCCTGCTTCCGAAGCCGACCCGCTAGTCTAAGGTTTCGAGGCAGAGGGAGGAAAAGACTCGCATGGAGAGCCCAACCTCCACCGATAAGTCATCGAAGGCGACAGCGCCGGGAGTTCTGCCTCCGGGAAGCGTAAGGCCATTACCGCGAGGGTCTTCTCTCGAAGAGGGGCCCCGCATCTCCTCCGAACTAGGCCTGGAGGGCATATTCCTTTAATGGAATTTCATCGGATTCCGTGGCAACTGGGAGGAGCTGCGGAGTTTCGTCTCGTCTCGTCTCGTCCCGTCCCGTTCCCCGTTATCTATCTTTTTGCAGAAGACCATGCTAAGCGAGTGCCCCCTGCCCACTCTCCCGGGGTATAAGGGTTTTGCGACCCCAGCACCACGGGGAGGGGGTCGGGCCGGACGATGCGCGATTTCCATCCGGCATGATGGCTCCGTTCTTCTCTTCGCTTTAGATACCTTCTTTCAGGCAGTAGTTGGGCAGCTGCTCCTGGATAGGAGGTATATTGTTCTCTCCGTGTACATTCCACCTTAACAGCCGTCTTCGATGCGGGGGATTTCCGTCGCGGCACAGTTGCCGAGGATATTTCTCTTGTTCGGAGATCTGAACTGTAGACACCCCTTCTGGGGTGACGACTCATTTAATCCCAGGGTTCAAGTCCTTGCCGACCTAATCGACGAGCTGGAGATGGTTGTCCTAAATGTGGATGAGTTTACGCATCACTGCCCGAGAACCGCTTCATTTTCCTGCTTCGATCTATCTTTGTGCTCTCGGGATGCACAGCCTGATTTGGGGAGCGGGGGGCGACTTCCATGGTAGTGCTCACTTTCCCATTCAAATATCATTTTCTGGGACGCTTCCGCCCGAGAGGCCGCACCGGTGGTGCTTGACGCGGGCTCGGTGGTCCACATTTCAGGAAATGACTGATTTCTCTCTCAGTCGAGGAGTTTAGGTCGGTAGATGAAGCCGTTGAGTTATTCTCTGGCAACTTCATCTCCGTGGGCCTAACTACTATTCCTAGAACGTCTGGCCTTTTTCCACGCCACACCGACCGCTCCCGTGGCGGTCAGCCGAGTGTGAGGAGGCCCTCAAACCGAAGCGTTATGCCTACATGCGCTTTAAGCGCCGCCCGAACGATTTCACTGTCGCTGAATTTTGTCGAGCTAGGGCTATGTTCCGGTATATTTCGAAGCACGCCCGCCGCTCTTCTTAGCGGGCATACGTGCTTTCACTTAACGGGAAGACCCCTATAGCAGAGGTGTGGAATCGAGGAAAGTTCTCGCATGACCACCCTCCCGTTCTCCAGGAGAATGGGACCGCAATCTCGGACCTGGCGTCCGTGGCGGAATCCTTCGCGACCGCTTTCTCCGCATTCTCTAGCCGGGATGCTGCTCCGCCAGCATTGAATGCGCGTCGTTATGTCGCTGAAAGCCGCTGACGATCTTACATCCGGAGGCGGAGAACCCTTCAACTACAGGTTTACTTTAAATTCGTTGCGTTCCGGTCTCTCTTCGTCCGCTGACACCGCCTCTGGTCCAGACGATGTCCCCTACTCCATGCTCCGACACCTGGGTGAGTGAGGCATGGCCTTTCTCTTAGATTTGTTCAACAGGATCTGGGTAGAGAGCATCTCCCAGATTCCTGGCGAATCTCTATTGTGCTCGCTTTTCGCAACCCGGGGAGAGATCACTCTACCCCGGTCCGTTTCCGCCAAATCTCTCTAGCTTCCTGCGTGTGCAAGTTGATGGAGAAATTGGTAAATGTTAAATTAGCTTTTTTTTTCTTGCACTGCGGAGGCCATCTGTCTTGTGCACAGTGCGGCTTCCGCAAGTTACATTCCACGTCGGATGCTCTGCTCCGACTGAAAAGTGCCGTCTATGAGGCCTTCCTTCGTAGCCAGCACTACGCCACGGTGTTTTTTTGATCTGGAGAAGGCCTATGATACCGACCGCATGGCGATCCGGTATCATGGAGACTCTCCACACGATGGGTGAGAGGGGACGCCTACCAGTCTTTATATTTGAATTTTTGCGAGATCTTTGATTTCGAGTACGGTTGGGGGGAGCCTTCTCCGTCCCATTTAAGCAGTAAGAGGCTGTTCCTCAGGGAAATTTCTTCAGTGTCGCACTCTTTGCCCTGAGCATCAACGGCATCACCTCGGTGCTGTCGGAAGATGTTCTCGCTACGCTCTACGTGGGCGACCTTTCAATCTCTGGCGCTACCCAGATGCCAACTCTAGAGCGTCGACTCCAACCGGCATTGAACCGCGTCTCTTGTGACGCCGAAGTGCACAGACTTCGGTTTTCCTTGGCCAAGACTAAGGTGGTACACTTCTGCCGCCATCTACAGCTACACCCTGCCCCAGACTTGTTTCTCAATTGGGTGCGCCTAGAAGTGGTGGACTCGCACCGTTTCCTTGGTCTTGTATTTGACCGACGCCTTGTGCTTGTGTCATGCGCCTGCACCCATGATTGTGGTTTAATTCATTTTTGGAGCGAAGCGAGGCAGGAGGGGTAGGGGCTCCATTTTATTTGAATTTATATTTTTTTATTGTTTGCTTGGGTCCCTAAAGAGATGCTAGCTTCTTTTAGGGCACCCCAGCATCACTTTGTTGAAGTTGTTTATTTTTTTTTATATTTGTTGTTTTGAATAGTTTATTGTTTTAATTATCTTTTAAATTTTTTTCTCATTGGTAGCTGCCAGATTAGATCTTAAAAAGGGAAAAAAATAATTGTCATATAAGCTCATGGACAACAAATTAGTCGTGTGATGTGTTTAAAATAGTTTACACTACAGGGGCCTGTGGTTACAATTGAAGGAGGAGAATCGGAAAGTGTGTGATGGGATTCATAGATTTTGCAAAGGTTGTATGGTGTAGTGCTTGTCTTGTATGCTGTGTGTACAATGGGGCACTATTGGCAAAATGGAGTGATTGCATTTGGGTACGCCAAAGGCCATCCTGGGAAGGATCTAGCAGAATTTGCAGGTGTATCTACTTGTACGGTCATACGGATCTACCTGCCTTGGACAGGACCATTGTGGTTAATGTGACTAACCCTGAGCATTGTGCCAAACTGGATACTCAATGACATAGCTCTGCAGGTTATCCCACACCTGCCCTTGTGCAAAATAGTAGTTTAATCCAAGGAACTGGTAAACTACTCCCTTGAATACATTACATTGTAGCTGGATGACTGGGGGCCATCAGAGTTGACCGAGTGTTGAGGAATGAGGGAGGGGAGGGGGGTTCAACCCAGCTTGGCTCTATTCATCACTTTGACCTGAATTATCTTCGTGGGTCGGTCGGTCCCTGCTGCCTGATATCGCTACCTCGTAAAGGTATATGTGCATTTTTTGCGGAGGTTTTACCGCTGCCACAGCTTCAGCTCTATAAGTAAATCTAGAGTGTGCAAAATCGGGTCAATCCCAGGTATATGCAAACTGCCCCAAGGCTGTTTCATGCAAGGCCATGTGTGAATTGCGGTGGTTCCCACCTTTCTTCTTCAAAGCATTGCAAGACGTTTATATTTGAACCGGTATTGGTCATTTGAGCTATGGACTTTCATTTTCTAAGTAGTCTTGTCATTGTCTGTAAGACCAAGGGATTGTGTACTGTGTCCAGTTCAGAGACCAATTTATAATTCATACAACAGGCTAAGTGCTCTTCAGGCATTGGCAACTCTGTATCCCATAGTTCAGACTATCTGTGATGCCATGGCTGCTGCAAGTCAGTAGGATGTCAAGATTGTTTTCTTGCGAGTTTCTCGACATAGAGGGGATGCAGGACATGAGTCTTCTGATGATGGTGCCAGGCTATATGCATAGACTGAGTGACAGGACTGGCATTTTGCTCCTTCCAACTCTGACTACATGGCTGGAATCATATCAGCCCTTTAGGCGGTGTGGCAAATAAGAGGGGAATTTAACATTGCCTGCCATTGTGCCCCAACTTTTACCTGGGACTTTGCCATCAATGCCATGACAGTATCAGGTCACTTTTTGTTGCCTCCAATTTGGACACACTCGTTGGACTCAGCGTCAGATTGCTCCTCTGAATTTCCTAGTCTGGGGAGTAGCTTCGTGAGCAGTACTTGTCCCAGTACCACCATAGGCTAGGTCATTACTGCCTGTCATAACTCTTTGGAAAGGACTCCTGTACACTTTACTGTACTACTGTAGTAGATATTTGTCATTGATTGTTTCTGTTGTCTTATTTTCCTCTCTTCTTTTTTTGTTTTTAGTTTAGGTTTTGACTTACCTGGTCTAGAGATAGTTTTTGTCATTTTGATGGTTACTAGAAAGATTAGAAAATTTAAGGTAAAAACTCTCTGGTTATGCCCCCTCCTTACAAAGTAAAAAAAGTTGAATGTATATTACTAAACCCATTTAATGTTTTGAATGATTCTATTATTTCCTTTAGCATAATTCATGTTTCTACCACTTTAATGCTCTACATTGCTTCCTCTCTAGCATTTTAACTATTCAAATCATGTTTCATTTGAAAACCATATGCTGTATTCCAATATTGGCACACTGAAAATATTCAGGGGCAAAATGATGGTTTAGTTCTGTAATCAAACTACTTAGGTATCAATCCCAAATTTCAGTTTGCCTACTTGCATTGACTGATTGATGAGGGCTCCTCATATCATGTCTCAATTATTCCTAGATAATTTTTTTTCTGGTAATTTTTGGACGTGGCAAATTATTGAACCTTATTACCCTCATCTTTGAATATTCATTTCATGTCAAATATTTTTACACAACTGAACACTTCTCTACTATTTCCCAATATATCTGACTTTATATTAAACTAAATAATAATACTTATTTTATTATCAAGGTCTTTGACTATATTTGACTGAATTATATTTTTTTCAGGTGTTCCACTCCTGTCATAAATTAGTTATTCTTATATGTTAATTCACCACTTGCCCCTTTTCAATCCTGGATGCATAATCCAACCAGATAATGAAACATAGGTCGTATCAGGATGATGATTGCTGACAAACTCGAGGGCACTAATGGCCTCTCCTTATTGGGAGTGAAGGTGCAAGAGTGGTAATACTGATTTGGCACCAACCATTGAACAGGGGGACCTTTCATGGTCCAAGGATGGACCACTTGTTTGATGTCAAGGGAATGTGGCTATAAAGAATCCTTTGGCTGCTTCCAGTTTTGTAATGCATTGTGTGTGGATGAAGGAGAGCAGAAAAGACAGTGGATTTGTGTGTGGCTATGTGTGTCATGACATGTATGGATATAGTTGCCTGTACCCATGTCTCACACCACACCTAGCCCCCTATGAGCAACCAAATTTGTTGCATCTCATATTGCCTTAGCCACTAGGCCTAGTGTGAGCTCCATAGTTCTTATATATTACCGCTAAGTGGGTAATTCTAGCGCGAGACAATCTCATTTATTTGATAATGTTTCCTTGTAGAATCATCAGGCCTATGATTGACCCCACATAGAGTTAGATAGTGTCAGCCAATGTTATAGTGTTACAATATAGTCAATGACACGTTGGGCTAAGTTGGACAGTATCATCTTGCAATCTCCTTTGCAAATGTGACTAGTTCGAATTGTCCTCTCTTGTATAGAGACAAAGTGAACTGTTGGTACTAGTTGATCTCAGATTTATTTATAACTGATGGTCTTAAGCGTGGTTACATTCTTTTCTTAAATACTTCCTTTGATCAGTGTAACCACTCATGCAGAACCTAAGTCATATCATCAGTTATCTTCTGCCATGTCCTTATTACTAGGCCAAGTTTGAAATGCCAAAGAAATGTGTGATGTCAAGTGAAAAGTGAGATTGTTGACTCGATATAGAGAAAATAAGGGGAAAGGATATTGTATGTTGCTTTCTTTAGTGTTGGTACCTAAATCTCATCACCAATTGAATATTTTACTCACTTGATTTTAAGCCTAGAGGTTTGTAATTTGATGGTTGAATTTTTTCGCTTATAAATGAAATTAGCGTTTATTTTAAAATCAAAAGGATCTATAATAAAATTAAGTTTTTGAAAATAATGCTGAATGATTTAAATGCTTTCAACTCCTTCAACTCCCAAGAGTAAATATAACCTGGTTCCAGAGACTAATTGACAGTGGTGGGCAGTCCGTCAGTACCGATGACGGAAGGTCCGTCAGTCTGTCACTGACGGAAACATTATTTGCCGAAGGTCGTCTTTGCTTTTCGGGTTAGTGACGGTTCGGGTGACGGCCGAAACTCGCTTCCGTCGGCGCTTATTCCGTCAGTGTTTCAAAGTTTTCGTCAGTCCACCAGCGAAACGGGAATCCGTCAGTGACGGACCTTCCGTCATCGTTACTGACGGGACTGCCCACCACTGCTAATTTATATTTACTTTAGAAATTTATAGCCTTTATTGTGAGGCAGGAAGATTTCCAATACTGCTTGGAGTAAAAGGCAACTTAGTCCAGATATGTGGCGCTCACCTAGGAAGATTTGCATTAAAAGGTTTTCTCCCATGAGTGATACACAATGAGAGACGTAGCTGCCACCAACCTAACTGTGGGAAAGCAGTTGAGAATGATTTTATCAATGTACTGAAAAATTTCAAGGTTGGGTATTATTTCAGAAATTTACCTAAGTATCCTCTACAATGATGTTCCCCAAGGCACAATCCCGCCTCCTACCAATTTGTGCATAACTTCCCTGCCCCCACACCCCTACTATCGCAACACAATCACACGCTGATAACCTCATCCTAACTTTGCAGCGCAGTTTCTAGATGCTAAAAGAATAACAATCACACCTCCAAAATCTTTGTAACTGCTCACCTGTCACAAACAAGAATCCAATAATCACCCAAACATCACACTAAACAAAGCCGACAGCCACTCAATAAACCCCCACAATCCTTGGCCTTACTTTTGATGCACTCCTGATCTCCTAACACGTAACTGACCCGTGGCAAAGCATAAAAAAAACACTCATCACACTGTACAAACAATTTATCTGCACCAAACTCAACTACACCCCCCTAGCTGACTAAAGGTTCATTATATTATTATACAAAAGATCAAAGTCTCAAGCCATTTTCTCTGCTACTTCCATAGATTCAGTCACAGTTAGTTTTCATCCACGATGTGCAGCTAACACTACATTGGTTTTATTCTTACTCTCCCACCATAGGAAAAGTTGTAATTATTATTATTATTGTTGTCACTCGTGTCGGTGTCTACTCAAACTTTTAATACTTCTTATTGTCCATTCTATTTTCAGATGTTGAGCAACGTCTGGCCTAAGCTTACTCTTCGAACCAATGTACCAGAAAATAAGTCAACTTCGTTTAGTATCGTTGGCCTCCATTGTTGCGGCGATCTTGGACCAACTCTTATGAGGCTCTTTTCTTCAATGGCATCCTGTAGAGCTGTCATCCTGGTCGGCTGCTGTTACATGAAACTCACAACTGACAAGTATGAGATTGAATTTTAAAACTTTACATCTCTCGAATAACTTTGAGTTGAAATGGAGCTATGAATCATTCTAAGGAAGAATAATAGTACTTTTCGCTCGTAGTCGGTTAATTTATTATCAGTGTAAAAAGTACTAAATCTCCTTTTGATGTGATGATCATTTTGGAAAATTAGTGTACACAATGAAGGTTGACAGAACCATTCTCATTTATGTGGAACAAATTCACTCAGTGGTAGAATGGTTAGAAGAAGAAAATACACGCAAACTTCAAGCTCCAACTTTCTCTTCCACAAATTAAGGAGGCTGTTAATTGTGGACGAGTTCCCTCGACTAAATAATGAACTTCCCATAAAATATCAGAAAGATCTCGGTTTCACTTGAGTTTTGAATGCGTTGAACTGTGTTTGGTCGGGAAATAGAGAAATTCGTAGGGGCTTTATCACTGATTCACCCTTTTAATGGTCTTTTATTTCCTACTGGGGAGACCTACATTTTACGGTGATCCGAAATACAGGTATCTACGCGTACGACAGCCGTCGTGAAGTTGACTTGAATCGTGACTTCATTCAATGACAACACACCCGATGTGGCTTAACTTTGCTGTAGTTGGACATCCCACTTTTGGGTGGTGACTGCACCAGAGCCTTGCCGGGGAGACCCATGCCTGAGAGTAATGTTTGTTCTGGGTTGAGATCTCTTGAAATGGCATTGAGGTGATTTGGATCCAGAGATTGTGTGTGCAGGGGGGATTATTTTGTGAGGTAATATTAACATGGTTTCGGGGAGAGGCGATTCATTGGAGTATGTATTTCTCTTGTCCTTGAAGGTATACACTTATTGAGCATGTTTTGAATGTGTTAATTCGATTGTGCATATTCCATTTTCAGCCAAGAAAAGGTCAAAGGATATCCGATGAGTGAGTTTGTAAAGAGCAAAAAAAATCACGAGTTATCTTACTCTGCCCGCGAGATGGCGTGTCACGCTATGGAAAGCTATATATCCAAATTAAAAAAAGGAGCAGATGATTTGAAGGTAAGGAAAACTGAAATGTCTAACTTGTCTTTTCTTAGTCACAATGAAGCATCCAAATTCTGATTGCCATCATTTCATTTTGATATTTTAACCACATTTCAGTGTGCTCATCCCCTCCCTTAGCTGTCTCACCCAACCAGTGTACCCTGTAGTGCTCAGTTCTTTGATCACCAGCCAGGCGCTGTGTCTGTCTTCACGGCCCAGCTGGTTGCAATACACTGCTCGTTACGGTAGATAACGCGTCGTACCCGGTTCGGAGACCGGATTGTGATCTATAGCGACTCACAAAGCGCCCTGAGTGCTCTCGGGGCATTGGAACCTCCTCATCCCCTGGTTCGCGGATCCGTGATTCCACGGTTTCGGCGAGCCGGGCCGATGTCGAGATTATCTTCTGCTGGGTTCCTGGACATGTAGGTAATGAGGGTGCCAAAGAGTTCGCGAGGACTGGGCGACCACACCAGCGTTTCTCTCTTCCTTACACTGATTACGTGGCAAGAATCCGGGATCCCTGCGGGCTGCTTGGCAAAAAAGATGGGAGACGGTCGAGGGAAACCTACAGTTGCGCGCCATTCCTCCATGGACCTACCCCCCCAATGCCACGACGGCTTCAGGCTGCTTTCTGTCGTCTCCGAATTGGACAACTCGCGGGACGCACCGCCATTTGATGGAGCGCTCGCCTGCGCCATACTGGGAAGACTGCGTTGTCCCCCAGACTGTTCGGCACATTTTTGTTGAATGTCCCAGTCTGGGTAATCTTTGCTCACGTTACCTTTCCCCGTACCGGGACGAGTGGGGTCGCTACCGCTTGCCCCTTGTACTCGGGAGGAGTTCGTGTGCACAGACTTGCGGACTATATGACTCTTTAGTTTGTGTCTTAGCGTTTGTTTCTTTGTTATTTACTTGTTTTTTAATATAGCTTAGTATTGGGCTGTAACCTGAGTACGGAGACTTTTGCCCTAGTAGGCAGTCGCCAGATTGGCTCTTAAAATTAAAATAAAAAAATCAACTTTGATCACTCGTGGTCCGAGAAACCATTGCAAATTGGGCGTGGGGTTAATATGAGATTGTAGAAAGGAGCAGCCAACAGACTGTATGGCTCTTGTCTTTGTTGCATCTGTTATTTTTTTTTGTTCTGGAAAGAATACTTATAAGGTCCTCCACCTACTCCATGATGTAAAAGGCAACTAAACCTGGATATGGTATGCTGGCCTGGAAAGATGCATCCAAGGAAATGTCCGAGTGGACAACTGTGTTTAGGTAATAGACGGGCCTATAATGGACACTGTTCAGTTAATCTGCGTCAAGGTGTGAATCGTGTGGGTTAATGCAATGTACGGGTGTGTGTAGGAGGGAAAGGGAGCAGTAGATGATGTGTTGAAAAGAAAGAGATTGCAGATATTAACATTATGAAACGAACATGAGTGAGAACGAATAATTTTTTGTAGGATGGAAGAATGGAGTGTAATCAGGTTTCATCATGATGGAAGGAGAAAAAGAAGATGTGGCTGTGCTATTGAGGGTTGAGTGTCTGAGACATTGTTGGGTATGAATGTCTGGGTGAAATTGAAATTTTGCATGGATGAAACGGTGCGTGGTTGTAGTGCATAGACCCTACAATGCTAGTTCAGCTGAAAAAGAGAGGTTCTGAAATTAACATAAGTGATGTAAGGAATTGGGTTTTGGTTTATATGTGAAGACATTGGGTATAAAGAAAGATATGAACACGATTGTGATCGCGAGCGAATGCTTCGAGATGGTTCTAGCTTGTAGGAAAGATTTGTGAGAATGCACCTGTGAAGGGTTGCAAGAGGTTTGTAACCCCGCACGTAATTGTCCTGTGTACACTGTTAAACACAGCACCCGGAGAATCGGGACGCCCTCCTGGTCTTAGTTTCCCCAGTCGTCCGAACTCTATTGAAACTACCCGTTTGTTTTTTCCTTCCAGACATCTCCATTTTACCCTTTGGGGGCCATTTTCTTTATAATTATAAGCCCCCTTCTCAGCTCTTGACGACCAGGGGCTATTTTTTATAGGAAAGTCGCCGACAAGCTTTTGTTCACTCCTCTCTGGTCGGGGTCCTTAGGGGGCTCATCCTCTCCCTCTTGTCTACCCGCGGTGGTCAGGTGTAGGGTAGGATGGAAACTGTTTCAGCTGACATCTGGAGGATTGTGTGTCCTGCTGGTCCCGATGCCTATACGGTTTTCACTTCATCTATTTTTAACACTCTCTACAGATCTCTGCGGCGATGCCTTCGTTGGTTTCGCTCTAATTTTTTTGAGAAAAATAAGGGAAGACGGAGCAAACGAGGATTATTTGAGTGTCTGAGAAAAAGGAAACTGATAGATGGACAAGTGGATGGTGATGTGTGTGTGTGCAATAAGATAATTTGTGAGGGAACATGTTTGGTTTCCTCTGGCTGAGAATGACCCATAACTCGAGGTTTATTTGGCGTGTAAAAAAGTGTTGGGCGAGTATGTGAGATTGATAGAGGGTCCCTCATTCCAACTACCTATCGTTTTATAGCCCGCCGGCTTCAAACACGCTCTAACTGGATTGGCTAGTAGAGAGCCGGACGCGAGTCTTTAAGCGAACCCGGCTGACGCTTCCGGGGTGGCCATACGAATCGCTCATATAGACCTGTCAAGTCGGGTTTACCCAGTCTGTGTAAGTTGCTCTAAGGCCGTACACGACAACTCCTTATCGTTTAATGTCCAAGTGTGTCGATTGCTGAGAGCTGCACCCTTCTTCGATCGAAGCAATGTGACTGTATTTCCTGGAGAAGGAAATCCTCACCGTTCAGGCTGTGGATCGTACCTCTTTTTCGCGAGGCATTGGTCATGGTTCTGGCGCGCCCAGCACTATATGGAACGTTTTAGGTCTTATTTTTTTTTAAAAAAAGGCCTCCCTGCCTACGAGCACGGTCACTTCCGCGCTCATAAAGAACCATTTTGCGGGTTCTACCCTGTCCGGCGCTCACCTGGTAAAGCTGGCGGCACAAAAAGTTCCCCCCCCCCCCCATCCTTGGCTAAAACCAGCGCCACCCCTTCCCCAGTGTAACCGTTTCCTGTAAGGCGAAACGGCCGCGTACCTCCACCGAGTTGTTAAGACTCTCAGGAGCCAAACCCTCCGAAGGTTGTCGTGAGGCCGTCTTCAGTGACTGCTAAAGCTGTTCCCCTTTAGGACCTGTCGAGAAGTTTAGGTAGGTAGATGAGGCCGTTGAGTTCTCCGGCAAACTCATCCTCATGGGCCTAACTACTATAGTATTGAGAGGATCTTTCTGTTATTCAAATGTAATGTTTGTTGTATTGGTGTCGTGTGAGTCCATGAGGTTGTGGGTTTTGTTTTGTGGCAGGTGTCCTTTTGGGTTTTTTTTCTATTTGTGGTAGTCTGGTGTGAAAAGCATTACTATTGATTTGTTGGCTGAGGCAGTTTTGTGTGAGTCAGTCCTAAAGTCTCACTGTAACATTGAACAATGTTATTCGATGAGACAGGTGCATTATTTTTGCTCCAGGTTCACTCTTATCGAGCGGTCCTTGAGGAATTGATCGTACGACGAAATCCAGAGCTGGAACACAGTGGGCTACGATCGGTGAAAAATGCTCACTTGCTATCCTTTCGAAGGTAAAGGATAAAATATTTAAATATCAAGGTTGGTTCTTACAATAGTGACAGGTTTTTATTGAATCAGATATAAAGAAAATGTTTGAAAGTAAAAGAGGAAATAAGTGCGAGCATAGAGAGATAGTAAATGGGAACAAGGTTCAAAAAGTAGTAGTAGGTAGTACAAGGTGTGTGGAGGTATACAAGAAATGAAAAGAAGGAAAATGAAATAACGATATGAAGCGTGTAATGGAAATATTAAACAAAAAGGTCTATAGGATGATGTATTTGACTGCATACAAGGAGATGATAAAGAAAATGAAATGTGCTTAAACAGCAGCAAATGCTGCGTTTGGACAAACGATGAATGATGATCTTGATGGGAGCAGGTAGCAGCTATTCTGGAAGGAGGTGAGGAACCGGAAGAATAGGGGTGTGAACAGAGTACAACCTGTAAGCAATAAGGTCAAAAGTAGATGGCTAGAAAACTTTAATGAGCTGTATATATGGTGTGGGTATGGAAGATAATGAAAATTTAAATATGATTGCCTTTGTGGGCGTAAATCGGGTGTTATATCGAAGTATGGAATAAATAAGCATAGGAGAGGTTAGTTCTCTGAGATGTCTAAAATATGGGAAGGGAGATAGAGAAGGTGATATAGTCGCTGAGATCCTAAAAAGTGGTGGAGATTGTGTTATTGGAATGGGTCTGGTGGTTGTATTGTTAGGCATTTAAAAGTGGAAGAGTGCTTGAAGAGTAAGAATGCAGTAATGGTGCCGTTGTATAAGGGTAAAGTGGATGCAGGTGAATGCAAGGACTACGTAGGGGTAAGTCTGCTGTGTTTTAGGTATAAGGTATGGAAAAATCTTGCTTAAGCGTATAAGAAGAATAAGTGCGAGATTGATAGGGGATGAACAAGGGGTTTAGAGCAGTGTGGTGTGTGTAGATCAAGCAGTTGCGCAGACAGAAAGCTGAGAAAACAAAGCAAGGGATAAGTCATGTAAAGTGTGTGGTAGATTCATGGATCTGGAGAAAGCTTATGGTCATGTAGATATAAAAGCATTATGGCAGGTGCTAAGAATGTATGAAGCTAATTTTAAACTTTTGGATGTAGTGAAAAGTATTTTTGTTAAAGGTAAAGCGTGCGTTAGGGTAAATAATCGTCGGTGTAGGTGGTTTTAACATGTGTGTAGGAGTAAGACAAGGTTGTGTGAGGCAGGGAAGCTACTTTTATATCTTTATGGATGGACTACTGAAAGCAGTATATATGGGAATGAAGGAAAGGGCTATAGAAAACATTCCTCACCAATCTCACAGCCTGGTGAGGAACGTTTTCTAGGTTGGTATATGGTTATGATGTGGTGATGGCTGAGAGGGATTTGGAAATGTTGATCGAAGCTTATGATGGTGTGTGAGGAGGGGACTAAAAGTGGATGCAGAAAGGAGCGAGGTAATTGTATTTTGGGGTGTCACCCTTGAACATTTGTTAAGTTTTAACTTTCTTGAATGCGTTGTAAACGATAGTGGTACAGTTGAAGCAGATGGCGACCACGGGGTTTTAATGGTAGGGAAGTCTGGGGCGAAGGGAGCTTTAGTGAATGGTAAGGGTTTGAGAATGGAATGTACCAAGAAGATTCATAAGAGTGTGCTGGTGCCACTGTTGGTGTATGGGAGTGAGACTATGGTATGAAAGGAGGAAATGTCTCTTTGAGAGCAGTGTAAATGAACAACTTGAGAAGGTTATTTGGTGTGTAAAAGATAGATAGATAGTTAAGAAGGACTGGTAAGAGATGTTTATGGTGCGAATGAAGTTGGCACTGAGTGTTCTGAGGTGGTATGGGCATATTAGAATAGATGGCAATAGGCTTGTAATGAGAATATACGAGAGCGAGGGTCGGGGTGTAAGAATGATTGGAAGTCCGCTTTAAAATGTAGGTTAATTGTATGAATGAGTTTTTGAGAGTGAAACGGGTCAATGAGCCAATGAATCAGTACTCGTAGTGTTTTTTTTTTTAGATTTTTAACTCTTTGCTGTAGGTGGCAGTTACATGGTGTGTGTCAATGTTTATTTAGTGTAATATGGACGTTTAGTGTGATATTTGAGTGATTCTTGTTTGGATGCGCATGTTTGCTGTTGGCTAGGCTGTGATGTTTTGCTGGCCATCTGCATATTATTGTATTTCGATGGGAGGAAGGGGCGTTATGCATAAATAAATTGAAGAGTGTAGGTAACAGGATTTGCCCCTTGTGGAATACCGTTGTAAAGGGGTATGTATTTCGAGAATGTTAGTGCGTAATTATCCTTGCCCATTGGAGGGAAAGTTGAGGAACGATTTTGGTCGTTTTGTGTTGAGAATTTTCTTGTAGATGTGTCGTGAGACTGTGTCAAATGCCTTCTCAATTGATGTCGATGGAATGCAGGGTGGCTTTTGCACGAATCCGTCTATGATATGTTGCAGGTTTGTGAGGATGGTGGTAGATTTTGTCAATCCATGTTGAGTGGAAGCTAGTTGGAATGTGTTTATTGAATTTTTTGTGTTTTAAATATTGATGTGTTTATTGAATGTTTTGTGTTTTAAATATTGTTGATAAAATTACAATGTTGCTGGCCCTTCCTTTTCTCGTCTCCACACACAAATATACCCACTCTTCTGTCCAAGACCTATCTAAGGCTCACATCTCCTCCCCCCTCGGCATAGAATGGCTGTTCCCCACATGGTTACGAAGTTATCTACTCTTTAGTTGGTGACAAAACAATACTAACTTAACCTCCCGCTCCCCTACAAGCGCCAGCCCCTGGTATCCTCGGAATTGCCACTGATTGTCATTCTAATCTCTGCGAATTTCATTTTCCGGTTGGGGCATCACGTCCACGATTGAAAAGCGACGGATGGCGTAACTAACCCAACACATTTTCTTTATTTTTTCCAACCAAAATTAGCGATCCTATCTGTCGGTTGTCAATCAGGACCATGATCGTCGAAAGTACAAGAAAAGCCGATCTTCAGTCGAATTTATAAAGAAAAACCAAAATACTTTAAAATTGTCCATTTCCACTCCCCCCACTCGATCTCTAGCATAATCGGCATAGATTAACATCTGAACCAACGTACTCTCTTGGAACTTAATTACACACGATACACTCAAACCATTTGCTTTCACAAACACACTCGTCCCTGAGACACCTACCTTGTTATCGCTGCCTGCTTCTTCTGTGGTTTAATTCATAGGAATGATCAACTTTGGGAACGAGTAAGAATTTTTTTTTTATTTTAAAAACTTTGTCTCCGTAGCTACGCCCACAAAGCTCTTGGTCGCTTAAAAGAAATTTCGTTCTCCGAAGAAGAATTGTCGACAACAGATATTAATCAGAAACTTTCCGATTGGATAAAAGTAAGCATTGCCCCGAGTATTGTTGTGCCCTTAAAAACACTGCGCTGGTCAAGTATACAATGCAGCAATAGGTGTATAAACTTTTTAGTCAACTTTTGGTATATATTAGAGGAATTTGCGGTTACTGCAGTAATGGTTAGGCGCATTCACCCTGTATCAATCAGATCTGCTTGGGGGAGAGCTCCTTACCCAGTCAAAGTGACTATCCATTAGACTGTGTCGTAAAAAGAATTTTTTTCATTGTTAATTTGCCCTTAACCTAAGGTTCTGCTTATGGCCCAGCGGCCTCCGGGATTCTCCCTGAGAACCAGTTCCTTGTAGGTTTGCGAGGTGCAAGTATTAGTATGAATATATCGGATTTTAATGTGTTTAATGATGAAGCAACAAGCCATCGTCCGTGCTCATCTTTTTATTGGGGCTGTGTGTGTAGGGAAGTTGAATGCGGTATACCCCATCTGTTCCAGCGGCTCTTGGGACGAGCCCCTGAGGGTTAGGGTGTTTCTATTTTCCTCAGAAGCATCGTCGGGGGGATGACGATGTCTTCTTGGTGGCTTTCATACCGCATAGCTACGCCGTGTCATCCTCAACTGTTTCTGTTTGCCACCCGCACCGCGCCCGGGCGATTGATTTTAGGGCTTCACCGCGGGATTGCTCCATTCTGGCCTAGAGTGCTGCAGCTCGCGCTCCGACCGGAACTTGCTTCGACGTCAGTGCGTGTTGCGAAGTAGATTTTTTCTTAGCCAGTTCCTCCTCGCCTACTTCTTTTTTATCCTAATTCAGGAATACGGGCAGCTCTTCGGACTGCTTGGCAAAGAAGATGGGAGATGGTCGAAGGCAACTTAAAGTTGCGTGCCATTGCGCCGCGACTATTTCCATGGACCTATCCCCCAATGCTGCGACGGCTTCAGGTCGCTTTCTGTCGTCTCTGAATCGGACACACTAGTGTGACGCATCGCTATTTGATGGAGCGCTCGCCTGCTCCCTATTGTGACGACTGCGTCGTTCCCCAGACTGTTCGGCACATTCTTGTCGAATGTCCCAGTCTGGGTGATCTTCGCGCACGTTACCTGTCCCGGTACCGGGGTGGGCGGGGTCGCTACCGCCTGTCCCTTGTACTCGGGACGAGTGCGTGCACATTGACTGGTGGACTTGTTGACTTGGGGGGGGGGGCGGCCTCCTCCCTATTATTTAAGCAGGGTTTGTTTTGTTTTGGGTTTTTTTTTTTGTTGCTTTTTGCCCTTTAGGTTGCACGCTCCTGCGCCGGGGGGACCTCCCCCGACGCAGGAGCTTGCTTCCTTTCCCCCTTTTTGGGGTGTTTTTCGTCTCTAATTTTATTTTAAAGTAGCCTAGAACTAGTCCAGTTTTAATACGGCGACTAATGCCCAAGTAGGCAGTCGCCAGATGAGCTCTTAAAAAAAAAAATCTTTATTATTGATTTTGTTATATTATGTTCCATCCCCTCTTTTCTATCCTAGCCAAATCCCTTAAAATAGGTTTAAGATTATTTATCTTTGCAACTCGGTTTAAGGACACCACCCGACTTGGGTGTCACCAATTAAGAGGGTTACCATTACCGGGGCCGTCGCCACCTGGCCTGTAGGTCTTACCCAATCAACGGGAGAAAATCTGCTTTTAAAACGGAAGACTGCGTTGCCCCTTTCCCCCCGACTGTTCGGCACATTCTTGATGAAATATACCAAATAGAAAATAAATGCTCTCTTTAACTATAAATTTAAGGTTTTCTTTCATCAGACGCCACTTTCCCTCAATGTGGAGTCGGCGCTCATCAACGGTACGCTAAAAACTACCCACCTACTTGTACCTTCATTTTTTATAGGTTGTGATCTTCTATTCCATTCGACTGATGATGGCCCCAGCTGTAGAGTCGCTCATATTGCTCGACAGGTTATATTATCTCCGCGAAAACAGTAAGCTTCAAATCATTGGTGGGGAGTCGAAATACCATGAATGGTCTCGACTGCACCTTGGCTGAATTAGGTCCTAACGTGTTGAAAATACCTAAAGAGCACCAAATGGGACGGTACCTCAATACTATTTTCATTCTATTGACAAGGTAATCTAATGGGTTCATGATGATTGATCACAAACATGCACTATAGCACTCAGGTTCAAGAGGCATCGAACCCCCCTCACAAATCATCAACTACTCAATCTCAAAATGTCTCAAACATCTGTAAATCTACATAACTCATTCTTAAGCGGAAAAAAATACCCACATACCCTGCACCCCCTCCAAAATTATGGAGTCTTATCCTAAGCAAAATCAACCCGCTAGATACCTCCCAATATGGAACCTATTCATTGTACCGAATGGCAACAATAGACAAGCAACGCCTTCAACAGTCCCCAGACATATCTCACCAAAATAGTAAAGCCACAAAACTTCCAATACAAAGGCCGTGCGGCCTTACATCGCCTGGGAGTATGACCGCCCGGACCGAGCTAGATTAAGTTCGAATGCTGGCTACAAGAGAACAATGACTTCTTCAAAATCATGTCGCTCTTAATCCACGCTAATAGACCAATCTAAAGGATTTAAAAAGAATTGACTATTTTAACCATCACCTTTGCTGTCGCAGTACACCCGAAGATTAAGATTTTCACCCACCCCTGGGCAGGGTTGGCAAATAAAAAAACCTGGGTTTTTTTTTCTTTTTCAAATGAAATTTGAAAAAAAAACAAGGGGGGGGGGGTCAAGAAATGAATGCTACTTATTATTTTATTCAAAATTCATATGTGTTTATAATAATAAGGTAAACTACAATATACCCAGTTATGGTATGCGGTTAGTCTAGCAATGAGTAGCCATCTTCAAACTGCATTGGGCACGCCTGTGGGACCCTGTTAGATTTGTCGTGGACGAGAAGCGCCCTCGATGCTGTGTGGTGGTCACATAATCGTGACCTACAAGATAACCCGACTCCCTAACCATCGCTATACTAACCGCATACAATCACTGGGTACACTGCAGGAATTCCAAGTGGATGAGCAGGGCGTGGTTATGGTTATGTAGATAAAGTATTTGTACTTGAAACCATGCTAAAAGGAAAACACAAGATGTATATGCTGAGTTCATGGATCTGGAGAAAGCTTATAATCCTGTACACGAAGCATTATGGCAGGTGCTAAGAATGTATGGACTGAGTGGTAAACTTTGGATGATGTGAAGAGTATTTGCTCGAAGTAAAGTGTACATTAGGTAGAGGTGAAAGATAGCTGGAGTGAGTAGTTTGAATAAACTAACTAAAGTTAAGGCATGTGATGTTGCCATAGCCGTTTAAAATCTTTATGGATGAAATCTGAGAGAAGTGGGACTTGAAATGCGGAATGGGATCTATATGTCGGCACATGTTGATAACTGAGGGACGCTTTGTCTGCTTGAATACAACTGTTCCATGTAGATTCCTATTTCAGTAAGCAATGAAACTTTTGAAGCTCCTAAACAGCCGTGAGGAGAATAAGCCTAGTTTCTTAGCATATTTTCCCCACCTGTTGTTAACGACTGTCAATGCTCTTTTGGCAGCATGGGATTACTTCCAAAAAAGATTAATGTTAATTTGCATTTAGAAAAAGGATCAACGATTAAGATAATCTGAAGAACATTTTGTATTGCAGATACAGACTCAAAATGTGTGATCGCCCCCATCTTTGACCCTTCATTGTCTCCCCGCAATCACGCCCTCATCGCGACCAAAGGAATATAAATAACACTCAAGTAACAAAAGAAAATAGTATTTATTTCATTTTATAAAAATAAGGCGGGGATATTCTTATAACGAAGACTTCAACTTTTCTAATAACTCTTCCGTCTTCCTGAAACTAAAATGATGATACATTAAAGCAAAGGCAATACAAGATAAACACAAAAAAACTCCGTTTATTTTATGCTGAGACTAATGAATACTCACATCTCAAAGTTCCTTTTTACGGATGTAACTTCTAACTCTTCCTCAGTAGGAGTCAGTGGGGCCTGAATACGTTCCTGAATTACAAGAACCTTTTCAACCGAGCACCTCATGTTGTGTCTGGAAGCCCGTCCAGGATCCGCCCATAACAGCAACAATAACCAACTTCCAGCCCACATGAATTCAACAGTCTACGACGAGGAAATAAAATTATTTTTACACACAAGACTTTGTTTTGAATCCACCAGGATATCGATTTTAATTATGCTATTCCAAGAGTGAGAAATTTAGGTTAGGGGTGGGCCAAGAAGAAAGAAAACTCGAGACCAAAGAATCCAAAGGAAACAAGGGATCGTGTCTCTAATTATGGCGCAATTTCGCTCCTAAGCCAGATGGCTGAAATGCGGGAATCGAAGGATGTGATCATTCCTATGTTATAAGTATTTTAGAGGTTTGGGGGTCGAATAGGAGGAAACTAAAGAAATAAAAGGTAAGGAAAGTAAAAGCTAAACATTAATGGATAAAACTTTAGATGTTCAAATTTAGACACATTAATTTTTTTCGTTGCTTCCATAAAAACACAGGAGTTGATCAGAGAACAAGCAGTTCCACATTCTATTTTATTCCTCATTTTCGCCTTGGCCCAAAGCAACTCTATTTGGTTGTGTGGGCACCTCTTTCTGGGCAGATTCATTATAGATAATGTTTCTGCCTATCTATCAGGAACTGCATACATGAAACATTCACACATGTCATGCAAATCCCTCTGAAAACTCACTGCACTGGTAAAACACTCCAGACATTCTTTCTCTAGCAGCGCGTACGTTGTAATTTTTTAAGGGGGAAGGGGGGGGGGCAATGCTAATGCTTCAATAAAAGAAAAAAAAGATCGCAACACTAAAGATGACTGCCTAATCATTCGCGTAACCGGCCGTTCATCCATCTGGCTGAGGAGACGATATTGCGCCATAATAAGAGAAAAATCCGAAACAAGAGTGAATTATATAAGAAAGGTACTCATCCCTCGCATCGTGGACAAGATCCTCCGAACGAATGAAAAGTTTGTTGTCGTCGTCTGCTCCACCTAGGGCGGGTGGATATGGCTGCCCCTATTGGGAACACTGATATCCCCTCGCAAGTGTTCCGAAACAGAGTGAATATGAATGTGCTGTAGAGATTGGCTATGTGCATCACGATGCGTGTGGTGCTAAGTACCTCCGACTATTCACTCAAAGTTTGTATCTGCAATCGCTGTGGTCGACCACCTTTCTCGACGTCAGCAATCTAACTTCGTATCTACTATGCTAGCGAGAGCTCCATGCTATAGTACTGGAGGTCAGGAACAGAAGTTGACAAACAAGAGCAACGAACGAGTATGGAAATAATCAGAGATAATCACGCATGGATAGATTAAATGCAGATATAGGTTAAGCACTTGTAATGGAATTAATATAGTTCTGAATTAAGATTATTGTATTTCCGAACTTACTTTTCTTCTTCCTGGGGAGGAAGGTAGGCACTAGCCATTTGAAAAGTTAAGAGGAAGAAATAAAAATTGCAGATAAAAAAACACCGCAGGACAGCTTTTAAAATGAGCTGGAATGCCGAGGTTCAGGAAATAAGCTATATGGCTCCACAACCCATATTAAGTTCTTAAAGCGAAAAGAAAAGTGAGAGGAATAAGCAATAAAATTGAAGGCGTCTTTAGTCAATGCCTGCCGCAAATATAAATATCAACGAGGTAAAAAGTAATATCTGAAGAGAAGTTGCTTAAGGTAGGGGAAAGGCCTCAACTCCCATTACCGAAAGGGAAAAATACTAATGGGTTAAAGGACAGAGAATGCACTAGCTTCCTTCAGCCCCGACTAGTGTCGAGGACGTCAGACTTGTTTCTTTCAACCATAATAAATATAATGGTACGATTCAATTACCTCTATGTTTGCGATCTCCTCCACAAGTGCGTTGATGAAAGAATGGATCAATTTAGCTGTCATGTGAACTGAGGACAACAAAACGAAGGCTTCCTTCCATAAATCTTTCACACGACAAATCTCTTCATTTTCGTTCTGGACAAAAAATTGTGTAAAGCTTCTTGTAAAAGATAACATGATTTATCATCAGTAACCACTCCGCCCTTCAAGGTGGGGAGTGACGATCAGTAGCGACACGAAAAACAACTACCTCTCTCCTATATGCCCCCCCATCTAATTTGTGGGGGGGGGGGGGGTTATGGCATATCTGACAACTAACTCCCTGCAGGGACATAACGGTAAAATAATATTGCAGTATTTTTGTCTGATAAAAAAAAATCAAACAAGAAATACAAAGGCACATTAAGATGCGCGAGCATGGCCCACTCCCTCGGGCGTACGCATGTACCAAAACACAACTAAGATACTGGACAAGAAAAGGGATAGGGACTTTGCTCGTCCTGGTAGCTGGGGGGAGAGGAACGCGAAACTTGTAAAGATTGGACATTCAACACAGTGTGGTTCAGGGAAGCGCTCCATCAGATGGCGCTGATACTCGCCTGTGTACGCGATTCGGATGAGACAAATAAATGAGGAAACCAGCTCTTCGGTGATGTCTAAGTAGTAGTCCATGAGTTCAATTGTATAAACCACTCCTTTTAGGAAATTCATAGTAGACTGCAGCGTTACACTCAAGAGGCGAACTATTGAATGTCCGAAGGGCACTAATCAATGGTCGCCTCAGGAGGTTCACCAGAAGGCTACCGTGAGATCAACGGATCACCTTCGGCTCTATACCCGTCAATTAGGTAATGGAGCATGTGGTCTTTGGACAACAGGTGTCTGAATGCGGGGGCCCAACATAATCGAGGATCTGCTCACTGCACTTGCGACTTTAGTCTTTGTCTAGGCCTCAGACCGAGAGCGCCTCGAGGCCAGTATTGGCATGGTTGCTTACCGAAACCAGAACCGACCCGTCAGTCCCCGAAGCAGATGAACCCCTAGTCTTAGATTTTTTTTTTTCCTTATGGTTATCAAGAAAATGGGAGCGGCTCCCATTAACATGACAAACCTCGGATCGACGAGTGTTGAGAACAACCGCTTCGGAGCGGGCATCCAGCTGCCATTACACCACCGGCCGCACGGCTATGGCGTCACGCCACAACACAAACAATTACATAGCGTGCAGCGTACAACTGCGAGCCACTATTACTCCGCTAGATATTAACAAAAATCGTCTTATTTTCTTTTCACTGCTTGATCTCGTTCGCAGTGAAAGCGGCTCAATAAATAACCCTTAGTCTCTAATGATAGCGGCCCGTAGCCACTGGGTTGGAGACTCCACACTTGATGAGACTGTCTGCTAGTTGTTGTGTCGTGTGAACCCAACTCAGCGATGAAATATCCTTTCTAGCTAGCATATCGCGTAGAACAGCCACATCAATTCTCAATCTTTGATCATCAACATTCTTAGAAGAGTACAGAGACTCAGCCACTCTTGTTGCCCACAAAACAATGAATGTTAACACTAGTACAGCGAGATATTTCAACAATGATACTGGTGATGTAGACAGCAGCTTCAGTGCATTTAAGAAGAGCCAGGGTCTCGGCAGACAATGTTGAAGTGATAACACGCCAGATTTTCCTAGTCTGTCAGTATATTGGACGATAAGCACCACTATCATCCTCCAGGAATACAATAAATGCTCCTTGAGAACTGCCATCAGACAAATTAGCAAAAGCTGCATTGGAGTAACACTTTAGAGAACAGGTTTCGAGTGGCTCAAGCTTAGGAAAGTCTAATCTCATGTTGTCTCTTGTCACTTGAACTATTAACTTATTCAATCTGAGCAAATCACCGACAGTTGCCTTGTTACACGCAACTCTCAACTGACAAGTTTTAAAAGAAATGTCTGGTCTGTTATGTGTTGCAATCCAGTTCAGTTCTCTGATCAAAGGTCTATACTCTGTCTTTTCCGCCAGTGTTAAGTCGCTTGTTTGAAGAAGAGCATACTGATGCCAACAGGTGTCAAAGTTGAAGCATACTGGAACTGATCAACAGTCAAGCCATGTGCAGTTGTGTTGATGTCCAAACCAACATACGTGAATGATGCTGAGGCTAAGCTGCCAATCAAGAACCTGTGATGTAATTTCTTAACGGGCAGTTTCTACCCAGCGAAAATCATCAACGTAGACACAAATTATGCCCATCAAAATTAGTCATTGTATCACAAAAACAAAGAATTATCTAACAAACACAAGTGAACACCAAGCCTCAATAATTCATCCTTCACTCTTAAATACCAAGCTCTGGCTGCATCACACAAACCGTACAGTGTGTGGTTTAATTTTCACACGTTACCATTAAAATATTCAGGAGGAGGTTTCAAGTAAAGCTCACATTCACTGACATTGCCCTGAAGATAAGCAGCCTTTACGTCAACAGTGTGACGCTCCCACTGCTTGGAAGATGCCAGAGACAAAGCCAGACGCACTGCTTCGCTGGAACACGTAGGCGAATCATTGCGCAACGAGATAAGTGTCCTCTTCAAAGCCACGTGCTACTAATTTCCCTTTAGTAATCGTCTTATTATCTTGCACTTTCTCAGTTATCACCCACCTCACTGATACATCTTGACCAACATTTTCAACTTTATAAACATTGTTGTTTCTCCAGTTTTGCATTTCAGCTTCTTTCGCTGCCATCACATCATCACTATTAAACATTACAACCATCTCTACACTGTCGGGTATCGCAGATAATTCAACAATATCATTCAAGTCAATCCAACCAACAATACCATCAGAGTCGTACCTGACGTTGAAATAATTGCAATATTTGTTACTTGTGGCTTTTCCCGCTCTACTCAATGTCACCATTAGCTGAACTCACACATTGAAATCGCAGTCCAACTTTGATCATGGTTAGTTGTCTGTTGATTTGGGCTGCAGAGTTACCGCCGATGTCAACGCACTATCTTCATATTGATTCTCATTACCATCAGCCGACTGATGGACTTCAGTAGCCTCATCATTGCTGTCATGGCTGTGATCATCCTCATCATCCACAGGAGGATAGCAGTCTTCTTCATCAAACCGCTGTTGCTCTACATCTACACCATCTGGTGTAGTCTCACTGGACATGGTCGTGTTAACTGGAGCATGGGTTAAGCGACAGGCATGAACTCTCACATAGACACCACCATGACGAACCAACACATGCTTTCCGTCGCGTATGATCACAACACCGGGCTCGTGCCACTCGTAGAAAACTTTATCACCATTACAGTAAACTCTCGATATAACGAACTATATGTGGCGGGGGGGGGGGGTCGTTCGTTAAAGCCGATGGGCGTCAAAAGCAATGGAAATAACGAACCAAGTTCGTTATGGATATGTAATACGTATGTAATTATTAATAAAGTTAAGTGGACTACACAACATAGTATTGATACCAACCTTGCACTGTAGGAGACATATGACACACCAACACTCACTCAGGCTGGTCGTAACGCTTGCCTGTTAAAACCGATGGAGTTTGGCCAGAAAATTTGGTTCGTTATATACGAAATTCGTTATATCGAGGGTTTACTGTACTTAGATTTTCCGCATCGGTAGTACGAACATTGATTCTTAAAGCTCTATTCAGTCGCTCATTTAACTCTATCTTCAAAATCTGCTGCACGACAGAGTGCACAGCATTCAATTATATTTTAAAATAGTGGAAGCCGTCCCCGGTTCAGCGGCAGGAAGTATATTGCAAGACACATTAGGCATATCAGGGTTAAAGCCAAATACTAGTTGGTTAGGTGAAAATCCTGAATTATTCAACAAGGCATTACGTGCAGAAATTGCACAGGCAAGCGCTGTCTCTAGATCACAACTAGAATTAGCCATAATTAAAATTACTAGATTACCAATGAATGCATTGAGCCGTTCACAATTCCCGTTACTCCATGGGCTCTCTGCTGCTTCTGTAGTCATCACCTTTATATTGAATGCTTCACCAAGGGCTCTCATCTCATCATATCATTATTACCCCCCATCCTCGTTATTAGTGGGGATCTTCTGGGAGAACCAAATAGACTAATCCAACACATGAGCAACCCTTTAATAATTGTTGAAGCAGTTTTGTTTTTGATTAGTGTTGCTGTACAAAATCTTGTAGCCATGTCGACTATCACAAGTAAGTAACATTGACCCCACACTTTTCAAATCCATTGCAATACTTTTGTTAAAACTTGTCGCCATAGGTAAACATACAACTGATCTAGGAACAGGTCTTTAAACTTAACACATGTTTCACAAACACTTAATAAAAATCATTAATTTCCCGTTCAAGATCAGTATTGTTGCTACCCGCATTTCTTAGAAGCTTTATCAATTTTTCAGCTGTGGGATGTCCAAATTGTTTGTGTAGCTTGAAGGCAACTTTCTTCACATTAGCATCAGTAGAAGCCAATATCACCTCGTGAAAGTTAGCCTGGCAATCTTCACGGTGTCATTCACAAAATTCAAAACCATGCCAGCAGTTTCCATAGACTTCTTTCTCAGCAGCAACGGAATATTCACACGAATGTTATTAATCCAACAAGGAATTGTTAATTTCTTCAATGGAGGTACACAGGCGCCATCACCAAACGTAAATGTTGAAACAGATGGCTGCTCACTAATCAATGACTGGTCATATTCAGATAGGGAATTTAGGTATCGCTACAGCCCCAAACTACCAGACTGTAGCAGAACAACCGGTGTCTAGTATAGCGATGCCTTCTGACTCTTCAAGCAATGTAAGCAGCTTGGTTTTCCTTGCTTCGTTGTGTACATCACCTATAAACAGTGACCCTATTATTATTGTTCTCATACGCATGTGGAGACCGACATGTCCAATCATATTTCGAATCACAAACTGCACACCGTGACGCTTGATCATCACATTCTATGGGATTAAGCTTACGAGCTCATGACTGAAAAGGGAAGGATTCTTGTCGTTAGCCCACGGTCCACACGACTCGTACTACCCTGACTCCGCGATGCATGACCACCACGGTAGGAACCTCGACCACGCCGGCCACCACGAGTAAATAATGCCTCACCACTAGTGGGCTTGTCAGCATAAAACACTAGCTCACTCTTGATACTAACAATGGGCATAATAGTCGTTGTGCTCGAAGCACCGATCTCATGACCAAAAACATGTTTTAGAGTAGATTTCAAATTAGCATAGGAAACCTCATTATCAGGAAGTTTGCAAGATGCCAAGATGAACGCGGTCACAGGATCAAGAAGAATTATATCTTCCTGCGAAAACTTGAAATACATGTGTTCAAATTGGCTCACAAAGTAATTAATGTTTACACTTTCCGAACTACGAAAATTGTACAAATTACAAAAAGTTGTAAATTGCCGACGACCCTTTTGGGGGTAAGAACAGTCCATCTAATTTCCCCAACAAGATTTCGACACCGTCATCGTTTTTTTAAATCATCAACACTGATTTCTGAAGAGGCTACCGGCCCTTCCATTCAACACTAAATACCAATATCTTTTTTTCCAAACTGTCATACGAGGGGCGGTCAATAAGTTTTGCGAATCTGTAGGGCAAAACAGAGGAAGAGGGATGGCTGTTTGTGGGGATGATAGGACAAGTTATGGCAAGTGTCAGGACCTGCAGCCACACGCTCCTGCCTCGTCTATTTAAGAAGCAGTAGCTGATCGCAGATCGTCAGTCACAAATTTTTCAACAATGGAGAAGGTTGAGCACCGCGCAGTGATCAAATTTTTGACCAAGGAAGGCAAGAATGCAAAAGAGATCCATGAACGCATGGTTGCAGTGTACACCGACACCGCCCCTTCCTATGCAACCATTGCTCGCTGGAATAGGGAGTTCCGCCATGGTCGTGAGTCCCTTGAAGATGAGCCCCGTCCAGGACACCCGTCAGACGTGACCAACGAGGACAGCGTGGCCCGTGTGAAGAGAATGATCCTCTAAAATCGACGAGTGAAGGTCAAAGAAATCGAGCGAGAACTTGGAATATCACATGGAATATCAACATCATCCACGACAATTTGGCCATGACCAAGGTCTGTGCCCGTTGGGTGCCTAGAAACCTCACGCCTCATGATCGACTTCAACGTCGTCAAAGTTCGGAGGAGCTGCTGCTCCTGTACAACCAAGACCCGGCGGGATTCGAGTCACGCATAGTGACAGGTGATGAAACGTGAGTTCATCACTGGGATCCCGAGACCAAGCTAGAAAGCATGGCCTGGAAGCACAGGGGCTCTCCGACCCCCATCAAGTTGCGGACCCAAACCTCAGCCGGGAAGATCATGGCCACCATCTTCTGGGATTCTGAGGGAGTGTTGATGGTGGACTATGCGCCTCGTGGAAGGACCATCACAGGCCAATATTACGCCGAGGAACTGGCTGGGTTGAAGAAGTGCATTCGTCAGAAGCGGCGCGGTAAGTTGACACGCAGTGTCCTGCTCCTCCACGACAATGCCCCTGCCTACAAGGCCAGAGTTGCACAAGCTGCCCTGCGCGAGTGCGGATTCGAGGAGCTCAACCATCTCCCCTACAGTCCGGATCTGGCCCCTAGCGACTACTTTTTATTCTGCCAGCTAAAGGCTGCACTGCGTGGAGGCCGGTTTGGGGACGATAAAGATGTCCAGCTCGCCCTCCAGGAGTGGATTGAACAGCAGTCGGGAGATTTCTGGTTGTCGGGAATTCGAAGCCTTAGGGACAGGTGGCGCAAGTGCATTAAAGTCGAGGATAGTTATATTGAAAGATAATAAAACACTTTTCCTCATATCTCGTTTCCTTATATGCGAATTGCAAGACTTATTGACCGCCCATCGTAACACCCATCATTGTTAAGTTTAGGCGGCGATTTCAATAAACAGGCACCGGTATTAACGTTTTCCATGACGTAAGAGCTCTGCTGCCACTATTGTTTTTTTTTTTGTTTTTTTTTAAGGAGCTATCTGGCGACTACCCCACTTGGGCATAAGTCGCAGCAAACAAACAGCCTAGTTCTAGGCTACTTTAAAATAAAAATTTGAATAAAAGGGTAAAAAGGGAAGAAGACAATTAGTAAGCAAGCTCCAGCGTCGGAACGGAGGTCCCCCTCCCCCCCGGCGCAGGAGCGCACGACCTACAAAGAAAACCAATAACCAAAAAAACAAAACCTAATTAAATAAAAGGGAGAAGACCGACCTCCCCACAAAAGTCAACAAGTCCACCAGTCAATGTGCACGCACTCGTCCCGAGTACAAAGGACAGGCGGTAGCGACCCCACCCATCCCGGTACCGAGACGGGTAACGTGCGCGAGGATCACTCAGACTAGGACATTCGACATGTACCTAACAGTCCGGGGAAAAACGCAGTCGTCACAATAGGGCGCAGGCGAGCGCTCTATTTAATAGCGATGCGTCACACGAGTGTGTCCGATTCGTAGACGACAGAAAGCGACCTCAAACCGTCGCGGCGCAATGACACGCAACTTTAAGTTCCCTTCGACCATCTCCCATCTTTTTTGCCAAGAAGTCCGAAGAGCTTCCCGTATTCCTGTCATGTAGTCGGTGTGAGGAAGAGTGAAACGCTGGTCCGGTCGCAGAGTCCTCGCGGACTCTTTGGCGGCCTCATTCCCCGCAATTCCTACATGTCCAGGAACCCAGCAGAAGATATTCTCGACATCCGCCCGGCTCGCCAAAAACGTGGCGTCACGGATATCGCGAACCAGGGGATGCGGAGATTCCAATGCCCAGAGAGCACTCAGGGCGCTCTGTGAGTCGCTATAGATCACAATCCGGTCTCCGAACAGGGCACGTCGCGTAATCTCCCGTACCGAGTGGTGTATTGCCACCAGTTCGGCCGTGAAGACAGACGCAGCGCCTGGCAGAGCCCGCTGACTTCAAACAGAGGGGATAAGGGGTGGAAGCCGACCCCCTCTTGGGACTTGGAGCCATCCCTATCCACTGGCACGGTTCCAGCGTGACACGAGGTGTGCTCCAAAAAAGTCGAACGCAATACTCCCGGCGCTGTACAAGCTTTGGGAGCAGAGGCGTGGCGACAAATAGCTAAATGTGGTACCCTCCAGGGTGGCGTCCTGGGCAGAACCATGGGAGCCACCGGGCCGAGAGCTATACCTAGCTCTCGAAGCAGTTTTCTGGCCCTAAACCTAAAGAGCTTAGGATATGACTGGCGTCTCTCAGCGGCATAGGTACCGTCGAGATCAGCTGCGGATGCAGTGAGAGCTGTTGGCGACTGAGGGAGGTGCCAGGCTCGCGCGTACAGGCGAGTGATGCGCTGTACGCGGCGTAGAGTGACTGGCATCTCCCCAGCATCGACCAACAGGCTCTCAATGGGGAAAGTGCGGAAGGCACCGGTCGCAAGTCGAGGGCCGGTGTTGTGGATCGAGTCCACCTTCCGCAATAAACACTCGGCTGCGGATGCATAAAACTCGCATCCGTAGTCGAGCTTCGAACGAACAAAGGATCGAAAAAAAAGTAAGGCAGTAGCCCTATCAGCGCTGAACGTCACGGAACAGTGAATATCCATGGCGCGAGTACAAGAGACCCTAAGACTGCGAATATGAGCATCCCAGGTGAGGCGTTGGTCAAATACAAGACCGAGGAAACGGTGCGATTCAACCACATCCAGGCGTACCCAATTAAGAAACCAATTTGGGTCGGGGTGGAGCCGTGGATGGAGGCAGAAGTGCACTACCTTAGTCTTGGCCAAAGAAAACCGAAACCTGTGCAGTTCGGCATAGCGAGAGACGCGGTTCAATGCCTGTTGGATTCGACGCTCCAGAGTTGGCATCTGGGCCACGCCAAAAGAGATCGAAAGGTCATCCACGTAGAGCGTAGCGAGAACATCTTCCGGCAGCACCGAGGTGATGCCGTTGATGCTCAGGTCAAAGAGTGTGACATTGAGGACACTTCCCTGCGAGACAACCTCTTCCTGCCCATTTTGTGCCGGAGAGGCCCCATCCCCCCCGTAGGCGGAATCGACGATTTCGCAAAAATTCAGCTATAAACATTGGGAGGCGTCCATTCGCAGCCATCGTCTGGAGAGTCTCCATGATTCCGTATTGCCATGCGGTATCATACTTTCTCCAGATCGAAAAACACCTTGGCGTAGTGCTGTCTACGAAGGAAGGCCTCGCAGGCGGCATTTTCCAGTCGGAGTAGAGCATCCGACGTGGAGTAGAACTTGCGGAAGCCGCACTGTGCACAAGACAGGGCCTCCACTGTACAGGAACAAGGCTAATCTAACATTTACCAATTTCTCCAACTTGCACACGCAAGAGGTTAGAGAGATTGGGCGGAAACCGACTGGGGTAGAGTGATCTCTTCCTGGTTTGCGAAAGGCCAGCACAGTAGCGATTCGCCAGGAGTCTGGGAGAAGACCTTCCACCCAGATCCTGTTGAACAAATCTAACAGAAAGGCCATGCCTCGCTCACCCAGGTGTCGAAGCATGGCGTACGGGACATCGTCCGGACCATGGGCGGTGTCCGCGCACGAAGCGAGAGCGGAACGCAACTCACTCACAGTAAACTTGTCGTTGAGGGGTTCTCCGCCTCTGGAGGTAAAGTCCAGCCGGCGGCCTTCCGCGACATCACGACGTGCATTGAATGCTGGCGGAGCAGCATCACAGCTAAAGAATGAGGAAAAAGCGGTCGCTAAGGATTCCACCACGGACGCGGGGTCCGAGATTGCGGTCCCATTCTCCACCATTCTCCTGGAGAATGGGAGGGGGGTCCTGCGAGAACTTGCCCCGAATCCTGTTGACTCGCTTCCACACCTCAGCTCAAGGGGTCTTCCCATTAATTGAAGACACGTATGCCCGCAAAGAAGAGCGGCGGGCGTGCTTCGAAATATACCGGAACCTAGCCCTAGACCGACGAAATTCAGCGACAGTGAAACCGTTCGGGCGGCGCTTATAGCGCATGTAGGCATAACGCTTCTGTTTCAGGGCCGTCTCACACTCGGCCGACCACCATGGGAGTGGTCGGCGTGCAAAACGGCCAGACGTCCTAGGTATAGTAGTCAGGCCCAAGGCGATGAGGTTGCCGGAGAAGAACTCAACGGCCTCATCTACCGACCTAAACCCCTCAACTGAGATAGAGAATTCAGTCATTTCCTGAAATGCAGACCACCGCGCCGGCGCCAAGCACCACCGAGGTGGTCTCTCAGGCGGCAGTTGCCCTGAAAATGATATTTGAATGGGAAAGTGATCACTACCATGGAGGTCATCGACCACCCCCCCAATCAAAATCAGGCTGTGCATCCGAAGAGCACAAAGATAGGTCCAGGCAGGAAAATGAAGCGGTTCTCGGACAGTGATGCGTAAACTCATGCACGTTTAGGACACCCATCTCAAGCTCTTCGATCAGATCGGCAGGGACTTGTCCCCTGGGATTTATGGAGTAATCTTCCCAGAGAGGATGCCTGCCGTTCAGATCTCCAAGCAAGAGATAGGGCCTCGACGCGGCGGAAGTCCCCCGCGTCGAAGTCAGCTGACGGTGGAATGTACGCAGAAATGATAGTATACCTCCTATCCAGGTGCAGCTGCACAGCCACTACCTGGAAGGGGGTATCTAAAGAGAAAGGAAGAACGGAAACATCATGCCGGGTGTAAACCGCGCATCCCCCAGCCCGGCCATCCCGCGGTGGTGGGGTCGCAAGACCCTTGTACCCCGGGAGGGCGGGCAGGGGGCACGCGCCTAGCATGGTCTCCTGCAAAAAGATAGCTAACGGGGAACGGGACGAGACGAGCCTCCGCCGCTCCTCCCAGTTGGCGCGGAGTCCACGGCAATTCCATTGAAGGAATATGCCCTCCAGGCCTAGCTCGGAAGAGACGCGGGGGCCCTCCTCGAACTGAAGACCCTCACGGAAATGGCCGGACGCTTCCCGGGGGCAGAACCCTGGGCGCTGTTGGCCGGACAAAGCGCTGAAGGCGCTGTCGCCTTCGAGGACTTATTGGGGGAGGTTGGGCTCACCATGCGAGTCTTTTCCTCCCTCCGCCTCGAAACCTTAGGCGGGCGTTGCGGATTCGGAGGCGGGGGGCCCTCTTTTCGAGGAACCACCGTCTCCGAGCCACTCGCTCCACATCGGGGCATGGGCGAAGGAGCCGAAGCTACTTTGTTGCTGTCCTCCTTTCGGGGAACAGCTTTAGGAACCCCGGAAGATCGCCTAGCGACCATCTTCAGGGGTGTTGCCTCCTGTGAGTCTAACGACTCGGTGGAGGCGCGTGGCCGTTTCGCCTTACGGGAAACGGTCACGCTGGGGGAAGAGGGGGGAGCCCTGGTTTTAGCCGGGGCTGGGTATGAACCCTTTTTGGCGCCAGCTTTACCAGGGAAGCGCCCGGGTTGGGTAGAGCCCACAGAAGGGCTCCGAATGGGGGCGGAAACAACCGTGCTCGTTGGCCTGGATGGGCCAGGAGCAGAGGGTGCTTTTCTAACTATTGAGGCATATGACGTCCCAGACAGAGCCGGGCGCGCCAGGACCAAGTCCTTAGCCTCTCGGAATGAGAGTCGATCCTGGGCCTGAACGGCCAGGATTTCTACCTCAAGGAGATATGCACCACATTGCTTCGAAGAAGCAGGGTGCGGCTCTCCGCAATTAACACACTTGGCCACACAAGATTTGGACTTATCGTGTGCGACCTTGGAGCAATTTACACATACTTCGGGTGACCCCGACTTTGCACGTCTACATGAGTGATTCGTATGGCCGAAGCGGTGACAGTAATAGCACCGCCGCGGCAGTGGCACGAATGCCTTCACGCGGTAGCGGTACCAACGGGCACGCACCGACTCAGGGAGCTTGTCACAGTCGAACGTGACGAAGAGTATAGTGGTGGGTCTCGAGGCCCCTCCCTGTTTTCTCATCACACGTTCGACCTTGACCGCCCCATGGTCGGCCAGCTCTAGGGTGATGTCCTCAATGGAGTAGTCAACGAGTTCCATCGCATAAACTACTCCTTTCACAAAGTTCATGGTAGAGTGCGGCGTCACACTCACCGGGGTGCCATGAAGTGTCCGAAGAGCACTTATCTTGGCCGCCTCGGCGGGATTCGCCGCATTCGCCAGAAGGCTCCCGTCCGAGAAACGGGTTACCTTCGGCTCTCTACCAATTGTACTAGCTAATCATCTCCTCTGATGGATCATGTTGCCCTTGGACAACATGGTGCCATCAGTGGAGCGAATAATGAGGAAGCGTTTGAAGCCAGTGGGCTTGAAAACGCCAGGTAACCTCTGAATGAGGGGCCCCGATGTCATCGAGGCTCCGCCCTGTGCATTTTTGGTCTTGGTCAGTGGCTCCGCAACCGGGGAGGCAGAGGGGCCGGATGTGCCGATCTTGGCTTGGTCGCTTGCCATAGTGGCAGCAGACCCATCCGTCCCCGCAGCTCCCGCGGATGGAGAGGAGCCCCGAGTCTTCTTCGTCTTTTTGGTCTTGGTCTTTATCTTTTTTGGAGAGGAGGGCGGGGAATGAACCCGCTTCTCACTCCCGCCGGTAGAAGCCCCGAGGCGAGATGGACCGGCCTCAGCCAGGTCCTTCTCCGAAATGGAGAAGGTCCTGGTGGTCGCAGGGGCATCATCCGGGGGGGATCCCTCCCCTCCTTGTACTGCCTGAGAATCCCCAGCCGTTTGAGGAGGACCTTGCATAGGGGCGGATTCGGGTTCGGTGCTTGGCGCCGAGCCCGGATCCTCCCCCATGGAAGGCCCTACCGTCTGAGGCTGGTTTTCCTCAAGGAGCATGTCTATCACAGGAGGGGCCTCCAGTTGTCCATCCCCTCCCAGGACATCGCAGGTCCCATTGGCAGCGTCATAAGTCTTTAGTGGGGAGGGACAGGCCTTGACACCGGCAAGGTTTAATATTCTTGCCAGCAGGTCTTTTGAGGGAAGCGACCGAAGGGCCTGGATTCCCTCTCCCCCCTAAGGAGGTTTGCCCTACCGAGCCGCTTGCACGAGGGGCGGTCGGCAATGGGCTGCCTGCTGGCTTTCTTGACAGGCTCCTTAGAAAGCAAAGGAGGGACTGCCGCTGGAGATAGGGAGGTGCCCGAAAGCACCTCCAGAGAAGGGGGTGAGGGGGAGTCCCCTACACCCGTAGGCGTAGGAGAGGAGTAAGCCTCCTCTCCGGTTAAAGAAGTACGGAGTTTCCCCTTTGAAAGCACAAGGGGGATGACCTCCATTTTCTCGGTGGAGCTGCCCGAGGGCGGCTCCGTTGATGTTCTTGGGGAAGTTGGGGGTTGGGTTTTTTTTTTTTTTTTTTTCATCATTGGGCATGGTGGCCCTATTTGTGCTTCGGGACGCAATAGCTCATCACCTCTTGCAGTTGCCCGCACTGCAAGAGGTGCTTACAGGCCTGGCAGAGCCAGGCGCCGCCATTTCGGACCACCCCTCCCGCCTGGTGGCCTGGCAGTCCATCGGCATGGCGGCTCCACCTTGAACACGGCATAAAAATGGATAGAATGTGAAGAGGAGAGGAAAAGGTATGTGAGGAAGGTATGGGTGGGGATGAAGCAGGTTGTTAAAAAATACCCATCCCGAACCGGAGCTCGGGGGTTAGGGAACATTGTCCCCTCCCCCCCCCAGCCCCGATCCGGGACGGTTGGCTTGAGAAGAAGGTCAGCATCTCCCCTCCAAAATTAGAGGCTGACCATTGAAAGTTGTGGGGAGGTTGTATGAAAAGAGAGGAAACAAGTGTTTTGAAGGAAGATAGAGAGGCTAAGCTGGGGCCGGTCGGAGACGACAGAAAGCAACCTGAAGCGTTCGAGGCATTGGGGTGTAGGTTCATGATTACAGTCGCAGCACAATGGCACGCAACTTTGAGTTCCCTTCGACCGTCTCCTATCTTCTTTGCCAAGCAGCCCGTATTCCTGCCATGTAGTCCGTGGGAGATAGAGCAAAACGCTGGTCCGGTCGCAGTCATCGCGGACTCTTTGGTGACCTCATTCCCCGCAATTCCTACATGTCCAGGAACCCAGCAGAAGATAATCTCGAATTCCGCCCGGCTTGCTTTTTTTTTTTTTTTTTAATTAAGGGGCTATCTGGCGACTGCCGACTAAGGCATAAGTTGCCGTAAACAAACAGCCTAATTTAGGGTAACTTAAAAAATTAAACAGAAAACAATAAAAAGGAATAACAATAACAAAGCAATAACAAAACAATTACAAAAACAACAACAACAATTAAATCGCGTTAAATAAAAGGGAGAAGGCCGGCCTCCCCCAAAAAGTCAATAAGTCCACCAGTCAAAGTACACGCACTCATCCCGAGAACAAGGGACAGGCGGTAGCGACCCCGCCCATCCCGGTACCGGGACAGGTGTCGTGCGCGAAGATCACCCAGACTGGGACATTCGACAAGAATGTGCCGAACAGTCTGGGGGACGACGCAGTCGTTGCAATAGGGCGCAGGCGAGCGCTCCATCAGATAGCGATGCGTCACACGAGTGTGTCCGATTCGGAGACGACAGAAAGCAACCTGAAGCCGCCGCGGCATTGGGGGATAGGTCCATGGGAACAGTCGCGGCGCAATGGCACGCAACTTTAAGTTCCCTTCGACCGTCTCCCATCTTCTTTGCCAAGCAGTCCGAAGAGCTGCCCGTATTCCTGCCATGTAGTCGGTGTGAGGAAGAGCGAAACGCTGGTCCGGTCGCAGAGTCCTCGCGGACTCTTTGGCGCCCTCATCGGCGCGCTCATTCCCCGCAATTCCTACATGTCCAGGAACCCAGCAGAAGATAATCTCGACATCTGCCCGGCTCGCCAAAACCGTGGCGTCACGGATATCGCGAACCAGGGGATGCGGAGATTCCAATGCCCCGAGAGCATTCAGGGCGCTTTGTGAGTCGCTATAGATCACAATCCGGTCTCCGAACCGGGCACGTCGCGTAATCTCCCGTACCGAGTGGTGTATTGCCACCAGCTCGGCCGTGAAGACAGACGCAGTGCCTGGTAGAGCCCCGCTGACTTCAAACAGAGGGGATACGGCGTGGAAGCCGACCCCCTCTTGGGACTTGGAGCCATCCGTATACACTGGCACGGTTCCAGCGTGACACGATGTGTGCTCCAAAAAGGTCAAACGCAATACTCCCAGCGCAGTACAAGCTTTGGGAGCAGAGGCGTGGCGACAAATAGCCAAATGTGGTACCCTCCAGGGTGGCGTCCTGGGCAGAACCAGAGGCGCCACCAGCCCGAGAGCTATATCTACCTCTCGAAGGAGTTTCCTCGGCCCTAAACACAAAGGGTTTTGGTATGACTGGCGTCTCTCGGCGGCATAGGCACCATCGAGATCAGCTGCGGATGCAGTGAAAGCTGTTGGCGATTGAGGGAGGCGCCTGGTTCCCGCGTACAGGCGAGTGATGCACTGCACGCGGTGCAGAGCGAGTGGCATCTCCCCAGCATCGACCAACAGGCTCTCAATTGGGGAAGTGCAGAAGGCACCGGTCGCAAGGCGAAGGCCGGTGTGGTGGATCGAATCCACCTTCCGCTATAAACGCTCGGCTGCGGATGCATAAAACTCGCATCCGTAGTCGAGCTTCGAACGAACAAAGGATCGATAAAAAAGTAGGGCAGTAGCCCTATCTGCGCCCCAAGCGCTGAATGTCACGGAACGGAGAATGTCCATGGCGCGGGTACAAGAGACCCTAAGGCTACGAATATGAGCCTCCCAGGTGAGGCGTCAGTCGAATACAAGACCGAGGAAGCGGTGCGACTCCACCACATCCAGGCGCACCCCATTAAGAAACAAATCTGGGTCGGGGTGAAGCCGTGGATTGGCGGCAGAAGTGCACCACCTTAGTCTTGGCCAAAGAAAACCGAAACCAGTGCGCTCGGCATAGCGAGAGACGCGGTTCAATGCCTGTTGGAGTCGACGCTCCAGACGCGGTTCAATGCCTGTTGGAGTCGACGCTCCAGAGTTGGCATCTGGGCCGCACCAAAAGAGATCGAAAGGTCGTCCACGTAGAGCGTAGCGAGAACATCTTTCGGCAGCACCGAGGTGATGCCGTTGATGCTCAGGGCAAAGAGTGTGACACTGAGGACACGATAAAGGCTGTATTGCAGGCACACAGACACATAACGGGAGAGGATAGCAGAAGCTCCTACCCCATCAGAGGATCTAGATCCATCTGTGTATATAAAAATGCTTGATTTGTTGCACAAAGAGTGTTCATAAAAGCGGCTTCGTAGAACCGAAGGCAAGAGCTTGGTCTTCGGTTCGCCTGCCAGCACCTTGCAAACCTTCACGGGTGGCATTAGCCATGGCGGTACTTTAGGGATCTGATATGGAATAACTGATAATTCCCTCAGTTGACCCGTATCACCAGTCATACGCAGGGCAAAGGGGCGAGTCAGCGAAGGAAACCTGTCATATGAGGCCACCGAGTGAATATTATAGGTGCACTCATATACAGGTGAGTGGGGAAGCTGTTGCAGCCTGAAAAAGTATGATGGCTTCCCTCTAATTAGAAGTAAAACAGCCCTTAATCCAGATATAGTTAAATATATCGAGATGTGAAATGAGTGTTGAATGTATATTCCTGATCATATCATAAGAGATACCATCAGGACCAGGTATGGTGGATCCACATCCTTTAAGAGCACTTCGAAGTTCATGAATGGAAAAGAGCTTATTGTATGGTTCATTATCCATACAAGGATCCATGACATGTTGAAATTCTAAGGAATAATTGTTAGGGCTGGAAATGTCAGAAAATGTCTTTGCCAGGACATTTGAAATTCTGGACAAGTCTCCCAAATGCTCGCCTTCTTCAACTATATTGGGGGCAGAGAAACCACTTGCTCTGCCCATGAGCTTTTTCACACTTTTCCAGACTTTGTCTGGTGGAATTTGGTGGTTGACAGAGTTGATGTACCCTTTTAAGGAAATTCGGCGAGCCTGGCGGGGGGGTACACTGTCGTACTGCCCTGGCTCGGCTACGAGCATACTTGTTGATGGCAGTAGGGTTTCGATGGTAGCGACAAGCTCGCTTACACTCTGTCACCACTTTGCTGCATTCCTCAGACCAAAAAGGAATGGGTCTTGTGGGAAGCAGTTTTGGAGAGGGGCATGGAAGAATCTGCCGCCTGGTTGACATGATCATGGAAGTTCTCCAGGACCATGTCAATGTCGCCCTGAGGGAAGTGTCCAAAATGGTGAGAAAGGTATTTAAACTTTGGCCAATTGGCTTTCCTGGTGTTCCACCTATTGCCCGGTGGGTGAGGAGGGCCACCCAGGCATGAATTCAGAACTGGGAAGTGATCGCTTCCTCTCAGATCAGGATCTACCGACCAGCTGTAATCTGCTCTACAGTCTGAGGAACAAAGTGACAAATCTACACAGGTAGAGCTGTTGGTCTATACATGGAAGGATGTTGGAGTGCCATCATTAAATAATGACACATCCATGGTCTCCATAAGTCTCACAATCAGATTTCCCTTGGGGTTGTCATCATAGTCTCCCCAAAGGTGGTGTCTTGCATTAAAGTCTCCAACTAGTAGGAATGGGGACGGGAGTTGGGAGATGAGATTGGCTAATTTGTTAGCCAGATCTGAAGCAACTACTCCCTTCACCAGGAGGTAGGTACAGTGAGCAGACTGTATAAACGGTTGGTATACACACGAATCGCCACTGCTTGAAGGTCTGTTTTCAACTGGATTGCTAAGTGAGAACAGTCTTTACGGACAAAAATAGCTGAACCATGAGTGATTTCTGGTGAATTCTTAAAATATCTTACATAGTGGGGGATATTGGGTAATCGACGAATACCTAATTGGGTCTACTGTAATGCTATACAACTAGGGTTGTAATCATGAAGCAGGAGTTTGAATTCTTCCCATTTGGAGAAGATCCCTTGTAGATTCCAATGAACAATTGGAAACATATTCGTCGTTTAAGGGTAATTAAATTTTTCTTTGCACCAGGTGAAGGTGACGGGTTTTGAACCTTTTTGATTTTTAGGTGTAATTAACACTTGAGGCATAGGTAGTTTGCATGTTTTGGGGATGGCACTTTTATTAGAGGGAAAAGAACCATCTGTCAGTTGTGAATATGACAGGGTGGTTGTTTGATGGCAAAGATGCCTCCGAAGATATTGGGTCCTCTGTACTGGTAGGTAGTAATGTCGAGAGATGGTACCGAGTCATTCTGAGAGGTGGTTGGTGGGTCAGCTGGGGTGGGTGAAGAAACCCGAGAAGGCTTTTTCTCCTCTTCCAAAAGGGCCACAGCCAAAGCTGGATCGGAAAAAATCCGTTCAGCTTCTTCTGGAGTTACTGATGCTGTGGATGTAATAGGCTGGCTAGTTGTGACTGATGAACTCAAAGCAGATTCAGTGGGAGGAGGGTGGATGGCCAAAGATGAAACGAACACCACACGAACATCCTCGGAATCTGCCTCCATGTCTTCAGGACATGTCAATGGTTCGTTGGATGTTGATCGAGGGGAATCTGAGGAAAGGCGAGTCCTCTTGCGCCTTGGTTTAGAAGCAGGAACCTCCTTAATGATTGGAGAGGGAGGAGGAGCATCAATCTGAGGCAGAGATTCTATTGGGGTTTCTTGATGGATATTCTGCTGCTGTAAAAGTGGAGGTCTGAATGGTCTCTGCTGTCTGTTACGGACTGGTCTGGTTGCTCTAAGAGCGTCCGCAAAACTCACTCCTGGTTGTTGTATGTATAATTCTTTAGCTCTCCTTCTAGCCTTCTTCATGCTAATTCGGAATTTATTCCGAAGAGCAACAACCTCTCTCATACAAGAAAAAGGTGCACTGCTTAGAGGTGGCTAGGTGATCGCCACCACAGGTGGCACAACAAGGGGGACGAGGGCACGGTGTTCCATGGAAATCAGAGGAACAATTGACACATATCCTCACCTGTCTGCAGTGTTTACTGACTTGTCCAAAACGTTGACAATGAAAGCACCTACGGGAATCCTCCACGTAGGGCTTCACGGGAATACACAGATAACCAGCCTTGATATTCTTAGGGAGTTCCAACCTATTGAAAGTTAATATGATAGTAGCGGAAGGAACTCTATGCCATTAACATTACGAGTGACACGGTATGCACCAACTAGCAACAAGCCGGTCCACATTATATTCAATAAGCTCCCCCGACCTGATAACCTCCTTGCAGGTGTTAAAGGTAGGATGGGCTGAAGAGGAGATATTGAGGGAAGCAAGAGAATCCAGTGTTTTGATTTTTTGATGCTGATCAAATGAAGAGGACTCCACAACAAGGTAGCCATCATTCCTAGGCCACATTTGGCAACAAAATCTTCATAGACATTGAAAATGTCAGCCTTACTTCATGATGTATCATTGTCTGATTTTAAAACTACAAATCTAACATAATCAAGATCATCGTCGACCTCGGAACCAAAAGGATCGAGTTTACGAAGATTACGGTCATTGGTGGCATGGGAACCAGAAGCCTGGGACCTCTGGGAAAAGCTTTTATTATTTTCACCCATAAATAGTTGTATTAAGAGAAAACGTACCCCTGGGGAAGTGGAGTCATGTTACTGTAGATGCACCCAGACTAGGCCCTTTACACAGTCCTCAGGGTAGCCCTCTCACACGCTACAGCTCTCGTTTTAAAAACGGTGCAATGCCAAGAATGGAAGTTTAACGACGGCTAGGCTAAGACCCACGCTGTAAATCGCTATCAGCCTTAGAACAAGTGCGGCGCTCAAGGCGATAACTCCGGTGAAAATGATCGGCAACCCGTACAGCGGTACTCAACACAAGGGTGTGAGGATCCAGTCTGACTCCTGCACAGTGGCCTGAACAGCAAGGTAGGACCCCAGAAGACAGACTGATGGATAACAATATCTATCACAGTCTTCACTGACATAGCCCACTGTGTGTCATTGAAGTACGTAAGACCATCCACCACGACACGGTGAACCGCGGGAAGGAGGGGAGGGAGTGCGGAAGGCACCGGTCGCCAGGCAAAGGCCGGTGTGGTGGATCGAGTCCACTTCCGCAATACACGTTCAGCTGCAGATGCATAAAACTCGCGTCCGCAGTCTAGCTTCGAACGAACAAAGGATCGGTAAAAAAATAAGGCAGTAGCCCTATCAGCATCCCAAGCGCTGAATGTCACGGAACGAAAAATATCCATGGCGTGGGTACAAGAGACCCTAAGGCTGCGAATATGAGCCTCCCAGGTGAGGCGACAGGTCAAATACAAGAACAAGGAAACGGTGCGATTCAACCATTTCCAGGCGTACCCCATTGAGAAACAAGCCTGGGTCAGGGTAGAGGCGGGGATGGAGGCGGAAGTGCACCAGCATAGTCTTAGCCAAGGAAAACCGAAACCTGTGCGCTTCGGCATAGCGAGAGACGCGGTTCAATGCCTGTTGGAGTCGACCCTCCAGAGTTGGCATCTGGGCCGCGACAAACGAGATCAAAAGGTCGTCCACGTAGAGCGTAGTGAGAACATCTACCGGCAGCACCGAGGTGATGCCGTTGATGCTCAGGGCAAAGAGTGCGACACTGAGGACACTTCCCTGCCGGACACCCTATTCCTGCTCCATTGGGCTGGAGAGTGCTCCCCACACACGTACGCGGAATCTACGATCTCGCAAAAATTCAGATATAAAGATTGGGAGACGTCCCCTAGCCCACATCGTGTGGAGATTCTCCATGATACCGTATCGCCATGCGGTATCATAAGCCTTCTCCAGATCGAAAAACAGCCTTATGCACCTGAAAAAGGTCCATTAAACACAGGAAAGGGGTTATTGTGGCAAAACCGATTTTCCCATTATTCGCTCCCCAACGCCCAGGACCACTTAAGCCTCATCTCTTTCAAATTGCAGGCGTTGCTTATAGACGTAACATAATTTTCTTCTGAATTAGCTCGTCAGCTAATTAAATCTAGAAGAAATAGATAAAATATCTCAAAAAGAAAGACATGAATATTAGAGGGACAAAGAGAACGCACCATCTTCCCCAGGCCATGTCAAAGAATTTAGGTGAATTCACTGGAGCCAGGCCTTCCCTATGGGACTCGGACCGGGAGGACGAGCCAGTCCTAGAGATACCATTTTTTTTTTTAAACGTGCCCATCTCGCGAGTGCCTTCAAAGGCATATGTCGCCGTAATTAAAGTTTACGCCTAGTACTAAGCTACTTTAAAATTCTCAAAATCAAACCAAACAAAGAAAAAAAAAATTAAAGCAAAATGAAAGAAGCACCACCTCCCCTCGACGAAAGATCATGCGACCAACTCCAGTCAAATAAAATGGACAGGTAACGCGCGCTAAGATCACCCAGAGTGGGACATTCAACAAGAATGTGCGGACGTCTCGGGGAGAACGCAGTCTCCGCAGTAAGGTGCAAGGGAGCGCTCCATCGAATGGCGGTGCGTCCCGCGAGTGTGCTAAATTCGAAGGGGTCGCGGCGATAGGGGTAGATCTATGGGAACAGTCCCGGCGCAATGGCACAAAACTAAGATCCCCTCGGCCGTCTCCCATCTTCTTTGCCAGGCAGCCCTGATTGCTGCCATGTAGTCGTTGTGAGGAAGAGCGAAACGCTGGTCTGATCGCAAAGTCTTCGCGGGCACTTTCGCGCAATTCCTGCAATCCCTTCGACAGAACCAGAGGCGCCACCGGCCTGAGGGTAGCCGAGCGCCGAGCTCTCAAAGGAGTTTCCTAGCCTTAACGTTGGATTTAGGGTAGGATTGGCAACTCTCGGCGCCTAAGTACTGTCGAAATCGGCCGCATATGGAGTGAGAGCTATTAGCGACTGAACGAGGCGCAGAGCAAGTGGCATCTCACCGGCTTCGACAAATAGGATCTAAATGGAGGAAGAACGGAAGGAACTGCTCTCCAGGCGGAGACCGATGTGGTGGATCGAGTCCACATTCCGCAATACACGCTCAGGAGCGGATGGGTCGAACTCGCATCCGTAGTTGAGCTTCGAACGAACAAAGTATCGATGGAAAAGCAAGGCAGGAGACCTATCAGTGCACCAGGTGTTGAACGTCAAGAAAAGAAGAATGTCCACGGCGCGGGTACAAAAGATTCTAAGACTGCAGATATGAGCCTCCCAGGTGAGGCGAAACCAGGAAAAACCCGTTTAGGAACCAGTCCGGGTCAGAGTGGAGCCGAGGATGTCGGCAGACCTACATACACCAGGTGTAACAGTCTACACAGAGTCCCTTCCTGCTGTTCAGAAGTCAGTGAGGATATATTAGAGAAGAAAGTGGTGGAGACAAGTGTGGTGATCTAAGCTCATCTAACTTTATATGTAAATTGCTTGATGGATTACGCTCATTATATTGTCTACTTATAACTAATTGCGCAGGTTAACATTGATTAGAATAGGTATGTTTACTTATATTATTTCTGTTTTGCTAGTTGAATAAAGCTTAGAGAAAGGTATCAAGACTTCTTCATTCATACAACAGGATTAAAAATATTGGAAAATATAAACCCGCTGGTGCTACAAAGTGTGGGGTAGGGAGAACGTGCGTTGCTCCACCCTCCGGTTACCAATCTGCGAGGTGTAGTGAAGAAGGATACCCATACCATATTCAGTCTCGTGTCGTAAAAGTCGACTAAGTCCAGATATGGAACGCTAGCCTGAAAAGTCGCATCCTTGAATATCCTTTTCCTGCATTTGCATAATCAGATTAACGGGAAAATTAGCGCATTATTGATTGACTGCGACGTGCAGGAGTTCGGGTGATAAATGATGATTGATTTGTATATCAGTTATCTGATACAGCTTATGAACATTCAGTGGTGACAGAATTAAATCAAGTTTACAATCTAAGTGACAGGTATATTGCAAACTATCACGATGGGGTATTAAGTAATTTCTTACTATAACATTGATACTAAAAACTTACGGATTGAAGATGAGCAAGAACACTCTCCAATACTAATTTAACGAAGATTTTCGAGATTGACGAGAGGATATTGGAATCTTCACCCAAGGTGATTATGGTCAAACTTAGAGATTTAGAAAATTCCACAAGTTTCTGTAAAAATAGAACAATTGCTGTCATGTTAAACTTTGGATTACTTACATGAGTAAAAGTAAGTCGCGTTAACCATCCCTCACATCATGTAAGGGACTCGTCGACCGGATGAAAAACAAAGATCAGAATCACAATTGCTGGCAACCTCAGGGGCACAAGGGGCTGGTCTTCATTAAGGAGGGGAGGGATATGGGGATAGGAGTGCGCGCATAAGGGATACTAGTACTCAATCAGCATGACTACGGAACAGATAAGGTAGTTTGATGTTTATAAATGGGAGGGCGTTGACGGGCGATTAACGCTGATGTGTCCCACTCAGCGAAGCTGGCTGGAATTAGGGAAAAGAAAGGGATATTGGGACAGGAGAATGAGGAGGAGAAGGACACAAGCGAGACTATATCAGAGAAAAAAGTGGCAGTGAGGAAGGAAAAAGATTATATGAGGGGAATCGGTAGCCTTCGGGCAGGATCAGACGTAAAGGTTCAGATTGGAGATACATAAGGAAAGGAAAAAATAGCGAAGGGAAATAGAGCAGAGGGGGGGGGGGCACTGGATAATAGGTGGGATAAGGTGACACTGGTAGTCGAGAAGTTGCAGTTGGACAAAATCAATATAAAATGTAATCGTCGGTTAGGATGGTATGAACCAGAAGGAAGCAGGTCAGCAACACATCTCCATGATGGGAGCAGTGGATGAATGAGGCTCTGTAGTCAAGGACTGGCTTAATATAGTTGGGTTTGGGTGAGAGGCAAAGGATGCCAGTCAGCAAGCAATTGTGAATTAAGGATCTTCTTCACGTGGGCAAAATCATTAAAGGGTAGGGGAAGTGGGCATTTTAGTTTTAATTTTTCTGTTTTTTAGCGTCCATCTGGGGGCTGAAAGGGCATAAGTAGATGTAATTATGTTATAGTGGAAGGCTGGGCTAAATTAAAATACAAATACCCCCCCCCAAAAAAACAAAAAAACAAACAGCTGTAAGCACGCTACGGCGTGGGGGAGAGGCAGGCCTCAACCAGGTGCGGGAGCATGCACTAACACCAAAGAGTCAAATAAAATGGATGAGGAAAGCCAGGGAAAGATTGGGAGCAGAAGCATGGCGACAAATAGTCAAAGGTGGTAAACTCCAGGGTGGCGCCCGAGGCAGAATTAGAGGCACCACCAGGCCGAGAGCTACACCGAGCTGTCGCTGGATTTACTTAGCAATAAACCCAAAGGGCTTAGGGGAGGACTGGCGTCTCTCGGCGGCATAGGCACCATCGAGATCAGCCGCGGATGCAGCGAGAGCAGTTGGCGATAAAAGCTCGAGTGTACAGGCGAATAATGCAATGTGTGTAGCACAGAGCGAGTGGCATCTACCCAGCATCGACAAGTAGGCTCTTAATGGGGGACGTGCAGAAGGCACCGGTCGCCAGACGGAGATCGGGTTTTGTTTTTACCCTGGATAAGTAACCTGGGGTATCTCACACCCTATCATTTTTTATTCAAGTTTTTTTTCTAGGAACTTAAGACCGGGAGGACTTGTCGAGTCCTCCATAGGGATGGGTCGTGGGAGGGGATGGGGGTCCCAGTAACAGCCTCTCATTTTGCTCTATTGAGGAGCACTTTCCACACCGAGGAAGGTTCTGGCAGGTTTTCTTGTCATGCCCGAATCCATAGCAAACAAAACACTGAAGCGGTCTTTCGGTGAAAGGCTTCACCGTTAGTGTTTCCGGACCGATTGTGATATGATCGGGAGCAAACTGTTTATTGAAAGTGAAGAGCACCATGTTGTTCCCTCCCTTGATTTTAACAACACTCTTTACGGAGGCTGGACAGATGGCCAGGATCTCTTCCTCTGTAAAGTCTTGCAGGTCTCTTATCAAAGACGCAACCTTTAAGGTTATTAAAGGTCTTATGCACCTTTATAGATTCGAACATGCTCTCTGGAGGGCAAGGCATGTGGGGCAGCATACGTCCCTGGACGATGTCTTTCGCACGGACTAGCACTCCCTTCCCATACCTTTTTATATTTCCCTGAGGGATTGTGTCAATTTCTCTCTGTAGGTGTTTCGTCACATGGAAAAAGTTCCCTTTGCCTCCACGGTAGTAGGCGACGAACCACCTCGGTGTCGAGGTTCTTCCGTCCTCAGTCGGGGCATGTTCTGCCTCCTCGCATATATTTAGGCAGTAATAGTCTTCAGACTCTTGGAAATTTCTTGATTGAATAAGGCTGACTGATGATCTGCCGCCTTCCGTTAGCAGAACGTTCGGTGCCTCCAACGCCAACTTCGCCGATTTGTTGTCTACAAAGGTGATGTAGCACCTGTTTGAGTCCAAGTCCCCGTCATACAACAGACGTAGTCGGGGGACTCTCCCAAATGTCCTCGCAACCTCATGGATTTTGACATAAGACATACTTTGGGGTACATTAGTCACCACCAGAATATCCACAATATAACCTGTATGTGTTGGAGAACTCAGTCGTCGAACACTCTTGAACCGCAGTCAAAAGGCCAGTGTTTGAGGTCTGGCCGGCCTGGTCAACCACCGGACGAGATCTTTTTAGTTTAGATTTTTTCCCCATATAATATTAGGTTTTCTAGAAACATGGCTGCTGAGGCATCAGCAGACTCCACCAATAACCAGGGTTGTAAGTAGCCGAGCGCGATCCCCTAAAGATTAGAAAGTTCAACGACCGCGGTGCAAAGAACCCCTCCCCCGACGTCCTGGATCCGAGCCCCCAACTGTCAACCCGAAGGTGGCCCAAAGGGTGCACCCCCCCCGGTGGGCAGAGTCTTGAGCCTGTACAAGCCAGTAAGTCATGGAGAGGACGTTAGTCTCACCTCTAGTCATCAGCAACATAATAGGAGACAAGTGGTTGGCATCTGTGCGACTTGTGAATGACCTTCAAAACTATGGCCTAACAAGTTAGGGACACTGAGGCTCAACAAGCCAAATACACCACAAGTGATGACTGATAAAAAAAAGTCATCCCAAAAGGTTGCTCTTCTTAACATCCAGACCAAATTTGTCTAACTGATGTCAACTATGGATGATCAGCCTGTTATACAAGGCGATGGGAAGCCTAAGACTAAAGGGGCTGTTGACGCATTCGATCAGATGTGCTCGTTATTTGTGCAGTCGAAAGACGAGACGATGATAATCTACAACAGAATGCAGAAGGAGAGGTCAACCAGAGAAGGAACGCAGAAAATTCATGAAGAAACTCGCAGAAGACCTGATCTTTCCTTGGGGAGAGGATCGGATGTCATTTCACAGCCTACAAGGAAGCACACAGATGACAATCAGGGATGTGTCCAACATCAACATCCCACATCAGCGGCTAGCTCAGGGTGAAACCCCAATGAAGATATGTGTCTTATGCACCAGGAAGAAGGACCATAAGACTCGGCAGCAGTGTAATATATACACTGCGAGCGCCCGGTGTGTGGTGAGCACGCCACACCCATCTCCAGTGACTGCAGTTAGATCCTAGTAAAGTAAGTTTTGGCAAGAATTATAATTCATTCTACGCGCTAAATAGGGTTTTATATGTACATATATGCACACAGATCGAAACAGAAGCGATTGGCTATATAAAAAGTTTGTGAGAAGTGTCCCCTAAAAATGATACAAAAATACAATTTTTTATTGGTTACTTTTTAACCTCTTTTTTTTTTATTTTCTGTATTTCTCCCATTGCTTAGAGAATGTCGCAGCCTCGGTCTACCGAGGTGACCCAAGAAGTCGGTATTTTAGTTTCCAGTTCTCCGAGGGTTAACGCCAAAATTTATCATTCAAATTAGTAGTTATCAAAAATTAAAAAAATCAAAAAAAAAATCACAAAAGTTCATTTTGGGGGCCAGAATGAAGGGAAATAACTGGAATTTTGTGTATCTTGCGCCATTTGTCAATATAATAAACATAAGTACTATTTTCATTATAATTTTTGTTGGGGTATGTCATACCCTAGGTTACCTTTACCGTAAATGGAAATCGGGTTACCTATCCAGGGTTAATTTAAAGAGTCCATCTGGCGACTGCCTACTAGGGCAAAAGTCGCCGTAATTAGCGAAAAGCCTAATAGTAGACTATATTAAAAAACAGGAAAATAGCAAATAAGAGAGATCAAAAAAAGGGAAAGACAAGCTAAAAGAAAAACGAAAGCAAAACAGCAACAAGATGGAAGTGCACTCTGGCGTCAGGGGTAGGCCCGCTTCCCCTGGCGCAGGAACATGACACCTAGAACAGTGAGTCAAATAAAGTAGAGGGAGGCCAGCCTCCTGCAAGAAGTCGCACAGTCCAGAGTACAAGGGACAAGCGGTAGCGACCCCACTCGTAGCTAACGTGCGCGAAGATCACCCAGACTGGGACATTCAAAGAGAATGTGCCGAACAGTCTGGGGGACAACGAAGTCGTCGTAACAAGGCGCAGGCAAGCGCTCCATCAAATGACGGTGATTACAATTCGGAGACGACAAAACCAACCTAAAGCTGCCGTGGCATTAGGGCAGTTAGATGGGAACAGTCGCGGCACATAGGCACATAACTTTAAGTTCCCCTCGACAGTCTCCCATCTTTTTGCCACACCGCCAGGAGGGCAGTCCGTATTCCTGCCATGTAATCGGTGTGAGGAAGAGAGAAACGCTGGTCTGGTCGCCCAGTCCTCGCGGACACTTTAGCGCCCTCTTTCCACACATCTCTAGGAACTCAGCAGAAGATAATCTCGACATCTCCCCGGCTCGCCAAAAACGTGGCGTCACGGATATCGCGAACCAGGGATGCGTTGATTTCAATGCCCCGAGAGCACTCAGGGCGCTTTGTGAGTCGCTATAAATCACAATCCGGTCTCCGAACCGGGAACGTCGCGTTATCTCCAGTACCGAGCGCTGTAAAGCAACCAGCTTGGCCGTGAAGACAGACGCAGCGCCTGGCAGAAACCTGCTGACTTCAAACAGAGGAAATAGAGCGTGGAAACCGACCCCATCTTGGGACTGGGGGCCATCTATATACACTGGCACGGTTCCAGCGTGACAGGAAGTCTGCTCCCAAAATGCCGAACGCAATACTCCTGGCGCTGTAGAAGCTTTGGGAGCAGAGGCGTGGAAACAAATTGTCAAAGGTGGTACTCTCCAGGGTGGCGTCCTGGGAAGAACCAGGGGCGCCACCGGCCTGAGAGCAATATCGAGCTCTCGAAGGAGTTTCCAAGCCCAAAACCCAAAGGGCTAAGAGAGTATGACTGGCGTCTCTCGGCGGCATAAGCACCGTAGAGATCAGCTGCAGATGCAGTGAGAGCTGTTGGCGATTGAGGGAGGTGTCGGGCTCGCGCATACAGGCGGATAATGCAGTGTGCGGCGGAGAGCGAGTGGCCTCTCCCCAGCATCGAAGAGTAGGATCTCAATAGGGGATTTGCGAAAGGCACCGGTACCCAGGCGAAGGCGGGTGTGGTGGATCGAATCCACCTTCTGCAATACACACACGGCTACCTATTCATAAAACTCGCATCCGTAGTCGAGCTTTGAACGAACACAGGATCAATAAAAAAATAAGGCAGTAGCCCTATGAGCAGCCCAAGCACTCAACGTCACGGAACGAAGAATATCCATGGCGCGAGTGCAAGAGACCCTAAGGCTGGAAATATAAGCCTCCCAGTTGAGGCGTGGGTCAAATACAAGAGCCACTTCAAGGCGAACCCCATTTCGAAACAGGGGTGGAGCCGTGGATGGCGGAAGTGCTTTGGCATAGCGAGATGCAGCTCAATGCCTGTTGGAGTCGACGCTCCAGAGTTGGCATCTGGGAGGCACCAAAAGAGATCGAATGGTCGTCCAATTAGAGCATAGCTAGAAACTCTTAAGGCAAGAAGTGATGCCGTTGATGCTCAGGGCAAAGAGTGTGACACTGAGGACACACTCTTCCTGCTCCATTGGGCTGGAGGGGGCTCCACCCACCCGTACGCAGAATCGACGATCTCGCAAAAAGACAAAAATAAAGATTGGGAGGCGTCCCTTCGCCCCCATCGTGTGGAGACTCTCCGTGATACCGTATCGCCATGCGGTATCATAGGCCTTTTTGAGATCGAAAAACACCGTGTAGTTCAATCTACGATTTCTTTTTTCAAGGAGCTTGGTCATAAGTCGTCGTAATCACGCTACAGCCTAATCCTAAGCTAGATTAACAAAAAAACTCGCAAAACTCCCCAAAAAACATACGAAAAACAAAATAAAATAAACTATAAGTAAAAAAGCAAGAAGGAAACACGCTCCGGCATTAGGGAAAGCCTGCCTCCACCTGCGGTCTTTCGACCTTGGCAGCAGGTAGGGACCTCACGGTATACGGTGCCACGTAAGAGGACAAAGTGCAATAAGCAGCCAGAACCTCTGTGGATAGAAGAGTAAATTTGGAATGGGGTAGGCGGGTATGTAATAATGAGAAGTAAAGATAGGCGGGTCCACTGAGTAGGGTGGGTGATCACCTATTATTATCATACTTCAGGTAGCACGGCCAGCCTCTACACCCCCTGGCTAGGAGGCAAAATTGGGTGTTGTGCTGTGAACACGAGGGAGAATGATGTCAGTGTTGTGAGTCGATATGTGCGAGCAGCGCTTGAAGCCAATTAAGGTTAGGTACACGCTCTCGTGGGATCAAACCCGTGCCTCGACAATGCAAGTCCAATGCCATACCACTAGGATAGCAAGAGCTTTCCTAGAAGGATCCCTCCGAATCGAAGAACAAAGCACAATAAAGCGCGCTAAAATAGAGCAAGAGTGATCGTCATTATTATTAGACGCCTTTTCACTGGGAAAGGCGCGCCTCAATGCCAGGTCGGCCTTTCATTAGTGGTCGGTTGATTTCTGCTGTAACACCTCATCCAGTCAGTGTTCATTACCGGGCAGAGAGCCCCAAACAAACACTCTCGGAGCTTCCGTTTCCTACACTTTCTCTCATTCCCATAATAATCAAACCACCTTTTACGTGAGCTTCCAACCCTTTACATACCTAAACACTCATTCTCGTATATTCTCCTCATAAGTATACTTCTAGCCACTCTTCTTCCATACCGATACTACATTAGAAACGAGTCACAAATTCGTTTACACCCTTCACATCGTTTCTCCCCGTTTTTACCCTTCCCAAGACATTAGATATCTATTAAACATTTGAAGTTAAAACAAAATAACTCACATTATGATCATCGCAGCATAAGTTATTCCATTTTTCTTTGAGCGAAGTTAAGATGAGAGAGAAGGCGTGTAAAGTTGGACTCGAAGACGGAATGCAATGAGTGTTGCTTTTGCTATACGCGTTGAAGTGACTTTGGGCTTGAGATATCGTCCGGAAACCCAGACACCAGATGTCGAGGTCGAGTGGTGCTAAAAAGAGCAATGGGGTTTTATTTAGAAAAGAAAACCACCAAAATAACTGGAAAACTTAATTATGCAAAACACTCGACGAGTAATGGGTGCAGTTCAAGGGATTAATATGGGAAATGGTGAAGACTTTAGATGATTGTGGGATTATTATTATTTCTTTTTGCGGTAGCCCACTGGCGACTGCCTACTTGGGCATAAGTCCGATGATTGAGGGAGAAGGGAGGTTAGTTATGCGGATGCGTCTTTGTGGTGTTAAATAGTAACAGAATGGTGGTTAAACTATCAACGCAGAAGGGCAAAATCTTAGAAAATGCAAAATTCAGTTACATTTTTCAGGGCGGATGGGAGCTGGTTTCGGGTATTAAGGAAAAATTGCATTCAGCGGAGGTTGATTGGGTATTTATGGGCACAGCCTTGGTCTCAAATTGTAGGTGGTTAATGGAGGAAGGGAATGCTACCGCGGCGAGTGGTCCCGGGCAATGGGGGGGGGGGGCGGTTTTGAATTGTATTTTCTGAAGTCTGCTAGTTAATTCCACCCATACTTATGGACTGCACAAACCTCACGCAACACACAATATCCCCTGTCTTAGGAAGTGAAGACCCACCCAGAAAGCGTGGTGGCCTTTCTAGAACCGGCCCCACGCAGACCAGAGGTAGGGGGCTCAGGCAAGTAGGGACAGTCCCCTTTAAATCGTGGAAGAAGTCAAGGAAATAAGAAAGAGACAGAAAAACTGGAAACGGCTGGAAATATAATAATAAGTCTTTTGTAATGAGCTCTTCAAGGCTTGAGGCCTTCCCAGAGCGCACGTTGTGCTGAGATGAGAATGGAAATTCAAGAGGGGGAAGAAGGCAATACTGAAAAGATGCGTTTTCAGGAGACGCTTAAATGTGGTAAGAGAGGGAGAAGACCTGATTTCAGCAGGAAGAACATTCCACAACTTAGGGGCGCAGATTGAGAAGGAGCAGTCCCCCATTGAGCAGAGGGATATTAACGAGGAATATTCAAAAGAGGTGCATGTGATGACCGAAGGGCCCGAGGGACATGGCGTGGCGAGATGGCAGAAGAGAGGTAAGAAGGGGCCTTGTTGTTTAGGGCCTTAAATGTGAAGAGAAGTATCTTGAAGTGAGTACGCGATCTGAAAGGGAGCCAGTGCAGTTCATGCAGCAAGGGTTTCGAGGGAGAGAAGCGAGGGCGACGGAGGAGAAGCCGGGCAGCATAGTTCTGTTCAAGTTGAAGGGGGCGGAGAGAGGAGGATGGCAGATTCACAAGCAGTGAGTTACAGTAGTCAAGGCGTGGGTGATAAAGGCATGAACAGCAGTCTCAAGACTGGCGATCAAAGTGACATCGAATGCGAGAGAAGTTACGAAGGAAACATAGATAGGATTTGCTGACATTGCGGATATGAGGCTTAAAGGAGAGATGCTCATCAAAAACAACACTCAGATTCCTAAAGCAGTCAAAGAAAATGATAGTATTACCGCCCAGAGTAAGCGAGGAAAAGAGAGATTTAGATTTTTTGACAAGAGCAGGGGTGCCGACGAGGAGGACCTCAGTTTTGGAGTGATTAAGCCTGAGGAAGTTGGTAGAGAGCCAGTCAGAAATGGAGGAGTAGGCAGCCAGGTCAGTGAAAGAGTAGGCAAGAGACATGGTGGATGAGGAAAAGAAAATTTGAGTGTCATCAGCATATAGGTGGAAGGATAGACCGAGATTACGGAGAAGGGAACTAAGCGGGAGAAGGTAGATACGAAATAGTAGAGGACCAAGGACTGAGCCTTGTGGCACTCCAAAGCGAATGGGGGTAGAGTCGGATGAAACGTCGTCAATCACAACGGATTGGGTACGAGACGAAGAGGTAAGAGCGGAACCAGTCAAGCACGGTGCCTGATATGCCGAGGAAAGAGTGGAGACGGTTTTCGTTTGAGGGAAATGCGCTAGAGTACTGTGGTACTCTTCTGGCCGCAGTTGTTGCGAGAGGAGTATGAATATGAACACCTCCTCCCCAAATTACAGGACGGAAGAGCGATGTCGTGTGCACGAATATGAAGGGATAGAGAGCAGTGTTGTGATTGACTATGTGTATGACAACGTACATGGCTGGACATATGTGCTCCTTGCGCATGGAAATTCTTTGATCGATTAAAGGGAATTGAACGAGGTACAAAGACAGTGATTTTTTTTTTAACGCCCATCTGGCGACTACCAGCAAGAGCATAATACTAGGCTATTTTGAAATAAAAAGGCAATCATTTGAAAAGAACACAAATACTCAAACCAAACGAGGGTAAAAAAAAAAATTAATAAAACAAAAGCAAGAAAGCACGCTCCAGGTTAGTGTGGACGGAGGGGGGGCGCTTCCCCTCGGGAACAGCATCATACGACCAACACGAAACAGTAAAGTAAAATGGAGACAACTTCCTCCAAAAAATGAGATAGTCTGTGTAAACGAACCCATTCTGACTACGCTGGATAAGCGATAGCGACACTGCTAGTCAAGTGTACCGGGACAGGTAAGGTGAGCGAAGATCACCCAGACTGGAACATTCAATAAGACTTCTGCAGTCTCGTGGAGAACGCAATCAACGCATAATGGTGCAAGGAAGCACTCCATTAAATGACGATAGGTCCCACGAGTGTGACCAATTCGAAGATGACAAAAAAGTGACGTTGCCGTAGCGGCATATGAGGGGGGGGGGGGTATAGGAACAGTGACGGGGCACTGGCAACAACCTTAAGTTCCCCTAGGCTATCGCCCCTTTTCTTTGCCAAGCATCTCGAATGGGTACCCTGATTCCTGCCATGTAGTTGGTGTAAGGGAAGTGAAACGGTGGTCTGGTCGGCCAGTTCTGGCAGACTCTTTGCCGCGTTCATTCAGTGAAATTCCCACAAGCCCAGGAAACCAGAAGATAATCTCGACATCCAGTTGGTTTGCGGGAACTGTGGCATAGAGGAAACATAGAACCAGGGAGGGCGGAGACTCAAATGCCACCGAGTCGCTTAAGATCACGTACCGAGCGGTTTTTTTTTCTTTTTTTTAGTAACTCAACTGGCAACTTGCTACAGGGCAAAAGTCGCCGTAATCACGCTATAGCGTAATACAATATTAGGCTAGAATAAAAATAAAACAAAAACTAATAACAAAGATACAAAAGAAATAAAGGCAAAAAATCATACAAAAAAATAAGCAGACAAGGAAGCACGCTGCGGCGTTGGGGGTAGGGCCGCTTCCCCGCCACAGAGGAAGATGAAACCTACAACAAAGACAAATAAAATGGAGGAGGCCAGCCTCCTCCAAAAGTCAGATAGTCCACAAGTCTGTGTACACGAAACCGCCCCAAGTAGACCATACCTAGTGGTGAGTGGTATATTGCAACCAGCTCTAGCGTAAAGACAGCCACAGCGCCTGGCAGAGCCTCGCTGACTTCAAACAGATGGGAGACGGCGAGGAAACCGACCCCCTTTTGGTACTTGGAGCCATCCGTAATCACTGGCACGGTTCCAGCGTGACACGAGGTGTGCTCCAAAAAGGCCGAACGCAATACTCCCGGCGCTTTCAAAGCTTTGAGAGCAGAGGCGAGGCGACCAATAGTTAAAGGTGGTACCCTCTAGGGTGGCGTCCTGAGGAGAACCAGAGGTGTCACCGGCCTGAGAGTTACACCGAGTTATAGTGTGTTTGCCGATAGACTGGTGTCTATCGGCGGCATAAGCACCGTCGAGATCGGGTGAGGATACAGTGATTGCCGTTGGCGAGTGAGGGAGGCGACGGGCTCGCGCGTACAGGTTAATAATGCATTGTGCACGGCGCAGAGCAAGTAGCATCTTCCCAGCATCAACAAGTAGGCTCTCAATGGAAGACGTGCGGAAGGCACGGGTCGCCAGGCTTAGAACGGTGTGGTGTATTGAGTCCATCTTCCACAATTCACGCTAGGATGCGGATGCATAAAACTCGCATCCGTAGTCAAGCTTTCCAACGAACCGGGTATCCGCATCCCAGGTGATAAATGTCACGGAACGAAGAATATCCATGGCAGATGTAAAACCCAATAATGATGCGAATATGACCCTCCCAGGTGAGGCGTCGGTCGTAAACAAGACCAAGGAAACAGTGCGAATCCACCACTTTCAGGCGAACGCCGTTTAAGAACAAGTCCGATTCAGGATTGAGCCATGAATGGAGGAAGTGCAGCACCTGAGTCCTGACCAGGGAAAATCAAAACCTGTGCGCTTGGACATAGCAAGAAATGCGGCAGCACCGAGGTGATACCGTTGATGCTCAGGACAAAGTGTAAAATACAGCGGGACACACTTTTCCTTCTCCAATGGGCACACAAGTCTCGACCCACTCGTATGCGGAATCACCGATCTCGGAAAAACTTAGAAATAAATATTGGTATGCGTCCCCTCGACCCAATCGTGTAGTCTCCATGATACCATATCACCATGCGGTATCAGGGACTACCAGATCGAAAAACATCGTGGCGTAGTGCTGTCTAGGAAGGAACGCGTCGTAGACGGCATTTTCGAGTCGGAGAAGAGCATGTAACGTGGACTGGAACTTGCAGAAGCTGCACTGTGGGGAAGACAGCGGGCCTCCGCTGTCAAAAATCTTTATAAAAAAGAGGCAATCTAACATTTACCCATTTCTCAATCAAACTGCACATGCAGGAGGTTAGCGAGATTGGGCGGAAACCGGCAGAGGTAGACTGATCTGTACCTAGTTTGCGAAAAGCGAGCACAGTAGCGATTCGCCAGGAGTCTGGGAGGATGCCCTCCAACACTGAAATAAAAATTCTTCCCATTACTAACTATCTAAACTTGATACCATAATTCTTCATTGAGCTACGATGCTACCGCAAACTCTACCCGCCCTCTCCATTCCCATTTCCGAAACACAAGCTCCCCATTATTATTAACTAACATTCCCCCAAAAGTACCAAATCAGAACGCAATAGAACACACATTGCGCATCCACTTTACCGAAAAAAAAAAACACTTAAAAACCAGTCACAAAACTCCCCCCTATCGAACTACTACTTTTTTTTTTAATTTTAAGAGCTCATCTGGCGACTGCCTACTTGGGCATTAGTCGCTGTATTAAAAACTGCCTAGTACTAGGCTACTTTAAAATAAGATTAAAAAAACAACAAAAAAAATACTAAAAATTAAAAAAGGAAAAGACAACGAGCAGGAACGTGCGACCTATAAAGAAAACAAAAAAAAACGTTAAATAAAAGGGAAAAGCCCCCCCCTCCCCCCTATCGAACATTCACCAATCAACCTCTTCCTAGATGAATACAAACAAACCCTTTTGAAGCGTGAAAAAAACTGCTTATCTTAGTCAGAACTTTTAATATAACCTCTCTAGGAGACATCTGAAAAAGCCAGTAGGGTGGAATGATTCTTGAGTGCGATGTGTTTGGGTGAAGAAAAACAAAGTATTTTCAACAATTCTTTAACTGAAACTTTTCATAGTTTTCAAACGCTTAACATGTTATTCTTACCTTTCTGAAATAGCTGTGTCAAGAAATCGAGGTATTTGTTCAAGAAATCTTCGTCCGCAAGACCGATGGCGATGAGATTCAAACCTGCTTTGAAGAAGTTAGCAGAACAGGAATAGTAGAAGGAATTGAAGGACGGGTCTTGATCCATGTCAGGGAGGAGCCTTTTGAGACAAAAGTGCGAGTGAAGCAGTGAACAATACCCAATAAAAACAAAATTAAATAGTGAAACTTTGCGCTTACTCAAATTCTAAATCTATAAGAAAAGTGACTGACTTAAAGTTTAGACTTGTGCCCCTAACACACACGAGTTGTAATCTACGAGGGACAGTTAACTTAAGGGTTGAAAATGAAAGCAAAATTTTTACCATCATGATCCTCTGGTATGGAGTATCTAATTGGCAAATGAAACAACAAATTATCAAACTTACAGACTTGTGATGTAAATACTTAATAAACACCCACATAAGAAGTTAATTTTCACTTATTTTGACACCTGATATAAAAGTAGATGAATCTAAAGAAATAATAAATAATTCCTCAATGAAATGTCAAATTTACTTAAAAAAAAAAGAAGCAAAATTTGTTGGGTAATTTTTTTTGCTGTATTTCTAAGAGCCCACGTGGCGACTGCTTACTAAGGCAACAGTCGCAGTAATCAGCATAAAACCTAATGCTTGGCTAAATTGAAGACAAAAAACAAATATGCAGAATATCCATACCCCTCCCCCCTGCGCAGGAAAATGCGACCTACAACAGAAAAAAAAGGGAAATTAACCTCCTCCATGTCTATGTACACGAACCCGTACCGAGTTCAAGGGATAAGCGGTAGCGACCGCGCTTTTCACGATACCGGGAAAGGTAACTTGCGTGAGGATCACCCAGAATAGAGCATTCAAGGAGAATGTGCCGAACAGACTGGAGCAATAAAGTGAGGCGAGCGCTCTATCAAATGGCGGTGCGGCCCGCGAGTCTGTCTAATTCGAGGTCGACAGAAAGCGACCCGAAGCCTACACGGCATTGGGGGTAGGTACATGGGAACAGTCATGACGGAATAGCATGTAACTTTAAAGTTCCCCTCGGCTGTCTCCCATCCTCCTTGTCAAGCAGACTGGAGAACTGCCCTAATTCATGCAATGTAGTCAGTGTAAGGAAGAGCAAAACGTTGGGCTGGTCGCCAGTCCTATGGGACTCTTTGGCAGCCTCATTCCACGCAATTCCCAAATGTCCAGGAACAGAGCTAAAGATAATCTCGACATCTACACGACTCGCGGCGTGACGGATACGTCGACCCAAGGGGTGTGGAGATTCCAATGCCCCGAGAGCACTGAGGGCGATTTGTAAGGCTAAAAATCACAATCCACTCTCCGAACCGGGTACAACGCAATATCTCGAGTACCGAGTAGGGTATTGCAACCAGCTCAGCTGTGAAGATAGACGCAGCCTCTGTTAGAAGCCCCGCGACTTCAAATAGAGGAGATACGGCATGGAAACCGACCCGGTCGTGGGAGTTGGAGCTATCTATATAAACTGGTACGGATGCAACGTCACACGAAGTGTGCTCATAGAAGGCCGAACGCAATACTCCCAGCGCTGTAGAAGCTAGGGGAGCAGAGGGGTGGCGACAAATAATCAAATGTGGTACCCTGCAGGGTGGCGCACTGGGCCGAACCAGGGACGCCACCGAGCTCTCGAAGAAGTTTCCTAGCCTAAAAGGTAAAGGGCTTAGAGAGTCTTTCGGCGGCATAGGCACCATCGAGATTGGCTGCACCGCCCAGAGCGAGTGGCAACTCTGCAGCATCGACAAGTAGGATCTCAATAGGGGACAAGAGGAAGGCAGGTGGCTGGCTAGGTGGAGACCAGTGTGGAAGGAGTCCACCTTCCCCAAGGCACGCTCGACTGCGGCTGCATAAAACTCGCATACGTAGTCAAGCTTCGAATGAAAAAAAGATCGGTAGAAAAGCAAAGCAATAGAACGAGCAACAACTCAGTTGGTGAACTTAAAGGAACGAAGAATGTCCTTGGCGCGGGTACAAGAGACCCTACGGCTGCAAATATGAGCCTCATAGGTGAGGCGACGATAGAAAACAAGACCAAGGAAACTGTGCGAATGCACCACTTCCAAGCGAATTTCAATTAAGAACAAGTCCGGTTCGAGATGAAGTCGTGGATGGCGTAATAAGTGCATCACATCAGGCTTGGCCAAGGAAAACCGAAAACTATTCATTCAGCATAGCGAGATACAACTTAATGGCGGTTTGGTCGATGCTCCAAAGTTGACATCTGGGCGGCACTAAAAGAGATCGAAAGGTAGTCCACGTAGAGCATAGCTAGAACAATTGCTGTAAGCAGAGAGATGATACAATTGATGCTCAGGCCAAAAGGTGACACTGAGGACACTTCCCTATGGGAACACACTGCCTGCTCAATTGGGGTGGCGAGGGCTCACCACCCGTATGCGGTCTCCTTGGCCCCATCGTGTAAAGTCTCTCAATCCTAGCATATCGAAATGCGGTATCATAGGCCTTTTCCAAATCAAAAAATACCGTGACGTAGGTCTACGGAGGAAGGTCTCGCAGACAGCATTTTCCAGTAAGACCAGAGCATCCGACGAGTAGAAGAACTAATGGAAGCCGCACCCTGCAGAAGACAGATTGCGCCCGGTGTCCAGGAATAAGGATAGTCTAACATTTACCAATTTCTGCATCAACTTGCACACAAAGGAGCTTAGAGAAATTGGGTGGAAACCAACAGGGGGAAGGATCTCTTCCAGGTTTGCGAAAAGCCTGAACAGTAGCTATTCACCAGGAGTCCGGGAGGATACCCTCTGTCAAGATCCTGTTGAACAAATCTAACAGAATTGTCGTGCCTCGCTCACCTAGGAGCGGGGTCTGTGCTCGAAGCGAGAGCGGAACGCAAATCATTTAATAATAAACATGTCGATGAGGATTTTTTGCCTCTAGGTGTAAGGTCCAATCAATGGACTAGGCCGAAATCACGAAGAGCATTGAATGCTGGCGAAGCAACATCTCGGTTAGAGAATGCGGAGAAAGGGGTCGCAAAGGAGTTTACCACAGAGGCGGGGTCAGTGTGATTCTAATGGAGAACTCATCCAGAATTCTTTTGATTCGCTTCAACACCTATGCTAGAGGGGTCTTCCGTGAGTTCAAGACAAGTATGTCCGACAGGAAGAGCGGCGTGCGTGCTTCGAAAAATATCGGAACCAGGACCTAGCTCGACAAAATTCACCAGCAGTGAAATCGTTCGGGCGGCGGTTATAGCGTATGTAAGCATAACGATTCTGTTTAAGGGCCAGGTGCACAAGGAGGACAACCACGGAAGCGGTCGGTGTGGAAAACGGACAGACCCACGGCGATGAAGTTGCCGGAAAACTCAACAGCCTCATTACTGATCTAAACTCTTCGACTGAGACAGAGAAATCAGTCATTTCATGAAATGCGGACCACCTCACCCTCGCCAAGCACCACCAGGGCGGGCTCTCAGGCGGCAGCAGCCCCCAAAATATTTGAATGGGAAGGTGATCACTACAATGTAGGTCATCGACTGCCCCTACCCAAAATCGGGCTGTGCATCCGGAGAGCACAAAAATAGATCGAGACAGGAAAATGAAGCGTTTCACAGGCAGTGCTGGGCAAACTAATCCACATCTAGGATAAATATCTCCAACTCGTAAATCCTGGGACTGATAGAGTAGTTTCCATAGATGGGCTGTCTCCCATTCAATTCCCCGAGCAAGAGAATGGGCCTCGGCAACCATGCCACGACGCTGCGGAACTCCCAGCGTCGAAGTCGGCTGACAGTGGAATGAGGCGGAAATAACAGTATACCTCCTATCCCAGGATGGGCAAATAAAAAAACCCAACTCTAAAAAATCCAGGTTTTATTACCGGGTTTTGGGGGACTTTTTCAAGTGAAATTTGAAAAAAACCCATGTTTGGGGTTTGTTTTTTTTTAAATTGCATTTTTTTTCAAGAAATAAAAGCTACTTATCATTATTTTATTCAAAATTCATATTTATGTTTATAATTTCAACAAATATGTATCAAATTAAGGTTATTTCTCTGATATTGACTCATAACAATTCATCTCTCCTTCTACAGGTTATGGCTATCATGGGTACCCACAATTCGTGATCTGTTCTTACTAAATATAATTATTAAACTAAATAATTATTAATATTATATAAGAATGGATATAGCCATTCTTTTTCTATGTTCTTCTAGATCTTGTAGCATTTGTTTTTTGAAACAACCCAAGATTTGAAAAAAACCCAGGTTTGTGTTTTTTTTTCAAAATTACACTTTTCTTTTCAAGAAATGAATGCTACCTATCATTATTTTATTCAAAATTCATATTTATGTTTATAATTTCAACAAATATGTATTAAATTATGGTTATTTCTCTGATACTGACTCATAATTCATCTTCTTCTACAGGTTATGGCTATCATGAGACATGGGTACCCCAAATTCTCGATCAGTGATCTGTTACTGTGATCTGTTCTTACTATAATATAATTATTAAACTAGGTAATTATTAATATTATATAAAAATAGAGATAGTTATGCTTTTTCTATGTTATTCTAGTGCTTGTAGCATTTGTTTTTTGATAAAACCCAAGATTTGAAAAAAAACAGAATAAAACCCAGGTTTTATTGGGCTTTTTCAAAATTTTGGTGTTTTTTACCAACCCTGTCCTATCCAGGTGCAGCTGCACAGCTACTGCCTGAAAGGAAGTATCTAAAGCAAAGGGAAGAACGGAGACATCATGCTGGGTGTAAATCGCCCATCCTCCAGCCTATGGTGGTCGGGTCGCAAAACCCTCATACCCCAGGATGGCAGGCAGGGGGGCACGTCCCCAGCATGGTCTCCTGCAAAATAATAACTAACGGGACGAGACGAGCCTCCGCAGCACCACCCAGTTGGCCCAGTCTGTGGCAATTCCATTGAAAGAATATGCTCTCCTGGCCTAGCTCGGAGATGTGGGGGCCCTCTTCGAAGAGAAGACCCTCATGGAAATGGCCGTACGCTTCGCGGAAAATTGACAGACTGCGATAGGAGAGAGAAAGGGTGTATGAGGAAGTTGGGGGTAGGGGGGAGGAAGGATGTTAACTCCCCAAAACTGGAGCTCAGGGATGAGGGGCATTGTCCCCTCCCCCCTCAGCCCCAATCCAGGCTGGTTGGATGAGAGGAAGCTGCTCGGTGTCTACCCTGTAAAATTAGAGATGACCAGAGAACGTTGTGCGAGAGGCTGTGTAAAGAGGGTGAGGAAGCAGGTAAGAAGACAGGCGGGTAATCTAGGGCCGAACGTGTCGCTGAGTCGTCAGCACGGCGGCCAGGAAAGCAAATCGCCATGCCCCTTATGGGTCCAGAGGGGCACCAGCCCAGGAAGGAGATCCCTCCTCTCATTGAGTCCTCAGGGGCATGAGGAGAAGTTTGCACAATGGCAGACTCAGGTTGAGTGTTTGACACCGAGCCCGGATTCAACCCGATGGAAGATCCTGTCATCTGAGGATGGGTGACCTCCAGAACCATGGCTCCAAAGAAATCACATATCCCATTTGAGGTACCTTTTCTCGTGTCCAATGGATGGCGAACCGAGACCTGCATTGGGGAAGATGGTGTGCCAGGACCCCCCCCCCCCCTCCCATGTCAAAATACATGACTGATGGACTGTAGGGGGCATAGCCCAATGGGCCGTACTTTCCCTTGTCCCTCCTATGTGAGTTGGCCTTATCAAGTCACTCCCACAGTAAGCAGTCAATTTTGCGCCAGCAGCCTGCCCTTTTGATAGTCGTCTGTGATAAAAAACCATGGACTGATATTGGTCAAAAGATGGGAGTCATCAATGGGCGACTCCAAATGTTTGTTTTTTTAAAATGATACATTTTTTTTTTTTTTTTAATTAAGGGGCTATCTGGCGACTGCCGACTAAGGCATAAGTTGCCATAAACAAACAGCCTAGTTTTAGGCTACTTTAAAAAATTAAACAGAAAACAATAAAAAGAAATGACAATAACAATAACAAAGCAATAACAAAACAATTACAAAAACAACAACAACAATTAAATCGGGTTAAATAAAAGGGAGAAGGCCGGCCTCCCCCAAAAAGTCTTAAAATGATACAAAAAAACTTTAAGGACAAGCGGTAGCTACCCTGCTCATCCCCGTACCGGGACAGGTAGTGTGTGAAGATCATCCCGACTGGGACATTCAACAAAATTTAACGCTCTTGGAGACAACACAGTCGTCTAAATAAAGTGCGGGTAAGCAGCAGAAGGTGGTGAGGGGAAAATTCCCGCACTTGTTTTCCTAACAGAGGAGTAAACCTCTTCTTTGGTATAAGGGGGTTGGAGAGACCCCTGAGAAAGCACAGGGAAGCCAACTCCTTTTTAGAGGTGGAGCTGCCCGAGAACGGCTCCAAAGATGGCAAAGGGAAAGACACTTTGCCGCATGCAGATAGTAGGGAAGCCCCTGCACCGGTTGAAGGTTCGTCTCTTGTTACCTCATCCTCCCCAAAACTTCAGGAAGGTCAGGCCACACTTGAAGGTGGATGGATCCTGCACATCCCCTCTATTGCCTTAAATTTTACCCATAAGTTAGAGAAAAGGGGGAGAAAAGGACACATGGAAAATACATACTATGACCCCTCCCCAGAATGTGATCATTTACACATACTGGGTCCACAAGTCGAGCTTTGCCAACCCAGCCTGCCATTCAGGCAAATTTGTCTTTGAGCTTTAACCATAAAGTTTGGTGCTGGCATAGCCAACTTAGGTATGTGTATACTGGAAGAAGTTGCGCAGAGTCAATGGCCCAGCACATCCTGTACCTAATATTGCCTTAGCCAGCGTGCTTTTGGCCCTCGAGGCAGGTAGGGAGCTCACAGTATACACTGCCAATCGAAAAAGGCTCCTAAGAGGATGGAAGTAGACCAAGCAGCTAGAACCTCTGTGGATAGAAGGGAGAGTTTGGAAAAGGGTAGACAGGTATTTCTAAAACAGAATTAGAGATAGGCGGGTCCACTAATGAGTAGGGTGGGTGATCACCCATTATTAACATACCCTGGTGATAGGTGATCTCAGGATGGCCTGCAGTCCACCAAGGCCCCATGGCTCCTGGACCAAACTCTGTCCATGTGGGGACAGTCTTCCTGGTACAATGAGTGGGTAGAAAATGTTGAGGAGATAGTCGCAGTAATAATAAATAATAATACTAAATTATAATAAAAATAATAATTAATAATAGATAATAATAATTCAGGATGATAATAAGATAAAGAGTCTGCCAAAGGCATATCAATAGCCTATTTGAGGCAGTTCCTGTTCCCAAAACCCAGTTCAGTTCCACCTAGCATCCTCATCCATAAATCTAAGCAGTATCTGAAAACTCTGTAGAGATGATGTTTCTTCTATCACAAGACTAGTGAACCTATTTCATTCCTCATTTAACGCACAGTAATAATAATAATAATAGTAATAATAATACAATAATTTAGTATATAAAAATAATAAGTGATAATAATGCTAATATTAATAACTAATAATAATACTAAAAAGGTAAATACTAATAAATTATAATAAGAATGAATTAATAATAATAGTGCTAATGATAATATTAAAAAGGTAAAGTAGTGCTGAGTGTGAGAGAGGAAAAAGCGCACCAACAATTTTCTTAGGCACAGAGTTCAATTCAACCCAGTGACAGGGCTTCCCAAATCTGCACTCAGGCCCGGAGGACATCCAGCTCCTCTGAGTACCAAGTGTAACAGGCCACACATTGTGAGGTAAAAGTGCTAAAAGGCCCATAAGCTTAAATAGAACTAAGGTTTCTAAGGAAGCAGTGTATAACATCAGCAAAATAATGCTCGTGTATCACAACAGAAGCGATATACATACATGCTCATCCATTGTGTATACTCCTTAAAAAGTGATAGTGAATCAAAACGCTCAACTTGATTGAGAGAAGAGAGTGATGAATCTGCAGATCTTGTTCTTCTATTCGAACTATCTTTCTCTTCCTCTTCCGCCGGGTGGTGATTCAATAAGAGGACTACGCACAAAAAATCACCCCAACAATCCAACAGGAATTGGTCTGAGCACAATGGCGACAGAGGCCCTTCACCTTCCACAAATCTTCTCTCAAGCAATTTCTGAAATATACCAATTTCCAACTTAGGCATCACATGAAAGGTTGCACAGAGACACACTAGAGCAAAAGGTGGCTATGAATAGGTTCAAATTGGAATTAAAAAAATATTAAAGCAGAAGGGCTCAAAAGATCGGACAAAGATAAAATAATAAATGTGTGGAAGATATATAACAGAAGATCTTCTTGCAGGCGTTGGGGCTGCAAGGGCATGTATGCAATCCTCTATGTCAACTATAGCATGTTAAACCAGACTATGCCTGACATCCCCTAGCAGGTTATAAACGAGGGCTAGATTAAATTAGCATCAATTTTGATTTTCTTAAGTATATTATTTAGTCAAATTCTTTGCAAGTGGCAAAAGCCAACGTATCCTCCACAACAAGAAAGGTCCAGGCAGCGCTAAAATTCATGTGTGCCACATGTAAGAAGGACAAGTGGTGCGTTGACTTCCCGGAGGGCTGCTATGCGAAATGCCACCCAGACAGTGTATGCACCACTTGCATCTTAAAAAAGGAAGTGGAGGATGTAGTGGCCTACTACAGGGAAAGAAATACAGACCTCGAAAAGAAAATCGAGAGGCTCAAGGAGGAGCACTCCCACCAGATCCGCAGGCTCGAAGAGAAATTAAACGATCTCTCGAGTCCTGTGGCAAACACCACCTCTGCAGAGAGGCCGGGCCCGAATGTGGCAGAAACGCCAAAAGGAAAAAAGAAAAAGGAAAAAAGACGAAAAAGGGAAAGAAGAAAGAACAAGGGAGAAATAGAAGAAAAAGTAGAAGAAGTTATTGAAAAGGATGACAAGGGGTAAAGATGATAGAGAAGAAGAATAAGAAGAAGAAGAAAAAAAAGACTGAAAAGACCATGACGGGGAAGAGAGAGGAATCGGAGAGATTGCCTCAGAAAATAAAGACTCCGAGCTCAGCAGGCAAATGTGCCAGGGTCAGCCTTGTGGGTGATTCCCAGGCACGGGGCCTGCAGCCCCTGCTAGCGGCCCGCCTTGGCACAAGCGTTAAGGTGAGCTGCCTCCCAGGCTGTGGGAATAAGCAGGTAAGAGCTGAGGCCGAGAAGTCTCAGATTTCTGAGACTTCAGTCATTGCCCTTATGGTAAGTGGCAACGACCTCTAGCTTAGAAGAGGTAGGGTAGGCCCTATAGGCGAGATTATGAAGACAGTTATGGGCGCTGTCGACGACTGTGGATTGAAAACCCGCAGACGCGTCGTGGTGGGGATGCTCCCGAGGTGGGGTCCAAGCCGGACTGCCCACTTGAGGAACATGTCGCTAAACCGGCGCCTTGCAGACCTCTGTACGGCGGAGGGTGTCATTTTTGTCGACCCTTACGCCGTATTCTATGGGAGAAAAGACGTCTACCAAAGGGATGGGATGCACCTCTCCTTTAAGGGCAAGGCGTTCCTAGCCAACCTCATCCAGGATGTCGTGGAGCGCACCCAAAGGAGTGTCCGGCCCATTGGGAAGGCGGACGTATGCCAGTACGCCGGAGTCACTCCCCAAACAACCTTCTCGGAGGTTGTCAAAAATGGTGGCACCGCGACAACAAAGAAGCCGGGAAACGGAAGAGTATAAGGGGGTCCTACAGTTGAAGACTTCCTGAAAGTTCTTCTGTTCAATGAGAGGTCAATCAGGAACAAGTTTCCTGAGCTCCGTGGCCTCGTAGCGATGGAAGAACCCGAAATGGTAGCCATAACAGAATCGTGGATAAAAACCTCAAACCGAGACTTTGAAGGCGAATTCACAGTTCCTGGCTACCAACTCTTCCACAAAGATAGGCCAGACAGAGAGGGTAGCGGTGTAATGTTGTATGTCAAGGATACAATCGAATCTACGAACTCCAACGTTATATCCGACCACGAGCTCCTAGGCGTTGACCTAGAGATAGGTCCTGTCAGATACAGGACCCTGCTGCTTTACAGATCCCCTTCCCAAACCATTGAGAAGGACAGGAAACTGTACCAGCTGCTGGGTGAGCTTGTTCAAGGTAATGTGCATCGTTATGGGCGACTTCAACAGACAAGTTGACTGAGAAACCAGAGCAGCCTATGGCGAGAGCGCGCTACTCCTGGAGTTCGCCAACAACGAGTTCCTCACTCAATGGGTCAGAGAACCAACGAGAGGAGACAATATCCTCGACTTGGTCTTCACCTCTGAGGATGATATCGTTGAGGATCTCTCTGTAGGCGAAGAGCTCGGTGGCAGTGATCACCAGCTAGTTAGATTTACCGTCAAGATCCCGAAGGTAAGGTCTGTTGCCAGTCAATCAAGGAAACTTGACTTGAGAAGAGCAGACTTTGCAAGCCTTCGTGCTGGGTTGACTGATGTAAGGCTAGCGGTATGCGAAGAGGTTGAGGATTCGTGGAACAATTTCAAAAATAAGTTCATGAGTCTTCAATCCAGTTGCATCCCTCTGAAATGCCTCCGTCGGTCTTCTGTTCAACCAAAGTGGTTTAATCGAGAAATCGGCCAACTGCTTAGGGAGAAGAGAAATGCGTACCGGCGATCGAAGATCTCGGGTGCCTTTGACGAGTACCAGAGGCTAGCCAGGAGAGTGAAGTCCAGCATAAGGGCGGCTAAGCGGTCTGAGGAACTCCGAGTGGCGAGACTCTACAAGGAGAATCCCAAGGAGTTCTTCGGCTATGCAAATAGCCGTAAACCAATCCATCGTAGGATTGAGCCCTTACTGGACGAGGAGGGTGCATTAACTCACTCAGATGCAGAAAATGCTATCCTGCTCAATGACTACTTCTCTTCAGTGTTTACTGAAGAGTGTGGTCCCATCCCCCAGCCAACGAGTTCCTACTCGGGGGGGAAAGCTGGAGGATATGGACTTCACTGAAGGAGAAATAAAGAAAAAGATCGCTGACCTAAAGACGAATACGTCCCCTGGACCGGACGGGTTTCTATCCAAGGTGTTGAAAGAAGTGTGCGATGAAGTATCACGACATCTGTGCGCTATCTTTAACATGTCAATCCGGACCGGATGCGTTCCTAGAGACTGGTGTGAGGCGGAGGTGACTCCGATCTTCAAGAAAGGAGACCCCAGCCATCCGTCAAACTACCAACCCATCAGTTTGAGTTCGATAGTCTGTAAACTCATGGAAAGCATGATAGTGGACAAGATAACGTCTTATTTAGAGTCAAACCTGCTACTGAAGAGTTCCCAGCATGGCTTCCGAAGGCAACGGTCATGCCTGACGAACCTTGTGGAATTCTTCCACTTCGTGTTCAGTGAGCATGATCGGGATAAAGCGGTGGATGTTGTGTACCTTGACTTCCAAAAGGCCTTTGATAAGGTACCACACCGCCACCTTCTTCGGAAAGTGCGTGCACAGGGCATAGACGGCAAGGTAGCAGGTGGGATAGAGAGCTGGCTAAGTGACAGACGGCAACGAGTAGTGGTGAATGGAAGGGCCTCTGAATGGGCGCCCGTATCTAGCGGTGTCTCTCAAGGTTCAGTCCTGGAACCACTACTGTTTATTATCTATGTCAACATGGGCGGAGACATGGTTGCCAAAATCTCCAAATTTGCCGACGACACCAAGCTTGGTATCAATGTGGCAAAGGAGGGAAACACTGCCCGCCTTCAAGAGGACCTTCAAAGGATTGGGGAGTGGTCGGACACGTGGCAAATGCCTTTCAACGTGGGGAAATGCAAAGTAATGCATATCGGCCACCGAAACCTCAAATCTCAGTACATCCTTAAGGGCACTGCTCTTGAATCTGGTCTTTTGCAGTCTCCTTCTTTTCTTATGTTCTTATGTTAACTATTACTAGCGACCTCAAGTTCTCGAAACAGTGCATCGAGGCAGAGAAGAAAGCACAAAGGATGTTAGGCTACATAAAGCGCCAGTTTGGATACCGTAACAAGGAGATAGTACATTGTCTGTACAACTCACTCATTCGGCTGCACATGGAGTATGCTGTACAATTTTGGAGTCCTTCGTATCGAAAGGACATCGCAAGGTTGGAACGCGTACAAGCTAGGGCAACCAAACTGATTCCCTCTATCCGACATAAAAGTTATGAGGATAGACTAAGGGAATTAGATCTGTTCTCGCTGGAAACCCGTAGACTGCGTGGTCAGCTCATCGAAGTTTTCAAAATACTTCGAGGGTTCAACAATGTTGACTACCGGGATATTTTCACACTGAGTGAAAACAGAACGCGCAATCACGGCTTCAAACTTGAACTGAAGCGTTACAACCGCAATCTGTGTGGAAATTTTTTCACCTATAGTATCTGCGGTAAGTGGAACGCACTTCCAGTGGAAGTTGTCAACAGTGAATCTGTTGACCAGTTCAAGTCAAGACTAGACAAAGTCTTGAAAAGTGGCCGTTTAGGCCCGCAAAACAATTGAGCAGCCATGTTCCCACTCGATTGCTAGTCCAAAGGTACCCTCTTTGAATGGACCGTAAGGTTTCCTAGGGTACTTTCTTTCCTTGTAACTCCTTGTAACAAAGTTTTTGAAAGGGTTATTTCATAGCATGAGTTAGCTCAAGAGAATACTTAGGACACGGGGGACCCAGATGTTTTTATTTCCTTACATACATGCCCATCTGGCGAATACCTTCAAGGGCATAAGTTACTGGAATTAAAATTTATGCTGGGAACCCGGAGAGAATCCAACTCTCTTGAATTGCTTCACCTCTGAAGAAGTCAGATCCCCATGTAGAAATGGAGTCTTTGGGGAATGTTAGGGATGTGTGACTCAAAGGAGTAGGTTTATATAAGTACCTCATGGAAATGCTAAAATGGAGAGTATATGCTGGACTCGAGCCCGATACCTAGACATTAGAAATAATGGTACTGAAGGGATTATTTGCAGTTGTCATCTGTCGAATATTGAAAATGCGAGGATCCTTTCTAGTCTTCAATATCTACCAGTGTCCCCAAAAGGTCACAGGGGTTGGCAGATATCAACACCACCCCTCACAGATCTTTTAGGCCCTCTTAAGAACACGATCACCCACCATATTTTCCAGTGACAAATAGGACATGTGTGGTATCGAACAAGAGTCTAGGGTTCTAAGGATGAAATCAGCAAAGACCAGTCATCATAGTTAATCAATTGAACTGCCCATGCCTTTTTAATTATGGATGAAGCCCCACACCCAATCGGATAATGAGATTTACATAGAGATCAAAATGACAATTGCTGACAAAGGCACCACTCCTCATTGTGGGGAGATAGAGGAAGTGCGTTGGTACTATGTTTTGTCACTAACCAAGAAGTAGGAATCCACCAGTTTCCAATAAAAGTGGAGTTGATGTGGTTGAATGGCACTAAAAACTAACAGTCAGATTTGTAGCCTATTGAGAACAAGAATAACATAATTTTAACCACGCAAAAGGTTAATCCATGGGGAGAAGACCCTTAATGCACATACAAAATAACACCAACTCAAGACCTCTCAAGAGATGTGAGGAAGGCACCGGTCACCAGACGGAGGCTTGTGTAGTAGGTCACGTCCACCTTACACAATTCACACTTGCTGCAGATTTGTAACTCCTATCCAGACTCAAGCTTCAAGAGAACACAGGAAAATAAAACAGCAGAGCGATAGCCCATCATCAGCCTAAGTGGTGAATATTAAGGAATGAAGAAAGTTGATGGCACAGGAACAAGAGACCCTAGCTAGGGCTGTGAATATGAGCCTCCAAGGTGAGATGGTCAAAAGTAAGACCAAGGAAACGGTGAGAGTATACCACTTCCAAGGCAAATACCATTAAGAAATAAGTCCAGGTGAGGGTGAAGCAGTGGAAATGCGCTTCAGCATAGCAAGAAATGAGGTTCAATGCTTGTTGGAGCTGAGGTTCGAAAGTGGACATCTTGGCTACATCAAAAGAGATTGAAAGGTCGTTGACTTGACAGAGTGTAGCAATAACATCTTCTGGCAACACTGAAGTGATACCATTAATGCTCAAGGCAAAGTGTAACAATGACGACACTTCCCTACCATATAGGGCTCCATCAGCCCCTCACATATGTACACAGAATTTAAGATCATGTATAAATTAAGATATAAAAATTAGAAGGATTCCCCTCGCCTTCATCGTGTGGCAGGTCTAACGGTTCAAATGATATGACCTCAGGCATTTTGAGATCACTAACATTTGGCAACCCATAACTAGGGTAATAATGGTCATATTTATATAAAAGTTTAAATAGGTAGAATCAGAAAAGACAAAGGATCCAAATAGGCCAGTTTTAGAACTCTAGGTTGCCCCCCCCCCCAAAAAAAAAACAACAACATGGTAACCAATTGTTGAAATCATGCTTTGACCTTGGGAGTATCAAATGAGAATTTTTCTTAAGGTAAAAAAAAAAAGAAGAAGCAGCGGCTTTGCTATTAGAATCAGCAAAGAAAAAGTTTGTATATGTTGGCATTTTTCATGCTTTTGTTTTCTTGGGGGGTTAAGAGCCCATTTGGTGACTGGCTGGTGACTACTAGGGCAAAAGTTGGCATAATCAATATAGTTTAATAATAGGCTAGATTAACAAAAAGACAAAAAAAAAATCAAATAAGATACAAAAACAAGCAAAGAAACAAACAAATATGCAAAAGAACTGGGGTGCGGGGGGGATCCACCATAGCCATAGGCCAAGGAGAGGAGTAAGCCTCCTCACTAGTACAAGGGTTGGAAGGGCCTGTGACAAAGCACAAGAGGCCACCACCTTTGCTGAGGTAGAGATGCCGAGAGTGGCTCAGAAGATAGCAAAGGAGAAGCCCCTTTGCCACATATAGAGGGTGAGAGGGCAGCGCCCCCTACCGGCCAAAGGGGTGTCTCGTGTTACCTCTTCCTCCCAGACACCTGAGGATGGTGAGGCCCAGCCTGGAGGCTCATCCCCATGCGCAGTCCCACTTTTCTCTTGTCACCAAAGGTTAAGAAAAGTAAACATCGTGGAACGTAGATACTAAGACCTTCCATTAAGTTGGGAGGTTAAGAGCAGTCTCCATAGGATCATTGATGGGCTTTGCCAACCCGACCTGCCATTCAGGCAACATTGTCCTGGAACTTTAACCATAAAGGATGGTATCCACCTTATGTGTGTACTGGACAAAGGTGAGCAGAGTCGAAAGCCCAGCACTCCCCGTACCCAATACTTGGACCTAGCCAGCAGACTAATGGCCCTCGCAGCAGGTAGGGAGCTCACGGTATACACTGCCACTCGAATGAGGCTCATATGAGGATGAAAGTGCACTGTGCAACCACAACCCCTGTGGAAAGAAGAGCATGTTTAGTAGGGGTTTAGGAGAGTATCTATATAATAAAGAGAAGTAGAGATAGGCGAGTCCATTAACAAGTAAGATGGGTGATCACCTATTATTATCATACACTGATGTTAGGTCATCTCATAATGTCATGCAGTCCACCAATGTACCATGATGGCTACTGGACTGAACTCTGTTCAGATGGAAACGCTCCTCCTGGTACAAAGTGTGGGTAAAAAAGATAATATTAATAATAAAAATAATACACAATAATAATAATAATGAAACACACTAATAATAATAAAATACAAATATAAAAAATAATACTAAAAAAATAAGAAATATTAATAAATAATAATAAAAATAATAATGATAATAATAATGCTAATAATCATAAAGGTAAAGTAGTGATGAGAGGGGGCGAGGGGAAAGAGCACCAACAACTTTTCCTGTCCCCATCATCGAGTTCAAGTCAATCCAGTGGCAGGGGCGGCCTAATCTGCCCTCAGGCAAGGAGGATGTGAAGCTCCTTCAGGTAGCAAGTGTAACAAGCCACATAGGGTACCCCTAGCCCCTGCAGGGTGTATGGCGCAGATTGGGTGGTATCTCCCTGGTATCGACAAGCAGTCAATGTGGGAAGTATGTATGGCACAGTTCTCCAGGCGGAGACTGGTGTGGTGGATTGAGTCCACCTTCCGCAATAAATGCTTGGGTGCGGATGCATAAAACTTTCACCCATAGGCACCTTCGTATAAAGAAAGGATGGGTAGAAGTCCCTCCTCTACTTCCGAGTCTTGATTCGCCCAAGGATAAGCCTGCAAGGAGTAGATTTGGTTTCTGTGTTTAGCACTGAGCCCTTGTTTGGTCCCGTGGAAGATCCTGTCATCCTAGTATCCTGGGGCAGTGAAGTGGCTTCCAATAGGAAAGTGAGGAGGGGCATGCATGCCAACCTCCTGCAAACTCAAGACACATGACTGCATGAGGCATGACCTGATATCGAGTCACTCTCACTGGGAGCGGTCTATTCTGAGCCACCTGCCTGCTTTTTTGGAGGGGCCCATAAAAAAGAACGATGGGGGTGCTCCTTTTCTGAAGTGCAACTGCCTGCCTGGAGGTGGCTCCAAAGATGGCAAAGGGAAAGCCCCTTTTCTGCAAGCAAATGGTGAGAGGTGAGCCCCTCCACCGGTCAAAGTGCTGACTCATTTTCCTTCATTCTCCCTGACACCTAGGGAGGGCGAGGCCGCTATAATAACTGTAAAAAAAGGAAAATTGCATGCAAAGTAGATATTATGACCACCCAATGCCTTGGGAGATTAAGAGACAAGTCTCCATAGAAGTAGAAAATTCTAGAATGTGATCATTTATACAGACTCGGGCTCGACCAATGGGTTCGAGCTGAAACGGGCCACCTTATATACGCACTGAAAGGCAGCGAGTAGTCAATAGCCCAGCATACCCTGTGCCTAATACTTCCCTCAGCCAGCAGGATCTCGACCCTCGCAGTATACACTGACACTCCAGTAAGGTCCTGTAGGAGGACAAAGTGCACTAAGCAGCCGGAACCTCTGTGGATAGAAGAGCAAGTAAGGAATGGATAGGCGGGTCCACTAACGAGTAGGGAGGGTAATCACCTATTACTATCATACCCTGAGCTAGGTGATCTCAGAACATGGCACTCCAACAGACTGCACGCCCTCCCGGATTGAGGGGAAAGTCAAGAGAAAAAGGAATGCTTAAACGGCCAAGAACTTACCCCGGCCCCATCAGAGTTCTATTCAACCCAGTGATGAGGGTCCAAATTTACACAGTGAGCAGGTGAGAACAGCTTCTCCCAGTACCAAGTGCAGGTAAACAAAAAGTTGAGGGGATAGTTGTAGAATAATAAAGTAGAACTGAGAGGGAGTGAGGAGGAAGCGCACCAGCAACTTCCCCAGGCTCTATCAGTGTTCAAGTCAACCCAGTGACGTGGCTCCCCGAATTTGCACTTGGGCCAGTAGGACTTACAGCTCATCCAGGTACCAGATGTAACAAGCTGCACAGGGTACACCCACTGCATGGACAAGATACCAACAGAAGACATAATAACCTTGATAGTTGTTTGACAGTCACAGCCAGAACTTGACCAATACCTTAGCACACCAAACAATACCTAAAGATAGTGCTGGATGTTTGGAAGAACCCTGCCCTGCTAGTGCAATTTGTCGAAGCCCCCTGGGTCAGATACAGGACTCTATGACAGGGTCACCCTAGGAAATTTGCCAACCAACAGACTTATTATAATCTTTGGTTTTGAGAGCCCTATTCTTCATGTCCTAATAAATAATTCTGCAGTTAGTACTAATCTGTATGTGGGCCAGAAATATTACCCATACAATCTTCCGGCACATGCTGTAAAAGCTGAAAAAGCCTGGATAGGAACGGCTGGTCTGGAAAGCCGAGAGTTTACTTCTTGCGACAGCAATAGTGATGTGAACAAACCCCACTTTATGGAAAGGTGGTCGATAACGATTATTTTGTACACCGATTCCTCCAAGAAGGGAAGAAATAAAGGTAGGGGTTTTTATCACCAATAGGTACTCATTTAAGATAGCTTTAACAGTATTTCTCAATGGAGACCTACAGTTTAAGGTGAGATCCAAACCAAGGGTGTTTCTACAGCGCAGAGGAGGCGTTTTAACCCAGACCCATATCGGGACTCCATGTTGTTTATAGCTCTTCTGGGAGGGATGGCATCTCTGCTCTCTCCGAGTGAAGGAAGAAGGCCTTTGATCCTACAACCTCTGCTATAAACCTCCGCCAATGTTACCTCAATTAAGTGCGGCCGCACTTTCTGCGAGACTGTCCTGAGGGACAAGGTTAGAGTGGAGGGAGGCTGTTGCATGCTGTGGAAATTTTAGAGCATCCCCCTGTGCTAGTAGTCCATGTGACAGCTAGGAAGTGGAAGTTCTATTGCAATTAAACATCCCATGTAATATATTCAAGTAGGGTGGTCCCACTTCAGGATTGAATCCATGTTGGGTGGTCATATCATATCCACTTTGGAATGACTTCTTTCTCTCTCTCTCTCGCTCTTGCCCTGCAGAATGGCTACAGTTTAAAAAACAGCCTTGCCACTGGGCTTACTTCATCCAGTGGCATAGTAAACCCTATGTGGCCTAACTTTGCTGTAATGGGAAGGAGCGTTTTCAGTTGGCTGTAAATACATATAACAGACCCTGAGAGAGAATGACATTGAACAGCCTGCAACAATAAAGAATAGAGTACAAATGTAAAGCATAATTTTTTCCACACCCTCCCGTGAATTTCAATCAATCACTGACCTGAATAGTAGCCATCTTGTGAAACAACTGAAGCAAGAGATTCCTGTTGCTTTCTAGAAGGCAGACTTTGTTCAATGGATGCACTAAAATGTGATTCAGAAAAGACAAGGCAACGCGAGGTTTGGGCTGACCCTTCTCTTTGAAATACACTCTCTTAACTTTCTATAAAGAAAAGAAAATTTGACTGCTTTAGATGAGAATATATGTAGGAATAGGGTGAAAGTCATTGAAGTAAATCTAGAAAAAAAATTTAAATGTAGCATGTTGTCACTTGCATTGAACAACTCAGCCAAAGGATAACTAACAAAAGATGAAACAACAATAAAACTAGACCTTGTAACATCGCCAAGTCAACACGCTCATGCATTACAAATGTAATAGCCAGGAACATATATAATTAAGCCACTTTGCAACTACAAACCATATAAAGCTGAAAGAATTTATGTTCCTATTATAAAATTGCCAGCTTACCAATTGACGTGATTCGCCACTTGATTGGAGAGCAGATGAAAATGCTGCATCAATCCACTCCAAAATGAGTTCCATTATGTCATCCACACGATTCCAGTTACAAAGGGCATTCACGTAAGTAGCATAGATGTTTGCGTCCTTGATAGAAGGATTGTGTGATTACTTCAATAACTACAAAAATTTTATATTAGGGAAAAATTGTAAAACTAAGGTACCAGCTTTGGTTTGTAGGCACTGCAACTGAGGAGTTAGGGTGTAGTCACAATTTGCAGCAGCTCTAATGGTGGGAGTGAAATCCAATTTAAGACAATGAAGATTATTTTAAAATACTACGTTTTTATTTTTAAAAAGGAGGGGGGGGCTCCTGGTAAATGGCATCAAGTGGATAGCCACTGAAATCACTGACTGGCCTATTCTTAGATAATATTAAAATTAAAAAAGAACAACAAATAACCTACACAAAATTAAACAAATACCAACTAAAACTAAAAAAAAAGGCCCACTCCCTACCGGCCCTAAGAGTGCAGCCAGACACACCTATATAAATGTATACAATAGAGGCCAAAACTCAATAATGGCAAGTACAAAGGACAAGCAGTAGCGACCCTGCTTGCCCCGGTATCACGAGAGGTAATGTGCGTAAAGATCCCCCAAGCTGGGACATTGTACAAGAATGTAAGGGGATAAGCAGGTATCACAATAAGGTTCAGGGGAGCACCCTATCCAATATGGGGTTTCATCCTGGAATGTGACTGATTCGAAAGTGACAGAAAATGATCTGGAACCATCAAGGCATTAGGAGGTAGGTCCACAGCAAAGGTTGTGGTGCAATGACATACAACTTTAGATTCCATCTTCTTTGCCATAGTCAGAGTGGGGATTAACTAAATGCACGTCTGGTTACCCAGTCCAAGCGGACTGTATGGCATCCTCATTTCCTGCAATCCCTATGACAAGGAACTCAACAGAAAACAATCTTGACATCTTCCTAGCTCACAGCAGTAGTGGCATCACAAATCCAGAAAACAAGGAGGTGCACAGTAAAATGCCTCAAAGGCACTGTTAATATAAAACAATGTTGTCTCTGAACCCAGCACAATGTGTAATCTCTTGTACTCAGCAGTTAATAGCAACCAGCTCGGCTGTGAAGACAGACAGTAGCCGAAAGAGGTCAAGCTTGAAAATGAAGGAAGATGTGAAAGTCGACTCCATTTTCGGATTTGGAGACAGACATGTACAGTGGCACAATACCAGTGTGACATTGTGTGTACTCCAAGAAATTTCATTATAATACTCCTGGTGCCGTAGACAATATGGTAGCAGATGTGTGGTAACAAACATTTAAAGGTAATACCTTCCAGGATGGCATCTTCAACAGAACCAGAGGTGCCACCTGCACGAGAGCTACATCAAACTAATGAAGATTTGCCTTGCACTAAACCTGAAGGGCTTAGGGTATGGATGGCATCTCACAGTGGCATAGGGACCATCAAGATCAGCAACAGATGAAATGAGAGTAGCTAGCGATTGAGGTAGATGGTGCGCTCTGGATATAAATGCATAATGTATAGTGTACATCATAAAATGAGCTGCATCTCCTCATCATCAGTGAAGATTTCTAAAGGGGATATGTGGACAAGAGCAGTTTTCAAATGTTGACAAGGGTGGTGGATAGAGTTCACATTCAGCAATTCACAATTGGCTGTAGATGCATAGAACTCTCATCCATAGCCAATCTTAGAATGAACAAAGAAGTGGTAAAAACGAAAGAAATATTTAAAATAAAATTAAACACATCCACACTTCGTTCATCCAGATATTTGAACACACTACCACCAAACAACATCCTAAATGAGCCCCACCACCCCACCTTAATAAACTAATCAGAGAAATCACTAAATAGAATACAGATTAGGATGGGGGGGGAGGAGCTGGTTTTAGCCAAGGCTAGGTGTGAACTTTTTGTACCACCAGCTCTACCAGGCAAGAGCCCAGACTGAGTAGAACACGCGGAAGGGTTCCGAACGAGTGCGGAAACGACCATGCGCGTAGGCCGAGACAGTCCAGGAGCAGAGAGTCTTTTTTTACAGCGCCGGGCACAGACGACCAAGTCCTCAACCTCGCAAAATGAGATGATTTGTAGCATGAACGGCCATGATTTCCTTCTACTGGAGATACGTACCACATTGCTTCCAAGAAGCGGGGTGTGGCTCGCAGCACTTGATACACTTGGCCATACACGATAGGGACTTATCGTGTGCATCCTTGGAGAAACTCACGCGGTAGCGATACCAACCAGCAGGCACCGACTCAGGGAGCCTATCACGGTCGAATGTTACGAAGAGGAAGAGTGTAAGGGTAGGTCTCGAAGTCCCTAAGTTTTCTATCACACATTTAACTTTGACCGCTCCATTGTCGGCCAGCTGTAAGGGGATGTCATTAATCAACTAGTCCAGGATTTCGCCAGTGTAAACAACTTCCATGCTGTTAATGGTCGAGTGCAGCGTCACACTCACTGGCGAGATATTAAGTGTCCGAAGGGGACTAATCATGGCCGCGTCGGAAGGATCCGACACATTTGACAGAAGGCTCCCGTCCGAGAAACCAGTCACTTTCTGCTCTCTGACAATCAAGCTATCTAATGCTTCCTTCTGAAGGATCATGTTGCCTTTGGGCAACATATAACTATTTGGCCACGATGTAATTGAGGCTCCGCTCAGAGCATTTTAGGCTTTGGTCTTGGCCTCCACACCGGTGATTATCTTAGGAATTTAACTTACTTTCTTTTTAGTAAATGAGAGTGGGGATGAACCCGCTTCTCCCAAACAACCGTAAGTTTGGGGGAGGGGGGGGGGGGGTTAAAGGCTCATCTGGCCACTGCCTACTTGGGCATTAGTCGCTGTATTAAAAACTGCCTAGTACTAGGCTACTTTCAAATAAGATTCAAAAACACACAAAAAAACAACACTAAAAATAAAAAAAAAGAAAAGGCAATAAGCAGGAAGCAAGCTCCTGCGTCGGGGGGAGGTCCCCCCCTGGGCAGGAACGTGCGACCTATAAAGAAAACAAAAAAAAATAGTTAAATAAAAGGGAGAAAGCCGGCTTCCCCAAAAAATTCTACAAGTCTACCAGTCAATGCACACGCACTCGTCACCAGTAGAAGGGACAGGCGGTAGCGACCCCGCCCATCCCCGTACCGGGACAGGTAACGTGCGCGAAGATCGCCCAGACTGGGACAGTCAACAAGAATATACCGAACAGTCTGGGAGACAATGCAGTCTTCACAGTAGGGGGCTGACGAGCGCTCCATCAAATGGCGGTGGGTCCCGTGAGTGTACCCAATTCGGAGACGATAGAAAGAAACCTGAAGCCTTCGCTGCATTGAGGGTTAGATCCATGGGAACAGTCACGGCGCAATGGCACGCAACTTTAAGTTCCCTTCGAACGTCTCCCATCTTCTTTGCCAAGCAGCCCGAAGAGCTGGCCATATTCCTGACACGTAGTCGGTGTGAGGAAGAGCGATACGCTGGTCCTGTCGCAGATTCCTCGCACTCTTTGGGGCCCTCATCCGCGCGCTCATTCCCCGCAATTCATACATGCCCAGCAGAAGATAATCTCGACATCCGCCGGGCTCGCCAAAACCGTGAAGTCAAGGATATCGCGAACCAGGGGATGCGGAGATTCCAATGCCCCGAGAGCACTCAGGGTGGTTGGTTAGTCACTATAGATCACAATACGGTCTCCGAACTGGGCACGTCGCGTAATCTCTAGTACCGAGTGGTGTATTGCCACCAGCTCGGCCGTGAAGACAGACGCAGCGCCTGGCAGAGCCCCGCTGACTTCAAACAGAGGGGATACGGCGTGGAAGCCGACCCCCTCTTGGGACTTGGAGCCATCCGTATACACTGGCACGGTTCCAGCGTGACACGAGGTGTGCTCCAAAAAGATCGAACACAATACTCCCGACGCTGTACAAGCTTTGAGAGCAGAGGCATGGCGACAAATAGCCAAATGTGGTACCTTTAAGGGTGGCGTCCTGGGCAGATGTAGGGAAGCTACCGGCCGGAAAGCTATACCTAGCTCTCGAAGGAGTTTCCTAGCCCTAAACCCAAAGGGCTTAGGATATGACTGGCGTCTCTCGGCGGCATAGGTACCGCCGAAATCAGCTGTTGATGCAGTGAGAGCTGTTAGCGACTGAAGGAGGCGCCGCGCTCCGCGTACAGGCGAAGAATAAACTGTACACGGCGTAGAGCGAGTGGCACCGGTCGCAAGGCGAAGGCCGGTGTGGTGGATCGAATCATCCTTCCGCAATACCGGTTGGGCTGCGGATGCATAAAACTCGCATCCGTAGTCGAGCTTCGAAAGAACAAAGGATCGATAAAAAAGTAAGGAGTAGCCCTATCAGCGCCCCAAGCATTGAACGTCACGGAACGGAGAATATCCCTGGCGCGAGTAAAAGAGACCCTAAGACTGCGAATATGAGCCAACCAGGTGAGGCGTCAGTCAAATACAAGCCAAGGAAACGGTACGATTCAACCACTTCCAGGCGTACCTCATTAAGAAACAAGTCTGGGTTAGGGTGGAGCCATGAATGGCAGCAGAAGTGCACCAACTTAGTCTTGGCCAATGAAAACTGAAACCTGTGTACTTCGGCATAGCGAGAGACGCGGTTCAATGCCTGCTGGAGTCGACGCTCCAGAGTTGGCATCTGGGCCGCGCCAAAAGAGATCGAAAGGTCGTCCAGGTAGAGCGTAGCGAGAACATCTTCCAGCAGCACCGAGGTGATGCCGTTGATGCTCAGGGCAAAGAGTGTGACACTGAGGACACTTTCCTGCGGACACCCTCTTCCTGCTCCATTGGCCGGAGAGAGCTCTCCCCCTACCGTAGGCGGAATCGACGATCTCGCAAAAATTCAGATATAAACAGTGGGAGGCGTCCTCTCGCTCCGATCGTGTGGAGAGTCTCCATGATACCGGATCGCCATGAGGTATCATAGGCATTCTCCAGATCAAAAAACACCGTGGCGTAGTGCTTGTCTACGAAGGAAGGCCTCGCAGACGGCATTTTCCAGTCGGAGCAGAGAATCCGAAGTGGAGTGGAACTTGAGTAAGCCGCACTCTGCCGAAGACAGATGGCCTCCGCTGTCCAGAAAAAATGCTACTTTAACATTTTTCAATTTCTCCACCAACTTGCACACGCAAGAGGTTAGAGAGATTGGGCGGAAACCGGTCAGAGTAATGATCTCTCCACGGTTTGCGAAAGTCGAGCACAGTAGCGAATCGCCAGGATTTTTTTTTTTTTTTAAGGGGCTATCTGGCGACTAATCGCCAGGAATCTGGGAGGAGACCCTACACCCAGATCCCGTTGAACAAATCTAACAGAAAGGCCATGCTTCGGTCACCAAGGTGTCAAAGCATGGCGTACGGAACATCGTCCGGACCATGAGCGGTTTCCGCGCACGAAGCAAGAGCGGAACGCAACTCACTCAAGAGTAAACCTGTCGTTGAAGGGTTCTCCGCCTCTGGAGGTAAAGTCCAGCCAGCGGCCTTCTGCGACATCACGGAGTGCAATGAATGCTGGCGGAGCAGCATCACGGCTAGAGAATGCGGAGAGAGCTCGTCATAATCGAACGTGACGAAGAGTGTAGGGGTGGGTCTCGAGGCCCCTTCCTGTTTTCTCAATACACGTTCGAACTTGACCGCCCCATGGTCGGACAGCTCTAGGGTGATGTCATCTATAGAGTAGTACACAAGTTCCTTCGCATAAACTACTTTCACACAGTTCATGGTAGAGTGCGGCGTCACACTCACCGGCATGGCATAAAGTGTCCAAGGGGCACTAATCATGGCCGCCTCGAAGGGATTCGACGCATTTACCAGAAGGCTCCTCCCAGAAATGGGTCACCTTCGGCTCTCTACCAATCACGATAGCTAAACCTCTCCTGTGATGAATCATGTTGCCCTTAGCCGACATGCTGCCATCAGTGAATCGAATAACGAGGAAGTGTTTGAAGCTGGCCTCTGAATGAAGGGCCACGAGGTAATCGAGGCTCCGCTCTGCGCATTTGCACAATTGGTCTTGGTCAGGAACCCCTATTCGGGGCAGCACTGGAACTGGACGTGCCGATCTTGGCTTTGTCGCATACCGAAACGGCGTCGGCCACGTCCGTCCCCGCGGGGGGAGAGAAGCCCCCCCCCCCCAGTCTTTTTTTTCCTAGGAGAGGAGGCGGGGAATGAATCGGCTTCTCTTTCCCATCAGTAGGAGCTCCTAGGCCAGATGGCCTGGCCTCTTCAAGATCCAAAGGTTCTGCCTGTTACAAGAGCACCAGATGGGGGAGAAGATCCCTCCTCTCCTTGTGAGGCCTCATGGACCCGTACCGTCTGAGGAGCTTGCATAAGGGAAAATAGGTTCTGTGCTTGGCAACAACCCCATGGAGGATACTACCATCTGGGGCTGGGTCACCTCAGGGACCATGTCTATTTCAGGTGAGGCCTCCATGTGACTATCTCCACCCCCTAAGAAATGACAAGTTCCATTTGAGGTACGTTTTCTCATCTTATCTTTGGCCAGCGAACTGACATCCTTTGGGCAAGAGAGGGACGGGGGGCACGTACGGTGACCACCTCTAAGCTCATTATGCCTTCCTGCAGGTCTTTGTAGGGCATGGACCAACGAGCCCTGCATTCCCTCGCCACAAGGGGGTTGGCCCTATCGTGCCGCTCCCGGGGAGCGGTCAATTATTGGTCGCCTGCCTGCCTTCTTGGTAGTCCCCTTGGAAAGCAAAGGGGGGGAACTGCCCCTGGAAAAAGCGAGGTGCCCAAGGGCAACTGGAGAAGGGGGTGAAGGGGGACTCCCCTGCACCAATATGCAAAGGAAAGGAGTAAACCTCCTCTCCGGTTGAACAGGAGGGGGGGGCATTTTATCCAACGATGTTACAGGAAAAGGTAGAGGGAGTGTTAATTTTTTTATTGATATCATCATTCGGCACGGTAACCCCTCTAATTGTCACAGGATGCAAAAGCTCATCACTCCACGCAGTATCCCAATCTGTGAAGGGTGAACACGGGGCCAGCAGAACCGGCTACCGCCATTAGGGGCCACTCCTTGCGCCTAGTGGCCTGGCAGCCCATCAGCAAGGCGGCTCCAACTTGGCCACTGCGTAAAAATTGATAGAGATAGAAGGGAGAATGAAAGGGGGTGTGGGTGGAGATGAAAAGGGTTGTTAAAAAATACACCACCCCAACCCCTCCCCCCTCAACCCAGATCCTGGATTGTTGGGTAAGAGGAAGCTAGTCGGCGTCTACCCTGTGAAATTAGAGGCTAAGTTGAGGCCAGGTAAGGCAAGAGGGTGGATTTCCTTACTAGGTAGTACTACTACTAGACAGGACAGCCAAGATCAGGAGATCTGTAGTGGCATACCCAGACGGGGCTAGACTTTTAGTTTGCCTGGCACCCAAGGCGTAAAGCCCACCCACCATAGGCAGTTAAGCATTATGCACCCAAGAACAGCTGCAGGAGTTATTGGGGTAAAGCTGACCTTCCTATTAATCATGCCCCAATGCCCAGGACCTGTGAAGTCCTGGTCTTGTGTAACCTGTGAGCATTGTTTATAGAGGTTGCGTAAAATCTTGTCTGACAAGGCATCTAGTAGCTGTCAGCTCCTTAAACCTAGGCAAAGGGTTAAGGGGAATAGTAGTAGGAAAAAACTGAGTGCTGAGAGGGAGTAAGAAAAAAGGGCAGCAACAATTTTTACAGGCCCAGTCAGAGTTCAATTCAACCCGGTGATGGGGATTCCAAAAACTTCCCCTCATATTTTTTTCAGCACTCCATGCATAAAGATATTATAACAGCTTTGGCATCAATACACACCCTCAAATGTTTCAATACAGATGAAGACTCCATATGACACCTAATACAAAACAAGCTACTTTTAACTAATGCCAAAATTCCTTATGATGAAAATGACTTTGGACTTCTGTTAATACAAAGAATACTACAACATAATAAATAGTGCGGACACTAGGGAAGCTACAATGCAAAACAAAACATCAGACCAACTAGTCATTTTTTAGCTACCATACCAACAATTCGGCAATAGGGGGTAGTCTAAGTGGAATTATTTCTATGGTGGAGATTTATAAAAAGATTGAAAAAAAGTCCCAACCAAGCTAGAATTACCCAAATAATCTAGTCCAAAAATACAACTGTAATACAATAGGCACCAATCTTTATCTTCATAAGTTTCTTTTGTTGGTGGGATACAGTGTTGAATCAATGTATTACCATTCTCCCATCCGTCAAACTTTAATTCCTTGTACTATATACAAAAGGTTCCAGTGAAGATGACTACTCCCTCACCACTGGTCTTATAGCTTCTAGAACTTGTGAATCATTACAAAATATTACTTCCCAACTAAATTCCAGTAGAGTAGAAACAAATGAGTGGAATTTAGGGAACATCTCAAGGAAGGGTCAAATTTATAAAAATAAATATATCTGGAATCTAGAATCACTGGAACGCATATCGCTTTCCGAAACTGAAACAGGAAAATATATGCCAAATTAATGAGTCTATCAAATTTATTCTAAAGATTGAAAGGGGTTATGCAACTTACCTCATCCTCTTTAACATCATTAAGACGAGAGAGGGATAAGCCAACCATAGTTGGAATTTGAACTCTGGGTAGAAAGGAAGAAAGGTAGAGGAGGTCCTTTGCAATATCATCAGTTTCCTGCAAACATTAATCAGAAATAGGAATCAAATCACTAATGCCCTCACAGAATCAGGATGTGACCAGACACCTTATGACATATAGTGACAAGAGTTAAAGAAACAAGTAATAATATTTGAAAGCTGTATGAGCCAACATTTTACACATCTAGAGCTTCTTCAAACCCACTGGCAACAAGATGGCTTTTTTTTTTTTTAATTTGCCTATCTGTCAACTGCATTCAAGGGGATAAGTTAGTGATAAAAATTTCAGTATACCAAATTATTCTAAAATTTGATAAAAAAAAAAGGAAGCACATTTTGGCATCAGATGAAGAGCCGTGTCCCACCAGTGCAGGAACATGTCACGGAACAATTTTTTTTTTTTAAATTACGAGCCCATCTGGCGACAAGGTACTTGGAGCATAAGTCACCGTACTCATCAGAGCCTAGTACTAGTCTATATTAAAAAATAATATAAATAAATATCAACAAAAAGAAAAAGGAAAACAAAGCAAAAAGGCAACAAGGAACCGGGTTACTGTCCCATTCTCTTGGAGAAAGTGAGGGGGATCCAGCACAAACTTGCCACAAATCCTTTTGACTCGCTTCCACACATCTGATAGAGGGATCTTCCCATTAAGGAAAAACACGAATGCCTGCCAAGAAGAGCATGATTTGAAACATACCGGAACATAACCCAGGCTCGATGAAATCCACCAACAGTGAAATTGATTGGGCGGCGCTTATAGCACATGTAGGCATAACGCTTCTGTTTGAGGGCCGCCTCACACTAGGGGAGCGTTCAGTGTGCAAAACGGTCAGAGATTCTAGGAATAGTATTTAGACCCACGGCGATGATGCCAGAGAAAAACTCAACGGCCTCATCTACCGAGCTAAACTCCTCAACTGAGAGAGAGAAAGCAGTCATTTCCTGAAATGCCGACCACAGCATCCGAGCCAAGGATCTCCAGGGCGGGTTCTCATCTCAGGAGGCAGCAGCATAGAAAATGATATGAGAATGGGAAAGTAATCACTACCATGGAGTCATCGACCAACCAACCCCCAGCTAAAATCAGGCTGTGTATCTGGAGAGTACAAAGATAGATCGAGACAGGAAAATGGTGGGTTTCTCAGGCAGTGATGCACAAACTCATCCACATTTAGGACAACTATCTCCAGCTCATCAAAGACCTGACCCCTGGGATTGATCGAGTAGTCTCCGGGTAAATTCCCCGGACAAGAGAAAGGGCCTCGGCAACCATGCCACAACGCAGCGGAAGTCCCCCATGTCGAAGTTGCCTTATGGTGGAATATACGCAGAAATAACAGTATAATTTATATCCAGGTCTCAAGACCACCCAGCCTACTACTGTGTGTGGGTGTAGGACCCGAAGCTCTTTTAGTGTTGTCCTCCTTTCGGGGGGTAGCTTTAGGAACCAGATGGCCTCACATCATCTTCAGGGGTGTTGCCTCCTGTGAGTCTAAAGACTCGCAAGCAGCGCGCGGTCGTTTCACCTTACAGTAAGCTGTCACGCTGGGGAAAGGGGTGGGGAGCCTTGGTTTTAGCTGGGGCTGGATGTAAACCCTTTGTGCTGCCAGGTTTATCAGGGAAGTGCAAGGGGTGGCAAGAACAGGCAGTGTTGTGAATGGGCGCAGAAACAACCGTGCTCATAGGCCTGGAGTTGCCAGGATCACAGGGTCTTTCTTAACATTGGACATAAGACGTCCTAGGCAGAGCCAGGGATGCCAGGACCAAGTCCTTAACCTAGCAAAATTAAAGACAATCCTGGGCCTGAATGACCAGGAATTCCTTCTCTAGGAGATATGCACATTGCTTCGAAGCAGGGTGCAGCTCTCCGCAATTGACACACTTGGCCATACATGATTTGGACATCGTGTGAGGCCTTGGAGCAACTTACACAGACTTTGGGTAACCCCGACTTTTCACGTCTACATGAGCAATTTGTATAGCTGAAGGGGTGGCAGTAGTAGCACCTCCACGGTAGTGGCACGAATGCCTTCACATGGTAGAGATACCAACCAACACGCACCGACTCATTGAGCTTCTCACAGTCGAATGTGACAAAGAGTGTAGGGGTGGGTTTCGAGGCCCCTCCCTGTTTTATAACCAAACAATGTAATCTATAGAGTAGTCCACAAGTTCCTTCGCATAAACTGCTCACAAAGTTAATAGTAGAGTGCAACATCACATCACCAGAGTATCATGACGTGTCTGAAGAGCACTAATCTTGGGATCCGACGCATTCAGCAGAAGGCTCCCCGTCCGAGAAACGGGTCACCTTCGACTCTACCAATCAATCTATCTAGTGCTCTTCTCCAATGGAACATGTTGCACTTGGCCAACATGCTGCCATCGATGGAACGAATAACTAGAAAGCATTTAAAGCAGGCAGGCTCGAAAACGCCAGGTAACCGTTGAATGAGGGGCCCCGACGTAATCGAGGCTCCGCTCAGCACCTTTGGTGTTTGTCAGCTACTCCCCACCTGGGGAAGCAACGGGTCCGGACGTGCCGTTCTTGGCTTGGTCGCATACTGAAACGGCGTCAGCCCCGTCCGTCCCTATGGCGAGAGAGAAGCCCAGTCTTTTTCTTCTTCTTTTTTCTTTTCTTAGCAGAAGGGGGCAGGGAATGAACCTGCTATCTCCTCCGCTGGTAAGAGCCCCTAGACCAGAAAGGCCGACTTCGGCAAGAACCTACTCTGAAATGGAGAAGGTCTTGCCTCTCAGAAGAGCACCAGCTGGGGGAGGAGATCCCTCCTCTACTTGCAGGGCCTTGGGGACCCAGGACGTCTGAGGAGCAGCTCGCATATGGGCACTGAGCCTGGTTTCGACATCATAGAAGATCCTACTGTCTGGGGTTGGGTCACCTCAGGGACCATCTCCATCTCAGTGGGGGCCCCATGTGCCCCCTCCCCGAGACATCACAGATCCCCTCGAGGTTCCTTTTTCACCTCCTAATGCCAGAGAATCGGCATCCGTCGAGGAAGAGAGGGAAACAGATAGACTGACCCTCTGAAAACTACTCGCGTAGGTTAGCAGGACATTAGGGGGCACAGGCCAACAGGACTTGACTCCCTTGCTCTCCTAGGAGAGGTTGGCCCTATTGAGCCATCAATTATGGGTCGCCTACCTGCTTTCTTGGCAGTCCCTTTGGAAAGTAAAGAGGAACTGCCACTGGAAAAAGTGACAGAGAAGGGAAGGAGGTGTAGGCCATGAATGGTCTTTTGCAGTCTCCTTCTTTTCTTATGTTCTTATGTTCACCTGAAGGCGTAGGAGAGGAGTGAGCCTCCTGCGAAAGCACAGAGGGGAAAACTCCATTTTTACATTGGAACTCCCCAAAGGCGGCTCCGGCGATGGTCTTCTTTTTTTTTATTAAACTCATCATTGGGCATGGTGACCCTATAATTATCACAGGATGCAAACGCCCATCACCTCACGAAGTAGCCCACTCTGTGAGGGTTGAACATGGGTCGGCAAAACCAGTTGCCGCCATTTGAGGCCACTTCTCCTGCCTAGTGACCTGGCAGTCCATTGGGATGGTGGCTCCACCTTAGGCACAGAGTAAAATTGATAGACAGTGAAAGGAGAAAGAAAGTGTGTGAGAAACGGGTGAGTGGGGATGAAGCAGGTTGTTAAAAACCCACCTGCAACAAACTGGAGCTCAGGGATGAGGGAACGTTCTCCCCTCCCCTCTCAGCCCCATCTGGGATGGTTGGGTGAGATGAATTTTTTTTTTTTTTTTTTTTTTATAGAGCCCATCTGGCAACTACCCACTTGGGCATAAGTCGCCGAAAAACACGACAGCCTAGAATTAGGCTACTTTAAAGTTAAAATATGAAAACTTAACAATCAATATAAATTTGAAAAACTTAACAATCGAAGCAATCTCCGGCAGCGGGGGGAGGTCCCCCTCACCCCGGTGCAGGAGAGTGCAATCTAAAACAAAACAATAACAAAAAAAGGAACCTTAAATAAAGGGGAGAAGGCCGGCCTCCCCCAAAAAGTCAATAAGTCCACCAGTCATGGTGCACGCACTCGTCCCGAGTACAAGGGACAGGCGGTAGCGACCCCGCCCATCCCGGTACCGAGACAGGTATCGTGCGCGAAGATCACCCAGACTGGGACATTCGACAAGAATATGCCGAACAGTCTGGGGGACGACGCAGTCGTTGCAATAGGGCACATGCGAGCGCTCCACCAAGTAACGATGCGTCACACGAGTGTGTCCGATTCGAAGACGACAGAAAGCAACCTGAAGCCGCCGCGGCATTGGGGGATAGGTCCATGGGAACAGTCGCGGCGCAATGGCACGCAACTTTAAGTTCCCCTCGACCGTCTCCCATCTTCTTTGCCAAGCAGTCCGAAGAGCTGCCCGTATTCCTGCCATGTAGTCGGTGTGAGGAAGAGCGAAACGCTGGTCCGGTCGCAGAGTCCTCGCGGACTCTTTGGCGCCCTCATCGGCGCGCTCATTCCCCGCAATTCCTACATGTCCAGGAACCCAGCAGAAGATAATCTCGACATCTGCCCGGCTCGCCAAAACCGTAGCGTCACGGATTTCGCGAACCAGGGGATGCGGAGATTCCAATGCCCCGAGAGCACTCAGGGCGCTTTGTGAGTCGCTATAAATCACAATCCGGTCTCCGAACCGGGCACGTCGCGTAATCTCCCGTACCGAGTGGTGTATTGCCACCAGCTCGGCCGTGAAGACAGACGCAGCGCCTGGTAGAGCCCCGCTGACTTCAAACAGAGGGGATACGGCGTGGAAGCCGACCCCCTCTTGGGACTTGGAGCCATCCGTATACACTGGCACGGTACCAGCGTGACACGATGTGTGCTCCAAAAAGATCGAACGCAATACTCCCGGCGCAGTACAAGCTTTGGGAGCAGAGGCGTGGCGACAAATAGCCAAATGTGGTACCCTCCAGGGTGGCGTCCTGGGCAGAACCAGGGGCGCCACCGGCCCGAGAGCTATATCTACCTCTCGAAGGAGTTTCCTGGCCCTAAACCCAAAGGGCTTAGGGTATGACTGGCGTCTCTCGGCGGCATAGGCACCATCGAGATCAGCTGCGGATGCAGTGAGAGCTGTTGGCGACTGGGGGAGGCGCCGGGCTCGCGCGTACAGGCGAGTGATGCACTGCACGCGGCGCAGAGCGAGTGGCATCTCCCCAGCATCGACCAACAGGCTCTCAATGGGGGAAGTGCGGAAGGCACCGGTCGCAAGGCGAAGGCCGGTGTGGTGGATCGAATCCACCTTCCGCAATAAACGCTCGGCTGCGGATGCATAAAACTCGCATCCGTAGTCGAGCTTCGAGCGAACAAAGGATCGATAAAAAAGAAAGGCGGTAGCCCTATCAGCGCCTCAAGCGCTGAACGTCACGGAACGGAGAATGTCCATGGCGCGGGTACAAGAGACCCTAAGGCTGCGAATATGAGCCTCCCAGGTGAGGAGTCGGTCGAATACAAGACCAAGGAAACGGTGCGACTCAACCACATCCAGGCGCACCCCATTAAGAAACAAATCTGGGTCGGGGTGAAGCCGTGGATGGCGGCAGAAGTGCACCACCTTAGTCTTGGCCAAAGAAAACCGAAACCTGTGCGCTTCGGCATAGCGAGAGACGCGGTTCAATGCCTGTTGGAGTCGGCGCTCCAGAGTTGGCATCTGGGCCGCGCCAAAAGAGATCGAAAGGTCGTCCACGTAGAGCGTAGCGAGAACATCTTCCGGCAGCACCGAGGTGATGCCGTTGATGCTCAGGGCAAAGAGTGTGACACTGAGGACACTTCCCTGCGGGACACCCTCTTCCTGCTCCTTTGGGCCGGAGAGGGCTCCCCCCACCCGTACGCGGAATCGACGATCTCGCAAAAATTCAGATATAAACATTGGGAGGCGTCCCCTCGCCCCCATCGTGTGGAGAGTCTCCATGATACCGTATCGCCATGCGGTATCATAGGCTTTCTCCAGATCAAAAAACACCGTGGCGTAGTGCTGTCTACGAAGGAAAGCCTCGCAGACGGCATTTTCCAGTCGGAGCAGAGCATCCGACGTGGAGTGGAACTTACGGAAGCCGCACTGTGCAGAAGACAGATGGCCTCCGCTGTCCAGGAAATAGGCTAATCTAACATTTACCAATTTCTCCATCAACTTGCACACGCAAGAGGTTAGAGAGATTGGGCGGAAACCGGTCGGAGTAGAGTGATCTCTCCCCGGCTTGCGAAAGGCGAGCACAGTAGCGATTCGCCAGGAGTCTGGGAGGAGACCTTCCACCCAGATCCTGTTGAACAAATCTAATAGAAAGGCCATGCCTCGCTCACCCAGGTGTCGAAGCATGGCGTACGGGACATCGTCCGGACCATGGGCGGTGTCCGCGCACGAAGCGAGAGCGGAACGCAACTCACTCACAGTAAACTTGTCGTTGAAGGGTTCTCCGCCTCTGGAGGTAAAGTCCAGCCGGCGGCCTTCCGCGACATCACGACGTGCATTGAATGCTGGCGGAGCAGCATCACGGCTAGAGAATGCGGAAAAAGCGGTCGCTAAGGATTCCGCCACGGACGCGGGGTCCGAGATTGCGGTCCCATTCTCCTGGAGAACGGGAGGGGGGTCCTGCGAGAACTTGCCCCGAATCCTTTTGACTCGCTTCCACACCTCAGCTAAAGGGGTCTTCCCGTTAAGTGAAGACACGTATGCCCGCCAAGAAGAGCGGCGGGCGTGCTTCGAAATATACCGGAACCTAGCCCTAGCCCGACGAAATTCAGCGACGGTGAAATCGTTCGGGCGGCGCTTATAGCGCATGTAGGCATAACGCTTCTGTTTGAGGGCCGTCTCACACTCGGCCGACCACCATGGGAGTGGTCGGCGTGCAAAACGGCCAGACGTCCTAGGAATAGTAGTCAGGCCCACGGCGATGAGGTTGCCGGAGAAGAACTCGACGGCCTCATCTACCGACCTAAACTCCTTGACTGAGATAGAGAATTCAGTCATTTCCTGAAATGCAGGCCACCGCGCCCGCGCCAAGCACCACCGAGGTGGTCTCTCAGGCGGCAGTTGCCCTGAAAATGATATTTGAATGGGAAAGTGATCACTACCATGGAGGTCATCGACCACCCCCCAATCAAAATCAGGCTGTGCATCCGAAGAGCACAAAGATAGGTCAAGGCAAGAAAATGAAGCGGTTCTCGGACAGTGATGCGTAAACTCATCCACGTTTAGGACACCCATCTCAAGCTCTTCGATCAGATCGGCAAGGACTTGTCCCCTGGGATTTATGGTGTAATCTCCCCAGAGAGGATGCCTGCCGTTCAGATCTCCAAGCAAGAGATAGGGCCTCGGCAACCGTGCCACGACGCGGCGAAAGTCCCCCGCGTCGAAGTCAGCTGACGGTGGAATGTACGCAGAAATGATAATATACCTCCTATCCAGGTGCAGCTGCACAGCCACTGCCTGAAAGGAGGTATCTAAAGAGAAAGGAAGAACGGAGACATCATGCCGGGTGTAAACCGCGCATCCCCCAGCCCGGCCGTCCCGCGGTGGTTGGCTCGCAAGACCCTTATACCCCGGGAGGGCAGGCAGGGGGCACGCGCCTAGCATGGTCTCCTGCAAAAAAATAGCTAACGGGGAACGGGATGAGGCGAGCCTCCGCAGCTCCTCCCAGTTGGCCCGGAGTCCACGGCAATTCCATTGAAGGAATATGCCCTCCAGGCCTAGCTCGGAGGAGACGCGGGGGCCCTCCTCGAATTGAAGACCCTCACGGGAATGGCCGTACGCTTCCCGGGGGCAGAACCCCGGGCGCTGTTGGCCGGACAAAGCGCTGAAGGCGCTGTCGCCTTCGAGGACTTATTGGGGGAGGTTGGGCTCGCCATGCGAGTCTTTTCCTCCCTCCGCCTCGAAACTTTAGGCGGGCGTTGCGGCTTCGGAGGCGGGGGGCCCTCTTTTCGAGGAACCACCGTCTCCGAGCCACTCGCTCCACCTCGGGGCGTGGGCAAAGGGGCCGAAGCTCCTTTGTTGCTGTCCTCCTTTCGGGGAACAGCTTTAGGAACCCCGGAAGATGGCCTAGCGACCATCTTCAGGGGTGTTGCCTCCTGTGAGTCTAACGACTCGGTGGAGGCGCGTGGCCGTTTCGCTTTACGCGAAACGGTCACGCTGGGGGAAGAGGGGGGAGCCCTGGTTTTAGCCGGGGCAGGGTATGAACCCTTTTTGCCGCCAGCTTTACCAGGGGAGCGCCCAGGTTGGGTAGAGCCCACAGAAGGGCTCCGAATGGGCGCGGAAACAACCGTGCTCGTTGGCCTGGATGGGCCAGGAGCAGAGGGTGCCTTTCTAACTATTGAGGCATATGACGTCCCAGGCAGAGCCGGGCGCGCCAGGACCAAGTCCTTTGCCTCGCGGAATGAGAGTCGATCCTGGGCCTGAACGGCCAGGATTTCTTTCTCAAGGAGATATGCACCACATTGCTTCGAAGAAGCAGGGTGCGGCTCTCCGCAATTGACACACTTGGCCACACACGATTTGGACTTATCGTGTGCGACCTTGGAGCAATTTACACAGACTTCGGGTGACCCCGATTTTGCACGTCTACATGATCGATTCGTATGGCCGAAGCGGTGGCAGTAATAGCACCGCCGCGGCAGTGGCACGAATGCCTTCACGCGGTAGCGGTACCAACCGGCACGCACCGACTCAGGGAGCTTGTCACAGTCGAACGTGACGAAGAGTGTAGGGGTGGGTCTCGAGGCCCCTCCCTGTTTTCTCATCACACGTTCGACCTTGACCGCCCCATGGTCGGCCAGCTCTAGGGTGATGTCCTCAATGGAGTAGTCAACAAGTTCCCTCGCATAAACTACTCCTTTCACAAAGTTCATGGTAGAGTGCGGCGTCACACTCACCGGGGTGCCATGAAGTGTCCGAAGAGCACTTATCTTGGCCGCCTCGGCGGGATTCGCCGCATTCGCCAGAAGGCTCCCGTCCGAGAAACGGGTTACCTTCGGCTCTCTACCAATTGCACTAGCTAATCCTCTCCTCTGATGGATCATGTTGCCCTTGGACAACATGGTGCCATCAGTGGAGCGAATAACGAGGAAGCGTTTGAAGCCAGCGGGCTCGAAAACGCCAGGTAACCTCTGAATCAGGGGCCCCGATGTCATCGAGGCTCCGCCCTGTGCATTCTTGGTCTTAGTCGTAGTCATGGGCTCCGCACACGAGGGGGTAGAGGGGCCGGATGTGCCGATCTTGGCTTGGTCGCCTACCAAAGTGGTAGCAGACCCATCCGTCCCCGCAGCCCCCGCGGATGGAGAGGAGCCCCGAGTTTTCTTCGTCTTTTGAGTCTTTTTAGTCTTTTTCTTTTTAGGAGAGGAGGGCGGGGAATGAACCCGCTTTTCACCTCCGCCGGCAGAAGTCCCCAGGCCAGATGGACCAGCCTCAGCCAGGTCCCTCTCCGAAATGGAGAAGGTCCTGGTTGTCGTAGGGGCACCTGTCGGAGGAGATCCCTCCCCTCCTTCTACTGCCTCGGAGCCCTCAGCCATTTGAGGAGGACCTTGCATAGGGGCGGATTCGGGTTCGGTGCTTGGCGCCGAGCCCGAATTCCCCCCCATGGAAGGCCCTACCGTCTGGGGCTGGGTCTCCTCAAGGACCATGTCTATCACAGGAGGGGCCTCCTGTTGGCCATCCCCTCCCAGGACATCGCAGGTCCCCTTGGCAGTATTGTCACTAGTCAGGTGGTGTGGGGAGGCACAGGCCTTGACCCCAGCAAGGTTCAAAATTCTTGCCAGCAGGTTTTTTGAGGGAAGCGACCGAAGGGGCCTGGCTTCCCTCTCCCCCCTAAGGGGGTTTGCCCTACCGAGCCGCTTGCACGAGGGGCGGTCGGCAATGGGCTGCCTGCTGGCTTTCTTGGCAGTCCCCTTAGAAAGCAAAGGAGGGACTGCCGCTGGAGATAGGGAGGTGCCCGAAAGCACCTCCAGAGAAGGGGGTGAGGGGGAGTCCCCTACACCCGTAGGCGTAGGAGAGGAGTAAGCCTCCTCTCCGGTTAAAGAATTATGGAGGGTCCCTTGCGCAAGCACAAGGGGGGGGACCTCCATTTTCTCGGTGGAGCTGCCCGAGGGCGGCTCCGTAGATGTTTTTGGGGAAGTTGGGGGTTGGGGTTTTTGTTTTTTATCATACATGGGCATGGTGACCCTCTTTTGATTACGGGACGCAATAGCTCATCACCTCTCGCAGTTGCCCGCACTGCGAGAGGTGCTTACAAGCCCGGCAGAGCCAGGCGCCGCCATTCGGGACCACCCCTCCCGCCTGGTGGCCTGGCAGTCCTTCGGCATGGCGGCTCCACCTTGGACACGGCGTAAAAAATATAGGTTGTGAAGAGGAGAGGAAAAGGGATGTGAGGAAGATGTGGGTGGGGATGAAGCAGGTTGTTAAAAAAAACCCCATCCCGAACCGGAGCTGAGGGGTTAGGGAACAATGTCCCCTCCCCCCCTCAGCCCCGATCCGGGGTGGTTGGCTTGAGAAGAAGGTCAGCATTCTACCCTGTGAAATTAGAGGCTGACCAGAGAAAGTTGTGGGAGAGGTTGTATGAAAAGCGACGAGGTAGGGGAGAAATCGGGCTATCTGAAGGAAGGAAGAGAGGCTAAGCTGGGGCCGGACGGAGCGCTGGATCCCGTCAGCACGGCGGCCAGGATGGCAAATCGCCGCGCCCCTTACGGGGTGGGTGAGATGAAGCTGGTCTGTGTCTACCCTGTGGAATTAGAGGCTGACCAGAGAAAGTTGTGAGAGAGGTTGCAGGGAAAGTGATGAAATAGGGTACAAACACAAGCTGTCAGAAAGGAAAAGCTAAGCTGGGGCGGATAGGGCACTGAGCCCCATCAGCACAGCAGCCAGGAAGGCAAATCACCATGCCACTTATGGGGATGAGAGTAAGCCTCCTCTCAGGTAGAAGAACTTTGGAGGGTCTCCTGAAGAAGCACAGGGGGGAAATTCCATTTTTTCAGTGGGGCTGCCCGGAGGTGGCTCCAGTGAGGGTAGAGGGGAAGGTAAAGTGAGAGGGTTTGTTTTTTTAACTCATTATTGGGCATGGTACCAACCGTATGTATTTCACACAACGCATACGCTAATCACCCCATGCAGTAGCTCGCTCTGTGAGGGCAAGAAAAACTAGTTGCCGCCCCTTCAGGCCATTCCTCCCGCTTGGTGGCTTGGCAGCCCATCAGCATGGCGGCTCCGATATAGGCTCGGTGTAAAATTGGAAGAATGAAAAAAGAGAGAAAGGGGATAGGAGGAAGGCGAGGGTAGGGGTGAAGAAGGTTGTTAAAATCCACCACCCCAAACCGGAGGTCAGGAGTGAAGGGTAGTTGTCCCCTCCCCCTCAGCACAGATCCTGGATGGTTTGGTGAGAGGAAGCTGGTCAGCATCTACTCAGTGGAATTAGAGGCCGACCAGAAAAAGCTGTGGGAGAGTTTGTATGGAAAGTGAGGGAGCAGGGTAAGAAGATAGGGTGTCAGAAAGGAGAAGAAGCTAAGCAGAAGCTAGAGAGGGCGCTGAGTCATCAGCAGGGTGGCCAGAGAAATAAATGGATGTGCACCTTGCAGGGTTCAGCTGTGAAAACAAACGCAGCTCAATTAAACATAGGGTATACAGTGGAAAAGGAACCTCTCCTAGGAGCCATCCATATACACTAGCCTGGATCATGTGTTACACAGTGTGCTCCCGAAAGGAATACTCCCGGTGCCGTAGAAGCTCAGGGAGCAGAGCATGGTGACCAGGCCAGAACCAGAGGAGCCACTGAGCTGAGAGTACACCAAGCTCTTGAAGGAGTTTCCTAGTCCTAAACCCAAAGGGCTTAGGGTAGGATAAAAAGATTAAAAAAAGACAAAAAATATGCAAAAAACAAAGGCAAAGAAACAAGCAAAAAAGGGGGGAAGAGCACCTGCCCCGAGCGCAGCAATATGTGACCTACAAGAGCCAAATAAAACAGATCAAGCAAGCCTCCTCCAAAAGTCAGTCCACAAATCTGTGTACACGAATATGCCTCAAGTACAAGAGATAAGCGGCAGCGGCCCTGAGCCTCCCCATACAGAGATAGATAATGTTCACAGAGAGCACCCAAACTTATGACATTCAACAATCATCTGCCAAATAGTGTGATGGAGAATGTTGTCACCCCACTAAGATGCAAGGAAATGCTCCATCAAATGGTTGCATCCTGTGACTGTGATCAATTAGAAGACAACAAAAAGAAATCTGAAGATGTAATTGAATTAATAAAAAAAATCAACATTTTGAAAAAGTTTAAGCAGATAAAGTAAACAGTAAATTTAATCCATTCTATTAATTTAACCATGGATGGGGAATGGCCTGCTATGTTTAATTTAATAATCTTAAAAAGTTATACATTGCTAAAAAAGTTATAAACACTAAGTTGTTTTCTGCTTTTTAGAAAAAAATATTTGTGATAAAGAATTATGCTTTTTATTGATAGATTTTTGCACTGAATTTGATTTACACAAATTTTCTTCAACTTCTTTATTCATTTTTCCTAACCCTTCTAGCATCGCTTTTGCAACATCATCATCAAGGTTATTATTTTTTACTGCTTTTTTTAAATTTTTCCTGTGCCTCATACAACAGAGTGCTGGCAGCATTTCTTTTCTGAGAGCCCCGTCTTTTCAAAACATTTAATTTCTCTTCTTTGCTACTTAAAAAAAGCTGCAGTTTCTTTTAGTTTTTCTAAAGGTTCTTCTTGCATCCTTTTTTATTTTCTATTTCTTCCTTTTTTCTTAAGTCTTTTTCTTAAAAGGTCGCTTTTCTTCTACCAGAAGCAGAAAACCTTCTTTCTATGTCTGCATTTTAATGCAAAACACAAAGACAAGAATTCACAACAGTACACAAATTTTTGTAGATGACTCTCCCTATATCATTTGTATGAAAAATGTATTGTTTCCAGTATTCTTCTATCCTTCCTGTTTTTAACTCATCTTTAACTTCAGTGCTATCATTCATGTAAACTTTCCAATCATCTTCCAAATCTTATTCTTTAATATTTACAGGCAAAACCTTTGCTACTTTTATTACATCTGTAATTTTTTAAGCTGGTTTAACAGATGGCTGCAAAAATGGAAAGTATTTTATGAATTCCAAGGTACTACTTGTTGGTTTTATCAAATGTTCACAAGCTGCAACATAATGTAAAAGAACTTTGTTTAGTATTTCCTATTTTGTTTTCTCATCATTTACTTTTTCTAATTCTTGTTTCACACTAATTGGTAGAGTAATGTCTTTCAATTCAATGTAATTTTTTAGTTTCTTTAACAGCTTCTAAAGTTATTCAATTTAGATTCAATATAAATTCATTTTTTTATTATTCTTCCTGCCAGAGCAAATATTAATGAAGATATTTCTTCATAGAGAACATGAATAAGTGGATTATCTGATTGGAAAGGCCCAGTGAACTTTATAAAACAATTAGCACTGGAACAAAGAAAATATAATTTCCGTTTTAAGAGGGTCACTAACTAATTTTACTAACTTCTTGTAAGGTTTTGAAGCTATGACTGACTTTTCTTTTTTGGGAAAATAAACAGTAAAATAATAAATCATAGCTTCCCACTGTTCAAGCGCTCTTTCTATTGATGATACCATGGTCAACCACTTTGTTGTACAATGTTTTATAAATCTATGGTTTGGTAAGTGAAACTCATCTTGTATGTTTTCAAATGATTTCCATCTTGATGGAAAACCAGTAAAAAGGTTAAATAAATCAAATAAAAAATCAGATGTATCTTTTCCATACACAGCTAAACCTTTTAGAAAGGCATTATGCACAATATGGATGTTACAGGATCCAATGTCTAATAGTTTTTTATTTCATACACAAGAAGTCCTTCATCGATTAGTCTATATACTTTTTTTATTTACATTAGGGCCATATCTACCAAGCATAATGAATTTTTTTTAAAGACAAATGCTCTACAATTATTTCACTTGCTGCTTTACCTATGAAATAGGAAGCCAAGTGTTTTGATAGTACTCTATCACTACTTTTTAACCAATAAGAAGCAGTAATTTGCAATTCTTTTTTTCCTGCACTATTAGTTGTTTCATCAAAAGATATGGAGTATGTATGGAGTTTCAGATAAGTCATTTTGCAAGATTTCACAAAAATAAGGCTCTAAGGCATCTGTTATTAAGTAGCTTTTTTTTCTGCTTAAAGAGAATAGGTCAGGATAGCCATTTTTGAACATTTCTTTCAGACTATCTCCAATATTGCCAGATGCTACTACCTTCATTGTCTAAATTAGCTCAGCTTTAGCAGCATCACATTTTTTGGAGCATACCTGCAATACAGCTTTTGGAGCATTAACATTAGAAGAACACCTATAGTTTTAGTTGTAATGGCTGCAGCTTTGCTTTTACTTCTTTTATATCCTTCTCCTCCAGGTATTACTGAAGAACAAACTGTGCAAAGACTTTTTTTGACGACTCACTCTGAAATTTGATGTCCCTGAGAATCTTTTTTTTTCAAACCAAGTATTGTTAACAGAACACTACCATTTTGTAATCTTTATAATAAATAAACAAAAAATATCTTCCTGAACTTTTTTATTATTAAGTGTGCAAAGAAACTAGAGATTTAAATAGATTATATAAACTTCCTCAGTCAGAATGTATATATATCTGATGAGTATAACTTAGCTCTATTTCTCCTCTAGAGAAACTTGGAAAGTATTTGTATGCAAGAAATTTGTTGTTAGAGATCTCCAGACAAATAACATCTAAAGGAACAAATTACTAAATGACTAATGAAATCCATTCTGGTTCATCATGACAGCATGAAATGAAAGAGAGAAAGGCATGACAGTAATATGACACCTTAGTGAAAGATAAGAGAAAGTTGATTATAGGCCAGAATAATAATTAATCAGAAGTGGGGACCTGAAAATTACTCCAACCTTCTACCCTAGAAGTAATGATCGTGTGTAATATGCCAGCACCAAATAATGATTCCCTTGAAAGCAATTAAAAGGTAGTTATTACCTAATTAATAAATAAGAAATTTAGTCATAATTTATTCTTTTTATTAAAAAAAAGCCTTGCAAATAAAAATATTAAGGTATATGGTTATATACCTAATTTGCACTACACTAGTTAACCATACACTACAAGCACCAAAACCAATGAATAAGCTATAAAATATCCCTAAAAAGTCTAGCTCTGAATAAATTTATTTAAATATAATCTTTTCTAATTTATTCATGCATAAAAAAGATATCACCTTTTTTCATTTTGCATGAGGATAAAATGATGGCTAATAATGTAAAGAAAAGTGAGGATAATGAGTAATTATTTTAGATAGTGATTAAAAGTGAGAATAGTGGGTCACTCCTAGCCAGGTCTGGAGCTCATTCTCGGCTTGCACCCTAAGATACTGTTGACCATTATGTCAATTTGGCTCCACCAGCTCAGCCAATTGTGTAAGGGGGATGCCCTAATACACTCAAGCGGAAGCGAGAGTCAGTTTGGCAGTTCGTCCGAAAGATGTCTTACCCTTCCCTTTCGCACGGACTGAAGGCCTAGTTATTTCTGTAGAGTCTGTAACTTGGAATTATTGTAAGGTTGACATGGCCGTTAGATCTCCAATATTATTTTGATTTGCCATAATTCCAAAAGCACTGTCTCAATTTTGTATATTTATATCTTAATTTATTTTGTATTTATAAATATCATTGTACATAATTGTAAATTCTTTGGGAAAATAAATTAGCTAAAGTAGAAGGTTGCATATCTGTCTCATTTGCTGCCAGAAGTGGACTTTTGCTTACCCAATGGTTAAGAGTCCCAAACCCTAGTGAAAAAGTGTGGGAGGTACATTGTATCCCACCACAGCACCAGCTGACAGGCGGAGAATGGTGTAGTAGATAGATCGAGTCTACCTTCCACAATACATGTTTGGCTGTATATGCATAAAACTCACATCTGTAGTAAAGCTTTGAAGGAACAAAGGATCAGTAGAAACGCAAGGCAGTAAATATGAGTTTCTTAGTTGAGCCAATTGTCAAAAACAAGATGATGGAAATGGCCCGAATCCACCACTTCCAGGTGTAACCTATAAACAACAAGTCCGGGTCTGGGTAGAGCAGTAGATGAGTGCAGAAATGCACCCCCTTAGTTTTGGCTAAGGAAAACCTAAACCTGTGTGTTTCATCATAGTGAGTGATGTGGTTCAATGACTGTTGGAGTCAATGCCCCTAGAGTTGCCATCTGGGTAGCACCAAAAGAGATCAAACCATCATTGATGTAGAACATAGCAAGAACTTCTTCCAGGCAGCAATTATGTAATATCGTTGATGCGCAGGGCAAAGAGTGCAACACTGAGGACACTTCCCTACAGGGCAACCTCTTCCTGCTCCATTGGACTGAAGAGGAATTCCCACCAATACACAGAATCAACTAACTCACAAAAAAATCACAAATAGAGATTGGGAAGCATCCCCTCGACCCCATCATGTGGAGTCTCTATGATATTATATCACAATGGGGTATCATACGCAATCTCCAGATCAAAAAACACTGTAGCAAAGTGCTATTTAAGAAGGGAGGCCTCACAGACAGCATTTTTCAGGCAGAGCAGAGCATCCAATGTGGAGTGGATCTTGAGAAAGGTACACTGCAGGGACAGGTGGCATCTGCTATCCCGAAAAAAGCTAGTCTAGCATTTCCCAATTTCTCTATAAACTTGCACTTGCAGGAGGGAGGTTAGAGAGATTGTGTATTAACCAGCCAGGGTAGAGTGATCTCTCCATGGTTTGCGAAAAGCGAGCACAATAGTAATTTGTCAGGAGTCTGGGAGGATACCCTCTGTCCATATCCTGTTGAACAAATCTAACATAAAACACCATGCTTTGCTCACCCAGGTGTCAAAGCATAGCATACGGGACATCATCTGGACCAGGGGTGGTGTCTGCGCACTAAGCAAGAGTGGAATACAACTCAATGTAAATCTGTCCTTGAAGGGTTCTCTGTCTCTGGAGGTAGAGTTCAGTTGGCAGCATTCAGCGAGATCATGATATGTATTAAATGCTGGTGAGAACTTGCCCTGAATGCTTATGACTCACTTCCACACCTCTGCAGGAAAGCTGTTGCCATTAAATGAAGATGAGGTTATTCTTCTCTGCACTTACTGTATCCTTCCCCCCTCCTCACACATCCTTTGCCAAGGTATTCAATCAACATTTCAAAATTACTCCAATCCACTAGCCCCATATCATCAGCATAGACTATTCATTTCACACCCCTGACCTTCACCTCCACTCATAAAATTATTAGAACAACAGCAATGGCATACTTTTGCCTCAGAGCCCTGTGTGTATCAAATTATTCCCTATAGACCAAGCAGTCAAAAGTGCAACTTGAACCCACCTTGCAAAAGCAAATACAAATAGACAAAGTAGGAAAACTTTGAAATCAAGTTGAGTCAGATTGCTGTGATCTGGATTAAAAACAAATTTAAGCTAACCTAATAACCTCAAAAATACCTTAAAAAAGCCCCAAATAATCGGGAAGGAGCGTGAAATCCTTGTCCGAAGAGCATCAAGATATTTCAGGTTTTCTGGCAAACTGAGACGAGATGCTTTCATGGTCCAGACAATCACAATTGTATCTAAAAGTCCCCCGACAATGTTGGGGTTATCTAAAGGCATTTCAGAAGCCTCCTCATTCTCATCTGAAATAGCAGAAAGCAGTTATAGCAACTCCCAGAAAATAATCACTACAGGATTTGGGAAGTTAAACTACTGATGTTACTCTACAAAATAATTTAATTTAACTGGTTACCTACACACAACCTTTGATCACAAAGCAAATGGAAAACAAAAATTCTGCCAACTTACAGGAAGGGCACATTTAAAAACACCATGAAAATCAAGTTTTTGTTTTGACAGGTGATGTGTTTCCAAAGATCATTATCATTATTAATTATTATAAATTTCTAAATGTTTCCTTCAGGTTTTTGGCAGCTCTGGTTTTTCATTATAAATCATTTCTTTCAGCACAATGAAGAGAAAAATTTCGGATAAGATCTGGTAATCTTTAAGGACATTCAACAGGACCACAAAATTCAATCCATCTGTTTTTCAAGTCAGATAGTCCACAAGTCTGTCCACACAAACCTGTCCTGAGTACAAAGAAGAAGTGGTAGCAACACCACTCATCCTGAAACAGGGACAGATAATGTATGCACACTCATCCTGATACAGGGACAGATAATGTATACACACTCATCCTGATACAGGGACAGATAATGTATGCAAAGAAAACCCAGACTGGGACATTCAATAATGATGTGCCAAACACGCTGGGGTAAATGGTACTCATCACAATAAGGTGAGGCCGATCGCTCCAGCAAATGGCAATGCCTAATTCAAAGACAAGAGAAAGCAACCTGAAACCATTGCAGCATTGGGGGGTAGGTCCATGATAACAGTCATGGTGCAATGGCCCACAACTTTAAGTTCCCTTCAGCCATCTCACAACTTCTTTGTCAAGTAGAAAGGCATCTGCCCTGATTCCTGCCATGTAGTTGGTGAGAAAGAGCTAAACGCTGGTCTGGTTGCTCAGGCCTCAGACTCTTTGGCAACCTCATCGGTGCACTTATTCCGAGGAAATCCCACATGTCCAGGAACCCAGCAGAAGATAATCTCAACATCCACCCAATTTGCAGCAACTATAGCATCCGGATAGTGCAAACCAGGGGGGAGGGATAAATTTCAATGACCCAAGAGGACTCAAGGTGCTTTGTGAGTCGCTATAAATCCCAATCCAGTCTCCGAACTGGGCATGACACATTATCTCCTGTACTGAGTGGTTGTATTGCAACCAGCTTAGCAGTGAAGACAGGTGCAGCGCCTTGTAAAGCCCTGCTAACTTCAGAGGGGATACAGTGTGGAAACTGAACCCCTCCTCAAACCTGAAGCCACATGTATACACTGGCACAGATCCAGCACAAAATGGAGTGGGCTCCAAAATGACCGAATGCAATACTCCCAGCACTATGGAAATTTGGGAGCAGAGGCATGGCAACAAATAGTCAAAGGCTGGCATCCTGGCCAGAACCAGAGTTGCCACTGACCCTACATATACAGTAGTGATCAAATTATTATGGATTTCTTGAAATTTCATTATTTTTCTGGGAAAAGGTTATATAAAGTTATTTTATTGACAAGTAATCAATTTATTTTCATACATATGGCAAAAATATCCTTTCTTACATTGATTAATACTTGGTTTGACCTCCTTTAGCTATTTTAGTGCTTTAACATGCTCTGGGATGCCATTGATTAAAGTTCTGCATAATTGCTTGATAGTGTCAGTGAAACCAAATGTAGATAAAACGTTCTAGGAGCTTTGATTTGGTTGTTATGAGAACTTTATGTATTTAATTTTTTAGAATTTACCATAAACTCTCAATAGGGTTCATATCTGGGGAATTTCCAGGCCATGATAGCAGTTCAATGCCATTTTGTGCACATGTCTTCACTGATCGCACCGTGTGACAAGGAAGTGAGTTTTGCTGAAATATGCATGATCTGTCACAGAACCATTCCCCATATGAGGGTACCAAAATGTTTTTCAGTACTTCAATATACATATACTGAATCATTATACATTCAACAATCTTCAAGTGACTTACCCCATGTACAGGAATTGCTCCCCACACCATGGTTTTTTGTGAATGCTTTACAGTCTTTTTAAGACACTCTGGCATAAAGTCCTCACCTGACGACCTCCTTACTGTCTGCACACAGTAATCAAGTACTGCAATAGTTAACTCATCCGAAAACACAACCTGCAACAAAATAAAATGCTATAGCAGTACTGACATGACCTGTGATGCTAGTGGCAGTAGTTAAACAGCCAGACAAGTTATGACTTGAAATTATTTCATTCAGTATGAATGCGTAGCTAGTAGGTAAATCAGAATGTACTTACTACAGTAGGTACAGTATGTTCTCTTATGCTTAATAAAGAAAATAACTGGTTAATGTGCCACTTTTACCTGTTCCCATTGCTCAGAAGTCCAATCAGCATGAGCATTAGCCCAGACTTAATGTGTCTGTATCATGGTTTTGGTAAGCCTAGGCTTCTTTCTTGGACAGTAGGCTCGTAATTCACTGTCCAGTAACCTCCTATTTACTGTTATTCAAGAAAGACTAATGCCATCTGCTTTTGTTCGTAATAGCCATTTGTTTTATTTTCATGTCTGTTCTTGGTGTTGTTTTCCTCTTGCAACCACATTTCGAGCCCTTGTTGTATCCAACTTAAGACCGTTTTCATTTTTTTTCTTTATTGGTGTCTACTAGAATTTGATTTTCAATTTTTATTACTGTTTATTACCTTCCAGATTGAAATTTTATTACCTTTCAAGCACTCATTTATATTGATTTAGCACAAAACAGACGAATTTCAGATTGACTAAAACATGTCTTGGCATTTCTAATTCAATATGTGGACCAAACACAGTAAAATATGTGGACAGTGGGTTATCAAAGCAACAAACTTCGCCATAAGAACATATAACTGACAAAATCCTGAAAAATGAAACTGAAATACAATAAAATGACAATAAAATGCAAAGAAGCTTCTTACCTATTATAGCAATCCTCAAAGCAAAACCATAGTAAAAATACATGTAAGGCCTGCGCGGGCCATTGGCTAGGGAGCATTTTCAAAAGGGATGATTTGGATGAGATGTACTACCTTACCATAACAGACTAAAACGTTCTATATTCCAAACTTCATTTTTTGACACAAAAGTAAAAAAAAATCTTAAAAAAAACTATATTGTTGCGGTATTAATGCATAGTAAAGGCAGTAATCAATATTAAACTACTCAAGTATTTTAAGTAATTGCAGGTTATACTGTACAGCCACTGGCTATACATTTTGCAGCTTCCACCTTCCTCAATAGCCACACCTCTCATGACCCCATCAGTTTGAAACTAGTATTATTATTATACATTTTTATATCTCCAATGTTAAATGCATTTATTTTAAAGAATAAATATGCATAAATTCCCTACCTATTGTGTAGTAGACCAATGGGGCAGCCTACGAACCAAAGAGCATGAGGTCACACCATGACAGAGATCTGTACTCTCCCAGCAACAGAATGAAGAGAAAACAACCCAGCCAGTCTCGTGGCCTCCTCCACCCCTTATAGCCACACCCAGCAACCTGAATGACAATGAGCTGGCTGGGTTGCCGCTCTCAAACTTTACCACGGGGGACCTCCGGCCTTTATTATTATAATAATATGCAAAAGTACATTAAAAATACAGAGAAAGAAACACTAAAAGAAGATGGCACTAATCAATGCCATAGCACTGCACTATTAAAATCTACATACAACATAGCTCCCATAATCAAAAGTAAAAAAGAAGACAACGAAAGCCCTTAAAGCAGTGTCAATTATAAACAAAATTACACGTAGAAAGCCATCGGTGTCGTTGTGTGGAAGTCACTGGGGGGCCAATGGTGTGACGGACAGACAGACGGACACAAGGGATAACAATAGCCTGTCGGCCACTGTGTTGCCCAATGGCTAACAAATGAGAATCAGTTAATCACAACAGTCACCAATTTCAATAATTTTTCTTTTCCTTCAGTCGCGTGAGCTCTGCATCGATTTGACGAATAGATGCTTCTTTTTCTGAAAGAATTTTCTGCCTTCTTGCTTGCAGCTCCTTCACTTCAGACAGGCATCTTTTTTCAGACACTCTACATATATCTAGAGTTTCTTCCTTTTCTTTTTGTTCCTGTAGATGTTTCCTTCTTTGGGATGCCAATATAACAGCAGTTATCATTGACTTGTCAATTTGGATGTCAAACCAGTTTTTTTTTTGCCTGAATTTGTTCATGCACTAATCTCTGTGCTATTAAAGAACACTCTGTTAGATTTCCCTGAAGTAATAGTATATTTACAGAGAACCCTCTTTCTACTGCAGCATTACCATGGGATAATAATAGAACCCCACGGTTAACATTTAAGAGTTTCTTGAACTTTGGCTCATTCCCCTAAAGTCTCATTGTAGAAATTATCTAGACGTTCTTCAGAATCGGGTTCAGTTTTAGAAATAAATATTTTGGCTTCTTCCAAAAAAGAAGTAGATAACAAATTGCTCCACAAACTTGTCACTGAATCTGCAGAAGTGGCGGCCAGGCAACCACTGTTGAGAGGTTTATCACACAACAACCTAAAATGCTTTAGGGATATTGTGGAACTAGTTATAATTACATTTGGATCTAAAGCACTAACAGCCCTTGTCAAGGAATACTGCAGTGGGCTCTTTTATGAATTATATCCTTTAAAACCTTTTGACAGTCAAATCTAAATTCCTGTAAAACTTTTTCAGTTTGCTTGGGTGCAGTGGGATGTAAAGAGCGCCTGGCTCCATAGCCAACATCAATCTCATGTAATGGTTTCCAATTGCTAGCCTTTTCAAAATCCAAATTCAGCAAATCTGACCCTGATCTAGCAGACTCTAAGACATCGCGTTTGACAAATCTCTTTAGAAGATTTATGAATATGTTTAGCAGTTTCTCATAAAGAAATGGGGCAAGAGGAGCATTGCTTGGAAATTCTGTTAGAAATGGTTCAAATTCTTTTGCCGTTAAACAAAAAAAATTAAGTCGTGCTTCCAGAAGATGCATGTTGTTCATGGCTTTGATGAGTTTCCAAACTCCGAGGTGATGTTTTCATCTCTTTGGCAATCACTGTATCAACAAACTTTTTTAATTGAGGAAGCATCATTATGATCCGAGAAGCTACAGTATGATTTTCAATCCAGCACATTCCTATGAATTTTAAAGGAAAAGGTGATACATTTGTATTTCGCAAAAATTCTGCATGCCGTGCAGGAGAATCCTTAAACAAATAATAACATGCTCTAAGAAAATTTCCCAGTTCCCAATTACATTTATTGAATCCAGTTTTAAATGAATTGTGAATGACGTGAAGACTACAAGTTCCAATTTGCAACAGCTAAAAGGGAGTACCTGACAATTCCTTTTGAACACTGTTGAACAGCATCCAATTGACAGACAACCCATCCATACTTATTTGAATAATTTTTTCTAATATCCTTTGCCCACTTGTACTAGGTATGCTTTCCTCTAAAACAAGCAACAAAATGTCAGCAGTGGCATTGCCTAAGAAGGCTGAAGTGATGTATCTTGTGATTACAATGCCATTGCTGTCAATGTAACAACAATGAATGTCGATCTGACATTTCTGAGCAATCTTGTTTAGAGATTCATCAAACATCACAACCAGCAGATCAGTTGAAGAAATTAAGGAATGGATTCTTTCACGATAATATTCGCCAGGCCAAATGTGATCATGTAACTAGCCTTATCTTTCGACATTTTAAATTTCTTTACAATGTTACTGTCAGGAAACATTTTACGAAACTAGTCACCCGAGTTATCAGCAGACCTGGCAGAACTGTGTGTATGGACAATTTTTAAGCAGTGCAGGATTTCTGCCCTTGTAACTTCATCTCGCAGAGCCTGTGAGAATACAAATGAAGGCGGCTGTTGATTCTTCTCAGTCTCGTTTTACAATGATTTATCAGTAGCACTTTCATGTTCGGTTGGTGGTTTTTCACAAGCTGTCATTGAATCTTTCTCAAATATATTTTTTAAGGTTGGCTGTCTCATTGCTTTGATTGTTGTAATATGAGATTTCCCCTTTGAGTGAATTGTTACCTGAGAAATGCCAGAACCGCTTATGGCAAAGGTTTTCTTGCACATAATGCACTGGGCTTCATACTGATTTGACCCAGCTGCAAGCCATTCACTAAATTCTGGCATGCAAAGCCACTTAGTATGGAAATATTTTTTTCCAGGCATTATAGAAATAATTATTTTATATTTTTATATATTCTTAAAAAAGCGAAGGTTAAATTAAAAAAATGTTTAAAAAAACCTGAAACAAAAAAGGATTCATAGTTAAAACAAAAAAACAACAATGGAAAATCACTTCATTAAATGAATAAACAAAATGAAAATACAGGCGAGCCCGTCGAACACCCTTTGGTGTTGTTGTAGGCAAAATTATTATTCTAAGTCCAGCTCAATAGGAGGGTCATGCGAGTGACAGACGGACAGCACGGCTATCGCAATACCCTTCGGTATTGCTTGCTCTTCTGGGCCCTTGGAATTGCACAAGTCATTAGCTTTGGGGGTTTTATGTAACCAAGGGACAAAATTTTCTACGTTTTCAGAATCAAACCACGCAGACTGCTAATTTTTGAGCACCTTGTAAACACCCTGATAAACCAGACTTGCGGGGGAAGGTCAACTCCCCATATAGGAAGACTATTCCTATAGTCTGTACAACTATAGTAACACAACACTTCTAGAAAAAATGAGTGCCATACAGAATTACAGTACAAGATTTAATTCAATAAATGCCCACAAAAAGCAGCTATAAAAAAAAATATTCAAACAAGTAATGAGGATGTGATTATTAAATTCTGGGTAGGTGACAGCAGACAAGAAAACCAATATCAACAAAAATTGTACCTACGTCAGTGAGAAGACAAAAATACATTTACAAATTGACTAAGAACATAAAAAAATGCTAGGTATTACATGATGGCTGTCATTCCTCAACTGGGTTAATTTATACGCATAGTGATATTCCAGCATGCCTTCTGAATCATCTCAGTATTCTTATTACCTGTTCTGAATTTTTATTACTTTTTTTATTACCTTGGGATTTTTATTATTTTTTATTACTTTATTACCTGGTAGACACCCTGTTATATTGCTTACTCTTTGAGAGGAGACTCCCAATTTCTTTGCAATATCTTTCTGTTTTAGTGTAATATCACTTAATAAAACTTTGATCTGTCCAATTTTCCAAGAACTCAAGTCACTGACTTTACCCATAACTTTCCACTTTCTTTTTATCTATTACACTGGAAGGAAAAACGATTACTATTATCCACAGGCAAGCAAAATATGCACTAGTTGAATTACTGGGTCAGTAACAGCAAAAGAGAATAGCTCACACACCCTCACCCTCCTACTGCTGCAGGAAAACTGAATCGGTGTTGCTTTCTTTAATTTCAACAAGTTTGTCAGAAAATGAAGGAAAACACACTAATATTTAGTTTTCTATAATGTACAATAGTTATTTCACACTAATATGATAAAATAACCTCATTATTGTCTCATTAAATAGTTTTTAAGTTACCTTTTACCAGAAAAATTACAAATTTTCAAGAAATCCATAATAATTTTATCACTATTGTAAACATATATATGATGATGATATTGACAAAATATGTACACCACTATATCAGGTGCAAATCATAGATAGCTAAATATAGTCAGTCATGTGCAAAATGGGATGCATTACTAGGTTAGGACACACACAATGAGCCCAAGGCAAGGTATGTGTTTTTTAAGACTAGCCCCCATTCAGGGCAAGAAAAAAAAAAGTTGCAGTGGTCAGTCATTTCCAAGTGAATAATAAAAGACCACCCTATTTGGATGCAATCCTAGAGTTGGACCACCCCACTTGGATGTACTCAACGTGAGATTGAGTTGCAATAGAACTTACTCTTCCAAGCTGTTGCATGGACAGCTAGCACAGCAGGGTGCTATAAAATTTACACAGCATGCAACAGCATCCGTCCACTCTAACACTTGATCCCTCAGAATAACCTCATAGAAAGTGTGCCCTTATTTAATTGTAGCAATGTTGGCGGGGCCAACAGCAAGGGGTCGGAGGGAGCAGAGTGTCATCTGCTCTCAGGAGAGATAAACAACACACAATAAGCCCATGAATGCAGTCTTAGGGCAATGGAGTTACAAGATGCAATGTAAATTAAGGCAGAGGATCATCTCCTTCCTTGTTCCAAATTCTCTTTTGCTACCATCCTCCAACATAGACATACCAACATTATTTTTTTTTTCTTTAGAGCCCATCTGGCGACTGCCCAACTTGGGGATAAGTCGCCGGAAATACGACAGCCTAAAACTAGGCTACTTTAAAATAAAATTATAAAAAAATAACAATGATAAATATTGGAAAAACTAAACAATTAAGAAGCAATCTCCGGCATCAGGGGGAGGTCCCCTCACCCAGGTGCAGGAGCGTGCAACCTACAAAGAGAACAAACAAAAAACAAAATAAAAACTACTTAAATAAAGGGGAGAAGCCCGGCCTCCCCCCCAAAAGTCAACTAGTCCACAAGTCAAAGTGCACGAAGCCGTCCCGAGTACCAGGGAAAGGCGGTCGCGACCCCGCCCATCGGTACCAGGACAGGTAATGTGCGCGAAGATTACCCAGACTGGGACATTGGACAAGAATGTGCCGAACACAGTCTGGGGGACGACGCAGTCGTCACAATAGGGCGCAGGCGAGTGCTCCATCAAATAGCGATGCGTCACACGAGTGTGTCCGATTTGGAGACGACAGAAAACGACCTGAAGCCGTCGCGAAATTGGGGGATAGGTCCATGGGAACAGTCGGGGCGCAATGGCATGGAACTTTAAATCCCCTTCGACCGTCTCCCATCTTCTTTGCCAAACAGTCCGAAGAGCTGCCCGTATTTCTGCCATGTAGTCAGTGTGAGAAAGAGGAAACGCTGGTCCGGTCGCAGAGTCCTCGCGGACTCTTTGGCACCCTCATTCCCCGCAATTCCTACATGTCCAGGAACCCAGCAGAAGATAATCTCGACATCCGCCTGGCTCGCCAAAACCGTGGCGTCACAGATATCGCGAACCAGGGGATGCGGAGATTCCAATACCCCGAGAGCACTCAGGGCGCTTTGTGAGTCGCTATAGATCACAATCCAACTCCGAACCGGGCACGTCGCGTAATCTCCCGTACCGAGTGTATTGCCACCAGCTCACCCGTGAAGACAGACGCAGCAACTAGCAGAGCCCCGCTGACTTCAAACAGAGGGGATACGGCATGGAAGCCGACCCCCTCTTGAGACTTGGAGCCATCCATATACACTGGCACGGTTCCAGCGTGAGACGAGGTGTGCTCCAAAAAGTTCGAACGCAATCCTCCCAGCGCTGTACAAGCTTTGGGAGCAGAGGCCTGGCGACAAATAGTCAAATGTGGTACCCTCCAGGGTGGCGTCCTGGGCAGAAACAGGGAGAGCCACAGAGAGCTATATCTCTCTCTCCATGGAGTTTCCTGGCCCTGAGCCCAAAGGGCTTAGGGTATGAATGGCGTCTCTTGGCGGCATAGGCACCGTCGAGATCAGCTGCGGATGCAGTGAAAGCTGTTGGCGACTGAGGCAGGCGCCAGGCTCGCGCGTACAGGCGAGTGATGCACTGCACGCGGCGCAGAGCGAGTGGCAACTCCCCAGCATCGACCAATAGGCTCTCAATGGGGCCAGTGCGGAAGGCACCGGTCGCAAGGCGAAGGCCGGTGTGGTGGATCGAATCCACCTTCCGCAATAAACGCTTGGCTGCGGATGCATAAAACCCGCATCCGTAGTCGAGCTTCAAACGAACAAAGGATCGATAAAAAAGTAGGGCATAGCCCTATCAGCGCCCCAAGCGCTGAACGTCACGGAACGGAGAATGTCCATGGGCACGGGTACAAGAGACCCTAAGGCTGCGAATATGAGCCTCCCAGGTGAGGCGTCGGTCGAATACAAGACCAAGGAAACGGTGCGACTCAACCACATCCAGGCGCACCCCATTAAGAAACAAATCTGGGTCGGGGTGGAGCCATGGATGGCGGCAGAACTGCACCACCTTAGTCTTGGGCAAAGAAAACCGAAACCTGTGCGCTTCGGCATAGCGAGAGACACGGTTCAATGCTTGTTGGAGCCGACGCTCCAGAGTTAGCATCTGGGCCGCGCCAAAAGAGATCGAAAGGTCGTCTACGTAGAGCGTAGCGAGAACATCTTCCGGCAGCACCGAGGTAATGCCGTTGATGCTCAGGGCAGAGTGTGACACTGAAGACACTTCCTTGCGGGACCCCCTCTTCCTGCTCTTTTGGGCCGGAGAGCTCCCCCCCCCCGTACGCGGAAACGACGATCTCGCAAAAATTCAGATATAAAGACTGGGAGGCGTCCCCTCGCCCCCATCGTTTGGAGAGTCTCCATGATACCGTATCGCCATGCGGTATCATAGGCCTGCTCCAGATCGAAAAATACCGTGGCGTAGTGCTGTCTACGAAGGAAAGCCTCGCAGACAGCATTTTCCAGTCGGAGCAGAGCATCCGACGTGGAGTGGAACTTGCGGAAGCCACACTGTAGAGAAGACAGATAGCCTCCGCTGTCAAGGAAAAAGGCTAGTCTAACATTTACCAATTTCTCCATCAACTTGCACACGCAAGAGGTTAGAGAGATTGGGCCATGCCTCGCTCACCCATGTGTCGAAGCATGGCGTACGGGACATCGTCCGGACCATGGGCGGTGTCCAGAGCAGAGCGCAACTCACTCACAGTAAACTTGTCGTTGAATGATTCTCCGCCTCTGGAGGTAAAGTCCAGCCGGCGGCCTTCCGCGACATCACAACGTGCATTGAATGCTGGCGGAGCAGCATCCCGGCTAGAGAATGTGGAAAAAGCGGTCACGAAGGATTCCGCCACGGACGTGGAGTCCGAGATTGCAGTCCCATTCTCCTGGAGAACGGGAGAGGGGTCCTGCGAGTACTTGCCCCGAATCCTTTTGACTCGCTTCCACACCTCTGCTAAAGGGGTCTTCCCGTTAAGTGAAGACACGAATGCCCGCAAAGAAGAGCGGCGGGCGTGCTTCGGAATATACCGGAACCTAGCCCTAGCCCGACGAAATTCAGCGACAGTGAAATCGTTCGGGCGGCGCTTATAGCGCATGTAGGCATAACCCTTCTGTTTCAGGGCCGTCTCACACTCGGCCGACCACCATAGGAGTTGTCAGCGTGCAAAACGGCCAGACGTTCTAGGAATAGTAGTCAGGCCCACGGCGATGAGGTTGCCGGAGAAGAACTCAACGGCCTCATCTACCGACCTAAACTTCTCGACTGAGAGAGATGATACAGTCATTTCCCGAAATGTAGGCCTCCAGGCCTGCGCCGAGCACCACCGAGGTGGGCTCTCAGGCGGCAGTTGCCCTGAAAATGATAATTGAATGGGAAAGTGATCACTACCATGGAGGTCATCGACCACCCCCCAATCAAAATCAGGCTGTGCATCCGAAGAGCACAAAGATAGGTCAAGGCAAGAAAATGAAGCGGTTCTCGGAAAGTGATGCGTAAACTCACCCACATTTAGGACACACATCTCAAGCTCTTCGATCAGATAGGCAAGGACTTGTCCCCTGGGATTGATTGAGTAATCTCCCCAGAGAGGATGCCTGCCGTTCAGATCTCCAAGCAAGAGAAAGGGCCTCGGCAACCGTGCCACGACGCGGTGGAAGTCCCCCGCCTTGAAGTCAGCTGATGGTGGAATGTACACAGAAATGATAGTATACCTCCTATCCAGGTGCAGCTGCACTGCCACTGCCTGAAAGGAGGTATCTAAAGAGAAAGGAAGAACGGAGACATCATGCCGGGTGTAAACCGCGCATCCCCTAGCCCGGTCATCCGGTGGTGGTGGGGTCGAAAGACCCTTATACCCCGGGAGGGCGGGCAGGGGGCACGTGCATAGCATGGTATCCTGCAAAAAGATAGCTAACTGGGAACGGGACGAGACGAGCCTCCGCAGCTCCTCCCAGTTGGCCCGGAGTCCATGGCAATTCCATTGAAGGAATATGCCCTCCAGGCCTAGCTCGGAGGAGACGCGGGGGCCCTCCTCGAACAGAAGACCCTCACGGGAATGGCCGTAAGCAGACATACTAACAGTCTTTAGATATGCTACTAGTACAAATTTTATTAAAAAAAACATTTACCATCAATCTCAAATTTAAAGTGAAATACTAACGAGGGCATGTCAAAGTTTGTTTGTAAGGAGATCTATAATTTTTTTTAATTTAGGCTCTCATCTAGCAGCCTTTAAGAGAGGCATAGCCAGAAATAGAGATCTGTAAAGAAAGTAAAGGAAGCTAGAGTAAAAATGCATGTAAGATATATAGCAACAGATACTTTAGCATGCATTGGGGTCAGGAATGCAAATTACTGGTGTTGGGGCATGGAGGGCATATAAGTTTCCAGATCTCTCTTAATATCCCTTTGTATGTACATAAAAGGACGGATAACCAAGAAAAAACTAGGAGAGGGGAGGAGAAAAGGGTGAGAAGAATGCAGTTATTAAAACCCACCACCCAAACTGAAGCTAAGAGGGAGAGGGTGAACACCCCCTCATAGCCCCAACCAAGGATGAATGGACAAAAGTGGTCGGCGACTAGCCGGCAATATTAGTTGCCAGTCAAGAAATTATTAGGAGGAATCTTGTAAACAAAGTGGGGGAAATAGGGTAAAATGAAAATATCTAGTACAGGGTCCATAACCTGCAACCCCTCACCCCTTCACTCATTTCTATAATAGAGATATGGCCTGCTTGCCTGTGCAACCCTCCTTAGTCTGCATTTGTTATTCTTTTATTTTTTTACAGAATCTTTGTTTCTAGGAGCAAAAAAAATAATAAAATAAAGGCAGAGAATTGTCTTTTCAGTGAGGCGCAGATTGATCGGTAATCCTTTGTTGAACAAAAAGGCAGGTCAGTGTGCCTCATCTGCTTTGGATCTTTGAATGTCTTAAAGGAGTTTAATGTGAAAAGGCACTTCATCATATAGCATGCAAAGTACATCAACAGTGCATGGCACGCACTATGAAGTCAACCCAAATTGGAAATCCATACAGTAACTGAGCATACCTATTGACTTAAATCATTGATATTGAAAATGGTTTCAACTTGACTAGGTCATAGCCTGGCGAAATGTCAACAACTAAGGTGATCAATAAAGGGGATCCAATTGCCAATTAATCTAAAATGTTCCTCCAAGCAGATACTCTAATGAAGTGAAACCTTTAATATGAAATAAAGCACAAGTTTATACCTTTACTTCCAGTACTAGATTTATTTGAGTTGTCTGCTCCACAAGACATCAGAGGAGCTAAAATGAAAGTAATATGTCAAAATATTTGAAGCAATTTTAAGAACAAAGCAGTTATACAAAAGATTGAGAAAGCAACAAAGGTGAGAACATTCCATTATGCCAGATGCCCAGAGATGCTATCCGCATTATTCAGTATAAGGTACCGAATGAGCAGCAAGAATTGGGGTTCCAGACAAAAATGTTAGTTGAAATTTTCCTGGTGTAGTGGCAGAAAAGAGGGGAATGACTTTCAATATCAGACTTGGAAAGCAGAATATACACTACCGAGCAAATGTGAGAAGATTTTGCTTTATTAAATTTTTTTTTTTTTTAATTTAATGAGTAGGTACAAGGGGCGGTCAATAAGTTTTGCAATTCGGATATAAGGAAACGAGATATGGGGAAAAGAGTTTCATTATTATTCAATATAACTACCCTCGACTTCAATGCACTTGCGCCACTTGTCCCTGAGGCTTCGAATTCCCGACAACCAGAAATCTCCCAACTGCTGTTCAATCCACTCCTGGACGGCGAGCTGGACATCTTCATCATCCCCAAACCGGCGTCCACAGCTAGCGGAGTATAAAGTAGTCGCTAGGGGCCAGATCTGGACTGTAGGGGTGATCGTTGAGCTCCTCGAATCAACACTCACGCAAGGCAGCTTGTGCAACTCTGGCCTTGTGGACTTTGACGACGTTGAAGTCGATCATGGGGCGTGAGGTTTCTAGGGACCCAACGAGTAGAGACCTTGGTCATGACCAAATTGTCGTGGATGATGTTCATAACACTTCCATGTGATATTCCAAGTTCTCACCCGATTTCTTTGACCTTCACCCATCGATTTTCGAGGATCATCCTCTCCACACGGGCCACACTGTCCCCGTTGGTCACGTCTGACGGGTGTCCTGAATGGGGGCCATCTTCAAGGGACTCACGACCATGCCGGAACTCCCTATTCCAGCGAGCAATGGTTGCATAGGAAGGGGCGGTGTCGGTGTACACTGCAACCATGCGTTCATGGATCACTTTTGCATTCTTGTCTTCCTTGGTCAAAAATTTGATCACTGCCCGGTGCTCAACCTTCTCCATTTTGAAAAATTTGTGACTGACGATCTGCAATCAGCTACTGCTTCTTAAATAGACGAGGCAGGAGCGTGCGGCTGCAGGTCCTGACTTGTCATAACTTGTCCTAACACCCCCACAAACAGCCATCCCCCTTCCTCTGTTTTGCCCTACCGATTCGCAAAACTTATTCACCGCCCCTCATAAATGAAATTTCCATGGTATATAATGGCATGTATTTAAAATATTTTATGAAGATTTCATATAATACAATTGTATATTCAAGAATTTATACTAATAAACTAACAAAATATTGACTGCAAAATTAGAGAATGCTCATTCACAGACCACTTAATTACTTTGTTTATCTTCATGTTTGAAATGGTATTTTACTCGCTTTGCAGTATAGCATGGTGAATTATCCTGCATAAATACTGCTGGCTGGCTCAGAGATGCTCGGGGTGAAGGTATAACATGTTGTGGAACAAGGTTTAGGTACATCTTTACATCTTGAAAAAGGTTGAAAGATAAAAGTGCTTAGTGAGAGTAGAGTGGATGGACAGTAGGTGTTAAGGTAAAGTGGTGAAAAAGAATGAGTAAGAGTTAGTGTTATTCATTAGGTGACCCATCATCTCCTCTATGCTTCTTTTTTTGTTTTATTCTCTTTTTATTTGTTCTCTCTGTTAGGGCTCTGGCACCTCTATTATTCCTTGTTGAATTTCTTTGGGTTTTATTTGAGTAATATACAGTTGATAATGTTTCCTTATTTTCTTTTTACTATTGACCCTGATCTTCTTATTACGTGAATATTGGTGTGGGGTTGACTCCTTCAATTGGTCTCCCGCTCCTAAAGTTCTCTCCCAATCTTCATCTATCCAAAGAACATGAGCTTCAGCCTATTCAAGTCTCGCCTTTTTCTTATTGGTGATTGATTTTGTTGCTGGAGGATGAGCTTTTGAACCAGATGCATTGAGTAGACAGGACACTGTGAAATGGCTCACTTATTGCCACTACAGGTCGCAATTTTTCGATAAATTCCCATTGCAGTCTTGAAGGAAATCCTTCCTTGAGAAGTGCCTAATAGCTGTCTTCTCAGACAGCGGTTATGCGGGGTTGACTAATTTTGGCACAAAATTTATGTTTAGTTTTCATTATCTAACTTCAGAATGCACAAAATCACACACTCAGACCTTTCTTCCTCTCCTAAAATTGCAGAAAATGTCCTCCCCTACTTTTCCTCAAGTGAACAATTCTCTGAGTGAGTTCAGGAGTCAATTTCACATGTGGTGGCATCTCTGCAAAGTGAGTACAACAATGGTGGTTGTACAGTTCTTACCTACTGAGCAAAATGTTGCCAGATAATTTCAATAAACTTCTAAAATGTTCCGGAAATTTATTTTTTTTATTTTGCCTGTGTCAATATTTTATTTTATTAGTTTATTTTATATAATTTCTTGAATATATGATTTGTATATAAAATCTTTATAAAATATATTAAATACATGTCTTTATGTACCATGGAAATTTCATTTACCTACACATCATATTTTTAAAATTATTTTAATAAAGGAAAATTGTTTTCTTATTTTGCTCGGTAGTGTACATGACAGCGCAACCATGAATCAATGATTTGCCAAGAAATAACAATAGTGCGGAAACATTTTTAAGAAAAGGAATCATCTGACTTTTATTGGTCTCTTCTGTATATGATTTTAGATACAGTAAACCCTTGATATAACGAACTATATGGGGCGGGGGGGTCATTTGTTAAACCTGATGGGCGTTAAAAGCAATGGAAATAACAAACCAAGTTCGTTATGGATATGTAATACGTATGTAATTATTAATAAAGTTAAGTGGACTACACAACATAGTATTGATACTAACCTTGCACTGTAGGAGACATGTGACACACCAACACTCACTCAGGCTGGTCATAACGCTTGCCTGTTAAATCCGATGGAGTTCAGCCAGGAAATTTGGTTTATTATATCCGAAATTCGTTATATTGAGGGTTTACTGTATTTGTATTTTGCATAATTATTTTAGGCATCATAGATGGCACCTTGCAATAAACATACTAAAACATAAGCGTGGATAAGGACAGCTGGCATTGTAAGCCTGGCCCCCCAAAGATTTATTCCAGTGAGAGTGAGATGCAATAAGTGTCAATGATGCATGCACCAACTGCACTGTGGGAAAGCAGTTAATGATATATTAGTTAAGGTTAAAGTCTTATGTTTCAATGAAAAACCTAAAGTATATAGATGACCTATCCCTACATCCAATCTACCTCTACATGCACAGCCTCAAAATAGTAAACACATCCACCACACATGCAAAACTTATTCACATTAAACATAATATCCACTCGCTGGTCAAAATCAACTGCCACCATCTTTGCCCCCACTAAAAATGAATCAAATCTCTACCCACACAGATCCTACTCTACAGACAAACTATCAAGCTCAAGTGTGACACCACACTACTGGGCTTCCCTTACTTTTTTTTTAAGGCAAAGGCATAGTCACAGAAATTATGACCTACTAATTTCAATTTCTTACCCTAGAAATACGCTGAAGATTTTTTTTATAATGAATAGACCACAACCATAAAAATACAAAAATCAGCAACTAAGACTAAAAAACAAATCAAAAAGATGATCAGGTGCCAGAGGGTGGCACACACTTCCTGAGGTCCAAGCATGAGACTCAGCCAAAAAACAAAAGCTATAGTGGTGCCTGGTGACCCCAGTAATGAGACAGGCAGCTTGCACAAAAATCCCCCCCCGACTACGACATTTGACAAGAATATGCCAGACAGTGTGGGAGAACACTATAAGTTCCCATCGCTCATCTTCTTTGCCACGCAGCCTGATTCCTTGTGTAACATTTGGCTCTCTACCGAGAATCCTGTCTGGTGCCTGACACTGATACAACACATGCTTTTCGGACAGCAATACACCATCAGTAGATTTAATAATGAGAAAACATTTGAAGCTGTCAGGCTCAAAAAAGCTGGGTAAACTCTCAATGAGGGACCCTGAAATTAGTGAGACCACTCACTTTATTTTCTTTAACCTTTTGGGATTTACCAGTTCTGCCTGAGACAGGATAATAAGATTTCAAGTAAGTTCATATCTACTACACTAACAACCGATATTCCCAATTCTATCCACTAATCATCACAAGTCATTCAAGAACCTCTCCTTCTCAGTTTCACTTCTATCATTACATTGCACATACACTACAACCATGCCCAGTTTCCCTTCCCCCACATAATTCTAAAGCTCACACATTCATACCCAACCAGTGCATCATACTTCACCAAAGAGCAATGCCACCATAAACACCTAAATATCTGAACAGGCAGAGACGCATAGAAGTTTGCTAATAAATTAAAAGGTTAGTTTATTCATTCTTTTGTCAAAATCAAAAGCAGTGATTAATATAGCAATAAATACTGGGGTTGGGAACTTGCTTGGCTGAATAATCAGGGAAATGGATTTAATCTTGGGCTGAATTGGAAGATTCCCTGGACACAAGCTTCTACAAAGCACCCTATTCTATTTCTTATTCGTCTGTCACACACACTCTCCTATCCACCTACCTTTTTGTGTGTGTTTTTTATTATATGGCAGCAACAAACTTCATATCACTTGATGGGTTGGACTCACCAAAGATTTCAAAACAGCAAGGGCAATTGAAAATATAGCTGACCTAAATGAACATTAACTTGTTGACCTAGCTGTCCAAAATGAACACCATCTTGCAGATCTAGCTGTCCAAATAAACATTTACCTTTTTGATCTAGCTTCAATAAATGAACACTATCTTGTTGATTAGCAGCCCTAAATAAACACTATACTGTTAGCCTAGCCATCCTAAATGAAGAGTATCTTCTTTTTCCCTATTTTAAAACTTAGCTAAGAGCATTTTTAGATTTTTTTTATCTTAATGCCAACTGCAAATAATAATATGATGGCAGTAAATGAAAATCTAACAACTTTGACAGATTTACCTGCCAGAAGAATGTAGGTTATATACAAGAATGCAGTCAATTACATAATGACTGTGCAAATTAAATATGCATAAGAGACAATTGATGAAGTTTGTATTCTTGTAAGTCGGAGCGTAGTTTGTCATAGAAAAAAAGCACCAACTAGAAACATACATAGGTTAGAAGTGAGAATTGTTATTGGAAAGGAAAATGAGAAGACTAATTCAATGGAGGATTAAGATGGAAAAGAGCTAAAGAAAATACCAAAGGAACAGGAAGAATCAAATTGAAGATCAATTGAAAAAGACCAACAAGAACTTCAAGCTTAAATGCTGTGGTAGTTTAAAATTTGAATCCTAAGGTAGGGATGGAATATGATTAAAAAAAAGATGAAAGAAAGCAAAGTTTAGGTGAAAAGGTTTGGGAAAGTTGGGAATGTGCATGGGATGGTGTAAGAGATAGTTAAGATTAATAAAAAGGTGGATGTATAGGCCAAAGTTCTCAGCAACCTGAATATGCATATCTAGGAACAGAAAATGCATTTTTAGATCCAAATGAGATACTGTGTTAACAAGATAGAATGCTAATGTAGAAACAATTGGAAAAGCCATGTTATCCATGATTCCATTAACTGGGAACATGCAAAAGCAATAAAAGCAATGTGTAAGCATTTAATGTGCAATAGTGCTTAGTTGCGTCCCCTCGTCTTTGTTGCCATAAGTTAGCACAATCAGGAAAAGCCACTGAAGCAAAAAGGTTCAGAAATGGAATGTGATAATGATTCTTTTATCTACCAATGAAAATAAAAGGGGAATTTGAATTCTACTTCACATGAATAGAATCAGAATTCTGGCTTTATCATTATGAGAACATGCAGAGCCAATAAGATTATTCCTCAAAAGATGGAGTATGTGAATTCCACTTATTGTAGTGATATAAATGGGGCAATCCATCTCAAATTGAAGGACAGGGAGGGACCCATGAGCATAGCAAAAATGTTATGTGGAAAAGAAATCCAACTTAGAGAAAGCAAAAAATTTTAGTCCTTATTTTCTGAAGTAACTTAATGCACTCCCCATCCCAAATGGACCTATCAATTCAAAAGCTTCATTGACAATGACAACTAGAGCTTAGTCATCTTGTGATTTTTCAATGCTTCATCCCTAGAGCCTTACGACTCTACACACACTTGTTTATTCAAATTCTCTTACTCTAGAATACAGGCATCATACAATTCAGCAAAATACTCACTTATCCTCGATGTTCAGTTTTTCCTCAGTTTCTTCAGGACTAACATAACTTCAACTAGTTTCCTACAGTGTTCGGTGTGTTTTAACACTACTAAAAACTACCCACCAAGCTTTTATGCACTATCAAGTACAAACCACACTGCCATTCAATTCATGCCAAATTAGCCCTTCATAGTGATGAGGCATAGCATCTCGTCCAGTTTGGGTTTAACCCTGGGCAGGTCTTTGAGCATGCACCCTCCAAGCACACCTATCATACACATTATCCACTCCCTCCTCAGTTAAACCTTCCACTCTCAAAAAGTCATTCACACAATCTACTTTTCCGTGGTCTTACAATCCTTCAAACATGCCTCCATTCTCCCTACATACCTTCTTTTTTTTTAATAGCTTCCTTCTGGCAGCCACCAACAAGGGCACAGGAACTAAAATTACTAACAAGACTATTTCTAAGTTACTTTAAAAAGGAAAAAAAAACACAACAAAACTAAACCAAAACTGAAAAATAGAAAAAAAAAAGCCCTGCTGCGATGATGTAGGGAGGACCATTGCCTCGAGGAGACAGAGCATGTACCAAACACCCAGAGATGAGATACTATGGAGGAGAGGCCCACAACCAAGAACTCAACCAATCCACAATTGGAAATGTACAAACAGGGAATCAAGCAGTGACCCCGATTATCCTCCTATTGGGACTGGTAGTGAACACAAAGCTCCCGCAAAAGGGGATTTTGACAAGACTGTGCAGGACAGTCTGGGAGACCAAGAAGAAGCCATCATTGTAAGGTACAGCAGAGCCCCACCTCATCAAAAAGTGCTGCATTACATGAGTGTGCCTGATTCAGAAGCAACATAAATAGACCTGACACTGTGAGGTATTGGGTACTCTCCACAGTGGCATCCATTGTAGAACCAGTGGTGCCACCAGACCCAGAGCTACATCAAATATCTGAGAGGTTTTTTGCCCTAAAGCCAAAGGTTTAGTAGAAAGGGTATGATTGGCATCTCAAGTCAGCATATGCACCAACATAATCAGATGAAGAGGAAATGGGAGCCATTGGTGACTGAGGGAGACTAGAGACCCGACCGTACAAGCAAATAATGCACATGTATCTCCATATATGCCCATATCATCTAATAACATTTTCACTTATAAGCTCATTCACACCTCCACACTATAAATACCTCTTACCCATTCAGCCCTAAATCCACCTTTCGCACACCATGCATCCTTCTCAAATTGTCCATTAGCACTGCTCTCACTTAAGATCTTTCCTTTTCCTTACATACAATACTCACTCGCATACACATAAATTGGCATCAGCATAATCTTGTGCACCTTTCTGGCACATTTCAATTCAAACCCTTACCAGTAACTAACGCTCTAATTCACGCAGACTTTCCTAACATTTGAATCATGTGGTTGCAATCTGGTTTATCTGTACCCCTACCATTTACAATTCATCCTAGATAATTAAAATTTGACCCTTGTTCAAGGGTGACCTCAAAGCATCTCTCTGGTGTCCAAGCACGGAACCAACACCTAAGAAGCTATATACAGTGGAAGATGCCACCTTGCTTCAAAAACTGTGCAAAGCCAGTCAGGAGCTCACAAATCCATCCTTAAGTACAAGAGACAAGCCAGCTCATCTAAGTACCAGAAAAGCTAACACATGTAAAGATGCCCCAGACAGACTGGAGGACCACACAGTTATAGTAAGGTGGAGGGGAGCACTCTATCAGATGGCACTGCATCCTGTTTGTCCGATTCAGAGGCAAAAGAAAATGATATAAAGTCATCAAGGCATTGGGGTTAGGACCATGGAAAACATTGTAGTGCAATGGCATGCAACTTTTAAGTTACTGTGAATTGTGTTATCTTCTTTGCCAGGCAGCATGAAGGATTAACCTGATTCCTGTCATGTAGTCAGAATAGGGAACAGCTAAACGCTGGTTCAGTCACCAGCATTTTTCTTCATCTCTCAACTTTTAGCACTTAGAAAAACATCCTACTACCACTTCCTTAATTTTTTTTATAATTTATTTACCTCTATGCTCAATTGCTCTCTCTCTCTCTTCTACACTCAAGCATTCTTAAATATTCTTTCTCTCTAATCCAATAACCTTTCATTTCTGGTTCCCTGCAATGCCCCCTTTCCATCTTCTTTGTGTCTTCTTAACCAAGCACCAGACAAATTTAACCTTACACAGCACAATCAAGTGATCAGATAGTCCCATACTCATAACTCTTACAGCTTTCACATCAAATATTCCCAACAACATAATCTTATTCCCTTTATTTTGTCCAAACCATGTGTATTTATGTACATCCTTGTGATGAAAGTGTTTTCTACACAAATTCTTTCGGCACAATACTCTACTACCCTCTCCATGTGTAGCAAAAGCTTCAGTTATCCACTCTCTCTTCCTGTCACCTATTCCTCAATTCATATATTCTACAACCATCAAGCGATACACATTCCCAATCCCATCTACCACTTACCCCAAGTCATCCAGAACCTCACTTTCTCAGTTTCACTTCTATCATTACAGGGTTCATATATTACAACTACACAGTTTCACCCAGGCAAATCTCAACTTCACTCACATATTTATTGCCAACTAATGAATCATGCCGCTCATCACTCAAAAGCACTTCCACACCCTCTTTACTCCTAACACCCTGATCTACACCTGATCACACTCCATTCCTTTCATGTTTGTCTTTATATAAAGCAAGCATCTACAATCTAACTATTTTAAAGATATACTACCATTCCACTCTTTCCCCACATCACACATACCCCTCAAATTCTACACATCCACTCGGTTCACACATTGATGCAGATTAACCAGTCTGTCATGGCATGGTCATCAAGAGGCTCGCTAATTACAATAATTGTGTTCACCTTTTACAAGACAAGCTGAGATGCTATGGGTATTCTTCCTGTCCCACATAAAGGCAAACACTTTCTCATCTTTAAAAATAACTCTGTTTTCATCAGGATCTTCCTTCAGCTTAATTCTAAATACAGGATTTAATGTTTTGTTACTCTGAATACTTTTTTCCACTCCTCTTTTTGCTTCATTGTATGCATTCAACCACATCTCTCTGAAATGCTCATTAGCATTGTTACATGTAAACAAGTACACCCCCCCCCCACTTCCTCTCAATACACGTTTAACAATCAGTCCACCATTTATCCTTGGATTAAGCTCTCCAGATTTAGCAGCACCACACTCAAGTTTGCACAACATAGTAAGACTTCCTTAAACTCATTCCGTATTTGTTTTGTTCTATTTTCATGTTCTTACACACTTCATCTCTGCTTCAAGTATTATTAAATATACTATATCTTTGTGAGTCAACAACCTTTTACTACCAATTCTCTTCCTTGCCACCTTCTCATTCACATACACAACCAATCTAACCTTACATACCATATGTTCAGATAGGCACAAATACATCTCAACTTTCACATCAGAGACATCCCCCAACATATCTTCATGTTTTTAGTCACTTCAACTCTGCTTCAAGCATTATTAAATTTACTATATCTTTGTGAGTCAACAACCTTGTACTGCTAATTCTCTTCCTTGACACCTTCTCATTCATATACACAACCAATTTAACCTTACATACCATATGTTCAGATAGGCACAAATACATCTTAGCTTTCACATCAAAGACATCCCACAACATATTCATCAGGACCAAACCAATCATATTTAAACACTTAATATGGCCAACCTATGTGTACTAATCCACAGCTTTCTGGGGAAAGAACTGTGTGCTACACAAGTTCCTCTCAGTATTGAAAATTTCCTATTTCTTATTTTCACCAGATTCATCCAAGCCTGTTAAATGTAGTGTTTGTGTATGTTTGCCTCCCCTCGACCCTGTAAATGAGTAATCCCCCCACTTTTTTTACCAGTATGTTGATGGTTGGTGAGTGATTGATGATTGGATGGGAGAGCTTGATGGAGATCCATTGTGGTCTGTATTTATATTTCTTTGTCCACAGGAGAGAGCAATATTATTAGTGCCATAAGAAAGTGGAAAAATTAAGAGCGTGACTGGTTTAGTAAGTATTATTAATTGCTGAAGATGAGAAGAGCTGGTAAGGTTTAGGTCTCTTTGGATGTGTAAAAGTGTGTAGATTTCTAAAAGTGCATTTGACTGAAAGTGATCTCTCTTTTCCAACTTCTTAGGGTCTGTGAGTGCTATCACTTGTAGAGGTTTCCTACCATTTGGGAAGTACAAGTTACAAAGCACAACCATTCTCCAGAAAAGTGTTGTTGAGAACTATGGCCATTTCCTGGAAGAGAGTGGGGGCCCCCTCTAACAAAAACACCTTATTTGAGTTGGCCTTATCTATATAACTGTGCATGAGGTTGGATACCATCCCAACAGCTTTCCCAATAGACCTAGAAAGTGTGTGGCTACATATTGAGTTTGATTGTATTATAATAGTGGTGACTGAAGGTTGCCACTGAAAACTAGTCATTCTAAATGAGTGCATATCCAATTACGCTTGTACTATATGGACATACAGTACTGGCAGAATTATTATGGATTTATAAAAAAAAATGAATTTTTTCTACAAAAATGCTAATAAAACTAATTTTATTGATTGTAAATAATTTATTTTGACACATTGGCAGTATTAAGTCTTTATATTTATTATTAAGCAGTTTGGCCACCCTTAGCATCCATGAGTGCTTTAATACGCCTTGGCATGTCAATGATCAATGTTTGGCACATTTCCTGGATTCATTTAGATCTGAACCAAACTCCAATGAGATGGCATATGAATTGCTGTTTGGTCATAATGGGCTGTTTGTATTTCATCTTTGAACACACACTATAAACTCTCAAATGGATCAATTTCTTGGCCATCACAAAGCAGCTGAACTCCATTTTGTGCATACCATGCCTTCACTGATTTTGCTGTATGACATGGGGTGAGTCTTGTTGGAATATCCAAGGTCTGTCGCCATACCATTCCTTTATTTGAGGCAGTAGATGACCTTTAAGAACTTCTATATTCTTTTCTTGGTTCATAGTTTTCTCACTGATGACAAACAATTTGTTCTATGCACCGAAATGGCTTCCCACACCATGATTTTCATTGGAAATTTTACTGCTTTCCTCAGACATACAACTATAAATCCTTCTCCAGGCTACCTTCTTACACTCTGCACACAGTCATCTAGCAGTGGTTTGATTCATCAGAGAAACTACCTACAATAGTAGAAAATACAACATAAGTAGTAGAACAGACATAGAAGTATTGGAAAAGCCATTGAAGAAATGAATCATTAAATAAACTTTACGGTTTGAAAATATTGGAGCCATTACAAAAATGTGGCATTGTTAAAGTTAGATGGTATTAATGCTTTTTTTTATGAATTACAGATAACTGGTTAACTAGATGTCATTCTTACCTTTCCCCATGATTCTCAAGTAATTCTTGGCCCAGGAATAGTGTGCCTTCATCATTATAACCATGAATCGAGGCTTCTTTCTCGGGCGATATGATTTCAATAAAAATTCCAAAAGCTTGTAATTCACTGTTCTTCAGGCAACGCTAACACCTTCAGCTGCCAGCTCAATATAAATCCTCCTGCAAAATGTTTTCTGTTCTTAAAATCCTGTTGTATCAATTTTCTATCTGTTATTGGAGTTGTTTTTCATTTTTTAGCACATTTTCCAACCCATTTTGAGTTTAAATCTTGACAGTTATAATTTTTTTTCTTAATAAGACTAACTGTTTGAGTTGAAACACCTAGTTTTTTGCTATTTCTTTCTTTTTTAATTTAGTTTCTTTCAGTAAAATGTTTATTTGTCCGATTTTTTGAGGATTCAAATCACTCTGTTTACCCAATTTGTTTAAATTCATTTATAGCTAAAAAACTACCTGAAACACACAAAAACACATTAATGAAAAAATGGAGTCAATACATAACAGAAAACATGCTATTTATACTCTAAAGCCAAGATACCAACTGACTCACACAAGTGGCTGTGACTTCATTGAAATGGTCCGATGCAGTGTTGTTCCTTCAGTTACCAATTATACTTACAAAGTAACCTAAGGCTCTTGAAAATAAAAAGTTAAATAGTTGCTCAGTGTTGATGCATAAAACAAATCAATTTACAATCTATGAAATTGGTTTCACTGGCTTTTTTGTAGGAAAAAAAAGTCAAATTTGGGAAAAATCCATAATAATTCTGCCAGTACTTTATAGTCTGCATACACCATTTCTGCATCTTTCCTCCTTCAAAAGTTTTTGAAAGGCAGAAATTAAATATGGCAAAAGCTCTGTGGTAGTTGTTACTACTTTGCAGACCCTATATTTGCTCTTTCTTTACATATACACACCTGGATAATAAAGACATGGTAAAAATAAACCTCATAGAAACAGTGCTTTCATTGCAGCAAAATTAAGGCACATTAGGTGTGGTATGTCCATGGATGGAGCACTGACCAGTGGTTTGAAACCACCATAAAAAAGTAAAGACTCAGAGAAATACAAGACCTAAACGAGGAGTGAAGACCGACAGTAAAATCCCCAGCTATGTTTTTCACCCTTTATACCTCTCTCACGAAGAAGTGGGTCTGTATGCATCAACACCACATTTTACCCCCTCAAATTTTAAGTGCATTAGCAATGAAGGTGCATCGCGCAGAGAGTTTGTAAGGAGAGATATGGAGAAAAGTGGTGAAGCTTGAGATAGGGAAAATGAGTGAAAGATATATGACCGCAGATCCTCCTGCAGGCAGTGGGGCCGGGAAGACATACTGCATGTGTTGGAGAAAGGAGGGTACACAAGCCTCCAGATGTCACTGAAAACCCCCTTGCAGGTGTGAAAAAGTATAGATAAGAGAAAGGAGCTGAGGATGAAAATGAGAATAATGCAGACATGTTAAAACTTACCCCCCTAATGAGAGCCACAAGGAAGGAATGCCCCCCCCACACACACAGACCAGGAAAGCTGGTCAATGATTAGCATGCAATATTAGCTGCTGGCTAAGAAAAAAAAAAGGTGAGAACTTGTAAAGATAGTGAAAAAAGGGATAGAATAAAAATATCTAGAAGGAATAAAGCCATGGTAGTTTTAATCTAGTTTGACTGCTTGGGGCATTGGGACTGGGAAGGAATGCCTCTTCCATGTACCAGTTTACATAGGGAACTACTCCCTTGCTGGGATATCAACACCACGGATACCGAGATTGTTGCTGTTAATAGCTCCCTGGAAGCAGAATGACCTCCGCTCTCTCCAGCTGCTTGGGAGATTAAAGGAGAAAGCTTTAATCCTACAGCCTATGTTGTACGCCTCCTCAACTCAGGGGGTATGCAAATATGTGAGCTTTTTTGCAAAGGCATTTGCAGCATGAATATGTAATAGGAATGAGACAGAACCTTGTATTCAACACAATTACAACTTGAATAATTTCTTATTAACAAAACAAACAGAAAATGAAACCACCAATCGTATCCATACTCTATAATAAAATTGGGAAAGACATAAGAGAAAAATATAGTCGAACAAAACAATGAAAAGTTATACTCAATCTTACCTTAACCCTATACTAAGAGGTATCAGAACTTAAAGGATCCATTAAGCACATACACCATCGAGACATCTGACCAATGCAGCAAAACATCCAACCAGTTCATTTCCATCCATAAAAAATGGAGCAGCTCACCTTCATTCTCCTTATTTTTTGACTGCTTCATTGACATTTTTTTCTGTTTTTTCACAGGGTCCTGTGATGGTGAGGTGGAAAAGCAGGCTGATGACTCGCTTCCATCTGTTAGGGCAAAATAGGGACCAAAGTGGAGTCAACAAGCGGTGAATGATGAAACCACTTCAGGAAAAAAAATTTCCAACAAATTAAAAGCGCAATAGCAACAAGGATGCATCATACAGACAGTTTGTAAGATCTACAAATAGTGGTGAAGCTAAAGTGAAAATGTGTGAAAGAAATATTACCACAGATCTCCCTGCAACCAGTGGGGCCAGGAAAACACACAATCCTTCTCATGTCCGCCAGAGCAAGATTGTCAATGCTAAAAATGACATCTATGTGGGTAATCATACAGGGATGGTAGGTTAACACCATCTAACACCTGTATTGAAATTTATCCCAAGTTATTGAAGAATGGAAGCTAGTTTTCAATATTATGAAGTTTTGTCACCGAACTAACATTTTATTCAAAAGTTTTAAAAAAGTGAAGAGAGAAAGAGAAATTATCAAATGAAAAAAGAAAAGAATGAAAAGAATGCTATAACAAGACCTTGCCACCACTAAATAGAAGGCAATGAAAAGTAGATTCAAACTATCCAAAATCTAAGAAAGATTTTGCACAAAAAACAAAAATTCACAAGGTAGGAAAATTATTTGGCAATTTATCTAAACATCGATCAGGTTATGTACATCTATTTACAAAATGAAATGCGTAAATATACTATTTTTTGGAATCGGTAAACTTTTACCTTCTGCATTGAAGGAGTTTTGAATAGTTCTTGATCTCAAAATGTAGCGTTGCAATGTTCTCCAAATGAAAAGGATGAGTTTGGTTGCAGCTTCCAAATCGAGGGTCTTGCTGGCATGCTGGTAAAACCGACGGGCTCCATTCCGGTTCAGTTCGATAAGTGAAATGCAACGAGTGACTATTTCCTGCAGGAAGCCAAGCATGAATGATGAAGCTATTGCATTGTAGGGGTTTAATTCTGAATGTGCTACATTAATCCTTCACCCAATTTTCTTGATAAAAGATAAAAAGGAGTTTTTGTTTATAGCTCCCCAGAAGCAGATGACCTCCGCTCCCTTCAACTGCTTGTGAGATTATATGAGAAAAGCTTTAATTCTACAGCCTGTGCTCTAGGCCCCATCAATATTACCACAATTAAGTGCGGCCATACCCTCTGTGAGACTGTCCTGAAGGAACTGGCTAGAGTGGAGGGAGGCTGTTGCTTCCAGTGGGAATTTTATAGCACCACCTTATGCTAGCATTCCATGCAACTAGCTGCTAGGAAGTGTAAGTTCTATTGTAACTTAACATCATGTAGAATGCATCCAAGTGGGATAGTCCAAGGTTGCATACAGGTGGGTGTGGTCATGTCATACCCACTTGGAAATGAACAACCACTCTACAATTCTATTTTTTCTTTTCCCCTAGGAAGGCTTGTTAAAAAAAACAGCCTTGCCTCCTGGGCAGTAAAAATGTGTATATATGATAGACTAAAGCCACAAAACCAAGGATCATCTCCACATCCAGTCACTGTACAAAAAGTTGTGATGATATGGAAGGGGCATAACCCAAAGTGACTAAATGGGAAGAGTGCCAGGGACCAAAATAATGTTACTTTCAAAACTTGAATGCATTCCACACATGAATCAATCACCACAACATCATTAAGCTTCTCTCATAACAGACACAAACCCACATCTCTGATGACCAATGAGTCATCTGATGTGAACAACTCTTCCCCACAAAACCAGACCACCTTTCACAAACTACAAGATAAATTACATCATCCACAACATCAAGCAACCAGCTGCCAGACAACATTAGCAACATACAGCTTAGATTCCCTGGACTGCATGGAATACAATCACTCATCAACATTATAAACTACAACTACTCACGCAACATAATACCCAAAATCTGGAAGCGCAATACCATAATTACAATCTCCCAGCCCAAAAGATCTTACATGGCTTGAATCATGCCAATCATACCCTCGTTCACCTCTGCCTCCTCATCAAAGTGTTAGAGTGCTTAATCATAACCTCCCCATCAAAGTGGTAGAGTGCTTAATCATAACCTAAATTACACCACATATTCCCTTAGCACTTACACATGGTTTTAAAATATTACACTCAATAATCACTCTTACAGACCTCACATAAAGGATCTTTGATGGCATCAACCAAGCACAACCATATAGAACACTTCTTTCAACTAACAATAAAACTTTCAATGCCATCTTCAGCAACAACCTTACTGAACAAAATATACAACACTATATTGTGCAAGATGACTGGCCAACTATCTGGCAGACAAGCACATTAGTTTATCTTGCTAATCAGGCAGAGAACATCCAAACCCAAGGGTCATTAATGTCTCCCACTCTCTTTAAACTTTACATGCATCGTTTGCCCACACCTTATACACATAGTTTCATACACAACTGACATAATTCCCATGCACACATCAAAATAAAGAGACTGTTCCTCTTATCCTCCAACCCTACTTGGACACACTAACACCTGGTTTATAAGAAAAGACTCAAAGAACTACCCTATTCATTAATGATATATGGGAACACCAATACACACCAGCTAAAGAGAAACAACAACCCCATAACCCACAACAATACTTGGCACAACATACATCAATGACATTCAAAGATCAGGCCACAAACATCAATAATATACCTCAAAACACATCTGTCAAATCAATTGCACACAAAACATTCGGACAAAACAAAGAAATCACACATCTACAGGATACAAGCAATTCATATGCATTGTCATCCTAGACTATGCTGAATGGGTGCCTCTTGAATTAATAATCTGATCTGCCAGAGGGACTCTCAGGTGGATCACCATAAACATGCCACCCCAGACATGCCAATGGGAGATAAATATGCAGCAACATATAAAAATACAATTAGTGAGAAGGAAAACAGAAGTCTAAAAGAACAAAATCCAGAACACCTTTGTTTGTTACTGCATGCCAAACTTGTACCAGCCTTCAGAAAATGCAAATGACTAAAGGTATTCCAAGGCTTCCCAAAGCCACAAAGCTAGCCTCCCCTGACCTGACACAATCATGCATAAACCAATCCATACACACAAAACAGGCTATCTAATCTCTGGATACAAACCTAATAATAGTCCACCAGACATCAAACCAGAAGTATACATACCACTTTAAACAGGGTCGCCCTGATGAGGATTTGTTGTGGTAACACTAGAACTAAACACAAACACTGGATCTGTTGTGCCAAAAAGACATTTGCACTGGCTACCTCAGAAACCATACAAGGTTAAAGCATACCCCTCTGACAAGCAACATATTCAGAAAAGATCACTCAATCACAACTCTATCAATCAAACCTCAAGCAGCACATTCTTGATGGTTTCAATAAACACACTCCCACTCCACACTCATTGTAGCAACCGATATAAACAAAGCATTAGACACAATACCCAGATATATCCTGGTATGTAAAATCCTAAAAAGCAATAAAATTACAATAATGACTAAAAGTTTCATCTTTGGCAGACTTGCTATACTTTTTTTAATTAAAGAGGTCTAGACTGGCAAGTGCCAGTGATGGCATAACAAATGAAATTAAAGTTTAGTCTAATCTGAGGGAATTTTAGCAATTATAAAACTTTAAAAAAAACAAAGAACTATGCAAAAGAAAAGTTAAGACTAGAAAAAAGTACAATCAACTACCAGAGAAAGGCCTGCTCTCTCGAGGCAAGTATGCACCCAAAGTCCCTCCCAAGAAATTACATACAGGGGAGGTCTGTCTCACCAAAGAACTCAATGAGTCGACAATTGGGAGTGCACACACCTCAGTACAAAAGACAAGTTAAATTGAGCTTGCAAAGGTTGCTGTGCCCTAAACTGAATTGGCTTTGGGTATGATTGGCATCTCACAGCGACATGTCAGCATAGACACTAATGAGTTTGGCTGTGGATGACATTAAAGCCATTGTCTGACTTTGGGAGACACTGGCTCCACCTGTACAAGCGCATAATGCACTGTGTGTTGCAGTGAGCAGCATGTCTCGGCATGGAAAAGTAGGCTCTCTACATGGAATGTGCAGAAGGCACCAGTTGTCCAAATCAAACTATCACATTCAGAAATTTGCAAATACCACTCTGTGAGGGAGTGACTTGCATGTCCATGAAATAAGGTAACCAAATGTTAACCAATTTCTCAATCAATTTACTCATGACACGAAGTGTGCTCCAAAAAGGTCAAACGCAATACTCCCGGCGCTTTAGAAGCTTTTGGAGCAGAGGCGTGGTGACAAATATTCACAAGTGGTACCCCCCAAGGCAGAACGAGGGGCACCACCAGCCTGAGAGCTATACTGACCTCTCAAAGAAGTTTCCAAGCCCTAAACCCAAAGGGCTTAGGGTATGACTGGTGTCTCTCAGCAGCATAGGCACCATCAAGATCAGCTGCAGATGCAGTGAGAGCTGTTGGCGAATAAGGGGCCAGGCTCGTGCATAGAAGCTAATAATGCACTGTGCATGGCACAGAGCCAGCAATCGACAAATAGGATATCAATGGGGACCGTACAAAAGGCACCGGTGTGGTGGATCAAGTCCACTTTCTCCAATACACGCTCAGCCGCGGATGTATAAAACTTGCATCCATATTTGAGCTTGGAATGAACAAAGGATTGATAAAAAAGTAAGGCAGTAGCCCTATCAGCGCCCCAGTCACTGAACATCACAGGAACGAAGAATACCCATGGCGCGGGTACATGAGATCCTAAGGCTGTGAGTATGAGCCTCCCAAGGAAACGGTGCGATTCAACCACTTCCAGAGGTACCCCATTAAGAAACAAGTCTGGGTCAGGGTGAAGCCGTAGATGATGTCAAAAGTGCACCACCTGAGTCTTGGCCAAGGTAAACTAAAGTCTGCGCTCTTCAGCATAGCAAGAGAGACAGTTCAATCCCTGTTAGAGCCCACATTCCAGAGTTGGCGTCTGGGCCGGGCCAAAATAGATCAAAAGTCATCCACGTAGAGTGTGGCAAGAACATCTTCTGGCAGCACCGAGGTGATGCTGTTGATGCTCCATGATACCGTATTGCCATTCAGTATCATAGGCCTTCTCCAGATTGAAAAAACTGTGGCATACTGCTGTCTACTAAGGAAGGCCTCGCAGACAGCATTTTCCAGTCAGTGCAGAGCATCCAACGTGGAGTGGAACTGCCAGAAGCCGCATTGTGCAGAAGACAGGTGGCCTCTGCTGCCCAGAAAAAAGTCTAATCTAACATTTACCAATTTCTCCATCAACTTGCACACGCAAGAAGTTAGAGAAATTGAGTGGAAAGTGGCTGGGATAGAGTGATCTCTCCCCGATTTGCAAAAGATGAAGACGTAGCGATTCCCCAGGATAAAATTATGGCTGATTGTAGTTGTGAGAAAGAGACTGCACTTGCGTGGGCAATTTCTGCATGTAATAACATTGAATAGCTCAGGATTTTCACTTAACCCACTAGTATTTGGCTCTAACCAGGCTCTGCCTAATTGTTTTGCAATAAACTTCCTGAGTGCAAATCGGTGATGGCTTACACTATTATAAGAAATAATTTGAAGGCTGTGCACTCTGCCAGACAGCAGTTTTCGAAGATCGAGTCAAATGAGAGAGTGAATAGAGCATTAAGAATCAATGTGTGTACTACTGATGTGGAAAATTCAAGTAATGGTGATGAAGTTTTCTACAAGTGAAATGACAATAACGAGAGACATGGGCTCAGTTTTTGATCGGACGCAACGGAAAGGAGATGTTGGTTCTTCACGGTGGCATCTATGTGAGAGTTCACGTTTGTCGCTTAACCCATGCTCCAGTTAGCACGACCATGTCCAATGAGACTACACTAGATGGTGTAGAGCAACAGCGGTCTGGTGAAGAGGACTGCTATCCTTCTGTGAATGATGATGAGGATGATCACAGCCAACCAGGATCAAAGTTGGACAGCAATTTCAAGGTGTGAGTTAAACTACTGGTGACCTTGTCTCTGGTAAGGTGATAAGTAGAGTGGAAAAAGCCACAAATAACAAATATTGTATTTGTCTCAATGTCAGGTACGATTCTGATGGTATTTTGGGTTGGATTCACTTCAATGATATTGTTGAATTGTCTGGTTATAATGTTTAATAGTGATGGTGTGATGGCAGCGAAAGAAGCTGAAATGCAAAACTGGAGAAACAACAATGTTTATAAAGTTGAAAATGTTGGTCAAGATGTATCAGTGAGGTGGGTGATAACTGAGAAAGTGCAAGATAATAAGACGATTACTAAAGGGAAATTAGTAGCACGTGGCTTTGAAGAGGACACTTATCTCGTTGCGCAATGATTCGCCTACGTGTTCCAGCGAAGCAGTGCGTCTGGCTTTGTCTCTGGCATCTTCCAAGCTATGGGAGCGTCACACTGTTGACGTAAAGGCTGCTTATCTTCAGGGCAATGTCAGTGAATGTGAGCTTTACTTGAAACCTCCTCCTGAATATTTTAATGGTAACGTGTGGAAATTAAAGAACACACTGTACTGTTTGCGTGATGCAGCCAGAGCTTGGTATTTAAAAGTGAAGGATGAATTATTGATGCTTGGTGTTCACTTGTGTTTGTTAGATAATTCTTTGTTTTTGTGTTACAATGACTAATTTTGATGGGCATAATTTGTGTCTACATTGATGATTTTCGCTGGGTAGGAACTGCCTGTTAAGAAATTACATCACATGTTCTTGATTGGCAGCTTAGCGTCAGCATCACTCACGTATGTTGGTTTGAACATCAACACAACTGCACATGGCTTGACTGTTGATCAGTTCCAGTATACTTCAACTTTGACACTTGTTGGCATCAGCATGCTCTTCTTAAAACAAGCGACTTAACACTGGCGGAAAAGACTGAGTACAACCTTTGATCAGAGAACTGAACTGGATTGCAACACATAACAGACCAGACATTTCTTTTAAAACTTGTCAGTTGAGAGTTGCGTGTAACAAGGCAACTGTCGGTGATTTGTTCAGATTGAATAAGTTAATAGTTCAAGTGACAAGAAACATGAGATTAGACTTTCCTAAGCTTGAGCCACTCGAAGTCTGTTCTCTAAAGTGTTATTCTGATGCAGCTTTTGCTAATTTGGCTGGTGGCAGATCTCAAGGAGCATTTATTGTATTCCTGGAGGATGATAGTGGTGCTCATTGTCCAATATACTGAAAGACTAGGAAAATCTGGCATGTTATCAACTCAACATTGTCTGCCAAGAACCTGGCTCTTCTTAAATGCACTGAAGCTGCAGTGTACATCAGTATCATTGTTGAAATATTTCACTGCACTGGTGTTACGATTCATTGTTTTGTGGAAAACAAGAGTTTAGTTGATGCTCTGTACTCTTCTAAGAATGTTGATGACCGAAGACTGAGAATGGATGTGGCTGTTCTATGCGATATACTTGCTAGAAAGGATATAACATCAGTGAGTTGGGTTGACACGTCACAACAACCAGCAGACAGTCTCATCAAACATGGAGCATCTACCCAGTGGCTACACTATCAGTAGAGACTAATGGTTATTTATTGAGACGCTTTCACTGCAAAAGAGATTAAGCAGTGAAAAGAAGATAAGATGTGCAGAGGTAAGTGTGCATGGAAGTTCTTAAAGAATTTGAGTTGGGTTGATATTACACTATTACAGTAGTTATCATATATTGTAGTGACTAACAATTTGGTTCCTGCATTAAACTGCAGGTCTTCACTGACCTAGGTAAAAGACAGTGCAACTCATTGATAAAACTGTACGGAAAAACAACTACTTGCTGCTCTCAGGACTGGAAGACTGCAAGGTTACATCCTGATCATCATCAACCACCAAGTGAGTCACAAGTGAGTGAAATATTCATCCTAAGAGCACCTTTTCCTCCAAGTGAGGGGAGAGGAACGACGAATGAATCAATTGTGTGATGAGAGTCCTCACGTCGCTCACATCAATAGCCAAGCGATCTATTAAACGCTCCATTGACACAAGTTTCCAATATCTGCAAAATCAAGGAAAGTTGTTGTTGTTGTCTTTGGTGGTGGTGGTGCTAATTGCTGCATAGCAGATGACCAAGGGAAACTTTCACTCAATGTGAGTATCATCTCATTGAACTCAAGAAATTCCAGGTCAAAGAAACTTCTGACTCCTGATAATTGGGGGCAATTAAAGAATAGAGACCCTATTTTGTCAGTAGTAGTCTACTTGCTCACTAACATATACAGATTTTATCCATTCATAGAGAAGTTGTAAAAATTAAAGTCAATAAGTTATGTGAACTGGGATTATATACAACCTTGGCCAAAATTATGGGGCCTGTATAAAAAAGTGAATATGATTGAAACTCATTTATTTCATACTTAACAATACAAATAAACATTTTTGCGTATATTCTATCACTAATTAATATTTGATGTGCCCTCCTTTTGCTTTTATAACCGCTTTTATGAACTTTTGCATACTTGAGACTAAGTCGGCACAGGTTGTTGGTTCAATTTTCTGCTACTCTTCATGAATTCTGGCTGTTAATTCACCTTTTGAGGAACATTGATATGGGTAAATATAATATATATATATATATATATATTGTATCTATTTTTTTATTTACCAAAAATGTCTACCTCTGTCCTTCAAAAGGAGAGTTATAAGGTGGTTATAATTAACAAAAGTTAATTATAACCTTTGTTTCAGGATGTCCTGTAATGTGTAGCTTGCTCAATCATTAATGCTTTTCTTAGTCTGCTTGAATTTTTTTACTCCACTTATTTCCCACTAGGCTCTCTCAGGTAACATATATTATGATCGCATGTTTTTTTTATTGTTCTGTTTGTCTTGCATGACACTGATTAATTTGTAATTATATACCTGTATATATCTATATGTAAAGATAAAAGTAAATTATTTTTCATTTCATTTTTTAGGGCAATGAAAGTTTAGCCCAAAGAAACTTGAGCAACAATCGTCACTTTTACTGATTTCAGAAATTTGAAAACTGCACTGTGTGTTCTCTCTTTTCACAGTTATAATGAGCATAGGGAAGCTCTGTAGTGTCATTTTTTTTTTATATACAATTGATTCCAGTTGAGGAAAGTGTCCTGGATTTTGGAAAGTGACCTCAAAAGTTAAATACTCAACTTAATTTGCACTCATCTTATTCTTGAAACTAGTATTGTGACCCTATTCATAATTTTTCTTCTTTTAACGACTAATGATTCTACTTATATTCACTGTCTATGTTATGCTACTGTGGGCTTATGGCTTGCTAGGCTAGAAATTCAGAAGGAAGCATAGAACACTAGTGTAATAAATGTACTCTACTGTTTTTCAGAAAGCAACAAGATATCCCTGTATATAATTTTGGATTTATTGCATTTTGATCGCACACACTTGCCTGACTCTTTTCTCTGCATGATTAATAGTCACTAACCAGTTGTAATCCCTCCTGACTTTCACCTCGTCTATTCTGGTTCCTAGTGTGTGTTTCAAAATCAAACTATATATTATTGTTCTGGTTCCTAAATGCAAATAGTTGTAAATAATTGATATCCATCAATTGAATTGTATATATGTATTAGGATAGATAAGTTTTTTCTCATTAAATTTAATCTTAAGGATTCCGTTTTTTTCTCTATCTAATGTTAGGATCTGGAAGAAAGTCAGGACTTAAGTATTGTCTGATTTGGTTGCCTTCATGCCAGAATATGAAGGTGGTGCCCAGAGGATAAGTGGCAGAGTACCAACTCAGAACTTTGGATTGAGTTGGGGCTTATGTAGAGGGTTGTGTTGAGTAAACAGTGGAATTTGCTACAACATTTGTGCATGCACGCTCTTGTGCCCAAGGGTGACCACAAATGCTCAATGGGGTTGAGGTCTGGAGATTAAGGAGGCCATTCCATCAACGTCACTCCTTTCTTTCAAACCAACCCTTTGAGACCCTAGATGTGTGGCATGAAGCATTGTCTCATTGGAAGATTACACCATCTGTTATGTCATCATTGAAAATTTTATCTGGTCTAACATCCTTGTGTAAGGGTTGGAATTCATTCTGCCCTCACAAGTGAACAAGAATCCTGGACCTGAAGATGACATGCAGCCCCAAACCATTACACTGCCACCTCCAAATTTGACTGTTGGGGCAACAGATACAAATTGGTATTCAATAAGATTGTGTAAAAGTGTAATAAATTGGTGGAAACTAATATGGAGAACCTACTGCAAAAGTTGCTTTCATCAGACAAAACAACTTTAGCCCAATCATCATCAGTCCAATCTTCATGCTCTTTTGTCCAAGATAAACGCTTCTTTTTGTTCACCTGAGACAGCCACAGTTTGTTTCTAGCCTTACATCATTTGAGCCCAGCTTCTAATAACCTTCTTCTAACTGTGCATGTTGATATCTCTTTGTTTGCTGCAGCCCAAAACTCAGCAGCTACATCAGGTTTTTTTTCCTATCGGTCCTTTTCAGCAACCTCTCTTCCCTGGGAGTTGTACACCTTTTGTGACCTTGACCATCACAGTTTTTGGAAGGATTGGTCTCACTGTACCTTTTAATGGTTGTTTGGACACCGTTTCTCAAGCATTTCAATTTTCTTGCAATTTGGATTTGCAATAATCCTTCTCTGGACAAAGCAATGATTTGAGCTCTTTGAGCTTCAGGAATATTTCTTCAGAGACGTTTCTAACAAAAAAATTACCACTTTTAAGTAACTATAATATAATCACTGAAAAAATAGGAATAAACCTTAGTATCACACAGTGATATGGCAGAAGGTTGCCCCAACCACTTATAAACAATATTCAAAAATGCATTAAAGCAGTTATAAAAGCAAAAAGACATCAAATATTAATTATTGATAGAATATACGCAAAAATGTTTATTTGTATGTCAAGTATGAAATAATAAATGAGTTTCAATCATTCTTCACTTTTAAATACCAGCCCCATAATTTTGGCCAAGGCTGTATATAAAATTCTCATGAGCAAGATGAGCAATACTTGGGGTAATATTCTTCAATCGATCTAATATTTATTAATCAGGAACCATTTTAGCTATTATTCCCCTTTTTTACCATACTGGCTGCAGAAAGTAGTAAAAATAATGCCAATGAACTAGAATGGGTAGATACTAAGCTTCAGAACTACAAAAAGTGAAGAACTCATAAACAAAAAACTCACTTGATAAATCGTGTTGCCTTCACTTTGAGCAACAGCTTGATAAAAGCAACTCGAACAGATGAGCTCATATCATCAAAAGCGCCAGAAACGGTAGGTAATATGCTTGTCATAAAGGGGCCAGCATTTCGGCAGTCTAGCAACTTTGTCATACCCTATTTGATAGAATATAAATTAAAGCATCTGTATACATTTAATAAAGGAACATATAGTGATACAAGAGAGGAGAAAAGGCAGCAACTAATTCAATAATTTATCAGGTATAACTACCAATGGGAGTGAAATTTCTCATAGAATAAGCGCTGTTAGAAAAGTTAATCCTTAAATAACAGAGACCTGATAATGGATTCACCTGAACAACAAGTTTGCGAATTTCGGGTGAGGAACCATCCACAATGAGTCTCTTCAAAAAGATTTGAAACATTCTCTGGATTGTGTGAGATGGAATCAGGAGCCAAAAATCCTTCAAAATGGAAAAGGTACCCTGCAAATGAAAAATATATACAATATATACCTCAGAGAGATATGTTAGTTCCACTGAAACAGACTACTCTTACCATACATACTAGAGCTTTTGCTAGCTAAGTGGATAAGTCGTTGGTCCGCTAATGTCATAATACCAGGCTCAATGCCAGCATGAGTGGACAAAAACATCAGCGCAAATAGAGAGATCTGGCTAGCAGTTTGTACTTGGGTGGGTAGATCTTACAATGCTCATCACACATAGCCAATTACAACATTTCTTCTTTCCTCTCCCATCTTCACAGCACAACACAGACACACTGTGCTCCAAGGAATCCTGCCGATGGGTATCTATATCTGCATACCTCTGATGTGGAACAGGCCCCTCTGCCCTGGGGCGACGAAGGTTGCACCTGAACGCTGTTTGGTGCCAAAACAATACTTCCTATCTCCTCTGGGCAAAGAGGACCAGCCCCTGGTGCTCTCTGGCTCACTAGCAATTGTCATACTGAGATTTATGTCCTTCATTATCTGGTCGAGAACTGCCTGGATAAAGGCAGGTAGGCGAACCACCACTCTTCCCATACCTATTGAGCAATTAATCTCACAGGAAATCCCAGATGGTAACATTTGCAATAACTTGACGGATGAATGAGACACAATGAAAATCCCACAAGAGTTGGAAGTGTTCTTACCTTTACAGTAGCGATTCGCACAAGATGGCATGGATCATTGAGCAAGGTGAGGAAAGACTGGTATTGCTTCGCCATCAAGTCATCCTTTTCCTCAATTGAGAGGTTCACATCAGTGCAGGGAAAGAGGTCACATAAGATGATAGCAGCATTTGTGCGCACATAACCATTGGCAACCTGAGTAAAATAAATCCAGTGAATTAAGGAAAGATATTATAACCATACACATTCCCCAAATGGGCAAAGGCAGGGGTTCACCTCATAGGATGGAGAGTAGGAGATAGTGGCCACATTTAGGCAGTCAGGACCTGGAAGTGCCCAAAGCCAAATCAAGGTTAGTTAATAGATTTATATGAAGGACTATGTATGTGGAGCAGAAAGAATACCAATACAAACTTCTGGTGCAGGTTGCAAAAGAAACCAGAACAGGCTATAGACTGTTAGCCTTGGAAGCTTCTATTTATTGTGCTGTCCCTACTGGTGTCCACTCAAATCATAAACAAGGCTATCTTTAGGGTAGCCTAAAAAATTAAAAAAATAATGAAAAAATGCATAAGGAAGGAAAAGAGATGCAGGCTCCAGAGCCAGACTAAATATATAAATATATATATATAAAAATATGGCGTACGGGACATCGTCCAGACCATGGCCGGTGTCTGTGCCTGAAGCATAAGCGGAACGCAATTCACTCAGAGTAAGTAAACCTATTTTTGAAGGGTTCTCCACCTCTGGAGGTAAAGTCCAGCTGGCAGCCTTCCGCGACATCACGACGTGCAATGAATGCTGGCGGAGCAGCATCCCAGCTAGAGAAAGCGGTCGCGAAAGAATTCCGCCACACACGCGGAGTCCGAGATTGCGGTCTCATTCTCCTGGAGAATGGGAGGGGGATCCTGCAAGAACTTGCCCCGAATCCTTTTGACTCGCTTCCACACTTCTGCTAGAGGGGTCTTCCCGTTAAGTGAAGCCACGTAAGCCCGCCAAGAAGAGCAGCGGGCGTGCTTCGAAATATGCTGGAAAGCGATCACTACCATGGAAGTCAGCAACTGTGCCAAAACACGGCAGAAGTTTCCCACATCGAAGTCAGCTGACGGTGGAATGTAGGCAGGAATAACAGTATACCTCCTATCTAGGTGCAGCTGCACAGCCACTGCCTGAAAGGAGGTATCTAAAGCGAATAGAAGAACGGAGACTTCATGCAGGGAGTAAATTGCACATCCTCCCGCCCGGCCCCCATCCCGTTGGGGTGGGGTCGCAAAACCCTTATACCCCGGCAGGGGCCACGCGCCCAGCATGATCTGCAAAAAGATAGCTAATGGGGAATGGGAGGAGAAGAGCCTCCACAACTGCTCCCAGCTGGCCCGGGGATATGAAGAATGTTAAGGTGGGGGTGAAGCAGGTTGTTAAAAACCTACCATCCGAAACCGGATGTCAGGGGTGAAGGGGCGTTGTCCCCTCACCCCTGATCCAGGATGGTTAGCTGAGAGGAAGCTGGTCGGCGTCTACCCTGTGAAATTAGAGGCCGCGCAGAGAAAGTTGTATAGAAAGTGAGGAAGCAGGGTAAGAAGACAGGGTGTCAGAAAGAAGAGGCTAAGCGGGGCAGGACAGGGCGCTGAGTCCCGTCAGCACGGCAGCCAGGGAAACAAATCGCCATGCCCCTTACAGGAAAGAGAGCTAGCAGTGAGCTACTCCCACTGGCCATGGTCAATTTTTTGCAATCCCCTATGATAGTAATGGAGGTACTGTCACTAGTAGGGAGACGGAGTAGCCCCTACTAGTGGTAGGGGGGGAAGCCACTGCCTCCATAGGCCAAGGAAAGGAGTAAGCCTCCTCTCCAGTAGAAAGGGGTTGGAATGGCCCCTGAGAAAGCACAAGAGGCTAAGCGGGGCAGGACAGGGCGCTGAGTCCCGTCAGCACGGCAGCCAGGGAAACAAATCGCCATGCCCCTTACAGGAAAGAGAGCTAGCAGTGAGCTACTCCCACTGGCCATGGTCAATTTTTTGCAATCCCCTATGATAGTAATGGAGGTACTGTCACTAGTAGGGAGACGGAGTAGCCCCTACTAGTGGTAGGGGGGAAGCCACTGCCTCCATAGGCCAAGGAAAGGAGTAAGCCTCCTCTCCAGTAGAAAGGGGTTGGAATGGCCCCTGAGAAAGCACAAGAGGCTAAGCGGGGCAGGACAGGGCGCTGAGTCCCGTCAGCACGGCAGCCAGGGAAACAAATCGCCATGCCCCTTACAGGAAAGAGAGCTAGCAGTGAGCTACTCCCACTGGCCATGGTCAATTTTTTGCAATCCCCTATGATAGTAATGGAGGTACTGTCACTAGTAGGGAGACGGAGTAGCCCCTACTAGTGGTAGGGGGGAAGCCACTGCCTCCATAGGCCAAGGAAAGGAGTAAGCCTCCTCTCCAGTAGAAAGGGGTTGGAATGGCCCCTGAGAAAGCACAAGAGGCCACCAACTTTTCACAGGTAGCGATGCCCAAAGGCAGCTCAGAAGATAGGAAAGGGGAAATGCCCTAGGGAGAGTGAGGCCCCACTTGGATGTGGATCCCCATGCACAGTCCCACTATTCTTTTCTCTATCAGGACCCCAAATACTGAATGTCATGAAACAAAGGAGGTCCCTCCTCTCCTTGTAAGTCCGCGGGGCTAGATCCACCCAGCCTGCAAGGGGCAATTTGGTTTCTGTGTTTGGCACTGAGCCCTTGTTTGGTCCCATGGAAGATCTTGCTATTTTGGGCCAGCGAACAAATCTCCATCAGGAAACAGAGGCAGGGGCTGGGCATGCATGCCCAGCCCCTACAAACTAAAGACACATGACCTGATGAGGCTAACCAACCCTTGCCCTTATAAGGGAGGTTGGTAATATTGAGTCCCGCCCACTGTCAATTCTGGACCACCTGCCTGCTCTCCTGGAGAGACCCCAAGAATGCACAGGGGGGAGGGGGGAGAGCTCCTTCGCCCCGGACACCTAGGGAGGGCGAGGGCGCTATAATAACAGTAAATGAGGAAAATTGCATGGAAAGTAGATATTATGACCACTAATGACTTGGGAGATTAAGAGAAAAGTCTCCACAATCAGAAAATTCTAGAATGTATTCATTTACACAGACTCAGCCCATGGGTTCGAGCTAAAATCGGCCATTTTTTTTTTTTAAATTAAGGGGCTATCTGGCGACTGCCGACTTAGGCATTAGTCGCCGTAAACAAACAGCCTAGTTCTAGGCTACTTTAAAAATTAAACAGGAAAACATAAAAAGAAATAACAATAACAATAAAAAAGCAATAACAAAAACAATAACAATAACAACAACAACAACAACAACAACAATTAAACCGGGTTAAATGAAAGGGAGAAGGCCAGCCTCCCCCAAAAAGTCAATAAGTCCACTAGTCATGGTGCACGCACTCGTCCCGAGTACAAGGGACAGGCGGTAGCGACCCCGCCCATCCCGGTACCGGGACAGGTATCGTGCGCGAAGATCACCCAGACTGGGACATTCGACAAGAATGTGCCGAACAGTCTGGGGGACTACGCAGTCGTTGCAATAGGGCGCAGGCGAGCGCTCCATCAAATAGCGATGCGTCACACGAGTGTGTACGATTCTAAGACGACAGAAAGCAACCTGAAGCCGCCGCGGCATTGGGGGATAGGTCCATGGGAACAGTCGCGGCGCAATGGCACGCAACTTTAAGTTCCCCTCGACCGTCTCCCATCTTCTTTGCCAAGCAGTCCGAAGAGCTGCCCGTATTCCTGCCATGTAGTCAGTGTGAGGAAGAGCGAAATGCTGGTCCGGTCGCAGGGTCCTCGCGGACTCTTTGGCGCCCTCATCGGCGCGCTCATTCCCCGCAATTCCTACATGTCCAGGAACCCAGCAGAAGATAATCTCGACATCTGCCCGGCTCGCCAAAACCGTGGCGTCACGGATTTCGCGAACCAGGGGATGCGGAGATTCCAATGCCCCGAGAGCACTCAGGGCGCTTTGTGAGTCGCTATAGATCACAATCCGGTCTCCGAACCGGGCACGTCGCGTAATCTCCCGTACCGAGTGGTGTATTGCCACCAGCTCGGCCGTGAAGACAGACGCAGCACCTGGTGAAGCCCCGCTGACTTCAAACAGAGGGGATACGGCGTGGAAGCCGACCCCCTCTTGGGACTTGGAGCCATCCGTATACACTGGCACGGTACCAGCGTGACACGATGTGTGCTCCAAAAAGGTCGAACGCAATACTCCCGGCGCAGTACAAGCTTTGGGAGCAGAGGCGTGGCGACAAATAGCCAAATGTGGTACCCTCCAGGGTGGCGTCCTGGGCAGAACCAGGGGCGCCACCGGCCCGAGAGCTATATCTACCTCTCGAAGGAGTTTCCTGGCCCTAAACCCAAAGGGATTAGGGTATGACTGGCGTCTCTCGGCGGCATAGGCACCATCGAGATCAGCTGCGGATGCAGTGAGAGCTGTTGGCGACTGAGGGAGGCACCGGGCTCGCGCGTAAAGGCGAGTGATGCACTGCACGCGGCGCAGAGCGAGTGGCATCTCCCCAGCATCGACCAACAGGCTCTCAATGGGGGAAGTGCGGAAGGCACCGGTCGCAAGGCGAAGGCCGGTGTGGTGGATCGAATCCACCTTCCGCAATAAACGCTCGGCTGCGGATGCATAAAACTCGCATCCGTAGTCGAGCTTCGAGCGAACAAAGGATCGATAAAAAAGAAAGGCGGTAGCCCTATCAGCGCCTCAAGCGCTGAACGTCACGGAACGGAGAATGTCCATGGCGCGGGTACAAGAGACCCTAAGGCTGCGAATATGAGCCTCCCAGGTGAGGAGTCGGTCGAATACAAGACCAAGGAAACGGTGCGACTCAACCACATCCAGGCGCACCCCATTAAGAAACAAATCTGGGTCGGGGTGAAGCCGTGGATGGCGGCAGAAGTGCACCACCTTAGTCTTGGCCAAAGAAAACCGAAACCTGTGCGCTTCGGCATAGCGAGAGACGCGGTTCAATGCCTGTGGAGTCGACGCTCCAGAGTTGGCATCTGGGCCGCGCCAAAAGAGATCGAAAGGTCGTCCACGTAGAGCGTAGCGAGAACATCTTCAGGCAGCACCGAGGGGATGCCGTTGATGCTCAGGGCAAAGAGTGTGACACTGAGGACACTTCCCTGCGGGACACCCTCTTCCTGCTCCTTTGGGCCGGAGAGGGCTCCCCCCACCCGTACGCGGAATCGACGATCTCGCAAAAATTCAAATATAAACATTGGGAGGCGTCCCCTCGCCCCCATCGTGTGGAGAGTCTACATGATATCGTATCGCCATGCGGTATCAAAGGCCTTCTCCAGATCAAAAAACACCGTGGCGTAGTGCTGTCTACGAAGGAAAGCCTCGCAGACGGCATTTTCCAGTCGGAGCAGAGCATCCGACGTGGAGTGGAACTTGCGGAAGCCGCACTGTGCAGAAGACAGATGGCCTCCGCTGTCCAGGAAATAGGCTAATCTAACATTTACCAATTTCTCCATCAACTTGCACACGCAAGAGGTTAGAGAGATTGGGCGGAAACCGGTCGGAGTAGAGTGATCTCTCCCCGGCTTGCGAAAGGCGAGCACAGTAGCGATTCGCCAGGAGTCTGGGAGAAGACCTTCCACCCAGATCCTGTTCAACAAATCTAACAGAAAGGCCATGCCTCGCTCACCCAGGTGTCGAAGCATGGCGTACGGGACATCGTCCGGACCATAGGCGGTGTCCGCGCACGAAGCGAGAGCGGAACGCAACTCACTCACAGTAAACTTGTCATTGAAGGGTTCTCCGCCTCTGGAGGTAAAGTCCAGCCGGCGGCCTTCCGCGACATCACGACGTGCATTGAATGCTGGCGGAGCAGCATCACGGCTAGAGAATGCGGAAAAAGCGGTCGCTAAGGATTCCGCCACGGACGCGGGGTCCGAGATTGCGGTCCCATTCTCCTGGAGAACGGGAGGGGAGGCCTGCGAGAACTTGCCCAGAATCCTTTTGACTCACTTCCACACCTCAGCTAAAGGGGTCTTCCCGTTAAGTGAAGACAAGTATGCCCGCCAAGAAGAGCAGCGGGCGTGCTTCGAAATATACCGGAACCTAGCCCTAGCCCGACGAAATTCAGCGACAGTGAAATCGTTCGGGCGGCGCTTATAGCGCATGTAGGCATAACGCTTCTGTTTTGACCACCATGGGAGTGGTCGGCGTGCAAAACGGCCAGACGTCCTAGGAATAGTAGTCAGGCCCACGGCGATGAGGTTGCCGGAGAAGAACTCAACGGCCTCATCTACCGACCTAAACTCCTCGACTGAGATAGAGAATTCAGTCATTTCCTGAAATGCAGGCCACCGCGCCCGCGCCAAGCACCACCGAGGTGGTCTCTCAGGCGGCAGTTGCCCTGAAAATGATATTTGAATGGGAAAGTGATCACTACCATGGAGGTCATCGACCACCCCTCAATCAAAATCAGGCTGTGCATCCGAAGAGCACAAAGATAGGTCAAGGCAAGAAAATGAAGCGGTTCTCGGACAGTGATGCGTAAACTCATCCACGTTTAGGACACCCATCTCAAGCTCTTCGATCAGATCGGCAAGGACTTGTCCCCTGGGATTTATGGAGTAATCTCTCCAGAGAGGATGCCTGCCGTTCAGATCTCCAAGCAAGAGATAGGGCCTCGGCAACCGTGCCACGACGCGGCGGAAGTCCCCCGCGTCGAAGTCAGCTGACGGTGGAATGTACGCAAAAATGATAGTATACCTCCTATCCAGGTGCAGCTGCACAGCCACTGCCTGAAAGGAGGTATCTAAAGAGAAAGGAAGAACGGAGACATCATGCCGGGTGTAAACAGCGCATCCCCCAGCCCGGCCATCCCGCGGTGGTGGGGTCGCAAGACCCTTATACCCCGGGAGGGCAGGCAGGGGGCACGCGCCTAGCATGGTCTCCTGCAAAAAAATTAGCTAACGGGGAACGGGACGAGGCGAGCCTCCGCAGCTCCTCCCAGTTGGCCCGGAGTCCACGGCAATTCCATTGAAGGAATATGCCATCCAGGCCTTGCTCGGAGAAGACGCGGGGGCCCTCTTCTAACGGATAAAGCGCTGTCGCCTTCGAGGACTTATTGAGGGAGGTTGGGCTCGCCATGCGAGTCTTTTCCTCCCTCCGCCTCGAAACCTTAGGCGGGCGCTGCGGCTTCGGAGGTGGGGGGTCTCTTTTCGAGGAACCACCGTCTCCGAGCCACTCACTCCACCTCGGGGCGTGGGCGAAGGAGCCGAAGCTCCTTTGTTCCTGTCCTCCTTTCGGGGGACAGCTTTAGGAACCCTTGAAGATGGCCTAGCGACCATCTTCAGGGGTGTTGCCTCCTGTGAGTCTAACGACTCGGTGGAGGCGCGTGGCCGTTTCGCCTTGCGGGAAACGGTCACGCTGGGGGAAGAGGGGGGAGCCCTGGTTTTAGCCGGGGCTGGGTATAAACCCTTTTTGCCGCCAGCTTTACCAGGGGAGCGCCCGGGTTGGGTAGAGCCCACAGAAGGGCTCCGAATGGGCGCAGAAACAACCGTGCTCGTTGGCCTGGATGGGCCAGGAGCAGAGGGTGCCTTTCGAACTACTGAGGCATATGACGTCCCAGGCAGAGCAGGGCGCGCCAGGACCAAGTCCTTAGCCTCGCGGAATGAGAGTCTATCCTGGGCCTGAACGGCCAGGATTTCTTTCTCCAGGAGATATGCACCACATTGCTTCGAAGAAGCAGGGTGCGGCTCTCCGCAATTGACACACTTGGCCACACACGATTTGGACTTATCGTGTGCGACCTTGGAGCAATTTACACAGACTTCGGGTGACCCCGACTTTGCACGTCTACATGAGCGATTCGTATGGCCGAAGCGGTGACAGTAATAGCACCGCCGCGGCAGTGGCACGAATGCCTTCACGCGGTAGCGGTACCAACCGGCACGCACCGACTCAGGGAGCTTGTCACAGTCGAACGTGACGAAGAGTGTAGGGGTGGGTCTCGAGGCCCCTCCCTGTTTTCTCATCACACGTTCGACCTTGACCGCCCCATGGTCGGCCAGCTCTAGGGTGATGTCCTCAATGGAGTAGTCAACGAGTTCCCTCGCATAAACTACCCCTTTCACAAAGTTCATGTTAGAGTGCGGCGTCACACTCACCGGGGTGCCATGAAGTGTCCGAAGAGCACTTATCTTGGCTGCCTCGGCGGGATTCGCCGCATTCGCCAGAAGGCTGCCGTCCGAGAAACGGGTCACCTTCGGCTCTCTACCAATTGCACTAGCTAATCCTCTCCTCTGATGGATCATGTTGCCCTTGGACAACATGGTGCCATCAGTGGAGCGAATAACGAGGAAGCGTTTGAAGCCAGCGGGCTCGAAAACGCCAGGTAACCTCTGAATGAGGGGCCCCGATGTCATCGAGGCTCCGCCCTGTGCACTCTTGGTGTTAGTCTTGGTCAGGGGCTCCGCACACGAGGGGGTAGAGGGGCCGGATGTGCCGATCTTGGCTTGGTCGCCTACCAAAGTGGTAGCAGACCCATCCGTCCCCGCAGCCCCCGCGGATGGAGAGGAGCCCCGAGTCTTTTTCTTTTTTGGAGAGGAGGGCGGGGAATGAACCCGCTTTTCACCTCCGCCGGCAGAAGCCCCTAGGCCAGATGGACCGGCCTCAGCCAGGTCCCTCTCCGAAATGGAGAAGGTCCTGGTTGTCGTAGGGGCACCTGTCGGAGGAGATCCCTCCCCTCCTTTTACTGCCTCGGAGCCCTCAGCCATTTGAGGAGGACCTTGCATAGGGGCGGATTCGGGTTCGGTGCTTGGCGCCGAGCCCGAATTCCCCCCCATGGAAGGCCCTACCGTCTGAGGCTGGGTCTCCTCAAGGACCATGTTTATCACAGGAGGGGCCTCCAGTTGGCCATCCCCTCCCAGGACATCGCAGGTCCCCTTGGCAGTGTCGCCAGTCTTATGTGGGGAGGCACAGGCCTTGACCCCAGCAAGGTTTAAAATTCTTGCCAGCTGGTCTTTTGAGGGAAGCGACCAAAGGGGCCTGGCTTTCCTCTCCCCCCTAAGGGGGTTTGCCCTACCGAGCCGCTTTGATGGGGAGCGGCTGGCTAAGGGCTGCCTGCTGGCTTTCTTGGCAGTCCCCTTGGAAAGAAAAGAGGGGACTGCCGCTGGGAAAAGGGAGGTGCCCAAAAGCACCTCCAGAGAAGGGGGTGAGGTGGAGTCCCCTGCACCCGTAGGCGAAGGAGAGGAGTAAGCCTCCTCTCCGGTTAGAGAAATATGGAGGGTCCCCTGTGCAAGCACAGGATGGGGGACCTCCATTCTTTTGCTGGAGCTGCCCGAGGGCGGCTCCGTCGATGAGCAAGGGGGAGTTAAAGGGGTTTTAGGTTTTATTGATTCATCCATGGGCATGGTGACCCTATTTTTGCCACGGGACGCAATAGCTCATCACCTCTTGCAGTTGCCCGCACTGCAAGAGGTGCTTACAAGCCCGGCAGAGCCAGGCGCCGCCATTTGGGACCACCCCTCCCGCCTGGTGGCCTGGCAGTCCATCGGCATGGCGGCTCGAACTTAGACACGGCGTATAAATGATAGATTTTGAAGACGAGAGGAAAAGGGATGTGAGGAAGGTATGGGTGGGGATGAAGCAGGTAGTTAAAAACCAGCCACCCTAGACCGGAGCTCAGGGGTTAGGGAACATTGTCCCCCACCCCCTCAGCCCCGATGCGGGATGGTTGGCTGAAAGGAAGGTCAACATCTACCCTGTGAAATTAGAGGCTGACCAGAGAAAGTTGGGGGAAAAGAGAGGAAACAAGTGTTTTGAAGGAAGGAAGAGAGGCTAAGCTGGGGCTAAAATGGGCCATGACAACCTGCCCCACTATTCAAGGGAATTTGTTTTCTAGCATGGACCATTAAGGATGATGCTGATGTAGCCACCTTATATACGCACTGAAAGGCAGCGAGTAGTCAATAGCCCAGCATACCCTGTGCCTAATACTTCCCTCAGCCAGCAGGATCTAGACCCTCGCAGTATACACTGCCACTCCAGTAAGGTCATGTAAGAGGACAAAGTGCACTAAGCAGCCAGAACCTCTGTGGATAGAAGAGCAAGTAAGGGATGGATAGGCGGGTATGTAATAAAGATAAGTAGAGATAGGTGGGTCCACTAACGAGTAGGGTGGGTAATCACTTATTATTACCATATCCCAATGCTAGGTTATCCATGGATGGTGTGCAATCCACCTAGACACCTTGTTTAGTGAGTCAAACACGGCCCCCAGTTGGACTGCACACCCTCTCAGGTTAAGGAGATAGTCAAGAGAAAAAGTAAGGTTGAGAGGAAGCACACCAACAAATTTCCCCAAGGCCTTGTCAAAGAATTCTATTCAACCCAGTGGTGGCACATCCCTAATTTATATTGTCCGTGTGGGAACAGTTCCTCCTGCTACCAAGTGCAGGTTGATGGGATAATCTTAGAGGGAAAAAATAAAGTGGCGCTGAGAGGGCTTCCCTAATTTGGACTCAGTCATGAGGATGTGCAGCTCTTCCAACTATTAAGCATGCCAGGCTCCACTGGGTACCCCCCTGGAGGTTTATTGTGTGGCAGAGTTGAGAGGTATTGTTTCCAATTGTCTTGTTGTTTAGTGGTGATGAGTGTTGAGGTTGTGTAGTTGCTCTTCTGTGGGTGCTCTGTTTTGTATGTGTCTCAATGTTTTATGAGGTCTATTTTTCATCATAAACTTTCATGAGCCTCATTGATTTTCTCTTCTTAGTTTTAAGTAACACAGTTGCCTTCTACTATGTGCAACACCACATGGTATTCAAAGACCACATGGCCCCCCACAAGGGGCGCTGCCTTCTTTAACAAATGGAAGCAATTCAAGAGTGTCGCCCCCTCCCAGTACAGAGCAACCAAACATCTACCTGGACTAACTCCCTTCATTACACTTATATTTCCCTGAACTTCACCAATTTATAAATCTCAAAACAAAAATTAAAAAAGTGAAGGTGCTTCCATTATTTCCTGTTTAAATACAAACCACCACAAGGGGGGAATATAATGGCAATAATAGCTACACTTAAAGTCATTCCTAAAAAATCAGTATATAAATATAAATTGGTTAAAATATTAAGTCATAAGGATTGTTATAATGAAATAAATAATTGACTTACTTTTAGAGACCGCCATAGAAAGGGTTCATAAAGAGAGTAAATTAGTGAGGCAGTCGGAAGATGCTTCTTATGGGTATGAATATAGCGAAGAAAGCAATGGAGATTACTCGAAAGTTGATGAGAGGGATCTGCATGGACAGCCAAATACATCAGATCTTGGAGACAAGTCTCTTCCAGCTTCTGTGAGATAAAAGATAGGGCAAACAACTAATTCAATGGGTGATAGATTATAGCAACAATGAATGCTAAGCATTCTTTGATGATAAGAAGTTCAGGAAGTCCATCCACTCTTTTATAATTTAGACAAAATGGATAATGACTATCACAACAACCAATTTTTCCCTCCACTGATTCTAGTCAAATTATAAAGCCCAACCTGAGCACAATACTTTGGGCCACTATGTAAACAAGAGATCACTCCTTATCATTGTATTCTTTGCCAATCTCCTTTAACATTACAAATTCTTTTATGGTCAACATCAGCACATACCAGTCATGAACTCATTAATTCTTTCCCCTTTACATATGAGTTATGGGCTATAAAAGAATTAAATAGCTGGATCATGGCTGGGATTAATCTATCATCTAGTAAAGAAGGGGTGGAAAGCTGGAGAGAACTTTCATCCATTACAGGGTTTGGTGGGTAATTTGTCGCCTAACTTGAATATAAAAGAAAATAACTTCATTTATATAGATATATTTTCTAAAGTTAGATGTTAAAGACTTGAGGATTTTATTATTCATTTTATTCAAAGAAATCGCCATCGGCCTCAACCACAGGCTCCAGGTGGTATCAGAACCTGCTGCAGGCATTCTTGCAGTTCCCCTATTTAATTGGGTAAAATCTGGGATGATCCAGGACCTAAGCTCCACCTTGGTGGTGCATGGGATTTGTTGTTCTCTCAATAACACCCCAGACATAATAGTCCAGGGAGTTACAGTCTGGGGAATTGGGAGGCAAGATGTTCGGAGTGATGTGTTCAAAGAAATTGTCTGACAGCCAAGACTGGTTCCTCCTAATTATGTGGTACAAATACCGCCTTTCAAGTTTCAACAGCCATCTTGTGGATTGAAGGAAACACCAATCCACCAGTAACTTTATGTAGTCCTCCGTATTGAGCATGAGGTCATCCGGGAAGATTAATGGGGGCATAACATACCCTCTCTACTAACCACCTCAAACACCATGATACCCACTGGAAACTTGGTCTTCATGGCTCTTGGTACATCTTTAATGGACACAGCGAGCCAGCAGTTAATTTGCCAATTCATCACCTAGTCCTAGCAGAAATTCTTCTTGTCTAAAAAGAACCAAAGTATGCCAGACTTGAGGGGGATGCTTCAGTTTGTTCACACACTTAGCAGTATGTTCCTTTCGCTTGTCCATCTTCTGCAAAGAAACTGGCCCTTTATCCTCTTATATGAGTAGTAGCATATGTCCTCATGTACTAACTGCTTGATGAGAGACTGACTCCCTTGTCCCTGGCTATGGACCTAATGGACTTGGCAGGATCATTGTCAATGCTGGCCTGATCTCCACAACAAATTCTGGTATTCTTTTTGTATCAGAAGACTTAAGAGTGAGGTTTCTGAGCCACCTACCATTGTAATCACAACCTAATTATCCAACTCTTTCCAGATCTTCTGCACCGTTCTCAGATTGACACCCAAGCACTCAGAGATCTTTGCATTGGAGCACCTGGCTTGAACTCCAAGCACCATGGCTGGCCAGACAACATGCATGCATGGAATTTAGTTGTCAATGATGGCGACAAATTATCCACCACAGCCTATATGTTACAAACCCTGGGGTTACACAATACACTGGGTTTAGATAAAGGGAATTACTAATCCCCACCCCCCAGTGCAGTGTTCACTTTAATTGAGCTATAAAGTTCATAGCATGCCGTCTTCTCCAGAAGTCTCCTAGAGAGGTAGTTATATTAAAAGAAGTTGAGATGGAAAAAGGAGGTCAGAATAGAAAAGGGAGTGTTTTCAATTTGTTGGAGGTTGCGGTGGGAAAGTGGAGGAAGAGATCTAATCTGTTTTTGTATTCAAGTAAGGGGGGAGTGTCCTGATCCTACTTGGGCCAGTGAAACTGGTTCAGCAATCTAGGGTTGCTTCAGAGTTGTGGATTTCAGGGTAGGGGGGGGCGAGGTAGATTATGAGTAGGATGTTTAGCAGCTTAGATATGAAGTGTAATGGCAGTAAAGTATGTGTTATATAGTTTTCTGGTTCAGTTGGGTTGGGGGTAGGTTATCTAGCACTTGCATGTAGAAGGTGGAAGAGGGGATCACATACAAAACTAATCCCTTGGAATATGTAAAAGTTCGACAGTGGATAAAAACCTCTAAAATTAATCCTCTATCCAATTACTTGACTGAAAAGATGGTTATATGGATGGGGCGAATGGACCCCCTTTTAATAATGTTGGTTCTAGCTAGGATAAGCATCAGAGAATGCCAAAATATCAAAACCAACACTTACTTATTATTGCTTTCATGTACATAGTCTTAATTTACCCATATTCCAATAGTGAACTGTAATGCAGGCAACTAAGAAAATGACCTAAAATGATATTTAATTATTTCAAACATGGAGACTATAAATCACCTTGTACCTTTTTCAGCTCTCCCTCGCTTTGTTTCCACGCTCTGAAGTAAATTTGGGCATACTTTTCACAATGGCTCTTGGAAGCTGTAGGTATGGAATTCTTCACAATAGAGTGGAATGCGGGCACAAGATAAGAAATGCCCATAAGACAACTCAGGAATTTGACTCCTTCCTCACAACTAAGGAAAAGGGGCGATTTCATGCATCCGAGGAGCAATTCACAAACTGCATTTGCTGACTCTGATTCAGGGTCTTCAATTCGCAGTGAGAGTTCATCGCATCCTGCACGGAGATTCCAGGCACGCTTTACATCCACCTTCTGTTCAAGGGGGAAAAAAGTTTACATCTTTTCTCATCTAATGGAACAAAACATGATTGACACTAGGATTTTTACCCATCATCACTTTTGCTATGAAAATTATACACAATATTCATCATCTAAGCCTCACTACACAGGAGGGAGGGAGGGAGGAGAGAAATGCATTACTGTGATGATGAAAAAGAGGAAAGATTCTTGTTACTTAAAACTCAAAAGCAAAATCTGATGAGGGATGAGGGTATCTGACTGGTAATGATAGAAGTGAAAATGTGTGGAAGAAGATAAAGGGTCATATATCCACATTAAGTTGTGACTCTAAGGGCATGCAATTAATTCTACAGATGACAGCTACAGCATTGTTGCTCATACTACACCTGAAAACACATTTGCCAACACATCGACACCCTCACACATGTTCCAATGGGTGTCAGAATTCTATGCACACCAACAAACACAGATTACACCTTCACCAACCTCTTCAAATTACCTAGTAGACCAGGGGCAGGCAACCTCTGACCCATAAAGGCCTAGTGTCTGGCCTATAACCTTGCTCAGCACTAATATTGAAATCCGGCCCGTGAAACATCAGCCCAAAAAATAATAATAAATTCTGCCAAACAGCATCTGTCTCAGTAGACTCATAGAGGAAGAGGGAAATGAGTCTTATGCCTGGCAGTGAAAATGAGTAAAAAAAGAGAAAATGCATTTCACCCACAGATATGAACAATTTCAGAGATCAAAGTTGTAGAGAAGGTAATTCTAAAAAAAAAATGTTAGTGACTTTTTCACTGCGATGAATCCTCACTGAGATATGGGTGCAAGCATAGCATTATGTGTGGCTAGCTGCATTTTGGGGATTTTGTTTGTCACTGCGGCCTGCTCTCCCCAAAAGTCTCATCTACCCTCACTCTGAAAAGGTTGCCCGCCCCTGTAGTAGACAGTCGCCAGATGAAAACTTTAAAAAAAAACTCTCTCCCTACCACCAAACTAAGGGCCAGCAGTGAAAGAATCCTGATGCAACAAACACCCTTTTTATGGGAGACTTCTATGCCCACTACTACTTTCTCCAAAAATAATGAGAAAACCATATACCTCTGTGGCAAGAGATTGGAGCTATGGACACAGACAAATCATGGAAAAGAAACTAAAAAATTATCAGAATAAAAAAAAATCCTTTGTACATCTCTTAAATCCTAAATGGTGTGGCAAGAAAGGTGTAATAAAAGATCCCAAGCAAAAAAGAACACAGAAGTACAAATTCAATCATCCTTTTACGTTGAATAGATAAATACATCCAATCATAGAAACGAAAAAGCTCCAGCTTCAATAGGTACTTGATTCTATAAATAAATTGAAAATTTTGAATTTCCTATATGTGACCACCAAACAAACTTAGATTGCACCCTCATTCTGTTTCTCCTCCAACGCACCCTTTACCACCCCCTTTTCTAAGCTGGCAATCAGTTTTGATTTCTCCCCTTAATATCACATTTGATCCCAATCATTTATGAGTTTTTCAGTTGTAGGACAGACTAATTACAATGGTACATTTATCAATGAAGCTGGACACCTATTAATAAAAGCCTACCAATAAATTCTTATACCTACAAAGTATCCTTACTGGACAATTTTACCATATTTGACAGCCTAAAAATCAATACACATTCTAATTCTAATAAATACCATGTGATCCATACCCTAAGTGAAGTACTGATACATTATTACTTGCCGATCACCTGATGGGATCATATTTTTGGTACTTTTCAAAGAATATCAAGTGATCATAAAGCTAACCTTAACATTCTTCTGAATTGAAATACTACAAGAAATTCAATGAGATGCTAAGAGAATAGCAGTAACACCATCAGCTTCATTGAAATTTCTGAATGCAAAGGGAAATGTGCGTCACAAAAAGACAAATTTGATGAGGTACCAAACTTTATTATTTGGTGATTACCTGTACAAGATTATATTTTAGATACTTCATAAAAAATCTAGTGACCAGGAACCACAACATTCATTGTCATCAGCAAGCTTCACCTGTAAAGCAGTACTTTCAATTGGTTATATATATTCGCACATGAAACTTTAGAATATTTCAATGCTCTGAAGATGTCATAAGTCTATGATGAAAGCTAAGTAATATTAGTAAATGTAAAATATAAAACAAAGTTATCTTGAAACCTCAAGAGTTACCACAAAGTTAAATTTATTACTATACAAGATCGATCTTTGCAAATGGTTCCAGGTAAAATACACAAGTGGGCAAATTACAGATAAAATTCTGCATCAGGAGTATGTGGATACAAGTAGCCAAATAAGAACACCATTAGCAGGGCTCTTGAACAGAGGATAATGGGTAAGTAGTGCTGTGAAGACAAAGGAAAGATAGCGATGTTGTGATTGGCCATATACATAATGATGTATGTGCAGCTACTTATCACTGTGGCTATAAGTTTTACATCTGCAAATGGGTTGCCAGCTTGAGAAACCACAAAGTTTTAGGCACTAAGTCATTGGGGTTGAACTTGTGCCGCAATGCCTTAAGTTCAGTGCATATCCAGAAAGCTACTGAGGGCTCCAAGCAAACTGATCAATGTCTAATGTTCATGTTCAATTTTCAAAATGAACATGAAATTAACAATCCAAACTGCAAAAGCTTTGGTTTGGCCCCAATATGCCTCTGTCTCAAAAACACGTTTCAGGAAAGCACACTAAACCATGACCCTCTTCACCAACCTCACACAACAGACAGAGTCTTCAACCAGCCATTACCCCCACCCCCTCACATACAACTTTTGCGGCAATAGACAAAGCCTTCAATACAGTACCAAAACACATTCTAGCACACAAAATCCTGAACACCAACCTCCCCAAAAATAATATAAAGTGGGTAATAAACCTCATCTTGGGCAGGCAGGCGAGTTACCCAACAAACCCACAACTCACACACCCCAACACTCCACAATGGTGACCCACAAGAAGCCATTCTTTCACCCCTACTATTCAACCTATTCACATGACATCCTGCAAGCACAAACTCTATTAATCAACAACTACACCTACAAAGATGGCACCTCACCCACAGCACAACTCCCCTCAATTATACCAGTAAGCAGGACACTCTTAACAACATATAAACAAACTAGAACACTGGCTCACACCAAACTGCATGATCGCCTAGGCCAACAAATCAATAGTAATGCTTTTCACACCAGTCTATTATAAATCAAACAAACACGCCCAAATCAGACTAAATGGAAAACACCTGCCACTTAACAAATATCCCATCCTCCTAGGACTCAAACTAGATGCCCCCTTAACATTCAAACCCCACATCACAAACATTAACAAGAAGGCCTCAAAGAAAATCAAAGCCCTCAAATCACTATCAAACATTATATATGGACAACAGAAAGAGCTTCTCACCACTCTATACAAACAATTCATATACACCACCATCAACTATGCAGCACCAACATGGCACCCAACCACAACCAAATCTCACATGAACGAACTCTAATGCACCCATAATAATTACAGGATGCACACCCAGCACACACCTACATGCTGAAACAAAAATACTACCAATCAAAATACAACTACATGATTGGAATCTAACACTTCAGACAGCACTGACCCATTCCCATCCCAACTACCACCCAGACACAAGAAAGAAGCCCCAACTCACTATTCCCAACACTTCTACAATAACATTCCTCCCCAACCGGTTACCAAACCCTACCTTCACCATATACTTGAATGCACTATCAGTATAAACATGATGCTAAACTTGACCCACCCACCCCCTAATAAACCAATCAGAGAAATCATTACATAGAGCACAGAGTAATCATATCTCCCACACACCAGATGCAACCAAAGCCCAGAAAACATTGAACACCTAATCTTAGAGTGCCACAAATTTGAACTACACATCTCTTCTCTTTGAGACTTATGGACCCACCCAGGGCATGGTGGTCTTCCTAGGGATGCCCACCTCAAGGTAAGGGGGGGGGTCACCAAGTTCCAGATTAACATTTTTTTTCTCAAAAATGAAATTTACGCTGCTTCTGTCATCCCAACATGAAGCAGATGGCATAGATTACAATTCATCTTTGGAACAAAATACGCAATGTGAATTAAAAGAGCTTCAACTAAATAATGGTCTACAAAGTTCGACTCTGGGTATCAAATTTTAAAGTCATTCCTCTTTGGAGTGGAGGGTCCCTTTATGGATATGTCCACCATACTACTTTTCTCAAACTTCAAGGAAATGGGGGCTGAAAAATCTATTATAAATCTTAATTATGGTGTAATGTTATAATGAATGCCATATTTGGTCATAATCTCATTGTCTATAACTTCTTGCTGTCTAAATTGGGCAATATTGAAAGGAATCATTCAGCAATCACTCATTTGTAGTTGCAAAAGAATTGAAGCTCACAACTTACAGAGGTTAAAAAGTTTTTCTTTAAAAATAAGATCATTTGTGCTCAGAACAATGTCACCTTTCACACCTGAATGTCTTTGCCAGAAGATTTAACATGGTATGTATGAGTTGATTGTTCACTCATATTTTTTTGTATTTTTACATGTTTTGCTCCTGTTATTGGACTATACCTGTTCTAGGCCAGAACCATTAATTTAGGCTTATTTTTAGTAGGTATTCACTTTTCACACTGCAATATACAATGGAATCTGCTTATTATGATCACAAATAACTATCAAAATCAGTCCCAAAACACTTTAGCCATTTTGGACATTAGTATAAAGGATTATGGCATTAAGGGGATGCCACATTTTTTCATTAGTTACTTTTCAAATTCTTTCGTTCTATTACAAATTTTATGCACTTAGCAACATGACTAGAACATAGTGGAAATTAAGATAATGCAAAATTGTATACATTAGTGGAAAATTTTTCTTAGATATTTAAAGTTAATTTGAGAAAAAACATACAAAACTATACAATTGATTTTTATATCATTTTATTGCAAATTTTATGCACTTTTTATAGTATATATTTGGTTTTAGCAACATGACTAGAACACGGTGAAAATTATAATGCAAAATTTTATACATTCATGGAAATTCTCCATAGATTTTTAAAGTTGATTTGTGAACAAAACGCAAAACTATACCATGTGATTTTAAATATTTGCTTTAAAAAATCGGCGCCTAAGAACTGGTTTATATTTTTAGCATCATTTGTATAGATTGAACTAAATTCCAGGGCATTCAGAACACCCATACAATTCACCTACACTCAACCCCCTCCAACTGAGAACAAAGCCTATAGTTGACCTTGTCCCCAAAATATATATTTTAGTCCACCTTTAACATAGATTTTAATGGAACTAAAGAAAACTGATTTCAAATGATAACTAAATCATATGTGCATATTTTGGCCATGAATTGAGTTTGAATGCTTAATTTTTAGTAATTCTATAGCTATTTATATGATATCTCAAAAATGGTGCAGTAGGTTATTAGGATTTTGGCAGGAATAACGGGACTTTTAATGAGCTTTAATTTCATATATGATAATCTAATGTAGTATAAAGTTGAAAAAATGAATGTGGTATCCCCTTAATTAAGAAAATTTTATGAAATCTAGCTTTTGCATTACATACCCAGAAATCTTTTAAATTAGACAAATGCAGATGGGTATAAATATCTAATTCTGATTTCTTAAATTCACTTTCATGCTCTCCTTCATTGAGTGAATTTGACTTTAATTGCTCTCTTTATGACTATTCAGGAAAGCCAATTGGAGTGGTACAATAAATTTCCCAAAATAAGTCAGCATAGTGCAGCTGTACATTTAAAAATTTCACAGCCAACTCTTGTCTAAGATCTGACAAAACAGATCAGACATTGAAATTTTAGCACTTACTAATTAACGAGAACATGGATTGGAAGAGAGCACAATTTGGGAAAGATCAGGTAGAGGCAGCAATAAAACTTTTTAATTCATTTATTGGGACTTTCATGTGCCATAAAAGCAGAAAAGCTTGCAAAAACTATGAGCAAAGAAATTTTGGGAAAACTGATGTATAGTCTAACGGGTGGAAAAAGTGAGAGAATATTGTGTGGGGGCATTTTTTTTAGCAACTGATGAGTGGATAAAGAGAGTGACAAAAAAGCCAGCGACTTCTTTGTTGTGCTAATATGAAAGGTGATAAAGAAGCACTTTTAATGATTGAAAAGGATAACAAGCCTGTGTTTTAATTGAAAAAGTTTGCCTGTTGATTGGTATTCTAGTGGAAATACATGGAAGACTGCCATTTTCAATGATTGATTAGTTAAGAGGAATCTTGAAAAAACTGTGGTCCACACAAACAATTTCTCAAAGAACAAGGTAATTTTGCCTTCAAACTTGTTGATTTAGCCATCACCAAGGCATCACAAGCTTTTAAAGGTTATTGTTTGAAAGAGATTAGTTCTAGAATTATAGCTTAACTTAATGATATTTAAGATCAATGTGATGCAATTGCAGAAAGGTTTTCCCTTCTTGATGCATTGCATTTGGAAGCAATGTCATGGAAGCAAGTCTCAAAAGTAAACTATTTTCAAAACAAATGCTGAAGATCCTGCTTCTGAAGAATTTAAACATATTACAGATGATTTTTTTTAATAAAACCCAAAATGGTATGTCAACAGAATTTGAAAATTGGTTAGGCAATGGTGGTGGTGGCCACAATAAGTGTCAGAAATATGTCAAGATATTGCCAACAACTAAGCTAGCAGAAGGAAGTAAACATATGCTGTGTGCAAGAACATAGATGGAGAGGAGGGGGGGGGGGGCAGGAAGAATGATTGTGTGAAAGGAATTGAGATATAAACTGTTTTGGATGGGAAATGCTAACTTATGGCAGTGGAGTTCTATTAGCAGAGAAGTGGAAAGAGTGTGTTACATGTGTGAATAGAATTAATGCTAAGATATTGGTTTAAAGTTGAATTTTGATAATATGTTGTATCAATGTATACACCCCAAGTAGGTTTGGACACTGCAGTAGGTCAAGGATGAGTTTGGGGATGAGTTGATCTGAGTTGTTGGTGGCATGGCAGAGTGAGATGGTGATGCTGGGAGGAGATCTGAATGGACAGGTGGGGGCGGAGGCATTGGGGTACGAATGAGTGCATGGAGGTTGTGGATTTGGCACTAGGAATGTGGAAGGCGAGTGAATTATAGAATTTGGGGAAGCAATGGACATGGTCATTTGTAACACCCTGTTCAGAAAAGAGGGAAACAAACTGGTCACATATACATCTGGAGACAGCAGTAGTCAGATAGACTATTTTATGGTTAGAAGAAGAGAGAAAAGTAGTGAAAGATGTAGTGATACCCAGTGAAGAGTGTGTACAGCAACATAAGTTACTGGTGTGTGACCTTTGGTTAAGGAAATTGCAGGCCAGGAGGAGGGTGTTTGTGCCTGGGAGGAAGGTGTGGAAACTTAAAAGTCAGGAAGTGAGGGAGGCTTTTTACAAGGAGTTTGGTACACTAGCAGCGGAGAATAGAGTGACTGACAGAAGTATGAATGAGCAGTATGGGAGACTGAAAGATAACCTTCTAAAAGCCACTGAAGAGGTTTGTGGATGGTCAAGAGGTCCACCTAGACACAAGGCGTCTTGGTGGTAGAATGAGTAAGTTGAGGCTGCAGTGAAGGAAGAAAAGATCGTTTATGGCATGGAAGCAGGGTGAGAGTAAGGAAGTATACTTGGCAGCGAAAGGGACAAGTCGGGAAGTGTATAGGGGTAAAAAAGGCTTGGAGGGAGCACTATAATCATTTATTAAACAAAGAATTTGACTGGGACAGGAGATTTGTGGATTCCGCAGAACCTGTGGCTGGACCATGGCTATCAATTAAGGACAAAATGGTGAGCAGAGATATCAATCACATGCTAGAAGGTAAGGCAGCGGGTGTTTGCGAGATAAATATTGAGATGTTAAAAGCCTCTGGAGATATCAGTGTGTGGTTGGTCACAGACTTTATAAATGCTGTCATATATGAATGTGCTGTACCAGAAGACTGGCTGAACATCGTGAATGTGTATAAGGGTAAAGGTGATGCGCTAGAAAGGGGTAGCTACAGATATAAAGCTCCTCGATCATGTTATAAGTTATGGAGCGTGTTCTAGAAGAAATGATGAGGGAAAGGATAATCTTTGACCACATGCAGTTTGGGTTCATGCCTGGAAAAGGAACCCCGGATGCTATATTTATAGTTGGAAAGCTCCAGAAGTACATCGCTAGGAAAAGAGAATTGTATTATATTTTTGTTGACCTGGAAAAGGCTTTTGATAGGGTTCCAAGAGATGTGGGAAGGTGGGCAATGAGAAAATTAGGGATCGAGGAGTGGTTGGTTAGGGTGGACATGGGCATGTACGAAGGTTCGACAACCCAGGTAAGGGTAAATGGAGAATTGAGTGATGACTTCTCTGTGAAGGTTGGTGTGCCTCAGGGATCCATTTTGAGTCCTTTGCTCTTTGTTATGGTACTGGAAGTGCTGTCACAGAATTTTAGAACAGGATTGCCATTTGAGTTGTTGTATGCTGACGACTTAGTGTTGATTGCTGGGGATGTGAGGACAGCACTTAAGAAGTTCAGGTTGTGGAGGAAAGGGATGAATTCCATGGTGCTGAGAGTGAATTTGGATAAAACAATGATGATGATTTCAATAGTGGGTAGTGGTAATGACATCATTGAGGGTATGTGACCATGTGCAGTCTGTCACAGAGGGGTAGGGAATAACTCTATCCTCTGTAATGGATGTGGTTTGTGGGTGCATAAAAGATGTAGTAGTATCAGGGGTAGGCTGCAGAATGATGGAGTTTCAAAGCACTGTGTGTAGATGAGAGAAAGTGGAGGACAGGAGACAGGAGAGGATTGCATTTGAATGGTATGTCGCTTGAATACGTAGAGGAGTTCTGCTATCTGGGAGATATGAAAAGTGCGAGGGGAGGTGCTGAGGCGAGTTACGTAGAAAGGTTAGAAGTGGTTGGAAAAAGTTCAGAGCTGCTTCCTCTCTTGACGCTGAAGGGGTTTTTTTTCCCCTCGGAGTTAAGGGACATATGTACACTGCATGGTACAAAGTGCAATATTGTATAGCAGCGAAACTTGGGCTGTGAGATGAGAATGGTGAGATGGATGTGAGGAGCATCTCTGAATTTAGGGGCTGGAGGTCACAGAGTTGTGAACTGTGAATTAAGGGATAGATTGGGGATAGAATGCAATAGTGTGGCACTGAGTAGAGGCAGACTGAGGTGGTTCGGCCATGTGGAGAGGATGGAGGATAATAATTGGGTGAAGGGTGTTAGGAGTTTGGAGGTTGAGGGTGTAGCTGCCAGAGGAAGACCGAGGAAGACGTGGAATGAGGTAATACAGAGGGACCTCAGAGATATGAGGTTGAATAGAGAAACAGCTTGAGATTGAGCAGCATGGAAAGCCACCATTAGGTAAATAAAGCCGACACATGCAAGCATGTATGGAGCCTTCAAAAATGAAGATGATGATGGTGTACATAAACTTCCAGACACAGTATGAGTAGGAGCCATTCATTCACGAGATACTAGCTATATCATCTTTTTTTTTTAATTCTATTTTATGCTGTTTGCCAAATTGGAGTAAAACTTTAAGGTTTTATTCCACCATGGGAGGGCTGATCATGCAAACACCATATTAATTTTACCAAAATAGGCATCTGTACCCACTGCCACCATGAACCAGATACAGCTTAACAAGTTCACAACATGCTCAAGTGAGACAAAACCTCTAGCTAGCTAGTGTAGGATCTCTGGAAGAAGCCTACCAGGTTGGTGGAGTTCAATGAAGCCGCTGGCCTAAATGAATGAAGTTAAGCCACAGTGGGTGTGGTAGGTCCACCAAAGGGACTCCCTATCAGGATTATTTTGCATTGATTGTCATATGGTGCAGCAAAAGATGGTGTGGATCTCACATTAAACTGAGTTTTCACTGAGAAAGGCCCCAGAAAACAAGTGCAAATTAACAGGGGTCAGAAACCAACCAAACTCATTGGACAGAGATAATAGTCAAATATGTGCTAATCCAACACTAACCTTAGAAGTTGGCTTCAAACAAATCTCAATAACAGCAAGTAAGGTGTCTGGGAGAATTTCTGATGCCCTTTCCAATTCATTATTGATCCAACTTTCACATAAAGCTGTAGCTGATTCATGTACAGGCTCATTAAAGTCACTTAAAAGACCTCCAACCACAACTGCAAAGCAAGTATCATTTACTAAAGAAAATGTTACAGAAAATCAAATGCTAAAAAAAAAGTTAAAATAATCTTCTCTGGCAAGTTTTGAGAGTATATCTACAATTGTAAAAAAGAGGGAAGCTTTTAAAAGTCACTAATCTATAACCAGGAGTGGTTGAAGATGTATGTCAGTGCGGATATAGCCATGGGGCCAAGATGTTTTAAGTGGATGTTTGAGATGGGGTATGGGCACTAAACTTGCGAGTTTATATGAAATTTTATGATGCAAGGTGGTTAGATTGTAGGATCTCTAATTTGTACATGTTCTTTTAGTGTTTTTTTTTATTGTTGCAGCTGATGAGTAGTTGACTGATTTGGTAATAATGAGCAACTTAAGTTGATCTGCTGGGCATGGTATTTTGTTGTCTCTGGCGAGGAGTGAGGAGTAAGTGGGTGCTGGTTGGGTTGTGTGATGTGCATTTTTTTAATTGTTCAGTAGAGTTGCAAGCTGTTGTTGCTGATCCTCAGACATATCTGGTCTGGTCAAGCAGCCCCAATGCCCCAAGGAAGGATATGTATTGCCTGTAATAGGTTTTTCCAGAGCACTCAGGGAGATAATATTGCGTTGGTGTTGGTGTGTGTGAATGTGTGAGGTGGTCTTCCATTGTGTGTTTGATTGTGTGGTGTGCTGTAGAGGTATCCCCAATGGTCACATCAAGCCTTTTCACACCTCAGCCTAGCCAGGCAGTGTGTCTTCACAAAGGAGAGGGGATTAAGCAGGGTGGAAGTTAGATGATTGAAGTGGGTGTGAAATTGTAGGTGTTCAGGAGTGGGTGCTCTGTTTGATCTTAATCTGTTTCTTTGTTTTATGAAGTTGTTGATTTTGGGTGCAAAATAGGAGTTGAAATGTATCCTGTGCCCTTGGGGGATGGAGGTATTTCTTGCTTGTTTGGTGGATATGGCTTGATAGGAGGAAAATTGCTTGAATGTAGAGTTGGAGAAGGTAGTTTCTATGGACTATGTGAATTCAGTCCATTTTGCCTTTTGGTAATTTATGCTTGTTTGAGTAGTGAATAGTTAGGTTAGTTGGTTGGAAGGTGGTCAAATTGAAGTGCATGGTAGGTTTGCCAAGTGATTCTAGTGTGGAAGTATGAGGAAGAGAGGGTAATGTGAGTGGAAGTGGGGTTTTGGTTGTGTTGTAGGGGTTTTGTAGGTTGTTTCAGTTGTTTACTATGTTCAGTGAGTATAGGTGCTCAATGATCAGGGTGTTTCTTTCTTGGTGTGTGAGAGTGTGGGGTTAGCAATGTAGGGTGAATGGTATTAAAATTAAAACAACACCCTAAGAAGAGGTTGGGGAGTTTTAGAGTGGAGCTAAGTTAGGTGAGAAATCTGATGGGCAGTGTTGGGAAGAGATGTAAATGTTGATGCAATATGTGATTTTGTTCATTTTAATGGCTATTGATTGTAGTTTTGTGGTGTGGTTATTTTGTAGAAGGGTTTCTGTGTGCCTGGTAATGTTTTGAGAATGAGATGTACTTGTGTATTAAGGTAGTAACTATGGTGCATTGGGGCACATTGTGTGTAGTGTAATTGTTTATGGGTTTTAGGTGGGTTTGGGTGATGATTTTTTTAAGAGCCCATCTAATGACTGCCTACTAGGGCAAGAGTTGCCATAAATCCTGCTACAGCCTAATACTAGGATAATTTATTTTTTTAAAAAATGCAAAACCAAAATTACAAAAAAAGACAAAGAAACAAGAAAATGTTATATATGCTTAATGCCTTTTGTACTTCATGGTACTCATGCCAAAAAAAATAGGAAGGGAGATAATGTGCAGCAGTATTTTTGTGGAAGTGTGGAAAGAATAAGTAGCAGTGTAAACTCCAAATACCAAATTTAAATCAGATTTTCAAGAAATACTAAAATTATGCAATTTCAAGATTACTTTTATGGACTAGATGTGAATAAAAACAATCTGCATTCACAGCCACTGAGAAAATGACAATTAAACATATTTAAACATGGGACAAAATTTTCAGAAACCTGGACTCAAGAATCTTTCAGATAAGCCTGTTCAGTCAGGGAATTCACTGAATCAGCTGGCCAAGGAGCAGGACCCTAAGCCAATGATAAGGGTATAATAAGGAACTTCTTACACTTAGACATTGCACTTGTTCAAATGTAAAAACTTACCAATAAATTGAACAAATCTCTGCGAAGGGGCTGACACTGGTCTCTTGCCATCGACCAAGGCTTGAACTTGCAAAATGCCCAAATTAAGGAGAGAATCAAATAAAGCAATTTTCTGAAAAAGAGAGAGGGCTTATCATTAGAATGAAAAGATAGACAATACAAAAATGTCAATTTGATGATTAATTTGTGGTTAATTAAAAGCTAAAACAACAGTTATGACACTGATGCCATCTAAATAACCTCAGCACAATTCAATGCTATTGCTAACAAAAACACCAAAACTCAAACAACTGAAAGTGTAATTTATTTAAGAAGCAAATTCATCAATGTAGAAATAAACTTAGATAAAAGAATAAATAACCAGATAGGTATTTTCTTAGAACATACTTTCAAACATATATGTTTTTGAAAATGATAGGCTACAATTGACTTACAAATTGCCTCCCTACTAGGTCTGAGGATCAGCAACCACAAATCATGATCCTAGATAAGTATTACAGCATTTTTTAAGGGCTGGAGTTGTTGTGCACCATGGCTAGGAAATCAACATCAACATGTAAGTTGAGTGGGTGTATGGAATCTAAAGGTATTTTATAAGGAAAAAAGTGGTGTAGTAGGGAATATATTTAAAATAAGGAGGATATTACAGGTGCTTGCATTGTATGATGAATATGGAGAGGAATGAAAACATTATGTATTGAGTCATAGTGTAACTGTGCTAATGAGTGAGAAGTGGGTAAGATGTAGGTAATTAATGGTTGGGTATGAATTCAGGAAGGTTGAGAATTATATGGGTGAAGTTGAGAAAGAGGGGAAAATGGGCGTTGTTGCTGATCCTCAAACTCTCATCAAGAATGCCCTGAGACCCAGAGGATGGATTCACCTGTACTGGGTTTTCCAAGAGCCTTCAAGAAGTGTATATTGTGATGTTAACATGTGTGTTTGAGTATAATGCAGTCTTTCATTGTGTGGGGCTTCTGGAGAAACATCTGTTTTGTCCAAATGTTGTGGCACAGTAATTTGAGGACATTAAGTCTCAGGAAAAATAAAAATTAGGTTTGTGACAGGCTTTTTGAAGACACTTTTTTGTTTCTTGTTTTTTATAAGAAGCATGTGGCGACTGCCCACTTGGGCATAAGTCGCCGTAAACAAACAGCCTAGTTCTAGGCTACATTAAAAAATTTGAGCAGGAAATAACAATTAGGAAGCGATAACAATAACAAAAACAACAAAACTTAGTTAAATGAAAGGGAGAAGGCCAGCCTCCCCCAAAAGTCAACAAGTCCACCAGTCAATGTGAACGCACTCGTCCCAAGTACAAGGGACAGGCGGTAGCGACCCCGCCCATCCCTGTACCGGGACAGGTAACGTGCACAAAGATCACCCAGAATGGGACATTCAACAAGAATGTGGCGAACAGTCTGGGGGATGACGCAGTCATCACAATAGGGCGCAGGCGAGCGTTCCATCAAATAGCGATGCGTAACACGAGTGTGACCGATTCAGAGACGACAGAAAGCGACCTGAAGCCATCGCAGCATTGGGGGATAGGTCCAAGGAAACAGTCACGGCGCAATGGCACGGAGCTTTAAGTTCCTCTCGACTGTCTCCCATCTTCTTTGCCAAGCAGTCCGAAGAGCTGCCCGTATTCCTACCATGTAGTCAGTGACAGGAAGAGTGAAACGCTGGTCCAGGCGCAGAGTCCTCGCGGACTCTTTGGCACCCTCATCATGGCGCTCATTCCCCCCAATTCCTACATGTCCAGGAACCCAGAGGAAGATAATCTCGACATCTGCCCGGCTCACCAAAACCGTGGCGGCACGGATATCACGGACCAGGGGATGCGGAGATTCCAATGCCCCGAGAGCACTCAGGACGCTTTGTGAGTTGCTATATATTACAATCCTGTCTCCGAACTGGGCACGTCGCGTAATCTCCCATACCGAGTGGTGTATTGCCACCAGCTCAGCCATGAAGACAGATGCAGCGCCTGGCAGAGCCCCGCTGACTTCAAACAGAGGGAATACGGCGTGGAAGCCGACCCCCTCTTTGTACTTGGAGCCATACATATACACTGGCACGGTTCCAGCGTGACACGAGGTGTGCTCCAAAAAGGTCGAACGCAATACTCCCGGCGCCGTACAAGCTTTGGGAGCAGAGGTGTGGTGACAAATAGCTAAATGTGGTACCCTCCAGGGGGGCATCCTGGGCAGAACCAGGTGCGCCACCGGCCCGAGAGCTATACCAAGCTCTCGAAGGAGTTTCCTGGCCCTAAACCCAAAGGGCTTAGGGTATGACTGGCATCCACGTAGAGCGTAGCAAGAACATCTTCCGGCAGCACCAAGGTGATGCCGTTGATGCTCAGGGCAAAGAGTGTGACACTGAGGACACTTCCCTGCAGGACACCCTCCTCCTGCTCCTTTGAGCCGGAGAGGGCTCCCCCAACTTGTACGCAGAATCGACGATCTCGCAAAAATTCAGATATAAACATTGGGAGGCGTCCCCTCACTCCCATCGTGTGTAGAGTCTCCATGATACCGTATCGCCATGCGGTATCATAGGCCTTCTCCAGATCGAAAAACACCTTGGTGTAGTGCTGTCTACGAAGGAAGGTCTCGCAGACGGCATTTTCCATTCGGAGCAGAGCATCCGACATGGAGTGGCACTTGCGGAGCCGCACTGTGCAGAAGACAGATGGCCTCTGTTGTCCAGGAAAAAGGCTAGTCTAACATTTACCAATTTCTCCATCAACTTGCACACGCAAGAGGTTAGAGAGATTGGGCGGAAACCGGTTGGAGAAGAGTGATCTCTCCCTGGTTTGCAAAAGGAGAGCACAGTAGCGATTCGCCAGGAATCCGAGAGAAGACCCTCGACCCAGATCCTGTTGAACAAATATAGCAGAAAGGCCAAGCCTCACTCACTCAGGTGTCGAAGCATTGGTGTACAGGACATCGCCCGGACCATGGGCGGTGTCCGCGCACGAAGCAAGAGTGGAACGCAACTTACTCAGATTAAACCTGTCATTGAAGGGTTCTCCGCCTTTTGAGGTAAAGTCCAGCCAGCGGCCTTCCACATCACAACGTGCATTGAATGCTGGCGGAGCAGCATCCAGGCTAGAGAATGCGGAAAAAGCGGTCACGAAGGATTCTGCCACGGACGCGGGGTCCGAGATTGCGGTCCTGCAAGGGAGGTCCTGCGAGAACTTGCCCCGAATCCTTTTGACTTGAAGACACTAATATAGCAAGTGCCTACAAGGGCATAACTCACTAATTAGGCTTAATAAAAAAAATAAAAGACAAACATAACCAAGAAAAAACAAACAAAACCAAAGGAAAAAAGCAAAAACGAAGCACACTCCAACATTGGGGAGAAGAGGGCCTCCCACCAGCATTAACTCCTGTACGGAGTGGTGTAAGGCAACCGGCCCGGCCAGGAAGACAGAGGCAGTGTTAGGTAGAGCACCAATGACTTCAAACAGAGGGGATATGGCATGGAAGCCGACCTCCTCTTGGGACTTGGAGGCATACACCATGACATGAGGTATGTTCCAAAAAGCTCAAACTGAATACTCTTGGTGCTGTGGACCTTTGGAGCAGAGGCATGATGACAAATTGTCAAAGGTAGTACATTCTAGGGTGGCCTCCTGGTCAGAACCAGAGGTGCCACCGGCACTGAGAACAACACTGAGCTCAAGAAGGAGTTTCCACAGTTCTAAACCCAAAGGGCTTAAGGTATGACTGCCATCTCGCGGTGGCTTAAGCACTTTCAAGATTGGCTGTGGGTGCAGCGAGAGCCATTGGTGACTGAGGGAGGCACCAGGCTCATGGGTACAAACACACAATGCACTGTGCACAGAGCAGAGTGAGTGGCATCTCACCAGCATCAACGAGTAAGCTCTCGGTGAGGTACATGCAGAATACACCAGTCACCAGGCAGAGAGCGGTGAGGTAGATCAAGTCTACCTTCCGCAATACCCGTTCAGCTGCAGATGCGCAAAACTCACATCCGCATTCATGCTTTGAATGGTCAAAGGATTGGTAGAAAAGCAAGGCAGTAGCTCTATTAGCACCCCAAGTGCTAAACATCTCAGGATGAAGAATGTCTATAACACAGGTACAAGGGAAAAAGGTTGCAAATATGAACATCCCCAGTAAGGTGTCGATTGAAGGCAAGAAAGACCAAAGAAATGGTACAAGTACACCACTTCTAGGCGAACCTGTTTAGGAACAAGTCTGGGTAGGGGTGGAACTGTGGAGCCATGGATAGCAGAAGAAATGCACTACCTTAGTCTTGGCCAAAGAAAACTGAAACCTGTTCGCTTCGGCTTAGCGAAAGAAGCAGCAGCAAAGTGATACTGTTAATGTTCAGAGCAGGCAAAGTATAACACTGATGACACTTGCATGCATGAAACTCTATTCCTGCTCCAATGGGCTGGAAAGGTGGTCCCCCCCACACCTATACTCGGAATCAATGATCGGAGGGCGTCCCCTCGCCCCCAGTGTGTATTCTCCATGATATTGTTTCATAGGCATTCTCCATTTTGAAAAGCACTGTGGTGTAATAATGTCCATAAAGGAAGGCCTCTCAGATAGCCTTTTCTAGTTGGAGCAGAACATATGATGTCAAGGGCAACTAGCAGAAGCCAAACTGTGCAGAAGACAGGTGGCTTCCACTGTCTAGGGAAAAAAGGCTAAGCTAACACAAGTACCAATTTCTCCACACAGGAGGTTAGGGAAACTGCGCATAAACAGGACAGGGTAGTGATGTCTCAGATTTTCAAAAAGTGAGCACAGTTGCCATTCACCAGGTGTCTAGGAGGGTAACCTCTGTCCAGATCCTATTGAACAACAAATCTAGAATAAATGGCATGGCTCTCACCTAGGTGAAAAGCATAACAATGGGGACATACTTAGGACCACATGGGAGATATCTGGGCATGAAGCAAAGTCTAACAATGAAATGCAATTCACTCAATGTAAACCTGCTGTTGAAGGGTTCTCAACCTCTGGATGTAAAGTCAAGACAGCAGCCTTCAGTAACATCACAACATGAAGTGAATGCTGGTGGAGCAGCATCTAAGCTTGACAATGGAAAGCGGTTGCAAAAGACTACCCAGATGCAGTGTCTGAGATGTCAGTCTCATTATCCAGGAGAACAGGAGAAGGGAGGGGTGTCATGTGAGAACTTGCATCAAATCATTTTACTCGCTTCCACTCCTCTGTAAGTGTGGTCTTCCCATTAATAGAAGACATGAATGCCCACCAGAAAGGGCAGGGAACATGCTTTGAAATATAGCGGAACCCTAGCCCTAGCTCACCAAAATTCAGAGATGTTGAAATCATTCAGGCACCGTTTATAGGGCATGTAGGCATATCGCTTCTAAGGGAAGTCACACATTTAATCAACCACCGAAGAAGAGGACAGCGTGTAAAATGGCCAGACATTCTTGGAATAGTAGTTAGGCTCACAGCGATGAGGCTGCCAGAGAACTCAATGACCACATCCACTGACCTAAACTCCTTGCTAGGGAAAGAAAATTCAGCCATTTCCTGAAATGAGGACCACTGTGACTGCTCCAAGTAGCCATCTTCCCATCTTCTGTGCCATTCGCCCAAAGGACTGACCTAATTCCTGCCATGTAGTTAGAATGGAAAAAGAGTGAAATGCTGAAAATAATCTATTGACATCCTCCCTACTCAGAGTAGCTGTGGTATCAGATACTGCAAACAAACTAGGGGTGCGGAGATGCCAAGGCGCGAAGGATGCTGAGAGCCGCACCATCTTCAAAAGGGAAGAAGGCACTGAAACCAACTCTCTCTATGTGTGATACCAACAAGGGTCTCTCCTAGGCAAAGTTTGTAAGGAGAGAGCTGTAAAGAAAGTGGTTAGGATAGAGGCAGAAATTGTATGGAAGATATATAGCTCCATATTCTCTGTGAGCATTGAGGCTGGAAAGGCATGCAATCCCCAAGATATCATTTATGGCATGCTGGCATGGGAGGGTATACTATTCCTCTAGGTTTCAGGTAGTAGGGGGCTTTAACCCTGCCCCCCTCCTACCACCACTTTGTGGGCAAAACAAGAATTGGTCTACTCACCTCTTCTTCATCCAAGGTTTCATCAGAAGAAGGAGATTCCACAGCTTCAAAGTTCCTTCTAATATGTTCAGCAAGCAGGTGAGTAATGCTCATCCAAATGAAATCTTGATCATTGCGACTTAATTCTCCCAGTGCTTCATGTAGCTCAGAGTGAGATTTTGTTCGAGATCTCCCCTGCAATGCATTAAATGTTTTATTAATGGTAGTATTACACAAGAATGTCTAGATTTTTGTAGTTTATGAAAACAAAATGCAGATATTTTGATGGAATTGTGGGTGATTTATTTTGTTAATAGTGACTACTTAATTGATAAATTTGACAAATTTGAGACGTTCCATCCCAGAGCTGGGAAAAGGGGGTGAGCGACCATGCCTGTTGCAGCACTGCAACAGGTACCATTCATGAGGTTACACAGACCTTGATAGCCAAAAAGTGTTTTAATGTCTGGGAGACCAAGCAATTCTGACAAAAAGGTTAAAGGGAGTGCTTTGCCAAATGACAGTGCATCCCATGAGTGTGTCTGATTGAAAGGCAACAAAAATAAAGTGAAACTGTGGAGACATTTGGGGTGATAGGACCATTGAAAAAGTAAAAGGCACAATGGCAAGCATCTTTAAATTCTGGTCCACTGTCTCTCATTTTCTCTGCAATACAACCCAAAGGCCTGTCTTGATTCCTGCCACATAGCTGCAGAAGGGAAGAACAAAAGACTAGTCCAGTCAGACACCTGTGTAGACAACCCTCATCAGCACACGAATTTCCCTCGGCCTCCATGTCAGAAACCTAGCAGAGGACGATCTTGGACACTCTCTGTCAACTTTCAGAAGCCCTGCAATCACAGATAGTACAACAAGATGCAAGTTCCAAAGCCTCAAGGGCACTCAGGGCACTGTGTGAATCACTATAAATCATGATTTGGTCTCCAAACCAGGCAGGCGCACAATCCCCCATACTGAGCCGTGTATTAACAAGGAACAAGGAAAGTAAGTACCCAAGGAGACCTTACGGTCCATTCAAAGAGGGTACCTTTGGACTATCAATCGAGCAGGCACATGACTGCTCAATTGTTTTGCGTCCCTAAACGGCCACTTTTCAAGACTTTGTCTAGTCTTGACTTGAACTGGTAAACAGATTCACTGTTGACAACTTCAACTAGAAGTGCGTTCCACTTACCGCAGATACTGTAGGTGAAAAAATTTCCACACATATTGCGGTTGTAACGCTTCAGTTCAAGTTTGAAGCCGTGATTGCGCGTTCTGTTCTCACTCAGTGTGAAAATATCCCAGTAGTCAACATTGTCGAACCCTCGAAGTATTTTGAAAACCTCGATGAGCTGACCACATAGTCTATGGGTTTACAGCAAGAACAGATCTAATTCCCCTAGTCTATCCTCATAATTTTTATGTTGGATAGAGGGAATCAGTTTGGCTGCCCTAGCTTGTATGCGTTCCAACCTTGCGATGTCCTTTCGAAACGAAGGAATCCAAAATTGTACGGCATACTCCAGGTGCGGCCAAACCAGGGAGTTGTACAGACAAAGTACTATCTCCTTGTTACGGTATCCAAACTGGCGCTTTATGTAGCCTAACAGACTTTGGGCTTTCTTCTCTGCATCGATGCACTGTTTCGAGAACTTGAGGTCGCTAGTGATAGTAATACCCAAGTCCTTCTCAGTGTCACTCGATTCAAGAGCAATGCCCTTAAGGATATAATGAGATTGGGGGTTTCTGTGGCCGATATGCATCACTTTGCATTTGTTCACGTTAAAAGGCATTTGCCACGTGTCCGACAACTCCCCAATCTTCACAAGACCTTCCTGCAGGCGGGCAGTATTTCCATCCTTTGCAACGTTCATACCAAGCTTGGTATCGTCGGCAAATTTGGAAATCTTGGCAACCATGTCACCGTCCATGTCGTTGACGTAGATGATGAATAGTAGTGGTCCCAGGACAGAACCTTGAGGCACCCCTGCTCTAGTTTGACAAGAAATAGGAATACATTACTCATGGTGCTGCAGCTTTAGAATAGAGAGATAGTGACAAACAGACAAAGGTAGTATCTTCCAGGGTGGCATCCTGGGCCAAACAACAGTGCCACTGGCCTGAATTGCATCAGGCTCTCGAAGGAGCTTCACAGCCCTGAACCCCACACCAGCATAGTCAAAATTGTGTTTTTTTAATTTTATTATTTTTAATTTCATCTGGCGACTGCCGTCTAGGGCATAAGTCGCCGGAGTCAACCTAGCCTAAATCTAGGTTATATTAAAAAAAACACACACACCAAACAGACAAATTGAAAAAATATAAAGCGAGCTCCATCAAAGGGGAAAGGCCCACCCTGGCCCGGCGAAGAATAATGCGATCCATAGTCAAATATTAAATAACATGGAGAAGGCCGGCCTCCTCCAAAAAGTCTAAAAGTCCACAGGTTAGTGTGCATGAAGCCATCCTGAGTACAAGGGACAGTACCGTTAACATGCCCATCACAGTACCGTTAACATGCACGAACATCACCCATACTGGGACATTCAACAAGAATGCGACGAACAGTCCGGAGGACAATGCAGTCTTCACAGTAAGGCGCAGTGAGCGCTCCACCAAATAGCGGTGCACCCTGCAAGTGTGCCCGATTCGGAGATGACAAAAGACAAAAAGCAACCTGAAGCCTTCGATCAGGGGGTAGATCTATGAGAACAGTCGCGGTGCAATGTGTGAGGAAGAGCGAAATGCTGGTCCGGTCGCAGACTACTCACAGACTCTTTGGCGTGCTCATTCCCCGCAATTCATACGTGTCCAGGAACCCAGCAGAAGATAATGTCAACATCCACCCGGCTCGCCAAAACCTTGGCATCGCAGATATCGCGAACCAGGGGATGCGGAGATTTCAATGCCCCGAGAGCACTCAGGGCGCTTTGTGAGTCGCTATAGATTATAAGCCGGTCTCCAAACTGGGCACATCGCGTAATCTCCCGTACCGAGTGGTGTATTGCCACAAGCCCGCTGTGAAGACAGATGCAGCGCCTAGCAGAACCCCGCTGACTTGAAAGAGGGGGCATACGGCGTGGAAGCCAACCACCTCTTGGGACTTGGAACCATCCGTATACACTGGCATGGTTCCAGTGTGACACGAGGTGTGCTCCAAAAAGATCAAATGCAATACTCTCAGGGCTGTAGAAACTTTGGGGGCAGAGGCGTAGCGACACATAGCCAAATGTGGTACCCTCCAGAATAGCATCCTTGGCAGAACCAGGGGCGCCACCGGCCCAAGAGTATACCTAGCTCTCGAAGGAGTTTCCTGGCCCTAAACCCAGAGGGCTTAGGGTATGACTGGCGTCTCTCAGCAGCAGAGGCACAGTCGAAATCAGCTGCAAAAGCAGTAAGAGGTGTTGCCGATTGAGGGAGGCACATACGGCGTCGAGCGAGTGGCATCTCCTCAGCATCGATTAGTATGCTCTCAATGGGGGAAGTGCGGAAGGCACCGGTGGCCAGGCGAAGACCAGTGTGGTGGATCGGGTCCACCTTCAGCAATACACGCTCGCCTGCAGATGCATAAAACTCGCATCCGTAGTCTAGCTTCAAACGAACAAAAGATCGATAAAAAGTATGAGCACCAAGCGCTGAATGTTACAGAATGGAGAATATCGATAGCACGGGTATAAGAGACCTTAAGGCTGCAAATATGAGCCTCCCAGGTGAGGCGTCGGTCAAATACAAGACCAAGGAAATGGTGCAATTAAACCACTTCCTGGGGTACCCCAATTAAGAAACAAGTCAGGGTCTGGGTGGAGCTGTGGATGGCAGCAGAAGTGCACCACCTTAATCTTGGTCAAGAAAAACCGAAATCTGTGTGCTTCAGCATAGTGAGAGACACGGCTTAATGCCTGTTGGAGTTGATGCTCCAGAGTTGGCATCTGGGCCACGCCAAAAGAGATCGAAAGGTCATCCACGTAGAACGTATCGAGAACATCTTCCGGCAGCCCCGAGGTGAAGCTGTTGATGCTCAGGGCAAAGAATGTGACACTGAGGACACTTCCCTGTGGGACACCCTCTTCCTGATCCTTTGGGCCAGAGAGGGCTCCACCCACCCATACACAGAATCAACAATCTCGCAAAAATTCAGACATAAAGAATGGGAGGCTTCCTCTCACCCCCATCGTTTAGAGAGTCTCCATGATACCGTATTGCCATGCAGTATCATAGGCATTCTCCAGATCGAAAAACACTGTGGTGTAGTGCTGTCTATGAAGGAAGGCCTCACAGATGGTATTTTCCAGTCGGAGCAGAGCATCCAACGTGGAGTGGAACTTGCAGAAGCCACACTGTGCACAAGACAGATGGCCTCCGCTGTCCAGGAAAAAGGTTAATCTAACATTTACAAATTTCTCCATCAACTTGCACATGCAAGGTTAGAGAGATTGGGTGGAAATGGGCGGGAGTAGAGTGATCTCTCCCTGGTATGCAAAAGGCAAGCACAGTAGCGACCTTGAAACAATTTACACAGAGTTTGGGTGACCTCGATTTTGCACGTCTACATGAGCGATTCGTATGGCCGAAGCGGTGACAGTGGCACGAATGCTTTCACACAGTAACGATACCAACCAGCATACACAGACTCAGGGAGCTTGTCACAGTTGAACATGATGAAGAGTGTAGGGATGGCTCTCGAGGCCCCTCCCTGTTTTCTCATCACACGTTCAACCTTGATCACCCCATGGTCAGCCAGCTCTAAGCCCTCGCATAAACTACTCCTTTCACGAAGTTCATGATAGAGTGCAGCGTCACACTCACAGGCGTGCCATCAAGTGTCCTAAGGGCACTAATCATGGCCGCCTCAGAGTGATTCAACACATTCACCAAAAAGCTCTCATCTGCGAAATGGGTCACCTTCAGCTCTCTACCAATCACACTAGCTAAAGCTCTCCTCTGATGGATAATGTTGCCCTTAGCCAACATGGTGACATGAGTAGAATAAATAACAATAATGAGGAAGTGTATAAAACCAGCCAACTCAAAAACTCCTGGTAATCTCTGAATGAGGGGCCCTGATGAAATTGAGACTCCACTCTACACAATAGCACTTTTGGTCTTAGTCAGGGGCTCTGCACCCTGGGGGGCAGAATGTGCTGATCTTGGCTTGGTCGCTTATCTAAGTGACAGCAGACCCATCCATCCCCACAGATGGATGGGTCTGCTGTTTAGGAGAGGAGGGCAGGGAATGAACCCACTTCTCCCCTCCACCAGCAGGAGCCCCCAGGCCGGATGAACCAGCCTCAGCAATGTCCTTCTCCTAGATGGAGAAGGTCCTGGCAGTCGCAGGGGCACAGGTCGAAGGAGATCCCTCCCCTCCATGTACTGCCTTGGAAACCCTATCCGTTTGAGGAGGACATTGCATAGAAGCAGACTCAAGTTTGGTGTTTGGCGCCAAGCCCTGATTCGCTCTATGGAAGGCCCTACCATCTGAGGCTGGGTTGCATCAATGACCATGTCCATCTCAGAGGGGCCTCCAGTTGGCTACCCCCCCCCCCCCCCCGTACATCACAGGTCCCATTGGCAGTGCTGTCACAAGTTGAGTCTGGAGGGCACAGGCCTTGACCCTGACCAGGTTCAATATTCTTGCCAGCATGTCTTTTGAAGGAAGCTGTGGTGGAGCGAATGTGAGTGTGTGTGTGTGTGTGTGTGTGTGTGTGAAGGGCCATTCTCCCACCTTTTTCCCAATACCCTCTTCGTCCATTTGTAAGAATGTGTGTGTGAATGGGAATGGGTTTGGGGGTTTTTTTAAATTGATTTTGATGTTATTATTAAATGGTTTTTTTTCTTTCTTTCCAGGCACCATATTCTGGAAAGATAGAGTAATCTTGTAAATTACCCCTGTATTCAAAGCTAACTATTTATTATTGTTAATTAATAAAGGCCAATAGTATTTGACAAAGGTTCGAGGCTGTGTTCTGTCTTACTTGTTGAGTTTAAAATAGTATAGCTTTAATAAAGGAGGGCTTATAATAGCCCCGCAAGCCTGATAAGGTCACTTATCTTCCATCAAGCTCAGAGGCGCCACTTGTTTGTAAGTCCTAGGCATTTTGCTCACTTGAGTGGCGGATGGCTGTAAATTCCCCCCCCCCTTCCCTTTGTAACACGTGAGGCCTTTCTTTTTGTTATTTATATATTGACTGTTGTAGTCTGGATATTTTGGGGGTTGTTCGATTTTGCATAGAATTGTTTCTTAGGATTTGATTGATTGCTAAAATGTATAAGTACATTTTTTGTTAGTAAAGGACTGTACATACAATCCGTTTCATTCTCCTTCGATTTCTCACATCCAGATTAGTGTAGGAAGCGGGTTGGATCGATTGGGGTTAGTCTAGATTTTGGGCCCACTACGAAGCGACTGATGGGGCCTGGCTTCCCTCTCCCCCCTAAGGGGGTTTGCCCTACCAAGCTGCTTCATCAATGGGGAGCAGTCAGCTATGGGCTGCCTGCTGGCTTTCTTGGCAGTCCCCTTGGAAAGTAAAGGGGGGACTGCCACTGGAAAGAGGAAGGTGCCCGAAAGCACCTCCAGACAATGGGGTGAGGGGGAAGTCCCCTACACCCATAGGCGGAGAGAAGTAAGCCTCCTCTCCGGTTAGAGAGATTTGGAAGGTCCCCTGCGAGAGCAGAGGGAGGGGGGTGACCTCCATCTTTTCTGTGGAGTGGCCTGAGGGCGGCTCCGTCGATGGCAGAACCATGTGCCACTATTCAAGGCCACCGCTCCCGCCTGGTGGCCTGGCAGTCCCTCACCATGGTGGCTCCACCTTGAACATGGCATAAAATGTATAGTGTTTGAAAATAGAAAGGAAGAGGAGGTGAGGAAGATGTGGGTGGGGATAAAGCAGGTTATTTATAAACCCACCATCTCAAAATGAGGCTCAGGGGTGAGGGATCATTGCCCCCCCCCCTCAGCCCTGATCCAGGATAGATGCCTGAGAAGGTCAGCTTCTACCCTTGAAATTAGAGGCTGACCAGAGAAAGTTGTGGGAGAAGTTGTATGAAAAAAGAGGAAACAGGGGGGAAATACAAGTGTTTGGAGGAAGGAGAAGAGGCTAAGCTGGGGTCAGACAGGGTGCTGAGTCTCGTTAGCATGGCGGCCATGAAGGCAAATCGTCGCGCTCCTTACGGGGTATTGGGCATGGAGCCCCATATGCAGACTCAGGTAGCAAATAGTAAACACTTGCCCCAGTAACCCAATAATAGGAGGGGTAAAAGGAAGGCACGTGTAAGAATGTTAACTCCCCTGGAGCAAAGGACCCTCCCCTTTCTTGGCATGGGGCAAGGATGACTGGATGAAAGCTGATCAGCAACTGGAAGCAAGGTGAAAAGAGGCTTGGAAATAAAAGTTAAAATGTCTATGAATAAAGCCCCAGGTAGTCTCAATTTAGAGACTGGTGGGGACACAGGAATTGGACCTGCCAATCCTACAGATAACAGGTGCAACAATCCATACAGAACCCCCTTTCCTTGTGGATGGAAAAACATAGAACTATAAATTGTATAAAAATGGCACTTATCCCTTTGTCTAGGAAATTGTCAATATAGAATAGCATTGCAAATAATTCAGAAAACATAACAAGAAAGCATTTGGAATTGTATGAGAACTATTTAAATAAAACAATAGCAATGTGACCTTACCAGTATATATTGCAACACTAATAAATCAAATTTTGTGTACACAAAAACCAATGAGAGCATTTCCCACAGAAAGTTTGCAAGAGATTTATAATTAAAGTGGTGAAGATAGAGGGCATACAATCCTCCAGATGTCATCAGCTGTAACATCTTGGCTCATAGATCTGACACCCCCTTGCATGGCATACACTGGGACTGGGAGGGGCATGCCATTGCTCCAGGCTTTAACTTCTTGCAAAATTATTTTAAAAATTTAAAGTGTAGGTGACTTATAATTTAGTAAAAAGGGTTAGAGGATCCAGCCTCTAATACAAATTTAGGGTAAAATATTATTACTACAAAATTTAGGACAAAGAATCAAAATAATTACAGAAAGAAAAGATTATTGGGAGGAAAATGATGCCAACAAATCCCACTAAACACCTCAAAAGTTGAACCAAACTAACCACTATTAAACAATATTAAGTTGGTTTTAAATTGTTAGTTACCTTAGTTAGCTGTAAATAAAATTAAATATAAAACAAAAGTTATAGCAATTTACATTTATTGAAAGAAAATCTGGAATTTCTTTCCAGTTTTTATCCTTGAAGAGTTGAAGAAGTTGCTCCTTTTTCTTCATTACTCGGCTAATGAACACTTGAATATGTAAATGTCTAATAAAATGAGATATATGACATTTCCTGATTAATTTCAATGAACTGTATTAATCATAACAAATAAAATACTGAAAAAACATAGGAAAAGAATAATGGGTTACAAAAGTCAAGGATTAAAGAAATTAATACAAAGTAAAATACATCATTGTTTAAACAAAATATTAATTGGTATACAAACTATTCTTAGCATACATTGAATTTGAAAGCTGACAATTACTAGAAAAAGAAAAAGTATGATTCTGAATGCTTTGAACTTGATTTAACAAGGTCTCATTCAATGTTAAATAAAAGGAGAAGCACTTGGAAACCTAAGTTTTTGTTTTTCTTGTAAAAGTTATCTTCCATCTTTCTCATCTTAATAAGATTAAAAGTAAAATTATTGAAATAGATAATTTAGTTTATATCAATAACGACCCTGTTAAAGTCTCATGCAGGTTTTTGTAATCTTCTTACCATTATAAAAAAAATTATTGGCTTCAAATTTAGTGAATTACCAACAAGGGCATCAGCAGAGTTTGTAAGGAACAATCTGTAAAGAAAGTGATGAAGATGGAGGAAGTGAAAATGTAAGGATGCATAGCCACAGATCCTACCACAGGCATTGGAGCCAAAAGGGTACAGAATCCTTCAGATCTCAGCTAGAGCAAGGTTGACCATGAAACATGTATCACTGTAATGCAGAATCAAGTCCCAAGAGAAACCAGGTATTGGGTGACCGTTTGGAAAGTTCTATGAAAGTCTTTTATGGTACAATTATAAATTTTTAGGAACTTGAGTTTGAAGCTGTGGAAAAGTGTCTGATTGATCTGTGCCTAGTTATTTGGCTATGCGTGAATGCCAAGAGAATGAAGATGCGATGGATAACAGACTGAAGTAGGATGATGTGTTGTAGATAGTGGAGGATAGTATAACACAAATGAATGGTACAAATGATGAGTGGAAAGTGAAGAAAGGATTCAAGGAAGCACATCAGCCTCAAAGCAAGTTACAAGGATGCTCTTAAGGCAAACCCAAATGAAGCAATGTAAGTTTCCTCAATCACTACTATGGAGGACAACAACGTATGAAGGACCATGGAAGAGTGAATACCAGATAACAGAGGAATAGAATAAATACAAGAACTCCATCAATTTATATATGTGTAAATGAAATAACAGTGAAAGACTGTTTTCTTATGTTGCAACAGGATTGTTTAAGCTATATGTGAGCTTTGTCTTCCTCTTTCACTACTATAACTATATATTATTGACAGGGAATTACAGTTTTTATTGAACTCTTAGAGTTCAAGATCAAATTGATATCAAACTATAAAATTTAAATGAATTGACAAACAATTTGTAAATATGTTCACTTATAAGTTAATTACATGAAAAATACCCAGATAACCAAGCTTTTTATGGCTGTTACTAATAGCCAAGAGCTGTACCTTTGTTTTATATATTAAAAAAAAGGTAATTTTAATTTCTATTGGTCAAATTAGGAGCTTAAGTGTGAAAAATATGTAGAATTGACGGACAACTAATAAATATGGCACTCACTTATGTGTTAGTTACATGAAAACTGCTAGCATAAACAAACTTCCTTTACTGATTCAAATAGCCAAAGCATAGGCCTTCATTTTTCACATCTATAAACTTTTTCCAATTCTGATAACCCAGAGGTCAAATCTTGACCTCAAATTTTTGTAAATGTATATTTTTTTTTCATTTTTCGACCTAGAGTTCTAAAACTCTCATATTTGGGTTCCTTATCTTTTTCTGATTCTAAATATATATACTTTTATATAATTATGACCATTATTACCCTAGTTATGGGTTGTCAAATGTTAGTGACCTTGCACGATACCTCAAAATGCCTGAGGTCTTATCTCCTGAACCGTTGGTCGGATTGACCTTAAAATTTCAGAAATGGGTTTAGGGCCCAAAAACTTCCTATAAACCAAATTTCAACAAAATTTGAAGGCTACAAGTCCAGACGAAAGCAAAGAGCAGTGTTGTAATAATTGTACTGTTAGTGTTTCTCAGAAAGCATCCAGATATCCATATATATAAATTTTAATTCATGGCATTTTGATCACAGTCTCCTGGCCGTTTTCTCTTGAGTAAAATTACTAACCAGTTTTAATCGCTCCTGGCTTTCACCTTCGTCTATTCTGGTTCCTAGTGTGTGGATCAAAATTGAAATATATACCTATGAATATTTGTTCTGGTTTCTAAATGTAAATACTTGTAAATAATTGGGATTGTATATATGTATTAGGGTAAATAAGTTTTTGTTTTTTTTCTCATTAAATTTAAGCTTAAGGATTCCTATTCTTTTCTCTATCGTATGTTTTGGAACTGGAAGATAGTAGTAATTTAAGCATGGACTGATTGGTTGCATTCATGCCAGAATATGAAGGTGGTGCACGGAAGAGAAGTAGAGGGTTGTACTGAGTAACCAGCAGAATTCACTACAAAGCAGCTCTCTGAACTTTTTTCAACCAGAATCAGAATCAGGAATCACTAAAGATAAACCCAGTTTATCAATTCCAAAAACAATTCCTTCAAAATTTCAGTACAGAGACTCTTTCAAGTGTTTTTTTTAACTCTTTAACTTTATTCGAAATAGCTGAATCAAAATTTTAAACATTGTTTATTTCCTGTTGGTGTCAATCAAGTTATGTATCTACTCATCTGTTCTATTATTCAGTGAAATTATAACGTTAATAAGTTATTTACTAATAGATTTAGATTAGTGGACAAGAATGCATCCCTATTTAATATCAATTAATATTGAAGATGTCTGTATAAAAAATGTATTGTATGTTTAATTGTTTAAATGCGTGAAATGAAGGCCGGCTTAGGCATCATTTAGAAAAGCTGATGCAATTCTAAGATGTTAGAGCTTTGTTCTGTAGCGCTATCAAAGTTGGCTAGTTCATACAAATTTGGTACCTTTTTGCTGTAAAGAAACACTTTGGTACCATGATTCATACAAATTTGGTACCTTTTTGCTGACAAGAAACACCTTTTGATACCATTTTACTTTTGTTTTGTTTTAATTAGATTTGGTACGATTTTACCAATTTTGTTATGTTTTCAGAGTAAGTTTTGGTACTATTGCTAAAATTCTTTCGGCAGTAGGCAGCCCTGTTGTTCAGTTGACTAACAGCCACCATAGAGGTAAGTTATGCTGTGCGCGCTTCCTACTCCCAGCCTATGTTAAATATTGAGTTACATTAGCATAAAGCTGAATATTAATAGTATTTAATACATTAGTCATTATTAGTTGACATCAAATTAGTCTGATTTGAATTACAATTTCCACATAAACTGTGCATTATTCGCTATCAAAGATCTAAATTCACTTGGTTGTGATGACTGACAATACCAAACTTCCAGCATAAGACACTATATCAGAAGATTAGTTGTTTAGCAGATACTATGTAAACTAGGCCTAATGTTCATCTTACATTTATTCGTTTACTATATTCTATTTAGTTTATGTAACTAACTTTTAATTATTATTGAAGTATCGAGTATTATTATTACACAGAAGGAATTATGAATTGATGGTACGCAAAGAAACTAAATAAGTTTCATTTCATAGATTTCAGTTATACCAAATAATAAATGGAGTTGTTTGGATAAATAAATAATCCTAATTAGCTTGTATTTCTATTCTTTCCAACATTATGGACAAATTCTTAATTTGTTATATCATATAATCAATATTCTATTTTGTGAAGGAATTGGAATCAGTAGTGGAATCATAACTTATAACTGGAATCAGAATCGCATTTTTTTTGGAAACGTCCCATCTCTACTTCTAACCCTTACCATGCAACTCGCCCCAGCACCTCCCCCTGTACTGATCATATCTCCCAGATAACAGAACTCCTCTATGCATTTTAGCGACACACCATCAAATACAATCCTCTCCTCTACACACAGTGCACTGAAACTCTCCATCATTCTGCAGGCTACCCCTGATACCACTACATCTTTTATGCACCCACAAACCACATCCATAACACAGAATAGAGTTATTCCCTACCCCTCTGTGACAGACTGCCCATGGCCACCTACCCTTAATGATGTCATTACCACCACCCACTCTTGAAATCATCTTTGTTTCATCCAAATTGACTCACAAGCCTTTTTTTATATCGTCCTACCCAACCAAAACTCTACCATCATCATTTTTAATGCACTGTTCACACATTTCAGCCAGTCTTCTGGTACAGCACATTCATATATGACAGCATTTATAAGGTCCGTGACCAACCACACACCAATATCTCCAGAGGCTTTCAACATCGCAAGATTAATCTCAGAAACAGCTGCGGCCTTACCTTCTAGCATGTGATTGATGGCTCTGGTCAACATTTTGTTCTCAATTGATGGCCACGGTCCAGCCACAGGTTCTGCCGAATCTACAAGTCTACTGTCCCAGTCAAATTTTTTGTTTAATAAATGATTATAGTGGTCCCTCCAAGCCATTTTTTATATCATCCTGCACAACCACAACCATTGAGGCTCTAAAGAAGGTTTTAAGGCCTTTGAATTAGCCCTATACACTTCCCGACTTGCCCTTTTTTTCACTGGCAAGTATACTTCCTTACTCCCGCCCTGTTTTCATGCCATAAACGATCTTCTTTTCTCCTTCACTGCAGCAACTTACTCATTCCACCACCAAGACACCTTGTGTCTAGGTGGACCTCTTGACCATCCACAAACCTTTTCAGTGGCTTTTAGAAGGTTATCTTTCAGTCTCCCATAATGCTCATTCACACTTTCATCCATCGCTCTATTCTCTGCCGCTAGTGTACCGAACTTACATAAAAAGCCTCCCCTCACTTCCTGATTTTTAAGATTCCACACCTTCATCCCAGGCACAAACACCTTCATTCTGGCCTGCAATTTCCTTAACCAAAGGTCACACACCAGTAACTTATGTTGCTGTGCAAACTCTTCACTGGGTATCACTTTAATATCTTTCATTAATTTTCTCTCTTCTTCTAACCATAAAATAGTCTATCTGACTACTGCTGTCTCCATATGCATATGTGACCAGTTTGCTTCTCTATTTTATGAACAGGGTGTTACAAACGACCATATCCATTGCTTCCCCAAATTCCATAATTCCCCCAGCTTCCACATTCCTAGTGCCAAATCCACAAACCTCCATGCACTCCTTCGTACCCATGTGCCTCCACCCCCACATGTCCATTTACGTCTACTCCCAGGATAACCATCTCACTCTCTGCCCTGCCTCCAACAATGTTGATTGGCTTTTATTGATGACATATCCTGAAAGCCTGGATGCAAATTAGATGTATATCAAATTCCAGACAGACATTTTATTACATTCCAAAAATATTGGCATCCAAAGGTGGGTGCTCAGGAACACGCGCAATTCAGGAGTGTAATGGGTGAAGACCCTTTTATTCAAGAGCCACAGCACAGAAACCTATTAGAATTTTTTGGTAGAATTTGGCACATCACTGATTCCGCATGAAATCAGGCAATGCCAAACCAGTGACCATCTTGGATTTTCTTCATTTTTGGATATGTTGATACATGTTATAAAAGAACTTCACATGCAAAAGTATGGCTCTATACCTCAAACAGTTCCGGAGATATGGCCCACGTAATTTGGGAGGCTTTTTAGACTAAGTTGATTTTTAAAAAATCGCAGAATTTGAGGCCTCATAAAACATGCAGTTTGGGTCCTACAGAATCAGGACCATAGATTCCAAAAAAGCAATCAAAACCAGTTTATCTCTAACCATCAAAGAGTTATAAACTAGCAAAAACTGAAATATTGAACAAATCTGTCACATCTGAACCAACTTCCGAGAAATAGTGTTTCAAATATAGTCAATTTTCATGATTTTCAGAAAATGACCTTGACCTTTTGACCTTTTTAACCCCGTGGAAACATGAGGACCACCTTCAAATTTTTTGTGCTTGAAGGGAACAGTCTATACACTAGCTATACTAAATATCTTATTTGTTCAATCCTTTATTCGTGCATATTAGGACAGACCATTTCACCATTGATTTAGCTAATTTACTTATCGTATTTACACACCTCACTGTATGGAATAATGGAAAGTATGATATTGTATGTGCCACAAAATATATCTATGTTATAACCATAAAAAGAACAAAAACACTAACAGTATAACTATATCATCATGCAGGTAGTTCCTTTCTAAACAGATTAATCAATCAGATACGAGGGGCAGTCAATAAGTTTTGCAATTTGGATATAAGGAAACGAGATATGAGGAAAAGTGTTTTATTATTTTTCAATATAACTACCCTTGACTTCAATGCACTTGCGCCACTTGTCCCTGAGGCTTCAAATTCCTGACAACCAGAAATCTCCCGACTGCTGTTCAATCTACTCCTGGACGGCGAGCTGGACATCTTCATCGTCCCCAAACCAGCGTCTGTGCAGTGCAGCCTTGAGTGGCAAGATAAAAAGTAGTCGCTAGGGGCCAGATCTGGACTGTAGGGGGGATGTTTGATCTCCTTGAATCCTCACTCACGCAAGGCAGCATGCAACTCTGGCCTTGTGGACAGGGCATTGTTGAGGAGGAGCGGGACACTGCGTGTCAACTTGCCGCTCTGCTTCTGACAGAAGCACTTCTTCAACCCAGCCAGTTCCTCATCGTAATATTGGCCTGTGATGGTCCTTCCACGAGGTGGATAGTCCACCATCAATGTTCCCTCAGAATCCCGGAAGATGGTGGCCATGATCTTCCCAGCTGAGGGTTGGGTCCGGAACTTGATGGGGGTCAGAGATCCCCTGTGCTTCCAGGCCATGCTTTCGAGCTTGGTCTCAGAATCCCAGTGATGGACCCACATTTCATCACCTGTCACTATGTGTGACTCGAATCCCGCCGGGTCTTAGTTGTACAGGAGCAGCTGCAACTCCAAACTTTGACGATGTTTAAGTCGATCATGGGGCGTGGTTTCTAGGGACCCAACAGGCAGAGACCTTGGTCATGGCAAAATTGTCATTGATGATGTTGATAACACTTCCATGTGATATTCCAAGTTCTCGCTAGCTTTCTTCGACTTTCACCCGTCGATTTTCGAGGATCATCCTCTCCAAACGGGCCACATCTGACAGGCATCCTGGACGGGGGTCATCTTCAAGGGACTCCCAACCATGGCGGAACTCCCTATTCCAGCGAGCAATGGTTGAATAGGAAGGGGTGGTGTCGGTGTACACTGCAACCATGCGTTCATGGATCTCTTTTGCATTCTTACGTGGTGCTCAACCTTCTCCATTGTTGAAAAAATTGTGACTGACGATCTGCGATCAGCTACTGCTTCTTAAATAGACGAGGTAGAAGCGTGCAGCTGCAGATCCTGACTTGTCATAAATTGTCCTAACACCCTCACAAACAGCCATCCACCTTCCTCTGTTTTGCCCTACCAATTTGCAAAAATTATTGACGACCTCTTGTATCTATGATTTCTCACAATATTGCAGGACTCTTTGCAAATCAGATTTGACAAGAAATACTGCCTACCACTTGCTCCTTGGGCACTAGGGACATCAACTGTGCAGCTTACATCTTGGAAAGGAATCCAGCAGATGTCATGTTTTCATGGCCATGAAAGTGACTGCTCCGTTGCTCCCTTCTGCATGAAGTTGACAAGCAAGTTGTGCTGTTCATCAGATCGATCTTCTACAATCCCAATATACCAGTCTGTCATACATGCAAGCTACATATTTTCCTACCTCAAAAGCACTATCATTTTGTGGCTTGATAGCCTGCAAGCCTCCCATTTGAACTGTTTTAAAGATGGTGTCTTCAACTGACCTTCGAACAAGTAGCACGTGTTTTGTAGAGCTCTCAGAATATTTAGATTTTTTGCTATACTTTGGTGTGTGACATAGTAAACATAAATATTAAGTTATTAGATCATATATTTGGTTAATATAACAAAGTTAAATTGTGGTTATTTTGTTTTGGTGAGAAAGTGACTTTTGTTTACTTCGGTGGTCATCATCTTGATTAGCAGGTTTTAAACTTGTACGCACAAATTCGGGTCAAATTCTTGTTGTGTCGTAAGTTTTTGTTTCTATTATTGTTCTTGTTTAAGTATGGCTGACTGTTTGGATGTAGTGAGTATGCCTTTTGAAAGTAATGTGTATGTAGTGTGCGATGTCTGTGGTGTAGAGAGGAGAGTGAATGTGTCTGAGTGCTGTGTATGTGCTTTGACTGAGGAGGTGAGTCAATTACATGCGGAATGCTTGAGACTGAACGATTTAGTGTCTGAAGTGAGAAGAGATGCAAGTGTACGTTTGAAGAGTCAGATTGGGACCAGGAGGGAGGAAGTTAGGCCTAGAACAGGGACTGGAGAGAAAGCAGTAAGTGAAGTAAGTGATGATGAGTGGTGGGTGAAAGTGAACAGAATAGATAAGTTAGGACAGGTTAGGTGTGTGAATGAGAGGGACATGGAACCTGTTAGGCTAACTAACAGATTTGATGCCCTGAGAGAGGAAGAATTTGAAAGAGATTTGTCTGGTGTGGCCGTGCCTGAAAGTAGAATAGGAGGTCGAGTGAGGGAGAGCAGGAGGAAGGGTAATACTAGGCCTAGAGAGAATAGGAGAATGACTGAGGTGATTGTGATGGGTGACTCTCAGATTAGGTATTTAGATAGGAAGTTGAGTGAAAGTAAATGGAAGGGAGTGAGAGTTTGTCTGCCGGGTGCTGGTGTAAATGATGTGTGTGAGAGGTATGATAGGTTGGTGTCTGGGTGTCAGAGGGAAGCAGTTGTGATTACAAATGTTGGAGTAAATGATGTAAAAAAGGTGGATACTTGTGAGTTACGACAGCAGTATAAAAGGCTGATTGAAAGGATGTGTGAAAGTAGAGTAAAAGGTGTTGTTTCAGGTGTCTCCCGAGAATGGATGTCTCATGCAATGGGGTTGAATGAATGTGAAAGGTTTGTGTGAGGAGTCAGGATTGGTGTTTGTAGATGTTTGGAGTGGGTTTTATGGGAATAAGGGTTTGTATGCGATGGATGGACTCCATCTGAGCCGAGACGGGGTTGAGGTTTTGTGGCGGGAATTAGATAGTGTTATTAGGTCTTTAGAGGCGGGAAACTAGGTTTTTATAGTGGTCAGGGAAATTTAATGGCTCAAAGTGAGGCAGGGAAAGGAAGCAAACACAGATTTGTAGAAGGTAGGCAGGCTAATGGAAGTGCTTTAGGGTTAAATTACTTGAGTAGTGATAGTGGTCAGGGAAATACAAGAGTACAGGGTCGGGGAAGGAAAGAAAGGAGATGCAGAGGAGATAGGCCCTCAGGTGCTTCAGGTATAGGTGGGCTGAGTTGTCTTTACACAAATGCTCATAGTCTTAGAAATAAGAGGGATGAATTATTTAGTTATATCATTCATGAAGATATAGATATAATATGTATAGTTGAATCATGGGTTAATGAAAATATATTTAATGATAATGTCAGTGAATTTGAACTAGAAGGTTATACTATGTACATTAGTCAAAGGAGACATAGGACTGGTGGTGGGTTGATTATTTATATCAGAAATAGCATTTCTTCAAATCTAAATAACTCTATAAAGCAAGGAGAAGGTGAATCATTATGGATAGATATTAAGGTTGGTAAAAATAGGAAAATACACTTGGGAGCTTTTTATAGACCACCAGGACAGACTGATTGCATTGATGAGTTAATGATTAGGGAAATAAGTAAAGGATGCAAAGAAGATAGTTATTCTTGGTGACTTTAATTCAACTTCTGTAGACTGGGAAAATATGATAGGAAGAGATAGAGCAAGTTGTAAGTTTATGGAGTGTTTTGAAGATAACTTTTTGACCCAATTTGTTAATAAGCCAACAAGGGGTGCCAATATATTACATCTAATTCTTTCAAATGATGATCACTTAGTTCAAGGATTGAGTGTAGAGGAATCATTGGGAAACAGTGATCATCAGATGGTTAGGTTTAATTTGCAAATAGTTAAGGGTAGAACAACGACAAACTCCACAAAAATTCCAAATTTTTATAGGAAAGATTACGATAAATTACGCAGCATGCTAAATCAGATTAGGTGGGATATAGAATTCCATGGAAAGAATACATGAGATGTGGGATATTTTTAAGACTATATTAAACATGGTTCAGGAACAGTGTATTCCAATGAAGTCTATTAGGAAGAAATGTAGGAAACCATTATGGTGGAATCAAGAAATAGCTAATAAAGTTTCAGAGAAAAAAAGGGCATACCAGAGATTACAAAGTGAGAGTAGTTTAGATAATTTAAACCATTATAGGTCAACCAGAAATGAACTAAATAAGATTATTAAGAAGACCAAAAGGACAGCAGAAATTAATTTAGCTAAAAATAATAATTAAGATCCTAATAAATTCTTTAGCTATTATAGAATCAATAATAAATCTAACAGTGATAAAATAGGGCCTATTAAATATGAAGGGGTTTTGAAAGAATCTGATGAGGAAATAGTAGAGGTCCTTAATGATCATTTTGCTTCAGTATTCACAGAAGAGAAACCAGTTAGATTAATTGATGATAATTCTAGGTCAAGGGAAGTAGTGATAAATTCTATTAATATAGACAGAGAAGAAATTAAAGGGCTTATAATGCAGTTAAATACTAGTAAGGCATCTGGCCCTGACAACATTCATTCTAGTGTACTCAAAGAACGTGTAGAAAGTATTGCAGTAGCTCTTGAGAAGATATTTATTAGATCACTAGAGTCTGGAGAAATACCAGATGATTGGAAATTGGCAAATGTAGTGCCAATTTTTAAAAAGGGAAGCAAAGATGATCCAAATAACTTTAGACCGGTAAGCTTAACTTCTATAGTCTGTAAAATTCTTGAGAAGATGGTTAAGAAGGGAATTTCTGGTCATCTAGAGAGTAGCAGGTTAATTAATGATACTCAGCATGGTTTTAGAAAAGGTAGATCGTGTTTAACTAATTTACTGGATTTTATGGATTATGTAACTAAAGAATTAGATAGGGGTGAGAAAGTTGATGTGATCTACTTAGATTTAAGCAAAGCTTTTGATAAGGTTCCACATAGAAGACTAGTTCATAAATTAAAGCTGCATGGGATATGTGGGAAGGTTTTAAATTGGATAACTGAATGGCTGAAAAATAGGAACAGAGAGTTGTACTGAATGGAGTGAGGTCAGAGTGGAGGAATGTTATTAGTGGCGTACCTCAGGGATCAGTTTTAGGCCCTTTATTATTTATAATTTATGTAAATGATCTTGGGCAAGGTGTAAATAGCAAAGTGTCAATTTTTGCTGATGACACTAAATTGGCAGCTGTAGTCAAAGAGGTTGAGGGTAGCTTTAAAGTGCAGGGTGACTTAAATAAGTTGTTAGCTTGGGCTCAGAAGTGGCAGATGACTTTTAACCTTAATAAATGCAAAGTTATTAACATGGGGAGAGATAATAGGGAATTTAGCTATGAGATGGATGGGTATTGGCTTAATTCAGTTGAAAATGAGAAGGACTTAGGAGTAGTAGTAGATAGGTCACTGAAATTTTCAAAGCAGTGTATTGAGGCAAAAAATAGAGCAAATAGGGTGCTAGGTTACATTAAAAGAAATGTTAGTTACAAGAGTAAGGAGGTCATCCTTAAACTATACACCTCTTATGTCAGGCCACATTTAGAGTACTGTATACAGGCATGGTCACCACATTTTAGACATGATATAAACTTATTAGAGTCAGTACAAAGGAGGGCAACAAAAATAATACCATCCCTGAAGCACCTTGAATATGAAGATAGGCTGAGGGTATTAAATATGTTTTCATTTGAAAGAAGGTGTGTGAGGGGAGATATGATTGAGCTTTTTAAAATCTTTTCTGGGATGGATAAATTGGATTTCAGCAAGTTATTTGAGTTAGAAGGTAGTAATAGAACTAGAGGCCACCACTTAAAGATTAAAAAACAGAGGTGCAGACTGGATGTTAGAAAATATTTTTTCACTAACTGAGTGGTGGATTATTGGAATAGTTTGCCACCTGAAACTGTAGACAGCCCAAACTTGAATGCTTTCAAGCGCAGATTGGATGATTATATGGGGATGGAGGGTTAATTTCTTACTTTTTGGTATGTGGATATGTTTCTTGACTTATTCCTGTGGATGCAGTTTCTTTTTATTGTATATTTTGGGGGACTTTGATTTTGTTTTTGACAGACTCCTATGGAGGCTTTAAATTATATATTGTAGATGCATGGTTGGACATTCCTATGGATTGTTAAATTGTATATTGTGGATGCATGATCTGACAAAATCCTATGGGTGCATTATGTGGGTGGGATTTGATGGATATGGATGACCTTTGATAGGCCCTTGTGGCTTTTGTCATCCGTTAAATTATGTTATGTTATGTTATGAAATTCACCTAATCTCAAGTTTCATGTCCCCAACTGGCACAAAACTATGGGACTGGGACTGGGACTGTAGACATATGACTATACCTTTCCACTAACTTTAACCGTTTACAACTATTGATGACATCTGTCGCTGATACATAAAAGAATTTTATACCTTTCACATTGATGACACACCAATCATGCATTTCTAGAGGGGTTAGAATTTGTCCAGAGATAGTGGCCTGCAAACTAGCACATGCAACTAGATGTTTGACAGTGCCACCTATGCCATCACAGGGGACTCTTACCGTGACTAGTGGCAAAGAAATTCCACTGTGCAGGTATTCCAAAATTAACTTTGTGGCAGCAAATATTCACAAGGTTTTTGTAATTCTTATACTGGGAAGCAGCACCATCGCTGAAGTACTGTATATCTGTAAAAGTGGGCATCACTATTTTGATATGTTTGATAACAACCTCTAGAAAAGCATGAACAGTATTGGTTTCATGATTCATACAATCTGATATCACACAATTCGAAACATTCAGCTTGCCATCTACAATGTAGTAGAGGACAGATGGGTGCAGTGTGGCTTGACTGTTATCCCAGTGGTGGCCTTGAACTGCATCTTGAACAACAAAACTGTAATTTTCAGCAAAGTCTAACAACAAAAGCCCAGTACTTTCAGAAATGGTTTCTTTTAGGTTGTTTAGATGCTGTGCTTGGGCTCTTGTGATGAACTGGTGAGAAAGCAGCGCTTCCAATACTGAACAGAACTTGTCAATAAAATTCTCAACTGTACAAGACAATGTTTCCAGAGTTGTTTTACCCAACTCATTCCTAACTCAATGTTTATATGATATGTTATCATGAAGCTCTTGCTCATTAGCAGTAAACACAGACATCAAATGTTCTCTAATTTTCCGAACACCAAGACATTTTTCACAGATTCTCAACATACAGTGCCGCTTAGATATGTCACAAACAGCCATTGACAAAATATCTTTGTAATCAGTACCGTTGACGGCTGTGGTGGGTAACCCATTGAGTAACAACTTGGCATTCTGATGTTTCTCACACATAAACAGAGTGAGAGCTCTTACTACCCACATGTACACACAAATGGGCTACCTGCTGGCTTTCTTGGCAGTCCCGTTAGAAAGAAAAGGAGGGACTGCCGCTGGAAATAGGGAGGTGCCCGAAAACACCTCCAGAAAATGGGGTGATGGGGAACTCCTACACCCGTAGTCATAGGAGAGGAGTAAGCCTCCTCTCCGATTAGAGAAATATGGAGGGTCCCCTCCGCTATGGTGTTTTGTGGAGTGAAGTTTCTTTCATTAGTACGTTTAGCCTTCCGCCTCAGAGCCACCTGTTTGCTGCATTCTTCTGTCCACTATGGTTTGCTATATTTAGTGCTTTTAGGTTTAATAGTAAGTTTGAAAGTTAATTTGCTGGCTTCTATTATATTTTCTATTATTTCATCTAATTCTTCAAGTGGATTTTGAGATATGTCAGCTTTTTCCTATTTTAGATACAGTTATAAGTTCAGATAAATGGATAAGGATTGGGATATGATCTGAGCTGAGATCTCTACCCAAGTTTATTTCAGTTTTATCCGAAAGAATTGCTGATACTAAAGTAAGATCAATAGTTGAGTAAGAGTTATTTCATAAGAACATAAGAAAAGAAGGAGACTGCAAAAGACCATTCATGGCCTACACTTGGCAGCTCCTGTTCCAGTCAACCCACAAAAGATTTCTTACCAGAGAAAAGTCATCAACATTGTCACCCTTTACAGGAGTTCGTCAGATCTAATCTACAATATACATAAAATGCATCCAGAGGATTATGTCCATTCATGCAACCGCAAAATATAATCTCCCCACTCCTTGGAAAAATATATACATATGTTCATAAAAAAAAGTCAGTCCCATCTAGCAGCTTCATCCATATATTTATCTAATCTATTCTTAAAACTACCCAGAGAGGAGGCTTCTATCACATGTCTAGTGAGCCTATTCCATTCATCTAACACACGATTTGTAAACCAATTCCTCCCAATCTCCTTCCTAAACCTATACTTATCAAGCTTAAACCCATTGCTACATGTCCTGTCATGTTCACTAAGTATAAGAACCTTACCCAGATTCCCCAAAAGTATTAATCACTAATGTATTTATTACACAGTGATTGATGTATTAAATAAATACAAGAAAAACTACACACCCAAATCAGTATTATATCCCAATCTTACAATGAGAATCAGGAGCTTCCTGTAAGACAACCTTCGAGAACAAAGCCAGACAGCCAACTCGACGAGCCAGACAGCCAACTGTTTTCTTATAAATAAGTGCAGCAAACCTTAATTACTACAAATGTATATAGAAAGATTTAGTTAATGAAATATTAGTTATGGGGAGCTAATCAGATACGTCAGCACCATGGATCGCGAAAGTCGACCGAATCTTTTCAATTTTCAAAATTCAAAATAACAGTTTTGATGGAGGGGGAGAGGTATAGTTTTTGGTAAAGTATGGTCGCAGACGAAAAGTCCTGCTTAGTAGTAAAGAGATGATTTACAGATACTTACAGAAGACTTCATGGAAGAGGCTTACGCCTGTGACTCCAGATCTATATTATCAACTTGTGGCAGCGTATGGTGGATTATCTTTGCCTTGTAATTGTATTTCAATTCATGATTAAACCAAAATTTATCAAGTCTGACCTCAAACTGGTTAACTGAGCTGCTGCAATCACCCACTCAGGCAACTGATTCCAGTTATTTATCACCCTACACGGGAAAGCATACTTCCTTATATCCAGCTGTGACCTTGTCTCCGTTATCTAGTTGAGTGCGGACGGACGTGCGCAAAGCTCCCTACAAATTCTGTGTTTTGAATGATTTTTGTGAAACTTGAACACGATTTGTGAACAAAGAAAAGGAATTTAGTTATTGTTGAAGCGAATGTGATATAAACGGACAGTATTATTTTGCCACGAATACCCAAATTTTTGCCCCGTTAAAAAAAAACACCGCCACGTCGAAACAAAAGGTAAACAAAGACTCAATATGGCGGAAGGTGGACGCCGTGGCGCTAACGTGAGTACGCTTAAAACCGAATGTAATGGCAAAAGAAATGCCACAAATAATAAGAAGGACATGGATAAAGATAACACTATCCCTAAAGGGGAAGCATGTAAGTGCGGTGAATGTAGTGAGTTGGTAAAAGAGAGTGACAAGGCCATAGAATGTGAAATATGTGTACTCTGGTTCCACACAAAATGCGCAAAAGTTTCTGACAGCCTGTACCAAGTATTAACAGATAAACCAGACGAATGCCACTGGTACTGCCAAAACTGCAAAAGAGCGGCGAAAAAGCTCTACCAGAGTATAGTAGCAATGACAGGTGAAATACAGAAGGTAAATGAAAAAATAAACCAAGTGAGCCAAGAACTAAGCGATGTGAAGATGAACCTAGGAGAGAAAGTGGGGGAACTGAGTGACAACAACATCTCTTTAGAAGCCAGAATTTTTCGACTAGAGGAAACACAGCAGTGCTTAGAGGTAAACCCCCAACAGACAGGGCTTGGGAGATTAACTAAAGAACAGCTAATTGAGCAAATAGTCAGCAAAACAACTGACACAGTAACAAAATCATTGACTGACAAAGTAGATCTGAAATTGAATGAGAAGGAAGACCAAGAAGCTAGGAAATTCAACCTTATCATACATAATCTACCTGAGACAAACTCGAAGGAGGGTGACATAAACAGGGTAACCGAACTTATTCAGGAAGAGTTTAAACTTAAGATCAATATCAATAATGCACGAAGGATGGGAAAGCCAAACTGTGAACGTGCCCGACTACTCAGGATAACAATGGCCAGCTTAAGTGAGAGGAAGCAGATATTGATCAAGGCCAAAGAATTACGTAATAGCTCGCACCCTATCCACAACCAGATTTATATACGTCCTGACCTAACCAAGAAACAATTGGAGGATTCAAAAAACTTGAGGGAACAACTGAAGGACCAACGAGTAAAACAACCAAACAAAAGGTGGATAATAAGAAAGAGAAAAGTGGTGGAAACAAGCGAACAGAACTAAGAATATCATATACCAATACAGCTAACTCACTTATGAACAAATATGACGAGCTCTGTGCTTTAGTAAATGACAAGCAATATGATGTAATACTAATAAAAGAAATTAAACCCAAACATGGGGAAGGGCCAGAGTTATCTGTTATGCAAATTCAGGGATACGATATATTCACCAGTGATTTATATGCAGAAAATACCAGAGGGACATGTATATATGTAAGATCTACATTTAATGCTAAACAGATCAAACCACCAATGGAAACATTCCAAGACTGCACATGGGTAACTATACAGGGAAGTCACAACAACAACTTGCTTTTAGGGGTCATCTATAGATCCGGCTCGCCTCTACTTGCAACTACACGAGACAGCGTTACATGATACTCTCAGGTGGGCAACTAACAAACGGAAAACTCATCTACTCATCACAGGAGATTTTAATCATCCGAGCATCACCTGGAACCCATCACCTCAAACGCTGAACATAGAAAATCCAGACTATCCTGCATCCAGATTCGTTGAATGTGTACGAGATATATATTAACATCAGCACGTCACCCCGCCAACCAGATATAGAAATGAGCAGACTCCAACATTGGATGATCTCGTGTTTAGTAATGAGCAAGAAATGATTGAACAACTAGTACATCATGAACCACTAGGAGCAAGTGATCATGCCAGATTGGACTTCAAATTCATCTTCTGCACAAAACCTCAGGAAAAGAAGAGGACAATATGGAACTATGAGCAGGCAGACTATGAAAAAAATGAGAGAAGATCTGAGCATTGAATGGGACGAATTGCTTGCGGGCAAGTCGACACAAGAAGTCATTGATATACTACAATCAAGAATCATGAAGGCAGTGAGGGATCATATACCAACAAAAAATTTAAAGAGTAAGAACAAACCACTATGGATGAACAAGGATGCCTTCCGCAAATCTAGGAAAAAGTACCACGCATGGATAAGATATCTGAATACAAAGGTCAAACTTGACTGGGTAGCTTACACAGAAGCTAGAAATTCAGCTACACATGCATCAAGGCAGGCCCGTAGGGAATTTGAAAAAAAATTAGCAAAGTAGGCCAAGACCAATAACAAAGCGTTTTGGAACTATGTCAACAACCGCGGGAAAACTCGAACTGACGTAGGTGACCTTAAGGATACACATGGTAACTTTGTAAGTGACGATATGGATAAAGCCGAAACACTAAATGAGCAATACTTTAAGACCTTTACACAAGAGGACAGAATTAACATTCCAGACTTTGAGCCTAAACCCCTCCAGTATGAGGCACTAGGAACAATAGAAATTACAGAGAGCATGATTTTTAAGCAACTGAATTCACTTCGAACTGATAAATCTCCGGGAAACGACGACCTACACCCTAGAGTTCTTAGAGAAGTAGCAAAGGAAATAACCAAACCTCTGACAGCAATATTCCAATCCAGCATCACCAACTCCGAGCTTCCAGAACAGTGGAGGGAAGCAAACATCACTCCCATTTACAAGAAGGGAAATAAGGCTGACCCAGCCAACTATCGCCCAGTATCTCTAACCTCAATAATATGCAAGATGCTAGAGAGAATTATCTCGGAGGCAATGATACAACATATCAAAGCCAATAATCTTAGATGTGTCCAATAACATGGTTTCTCTAAGGGAAAATCCACAGTAACAAATCTCTTAGAAGCGCTGGATATATGGACAGGGGCTCTCAGTCACTGCTTACCAGTGGATATCATTTTCCTGGACTATGCAAAAGCATTTGACACAGTCCCACATGAAAGACTACTTAGAAAAGTGAAGTCACTTGGTATCGTCGGTGACCTTCTGCAGTGGATCCGTGGTTTTTTGACGGAGCGTAGGCAAAGAGTGGTAGTAAGTGGTACAGCATCATGTTGGAAACCAGTTACAAGTGGCGTACCACAGGGATCTGTGATGGGCCCCCTTCTCTTTATGATATTTGTCAGTGATATACCTGACAAACTACAAAACTTCATATCGCTCTTTGCAGATGACACAAAGATATATGCAGCTGTCCAAAACTGTGAAGGCAACTCTCATACTAACTGTTTACAGGTAGACTTGAAAATGCTACAAGAATGGTCAGTTAAAATGCAAATGAAGTTCCACCCTGATAAATGCAGAGTAATGCACATGGGAAATAGCAACCCCCAGCACAAGTACAAAATGACAAGAGATGATGGAACAGATCACACACTACAGAACACCACGGAAGAGAAGGACCTGGGAGTCCTTATTGATTGCAATCTAAGCTTTAGTAACCACGTCCAAGCTCAAGTCAACAAAGCCAACAAGATACTTGGGGCAATTAAGCAAACATTCCAATATCTAGACAAAGATGCCTTCCTCCCCCTGTACAAGAGTCTTATTCGACCCCATCTGGAGTATGCATCAGTAATCTGGTCTCCAAAAACTAAAAGAGACAGAGATATGGTAGCGAGGGTACAGCGTAGAGCAACACGCATGGTTCACAGTATCTCTCATCTCTCCTATTCGGAGAGACTAAAAGGCCTTAATCTACCTACCCTATACTTTAGAAGACAGAGGTCAGATGTTATGCAACTATATAAGATTTCACATGGACATGACGAACTGCAAATAGGAAACCACTGTAAGCTGTGCGACAGGTCAATGTTTGCTCCAGGTCTCTCGACTAACACAAGAGGACACTGCTTTAAGTACCAAGTGCAGAGCTCGTACGGTCCAAGAGCCAATTTCTTCCCGACAAGAGTCACTTCAATGTGGAACAAACTCTCAACAGAAACTGTAACCAGCAAAACTGTAAATATCTTTAAGTCAAGATTAGAAAAAGAATGGAAAAAACACAAAGACCTACACAGTTATATATTCACATATTGAAAAATCCGTTCTGCATACATCAACTAAAAACAACAGTACGGTCTCATTACCCAAGAGGGTACCTATCGACCGGGATTCAAGGTAAATTCAAGGTAAAAAGCTTCAGTGAATTTCCCCTGCTGATGTTTTCTTCTCGAAGTTTCAATATGCCTTGACTACATTCCCCATCATATTTTTCAGTGAGTATCTTGTAGGTCTCTATTAAGTCTCCCCGTTCTCTTCTGTATGCCAGTGTTGTTAGGTTCAGCTTCCTTAGTCTCTCGTTATAATTAAGGCCTTTAAGTTCCAGCACCATCCTGTAGCCCTTCGTTGCACATTCTCCACCATCTCAATGTCTTTAACCAGGTAAGGACTCCATACCTAATTAGCATACTCTATATGTGGTCTCACTAACGCTACACACAAAGCTTTAAATATCGCTGCATCCAATGTAACAAAGGTCCTTCTAATTATTCCCACTAATTTGTTGGCTTTATTTACTTTCTCTGCCAGGTGATCTACACAACTCAATTTATCATTGATTATTACTCCCACATCCTTCTCAGAAGTAATCTTTTTCAGCTGCTTCTCCATTTGGTAGCCTTGATCTTCAATAGTCGTTAATCCTATTCTCATATAACTACACTTATCCGGATGAAAACTCAACAATCATTTTTCACTCCATGAGTATACCTCCTGCACATCCTGCTGCAGCTTTTAACAATCCTCTTGATCGTTTATGCATCTAAATATCTTTGTGTCGTCTGCATACAGGTATACTTCGCTGTCATTTACTATACTATCGAGGAGGTTATTGATAAACAAAACAAACAACAATGGTCCAAGAACAGTGCCCTGCGGCACTCGACTTGTCACTGGCTTCCATCTTGACACTTTCCCCTTCACCACCACTCCTTGATGTCTTTGTGTTAGGAATGCTGCAATCCACTCTTGGTACTCCTTTCCAATTCCATAACTACTAATTTTACTGAATAGTCTTCTATGTGCAACTCTATCGAAAGCCTTCATAAAATCACAATATATTTCGTCCACTGCATGCCCATCATCAATAATTTCAGTCCATCTTTCCAGAACCTTTATGAGCTGTAGCACCGTTGATCGTCCCGAGATAAAGCCATATTGCTTGTCACTAAATAAACTATTGGTTCTCATGTGCGCCATTATCTCCTCCCTTATCATTGTCTCAAATATCTTACAGATTATACTTGTTAAACTGACTGGCCTGTAATTCTCTGGATCACACTTGGAACCCTTTTTAAATATAGGAGTAATATGAGCAAGTATTTCTGAAGGCACTACTAATTGTTCCATAGCTTCTTTTATAATCCGAGAGTGGATTCCGTCAGGTCCTGGGGATTTATGCCTCTTTAGATTTTTAATGATCTTCTTAATTTTTTCATAATTAATTTCCAGGTGATTCAGTGTCGGTACATTTTTCATCACACAATATGGAACCTCATCTTCTAGCTCCATGACAAACACCTTCGAAAATTGCTTTGCTCAAACTTCAACTTTTTCCAGATCACTCTCAGTTTTTCCATCTTCAGCGGTGCCCTTGTATAAGTCAGGAATCCTTGGTTTTCCTTTTGTCTTAGTTTGCACATATTTCCAAAATATTTTAAGATTATCCTTCACATTTTTTGCAATCTACCTTTCTTTTAGCTTTATAGCATTTCGGGTTTCTTTTCTAATTTGATTTTCAGTTTTCTGTATAATCCTTATGTTTCGTGCCTATGACCCTACAGGTTTACGTAAATTAAATAGTAAAAACAGGCAAACAATTCTTATTTTAAACTATATCTAAACTATATTATAAACTTCATCTAACGCAATCCTCTGGATCGTTTAAATTGTATATTGTAGATGCATGATCTGACACAATCCTATGGATGCATTTTGTAGATGGGTTTTGACAGATGCGGATGACCTTTGATAGGCCTTTGTGGCTTTTGTCAACCGTGAAATTATGTTATGTTATGGTACCCTATGGGTTCGAGTTAGGCAAATGGAAAAGGGTACGTTTCGTAGGCTGGGTAATCAGGAGATCGTTGCTTCCTTTAAAGGGGAAGGAATATTTTTAGCTGGATTCACTAAGGCTTTTTTCTGGTAAGAGTGTGGATATGTCTTGAAGTATTTACAGCGAAATAACTGCCAATAACTTCCATTTTTAACAAAATCCTGCTCAAAATATAGTTATTATACGTAAACCTAAGCTATACAAAATTCAGCCAATCAGGATTAAGCAGATTTTTAATGACAATTTTATGTTTAATTTATTATTTTTCTCGGTAGCATAACAAAAATGACCAATCACGTTTAAGACAAATTTAAACATAGGCGCTACAAAAAATTGGCCACTTAGCGTTGTCAGAATTACGGGAAGGTTTATGTTCATAGTTTACAAATATAAGCGTCACTACAATTCATTTTTTTTTTCAGACAGGCTATAGTTACAAAGCATAAAAGCCTAAAACAAATGATATCCTGCCGCCAATTAATTAATCCACACCAAGCTTTGGTCCTATTAAAAAATTAATTTTCTTTAAATAGGCTGCAGTATATCTTGAGATCCTCTCCCGCTTACCGGGAGATGGTCTACACCCCTACAAATGTAAATATTTATTTCTTACTGTATATATATATATATATATATATATATATATATATATATATATATATATATATATATAATTTCAAGAAGGGTTGGTAACCCTCACTTAAATCGGGAGATTGGTACACCCGTTCTCCCAAGCGTCTTAAAATAAGCCATGAGGCTTCATTCGCTTAGCTGTGCTGCATCGGTGAACAGGTCTGTAAATATTTGAATTGTAATTGTTTAGCTAAATATTTCCAAAAAGAATCCCGAAATAATGCTTGATTCTTTTGTCTCATTTACAGACCAATTCATCTCCGTTATAATCCAATTTACCCAATCCAATTATCAATCATCAATTGTTATACTCTATTTGCCAATTACAATGTACCAATTTACTTATAATCCCATTACTTATCATCCAATTACTCACCAATCCAATTTACTTAGAAACTATTTAGCCAATTTGTTTATAAACCAATTACTATTTACGAATTATCCAATTTACTTATGATACAATTACTTATCATCCAATTACTCACCAATCCAATTTACTTATAATCTATATATCTAAATTACTTATATCTAAATTACTTATCATCCAATTACTCACCAATCCAATTTACCTATAATCTAATTACTAATAATACAATTTACTTATAAACCAATTTACTTACCAATCTATTTATCCAATTACTCACCAATCTAATTTACTTCTAAACTATTTATCCAATTTACTTATAAACCAATTACTATTTATCCAATTACTTATCATCCATTTACTCACCAATCCAAATACGTATCATCCAATTTACTTATAATCCAGCCTATTTTCCAATTATCTATTTATACAATTTACTTATAAACAAATTTACTTATAATCCAATATCCAATTATCAATCATCATTTTTTATACTCAGATTACCAATTGTAGGGGATTCGTCACTCCCTTCGTTCTCTCTCAGTGGAGATACGGGATGGCAACCGCAAAGTCATCCGGCCCCGGCACTGTGGGGTCAAACTCGTAACCACAGCGCCTCGCCACTCATGGCTGTGAAAAGCCGAAAGGTTTTAAACTACAAGGTCTCCCCTACGAGAGTATATTCAATTTCACCTCAAATAAGAAATTGGAGGCGCGTTTCTCTCAAGCTCGAAGGCAAGCTGGAGCAGAGTTGAGACTTGACGAGAAAAACCGTTAGAGTAACAACCCTCCTGCGGCCCGTCCACAAGCCCCCCATCCTACCCCTACCCCAGTGGGGTGACGAGGTATAAATAAGAAACACTTGGGAAAGACGACGTAGAAGACGTCAGTCTCCAGGCTACGAAGTCCCCGGATTGAGGCTGGGCTACCAAGACTGGAGAGGTAAATTAAGTGAGTCGCCAGACTACGAAGGCCCCTGAAAGAGAGGCAGGGCTACCTAGAGGGCTAAGAAGCAGCTCATCCTCGAGCTAGTCCCTGGTTATCAAACCGAACGTTAAGTTAACTTGTTCAAGTTCAACTTACTCTCGTCAGAGAGACTCCTCCTATCCTGGTGCATCGTAAAAGCCAGGTAAATTCCTCGCCCTTGTGGAATTACGAAAAGAAGAGAAAAAGGCTCCCCCTCGAGCCCATTACCCGGTGGCCACACCAAACTCATAAGTGAACTTGGTTGAGGAACCAAGTTCACCTTATTCTCGTCAGAGAAACCCCCTTCCGTTATCCTCGCCCTTGAGGAAGACTGGAACTAAGAAGAAGCTCATCCTCGAGCTAGTTCCTGGTTACCAAACCGACCTTTAAGTTAACTTATTCAATTCAACATAATTTCGTCAGAGAAACCCCCCTCCTCGATCCTCGCCCTTGAAGAAGACCCCCTTCCCCCTGAGTACAGTCCTCGCCCATGAGGAATTACGTAACGAAGGAGAAAAGCTCCCCCTCGAGCCCGTTACCCGGTGGTCACACCAAACTCTAAGTTAACTTGGTTTAAGAACCAAATTCGACTTAGAGAGGCCCCGGCTACTTTAGGGCCGCCTAAAGCACCGTGATTGTTCTCGTCCTTGAAGCCTCCCCCCCCCCTTGAATACCGTGTAGACTCCGATCTGCTACACTCGCCAAAGTACCTCGTGATCTCGACCACCTCCAACAATCTGGTCGAAGAACGCGTCGAAGGACCTACCAGATTCCTGTGGTGTCTGGGGCTAATTGAGTCAAGGTCAAACTCAAACCAGCCGCCAGAGCAACTAAAATATTTAAACTCCAGTAGAGACAATTAGCCTAATTCTTGTATATTTAAGTGCGTATCGAATTTATCCAATTTTAGAGGGTCAAGTAAATTGAAGTAATTATTGTGTATTTTAATATTCTAGGTATTTCTGTGGTTCATGTTTAGTTTTTGTGTAGTAACTTGTTAAATTTAAAATATAAGTTTATTTTAGGAATTCCTGGGCGTTTCTCTATATCCTTACGTGCTTGAAGCGGCTCTTTGTTAAAAAAAACAAAATTAGCACTGTGGGGGAATTACACGTGGAATTTCTTTTCCAGCTCGGAAGTGAAGTCCTTGCGCTGGAGAAGATTCTAGAATTTAGGTAGGCTTAAATTGGTGAGCCTCCAACCCCCCATCCACAAGCGGTAGCCTCAAACCGCGTCCACCACGGACCACCTTTACGCGGGTTAGAATCACCTCGGCGGGAAGATTCGAGGCCATTCGAGAGTAGAGCTGTTTCCCCCACCCCCGTGGGGAGAGCCTCGGATATATATAGGGCTCGTCTTTCATGTGGGAGACACAGAGTTGAGGAGTCTCGCCCGGACCCAAGAAGATTCCCCTAGTTCCAAATCAGATGCTAACAACAAAGCAAAGTGACGGCTGAACTTGTGTGTTGGAATTAGCCCCAGCCAGTGAGGTAATTCCATTTGACGATCGCTACCGAGCGATTTTTCTGACTCCACTCATCAACTCCTGTCGAAGCCCTCCTCGTTCGCCTCTCGTTTTCGAGTGGCCGAAATACTCTCCCATGGATCGGACGTTACCGTCCTCCCCACACCCCACCCTTTGGAGAACCGGCATCACGTTAATTTCCCGCTCAGAAGCTACGAGCGCCCTCGCCTCACGTTTATTGCCTGCAGAAGACATCTGTGAATCCTTACCCTGACGTCTCACCCGGAATCCTCCGTAAGTCAACCCCTCTCCCCCTTCAGGAACCTATTTGAGTAAATCCTCCCTATTTGGATAGTCTCTTTCTGTAACGCATTAATTTCTAACTTCTGAGTCTGACGCATAACTGCAATTTCCCCCCTCATTTACCAATTTAATTGTGCCCATTTATTCTCTTATTTTATGTAAATAAATTATATTTTTGTAAATGCCCTTTAAATAACTTCGAGCTTTGCCATTGCCCAAATTTTACCTGACCTCGTTGCACTCTTTCTCGCTGTTCTCTGCGTCGAAACTCATGGTGTTCCGTCCCTTGTCGGATCACCTTTAAGTTATTGGTCCCTCCCCCATAGATATAATATGGCATTGAAATAATGTAATGTCATACCACGACAAGCACTCTAAGAACAAAGCATACTTCATCAAAGAAGTATATCACGACCACAAAGAATACCACAACAAAAGTGGTGCCAGGTGTAGAGTGATCAAAAGAACAATCTGGTACACCAATTACTATTTACCAAACCATATTTATCAATTGTAAATCCATTCTCGTTGACTCATTCAAATTTAGTTTACGTGTAATTCTCAATCCAATCATAAATTGTTATTTGATTAATTCACCCTTAAATAATCTAACTGTTTATTCAATTATATATATGTCTTTAACTCTTTGTTTTTAATTTACGTTTTCCCAACGTCGCCCAGATTAGGACTAGGAATTTGTCTGCAAAATTTAGACTCGCGTTAGCATTCAACAATTCATTCCTTTGAATAACGAAATATAGGTATTTATGTTTATTGTGATCTAAAAGCTATCTAGGGTATTGCTGCAATATTCATTTAAAACCTATAATGGCATCTTTGGAGTGTTTTGATGACTCTGTGAAAGGTGCTGTCTCCAAACTAATCAACAATGACTTTTCAAGAAATTCATGTACTCAGGCAACTTTCCCAATTGGGCTGGGTGGCTTAGGAATAAGATTGACACTAGACATTGCTCTGATAGCAATGCCCTCTGAAGCATTCCTATAGATAATAATCAATTACTCTTTGACAAGAATAAATGATTTCTATGCAATATCACACGAATACGACAAAATCCCGGGTATACAAGATTTTCCCTTACACGAACACGCATACAAACACACGCCTTTCGCCATCTGCCTGGAATCACTTTTCAAGGTCCACTCGTATACAGCGTCGCTTCAAAGAAAGGTCATTCAAAATTCCCCCTCTACTTGTTCTCTGCAAACAATCCACACAAGAGAGTAAGGCCTAATTCATGTTCCTTCTCTCATTTACAGACCCAAATTCACATTACATCATTAGTCATGTAGTTACAAACAAACAAACTACTTTATTGCGGATTTCGGTGATCCATAAAAAAATTAAAATACATTACAATTTTGAAGTATAAAATTTTGATATTACTAATCCAAAAGGCACCAAAAGATTATATTTACCTTAACAACTAAAATTACCACTATCTTACTGCTAATACTTATTCACCTATTTAAATTAACTGTCTTTAGGTATTAATTTAATAGTCAATTTTGACACAAATGGAAGATGATCAGACCCAAAAGAATAATATAATACATACGTATCTGAAATCAATTTAAGACCATCCTCAGATGAAATGCAGTGGTCCAACTAAGATTTTGAACCCCATGCGTCACTGACATATGTGAAAGTGTCTCTCGGCAGGCTTAGTCTGCTTGACCATTTAAGTTTATAGGCTTCACAAAAAAAATTAAGTGTTTAGAAAACTCTGAGTCATTACCTAATATGTTACTATTGAAATCACCATATACACAATAACATGTACTATCTAACTCTTCTAACAAAGTACCTAACTTATATAGTCTATATATATATATATATATATATATATATATATATATATATATATATATATATATATATATATATATATGTGTGTGTGTGTGTGTGTGTGTGTGTCGTAGAATGGACTCTCGACGATATACCATATGTAACTATTCGTTGAGGGAACTTCTTTAATTATCTTTAGAGTGCGTGATGTCTGGTGGGCCGATATTATGTATCTTCGATATGCTTAAGAAGTGGAACTGAGCTCAAGGATAATAATATTGCTATCATTAATAAAATAGTGTTTTATTAATAATAACTATCAACAAACACAAGACGGAAAATATTGACATAACCAGAGAATGGAAAGGGTCGTGGGGGCTCGGGCTAATGCGAGGATTAAAGGATTTAAAAAGGTAAAACAAATATAGAGTTAAAGAGATGGGATGGTTCGCTAAACCATTTAAAGCACAGGATAGAATTGACAAAAGGGTTCAATACTCAAAGGTAACGTTTGGCTTAAGTAACTTTATACTAGTGGTGCAGTGGAAGGCGACGTGAAGGAATTTTCGGTCCGCTGGCGAGTTCCAGCCGTAGGATGGGAAATAAGATGATCCTGACGTGGCGTCTTGGGAATGAGAACCGTTTCTCGACGAACGGCTTGAAGAACAATGACTGTTCTACGTTATTCTCTTCTGAACAAAGGGGGGGTGAGAACCGTCTCTTGTCTACGGGCTCAAGAACAATGGCTGTTCTCCTCTGAACAACAAGGGGGAAGGGTGAAAACCGTTTCTTGGCGAAGGCCTCAAAAGAACAATGGCTGTTCTACGTTGTTCTTTTATGAACAATCAGGGGGGGGGAACCGTCTCTTGTCTACGGGCTCAAGAACAATGGCTGTTCTAATGTTGTTCTCCTCTGAACAACAAGGGGGAAGCCTTTTGGACTCGGCGTCGCAAAGGCTCAAACTTTATCACTCAAAGGATTTTGTCCTCCTTCTGGACAAGTGATGGTGAATCTCGAGGTCGAGGTCCCTTGGCGCACAAAGGGAGAGAGGGTCGTGGTGATGTTTCGTGACGAAAATCTGGATCTCCAATCTGATCTTAGTGGTAAAGTTTCCATCTAAATAGTCGAGACACTCCCTTGGCGTGGGGGACAATGGAGTAGGAACTTCGAGGGAATGCACAGCCGAGGCTGGGAACAATGCCTTATCTGCCCATAAGCCTAACTCAATCTGGCGAGGTCGGCGTATGGAAGCGAACGGGGGGACGATAACCTCCTTGTTTAAACATTGACATCCGGTGGCTGCGATAAGACGCTAAGCTTTGAAGCGAAGATGCACGTGGGAGCATCGTGGTTTTAAATAATATGTGATAGGAGTTGAAACTAACGCTGCCTCAACCCGTTCTATCACACCCCTCCATTACGGGGGAAGTTGTCACTTCGAAAAAAGAGAGAAGGGACAACGATAGAGCTCCGTTGTGGGGAACTCGTCTTCTTGTACCAACCGTACCTTCCTGCACCTAACTCGTATTACCTCAATACATATGATTATTTTGATCTTTTGATTATAAGGGAAAATAACCTTTAATACAACTTAATAAAAAAAAAGGTATGGAACAATGAAATGATATAAAATTAGTACATATGGGACACAATAATTTATACGTAATTTAATGGGTACAAATATATACATACAAAAAAAAATAGACATTGAGCGTTACAAAATTCAGACATATACATTAACTAATTATATTTCAAGAGAATCTTAATTTAAGTCGTACAAGACGGTATATACCTACATGGAGATACTAATTCTATGAATACAATTACTCTACGCTATTCAGTAACGCATTCCTACTGAGTGCGTCAGCGACCTGGTTATCGGAACCTTTGATATAATTTATTTTAAATTGATACTCTTGCAAGAGTAAACTCCAGCGCATGATTCGGCCGTTTGAGTGTCGCACATTCCTAATATAGGCTAACGGACGGTGGTCGGTTCCTATCTGAAATTCTTTACCTATCAAGTACATCTTGAATTTGTCTATGACCCAGATAATTGATAGAGCTTCCTTTTCTATAGTGGCATATCTCTTTTCGCGTGGTAATAATTGACGACTAGCATATGCAACTGGATGACTCGTTCCGTCATCCTCGTATTGAAGGAGTACACCTCCAATGCCCTCGTTGCTCGTTGCTCACGTCGGTCTTAATCCCAAAGGATTTTTCTAGGTTGGGCAACTTTAAAATGGGGGCAGAAATGAACTTACTCTTGAGCTGATTAAAATGGGAAACAGCGACATCATTCCAACGTAAACGATCGGGGAAATTCCTTTTTTAAAGGGGGCTGAGGGGGGCCGAAATTGCAGCGAAATTCGGAACAAATCGCTGATAGTGAGAAGCTGATCCTTAGGAACGATCTCAATTGCTTCTTTGTAATCGGGAGGGGCATGTCGGCGATTGCCTTAATCTTGTTCTCTTGGGGACCTAACTTGCTTTGTCCTATTTTGAAACCCAAATATTTTATGGTTTCGTGGGCAAAATGGCATTTGCTGGGGCCAATGGTGAGGCCATTTTCGCGCAGTCGCTCGAAGAGAGCTAATAGGGTGGTTAAATGGTGACTCCATTCAAATAGTTCTTGTAGCTGACTCTTGTGATGTGGTGTCAGTTGCGCGTTAATATCCAGGTCAGAGGGTTCCAAAGACTCGCCTGGTAGGGAAGGAGGAGGGTAATCGGCATCAGGTTGGGTGCACACTATCTGTATTACATTAAGGGACTCCGCGGGGTAATCTTCTTCATGCGCCGATGTTTCGTCCAGTTCTACGAAGGTATCTCCATGGGCGCGTTGGGGGTTCTTTTTTTCTTGGGGTCCACGGACAGTCTCCGTGTCCTTGTCTTGGGCCTTATCGCCTAAGGGTGTTAGTAATTCACACTCCTTTTGTGCCGTCCTAAAGTCCTGGTTTGGGGTCTCCGAGAATTCGGACGGTATCGGGGTTCTGATGGGGACGGGCTCCTGGGCTTCTTTCTTAGCTCGGCCCCGAGGAAGGGCGGCCTGAGACACAGGGTCTGAACTTACTTGGGGGCTCTGTCCTATAAGTACGGAACAGAATTGTATGGGTGCTGAAATGACTTCAGCCCAGCCATCATAATATTGACACTGCAGGTAACATCTAACGACGGGGAATTGGTTCGCCCGCCCAAGGTAGTCATGTACCACCGCAAATTTTTCGTGGTTAGGGTCCACTGGGGGAAGGGGTTCGTCGGACACGATGAAACACGTACATCCTGTGTCCCTGACGAGAGTCGATACTCGACAGCCGTTCACGCTGCCCTCCTCAAATTTCAAAGTTCCCGATGAACTTTTATCAAAAACAAAATTTACCTGGTGGCCTGACGGAGGGGGAGAAGTTTCTGCTTGGGTCTGCACCACCGGGGGAGCCGGGGTTGCATTAATCTGGTGAACTTGGTGGCTGGTCCGCTTTTAAGCTAGAATTTTGGGGGCAATTCCAACTCATGTGGTTTTTTACACCACAGGTGAAGCATATGATTGGTCGCTTCGGGAAGAGAGATGGAGGAGAAATCTTAACGGGAGGTTTAGAGTCCCGTTGTTGGTTTTGGGGAAAGAAGTTTTGGGGTTTTACGGGGCCCGGAAACTTTGTTAGCTTTCCTGGGAAGGGGCGCGAATCCTTCCTTCTTTCCTGGTTTGGGGGTTGGTGAGAAGTTCGATTCTCCTTTGGGTATAAATTATGGCTTGCGGCATAGACATCCGCTTCTTCGGTACATTCTTTAAAGGTCTGGCACCGACGATCCTTGACGAACGCGCGGATCTCCGTCGGGAGAGACGCCAAAAATTGATCTCACAACACGAAGTCTGTTAAGGACTCGTAGTTCGGATCAACCTTTGAGGATTCTAACCAAAATTTAAAATTCCTCTGAAGAATGTATCCGAATTGACGGAACGTCTGTCCGGGTTTAATATGACCTCCTCGAAATTCTTGGCAGTAGAAATCGGGAGTCATATTATGAGCGGCCAATAACTCAGCTTTTAAGGTGCTGTAGTTAATTGTACACTCAGATGGTAGAGATATAAAAATTTCGCGCAATTTTCAATTTAACAGGAGAAGTAATCTGGCTACACCTTCAGCCTCCAGATCCATGTTATTGATTTCGAGGATCTTTTCGAAGTGGGCTAAAAATGCTCCGAAATCCTCTCCATCCTTGAAATTGGGGAGCTTTAGTGAGAGATTGGGGGAGGAGGCTTCGGAACGGAAACTGGCGGACTGTATCTCTGCTTCAACACGAGCTAATTCAATCTGATGGTAAAGCTCAGCTTGTCTTCTCCGTTTCTCTCTTTCTTCTCGTTGAAATTCTCTTTCTCTTTCTTGTTCTTCTCGCTGGATTTCTCTTTCTCTTTCTTCTAATTTGATTACTCTTTCTCTTTCTTGTTCTTCTCGTTGGATTACTCTTTCTCTTTCTTGTTCTTCTCGTTGAATTTCTCTTTCTCTTTCTTCTCGTTGGATTTCTCTTTCTCGTTCTTTTTCTTCACGCTCTTTTCTTTGCTCCTCTTGAACGTACTCAATTAGTTCTTTTCCGGAGAGTCCCAAGGATTCTCCTTGCGCTTTAAAGATTTCGAACTGAGTCATCTTTGCACTTGGGGGCGCACTATTCAACCAACTAAAATTCCTTGCAACAAGAAATATGCCTTCTAAAGAATTAGCCTACCTAAATATGGGCACTGACCTATTCGTACTTGGTTTCTCGATCTAAATAACCACTGATTAAAATCACAAAAAAACACAACAAATTATTATCACCGTTCCTTGAGCTACTCCAGCTTCTTAAGTTTAAAAAAAAAGGGGATAGCAATCGTTAAAACAAAAGGGAACTACTATACTCTATTATTGTAACGAATAACACTATGCTTTACTCGATGAGACCAGTGTTTGCAAAGATATAGCGTTAAACCTTACACACCTGATACCAAATTTAAATCGTATATATATATATATATATATATATATATATATGTCGTAGAATGGACTCTCGACGATATACCGTATATGACTATTCGTTGAGGGAACTTCTTTAATTATCTTTAGAATGCGTTAATGTCTGGCGGCCGATATTATGTATCTTCGATATGCTTAAGAAGTGGAACTGAGCTCAAGGATAATAATATTGCTATCATTAATAAAATAGAGTTTTATTAATAATAACTATCAACAAACACAAGACGGAAAATATTGACATAACCAGAGAATGGAAAGGGTCGTGGGGGCTCGGGCTAATCCGAGGATTAAAGGATTTAAAAAGGTAAAACAAATATAGAGTCAAAGAGATAGGATGGTTCGCTAAACCATTTAAAGCACAGGATAGAATTGACAAAAGGGTTCAATACTCAAAGGTAACGTTTGGCTTACGTAACTTTATACTAGTGGTGCAGTGGAAGGCGACGTGAAGGAATTTTCGGTCCGCTGGCGAGTTCCAGCCGAAGGGGCGGGAATAAGATGATCCTGACGTGGCGTCTTGGGAATGAGAACCGTTTCTCGACGAACGGCTTGAAGAACAATGACTGTTCTACGTTGTTCTCTTCTGAACAAAGGTGGGGTGAGAACTGTCTCTTGTCTACGGGCTCAAGAACAATGGCTGTTCTAATGTTGTTCTCCTCTGAACAACAAGGGGGAAGGGTGAGAACCGTTTCTTGGCGAAGGCCTCTAAAGAACAATGGCTGTTCTACGTTGTTCTCTTCTGAACAATCAGGGGGGGGGGAGAACCGTCTCTTGTCTACGGGCTCAAGAACAATGGCTGTTCTAATGTTGTTCTCCTCTGAACAACAAGAAGGAAGCCTTTTGGACTCGGCGTCGCAAAGGTTCGAACTTTGGCACTCAAGGGATTTTGTCCTCCTTCTGGACAAGTGATGGTGAATCTCGAGGTCGAGGTCCCTTGGCGCACAAAGGGAGAGAGGGGCGTGCTGATGTTTCGCGACGAAAATCTGGATCTCCAATCTGATCTTAGTGGTAAAGTTTCCATCTAAATAGTTGAGACACTCCCTTGGCGTGGGGGACAATGGAGTGGGAACTTCGAGTGAATGCACAGCCGAGGCTGGGAACAATGCCTTATCTGCCCATAAGCCTAACTCAATCTGGCAAGGTCGGCGTATGGGGGCGAACAGGGGGACGATAACCTCCTTGTTTAAACATTGACATCCGGTGGCTGCGATAAGACGCCAAGCTTCGAAGCGAAGATGCACGTGGGAGCATCGTGGTTTTAAATAATATGTGATAGGAGTTGAAACTAACGCTGCCTCAACCCGTTCTATCACTTATATATATATATATATATATATATATATATATATATATATATATATATATATATATATATATATATATATATATATATATAATTCCTCATTTTCTACTGACTCACATGGTATGTATACATTAACAATATACATTACTCGACAGTTAAGCACTATTTTAATACCAACAACCCAATCATAATCAAAAGTTAATCCACTTATATAATGTTCTAATTTTGAATTCCATATTATTGTTACACCTTTTTTATTTTTCCTACCTACTAATAAGCAGTTACTATCATCATTTGGAGAGTTTGCCCCCTTCCCCCTATGATTTAAAAAAAAGTGTATTAATCTCTTTACATTCCGTTTTTGATATCCATGTCTCCTGTAGTAAAACTATCTCAAAATTATTTATTATCTTATTTAAACCAATTTCATTTGTTCGCAGACCCCTGCAATTGTAACTAACTACATTTAATTTACTCTCCATTATGAGCTAGAATATTACTTGTACGTTGTGGTCTGAACCAATTGAAAGAGATTCCTTTTGTCCATGTTGATGGGTCTATAAAGATTGAAGGGTCTTCACATTGAGCTTCCACTTTAAAACTACTGTAATTTTCAGGAAATTTTGATGGCATTTTGGTGCATTTCGCATCTATGTTTGTCTTCTTTTTAATATAACTTTTGAGTTCTTCTTCTGTATAGTCAGGTGCAAATTTGGTTAAATAGACTCTATCAAGCCTTTAGCAACTCTAATGCCTTCATCTGATGATGTACCGACTTTGATAGGTTTCTTGGATTTTTCTATCAAGTTCTTTATAGAGTTAATTAATTTTGTACTATCGGATTTTAGTATTTTTCCTCTTGCTCCAACATTGAACCACGGGTTTGTATCAGTGTCAACGGCTAGTAGAGTTGGGTTTATGCATTCATAATTACTTTCATCATCTGTTTGGGCTGATTTTCGGTTCTCATTAGAGTCCTTATTTGTATTGGTGGAGGTTGGATTGACTTGATTGCCATCTTGGTTTTCACTAGAAATGGGTTGAATAGTTTGGGTGGTAGTGTTAGGATGAGAGTCTGTATCTTCTGTGGGGTTTTGATTCTTTATTTTTGGTTTGACTTTAGGTGGAACTGGGTTATTCGAATTTTGAGTCAGAGAGCCTTTTAGAAAATTAAGCTTTTGGTTATGCTGATAAAAGAGCTTGTTGTGCTCATTAATAATTGATTTTGATTACTTATTTGTTTCCTAATTTCTTTTAAAGTATCAGATATATCTTTTTCTACTTCTTGATGAGTCGTCAAGGTTGCTTTAATCAGTTTTACTTCATCAGCAAGGGATCCTGTATTGTCAATTATAATTACATATTTATATACAAATATTAACTTTCCAAACGCATAACTTAAATCATCTATGTATCCTTCAATATTCTCTATAACATTCAATTTGTATGCCTTAAATATCCTCTCCGTTATTTAATTCAATTTGATATAATAATAATAATAATAATAATAATAGCTTCAAATTATAGATTATTGTAAGATTATAATATATCCTTTTTTTCTTAACTTGAATCATTACATTCCCATGAGAGCTAGGAGAGTTCAAATCTTCGTTATCCTTATGGTACGATCATTCAAAGCCAAAACAAAAAAAATTATGTCCGTACTGATTGTTTCAAATTGCTATCTAAGGCCCAAATCAATTCATGCAATATTTAGAAGCTCTACACTCTCCTTGGGTACATATCTTCCTTGATTTCAGTTAACTCTTTAATGCGAGCTGTTCTTTCACTGGTTACCGGTTTGGCTCAAGATGGCCAGGTGGCTGTACCTATTAAATTCTGGAGGGAGATACTTGGAAACAATGCCTTTGAGCCTGAAAATAAGAACCGTTTGAAGCAGAAATGTTGGGATCTACCTCTTGCTCTCTGTAAAATAAATGACCTCAAAGAGATGGTAAATCAGGTTGCAAGAGTCCGTCTGTAGCCGCAGGGCATCCTGATAGTGGCTGTTGGCGGTCAGCCATCTCGGTCCCATCTTTAGCAACTCAGTTGGATCCAGAAGGCCTTAGGGTTGCCATAGCTTTGAGCGTGGGTGCGCCAATTTGTGAGACACATATGTGTAAATGTGGATCTGGTGTTGATCCTTTAGATCGCACCTCTTGTCTTGTCAGCTGGTTGCTGGAAAGATACAGAGACACTATGCCCACAATGACATAGTATGCCGAACCCTGAAAGAGTGGGATTGCTAGCTGTTATGGAGCCGGTAGGACTTGACCGAGGGGATGGTAAGCGTCCATATGGGATAACAATGTTCCCTTTTAGGAATGGAAAGAGTATGTGTTGGAATGTGTCAATACTTATTCTGAGCCTGTTTTTAACAGGTCAGCTGCCTCTGTAACTTCAGCTGCCACAACTGCAGAAAATTAAAAACAAAATAAAGTATTTTGGCCTGACTCAGAGGTTTCTGTTTAAGCTAATAGTTACCGAAACTAGTTGGCTCTTTGGTCATTCAAGTACACGAGTTAATAAAGAAATAGGTTCTCTTCTCAGGGAAACTATTGGTGACCCTAGGAAGGCTGGATGTTTCAAGCAAAGACTAGATATTGCAGTTCAGAGGGACAATGCAATTAGTATACTGAATGGGGTCCGAGTCGCTCATGGTGTTAACCTGGACTTATACTCCTGAGTTTTATTTATACCTTTTCCCTTTTATTATAAATAAGTCATTTGACCCAATTTTTCGTATACAGACCCCATCCAAGGATGTGACACTGGACCACTTCTGTCTATGGCTGTGAGTCAACCTCATATTCTCATCAGGCTATTCCATGTTTGGGATTATTAGTTTTTTTCTACAATATCGTCCCCAAGTATGCATCTTCACCATGTCTAGCGCTCTAATGTGATTGAAAAGTACAGTGTACTGTTCTTAGAGTAATCTTACGCGTCAGGAGGATAGAATATGAGGATAAGCTAAAGAAATTTAGTGTTTTTATTAGATGTGGAATGCTCGGGGGCAATTTTTTGCACCTATCTAAATTATGCACTGAATCATATCACGACACTTTGTTTGAGTTATCTGAGGATGAAAGAATAGAAGGACATGGGAGAAAATTTCGATAAAAACACCGCTTATAACCTGACAAAAAATAAAAGGGCCACTAGGCCGTATCAAAGTTAACTCAGTAAGAATATCTATAAAACTACTACTATGGTATAAATAAATTGACTCCATTGGATTGAATTGCAAACCATCAAACAGTAGAGTCATAAGTGAGTCAGTGTTAAACATAATATAACATGATTTCACGGATGATAAAAGCCACAAGGGCATATCATATTGAATTTAGAATAGAAGAATCCAAGTGTACAAGTACCAATAAGAAGTATACACATAATCCAGCAAAATCAAGTTTTATTTATATATTCTCTTCTGCATATAATTGGCGTGGTTGGAGCGATGCCCGAATTGCGTCTTAAGTAGGCTCAACGAGGAACCTCACAAATGAGCATCCTGCTGTACCTATGAAATCCTGAAAGCGGGCATACGTATTAATTACAGAAATAATATACCATGTAGTAGTAATTAACCAATTTAGAATAAATAATACTTATATATATATATATATATATATATATATATATATATATATATATATATATATATATATATATATATATATATATGGGAGAACCGGGAGGGTCCGTACGATTTTCAACAAAATAATTGCAATAATCCTATAAATAAAATTCTATAACTTTTTTTAATTCGTATATTCTATCACCTTTTCTCTAACTTGTGCAATAATGATGTAGTTTTATACTAATAAATAAGACAATGATAATTTCCACAAAATTATTAAAATATTTTACGCATGATCCCGAGGAGGCGGGTGGTCCCGTACATTCAGATGGAAGGGGCCGTCCATATGTAACATTCTAATTTTAGAAGTTCTAATGTTTTACTTAGAAGGAAATAATAACTGGGAGTCAGGCAGAAATGTTTATTGCCATAAAAATAAGAAAATATATATTTTTTCACATTCATATTAAGTAAAAAAAAAAAGAAAGAATATTTTTTCCACATTCATGTTGCAATTTCAGAACAGAAACCATTAGGCCTATTTCATGGTATAATTTTGAAATGAAATGCCAAATTTATATAAACCAGAAGAACTTTTAGTTTTGTGAGTATGAGGAATAGGAAGCACTCCCAAAATGTGTTGCTTATTTACCACAGACTCGTCCCGAATATCAGGATATCTGAATGTGTTCCCTGTGCTACAGTTTTGAGGTAGTCGTACATATGCTACATTAAAATCCCCGTTATAATCTTCATTACTTTTCAGTTTGCCTACATAACAAACCTTGACTTTCTTCTTTGTCTCCAACTCAATCAAGACAAAATCATTTTTCCAAGTTGATTTTTCAACAAACTGGCTCACGACTGCAGAGCTTTGAAATTCATCAGAGAATTCTTCTTCATCTGAAAAAAACAACATATATTACATTTCGGAACATTTATTTATAAGTGCATAGGCTAGTATAAATATAAACACTCAGTGCAATAGCATTTACCTTTTATCTATATTTAATGCAAAGCATACATTTTTAAAATTTTATTAGTATCAGGAGGATCCGGATACAACTGGACGAATCCTCCCTCATCCACATTTTTCATGTAAATTCTCAATATCTCATTTCCAAAGTTTATGCTGACACGATATATTTCATATAAATTGCACAATTGATAACTAAAGAATGAGAAAAAAATTCATTAAATATGATAAAAAGGGAGGAGCTACACCTAACACAAGATCCACTAAAAGCTACATCGTAAATGTTAAAAAAATGAAATTCTTGCCTGCGGAAAATTTTGCCACAAAACATTCGTCAAAGTCTGAGCATCGACTGATATGATGATTTCCACTTTTAAAAAGCAAAAGAGTCAACACTTGAGTCATATTTATTATTTAGTGAGTGGAGCTGTCCGAATCCTCCCACCGTACGGAGCCTCCCGGTTCTCCCTCATATATATATATATATATATATATATATATATATATATATATATATATATAAATATATATATATATATATATATATATATATATATATATATATATATATATATATATATATATATATATATATATATATATATATATATATATATAGTACAAGAGGAATAAGAATTGGACGCGAATGAGCAAATGAGACAAGAAACCGGAGGGGTTTTTTAAAGGCAAGAGAGAGGGATATTAGAAGAATCCAGAATCAACGGGAGCAGAGGGCGGCACAGTGAAGGCGATCTTTTACCGAGAAGACAGAAATAACGCCAGGGGAAAAAGTTTTGAATTCCTGGCCGGGACTCGAACCCGGGTCTGCTGATTGCCGGACAGATGCTTTACCACTAAGCTACCAGGCACAATAACTATATTTCACCCAAAGCGTTACCTCATCAAACTCAGTATCTCCCTAAACTAGGAACTTTCAAGGAATTTTTATACCACATCCTCTTACCCGCTCACAATTTAAAGGTTCACTGTCCATGTCACATACAAAGAAAGCAACTACAGGATGTGCGGGCGATTATACAACCACCACAGGGCTATGCCATTTTTATTTTCTGTCTTTCAAATAAAATTTGAAGACAGAAAGAAAGATGCAGAAACCTGGTGTAGTTGACTATAAATACATATAGTACAAGAGGAATAAGAATTGGACGCGAATGAGCAAATGAGACAAGAAACCGGAGTTTTATTTAAAGGCAAGAGAGAGGAACATTAGAAGAATCCAGAATCAAAGGGAGCAGAGGGCGGCACAGTGAAGGCGATCCTTTACCGAGAAAACAGAAATAACACCAGGGGAAAAAAAAATGAATTCCTGGCCGGGACTCGAACCCGGGTCTGCTGATTGCCGCTCAGATGCTTTACCGCTAAGCTACCAGGCACAATAACTATATTTCGCCCAAAGCGTTACCCTGTAGGAGTGCGAAGATGTATAAGAGAAAAACTTACTTCCAAAAGCGAGAATATAAATAGCCCATTAAATTATCAATTCAGGACGGACTACGCCGTAGCGTGACGGTAGAGTGCTAGCCTCTGGATTCAAAAGACCCGCGATCGATCCCCAAAGTCCACAATTTTTACGAAGAAAATTACGAAGAAAACGGAGACCACGAAAAACGCTTTAAGGACAACTCAAGAAATCGACTCAAGAGAAAACCGCTGTCAAGTAAAACGGAAATAAAACGACTTCAAAGGGGTAACTCATCTCAACTCATCAATAAATCATCATGTCATTAGAATTGGAAGGAATCATCAAATCGTCGTTAAAGGGAAGATACATCAAGAATTACGAAGGTAAAGAATTAACCCAGCCAAATTATAGAAGAAGCAATCTCAGCCTACAAGCATACGAAGAGTCAGATTACTGGAAGAAATGTTTCAAGGGGCAACTTCAGTTAAGAAAGTAGTTAAATAGATTCGAATATAGAAATCTCAAGATGAATGATATTGATAAATACGTGATAAATGCCCCCCCCCCCCCATAACCCCCATCAAACCCAGTATCTCCCTAAGCTAGGAACTTCCAAGGTAGTTGTACAGCCCTGTGGTGGTTGAATAATCACCCGCAGATCCTGTAGTTGCTTTCTTTGTATATATATATATATATATATATATATATATATATATATATATATATATATATATATATATATATATATATATATATATATAATTAGGTTGAGGAATAAGTTCTTGCGTTTTTTTTAATGTTGTGTTGATTTAAGTTTTGTTGACGTTATTTGTGCACATATTAAGAAACAATAATAAATAATGAGAGCAAAATTTGCAAAGGTTATGCTACGTCTCTTAACAGCGTAGGCTATTAGGCTTTTGATTAGGCTACGTCTTGAAGTTGAGCAAGAAGTCATTGCGGTTTATTTAAAGGTGTGTTAATTTAATTTTTGTTCTGTACCCTCAAAATGGAATTTCAAGTTGAAAGAAAGGCGTATTTTCGACACTTATTGTTATTAATTTTCAATCGAGATGAGAACAATGCAAACGCAGCCAAAGCTCGTCGCGATATTTGTGCTGTGTACGGAAAAAATGCTTTATCAGAAAGGACAGCTCAATGGTGGTTTTCACGTTTCAAAAACGGTCATTTCAATCTTAATGACAAAGAACGTTCTGGTCGCCCCATTAAGTTGGATGAAGATCGATTAACGACCTTCTTCATGAAAATCGTCGTCAATCGACTAGAGAATTGGCTGTACAATTGACGTGTGATCAGAAAACTGTAGTGAATCACCATTCGATGGGAAAAGTTCAAAAACTCAGTGCATGGGTTCAGCACGCTTTGAGCGAAAGCAACAAACTTCAACGCTCCACGATTGCCGCAGGTTTGCTTGCTCGTCACAAGGCTACTCGTGGATATTAGGACAGATTTCTTTTCCGCATCATCACTGGCGACGAAAAGTGGTGTGTTCATTTCAACATGAACCATCGAAAACAATTGCTTAGCCCCAATAAAAAAAAACACTTCCGCGATTAAAGCAAGGACTTCATCCACGAAAGACGTTGTTGTGTGTGTGGTGAGATTGTGAAGGCATCATTTTTTTATGAGTTCCTTGCGAACAACGAGATTGTCAATGCAGAACTCTACGTTCAAAAAATGTACCGACTCGCCGAAGCTATTCGTGAAAAGCGACCTCATTGACGTTATGGAGTCCTTCTGCAACACGACAATACTCGTCCTCACATTGCCAATATGATAAAAGATGCCATCCAAACGCTTAATTGGGAAATCCTGACGCATCCTCCATATTCACCAGTTTTGCTCCATCGGATTTCCATCTGTTTTTATCGTTTTCTAACAATTTGCGCGGCGTTTCGTTGAATACTGGTGTGGAATTAAGAACCTACTTAGACAAATTCTTCGAGTCAAAATCCAGAGATTTTTATTGCATGGGCATTGAAAAACTAGTTGAACGTTGGGAAGAAGTCGTAAATAATAACGGAGAATACATTATTGATTAAATTGCATATTGTTATTAATTAAAAATTAACTTTTTCTAAAATTGTTAATGGTAATGAATAAATTTGATAACACCGCAAGAACTTATTCCTCAACCCAATATATATATATATATATATATATATATATATATATATATATATATATATATATATATATATATATATATATATATTCAGTACATTCCAACGTTTCGGGTTATTACAAAACCCATCTTCAGGAGCTAAAAACAAATTCTAAATTAGTAAGCTGTATTCATTTTTTCAATTCCTTCCTGTTTTCACTCGTCATTGTGATCCGACCATGTAAGGTAATGTTTCAGTGTCTATATTTTAGTTTTACCTTTTTTTTGTATCCAATTCTCTATTTTTCCATTTCAATTGTTTAATTTTGTAATATTACATTTACTTTGTTTGTCCTTAATTGATAGTATCTCTTTAAAAATATTTTGCTGTTCCTTACCTCACTATTTTTTTTGTTCATTAACGTAACGTTCATTTTATATTTTTAACGTCGTTTTTTGTGATTTTCTCTGATCTGTGGTTTTTGAACTTGTGCTGTTATTTATGTTTTTAGGCTTAGATTACTTATTTAGAATTTGTTTTTAGCTCCTGAAGATGGGTTTTGTAATAACCCGAAACGTTGGAATTAAAGATGGGACCCGCCTTCTTGGTTTTGTCCTTCTTACTGAATATAAGACACAAGCTTTTTAGAAAAAATCTAGGTGAATATATATATATATATATATATATATATATATATATATATATATATATATATATATATATATATATATATATATATATATATATATATATATATATATGTACAAATAAGAAGTATACAGATAATCTAGCAAAATCAAGTTATTTACCATTTTTAGACATCCTCATTACCAATATTAATGAAACAATAACGACCAAAGTACATATTGAGGCCATCAATGCAGGACGTTGCATGAATGCAGACAGCGAATGCCCTAAACGCTACCGAACGAGCGTGATCACATCCTATATTAACACTGCTTTCACCCACTGCACTACATTGAATGGTACACACAATGAACTTGGGAGAGCTACCCATATACTCCTTAAACACTAATTCTCCAATAAGAAATACAGACAGTTATAAGAATTAAAATGGAACGATGGTAACTGTCAGAACCCCAGAAGAACCGACATACAGACAAGGAAAACATTATAGAACTCTATTACAAGAACACCGTACAGACGAGAGAGCAATCAAGGACATTATTAAGCTAGGAATAAAACCCACGAATGCCTAAAAAAAAATCGCATTAACCATCTACTATCAAAATAGACGGACATCCCTCCTTTTCATGAAAAATAACCCAAAACCTCCACCTTAACCGAAACAAAGGACCCATCTGAAATATGAGTACACATCTACCTTAGGAGACTGTGAGCTCTTACCTAACTCGTATATTGGAATGACCGAAACCCAGAGCTGGGCGTTGCAGCAACGAGTTGCGCCTTTGTCGCACTACGAATAATTTCGAAGTCGCAGAGTCGAAAGTCGCAAATGTTTTGAAAAAGTTGGACTAAGCAAAGTCACGCCGCCAATTTTATCCGACTTTAAACAGGAACAAAGTCAATTTTTTAAAAAGAAATTGCCGCGGCAATATCCTCGACTTGGTTTTCACCTCTGAGGATGACATCGTTGAGGACCTCTCTGTTGGCGAAGAGCTCGGTGGCAGTGACCACCGACTAATTAGATTTGTAGTCATAGTCCCCAAGGCAGAGCCTGCAACTAGTAAATCAAGGAAACTCGATTTGAGAAGAGCATACATTGCAGGTCTACGCGCGGGACTGACTGACGTGAGGCTAGAAGAGTGCGATGCTGTTGAAGACTCTTGGAACAGTTTCAAAACCACATTCATGAGTCTTCAATCGCGTTTTATTCCTCTGAAATGCCCCCGTCGGTCCTCTGTTCAACCAAAGTGGTTTAATCGAGAAATCGGGCAACTGCTTAGGGAGAAGAGAAATCTGTACCGGCAATCGAAGATCTCGGGTGACTTTGACGAATACCGGAGGCTAGCCAGGAGAGTGAAGTCCAGTATAAGGGTGGCTAAGCGGTCTGAGGAACTCCGAGTGGCGAGATTCTGTAAAGAGAATCCCAAGGAGTTTTTTGGATATGTGAACAGCCGTAAACCAATCCGTCGAACGATTGGCCCTTTGAGGAATGAGGAGGGGACATTAAAGCATTCAGATGCAGAAAATGCTAACCTCCTCAACGACTACTTCTCTTCAGTGTTTACTGAAGAGTGTGGTCCCATTCCCCAGCCGACGGATTCCTACTCGGGGGAAAAGCTGGAGGCAATGGACTTCACCGAAGGAGAAATAAAGAAAAAGATCGCTGACCTAAAGACGAATAAGTCCCCTGGACCGGACGGGTTTCTACCTAAAGTGTTGAAGGAAGTGTGCGATGAAGTATCACGACATCTGTGCGCTATCTTTAACATGTCAATCCGGACCAAATGCGTTCCTAGAGACTGGCGTGAGGCGGGGGTGACTCCTATCTTCAAGAAAGGAGACCGTAACCAACCGTCGAACTACCGACCTATCAGTCTGACTTCGATAGTCGGTAAACTCATGGAAAGCATCATGATGGACAAAGTGACGTCGTATTTAGAGTCAAAAACCTGCTACTGAGGAGTTCCCAGCACGGCTTCCGAAGGCAACGGTCATGCCTGACGAACCTTGTAGAATTCTTCCACTTCGTTTTCAGTGAGCACGATCGGGACAAGGCGGTGGATGTGGTCTACCAAGACTTTCAGAAAGCCTTTGATAAGGTACCACACCGCGGCTTTCTTCGGAAAGTGCGAGCGCTTGGCATAGACGGAAAGGAGGCCGGCTGGATCGAGAACTGGCTAAGTGGCAGACGGCAACGGGTGTTGGTGAATGGACAGTCTTCTGAGTGGGTGCCCGTTACTAGCGGGGTGCCTCAAGGTTCTGTCCTGGGACCACTACTATTCATCATCTACGTCAACGACATGGACGGTGACATGGTTGCCAAGATTTCCAAATTTGCCGACGATACCAAGCTTGGTATGAACGTTGCAAAGGATGGAAATACTGCCCGCCTGCAGGAAGATCTTGGGAAGATTGGGGAGTGGTCGGACACGTGGCAAATGCCTTTTAACGTGGGGAAATGCAAAGTGATGCATATCGGCCACAGAAACCCCCAATCTCAGTATATCCTTAAGGGCACTGCTATTGAATCCACCGACACTGAGAAGGACTTGGGTGTAACAATCACTAGTGACCTCAAGTTCTCGAAACAGTGCATTGAGGCGGAGAAAAAGGCCCAAAGGATGCTAGGCTATATTAAGCGCCAGTTTGGTTATCGGAACCAGGAGATTGTACTGTGCCTGTACAACTCACTTGTCCGACCGCACCTGGAGTATGCCGTACAAATTTGGAGTCCTTCGTTTCGAAAGGACATCGCAAGGTTGGAACGCGTACAAGCTAGGGCAACCAAACTGATTCCCTCTATCTGACATAAAAGTTATGAGGATAGACTAAGGGAGTTAGATCTGTTCTCGCTGGAAACCCGTAGACAGCGTGGTCAGCTCATCGAAGTTTTCAAAATACTTCGAGGGTTCGACAATGTTGACTACCGGGATATTTTCACACTGAGTGAGAACAGAACGCGCAATCACGGCTTCAAACTTGAACTGAAGCGTTACAACCGCAATCTGTGTGGAAACTTTTCCCCCTACAGTATCTGCGGTAAGTGAAACACACTTTCAGTGGAAGTTGTCAACAGTGAATCTGTTGACCAGTTCAAGTAAAGACTAGACAAAGTCTTGAAAAGTGGCCGTTTAGGGACGCAAAACAATTGAGCAGCCTTGAGCCCGCTCGATTGCTAGCCTAAAGGCACTCTCTTTGAATGGACCGTAAGGTCTCCTAGGGTACTTACTTTCCTTGTTACTCCTTGTTACTCTGCAGCTGTGGAGAGGCTATTCAGCACGGCCGGGGACGTCCTCAGAGCCAAGAGGTCCTCCCTGGTTGAGGTCAACTTTGAGGAGCTTGTGTTCCTCAAAGGGAACATAGACCTCCTGGAGGGAAAGATGGGCCAGGAGGACATGGCAGAGGAGGAGGATGACCTGGAGATATTAGTTTAGGTTGTGTTTAAAAAATAAAATTAAAAAACTAATAAATATGTGTTTTTCCGCCTTATCAAAGCATGTTCCTGTTATCGCGCTAAAGTTTACTTTATAATTTAGCGCTGAGTCGCAGTCGCAAAGTCGCTGTCGCAGTCACACCAGATCCGGCGGCAAAGTCGCACCTGAAAAAATTAAAGTCGCGCCCAGCTATGTCGAAACCACACTTTCAAGAAGAATATCATACCACTTCAACAACAGTGCACGTAAAAAACATACACAAGAAATACATGGAACTTGCCTTAACAGAAAAATGATCGAAGAAAACACCCAAATTTTAGACTATGCTCCCAACAGACACCAATTAATCTATGGGGTGTGAGAAGAGTCTCCCTTTTGTAGTTTTGTAGGCTGGGTTATTAGGTGATCGTAGCTTCTTCTAAAGGAAAAGGAAATTTAGAGCTGGATTTCAACTTCTTTATTCGGCGGGAGCGTAGACTTGTCTCAAGTAATGTACAGGAAATAACTGCCATGTCGATCTTAATTGTAATCTCTTTTCGTGAGTTCGTGAATTGTTGTAAGTGAGTAGGTGTGTGTAGGGGACAAAAGGGTGTGTGGATAGATAGATGAAAATAGACAAGTGGTGAAATAGAGAGGAGTGTAGGAGAGTGCAAAGTGATGCTAGGTGCCTGGTGGTTAAACCTATCTATTTTATTATTTTCTTTTTGTGTGCCGTTTTTGTTGTTGTTGATTAGAGTTTACCTTTTTATGGCGTTCAAGCCATTTGTCTTCATAAACTTAATGTTTTTTGGTATGTTGTGCGCATTTGCTGATGTTTATGTAATGAATACTTAATTTATGTGCTTAGTTTTCATTGTTTCTTATTTATTTTGTATTGTGTAATATAGTGTCTTGTATTTCTTCTTTTTTTCTTGTCATGTTAGGTTGGTATGTCTCGTTCGGTGATAGATGGTCAATATCAGTGATTTTTCATAATTCAGATATATTGAGTTTTCGTTGGTTTGTTGTTACTTCTGTTGATTAATATAGATTTCTTTCATGCGTAGAAGGGCAATTCGTCTCCCCCGGTGACTAGGTTGGCGGAGCTTGGAAATCTGGCATGACATACAGCTCTTCTGTTCTGATTAATCATTTAAATGATTTCCTCATTCAGTTCTCGATTAACTCATTCCTGCATATTCTGTGTCCGTTCTTCTATGACTTTGTTAATGGGTGTATACATGCTTCCCTGTGCAGCTCTTCTTGGTGTCTTCTTTCCCGCCTATGTGTACCCGGAATTAGGTACGCACATTTGTTTTGCCCTGTTTCTAGTCTCCTCTTTTGTGTCTTCGAGACACAAGAGAGGGTGGAAGCAGTGTACCGCAACGTAGATCTTACAAGTGCTTTGTAGTTATTTTTCCTGTTGCTTTCTCGGAGACTTTTGAACATATATAGAGTCCTGACTGCAGCTGAGGCCTTGGAGATTCTATCTGCGACGTGCTTCTTGTACCCAGACGAAGTAATTTTCATTCCGAGTACATTGCAATCTCTTTGCGAATTAATGTAGGTGAGTAGTTGTGTGTAGGGGACAAAAAAAGTGTGTGGATAGATAGCTGAAAATAGAAAAGTGGTGAAAAGAGAAAGAAGTGTGGAAGGGTGCAAAGTGATGATAGGCACCTGATGATCATGCCTATCGCTTTAATTATTTTCTTGTGTAGTTTTTGTTGTTGTTGGGTATAGTTTACATTTTTTCATGGCGTTCAAGCCATTTGTCTTCAGAATTTTAATGTTCTTTGGTACGAGGGGTGGTCAATAAGTTTTGCAATTCGGATATAAGGAAACGAGATATGAGGAAAAGTGTTTTATTATTTTTCAATATAACTACCCTCGACTTCAATGTACTTGGCCACTTGTCCCCGAGGCTTCGAATTCCCGACAACGAGAAATCTCCTGACTGCTGTTCAATCCACTCCTGAACGGCGAGCTGGACATCTTCATCGTCGCCAAACCAGCGTCCACGCAGTGCAGCCTTGAGCTAGCGGAATAAAAAGTATTCGCTAGGGGCCAGATCTGGACTGTAGGTGGGATAGTTGAGCTCCTCGAATCCTCACTCGCGCAGGGCAGCTTGTGCAACTCTGGCCTTGTGGACTTTGACGACGTTGAAGTCGATCATGGGGCGTGAGGTTTCTAGGGACCCAACGGGCAGAGACCTTGGTCTTGGCCAAATTGTCATGGTTGATGTTGATAACACTTCCATGTGATATTTTAAGTTTTCGCTCGATTTCACGACCTTCACCCGTCGATATTCGAGGATCATCCTCTCCACACGGGCCACATTGTCCTCGTTGGTCATGTCTGATGGGCGTCATGGACGAGGGTCATCTTCAAGGGACTCACGACCATGGAGGAACTTCCTATTCCAGCAAGCAATGGTTGCATAGGAAGGGGCGGTGTCGAAGTACACTGTAACCATGCGTTCATGGATCTCTTATGCATTCTTGCCCTCATTGGTCAAAAATTTGATCACTGCGCAGTGCTCAACCTTCTCCATTGTTTAAAAATTTGTGACTGACGATCTGCGATCAGCTACTGCTTCTTAAATAGACGAGGCAAGAGCGTGCGGCTGCAGGTCCTGACTTGTCATAACTTATCCTAATACCCCCACAAACAGCCATCCCCCTTCCTGTGTTTTTCCCTACCGATTCACAAAACTTATTGACCGCCCCTCGTATGTTTGTGCATTGCTGTTGTTTATGTAATAAATTACTTTAATTTTGTGCTTAGTTTTTGTTGTTTTTTGTTTGTTTTGGTTCGTGTGTAAAATTAGTGTCATTTGTTTCTTCTCTCTTCTCGTCGCGTTTGGTTAATGAGTCTTGATCGATTGTAGTTTGTCAAAGTTCGGTGAGTATTCTTAATTCGGAGTTATATTGAGTATTGATTGTTTTTGTCGCATCAGGTGTTAAAATTACGCTTCCTTCATGCGTAGAACGGCACTTCGGCTCCACCAGCCATCAGGTTGGCGGAGTTTGGAAATCTGGCTCGACATACACCTCTTCTGTTCTGGTTAATCATCTGAGTGATTTCCTCATTCAGTTCTCGATTAACTATATTCCGTGTCCGTTCTTCTATGACTTTGTTAATGGGAGTTATTCCCGCTTTCCTGTGCAGCTCTCCATAACTTCTTCTTTCTAGCCTACGTGTCCCTGTAATTAGGTACGCGCATTTATTCTGCACAGTGTGTAGTCTCCTCATTTGTGTCTTTGGGACACAAGAGAGGGCGGAAGTGGAATAAAGCAACGTGGATCGTACAAGTGCAGTGTAGATCTTTTTCTTGTTGCTTTCTCGGAAGTTTCTGAACATGAATAAAGTTCGGATTGCAGTTGAGGCTTTAGAAATTCGTTCTGTGACGTGCTTGCTGTACCCGGTTGAAGTTATTTTCATTCCGAGTACATTGCACTCCGTGGTGTATGGATAGCGCCTATCCCCCACCCTGACATCATAAAGTAGCTTCTTGCCGATGGGGACAACCTTGAATTTCTCCTGGCTGGATCTAATTTTCTATTGGACCTCGCAGATGTTTAGATTTTCAATTTATGTTGCTGTCATTCGAGTTTGCATAGGCGCATTCCTCCAAGGACATGTTATTATCCGCCTGAAGTCATCTGAAAATTGAATTTGGCAAGTGAGGTTCAAAGGTGCTGCGACGTCCCCAGTGTATATTGAGTAGAGAGTGGGAGACAGACACCAGCCCTGTGGGAGGCCCGCAGTGAGCGGAAACTTAGGTCGCTCCGTGCACCCCATACTGACATACGCCGCCTTCTCCATGACATAGTCATAGAGAGTTCCATCTAAGTTTGCACTTAGGCCCAGCTGTAAGATATTGAACTGCATTTCCCGTTGACACACCTTATCAAATGACTTTGACACATCCCGACAAACAATGTCCACGTAGCTCCTTTCCCGTTTGGCTTGTGCTAGCTTTTCCGTGATGACATTTATTGCCATATCCGTACTTCGTCTTCTCCTAAACCCAAATTGATATGGGTTGTAAAGGGAGTTCTCCTCCAGGTAAGACTCCAGTCTTCCCTTGTCTTCTAAAGAGAGCGGAATATACAGGAGGAGAAATCTCGCAAAGCGAATACCAGCTACGCACAGGAAACTAAAAGTCAGAAGGAAAAAACACTGCTGCAATTAGACCCGACAATGAACCTTGACCTAGTAATGTTCGTAATACACGCTCATTTTATTAATATTTCCAAGCCAGGAAGTTACGCAGCCGAGCTAAACCGAATGTTGGCACAGAACGGGATGAAACCTATGTGGTTCCCCGATAATCCCCCCTTAGTAGACTTATATCAGACTCAGAAAGTAAGCAAGCCTAACCCAGCAACGGGAAATTGTTCAAGATATAGGGACCCTGGCCTGAATAAACCCAGCTCGTCCGAGACACCTGCAAGGATGGAGACTAATCAGACAGATCAGGGAGCAAATGTACTTCAAAAGGCGAGCCAGCAATACAAGAGCACCAAAGAGACCAAACAAGCCACACCAATGCATAATTTAACAGATCTAAACTTCCGTATATATGCCTCACCGTCGGCCCCACTACCAAGATTGACAAAGGTTAAAGATATTATCGAAAGAACGATCAGAGGCAAATATAAATGGGATTACGATTGCAACGCCAGCGAAGAAGACGTGCTCGCGGCACTCAAGGGAGGCAATATCGAGATATGCTCTGAGTCATGTCACAATCTATCCCACGAAAAATTTAAGAAGAAGAGAACTGAAAAAGTAAAGTCGCCTGCACGTGAAGAGCCAGCGAAAGTACAAAACCGCAAGGGAGAATAATATGGACTACAATATGAGATATGCCAGCAGACTAAAGATCTTCTCACTCAATGTAAATGGCTGGGAAGGTAAAAAGTTTGTTTACAACAACATAATTCGTGAAGTAGACCCAGACATAGTCCTTATCGCTGAACACAGCCTCAATGCAGATACTAATCCCATCAAAATCGGCAAGTATAACACCAACACAGCCAGCCACACTAATAAAAGGTACGATGGCGTTGCAATTGCCGTGCGTAAGGGAACCAAGTTCAGAGAAATTAACAACCTGGAGGAGTCGTACCTCGCTATAAAGGTCAGCACGACCATCGACGATCTTGTCATAGCTGTAGAGTACCAGTCCCCAAGAGTGATAGGTGACCTTAACGCCCGCTGTAGGGAAACATGTTATACCATGGCGTTCAATGGATCAGGTACCCCACTGAGCCTTCTTATGGAACGTGACGTGGTGTATAGAGTTGGTCCAGAGTTCGCCAAGTTTTTTACAAGAAGATCCTCCAAAGCCTCTGACATCATCCTCGCTAATTATAACTTTGTATTGAACCATACTACTGTCCCAGGCTTATATACTCCGTCAGACCACGTTAGCATAGTTACTACCTAGCTCCTATCAATATTGCCAAGAGAACGGCAGGCAAAATCGATAACCTCATAGCCTTTGAAAGACGCAACAAAATACGCACTAATACTGACAAATTCAAAGTCCTCCCCATCGGACGTATCAAAACTTAAAATTACTTCAAGAGAGTATGGGAACCATCTCAACGAGAAGGTCACACAGACCGAAATAAGGTTACGACAACTCTATAGATTCAGGAGGTTCTCCTCCTGTAACAAAAAGAAATTGTAAAGGGCCCTAGGTAAGACCGATCATGCTGTACCCTGCCATTCCTTTACAGCTGGAAAGTAGAACCCAAATGAGAAAAGCTCAAGCGGTGCAGAATCAGGCATTACGCCTCATCCTTGATGTCACTCACCTGGACCGCATCCCCTCGACAGACTGCACGATCTCGCGAACATCGAGCCCCTGAACGTGACTCTACACGATAAAGCAAAAGTCATATAATGAAAAATTTACGAGTACATACCGGATAGAATACTCCAAAACGTAAGACTACCCAAACTTCACTACTGAAACAGAGGCTACCGTTACGGATTCGCCAGCAGCCAACTGCGAACGCACGAGGTTGTTGAACCTACATATATATAGATGAACAATCACCGGAAAAACGCTATCCAAAAATAATTTACAAGTAAATAGGACATTAATTCGAACTCTAACATACATGCCTTCATGTAAGTTAAAATAAAAGATCCGTGGTGGACAACAAATGAAACAATAACAAAAAAGAAAAGCAAAAGTTAACAAATAAATAAATAAAAGATCCGTAGTGGACAACAAATAAAACAGGAACTAAAGAGTAAAACAAACGTCAACAAATAAATAAAAGATCCGTAATGGACAACAAATAAAACAATAACAAAGGAGAGAAACAAATGTCAACAAAAATAAATAAAAGATCCGAAGAGGACACAAAAATCAATATGTATGAAGACGCCGAAACCGAGTAAGCTCTACCAAAACAGATAAAGCAAGCTCGAATACAAAGGCTTGAATGATTCTATCCAACAAGCACAAGATGTACAAAAGAAGCTCATGGAAAGCCATTGCTAGACGTACTGGCAGACAATTCTTCTACTTTAATAACACATTTTCTTACTATAACCTATTCTACTATCACACACTAATTTCCTATCTTTAAAATTCATTTTCATTTTTCAAGATTTTTTAATTTTAGCTGCTCATAATTCTTGAACGGAATACATCTAGACGCGTGTCGATGGCACTGAGCGAAGATGAACTTGCGTTCGTTGGGAGGATTTTTCTCGTCGAGCGTGCGTTTTGCGTTGAACAGTCGATATGATTGACGTCATCGACGTCTTGGCGCATCAGACCTTGAAAAATCAAAACTTCGAAGAGTGTCGAGTTTGGCGTCAAACGCTTGGCGCTTTTTATCGTAAGTGTTGCTTAATCGCATCGGCGATGGAACGAGTCTTGATAAGAGCTAGAGATGTGCTGGCGCGCGAGTAAATGTCGATGATATTCTGAACGATCTCTGTGAAGAGATAAAAGCTGACGGTTCAACCGCCCTCCTGAAAATGAAAAATGTAATTAGATTTGATGATATATATATATATATATATATATATATATATATATATATATATATATATATATATATATATATATATATATATATCATACACTCTCTCTCTCTCTCTCTCTTTCTCTCAAGCCGTTTTCAAGCCGTGCTCCCACTCGGATGTGTTCAGTATTGCTCCGGATCCTTGATCAAGTAAGTGTCTAGAATATATCTTTTTTGTATAGTGAGAAGTGTTTGTGCTTTGTTTGGACTTTCTATTCAAATAATTAAATAGTTAGAAGGACTCGTTATCTGTGTCAATTTTTGGATTTGCTTTATTTTTCTTATCAAAGCAGTCATTTTTACATATCTTCTTTTTTCTCATTTAATTTTCCCTTCTTTTATTGAGTGTCTTTTATTAAGTGTTTCAAAAGGTATCACCTTGACAATATTTATCTTTAGGTATTGAGAATTTGCGCATAATATTGTTCAGATTTGTTTTGTTTTTGGCCTGTGCCTGTGTTTCTTTACTTGCTATTACCTTATCTCAGACAATCAGCGACGAGGTCTTAAGCCAGACGGCGCCAGTCTGTCGGCATTTAAACAGGTATATTTTTTACATGACCTTTTTCTATTTACCTATTGATAAATCTGAATTATTTTTATGTGACTTATATTTAACAATTAGAAATTCATTATTATTGTTGTGACATAAATATATTTCACATTAATTACAACTTTTTCTAATCATCAGAGACCTGCGCCAACTTTTCTCGCTGATTTCAAATCTGACTTTAGTTTTTCTTCAGCAGATCAGGTTTTCGAGATATTCGAAAATACAATATGACCGGCGTCGCTGATAGAATGTAGCGTTTTACTCTGATTTCTTTGCCGAAACTGGTGATATATAGTTGCATAGCGCCATTGCTAGAAAAAAATTGCCTTCTGTATATCTCCATGTGCATTGAGGCTCTACCAGGGGAGACAGACTGGACACTGCTTATTCCAGGCTCATATGTTGATCGAAGTGGCCAGTCACGCCTGTCATAATGTTTTGCAGTGGCACGGCTATCCCACAGGCAGAGGAAGAAACAGTACTTCGTGAATCCTCCTTGCATACACATTAGCATGTCTATGACTTTTAGATCACCACAGATGTACTACTGATGGGCTTGGTAGTTTATGGCTTTAACAAGAATATCCATATTGTCATATGTTTACATAAGATGGACAGCTTTCAGACTTGTCTTAGAAGCATCAATAAAGAGACGCCAGTCAGACGCCTCATATGTCTGTGACAAGGCTTCGAACAATCCATTTATATCATGGCGGTAGCAGAGAGGTCTATTCACTGTAAAGAATCAAGTTAAATCACGATTAAGCTTTCTAAAGTAACTCACATGCACATTTATCTCAAGTAATAATTTTCCCTTTAGTCGAGTTGCTAGAGGTTCTGCTTTCTCCTTTGACAGTGACAGATCTCTCACAAGATTATTCAAATCTTCCTGAGTAAATAACTTTCGCTGAGAGTTAGCATTCTCATATTCAACATCCGCATCTAATGTACATGCACCTTCAGTACTGCTATCATCACTGATATCATCAGGCAATCATTAGGTGGAACTAAAAATAAGCAAAGATACATCATGTGAAACTAGTCGGTACGCCGAATCGAGGGCATTCCTATAATAAAAACCTCCTGGGAAACTTAAATATATATATATATATATATATATATATATATATATATATATATATATATATATATATATATATCAATTATTATGTAAAATTCATATTCTGCAATCCTTTAACTTTGTCAATTTAATCGTTCAATTATTTTACTTAACTTTGTCAATTTAATCTTTCAATTAATTTACTTAACTTTTGTAAATTAAATAATTTTATGTACAACTTAATAATTAATTAATCCATTTATTTTACTTTTCAATTCATTTAACGTAATACTGTCCCAAATAACATCTCTTAAAATTTCACACACAAACAAACAAACACACGCTTTCAGCTCGACCAAATAGCACACTATTCTTTCCCATTCGATTCTCACCAGTTTCCATATAAAGGTCGGTAATCATTCCTTCTACAATTAGTCATTTACCTCCAAACAAATCATACTTAGTTAATTCCACTTTCTCTCACAATTCTTTGCAAACGACTATACGAGAGTAGGTCTTAATTATATTTACTTCTCATTTTGCAGCCCCTAATTCACAGTCCATCATAGTCACTATATTATTCACCATGTTATTCACCATATTATTTCACCATATTATTCCACTATATTATTTCATATTAATTTCACATACTTCTATTCTCTTCGCATCTTGTTACTGTAAATCATATGTTACAATATCTTACATTGTATACCTAATCTACTTATCTCATTGTACATTCGTTGATTCTATGAATATATTTATATTTGTTTAATTGTTTTTCTCAGAACCCAGTTCATTATTTCAAAATTTATTTCGCTGTCGTCTTAAGTCTAAAAACTATCAGCAGACAACTTCGATCAAACAAACTTATGGCTATGGTTTTCGAAACGCTATTTAGGCTGATTTATTAAAAGAAAATAAATCACATGAATAACCATATACTATACATTAGAGCAGGAACTACAAATTTGGTGTAGTGCCCATGCTTTATCTTGGTTACCCAGAGGGCAACCGAAGTGGAGTTTGTACATTTTCTTTATATCATTTATGATAGTACGCTGCTGAGATTTTGTTGTAAAATGCCCACATACATAGCAGAATTTATCTGGATGATTTCGGCACTCTCGAGGCATTGTTACTGCTTTGTGGAAATATTTGGAAGACTCCCATGATCAACGCAGAAGGAGCAGCTTGGAAGCTGCACAACACATGAGGAACCTGAGAGCATAAAACAGAATTATAAATAATTGCGCAAAATATGCATGCGGGTTACAAATGTAAATGAATTCTTCTCTATATCTCTTTAACCAACAAGAACTTACAAAGCATCTAGTTTGCTCATCTTAGCAGTACAATAATGATGCATGCAATAGCGCAATACCAGTAATATAGTTCATTTTATAATCGCAGGAGACCATTTTGAATTTTTGGCATATCTTCGGATTCAGCATGGAAAATGCATTTAGAAAAGTATAGTAAGGTCTCTGATGAAAAATGTGTGTTGACCAATGTTATATGACCTAATTCGTTAAATAATTAAACAGATTTTCCATTTAAACTTTAGAAACCAGGAATTAGTATAGTTACGAATTAATTTATGTTTTGAGTGGAACGAATATCTACATAAAAGTGAACTCATTACTGTTAAACTTTAATAAGAAGACAGGCAAAAAGCTAGTTTTTTATCATTGAGAAATAGATATAAAGTATTTAACTTTAAAAGCACCTAAAATCTTTCCCAATTAGTAAGAATTATTTAGTGAGTATAATAATTCAGTATGCCCGGTGCAGAGAAGTTGAAAGCATTTTGCTTTAATTGCAAGACAGTCAGTGGTGTATAAATTTTCCGGAACAATCATAACATGACATTACTTCTGTCAGCATATCGGCTCTAGAATTTAATAGTTGTAATTTTAATGCAGACAACTATGCTCTAAAAAATATTGAGGCCAAAGTAGTTGAATTAGAAAATAAGATAGTCTCCCTTTAATCCTTGAACGAAAATTTTACCCAAGTCAATACATCTTTAAGTAAGAAGGTCTGTTCGCCTGGAGCAAGCAGTTGCATTCATAGAAAATAAAATAGAAAGGAATGATAGTGATTTTACTTTAGAGACCAGTAAACGAAAAGTTGATTAAAATATACCACACAACTCTCAAACAGAAATTTATAATAGATCCCCAATACTTACTGAAAACAAAAGGCAACCATTAAATTCTAAGAAAGAGAAGCAGACTTTCCTCATTGGTGATTCTTTAGTAAGAAACTGTAGAGTACGAGAAGTGCAGGCGAGTGGCTTAAAAGCTTCGTTTGAATAAGTCTTTTTTTTTTGAGACTCAGGATGGCCGAGTGGATTCACCGCTAGCTAACAGTGGTCCAGCGATGCGGGAAGCTATTCGCAACTCACCTACGCTACTTTCATTCTTTTTTATTTTTCTTTGCCCCCTTTTCCTACTCCCCGCCACCTACAATGATGCCCAGACCCGGGAGGGGGAGCGTTAGCCCTTGGATAACATTTCAAAACGGATTCTCTTCATTTCTTCAATCACGCTCCGCTTCTAGGAGGGGGGTTGTGTAGCGTACGAGAAGTGCAGGAAAGCGGATTAAAAGCTTCGTTTGAATCAGTCTTTTTTTTAGACTCAGGATGGCAGAGTGGATTCGCCGCTGGCTAACAGTGGTCCAGCGATGGAAAAAGCTGTTCGTAACTCGCCTACGCGACTTTCATTCTTTCTTTTTTTCTTTGTCCCCTTTACTCCCTTCTATCTACAAAACCAATGTGATTACTTCGGATTTAATGAAGATAAAAATAGGAAAACCCGTTTCTATCCAAGTGATACGATCAAAAGGATTGAAGAGGTGATTGCGAAACTCCAAGTTGATAACGAAGATAGTGCAGTAATAGTGCATGTTGGATCAAATGATACTTATGCTATAGATGAAGTGGTCGAAACTGAACAGGTCATTTCACAGTTCGAGTCTTTAACGAGCCAAAGCAAAAACAGACAAAGGTATTATGGTAGGCATTTTACCTAGAATTAATGTGTCACAGAGGCTTTAAGCAAAACTATTGGAATTAATTCAAGACTCAAAATAATGTGTGAGAGGAAGGAAATTAAGTTCGTTAATTTTTGGCGGAGTTTCATCGATAGAGAAGAGTACTTTATCAATGATGGGACGCACTTAAATAATAATGGCAAAAAAATACGGGGAATTATTGAATGTCAACTTATTCAACCTCTTTGAATGTTCTCGTAAAAGAAATATTTGTAAAAAATAAAACAACCCCATCTAATGTATCAATCCGGGTTTCGGGAAACGAATCTCTTCCAGGGAGTCCAACGATTCTTATAAATGCACGTTCAATTAGAAACAAATTGTTAGAATTCAGAACTATAGTAGCTGTAGAGAAGTACGACATAATTTCAATAACAGAATCTTGGATAAATTTGAACTCGAGAGATTTAAGGGTGAATTTGAACTAGATGGATATAAGATGTTCAATAAAGATAGAATAGCTAAAGTAGGAGGAGGAGTTTTATTATATGTACGCGAATATCTTTTCCCAACAGAGATTACCTTGGATACGAACCTAGAATTAATAGGAGTGAAGCTAAATTTAGATAAAATAAGTTTATGCATTTATTTAATATACTTTAAACCGCACCAATCCCTGGATCTTGATGTGACACTCTATGATTTATTGACAAAACAAATCGATAAAAACTGGCTGAGGTCACGGGAGACTTCAATTGCAGCAAAATAAACTGGTTAACAAAGTAAGTGGACCAAGAAGGGCAGAGACTTATGGAGTTTATTCATGATAATTTTTTAACACAGTGGGTCAGTAAACTAACAAGAGATAATAACATATTGGACCTTATAATGTCTACTGAGAGCAAATTACTCTCAAACATTTGCGTCGGTGGAAAGCTTAAGGGCAGTGATCACAATTTAATAGAGTTTGATATCCTATTACCGACCTGGGAAACAATTTACAATATACACAGACTTGATTTTAACAAAAGTAATTATGGAGACATTAAAGTAAGCTTATTAGGATATGATACAAATGAGGAGAGGGGAAAAATTGTGTGGATATCTTTTGAGAATATTTTTATGAAAAAACAATCAAAATATGTCCCCATCAAAAGTAAAAAATCTTCTACGAGTCAAGATCCTACGTGGTTAACTAAAGAAATAAAAATTATGATAAAGTATAGGAAAAAGACATATAGAATGCTAAAAAGCAGGCTAACCCAACAGATGACAGAACAATATGATAACCTGAGACGAGAAATAAAAAGAAGAATTAAAAAAGCCCAAAAAGAGAAGAAGAAATGAATAGCATAAAATTGTAAAGTAAATCCAAAGGAATTCTATGCCTTACTAAACAATAGAAAGCCAATAAAGAACAATATTGGACCACTGAGGGATAGTGATGGTAGTTTAAAATTCACTAATTATGGCATAGCTTGCTTATAAAACAATTACTTTATGACTGTTTTTACTAATGAAGAAATCAATCGAATACCGGAACTAAATATTACATATAAAGGCAATGAGTCATTAGAATATGCTAGCTGTACTGCCGAAGATGTAAGTACTTTGCTTAATAAAGTGGACGCGAACAAATCACCTGTACCTGATATGTCTTATCCTAGAATCCTAAAAGAAGTTAAGGATGTTGTTAGCAGGCATATCTCAAATATTTTTAATAAATCATTAGAAAGTGGAAGTGTCCCCAATGACTGGAAATATGCATATATAACACCCATATTTAAAAAGGGTTGCAGGGAACAAGCTAAAAATTACCGGCCAATTAGTTTAAATTCATTTGTTGGAAAACTTCTAGAATCATTCATCTGTAAGAAAATTATATTTCATTTAGAATCAAAAGGATTGCTTAGCGATTCTCAACATGGATTCAGAAGTAGTAAATCTTGTCTAACGAATTTGCTGGAATTCCAATATGTACTTAAGCAAGAGGATAACGAAAAATCGACTGATATTATATACCTACATTTTCAGAAAGCTTTCGATAAAGTCCCTCACAAATTACTGATGGCAAAACTTAGGGGACTGGGAATTAAATGGAAAATGGGAGAGTGGTTTGAAGATTGGCTTACGAATAGATACCAGAGAGTAGTAATCAATCGGTCTGCCTCTGATTGGACAAAAGTGTCGAGTGGTGTTCCTCAGGGTTCTGTGTTGGGCCCATTGCTATTCATAATTTACATTAACGATCTGGACATAGGTCTCAGGTCAAAAATAGTAAAATTTGCAAATGACGCAAAAATTGGAAAAGGAATAATTAGTAAAATAGATGCAGATGAAATCCAGAAAGATATTAATCGTAAAAAAAATGTTCAAGATAATAGAAACTGCCTATAAACTTAGATAAGAGTAAGGTAGTGCATATTGGATGCAGAAATCCGCAGGCTCTATACACATTATTTAGCTCGAAAAAAAACAGAAACAAAAGTTGAGAAAGATTTAGGAGTATATATATCGAATGATCTTAAGTTTGGTCTTCAATGCATAGAAACAGGAAAAAAAGCCTCCAAGATCCTCGGATACATAAAGCCTCAATTTAAATGCAGAAACGAAACTATCATGCTAAATTTATATAATGCATTAGTTCGCCCACATTTGGAATATTGTGCACAATTCTGGTCCCCACATTTAAAGAAGGATTTTGAAAGGCTTGAGAAAGTAAAAGCAAGAGAAACAAAATTAATACTATCGTTAAGAAAACATAACTATGAGACAAGACTGAAAAGACTAAATCTCTTCAACCTGGAAACGCGGAGAATGCGAGACAACTAATAGAAACCTTTAAGATATTCAATAGGATTAATAATATAGAGCTGGAATATGGTTCAAGTTAAATGACAATGAGACAAGGAACAACGGGATTAATTGTTAACCTTTGGAATAATCTGCCAAGAGATGTAATATCTAGCAAAACTATAGATACTTTTAAGAAAAAAATAGACAAAATCATACATACACTCAGCTATTAAATCAAAATATAACGGGAGTAATTAATATATAAATAGAAATAAGTATATTGACAATATTCTCAGGATCGAAAAAATCTAGAATCAATATAGATAGGTGTATAAAAATTAAATGAGGAGATTGCAAAGATCAGAACGTAAAATATATATTCTGTAAAGAACCTGTATGATTATGTTATTTTTTTATATCAATGTGGATGTGTTTAATGGTAATTTCAATATTATTAATGTTTAACCGTGTAGGTTTCAAAAACTTTACTGTCAAAATTCCTGGTTGAGCTTTATATTTCAACTGAGCCAGGTATCGTGGGTGGGAGAGGGGGGCGGGGAGAGCCTTCAACTTTACTGCCCATTTGTCTCCAGCTCATAGTTATTTTTGTGTGTATATATTAGGATAGGAAGTTCGCAAGTACCTTCACGGCATGAAGCGAAAGGTCTTTTAAGGTACGTGCTTTCCTTTTAACTCTCTCTCTCTCTCTTCTCTCTTTCTCTCTTCTCTCTCTATCTATCTATCTCTCTCTCTCTCTCTCTCTCTCTCTCTCTCTCTCTCTCTCTCTCTCTCTCTCTCTCTCTCTCTCTCTCTCTCTCTCTCTCTCTCTCTCTACAACCACTTTCCGTCGGTGAGAGAGTTTGCGCGATCTGCTTGAGTTTAGCTAGTTAAGCTGGGGGACTTTTGGTCCAGCACGGTCACCCATGCCAGTAAGGTAGCTTTAGTAGGATCCAGACAAAGAGTTGTCAAACTTCTCTACTACTTCTTTGATCCATTTTCTAGCACCCTCCTATTAGCTTTAGTGATTCTGTTAGCGTTAAGTTTCACCACCCTTCCTCAGCTATCTAAAAAAACAAAAAAATCAATATATTATACATAAGTTGTTTAGTTATAAGGGCCTCATCAGCTACCTTATGCCGTGTGAGAATAAAGGCTTTGAAACCTCTATAAATAACGCCTTGGAGCACTCATAGGCTGCAAGAGACTGAGATTGAATGGATCTCAGGCGTTTGGGGTACGATTAATGGAGAAATGCTAAGTACCCCTTAGAAGCTTTCACCTAAAGTGTAATGACATGACCAGCCCCCTGTGATCGTTACTTGGTGAACAAAGGCTCAACTGCTCTTTGGTAACAAAGCTTTTGTGTCTTGCTAGTTGCCAGATCAGCAAAAGATCTCGGATTAAGTCGTGAGCAGTTAGCTTTACTATTCGCTTTAGATATGGCCGTTTTTGGTTGATTATTAGAGATTAGTAGGAAGACAGTTACACCTCAAGCACCCTTGTCGAAAAATCAGAGAACCAGATTACCTGGGGCTCTTGTGCTGTTCAGTTGGGAGCTGCGGCACGATTGGGGACGTCCGGCCCAGGGGGGACCTTAGAGTTGGTGTGGTTGGTCAAAAGGGTTTCTGTTGCCGAACGACCGAAAACCTCCTGAAAATAGGCGGATGTGGCTTGTGCGAGAGAAAATAAAAAAAACTTCTATGCATATGGTCAGACGTTAAAGTAATTAAGACGGCGAATAAGAATGGTCCTCAGTTTCGCAAATTAACATGCGGGAAATGCAAATTCTACAGATGGAGCGAAAACTTCGGTGGCGGGAATTGAAGGAGCTCACAGAGGCCGTTAGTGTCTGTGACTTCTGCGAACTCGAGGCACGCCTGGGCGAGCGCATTGATAAGTTGAGAGAGGAAAACTCCCTCCTCAAAAGGGAGGTTCACCTCTTGAAATCGGAGAGGTGTAAGTGCCTAGGAGACTCCGAAGGAATGAAGACAACCAACGTCTCAGAGCAGGAGTCTTCTGCTGCAGGACTGCTGGCTCAACGAGACAAAAAGAAGAAAAGAATGAGGAAGAAGGGAAAGAAGAAAGAAGAAGATAAAGTAGAGAGAAGAAGAGAAAGTAGAAACAGAGTAGAGAACGTAGAAACAGGAAGATAAGCCAAAGGAAGATAAGAAAAAGAAGAGAAATATAGATAAGAAAGAGGAAACTGACAAGTCGCTCCCGAAAGGAAAAACTCTGTCCCCTACAGTTAAATGTGCGAGGGTCATCCTTTTGGTGATTCTCAAGCACGAGACCTGCAACTCCTGCTAGCGGCCCACCTTCGCACCAATGTGAAGGTAAGCTGCCTGCCTGGACGGGGAAACGCACAAATTAGAGTAAAAGCGGAGAAATCTGAGATTTCTGAGAGCTCGGTCGTTGCACTGATGGTAAGCGGCAACGACCTCTACCTCAGAGGAGGTAGGGTAGGCCCTACACCTAAGATTCTTCAGACGGTGATGGGAGCTGTAAACGACTGTGGGTTGAAAACCCGCAGACGTGTCGTGGTCGGGATGCTCTCGAGAAGAAGTCCAACCCGGACCGCTCACTCGAGGAACGTCTCTTTGAACCGACGCCTGGCAGATCTGTGCACGGGGAAGGGGGGGATTTTTTGTGGACCCTTACTGCACCTTTTATGGGAGGAACGATCTCTACCAAAGGGATGGAGTACACCTTTCCTTTAAAGGAAAGGCTGTACTCTCTAACATGATACAGGATGTCGTGGATTGGACCCAAATGATTGTCCGGCCCCGAGTGAAGGCGGACGTGCACCAATATGCCCGTGTCACTCATGGAACGACATTCTCGCTGGTCGTTAGAAAGGGTTCCACCACGCCACCGCTTGGGGGTAGAGAGGCAAATATGAAGGGAAACAGAAGAGGGTAGGGAGTCCTACATTTGGGGACTCCCTTAAAGTTCTTTCGTTTAATGCGAAGTCAATCAGGCACAAGTTTCTTGAACTTCGTGGCCTTGCAGAGACGGAAGAACCTGAGATGGTGGCAATACACGCGTCGTAGGTAAAAACCTCGAACCGAGATTTTGAGGGTGAATTCATGATTCCCGGTTACCAACTTTTCCTAAAAGACAGGCTAGACAGAGAGGGTGGGGGTGTGATGTTGTATGTTAGGGATACATTCAAAACGACGAACTGCAACATTATATCCGACCACGAGCTACTAGATGTAGATCTAGAGATAGGTCCTGACAGATACAGGACTCTGCTGCTTTATAGAGCCCCTGCCCAACTCGTTGAGAAGGACAGGGTTCTGTACCAGCTGCTGGGGGAACTTGTTGAAGACAAAGTGTGTATCGTCATGGGAGACTTCAACACCCAAATTAACTGGGAAACCAGAGAACCCTATGGTCGGAACGCACTGCTCCCAGAGTTCGCGAACGACGAATCCCTGACTCAATGGGTGAGAGAGCCGACGAGAGGCAATAATATTCTCGACTTGGTTTTAACCTCTGAGGATGACATCGTTGAGGGGCTCTCTGTAGCCGAGGAGCTAGCTCAGTAACAGTGACCACCGACTAGTTAGATTTGTAGTCAAGGTCCCTAAGGTAGAGTCTGCCACTCGTGAATCAAAGAACCTTGATTTGAGAATAGCAGACTTTGAAGGTCTTCGTGCTGGATTGGCTGACGTGAGGCTGGAAGGGTGTGAGAATGTTGAAGATTTGTGGAATAGTTTCAGAACTACGTTAATGAGTCTTCACGATTTATCCCCGTGAAAAGCTTGCGTCATTCTTATATTCAACCAAGGTGGTTTAATCGAGAAATTGTCAACTACTGAGGGAGAAGAGAACTGTGTACCCGCAGTCAAAGATTTCTGGTGACTTCGATGAGTACCGTAGGCTAGCTAGGAGAGTGAAGTCCAGCATAAGGACGGCAAAGCGTACAGAGCCGAAGAACTCCGAATGGCGAGACTTTGCAAAGAGAATCCCAAGTAGTTCTTTGGTTATGTAAACAACCGTAAACCAATCCGTCGCAAGATTGGCCCTTTGGTGAATGGGGAGGGGGCATTATAGCACTCATATGCATACTTAGAGTATGCGGTACAATTTTGAAGTCCTTCGTTTTGAAAGGACATTACGAGATTGGAACGTGTGTAAGCCAGGGCAACCAAACTGATTCTCTCTATCAGACACAAGAGTTATGAAGATAGGTTACGGGAATTAGATTTGTTCTCGTTGGAGACTCTGAGGCTGCGTGGTCAGCTAATCGAAGTGTTTAAAATGCTTCGAGACTTCGATAATATAGACTACAGGGATATTTTCGAGCTTAGCGAGAACAGAACCAGAAACCACGGCTACAAACCTGAGTTGAAGCGTTACCACCGTGATATGTGTGAGAAATATTTCACATACAGCATCTGTGATACATGGAACGCACTTCCAGTGTAAATTGTCAACAGCAATTCTGTTCAGCAGTTCAAGTCGCGTCTTGACAAAGTCTTGAAAAGTAGCCGTTTGGGCATATAACCGTTGTGCGAGTGTTTTTTTGAGGGCGTCAACTAACACTTTCGAGGACTCCACCTGCTCAACTATTATTCCAAAGGTACCCTCTTTGAATGGATCCTAAGGTCTACTAGGGTACTTATTTTCCTTGTAGCTCCTTGTAGCTCCCCCCCTCTCTTTCTCCAAGCCCTAATGCTATTCTTTTAAGCGTTCTCTCTAGTTCTCTTTCCCTCTCTCTCTCCATCTTGCTCGCTGTCTCATTTTCTAGCCGCAAGCCGTAAAAAAGTTGTGAAAATAAAGAAGCGGCCGACGAACCACCAAAAGTTTAACTGCCAGTCAAATGCCACAATTCCTACGAGTATGATACAAAACCTTCCCAATGGGAAAATGACGAAAATAACGGACGGAGCCAAGGAAAAGCAAATACAGTTCGTTTGCAAGTATGCTTGCAGGCGCTTAATTCCCTACTTGCATCGGCGACGGGGTAAATCTCGTCATCCAAGATAAATCCAGAGGCGAGTAGATAGAACGAAGGGTCTCTCTCTCCGCTCTTTCTCTCCTTCTCTCTCTTTATCTCTCTCTCTCTCACTCTCTCTCTCTTGCTCTTTCTCTCTCTTGCTCTCTCTCTCTCTTTTGCTCTCTCCCTTGCTCTCTCTCTCTCTCTCTCTCTCTCTCTCTCTCTCTCTCTCTCTCTCTTTCTCAGACAAATACATGTGATTTACTGCCACCCAACTCAAGAAAAAAAATATAGGGTAAAATATCGTTGTGTTGGGAGATCTGAGAGTGGCAACGGCTTAGACGGTCCGGTGACATTAATTGAGCCACTTCGAGAATTTGCGTGTTTGTTTCATTTAGCCATTTTTAACAATATATACAATTAATTTCGAATGATGAAATGAATTTACATATTGTAGTCGTTGAAGTCTTCGCATTTGTCACAGATCCATTACTGATTGGCTTGACTCGAATTTCGGGATTCCCATCCTCAATCGAAGTGTTTAAAATACTTCGAGGCTTCGACAGACTGGACTATGGGGTATTTTCCAGCTCAGCGAGGGGAGAACAAGAAATCACGGCTTTAAACTTGAACTGAAGCGATACCACAGTGATATGTGTGGGAAATTCTTCACTTACAGTATTTGCGGTAGTTGAAACGCACTTCCGACGGAAGTTGTCAACAGTGAATCTGTTGACCAATTCAAGTCAAGACTAGATAAATTCTTGCGAAATCGCCGTTAAAATCCTCGCGAGTGATCTTCAAGGTTGCCAACGGACACCTTCGAAGATTGCGCCAAAAGTACCCTCCTTGTATGGACCGTAAGGTCTTCTAGGGTACTTATTTTCCTTGTAGCTCCTTGTAGCTTTAGTTTAAGATAACACGTGAATACGACATGATGCTTAAGCGTAGCGCGAATCGCTGATCTGACACGAGCAATGTTATTTTTAATCGCCTCTATGTTTCTCTAATTACTTTCTATTCTCGTTTATTTTCTCACTTAGGATAACACAAATGTCCGTTCTAATGATTTTTTTTGTTGTTAAAAACAAGCTATAGATTGCTGTGATTTGCAATTGTAGGTAATTCTACAGACGATCACTTCTAACGCAATCGAAGGCACTTTGAAAAATTACGCAAATACTATATAGCGTATATAACTCTGATATACGCACTATATAACATTTGCGCATATCACTTTCACTAATTAAGTCGCAGAAATTTCCAATCATGAATTTGGGACGAAAAAGGGATTTGCAGCAATCTCGTTATAGTTGGCTTATTTTGAATCACCTAAAGAATGCTTGGGTTTGGTAGTGGTTGACGTAAGGTAGTTTTTTTAAAGGTTACGTTAATTTTTAGGAGGGGGGTGTTTTTAGTTAATTGTTATTTCTTCTGTGCTGGTGTTCCGCCTGAAGGGAACCTTAACAAAAGCCTATTCTAGTGATCTGCCGTGGCATAGCCTTTAGGCCAAAAATGACCGCTCCTTATGATTGTTGTGAAATAACTGTACTTGCATTATCCCGTGAATATTCTGGTCGTTTCGAAGCTGTAATTATTTTTTTGTCAAACACATATTTGTGAACAGTGTATGAGTAAGGCTAAATTTGATTAAGGTGAAGGATATAAGAGATGCCAAAGAAATTTGAACTTTCCAAGACAAACAAAAAGGAAATATAACTGATCGTAATCAATTTTTTAAAACACTTAAAACTAAACGTGTTTAAATAACCTTATACTTCTAACCTTCTATTTTGTAGTTAAATTACATCATAGTTGGTAATATCTATTGAGTTGAGGAATAAGTTCTTGCGGTGTAATAAAAAAAATTTTTACCATTAACAATTTTAGAAAAACTTCGTTTGTAATTTATAACAATATGCAATTTAATCAATAATGTATTCTCCGTTGTTATTTACTTCTTCCCAACGTTCAACTAGTTTTTCGATGCCTCTGCAATAAAAATCTCTGGATTTTGACTCGAAGAATTCGTCTAGCCAGGTTCTTAATTCTAAATTAGTATTGAACGAAACGCCGCGCAAATTGTTAGAAAGCGATCAAAACAGATGGAAATCCGATGGAGCCAATTCTGGCGAATATGGAGGGTGCGGCAGGATTTCCCAATTAAGGGTTTGGATGCTGTCTTTTGTCATATTGTCAATGTGAGGACGAGCATTGTCGCGTTGCAGAAGGACTCCATAATGTCGATGAGGTCCCTTTCCACGAATAGCTTCGGTGAGTCGATACATTTGTTGAACGTAGAATTCTTCATTGACAATCTCGTTGTTCGCAAGGAGCTCATAAAAAAATTATGCCTTCATAATCCCACCACACACACAGCATCGTCTTTCGTGGATGAAGTCCTTGCTTTAATCGCGGAAGTGTTTTTTTATTGGGGCTAAGTTATTGTTTTCGATGGTTCATGTTGAAATGAACACACCACTTTTCTTCGCCAGTGATGATGCGGTACGAGTAGCCTTGTGACGAGCAAGCAAACCTGCGGCAATCGTGGAGCGTTGAAGTTTGTTGCTTTCGCTCAAAGCGTGTGGAACCCATGCACCGAGTTTTTTAACTTTCCCCATCGAATGAAGGTGATTCACTACAGTTTTCTGATCACACGACAATTGTACAGCCAATTCTCTTGTCGATTGACGACGATTTTCATGAAGAAGGTCGTTTAATCGATCTTCATCTAACTTAATGAGGCGACCAGAACGTTCTTCGTCATTAAGATTGAAATGACCGTTTTTGAAACATGAAAACCACCATTGAGCTGTCCTTTCTGATAAAGCATTTTCTCCGTACACAGCACAAATATCGCGACGAGCTTTGGCTGCGTTTTTATTGTTCCCGTCTCCATTGAAAATTAATAACAAGTGTCGAAAATACGCCTTTCTTTCAACCATTCCATTTTGAGGGTACAGAACAATAGTCTACGCTGTTAAGAGACGTAGGCTAACCTTTTCAAATTTTGCTCTCATTATTTATTATTGTTTCTTAATATGTTCACAAATCAAGTCAACAAAACTTAAATCAACACAACATTTAAAAAAACGCAAGAACTTATTCTTCAACCTAATAATATCTATTTCTTGAATCGGTGCAATAAAATGTAGTGTAAGAACCACATCGTAAGTTGGAATAAGGCACTCATAGGCACCTAAAAAAATTAGCACTTTGAAGTTTTCTGAAATCTTATAATGGGTTCACTCGTTGAATCAAAAATATAATATATTTGTTGTAAGTGAATCTGTATGGAATAGTGCTCTAAAAAGAGGGCTAGATCCATATAGTGATTACCTCTCTTTGGGAAAATGTCCGAATGGACAGTGGTCAGATATTTGTATGTTCCCTAAGCTGGTGGGATCTGAGCCTGCAATACAATAAATAAAGTTAATTTATGCAAACTAAACAATATTACCGAGGGCCCACAAGATAAAACCTGATATGTTAAATAAATGAGGAGAAATTCATACAAAGTTCTGAAATTCAGAACCTCCTTTTTCTAAATTTATACCTCCGCCCAAAAAGTAATTAAGTTATAGGAGAAAGAAGGTCACCAGTTTATAGGGGTATTGCCAGGTTAATAAGTGGCCTGGGGATCGGCTTATGGATGATGAAAAGGGATGGTAAAGGTGGTTTATCTAATAGGAAAATGGAAGTAAAAGTTAGCCGGTTAGTGGGAGCTTGGTTGTTATTCACAATGGCGAGTATATTGAAGAGTCCTGGTTGCTACTGCGCTCGACGTGTGATGATTACCCTTGGCAACTGGGCTTACTTTATACTTCCGTCGAATTATTTCTGACTCCTTAATAATTCTTCACGAGGGTTATATTTAGGCTGGGCTTACCAAAGGTTGCCCGGTAATCGGAGTAGAGAAATACGTCGTAACAAAAAATATAATTTTATTCTTACACTGGACTATTAAAGGGGCAAGCGACACGTCACGAGTAATTTGCGGTCAAAAGGTAGGCTTTCTGCTCCAGACGAAGTATTGGGTTCAAAGGCGACAGAACTTAGGCGAATTAAACGGGTTTCGTAACGCTACCAAGATAGTAAACGGTGTTAACGAATGATGTTTCTCTTTCTCTGACTTTGTGAAATAATAAATATCTGACTATATATATATATATATATATATATATATATATATATATATATATATATATATATATATATATATATATATATATCAAACCGTAAGAAACAGAAAAACGGGCTAATTTTTCTTCGGAAAAAGAAATTCCTAATTTGAAAAATTCCGTACAGGGGTAGGATTCGAACCAAGCACATTTAGGCAGCGAGAAACCGCTTTGATCTTAATTCGAAAAATTCCGTACAGGGAATTTTTCGAAGAAAAATTATCCTGTTTTTCTGTTTCTCGCGGTTTGCTGGATTCATTTCATCATTCTTTCGCGCTCATAAAAGATATATATATATATATATATATATATATATATATATATATATATATATATATATATATATATATATATATATATATATATATATATATATATATATATATATATATATATATATATATATATATATATATATATATATATATATATATATATATATATATGTTCGTTTCCTAAGGCGCGTGACCTAGACTTGTCTGTGGGGGTGGACCACAGTGGTCTGGTTCTTTAATTGCCACACCTAGGACGGAGCTACTGAACAGCTGTGAGTGTAAGATATACCTACATATTTTCAATAGTTTTATCTTTATTATAGGAATCACTAGTTACAGATCTGTGTTAAAATTTCTCCTGGTCAAAGCCTGAATTTGTTCAGCTGCTTTGTAGCCTCCCGTTTTCTGATCAATTTTTCACAAGATGCGAATGTTTGTTTTGGATGACCTCGTATTGAGTCAGGTGTCTGACTTGATATCTGCTTTCTGCTTTCGTCTTTTGTGTTCCCGCGCGCTACTCTACCGACCGCTTGCCTCATCTTTATCTATATAAATTAACATATGTATTTTGATTTCTTTATTCTCTATACAAATTAATGTATACAAATTAACATATATATTTTCATCTCCTCATTCTCAAATTAGACATATTATTTCCGTTATTTGCATGTAAGGAAATTTGTTAGGATTTGATAAATCCAGCGAGTGTCCACTTGTGGAGTTTCTCGCTGGGCCTATTAAATCATTCAATTTGGTGCCAGCAGCCTACCTATTATATAACACGAGCACCACAACGTAACTCGATAATAGTAAACACCATCAATATTATAATTTAAATATCTCCTAATGTTAAAGAATATAGAGCTTAATCATATTTTTCAAAATTATCGTCATTCTCTCAATCAATTTCTTATTTTAAAATCATTTTTATTTCTGTTAATCAACAAACTTTAAAAACATCTTTAAAAGAAACGAAAAACTGGCATATAATAATATAGGTTCAGTAATTATAAAATCTATGTAAAACTTTGTAGGCAACTATTACACTACCATTCCTTCTATATAGTTAATATAAATATGGTTTAATCGATGCTTGAAAAGAGAAATTGTGATTTTGAGCGTAAAATGAGAGAAATGGTGGTATTTGTCAACCATTGAAGGCATATCTCTAGATGCCACCATGTGTGCTAATCAAACATTAATAACCACTATCAAGTTAATTTACTCTTATAGAAAAACAATTTAAGCTTTGTTTTGGTTATGTTAAGATTAAGATATCAGTGATTAAAATGCCTTATTAATTACTTGTGCATTATTGAATAGCAATTGTAGGATTCTATGATTGTGTAAGACTTTATAAAATAAGTTAATGTAACTAGAAGGGGCAAATTGAATCTTATTTTGAACTCTTGTAGAATGTATAAAAATTACTCGCATTTGTAACCTGTTAAATACCGCCGTGTGTACGGCTCGTTTATGCAAAATGGAAATTGTAATGTGCCTCCGGATGAAAACTCAAATCTATGAAGAGATACATCTCAAGACTTTCCAAGTGTCCCCTGAATAAAGAATACAGAATCCAACTCCAAACACTTTTTCCCCCCTCGAAGATTAAGATGTCATAGTAGCGACAAATAATAATTTTATGTATTGCAAAATCTTACATTCAAGTGCAAATATCTAGAAAAATAGTCTTTGCGTGCTAAATAAATAGCAACATACAACATACACTGTGGTTGGGGGCAATCCGATAGGCTATAGACACAAAACATGAAGCCTCCAATTAGTTGATCCACACCAAGCTTTGGTCCTATTAAAAATTCATTTTCTTTACCTAAGCTTCAGTACATCATGAGATCCTCTCCTGCCTGCAGAGAGATGCATCTTTGGAGTTTTCGATAACTCTGTGAAAGATGCTTTTTCCAAACTAATTATTATTAACTTTTCAGCGGATTCATGGACTCGGGCAACTCTCACAATCAGGGTGGATGAATTAGGAATGCGACGGAATCTAGACATTGATGTGAGCTATTCTTTCACCGGTTACCGGTTTGGCTCAAATGGAGATGGTGGCTGGACTAATTAGATTCTGGAGGGGGATACTTGAGGACAATGCCTTCGAACCACCCCAAAATGAGAGTCGATTGAAGCAGAAATGTTGGGATCTGCCTCTTGCTCTTTTGAAACTAAATGGTCTCAAAGAGAGGGCAGATCAGGTGACGAGTGCCCCTCTACTAGCTGCGGGGTACCCTGATAGTGGCTGTTGGTTGTCAGCCATATCGCTCCCTTCTTTGAGAACTCAGTTGGACCCGGAAACCCTTAGAGTTGCTATAGCTTTGAGAGTCGGTGCACCAATTTGTGAGCTAAATAGATGAAAATGTGTATCTGCTGTTGATCCCATTGGTTTTCACATCCTATTCTGTCAGCTGCTGGCCGGAAAGATCCCCAGACACGCTGCCCTCAATGATATCGTATGTCGAACCCAGAAAAGAGCAGGGTTGCCAGCTGTTTTGAAGCCAGTTGGACTTGACCGAGGAGATGGTAAGCGGCCGGATGGGTTACAGTTCCAAAAGGATAAAGTATTTTGCCCTGACTGAGATGTTTCTGATCGAGCCAATAGTCATTGAAACTAGTGGGGTCTTTGGTTCTTTAAGTTCACGGGTGTAGTGATCTAAGCACATGCATAATTGCCTGATGGATTACGCTGCATTATATTGTCTACTTATAACTAATTGTGCATGTTTTCCTGATTAGAATGGGTATGTTTATTTATATTCTTTACGTTTTATTTACAGACTGTGTTGATGTTTTGTTAGTTGAATAAAACTTAGAGAAATGTATCAAGACTTCTTCATCCCCACAACAATTTATTCAACTAACAAACTGTGTCTGATTTGAAAATGGATAAATTCCTGAGCATGAAGGGGAGTCAATAGATGAGTACCTACAAGAGCTTCAGCTGCTCAGCAAGAATTGTAACTTCAAGGCTGTCATTGATTCGAGGAATCGGGGTAACTACATAACAGGATTCTTTCATCAATGGCTTGCTTTCTCATACAATCAGGCAAAGATTGCTTGGAAACAAAACTTTGGACCTAAGTACGGCTGTTGATCAAGCCAGGTCACTCGATGTTGCTTAAAAGACCTCAGCGTCTTATTCTCGTTTTACTGTATCTGCTCGCACCAATGATGGGACCTGTGCTGCTGCAACATCTGAAGCTGCTTATTCTGCTGATAGGACCTGTGCTGCTGCAACATCTGAAACTGCTTATTCTGCTGATAGGACCTGTGCTGCTGCCAATTCAAAGTCCAGATGCTATTTCTGCGGTGGTTGCGTCACAATCGTGGACAGTGTCATGCAAGAAACGTTGTTTGTCATAGGTGTAATAAGCAGGGACATTTTGTTAATGTGTGCCGGTCTACTTCATTTTCTACTTCCGCATCCAAACACTCTTCTACTCTGGTTGTCATCTCTGTCTCTTCCCCAGAACTAATACAGCGAGCTACCGTGTATGTTTTCGTTTGTAATTACAAGGAGTTACAAGGAAAGAAAGTACCCTAGGAGACCTTACGGTCCATTCAAAGAGGGTACATTTGGACTAGCAATCGAGCGGGCACATGGCTGCTCAATTGTTTTGCGTCTCTAAACGGCCACTTTTCAAGACTTTTTCTAGTCTTGACTTGAACTGGTCAACAGATTCACTGTTGACAACTTCCACTGGAAGTGCGTTCCACTTACCGCAGATACTGTAGGTGAAAAAATTTCTACACAGATTGCGGTTGTAACGCTTCAGTTCAAGTTTGAAGCCGTGATTGCGCGTTCTGATCTCACTCAGTGTGAAAATATCCCGGTAGTCAACATTGTCGAACCCTCGAAGTATTTTGAAAACTTCGATGAGCTGACCACGCAGTCTACGGGTTTCCAGCGAGAACAGATTTAATTCCCTTAGTCTATCCTCGTAACTTTTATGTCGGATAGAGGGAATCAGCTTGGTTGCCCTAGCTTGTACGCGTTCCAATCTCGCGATGTCCTTACGAAATGAACGACTCCAAAATTGTACGGCATACTCCAGGTGCGGTCGGACAAGTGAGTTGTACAAACACAGTACAATCTCCTTGTTCCGATATCCAAACTGGTGCTTTATATAACATAGCATCCTTTGGGCCTTTTTCTCCTCCTCAATGCACCCCTCTTATCAGCACAGGGAGCTCTGAATCTTTCATCTCACACAGCTATGCCAAGAATCACAACTTGAAGGTAGTCCCAGCGACAGGGAGCGTATCTATTACCTCTTCATCACTCATATCTCCTGTGAAGGGACGTTGGACGGTTGACATCAATCTGAAAGGTAAGTGCTACCACAATACAAAGCTTTCTGTACTGCCAGACTTGTGTTACCGTGGACTTTGGCGAGTCCAAGAAATATCTAAATATCTCTAACCTTGCCACTCGCAGTGTACTGCCTGCTTTGGTGGATACACCCCATCTCTTTTCAAATCTTGCTCCTCATTGCAAAGGCATTGCAACCAAATCTCGGAGGTTTGTAGATAATGATAAGAAGTGTATATTGTCTTAAATTAACACGATGCTACAAGATGGTGTCATTGAGGAGAGCACATCTCCATGAAGGGCACAAGTTCTTGTTGTGTAGAAAATACGCCACCGAAAGAGATTGGTTGTTGACTATAGCCAGACCATTACCAGATTCACTCGTTTCGATTCATGCCCTCTTCCAAGAATAGACGACCTTGCAACGGAACTGTCTCACTACAAGTACTATAGTTCCCTGGACTTGAAAAAGGCCTATTACCAAATACTTATACGGAAAGAGGACAAGCCATATACTGCCTTCGAAGACAATAGTAAGTTTTATCAGTTCTGCAGAATGCCAATCGGAGTTACAAACGAGTTGCTTGCTTCCAAAGGAATGTTGACAGCATCATTAAGCAACACAACCTGCACGGAAACTAAGCTTATGCGGACAATATTGTTGTGGCAGGAAAGACCCAGCAGAAGCATGATGAAAACTTGGTGAAGTTTCAAGAGGCTGCCCGGCTCCATAACCTAACCTTCAACGAGAATAAGTCTGCCGTTTATACCAAATCAATAGATTTTTTTGGTTACTGAATAGCCCACGTCTCTTTCAAACCAAATTATGAACGTTTACATCCATTAAAGGAATTCCAAATTCTTAAAGACCGTACTTCATTACGCCGTGTTTTTGGTATGTTTTCCTATTATTCATAGTGGGTTTCCCGATTCTCTGACAAAATCAGACCCCTTGTTGCCACTGACACTTTTCCTCTGAGACCAGAGGACCTGAAAGCTTTCGATGACCTCAAAGAATAGATTGCGAAGGCTGTTGTACACTCGATTGATGAAACTATTCCTTCGGTAGTTGAGACTGATGCCCCCGATGCAGCCATTGTTGCGACTATGAATCAGGCAGGCCGTCAAGTTGCCTTTTTCTCTCGCACGCTCACGCCTACAGAATGAAAACACTCTGCAGTAGAAAAGGAGGCATGTGCAATTGTGGAATCTGTAAAATGAGGTCTCATTACATGACAGAACGACGTTTTACCTTGGTTACGGACCAGCAGGCTGTCAGCTTTATGTTTCATACGAATAAGCTTGTAAAAATCAAGAATGATAAAATTCAACGATGGAGGATCGAGTTGGGGTGCTACAATTATGATTTGATGTACCGTCCTGGTACAAACAAACAACATTCCCGCAGACGCACACACACCCATACACACACACACACACACACACACACACACTATCTCTCTCTCTCTCTCGTCCACATCGTGGATCTACAATTAATAACAAGAAACTATATGAGCTCCACGCTCGACTTGGCCATCCTGGTGCAACGAGACTTACTCATTTCGTCAGAGTGAGAAATCTTCCTTATTCCGTTGAAGATGTGAGAGATGTGTGCTCTGAATGCCCTCAGTGGTGTGCCCGATTGAAGCCTCTGTTCTACATGTAATCGAAATATATTTGTAACTAATTGAAATGTAATTAAAATGTAATTAAAATCACGCATTGTGGGTAAATGTAATTGAAATCACGATGGTTAAAAGGGAAAATGTATGAGAGTCTGGAAAAGAAAAGAATTCAACTGACCTTGGGTTGGAGATGGCGAGGGAACAAGTGAAAATTTTTGTCCCGCATGCGGAATATTTGGAAGCGTTAGTCGTGCGTGTAAATGTTGGCAATTGTTTTTGAAGACTTTTTTACAAATATATAATATTTAAGAAAATGATAGTTATATATATATATATATATATATATATATATATATATATATATATATATATATATATATATATATATATATATATATATATATAGCCACAGAGCTGCTACAAATACTCTCCCCCACCCTCGAGAGTTACTCGCCCATCAAAAAAATTCTAAACATGGAATATAAATTTTTAATTCAGATACCGACGAGGTCTCCTAACAACGCGGCCAGGAAGTGTCACGGTGCCATGTGGCTGATTTCGATCATGGGGACACAATTGAATGGCAGTGCCAATCAATTTCGGTGAAACACTGTCGTGCGCGAGGGCTGGCGGGGCGAAGGAAATCCGTTTCCCCCCCCCCCAAACTGGCGTCTGACGGGGGCTGGCCGTGGTGAAACTGACTCTCCGCTTCTTACGAGGGCTCCTGCAACAAAAGAGGAGGCGGCAGCAATCAGGAAGGAGAATTGGGTGTTGGAGAAGAGAATGGTTTGTAGGAGGGTTTTGAAGAAAAGTATGAGAAACCACTGGATCACTAACAGTCATAATGGGAGGAGAAGACAATGGCTGTTCAAGGCGATCAATGGAGACAGTATCCTGCTCAAAGTCAAACTGAGGAACAAAGAATTTCGGTTTTTTGGTCCTGGATATGACGAGAAAGGGACCGTCATAGACTGGTTGCAAGGAAGAGCGAGTTGAGTCGTGACGGACAAAAACGTGAGAACAGGTTGTCATCTCCTTTGGCACAAAAGGTTTCTGATGAGCAAGCACTTTGGGGGCGGTCGGCTTAACTTCAGACATTGCCCGTACTAAATTACGTACGTATGCAGCAGGATGAACATAAGATGGTAGAGGACGGTCAGAAGAAGAAAAAAAAGACCAAAAAGACGAAGTTGAGTACCATAGACAAGTTCTGCCGCAGAGCAAGCCAAATCTCTTTCAAGGATACACGAATACCCAGAAGAATAAAAGGTAGTTTGTCCACCCAAGTGATATTGGGATGAGTGGAGTGTAAGTTTGCCTTCAGGGTCCTGTGCAACCATTCGACCTTTGTGTTGCTTTGGGGATGATAGCTAGTGGTACGAAGACGAAAAGAGCAAAGCACTGACATTAGTGCATCCCATTGGTGGGATTTAACTTGGCTATCACGATCAGTCATGATCGTTGAGGGAACACCAAAACGAGTAACCCATGCTGAGACGAAAGCTCGAGTTAGAGTGGAAGCTCCGATGTCCGAGATAAGAACTGCTTCTGGACAACGAGTAAAACGGTCGATCATGGTGAGAAGATAGGTACACAACCACGCGCAAAGGGCAAATGGGGCTACCAGATCGATGTGAAGGGCGTCAAAACGTGCCGATATAAGAGGAAAAGCAGCCAAGGGGTCTTTCTGTGGCGTTGAACCTTTGCTCGTTGACTAGGCAAACATGCGTGGGTCCATTTGGCCACGTCGGCGTTCATACCTGGCCACACATAACTATGTGTAATGAGCTTGCGAATTGCTTGAATCCCAGGATGGGAGAGACCGTGAGTTTGGTCAAAAATGTGCCGACGGTAAGAGAGAGGAATGAGTGGATGAGGACAGTAAGGCAATGAATAGTCAACCAGGCTGTGCCTGGAAGGACTGGCCGGCCAGTTGATTTCGCGAACGACGAGTTGAGAAGAGTGACGCAGTGTTTGCGTATCTTCATCTTGTTTCTGGGCGAACGCTATTGTCGCATGATCGTTGGGCGCAGTGTGGGAGAGTTGCCTGCCCGAAATCGATGAAGTGCGAGAGAGAGAGAGCGTCCTGAACGATTTTTGATGAACCAGGAACGTAGCGAATATCGTTTGTCATCTGCAAGATGAAGTCAAGATGACAGGAATCAACGGCAAAGTCCATAGCAGAGGTGCTATTAGCGGCTAGCGCACCGACCAACGGCTTATGGTAAGTAAAAACAGTAAATTTACGCACTTCCAAGTGTTGGCGGAAGTGGCGTGGGCGAGGTAAACACTGATGAGTTCGCGGGAAAACATACTGTACCTCTGTTGAGAAGGAATAAGTGCTTTGGAGAAGAAAGCGAGCGGTTGCAAAGAGTCACCAACCTTCTGCTGCAACGTCGCACCAGCATGGGTAGCGGACGCGTACGAAGCAACGCTTATGGAAGCTCTTTGGCAAGGCTCACGGTAGTGGATGAGTGTTCTCGTTTTTCATTCACATTTGCCTGTCAGAACATGACTACTGGTACTATAATCCATTGTCTATATCAGTTTTTTCAATATTTGGTATGACTTCCTACCTGCAACGTCGCACCAGCATGGGTAGCGGACGCGTACGAAGCAGCGCTTATGGAAGCTCTTTGGCAAGGCTCACGGTAGTGGATGAGTGTTCTCGTTTTTCATTTACATTTGCCTGTCAGAACATGACTACTGGTACTATAATCCATTGTCTATATCAGTTTTTTCAATATTTGGTATGACTTCCTACCTGTATTCTGATCACGAGTCCTCATTTATGCCCAAGGATCTACATGAATACTTGAACAACCTAGGCATCGCCACTAGCCGAACGACACCTTATTACACTCTAGGAAATTGGCCGTGTGAAAAGTACAGTGCTATATAATCTGGAAGCACATAACCATGGTACTGGCCTCTAAGAACCTTCAAGAATGTCAATGGGGAAACTCTGCTGCCTAACGATCTTCATTCAATTAGATGCCTGTTCTACACAGCCATAAATGCTACGCCAAATGAGAGGCCCTTCTCGTACCAACGTCGATCTTCCAGTGGCCATTCGCTGCCCACTTGGTTATCTATTCCTAGACCTGCCCTGCTACGACGTTACCTTCGCACCAGCAAATACGAACCTCTTGTTGATGAGGTATAGTTGTTAGAAGCAAACCCACAATACACCCGTGTAAATTTACTGAAGGACTTGTATCAACGATATCAGTTCATGACTTGACTCTGGGTGGTAACATCCCATTGAATGAGAGGCAAGAGGATCTCAACATCGATCCTTCTAAAGAGACTGCTTTGGTGGAGATTTCTCTAATGCCTGCTGCCGATTTATCTTAGTTGGTTTCTTCCGATGATGCAGGTGATCAGAGTATATTCATCAAAAATGGAAATATGGAGGTTGATTCTCTTCCGGCCCGGGCATCTGGTACTCCAGCTAATCTCCAATATAGGGATGAACTCTCCACCCATGCGCATACTAGCCCGGAACAACTGTGCCGATCTACAGGAAAATGCCGCAAGCCTCTTCGCTATAGGGAACATTGATTCTTCAAGGCATGGAAGAATGTTGTGATCTAAGCTTCATGTATAATTGCCTGATGGGTTACGCTACATTATATTGTCTACTTATAACTAATTGTGCATGTTAACCTGATTAGAATGGGTATGTTTACTTATATTATTTTTGGTTTGTTTACAGACTGTGTTGACTTTTTTTTAGTTGAATAAAGACTAGAGAAAGACATCAAGACTTCTTCATCCCCACAACAACGGGTAATTAAAGAAATAGATTCTCTTCTCAGGGAGACTACTGGTGACCCTACGGAGGCTGCTGGATGGATCAAGCAAGGCAATGAAATTAGTATATTGAATGGGGTCCGACTTCGCCCCCTTTGTATTTTTCATCAATAAAGGTCCTTTGACCCGAGTTTTTCTGTTCATACCACATCCGAAGATGTGTCAGAGGCTACTTTACGTTGTGTTTGTGAGCCAACTTCATATTCTTATCCCGCCATATCGGGTAGGGGACTCTTTATATATATATATATATATATATATATATATATATATATATATATATATATATATATATATATATATATATATATATATATATATATATATATATATACTTATAGAGTATATTGTAATCAATTAAAAAAATAACGGGCCCTTACTCTTACAGGTACCATAGGTTGGTCGTCCCAGGGTTGGGCTTCGTATCGGCCATCTATCGAATGACCCAGTATTTTTTTCATCGTCCCCTTTTCCCTCCCTTCTCTCTATTTACAAATCTATCTAAAAAATCTGACAGCTTAAAAAAAAATTTCCGCTCCTAACAAGTGAAAGTACTATTTATTATATTTAAAAAAAACAACAACCAAATATTTGTAACAAAACCTCCGTTTGCCGTGAAGTAATATTTTTCCTTAAATGGTTCCTATGGTAACTTCAATTATTATTTTATACGCTTTCTGCTTTTCGTAGCTTCTCTCGTTGTTGTTAAAATTTTTAGTAGTCATTCCGATCGTACGGAGTTAATTAAAATCATTAAAGAAGAAATAAGTCAAATGTAATTTTTTTTTCTTTTTAAATGCGAATAAACTTTATAGAATAATACTTTCTGCTAACTAGGGAACTATTAAGTAATCTTAGAGGAGGTAGGAGCATAATATGACAGTTCAATGGATGACAAAAGCCACCAGGACCTATCTGAGGTACCTTGTGGGAATTTCAGACTATTTTTTCTTAAATGGTTTCTATGACGTCCTGCACGTGCTGAAACTGTGATAAATTCAAATAATATAAAGATTGGTCTGTCTAATTACAGACCAGTAAGTTTGACATCAGTGGTAGGGAAAATGATGGAATCTATTATAGCAAGGAATATTAGGGATCACTTGGATAAGCATAAGTTGATAAAAGAATCACAGCATGGGCTTTAGTAAGGGTAAATCCTGCCTGACTAATTTGCTGTCTTTTTATAGTAAGGTGTATGAAGCAGCAGATAAGGATGAAAACTATGATATTTTATACTTGGACTTTAGTAAGGCTTTTGATCGAGTGCCACACTTACGGCTTCTGAGCAAAGTTAAAGCACACGGGATCGATGGCAGTATATTTAGGTGGATTCAGTCATGGCTTGGTGACAGACAGCAAAGAGTTAGTATAGATGGAGTTAAATCTGAGTGGGGGTGTGTTAGCAGTGGAGTTCCGCAAGGATCTGTTTTGGGTCCCTTGCTATTCTTAATTTATATTAATGATCTTGACATAGGTATAAGTAGTGACCTGAGTAAATTTGCTGATGATACTAAGCTAGGTAGGGCCATTAGGGCTGATTCTGATGCTGTTGTAATGCAGGAGGAATTGACCATTCTGTCCAATTGGGCTGAGAAATGGCAAATGAAGTTTAACATAGACAAATGTAGTGTACTTAGTATAGGTAGAAATAATCCACTGAATAGTTATAAATTAAATGGGAGAAATTTAGGGAGGACCGATTGTGAGAGGGACTTGGGTATTTTGGTAAGTTCAGACCTTCGTCCTAGAAAGCAATGCCTAAATGCTAAGAATAAAGCTAATAGGATATTGGGATTCATTAGGAGGAGTGTAAGCAATAAGAGTGCTCAAGTCATTCTAAAACTGTATCTGGCGCTAGTTAGGCCTCATCTAGACTATGCAGTACAATTTTGGTCACCATATTATAGGAAGGATATTGATTTGCTTGAGTCTGTGCAGAGAAGGATGACAAAGATGATTGGTGGGCTAAGGAACTTACCTTATGGTGAAAGGCTCAGAAAACTAAATCTACATACATTGGAAAGGAGAAGAGTCAGAGGGGAATTGATTGAAGTCTTCAAATGGGTAAAAGGATATAATAAAGGGGATCTGGGTAAGGTTCTTATACTTAGTGAACATGACAGGACATGTAGCAATGGGTTTAAGCTTGATAAGTATAGGTTTAGGAAGGAGATTGGGAGGAATTGGTTTACAAATCGTGTGGTAGATGAATGGAATAGGCTCACTACTCACTAGACATGTGATAGAAGCCTCCTCTCTGGGTAGTTTTAAGAATAGATTAGATAAATATATGAATGAAGCTGCTAGATGGGACTGACTTTTTTTATGTACATATGTATATATTTTTCTGCAGAGTGGGGAGATTATTTTGCGGTTGCATGAATGGACATAATCCTCTGGATGCATTTTATGTATATTGTAGATTAGATCTGACGAACTCCTGTAAAGGGTGACAATGTTGATGACTTTTCTCTGGTAAGAAATCTTTTGTGTGTTGACTGGAACAGGAGCTGCCAAGTGTAGGCCATGAATGGTCTTTTGCAGTCTCCTTCTTTTCTTATGTTCTTATGTTCTTAAGGTGGATTTGCTGAGTATTATGTGAGGGGAGAGGGGCAAAGGCAGTACTAGTAGAGACTAAAGAATGTTAAGTGGAAAGAGGTGATTGTGACTCTGTGGAGGAGATTGAGGGATTAGATAGGGGAGGAAAGAATGAAGGGTCACAGTGGAGAAAATGTACAGGTCAGCGATCGGACATGTTTTCGGCGATCTCTCTATTCAGTGAAGTTTTTTCATTTTGGATTTTTCAGTGTAATATATTTAAGTTCGGGAAGATAGTTAACTTTGAGTGTTAGACATAATACTAAAGGAATTTTTAATTATACTTTGAAAAGTTTCTCAGTATGGCTGTTGCTATGGATGAAGTGAGTATGCCTTTTGATGTAAGCAGTGTATATATAGTTTGTGTTTTTTGTGGTGTTGAAAGAAGAGCAAATGTATCTGAATGCCCGGTTTGTTATGTAACTAGTGCAAATTTGGCTTTGGTAGAGGAGGTGAGTCGGTTACGTGATGAGTACAAGAGATTAAGTGAGTTGGTGAATGAAGTGAGAAGAGATGCGAGTATACGCATAAAGAATGTGGCTGGGATCAGAAGGGTGGAAGATAGGCCTAGACTAGGGACTGAAGAGAAAAAAGTGACTGATGTGAATGGGTGAATATGGATAAAGGGTAACACTTCAATTTCGGGGCGCACAGTAGGTGGCGCTGTTTATAGGCTGCAATATATGTCTTATGACATCAGATGATAGCATCAGATATGAACAATTACGGCGTTATATTTTTTATATATAAGTATATACTGGGGGGCTGTATCCCCCAGACCCCCCCAATTGATTGAAACTCAGGATCATCGCAGGGTGGTCCCCCCGCAGTGATATCTCCCCTACGAGCAGTCCCCTTGAATTTACAGAAAAACCTAACCTAATGACAAACAATACTTACTTTTATAGGTTTCTTGATTAGTTTATGCGCCTCTAAATAATCTACTAAAAGTTTTTCACGGTCATGCAAAATAAACCTGAATTCGAATAACGAAGAAGCACAACTAGAGCACGAAAAAGCCATAACGAAACAAAAACAAATGCTAAGCGGGTTCTATTTATAGCTACGACGTTGCCAGTAAGAAGCTGTTATCGTTCATTGCAAAACAAAAAAAACAACAATAAAAGACATTAAGAAACCTTACCTAACTTAGAAAAAAATATAAATGAGCAGAGGCGCAGATATCTAGTAAATAATACAGACTAAAAGTTACAAATCTCCAAAATAACAAAAAAATATAACGCCGTGAAGATAGGCAAATGTCAGTTTTCGACTGACCTTCGAACAGGTAGCACGTGTTTCGTAGAGCTCTTGGAATATTTTGATTATTTGCTATACTTTGGTGTGTGACATAGTAAACATAAATATGTATAAATTGTGGTTATTTTGTTTTGGTGAGAGTGACTTTTGTTTACTTCAGTGGCCATCTTGATTAGCAGGTTTTAAACTTGTGCGCATAAATTCGGGTCAAATTCTTGTTATTCATAAGTTTTTGTTTCTATTATTGTTCTTGTTTAAGTATGGCTGACTGTTTGGATGTAGAGAGTATGCCTTTTGAAAGTAGTGTGTATGTAGTGTGCGATGTCTGTGGTGTAGAGAGGAGAGTGAATGTGTCTGAGTGCCGTGTATGTGCTTTGACTGAGGAGGTGAGTCGATTACGTGCGGAATGGTTGAGACTGAACGATTTAGTGTCTGAAGTGAGAAGAGATGCAAGTGTACGTTTGAAGAGTCAGATTGGGACCAGGAGGGAGGAAGTTAGGCCTAGAACAGGGACTGGAGAGAAAGCAGTAAGTGAAGTAAGTGATGATGAGTGGTGGGTGAAAGTGAACAGAATAGATAAGTTAGGACAGGTTAGGTGTGTGAATGAGAGGGACATGGAACCTGTTAGGCTAACTAACAGATTTGATGCCCTGAGAAAGGAAGAATTTGAAAGAGATTTGTCTGGTGTGGCCATGCCTGAAAGTAGAATAGGAGGTTGAGTGAGTGAGAGCAGGAGGGAGGGTAATACTAGGCCTAGAGAGAATAGGAGAATGACTGAGGTGATTGTGATGGGTGACTCTCAGATTAGGTATTTAGATAGGAAGTTGGGTGAAAGTAAATGGAAGGGAGTGAGAGTTTGTCTGCCGGGTGCTGGTGTAAATGATGTGTGTGAGACAAAAGCCACAAGGGCCTATCAAAGGTCATCCGTATCCATCAAATCCCACCCACATAATGCATCCATAGGATTTTGTCAGATCATGCATCCACAATATACAATTTAACAATCCATAGGAATGTCCAACCATGCATCTACAATATATAATTTAAAGCCTCCATAGGAGTCTGTCAAAAACAAAATCAAAGTCCCCCAAAATATACAATAAAAAGAAATTGCATCCACAGGAATGAGTCAAGAAACATATCCCCATACCAAAAAGTAAGAAATTAACCCTCCATCCCCATATAATCATCCAATCTATGCTTGAAAACATTTAAGTTTGGGCTGTCTATAGTCTCAGGTGGCAAACTATTCCAATAATCCACCACTCTGTTAGTGAAAAAATATTTTCTAACATCCAGTCTGCACCTGAGAGAGAAAGAGGTTGAAAGTGATTTGTCTGAGGTAGTTGTGCTAGAAAGTGAAATAAGTGGTAGTTTGAATGAGAACAGGAGGGAGGGTAATGCTAGGCATAGGGGGACCCTGGAGAATGGCTGAGGTGCTTGTGATGGGTGACTCTCGGATTAGATATTTAGATAGGAAGTTGAGTGACATAATCCATAAAATCCAATAAATTTGTTAAACACGATCTTACCTCTTCTAAACCCATGCTGAGTGTCGTAGAATGGACTCTCGACGATATACCATATATAACTATTCGTTGAGGGAACTTCTTTAATTATCTTTTGAGTGCGTGGATGTCTGGCGGGCCGATATTATGTATCTTCGATATGCTTAAGAAGTGGAACTGAGCTCAAGGATAATAATATTGCCATCATTAATAAAATAGAGTTTTATTAATAATAACTATCAACAATACACAAAACGGAAAATATTGACATACACAGAGAATGGAAAGGGTCGTGGGGGCTTGGGCTAATCCGAGGATTAAAGGATTTAAAAAGGTAAAACAAATCTAAAGTTAAAGAGATGGGATGGTTCGCTAAACCATTTAAAGCACAGGATAGAATTGACAAAAAGGGTTAAATACTCAAAGGTAACGTTCGGCTTACGTAATTTTATACTAGTGGTGCAGAGGAAGTCGACGTGAAGGAATTTTCGGTCTGCTGGCGAGTTCCAGCTGAAGGGGGGGGATAAAAGGATCCTGATGTGGCGTCTTGGGAATGAGAACTGTTTCTCGATGAACGGCTTGAAGAACAATGGCTGTTCTAATGTTGTTCTCTTCTGAACAACAAGGGGGAAGGGTGAGAACCGTTTCTTGGCGAACAGGCTCAAAAGAACAATGGCTGTTCTAATGTTGTTCTCTTCTGAACAACAAGGGGGAAGGGTGAGAACCGTTTCTTGGCGAACAGGCTCAAAAGAACAATGTCTGTTCTACGTTGTTCTCTTCTGAACAACAGGGGAAGGGGTGAGAACCGTTTCTTGTCAACGGGCTCTAACGAACAATGGCTGTTCTAATGTTGTTCTCTTTCTGGACAAGTGATGGTGAATCTCGAGGTCAAGGTCCCTTGGCGCACAAAGTGAGAGAGGATCGGGGTGATGTTTCGCAATGAAAACCTGGATCTCCAATCTGCTCTTAGTGGTAAAGTTTCCATCTAAATAGTCGAGACACTTCCTTGGCGTGGGGGGACAATGGAGTGGGAGCTTTGAGGGAATGCACAGCCGAGCCTGGGAACAATGCCTTATCTGCCCATAAGCCTAACTCAATCTGGCGAGGTCGGCGTATGGGGGCGAACGGGGGAAGATAAACCTCCTTGTTTAAACATTGACTCAGGTGGCTGCGATAAGGCGCCGAGCTTCAAAGCGAAGATGCACGTGGGAAGCATCGTGGTTTTAAATAACATGTGATAGGAGTTGAAATTAACGCGGCCTCAACCTGTTCTATCACACTGAGCATCATTTATTAACTTACCATAATCTAGATGGTCAGAAATTCCCTTCTTAACTATCTTCTCAAGAATTTTACAAATGATAGAAGTTAAGCTTTCCGGCCTAAAGTTATTTGGGTCCTCTTTACTTCCCTTTTTAAAAATTGGCACTACATTCGCTAATTTCCAATCATTAGGTATTTCTCCAAACTCTAGTGATCTAGTATATATCTTATCAAGTGCTACTGCAATACTATCTACACCTTTGATTAACCTAAAATGAATGTTGTCTGGGCCAGATGACTTACTAGTATTTAACTCCAATATAAGCCCTTTAATTATTTCCCTGTTCACATTAATGGTATTCAACACTACTTCCCTTGAACTAGAATTATCATCAATTAGTCTATCTGGATTCTCTTGTGTAAATACTGAAGAAAAATGATCATTAAGAACCTCTCCTATTTCCTCATCAGATTCTTTCAAAACTCCTTCATATCCAACAGGCCCTATTCTATCACTGTTAGATTTGTTATTAATTCTATAATAGCTAAAAAAATTTCTTGGATCTTTATTATTATTTTGAGCTAGATTAATTTCAGCCGCCCTTTTGCTTTTCTTAATAATATCATTTAGTTCATTTCTGATCAACCTATAATGATTTAAATTCTCAAAAGTACTTTCTCTCTTTAATCTCTGGTATGCCCTTTTCTTCTCAGAAATTTTCCTAGTTATCTCCCAATTCCATCACAATGGCTTCCTACATTTCTTCCTAATAGCCTTCATTGGAATACACTGCTCCTGGACTATGTTTAATATAGTCTTAAAAGTGTCCCACATCTCATAAGTATTCTTCCCCCTGAATTCTATATACCACCTAATCTGATTTAGCAAGTTTTGTAATTATTGTAATCTCCCTGATAAAAATTTGGAGTTTCTGTGGAGTTTGTTGATGTTCTACCTTTCGCTATTCCCAAGTTAAAACGAACCATCTGATGATCACTATTTCCCAATGCTCCCCCGACCGTCAATTCCTGAACCAAGTGATCATCATTCAACAGAACCAGATCTAATATATTGGCCCCCCTTGTTGGCTTATTAACAAATTGAGTCAAAAAATTATCTTCAAAGCATTCTATAAACTTACAACTTGCTCTATCCCTTCCTATCATATTTTCCCAGTTCACAGTGTAGCGGGCCGAAAATAGATCTCTAATCCCAATCGATAATCGATCCAACCCGCTTCCTACACTGTCCGGACGTGAGAAATCGAGGGAGAATAAAACGGATTGTATATACAGTCCCTTTACTTACAAAAATACAATGATAGCTACAGTTTATATTTACAAAAATTTTATATTTTACTAGGGAAGTGTGCACACTTCAAAATGAGGCTAAATTCCCAAATAAAAATAATGATACCAAACGAGAAGCGTATAACGGGCGGATACAACAATTTACGTAAATTCTAGACAAAACAAAAAACACAACCACAACCGAACGAAAAGGGGACACGCGCTATGTCTTGCTGGAGGTGGGCGGTAGTTGGCTAACTAGAAGGAGGCAGGATTGTCAACGAAGGCAGGTATGGCGGTTCAGGTGGATAGAGACACGAAAGCCCTCCTCTCAGGGCTGGGTGGAGCACTCCTCTATAGAACCCCTCTTGCTTCCAGTCTGCACTTCCACTCTCTCTGAAGAAGAGATATATCCTCCTTCAGTGATCCATCCATTTATACATGGATGGCGAAACCAATAATTGGGCATTACCCGAAAATACATTGACTAGCTTACCTCTTTCCAGAATAACGCTTCGTTAAAGTTCAATTTAAACAAGGAAATATCTTTTAGAGTGATATCTTAAAATTAGCTTTTATCTTTCCAGAATAACGCCTGGAAAGAAAGAAAAACATGGTAATCATTTTATACATGAATTTAACAAAAATAAAACAAACCCATTCCCATTCACACACATTCTTACAGAGGGAGGGAGAGGGTACTGAGAAAAGGGGTGGGAGAATGGCCCTTTTACACACACTCACATTCGCCCCACCACACCCCTCCTTCCTTAAGCCATTCGACCAGCCACTCACTAAACCCTTTCAATCACTCTTCACGGTACCACTTGTGCTCAATCGCACCCTTCTGCACCCATTCACACTCGTCTACTGGTCCCTGGCTACGCGTAGCAATTAGTCGGGGTTGTTCGTCAGTCGTCCTGTCAGTCTCATCATCACTATTTATCATCTCATCAACCATACTCTTAGCCCTCATTACCAGTTCTCCCATCTCACGACAGAATTCTTTCATACTCTTCCGTTCAGAACTCTCACTCTTCATACCCCCATTCATCAGCTCCTCATTCACAGCTCTCATCCAACTCAAGGTACATTCTTGCGAAACAGACAGGTCACTCACATCCCCTGTATTCTCAACAGGCATACCAGAAACCCCTTCAACTGGTTCCCACCAGAAACCTGAAAAATCAGCCACTTCATCATTCACTACATCAAACTCACCCCTACTATTACCATTCATAAAACCCGAAAAATCAGCCACACTAGGTTCATTCTGCCCAAACACACTATCATTCATACTGTTCCCAAAACCAGAAAAATCAGGCACAGGCAGCTCACTCACTCATCTACTTATACCAGCCAAATCACTCACCTGTTTACGCAAAAACTCAATCTCCCTTTCAAGATCCCCCATACCAGAAACACTCTGCTCAGACTTACTTTCATTCGTACTTGCATTCTTCCTTTCACCCTTCTTTGTACGCTTTCTACTCCTCGAGACTAAGACTAGCTCTTTCCCAGACAGATCCATACTATCACATTCAATCTCATCATCATGCACTTTACCTCTCTCTCTACACAGTCCATACACTGGATGGCTCACCAGGTAGTCAGGAGGTTCTCTCCATCTCCTTAACTGACTCTGATGAGCCCGCACTCTCTCAGTCATGCCGTCATTCAAACTCTCCAAAACATACGTCACTCCATTTTCCCAAACCCTCACAACTCTATAAGGTCCATCAAACTTCTCACTCATCTTTGACACATTCAACCTACCCTTCACTTCTTTCACCTTCAATACTTTTGCACCTAATTCAAATGAACGGAACCTTTCATGCGCCTCACGCCATACACTCTGCTCACTTTCACTCAAACGAAACCTATCTTTCACTCGCCTTTCAAAATTCATCACAAACTGACATGGGGACATTCCAGTTGCACTATGCACAGTTGAATTATACGCCCACAACACTCTCCCCAGACACACATCCCAGTCATTCACTGTCGTACTCATCATTCTCAACATCTCACACAAGGTTCTTATAGTCCGTTCAGCCAATCCATTTGAAGACGGTACATACGGAGTTGTTCTCACATGCTCCACACCATTCTCTCTCAATATTTGCTCAAACACTTCCCCTACAAATTCAGGCCCATTATCACTCAGACATCTTCTAGGCTTCCATACACACATAGGAAAAAACAACTGCTCAACCACACGCGCAACAGTCACACTCCTTTTATCTCTCACAGGCGCTGCATACCCAAACTTACTTTTATGGTCAACCATCACAACCATACCAACATTCCCAGCACTCGTACGCGGCAAAGACACACAATCAATCACTACCAATTCAAACGGTTCTTTCGCATCAACTTTCAACATCGGTGGTTTCACTTGCACACCTTGCACCTTTCGCTTCTGACACCTTTCACACGTAGTTGCAACATCATTCACAACAGTTCTCAGAAACGGGTGGAACACATGCTCCTTCATACACTCCCACAGCTTAAACTTACCCATATGCCCATAATTATCATGCACAACCTTCACCAGACCAATCATACCAACTAAGGACATCACAGGTACATACATATCATCACCACCCTTCACATGCCTCACAAAATATACAACATCCATACAAACAACAAAATCCTTAGCATACCTTTTAAAATCACTTAAACACTCTGGCCATTCATTCAAATCAACACGCATCATTACACACCTCTTCAACTCACTAACAAAAGGACACATCTCTTGCATCTCTAGAATATCATCATCACTTAAAATCTCATTCTCATCATCCATGACCAACTCAATCATACCGCAAAACTTGACAACATTCTTTGCACACTCATTCAACCTCATCACCTCACATTCACCTTTCATAAGATGATCCTTATCAGCATCCAAAGACAAATCATTCAATCTCATAAAGTCTACACCAAGCAAGAAACAACAAGGCATTTGCTCACCTTTCAGAATCACAAAGTCATGCTTCACATTCACACCATTACCCAAACTCACTTTCAGACTAACCAGTTCCCATGCCACTATCATGCCATTCCCTAATCCACTTATCCGTAACTTCACAGGTTTATGCTCGCAACATCTAAACTCTTCATACTTACTCAGAATATTCTCATTCACTAAAGACACCTGCGCTCCAGTATCAATCAAACCACAGAACAACCTTTCACCAACTTTCACTCTCGCTTCCATCATATCAGGTCCACCATGTTCACAATACACCGAAGGAACAAGCACGCCAACATCAGCACTTATATCCACACTGTCATTAACTCCCATATCATCACTCACCACACGCTCATCTTCATCCAGACAATCATTCTTCTCTCTTATATATGAACACTTTTCAATCACCCAATTGTAGTGCACACCGCTCAAACATTGCAGATGTACCACATTAGGATTCAAACCCTTCATCTTCTCATCCTTGTACACAATCGGCCTTTCACCACCAAAGTGCACATATACAATCACTCCATACAAACGACTCACTACAATCAACACTTCCTGAAATGGCGGGACCCCTTGCATACACATCGCTCTCAATTCTTTCATGAAGTTCCGCACCTTTGCCATACCAATGCTTTCAGGCTTCCTACACACTTCATTCATTACCTCCTTCCTTAAATCATCTACACTATCGGGCACTCTCACATCTACTCCATCACTCTTCAAATCTTGCAAACCATTCCATACACTCTCAAACAAGGAATCACCACCACCCTTACTCTCTTTTCCATTCATAATTCCTTTCGGCAAATACTCAGGATCACTCACTCCACACACATTTTCATCATTCGTACCAGGATACCTTGACATCAAATCAGCCACTCCATTCCGTTCACCAGGCACATACTCAATCACATAGTCAAAGTCACTCAAATCTTCCAAAGTCCTTGCAATCCTACTATCAGCCCACTTCATACGCTGCAGATACACAAGAGGTTGATGATCGGTTTTTATCACAAACCTCACACCATACAAAAATGGACGCAACACTTTCAAACAATATCTTATCGCAGCCAGCTCTCGTTCCACAGTCGAATACTTTCGTTCTGCAACATTCATAGCCTTGGATACATACCCAATTATTCGCCTGACATTCTCTCCATTCAAACGCTGCTCTTGCATCAGAAAACCTCCCATACAATACCCACTCGCATCTGTATACAATTCAAGCATTTTAGCATTTACACTATAATCTGGGTAAGCTAATTCAACATCTTCAACCGCTGCCTCCTTCAGTCTCTCATACGCCTCATTCATCTTATCATTCCACTTGACAACCGTACTACCTTTCTTGCCCATCCACTCAGTCAGAGGCTTACTCACACCAGAACAATCACGTATAAACTTTCGCTGGAACTCAATCAAACCCAAAAATGACTTCAGTTGCTTCACAGTCACCGGTTTAGGAAACATTCGCACCTTCTCAACATACTTCGATGATTTACGCAATCCATTCTCACTCACCATATGTCCAAGGAATTCCACTTCTTTCGCAAACCATTCACACTTTGCCACTTTCACCTTCACACCAACACTCTCCAACGTTCTCAACACATCATTCACCAATCTCATATGCTCCTCAAAAGTCTCAGTCATAATCAAAATATCATCTATAAACGCAATCACATTCTTACTCGCAAACTTACTCAACACAACATTCATTGCCCGCTGGAAGGCTCCGGGAGCATTAGCCAACCCAAAGCTGAGGTTCCGGAACTGGTAATGCCTCTTTGAGGAAGAGAAGGCAGTTACTGGCCGGCTCTCCTCAGCAATGGGCATCTGGTAATACCCCCGTACCAGATCCAGCTTCGTAAACCACTCCATCCCATGCATACTATACACACACTCAGATACCACACACATCGGAAACCTTTCTTTCACAGTCCTTTCATTCACCTTTCGATAATCCACACACAGACGCAATCTTCCATCCGGCTTACGTACAGGTACAATTGGACTATTCCATGCACTCTCACTCTCCTCAATCACCCCCAATTGCTCCAATTCCAAACACTGCTCCTCAATCTCTTCAGCAACCGGACGTGGGAAATGCCTCGGCCGCTGATAGATTGGGGAGTCCTCCTTCAGGACAATCTTGAATTCCGGGAGCTTTGCAACCCCGAAATCCAGATCACCCTTACTGAGGGCTCCCTTTCGCTCAAATATCATTCGATACACATCCTCCCTTTCATACTCAGTCAAACATCCATCCAATTTCACCATGTCCTTCACCTCATTATACATCCATTCACATGTCTTTTCATTCGCAACATTCACCCTGATATCCGTACTATCATCCATACCTACCTCATTGACAGTGGAGAGGTGGCCCAGTACATCTCCGACTTGGATTCCCCTCACCTGCCCTTTCACACTGGGGTCTGCCTGCACACATACAAAAGGATCATTCATTCTCATCAAGCCATCAAACACACAAGCAACACGCCTTACCTTATAACACGCATCCTTTCCATCCAATATCACAGTGTTCTCACTCACATTCAAACTAACATCCTTACTCCAACTCACTCTAACAGACACCCTTTCACCCTTCACAAGCCTTACACTCTCCATAGCAGTCACCTCTATACCAGTAAACACACTCCTCAAAACGCTACCATCTTTCCCTACATACAACTTATACACCCCATTTTTACCAATCTTTCTCTCAATCTGATCACTCGCAGGATGCACAACCATACGATTGATTTTCATAAAATCATACCCCAAAATCACACCATACTCACTACTCACCTTATCAATCACAGAAAATTCACATTCATTCATCATCATACCATGCATTCGAACAGGTGACCTTATCATTCCAATCACAGGCACTCTCCTATTACCAATACCTACTAAACTACCCTTGCTCTCAGACAGGAGGGCTTTCTCGCTAAACTTGTTATACACATCTTTATACACCAAGCTCGCCTTGCATCCAGAATCTATTAAAGCCAAACACTCAATTCCATTCAACTCCACCTTCACACTCAGACACTCATACTTCCTACCAGACAGCACTTTCACACTAGACAGACTTACCAACACATTACTCACACTCATGCACCCAGAGGATACTTCAGCAGGTACCCTCTTACCATTCAGTTTCCCGCTTCAGACTTTCCATTCACACCTTGCGCTCTCAGTCTAATCCAACACTTTTCACTTGAATGTCCTTCCATCGCACAATAGCTACATACATTCCTCTGGTCACGACACATCCTTGCATAATGACCAGCCTTTCCACAATTACCACATGCATATTTCATACTTTCCCCAGCAGTTGCTCCACCATTCAACCTCGGACAATCTTTCTTCAAATGGCCTATTTCTTTACACTCGAAGCACTCTTTCACACTTTCCTGGCAATCCTTTATCATATGCCCTTTCTTACCACACCCAAAACACGCACCAGATGTCCACCTACATTCTGCCAACATATGACCTTTCCTTCCACACCGACGACATTCCACAATCTTTCTCACACCATTCGGTCTCTCATTTGCTGGGACATACCTCGGTTTCTCTCTCATATATCCGTTCCCACGCTTGAAATTCATCTGCCCCCTTCCATTCGACCACCCTCCATTTGCCCATCCATTCTGCCGGCCCAGGAAGTTTGACATCACTCCAGCTGGTGCAGCCTTCAGGGCATCCCTGTAGCTGACAAACTGCTGGGGTGGATGAAAGCTCCTGGGCTTCTTACCCCCAACATTCACACTGTACCATCCATCCTCTTCTAGATCGCTTTCATCATCAAATCGTCCATCTTCTAACAGTTCCAACACATCCTCCCACATCAACCGTTCACCTGTCAGTCTCACTCTCTCCTTTCTCTTTCCACTCAGCCATTCACTCACCTTTCGCGGGATCGTGTCCAAAAACTTCCTCATGAGTGGTTTACATTCATTTACATCATCATCACCATACCTCGTTCTTGCCATACTCTCAAGCCTATGTGCATACATATTCACACTTTCACTCTTCCCCATTCGAGCCTTCTCAAATTCATTCACCCTCTTATACTTCACACTCTCTTTCATTCGTTTCACCTGCCCAATCAATCTCTTCTTCACTACATCGTACTTTGGCTCTCCCACACTCGTTATCACTCGCAAGAACTCCAACACTTTCCCATCCAAACAATCTCCCAGAACACTCACCCAGTGACCCTTGTTCTGCGGGTACTTGAGCTTGCAGTACCGCTCAAAATCCCCGAAGAACTCATCCATACTCTTTCCCCCATGCAATCTAAACTTATCAATCCTTGGCACTTCCCTAATCAAAATTCCTTTTCCCACATTCACTTCACTCTCCGAAGAGCTACTCTCGGTCTCACTCATTCCAATCATATCGTCACTCTCTCCCTCATCTGAGTATAGCGAATCCACACTCTTCCCTCTCGCCTTCCTATCCTTAACCTTAGAACCATGCTTACTTCCTCTCTTACTTTCCACTCTCTTCCATTCACCCCCTTTCCTACCACTCACAGTATCTTCTTTAGACTCGATCATACTGCCATCCATTCCATTTAGCGGAGTCCCTTCAGTAGGAGCAGGGGTCAGGGTTGTAGGTCCTGGGACTGATCCAGCCCCTGTCATCATGTTGTACAGGTCCTGCATCCGTCGGTCCGTCTGATCCTGTCGGTCTCCCATTTCCTTCTTCATCCTATCAGTCTTTTCATTCATCCCTTTTATTTTATTCTCCATTCCCTCCAACATTTCACACTCCTCTTCTTTCTTCCTCAACTCCAGTCTCAATCGCACTACTTCTTCATTCAATGTTTCCGCTACAGCCATTCTTCCCAAGTTAGTAAAAGATAGGAGGAGGGAAAAATCAATCAAACTACTTGTCACACTAATTGGGTATGGACTGCAATCCAATCCAGTCACGCTCCCAGTTTCGAAGTCTCACGTCCCTATTCGGGCGCCAAATGTAGCGGGCCGAAAATAGATCTCTAATCCCAATCGATAATCGATCCAACCCGCTTCCTACACTGTCCGGACGTGAGAAATCGAGGGAGAATAAAACGGATTGTATATACAGTCCCTTTACTTACAAAAATACAATGATAGCTACAGTTTATATTTACAAAAATTTTATATTTTACTAGGGAAGTGTGCACACTTCAAAATGAGGCTAAATTCCCAAATAAAAATAATGATACCAAACGAGAAGCGTATAACGGGCGGATACAACAATTTACGTAAATTCTAGACAAAACAAAAAACACAACCACAACCGAACGAAAAGGGGACACGCGCTATGTCTTGCTGGAGGTGGGCGGTAGTTGGCTAACTAGAAGGAGGCAGGATTGTCAACGAAGGCAGGTATGGCGGTTCAGGTGGATAGAGACACGAAAGCCCTCCTCTCAGGGCTGGGTGGAGCACTCCTCTATAGAACCCCTCTTGCTTCCAGTCTGCACTTCCACTCTCTCTGAAGAAGAGATATATCCTCCTTCAGTGATCCATCCATTTATACATGGATGGCGAAACCAATAATTGGGCATTACCCGAAAATACATTGACTAGCTTACCTCTTTCCAGAATAACGCTTCGTTAAAGTTCAATTTAAACAAGGAAATATCTTTTAGAGTGATATCTTAAAATTAGCTTTTATCTTTCCAGAATAACGCCTGGAAAGAAAGAAAAACATGGTAATCATTTTATACATGAATTTAACAAAAATAAAACAAACCCATTCCCATTCACACACATTCTTACAGAGGGAGGGAGAGGGTACTGAGAAAAGGGGTGGGAGAATGGCCCTTTTACACACACTCACATTCGCCCCACCACAACAGAATTTAAATTAAAGTCACATAAAGATATAGTATGCCTGGATGAAGAGAAATGGAATGAAAGAGCTAGGAAGAAAGGCTTGGAAGGAAGACTAGTAACATATAGAGTAATGCAAGGAGAGATAAAATGGATGATATCAGTAGTTTACAACAAGATTGAAGGGGGAAACAAGCGACAGAGTGCGGCGCTGTTGGAAGTATTGAAAGAGATGACTGACTGCATGAGGAATGAGCAATGGCTGGTGGTGGGTGACTTTTATTCCTACATTGGTCTGCTTGGTGAGCATATGAACATGAATGGTTGGTTGATAGATAGGTGGTTAATGGAGTGTGATGTGCATTGGAAAATTTAGAAGTATTGGGAATACCTGCGTGGAGACAGGGAAGAAGGAAGAGTGCAATAGATCTTATGGATAATAAGATGAGGAACTTTAGAAGGGATGGTAATCTGCAAGAGGCCTATTCAAAACTACAAGAGTGCATATTAGGAATTACAAAGAAGGAAGTTGGAATGAAGTACATCAGAAAAGGAGAAAAGAGAAGGAATATGACATGGTGGAATCAGAGAGAGAAATTCACCTTCAGTAGAGTTCATTCGATACCCTTATGAGTATTAAGACTTAATCAGTTCTCCACAGTCTATAGCTGCTCTTTTTTGTGACAACCCTTTTGGCTTGTGGACAGTGACATTTAACATATTAGTATGAAAAGTTATACTGGTACACAGTGGCATACCTAGGATTTTAGGCCGAGGTAGGCAAAACCTAGAATTTTTATTTTGATTAGTGAAACAAAATTCTTCACTTACTCAAATTAAATCTTCACTTCAATTACTCATTTCATCTAGCATCAAGGGTTTTATGGTCCAGATTCATGCTATCAGCGGTTAAGTTCACGAGTTTAAAAGTGAAGAAAGACACAGAACAGAATGAAACAGAGAATTATTTTTGTATTGTTACATGAACAAGAGATATAAAAACACACGCTTGAACATAGTCTTTATTGTATTAATAATAGTTGGCACAAATATCAAATTATAAAATTAGTGAATTAACCACCATTAGGCAGTTAACAAACATTTCACCAAATGACTGCCTCAGTACCTTCATGAATCATTTTGATGACTGCAGAACATAAGTTCAAAGCAGAAGCCTTCGATTGACCTTATCACGGAACACATCAATAACTTTGTCTGGGTCCACCTCAATGTTGTGTGTCATTAGCAGCAAAGCATTGAGACTTTCTTGAGTCATTGTCGACCTCAGATAAGTTTTGAGTCTTCGAAGATGAGAGAAGGATCGCTCGGAACTGACTGTAGATGACGGTACAGTTCCGAACAGTCGAAGGAGTGTTGCCACATCGGGCAGCAACATTCGAGTCGCTTCCTTGATGCACTTTTAAAAATGCATAAAGTGCATCTTGCAATTTCACTACCTGGCACATGCATTTGTCATCGAACAGGCTCGCAAGTTTGGTTATCATCTCATCCAGAAATGGGGCTAGTAAGTTCTTTCATAGTACAATTCAGGCATTGACACTTCTTGGGCCTGTTGAGGCACAGAGATTTCAGTCCCCATGCCAGTGCTTATCTTCATTGTTCAGTAAACATCAGCTTAAATGCAGTTGAGGACTCCTCTCTCATTTTCTCGAGCTTCTGTCTGATGACACAGATATGTTCATATGCCTCCCCAAGATGTTGTGCTGGGTCTTGCAACCCCTGACTCACAGGGAGGGTTAGACACAAGACTGCGTCTGCCACTGCGAGAGAGCAAGTAAAACCAGGTCGTGTCATTGCGCCAAGAAGGAAGAAGGGAGACAGCGTGGGAGTCACCATCCTCAGAAAGATGGTTCATTGCTTCAGTAAACATCAGCTTAAATGCAGTTGAGGACTCCTCTCATTTTCTTGAGCTTCTGCCTGATGACACGGATATGTTCATATGCCTCCCCAAGATATTGTGCTGGGTCTTGCAACCCCTGACTCACAGAGAGGGTTAGACGCAAGAATGTGTCTGCCACTGCGAGAAAGCAGGTAAAACTAGGTTGCGTCATTGCGCCAAGAAGGGAGACAGCATGGGAGTCACCATCCTCCGAAAGATGGTAAAGGATGGATACGACAAAGGGAAATAGCTCAACTAGAATGGCAACACTGTTGTGGCGTTCCACCCACTGCGTAGGGCAGTAGCCTTCAGACATCGTTTCTTGTGTAATTATGCCGTCTCATCAATCAACTGCTCAAGCATGTTGGTACTAGTTATCGAAGAAATCGCAGATTTGGCTAATGATTCCAAAGAGTACTTTGAGCTCAGGACAGTTGCAGGCCTTACCGATCATCAAATTGAACCGATAAGAAAAACAGTACGTAGACGGTGAAAGGCTGCTTAGCCTTCACGATGGATGACATCCATTAAATTGACTGGACATTGATGCTACCCTGTCGTAACCTTGGCCTCGCAAGTTTACCGCATCCAACCCAAGAGAGTTGAGGGTGTCCAACATCAAAGTGGCCAGCCCCTGGCCTGGGGTGTCTTTGGCTTCTACAAAAGTGACAAAATCTTCGCTTATCACACCTTCTGAGTTCATGGTGCGAAGAATGATGGACGCCTGCTCCGTTCAAGCCGTATCCATCAGCATAAAAAAGCCTTGCCTGCTTGACTTTAGTGACCAACTCATTGCGAATGAGCTCACCCACTACATTGATAATTTCATTCTGGATTCAAGGAGATGCATATGAAGCGTAGTGGGGTGACCCGGAAAGAAGAGTCTGGAGTGCCTCATCTCCTGTGTCAACACAGAAGTGCAAAGCGTTCCAAAATATGTCATCATTTTTCCAAGCCAAGACGTCTCCGGCATCGCGGTGGCTGTGAAAAGCAAGATTATTGTGACCCAGAAAGAGGATTGTTGCTACGATTGAACGCAGCTTTGACCGGTTGGTGGCAATCTGGACTTTTCCTCTGAGCCATAAGCTGATGGTCGATGGCCTGATCACTATCAGCAGTGTGGAGTTGATGCAGTTGTGCATGCTCAATGCAAGCAAGATGTGTGGCTGATTTGGCATGCTTTTAGAGTGTTCCATTTGCATTTTTTAGGTCTGTTAGCACACGTGTGACTAGCTGGGCATGTAGCTGGTATTTTCCTCTGACTTTGGCGATTTCTTTTTGGAATATAGTACAACAAATGCAGATGGACCCGTTGATTCCTTTGGTATAACCAAGCCAATTGAACATCTCCAGCCATTCCCAGTGAAAGTGTCATCCTTCCTTGTCCACTGGAAATTTTTCACCTCCTGGCATCAGACGGTTCTCAAGAAGCTGGTTCACCTGATGAACATTTAAAGAAGATCCTCCCAGATGTATCCTTAGTAGCTGACCAAGGTTAACTGGTGACGGGGTAGCCATCACATTCTGGTTAACAGACAAAGTGGACAGAGTCCAATGGGCCAGAACACATGTTCGTCAAAGCGATTGTGAGATCTTCTCTGGTGGACATGCTCGATGTAGAGGACTGAGAATTCGAAGGTGATGAACTTGAAGTCAAAGACTCAGACACAGGTAACTTCAGACTTTTTGGCACAGGCTGAAAGAAATTTGTAATACTACCATGCTTTATTGCACAAACTTGTGGTAAGAAGAAAAATGATGTTTAGTAAGAGCTAAGTTACTTTAAAAATCATTCAATCACAATGAAAAAATATTTTAAATAATTATGTATTTAATTATAAATACCAGCCTAAAAAAGATCAAAACATATATAAGTATTAAAGTATAAAATATAAGCAAATATAAAAACATGAACAAATAATCATATTGACAAGTCTATACAGACCAATAGCTATTTTGACATTTATCATATAAATTGACATGGACATTTATTATATAGATGACCTGAGTATAAATCTATAAAATAAAAACAATGGACAGAATAACAATAGAGAAATAAATAATTGTTTTAAAACAGATATTGTTAACTCATCTACAAGTTTACTACATCTTAATGAAAGCGGAGCACGGTCAGTTTCTGTTTTGTTCGATTGTTAGTGATGTAGTAAAAATGATACGATATGAGACAAACTGTTAACCCTAAACTGCTAAGTGTAGAAAATATTTACGTTAAGATGGATATATTATATATAGGAGATACAGCTGTATTGGAGATGACAGAATGTAAACAATGATAAGGAACAAAAATATTTTCTATGAGATATTGATTAGTTGAAAATAGACTACTCACCAGTGGGATGCTAACGATTTTAAGCACTATTTATAAGCATAGACACTGTAGTTCATATAACATAACTATCCCTGTAAGATTCAACAAGGAATGTGTGCGCTGTTGGCTAGTAGCTGCTTATATAGCTTCTACAGACGAGCTCTAGAATGTTCCAGTGACTTTTAGATGGCGTTGTCTTCCGGTAGCGCGCAAATAACCATGTGGTGGGGGTCCCCAAACAATCAAAATCACAGGAGTGACACCGCTGTACAATAACTATCTTAATATGACAAAAACAGGTGCATTATTGGCAAGAACCTTATTATATAATTTATAGAGATGAGTTCTAGAATGTTCCAGTCACCAGTGCCTTGTAGTGACTTTTAGATGGCGTTGTCTTCCAGTAGTGCGTGGCTAACCATGTGCTGGGGTTTCCTGAACATTCCAAATCACCTGAGATGACAGTAGCAGCCACTCACAGTGCCCTCAACCCATTTTACCTCAATTTGTGCTATTTTAAAACAACCTATCTTATCAGTAAGATAAATGTTCCTAAATATCTAATTACTTTTGCAAATTGCTAAAAGTAAAAAAAATGATTGCCACATTTTTTTTGGGGGGGGGGGGCACCCTCCCCTCTTCCATAGAAGAAATTTGGGGGAGGGTGGCTGCCAAGCCCCCCTTCCCCTACTTAGGTATGCTATGCTACTGCTGGTACAAGTCTGGCCTGTCTCCCACTCCTTGGCAAGTCTCCCACTCCTTGGCAAGTCTTGTCTTGAATTTGAAAGGATTTGAACCGGAGAAAAAGAAGATTGCAAAAAAGTATAGATGAGAATAATATTGAAGACCAAGAGAACTTAGGGAGGATGGAATATGGAATTCCAGTGTAAAGTACAGAAGAAGAAGGTGATGGAGTTAATAAGGATACTGAAATGCAAGGAAGAGGACAATCTGGTTGAGGGTTGGAAAAAACTTAAAGCGGGGGAAAGAGAGAGAGAGAGAGACCAATGGAAGTACATGAGGAGCCAACTAAAGGATGTTGATAGAAGTAGCCAAGTCTTACTAAAGAGTGGGGATAGGGTGATAGGAAAAGACTAAAAAAAATTTAAAAATACAAAGGCAATGGATGAAGATCTGATGATAGGGGAATTCATAAAGCATGGAGGAGAGAATGAAGATGGTCCTGAAAGATCTATTTAATGATATGCTAAAGAATAGATGAAAAGCAGAGTTAATCTTATATATAAAGGAGGGGAGAAAGGTAGAATGGATGTGGGGAACTAGCGGCCAGTGGCAATTGTCAGTGTTATATGTAAAATTTTGGGGAAAGTAATCGCTGATAAGTTGCAAGAGTGGGATAACAGTGATTGTATCCTAGGAGATGAGCAAAATGGAATCAGGAAGGGTAAAAGAACAATAGACAATGTTTTGGTGCTGAAGGAAATAATTAATTTATGTAGAAAAAGACTATGTATTCTTTCTGGTCATAGAGAAGGCATTTGATAAAATGAACAGGGATAAGTTATGGTTGAGATTAAATGAAGAAGGCTTGGATGAAAAGATTCTGAGTGTGATTAAGAGTTTATATAGAGAGAATAAAGTAAAACTGAATTTGAAAGGGATAGAAACAGGATGGATATTGAATGATGTAGGTGTGAGACAGGGATGCCTGCTGTCTCCACAGCTATTCAGTATATTTATAGAAGAACAGCTAAAAAGACTGAAACGTGCAAAGGGAGATGCACACTTAAGGGATAGGGAAATAAATTGCTTGAGATTTGCAAATGATATAATGGTTATGAGTGAATGTGGAGAGAGCTTGCAAAGAATGTTAGATGTAGCAGCTGACTCTGGGAATGAATGGAAGGTGAAATTCAGCAGGAATAAGTGTAAGATAATGATCTTTAGGGAAAGTATGAATGAGGGTTGGGTTTGGGGGAATAAGGTGCTAGAAGTGGTAGGCAAATATAAGTACTTAGGTATTAGTGTGCGCAATAAAAGGGATGTCTTGGATAAACACAAGAGAAGAAAGGAATTAGAGATGTTAAGAATGATTGGGATGCTAATGGGGTGGGAGTCATGAATAAGCAGGGAAATGGACTTAGAAATAGTAAGAGAGCTCTGGAACGGGGTAGGTGTTCCATGAAGCTTATATGGTTTCGAGATATGCAAAGTGAATAAAAGGGAGTTAGACAGGATGGAGAAAATCCAGAACAAGGTAGTGAGGATGTGTCTAGGTGCAAATGCATATGTAGGTGTGGAAGCATTAAGAGGAGAGATGGGATGGAGCAGATACCATGAGAGAGTTTCTAAAATGAAAATGCGGTATCTAGATTATGTAGAAGGTATGAATGGCACAAGCTGGATGGAATGGGTCCATAGAATGAATTTTAGAACAGAATGGAAGAAGGAAATTGAGAGAATAGTGAACAGGTATGAACTATGGAAAATGATCAGGACCCAAGCAACAGGTGATGAAATTGAGGGAAGAATAAAAGAAGTGGCGCACAGAGAAGGGGCCTGGTATTCCCTGAACTCACCTGACTAGGAGGGGGTGAGGCTTTTGGCATCCCTTAGGAACCTCTTTTGCCCTACCATTCTTCCTTTACCCAACACCTCCAAATCTCCTGTGCTCATCAGCAGGTGCTGTTGGCATCTCTTCTGAACATTAGGAGCCTGACCAATAAGTCGAAGTACACTAAACCCTTGATATAATGAACTATATGGGGTGGGGGGGTCATTCGTTTTACCTGATGGTCGTTAAAAGTGATAGAAATATGAACCAAGTTCATTATATCTGTTGGTTCGTTCGTTCTATGGAGTAGTAAGTAGCACTCATGAAGAGAGGAAGGAGGAAGAGAATACCAGAACAACCTCTCCCACGCGACGTTCACAACCCGCTGATGTGAGCCAGTGAGTTGCAGCATGGAGTTCGGCCAGGAAATTTGGTTTGTTATATTGAGGGTTTACTGTATGTCCATAACCTCATTGTTCACACTGGGGTTTCCTTCCTTGGCCTTACAGAAACCAGGCTCGAGTCTGATTTTGGTTCATGCACTGCCTTTGCAACCCCCTCCGGGTCATTCTTTCCTGTATGTTCCTTGGAACCACTGTGGAGGGGGAGTTGCATTGATTTCCAACTCATCCTTCTACCTGAATCTTCTCCCCTCTTCCCTTCTCCCCCTCTAGCCTCATTTGAGGCTCTCATTGCTGTCTCACATGCTGTCCCTGCTCTGACTATTGTGGTCCTTTTCCACCCTCCCAGCTCATCTCTGGCGTTATTTCCTGAGGAGTTTAGTAACCTACTCTCCAACCTATTCTTGATGACCTCATTCTTCCTAGCCACAATGAGACTTTTTGTGCACTCATTGACATCATTGACCTCTTCTCTTACACAACATGTGTTATCCCTAACACACATACATGGTAATACCCTGGACTTAGTCATCTCAAACCTCCATATCTCTAATCTAACAGTAACTGACCTTTCTAATACGATTTCTGACCACTTCTTGGTCAATTTTAAACTCTATATTTCCTACTACCTACCCCCTCGCTCGTCCTGAGATCCTACTTCTTTCCGGCGACTATTGTCAATTGATACTACTACTCTCTTTAACTATGTTGTTTCCGCCCTACCTCCTATTGATACTACTGCTTCACCTGACCAAACCTTAAACTCTCTGCACCAATCATTACTCGCCTGCCTTGATGTGCATGCCCCACTTATCACTCCTTCAAACTGCTATCACCGTGCCCCTTGGTTCACCATGGATCTCCTTCATTCAAAGAGGTCCTTACGTGCTCATGAACAAGCCCTTCATAAAACAGGCTCCTGTGGGCAGGACACGACCTCCCTCTCACTTTCCTATCACCTTGCTACTTTGACTTATTCTTCCAAATTAAACTCAGTGCACAAGGCTCATTCACACAAACTTTTGTCTGAGAGCAAGAATGACCCTTGGCCTATCTTTCATCTCCTCTCTCATCTTTCCTTGCCTAGCCCCATTTCCCCCATCAACCCCTCTACTCTTTCTAAATTTTTCTTTGATAAAGTTATTAACCTTCTCATCGTACTACCTCAGTTGTCTGAACCAGCCCATGCTGTTCTCCCCAACCATACTCCATTGCCACTTAATGTCTTCACTTGAGCATCCTCTGAGGAAGTAACCACCCTGATCTCACGCTCTAACAAATCTGGATCCCCTAAAGACCTGAACCATCTAGCTATCGCCCTATCTCACAGCTTCCATTTCTCTCTAAGATCCTCAAGAGGGTGGTTTTCTCTCACCTTAATGACCATATTTCTAACTGCAATATAGATGAAGTGTACCAGTCAGGGTTCAAAGCGAATCACTCTGCTGAAAGTGTTCTTAATGTTTCAGACAGTTTATGTAGACCTCTCCTCTGCTTTCGACACCATCAACCACACTCTCCTCCTTGATCATCTTCACACTTTCCTTGGTCTCTTAGGCACTGCCCTTGATTGGTTCCACTCATAGCTCTCCTCCTGCACTCAGTCGGTTGCACTCAATAACCTCTCATCTGAGCACGCACCCATTCATTTTGGGGTGCCTCAGGGCTCATTCCTTAGTCCACTCCTCTTTTGCATCTACTTACTTTCTCTTTACGATTTGGGCTGTCCTTCCACCTCTATGCCGATGACACTCAGATATACCTTTCCTCATTCCCTCTGTCCTTCTCTCAATCAATTGCCAAGCTCCTTTCAGCTTACACCTCCATAAACGAATGGCTGTCTGCCAACTTTCTCAAACTTAACCACGATAAAACTAAAGTTCTCCTTGTTGGTACCGCTTCGATGGTGGAGAAATCTAAAGCGCTCTTTCCTTCCCTTAACCTTGGGGAACCAATGTCGCCTTCTCTGATACCGTCAGTAATTTTGGTGTTATTTTCGGCGAGAAAAACTCGTTTAAACCACACATCCATCATATCTGTAAGTCTTCCCACGGTTTCCTCCACAACTTCTCATGTGTTCGATCCCATTTTGATCGGTGAAGCCTTGAGACTGCTATTCATGCCTTCATCACCTCACGCTTAGACTACTGCAATTCTCTTCTAGTGAATCTCCCTGCTTCGTCACTTCGCCCCCTACAACTTGTTTAAAACTATGCTGCCTGGCTCCTCCTTCGCCACCCCCGGTCCTCTCCTTCGATGCCTCTGTTACAGGAGCTACACTGATTACCTATTCGCTTCCATACCCCACAAACCTCTAGACTCCACCTTATCTCTCGTCTGCCCTCTCCTGTCATCAAACTCCTCAGGAACTCTGATCTAAGCTCGCTTCCCTCCTGAACACTCCTCATTGTGTCCTCTGCTCGATGGGTGACCGTTCCTTGTCAGTTTGTGCTCCTAGACTGGAATGCTCTTCCTGCTGAAGTCCAATCCTCTCCTTCCTTTGCTACTTTTAAATGTCTCCTGAAGACTCATCTCTTCAGAAAGGCCTTCTCTTCCCTGTAAACTTTCTCTACACTCGCTACACAACCTGTGCTCTGGGAGGTCTAACAGCCCTTAAGTGCGCATTATAAATACCTATTATTATTATTCATCCTCTTCTGAACTGCTTTTCCTTTCTAAAAACTGCTGCTCTATTTTGGGAGGAGTGGGTACAGGGAGCTCAGAACTGTGTGGCACTGGCGCAATGGATGACTGAAGGTCTGGATACATGATAACATGTGCATTTTCGCCTGCTCAACATTTGGAAGGGTTCACCATGCAGAAGAAACAATTGCTTGAGTAGTCTGTTGTTCCCCTCCAAATTTGTGGGATTGCAAAATTTATAGCTCTCTTTTCTCCTCTGTACCATCCTGTAAAAAAACAATGAAAACATAAGTATAAATATACAAATACTTTTCACTTAGTATTATTAGTAATGTTAAAAAAATCCAGTATCCAAATAAACAAAACACATTATATTTATATATACAGTGCTCAACAAAAGTTTAGGCCGGGTGAGCCTGGTGGACTAAACTTATGTTTAAAAAAGAATGATATAGATGAGGGGGATTTAATTTAGTCAGAAGTTTGGGCTGGCCGCATGATGTCACTACATCCCTCAGTTTCCCTGCTCAGCCTGTCAGCACATGCTCAGTGTCGGCTTGTCCGTGGTAGTGAGAGGACTGTGCTGTTGTGTTCTCCTGACCACGCCATTTTGTGACTGGGTTTTTGTAGTTTGGGAGTGTTTGTGGCCTTATTATGGGAAAAGTGAGGCAGTTACAAGGGAAGGACGTCAGCACTCTTCCCAAGCTGGAGAAGGAAATTAGGGCTTGTTGGGATGCTATACCTACCCAGAAGCTACATTATCTTGCTATGTCCATGCCACAACGCCTGAGGGATGTCAAGAAACACAAAGGATGCCCAACAAAGTATTAAGGATAAGATTAATATTTTTGATGACACTTTTATCATGCTGCAACTTTTCTGACACGCACCCGGCCTAAACTTTTGTTGAGCACTGTATATATATTTTACCTTTTGCAGAGCTCGCTGATGAAATACGGTGCCCAAGGTTTGTCTTGATCTCTGACTGGCAGGCCGAAATATGCCTTGTAGGTCTCACCCATTTTAGCAGATCTCTACAGAGTATTTTTTCGCTCTTTTCTTAATAAATTTGCCATAGACATAGCAAAATGCATCTGTCAGATACAACCTCTTGATGCCATGTGTGACAAATGTTTCTACCAATGATGAGTGATGATGTCTGCGCTGTGACAGCTAAAGTTAACTGATCATATAACAAATTCTAGAAAGCTCAAGTTTATTTTTTACCAAATTAGTACTGAATCTATGTGGAATGTAATAGAACTGCCATTGCTGTCCTGGTTGCAAAAACCCCCAAAATATAAGGGAAATAGTAGCTATTACTACTGTATTACTGTTTTTATAACTTTATAAATACAGTATATCATGTTTATACCATAACTGACAAAAAACATAACTCTTGAAACTTTTGAGATATATTTACTATTTGTATCAAAATAATGTTATTTACCATAAATGGGCTAATTTAAAAATTCAATGTCCTAGCCACAAAAGCAAAGTTTTGGGATTCATTTTATTTTTATTATTTAATAGAACCACTAACAATAGGGAAATAACACTTTTAACCCAAGGACAAGACAAAAGTGAAATTTTGTTTCACAGTATAATTAATCAACTAAATAAAAAGACCTTTGAAAGTAAAAGAAACCCTACTTTTTACTGGTATTAAAAGCACAACAAAACTTAGAAAAAATAAACGCTTCTGATTGGTAAATGAAGGAGCTGAATACAGATCTCGGATAGATGAAAAACACTATAAGTATCCCCCCAAAATAGCTAGAAATCACATCCACCCTTAAACTGAACAATTACCTAAAAATTTACCAATCTTTCATTGTACTACTTGTTCCTTTTAGTGAGGGGGGCGGCCAGAAGGGCAACCTATAGATGGCTCTAAACTTGCTTCCAGTAACCAAACATTTTAGTTATTCTTATTTTTTCCTGATGAACGAAAAATGAAACATGATATCGTTCAATTTGGAACAAAATAATAACAACAATGCCTGAGTTGCTAATGTAAAAAATTACTGCATCACCAATCAAGGCTTGTCAAAAACTAAAGCATGCAGTCATCTTACCTTGATAACTAGCCCCCTTCATAACCTGAAAGTTCGTAGGTTTCTTACTTGTAGAGGTTATGAAGCTGGGTCTTGAGTCACATGGAGCGATGCTCCTGTCATTCCTTATGTCCCTCTTTATAAGGTTCACTTGATTGACAACTGAGTTTGATCCTGCCCCTGCATTTCAAGATAAAGCCAGGACTGGTGGTTCATCAGGGATTTGTTGAAGGATTCCACTGGGCATTTTATGATGTTTCTTAGGTTTGGGGGCAGGGTGTTGTATATTATTGGACCACTTTGACTGAGGCTGGCGATTTAAGAGGGTTTTTACCCTTTCTGGTGCTTGAGTAGGTATTATTTTTCTCATGCATTTTCGACCCAAGCGCTCCAAGTGTTTAGAGAGCATTTCATGGTTTGTAGGATCAGGCACTAGTTTCTCTAGGATCTTCCATGTGTATATGGCTATGTACCTCTCTAGCCTCCTTTGTTGAGAGTACAAGCCGAGGTATTTCAGGTGGTCCCAGTAGTTTAGATGTTTAACCTCCTGGATTTTTTTGGTGAATGCTGCTGGACTGCCTCGAGGGTCTGGATTTCTCCCTTTTTGTGTGGTGACCACAGCTGACTACAGTAGTCAAGTATTGGCTGTACTAGAATGAATCAAACCAACTCAGGAGGTTTCCAACAATGCTGAGACTACGAAGCTTACAAAGAAGAATAGTGTGATTGACAAGGTTAACAACTTTAGAAAAATCAAATAGAACATCAACCACTGAACTTTCATCAAACCACGCACTCACAAAGTTATAAGTAAGTAGTAATTGGTCCTCCACATATTGACCCTTTCAGAAGCCGTGTTGATCCTCAGATAGCAAATTATTCTCTTCAAAATAGAGCATGAGGTGTTTGAGATGATCCGTTCAAGTGTTTTACAGCAAACAGATGTTAGGCTGATGGGTGATAGTTCAAGGGATTGTGACAAGGCCCATTTTAAAATAAAGGCACAACCTTTGATAATTTCCATTTATCAGGCAGACACCCAGTGAGAAGTCTTGCTGCGTAGATTTTATGCAGTGGATAAGCCAAAGCAGGACAAGATTTTAACAGACGAGGATGGATCCCATCAGAACAACATATCATCATGCGATATTACAATATCCTCTATAACATTTCTGCATTGCTGATGAGGATAAGGTTAAAGAGAGACCACAGAATACTGAAGAAAAACTGGCAACAATTGTTCATCAATTTCAGTGTTGTCAGTTACTAGAGGACTGGAACAAGAAGACTTCAGAGGGCTAACTGAAGGAGCACCCACTTTCTTCCCTCAAATATAATTATGAAAGGCCTTGGGATTAGTTTTAATTGGGTCCAGAAGTGAGATCTCAAAGTCTATTTGAATGGAAATAAAGTGGTACCTATACTGCCTGTTGATTCTGGCAAAGTTAGCAAGAGCAACTGATGTGTCTAGAGAATTTTGACCATAGAAATCCTTGATGTGCATGCTTCCTTTGCCTCACAAGGCACGATGGAGGGTTTGGGGAGCAAGTACGAGAGTGAAAAGAATTTTTATCCCATACTGGGACATAGATCTCAATGAGAGGACCTAAAATGTCGCCAAAATGTTGATATTAACCCTTTATATCTAGATGATCAAACTTGAAATCCCAATCAATTTCAAGTATATAAGAATTTATCCTATTATATTTACCCTGTGACCAAGCCTTTTTGTTCAACAGTGTATTATCAGGAGAAGCCAAGTTCATAAAATAATAGTCACAGATAATAGGAATTTGGTTGTAGCCAGGCAAAGGTGGAAGGGCAAAGACATCTCCTCCACAATCAGTTTCAGAAGGTAGATATGATGAAAGTCGGGAAGTTGACCCATTGGCTAAGGCCCAGAATATTGAAGCTAGAAGTAAACAGAGAAGAAAGAGGATCATAATTCCGACAAAGAGCCTCATTTAAGGACCAGTTAATGGCTGGTAGATTGAAGTCGCCCAAAATAACCAACCACTTCTTTATTTGGGCAAAAAGAAAGCTAGAAATTAATAATCATTTGATTTTCCTCTCGGCTATTAGAGTGATATATACATCAATATTAAAATGTACATATAGCCCCAAGGTGTGATTCAATTGAGATCTTTCAGGTATTTTGTATAATTGATTGTTAAGTTAAGCAGCGGCTGATTTTGCAGGCAATTTTTTTTTGTTTTGTTTTTCAGCTATCCGACTGGCCAATCAGCAAGCTGTATTAAACACTGTCAGTTTATTCTTCCCAGCTTTCCTTTGTGTTTATTTTTATAAAGACAGGTAAAAAGTAGGATTTGGTGGTATTTTCTGGATTTTTTTTTTTAGTTGATTAGCAATCTCTCCTAAATAATCTATGCCTGACACTATTTATTCTTTAGACATAGTTTTCATTCTATTTTTTATTAAATAAAATTACCTTTTTTGTTGCTAATGAATTGTGTTCGCTGAGTGAAGCTGTTACTTTTATATTATTTTTTTTTTTACAAACTATTTTGGATGGCACTATTTCTTATTATTGTTGCAAAACAATTCATTCAGAATTTTAAAATTGATTCTACCTGTCCAGCCACTACTCAATTAACCCATTAGTCAGCCGGCTTTTTTCTCGAACTTCCCCTCTGCAAAATTACAAATGGTATACATTATTGAAAATAATTAAAATAAAATATTTAAATCCTTTTTTATAAATTAAATAATATATCATTTTAATTAAAAAGAATTATTCTATTGATATAATTCAAAGATTATTAATAACCTTCTACCTATTTATATTCCTCAGAATTTTTAGTAGCTAATCAAGGCTTATATTATTAGAATTTACTTGAGTAATTATTCAATATGCCTTCAGAAAATTTGGAAGAGCAAGGACTGGAAAAGAATCCTAATTTACATTTAGCTCAACTCAAATTCCAATTGACTTTGACAAGTTTCAAAAATGATGCTAAAGTTGAGGAAGAATTGCTTGCAGGAATCAAAGAAGAGAGTAAGTATAATGGATTTTATTTTTTTTATCATTATTGAAAACTGAAGTAGGTGATAAAATATATTTATTCTTTTCTTACATGTTGAGATCAATAGCAATAAGAACATATGCAAGGTAATATTTGGAATATTGCATTCAGGAATGGTCTGCACATTTTAGGCTTCATATTAATCTCTTAGATGCTGTGCAAAGAAGAGCACAGCAACCAAAAGCCACTAGGGCCTATTTGGGTTTCCAGTCATGTTTATTAACTTACATATATACACAAGTATTTACAACATCCTTCTTACATCTATGCAAGGGTCAAGTTTGGCTTAAAGCTACCCAAGGTTGTACATTTAACCACATCATATGTCATATCATTCCAATAGCCCCACTGCATTACAACTAAATACTTAAGTAGATGCAAATTAACTTTTCTATTTTACAATTGTGGCCTCTTGTTCTATTGCCCGCCTCCAAAGTGAAGAACTTTGTGACATCTAACCTGTAACCTCTTAAAACCCTGGATAATATCCCTCCCCCCCCCATACATCTTTTAAACAAATATAGTCTAAATTCTCTTAGTGTATCAAGATAATCTAAATTCTTCAATCAGGGTATAATCTTGATTGTCCTTTACTATTCTGCCTATCATAATGAGACCATGTTTGAATACAATACTCCACTTAAACTCAATCCATTTAGTTTCACTTCATGGCCATGACATTGGCTAGACTCTAGATAATTTCAATTTTCTGCCACAATGAGTACTTCCTGTATACTTGATTTAGTGTTGTTTAACAAAACCCTCTGCTTTTTGATCACTCATCCATGCTTTGATCCACTTCAAAATTTACAGAGACTGCCAAGTTTTGACTTGAGGCATTTCATCAAAAGCCTTACTAAAATCTAAATAGCTATATAACATATCTTCTCCTTGATCAGCCTGATTTGTAATATACTCAAAGAAAACAGATTTGTTAAGCATGACTTTCTTATCCTAAAATCATGTTGAGTATCACCTAGCTTAGAGTTACACTAAATTGTATCTTGTTGGAGAGATGTTTGAGGTGGGGACATCAAATTTTACTGGTATCAATAAATTAGAAATGTGAAGTTTCTTGATTTTAGAATGACATAGGACCTAGGGTTATAGTTTAAAAATAAAGAAAATTTATTGTTGATTTGATATATACACTTCTTTAGTCAAAGTTTTAGTTCCGAATTAATATACCTGGAGAGATTATCAATTGTGATAGTATGAATATTTTTAAAGATTTAGTTGGATAAATATGTGAATGGGGATGTTAAATAAATTTGTTTACCTGGAAATTATATATAAATATTAGTATTCCATTACTAGACTATTATAGTTTGCTGTATCTATGAATGAAAGGGCTTTCTAGTACTTTTGCATTGATGGTTTTCTTGAAGCTGAAATGGTTTGCGCTCGAAGGAAGATCTTTGTGGATGAGGAGTGGTTTTAGTGGTTAACTTCTGACATTTTTTGTGATCTTTTATCAAAGCAGCGAGTGTTTTCTTACCTTTTAAAGCCACATCATTTACCTCATTCAACTCTATAAGTATTGAGATTTAATATTTTAAGTCATATCAGACTGAATTTGTACTTATCTCAAATATTTTGCTGCATTAATATAATTATTCTATTCATCATTCTGCAATTCTTTTTGTTTTATTCCTCATAAGCTATTATGTTTATCACATCTGGATATTAAGAAATACAGGATTGAAATAGGTTTCCAGCTACTTTTGGCATTTCAAATAGCTCTTACGTTTTTACTTTCATTCCACTTGATATTTGGCATTTGTGCACAAATTAAACCATTTTAAAATGGGTTAAATAGTGTAATGAAATGTAACTGCTCAAATAAATCAGATTGGCCTGTGTGGTTTAGATGTGGTCTTGATTGAGCTGTATAATCTTTTTCAGTATTAGATTGTATTCCTCTGTGTCTGCACATTGTAATTGCTCATTTTCTGGTGTACTTTCATACTCTTTATTCCTTCTTAGTGATGCGGCCTAGCTGAAGAGAAATGCTAATTCCTGTATAAGGAAAAGTAAGCCACATAGGTGGTTTTAAGTTGCTGGGTAGAGTGACACTTTGGGTTGTGTTTGCTGTGGCTGCCAACCTGGATCCAACATTAGGTTCTGCTTCATTAAACTTAGTGATTGATGGAAAGAGATTCTTACTTGTATTAGGTATTAAAATTGCATTCTTGTTCTACTTTAGATATGGCGCCATTTTATGAAGAATGTTGTCGAGATTTGGGTTGGAATGTGAACAAAGCCCTCCTTGATCAAATGAAGAAGGAAAATGAAACTCATATGAAGACGCTTGATGACACAATAGACGATGCTGAGACATCAATGGGTGAAAGTGAAATACGAGAAGCAAACTTAAAGAAAGCTGAATATCTATCAAGAATTGGTGACAAGGTTTGTACCAGTATAGCATTATTTTAAAGTATTGACCCACGTTTTAAGAAAAAAACAGATTTTAATTGTTCCCTATAAGGGGACCTTGTCTTTGTTGTGAAACAGGGTCAGAAGAGTTGCAACAACATATCCAAATACTCTTATTCTGGCTGATCAAGCTATGTAGTTTTCATACATTTTCACTTTCCTTACCCTGTAAAGAGGTGCCCTGTGTAGAGTTACATCTTTAATGGAGAAGGTCTTGCCTGTCATAGGAGCACCAGCTGGGGTAGGAGATCCCTCCTTTCCTTGTGAGGCTTTGGGGACCCGAGCTGTCTGAGGAGGAGCTTGCATAGGGGCAGACACAGGTTCTGTGCTTGGCACTGAGCGTGGGTTCCACCTCATGGAAGATACTACCGTCTAAGGCTGCATCACCTCAGGGATATGGGGGCCTCCATGTGTGTCCCCCCCTCCTCCCTGACATCATTGATCCCATTCAAGAGGTTCCTTTTTCACCTAATGCCAGCGAACCAGCATCCATCGAGGAAAAGAGGGGGGTATGTTCAGTGACCCCCTTTAGGCTCTTAGCACAAAAGTGCAGAATATTAGGGGGTAGAGACTGATGGGCCCTGCCATCCCTTGCCCCCCTAAAGGGGTTGACCCTATCAATGTGCTCCAACCTGGAGCAGTCAATTTTTAGCTGCCTGCATGCTTTCTTGGCAGTCCATTGTGAAAGAAAAGGAGGGACTGCTGCTGTAAAGAGGGGGACACCCAAGGGTGCATCCAGAGGAGGGGGTGAGGGTGAGTCCTCTAGATCCATAGGTCTGGGAGAGGAGTAAGCCTCCTCTCTGGTAGAAGAAATTTGGATGCTCCCCTGAAAAAAAATATAGGGGGGAGTGACCTCTATTTTTTCAATGGAGCTGCCTGAAGGCAGCTCCAATGATGGTAGAGGGGGTGTTAAGTTTTTTTATTTAAATCATCATTGAGCATGATGACCTGTAATTGTCACAGGACACAAATGCTCATCACTGCACAGAGTACCCTGCTCTGCATGGGGTGAACATCGGGCTGGCAGAACCAGCTTTTCCTATTTGAGGCCACTCCTCCTGCCTAGTGACCTGGTAGCCCATCAGCTTGGGCTGATAGACAGAGAAAGGAGGAAGATGTGATTGTGATGAAGCAGGTTGTTAAAAAACCACCATCCCAGGCCGGAGCTCAGGGGTGAAGGAACCTCGCCCCCTTTCCCTCAGGCCCGATCCGGGATAATTGGGTGAGAGGAAGCTAGTCAGCATCAACCCTGTGAAATTAGAGGCTGACCAGAGAAAGTTGTAGGGAAAGTGAGGAAATAGGGTAAAAACACAGGCTGTCAAAAAGAAGAAGAGGCTAAGCTGGGGCCAGATGGGGCCCCAGAACTCATATGTAGGTGCCACATACTTTTATCTAGTACTATATATATATATATATATAGCTTCCTGTAAATTCGAAAGTAGTTGGAATTTGTGTTTCCTCTTTCCTTGGGACATCTTTGCATTATTGCTCCCTCACATGCTACTTTGTGAGTTTATCGTTTATATATTTTATCAATAATTATTCTGAAACATCAAATTAATTGAAGGAGAAAGCTAAAAATTTTACTGAATAGCTAAGAAATGTATATTATTTCTATTTGTAGAAAAAGTTTAATTAGTGTGGGAAACTTAAAAAAATACAAATATAAGGCAAGTTTATATTAATAAAATTTTATAGGGTATTTTGGCATTTTAGCTTTAGGTATTTTGTGTGGATAAGCCATTCCTATGATGATTTATTTAAAAAAGTTAGAACCTGATAAAAATCATTTCTTTTCTAGGAAAAAGCAGTTAAGGCCTTCACAAAAACCTATGACAAAACAGTCTCACTCGGTCAAAGACTAGACCTTATTTTTCACAACATCCGTATTGGATTGTTCTATTTGGACCATCAGCTTATAACCCGAAATTTGGAAAAGGCACAAAGGTTAGTTTCCTTTGGTTATTGCCCCTTTTTTAGCTTTTGGGTTTGGTCCTTGGATTCTGGGAGGAATACAATCATGAAATATTGACACTTTATTTCAGATGGAAGCTGTAATCACTTGTTAGATGGAGGGGGGGGGGTCTATGTTTAAGCATTGAAAACATGTTCACCTAATAAAGAAGAGGGAATAAAGAGAAAAGATAGGAATAGTAGAAAAGTAAGTAATAGAATAAGTAAACAATGACAAATGTTATTTGATATTTCTGTCACTGATTCCCAATGATGTCTATCACAGTGAGTACCTTACAGTTTTAATTGAATTCTGAACCAGCACCTTGAAGGATGCTACCCATTAATCCACCTTTAAACTTGAAAGTTTGTTGGCTTTGTATCAGCCACACTGGGACAGAGTGGTTTGGAGCTGAAGTCAATTCTGGTGATGAGCACCAGAATAGCAAACCATATCTAGCACAAATATTGGAGATAGGCTTATTATAACCCTTTAGGAAAAGCTCACACAAAGTTTGCAGGGGCCATAATTATAAACTTGACCCCCTTTTTGGCCACTGAAATCCCCCCAAAGCAAAAATTGATATAGTTTGAATACATGAATTCAAGGAGTATTCATTTGAGCCTACATACACTGAAAACTTCTTTCATTAGAGGGAACTTGAGGATATCCCAAATTCTCTTTCTCACATGGAATTTTTTTTTGTAGCTTGATCGAGGAGGGTGGTGATTGGGATCGACGAAATCGTTTAAAAGTTTATGAAGGTGTTTATTGTATGGCCATTCGAGATTTCAAGAAAGCAGCATCCCTCTTCCTTGACACAATCAGTACCTTCACTTCCTATGAGCTTATGGATTACAATAGGTAAGAAGAATGATGTATTGACAACTCACTTTTGGAATGAATATTTAATAGTCCTTCCACCTTCATTGTGAATCTTACTTACTAGAATGATGCACACTAACTGGTTGATAAATGAGATAGTATTGATTGATACTGTAATTTGTGTTGTAAAGGTTTGATTTGGGATTAGTCTAAATAATATTCAACTTTTAAGGGGTAGGAAGGATAAAAAAAGAAGAGAGGGTGGTGGGTAGGTCTGTTTGTATATGCTTACCCTGGCATTTATGGATGAATTTGTGTATGTTATTTGTATTGATTACTTCTTATGCCAGAGCTCTTCTTAGCCTAGTGGATACAGCATATTGTATTTCTAATATCAAGGTGCCAGTTTCCATCCAAGCGAGCATTGTCACAAGATGGCTGTCTATTGGTGGATGTGTATGTCGTAGAATGACTCCCGACGATACCATATATTACACTATTCGTTGAGGGAACTTCCTTAATTATCTTTAGAGTGCGTTTACTGTCTGGCGGCCGATATTATGTATCTTCAAAATGCTTAAGAAGTGGAACTGAGCTCAAGGATAATAATATTGCTATCATTAATAAAATAGAGTTTTATTAATAATAACAATAAACAATACACAAAAACGGAAAATATTGACATAAACAGAATGGAAAGGGTCGTGGAGACTCGGGCTAATCCAAGGATTTAAGGGATTAAAAAAGGTAAAACAAATATAGAGTTAAAGAGATGGGATGGTTCGATAAACAATTTAAAGCACAGGATAGAATTGACAAAAGGGATCAATACTCAAAAGGTGACGTTTGGCTTACGTAACTTTTCATTAGGGTGCAGTGGAAGGTACTTGAAGGAATATTCGGTCCGCTGGCGAGTTCCAGCCGAAGGGGGGGATAAAAGGATCCTGACGGGGCGTCTTGGAAAGGAGAACCGTTACTCGACGAACGGCTTGAAGAACAATGGCTGTTCTACGTTGTTCTCTTCTGAACAAAGGGGGGGAATGAGAACCGTCTCTTGTCTACGGGCTCAAGAACAATGGCTGTTCTAATGTTGTTCTCCTTTGAACAACAGGGGGGGATGAGAACCGTTTCTTGGCGAAGGGCTCAAAACGAACAATGGCTGTTCTAATGCTGTTCTCCCCTGAACAACAGGGGGGGGGGGAAGAGAACCGTTTCTTGGCGAAGGGCTCAAAACGAACAATGGCTGTTCTAATGCTGTTCTCCTTGAACAACAGGGGGGGGATGAGAACCGTTTCTTGGCGAAGGGCTCAAAACGAACAATGGCTGTTCTAATGTTGTTCTCCTTTGAACAACAGGGGGGGGGAAGAGAACCGTTTCTTGGCGAAGGGCTCAAAACGAACAATGGCTGTTCTAATGTTGTTCTCCCTTGAACAACAGGGGGGTGGATGAGAACCGTTTCTTGGCGAAGGGCTCAAAACGAACAATGGCTGCTCTAATGCTGTTCTCCTTGAACAACAGGGGGGGGGGAAGCCTTGGGACTTGGCGTCGGAAAGGCTCAAACCTTTGGCACTCAAGGAATATTGTCCTCCTTCTGGACAAGTGATGGTGAATCTCGAGGTCGAGGTCCCTTGGCGCACAAAGGGAGAGAGGGTCGTGGTGATGTTTCGCGACGAAAATCTGGATCTCCAATCTGATCTTAGTGGTAAAGTTTCCATATAAATAGCCAGGACATCTCCTTGGCGTGGGGGAAAATGGAGTGAAAGCTTGGAGGGAACGCACAGCCGGGCCGGAGAAAAATGCCTTATCTGTTCATAAGCCTAACTCAATCTGGCGAGGTCGGCGTATGGGGGTGAACGGGGGGACGATAACCTCCTTGTTTAAACATTGGCATCCGGTAGCTGAGATAAGATTCCAAGCCTCGAATCGAAGATGCACGTGGGCAGCATCGTGGTTTTTAATAATATGGGATAGGAGTTGAAATTAACTCGTTCTATCACACCCCTCCATTCCAGGGGAAGTTGTCACTTCGAAAAAAAAAGAGAGAAGGGACAACGATAGAGCTCCGTTGTGGGGAACTCGTTTTCTTGTACCAACCGTACCTTCCTGCACTTAACTAGTATTACCTCAATACATATGATTATTTTGATCTTTAGATTACAGGGGAAAATAACCTTTAATACAACTTAATCAGAGAGAAAAAAAAAAAAGGGCATGGAACAATGAAATCATATGAACTTAGTACATACGGGACAAAATAATTTATACGTAAATTAATAAGAACAAATATATAGACATACAAAAAAAAATTAGACATTGAGCGTTACAAAATTCAGACATATACATTAATTAATTATATTACAAAAGAATCTTAAATTAAGTCGTACAAGACGGTATATACCTACATGGAGATACTAATCCTATGAATACAATTATTCTACGCTATTCGGTAACGCATTCCTACTGAGTGCGTCAGCGACCTGGTTATCGGAACCTTTTATCTAATTTATTTTAAACTGATACTCTTGCAAGAGTAAACTCCAGCGCATGATGCGGCCGTTTGAGTGTCTCAAATTCCTAATATAGGCTAACGGACGGTGGTCGGTTCCTATTTGAAAATCTTTACATATCAAGTACAGCTTGAATTTGTCTATGACCCAGATAATTGATAGAGCTATCTTTTCTCTAGTGGCATATCTCTTTCCGCGTGGTAATAATTGACGACTAGCATATGCAACTGGATGACTCGTTCTGTCATCCACGTATTGAAGGAGTACACCTCCAATGCCCTCGTTGATCACGTCGGTCTTAACCCCAAAGGATTTTTCCGGGTTGGGCAACTTAAAAATGGGGGCAGAAATGAACTTACTTTTGAGCTGATTAAAATGGGAAACAGCGACATCATTCCAACGTAAACGATCGGGGAAATTCTTTTCCTGAAGGAGGCATAGGGGGGCCAAAATTGCAGCGAAATTCGGAGCAAATCGCTGATAGGGAGAAGCTGATCCTAGGATCGATCTTAATGGCTTCTTTGTAATCGGGAGGGGCATGTCGGCGATTGCCTTAATCTTGTTCTCGTGGGGACCTGACTTGCTTTGTCCTATTTTGAAACCCAAATATTTGATGGTTTCGTGGGCAAACTGGCATTTGCTGGAGCCAATGGTGAGGCCATTTCCACGCAGTTGCTCGAAAAGAGCTAATAGGGTGGATAAATGGTGATTCCATTTAATTAGTTCTTGGAGCTGACTCTTCTGACGTGGTGTCAGCTGCGCGTCACTATCCAGGTCAGAGGGTTCCAAAGACTCGCCTGGTAGGGAAGGAGGAGGGTAATCGGCATCAGGTTGGATGCACACTGTCTGGATTACGTTAAGGGACTCCGCGGGGCAATCTTCTTCAAGCGCCGATGCTTCATCCAGTTCTACGAAGGTATCTCCATGGGCGCGTTGGGGGTTCTTTTTTTCTTGGGGTCCAGGGACAGTCTCCGTGTCCTTGTCTGGGGCCTTATCACCTAAGGGTGTTAGTGATTCACACTCCTCATTTTCCGTCCTAAAGTCCTGGTTAGGGGTCTCCGTGAAATCGGACGGTATCGGGGTTCTGATGGGGACGGGCTCCTGGGCTTCTTTCTTATCTCGGCCTTGAGGAAGGGCGGCCTGAAACACAGGGTCGAAACTTACTTGGGGGCTCTGTCCTATAAGTACAGAACAGAATTTTATGGGTGCTACAATGACTTCAGCCCAGCCATTATAATATTGACACTGCAGGTAACATCTAGCGACGGGGAATCGGTTCGCCCGCCCAAGTTGGTCATGTACCACCGCAAATTTTTCGTGGTTAGAGGCCACTGGGAGGAGTTCGTCGGACACGATGAAGCACGTACATCCTGTGTCCCTGACGAGAGTCAATACTCGGCAGTTGTCCACGCTGCCCTCCTCATATTTCAAAGTTCCAGATGAACTTTTACCAAAAACAAAATTTACCTGGTGGCCTGACGGAGGGGGAGAAGTTTCTGCTTGGGTCTGCACCACCGGGGGAGCCGGGGTTGCATTAATCTGGTGAACTTGGTGGGCTGGTCCGCTTTTAAGCCTAGAATTTTGGGGGAAATTCCAGCTCATGTGGTTTTCTACACCACAGGTGAAGCATATGGTTGGTCGCTTCGGGAAGAGAGATGGAGGAGAAGTCTTAACGGGAGGTTTGGCGTCCCGTTGTTGGTTTTGGGGAAAGAAGTTTTGGGGTTTTACGGGGCTCGGAAACTTTGTCAGCTTTCCTGGGAAGGAGCGCGAGTCCGTCCTTCTTTCTTCTCGTTGGATTTCTTTTTCTCGTTCTTCTCGTTGTATTTTCCTTCTCGTTCTTCTCGTTGGATTACTCTTTCCCATTCCTCTCTTTCTCTTTCTTTTTCTACCTTTTTTCTTTGAACTTCTGCTTTAATCCGAGCTAATTCAATCTGAAGCTCAGCTTGTCTTATCCATTCCTCTCTTTCTCTTTCTTCTCGTTGTATTTCTCTTTCTTCCTCTTTTCTTTGCTCCTCTTGAATGTACTCAATTAGTTCTTTTCCGGAAAGTCCACAGGATTCTCCTTGCGCTTTAAAGATTTCAAACTGAGTCATCTTTGCACTTGGGGGCGCACTAGTCAACCAACTAAAATTCCTCGCAACAAGAATTATGCCTCTATAGAATTAGCCTACCTAAATATGGGCACTGACCTATTCGTACTTGGTTTCTCAATCTAAATAACCACTGACTAAAATCACAAAAAAAACAAACAAATTATTATAACCGTTCCTTGAGCTACTCCAGCTTCTTAAGTTTAAAAAAAAAGGGGATAGCAATCGTTAAAACAAAAGGGAACTACTATATTCTATTATTATAACGAATAACACTATGCTTTACTCGACTGAGACCAGTGTTTGCAAAGATATAGCGTTAAACCCCACACCTGACACCAAATTTAAATAGTATATATATATATATATATGTCGTAGAATGACTCCCGACGATACCATATATTACACTATTCATTGAGGGAACTTCCTTAATTATCTTTAGAGTGCGTTTACTGTCTGGCGGCCGATATTATGTATCTTCAAAATGCTTAAGAAGTGGAACTGAGCTCAAGGATAATAATATTGCTATCATTAATAAAATAGAGTTTTATTAATAATAACTATAAACAATACACAAAAACGGAAAATATTGACATAAACAGAATGGAAAGGGTCGTGGAGACTCGGGCTAATCCAAGGATTTAAGGGATTAAAAAAGGTAAAACAAATATAGAGTTAAAGAGATGGGATGGTTCGATAAACAATTTAAAGCACAGGATAGAATTGACAAAAGGGATCAATACTCAAAAGGTGACGTTTGGCTTACGTAACTTTTCATTAGGGTGCAGTGGAAGGTACTTGAAGGAATATTCGGTCCGCTGGCGAGTTCCAGCCGAAGGGGGGGGTAAAAGGATCCTGACGGGGCGTCTTGGAAAGGAGAACCGTTACTCGACGAACGGCTTGAAGAACAATGGCTGTTCTACTTTGTTCTCTTCTGAACAAAGGGGGGGAATGAGAACCGTCTCTTGTCTACGGGCTCAAGAACAATGGCTGTTCTAATGTTGTTCTCCTTTGAACAACAGGGGGGGATGAGAACCGTTTCTTGGCGAAGGGCTCAAAACGAACAATGGCTGTTCTAATGCTGTTCTCCCTTGAACAACAGGGGGGGGGGAGAGAACCGTTTCTTGGCGAAGGGCTCAAAACGAACAATGGCTGTTCTAATGCTGTTCTCCTTGAACAACAGGGGGGGGGATGAGAACCGTTTCTTGGCGAAGGGCTCAAAACGAACAATGGCTGTTCTAATGTTGTTCTCCCTTGAACAACAGAGGGGGGAAGAGAACCGTTTCTTGGCGAAGGGCTCAAAACGAACAATGGCTGTTCTAATGTTGTTCTCCCTTGAACAACAGGGGGGGGGATGAGAACCATTTCTTGGCGAAGGGCTCAAAACGAACAATGGCTGTTCTAATGCTGTTCTCCTTGAACAACAGGGGGGGGGGAAGCCTTGGGACTTGGCGTCGGAAAGGCTCGAACCTTTGGCACTCAAGGAATATTGTCCTCCTTCTGGACAAGTGATGGTGAATCTCGAGGTCGAGGTCCCTTGGCGCACAAAGGGAGAGAGGGTCGTGGTGATGTTTCGCGACGAAAATCTGGATCTCCAATCTGATCTTAGTGGTAAAGTTTCCATATAAATAGCCAGGACATCTCCTTGGCGTGGGGGAAAATGGAGTGAAAGCTTGGAGGGAACGCACAGCCGGGCCGGAGAAAAATGCCTTATCTGTTCATAAGCCTAACTCGATCTGGCGAGGTCGGCGTATGGGGGTGAACGGGGGGACGATAACCTCCTTGTTTAAACATTGGCATCCGGTAGCTGAGATAAGATTCCAAGCCTCGAATCGAAGATGCACGTGGGCAGCATCGTGGTTTTTAATAATATGGGATAGGAGTTGAAATTAACTCGTTCTATCACAGTGTACTTAACCGCACATTGGTAGATATCTCCTATACACATCACACAACCAATCACAACACTGCTATCATTTCCATTTTATTCTTCACAGCACAATTTATGCATTCTCCTTCAACCTGGAACCTTGCTGATGGTATACTCATCTATCAGTGGCATGCCGTGACTTTTGAAGATGATGAATCAATTTAAATTTTACAGAAATAAATATGTTCATTAAAATTAACTATACAATTGTAAGCTACTCACTTTATTTAAATGTTATTTTTTAAAACTTTATTTTGATGTTAAAATAGCTTCTGTAAGTATGCACAACCAGCTAGCCAAGGTGTTCTATCACATTGGCCTACATTGTATTTCTGAGTGCAACACATAGGCCTACCAGTTTTAATAATAGTTTCTCTTTCATTATAAGTCATCGCATTGAACTTTCTTTTTCAATAATGCAATCGCATTTTCTCCCAACTTTATTTGCATCCATTTTATTTAAAAGTGGGTTATCACTTCAAAAAAGGAATAAACAATACGCCACACTTATCTAAGCATTGCCTCAGGGCTAATCTTAGATATTTTTGTTGCTTTTTCCTAGATTCTGGCAACTTGGCAGGTTTGCCAGATGCAACCTAATTACAGCAGAGCCAAATTTGCTTCTTTTTGCTTATACGAATAGGTTATTCTTTTCTTAATTCTAACACAGCATTGAAATATAGATAAAAATCATAAAACTGACTATATTATTGCTAAGAAAAGTAAAACATCTTTTAAACTATTCATTCCAAAGCACCAAAAAGCAGAACTATTATTGAAATTAAGAGAAAAAGAAAGAGTAGAAATCTTAATGAAAAGGATGCATTTCTTTAATTGCAGTCCGGCTCATCAGGGTCTAATACCAATTTGATTGAAAGTAAATGGTATCGTATGAGGCAAGCATAAATGTGAGAATATAATTGATTCTGCTCTCATATTTATTGTTGGGGTGTCATTTCTTTTTCTTTTCTTCTTAAATAGGGGAAGCATTGCTTCCCTTGTTTCCATTGACTGCACGCCACTGATATCTATATACCCCCAATGTGGAACATGTGCTCCTCCACTTGCATTGATGAATGCTTCCATAGTTCCTGGTTGGTGTCAAAAACATAATGCAACTTGAAAATAACACCCATCCCTCCCAACATGCCTTAAGGGCTCACTTCCATCTATCCCTTCCACAAGGAAGGGATAGATGGCCTAACATAGGTCTACTTTTCATGCCTTCATTTGTCCTGGAAGATCTTGTTAATTGCTCCCTCTGACTGCAATGGGAGATTAAGGGAGAAAGATTTTATCCTACTACCTGTGTTGTAGACCCCATCAACATTACCACAATTAAGTGGGTCCACGCTTTGTGAAGCTATCCTGAGGGAACCAAATTAGAGTTGAGGGAGGCTGTTGCATGCTATGGGACTTTTATAGCACCCTTGTGTGGTAGTGGTCTATGCAACAGCTAGGAAGTGGAAGTTCTCTTGCAACTTAACTTCAAGTGGGGTGGTCCCACTCCCTGATTGCATCCAGGTAGGGTTGTTGTATCCTATCCACTTTGAAATGATTGGCCTTTGTTCTTGCCTTTCAGGGTGGCTAGACAAGACATCTTTGTACACTTTATTGAGCATGGGGATAGAGTATCATGGAGAGCCTCCACACAATGTGGGCGAGTGAATGCCTCCCATTATTTATTTCTGAGATTTTGCGGGATCATTGATTCCACGTATAGGTAGGGGGACCCCTCTCAGGCCCAAGGAAGCATAAAAAGTGTGTCAAGCAGGGCTACAAACTTCTTTTTTTTCAAAAAAATAATTTCAAAATTGATTAAAATAAATATAGAATAATTTAAAATTAACTTTAATCAACTATGACGGTATTTGATTCCCTTAAAATATGAAATGCCTCTTCAAAATCATCCATGAGATGTTCTTCAACCTCTTGATATGTAAATGTAGAGGGTACTGGCTGGTCATCACTGATATGCTGCTAGAGTGCCAATATCTCATAACTTGGGCTGGTAAATTATATGTGGAACAGCATTTTTCTTTTCTTATCAGTTCAAATTTGATAGTTAAAATGACATTCAAAAGTTTTAATCTCGTTGCATTTCTTAATTTTGATTTCATATAATTCATGGAACTAAATACTCTTTCAATTTCAGCATTTTAATGTGGCAATATTAATGCTGATTTTGCATACTGCAATAACTCTACAAATGGATTATTCTTGTTCTGTATTTTCTTTGTTCAATCAGTCCACTAAATTTATTTTTCCTAACTGATAATCTGCTTTGGTTAGTGTGTTTTCATTGGCACTTCATTACATTACATATAGCAGTGTTATCTTTTACAGCTGAAGCATAGTTAACAGAGAATAAAGAAATATCCTGCATTATTTTAACATTTTCTGGAAGTCTTTGTTTTAACTGGTTGAACAAGGCTAGCAGAAAGTCGGAACAGCTCTTTCTTAAATTAGTTTCTTCAGTGTTGTTGGGAATATTTTTTGACTTAAGTTCCATTACTTTTGCTTCAAACCTGTGTCCTAGGTAAGGCTTGGGATCTAAATGATCATCAATCTTTGTATTGAGGAAATCAAATTTCAATGTTTGCAAAACAAGTTTTTTGCCAATTGATTTAATCAACAAAAGCAAGTCACTTTACAATTTGACCTTTTCAATATTTTTGAATTCAAACAACTTGTTCACCTGTTGAGCATCAATTGATAGTGGATTTAAAAGAAGAATGTAGGCCAAATTTCTCTTATCCGAATACATTTGGTAGAGGATTTCAACAGTCATAGATAACGAATACTTGATTGGTAGCTTCAGCAAATTCTGGATTCTGCTACTTCCATAGTCTGGCGACAGTTATCGCAAGTGTTTGCCGCTATGCCCGCCAGGCGGCGAGTCCAGGTATTGTTACAATTTACTCTGGGTGAGACACTGCTGCCATCTTGGAAAGTTTTGAAATCATAAGTTAATTGTATTTATTTGCCGTTGTAGGCCTGTTAGCTCTAGTACTTGTAAGTAGTGAAGATGTGGACTTGTGCTATTTAAGTGAATAAGTTATAATGTGTGTTAAATAAGGGAAGCCAGCATATGATACATATATGTTGCTTGGAGAGGGACGCTATAATGGCCTAAAGCTATAATAATCTAGAAATTGCAAACTTAGCCTTAAACCTCACAATGCACGCGTTAATTTCTAAAATAACTTAAAAGTTATAGCAATAATTATGTAAATAGTACACTAATTTAAATTAATAGTGCATTTAGGCTACAATAAACTTAACTGTTATCAAATGATTTTATTATTCATAGTATTATTTACGTTTGTAAACAAACAAGGATGATTAGGCTTAGCAAGATTGCGATCATCTAAAATTGTCAGAAATGATGTCCTTGAACACATTTTTTTTATATGGCAATTATTTTGATTTTTTGATTTTGTTAACCCTGTATCGGCGCTGATATATCTATTATCTGCTAATTTGCATATCGGTGCAACCCTAATCTATGGTATTGTTTATCTATAGATAACTGTTTATCATAACTGTCATATTAAAAGTTGTGACTACGATACGCACCCCTAAATTACACCTTCACCGATGCCTTAACATAACATAACATAATTTCATGGATGACAAAAGCCACAAGGGGCTATCAAAGGTCATCCGCATCCGTCAAAGCCCACCCACAAAAAGCACCATTGCCAGGGGAAGACAAAATCAAAGTCCGCCACAATATAATATAACAGATGACAAAAGCCACAAGGGCCCATCATAAGTCATCCGAGTCAAACGGCCTCTTTTTTAAGGCACCCAAACTCCCAAGAAAACTACATCCAGAGGATTGCGTCCAGAAACAAGGGTATCACCAATCAAGGCTTGTCAAGAACTAAATCATGCAGCTATAGATATATACAAAACTTAGGAACCATCACAACCTTCCCTCCCCATAAACTCATTCAACCTACTCTTAAATACATTTAAATTTGGACTACCTGCTACCCTCCGCGGCAATTTGTTCCAGAAGTCTACCACTCTATTGGTGAAAAAAATATTTTCTTAAATCCAACCTACACATTGCCTTTTAATTTTCAAGTGGTGACCTCTAGTCCGATTTCCATCATCTAACTCAAAAAACTTGCTAACATCCAATTTATCTATCCCAGAAAAAAATTTAAACAGCTCAATCATATCCCCTCTCACACACCACCTTTCGAACAAGAACATATTTAATACCCTCAGTCTATCTATATATTCAAGGTGCCTCAGGGAAGGAATAATCTTTGTTGCCCTCCGTTGCACTGACTCGAGAAGGTTAATATCGTGTCTAAAATGTGGGGACCATGCCTGTATACAGTACTCTAGATGTGGCCTAACATAAGAGTTATAGAGTTTAAGAATAACCTCCTTACTTTTGTAATGAGCTCAGCCAATGCCCATCCATTTCATAGTTAAATTCTCTATCATCTTTTTCCATGTTAATAACTTTGCACTTATCAAGGTTGAAAGTCATTTGCCACTTATGTACCCAGGATAACAATTTATTTAAATCTCCCCTGCACTTTAAAATTATCATCAAATCATCCCTGGTTAGAGATTAAGGTAAAATTATATTTTATTGTCATTTATCATCATCATCATCATCACTCTATAATTTAAGAAGGGTATTTTTTTGAGTATTTGAATAATAATTTCATCTTAGTTTGGTTATGACTTATGTTTTTTTATCAAAATTATTTCTAATAACTGACCCAGACTTGTTTCTAAATGTGGTAGACTCGCACCGTTTCCTTGGTCTTGTATTTGACCAATACCTCACCTAGGAGGCTCATTCGCAGCCTTAAGGTCTCTTGCACCCGCGCCATGAATTTTCTTCGTTCCGTGATGTTCAGCGCTGATAGAGCTACTGTTGTACTTTTTTACCGATCTTTTGTTCACTCAAAGCTCTACTACGGATGCAAATTTTATGCATCCACAGCCGAGCGTGTGCTGCTGAAGGTGGACTCAATCCACCACACTAGCCTTAGCCTGGTGACTGGTGCCTTCCGCACTTCCCCCATTGAGAGCCTACTTGTCAATACTGGGGTGATGCCACTTGCTCTGCGCTGTGCACAGTGCATTTATTGCCTGTATGTGCGAACCTGGCGCCTTCCTCAGTCGCCAACAGCTCTCACTGCATTCGCAACTGATCTTGACAGTGCCTATGCCACCGAGAGACGCAAGTTACACCCTAAGCCCTTCTGCTTTAGGGCCAGAAAATTCCTTGGAGAGCTAGTTATAGCTCTTGGGCCAGTGGCGCCCCTGGTTCTCACCATGACACCACCTTTGACAATTTGTCACCATGCCTCTGCTCCCAAATCATCTACAGCGCCGGGAGTATTGCATTCAGCCTTTTTAGAGCATACTTTGTGTCATGCTAGAACAGTGCCAGTGTATATGGATGGCTCTAAGTCCCAAAAGGGGGTCAGTTTCCACCTCATATCCCCTCTGTTTGAAGTCAGCGGGGCTCTGCCATGTGCTGTGTCTGTCCTCACGGCCAAGCTGGTTGCAATACACCACACAGTATGGGAGATTACGCGATGTACTCGGTTCAGAGACTGGATTGTGATTTATAGCGACTCACAAAGCGCCCTGAGTGCTCTCTGCATTTCCCGGTTCACGATATCCATGATGCTACGGTTTTGGTGAGCCAGGCTGATGTCGAGATTATCATCTACTGGGTTCCTGGACATGCAAGAATTGTGGGGAATGAAGGCACCAAAGAGTCTCTAAGGACTGGTTGACCAGACCACCGTTTTGCTCTTCCTCACACCAACTACATGGCAGGAATATGGACAACCCTCTGGGCTGCTTGGCAAAGGAGATGGTTGAGGGTAACCTAAGGTTGCGTGCCATTGCATGTGACTTCCAATGGGCTTACCCCCCAATGCCACGCTGACTTCAGATTGCTTTCTGTCGTCTCCGAATTGGATGCACCGCCATTTGATAGAGTGCTCGACTGCGCTTTACTGTGACGACTGTTTTGTCCCCCAGACTGTTCATCACATTCTCGTTGAATGTCCCAGTCTGGGTGATCTTTGCGCACATTACCTGTCCCAGTACCGGGATGAGCGGGGTCGCTACCGCTTGTCCCATGTACTCAGGATGGGTTTGTGGACTTTACGACCTTTTTTGTCTTTCTTTTTGTAGGTCGCATATTCCCGCGCCGAGGGTAGGCGGGACTACCCCTGATGCCGGAGCATGCTTCCTTATCCTTTTGCTTTTCTCATTATTTTTTATTGTTGTTATTTGTTAGCTACATATTCTTTGTTTTTTAATATAGCCTAGTAGTAGGTTGTGTTGTGTATGGTGACTTATGCCCAAGTAGGCTGTCGCCAGATGGGCTATCACAATGATAAAAACAAATACAAAAAACACAACTCACCTCAACAGTGCCTATGTCACCGGTAGAACTAAAACTTGTTTACCATCGCACCCTGATTGTTCCCATGTACCCCCACCTCCCAATGGTGTGATGGCTTTAGGTTGCATTCTATTATCTTTGATGGAGTGCTTGCCTGCACTTTATTGCTTTGAATGTGTTGGCCCCCAGACTGTTTGACACATTCTTGTTGAATGATCTTTGCGCACTCTACCTGTCCTGGTATTCGGAAGAGCGGGGTTGCAGCCACTCTGTCCTTGTACTCGCTACTGGTTTGTGTAAACAGACTTGTGGACTATGACGTTTTGGAGGAGGTTATCTCCCTCCATTTTATTTGACTAGCTCTGTTCTTGTGCTGGGGCGGAGGTGGCCCTCCCCCTGACATCGGAATGTGCTGCCTCCTCCTTTTATTGCTTGTTTGTTTACCTTTGTTTTTGTATTTTTGTTATTTGTTTTTTAATCTAGCCTAGTATTAAGCTGTAAGATGATTATGGCGACCTTTGCCCTTGCAGGCAATTGTCAGGTTGGCTTATTAAAAAAAAACTCATTGAAGGCACGGCCCCACTTAATTGTGGTACCATTGGTGGGTCCCTATAGCACAGGCTGTAGGATCAAAGCCTTCTACCTTAATGTCTAAAGCAATTGGAAGGATATGAGATTCCATCTGCTCCCACACAGCTACAAACAATGACAACATTTAATTTCCAATAAAATAACTGCCTTTCACAAATTAACCCTGCAAGTCTATGTTAGATATAGCTTGAAATATGGCTTACTTTCCCAGCCTTCCGGCCAGGAGGGGTATCTACCTTAATTGCAAGAGTTGGTCAGGTTCTGGATTGTTGTGTGCCCTCCCATGACCAAGCATGTCAATTAGTTAGCACACTTTAGTATGAAAAATCCAATTTGAAAAGTGAAATGGAAAAGTTGCTTACATGATTGATATTAAGCTACTCCTATTATGCTGCTTATATGATGAGTGAATGCCAAAGATACTCATGATGAATGGATTATTCAAGTGACTTGATGCAAATTAATTAAGAGTCAAATTATTTCCTATAATTATCCATTCATGTGTTAACCCCCTAAGATGGATATGTACATTCCTTGTCCTCTCCCTTCCACTCAAGTTAATTCCAGCTAAGGTTCATCAATCTGGTGGCAGCCTCAACAAAATCCTAACCTGACAGAGTTCTTTTAAAAATCCAGTTCTTGCGTGTATTTGTAGGATATGTCTCGATCATACTGGTGTTATACATGTTTTATATGTTGAACCATCTAATTCCGGGTGAGAACAGGGTCATATGTCTGTGTCAGTCACGCCAGTGGAGATTCATTTGTTGGTTTGGGGCTTTTTAGTTATAAGTAATTATGATGATTCAATTCTCATTGGTTTGGGTTGTTTTTTTTTTAGGTTCGTGGGATACACTGTATTGGTCTGCATGATCGCTCTGCCCAGAAATGACCTCAGGAGTAAAGTAGTGAAAGGATCAGAGATCCAAGAAGTTCTTCACTCTAATAATGATTTGCAGACTTATTTGCGATCATTGTACGAGTGTCAGTACACAACGTTCTTTGAGAAACTTGGTGAGTAATCTTTATCTTGGTTCACCACAAGATGGTGTTAGTGGCCTAAACATCAGATGTTTTGGTAGGGGATCATTCTTGCCTTATAATTCCTATCTCAGTGGAGACTTACATTTTAATGAGGTCTCTGTCTGTTGTGAGTTAGCATGTATAGTTGACCCAGCTCTATTCAAGTCATCCTCCAATAACTAACCAGAGTCAATGTGGCTTCACTTCACGAGAGAATGAAAACAAAATTGGAATTGCCACCTTAAGCAAGGTTGGGAGGAGAATGGGTTTCCAACCTTGAGTTACTGCATATTTCATGTATGAGTGCAGTGGCATTGTACATTTCACATCACAGTTATGGTATTTTTATGTATTCCCACCATAGGTTTCAGAATTTCTAAAAATACTCCACTCCTAAGGAGTACAATTAAAAAAAAAAAAATTATTGTGCCAACTCCATAATTGCTAGGGCTGTTATGAGGATGCCTGAAATGGATTGACGCAAACTAACCCAACTTAACCTTGTTGTTTATGATGAAGATAAACTTGCACAGTGCTTTTACCCCACAAAAATGATTAAATGTAAAGGCACCCACCCGTGCAACCTGCATTGTATATCAATGAAGAAGCTACATTAAGTATAATAATCTAATGAGTTGTATTGAATTGCCTTTTTGTGCACATTTCTTCTCCCATTGACTCATCTCCACATTCTTACTTGGTACAATGCCCCATTGGTGAAGTGGGTAGTTTGGCTATTATTTTATCCAACGGCCTCAGTTCAAACTAACTTAATATTTGATAATTTAAAGCAGGGGCCAGCAAGATACTGCCCACAGGCCGGTTACTGCCCATCCACCAAAATTGTTTGTCCTGCAGTTTTCAAACGAAATATAGTATCTACCCAGCCCATCATGTTTAGCAATAAAAATCTAAATTTTATATTCTTATTTCTAGATCTTTAAATTTTAAAAGTAACTTAGAGACTTGTAGATTGTTGAGGGGTATTCTTGAATATTCAAGAACAATCATATCAAAAATTTATGCAAGAGCATTCTGGAATAGTTCTGCATATGCATGAATTCTGCTGGGAGCGTTAAGATTAAGGTCAATTTCAGAAAACCATTAAAGCTTTCTGTGTCATGACATAACAAGCGAATTATTATATTCTATGAATCTACATAGTTAACTTTAAAGTGACTAAAACAAACTATATTTCTTTAGTAGAATTATATACCAAATAGTTTCCCATGTATTTTACAAAAGCCATTAAAGAAAATAAAAAGATTTATGTCTAACTATTATATGTATGCATTTTTACCATTTGAATAATGTTTATCCTATAAAAATGAGGCAATTTGGTTCTGAAATATATTGATTTTTGTGGGATAGTGATAAAGAATGATTGCACATCGAATGGGGACCCCTACATAACCCCCCATAACAAAAAATGATTCCATTATTTTTTCTGAAATTTGGTATATCAACTAAGTGTGTTGATGACTGTTTTTGATAGTTTTGTGACATTGGAACTAACTGGCAATTTATTCCTTTTATGAAACCCCCAAATGGCAACAAAATGCAGGAAGATGGATGCAGTGTTAAGTTTTTCAACACACATGGAGAGAAAAGTAGTTTTTTATTCAACACTTCAGTAATCCCAGTTGCCTTATTTGCCATGGAAGTGTTGTCATAAATAAGGAGTTCAAAGTCGAGAGACACTGAGACTACCTCAAGCTCAGTGAATTTATTGTGCAAACGAGGAAGGACGAAGTTCCTAAACTTAAAGTGAGTTTGGAAAAACAAAGTTTGATATTCCAAAAATTAAACATGGAATCAGAAAAAAGTACATGTGCAAACTACAAAGTATCAAAATTGATAGCAGAGGATATGAAACCTTTCACTGGTGGAGATGGGGAATTCATGAAAAATGCTTACTGCTTTAGTAGACATTATTTTTGAATGTCTTATCTCTGCAAGAACAGTTGCACGACGAATAGAAGAAATGTTAGCGGATCTGAAAATTAATTTTAAAAATCATTGAAACAATTTTAAGTTCTTTTCAATAGCACTTGATGAGAGCAACAATTCTACCAACATGGCACAACTCGCAGTGTTTGTACATTGTTTAAGCAAAACTTTCCACATTTTTGAAGAATTTGTTCAACTGGTACTACAGGAACAAATATTCTTGAAGCACTGCTCTAGTTTATTGCAAACATGAATCTTGACTTATTAAAGCTAGTATCTGTAGCAACTGATGGAGCTCCGGCTATGGTTGGACAAACTAAAGGTGCCGTGGCTCTGCTTCAGAAATGCGTGGAAGGCCTCAGAAGTCAACACAATGTCATGAAAGTGCACTCATAATCCACCAAGAAGCCTTGTTTGTTAAGGCATCAAATTTGATGGATGTGGTGGTGAGAGTAATAAACATGATTTTGTCCAGGAGATTAAACCACCGTCAGTTTCAACAACTTTTAACAGAAGCAGAGAATCAAAATAAGGAGTTGGTTTACTTCTGCGACGTTCGCTGGCTCAGTCCAGGTGCTATGTTGGAAAGAGTATATGCACTGCGAGCAAAAACATGAATGCCACAGAATTTCACATCCCCAAATGGCTTTCAAGACTGGCATTTCTACTAGATTTAACATCTCATTTAAACCGTTTGAATTTTCAGCTTCAGGGAAAAAATTAATCAATACATGACATGTGGGGACACATAACTGCATTTTAAACAAAACTACGATTGTGGGAACATCAGCTGGAGAAATCAAATTATGCTCATTTCCCTACACTCCAGGATAATAAGCCTACAAATTGCTGTATACCAACTTGACTAGTGATGCAATTAAAATGGCATCAGTGTTTAGTAGTACATATGCGTGTGAGCAATTATTTTCCAAAGTAAAGTACACCAAAAGTAAGCTAAGGACACTAATCACTGATGACCATTTAGAAAACGTAATGCTTCTGGCTTCAACCTCCTTATCAACTGATGTTAAAAAACTTTTGAGCCAAAAACATCAATCATCAATTTATAATGTATATGAACTAAAACAATCTATTATAATTTATAGCTTCATGTTTTACTATTATTACCTTCATTTATTTATTATTATGTACCGAATATAACATCTAATAATTATAATAGTTTATATTTTATAATGTAAATTATGAATGTGGCCCTCCATCACTTCATAGACTTTGCTTCTGGCCTTTAAGCTGAAAAAGGTTGCTGATCCCTGATTTAAAGGTTAATAAATGGGGCTGAAAAAAACCTGCTGTCTTCATCCTGCTCATAAAGTGGCCATCGCACATCATTGACATTACATACCAATGCATTTATTAGACATGATGAAATCACCTGAACCTGAGCGAGATTGTGTTAGGTATAGCATGTGTAACCATGCTGCAGCTGCCATCTGGAAGAATGTGTGCCTTTCCCAACACTGTCGGCGGAATCTGCATTGATTGTGTAGTTTGCATGAGTTCTAGTGACTAGTGCTCCCCCCAATCCCAAGTTCCCACTACTAGTCCCCTCTTTAGTTAGACTACTCATAGTTTTTTTGCATCTATTTTAATGACACCTTTTTGTTACATCTTTATCTTTATGATCAACTACTTTCTCACAAAGTACAAGGTCTGCTCACATCAATGCCCTTGAAAAAACTACCCACATGCTTCTCTGATGCACAAAGACGCCCATCATGTGCTGTAGCATCTCTCACAATCATGGTGAGGTGCTATTTGCTGTGCTGTAGCACCTTGTCCAATCTTAGCGATGTGCCATGGTTTGTAGCATCTCGTTCAATCATAGTGATGAGGCCCTATGTGCTGTAGCATCTCATCCAATCTTTTCTGAGGTTCCCTTCAATCAAACTCTACACTTCTCAGGAAGGCTGCCAGAGCAAGTGCTCATCTCCAGAGGTCTCCTAGGCGGGGTTATAGTGAATGATATTCTGATACACTCAAGAAGGAGGCAGGATAGGATGAATGGGCAATGTTTTCAGGTTGCAGCATAGGCAGGTGTCAGCACCTGGTTTTCTATTGATGTAGAAGGGGATGTTGGAGGGAGCATTCTATGTGAAGTGTACACACCCTCCTGACACCTTGGTCACAGAATAGCATGAAATTTACATCATTTGTTGGTTATAATGATTAAAGTTCACATACTAAGTATGAGGCTTATCTGGTCATTGTGGTCATATTTATGGCCAGATGAACTTTTGGTCAAACTCCCCATAAGGGGCGCGGCGATTTGCCATCCTGGCCGCCGTGTTGATGGGATTCAGCACCCCGTCCGACCCCAGCTTAGCCTCTTCTCCTTCTTTCAAAACACTTGTGTTTATCCCCCAGTTTCCTCGCTTTTCATACAACCTCTCCCACAACTTTCAATGGTCAGCCTCTAATTTCACAGGGTAGATGCTGACCTTCTCAGCCAACCATCCCAGATCGGGGCTGAGGGGGGAGGGGACAATGTTCCATTACCTCTGAGCTCTGGTCTGGGGTGGTGGGTTTTTAACAACCTGCTTCATCACCACCCATACCTTCCTCCAATCCCCTTTCCTTCTCACTTCACCATCTATCTTTGTTTTTACGGCATGTCCAAGGTGGAGCCATCATGCTGAGGGACTGCCAGGCCACCAGGCAGGAGGGGGGGTCCTGAATGACAGCACCTGGCTTGCTTTGCCAGGCCTGTACACACCCCTTGCAGGGTGGGCTACTGTGAGGGGTGATGAACATATGCATCCCATGAAAAATTTAGGGTCACCATGCCCAATGATGAAGAAATAAAAAATCTCCGCTTAATTTCCCATGTTCCATCATTGGAGCCGCCCTCAGGCAGCTCTGCAGAAAAAATGGAGGTCCCTTCCCCCCTGTGCTTGCGCAGGGACCCTCCAAATTTCTCTAACCGGAGAGGAGGCTTACTCCTCTCCGACTACGGGTGTAGGGGACTCTCCCTCACCCCCTTCTCTGGAGGTGCTTGGTTTTCCCAGCTGCATTCCCCCCTTTTCTTTCCAAGGGGAATGCCAAGAAAGCCAGCAGGCAGCCCATAGCCGACCGCTCCCCATTGAAGCGGTTTGGTAGGACAAACCCCCTTAGGAGGGAGAGGGAAGCCAGGCCCCTTCAGTCGCTTACCTCAAAAGACCTGCTGGCAAGAATATTGAACCTTGCTGGGGTCAAGGCCTGTGCCTCCCCAGACGTGACTTGTGACAATGCTGCCAACGGGACCTGTGATGTCCTGGGGGGAGGATAGCCAACTGGAGCCCCCCTGAGATAGACATGGTCCTTGAGGCAATGCAGCCTTAGATGGTAGGGCCTTCCATGGGAGTGAATCCAGGCTCGGTGCCAAGCACTGAACCCGAATCCGCACCTATGCAAGGTCCTCCTCAAATGGCCTGGGCTTCCAAGGCAATACAAGGAGGGGAGGATCTCCTCCTACCGGTGCCCCTGCGACTGCTAGGACCTTCTCCATCTCGGAGAATAACCTGGCTGAGGCAAGTCCATCTGGCCTGGGGGCTCCTGCTGGCGGAGGGGAGAAGCGGGTTCATTCCTCACCCTCCTCTTCTAAAAAGAAAAAAAATAGGAAAAAGACTAAGCAGACTCGGGCTCCTCTCCATCGGTGCGGGCTGCGGGAATGGATGGGTCTGCGGCCACTTCGGTAAGCGACCAAGCCAAGATTGGCACATCCGGCCCCCTCTGCTTCCCCAGGTGCGGAGCCCCTGACTATGACTAAGACCAAAAGTGCGCAGGGTGGAGCCTCGATAACATTGGGGCCCCTGATTCAGAGGTTACCTGGCATTTTTGAGCCCGCTGGCTTCAAACGCTTCCTCGTTTTTGGCTCCACTGATGGCAGCATGTTGGCCAAGGGCAACATGATCCATCAGATGAGAGCATTAGCTAGTGTAATTGGTAGAGAGCCGAAGGTGACCCGTTTCTCGGATGGGAGCCTTCTGGCGAATGCAGTGGATCCCTCCAAGGCAGCCAAGATAAGTGCTCTTCAGACACTTGATGGCACCACGGTGAGTGTGACACCGCACTCTACCATGAACTTTGTGAAAGGAGTAGTTTATGCAGGGAACTCATTGACTACTCCATAGAGGACATCACCTTAGAGCTGGCCGACCATAGGGCAGTCAAGGTCGAAGCTCCCTGAGTGGGTGCGTGCCGGTTGGTACCGCTACCGCGTGAAGGCATTCGTGCCACGGCGGTGCTATTATTGTCATCGCTTCGGCCATACGAATCATTCATGTAGATGTGCAAAGTCGGGGTCACCCGAAGTTTGTGTAAATTGCTCTAAGGCCGCACACGATAAGTCGAAATTGTGTGTGGCCAAGTGTGTCAATTGCTGAGAGCCGCACCCCGCTTCTTCGAAGCAATGTGGTACATATCTCTTTGAGAAAGAAATCCTGGCCGTTCAGGCCCAGGATCGACTCTTATTCCACGAGGCTAAGGACTTGGTCCTGGCACGCCCAGCTCTGCCTCGGATGTCTTATGCTTCAATGGTTAGAAAGACACCCTCTGCTCCTGGCCCATCCAGGCCAACGAGCATGGTTGTTTCCGCGCCCATTCGGAGCCCTTTTGCAGGTTCTACTCAACCCGGGCGCTACCCTGATAAAGCTAGCGGCACAAAGGGTTCACACCCAGCCCCGGCTAAAACCAGGGCTCTTCCCCTTCCCCCAACGTGACCGTTTCCCGTAAGGCGAAACGGCCACCCGCCTCCACCGAGTCATTAGACTCACAGGAGGCAACCCCCCCGAAGTTGGTCGCCAGGCCATCTTCCGGGGTTCCTAAATCTGTCCCCCGAAAGGAGGACAGCAACAAAGGAGCTTCGGTTTCTTCGCCCACGCCTAGTGGTGGGCTGAGTGGCTCGGAGACGGTGAATCCTCAAAAAGAGGGCCCACCGCCTCCGAAGCCGCAACGCCCGCCTAAGATTTTGAGGCGGAGGGAGGAAAAGACTCGCATGGCGAGCCCAACCTCCCCCAATAAGGCCTTGAAGGCGACAGCGCTTTGTCCGGCCAACAGTGCCTGGAGTTCTGCCTCTGGGAAGCATACGCCCATTCCCGTCAGGGTCATCGGTTCAAAGAGGGCCCCACGTTTCCTCCGAGTTAAGCCTGGAGGGCCTATTCCTTCAATGGAATTGCCGTGGACTCTGGGTCAACTGGGAGGAGCTGCAGAGAGCATGCTAGGCGCGTGCCCCCTGCCAGCCCTCCCGGGGTATAAGGGTTTTGCAACCCCACCACTACGAGATGGGGGCCAGGCTGGGGGATGCGCGGTTTACACCCTGCATGATGTGTACATTTTTCTTTTCACTTTAGATACCTCCTTTCAGGCAGTGGCTGTGCAGCTTCACCTGGATAGGAGGTATACTATCATTTCTGTGTACATTCCACCGTCAGCTGACTTCGACGCCGGGGACTTCCGCTGCGTCGTGGCACAGTTGCCGAGGCCCCTCCTCTTGCTTGGAGATCTGAACGGCAGACATCCTCTCTGGGGGGATTACTCAATAAATCCTAGGGGACAAGTCCTTGCTGATCTGATCGAAGAGCCTGAGATAAGTGTCCTAAATGTGGATGAGTTTACGCATCACTGCCCGATAACCGCTTCATTTTCTTGCCTCGATCTATCTTTGTGCTCTCTGGATGCACAGCCTGATTTTGATTGGGGGTTGGTCGATGACCTCCATGGTAGTGATCACTTTCCCATCCAAATATCATTTTCAGGGCAACTGCCGCCTGAGAGCCCACCTCGGTGGTGCTTGGCGCGGGCGCGGTGGCCTGCATTTCAAGAAATGACTGAATTCTCTATCTCAGTCAGGGAGTTTAGGTTGGTAGATGTGTCCGTCGAGTTCTCCGGTAACCTCATCGCCGCGGGCCTGACTACTATTCCCAGAACGTCTTTCCGTTTTGCACGCCGACCACTCCCGTGGTGGTTGGCTGAGTGTGAGACGGCCCTCAAACAGAAGCGTTATGCCTAGATGCGCTATAAGCGCCGCCGAACGATTTCACTGTTGGTGAATTTCGTCGGGTTAGGGCTAGGTTCCGGTAAATTTCGAAGCACGCACGCCGCTCTTCTTGGTGGGCATACGTGTCTTCACTTAACGGGTAGGACCCTCTAGCAGAGGTGTGGAAGCGAGTCAAAAGGATTCGGGGCAAGTTCCGCAGGACCCCACTCCCTTTCTCCACGAGAATGGGACCGCAATCTCGGACCCCGCGTCCGTGGCGGAATTCTTCGCGACCGCATTCTCTAGCCAGGATGCTACTCCGCCAGCATTCAATGCAGGTCGCGATGTCGTGGAAGGCCGCCGGCTGGACTTTACCTCCAGAGGCGGAGAACCCTTCAACAACAGGCTTACTGTGAGTGAGTTGCGCTCCGCTCTTGCTTCGTGCGCGGACACCGCCCATGGTCCGGACGATGTCCCGTACGCCATGCTTCGACACCTGGTTGAGTGAGGCATGGCCTTTCTCTTAGATTTGTTCAACATGATCTCGGTGGAGGGTCTCCTCCCAGATTCCTGGCGAATCGCTACTGTGCTTGCTTTTCGCAAACCGGGAAGAGATCACTCTACTACGGCCGGTTTCCGCCCAATCTCTCTAACCTCTTGTGTGCGCAAGTTGATGGTAAATTGGTAAATTGGTAAATGTTAGCCCCGTAAGGGGCGCGGCGATTTGCCATCCTGGCCGCCGTGCTGACGGGATCCAGCGCTCCGTCCGGCCCCAGCTTAGCCTCTCTTCCTTCCTTCAGATAGCCCGATTTCTCCCCTACCTCGTCGCTTTTCATACAACCTCTCCCACAACTTTCTCTGGTCAGCCTCTAATTTCACAGGGTAGAATGCTGACCTTCTTCTCAAGCCAACCACCCCGGATCGGGGCTGAGGGGGGGAGGGGACATTGTTCCCTAACCCCTCAGCTCCGGTTCGGGATGGGTTTTTTTTAACAACCTGCTTCATCCCCACCCACATCTTCCTCACATCCCTTTTCCTCTCCTCTTCACAACCTATATTTTTTACGCCGTGTCCAAGGTGGAGCCGCCATGCCGAAGGACTGCCAGGCCACCAGGCGGGAGGGGTGGTCCCGAATGGCGGCGCCTGGCTCTGCCGGGCTTGTAAGCACCTCTCGCAGTGCGGGCAACTGCGAGAGGTGATGAGCTATTGCGTCCCGTAATCAAAAGAGGGTCACCATGCCCATGTATGAAAAAAAACAAAAACCCCAACCCCCAACTTCCCCAAAAACATCTACGGAGCCGCCCTCGGGCAGCTCCACCGAGAAAATGGAGGTCCCCCCCCTTGTGCTTGCGCAAGGGACCCTCCATAATTCTTTAACCGGAGAGGAGGCTTACTCCTCTCCTACGCCTACGGGTGTAGGGGACTCCCCCTCACCCCCTTCTCTGGAGGTGCTTTCGGGCACCTCCCTATCTCCAGCGGCAGTCCCTCCTTTGCTTTCTAAGGGGACTGCCAAGAAAGCCAGCAGGCAGCCCATTGCCGACCGCCCCTCGTGCAAGCGGCTCGGTAGGGCAAACCCCCTTAGGGGGGAGAGGGAAGCCAGGCCCCTTCGGTCGCTTCCCTCAAAAGACCTGCTGGCAAGAATTTTGAACCTTGCTGGGGTCAAGGCCTGTGCCTCCCCACACCACCTGACTAGTGACAATACTGCCAAGGGGACCTGCGATGTCCTGGGAGGGGATGGCCAACTGGAGGCCCCTCCTGTGATAGACATGGTCCTTGAGGAGACCCAGCCCCAGACGGTAGGGCCTTCCATGGGGGGGAATTCGGGCTCGGCGCCAAGCACCGAACCCGAATCCGCCCCTATGCAAGGTCCTCCTCAAATGGCTGAGGGCTCCGAGGCAGTAGAAGGAGGGGAGGGATCTCCTCCGACAGGTGCCCCTACGACAACCAGGACCTTCTCCATTTCGGAGAGGGACCTGGCTGAGGCTGGTCCATCTGGCCTGGGGACTTCTGCCGGCGGAGGTGAAAAGCGGGTTCATTCCCCGCCCTCCTCTCCTAAAAAGAAAAAGACTAAAAAGACTCAAAAGACGAAGAAGACTCGGGGCTCCTCTCCATCCGCGGGGGCTGCGGGGACGGATGGGTCTGCTACCACTTTGGTAGGCGACCAAGCCAAGATCGGCACATCCGGCCCCTCTACCCCCTCGTGTGCGGAGCCCATGACTACGACTAAGACCAAGAATGCACAGGGCGGAGCCTCGATGACATCGGGGCCCCTGATTCAGAGGTTACCTGGCGTTTTCGAGCCCGCTGGCTTCAAACGCTTCCTCGTTATTCGCTCCACTGATGGCACCATGTTGTCCAAGGGCAACATGATCCATCAGAGGAGAGGATTAGCTAGTGCAATTGGTAGAGAGCCGAAGGTAACCCGTTTCTCGGACGGGAGCCTTCTGGCGAATGCGGCGAATCCCGCCGAGGCGGCCAAGATAAGTGCTCTTCGGACACTTCATGGCACCCCGGTGAGTGTGACGCCGCACTCTACCATGAACTTTGTGAAAGGAGTAGTTTATGCGAGGGAACTTGTTGACTACTCCATTGAGGACATCACCCTAGAGCTGGCCGACCATGGGGCGGTCAAGGTCGAACGTGTGATGAGAAAACAGGGAGGGGCCTCGAGACCCACCCCTACACTCTTCGTCACGTTCGACTGTGACAAGCTCCCTGAGTCGGTGCGTGCCGGTTGGTACCGCTACCGCGTGAAGGCATTCGTGCCACTGCCGCGGCGGTGCTATTACTGCCACCGCTTCGGCCATACGAATCGATCATGTAGACGTGCAAAATCGGGGTCACCCGAAGTCTGTGTAAATTGCTCCAAGGTCGCACACGATAAGTCTAAATCGTGTGTGGCCAAGTGTGTCAATTGCGGAGAGCCGCACCCTGCTTCTTCGAAGCAATGTGGTGCATATCTCCTTGAGAAAGAAATCCTGGCCGTTCAGGCCCAGGATCGACTCTCATTCCGCGAGGCAAAGGACTTGGTCCTGGCGCGCCCGGCTCTGCCTGGGACGTCATATGCCTCAATAGTTAGAAAGGCACCCTCTGCTCCTGGCCCATCCAGGCCAACGAGCACGGTTGTTTCCGCGCCCATTCGGAGCCCTTCTGTGGGCTCTACCCAACCTGGGCGCTCCCCTGGTAAAGCTGGCGGCAAAAAGGGTTCATACCCTGCCCCGGCTAAAACCAGGGCTCCCCCCTCTTCCCCCAGCGTGACCGTTTCGCGTAAAGCGAAACGGCCACGCGCCTCCACCGAGTCGTTAGACTCACAGGAGGCAACACCCCTGAAGATGGTCGCTAGGCCATCTTCCGGGGTTCCTAAAGCTGTTCCCCGAAAGGAGGACAGCAACAAAGGAGCTTCGGCCCCTTTGCCCACGCCCCGAGGTGGAGCGAGTGGCTCGGAGACGGTGGTTCCTCGAAAAGAGGGCCCCCCGCCTCCGAAGCCGCAACGCCCGCCTAAAGTTTCGAGGCGGAGGGAGGAAAAGACTCGCATGGCGAGCCCAACCTCCCCCAATAAGTCCTCGAAGGCGACAGCGCCTTCAGCGCTTTGTCCGGCCAACAGCGCCCGGGGTTCTGCCCCCGGGAAGCGTACGGCCATTCCCGTGAGGGTCTTCAATTCGAGGAGGACCCCCGCGTCTCCTCCGAGCTAGGCCTGGAGGGCATATTCCTTCAATGGAATTGCCGTGGACTCCGGGCCAACTGGGAGGAGCTGCGGAGGCTCGCCTCATCCCGTTCCCCGTTAGCTATTTTTTTGCAGGAGACCATGCTAGGCGCGTGCCCCCTGCCTGCCCTCCCGGGGTATAAGGGTCTTGCGACCCAACCACCGCGGGACGGCCGGGCTGGGGGATGCGCGGTTTACACCCGGCATGATGTCTCCGTTCTTCCTTTCTCTTTAGATACCTCCTTTCAGGCAGTGGCTGTGCAGCTGCACCTGGATAGGAGGTATACTATCATTTCTGCGTACATTCCACCGTCAGCTGACTTCGACGCGGGGGACTTTCGCCGCGTCGTGGCACGGTTGCCGAGGCCCTATCTCTTGCTTGGAGATCTGAACGGCAGGCATCCTCTCTGGGGAGATTACACCATAAATCCCAGGGGACAAGTCCTTGCCGATCTGATCGAAGAGCTTGAGATGGGTGTCCTAAACGTGGATGAGTTTACGCATCACTGTCCGAGAACCGCTTCATTTTCTTGCCTTGACCTATCTTTGTGCTCTTCGGATGCACAGCCTGATTTTGATTGGGGGGTGGTCGATGACCTCCATGGTAGTGATCACTTTCCCATTCAAATATCATTTTCAGGGCAACTGCCGCCTGAGAGACCACCTCGGTGGTGCTTGGCGCGGGCGCGGTGGCCTGCATTTCAGGAAATGACTGAATTCTCTATCTCAGTCAAGGAGTTTAGGTCGGTAGATGAGGCCGTCGAGTTCTTCTCCGGCAACCTCATCGCCGTGGGCCTGACTACTATTCCTAGGACGTCTGGCCGTTTTGCACGCCGACCACTCCCATGGTGGTCGGCCGAGTGTGAGACGGCCCTCAAACAGAAGCGTTATGCCTACATGCGCTATAAGCGCCGCCCGAACGATTTCACCGTCGCTGAATTTCGTCGGGCTAGGGCTAGGTTCCGGTATATTTCGAAGCACGCCCGCCGCTCTTCTTGGCGGGCATACGTGTCTTCACTTAACGGGAAGACCCCTTTAGCTGAGGTGTGGAAGCGAGTCAAAAGGATTCGGGGCAAGTTCTCGCAGGACCCCCCTCCCGTTCTCCAGGAGAATGGGACCGCAATCTCGGACCCCGCGTCCGTGGCGGAATCCTTAGCGACCGCTTTTTCCGCATTCTCTAGCCGTGATGCTGCTCCGCCAGCATTCAATGCACGTCGTGATGTCGCGGAAGGCCGCCGGCTGGACTTTACCTCCAGAGGCGGAGAACCCTTCAACGACAAGTTTACTGTGAGTGAGTTGCGTTCCGCTCTCGCTTCGTGCGCGGACACCGCCCATGGTCCGGACGATGTCCCGTACGCCATGCTTCGACACCTGGGTGAGCGAGGCATGGCCTTTCTATTAGATTTGTTCAACAGGATCTGGGTGGAAGGTCTCCTCCCAGACTCCTGGCGAATCGCTACTGTGCTCGCCTTTCGCAAGCCGGGGAGAGATCACTCTACTCCGACCGGTTTCCGCCCAATCTCTCTAACCTCTTGCGTGTGCAAGTTGATGGAGAAATTGGTAAATGTTAGATTAGCCTATTTCCTGGACAGCGGAGGCCATCTGTCTTCTGCACAGTGCGGCTTCCGTAAGTTCCACTCCACGTCGGATGCTCTGCTCCGACTGGAAAATGCCGTCTGCGAGGCTTTCCTTCGTAGACAGCACTACGCCACGGTGTTTTTTGATCTGGAGAAAGCCTATGATACCGCATGGCGATACGGTATCATGGAGACTCTCCACACGATGGGGGCGAGGGGACGCCTCCCAATGTTTATATCTGAATTTTTGCGAGATCGTCGATTCCGCGTACGGGTGGGGGGAGCCCTCTCCGGCCCAAAGGAGCAGGAAGAGGGTGTCCCGCAGGGAAGTGTCCTCAGTGTCACACTCTTTGCCCTGAGCATCAACGGCATCACCTCGGTGCTGCCGGAAGATGTTCTCGCTACGCTCTACGTGGACGACCTTTCGATCTCTTTTGGCGCGGCCCAGATGCCAACTCTGGAGCGCCGACTCCAACAGGCATTGAACCGCGTCTCTCGCTATGCCGAAGCGCACAGGTTTCGGTTTTCTTTGGCCAAGACTAAGGTGGTGCACTTCTGCCGCCATCCACGGCTTCACCCCGACCCAGATTTGTTTCTTAATGGGGTGCGCCTGGATGTGGTTGAGTCGCACCGTTTCCTTGGTCTTGTATTCGACCGACGCCTCACCTGGGAGGCTCACATTCGCAGCCTTAGGGTCTCTTGTACCCGCGCCATGGACATTCTCCGTTCCGTGACGTTCAGCGCTTGGGGCGCTGATAGGGCTACCGCCTTACTTTTTTATCGATCCTTTGTTCGCTCGAAGCTCGACTACGGATGCGAGTTTTATGCATCCGCAGCCGAGCGTTTATTGCGGAAGGTGGATTCGATCCACCACACCGGCCTTCGCCTTGCGACCGGTGCCTTCCGCACTTCCCCCATTGAGAGCCTGTTGGTCGATGCTGGGGAGATGCCACTCGCTCTGCGCCGCGTGCAGTGCATCACTCGCCTGTACGCGCGAGCCCGGCGCCTCCCCCAGTCGCCAACAGCTCTCACTGCATCCGCAGCTGATCTCGATGGTGCCTATGCCGCCGAGAGACGCCAGTCATACCCTAAGCCCTTTGGGTTTAGGGCCAGGAAACTCCTTCGAGAGGTAGATATAGCTCTCGGGCCGGTGGCGCCCCTGGTTCTGCCCAGGACGCCACCCTGGAGGGTACCACATTTGGCTATTTGTCGCCACGCCTCTGCTCCCAAAGCTTGTACTGCGCCGGGAGTATTGCGTTCGATCTTTTTGGAGCACACATCGTGTCACGCTGGTACCGTGCCAGTGTATACGGATGGCTCCAAGTCCCAAGAGGGGGTCGGCTTCCACGCCGTATCCCCTCTGTTTGAAGTCAGCGGGGCTCTACCAGGCGCTGCGTCTGTCTTCACGGCCGAGCTGGTGGCAATACACCACTCGGTACGGGAGATTACGCGACGTGCCCGGTTCGGAGACCGGATTGTGATTTATAGCGACTCACAAAGCGCCCTGAGTGCTCTCGGGGCATTGGAATCTCCGCATCCCCTGGTTCGCGAAATCCGTGACGCCACGGTTTTGGCGAGCCGGGCAGATGTCGAGATTATCTTCTGCTGGGTTCCTGGACATGTAGGAATTGCGGGGAATGAGCGCGCCGATGAGGGCGCCAAAGAGTCCGCGAGGACTCTGCGACCGGACCAGCGTTTCGCTCTTCCTCACACCGACTACATGGCAGGAATACGGGCAGCTCTTCGGACTGCTTGGCAAAGAAGATGGGAGACGGTCGAGGGGAACTTAAAGTTGCGTGCCATTGCGCCGCGACTGTTCCCATGGACCTATCCCCCAATGCCGCGGCGGCTTCAGGTTGCTTTCTGTCGTCTTCGAATCGGACACACTCGTGTGACGCATCGTTACTTGGTGGAGCGCTCGCATGTGCCCTATTGCAACGACAGCGTCGTCCCCCAGACTGTTCGGCATATTCTTGTCGAATGTCCCAGTCTGGGTGATCTTCGCGCACGATACCTGTCTCGGTACCGGGATGGGCGGGGTCGCTACCGCCTGTCCCTTGTACTCGGGACGAGTGCGTGCACCATGACTGGTGGACTTATTGACTTTTTGGGGGAGGCCGGCTTTCTCCCCTTTATTTAAGGTTCCTTTTTTTGTTATTGTTTTGTTTTAGGTTGCACTCTCCTGCACCGGGGTGAGGGGGACCTCCCCCCGCTGCCGGAGATTGCTTCGATTGTTAAGTTTTTCCAATTTATATTGATTGTTAAGTTTTCATATTTTAACTTTAAAGTAGCCTAATTCTAGGCTGTCGTGTTTTTCGGCGACTTATGCCCAAGTGGGTAGTTGCCAGATGGGCTCTATAAAAAAAAAAAAAAAAATGGTAAATGTTAGATTAGCCTTTTTCCTGGACAGCGGAGGCCATCTGTCTTGTGCACAGTGCGGCTTCCGCCGCAAGTTCCATTCCAACTGGAAAATGCTATCTGCGACGTCTTCCTTCGTAGACAGCACTACGCCACGATGTTTTTCGATCTGTAGAAGGCCTATGACACCGCATGGCGATACGGTATCATGGAGGCTCGACACGATGTGGGCGGGGAGATGCCTCCCAATGTTTATATCTGAATTTTTGCGAGATCATCGATTCCGCGTATGGTTTTGGGGAGCCCTCTCCGGCCCAATGGAGCAGGAAGAGGGTGTCCCGCAGGGAAGTGTCCTCAGTGTCATACTCTTTGCCCTGAACATCAACGGCAACACCTCGGTGCTGCCGGAAGATGTTCTCGCTACGCTCTACGTGGACGCCCTTTGATCTATTTTGGCGCGGCCCAGATGCCAGCTCTGGAGCGTTGACTCCAACAGGTATTGTACCGCGTCTCTCGCTATGTCGAAGCGCACAGGTTTCGTTTTCCTTGGCCAAGACAAGGTGGTGCACTTCTGGTGCCATCCACGGCTCCACCCAGCCCCAAACTTGTTTCTTAATGGGGATACGCCTCGAAGTGGTTGAATCGCACCGTTTCCTTGGTCTTGTATTTGACGAGGTGAGCTCATATTCGCAGCCTTAAGGTCTCTTGTACCCGCGCCATGGACATTCTCCGTTCCGTGACGTTCAGTGCTTAGGGCGCTGATAGGGCTACTGCCTTACCTTTTTTCGTTCGAAGTTCGACTCCGGATGCAAGTTTTATTTATGCATCCGCAGCTGAGCGTGTATTGCGGAAGATGGACTCGATCCACCACACCGGTCTTAGCCTTGCGACCTGTGCTTCCACACTTCCCCCATTGAGAGCCTACTATTCGATGCTGGTGAGATGCCACACCTGCTCTACGCCGTGCACAGCTCATTATTCGCCTGTACGCGCGAGCCCGTCGCCTCCCTCAGTCGCCAACAGCCCTCACAGCGTCCGCAGCTAATTTCGACGGTGCCTATGCCGCCGAGAGACGCCAGTCATACCCTAGGTCCTTTTGGTTTAGGGTTAGGAAACTCCTTCGAGAGCTAAGTATAGCTCTCGGGCCCGTGGCGCCCCTGGTTCTGCCCAGGACGCCACCCTGGGCTATTTGTCGCCATGCCTCTGCTCCAACGCTTCTACAGCGTCGGGAGTATTACGTTCGACCTTTTTGGAGCACACCGTGTCACGCTGGAACCGTGCCGCCAGTGTATACGGATGGCTCCAAGTCCCAAAGGGGGTCGGTTTCCACGCCGTATATCTATTGTTCGAAGTCAGCGTGGCTCTGCCAGGCGTTGCGTCTGTCTTCACGGCTGAGCTGGTGGCAATACACCACTCTGTACCGGAGATTACGTGACGTGCCCCGTTCGGAGACCGGATTGTGATTCACAGCGACTCACAAAGCCCCCTGAGTGCTCTCGGGGCATTGGAATCTCCGCATTTCCTGGTTCGCAATATCCTTGACGCCATGGTTTTGGCGAGCCGGGCTGATGTCGAGATTATCTTCTGCTGGGTTCCTGGACATGTAGGAATTGCGGGGAATGAGGGCGCCAAAGAGTCCGCGAGGACTCTGCGACCGGACCAGCGTTTCGCTCTTCCTCACACCGACTACATGGCAGGAATACGGGCAGCTCTTCGGACTGCTTGGCAAAGAAGATGGGAGACGGTCGAAGGGAACTTAAAGTTGCGTTCCATTGCGCCGCGACTGTTCCCATGGACCTACCCCCCACTGCCGCGAAGGCTTCAGGTTGCTTTCTGTCCTCTCCGAATTGTCACACTCGCGAGACGCACCGCCATTTGATGGAGCGCTCGCTAGCGCCCTACTGTGAATGCTGCGTTGTTCCCCATACTGTTTGGCACATTCTTGTTGGATATCCCGGCCTGGGCGATCTTCGCGCACGTTACCTGTCCCAGTACCGGGATGGGCGGGGTCGCTACCGCCTGTCCCTTGTGCTCGGGACGAGTTCGTGCACATTGACTTGTTGACTTTTGGGGGGAGGCCGGGCTTCTTCCCTTTATTTAAGGTTCTTTTTGTTTGTTGTTGTTGTTTTGTAGGTTGCACTCTCCTGCACCGGGGTGAGGGGGACCTCTTCCCGCTGCCGGAGATTGCTTCCTGGTTGTTAAGTTTTTCCAATTTATATCATTGTTTTCATATTTTTATTTTAAAGTAGCCTAGTTCTAGGCTGTCGTGTTTTTCGGCGACTTATGCCCAAGTGGGCAGTGCCAGATGGGCTCTATAAAATTAAAAAAAAAATTATTTGTCCTTTCCTGGTTTGTTGTGTGCTATATAGCACCCCATTCATTCATTAGTCAGTCCACAGGTACTCTTGAGTCAAATTTGTCAGCACTGTGGAATGACACCACAGCATGTGTTCTTAATATAACCTAGAGAGGTTATATTAAAAGATTTTCTGAGATGGACGAGTGAAGGGAAGGTAGTGTTTTCAATTTGCCAGAGGTTATAGCAGGGAAGGGGGAATGCTCTATTTATTTATTCATGTAGGCAGAGTTGGTGTCCTGATCGAGATCCAGAGCGGATTTAAGTTGAGTGATTTGGAGTAGGTTGTTTTTTAGTTGGTTTTGAATTGCTCTGCCGATTAAGTGTCTGTATTTGTTTTATTGTATTCTGAAAGTAATTTTTTGCATGTTGGGAATGGTGAGAGTTTGAGGGGCAGCGCAGCTTTGTGAATAATTGCACCTATCATGTTTAGGGTGAGCTATGATGGAGATGATTTTGGTGTTACGAGTATCATGGATGTTGCCTGTTTTTTTGGCCACCAGTTGCGATGCGGAAGGTACTGTTTATATATTGTGTGGCTTGTATTAGATGTTGCTGTTGCTCATACTGAAGATGAATAATTTGGGTGGTGTTGATAAACTGGATGTGTAAAATGTTCAATGTTTTGTTTCTATTGTCCGAAGTTGTTCTTTTTAAGTGTTCAAAGGGTGTTGAGCGAAGGTCATGTGTGCGTCTACGGTTAATGCCTAGTAATATTGGGTTATGTTTGAGTGGGGAAGGTTGGCTATGGAGCAAGCTGTGTGGCTAGTGGTTCGATTCGTGATTGTCATGGCTGAGAGAGGATTGGAGGAGGTTAGACATTCGGCTTAGTGTGAAGCAGTTTTTGTAGGTGTTTAGGTTTATGGAAACTATGCATACAAGTTTAGATTGGGATGTGATGGTTAGGTCATCTGCGTAGATGTATAGGCGAACTCATTGGGCAGTGGGAAGAGGTATCTCCTGCATTGAAAGATTAAAGAGGGCGGGTGAGGGCATCTTCAGTGACCATATTTGGAAGTTTTTCCTTCTTGTATTAAGCCCTATGTTAGACGAATTGGCCCTGCCTATTGTAAATGATTTGCTATCTATTCTCGCCGGTTGTGTGGTATTTGTTTTCCAGTATTTGTTGTATGACAATGTGATGTGAGATAGTGTTAAGGGCCTTGCTGATGTACATTGAAGCCATGTGTGTATGTTGGAAAGGGGAGAGTGAAAGAGTTCTAAGATGTGTGTTGTTAGGGTGCTAGGAGTGTGATTGTAGCGTTATTTGCTCTAAAGCCATGCTGGACATATAAGAGGTGGGTAAATTCTATCGAGCTATTTGTTTTTCTAGTGTTTTTGAGGTCTGTAGGATGAGAGAAGATTTGGTGGTTTGTTTGGCTTTAAGAATGGGGACGATGTATGCTTGTCTCCAGATGGGATGAAAAGAGAAGGTTGATTATGTGTAACCAGGAGTGGTTGAATATATCTGTGAATGCAGATATGTCAGTTCTTGAAAGTGCACTGTTTTGAGTGTTAAAAGGTGCTTGAGATGTGTGGCCCCTGTGTAATTTGAATTGGTTTTTAGTGTTTTCCTACTGTAGCAACTGGTGGATAGTTGGATAATTTTTTAGTCGTTTGTCATGAGCACTTTGCATTGTTTTGTTGAGTTTGAAATTTTGTCAGACATGAAGGGAAATTTTAATGTTGACCAAAGTTTCGAGCTTTTTTGCATTGGTCAACTGGAGTGCAGTTATTTATGTGCTCTGAGTGCATCGGAGAGGGTTACCATTTGTTGCACGAGATGCAGAGGTTGAAGCTAGTGAGTTATGGACTTGTCAGTTACCGGTGAGGTACGTTTAGAGGGTGGGATTCTGTTATCTCCGTCTAGGGTGAAAAAACGGGTGGTCGCTGAGATTCCACCCTTCCGATATGTAGGTATAGTGTATTGATGATCTCCCACCCCAATTTTGTGGGGAAGCGTTTGATGAGGAAGATTCTGTAATCAGGAATTTTTTTTGCCAGCCTGGGTGGAAACTGAACTGCAGAGGGACCGTCTCCTGGCTCCTCACTACCGCTACTACGTGAGGGTGATGAGGATCTTGGCCTACACCCAACTCCTAGAATCCTACCGGTCTTTGACCCTCAACTACATGGCACAGGCCTTTGGGGTGTCCACGGAATTTATTGACAAGTGCGTATATGTAGATATTAAGGTGCTCTGGGAGAGGGGTGTCCGTTAGACCATTTCCTTCTCCAAGGGTGAAAATAATACACAAATTTCGTCTCAGTTCTGAGTGGTAAAGTATTAGGTGGTGTGAAAAGTATTTATGTTGGAAGTAAAGGTGAAAGATAGCCAGAGTGAGTGGTTTGACATACATTGGGGTGTAGGATTGATCAGGGAGGGGTTCTGTCTATATTGGTTGGTGCATGGATGAGAAGTCGTGAGGAAGGTGGAATCAGAAGTGAAAGGTTATTGAATTAGAGAAAAGGAAGAGTATGAGAAAAAGCTTGAGTAGAAGAGAGGAAATAAGTGCAAGCATGGAGATGTTCAAATGTGAAATATATTCAAGGAAGTATTAGTAGATAGTGCAAAGGGCTGTGTGTGGGTGTCCCAGAACTGGAAAGATGAAGTAAAATGTTCATTGGTGAAGTGACGATGTGAAACTTGTAGTGCAAAGCAAAAAGTAGGCATACTTGCAACTGCTTATTAATGCAGGTGAGAACGGTAGGGCAATGCTCTTGAATGCATGCAAGAAGAAGGAAACGAAAGTAAAAAAATAGATTTAACAGAGTATGAAATTAGCAAATGAAGCGTTTGTACAAAATAAGAGCGAGGATCATGATAGGAACAGGAAGCTATGCTGAAAGGAACGAGAAAGGTGGGGGAGCAGAAGAATAGCTGTGTGAAAATCAAACACAAGGACAGTAGAGTGCATGAGTAGATGCTAAGTAGTGTTGGTGATTGTTTTATGTAATGGGTCTGGTGGCTGTGTGGTAAGGCATTTAAAAGTGAAAGAGTGTTTGAGGTGCAGGAAGAATGCAGCAATAGTGCCGTTGTATAAGGGTAAAAGGAAACAAAGTGGAAGAACTAACAGTATTTTAGGTCGTATATAAAAAATTCTGACGAGTTTCTAAAAAAAAAAAAATAACTGGGTTGATAGACGATGAACAAGGTGGGTTCAGAGACTGTGTGGTGTGTTTGCATAAAGTATTTTGCACTGAAACACGTTGAGAAAATACAAGGGATAGGAGGTGTAAAGTGCGTGCTGGATTCATGGATCAAGAGAAAGCTCATGATTTTGTAAAGAAAGAAGCATTATGGCAGGTGCTAAGAATGTATGGAGTGAGGGGTAAACTATTGAATGTTGTGATGAGTATTTATGTTGGAAGTAAGGCGTGTGTTAGGGTGAAAGATAGGCGAAAGTCGGAGTGAGTGGTTTGCCATATGTGGTGGTGTAAGACAAGGTTGTGTGATGTTACAATATCTGTTTAATATCTTTATGGATGTAGTGCTGGGAGAAGTGCCTAAGGGTATGAGATTAGCGGTTGGCGCGTATCAACGCCATTCAATTACCCATCGCCTAATCACATTCATCAACCATTTTTCCCGGAGCGAGGTTAGCATGCATCAATCCTCTTATGCGCTGATTTTCTTTTGTATAGGGAATTATCCCGGTTCATCGCCGCTGGCCGGCTTCATTGCAAGATTGATAAAGTGGGTGGAATTGTTGAGACGAACCGACCGGATTCCAAGAACTGGCAGTACCAAGCTGTCATAAAACATGGAGACATTCTCCTTAATAGAGTCCAGAAGCTGTCACGGGTTATTAATATTTAAACTCGTCTTTAATTATGTCTATTTAATGTGTCCAAATCCCTTATTTCATCCAGAGTTTTTAAGATAAAAATAAAGCGGAAATCCATTTCATTTTGTTTCCCCGTTCCTTGGATCACGAGATGTGTGGGTAGGTAAAGGAGAGTGAGTGGTGTCAAGAAGGATGGGTGTTTATCTTGGAGAGAAATGTAGAAGCAGCAGATAATTTATTATAGTACGTTTGTCATCCCTGCGAGAGAGTAAGTGTAGTAGCACCCGTGTTAGATGCGTATCAAAGGCAACTAAATGCAATTGCATTCTGATGGAGTCGGGTGGAGAACCCACGATAATAATCCCATGAATGCATTCACTGCTGCTTCTTTTTTTCTGTCCTATCCAGGCATTTATGGTACGCCCTATTTTTTGTGCTACTTCGCCCTCTTTCCCACTCCTGGATAGACCCGATTGCGGGTGAAAGAGAGCGTTTAAACCTTTCAAAGCTAAAATGCCCAGTTATTGGACAGGAAATAGTGATATATTAAAGCTACTTTTCTAGTTGTGGATTAGGATATATGGAGAGAAATGAGTGGGGCAGAAATCAAGTCTATCGATCTCGCAAACATTCCCAAGTGTAGTTTTAGAACGTTTTGATAAAAACGACGAAATCCTGTTCGGCTCCTTCACTGTCATATCTAAGAGATCGCAAATCTTGATAGCTTTGGATTTCTAGTGTCAAGGTCCGCCGAGAGACTCCAGTCATACCCTTTACCTCTCTGGGTTTACGGCTAGGAAACTCCTTAGAGAGCGGTGTATTTCTCGGGTCAGTGGCACCTCTGGTTCTACCTAGGACCTCACCCTGATGCTACCATCTAGACATCTTAAATTCTTTTCCAACCACGAAAGAAGGAAACAAGTACCTTCCTTTCCAAGTGTCACTCGGGAAAGCATTGCTCACAGGGTTTACTTGAACTGTCTGGCAGGGCCTGAGGAAGCTGATGCGTTCCCCTTTCCATTTATCCACTCACTTTGCTCTCTGGGTATACACTCCTTATTTCCTCTATCTAGAATTAAGGCGATGCATGGGCGATACCTTCACTGGCGGATCCAGAAAAAGCGAATTGGGGGAGCCGATGCCAGGATTTTTATGAGTGGAAATTTGTTAAAGCTGCTTATTATGGTACATATTTTTACGAGTAATACATGTACGAGGGGCGGTCAATAAGTTTTGCAATTCGGATATAAGGAAACGAGATATGAGGAAAAGTGTTTTTTTTTATTATTATTTTTCAATATAACTACCCTCGACTACAATGCACTTGCGCCACTTGTCCCTGAGGCTTCAAATTCCTGACAACCAGAAATCTCCCGACTGCTGTTCAATCCACTCCTGAACGGCGAGCTGGACATATTCATCGTCCCCAAACCGGCGTCCACGCAGTGCAGCCTTGAGCTGGCGGAATAAAAAGTAGTCGCTAGGGGCCAGATCTGGACTGTAGGGGGGATGGTTGAGCTCCTCGAATCCGCACTCGCGCAGGGCAGCTTGTGCAACTCTGGTCTTGTGGACTTTGACGACGTTGAAGTCGATCATGGGGCGTGAGGTTTATAGGGACCCAACGGGCAGAGACCTTGGCCATGGCCAAATTGTCGTGGATGATGTTGATAACACTTCCATGTGATATTCCAAGTTCTCGCTTGATTTCTTAGACCTTCACCCGTCGATTTTCGAGGATCATCCTCTCCACACGGGCCACATTGTCCTCGTTGGTCACGTCTGACAGGGGTCATCTTCAAGGGACTCACGACCATGGCGGAAGTCCCTTTTCCAGCGAGCAATGGTTGCATAGGAAGGGGCGGTGTCGGTGTACACTACAAACATGCGTTCATGGATCTCTTTTGCATTCTTGCCTTCCTTGGTAAAAAATTTTATCACTGCGCGGTGCTCAACCTTCTCCATTGTGGAAAAATTTGTGACTGACTATCTGCGATCAGCTACTGCTTCTTAAATAGACGAGGCAGGAGCGTGCGGCTGCAGATCCTGACTTGTCATAACTTATCCTAACACCCCCACAAACAGCCATTCCCCTTTCTCTGTTTTGCCCTACCGATTCGCAAAACTTATTGACCGCCCCTCGTATGATCGTACAAATAATCAGTGCTGAATGCATACAAATAAGTTAACTCATAAATAATGAATATGTACATGTAGTGTAGGCTACTTGCAAATCATTTCGCCCACTTAAGTAACAAAGCACAATAGAAAAAGTGTTTTTATTTTCCAGGAGTAGGCTCTTTCAAAATCGTAGGCCCATGCCCACTGTCCCCTTCATTTGCCTAAGCGAAGAGGAGACGGCGGTGTTTCTCCGCAAACTTGTCAATCACTTGATCATTCAAAACTTGAATGCCATTGTGGACGGCGAGGCCGTTGAGGCGATCCTGGCCAATGGTGCTCCTCATGTACGTCTTTAGCCGTTTCAAGGCTGAGAATGAGCGATCGGCCTCTGTATTTGAGACCGGCAGAGTCATTAAGATGGTCAGGAGCTCCGTAATGTTCGGGAACATACGGGTCTCAGCCTACTTCTTCGCATTCCTGACAGTCCAGAAGACCGGAGGGTAATTTGTCCACCGCTGTGCCTCCGCCTGCACGAGCTCCAGTGACTCAACATCGATCTCGTAGAGCTTAGCGGTATTAAGGACGACATCCACGTCTGCTTTTGAGCCCTTGAGAAGCTCCTTTAACCGGAGAACAACTGGCACGGTATCTTCCTCAAATCTTCTCTTCAGCTCGGCGATCACTTGGTCAACGAACGGAATATAGAACGAGCGTCGATAGTACTCCTCAGTAATCCTGGCCGGGATATTCGCGCGCTGTGTCTGTCGTGCATAGACTCAGGGAACAGGGACGTCGTCATCGTGAGCCGAGTCCACTTCAATCAGGAGATCCTTGGCTTTTGCAAATGCAGTGTGGAAGTGCTCCTCGGCATTCTTTCTGAACTTGGCGAAAACAGTCTCGATCTCGCGAATCAGTGCGTACGCAGATGCCAAGTCACCGTCCTTCTTTTGCAGGGTCCTGCTTGGTTCGTGTGTGTGAGCCAAAACTGACTCCGCCACAACCAGCTAATGAGAAAGCGAGGGTCTCTAATCACGGCAAGTAAGATGCCAACATTGGCATCCAGCTTCATTTCCTCTTCCATGAAGACCGCGATGTGAGGCAGAAGCTCTATGGACACGAGGACTGCATCATGCCGCTCAACCCATCTGGTGGGACACAAGGGCACCAACTTCTCCCGCTTAGCTGAGGAAAGCTTCACGATTTTGGAGAACCGGAGCGTCCACATGTTGCTGGAGTAAATGAACTTCGTTGAGCGTCTGAAGGGCGAGTTTCACTTCTTTCACATAGCAGGCCTTGGACGGCACTAAGTCGGTGATTAAAGCAGTGGATCGGTTTGGCGAGGGGGTATTTCTCCATGATGATGGCGGCACAACCTCTAAACTTCCCCATTATGACACTCGCACCGTCGAAGCCGAGGCCCCGGCAGTTTGACATGTCCAAAGCAAGGCCATGCACGGTGCGAATGAGCAGTTGGGCTAGGCCTTCACCGGTGAAGTTCTCAGCATTGACGAAAGTGAGAAAGTCCTTGATGTCCTCTTCGACGTGTCGAAAGATAATGGTGGCTTGCTCCTTCCCTGAGACGTCCGTGGTCTCGTATATTAGCACTGCGAATACCCTCTAACACTCCGGCTAAGACCTCTTCCAGCACCAATCTACCTGTAAAGCGATATATGATTATGGTGACACCTGCTCATAATGTCAAAATAGCATGAATTCTACTTTTGGTATAAGAGACCTATTTTTGGACAGAAGTTGCAGTGTCACCCACCTGCGATATCGATCAGCTCGTCCTGAATGGTTTGCTAATGAGGGTGGAGTTGACTCGGCTGGCCAAACTGGTGAGGAGGCGGTTGACGTCGGCATCTCCTCCCTGGGCTCGATAACGCAGAAGCGCTCTGAAGACTCCTTCTCCCGTTTTGCTCGGAATAGAGAGGTCCAATGGACCGTCATCTCGATGCCCACTGAGAGGCAGCATATTTCGTCTGCAGAAAAGGAGGATCGGAACCAACAGGCGCCGGTTGGTCTTGATTTGCAACTTCTTCGCATGTAGCATGTGGTGGACAGCCCTCGTCAGCTTTCGCAAAGTGTCGACAAACCCCTCCATTTTCGTCATAGCTGTAATCCATTATGTTTGTATGTGAAAATGCGGTTTGCGTTGTAATTGTGGGGCATGTAATAATGGTGGATATGTACAAAGCAGTAATGGATTAATAGCTAAAGTGGTCTGAACAGGGAAATACATGAATTAAATACGGTATTTACAATTTTATAAGGGATCCCCTTGTACATTTTAATAAATGTAAAACCAACCTGTTGTTGTGAGTTGTTTGGCGCGAGTGTAAAATTTGATTAGTAAAAAAGACGCTAGTAATGAAGAGTGTTTCTAAAAGATAGGGAAAAGTCATATCTTTAAATGTTGGATTCTCGTGACAAAGATGTAATTTTATGTTTGTATGTTTTACAAGAGGCTGTAAGAAGGAGAGCAATTATAGCTTATGTGATGATTGGTTTAATGACAAACTTGCCTAGATAGCAGCCATTAAACCTTGCCAGATATATGGATTTAAAGATAAAAATACGTTGAAAAAGAGAACGTGAGAGAGGATAACTAATTCAGTCGGGAAGATTTCAAAATATATTGACGCATAAAATTAACAAGATTTAATGAACTAACAAATAATGGAATATGGCTTAATAATTGAATTGGATAATACGGTTATTTAATTGGATATTATAGCCAATGAATATAATGTGTATTTTAATGGAATAAGATATATATATATATATATATATATATATATATATATATATATATATATATATATATATATATATATATATATATATATATATAGGGAAAGGGCCGATGATTACGGCCAATAAGCTATATAAAGTGGATATTATAGAGTGAATAAGATATAAAATATAGTCACGAACTAAGCTAAGCCACAACCTAAGCTATATATATATTATGGAGGAATTATATAAAATATATTATAGTACAGCCACGCTGTTTTTGAAGTTATAATATCAGGGAACTTGATGGAGCGCTGATGAAATAAGAGTCTACTCCAATTGGTTAATTTCGAATTGGGTTGTACAAAGGTTTTGATTGGTTGGTGGTTGGGAAGGGGGAGGAGTCGTTCTTTGATTTTGAGGTAACCGTATTGGTATCAAAGGTCGTACAAAAATGGATTTTGGGGAGAGATGAATAATTTTCTCAGACGGGAAATTGCGAACTGCCTCTACGAACTTTGTAGGAGCTTGCAAAGATGCCAGCTGCTACACAATCAACTAGTCTTACTAATCACACTCTTACCTAGTTCACCCTAAACAATTTATCATACTACTTAACCAGTGTTACCCTTTGTCAAATTACCCAAGAAAATCCATATTAAGTTAGAATTTTCGTAGTCTCTTAACAATTTTTCATGCCATAATTAACTCCCATTTTCCAAAACCAATAGATTGAAAATATTTGTATATTCTCCAAGTAACCATATCTTCCAAGATAATTTCTAGCATATTAACATTATATATTTCTCTTCTAAGAACATTTATAATTTATGTATCCAGTTCGTTAAATACCAACTTTACCAATTATTTGTCTAATTTCCCAAATGTAATTATTATATTTTATTTGTTTATGTTTATCAATTTTAATATATAATACATCAACCATTAAATTCATTGTTAATTTTCTAATAGTTATATCCAATGGCGTATGTTTGTTATTCTAGGCCATATATATATATATATATATATATATATATATATATATATATATATATATATATATATATATATATATATATATATATATATATATATATATATATGATAAAGGAACAATGACGTTCGAGTCAATGCGGTTAGGTAAGAGTAATAAAAAATTCCTTAATCCGATAGAGGACTCTCCTGGTGTTCCTCAACCCTCTTTAGAAGCGTTACATATACGACAAGGCAACCCCCAATTTCTCTAAAAAGAGAAATTTCAAGAAGTCTTTTGTATAAGCTAACGCTTAACTTCAACAGAAAACGGAGAAAATTTTATTTTTGCATATGAATCTTCGCCTCATTTTAATTTTTTTTGATAAATGAACAATAAAATTCTCGTCAATGCGGTTAGGTAAGGGTTATAATAAGAATTCCTTACTCCGGTAGAGAAGTCTCCTGGAGTTTTTCCACCTTCTTCAGGAGTGTTACATATACGACAAGGCAACCACCGATTTCTCAAAAAAGAGATCTCAAGAAGTCTTTTGTATATGCTAACGTTTAATTTCGACAGAAACGGAGAAAATGTGAATTTTGCCGTGAATCTTTAGCTTTTCTATTTTTTCTTTTAGAAATGAACACTAACGTTCTAGTAAATGCGGCTAGGTAAGGGTAGTAATAAGAATGTTAGAGAAGTCTCCTGTGGCCCCCAACCCTCTCTAGGAGAGTTACATATACGACAAAGCAACCATCCATTTCTCAAAAATAAATTTCAAGAAGCCTTTTGTATAATCTAATGTTTATATTCAACATAAAACGAAAAAAAAAATTGCCCGTGGATCTTCACCCTTTTTACTTTTTTTATAAATTAAAAACAACGTTTTCGGTAATGCGGTTAGGTAAGGGTAATAATAAGAATTCCTCAATCCGCTAGAGAAGTTCCCTGGAGTTCCTCGACCCTCCTCAGGAGCGTTACATATACAACAAGGCAACAGAAATATATTTCAATCACTTTTAAACTGTTTTCCAAATTAGTCATAAAATGAATTGCTGTGAACCTCCAGTTCAGAATCAGATTCACTCCTTTGAGAATAAAATCAAGCTATGCAACCTTTATATGACCAGAATCCTTAAGTTTACGAATCAACTGTCCTCCGTGATAGTATCGTCACTTTTTAATGACACACTTAGTGAAAAATTGGTAGCGTCGCACCATAACCTTCCACTCTTAGAGTCTATTATATTCCACTGGCCACTCACAGTGTCCTAGCGTCTTACTCTACGCAAAACATCTTCAATCATGTACTGGGCCATGTCACAGACCGAGTCATCCCACGATTCGCTTTTATTATCCCTTTTGCGGAACTACCAACCACATAAAGCTAGCCAGAAACAGTATAATTACCCATCAATCGATCACAAATAGAAACTAGTTGCTGGTGTGTCAGTATTTTTACATCATTCACGGTTGGTAGTTAATTACTACGAAAGAAAACGAGCCTACCACTTGTATCGCGATGAAGTGACAACCTTGGCATGCGACATCCTCTAAAGCTTCGAAGGTTTGGTTTCTAGTACATACGGACGAAGGTGAAAAGCGACCTCTCCCACTGAGAATATATTTTTATTCATAATTATATCATCTATGTAACTGTCATTAGAACTGCTTACATGATCATCCGCAGTCAATCCCGCCATCATTATCTGGGTCATAATTTTGGGGGCACAATTCAACCCTAACCCCAATCTAGCGAGGCAGTATAGTTTTATCTTACTGTATATCGTACCTGCTCTAAAGGCCGCAGACTAATATCTACATAAATTTGAAGATGTGCAGTATTGAAATCAAGTAGCTTAAGTGGTTCATCCATACACTAACAACATGACACTACAAAATTAATGACGACTGAAATCCAATATTGGTCTCACTGTGTTCTTATTTGACTGAACCACAGCCATAGAAGGAATAATTTATTTCCCTTACTTTCACGCATACGGTTTGAATCACCCCTCCTTTCGCTATCCAGCGTTCTATCTCTTCATCATATTTGCCTAGAACGTGCCATAGCTTAGCGATATTATAGACCGTCAATATACAAACCAAGAAGAAGCATCAGACGTTACCACGAAATCCGTGTCATCAATGGGCAATTCACTATCTGAGGCAACTACTCATATTTGCTCATGTACCAAAACATTCTTTCTCCTTATGATTCAATTTGTTGGACTTCTCAAATTCGAAGACCTCCAATAATAGTGACACAACAAGCTTGTTGATAATATTCATACCTAAGATGATATCAACCCAATTAAAGAGCCTCTCGGCCACCACTTAATCAACCCATTCAACGTGAATGACCGCTCACAGACACTGGAGCCAGATTTTAGCTCTAGACAGCACCTTACCATTATCCATAGCAATTATCAAATGCCCATTACGGCTGGCCTGGCATAACCCAAGCCCCCAAACTGACCTGGAGCACCCTGTCTCAATAAATGTTTTACACGTTTCCCCCATCCGATAACATCAACAATGGAGAGCGTCCTCAGTCCTGATTTAAAACAGCTGCAGTCGCATCAGCTCTCCCACGGTCGCTTCTCTGACCGCAAATCTTTGACGTATTTTCTTTCTGGTCGCATGTCTATCAAGAAGCTGTGATGTTGTTCGAAATGCAAAATTGAATTAAATGCGGCTCGCCGCACCTATAGCAACGTCAACATCAATATTTACATTAAATTCTGATTTCCACTTTTAAATTCACTATCACGCTCGGTTCTTTCTCGAACCGTAGCAACCATAGACATCTCAAGTAATTATGTTATGGAAGATCGAGTTCGTTCTACTAGTTCTGAGAGCGGAAGCCATTCAATCTTTAACATCGCTCTCAACTTACGAGGTACGACCGCTTGCATCCCCATCACGAAAGCATTCATGAATATTTTATCCAATGAAACAACTCACAGCCACGAGTTTACGCAAATCTGTCAAATAAATATCAACAGACTCATCACATCATTTTATTTTAGTAAGCTGTTCATATGTTTGAATCGAGCTCATCGTAAAACTATCCACCAACTATCCAGTTTTTATCGAGTCTATGTACTCCTTTGGTGCATACGTTAATTCACTATAAACTGCAAAAGTACTTCCTTCTAAAAATAAAGAAACTACTATCGAACTTTTGAAGATTTCTGAATTTAATGACTATCTCAAACTTATTTAAAATTCTATGATGTTACCATGACAAACGAATGAGTTTAGAATGGCTATTATATTCAAATTCGACGGCATATTTAACACTATCTAGATAATAAAGTAGCCTATAATTTCTTTTACCTTGTAGTGTTTAGCACCGCATAACGAACAACTTATGAGTGTTAAACAACGAATAATTCCAATCACTCAACAACGTACAATTTTTGAGACCTCAACAACTTCAGAACAACGAACAATTTACAAGCAGGGTGAGAAGAATTAGACCAGCACAACACTCATACTCGGTTCTTACTTTCCAATATGCTACATCTCCCGATTAAATAACTGACTTTGTGTCCACCAACATATTAACACACGAACACTAAAAAAAATTCAATTTTTTTTCGAATGTTGATTTCTATTCATTACAACAATATGGTTAGCTTTAATAAAATTGATTAATACTGCTTTTGTCCTTTTGAAGAAACTTTAAAGCATTAAGTAACATTTTGGGCATGTTTTGATAGTTGTCACTAGCGTTCGAATTTAGAAGACCGCACATATAACCAATGAGAAATTCACTCTTGATAACAAAATTTTCACTACATTTGCTTAGTAGCACTAAATGTTGTAAAAATAATGAGTCACTGCTAAAAAAAAGAAACCGAGAATCAGTATATTAAGATAATTTTGTTTATCGTACGTGAGTTCACGGAGAGAAAGATACCCGATGTCTTTTTTTTCAAGGGGATAAAGATGTACACCAGAGACCGTATTGACAAGGATATCTAGTTTCTTATGCAGTTTGCAGGTTTTCCTAACATACTCGTAATACAAATGGTCTTGAGTAATAGGAAAAAGATATGAGAGATGTTCACGAAGAGTGCTGTATGTTGCAGGAGGAAACCTTGCTCCCCTTTTCTCTTCGTGTGGTCGATTTCCTCTTAAAGGAGGTGTTTGCCAACCTGAGTAAACGGAATCTCTTTCATTTTCTGGTAGCTATTCCTTGACAGTGAGGCTGCGAAGATTTTTCATAAGAACCATCCTTTTAAGAAAGGGAGCTTTAATTTACCGAGATGCACGTTGCATAAATTCTTTACGTAACCTCCTACATAGACATCTCCTAGAAGCGGGGTGTATTTTGAAGAATTGAAGACGACGGACGCCGCTTGGAAATGTCCGCTAAAACATAAAGCTCCACTCCTAGGTATGGGCAGCATTGTTGATAGAGGAGGTGTTGAGAAATGTGAGATGAAAAGATAAAGAACGAGAGTAGTGTGATGCGAATTGCGAACGGTTTCCTGTGTTGATGGTTCGCCGTTGGCGAATAGCGTATCGAATGCGCTATCCTGATTCTCAAAAATATACTTGTTCAAGCGAATCTTTTACACCATGCGCTTGCATTTCTCGTAATGCTTTAACGGCATGACTCTAATTCCAACATTTTCTAATAAAGGTAATCAAATGGTAGATAATTTTTGTGCACAAAATTCGGTGTTACTATTATTATATTATTTTGCCAGTTTTAAAATCTTAGGAAAATAACTAAATACTACAATAATTATTATTTACTTTGAAAGTATTCAGCAGAGACAACCTTGAAGGGCGCTGACTGTATACTCATGAGTAAATCTTCAATTCTCTGGTTTGAAGCATCACCTTTCGGTGGTGCAAGACTGAAAAATAGCGTACTTTTTACTTATTTTAGTCATTTTATCCCAATGATTTCTCATCTATTTTATTATGCATCTCTTCATTGACTGTCATATGATGCTAGCTGGTGCTGACATTCTTTTAGAGATAAATATTTGGAACGGGCTTGCTTTCCTTTCCATCGATAATACGATAAAAAGGCTGTAGCTTCAATAACTTATTTCATTTTACTCCCATTTTCCCAAGGTTTTGTTTTGTTTTTCCTTCAAAATGAATATTTTGCCTAAGAAAAAGTAAGTTTATCCATTTTAAAGGTTTGGCTGTTATCTTTTTGGGTAAATTTTGAATACACAGCCACTAATTTCAAGAAAATTTATGACCAGCAGCGGCAGTCCTCCCTTTCCTATCAAAGGGAACTGCCAAGAGTAGTCAGGCGCCCCTAAATCGACTGCTCCTGGTAAGGGTGGCTGGATAGGGCCAATGCCCTTAGGGGTACGAAGTATAGCAGGGCCGTTCAATCCATGGTAAACCTGAAGATCCATACCCCGCGAGCCATACTATGGGTTGTTATATGCCCCATACCCCCTGCTCGCTAAGCTCACCCTCAGGAACAAATAATAAAACAACAGTTAATCACACAGTTGTCTGAAACATGGGTAAACATGAAGGTAAATATGTAGATGAGCGGCCCGACCGATAAGATTTACTATTTTGTCCGTGTTCCAAAATGTTTCACGCTTTTGGAGTACATTTAAGGGGACGGCTTGTGGGGGGGGGGGGGGGGTAAACAGGATGCGTGGACTGGACTACGATGATCCTGAGTTTCATTAAATTGGGGGGGGGGGTCTGTGGGGCATAGCCCCCCAGTATATAATCCTAATTTGGTAATACTTCAGATTCGAGGCGCACGGTAGATGGCGCTGTTAGTCGGCTACAATTTTGGGCTACAGCACATCTCTTATGACGTCAGACGGTAGCGTCAGATGTGACTAATCACCGCGATAGATTTTTTTGTTGTTTGGGGATTTGTAACTTTTAGTCTATTATAAATAGGACCCGTTCTGCGAATGTTTTTCTTTTGTTATTGTGTTTTCATGCTCTCCATGTGCTTCTTTGTTATTCGAATTCGGCTTTAATTGGTATAATTGCGAAAAACTTTTAGATTATCTAGAGGCGCATAAACTAATCAAGAAACCTATAAAGTAAGAATTGTTTGTTATTAGGTTAGGTTTTTCTGCCAGTAAAAAGCTGTTTGGGAGAAAAAACCCCCCCAGTAAATTCAAGGGGACTGCTCGTGTAGGATATATCACTGCACGGGTACCACCCTGCAATGATCCTGAGTTTCAATCAATTGGGGGGGTCTGGGGGGCTGCGCCCCCCATTATATACTCATATACAATAAAATATTACGCCGTGATTGTTCATATTTGACGCTACCGTCTGATGTCATAAGAAATATATTGTAGCCCAAAATTGTAGCTGACTAACAGCGCCATCTACCGTGCGCCCCGAATCTGAAGTGTTACCCCTAATTTTTATAATCTGATGTTTACAGAGGTGAATGCTTTAACTACATCATGTCATCGCCTTTAATCGTTTTGTGAATTATAATAGGGGTTGGGGGTGGGGTATGACATCAGAAATGACACGGGTGAACGATAATATTTACACAAAATAATTTTTTCCAGCCGGGCCGCTCGTCTACATGTTTACCAACATGAAGATAAGCGGCATGCCTGATAAAGTGTATTTTTTTTGCATGTATATTTCATTCACCTGCGCATGCATATTCAGGTAAATGTTGCGAGTATGGGCGGATGCGATTCAGTAAATATATAGATTGGAGGTATGAATGATGGGACGTAAACTATTTCATCCCTGTTCCAATATGTTTCACGTTTTGGGAATAAATTTAAGGAGACGGCTCATCTGGGGGTAAACACAATGGGGGGGACCACCCTACAATGATCCTGAGTTTCAATCATTTGGAGGGGGGGGTCTGGGACTGCCCCCCAGTATAGTGTTTTTCGTTTGGTTAGCCGGGCATTTTTCTAAAAAAAATGGCGCTGGGTATATTTCAAATCGGACTCCTATGCTCATGAATATTCAGGCAGGGGTGAACGAAATATAAATAAACAAAAATCCACTTTTTCGGCCGAGCTGCCAATCTACATGTTTACCTGCAATTCTAGCTTATTTTTAAGGTCGGCTCATCGGGGGGACATGGGCCTACGATGATCCTGAGATTTCAATCATTTGGGGGAGGGGGGGGTCTGGGAGATATGGCCCCCCAGTATATAATCGGAATTGCCATAAACTTCATCCAGATAGATTTCAGCTCAGAAAAAGTAGCTAGGAAAAATAGCCCAAAATAAGCTAGGGTTTGGATCCAGCCATACTCTACACAATTACCCATATTCATGCACATTTAGTTAAATAAAAACGTTATAAAAATGTTAGAATATTATTCTATAAACAATTATGATTATATATTGGGGGGGAGGGGCTATGCCCCTCAGACCCCCTCAATTGATTGAAACTCAGAATCATCGTAGGAGGGTTCCCCTGCAGTGCTAAACCACCCATGAGCAGCCTGCTTTAATTTACTCCAATAAGGTGAAACATATTGGAACAGGGACGAAATATTTTGTGTCCCATCATTCGTGCAGCTGATCTTGATGATGTTTACCGAAACATGTTGGGAGGTGGACGAAATATTATGGAATGCGAGCAAGAAAGCTCACAGGGTATGGATCTTCAGAATTACCTAATCCATCCTACCTGCAGTCCTATTTCAAAGTTAAAATAGTCCCCCTTGGCTCCTGGTCCCCCCTTAGGCCTACAAGAAGTTGCTTCTTTTTTTTTTCAAAAGGAGTAAAGTTCAATTGTACCCATTTAAAGTCATGAAATTGACCATGGGACATATGGTTATTCAGCCTGAAGATTTCAAACCTGCCATCAGATTTGGTGCTGAGTGGTGCCATCTAGTGGCAGAAGCCTTATTAGGCTATTTAGCCGGTAATTGTTAGAATTAGCGGCCCCTGATTTTATGTGTGAAGAATGCAATCTAAAAAGTCAAACTTTTGTTTCAAAATAGGTTGCTTCATCCCCCTATACCCCCCCCCCCCTATAACTTAAAAAAACCTCCTAATATTCCTAATTTGAAAGCCAAACATGAGATTTGAATGCATTCTTTGTATGCAAAATCAGGGACCGCTAATCTTAACAATTTACATTTAGCCATTAAAAGGCATTTGTAACTGATTTGAACCATGGGAAACCATCAATGCAATAACCATTTATCATCTTATCACAAAATGCTGCAGGATTTTTGAGGGACTTTTCCTCTTATTACTCTAAAAAAAACAGTTTAGGTCTTCTGAAGTCCCCAGTAATCTTTTATATTAGCGACTTGTGCATTGTTGTTGTGTTTTGTTCCAAATTGAATGATATCATGTTGTTACTTTCATTCATTCCCACATGGTCACCATTTTTATTTGAGTGAACATCAGGAAAAATTGGAATAACTAAAAATGTTTGGTTACTGTAAGCGCCAGTTTTGAGCCATACTATGGGTACTTTACCCCCCCACCCTGATTGCTTTGCTCACCCTCAGGAACAAGTTAAATAAATGATTTGAGAACAAAGGACGAATCATTTTGGGATAACAGGAAAAAAATCCTGACTCACTAATGTAAAAGATTACCAAGTCCCCCCCACCTTCTCCAGTGTGACTATTTCTTGTAAGGTCAAATGGCTATGCACCTCAACAAGCCATTATACTCACAGGGGGCGACACTCCTGGGGGTGGTTGTTATGCAGATTCAGGATTCCTAAAGTTGCCCTTGAAAGGAAGACTGCACCACCAAAGGTTGTGAGATGGAGGGAGGGAAAAACTGGCATAGTGACCCTAACCTTCCTAGATAAATCCTTGAAGGGTGACACTGCCTTGTCAAGCCAATCAACAGTGCCTGGAATTCTGCGTCCGGGAAGCTTATGGCCATTCCAGTAAGGGTCATCACTTCAAAGAAAGCCCATGCATCTCCTCAAGACTAGGCCTAGGGGGAATATTGCTTCATTGGAATTGCTGTGGACTCTGGGCCAACTGAGAGGAGCTGTGGAGGTTCATGTCTTCCTATTCCATGGGATGGGGGCTAGGCAGGAAGATGAGCAATTTATACCTGGCATGATTTCTCTGTTCTTCTCTTTGCTATAAATACCTCCTTTCCGGCAGTAGCAGTGCAGTTGCACCTGGAATGGAGGTATAGTGTTATTTGTGTGTACATTCCACCCTCAGTTGACATTGATGCAGGGGACTTCCGTTTTATCATGCCATGGTTGCAGTCTTTTTCTACTGCTTGGGGATTTGAATAGAAGAAATCTGGGGGAACTACACAATCAGTTCTCTAGGTCTGGTCCTTGCTGACCTGAGAGGGGTGTCCTAAATGTGGATGAGTTTTTGCATCACTTCACGAGAACTGCTTCATTTTCTTTACTTAGTATGTCCCTGTATTCTCCGGGTGCACAGACTGATTTGGGGTTGGAGGTGGTTGATCAGCTTTATGGTAGTGACCAGTTTCACATTCAAGTCTCCTCTTTTGGGCCGCTGCGGCCTGAAAAACTACTCTGAGCGTGCTTGGGGTCAATGCTGTGCTCCGCATTTCTGTCCAATTTGATGAGTTTAGGTTGGTGGATAACCCAGCAACCTCATTGCTCTGGGCCTAACTATTATTCCTAGATGTCTGGTCATTTTGTACACTGGCAGCTGATTGTGAAGCAGACCTCAGAAAGAAGTGATATGCCTACATGTGCTATAAGCATTGCATGAAGGATTTCACTGTCAGTGAATTTCATTGAGCTAGGACTGGGTTCAGGTATATTTCAAAGCATCCCCTTCCTCCTTCCTTGAAAGCCCTACCCCTCTCTTCCTCCAGCAGAACACTCTAGTGGAGCTGCTGTTCCACCAGTTTTCTATGCACATCAGGATGTTACTGAAGGGTGCTGACTGGACTTTACCTCCAGAGGTGGAGAACCCTTCAATGTCAGGCTTACTTTGCATGAGTTGCGTTACTCTCTCGCTTTGTGCACAGATACTGCCTATGGTCTGAATGATATTCTGTATGCCATGCTCTGACTCTTAGATGAGTGAGGCATGATGTTTCTGCTAGATATGTTTAACATGATTTGGACAGAGGGTACCCTCCCAGACTCCTGGTGAATGGTTACATTTCTCACTTTTCTCATACCAAGGAGAAATCTCTGTCTGGCGACTGTTGGCCCTATATGTCCCCGATTGAGAGCATACTTGTCAATTCCAAGTAGATGCCAATCACTCTGCACCATGCACAGTGCATTATGTGTTTGTACATGTAAACCCAGCACCTCCTTCAGTCACAAATGGCTCTTCCACACATTTTTACTTTGTCTTCACTTTCTTTACAGATCTTTCCTTGCAAAAATTTTGCATGATGCACCCTTGTTGCATTCGGGACTATGGCTTAGTCATGTGGAAATACTAATTCCAGGTTGAGCTAAGTTAAGCCACATCAGATGTGGATAGTTGGTAGATCATCCATAATTCAAGTCAACTTTGTGGCCACTCTTGTATGCTGTAGCAACCTTAGGTCCCTATCTGAAAAAGGCCCTGGAAAACTAAAGTAAAATTTGTTTATGAATCTAATTATCCATGCCTTTTATTATATACAGTGGCGGCAACAAAAAAAGTGACATTGAATATTGGCAATAGAAATCGAAACATAAAATCGCTTTCACGATTTTACTTGCCAACAAGCCAATGAAAAGGGGCGGGGCTTATGCCACGAGTGGATGACTCTCCTGAGCTAAGACAACAGAACTGCACTTTATTGGAACTCACTGTCTCGTTTGAGCTCGTACAGTGAGGTTTTGGTGTACAACGCTCCAGTGTGCTGATTTCCTGCATTCGTGCCTACATTTGACGTGCTATAACTTCTGTGCAAGTGGATACAATGGGGCGGAAAAAGCTTTCTATGACAGAGAAAAGCCGTGCCTTGACCCTATTAGAGCAGGGAAAGTCTTTTATTGATGTAGCAGCAGATTTAGGAACCTCAAGAAATACGATTTATCGCCTAAAACGGGCAGCTGAGTTATTGCCACCAGGTACCATACCAAAGAGGAAGGAGGGCACTGGTGCAGCTAGGAAGACATCTCCAAGGACTGATAATATCCTAAGGCGTGAAGTGATGTCAGACCCTTCTGTAACCTCCGCTTCAATCAAGAAAAAACACCCAGACCTTCTCCAGAACGTCGCCCTCAGGACCATCCGTCATCGCTTACAGAAGGACTTAGACCTACCGGCTCGCCGCGCTGCCAAGAAGCCACTTCTTACCAAGGCTATGAAGATGAAAAGGCTCAATTTTTGCAAGACCTATAAACATTGGACAGCTGCCCATTGGAAGAAGGTGATGTTCAGTGATGAGAGCACCTTTAGGCTGGTCAGAGGAGAGTCAAAGATCGTGCGTCGTCCCAGCAATGTGTCTCGGTATGACCCAAAATATACCGTGAAAACTGTGAAGCACCCTGATAGTGTGATGGTGTGGGGTGCCTTTAGTGGAAACAAGGGCAGAGGAGGTCTGTACTTCCTTCCCAAGAATGTAACCATGAGGGGGACTAACTATCTCGAAGTTTTGAAGCAGCACATGCTGCCATTTTGGGAAATTCATCGGTGTGAATTTTTCATGCATGATGGTGCCCCTGCTCACAGCTCCCAGTTAGTAAAAAGGTTCTTCAATGATAATAATATTAGTGTTTTGGAGTGGCCTGGTAATTCCCCGGACCTAAATCCTATTGAGAATGCTTGGAATCTGATGAAATCCAAAGTTCAAGAGACAGCATCCGGCAGCATCAAGGACCTGATAGAATCACTGAAGAAGATCTGGGTTACGATCGACCCCACCTACTTCGCAAACCTCGCTGAATCAATGCCCAATCGACTCAGAATGGTCATCAAGTGCAAGGGCAACATGACCAAGTATTAACTTTCATGAAATATTCATAATAAAATATGTAAGTTACATTTTTCTGTTTCATTTTCCCCGAATTGTCACATGTCACTTTTTTTGTTGCCGCCACTGTATATTTCACTCTATAATTGTTTAATTTTCAGTTGGCATGTGCGTAAAAAGGAAAACATTGCGAGAGTGCGTCGAGATGAAGCTGAGGCGGCAGAAAAGGAAAAAGAAATAGAAAGAAGAGCTAAACTAGCAGTAAGGCTAAAGTACATTGACACACTGAACTAATTTTAAAAATAATTAGTGTTAAATTGACTGAAAGTGAAGAGTATGTGGGCTTTATGCAGACTTTCCCTGAAAATCTTGCACCAGAAAGTGGTGCTCAGGTGTAGCATAGCATCATTATAATTGTATCTCATCTAGAAGATTGTGGGTCTTCCCAACTTGAATGCCTAAGGATGATCGATCTGCCTAACTTGTTTGTTTTTCAGGTCCTTGAGAGTCATAGTCTTAATTCTGAGAGCAACAAATATCTCCTTTAGACTACTCTCAAACTATAGACGCTTTCATTGTCCCCATCTTTACCATTCAAAAAATTTCATGTATAAATGTACTTGTAGAATCTTAATTGTTATTTGACCAAATTCATGCCTAAAATATTTTAAGATGTTCACAATAGTTCATGTCACCTGGTCTTGTTCTTGGCCTTGAAGTGTTAAGGCTTATAAAGGGAAGATGTGATCAAATTGAATTAAAAATAAATGTTTTTGTTTCCTGTTGTTGGCTGTCTGTCAGTGTGTCATACAAAGTAGCTAAATGTAACTGACCCAATAGCTCAAATGACCATAAATTTGCTGGGTTTGAGAGATCATCCTCGATCACTTTTGCCACAACTTGGGGTTGATGTGCATCATTGCCTATCCTGCTTGCATGAAATTCACCATCTCTAACCTGCTTTAAACGGTGTTCATGGTATGCATCATTTCGATCTGTGTAACCATCAAAAGCGTGTATAAGTTCTTATGTTACAACAATGTAAATTTGACCTGCTTACAAAGAGAAGAGTGTGACTAGAGCTAATGAGGTGAATGGTGCATGGTAGGTGTGATTGTTGTTGCTGATCCTCAAGTTGTCTGCCCGAGCAGCCCCAAAACCCTGAAGAAGGATATGACCTGTAACAGGTTTCCCCCATAGATCCCTCAGGGAGTGTATATTGTCTTTGTGTATTGTTGTTTGTAGTGAATTCTTCCATTGTGTAGGGGGCTACATTGCCTTCTGGACTGGCATTTGCAATGATCACATTCAGCCTTTTCCAGTAGCTCCGTGGAGTTGGGGGATATCTACCTACACTATAACCTGTCCAGGTGTCATGGATATCAGTGGGCGGTGCATGTAGCTGTTTATGCCCTGAAAATGCATATCCAGTGCTTGCTTTAATAGGGCAGTGATTGAAGTAGGTGGGGTGGGAGAGTTGACTGTTTATCTGTGATGGATAAATTATGTTGTTTAAATGTATCTTTGTGGGTGGAATTGGGATAAATGTGATTGAGATCATTTGTAAGTAGTGTTTGAACCCCTATTTCCGAGGATGAATACCTGGTGTGGCATTGGCCCTTGGTTGCCATTCAAACTTTGCTGCCACCTTGGGGCATTGATGCATACCCAAGGGGATGATGACTGATGCTGTTTTTTTACCCTTTCAGGAGCAAGAAGCGAGAGTAGCCTTGTTGAGGCATCGGGCACGAGGGCAACGAGGCAACGATGCCCAAGGTCAGGAGGATTTACTCCCGAATGTGGAATCATCAGAGAACAAAATCCAGGCTGATATTTTTACTTCTACAGGAAACATTAATTTTTTCAAAGACTTAGAAGGAGGCGAAGCGAAAATTGGAACCAATAAAGAATATGAGGAAGAAAAGAAATTGGAGAAAGAAACCTACGAGAAGAAGATCGGTCTGTTGACCTATCTCGGTCAGGATACTTTAGAGGCTACCGGAAAGAGCGCTTGGTTTACCCAAAATGATCACGTGGTCATGAAAATGAATCCCAATGAAAAAAATAAAGAAGAAATTGGATTAAAAAGTAAGGTGAAATTAGATCCTTTGAATGAAATAATGAGACACACAAATACAAAAGTATACCCCAAAGTCCAACCCCCCAACATCCCCGTAAAACCCCTGTCCGCCGATCGAATCGGCAAAGCAAAGTCCAAAAGCCTTTGTAGAAAGGATAAAAAACATAAAAAAGAAAGGAAATCCAAGAAAAAAAGGAAACGGGAGTCGGATTCCGAGACTGAGTCCAAACGGAAAAAGAAAAGTCACAAGAAAAGGAAAGGACGAAAAAAAATGATGGAAAGCTCTTCCGAAGATGAGTTGGAGAAACAAAAGCGATTGGTGAAGCTTCGTGAAGAAAGATTGGCGAGGGAAGCTCGTGAGAGAAAGAGAGAGGAAAGACTCCTCTTGGGGAAGGACCCCGATGCTGTAGAAGTACCAGCCAAACCAGTCCTACCTTACACACAGAAATACAACAGCCAGTTCAACCCGCAATTGGCTAAACAAAACCAAGAACCAGTAGCCTCATCTGGCCTCCAACCTGGTGTCAAGTACTGGTTGAGTTAGTTATCATATTTATCCCCCGTGACTATTTGTACCATGCTTACCACTTACCAAACTTTCGAACTTTTTCGCGTATCGTTGGTTTGTTTTGAGTTGTATTTTATCCTCTTAATTGCCTTTCAATTTTTAAGGTCAACGAGGCTGGACCTAGTTTAACGTGGACCCTTCCTCATGGCACTACACTGCAGCCACCAAAGTCTGAACCCTTCATCCAGTTACTAACTACATACGATGTGGTTTAACTTCCCTTTAGCTAGGCCGTAGCACGAATATCATTGGTACAATATTACTGTGTATTTTTGACCAATCAAAGTTACCCAGAGAAAAAAGAGAAACTATTTTCCAGAGATGCCTTGTTAAAGACAAAAGTGCATCGATGATAAGTTCTCTTTTTCCTGCGAGTGAGCTTCATTGGTACAAACGAGTACCATCCCTGGTACCCATGGGTCGCAAGACCACTTTTACTATTGAAAAGGGATGATTGGCGCAGTTAACTACATACATCCTAAGTCTAGTGTGAAATTCTTGCCATTTGGTACCAAATATTATAGAAGAATAAGGGGAATGTGCTTTATTGGAACCTATTGTGAGTTTGGTAGTTCGCATTTCCGAGTGCCTGAACCTGGTACAATGCACAAAGGCATTTTGAGTCAGAAGAGGGACAGGCAATGAGAATAGATGTGGACTTACCTCCCCTCTGTGAGGAAATAACTTGTATTGTGCCATTGTGTGAGGCTGGGACAATAAATGTGTTTCGTCTCTTCTGGGGCCTTATTGCACCTGATGCATGTTGGTGTTTAGGTGATGTTTATTCTGTTTGTATTGTTAGTGTTCTGCGGTCTAGGGGGGGGGGGGGTCATTTAGGATGTTGCTTAGGGGGAGATTGTTTAGGTGTCTGCTGATGTGAATGTGTTCATGTTGTGCGGAGCTGAGAGAGGAAGGGTGTTTGTTGTTTAGCTGAACTTAGTAGTAGTGTGAAGCGGATTCTTCTGGGGGTCCTGGTGGTGTTGGATGGTTGAGTGTTCGGCTCCTCTCATTCATAGGTGTACTCTGATTGGTAAATTTAGTTTCTGCGTGTAGGTGATGGATGATAGTGGTTTTTGTGCAACCTGTGATGACTGATAGTTTTGTTTTGTGTTGTTGGAGTTTGCCTACATAGACCTTGGTCAGTGTTGGGTGCCAAGCAGGTGCTGCTTAGTTGCTTAAGGTGTGGATGAATTGTTTATAAAGTGTGGTGAGTAGTTCTTTCTGTTTGTCCAATGGTAGTGTTTTTAGAGCTTTAATTTTCTTTGTTTGCTATGTTAGTGTCTAGTGTGTTCCCTAGGAGGGTGGGAGATTTGTTTAGGGGTAGGCCTTGCCCATTTAGTCTGATTTGTGGCTGTTGGTCAGGTGTAAATAATGTTATGTTATTGTTAATTTGGGGGCAGATGCCCCCATCCGGTTTAGTGTGAGCCAGTTTTCGAGTCTTTATGTATAGCTGAAGTGTGCTGGTGGCGGTGTTCATTTTAGGGTGCTCTACTGTTGGGATGTCGTCGGTGCAAGTACGACAGATGCTCTTACTACAAAAAAAAAACCTGATGTGGAGGGAGGGTAACTATTAGGTAATAATATGGTAGCACCAAACTCTATTCTAAGATTGTTTGCCTAAACGTGGATGGACTAAAATCCGTCCTTTTTAGTGCAGTTGGTAGAATCGATCTTCTAACCTGACGTGCCCTTCCTTCCCCGTCTGATCCATATTAGGGTGGGGACCTACAGATGAGTGCATGATCCGAACCACGAGTCACTTTCGGACACCTGTCTTAAAGTTGACGCGAATCGGGGACTCCCATCTAGTGACAAACCATAGTTATTGTGGCTTAACCGAGGTCGTAGCACCATCCGCAATCGTCTATTCCTCCAAGTTTTCCTACCCCTCTAGAGACCTGATTAAGGGTGACGGATGGTGTTAAGCTTTAAGAACTAACCTAACTATAGACATATACAGTAACTGGATTGATTGTTATTTTCAATAATGGATTTTTACGATCTTGTTATATTCTATATACCTTAGATAATTAGAATCTTGACTGTTTGTTGCACTGTGATAAATAAGCTTTATTTAGATGGGTGTGACCGAATTCCCGAAGGGGCGAGTTTACGGAGTACGGTCCCTTTTGCCTGAAACAAAGTTGTTCTCCATTGTGGCCATACCCAAGGTTCTCGAAAATGGACCACGTTTATGAGAATTGGGTCCTTTTGGGAACCTGGTTCGGTTCACTTCTATTTCAATTAGTAAATGATAAAGAAATTTTGGGGTTTCGATTCCTTTCTTTAAATTTTGTTTCAGAATGGAGGCAGATTTGAAGAGTTGCGCGCCCACCAGAGGTCATCTTTATGGGAGGCTATTAACAACAATAACCAAACTCACTTTACTCATTTTAGCCATTCGGATTATGTCCATAGTTTGACCCCTCTCACCCCCCCCCTCATACTCCGATACTCTGTGTTCTTCTTTGGGCTGACTGCGGACAGGCTCCTCCTACCTTCTCGACAGTAGTGGGAGCTTTTATTATGTCTCTTTATCCTACTGTGGTCATTTTAAGTGCTCGTGCTTTTCAGATCTTCCCCACCGAGGGTGTCACCACCACAAGACCACACAGTGGAGTCTGCAATATCCTTGGATTAGGAAATTCGTTATGTGGTGATTGGACCCTGTAGCCCCCGGGAAGCTCTTTGCGGAATGTTCTGTATTAATATATTAATATTTCCATAGTTAAGGTAAAATTTTCAGAAAAGAGATACAATGGGGGGGGGGCGGGGTAGTGCCGTTGAAGCGCGCCGATCCCATACTGTTAGTTGTTGGCTCGACGATCGTAACCGACCTGACTGAATGTGGACTACTCAACAACCCTGCCCCCGTCCCACAACAAATCCCAGGGGATCTCGCTAGCCGAGTAGATAGGCTAGGTTCAATCAGGAGTCGAGTACCGGCACAAGACGAGCGGCGGATGCGCTGAGGTATTTACTTCTTACACTACTCATAGCCAATCACCACACCTCTTATCTTTTCCCTGTCCGTCTTCCAAAACATGCACTCAGTTCCGAAAGCCTGACGATGGAGTAATTATATACATAAATATACCACTTAAGTGGAACGAGTGCCTCCCTTTTTTTTGGAATCACAAATAGTTTCACGATCATGGTGTCAAAAACACAATACTACCCAGAAACCTTTATCTACCCCCTACCGACCGGCCCAGGTGTCTTCGGGAGGAGGGCGCAACATAGTTGAATCAGTAGTCAAGCTTTCTACAGGATAGTCCTGTAGTGGTCAAATCCTTAGGTTTTGACCACCTACCGATCATTATCACAACAAACACGAATCACGCTGGTTGACTACAGGCACGCCTAGACAAATTACAAAAGTCAACTGTGAAGTATTCACAAATGTTACGGACTCTTCAAAATACTAAATAGTACACCTGCTTCAGTCTTTCTCTCGATAGTGACAAAAATTCAGACAAAAGAATCCAGAGGCAGAAGAAGATGGACAACCCCAATTTCACAATAAATTTAGGGTCTCATCAGACAACGTGACACACTAAAACAGAACACCCCTCACATAAGACAGTTCACCAAATTCTAGCTGCTAACAAACTAATAAAAAAAGAATTTAAGGAAAAACAAATTGGACAGCTCCCAAATCCAAGTCGATTCCTAATTGGGACAGCAAATTAATTATAAAAGAGGGAGAAGACCACTATGAGATCATTTTTTTAAAAAAATGAGTGTTTTAAAAGATTCCTCTACCAGAAGGAGGCACAGGCGAGGGATACTTGAAAGGGTCGATAAACAGGCTGACCGGAGAATGTCAAAATGAGGAAATTCCATTAGAAGATGGGTGACCGATTGGTCCCCAACACAAAAACGGCAGCAATGGGTGATTCGACCACCAACCCAAACAAGATGGCCGTGGGTAAATCTCATGTAGCCGATGCGAACGCGGCAAAGTGGCCACTGATAGGGACCGTAGTTTCTGATGGCGCGAGGGCCAAGAACCAACAGAATTTGTAGTATTATATAATTTAATGGATGAATACCCATCCCATTCGGCTCGTTACAAATGAAAAAATATAATATAGAGGGAAAGAAGTCTCGGAAAAAGGCAATGTAGACTTATTTGGGACCCACGAATAGCCTAATCACCTCTCGTTTCCCTGAAACCCAACAGAATAGAACTCTAACGAGACGCATTCTGGACCAGCCAGTTGAGGATTTCTGCAGCTAAGGGATGGAAAGTACTAAAAGAGTGAATCCCTTGTAAAACTCCTAACGCAGGGACCCGCCGCACATGACAGAGGTATGGCATACAGATCTGGAGTCTATGATAGGGCAAGGGTAGCACCCCTTGACCACAGTGTTCGACGATCACTACCCCACGACGTATAGGAGAGGATCTTAAGAGCCCGTTCGAAGGCGGCGTAGCTGTGGTAACCAGGATAGTTTGGGATCAAGAGTTACGCCCAGAGACGAAGTCGATCTCCACCTTGTAGGTAGATAGGAGGCGGAACAAGAGCACCTGTATCCCGGTGGACATAAATTTCCTTAATTTTGCTCGTGGAAAAGCGCAATCCCTTAAGTTGTGCACGTTTCAAAACTGCATCGACTGTCAGCTGCTGATGGAAGGCGAGGAACAGAGGGGCGCCAAGTCATCGACAAAAAGCACCGGCGATACACCCTCTAAGAAAGAAGCACTGATATCATCGAGCGCAATTACAAAATATAAAACACTGCCCTGATGAACACACTTCTCTTGGGTTTGCAGGTAAGAGTAGGTATCTCCAACACGCAGCATAAAGGATCGAGATAAGAAGTTTTGAATAAAAGACTTTCAAAGGCCTCATACCCCTAACGTGTAGCTGCCTTAAGACGCCGTATTTCCACGTGCACGTGATATCGTAGGCTTTTTTAATGTCGAAAAACATCGCCAAAACTTGGCGCTTTAACGAGAAAGCTTTCCGGGCCGATCCCTAAAAACGTATTCAGATGTCAAGAGTGCTATGGCTTATGCGAAAACCGTATTGAAATGGAGATAGTAAGTGATTGGTTTCCAGGAATCAATTATGGCGCAACAGCACCGTCTTCTCTAGCAACTTGCGTAGACAGCTGGTAAGAGACATAGGGCGGTAGTGATCTGCTTCCAATCCGTCCCTGCCCGGTTTGACAAAGGGGATGACAATCCCAACGCGCCATGGGGATGGGTTAGAACCCTTCACCCATATAAGGTTTTTAACTCAAGTAAGAACATGACAGAGTCTGGATGAAGGTGCCGAATAGTATCAAAATTGATCCCGTCAAGTCCAGGAGAAGTAGACCCACAAAGGGACGATGGAGAACAAATCATACGGAAGGTCGTCGTAAAATTGAAAGGGTGAGAGTCTTCGTTTGATTTATAGGCTAGAAAAGCCTTATTCTAACAGCTGACACTGCTGCCGGCACGGAAATGGTTTGCCAAGGTGTTGCTGACCGCCAGGCTGTCATTCACTAAAGATCCCTGCAAATTGAGGGTGGCAGTATTATGGCTGGCATAACGACCCTGATCTTAATACTCTTCCAGATCTTTGCGCTAGGGGGTCTTAGAGGAAATTAATGAAGCGTCGTGACGCCATGACTTTCGGCGAGCTTGACGAAGCGACCGAGCTCGGTTTCGGCCAATCTTGTTACACGCGGTTGGGTTCCACCGGAATCGGGCATGAGCTAACTTGTAACTTTTAAAGGTTGTCACACACTCTGAGGTCTACTAGGGCGCAACTGAACGACCCGTTACGGGTAGACTCCAGGAAATGGTCTGCGTGGCCGCCATTTTAGAAAATCAATGTGAAGTACATCACTACCACTTCCACACAATTGAAGGTCCCCAAAGAGGCACTTGTGAAGAACGCCACTTGGAAGCCTTTTCCAATCGGCATGGCCTAAGTCCCAGTTGAGAAGCATGGTTGGATGGGGGCTAGGGTTAACGACCGAGAAGACAATAGGGAAGTGGTTACTCCCATCGAGGTCACCAAAGGGTGACCATGGAAAATCAGTGAGACAACCCGGAGAACAGAGAGACGATTCACACAACTAAAAGAGTCCGTCTGGACATGATAAGAGGTAAAGTCACTGGTGCTTAAAACGTAGAGAAAGTCAGATAATAAAAGAGACTCTAAAACACTGCCTTTCACGTTACGAGTTATGTCGCCCCAATATGGGTGACGGGCATTAAAACTCCGGGTAATAAAAACGGAGAGGGCAACTGATATGCAAGTTCTGAAAGGTCAGGATTTAACAGTGGTAAAGAAGGAGAGAGGCGAATAGAGTAAACAGTAAAAAGCATTGTAAGAAAGCCTTCAGGGCAACAACTTGCAGGGTAGTGTGAAGGTTGAGGGAAGATACATGCTGGGATGACGAAACCATAACTAACAACCCACCATGCGACGAGCCCCGGACAGGAACAATAGAGTTAAAAATACGAAAAACGGGTATTTGAGGCAGGCCAACTAATGTTTAAATCTATTTCCGACTATCCTTCTGACTATTTTTGACTCTCTTGACTCTTGACTCCCCCTAGGCTCTATCCAGAGCGGTATATAATGTATCAAAAAACCAGTGGGCGTGGTTTGCTCTTAACCAATGGCACAGTTTAGGCGTAGCCTATTTCGTCTAGCATGTGGTACTACAAGCAAATAGCAGCGGGTTGGAGAGTCGTCAAAAGAACTTCGAGTTCTTCCCACTTGGGAAGAACGGTTTGATAATTTCATTGTGAAATGGAGGATATTATGTGGGACGGTTGGATACTACAATAGATATCTTTTTATCTTATGGGATTCATGCCAGAAGCTTCAATACGGACCACAATTCACACAGGAATGGGGTTGACGACAGGCACGACCTACATGTACAAATTGGTTACGATTAAAGCAAGGTCTGGGTAGTTTGTTGTAGGGGCTTACCAGCACACGAAGTTATCCAATTCTAATAAACTGTGGCAGTCCTGACATTCAAACGTTAAAATCAATGTGACAGTTTGGACTCGAGCAGAGCCCACAGTTTTAGTCACCCTGTGTAAATGTGTGACTCGTTGGGCGCTAAGCTTACTCTAGAGACGAATAAGATTGTAGTCCCTTAATTCATTCGGACGGACGGTACCTTTGACAAAATTCAGACATGGGTGGGGTGAAACGGTTATGGAAACTTCGGCAATCGAAGACAGATTTTGGCAAGGTTGTGTTGAGATTGAGATGACACCTCAACCCCGATCTCACCATTACCTCTTACCACATCCGGCGGGGTTCACCACAGCGGGACTCAAATGATTCTCTAAGATCAAACACATCCACTTTTGCAAGCGGGGTTTCAGGTAAGGAACTCAAGACCAAAAATTAGATATAATCTAAATCTGGGTCCACATCGTTGCCATAGGGATACAACGAGCGAGGGGAGCTGAAGATCGTTTGGCATGAGTACCCTTTGAAAAGGGGGAGCTTGAGGTTTATGGTAAGCCAAAACAAATAAAATTGTTTTCACATTCTGCCTCGGGACTCCCACTACGGAGGCCTACAAGGGACGGCACTATTACAACTCTCGATTTGTTTGCGTCCGTTATGTCTTCTTGGAGAATGGATACGGATCCACCACACCATCTTTATAGACTGAAGAACCTGCCCGAGTTATCTTACGCACGGAGAAAAAGGGACAATGATGGGTTTCGCCTTGGGCATCGGGAAACGAAGGCTATGAAGACACCTAACCTCCGAACTTCATTAAAGAAGAATTCAAAACAGTCAGAAAAAAACAAGAAGAGGTCAGGTAACCGTCAGGGCCACTAGATAGGAGAAAGAAGAGAGGGAAATAAAGGGTAGTAAATAATAAATGAGGAGGGGGAAGGAGTGGGTGTAATAAAAGTCTGCGTCGCAGTACCAGGGGACCCAAAGGAGCCCATCGCTGACCACCCTCGCCACGAGAAGGCCCGAGCCTCTAGTGATTAACCTCTGAAAAAAGAAAAGGTCGTAGAAAGAGAGGGAAGGGGGGTGTAAAAAACAAAAACAAACCAATGCTTGAACAGCAATATACACCAGTGGGGAAAATTTGTCAAATAATCGGCAATATAATCAGTAAGCAATATCACATGTTCAACAGCAACAATACTAAATCACATTCAGCAGACACCATGCCTTTGAGCACTTCTATGTTAGCCACTTAAACTCAGCTTGACTATCTACAAGTTATCCATCATAAACAACTCCTCTCCACCTAACCAGACTATGTACCATTTAAAAACCGTGAGATGAATCCATCATCTACAACTTCAAACATTCAGCTGCTTGTGTGCCAGGCAACATTAATAACAACTTCTCACCACAAATACTAACATTGCAAACTACAGCTACTGACACAACGCACTGCCTAACATCTGGAAGCATAGTAGAATACTCACAATCCCTAAACCCAACAAAGCCCCATACACTACCTTCTTCCTCGTCCTTTCACTCCTCTGTCGCCCACCCAAAGACATATATCGCCTCATCCTAAACTAGATAACTCCACACATTCATTAAGCACCTACACAGCATAATTTCAGGCGAATATACTAAACAATGTCTTCTTACAGAACAGGAAATCGATGCCATAACTTACCTCCCAAAATATAAAACTATGGCCAGACACCAAAAACTTTACGAACAGGGCATGACACCCATCTTAATCTTATTACTAAATTAAGTTTTGATAACAGAAGTAAATTCCAAGCAAGGAAAATTTTTTTTTAATGGAATATCATATCAAATGAACGCAAGAAGGACGAAACGTTTGAGAAATTCATAGCATCGCTGTAATTATGAAAATAGAGGGATTGTAACTAACAAATCATTTTCGCAAAATCATTTTTCATATCAGTTTTCAAAAAATATTCTCTGGAAGCCATTCTCGCTCAAATATACCCATATATTTCATCATGAGCAGCAATTTTACCGCATGGACTTGTTAATTTCCCACCGACTTGGAAAAGATGGCAATTCAAATTTGTTGAGAATCAAATCATGAGGGTAGACTCGTAAATTCTAACTGAATCCCCATCGATCAGTTCAGCAATGATGCTCGCATTGAAGATGAGGGGAGGCGAACGAATTTTTTCACCGACTTGTCACCAACATCGCTCCCTTGGCGAAGGTCCATGATCTTATGAACGGCAAAGGCGCGGAGATTTGGATCATCGTTGCAGAGGAGAGAGACGAGCAGATTTTCTGGGTGCGCGTTCCATGATTTGATATAAGGAAACACTATGTCTCGCGTTGATTGAGGAAAAGGCAAATATATTTGATTTGGAAAAGAATGTGATTGGTGGCCGTCAAAAGTGTGTCGTCGAGTTTTGATCACAAACCAGCGAGGAATGTAAGTGGTGACGACGTAAAAGTTGGGAAAGTGCAGGTTCTTCTTAATTTTATCTTTAAAGGGGTACTTGTAGATGTAAGTTGTGCCAAGGTGACAGGCAAACGTTAACCAGCTCGAGTGGGAAATGGGTCCTGGCTTCAAAGTTTTCAGTCGCGGATCAATTTTCCTGCTGTGAATGGATTTGGTAACCAGGAAAAGGTACTTCTGTTCAGACAAGAAATCCGACAACACTTCATCTGTCATCAGAATTTCTGGTCCATCTGTGATCGGCAGGGCCGAATCTGCGCATAGGCCACAGAGGCGGCTGCCTAGGGCGCCAAATTACAGTTTAACAACAAAAAAAATGAATAAGCATTCAAAAATAAACAAATTGTCAGAGAGAGAAAAAAAAAAGAAAGAGAGAGAGACGAAGCGAGTCGCGCAGATGAAGAGAAAAAAGGAGTATCTCACGGAGGAAGAACTTCCATCGGAACCTTTCGGTAAACTTCCAGAGCAATATCGAATTCAGACTGGAGCCGAGACACCATTTAGCGATATGGCGCTAAAACCATCGCCGCCGTGTCTTTGGGACAGTCAGAATTGCTGCCGAAGTTGAAAAAATGTTAAAGTTACAGCTAATTGAGCCCTCCAAATCAGATTATTGTTCCCGGTTGTAATGGTAAAGAAACCTGATAATTCCTACAGAATGTGTATTGATTTTAGAAAGCTAAACGCTGTTACCGTATTCGACACCGAGCCTATTCCCTTAAATGACCAAAATCTTCATTTGTTAGAGAAGGTGACGTATATTTCCGAATTAGATCTGTGTAAGGCCTATTACCAGATCCCATTGAGGGAAGAGATAAAAAGGTATACCGCCTTCCCGACCGAACAGGGATTAATGCAGTTTCGTCGGTTTCCATTTGGTCTCGACACTGCTTGCAGTAATTACAATCTGATGATGAGACGGATTTTAGATCGGCCACCCTACGTATCCTTCTATTTTGAGAACAATTACGTGGCTACTAATGAGTGGGAACAGCACTTGACCGCTCTTCACGCTCTGCTGCAAAGGCTAAGGGACCATAAGTTCCCCATCGACCCGAGCAACTGTCATTTTACCTTCAATACAATCGATTACCTAGGCTTCCGCATAGGGAACAATCAATTATCCCCGCAGAAGGATAAGATCCGAGCCATTGCAAAAATGCAGCTGCCCATAACCAGAAGGCAATTAAGGTAATTTATGGGCCCCGCCTCTTTTTATCGGCGTTTTATCTCCAAATCTGCCATCGCTATCTGATGGAGCGCTCGCCTGCGCCCTATTGTGACGACTGCGCCGTCCCTCAGACTGTTCGGCACATTATTGTCGAATGTCCCAGTCTGGGTGATCTTCGCGCACGTTACCTGTCCCAGGACTGGGATGGGCGGGGTAGCTACAGCCTGTCCCTTGTACTCGGAACGAGTTCGTGCACATTGACTTGTGGACTTGTTGACTTTTGGGGGGAGGCCGGGCTTCTCCCCTTTATTTAAGTAGGTTCCTATTTTTTGTTTTTCTTTGTAGGTTGCACGCTCCTGCACCGGGGAGAAGGGGACCTCCCCTCGATGCCGGAGATTACTTCCTAATTGTTAAGTTTTTCCAATATTTATCATTGTTATTTTTTTATAATTTTATTTTAAAGTAGCCTAGTTCTAGGCTGTCGTATTTCCGGCGACTTATGCCCAAGTGGGCAGTCGCCAGATGGGCTCTAAAGGGGAATTTTTTTTTTTAAATGCCCTGAGCAACTCGTCATCCATCGCCAGTTTCAAGTAGCTTAAGGGTAAACTCGCGTCGGCCCCGATATTGCGATTGTCTAATCTCGCCGAACCATTTGGCATTAGGACGGATGCCAGCAATGATGGTATAGGGTGCGTATTAGTTCAATAAGGACCTAATAACGAGAGTTTCACTATAGCGTACGCTAGCAAAATCTATTACCGCGTGAAAAGGATTACGCAGTGATTGAGCGAGAAACCTTGTTATCATATAGGGGATTTAAAAATTTTAAATGTATTTGATAGGAAAGGAATTCGTGATCGAGACTGGCCATAAACTTTTGTCGTACCTTAAGAACATCAAAAACAATAATGGGAGATTAATTTGTTGTAGCTTATTCCTCCAAGAATTCCAATTTAAAATAATGTATTTAAAAGGCTACGAGAATTGTATAGCCGATAGCCTGAGCCGAAATCGGGTAGATTCCACTCCCAATGAATCCTGAGCCTACTATTATATTCTCTTGTAATATGTTGGAATAAATTTCCATCTCAAATATCAATCCCTTTTGTAAACAAACGCTACTCATTATTTTGTAACCGAGGCAGATGTGCTCTCTCCTGAAAGCTCAGTATTTATAAGCCTGATTGTTGCAAATTAGTCTTTTTGATAATAGTCAATCTATGTACATTGCTCAAGTCTCTAGGTATTTATTTGTACGTGTATTTATTTGGTATCCATTTTTTTCTTATTTATTTACCATGTATCCCATTGGTATTTTTTTGTGATGCGATTTTTTTTTGAGAATCTGTATTCCTTGTGGATTCAGGACCGCGTAAATATATATTTTTTTCATTTATTTTGTGACGCGTGGTATTGTACACTGTTATTGACTTATTTCTAGAGATGTCACTTCTTCTTAAAGATGTCAGAGAGAGAGAGAGAGAGAGAGAGAGAGAGAGATAGAGAGAGTGAGTTGCGCAGATAAAGAAAAAAAAGGAGTATCTCACAGACGAAGAACATTCCATCGGAACCTTTTAGTAAACTTCCGGAGCGATATCGAAGTCAGACTGGAGCCGGAACACCATTTAGCGATATGGCACTAAAACCATCGCCGCCGTGTCTTTGGGACAGAGTCGGAATCGCTTCCGTCGGCAAACAAAGGAGCGTCGGGCGGAGTCGTATATATTCCCCAGCCCGGGAATGATCAAAGGAGTATTCTCGGAGCATTCGGGACGCGAGCTGTATCTCCCGCAAAAGTCACGCAGCATCTTGAGAGGTCATTGGAATCATCCAAGGGCGACGCGCACTTCTCGAGCGACACCCAGTCACCCTAACGGCTCGCAAGCAGAAACCCTTATTCGCAACGACGAAGGTCAAGGTCGAATGAATTAGTCAAGAATAACGGGCTTAGCTACGCCTCCCCGAGAAGAATACTCCCCCCGAGAGACTACTCGAGGTCTCCTCCAGAAAATCGTAAGCCATCACAATTCCTTTTTCATCTTAGAAGAGGCGTGACGCTCTCCGACCGCAAGACTCACTTCATAGTCTCCTCCCGATTCCTCTTGGGTAATTATTGTGCCTCGTACGGTTCAGACAATATCATTCTTTGAGAATTCATTTCAATTTTCATTTGCCGGACGATTAACGTAATTGTTAAAGTGTATCATATTCTTGTTAATCTCATTTGTTGTTCGTACAGTATTAAAGATTATTTTGTTTCACGTGTTTATATCCTATAACCATTCGAAGCCTGTTCAAATAGTATCCAAGTGGGCCAATATTAGAATTTGCACTCGGCTTTAATTCCCACGCACTTAAGAGGGAGACATTTCGTTATATATGTTTGTCGCATCCTCCCCCCCACGTCTAGGGAGGGTAGCAAAGGTCAATGAGTACTCCCTGATCCTACGACACAAATAAAAATAGATGTATAATAAATTTGAAACACATCCTTTACATTTAGGCTACTTGAGACGTTTTCTTAAAAATACGTTGTCTTGATACTTGACACATTTTTTTTTTTAAAGAAATTGATACAGAAGGAGGACGTGTTGTCACTTTTGTCAACGAGTCAATTGCTTATCTTTGGTAATGAAAAGTTAATCCAAGCCGTCAGGTGCTGCTTTCAGGAAGCGAAAAAAAGAGGAGGAAAACGGGCCCAAAGCAGAGATATGTAACTTTATTTAATTAATTTTTAAAACGTTACCGTGTTGACCTTTCATTTTACTAAGCTAAGAGCATCACCTAAACTACGCTAGCTGCAATAAATTCCAATATGCACTCTTAGCAATTTCCGAAAAACTTCCTCATTGAATGATGAAGTTTTGCAGAAAATATGACGGCCATTCAACAAGTAGCCTACCACCTTATAATGAACACATATCAGAAATTTTGGTGGTTAAATTATAGGATAGGTTAGGTTGAAAGGGTAGTATAATACTTAATTTGGGTATTATAATAACCTAACAACGTAACCTAACACTAACCCCAGAAATGCATGTGGTGTGAAAAAGTTGGCAACCCTAAACTTAAAATGTATGTTAATTGTACGCTTGGCTATTGGCTGCAATGTAACCTGTTATCCAAATAATTTAATGTATACTATTTTCTGATTTCTCAGATGTACTGAGAAAATATTTGCAGCCACTACAGGCACCTGTGAAAGCTGCTACAGAGGAAGCATTACTGTCTGTATTTGAGCCTCTCAGTGAAAAACAGTGTAAGTTTAATCAAATTTCGAATATGATTGCAGTGCAATTACTTTTCATGAATTTCATATTTGTATCATAAGATAATAAAGTACTTTGGAGGTACAATGAATGTAGATATGTCATTGCATGCCATGTTGTTTTGTGTTTTACAGAGCGGTATCTATCCAGGCTGAGGCAGCAAGCAGCAGTAGCAGCACATCGGAGAGTGATACACCGCTTCAGCACTAAATTCCAGGTGAGTATTTATGCTGTTTGTTACAGTAGTTGCATTTTTTTACCTATGTCTTATCTATCAATAATTACAATACTATAAATATTATTTGTATCATGCTATAATGAAGTACTTAAGAGGTACAATGAATGTAGAGGCCAGAGATGCAACTGTATCTCATGTATTTTGTGTTTTTTAAAGCTTGTAATTGAACTAAAATCATTATTATTAATGCATCTACAAATGTCTTTCTTATTTAACATAACATAACATATTTCACGGATGACAAAAGCCACAAGGGCCTATCAAAGGTCATCCGCATCTATCAAAACCTACCCACAAAATGCATCCATAGGATTGTGTCAAATCATGCATCTACAATATACAATTTAAACAATCTATAGGATTGTGTCAGATCATGCATCTACAATATACAATTCGAACCATACACAAGAATGTGTAAACAAAAAAGCATCATCATCAAAACTCATCAAAATCAATCGTAATATACAATAATAAAAAACTGCATCCACAGGAATGAGTCCAAAATAACCCCCAAAGTTAACCTTCCTTCCCATATAATCATCTAATCTGCGTTTGATTATATTTAGGTTTGGACTCTCTACCGTCCAAGATGGCAAACTATTCCAGTAATCTACCACTCTAATGGTGAAAAAATATTTTCTAACATACAACCTACACCTCTGTTTTTTAAGTGGTGACCCCTAGTCCTATTACTACCTTCTAACTCAAATAACTTGCTAAAATCCAACTTATCCATCCCAGAACAGATTTTAAAAAGCTCAATCATATCTTTCTTCACACCCTTTTCTCAAATGAGAACATATTTAGTACCCTCAGTCTATCTTCATATTCAAGGTGCTTCAGGGAAGGTAATATTTTTGTTGCTCTTCTTTGTACTGACTCTAGCAGGTTGATGTCATGTCTAAAATGTGGTGACCATGCTTGTATACAGTACTCTAAATGTGGTCTAACATACGAGTTGTAGAGTTTAAGGATAACCTCTTTACTCTTGTAGCTAACATTCCTGTTAATGTATCCTAACGCCCTATTTGCTCTATTTTTGCCTCAATACACTGCTTTGAAAACTTCAGTGACCTATATACTACTACGCCTAAGTCCTTCTCATCCTCAACTGAATTCAGCCAATGCCCATCCATTTCATAGCTAAATTCCCTATTATCCCTTACCATGTTAATAACTTTACATTTTTTAAGGTTAAAAGTCATCTGCCCCTTCTGAGCCCAAGCTAATAACTTATTTAAGTGACTCTGCATTTTAAAGCTACCCTCAACTTCTTTGACTACAGCTGCCAATTTAGTGTCATCATAAAAAAATGACACTTTGCTATTTACAGCCTCCCCAAGATCATTTATATAAACTATTAATAATAAAGGGCCTAGAACGGATCCCTGAGGTACACCACTGATAACGTCCCTCCACTGTGACCTCACCCCATTAAGCACAACTCTCTGGTTCTTGTCTTTCAGCCATTCAGTGATCCAATTCAAAACTTTAACAAATATCCCATGCATTTTTAGTTTGTGAACTAGTCTCGTAAGTGGAACCTTATCAAAAGCTTTGTTAAATCTAAGTAAATTACATCAACATTCTCTCCCTTATCTAATTGTTTAGTAACATAATCCATGAAATCCAGTAAATTTGTTAAACACGATTCACCTCTTTTAAACCCATGCTGAGCATCATTTATTGACCTACCACACTCTAAATGGTCAGAAATCCCCTTCTTAACTATCTTCTCAAGAATTTTACAAACGATAGAAGTTAAGCTTACCGGCCTAAAGTTATTTGGGTCCTCTTTACTTCCTTTTTTAAAAAATGGCACTGCACTCGCTAATTTCCAATCATTAGGTATTTCTACATACTCTAGTGATCTAGTATATATCTTATCAAGAGCTACTGCAATACTATATATACCTTCATTGAGTAACCTAGAATAAATGTTGTCTGGGCCAGATGACTTACTAGTATTTAACTCCAATATAAGCCCTTTAATTATTTTCCTGTTCAGATTAATGGTATTCAACACTACTTCCCTTGACCTAGAATTATCATCAATTAATCTATCTTGAATCTCTTGTGTAAATACTGAAAAAAAATAATCATTAGGAACCTCTACTATTTCGTCATCAGATTCTTTCAAAACCCCTTCATATCTAATAGGTCCAATTTTATCACTGTTAGATTTGTTATTAATTCTATAATAGCTAAAGAATTTTCTTGGATCTGTATTATTATTCTGAGCTAAATTAATATCTGCTGCCCTTTTGCTCTTTTTAATAATCTTATTTAGCTCATTTCTGGTTGACCTATAATGATATAAATTGTCGAAAGTACTTTCTCTCTGTAATCTATAGTATGCCCTTTTCTTCTCAGAAACTTTCCTAGCTATCTCCTGATTCCACCACAACGGCTTCCTACATTTCTTCCTAATAGCCTTCATTAGAATACACTGCTCCTGGCCCATGTTTAGTATAGTCCTAAAAGTGTCCCACATCTCATAAGTATTCTTCCCCCTGAATTCTATATCCCACCTAATCTGATTTAGCAAGTTTCGTAATTTATCGTAATCTTCCCTATAAAAATTTGGAGTTTTTGTGGAGTTTGTTGATGTTCTACCTTTTACTATTTCCCAATGCTTCCCCGACAGTCAATTCCTGAACTAAGTGATCATCATTTGAAAGAACCAGATCTAAGATATTGGCACCTCCTTGTTGGCTTATTAACAAATTGAGTCAAAAAATTATCCTCAAAGCATTCTATAAATTTACAACTTGTTCTATTCCTTCCTATCATACTCGTATTTTCCCAGTCCACAGAATTTAAATTAAAGTCACCAAGAATAACTGTATCTACTTCACATCCTTTCCTTATTTCCCTGATCATTTGCTCATCAATACAGTCTGTCTGTTCGGGTGGTCTGTAAAAGGCTCCCAAGTGTATTATCCTATTTTTACTGACCCCAATATCTATCCACAGTGACCTAACTTCTTCTTGCTTTATAGAATTATTTAGATTTAAAGAAATGCTATTTCTGATATAAATAATCAACCCACCACCCGTCCTATCTCTCCTTTAAATAATGTACATATCATAACCCTGTAGTTCAAATTCACTCACGTTGTCATTAAATTTATTTCCATTAACCCATGATTCTATTACACATATTATCTATATATCTCCATCAATAATATAACTAAATAACTCATCTTTCTTATTTCTGAGACTACGAGCATTGGTATAAAGTCAAGTCGGCCCTCCTATCCCTGAAGCACCTCTTTTGGAATGTATACCTTCCACTCTATCTCCTCTGCAAATCATTCCTTTCCCTCACCCACCCTGTACTCTTATATTTCCCTAACCACTATCAGTAACTAGTTTCCCGCTTGCAAAAACCCAACGACACTATCTAACTCCTGCCACAACACGTCAACCCCAGCCCGGCTTAGATGGAGTCCATCCAATGCATACAATGCCTTATTCCCATAAAACCAATGCAAACATCTACTAATACTAATCCTGACTCCTCACACAAGCCTTTCACATACTCATTCAGTCCAATTGCACGAGACAACCATTCCATCACCACATCCAATCTCGGAAGCACACCTGAATCAAAGCCTTTCACTCTACTTGCACTCATCCTTTCCCCTAACCTTTTGTACTCTCTCGTAACTCACATGAACCCACCTTCTTTACATCATTTACTCCCACATGCGTAATCGCAACTGCATCCCTCTCACACCCAGACACCAGACTATCATACCTCTCAGACACATCATTTACACCAGCACCCGGCAAACAAACCCTCACTTCCTTACATTTGCTTGTACTCAACTTCCTATCTAAATATCTAATCTGAGATTCACCCATCACAAGCACCTCAGTCATCCTCCTAGTCCCCCTAGGTCTAGCATTACCCTCCCTCCTGTTCACATTCAAACTACCACTTATTTCACTTTCTGCCACAACCACATCAGACATATCACTTTTAACTTCTTCCTCTCTCAGGGCATCGAATCTGTTAGTCAACCTAACAGGTTCCATGTCCCTCTTACTCACAGACCTAACCTGTCCTAACCTATCTATTTTATCCATATTCACCCATTCACATCAGTCCTTTTTTTCTCTTCAGTCCCTAGTCTAGGCCTATTTTTCACCCTTCTGGTCCCAGCCACATTCTTTATGCGTACACTAGCATCTCTTCTCACTTCATTCACCAACTCACTTAATCTCTTGCACTCATCATGCAACCGACTCACCTCCTCTACCAAAGCTATATTTGCACTAGTCACATAACAAACCGAGAATTCAGATACGTTTACTCTTCTTTCAACACCACAAAAAACACAAACTATATACACACTGCTTACATCAAAAGGCATACTCACTTCATCCATAGCAATAGCCATACTGAGAAACTTTTCAAAGTATAATTAAAAATTCCTTTAGTATTATGTCTAATACTCAAAGTTAACTACCTGTGTGTATGTTTCAGTGAGATAATTCTCTTAACAGGAGAAGGTGTGGTACTCAAATTGCAAGAAGAGTAGGCCTGTGGTACCCAAATTGCATGATAGGTAGGCTCAGTGAGGAACCCCTACAAATGGGTGCTCGGTGGATCTATGGAATCCTGAAAATGGGTACTCGCATGAATTAATGAAGTAATATGCCATGTTGTTTTGTGAACAAAACATAGTGAACCCCAAAATATTAGTGAGAAATAATATATATCACAATTGTATATTTATTAAGGGAATATGCATAGGGCAAGCGGATTGCCAGAGTCTCCCGCGGACACACACTAACAAACGCACGCTAGTAAACAGCTGCCAGTCAAAAAGGTCTCAATGATAGAAAACAGGGACAAGCTGAACAAATACAGGGTAATGTATGCTTTGACCTCTTAAAAATTTCAAAGGACCATGAAAAGCAAGCGATCTCTCTGATACGAAATAGGCCCAAAACGTGAAAAAATATGTAAGTCAAATAGTTGCCCATAAATCTTGTAGCTCCCCCCAACGAAGGGGCCAAGGAACGTTCTTGATCGTTGGCTCCACCCGCTTCCAGGTCAAGTGAAAAAGGTCACGCCCCTTGAAGACGGGACGCTTATATATGTATATTAACGCCCCCCCCCACAAACACATACACGGGAGAGACTAAGATAAAGAGAGATAATCAGTCAAGTCGTCTGTCAGTAGCCTATTGCTATTAGTTAGCGCCACGATTTCGTTCCCTGATTCTTGAATTCTACCGCCTTTAGACTCAGCTATATAACCTTAAAACGGAAAATTCACATATAACCGCGTAGAACTCAAACGTTTTCGCTTGCTCCCATTTTGGTAGGCCTAAGTTAAGAATAAAACCTATTATCGCCGCATTCCTTTTCGAAGTCCTTTTCTTTATCCACGATTACCGAGGCACCTTCGGGAACCCAACCTAAAACGCGTATTCCCCCGCGAGAAACTTAAGGAGTCAGAACAAATTCGATTGGAGGATAAAAGTAGGCCTATTAACCTCAAGCCCTCGATACCCGTCACATCTCTCTCTGCCAGGCGCCATTACTTACGCACCATTACTATAAACGGGTGATTTCGAGAAGCGCAATAACTTCGAGGACCTTCAAAGGAACCAGCACTAGCACACTCAATGTTACAATACAGCAGACTGAAGACACATCATCAGCTTCAAAAGATGTCTGGGAATCTGTCAAAGCTGCCCCATTAATCCTGCTGATTGGCCACACCACCTGTCTGATACAGTGACGACCAAGCTAGCTAGTCGCGGATCTTATAAGGTAAAATCAGACTTCACATACCTTTAAAGAGAGGATGGAAAAGGTTGCCATCACCACTACTTCCACTGACATCTAGTGAATGGAGAGAAAATCAAGAGGACGTGGCTAATGCTTCCCCCTCCCCCAAACGATAGTTCATTCTGTTTCTGTTACAAGCTCTTCTCTCAAAAAACATTTAAAATTAAGCATGGATGTTTTTAATGACTGGAAAAACTGTAGTGACAATCTCAAAATGCATGAATATAGTCCTGAACACACTAAGGACATGGGATCATGGAAGGGACTAAAGAATCATATAAGAACAGGCCAAACAATAGACAGAGTGCTGAAATGAAACTTCTAAATGCAGAAAGGAGAAGGTAGCGTGAATCGCTTACCAAGTTTGTAACACTCATTCAGTCGTTAGCAGAGCGAAACATTGCTATCAGGGGGACCACTTACAAACTAAATGAACCCAATAATGGTGAATTTCTAAAAGAAGTAGAGCTTATAGCTCATTTTGTCCCTTCCCTGAAGGAGCATGTTGCTAAGGTTCGAAGGAGGGGCTAAACATTCAAAATTAACTCGTTGATTGCAACAGTGAAAGGATTGTAGAGTGAATTGCGTTTGAAATCAGACAGTCAAAATACTTTCCGATAATTTTAGACTGTACTCCAGATTTGATCCATAAGGAGCAATTATCCATAATCATTGGAATTGTTTCAGTTGAAGGAACTTCACACAAAAAGGGTAATTTATTGGGGTTCCTTGAGGCAGGAGAAACAACTGGAGCAAACCTTTCAGCATCCATTTTAAGGAGATTCCAAGAGCTACATATCCTATTTGAAGACTGTAAAGGACAGTCTTATGATAATGGAGAAAACATTAAAGGGAAAAAAGAAGGGAGTCCAAGCCAGACAAATGCAAATTAACCCTAGATAATTATTTGTGCCATGTAGAGCAAACACTGTTAATATAGTTGCTTCAGATGCAACAAAGAGCTTTGCAGATGCAACTGGCTACTTTGGCTACCGCCAAAAATTTTCACATTGTTATCTGCCTCTACACAAAGGTAGTCCATTTTTTAAAAAAGCATGTGGACACAACATTAAAATCTTGGGCAAATACTCGACGGGAGAGCCGAATTAATAGTGTGGCGGCTGTAAGGTTTCAGGCTGCAAAGGTTAAAGATGCTATCTTAGAAGTGAGAGACAGCACTGCTGATCTAGCTATAAAGGTTGAAGCACAGTCTTTATCTGTGCTTGGTTGGTTCATACCGCTTCTGCATTTGCACTGTTGTCTGGTATGACATTCAAACAAAAGTTCAAAATATTGATGTGTGCATTCCATCACAAAAAGAGAGAACAGAGATGATGATTTGATTATCATAGTCTCTAAATTTAGTGTTCTCATAAACTTCCCTGATCTGCCACCTGATGAACTTGGGAAGCAAGGTAAATAACTGACCAAATCCCTGACCTTTGGAGATAAGTTGGACTTAGTGGAAGAAAAACTGATTGTGGAAATGTAATCTTTCCCAACTTAGCCAAAATGCAAGATGACAACACTTCAACTTTTGTTTTTATGGAGGAGGAAAATCTAAGGGAAGTATGTATATCCCAATGCGTGGATAGCACTGAGAATCGCTGTCACTACTGCAGTGACTGTGACATCTGCTGAGAGAAGCTTCTCCAAACTCAAGCTGAAAAAAACTACAGGAGTTCTACAATGTCTCAGGAACGCTTCAATGGACTGGCCTTGATAAATTAATCAGGAAATTCTAAACAAATTACATTTGATGAAACCATATATGCCTTTGCTGCTAGGAAGTCCAAACATGTGAAGTTTTAAAGAACATTGGAAATGTTAGTGCTATTTATCATTTATGATTGCCTTGTTTGCACATTGTATTCATTGTTTTAAAGAGTTTTGTCTCTCTCAGAAAAATAAATATAATTTATTATCACTCACCTCGAAAAGAGAAATATAGGCAAAATTATCTCGTTGTGTTGGGAGATCTGAGAGTGTCAACGGCTTAGACGGTCCGATAACAATTAACCCACTTTGAGAATTAGCGTATTTAATTGCTTTAGGCATTTTTGAAAATATATACAATTAATTTTGAATGATGAAATGGATTTACATATGTCAGTCATTGCAGTCTTCGTATCTGTCACAGATCTCACTACTGATTGGCTCGACTCGAATTCGGGATTCCCATCCTCCAATCAGAGCTTGAGTTTAAGATAACACGTGAATACGACATGATGCTTCAGCTTAGCGAGAATCTTTGAGCCAATCTGAGCAATGTTATTTTGAATCGCCTCTATGTTTATATTTATTTTCTATTCTCCTTTTTTCTTCACGATAGCACAATTGTTCGTTCTAATCATTTTTATTTATTACAACACACAGTTTTGAATTTAGCTCCTCATACTGCGCATCTACTAGATCTACAAACAACGTACGCTGAAACCAAGATCGAGCATCACCTTGACATGAGACATATACATACTAACCGCAGCCTCCAAATCCCAGAGCATTAGCATACAAAGAAACTAAAACATTCACACTCACTTCATTCATTGCTTTATCCAGGCATTCTCTTATAACACCCTGCTACATAGACCTGCCTTCCACCCCTTAACATCCACCATTCCGAATCCTCCTACGTGAGGGCATAATATTGATGGCCAGGATGCACTTTAGACATTTCTCAGGCATTCTAAGCTAGCAGAAGAAGTTGAATGTAACCATCGCGGATTCCGGTCTAGAATGCAACACTGCGCCTCACACTACTTGCTTGTTGCCTCCCGAGTTCTCTTCAATCGAACCCGGCAGCTCAGGAAACATGGTATAAAACCCCTTGGAAGTACCTTCTTGACTAGAAGCTGGACTTCTCTCAAGGAAGGGTGGGGTGGGGTGTAGGGATCAGCCCTGCGCTGTGATCGATCTATACAGCAGACAAACCAACACCTAGAATGCCTAAATATTAAATTCGTTGACGACCAGTCAATTAGTCGTGTGTAAATATAGGAACGAGGTAGTTCAGGCACGGACAACAGCTATAGAGATTGACAACATCAACCAATTCGAGAGGGAGTGTAAAATAAGAACACACAAAAGAACTTTTACTCTAGCCCCAACCTCGATACATAAGGTAGACGATATCGTAGTAGAAGAACAACTCTACTAATATCTTTTAGGCAAATTACCTAGACTAAAAATCTCAGCAGGCTACATACGACATGTAGATGAAATAAAAGTAAAAGATATTAATGTGCTAAGCCTCCTATTTTCTTAAGAGGCTTAGAACAAGGAAAAAAAATCTATTTTCCTCTAGAAAGGGAGGTGCTCATCTACGCAACAGAGTTTTAAGCGAATCTATGATGCTATACGAGCTGCGGGTTAAGCTATTCCATTGGACTTTCGTCAGGTCCAGCAGCTCAGATGGCAAGTGAACGTCGCGTTGCCGCAGGTGATAAAAAAGCAGGACCGGAGAATCCACAACCTTGATATTTAGAATAACTGCAAAACTTTCTGGACTATCATCAATCAGCTGACGAAAGACAAAAATGCACGAGAGCAGGTGCGCTAGAACTCCATAAGAAAAAGCCGAGCTTTACTATGAAGTCTGAAAACGTGTCTTCAGAAATTCTGACGATGAGGAAGAATACATCGATCGACCTGGGCTTCAAGGATAGTGTTCTGGGTCACAATAAGAGGCACCCTGTTTGATTCTTTCCCTATAGAACTGCAATATTCACCAAACTAAAAGAATGCGCAACGGATAATAGAACAATTAACACAGAAGAACTTGGCACTGCGAGCTCCCGACTGAAACAAAAATCTCTAGTTCTCAGCCAAATAACAATTAGGCACTTGAAAGAGGCCCCAGTGAAAATAAAGATCAGGCTGCTGAATCTCTTTAACGCAGATTTCGCCGCAGGATTCTTCACAGACGGCCTCAAAACATTCAATCATCTTTATCCCCAAGCAAGGAAAGCCTAAAGTGTAAGTGATGAACTACATGCCGATATAATTGGGAAGGTATTCAAAAGGATTGTGACCAACAAAATGGTTTCCCATTTGTCAACACATTTTCAGCAGAACGCCGAAAATCATGTCTTCTGCAAGAAAAAGAGCACGGAGCAGCGATCGTACCAACATACTAACACTTGGCTGATGCGCTTGTATCCTGCTACATGGTGGATATGGTCTATTCGAATGTGAAGAAAGCATTCGATAAGGTCTCTAGATCTCGGCCTGGCCTCTCATTTCTGGAAAATACTCCTCAGCTACCTTACCTACAGAAAAATTTAATAACATTCGAAAGTCAACGTTCGATCTTGAATCTTGACTCCCAAGGAGGGTGTCTAAGCACCACTCTCTTTGAAGTTTACACGAGACATTCAGAAGCCACTGCTCTATCGGACTCTCAATGTGCAACATACGGACAATATCAATCAGATTATGACACGACAAGCCAACTCTGAAAGAATGATGTCGAAGGCAACTGCACCGAGGGTAAACGGGTCTCACCTTTCGAAGGAAGATGGAAAATACAGACCAACCAGGCGAAATTTACCGCTGTCGCAGTTGTCAGGCGCAGAACAAATCTTCTCCGACTTGACGGTACTATCGTACGATACTCTCCTTGCGTCAATATCTTAGGCTTCAGGTTTGCCAAATTCGGAATACGAACCCACATTACTTCTCGAATTCATATCTCAAACCTGCAATTGGATAAACTCTACAGATTTCGAAACCTTAATAAAAAGAACAAAAAAGCTTTACATGACACTAAATAGTGATAGTAAAGCTGCTTTATCCAGCGTGCCCTTTCAACATCGCTTCAGAAGGTAACCTTAGAAGAGTGTGGACGGTCCAAAATAAAGCCCTAAACTTCATCAACAATGTAAAGTGGAATGGTTTCATAAGCAGCAGAGAACTTCACGAGCGTACTTGACTTGACTTGACTTTGTATAAGTGCGGGTGCATGTGAGGGGAGACGATAGGGTGTGGGGGGGGGGGGGGGACAGAGAAAATAGACAAGTGGAGAAGAGAGAAAAAAAGTGTGGAAGAGGTGCAAAGAGATGCCTAGGGTCTGGTGATCAGACTTATCACTTTCAGTTATTTTCTTGGTTGTGTGAATTCATTTTTGTTGTTTTTGGTTTTTGGTAACAATTATAAAGTTATAAAATTATAAAATTATAATTATTATGGCGTTCAAGCCATTTGTCTTAGCAGCTTTAGTATTTTTATGGTTTGTGTTGTGCATTGCCTGTTTTGTATATGTTTTTAACTATATTTAAGTGCGTGCTTGTTGTATTGTTTTATTGTATGTGTATTTTAGTAGTATAATTGTTTCTTCTTTCTTCTTTTGTAGTTTACTTCTTTCGAAGTTCTCTTCTTAATCGGTGAGTTTTTCAATTCTTGGTAAGGTTGTCTTTATCGGTAACTTGTCGTAGTAAGGTTTCGAGTATCTTCATTGTTTTTGTGATTGATCTTGTATCACAGGTTTCTTCATTCTCATTTTACGCATAGAACGGCACCTTGTCTCCGCCAGCCACTCGGTTGGCGGAGCTGGGGAATCTGGGGCGACATTCAGCTCTTCTGTTCTGGTTAATCATCTGGGTGATTTCATCACTCAGTTCACGATTAACCAGATCCTGCATTTTCCGGGTCCGTTCTTCTATGACTTTGTTAATGGGAATTATCCCCGCCTCTCTGTGCAGGTCTTCTTGCCGTCTTCTTTCATGCCTGCGTGTACCCGTTATTAGGTACATGCATTTATTTTGCACTACTTGAAGACGCCTCTTTTGTGTTTTTGAGACACATGAGAGGGTGGAGGCGGGGTAAAGCAACGTAGATCTTACAAGGGCATTGTAGATCTTCTTCTTGTTGCTTTCACGTAGATTTCTGAAGCTGTATAGAGTTCTGACAGCAGACGAGGCTCGAGAAATTCTTTCTTCGACGTGCTTTTTGTACCCGGTAGAGGTGATTTTCATACCGAGTACATTGCATTCGTTGGTGTAGGGGTATCGCGTATCCCCCACACGCACGTCTGCCCTTAAGGTGCGTCCGATGGGGACCACCTTGAATTTCTCTTGGTTTGTTCTTATTTTCCACTGAGCCTCGTAGTTGTTAAGGTTCGCGATTTCCATCGCTGTCATGCGAGCTTGCCACGGCGCATGCCTCCATGGAGATACGATTATCTGGCTGAAATCATCAGCGTATTGAATATTGAGGGAATTGGGGTACACAGGGTCTGGGACATCCGCGTGGACATCCGCGTACTAGCGTCGAACCTGTCAATATATACTTAAACGCCAGTGGCAGATCCAGGATCAAAATTTGGGAAGGGTTAACTTGATTTCCCTCCTCTGAGGAACACGCTCTTTACCTTTGCCTATATTTAACTTTCACTACTTTCTTATGACTACCCCTGTCCCTACCCGCGTAAAGAACTTAGTACTATATTTGCTTTCTCTTATCTTTCCTCTATCCATTTATATATATATATATATATATATATATATATATATATATATATATATATATATATATATATATATATATATATATATATATACCAGGCAATGGCTTCGCTACTTAGATATAAATTTAAAATCTAAAAAAAAGCAGCCATGGTTAAATATTTATAAATTTTCTGAACTTCGCCAATTATAATAATTTAAAAAGGAACTCTAAACTAAATTTTCCCCCTTTCAAAATATCACGTTGCTAAAATATAGGTCTAGAAGAAGATATATAAAAATATATTTTCTGAACTTCACCATTTGTAATTCTTTGGGTTTTAAATTTTCACAAAATTTCGATACTTATATTGATTTCTGAACTTCACCATTTTGTTTTTTGATATTATAAAAGAATTATTAGAAATAACTTTGATAAAAATAAGTCATAAACAAACTACAGTGGCGGCAACAAAAAAAGTGACATTGAATATTGGCAATAGAAATCGATACATAAAATCGCTTTCACGATTTTACTTGCCAACAAGCCAATGAAAAGGGGCGGGGCTTATGCCACGAGTGGATGACTCTCCTGAGCTAAGACAACAGAACTGCACTTTATTGGAACTCACTGTCTCGTTTGAGCTCGTACAGTGAGGTTTTGGTGTACAACGCTCCAGTGTGCTGATTTCCTGCATTCGTGCCTACATTTGACGTGCTATAACTTCTGTGCAAGTGGATACAATGGGGCGGAAAAAGCTTTCTATGACAGAGAAAAGCCGTGCCTTGACCCTATTAGAGCAGGGAAAGTCTTTTATTGATGTAGCAGCAGATTTAGGAACCTCAAGAAATACGATTTATCGCCTAAAACGGGCAGCTGAGTTATTGCCACCAGGTACCATACCAAAGAGGAAGGAGGGCACTGGTGCAGCTAGGAAGACATCTCCAAGGACTGATAATATCCTAAGGCGTGAAGTGATGTCAGACCCTTCTGTAACCTCCGCTTCAATCAAGAAAAAACACCCAGACCTTCTCCAGAACGTCGCCCTCAGGACCATCCGTCATCGCTTACAGAAGGACTTAGGCCTACCGGCTCGCCGCGCTGCCAAGAAGCCACTTCTTACCAAGGCTATGAAGATGAAAAGGCTCAATTTTTGCAAGACCTATAAACATTGGACAGCTGCCCATTGGAAGAAGGTGATGTTCAGTGATGAGAGCACCTTTAGGCTGGTCAGAGGAGAGTCAAAGATCGTGCGTCGTCCCAGCAATGTGTCTCGGTATGACCCAAAATATACCGTGAAAACTGTGAAGCACCCTGATAGTGTGATGGTGTGGGGTGCCTTTAGTGGAAACAAGGGCAGAGGAGGTCTGTACTTCCTTCCCAAGAATGTAACCATGAGGGGGACTAACTATCTCGAAGTTTTGAAGCAGCACATGCTGCCATTTTGGGAAATTCATCGGTGTGAATTTTTCATGCATGATGGTGCCCCTGCTCACAGGTCCCAGTTAGTAAAAAGGTTCTTCAATGATAATAATATTAGTGTTTTGGAGTGGCCTGGTAATTCCCCGGACCTAAATCCTATTGAGAATGCTTGGAATCTGATGAAATCCAAAGTTCAAGAGACAGCATCCGGCAGCATCAAGGACCTGATAGAATCACTGAAGAAGATCTGGGTTACGATCGACCCCACCTACTTCGCAAACCTCGCTGAATCAATGCCCAATCGACTCAGAATGGTCATCAAGTGCAAGGGCAACATGACCAAGTATTAACTTTCATGAAATATTCATAATAAAATATGTAAGTTACATTTTTCTGTTTCATTTTCCCCGAATTGTCACATGTCACTTTTTTTGTTGCCGCCACTGTATGATGAAATTATTATTCAAATACTCAAAAAAATCTCCTTAAATTATAGTTAGTAATGATGATGATGTAATATATTAGAAGATATCACATTAACGAGATATATATTCGGATATTCGGTGCAAGAAATAATATAAACCACAATATTTGAATCCGATTTATTTAAGAACAGAACTAGTTTCGGCTTTCGCCATCATCAACTGTATAATAAAAGGTATGATATGCGACTCCATTATATAAAGGCGAAAAATCAGATAAAAGAAAAAATTAAAACAATGGAAATATAAGGAAAAATATGTTTATGGATGGGAAAGCAACTGTTAATCCCGGGGATTGAGCGATTGTGGTGGTTTATAAATGTATTGGGCAACAGTATTCGAAATATAGTTGTGAAATTTTTATTGTCCTTCAGAAATATAAAAGTTATCGACCTTGCTAATAATGCTTTATTCAGCAATCCTCCTGTCTATATAATTGTTGGATTTATAAATAATTTTGGCTTCGTTGAATTCGATTTTATGGTCATCATTTTGCATATGAACGAAGAGACTGGACAATGAAATTGCAAATAAGGTGGTTAATGTCATCCTGAAGGAAAAGAGGGTCACATGTTCTATAGGCTCGGAGGAAAAGGTAAGAAAGAACGGATATCTAAACAGATTTGCCATGTAATGGGAAGAAATGTATGTAAGCATAATGGTTAACGAAGATTGAAAGTAATTTTATGCTGCAATATTTCACTTTTTCAGTTAATAATACACCTTTAATACACCAGTCCCGTGCTTTGTTACTTTTTTCGCTTTCTTCTACATCTATCATCCCATTTTCCTTTAAATAAGCCAAATATTCCCTTAAATGCATTTTTCTTACCTTTAATATTCCTATTGTACACTTTAACCTTTTAAGGAACTCTAGCCAGTAATTGTCATTCTTATCTTTATGTGCATTTCATTATGCAGTCGGGGGATCTCCTCGACGATGTGAGGGAAGGACAGTAGAACTTATTTTACGCAATAATTTAAAACGACTTATGTAGGTAGGTAGATAGGTAGCGCATTCGTAAGGGTGGAGAGGGTGATTATTTTTCTAGAATTTCAAGCGCAATAGCAACGAGGCCGTATCACGATGAAAATTTCTAAGGAGTAAAGAAAATAGTGAAGCTAGAGAAAGTGACAATGTGTGGCAGATACATAGGCGCAGATCCTCCTGCAGGCGTTAGGGCCTGAAGGGTAAGCTACGACTTTTGGAGAGGAGATGACATCCAGTCCTCAATCTGTCACTTGACGTTCCCTTGCGGGCGTAGGGTGTGAGGGTAGAGATGGGAAGGACAGGTGTGTAGGTGTGTGACGGTATCGGCTGACAATTGTGGAGTTTTTAGGCTTATCGTTAATCCCTCTAGTGTATCCCAGGACCACTACGTACATCTGGTTAATGTGTACAGCCCGCAGTCACGGGTTTCTAGTTGCATGTCTTTGGCATATATTCCCCTTTAAAACGGATTTCCTGAAAAAAAATTAAGTATGGTTGCGTACATGAAACTAAACTACTGAAAGTACCTCATAAATCAATCTCTAAGACTGCATCGGTCACTTACATTACTATCATTGTTATAGGACCGAGATTCGGTTTTCCGAACACCATTTGTGCACGTAGTACTCCGACAATTTCGTACTGCCTACAATTTAAACCTCAACATGAGTCTCAGGATTTCTCAGGAGTCAAATCTGTGACATACAAAAATTTGTATATTCTTTCAAAGTAATCAAAATTTGTAAGATTTTGTATGGCAGCTCTGCAATATGAGCTGGCGCGTTCTCTCGCTGAAAGAACACCCGGCTTATATTGAATAAAGCTGGCTTTTTTCTTCAATGTTGAATGTAAATTGACCAACTGGGCATAGCAAAGCTCTTTATTGATATTCTGATTTTGGTTAAGAAATTCAAAATGGAATACGCCATTCATATCCCATCAAACACACAAGAGATACTTCCGTATATGAGGCCCCTGTTTGGGCTAAGCTATTGTTTTTCTCCGAGTACTAATCCATTGTATAAAATTTTTATTATTATTATTGAACATACCCCACTTTTAGTCTCCTGTAACAATTCTACTGAAAAATGGTTCACTTTTTAGTCAAGAAAGGTGAGATGAACAAATGTTGATTCTTTGTTGCAAAGGTACATCTGACAGGTGGAAAGGAATCTATTGTCCTAATACCTTGCTTATCTCCGTTTAATGACCATGCAGAGTGAGATGAGTTGAATGGCGGTTTTCAGCCAATTGTTCAGCAGTTGCAACACACACACACACACACACACATATATATATATATATATATATATATATATATATATATATATATATATATATATATATATATATATATATATATATATATATATATATATATAATGTATATCTCTCAGGAGCGCGATTGAATGAGGAAATAAATCCAACACACTGCAAAAAAGAGAAAACGGAATAATTTCTAATGTATATACATATATATATATATATATATATATATATATATATATATATATATATATATATATATATATAAAGAAATGAAGAAGAGATAAGAAAAGGAAAAGGAAACAAAATAAGGTGGGTAGGGGAGGGTCGATATGCGACGGACAGGTGCACAAGTGCTTGAAAGAAAGTGCCTGACGCAGCTGATCTTTTTACTTTTTTTAAAGTTTATCTTTTATCTGTTAATCGCTCTCAATGCGAAGCAGATCTCTTGAATGGCTTCTCCGAGTACGCTATTGTATTTCCTCATGTAAACAATATATATGCAGCCACATGGAAATGTTACACGGTTATGTGTGTAAAAATGTCCCAAAATGGCTCCCCCAGATATTAAGACAACCACCACTACTTTTTCGTCTTCTCTCGTTTCACACCTCTCACAGACCTCCTTATTTCTTCCATACCCTGATACAGCACCCGATTTATACCCAGGAAGACAATTAAGACAATTATATTTACATTTTAATCATCTACCATACCAAAATTAAACAACTTATAAACGTAATCTTGTAGTATGGTCTCGATGTATTAAAGTCCTAATGTGATATATCTATTCTATTGGGTACAATAGATCAGAGTTGGACGTTGCAGCAACGAGTTGCGACTTTGCCACACTATGAATTTCGAAGTCGCAAACGTTTTGAAAAAGTCGGACTAAGCACAGTCGCACCGCCAATTTTCAGCAGCTTTGAACAGGAACAAAGACGACTTTTCTGAAAGAAATTGCCGTGGCTGTTTTAAACCAGTTTTAAAGCGCAATTTGGCTAAAAATGTCAAATTTGAGTTGGTAACAGCTAACTTTATTTTGATATAATTTTTAACTTTCCTTTTAAGATAAATTGAAATTATTCACATTATATGAGACTGACGTTACATGAAACTACCTAAACGTACCCCCCAAAAGTTTGTCACTCTGAAGTTTATTATAAATTAGTAAAATTACAAAGACTTTTCAGGCGTGAACCCAGTTTTAAACCTGTCTTGTTCGTTAAAAACGTTCTACAACGTGTTATGCCTTGAAGCGTTCATCGTTCGAATTAATCTCCTTTTCTCGTATAAGCACTGCTTATACTTTTCTTGTGGCTAAGACGAAAAAAATACTGTGAAGTGTAAGGAGTAATAAAAATGTAGGTGGACTTATTCATTTAGTACAATACGCCCCTTCCCAGCTCTGCAGCTGTGGAGAGGCTATTCAGCACGGCCGGGGACGTCCTCAGGGCAAAGAGGTCCTCCCTGGATCAGGTCATCTTTGAGGAGCTTGTGTTCCTCCTGAAGGAGAAGATTGGCCTGGAGGAGAATGATGATGACCTGTAGATATTAGTTTAGGCTGTGTTTTAACTAAAAATAAAATAAAAAGTAATAAATGTGTTTTTCTGCCTTATAAAAGCATGTTTCTGTTATCGCGCTCATGTTTACTTTGTAATTTTGCGGGATCGCACTGGAAAAAAAAAAGTTGCAGTCGCAAAGTCGCACTGGGAGGGGGGTGCAAAAATAGAGTCGCAAAGTCGCAGTTGCACCAGATCCGGCTGCAAAGTAGCACCTGATAAAATTAAAGTCGCGCCCAGCTATGCAATAAATACAAATAATTCTTTAACAAATTGCCCACTTTCTTTGAGGTAAAGTCGAAATGATGTTTTCACTGAGATGTATCTTGGGTCAATATTTGAATGACGCCGCCAGAAGATTGATCTGACTTTTATTGGATCTTGGTCGAGGAGAAAGTTGCTTCTCTAGCTTCAGTTTCGTTCGGCTGGGAAGCAGACTTGATTAGTCCACGTGGAGATAAATAATAGTTAATTCAATTTTCGTAGTTTATTTTGAAGCAATGGTATGGAAATTGTCTTTAGATAATTCTTTCTTGCTTCTTTTCTTGAATGATTATAATAATTATTTTTAGACAATTTCACACACCATATACAGCAGAAACTCGCTCACTCTGCAGCGTTAAATCTAGACATATTTTCATATACAATTAATAAATCATAATTTTACATTGTTAACATCATTATAATAATAAAACAAAATTAAATACATTTTACTAATATCTTAGTTAGATTAGATAAGGTTTAATCTAAAATAAAAATTAACGTTATTTTTCTTGACTTTTCAGTTAATCATCTGTATATATATATATATATATATATATATATATATATATATATATATATATATATATATATATACAATGAAACTACTTTTTGAGCATAAAGTTTATTGAACCGGAACTAGTTTCGGTATGAAGTTTTCCATACCATCTTCAGCCGTTAACTGAGAGAAATTGACAAAGAAAACAGAAATACTAAAATATACAGAAACCGGCAACTGACATTAATCAGGAGGCGTCAGTTTTAGGTGATTAACAATATTTGTTAAAAGTAGGTCAGATCCATAGCGGCTACATTTGTGTTGACCTTCTGACAGATTAAAGTTTGGGATTTCTTTGATTAATATAAATTCGATCATTTTTCTTTTATTAAAATCGTTCGATTGGTAAATTATTTGAGCACTAGGAAAATCAATTATGTGGAAAGAAATGTAGATTTTTCTTCTTCAGTATAGTTCAACAGGGTCTCTAAATATATATGCACGATAGGGGTCATTATTTCCAATGGAATTTACAGATGTTTCATTTAAATAAATATCAACATTGCGGAACAAAGTGTGAAGAATATTATTTTCCGAAAAAATATTCTCCCTATCTTTAAGTTCGCTTCCGTTTGCCTTCACAATTCTTCTTTTAATATAAAGATAAACTTCACTCAGGTCTATATAATACTGTCTACTACTAGATATATAATATTCAACCGGGGCGAGATCTGATGAGATATTGCTAGGTGGAGAGTAAGATTGATAATTGCTCTCAACGATGGAAGTTTGGTCGGTAAAACGGTAAACAAATCGAGTTCTGTCTTCGAACAGATATAACTTGTTGAAATGTGAGCTTGTTTATATTATGACTAAAAAACATCCCCAGCCTTTTCATCATCTATTTTCAACTTTTTTCTATTCTTCAACTTCTTATTCATCCATTAGATTTTAACTTTCTCCTAATATATCGTCTAGTATCTTTAGTAATATTATTTTTCGTCCTTCCCAGCTGATCTTTTAAAGCATAATATCTTGAACGGTATCGAAGCCGGCGGAAATGGCCTTCTTTCCTAGATAGCGGGCACCACTCTTTAGATAGAGCGCCGCATTTCGGAATAGGGGTCCAAGAACAAGTCCTCTCTGAGCTCTTAACCCTTTAACATGCATGGGCCATTCAACATTTTTTCAATTATTTTTTAATATCTTCTAGTGTGTATTTTTATCATCAAATGACCATATAAATTTTTCCCCTTCAACCGATCTTATATAAATATAAATTGATAGAGCTTAGATTCAGATAGTGTAGATTATCAAAAGTTATACCGAATGAACGATCATTGAAAGGAAGGTGAATAATTCTCAGCAGCCTCGACTGGGTACGGCCACTAGCTGATACTCTACAAGGTTAGATTAAGTGTAACATGATTTCGGATGAGATATAAGAGCAGGAAAATTTATATTAAACGCTATGCAATGATTTAATTTGGGGATTTCATCTCCGATAGATCTTTTCATTATACTAGAAAATTCTTCTATCAGATTAAATAATAGATTTTCTTTCCTTTTTACATTGAGCAATGAACGTGAAGTGAACATTAACACATATTCAGTAGACACTTTCCGTTGCGTTTTGTCGGATTGAAACAGCATATCTTGAAATGATCATTTCTGTCTCATTTTCAGATTCATTTTCTCTAGGAGTGCTTTTTCATTTTCATAATATCCGGTGTCTATCCATGTCTCATCATAAGCATAGTCAATTATTTTCTTTTGTTTCTTTTCCTCTTGCCAATATAGTATTTGATGCATAATTACTTACTTCCGTCTTTTCCCGATAAACTGTGAATGCATGTGTAGGCTTAGTAATATCATAGATATTCCCTGTAAATTGAAACTCACAAACCCCTACTTCATACTGACTGTGGTTGTTATAATGGATTTGTGCAATTCAATTCTATAGTCAGAAATGGTATTTTGAGGATAAACATCTAGGGAGGATGAGGGAGAAAGGGTGACATAAAACTCTCTTACTACATCTTCACAAATGATAAAAAACCTTCCTCATCTCCTACCTTTATATAATTTCACGAATTCATGTGCTCAAGATTGGTTGGTAATATCACATGCCTTATTGCTCTGTACACATTTACTGATTCTATGAATCAAAAGAGCTGGGTTAATCCGGTCAGGAAAACTGTATTCGATATGCAACGGATGAAAATTATCAATATGTATTTTTATATTTTATCAAAATTAATATGAGAAGGTTTTTAATATGATCTAGAATTTGAATAAACATATTTGTTAAGGAATCGTACTCTAATAAAAAATTATTTTGATCTGGGGTGAACTTAAACTTTCTTCTTGCAAGTCTTGATGACGCAGGCTGATGACACTCCATCCTCTTTACTTCCATAGAGAGACTGATTGATAGAGAGATATTACATTAAATTTTCTTTGCACGTAATGGTGACGTAGTTGTAAACAATCCGTGAGGATAAATTCTTTCACACGTTCGATAGTGCTTCCTCTCTTGTTGAGAAAACAATGGAACTCATCAAGCGACATATTTTTTATATAGCTTCTGTGATGGTAGGTTGAAGTTTTCATCATTCATCGAGTCCATCGTTGAATGAGAGATAACAAGCATGAACCGCAGTCTGTAAAACCTTCATCTGACGAAAACTTTAATGAAACTCGTCTTTAAGTTTTAAAAAAGTATTGACTTCATAATCATTGTACAACGCGTTTTTAAATCGTGTAGGAATGAACTCTTCATCCCTTTTCCAGTAAATACCGAAATTTATATTTGGAAATAGACTGTTTGTATTTGCCCTCACTACACATTTTATCTGCTTTACACCGTAGTCCTTGACCAGTCAATCTACATAGGGAAAAATTTTCTGTTTTAACCTGTGTATTTCCCCAAGCACAAGCTAAAACTCATCCTCACTAAGGAATAGTTTATCGTTATAGCGACTTCTTCCGTAGGGATTTTCAAAGATCACTCTACTCGTAACATAACCGGATTTTGTTATAGTAATCTTCAAAAGGCTAAATATATTAATTTTATATTCTTGTTGTATAATTTGCTTCACCTGGAATCGAGACATAGTTTCCTACGCGTGAGTATTCAAGTGAATCTGGATAGCCACTGAGACAAAGTCCGATAGGATAGGGTTTCTTTGACGCGGTTTGAATATTCATATAATATCTAATATTAGCATATCAGTCGAATTGCCACTGAAACTTTTAACAATCCTTTAATTGTTCCGTCTAGTTGCCATCTTTCATCGGTAAAATTGATCAATAATTCAACCAGTTCCTTAGTTTTTGCTGTTGGCGATAAAGAGAAGTACGACGTGTGTTTGCGCGAACCACTGAACTTGATGTAGGGGAAGTTAATTTGGGAGTAATATTTTCTAACTCTTTCCGACGTTGCAAGTTTTTTATGATAGATTTAAGGAAAGTAGAAGATATTAATTTTACGCTTACTTCTTCCTAGAAGGTGGGTGGTGATCTTTTCCACGTTCTAGCCAAATCACTGAGTAGGTCGATGATGTTAGATTGTGGGAGTCTTTTACCATCGGTGGTAATCACGCCATCATTACCCCAACTGAATCCATGTGTATTTTTAGTGTCAGATAAATTAACCTACCTCTTTCACGAACACTAGGATCCGGTATTTCCAGTACTTTATCTGTATAACGGTTTATTTGATCCTCGTTACTCTCATTAACTTTATCGGTAGATGTGTTCACAACCTTATCGTGCTGTTTCAAATTGTGTTCCAACGTTTCCTGGTAAAGGATTACGCGTCTACCTGGTCATGTGGGTGAATTATTTAGACTTAATATAATAGTCAACTCTCTCTCCAAAGATAAAAGTCTTTCTTGTGGTGGGATTAAGTTTGATGGTACTTCCCTCTCTTTTTCCGTATAAACAATATTTGTTTTCATCTTAGAAGGATAGAGAGGATAGGTGCTAGAACAGAGAATAATATTGGTAGAAACGATCTTCTACGCTGATTTATTAGTCTTTTATTTAGACGTATGTGAGCTAGCTTCCGAGCTAATATACGTATCAACCGTTTGAATCTTGATATCTTTTGTATTTGAGATGTTGTCATCGGAACATTACCTTTTATTAGATTAAGACACATTTCGCATACACATTTGACAAGATCACTATCCATGCTTTCTATGATTGATTTTTTCATCTTTCTAGAATACTTGACATTCTGAACATTACTTACGATGTCCTTTCACTGAGCTACGACGATGAAGATGTAGAACTCGCAATAGAAGGTGAATATTCAAACATAGAAGATAGGTCATGTAACAACACCTTTCTTTTTTCGGATGGAGAAGTAAATGAACCGTATAGAACTTCGTACCCTCATACGTAAGAATATCCTTTACGGCAAAGAGAAAATAATTTTCATGTAGAAATTACATCCTTATGAGAAAACAGATATGGAAACTTCCTCATCATTTTACACCGTGTAATCGTGAAGAAACCAGACGAACCTGGTCTTGGTCGATTAGTACGTGAGCTTTCACGGCATATATTGAATCTGCAATGGCTTCAGGAGGGCGATTATCGTGTAAATTTAAGTTGTGAAATTTTGGATGCAACCGGTGATACGATCTATTTACACATTCTATTAGTTCAACTGCGTGAATAGACACTATTCGATTATATTATGCGACGATTCAAGACAGCATTCCAGTCTGCGGATACAATTGAGTTTGGAACCTTTAGTCTTGTCGTTCGAATTTATTAGATTCCTGCAGGCCATGCAATAATACCATCTAATGTTCGATTTGATCAAAATAAAATATATAGAGGATATATAAATTCTGAAAGCTGCATCATTGTTTCCTCAGTTCGCGCGAGAAAAATGAATTCAAAAGTTCTTTCAAAAAACTTCTGGCTTCCGAAAATAACACTGTTGTAACATAATTTTGGTCTTTGGGTAGCAACTGTCATTTTCTATTTGTTTGTGTCTAGAATACATGAAAAAACAGTTATTTACTTCAAACGTTGCCTTTGTTTCCAGGATAATATTTATATGAAATTTACCTATTTCCTCTGGAAGAAAGTGGTGAATTTGAACTTTAATTTGCATAAAGTAGAAACAAATAAATGAGACAATTAAAATATTAGAAATAAGTGGGTTTCCGTGATTTACGTTTATACTGTAAATTACTTTCACGAATCAGCCCCAAATATAGTCTCCCATCAGATTTTCATTATACGATCCTTGATAACGGCGTTCAAAGTCCAGTAGATCATGATGAAATCGCTCGCCATGCTCCTCGGAGTACTCTCACATGTTCTTAAATTTATCAAGATGAGCGTCAAGAATATGGACTTTCAGGGACATCCTGCAAACCATCTTGCCGTAGTTTATCACAAGTTCTCAACAAGCTCTACATAATTTTCGGCTTTGTGATTACCTAGGAAGTCCAGAACCACTGCGATAAAGCTGTTGTACGCTGTTTTTTCGTCCTAGTGAGCTTCTCGGGAAACTCCTTGCACTCCATGATCTTTTTTATTTGTGGACCGACGAAGACCCCGGCTTCCACCTTTGCCGCAGATAGCTTAGGAAATACATTTTGGAGATTCTTGAAACCTGCAGACTACTTATCTAGAGCTCTGACAAATTGTTTTATAAGGCAAATTTTAAGTGCAGAGGAGGAAACAGTACTTTTCGGGGGTCCAATAAAGGCTCCCATTTGACGTTGTTACTCCCCACACCAAACTCAGTCCATTGTGGCCAATACCGCTGATAGTAGTGTGCCACGGTGACCTTGCTACCCCAAATGCAAAAATAACAAGGGAACTTGGTAAAGCCGCCTTGGAGACCCACCAAAAAGGCCACCATTTTGAAGTCTCCGATATCCTCCCAACCGTACTCTTCATATTTCATTGCATCTATCAAGATCTTGACACTGCTGTATTCTTCTTTTAGCTGGATCGAGTGAGAAAGGGGAAGAGATGGATACATGTTCCCATTATGAAGCAGCACTGCTTTGAGGCTCCTGGACGAGCTGTCAACGAAGAGTCGCCACTCGTTGGGATACAGGCGATTCCGATTGCCTCAAACAGACCGGTCACATTGTGACAAAAGCAAAGCTCATCTTGTCGTATAAAAAGCTTGAAAAACATTGGTGACGCCTTCTTTGGCCTGATAATTGCACACTGCATCTAACAAATCCCACTACTTGAGTCTCAAAGTTAAAAGCTCGGCATTGGACTTTGTGAGACCAAGATCTCTGACAAGGTCGTTGAGATCTTTTTGGTTGGGGTAGTATGAGTTTTTCTCCTCAGTTGCACCTTTGTAATCTGGATCACTGACTTCATCCTGTTCTGAACTACTTTTCTTTCTAAAAACTGCTGCTCTCTTTTTGGAGGAGTGGGTACGGGGACCTCGGAACTGTGTGGCACTGGCGCAATATATGGCTGAAGCTCTAAATACATCATAACAGGCACATTTTTGCCTGCTCGATGTTTGGAAGGGTTATGCAGAAGAAACAATTGCTTGAGTGGTCAGTTGTTTCCCTCCGAATTCTTGGGATTGCAAAGTTCATAGCTTTTTTTTCTCCTCAGTACTATAATGTTAAAAAAACAATGAAAACATAAGTATAAATGTACGAATACTTTTCACTTAGTGTTATTAGAAATGTAAAAAAATCCCGTATATATATATATATATATATATATATATATATATATATATATATATATATATATATATATATATATATATATATATATATATATATATTATATATATATATATATATATATATATATATATATATATATATATATATATATATATATATATATATATATATATATATTTATATATATATATATATATATATATATATATATATATATATATATATATATATATATATATATATATATATATATATATATCTCAAAGTAGCACGAGAGAATGATGAAAATGAATCCATTAAACCACATTGAAAGAGAAAACGGAATAATTATTCCTTGCAGTAATATTTTTATTACCTTTTTTCGAAAAAATCCGTGCAGGGAAGCGATTCGAACCAGGCACACTGAGGCAGCGAGCACCGCTTTGATCACAGTTAAAAGTATGGCGTTAGTACAACTGACCACTCAAGCAATTGTTTCTTCTGCATAACCCTTCCAAACATCGAACAGGCAAAAATGTGCCTGTCATAATGTATTTAGAGCTTCAGCCATCTATTGCGCATAATGTACTAACGGCATACTTTTAACTGTGATCAAAGCGGTGCTCGCTGCCTCAGTGTGCCTGGTTCGAATCGCTTCCCTGCACGGATTTTTTCGAAAAAAGGTAATAAAAATATTACTGCAAGGAATAATTATTCCGTTTTCTCTTTCAATGTGGTTTAATGGATTCATATATATATATATATATATATATATATATATATATATATATATATATATATATATATATATATATATATATATATATATATATATATATATATATATATATTACCTTCCAGAGTTCTTTTGCAGAGCTCGCTAATGAAATGAGGTGCCCAAGGTTTGTCTTGATCTCCGACTGTCATGCCGAAATATGCCTTGTAGGCTTCACAAATTTTAGCAGATCTCTCTACAGAGTACTTTTTCGCTCTTGTCTTAATAAATTCGCCGCAAACATAGCAAAATACGTCTGTCGGATGCTTACAACCTCTTGATGCCATGTGTGACGAATGCTTCTATCAATGACCAGTGGCGATGTCTGCGCTGCGACGGCTAGAGTTAAACTTATCTGTTGAGCAGACATTCTTTGTATTTATACAGTCATCTACGTTGCCAGAATGTTCTAGAAATTCTCCAACCATATAAAAAATTCTCGAAAGTTCTAGAAAGCTCTACAGTTCATTTTTCACCAAATTAGTGCTGAATCTATGTTCAATGTAAGAGAACTGCTATTGCTGTCCAGGTCGCAAAATATATACGGGAAATAATAACTATTACTACTGTATTACTGTTTCTATAACTTTTTAAATACAGTATATCATGTTTATACCATAACTGGAAAAAAACATAACCACTGAAACTTTTGATATATTTTTACTATTTGCATCAAAATAATGTTATTTACCATAAATGGGCTAATTTAAAAATTCAATATCCTAGCCACAAATCAAAGTTTGGGGATTAAAATTGACTTTTTTATTTAATAGAACGCGGACATAGATGCCAGTCCTCGTATTTACGGCTACAGGAGATGAACGCAAATTCAAATTACTCCATCGACCAACATATCTTGAAAACTCAGCCCCACTCCTATTCATTGATCTTGAAGGTGAAATCTACTAATTCAAAACATTAATGATGCATATATTAAAAACAAGATACTTCCTTTTAATCACGGTATATGTTTTTCTTGCTCTACGTTCCATGACAACGTAACGGCCCATCTAAAAGATTATGAGAGAGAAATCGAAAGATTTTATGTAATGAGTGCAATCGATCATTCTGCAACCATCGTGTTTTAACACGCCCAAGAAGCTCCATACTTGTGTTAAGATTTGTATGTGTCGTAGATGTAATCGTATAATCCTGCATAGTGCAAACTGGACGAGACGACATAAGTGTAAGAAGTTGTTCTGTTCTAAATGTTATACATACTATTGTGGTGCACACAGCATTTACGCAACTGATCTTACATCAAGACGAGTCTTATTCATTCATCGTACCAAAGCACGAACATTAAGAGAGTTGTATTTAAGCATCATCAAAGATAAGCTCGCGAAATCGATAATCAATCTAATTCGAACTCCTCCTCCAATTGTTACCCAAAGCCACTAAATAAATAGAACTGCAGTCTTCTTGTATTTCCTTATGTTATCAAGATGTAAATATATAAATAAGAGTATAGAATATGGTTTGTTAACGCATACAATTATAAAGTGCACATCCGTTTCTACAATTATATTATCTTAGTCGAACTGGCGAACCCCGAACTATGCTTGTATATATGTGTAAATATGTTCATTAGTATATGATATGTATATATTCTATATTAAAGATACTAAGTATCTCTCTCAGGGGGGAAGTGATGTGGTGCACACAATATGTGCGCACACAAACCCATGGAGTAGTAATGTGTACACTCAGCCAATGTAAATAAATTTATTCGTGTGAAACGAAACAAAAAGAAACTCAAATTAAACATTGTAACATGTAACAGGATATTTTAGAACCATTCCCATTTTGATTTTCCGAGAAGACCAAAGTCGCAGTGAAAAGGTAAACTGGGAATGAGACTAATTATTTTGTGGTTACAAAAGGGAACCTTAAAATATGTTAGCTCGATCGTAACGACACTCGGTGAGCATCAAATTATAACCACAATATTATATTTTTATTGGTAACACAGGGTAACAATTTTAATCACATTTTCTGGTGACTTAGATTTATCTGCCAATTTTAATTCGTTTTTTCATGCTGATTTTAAATATATAATCCATTTTTACCTACATGCTATAGTTATTTTTTAATTTCTATTTTCTCGTTTCCCCGAAAACTGCCCTCTGGACGGACAAAGAGGGTGCTTGTAGAAAGCGAATACTTTACAGTACATAGTAGTAAGATAGTAATAAATGTTATTGTGCAAAATATTGACATTATTGTTTATTTTTTCAGGTCTCATGTTAGAATGATGGCTTCGTCAAGAGGAAATTGCGTTAATGATCCAGACACCTTCTGCTACATATGTAGCTGTTACATGCTGGTTCGTCAAAGGGGCATTATATCAAACTTTGTGATCGGCACTTATACGGCATATTTTGATGTTCCTCTTGGCGATCAAGATAAGAAGTGGGCCCCACATGCTGTTTGCCATAGCTGTGTGGAACATCTTCGTGAGTGGCAAGAAAAAAGGCACAAGATCGACTACCCCAACATTCCCTCGGTGATCCGGCCAGTACCTCATGCTGAGTCTTTACGAGTTTCGATTTTCAGTGGATATGCTTCCTCTGAGGATGAAAATAATGTTGATATTGATGTCCACGGAATGGATTAGGAGTCTGCAGATTCATCATCAGAGGCTAAACAGTCATTAGCTCCTCACAGTTTCAATCAAGAGGATTTGAATGACTTGATACGTAATTTGGCGCTCTCCAAGAAAGCTGCAGAACTTTTAGCCTCCAGGATGAGTGAAAGACATATGCTTGACAGGTCGGTATGGGTATCATATTACCGAACAAGGGAGAGTACATTTGTTAAGTATTTCTCTGAGGACAAACGATTTGCATATTGCCACGATGTTCCTGGTCTGTTTACCGAGTTGGGACTTGGCACCTATAGCCCTGCTGAGTGGAGACTATTTTGGGATAGCTCCAAGCGTAGCCTCAAGTGTGTCTTTTTGCATAATGTCAATGACTTTGGTGCAGTTCCTCTGAGTCACTCAGTCCATCTGCGAGAAACCCACGATGACATAAGAATGGTCATGGATTTACTTAAATGCCATGAACAAAATTGGATCATATGTGTAGACCTTAAGATGACCAACTTCCTCCTTGGCCAGCAGAAGGGATATACAAAGTTTCCATGCTATATCTATGTGGGACAGTCCAGCCTCGAACAAACACTGGTCCCAAAAAGATTTGCCAGTTCGGGAAACTTTGGAAGCAGGAATGCCAAACATCGTTAATGAGCCAATCGTAAGTCGAGAGAAGATCGTTTTCCCTCCACTTCATCTCAAACTGGGGTTGATGAAGTAGAATGTCAAGGCGTTGAGCACTGACAATGATTGTTTTTAGTACATAGTATCGGCGTTTCCTGCTTTGTCATACGAAAAAATAAAAGCAGGAATATTTGATGGTCCCCAAATCCGAAGACTTCTGAGTGATTCTAGATTCGTGAACACCACGAATAAAAAAAAAGGCAGCCTGGCTCTCATTTTCTGCCGTTGTTCGTAACTTCTTGAGAAACAAAAAGGCACATAACTACGAGATTCTGGTTACTAATATGCATTTAGCATATCGTGGTCTGGGATGCAACATGAGTGTGAAGCTGCATTTCCTAAATAGTCACCTCGACCGATTCCCAGAGAATCTGGGAGCAGTGAGCGACGAACAAGGGGGACGCTTCCATCAGGATTTGATGACGATGGAAGAGCGCTACCAAGGTCACTGGGATAGACACATGATGACGGACTACTGCTGGACGATTAGAAGAGATCAGCCAGAGAAGACTTACAAGAGAAAGAGTTACAAACACAAATATTTGCCCGATTGAAATCAAGAAGAGGTCCTCCAGCCTGATGTACGGTCATTAATAAATTAGCATCTATTTGATTACAGTATTTGTAATCCTAATTCAAGTTTCTTCTCATATGCAATAAAATGCTTGTGCAAAAAAACCTGCTTTACTATAAATAACGCAAAAGGATGATTCAAAATTACTTCTGGGCATGATGATAGGCGTGATAAAATGAAAATTATTGTATAATATTAGTTATTGATATTACGAAAAATCTGTAGCATTTAGAGAGAATCTGATTTCAGATTTGAATTCAGTATGCTCGAATTAGGTAGGAAAATGTACTTTTGTCAATTCACCAAGTACATTGTTCCCCAGTGTAATCAATCTAATTCGAACTCCTCCTCCATTTGCTACCCTAAGCCACTGAATAAATAGAACTGCAGTCTTCTTGTTTTCATCACCATTTTGCTCGAAGGCAAAATCATATCACCTGACCTTTTAGAGTCCGGTAATAATTTCTCGGAACGTCATCGTATCACCCAAATCCGGTTTAAAGATCAACGTTTCGCAACAATCTTATGGGGAGCGTAATAGCTAAGAGGATCACAAAACGAGGTGGAATATAAATATATCTGGTGATCAACTAAGAGATCCTCGTCACCTTCCACCCCCCCCCCTCCCCCCGATACTATAAAGCGGAGGGAACAGAACATAAGTGCTGGATGAAAAGGTCGAAGAAGTCGATGATCAAGAAATGGAATGCCATTTATTATGACATTGAAACCTATAAAAAGGTGGTATCATTCGCCCTTTTTACTTATATATTGTTTATGCAGATAATCTGTGAACTCTGTTTTGATAATGAGGATAAAACATATGACAAGGATTTCTGAAAGAGATGGTAAAAACTTCCCTTGTAAATCCATTATAGAAGAGTTAATACGAATAAAAGGATCGATGAAAATTTAAAAACATATGTGGTGGCACATAATAATGCCAAATTTGATGGTCAATTCATCTATGAAGAGCTGCTTCAATATTTTAATCCTATTCTCTTTACTTCGAATCCAATGTAGCGGGAACGAAAAGTCTTCAAGATAGAGCTCGTTCAGGACATAACTTTTAAGGATACAATCCTTCCTATTCATGCCCTCATGGCTGAAAAAGCTGCTAAAAACAATGGGAATCCCCGAAATGGAAAAGGGTTATTTTCCTTACGATTTCTCTTTCAGAGGAACCCTTGAACTATATTGGTCCGGTTCCTGCAAAAAGGTATTTTAACTATGTATTAAGTATTGCATTAAAGATGTTTCTATCCTTCGCCTGTGTTTTGAGAAATTAAAGTGTTCCTTCATTAGAAGATTTAACACTGATCCTATGTAGTCTTGCATCACAATAGCCTCACTGTGTTACAAGGTGTATAAAGATGTCTTCTTACCAGAAAATTTGATTGCAATTATCGACAGAGAGAAATCAAAAACTTTTTCTTATAAGGCTTATCTTTGAAGAACATGTTAGAGGTAACCCTATTTTCTATGGAAGAAACGGTGGTGAGCGAAGCCTTTCTGTTGGTGGGGGAGTATTTCTTCCTGACGAGTTTTCGCCAACAGGAGTAGGAACTGTGTTTCTCTTTCATGGATGTTATTGGCATGGGTGCCAGAAAGAAATCTGTGATCTAAAGCAGGATGTTTCCATTGGTAAACGTGGGTCGTTGGACCGCTACTACCACACAATAGAGAGTGATCGAATTCTCGGTAGCAAATACAAGGTTATCATTCTCTGGGAGTCTCAATTTGAAACCATGTTGCAAACCATAGCAGGAGGACGTGAGACAGTTAATAGAATCTTCGCTGATGTAGTGAATGTTGTTTTGAATGTGGGGAGTACGCTTTTGGCGGCAGATGTAACCCATTTATATGATACTACCCACCAACCGAAAGTGTGAAAATCCATAACGTCGATTTTTGCTCCTTATATCCGTTCTGCATGAAAAACAATCCATACCCCGTAGGATCACCTCGACGTTGCGTATCTGTGCGAGAAATCCCGTCTATTCAAGAATTCACCGATGGTATGAATGAGACGTATTTCGGTATCATGAAATTTGATGTTCTCCCTCCTAATGATCTGTATAGAGCAAAGCTCTGTCTAACCACGTAAACCTAATCCTGTGATTAGTTTTTTTTATGCATTTATATATTATATTTATCATGTAATTTTTATAAATATGAACACATTGTACAACGAATATGAAGACAATGATTTCTAAAACTTGAAGGCGATAATAATAATAATACATAAAAAACAGACCATTAATCCTGATCATATTTTCTTCCTTTACAGTCTCTGGGGAAAGTTCGCTCAGAGGATTCGCGGTATGAAAACGAGCATCTGTGGTTCGAACCATGATGCAATCGACCTGATCAAAAACGAAGATTACATTGTGAACTCTTTGCATTTAGTTGGCAATGCATACACAGCGAAAGTGGAGGATGCTGAGCAATAAACATGTAGAAGTTGATCCCCACGTAACGAATCTTACAATTGCAGCATTCACAACCGCCTATGATCGAATCGAGCTCTATGGCCTCTTAGACTCATTGGGTGAACGTTTGTTGTACTGTGATACATACAGTGCCATATCACTTGCTAGGAAAGATGATCCACAACCTCGACTTAGAGAATTGCTAGGTGATCTCACCAATGAGATCAAAAATGTGTATGGTGCCGATGGGTATGGAGATTTATTTTGCTCTAAGGGTCCCAAATCGTATTCGGTACGTCTCCAAACGACGAGTGGGGTAAAGTATATACTTCATGCTAAAGAATTAACGACTGACACTCAGACAAAGAATATAATAACCTACGATACTATAAAGCGCCTGGTTGGAGCCGATGATGATAGAGAGAACGCTGATATTCATATCTCTGTACCATTTATGAGTTTCAGAGCCGAGGAACACGGTGGAGTGAAAGGAGTGATAGGGAAAAAGGTTTTGAGAAAGACATTTCGTAAACGAGTTGAACTCTCAGGGAGTTATCGTGCCACACCTTTCGGTTTCAAAGGGATCTTAAATGGCATTTAAAAAAAAGTTACTATGCATTGAATCCCTGTCAGCTATTATAAACTCTTTATGTATATATTTTTTTATCATTTATAATATTCTCTGAATAAAATAAAGATGAAATAATACGCTTTATACTATCAATATTTTAATTTGTCTACAAAATAACTCATCATATTCCCATGATCTTGTGAGAAGGAGAATGCTTTCATCCTTGCCTCTTCAATCTTGCTTTTCATCATAAGAGGTGGAGGTGGAGGTGGAGGAAAGGTAGGAACATTTTGGCGACAAACCACTAATTGTGAGTGTGTTTGTAGAAAATCAGTATGCTCACTAAAGATAGTTGAAAAGCGACAAAGCAATAAGGGGGCGGGGGTGTAGTGACTCGGGGTGCAAGGTCATGTAAATATGTACGTGTTTGAATCTCCTCGTGAGTGTGTGCGTATGTGTATACCCTGATTCGTTCCAAAAAATATCACTGATCTAGGAAGGAGGGGGAGGGATAGGGGAATGGGAGAATTTTGGCGACAAACCAATAAGGGGGGAGGGGAGACTCGTGGGGCAAGGTCTTGTGTGTGTATACGTGTTTGAATGTACTCATGATTGTGTGTGTGTATGTGTAGACTCGGACCCCACCCTACGATACTACTAACAACAACCCGAAGGTCTTTTGGAGAATGACGGCGGCTCTGCCCCTCACATCGATTCGCCCACGGATCGGCCAGGACGTATATGGGTTTCCTAACCGCACCGCCTAACCAATGCAGGGTATCCATCGAGTAGCTCTGGAACTGCGTCAGGTCTCTCACATCAAGCTAAGCTCCCGGCTGGCGAAACAACATTGTCCTACGCGTTCCTGGTATCACTCAAATACGGCTTCCCTAGTGTTGGGGAGATCAGCCAGAGGTTATTCCCGCAATGGGGAGCCAAAATATAAAGTGATCCGTGCGACGCTATAATAGGCATTACCCATTTTATTTATACTCAAGATAAAGCTATTGACTACTCCATTCGTATGTCTTCCCCCGCGAGTTCTGAATCCCATCGCCTAACATAACCCTTACCATTCGCGTTCTCACTCAAAGGAACTCTAAGCCGGTAAATTATTGCACCTGACCTTAAAGTTCAGTTATCCTCTCTAACGCGGAGTGGAGTGCATTCTGAAATTACCAGTAATTCCAAACTTGAATTCTAACCCACATTCAACACGCACAAAGATTGGCCTGATGGCCATTATTATTGTAAGACTTCATTTTTTATTCAACTGCTTGTGACTCCTTTTAATAATTATTTTTGCATAAAATTTTACTCTGCATTAATGCCACCAAAGTTTCTTGATTTAATTTGTATCAAATACCGAGTTAGAAGCGTCTCGTCTCCTAATTGTAATCCTGCTAGAGAAACTACGAGTATTAGCAAATTCACATTCACAGTTAGTATCCTCGCTATCCTGAGATGCCTGAATTCATTCACTTTAGAGCTTAAGTGATGGCGGAAATATTTCTAGTAGAAGCTTGTTTTTTATAGGATTTATCACCGAATCAAGACTCCAGTCGACAACTAACCACTCCCGATGTCTCTTTACTTCGCTAAAGCTGGAAGTGGTGTTTACATTCAGCAAGACTAGAACCCTCGTGTAGAAACTGCTACTAATATATACAACATTGCAAATACTACATAAACTTCGAAACTAAAAGTTCCACTTAAATTTTCCATAATTTTACCTTTCACAATCAAGTTATTTTCTTTTTTCTTAAGATCCACCTTGAATCAAGCTCCCATATTTCGTTGAGACAGAAAATTTAGTATCTTTAACATCACAGCTAAAGATAATTCTGGAATTCTTTCATGAAATAAGGTTTCTTGAATTATATTTAAGCGAATGACTTATGGCGCAAATTAATCCTAGCATTTTTGCCACGAGAAGGACGCTGTAAGGCTTACTGTAAATTTAATTATAATGCACAAGCACAGTTGGTACAAAAACTAGCTCCAGAACTCGTTTCTCCTTTATAAAGATGGCATTATAAGATTCGATCTATTTTGGAGCACCGTATTTTTATCGTTGAAAAAAATGGATGTGTATTTTAATGCTTTACAAATTTAGACAATCATTTTTTTCTACTGAGTTTTTAGAACAAAATACTGGCTTTCATAAGGAAATAAATCGACTAAGCCAAATATGGGACAAGAGATTTCTGGAGCAACTTTCGACGGACAATTTATATTCATTGCTTAATGCGTGCATGATAATTTATCGTGTCCAGTACCTTTTAACTATAGTTTGCTTCTGACTTTATTATTTTTTTTTAATGACTGCATCTGTTTAACCTTGATACAACTATGAGTAGAAACATCTGGGCTAGATTTCCATTTTCCAGGGAAGAAAGTTCAAATTTCTAAGCGAATTAATCCCCATTTTTAGGAGTTACATCTAGGAGTAAATTTACAATTGATGTTAAGCAGGTTATTTATATGTTTAAAAAAAGATGTTTAAGATAATTTAAAACATTAGAAACAAACGTCTATGAGAAAGAATCGATCAACTATGGAAATTTACTTGAATCGCAAATCCTGAGAACTAAAGCCTCAATTTACTTTCAGTATTTTATCAACAACTAGTGGTTAAATAATTTACCTAAATCTCCAAATTCAAATGTAAATGCTTCCCAGGAAGATTGGGGTCGGCGCATATCAGCGCTACTTAAAAACACTCAACGCAAAGCTCCCCATCATTATTTTACACACATCTGTCTTACATCCCAATTATTTTATTATTATTATTATCAAGCCACAGTTACTTCTCAATTTACTTCAGGGTTTAGCTCTGAAAAACACACCTAATGTAGATTTACAGTAATTTATATTAATTATTGCCAAAATAAATAATAGTAAATGAGATATTTGGTAACCAGACCATTTAGAATAGAAAATAGTATACTACCAAACAGGGCAAACTATTTATGATATAAAAACTGAAAATCCTATCATGTTCAATAGAATGAAAATTATAACGATCAAAAACACTAGTAAATTTTATTAGCTAAACGAAAAATATAAGGTGCATTTAAGAAGATTCAAGCACAGAATCCGCATAATGTAACTAGCGATTCGCTAGCCTCGCTCAGCTGATTGATACATAACGCCTCACCACGGCCAAACTTTAAACTAAACGACCTCGCGTATTTTTTTTTTTAGAAAGAAACTCAAAATAGTTTTTTTTAAATAATATTTTATCTTAGTTTAAAATTGGTTAGTTTAAATTCACTTAAAATGAAAATTTATTATTGTTCTAAGTTTAGAAAAGGAAGGAGAGCAGAAGAAGCAAATAGACGTATGGTGCTTATGGGATAGGATCTTTAACAAAAAAATGCCCAAGGGGCTTTAAAAAGCTTAAAAGGGGTGACATCAGCTCAAAAGCTGCACTCGAACAGATAGCCCTTTGAATTTGGAGTTAGACCATCCACACATCTCCACATAAAAGGGTAAAAGGGATCCCTGAGAGAAAAGTTGTTGCAGTCTGGAATACTTCTAGCTATTGTGCCAACAACGAGAAGGGCACTGATTAAATATACAAAGCGATAAACAAATTAGCTAGTATATAAATGGTGTTCCATAAAGGGCGCCAAATTTGAAAGGTGAATAATTAAAACGAACTTTTAGGAACATGGTTATATTCTGCATATTTCTAATGAGTTATGTCTCCCGTTTAGGTATGGAACACAATGTCGGCCATATGTCCACCTCCACTGAGTCTGCATACATTTATGCGCTCCTCGAAATTTCCGATAACTCTCTCACAGATGTGTGGTTCGATGCCTCCAAATCACACCCCTAATTTCAGTCTTGAGTTAAGGAATTGTGCGTGATTTGTTGGCCTATACTTGTGATTTCACATAATACTATAAGAAGAAATCACAAGGGTAAGATCGCAGGACCTTGGTGGCCATTTCTGGTCACCATGCAAGGATATCACTCGTTGTGGAAATTTTTCGTGGAGTAATGCAAGCGTTTGGCGCGAAGTGTGGCAGGTCGCTCTATCCTGCTGAAACTAGAGGTTGTTAATTTCCGTGTCTTCCAAGTTGGGCCATTACTGAGTGGATATCATGTATCGATAGCATTCCCCTTTAATGATAACTGTATTTCCCTCATAATCTTCTAATAAAAGCGGTCCAAGCACTCACCTGCCCAAAAACCACACCACACAGTGGCTTTCAGTGAATGCATTTCACGCTCTTACATTATTCGAGGATTTTAATTTCCCCAAATCGGGCAGTTCTGTTTATTGACAAATCAACTCAAGTGGAAGTGGAGCTCGTCACTGAAAATGATTTTATTTGCAAAACTTTCGTTGGCTGCGAGTCTCTCCAAAACCCAGTCAGCAAATTGCTTCCGCCTTCCGTTGTCAGGTGGCTGAGTTGATTTTTTTTACGCATGCATATGGAGATCTTTATGTAGAATTCGATGTAATGAAGTGGTCGGATGTCCAACTGCTGCAAACATCGGCGAATCGATTTTCTCGGAATCAGAGTGACACTGTCTCGCACAACAGCAATTTGTTGCTCCGTCCGACAAGAACGATTCCACCCGAGCGATTTGGTCATTGCAACTGAACCAGTCGTTCTAAACTTCGTCATGAGTCTGAGAACCGTAGACTCGTTGGGTGCTTCATTTCTTCCCCAAATGGTACGAGGTGTTCAAACTTTTTGCGTCACACTTTCTCCGTTTTGGTAAAATGTCTTCACGATGAGAACGCGATGCTCAGTTGAAACTGCTCCATGACGCACCACACACAGGTATTCTGAAAAAAAACTCTCATTAATCGGAGTGGAGAGAGATAGCAGACATGATATAAAAATGCCCTGAACCTTCAAAACACAAAAGTGTCGCCCAATTCAAATTCGGCGCACTTTATGGAACACCCCTTATAATATATATATATATATATATATATATATATATATATATATATATATATATATATATATATATATATATATATATATATATATATATATAAAAATATATATAAACGGTTCAGAGCAAGCACTAAATATAACATATATTGGCCAACGTTTCGGGCTCTGGACCCGACCCATCTTCTGGGCTCGAACAATAAAATATTACATTCAAGAGAACAATGACACGAACTAGGGGCTAAAGGTGAAAATGTGGGGAATAAATATACAAAATGTACAAATATCCCCCCAAAAGCACAAATAACGAAAAATTTAATTTAAAATATTATCTTCCTCGAAATCTAAATCTGACCGCCTAATAATTGAGTCCCTATTAATTAAACACAATCAGCAAGGTAAGATTCCGGATGATTGCGACAATGACATAATAATCTTTCTACCTAAAAAGGTGTCTTTGTAGACTACCAGAAAGCATTTGATTCAATAGAAACTGTCATAATAACCAAGAAAAATTAGGCTATAGATTCGGTCTACATATGTAAATATCATAAAACACATACCAAAATTACAGATCCTACATTAGGTTGTATTTGGATTCAGAGATCTTTCAATTACAGAAAAGTGTAAGACAAGGAGATACTACTCGTATCTCCCCGAAATGTTCAAATCCTGTCTATAAGAAGTCTTCAGGAGACTAAAGTGGCAAAACAAAGGCATTAGGATCAATGGTGATTAACTCAATCACCTGAAATTCACCAATGATATTTTACGCAGAGCTGATAACCTAGAAGAGATTCAAACAATGTTTCAAGCACTCCACCATGAAGGCAAAAAATGTCGGCTTAAAAAATAAATAGTGGAAAAATAAAAGTGATGACAAACTAACCAGAAGTCGACATGATAGACATTACAATTGACAACGAGCAAATTGAAATGGTAGAATAAATATATCTTTCTAGGTCAATAAATTAAACTGTCACTAGGAAAATAACAAGAAATCCAACGCAGAATTATTCTATGCTGGAAGGCATTTGGAAAGGCAAGCATCGTCTTCAAATGCAAAAAGCACATCTGCCTGAAAATAAAAATATACAACCAATGCATCATCCCAATTACGCACTATGGAGCAGAAACTTGGGACGTAACAAAAAATATACATTCGAACTTAGAACAACATAGAGTCCATGAACGCAATATGATGGGAATGAGTTGTTATGAGAGAAAATCAGGACGGCACAATGAATACAATCCAATGTTCTTTTCCCTTGCCCTTAAATTTTTTTTTCTTGCTTCATTGCTCATTTTAGTCAAATTCATCTTCTGTTGTACTGTATTGTTATATAGTCTGCACTAAGAAGGTTTCTGCATATTTATTTCTGTCTTCAAAAAGTGTTTGAAAGGAAGAAATTAAATATGGTGAAAACCCTGTGGTGGTTGTTACCACCCGTATAACTTGCATTCTCTCTATCTCTGTCTCAGAAAGAGAGAGATAGAGAGAGAACGCGAGTTCTACGTCTTTCCCATATTATATATATATATATATATATATATATATATATATATATATATATATATATATATATATATATATATATATATATATATATATATATATATATAATTGAAAAAGAGAGAGATGGGCAAGATCACTAACTTTGATGATTTTAAAGATCACTTTTATATGAATTGAAAAAAAGTTGTCCTGTAGAGTAAACGAAAAATAAGTTCTTGGAAAAATAAGCCCGATGTATTCTGTTACATCTGCGGCAAATACACCTTTGATCCTAACGGGAATCCAGTCAAAAGTTTCATAAAGCGTTATTACCATGCTTATTTTGGTATGAAACTTGGTGACCAGGATAAATATTGAGTGCCACACAATTTACGGCGGATCATACTCTAGAATTTTATGAAACTGGTGATGAGGGCTATTCAAATGCTGAATATTGGTGAAAAGAAAAAACGTTTGGCAGAAAAGTTAAATTCTGATTGATCTAACCTACACCAATTTGAAGTTGAAATATTGTTAGTTCTGGGTCATTTACTATATTTTACTATTATTTTAGTTACCCATAAAAGATCAAATTTACCGTTTTATATCATCAATACATTTATGTAGTCTGAAAGATATTTGTCGAAAAAATGTAAAAATGTATTAGAGAGACATGAGAAGTAGGAAACCTGTTAAAAATGACACTTAATTTAGTTTGATCTAACTCCAAAGTTGCAAGTAGCCAGTACTCTTTACTCAGTGGAAGGCAATATTCCAGTAGTGTTGCCAGTTCTGGTAACTATTGTAACTGGTAACTGTTTATAGAGCATTTACATTTTATTTGAATGCTAGTAAAGGCTGTGTATCATTTTAGAATAACATATAATTATTTGGTAGAGATTATTTCTTAATCTAAGTGCCATCTTTTCATTTGCAGATATACCTGAGATTAGTGTGACAATGACGAATCTCAAGACAAGGCCAAAATCAAGTTCTCATCTGACTAATTTTGTTGGGACTAGGCAAGAGCTGATGGTGTCTGAGTTACCAACAATATGAGATCTTTTGAGGTACGGCATCTACCTGAGAGAGCAAAGTAAAAATAACCCGAGAAATTATGAAGTGGACCAGCTGGTAAAAGACATGTATCAGGGTTTGATTAATCAGTGGACCAAAGCTAATGCTCTCTTCAAACCACCTGTTGTAAATCAAAAGGTCACAATAATATCAAAGCTTAAGGAGGTGTGGAAGGAGGCAGTAAAAGTTTCCCTCAGTTATGGAAAAATTGATGTAAAAGAGAGGTTCATTGTAAAACTAGATAAGTTATTTGTCCAATTTCCAGTTGTGAGGAATTAGGTTTTAATGGCTGTGAGACTGAATCCCACATTAATTGCTGTTGTAGTAAAGAGAAAAAAATACCTACTAGCGAATTGGCCTTTATTAAAGAACAAAAGAAGGTTGGAAGTAAAGGTACCTTTCAAATTGGAGGTCCTGATATTCCAGAGCATAATAGACAATTAAGAGCTTCAGAAAGGATAGCAAAAAGAAAGAGAAAAAGTAAGGAGGAAAGCGCTGTTTGAGCAGGAAATGCAGCAAGAAAAGAAATTGAGCATTTTTTGACAGAAGGTGAAGATCTGAAGGCAGAAAATTCTTACGGTGACAACAGTTTGGGTTTAGAAGTAACTTTTGAAGCTGTCCAAGAGCCGGAATCTTCCACCAGGAATAGAAAGAATTATGATAAAATTCAAAATATTACTCTTGCTAGTATAAGGTATGGTGTCGGATTGAGACCAACTGCAGCTATAGCAACAACAGCTTTAATAGATGCTGGATTCATCACTGAGGAAGATACAAGTAAAGTAATTGATAAGAATAAAGTTAAGAGAGCACAGGAAAAGCTAATGACAGTTATTAAACATGAGTTTGAGGAAAACTTAAGGAAGGATGTGGGAATTTCTTGTGTTCTCTTTGATGGACGAATTGATGTGACAAATTTTATGATGGAGGCAGAGGGAAGTGGAAGATATTTTCCAGCAAAAACAAAAGAGGAGCATTACTCTGCCATCAGTGAGCCTGGGAGCAATTACCTCTTCCACATTGTCCCAGAAAAGGCTACAAAAGAAGAATCACATGCAGAAAAGATCGCTAAGGCTATGTTTTGATGGCTGAGGGAAAGGGGTATGGATAAAAGCTTAATGGCCGTTGAAGGAGACTCCACGAGTGCAAACACAGGGGTAAATGCTGGATTATGCTAAAAATGGAGCTCCATTTGGGCAGAAAGCTTGTTTGGTTGGTCTGTAACCTTCACACTGGGGAACTCCCTCTTCGTCATATAATTATCAACCTGGATGGCCCAACACTATCTGACAACAGATAGTCCGGACCAATAGGAAAGCTCCTTGAATCTGTTACAGACTTGGATATAAACCCAAATTTCACTCAAATATCTTTAGGTCCTCCTCTTACCAAGATACCTCAGGAAGTGGTGCAAGATCTTTCCACTGATCAACACTACGGCTATAGAATTGTATCGGCAATCAGAGATGGAATGCTTCCTACAGGGCTTTCTCTATTGGAAATAGGACCAGTAAACCAGAGTCACTGGCTGACCACAGCTAACAGACTTCTTCAGCTGCGGGTGTCAAAGCATGAGCTCAAAAGAAAATCCTTTAAGAATCTACGACTGATTGTTAAGTTCCTCATTGGTGTATATTACCCATGCTGGTTTAACATTAAGATTAAACATTCTTGGACCAAGGGACCTAGGCACATTCTTTATTAACTTCACTGCCTTAAGTCTCAGAGAAAGGAGATGTTGGATATTGTTTTGCCAACTGTTAAGAGATCAGCTTGATATGCATACAGTGAAGCCATCCTCCAAACCCTCCTATGCTCTGAAGATAAGGCGGAGAGAACTGAAGAGGTGAAAAGAATCCAGACCATCAGGGGGGAAGGGGACCCAGATACTCAATTGGGAGACTCATTTTAAAGGCTTAGAAGGATACCAGACATCAATTGGGATGCTACTAGGATTGGAGATCTGATCAATTGGTCAGAGGATGTCTCTGAGCCACCTCTCACTTGCTCTTTAAGTACTTCTGAATCGAAAAACTTCATTGACTCTCCTATGAAAGTACCTGACTGGCCTTGGCACACACAGGGCATTGAGAGAGTTGTAATAATGGTGAGTGAGGCTTCTTTCAAGTATTTATCACATGAAAAGAGAGATGGAGGAATCAGGGCACAAGAGACAAGTAGACGTCCGATGTATAGGAATGAGTCAAAGCGAGATTTGTGTGCTCTGGTGAAGCTTAACTTTTGAATATGACCCAAATTGACCCACGCAGCTATATTTGGAGCTTTGTATACGCTTTTATCAGTCAATAAACATTTAAATTTGAGTTTCCTTTATGTTTGTGTGTACTTGGATTAAATAAAAACAGGTTACATAAGCTCGTGACGAAAGGGAAAAATTTACTTTTATTTAAATGCAAATTGATGTAGGCAAGAACAATTGTATAATAAATTAAAGTTCTTTTTCAAAATCTACACCGGAAAATCTATCATTTAAGTACCCCTTATTAAAGGATTTAATAAAAATATATGGTTGCCCCAAAGTAGGACCCACCCTAGCCACACATTATATGCAAAACATACACTGAGTATCTGTCGTTGGATCAAGGTCAAAATGAGTTGTCTGAAGTTTGGAATTCCCATGATTTGGAGGGAGCCAACAACCATGGCAATGACTGGTATTTCAGAAATATGGATTTGACTGGGATCAACAGAAAGAATAGGTGCACCCTAAGTATCCTAATCTTTCATCAGTACCTGTCTTTGGATAACTTCTTTACATTAGTGACGAAGATTCCACCAGTGTTGAAGAAAATGAAGTAGACGCAGTTCTTTCAATGATGCTCCACATCCTTTTTCTGAATAGAAGCTAAATGATCTAATTCGCGATCTCAGCTTGTCAAAGTTCTTTGCCGAACTGTTGGAATCAAGATTGAAGGAAAAACTGTCCTCTGACAGTGCTCGCATCACTTTCTACCGCACCAGACATCAAGAGTACTTCCGATTCTTCTCTGAAGAGAAGGACTTGGTGTACTGTACAGATATTGCGGTGCTTCTGCATAGGCTTGGAGTGCCACAGTACCAGCCAGAATATTGAAGACTGTCCATTGACAGCAACAAGCGATCGCTTAACTTTGTTCTGGCGCAAAAGGGCAACCGGTTTGCCTCTCTACTCCTCGCTCACTCGGCTACACTAAAGGAGAAGTATGAAGCGGTGAAGTATGTGCTGGTGAAAATTCGTTATGATCAGCATGAGTGGTTTATTTGTGTTGACCTGAAGATGGTGAACTTTTTTGTAGGGACAACATTCCTGGTTCACCAAGTACCCGTGCTTTCTGTGCATATGGGATAATAGAGACAGAGCTCAGCATTACACGAAGAAGGACTGGTCTGTTATGGGAGAAATTGCTGCTCTAAAGAGAAAAGAACTTCATAAACAACCCTCTGGTGGACAGAGCCAGGATACTCTTTCCACCGTTGCACATCAAGTTCGGTTTGATCAAACGTTTCACTAAAGCTCTGGACAAGCGTGATGGCTGCTTCACTTACTTCTGCTACGCTTTACCATGATTCACCATGGAGAAGTTGAAAGCTGCGATCTTTGACGGTCCTCAACTCCGTCAGCTCAACAGAGATTCATAGTTTGAAAACCGAGTCAAGGAAGTGGAAATGGAGGCATGGAAGGCTTTTGTTCTGGTTGTGAAGAACTTTCTTGTCAACAAGAATGCCAGGAACTACACATAACTAGTCGCCAATATGCTGACTGCTTTCAGAAACTTCGGATGAATCTGGGATCAATGATGGACGAGCAGAGAGAGATTCCATCAGAAGATGAAAGAGATAGAGACCAGATATCTTGGACCCTGGGATGCAATCATGATGGTTATTACTGATGTACCCTGAAGAGAGATTCCATCAGAAGATGAAAGAGATAGAGACCAGATATTTTGGACCCTGGGATGCAATCATGATGGTTATTACTGATGTACCCTGAAGAGAGACTTCTCTAACGCTGAACATTCTTGGAGTTCGAAGAAACGGAAGTTCATGACCGGAATTCTGAACAATAATAACCTAATATCCAATTTACATGTCCTTACCTTTATTAATATCTACTATTGAATGTACATTAATCAAATTTTGTAACATTTAATTAATAAATTGTGTTAGAAAACGATGTTTTTTATCTTCAAAAAACAGTTTCGGATGAGAGATATTAAAAAAAAGCAACCAAAAATGTAATCGATTAAGTTATAAGATCGGATATTTAAAAAAAAAAATCAATTTATCACAAAACCTTACCTGATCAGAGGAAACCGATGTCATTTTCGGATTCAGCGGTGTAAAATTGTCTTACATCAGTTGAAAAAACTTAGACGATTTACAAGGCTTTTTTGTAATCCAGTGTAATAGATAGGTGGACTATTCTTCTTGAACCAGCATTCAATTCTCACAGCTTAGACACATTTAAAAATCTTGACAATTACAAGATAAATAAATCAAGCTTTAATGAAATAGAATTAAAGCAAGGTCGGATTAAAACCGTTAGAGCACCCCCCCCCTCACATAAGCACTAAAAATTTTGGCCCCCATACATTTGTAGTTCAAAATTTAAACAATTAATAAACCATAAAATAAAGTTTTATTTATAAAAAATTCGAAATTAAACAAAACTTACAGTATGAAGGAAAATAATATTTATTTTTGTATAGTTCCATTTTATTTACATTTGAATCATTTTTCCATACACTTTTTCCCTTGCAAAGTCTTTGATCAAATCCTCATAACCAATCTTACATAACACATCTGCTTCTATACATAATGGAGCCAAGATATTCAGCCTGCTTTGCTGCATAGTTGTTCTAAGGGGATTTTTAATATATTTCAACCGTGAAAAGGAACACTCAGCTGAGCAATTTGTCACCATTAATGTTAAAAATATAAGGAAAGCAATGTCTATATTTGGAAAGGCACACTCAATATTGTCTTCTACAATAATTTTATAAAGTCCTGCATGACTGAAGCTTGTTTTTACATTTTATGTTGCTCTGAACATCTGGCGCACATATAAATGAAACTGCTGAAGCTCGGCTGAGAAATTACTGTTAAAGTACTCTGGGTAAGCATCAATCAGCTGTTGACAGCACTGAGAATACCTTTCAATGTTAATAGAGAATGAAGTGACATTGTATGGCACATCACTTAGAAAAGAAAATCTCTCTGTTATTTCTTTCCTCTCCTCTTCTTTTAATATGAGTATAGAGTTTGTCAACAATTGTGTAAAAGGAGGTGATACGAAATTTATCTCTGACATTCAGATATACTTCTGGTGTATCTCCGCCATTGGGCACCTTCTTTATGATATGTTAGCGAGTTGTAGCTGCCTTGTAATCAGCATCTGATAACATTTGCTTTGCATCTTTTTCATATTTTTCAAATTCATCTCGTGAAGTACACACACAGTTGGTTAGCTAATGATACATACAGATCTGCACATATTTTTAAGTTCACATCCTAATCTTGTAGAACTTTTCTTACTGTGAAAATTCTGCAAAATCTCATTCCAAAAAATTCAATATAAAACGAATTATAGCTCTTGAATATTATCTGCAATATTATTTATTTATCTTCTAGCGTCTCCTTTTTGTGACTGGTCTTCGGCTATATATTCTAATGCTTCTAAAATTTCAAGAAAAGATTTAAAAATTGCTGCTGTTGCTATAGCATGTGCCTGCCATCTTGTATCGGAGAGGGATTTCAAGACACTTTCATTTTTAATACGATTCTTTAAGAATTTTCCACCTATCATAGGCTTCTCAATACGGACAATTTTATTGCCAGCTTACTTCTCAATCTTGTGCTTTAATTAATAAACAGATTTTGTTTCAGAATCGTCTTTTTAAGCTCCACATACTGTATAGAGGAAATGAAGATATCACATAGTTTTTGAAAAACAAAACAAAAAAAAGTTATATTTGTCATTTATTCATACAATTTTAAAACAAAACTATAAAATAAAGACTATAGGTGATATCTTAATAAAGATGCTACAGTTTGTAGAGCATGAAATGATGAATCGAATGCTCTTTGAATCATTGCTCTACAACGAAACATGACAGCCGTAGCGATTTGAATATACTCCCTAAAAATTTTAGCAGGGAAGCGTATTTTTTCGGGTATCTCTTTTTTTATCGCGAAATAAAAAAAAATATATGAGCAAAATTGGGGGGGGCATTTGTAATTATCTATAAGTGAACCAAATTTCAGTACTCTAGCTTTAAAAATAAAAGTTATAAAGAAAGAACTTCCCTAACGCTGGAGTACACATTGCCAGCTTCCAAAAAATAGGCTTTTCTAAACTTCTTTTTTAGAAATTTAGGTATTTTTAAATCGCTATGGATACGTAAGTATTGGTCTTAGAGCAATGGTTCAAAGTATGTACGTTCAGTTCGTCTGTTCAAGCTCTACAAACGTGGAAAGGTGTTTTACGATATCATTTATAGTTTTTGAGAAAAAAGCCATCAAAGTAGCCATAAAATTATAATCTTTTTGAATTTTGTAAAAACCTACGACAAATATTTAGTTTTTAGCCTTGTGTACATAATCCAACTTGCATAATAAAAAATATATGAGAAAATTTAGGACCCTTCGCGATTTTTAAATATCCCCTAAAATGCCGTTTTTTCGATTCTTTTCAAAATATCTCTGTTTCTGTCGGGAAATCGGAAAAATTTACATGAAACATCTTCGATTCAGATTTCAATCTTTTATAAGTGTTTATAAATTTCATCACTCTCGCTATAATAGTAAGAAAGTTAGCATTTTTACCGAAAACATCCCCTTAAAAAAATATTCACGTTAAACGCATTCAAAATATATAAAACGTATTTTACATTTAAATAGATTAAACAACCAGAGCTGAGTGTGCTATTGGCATAGCCATTAAGCAACTTAAAGCAAGAATGAGGTAATGAATGGAGATGCAATTAACACCAGTGACAGTTGGCATCTAAACTAAGAACTTGCGGTGTTTCAAACGCGTACGAGACTTGTTCAAAACTTGTATAACTTCCAATCTGCGGGCACAGTGTACATTATTTTCCAGGATAAGTATGAAACCGGAGAGAACGCTTTATAAACATAACATTCATTTTTCATTAGATTTTGAAAATAGCTATAAATTTAATTAATTTAATAATTTAAATGGAAAATTTGGCTAGGAAAGATTTCTTAGGTGCCCTAAGCATGTGCTTATTTTGCTTATAATAATATAGGGTTAATCTACCACTGAATAAAAATACTATTTAAATAAAATTTACATATGTCTCTCATCATAATGAAATTACATTAGGCAGTTAATAATATTGATTTCCAACAAATGACTTACTTCTAAAAGATTTCTTAAAATTTAAAGCAAATAAGTAACATGATACATCTTTTATTGTAATTTTCATGATCGCATCATTGTTTCGAGTCAACGATCGACGTCGGCAATTTCTTCGTGTGGTCGGTTCTCAATACTTTGCCTGCTCAAGTTGATCATCGCGGTCAAATGTTGGAGAGACGAGCATTGCTCCTGTCATCGCCGTCATTGGGTTGCACAGGATTCTGCCGTTATCGTTTCCTTCGAGGTCTTCGGAGTCTTCATGTGTCGCCTTTGTCGGGCCTTCGTCTCGTCTTCGCAATCGTCGTGTTTTCACAATCATTATCTTTTCGTTTTCATCGCCGTTTGCCAACTTGTTCTTATCGGCTTTATCCTACCTGGTTTCGCTGTTCTTGATGAGTCGTTTCGAAAGATTTCTGTTTAGTGTATTACTTCTATTTAGTCCTTTCTCTCTCATGTAACTCGGAATACATTCTTTCCATCTTTCGGTCTTTCTCTCATTCGGTACTCTCTACCTCCATATTCCTCACTGTCCTTGCTGCATGCCACTCTTCATCTTTACTTCTTGTAATGTACCCAAACCATCTCAATCTTGCTTCTTGTACTTTACTCGATAGTTCGGTTACTTTCACCGATCCTCGAATGTGTTTGTTTCTAACTTTGTCTCTCAGGATCACTCCTGACATCCACCTCAGCATTCACATCTCTGCTACATCAAGCCTTCTTTTTCCGATTTTTTTTCAGTAGCGCTGTTTCCGGTGCATAAGTCATTGCGGGTCTCGATACTCCCTTCTGGACTTTGTGTTTTAGTTTTACGGAGACTCTTCTGTCACAAATTACTTCTGAAACCCTTTTCCACTTATGCTAGCCACATTGTAGGCGCGGAAGGCATTTTTTGTTCTGGTCGTGAAGAACTTTCTTGCCATCGTCACAAACAAAATCAAAGAGGTCACATCCCTGCAAGGTAATCTGAATCAAGTTATTTCCATCTTCAAGCTTTCGCTCTTATCTTTCTCCATCGTCACGTCCTCGCCATCGAAACATCTCCACTATTGTCATTTGGCTTTTTTGATTGTTTTATATATATATTTATATATATATATATATATATATATATATATATATATATATATATATATATATATATATATATATATATATATATATATATATATATATAGTTAAAAGGCCATGTTGTATGCAGGTACTATTGAAGTCCACAGCTGTGGCAGCCTTATTAATTTTAACTTGTATTTTCTTAATATTTCTTACAAGTTTTTTAACGTAGTCTTCGAGGCGAGAAAAAACATCCGCGAATCGACTGACATTCTTTATTCCTAGGCGTCTTTCGAACGTGCTAGGTCATCTTCAGGAAATGAACAGAAATGGAATTATTCACAAATTGATATATATATATATATATATATATATATATATATATATATATATATATATATATATATATATATATATATGTATATATATATATATATATATATATATATATTAGTTTAGTTGGGTAGCAGTCTTTCCTGAATGCAAATTTTGTTGAAGACCATTGTGTATTTTGCCTTAATTAATATCCTTTGGCAACTTTATCTTCTTCTAACTATCTTTTTTATTCCATCTTGTAGATGGTAGATCACTTGCCCAGTATTCATCTCTTTTTTAAATGAATGTGTTTGGTAAAAAACAAACTAAATTGCTAAGCTTTCGATCTTATTCGATCATCTTCGGTGCGTTTTGATATGTTCTTGCCTCCTTTACCGATGTAATGAGGGGAGTAAGGCTCTGACAGAGTGAAATCGATGATATACTCAGTTTTTTAATAGAAGTTGGGATAGTGGAAGATATAGTATGTGAAAATTAAAGTGGGGAGGGGGGCGTATTTTGCCCTAGTAGGGAGGGCATCGCTTTATTTTTTCTTTATTTTTACCTTTGCTTTTGTTGTTTGTTTAAACTTTTTATCCTATGTTTGTGTAATTTCATGAGCTTTAGTGTTCTTCTTATTGTTTGTTTTCAAATGATTAGTTGTACTTATTTTTGTTGCAAATCTTCAGCTTTCAAGACATTGTTAGTTCTAATTGCCAACAATTTACCTCGTGTTTATTGTGTTTTAATAATTGTATTGTTTGTTGTTTTCATTTATATATGTATTGATGTAATGTTCTTATATGTTGTATTGTGTTTTTTCTATATTATATTGTGTTTTTTCTATATATAAATTGGTGTAATGACTTCTTGTGTGCATAATTTTGTGCTCGGGAACCGACGTTGGCGTGAGACTTTCGCCCATAGCCTTGCAAGTATATTAAGCCTGCGGCCTGTTCCCTGTAGCTCAGGAACGACACCCTTCGTTAGAGTGGAACAGACTTTCTTTCCAAGTTTTTGGATGACGACACTGATAGGCTCTAAATGTTTCCTCCTGTGAAAATCTCTCCACCTAAGGTGATCAAGCCTTCTGACTTTGTTGATTATCAGAGAAGCAGTGTTCTGGACACGTTGTAGGCTTTTCATCGAGTTTTTGCTGGCCACTTGAGAAACCACTGCGAGGTAGATGAGCTTAGCTCGAACAAACATCAGAAATATTTTCCTGATGTTGGCCGAGCTAAGATCTCTAAACCTGTATAGCTTGGAGATTTCTCTCCTTGCCAGGTTCCGCCTCTTCGTGTGGTGTCTCAAGTATCCATGGTCGGTGATTTTAAGGCCCAGGACGGTGCCTTCGACGAAGTAGCCGTATATCCTCCCATCTATGATGAGCCGCAATGTCAACTCGTGGCTCAGTGGGACGATCTTGAAATTGTCCCTGTTGGTCCTGATCTTCCATCGTCTCTCTTACTGGTTAATGATGTTGATTTCCGCTATTGTGCGAACCGCCTGCGCCCTTGCTTTCCTCTCCGGTCATGGGACAATTTGAGTGATGTCATCTGCGAATTGCAGATACATCGTGTCCCTGTGCACCGGAGTTGGGAGGTCGATTGTGGAGACCAAATAAAGCAGAGGACTCAGGCAGCTTCCCTGAGGAACACCCGCCTTCAGTTTGAATTCAGGATCTATGTACCCTTCCAATCATGAGACGGGCCCTTCTGTCCATGACGAAGTCACAGAGGATCCTTTCCAGGATTGAGTCTAGCTGGAGGTTCAGGATCTTGTATTAAAGTCCTTCCAGCCAGACTTTATCGAAGGCCTTTTGCACGCCCCTCAACACAATGTCTACATAGAACCTGTTCACTTGGGAGTATGCTACTTTCTCTGTTAGGAACACCAGGGCGGTATCTGTGCCCCTTTTTCTGCGGAACCCATGTTGTTGGGGGTTATGCGCTCCTAACTCGCTCAGTTGAGCTTGTAACCTATCTTCTAAAATCTTCTCAAAGATTTTTCCCTGTATCTCAAGAAGAGAGATCGGGCGATAGTTAGCCACCTGGTTAGGGTGGGGGGGCTTGTTTCCCTTCTGTGTAAAGATGATTTTGGCAATCTTGTACCCGTCAGGGAAGTAGCCTGTATTCAGAGCAGCGTTCATTGTGTTCGCCAAACCCTGAATAATTTGCCTTGGGGCATTTACGAGGTTATTCTTCGTAATCCCAGACCAGCCTGGAGCCCTCGGCTTGAAGAACCTTATTGTGTTCAAGGTCTCTTCGACAGTTATTGGGCATCCGTAGTCAACCATCACTCTTTCCTGAGATACTTACGGGTGTGGGTGGGTTCTATGTATCACTGTGCCGAGGTTATCGAGCAATTGGTCTTTGAAGGCCAGGTTGAAGTCATCGTTCTCTTCAGGTGATATAGCGAAAATCTCTTGCCAGTGAGCTCTAAATTTTCTCGAGAGAGACTCTGGGTCCTCAATGATGTCGTCTCCATCTTTGATTTGGGTTCTGGGTCTGGGAGGCAATCCCCTAATTCTTCGGATGTTATTTCAAAACCTTACAGGATTGTTCTCCCTGCCCAGCCTCCCAATGCTGTCATTCCAGATTGTTCTTTATTTTTCAATTGTTATGTTTTTTAGTTCCTTTCCTAGATGTCTCATTCTGGCTGTCCTTTCCCTATTGGTTCCTGTCATGCCGATCTCATCATAGATTTCTCTATGTTCCCGGGCGATTTCTCCCATCTCGTCCGTCTACCTAGGTTGTGGGAGCAATTTATAGGAGATTCTGGAACGCATCTCTCGTCGGCTTGTATGAGGAGATTGGTGATCTTGTTTATCTCCTCATCAATCTCTTCGAGATTAGCGTCTTCCAAGTCAGTTGGATGGTATGTACTGAGTATCTCTCTATATAGCTCCAAATTAGCTTTAGCGTAACTTTTCCTAAGTGGAACGGGCTTGAGTAGTGCAGCAAGCGAAATCGTGGTGAGAATCGGAATATGGTCGCTTGGTACCACTGGTCTGGGCTCATTGACGATGTTGAAGGGTAAGATTTTGCTCGTTAACCAATGTTCTGTTTAGTTGCCGAACGTTGTGTTAAGAAGGTCGAGAAATCTGGCCCGGCCCTCTGGAGTCTGTCTCTTTCAAGTAGCAGCTCCAGGTTTCTTCCCCTTTCGTCGGTTCTTCCGTAGCTTGATGCACCGCACCTGGCATTTAGATCACCACCAAGCAATGCTAGTTTCCCGCGCCCGAAGAGAGTGTAAAAGTTAGGGATCGGCAGGTATTTACGTCGTGGAGGTTGATAGGCAGCCGCCACGGTCAAGTTTCCAACCAGGGTAGGTATTTCTATAGTCACAAATGATTCATCTAGGTTTGGGAGTGTTCTGTATGTTATGTTGTTTCGGATCGCGATGGCAGCGTCATCGTATCATTCCTGTATGTGGTTTTTGTTTATAACTGTGTAGTTTGGTATCTTTATTCTGTTTGTGTTAACGCCGTGTTCAGTGATGAGAATTAGGTCGGGATACACTTTACGAAATATGTTTCCGTAAGGAATGTGTTTCCCTTCCCATCTATTGACGTTAACTATGAGTAACTTTAATGTATTGTTCGTGTTTCCCATATTTGTGTTGTCTGGTGCTTGTGTGTGTGTGTTTTTCTTCTTCTAGTGGTTTTTGTTACGTGTGTTTTTCCGTTCCTAATTCTGATAAATTCTGCCTCGTTTACGGCGAAGCAGGGGTCTCTTTAGAGTTTTATTTTGGCCTCCATGAACACTGTGTCGATTAGCGCTTCCTGGTCTGGTGAATTATAAAACCATTTTAGTATGCTAGTTTTTACTCCTTCAATGGTTTCTCCTATCTTGGGGTCTTCTGGGAAGGAGGTTTCAGCTTTTCTGTAAAATTTAATATTAATCTCATCGCCATCGTATTTCTTGTTCTAACTAAAATTCTTCCTTAGGGTCTTTCTCCTCGCTCTCTCATGGATCTTAGGAGGCTGAGAGCACTCTTGTTCATCCTCAGATGAAAAAGCAGAGCTTAAGATGTTGCCCTCAGTCTGCTTGATTCTTCTGGCTGATCTTTTCGCACTCTCTTTCCTTTTCTTCTTCGCCTCAATTCTGGTGTCCCTGTTTGGGGACCTTTGAGGGGCTGGGGTTGATTCCGGGTTCTTATTCTTTACCTCTCTTCCTTTTTCGTCTCTTGGGAAAGCGGTCGCTGGTGCTTCTTCCTCTGGGCCGTATTGCATCTGGAGGACTTTCCCTGATGGTGGGTTCTCCGGGAACCACATCTCTGCTAAGCCATTGTTTATGAGCATGATGTTCAGCTCTTTAGCGAAGCAGCTGGGGTTTGTTGAATTGAGGACATGGGCATATAGAATGCAAGTGAGGATTTTGGTTAAGTTTTTATCCCCCTCACTTACCTTTAAATATGTAATTTGCACAGGGATGTTCTTTTCATTTCCTGAAGGGGTGGCTTTAGCCGCTTTGGCGTAGGAGGTGTTCGTCCTCCTAACTTCTTCTGCCTTCTTCTCTTCTGCCTTTCTTTTCAAGATCTCCTTTTTTTCTGGGGCAGGACATCGCCATTGCCCCATGTCTTTGTCTGCATTTTGGGCACTTCTTTTCTATGACTGGGCATTCGCGCCAGCCGTGGCTTTTTTGGCTACATCTGAAACAGGTTGACTCCTGCTCTTTGCAGTCCTTCGTGGGGTGGTGCTCCAGTCGGTAGCATCTGAAGCAAATCTGCACAGAGGGGAATTCTTCCCGCTCGATCTATTCACCACTAATCTTCGCGCTGAAGAGAAGTAGCCCTCTCTACTTAGCCTTTGTCGCCATCTCTGTGTTTGCGAATATGATTTTAAACACGTGGTGGTATTTTGTGTTATCTCGTTTGTTTTTAAATTTAATAAACTCAGCCACCCTCATCCATTTCTGATTTTTCTCGATCTCTACCTTAATTTCTTCTTTGTTGTGCTGGCCGATCCAGGGGTCCAGCCTTGTGCACACTACACTCTTGTGTGCTTGGATCCGAGGAGGCGTGGTTGGTTGGAGGTTTATATTCTTGAGGGTTTTAATCCCTCCCTCCTTTGTGAGCGCTTCCACGTCTTTTAGAGTGAAATAAAACGATTTTTAAGGGGTATTTATTCCGCCTAGGTTGAACGTAACGTTAGAGGAAATGGGCCACTTCCATGTCCGTACTTTTTCTATGTACTTTAGTGATATAGCTGCCATTGATATTTTGAACCTCCACGTCCAAAAAAGGAAGTTTATTGCCCGTGCTCAATTCGTAAGTGAATTTTATCACGAAGTTATCCTCGAAATGCTGCTTGATGGTTATCAGATGTTCTTCGTTTGGGACGTTGATATAGATGTCATCTACGTATCGACAATATGTGTGCGGCTTATTTTCCATGATGTCCAATAATCTCTCCTCAAGTTGACTACCATCCTACAATGTCTCCTCCAAATCTTAACCAAAACATCTTAAATAGCATGTTAGGTTCATGCACATCAGAGGTGCCGTTCAGTACACCGGACGGTAAACTATACACGCAAGTGGATGGAGTGACTATGTGGTCACCCTTAGGGCCGACTTTCGCAAACTATTACATGGGTCAACTTGAGGAGAGAATATTGGACATCATGGAAAATAAACCACACACATATTTAATCATATTTAGTGAAACAAATCAAATTTAGTGATAATTAATATAGCGAAAATAGTGAAGTAAATAAAAAAGGTATAAATATAGCAAAAAAGTAAACAATTAGTAAATTATAGACAGTGATAGAAAATCTAGTTTTAACGTATAGTTATGAATAATTAAAGTGTAACTAAGCGAATTTAGTCCAAATTAATCTAATGGAAATAATGTAGTAAATAAAATAAGCAAAAATTAAAAATTTGTAAATTATGTATAGTGATTTTTAAATAAAATTTTAGTGTTAATTAATTTAATGCAAAATAATTTAGTGTAAGACAACAAACGGACTTAATTAAGCATCAAAAGCTACCAGCAAAATTTAATGTGTAGTAAATTTAAAGTGAATTATAATTAACTAACTAATAGGTATTAACTTTATGTAAATAAAGTAATGCAGATATATATTTAATTCTTTGAACAGCATCAAGTACAACATTTAAATTTTGTGTTTTCTCAGTTTTAAAGATGATATCAGGCAGATGGCGTCCACTATTCTCAATACAATGCGTTAATCGAACTCGGAAGTTTTGTTCAACTCTTTCCAGCATAGCTACGGGTATGTTGGCGACAGCTTGACGAATGTTGTTCTTTAGGTGAGCCAGGGTCCTAGGACGATCGTTGTAAACAAGTGATTTTAGATAGCCCCATAAAAAATAGTCCCAGGGTACTAAATCAAGTGACCGTGCTGGCCACTGCAGATCGCCCCTCAAGGAGATGAAGCGTCCTGGGAAGTGTTGCCGCAAAACAGTCATTGACACACGCGCTGTGTGTGCCGTAGCACCGTCCTGGTGAAACCATATATCTCCCACATCCATCTGATTGAGGGTTGGCAGGAAAAACTCCTGAATCATGTGGACACAACGGTCAGAAGTCACCGAAACTGTCCGTTCATTTTCTTCAAAAAACCATGGACCAATTATTCCAACTCGCGATAGTGCACACCAAACATTTATACGTTGTGAATGTAGGGAACGCTGATAAAGTTGTCTGGGGTTATCAGGGCTCCAATAGCGTATGTTCTGCCTATTTACAGATCCCGAAATATGGAAGTGAGCCTCATCACTGAAGAAAACAAGTGTGTCATGAGGCATGCCAAGAAGCGCCTCACATGCATTTTCTCGAGCAACCAAATCGCGTGGATTAAGTTCCTGCACCACAGCTAATTTGTAGGGATGAAATTTTATTTCTTCATGAAGGATTCGCTTTACAGAACGAGCAGACAACCCAACAGTAGCTGCATATTTGCGGGCAGAACGCTGAGGGGAGCGCAAAACAGAATGCCTTACTGCATCAATGTTTCTGAGTGAACTTGCTGTTCGTGGAAGCCCAGGGGTTTTTTCTTCACATCATCAGTTTCCCTGAAGTTTTTTATCCATGAAACAATCGACTTCTGGCCAAGAACATGACCACGGGGCGCAATATTGAAATGAGTACGGAATGCACGTTGCGTGGCGATGATTGAGCGACCGGTAGAAAAGTATGCCTCGACAGCGAACGCGCGCTCCACCTTCGTTCACTTCATGATGCTAACTGAACAAAGCGACACGGATCTACAGTACAACTTTTCGCCCCGCCCTTTTGAATGTGCCTATCCCTACCCTCCTTGGAGCGACCATCGTTTCATGGCGCCAAATTAAAATAAACAAGTTGCTCTGCTCCACCCTGTATTAGAATTGTATTTAACTCCGAAAAATTCAATTGGTAATGATTTCCATGTCTCCGGGAAGCTATCATTCCTACTTCTACTCAGTACTTTTACCTCCTCTGCTAAAATCTATTTTCACCACTGTTTCTCTATCATTATTACTACAATGTTTATAATTAATGTTATAATTATGCTGCAATGTATGTAATTACTTTTTGTATTTATTTACTTAATAAACCGTTGAACCGTTGTTGGTACATAGATAGTACGCGACCTCCTACGACACGGATCTCTTCTCAAGCTCTCCTAAGAAGTTTATCACCGGCAAAGGAGGGAAAGTAGAGGGAAGCCATTTCAAAAACGTGAACTTGCCACACTTTTTTTTCCCACGGGGATACCAAAAATCGAAAATAATTTACGGAGCCACACATAGCACATAGCTGACCCATGTCTGGCTAATCTCGATGAGGGTGCTCCCTTGCTCCCTCATCGGGGCAAGGAAGCGGAAATAAACTGAACTGCCATTCATTTAGTCTCGCTCCAACTATGTCGGTCCACTTTGATAGACGAATTTGGAGACGTAAGGGAAAGCAGGTATGAGGATTAGCCCACTGTGGAACTTTACGGAAGAGACCACCCAGTTACGAGGCGATGCTGAAAGCTTTGGGGAAGAGTTCGCTCTAATCTTTAAGGGTAGTTCCTGACCAAGACCATAGAGGGACATGTAACAGCCCCTGTGTAAGTTGTAAGCAGCATCGATAAGCAAACCCCAGACGAGGCGGCACCCCCGGGTGGTGGTAGTTGACTCTATTACCACCCATCATTAAGTCCGCCACTTTTCACCCGTCTGAGGGGCCTCCCCGGGTTCACCCACCACCATTCATTCATTTCATCCGGTAGTCCATGTTCATGGAAACTTTCTTGCAACGAGGAGGGGGCGGCTCTCAAAGCACCCTACCAAAAAGAAGAATTGGACCTTACAGTAAGGGAAATACAGCGACGAACATCCAGAAGCCACAAGAAGGAAACAGCAACCCAGCCGCAATGGACGACCGAGAAGGAGCGAAGAGGGTCCTCTTTCGCATCCTCCCCGGCCGGAAGAAAGCCTCCTGGGAACAGACGCTGAAGAGCATATATGCAGACATAAGAGGGGTCCTCCTACGACTTAAAGACCAATACAATGATCACGTGGAGCTTTGCGACACTGAAAAAGACCTCGATCTCCTTCTGAGTGAGGATGCAGCCAAAAAACTCGGCAAAATCGGACTTGCACCCCGGACGCCACCTGACGTGCAAACAAAAAGGTCCGTAATATGCCGACGTCTTGACTCATGAGTAAGTAAACATACAGCCCAAGAAATAAAAGAAGAACTAGAAAGAGAGCAAGAATGGGCAAAGGTTGAGTACGTAATCAAATTTAAGGACCAGAATGGAGAAGATCATATTCACGTCTTTAAAGTGATCTTCAGTTCTACGAAAATCTCAAAGAAAGCCACCGAACAAGGAGTCCTTGCATTCTACACGAAAGTCTCCCCCGATCAAATCGAAATAGAAACATTCGTGTCAGTGCAAGTGTGCTTTACACGCTACGCGCTAGACAAGCACCCAACCAAGGAATGTGCCTTTAAAGGAAAAGCATGCTCTGAATGCTCAAGCCAAGATCACAGGTGGGACGAGTGCAGAAGCACAGAGAAAAGATGCTTAAACTGCGGAAATGGGCATAGATCTCTAGCCATGTTATGCCCAGTCAATAAAACAACTAATTCGGAAGAAAAAAAAAAGCTGAAATTAACACAGAGAAGGAAAGAAAGAAAAACACCTCCTACACCGCAGCAACAGCTAACGGAAGCATCTCTACACCCGCCGCACAGACCACAACAGTCAATATCGAGGGTAGCATGAGGCCTGACTTAATTATGTGCATAATGCATGCACACTTTGTCAACATGGCGAGCCCGAGATCATATGCAACTGAACTGAACACCATGCTTGAAAAAAACGGGCTAAATAAAATGTGGTTCCCGGAGAACCCATCCTCGAAGGAGTTGTATAAAATAAGTATGACTACAAAGGACACTACTAACCAAGTAAAAGAAGAAGAAGAAGACAAAAGTGAAATGCAAACCGAATCTGAAGAAGAAAACACAAAAACGAACTCAGAAAAAAAAATAAAAAATGACCACCCAACACTTCAACATCAAAATTACGGATCCCATGCTTACCCCGATCCGAAGCAATATAAGCAGAAGGAAATAGTCGATGGACTAGTCAAGGGAAAATTTAGATCGGAATACGAAGCAGACGCAGACGAAACGGAAGTTCACAATTCACTGAAACAGGGTATGTTATACATCGCCCCGGAATCATGCAGCAACATCTCGTGCGGTGAATTTAAAAAATTAAAGTCAGGTAGAGACCCCAAACAGATATAAACAACAATTGACACGTATCAACGTAGAATTAAAATATTGACCTTGAACGTTAACGGTTGGAAGGAGAAACGGATAATCTACTTTAACATAATAAGAAAGGAAGACCCAGGCATAATGATCCTGACAGAACATGGCATGACCACAGAGACGGAAACAATAAAAATCCCCAATTATAAATTCATAACAACCAACTGCTCACAGGCAAGATATGACGAGTCATTTTTAGCAGTGAAAATAAAAATGACCACAGGTGATCTGGTCATAGCCGGGGCCTACCAACCCTCAAGATGCTCGTACCTACCGATACCCAATTTTATTAAGCTCTTCCGTAGACAGGCCTCAACCTTTCTAGACGGATACCTTAACGCAAGGTGCAGGGAAGCAGGGTACACGACCAATACAAATGGAACGGGAAAAACCCTACAACTCCTAATGCAAAGATGCCTACTCCACAGAGAAGGACCAGACTTCCCTACTTATCTCACAGCCCGAGCCTCGACTACCCCAGATATTATTTTAACGAATCAAAACTTAAATCTAAATCACCACACACAGCCAGGCCCCGCAACCCCCTCCGATCATTTAAGCATAATTAACACCGTCTCAACTTCGCCCATTCAAATAAAAATAACACGCAGAAAAGCAACCAGCAAAACAAACTAGGATGGATACAGACAGTACTTAAATACAATAGAAACTGGACCCCTTAACAACCAAGGTAAAAAGGAAATAGATGACCAACTAAAATTAATTACCAGAAAAATCAGAGAGGCGGACAGTATACACACCCCAACAATAGAGTACAGATCCATACCTGCACCTAGATCGACCTAAGAGATCCAAGATGAAATGTAAGAATTTCAAAACATAATAAATGAAATCAGGGTATCGAGAAATACGATGGAAAGGTACAGAAGTATTATCACAATTAGAAGGAGGATAGACACCCTCATCAAGAAAAATTCAGACAGTCTCTCGGATAATATAATAGGCAAAATGGAAATAGAAAAGGATCCAAGGAAATTCTGGCAAAAATACAGGAAATTACGCGGATCACAGCCAAAAGAGGAAATAATCCTGAAAAATACAGAACCAGAAAGTAGAACAAAATGAGGAACTTCAAAAACATTTCCGAATACACTGGAAGAAACTTTTTTTCTATTTCACCGGAAGAAAACCAAGAATTCGACCAAAACTACGAAGAAGAAATCTTATATAGCCTGGAAATACAACGTGAACGTACTATACCGTTAAGAAACGTTGGCGAACAAAGACACAATCCCATGGGGTAAGGAAAGCCTTTTACAATGGATGAATACCTAACAGCCTTAAAATCCTTTAAACAAAAGGATCCAGGACAAAGTGGGATACCCAAAGCTCACCTAATCAATGCCCCAGAAAATGTGCACGAATCGGTAATGAAGATCTTCAATGCCTGCCTAAATATGGGATACTTCCCCCAATCATTTAAAACTGCAAAGATGATCTTCCTGCCGAAGCCGGGCAAACCAAAACATCAAGTTGGAAGCTTCCGTCCTATCTCGCTCCTGGAATTTCTAGGCAAAGTCCTAGAAAAGCTCCTTAACGAAAGGTTGATCAACCATCTAAACATAAACAATCTATACAACCCACAACACCACGGGTTCCGGAGCAAGCGAGGGACGGTCACCGCGCTAGCAATCATTACCGAAAAAATTGCTACTGAAACAGCGCGAAGCAACAGAGTTGACATTGTACTACGTGATGTTGCTAAAGCCTTTGGCAAGGTGTGGTTTCCCGGCCTAAAAGCCAAAATCTGTGACCTTAACCTGGAAATAAACCTCTGAGAAACACTCTGCAGCTCTCTAGACAGGAGGAAAGCAGTATTGCAGATAAATAGCAAAACGGGCGACGCAATCAATCTGCAAACGGGTGCCCCACAGGAAGGGTGCCAATCACCAACACTGTACACAGCGCACACCAGAGACCTTCCACATCCAACTGATGAACGTTCGATGTATATACAATAAGCGGACGATATCACTCAGATAGTGACCAGTGACAGGAAAAAACCCAATAGAAATTAAAAACCTAAATGATTACGAGAAAAGGAATAAAATAAAGACAAACAAAGATAAGTTCAAACTAATACCCATGAACAGAAGGAAAAAAGCCACTGTGCGTGCAGATGGAGAGGTATAATTTTTTTCAACACAAGGACGTGTCCTCGGTCTAAAATTAATAACATCTACCACAAAAAATCCTCGAAGCAAAATCAACCTTATCAGCACTATACAGATTCAGACAACTATCAACCAAAAATAAAAGAAAATTATACCTTAGTACAACCTAAGCTCCTATATCCAATAGTACCACTGAACGCATTAAGTAACTCCCAAATCAAGAAGATCCAGGGAGTCCAAAATCAAGCCACTAGATTCATAACAAATACAAGATTAGATTACATACCAGCAGAAGAACTCCACCGCAGATCTACTATGGAACCCATAAACACACTCTTACAAAAAAGAGCAAGAAAACTGTGGGAAAAAATTAAAAATACAATACCACAGAATATAATAGACCAAACCATCGTACAAGAAGAAGAGATCCGTCGTGCTCATTATAAACAACGCTTCAACGGAAGCCTGAGAAAAACATTAACAAACGTCACTCCAATCTATAGGTAATAAATTATAGAACATAAATGTAACTACCAGAAACGTAACAACTAAAAAAGGACAACCGATTATGACTACCAACTATACAACTCCAATGAGAATCCCGATGAGGAACTAAAAGTAATTACTGACCCTCCAAAATATATATATATATATATATATGTATATATATATATATATATATATATATATATATATATATATATATATATATATATATACAGATAATAGTATTAATAATTAAATAAATCAAATAAAAAAAGCGAAACTAGAACAAAAAATAAATAAAACAAAAATAAAAAAATTATACAGACGCTCTATTGAGCAAAGGAAAACAAAGGCTCCAATGCTTAAAATAACAATGTATCTCCAAAAAAATTCTAAAAAAAAACCACGAAAGTGTTAGCCAGGCAACCTGGCACAAATCTCTAACATCTTCACCTATCATCCTACACACATTAACACACACACCACACTTTAATTTCTATATATCCTATCTCACTCTCTCTACACATTCTAACTTTATTCATCTTATGCTCTTATGCTTTCTTTCACTCTGTCAGATCTTCACTCCACTTATTACGTCGGTAAAGGAAGCAAGGGCATATTAAAACGCTCCGAAGATGATTGAATAAGATGGAAAGCTTAGCCATTTAGTTTGTTTTTTACCAAACACATTCATTTTAAAAAGAGATGAATACTGGACAAGTGATCCACCATCTACAAGATGGACTAAAAAAGATAGTTAGAAGAAGAGAAAGTAGCCAAAAGAAATTAATTAAGGTAAAATACACAATGGTCTTCAACAAAATTTGCATATATATGTAAATACATATAGTACAAGAGAAAGAAGAATTGGACGCGAATGAGCAAATGTGCCTTCACTGTGCCGCCCTCTGCTCTCTTTGATTCTGGGTTCTTCTAATGTCCCTTTCTCTTGCCTTTAAAAATCTCCGGTTTCTTGTCTCATTTGCTCATTTGCGTCCAATTCTTCTTTCTCTTGTACTATATGTATATATAATCTGCTATACAAGGTTTCTGCATCTTTCTTTCTGTCTTCAAATTTATTTGAAAGGCAGAAAATAAAAATGGCGTAGCCCTGTTGTGGTTGTATTATCACCCGCAGAACCTGTATTTGCTCTTTCTTTGTATATATATATATATATATATATATATATATATATATATATATATATATATATATATATATATATATATATATATAGAGAGAGAGAGAGAGAGAGAGAGAGAGAGAGAGAGAGAGAGAGAGAAATTTGTGAATAATTCCATTTTTGTTCATTCCCTGAAGATGACCTAACACGGTCGAAAGACGTCTAGGAATAAAGAATGTGTTTGGCGGATGTTTTTTCTTGCATCAAAGTCCCCGTTAAAATTTTTTTAAGAAATATTAAGAAAATACAAGTTAAAATTAATAACGCTGCCACAGTTGTGGACTTCAATAGTACCTATATATATATATATATATATATATATATATATATATATATATATATATATATATATATATATATATCAGAACAATTGTTAAATCCAATGACAGATTTCAAATATGTTATAAAACCACTGTGGAGGAGCGTAATATTTATTATCTCGAGACCAGTTTTGGTATGGAGTTTGTCATGCCAGCCTCAGTCGAAAACTAAGAATACATGCAGTCCCACCAAGCATATATATATATATATATATATATATATATATATATATATATATATATATATATATATATAGTTTACAGAGATCCAATTGGAGTTCCTAATCAGAGTGTGTGAATTTGTACTGATTAAACTTCGTATATATTTTTTAAAAGGAGGAAAATATCCCTGCTCCATCGTGATGAGACTATCAGGACAATTGTTAAATTCAATGACAGGTTCCAAATATGTTAATAAAACCACTGTGGAGGAGCGCAGTATTTATTATCTTGAGACCAGTTTCGCCATGAAGTTTGTCGTAAACTATATATATTGTATGCTTGGTGGGACTGCATGTATTCTTAGTATTCGACTAAGGCTGGCATGACAAGCTTCATGCCGAAACTGGTCTCGAGATAATAAATACTACGCTCCTCCACAGTGGTTTTATTAATATATATATATACATACACGCAACTTTGCAGGCCTTTTTTGACCTTTATGCGTTTACTGTGTTATGTTATATGGCACTTAACGTGACATAAAATAACGATTTTACGTGCAAAAGGGCCAAACTGCCATCGAAGTGGCGAGGATATATAAAAAAAGAAAGACTAAAAATACAAGAAAAATCGAGAAGTAAGGCTCACAAAATGACGATGTGTCAATGCCAAAGAGCTGTCTATTCCCTTGTCACCTCTTCACCATTGTCATGTCTTCGCCAAGGTCACATCTTCGCCCTCATTAAATCACTGAAACAGAATCTAAATCAAATTATCGTCAACGTCAAGACTTCGCCCTCATCACGCAATCGCAATTGTTATGTCTTCTCCATCGTCAAGTCTTCGTCATCGAAACATCTTTACCATCGTTATTTAGCGATCCTTGTTTTTGTTTCGATTGTTCTGTATATTTTTCTCTTTTTGTTGTATATATATATATATATATATATATATATATATATATATATATATATATATATATATATATATATATATATATATATATATATATATATATATATCCAAAGAAGTACAGTAATGTACATGTAAATGCAGGAAAGAAACCACAGTGTTCGGATCAATTTATTTGCGAAACCAGGTTTCGACGGAGACCGCATCTTCAATCGCTGGTAAACTAATGAGTACAGAGATACTTATTACTTAACTTAGGGGCAAACAAATTTAGAAGTCGGAATGTAATTACGAAGGGGAGGGGGTGTATGAGGGAGCAACAGAATTTTTAGTGTTGTGCAAGTCTAGTCGCAAGCGACTCTACATATCACTATGTCGGTCGGTCGGTCGGTCCGTTTGGCTTTTTTTATGTTTTTGTAATAACATTGTAACTATTCGGCCGATTCTAATGAAATCTGAAACACTTATGTTGTTTTACATTCTCTTTCGAATGATATAATTTCTAAAGTCTCCCCCGCCACAAGGTTAGTCCGAGAATTATTTTTCTTTAGCAATAACATCATAACTATTCGGCCTATTCTAACGAGATTTGAAATCTTTATATTGTTTTACATTCTCTTTCGAATGATATAATTGACAAGGTTAGTCCACGAATTATTGAAAGTTTTGTAGGTCGTAAGGTCATAAATCAAAATAAGTGAGAGCACGCGCCGTTTTGGTCAGCAGACCATGTTTAGTAGAGGAAGGACAAATCACTTGCTTATCGAGGGATTAGTGTTGAATTGCTCATCGGAAGTATTAAATTTTTTAATTTCCTTTATAAGAGCTGATTATATTAGGTGCTTATATATATAATTGTGAGAATTATAAATTATTTTGGCATTACCCATGTCAATTGAATGGTTTTCATTTGACATGTGGAGAAACAAACTAGAAGAAAGACTTCCACGTCATGCCGCATTTGTGTTCCTTCATTCTCTTGGAGAATCTGCTGATTTCGCCAATGTATACTTGATTTCAAATTTTGCATGGAATATAATAAATGTCCTGTTTTTTTATCGGTGGATCTATTTTTAGACAGACTCTTTCGGATCGTTTTTTCGTATTGAAAGGCAACATTGATTTTGTTGGCCCGTGCCAACTTTTTAAAATTAATTAATTGGGATGAGTATGGGAATGTAATATAATTATTATTATATTAGGTGGTGAGTAAAAGTTGGTTCTGGCTTTATAATGACATTTTTCTATGAACCAAAAGAGATACTGCAGTTCAATGAATGTTTGGATGGTCGCGTTGATTTCATCCTGCAGGAAACAAGGATCACATATGCGATATGCTCTCAAGAACAGGAAAGAAACTACAGACCTTTTGACTGATTCGTCGTGGCCAGAGAAATAGTGAATGTAGGCATTAGAGTTGATTGGTTTCCGGTAAACAGAAAAATATGCTTTGTTCTTACTTTAGAAATTTTGACATCAATAAATAACAATGATTTGTTTTGTTCCCATTCTACTTTAAATGTAATGGTAGAGGTGAATATTGTTTAATTGCTTGAAGAAAGAATAAGATGCGTTATCATTGATAGGCCATGTAGCGCATACATTATTCACATAGCGGAATCAGGTTATGGGATTAGGTAAAATAGGAGAGAGGAGGTGTTTCTCAAAATTTTCCACGAATATATTACATAAGATTGGAGAAAGGGGATTACCCATATTCAGGCCATATTTCTGTCTCTAAAAACAATCCTCAGCTTTAAACACATTGTCTGTAATGCACAAACGAACCAACTTTACAATTTTATTACATGTTAAGGGTAATGTTAGGTTAGACAGGATCAAGTTTTTAATAATGACATCAAGGTCTTCATCAACGGGAACTTAAGTGAAAAGGCTATTAACATCAAAACTTTAGCAACTGCTTATTAGATAGGTCAACCTCTTTAATTTTATTAACAAAATCGCCATAATGGATAATGTGAGCTTCGAAGATGCTACCAACTAATTTGGATAGGATGTTCGCTAACCACTGAGAAAGTTTGTACGCGTGGGATCCTACGCTGAAAATAATCGGTCTAAGCGGATTACTGTCTTTATGTGTTTGCGGTTAACCATAAATGTACGGCAAAGAGGGATTATGCACTTTAAATTGTTGAATTAGATCAGAGTGTCCTTTGAGAGTATCTTTGAGAGAACTATTGAACGATTTAGTTTTATTTGCCAGTGGATCATTATTCAGTTTTCATAAGTGTTCCAATCATTTAGCAAATCATTGAATTTAGCAGAATACTGATCACTGTCCATAATGAATATCTGATTAGTTTTGTCAGATTTCGTAAGCACAATATCCTTGTTTTGTTTAAGCGTTCTTAAATCACTTAATAAACGAAATGGGATAGATGCAAAGATATGATCGTAATTTAAGACACCAAGTAAATAACCACTGATAAAGTCACTATTAATATCGGCTATTTTTAGATTTTTCAATCGATACTAAATGTTCAACATTTAGTTGATCCAAAAGACACGAGGACATTACGTTGCCCTGCTGCGGGGCCGAAGTCTCGTTTCAACGCCATGGCTCCTGTAGAACCCGGAAACCAAGAGAGGTCGCCAACAGATAATAATGATGCAAATGAATAGAGGCACCACGCGACAGGAGTGGAATCACTACCATAAATTCCATTGCCCAAATATATTTACCAGGCTCTTTCAATATAGGAAACACCTTCTCCACAGGCAGACACTCACGAATAGGCCCTTTCGCGTCTTGAGCCTATCTGCTTCGTTAATGACCTCCTCACGGTGAAGATCCAGCTACGTTGATCGGCTACCATTATCACCCTTTCGCTCCCTTACCGACTCTATTGTAGCGAGGTTGATTAATTTGCTGTCTGTTCGATACATTTGCCAATGCTTCACTGTGAAACCCCCGTCTCTTATCACGCATCTCTCCTCCTTTTAAGTCTTGTACTGCACTCCTGCAAGTAGAAGTGAATTCGTGATAATATAATCACATTTATTTATTATACCCATTTTGCGGTCCATTGCGATTAATTGTGATACATTTTTTGGCCTCATCACATTACTATGATCGTCGATAAGCGAATTTCTCTTTGCTGCAACCTGACGCTTATAACTGCTTCTTTCTACTGAATATTTTTCTGTCATTTATTCATATTTATATTTGTAAACAGATCCTTATAATGACGGAGTATTACAAAGAGTATTAGAATGAGGATCTAGTATTAAAATGAGTTAAATTACGTTCTCATGGTTGTAACTACCTTTAACTCATTATGTGGTTTTGTACGATGCACATTTGAATGCCGTACACATGGTACCAAATTTACTCTGTTTTGTGAGATATCAATCTTAATTGAGAAAGCATTAAGGCTGCCGTTGCAATGTTTGGGAGGTAGATAGCTTACCTTTACTTTTGTACGAGCCATCGCAGGCAATGTGTAAATATATCATAAATTTCTCTATATCTTGCTTACAGTAACGGCCATAATGATTCTGACACTTAGGCTTCCATCACAAAAACTTACAGTAACTTCAAACCAAATAATGGTAAATAATGCATGATAAATTACAGATATAAAATAAGCATGGCTATAAGTTATACATGTACATTTTAATTATTAGGATGGATGAAGCTGCAAGTTAAGTGCAAAGGAACATTTCTATTCCCAAAATATGGTGGTCAAAATGATCCGGACAGCGTAATTTCATTACTTTTAGCTTCGAGACAGCCAAATAATCTAGGGTAGTAACTTCCTTCCATTAATTCTTAGCATTTTCAGTCATTACCTTGTCAAGTTCCGATCAGCAAACGTGTTCAGGGGACCTAATACACATGCCAATGTCCCTGAGCTAATTGTTAAGCTAAAGGTCAAGAGGATATTCTCTCCATCAGAGCCATAGCTGAAAGGCTTAAACGCCCACAAAGTCTCCTACATAATATTAAATTACATAGCGATACCACAGGCTCATGTATCAGGGGCATTTCTATGGGTAGGCCGTCACAAACCTTAAAGAAAGATGACCAAGCCATGGTCAGTATCTCAAAAAAGGACCGATACAAAATAGCAGCCAGAATTTCCCGATAAGTAAATTAAACTATTAGCATTAATGTCTCCAGGAAGATAGTATCACGCCGCTAGAGGGAAACAGCTTTAAAATCTCGCACATCACCAGTCAAGCCATTGATCTGCCCTAGGCACGACAAAGATAGATTATCCTTCGCCCCTAAGAAGGTTCTTTGGAAGGAACACGAATGGTCCAAAGTACGCTTCAGCGATGAAGCACATGCTGTGCCCATATGGGAGATGCCTCTGCCTAACCTTACATTTTTTTACAGGGTAATGTGCCTTGCTACACTGCAAAGTTGGTGAAGACACTAGGAGCGATAAATGGAGAGAAACCTAAGCACAGTCCAAGAACTTTAGCAACTATTACAAGAGGACTGGAGAAAAATAACACCAGAAGAATGCCTTCGGTTAGTGCGCTCCTGTGGCAGGAGATGTCAGTGCGTAATTGATAGTAAAGGTCTAAATAACAATGTATTGTAACTACCGAAAATTATTTGCTGAGTAACTTATAGCATTGTACCTTTTCATCTACGTCTGTTGTATTATCAGTCCGGATCAGTTTGACCACAATATTTTTTTAAATAAAAAATGTTCTTTTGTGGTCTTTCCCCCCAGACTGGAGAGAAGGACCCTTCCTTTATTTTGATAGAATTACAAAAGAAATGAAGGAAAAAAGGGAAATTCTATATAATTTTAAAATTGAGAAACAAGGGAGGAGGGGGGGGGGGGGAGGCTAGGATGTTGTCCGTGGTGACACGCTGTTAAACTGCCATGCTGGGTCCAGATGATGCCTCTTTATATACCCGAGAGGGTTATAACGGTTTTTAGGCGGCATTGCGTGCAATATTTAATTTGCGAAGCTTCTGGAAGCAGCATCGGCAAGGTTGCGCGCTGACCAGATGTAGCTTTTCTGAAGATGGTGAAGAAGATTTTTCTAGACCGGTCGGACATGGAGAAAAGAATGGAGTCAGGAAGTTTGCCCCTTGAGAAGTTCCATATGGTTCCCAAGTTATCCGCCTAGAGTAGAGCATTGGGAGCCAAGGGGAACGCTAACAAAATGGCAAGGGTCTCCTTCTCGAAGATGTTTAGAGGTTGAAGAGCATGTGCTGGTAGGGAGAGGGACGAACCTGCCATGGTAATGCCTATCCCGGTGTCCGAGGCGTCCGAGTGAATGATGAGTGGGGAAGCCTTCCTCTTTCTCCACTTGGTCCATTTGGTGTGGATAAGAGGAAGGAGAGGCACTACGTCAGATGACCTTGGGGAAACTATTTGCTTGAAGCATAGTTGTACCCAGATAGATGAAAGCTTTAGAATGGGAGTTACAAAGTTGATGAGTCCTACCATGCACAGCCAGGTTTTTCTTGGGGCACTATGAACGCACAAGTATGAAACCACATTTCTTACTTTATTGGCTAACGCGGGCGTTAGTGCTGCGCACTTTCTTTTTTAAATCTATTTTAACACCTATGAACACTATTTTCTTTGTGGGCACTAATTTACTTTTGTTAAGGTTCACGTTTAATGAGCTATTTAATATTGATTTGATACACTTTTGAAGATTACGGTTTGAAACGACTAGCAAGATGTCATCCAAGTAGGTGAACGAGAGGCATCCTGCTTTTGGGGCTCAGGTCTTAATTACCGGGCCCACGGCCTACTTCATGATGTAGGGCGAGCCTGGGAAGCCCATGAGCATTCTTTTGAAGCGGAATTTTATTCCGTCAATGGAGGCCCTAAAGAGTGGGCGAGCCTTTTCATGAAGATTCAAATGGTAGAATCCCTCTTTTAAATCTATCTTGACGGCGAAGTGAGAAGAGTTGCAGTTACGTAGAACCTTGTCGATACTGGTTAACTGAAAAGCAGGCGGGTTAAAGTAATCAGAAATTTGGCTCATGTCGTAGACTAATCTTACCGTTCTGTTGGGTTTAGGTACCAGGAATAGTCTGTGAGCCGCCTTGATGTTGTTTGGCCTTTTCAGGATGCCGATGTCCACCAACTTGTTAGCCCAGCGGAGGACGCAGGGGTCGAATGCCGTCCAGTGGTGGTAGTGGCCTTTGGTGAAGACCTTTACTCCGTTTTTATGCAGGGATTTGACGATGTGGTTAGGAGACGGAGTGTTTGAGAAGTCCCCTAAAGGTTGCACATCGATGTCCGCATCCCAGTTGGTGACTCGTTTTTCTAGTTCCAGGGGGTCTAATTGTGAGCTGACGAAGTCCATTCCGTCTTCCCTGTCTTGTCCTTGTTCGTTGTCGGCGTTGTCCCGGTTGTTGGCTTGTTCCTACTGTTGTCGGTCTTCGTTGTCCTCCTGGTTGTTGTCTTGTTCCACAGGTTGTCTTATGTCTGGAGGGCCACTCATGATGTCCGAAAGGACATCACCGTGCTGGGACGGGTGGTCAGAAGCCCCCGAGGGTGACGAGGAACTTGGAGACGAAACGTGTATGACAGTGGGGCCAGCAAGGCTTTGTTGAGGGAAGTTGACTATAGACTTCGGAGGGGCTATATGGAGGGCTCCTAGTTGTTTCGCCGCTTCCTCAAAAACATTTCGGAGGTTTTCGAGAGGGCGATCATGCAGTCCCATTCTTCTTCGCGCTCTGTCCACTCTATCCTTTCACGCCAGTCGAGGCCGCTAACGGCGTCTTCTAGGAACCTGCGAGCGTGTTCGAGACCTTGCCGCATTCTGGCCTTTATCTCCCGTACCCATGCGGGGAGAACGTAACCAGGATCCATAAGCGGGAGGACCCTGGGGAGGATACCTGTTGGAGGAATGATATAAATGTGAAGTATACGCCCACCCACATGGGTCGTTTAATGCGTTTCATTTACAACTATGCCAGTTGAGATGTCTGACTGCTCTCGTGTGTCATTAAGGGTCACGCCCTAGTCGTGTTGCCACACTGTGTAAAACAAACAAAGGCGTATGTGAAGGTGACTGAACTGTTCCCGACTCAGTGAGGATCTGAAACGATATAAAGCGAGTAAAGATGCAGTTTCCTCCCTGTCTTGAACTTGAAGACAGTAGCGTTGACGTTGGCCTTCAGGTTGTCGATGACCTGTTCCCACCTTACTTGGTTGAAGTGATCGACGTCCTGTGGGTAGAGGGACTTGAGTGAGTGGCTGGGGAGGGACAGCGGAGGTATCCTCTGCAGTCGGCTGGGGAGGGACAGCGGGGGTATCCTCTGCAGTCGGCGGTCGGCGCACCAACCTAGAGGTTTTCGGGTCCAGTGCAGCTTAATTTATCCTAACATGTAAAATGTACATGTTCAACTTATAACCCTGCTTATTTTATATCTGTAATTTATCATGCGTTACTTACCATTATTTGGTTCTAAGCTACTGTAGTTTTTGTGATAGAAATCTAAGTGTCCGAATCATTATGGCCGCTACTGTAAATACGAATTGGGTAAAAGATATTAGGTTTGGAAGAAGGTGAATTAAAGCCATTCGTCACCACTACAATCTCTAAATATGCCTGAACTTTCAAGATAGTTTTTTATGGATAGAAAGAACAAAGGCAAAACACACAAATGCACTTATCTATTAATAATAATTGATAATTAAATTAAGAAATAGGGCGAAAGTATCTTGTAAGCATACATAATGAAGTCAAGCATATAAGGATCCACTCGAGGTTAGCCCGAAAAGGAATGGAGTTGATAGGAATGTCTAGCAAACGGCATCGGTAGATTAGCCTGATTACTCATCGTGCCTTTAAATAGGGTTTTAATTCTAATATTGAGTCGAGAACTGCTGATACACACTTATCTGCAGTACCAGCCATAAATACGCCCCCCGCCCCGATTTTTTTTTAAGAAACGCACAAATTAACACACAAACAGGAAGGTATATGGAACAGCAGAGTTATTCTGGATCAGCTTTAATGTAATCATGAATAAAATAGCAAAAGATACTGATTTAAGAACAATAACATATAATTTTTGACTCATCAAAATATCCGCCCTTTGTTTTGATAACTACAGAGCAGGATATTCTTTGTATCCGATTTACCTTAAACAAAATATTAATGTGGAATTTCTTTCCAACATTCTAGCAAATGATCCCATATTACATTTGTTAGTTAATTCTCTCTTCCTCACCTATACAAATAATTCCACAAAAGTTCGATGGGATTGCAATAAGGAGACTGGGATGGCCAATCTAGCCTTGCAAGCTCTCCTCCCTCATCTTTCTTCTTTAAATAACTACGGCACAGTCTAAACGTGTCCTTAGGATCATTGTCTAACGGCAAAATAAAATTTTGACCGATAGGACTGGTTTTAGCTGGGATAACATGTTGCAAAATTGAATGATAGACTTCCTGTTCTATGTAATTTATTTGATATTTTATCGATATTCTTCTAACCCACCCCCCTCCATTCCACTGAATCGTTAGAAAAAAAACTGCAAACTATCACACTAATTCTGCTATGTTTCACCGTAAGCACAATATACTGAGGAGTCATTCACTCACCACTACTTACAACAACTCTACGCTTAGAGCCAACAATTCCAAACTAGGACTCAACAGTCTCAAAATCCCCTTTCCAATCATCGATTGCTAAGTTTTGATGCTTATTAGCCTGAGCTAACCACTTTGCTCTATTGCAATGTCCCAATAGAAGTTTCTTTGCTATTACTCGACCAAAAGCACAGCTCTCTAAGTCTCCATTTCACAGTTCATGCGGAGAAGTTTGTTCTCTCGGGGCCGTTCAATTACTGAGATTATCCTGGAGCAGTAAGGTGGCAATTTCGGAGAGATATCACTCCGATGAATTTATCCTGTGACAATGAAGTATGTCTTGGCCGTTCTGTTCGTTGATAACATTCTTCACTGTACTGTAATATTTTAAGTTTTTTGAATATTCCATAACATAACACTATATTTTTAGAACGGGATTTTTGGGAGGATTTGAATAATATTTTATTTTCTATTAGTTGGGTTATTAGAGTTGCTTTAGAGTTTGAAAAAAAAACTTAAATGGTGAAGTTCAGAAAAAAATAAATATGATTATCGAATGTTTCGGGATTTTTTTTAAATAAAAAGAATTATAAATGGTGAAATTCAGAAAAATTATTAAAATTTAGGCATGGCTGCTTTTTTATTTTTTCGTATATTCGAAAGTTG